>JAQPPZ010017216.1:6757500-11557500 GCA_028583015.1 Wollemia nobilis | reverse complement strand
ATTCCTAAATTTAACATCTTCCTTTGGCTTGCTATCCAAGATAATATTCTTAATATTGAAAATCTACAAAAAAGGGGAATGATCATCCCAAATAGATGTCATCTTTGTGAGAAGTATGCTGACACCTCAAATAATTTATTATTTAAAAACTAATTCTCTCTAGACATTATCTCTTTTCTTCAAAATTATTTTGGGATTTGTTGGGTTTTCCCCAATATTATTTTTGATGTTTTTGACTAGTGGACCTCCCTATTATCTAGATCGAGTTTACATTCTTTTTGGTCCCTCAATCTCCTTCGCCTTTTTGGGGGAATTTAGTTGGAAATGAATAATATGGTGTTTAGAGACTCCAAAAGAGATATTGATTCTATTTGGTCTAGGATCCTTTCGGTTACTATGGAAAATATCATTTTTGACATTAGAAAGTAGTGATGGTTTCTCAATCGAGGCCCCTTTAGAGGAGAGTTTAGGAATCTAGTCTAGTGGGAGAGAGGTGGTTTAGCCTTCAATTAATATTAGAGCTCTTACAAAATGGATCCCACCTCATAATTGAATTAATTTTAACTTTGATGGAGCTTCTAAAGGGAACCCATGAAACTAAGGTGTGGGGGGGTTTACCTAGAAACCACAAAGGTGAGATAATCCTTGAATTTTTAGAAAATCTAGGTTTTTAGACCTATCACTTGTTAGCTTTTGAATCTATAAACTTAAAGGAAATGCAACCACAAGTAATGAAATAAGCATGCAATGTTATATCTATGATAATGGCTAACTAATATGCATGAAAATAAGAGTAGAAACTTATGAAAATACTCAAGAAATAGCCATTAATGAAAGCTCACAAAAATGTACAATGTTATGCAATGGAGGTCTCTAATCCTCCATATTGCAAAAATGCTCTACATTGTATCTACTACTACTCTACCTTATGCACTCCAAAAACCTCTCTCTCTTCTACTCTAAGAAGGCCTATTTATAGTGAGACATGACTCTTGGCCTTCCATATTCCTATGACACCTCACTATTCTATTCTTAGGACTCATGTACATGTGGACTACATGCACATTTACATCATTGCACATTCTAATAATATTTATGCATTTATTACATTTCTTTAAGCAAATACTTAAATCCTAATCTAAGATAAAATCCTAATCTAAACATGTACCCATGATGGTACTTTAGCAAGCACTAAATAATGTAATATATTCCAACACCCCTTGTATTACATTATTTGGGTATTGAAGACTTCAATATTCAATATGGATCTTTGTTATGATTATAAAATTTAACCTTCTCTTTTCTACCTTCTTTATTTTGCTTCCAATCTGTATCTTGATCAAGTAAATAGTCAGTATCTTCATAAGATACTATCTTTGCTGAGAGGGATTTAACTTCATGTTCATCTGTGGGTTCTTCTAATTCTTGTATTTCTTGAATCTCTTGAACCAAATGTCCTTTTTGTTTCCCTTCTCTATATTGTAGTTGGGGATAATTGTGTTGATTTTGAGAAGTATAAGAACACTGAAACTGTTATTGATGAGGATTATTTTGAATCTGGTATTGTCTTGGTTGGAATGGCCTATTTGGTTGGCTTCCATAGTTTATCTGATTTTCTTGATACTGGTTTTTGGGATTGAATCTATAGTAATTGGTACTATGCCCTTTCTTCCTACAAACTTGACAATATCTATTATTCCATGGTCTTCATCCTCTTGAGAATGATGCAATATTTCCCTATGGATTATATTTTGAAACCAATGCATTGTTAGTCATTTCATATTTAACTATATTTTCCACCTCATATTCTTGAAGAATGTTGACTAACTCATCAAAATATGTATCTTTACTTAGAATTTGTAAAGATGTAACTAAATTCTTGTAGTTATCTAGAAGTGCTCTCAAAGTTACTTGAACAAGAAACTTATCTTCAACCTTTTCTCCTAAAGATAAAAATTTTCCTTATATAACTACTACTTTTCTTAGGAATAGTTCTATACTTTCACCACTATTAATTTTTAGAGAATGCAATTGAGTTTGAAGATTTAAGATAGTGGCTTTATTCTTTCCTTCAAAAATCTTGGCTAAGGTTTTCTAGGCATCTATAGATGTTACTTGTTGAACTAATATATGGTTGTATTTCATTCATTATTGCAAAAGTTATGATCATTAGTTATTTTGCTTCATTTTCTTCAAACTTTTGAATCTCACTTTCATCTGAAGTAATTTTTTGTTGTAGTTTCTTTAACAATATCCCAAAGTTTTTCAACTATTAGTATTGCTCTCAATTTTTTTTCCATGAAGAGTAATTAGGTCCTTTAAGTAGTTGTGATTCTATAAGGATGAACTTATTTGTTGTCATGGTGGAAAAACTTGTGGATTGCCTTATGACTCCCTAGTGTTTTGAGTATATGATCTACTACTATCTTTCAATTCTAGAATTTTGTAGACTACCTTATCTCTCCCAAGTATTTGAGTATAGTTTTTGATAGTAGTCTTAGATTTCTAGTCTTTGCTTTGAGTTGAATTCCTTTTGTCTCCCTAGTGTTTAGATGATAAGTTTAATATAATGTTCAACTCCTATCACCTTGATTCAATGTTTTATTTCCCCTTGTAGAAAGCTTTAAGATGTAATTTTAATGAATAAGACTCTCAATATCTTTAAGGTGTTCAAGTTGGATTCTCTATGTCCCTTCAATTTGAATATGAGACTAATAAAATTAATCTTCCAACTTTTAAGAAATTCTAGAGTTTGTCTTCCTTCAACCTTTGTATAATGTAGTTTCTAAATTTCTATAATTTCAATTTGATGTAGGATTCCTTATATCTCCCTTAGTTTAGAAATTTAGAAAAACTATGTATTTGCAAATTAAACTTCACTTCAATTTGTAAGGAACCTTATGTCTCCTTGTTTAATGATTTGCAAATGTTTAATGTAATATGGGTAATAGTTTCAATGCTTCTATTTACTATTACCTTCTAAGGCATTCAATATACTTTCTAGGGTTTCTTTTAACACCTTATAACTCCTACTATTTAAATATCCCTAGAGTACAAAAAACTCAATTAATGCCAACTTTAATATATATCCCTTATTACTCCTTAATGTTTTGCAAAGGTAATGAGGATCAATATTACCTTCAAGATGCCAAATATTTACATGCACTATCATTGTGTTATGTGCTCAACCAAACCTACAATCAACTCGATCTCTATGTATTAATGGCCTTTGACTGCAATAACTCCTCACTACACTCTGGTCTTTGACTCCTCGTTCCTCTACATAGTATATTTTTGCACTCCTCCTTGCTCTAATTACGTGCTCCTTTGCCTTATAATATGTACACTATATAAACATCCTTTGGATGTGCTTCTCCTTCTTTATTCTAACTAACATGCAAGGTGGCTAATGCCAAGTGGTGCTAAGATTCTTCAACTCATTGGTAATGTATTTTGCAGTGCCTTTCACTTCTCCAAAACCTGTGCCAAGTGGCACCAAGGTCTTCACTTCTTTCTTCAACATAATCTGAGGTATTCTCCTTGCCTAACACTTCCTATGAGAATATTATCTTACTCTAGTGAATCCTCTTCACTATCAATGATGACACACTCTCTAATGGCATGTAATATCTTCTCCATGTGGTGAGTGCTTTTCAAACACTTGGTCTTCTCTTTGCATGCCCTAATATTCTCAGCATTTTCCTTCGAAGCTACTCAATATCTCACTACACTTATTTGTAACTCCTTAATGCTCATGAATATCTTCATCTCCTTCTATGGTAGAGGATTCAACTGGTTTGGTGGTAATCCTTCCAGCTTCTTGATGGCATTATAGGATGTAAATATCCCTTATCTTCCAATATTTATTTTAGGTGCCAACTAAGTATGTGCTTTGGCCTATAGGGTGGATTCTAGAAATGAATCTCTCCTTCATGATTAGTGTAATATTTGCTGGATTAGCTTTGCAACTTGTAACAATCCTCAATGTTGTTACATGGGTTGAATGGGTACACTTGCCTAAGTTCAAGTTGATATTACTACCTTCTAACCATATTTCTTGGAGTAACCTTCATTGTACCTCTTTATCTTACCTTCACCAAAGGCTAGATGTACTTTACTTTACCTTCACCAAAGGCTTTTGAATACTTTAGTATTGCTATTGAGTTCTTCTTTTAGCTCAATAGTCCTTAGACGTATCTCGAGAATTCTAAAGCAATATTTTGCTTTTCTATTTTTATATGACTTCTTCTCCAAGCAATATCTAATTTTCTTGATTGTAAATGTGCAGGTTGATGATGTCCAAGATGTATCCTTTTCACCTTGGAGATACTAAACCTTAGAGCTCTTTTTAATGCTTTAATATGGTGCTCTTAAAACCTTAAGATGCACTGATTTAAATGCTTGCCCCCTATACTTTAAACTGACTTCCTTGCCTTCACAAAATGGTGGCTTTTCCTTTCTTTGCAAGTTGTGATAATGTTGGATTCAATATTGCCTTCTAACCTTTGGCAACTCTCTCCTTGCTTGGTTACTTTTAAATTATGATTCCAAGCTCTTTGAACCATGTAAATAGAGTGCCCTTTTATTGGATGATAATACTATGCACTCTTGTATATGCAATCTAACCTTTAGAATGAAGTCTTCTTTCCTTTCAATAGGTAATAGAATGTTGATATTTTTCTTTCTCTTGAAATATATCTAACTTCTATTCTTTATGTGCAGGTTTGAACCTTGTAGAAATTAACTTTTGCACTACTTTGAAGACTTTAAATTTGAAATCTTTTCATGCAACTTTAAACTCTAATCCGGTGCTTAATAAAATTAATAATGAACCAAAATATAAGTGTTCAATTAATGAACCTTTTGCACCTTAGTTGCATACCTTTTAAACCTTGGTTTGTAGATGGATTTCTTGGTGATTTGGATCACCTAAATGCTGCCCTATAAATGATAAATTTGCAGCTCTTCTTGGCTGTCCAAAATAGCTCTTTAACTCACCTATTTGCAGCCTTGAAACTCCTTTAACTTGCTGCCCGAAAAATGTAATTTGGTGGCTTCAACACCCCTTCAGGATACACCTTGAAATTCTGAAACTTAGTAGCTACTAATGCTGCCCAAATTTCTGCTTTCTTGCTGTCCTCAAATCTGAAATTTTCAGATTGTAAAGCAATCAAATTATCCTTTAAAATGTTGTTCTTGAATCTCACAAATTTGGTAGGAAACTCCTCCAAATCACAGCTGAGATTTTCCTTCAAGAAACCTTTAATTTTTTGTTGTAAAAACAACAACCTCCTTCTTCAAGTAAGCCTTCAAATCCTCCAAAGGTAATCTTCAAACCTCTTAGGTTTGGTGGTTTCTTCTAGCTCCTTTCTCCTTCAACCTCCTTATCAAATTCTGACTTCAACCTTGGCCTATCTAGTGGCCTTCTTCTCAAGAATATGAATGTCTTGAGGTCTTCACTATTCTCCTCCAAAATTTGGCAAACTTCTTGCCAAATCCTTCTCCCTTGGGCTTGTTTTTGGATGGCGATAATTGTCCCAAATTTTTCTTTATCAGGAACTTCTCCTTGAGTTCTCCTCAAATATTCTCCAATGGACTTCTTCAAGTCTCCTTCAATGAGGCTTTCCTAGCCTTCTCCTTCTATCTCCTTCCAAGTAGCTTGAGGCCTTCTCCTAGGGCCTTCAAATCCTACAACTTCTTAAGTCTTCAATGAGACTTTTTCTTAATCTCTCCAATCTTCCAACTATGGAAGTTCTGCAATGAGATCTCTTCTTGGATATCTGAAATTTTTTGCTTTTGAAATCTGCAATAGGACCTTTGCTAGTCCTTTTCTATCTTCAATATTCCAAATATGGAAGTTCTTCAATGAGACCTCCTTTGGGTCTTCTTCTTCAATCTAAAGTCTTCAATATTCAATGGAGATCTCCAATATCCAATCTTCTTCAAGACTCTTTTCCTTGAGTCTCTTCTTCCTTCAATGGGGTCTTCTTTCTAAGACCTCCTCCTTGATTTGCAATCTTCAATGTGGCTTCCTTGGCCTCTATATCTCTTCTCAATATCCAACTTGGAGTCTTAAAATTGTAAATCTTGCAATGGGACCTTTTTCTTTAGGCCTCCAAATCTTCAATCTCCAACTTGTTGCTTCAGGTACTGGATTGATTCCAAAGAAGATATTCTTCCTAGCTCTTGTAGGAAGCTTCCCAAATTTCTTTGAATCTCCTTTTTTGCAACAAAGTATTAGGAAATGATACTAGAAATTTCTTTGAATCTATAGAAAATAATCTTCACTAGTTGATTTGTCAATCTAGTGGAATCAATGTTGAGTCCTAGTCTTCACATATTTTTTTGCAACTCTATGAAAACACTCTAGCCAAATGCAATCTGAGAAATTTTGAAAATGAGATTTGCTATCTACTCTCAATCTCTCTTGTGGCTCTCTCTATTTCCTATCGATCTACCTAGTGCTCTAATACCACTATTAGCTTTTGAAGCTATAAATTTAAAGTAAATGCAACCACAAGTAATGAAATAAGCATGCAATGTTATATCTATGATAATGGCTAACTAATATGCATGAAAATAAGAGTAGAAACTTTTGAAAATACTCAAGAAATAGCCATTAATGAAATCTCACAAAAAATGTACAATGCTATGCAATGGAGGTCTCTAATCCTTCATATTGCAAAAATGCTCTACATTATATCTACTACTACTCTACCTTATACACTCCAAAAACCTCTCTCTATTTCTACTCTAAGAAGGCCTATTTATAGTGAGACATGACTCTTGGCCTTCCATATTCCTATGACACCTCACTATTCTATTCTTAGGACTTATGTACATATGGACTACATGCACATTTACATCATTGCACATTCTAATAATATTTGTGCATTTATTACATTGCTTTAAGCAAATACTTAAATCCTAATCTAAGATAAACTCCTAATCTAAACATGTACCCATGATGGTACATTAGCAAGTACCAAATAATGTAATATATTCCCTCACTTTGTTAAATCCATAGCCTTATTTCAAGGAACTATGATGATTGCATCGTTAGAGTGCAAAAAATTTATTATTGAGGGAGATTCTTTAAATGTCATCAATGATTTTACTCAAGCACAAGTCCTCAGGTACAGCATAGCCAACATGATATGAAAATTTAAAAGGGCTCTCCAAGACCTATAAGGTATCCAAGTGAGACATACTTCCAAATAAGGTAATAAATCTATAGATTTCTTAGCCACCTTAGACCTGCATCAAATAAGTCTCTCTATTTGGAAATAAGACCTCCCCCAAGGCCTTGAGAAGATTTAATAGGGATGTTTGTGTTTATCTCTTATTTTTGTTGTTTTTTATTGTTTTTTCTATGGAGCCTTAAACTAAATTTGTGGTAGAGATGGTTGTTATCCTTGTTTCAAGTTTCATCCTTCCTAGCTCCCCATTGATAATTCTGGAGACCTTCTTTTTTCCTTTCATTTTTTAATTTATTTCCTTTGAAAATTTTCTATCAAAGACTGGGAATATTTTTTCTATGTGGTAGATCAAGCCTATGTTGAGGGTACACATGTTTTCCTTTGGTGGAGCTAGTTGTCCCTTACCTTTTTGGTAGTTTTTTAGGTATATTAGGTTTGGATTTACCCTTCATTGGTCTAGTGGGCTATTATTAAATTATCCTATTTGCTTCAGGACTATCCATGTGTTATTCAAGCTTATGTACATCTAGGGTGGCTACTGTGTTTGGGAAGAACCTTATTTTTCTTGAGGGTGGTTCATTGGAACTAGCAGCACTCTTGTTACATTGTTATGATTCCAAATCAATTATCTTAGACCTAGGTGGAAGGGTAGTAATATTTTGATATGTGCTTATGATGGCCTATTTCCAAAGACTTCCATTAATATTTCTTGTAATGGGTGTTAGGCCCATCCATGATTCTTGTGCTTGATAGTTTGTATATCCTCCTACTGGTTCACATGTTTTTTCTCAAACGTAATTCCCATGTTTCTAGGTGGTGGATCTTCCATTATAAAATGTCTAATCTTCCTATCAATATCCAGACTAGTTTTATGATTTTTTATGTCACTCAGATTGGTAGTAATATTATTTATTCTTCATGATTTTTTATGGCCTTACCTATTTTCTCGAGGCACACCACTCATTATCATAATTGGTGGGGATTTTTGCATGATATATTGGAAAGAAGATATCATCCCAAGAGCATGTGGTCTAGGCCAAAGTTTGTTGTGTCTACACACTAATTATAGTTGTAGAGTTCCTTCTTTATCAAGAATCAAACTATGTTTATAGGAATTTATCCTTTTAAGTAGCTATCTTCATTCTTCCTCTCTCTGGTTTCCCTATTAATTACACCTTCTCTACCTTCTCATTCTAAAGTTATTTTGGTAGAATATTTTTGGGTATGGATGAATTCATAGTGGAACCTAATGTCCTTATTTTGTATGAGGAACTAAAAGGTATAATGAGAAATTATGGGCTTTTGGATTGTCTCGGGAGGTCTATTAGTTTCAATAGGGAGTTGTTTCAAAAAATAGCCTACTCATGGAGGAAGGGTATGGTGAAAATTGGTGATTTGGAATTTGATATTTATATCCCTCTCATTGTGGAGGTTACTAGGCTACCTATGTATGGTGCTTGGTTGAATAGGGAAAATTACTCCCTTGCTAAAGAGATAAGGGTATTCCTAGATGAATATGAGGTGGTGGAGAAGATCCAAAATGGGTATTCATGAAGTTTTCTTAAGGTGCCTTAGGACAAGGTTGTTCATCATCATGGATTACTTCACTCTTGATAATAACATAGAAATCCATAGAATATTCCACTTTGCATTATTGAGCTAACTTTGCGATGCGCTGAAGCTAAACATTCTTATATTTTTATTTAATTTCATGAAGAATTTGATGTTGGTGTTAATATTGGGGATTTCTTGAACCCTCTTCATTAGGGTTTGATTAAATTTTTTTGTGAGCATATGTATAAGAAAAGGTATAGCATGGGAATTTTGAAGGTGCCACTTGTTGATTACCCTACTGATTCCCATTCTAAGAAAGTGTCTCTGGCTTCTCCTTAGGGTAACTCTACTAACTCCTAGGCTTTGAAGTTTGAATTAGCTAGTACAAAGTCCACTCTAGGTGGAATGCTATTGGAGATATTCCAAGCATAGGATGCGATGAGTGTGAACCCTAGTGGAATTGATAGCACCAAAGAGAAGACCAAGTATTATAAGCACCTTTCCTCTAAGGTAGCTAAAGTTGAAAATACCCCTTTGTACATTGAATAGTTTGACTTGAATTATTCAGGCTTGACCAAAAAAAAGAAGAAGCTTTTGGGTGGGATCTCAATGAGGAAGATCCCTAAATCCTAGGAAGCTATTGTTTCATAGAATTTTGGAAGAGATATGGAGAAAGAGTTCTTAAGATCCTTGATAAACACCGTTAAAGTTTTTATTTATTGTGCTAAGGAACTCAAAGCAAGGATGGATTTGGATCATTGGGATCCAAACGTCTTTAAGGCATGAAAGAATTCTAAGGAGAATGAATTTTTGAACTAAGGCCTATCCTACCTATCCCTACTCTTGTGTGTTCTCTGGTACTATGAATATTTGGTCCTTTTTTATGGTTTGTCTTGATGATATGTTGGTTATTTTGTGTTGGGAGGGCTAGTATTCCTATGTAATTTGTTTTTTTTGGAGGATCTCTAAGTTATTTGGTCCTCCCTGGTCCTCTTTTCTCTCCTCTTGCCCTCTAGGGCCTTCTATGCTAGTTTTTGAACCCTCGATGTGGGTTAGCCTGATATTTATTTTTTCTTGGTCTTTTTATTGGATGCTATTGCTCTCTTTGTAAAATTTTTGGGGATCCTCTCAAAACCCCTTCCATTACCCAATAAAAAAATATTAATTCCAAAAATAAACCTTATAGCTCCTAAATTAAAAAAAAAATTCTACTTATCACTCCTTATTTAAATTATATTCCATTGCACTATATACCTTATGAATCCATATAACCTTAATAGATAAAAATCAAATTAAAAATTCTAACCATAGTAAATCAACCTCTTAAACATGCTCTATTATTTTTACCAACTTGCTTGCTTGCAAACGTTATTTTATTGGAATTCATTGACTTGCTTTCCCATTGTCATTCTTTATTCACTATCCTTTGATGTTCAAAATTTTCTCTACATCTTTAAAATCAAATTGGAAGTGCAATATCAAATTATTAATATTGTAGACACCAAAAATGTATCATTTTGTATGCCCTAAAACCATTTTAATCAATTTTGATAAATTCTCCAATTTCCTCCAAAATCCCAATTTCCTATCTAATCTACTTAATTTCCTCTAAATTTACCTATTCTACCTCCAATTCCTCCAATTTCTCCAATTTCATCCAATTTCCTAGTTAATTTATTCAATTTCCTCTAGTTTCCTTCTATTCCTTCTAATTCCTTCTAATTTATCCTAATGTTCCTTCAATTGGCTCTAATTCTCTATAATTCTTTTTAATTTCTTTAATCTCTTCTAAAATATCTTTAAGCCTTCTAATTCTCCTTTAATTTATTTTTATTTCCTCTAATTTCCAAAATTCCTTTAATTTTTTTCTAATATTTCTAATTTCCCCTGCTATTTAATTCTTATAATCCCCTCTTAGCCTCCCTAATCCTCTAATTTCCATCCAATATCTTATTTATTCCAATCAATTTCATCAAAATTCTCATAATATAGCTTACCCCTCTAATCCTCCTAATCTAGCCCCTCATCAATCCTTAATCCTATCATAATACAAAGCCAATCCGTAGGAGATTTGCCTTATTAATTTAAATATCCTAAGAAAATCCCTATATGTCCCCAAATCCTAGAAAAAAGTACACAATAAATTTCCATCCAATCCCTATAAATCCTAAACAAATTAAAATTACACTAAAATTCTCCATAATATCCATTTAGCTTAATTACACCCCTCACTAAGTATCTAATACCATTCTTAATGCCTTTTTGGTAATTCCCTAAGAAAAGGTATTTAATTCAAAAAAAATTAAGGTAAATCCTAATAATTCTAAATTTACCCCCAATCCCCATGAAATCTCCTAAAAGCTTCTACTATTTAATGCCTAAAACCTCCTACTCCCTTTCCCTCCATTTTCTAAGGAATTACAAAATCAAATAAAAATCAAATCAACCCTTCATTAAATAAGTTCATTTAATCCTACATGTCCCACCCCCTTCCACCTCACATTTTTAGCAATTTAAAAATCCTTTGCTCTTCACCCAAGGTGCACATGAAAGGAATTTTAAATTCCTTTTGCTTCCTCCAAGGACTCTCCACCCAAGATAATTTATGGAGGTGGGTGCACCATCCTCCAAATGGGATCCTCCAAAATTTTCCACTCACCCATATCTACCGTCTAGGCACAACCTAAGGCTAGCTCATTGCTTTGTCATCCCCCCTTCCTCCTTGAAAATTGTTATAAATATACCTCCTTCTCACTTCATTTGTAAGATTTCATGTTTTTTATACCCTTATGCTATCAAAAAAATTTCAACCTTAGTCTCCCCAATTTCAAGTTCTTAGTCTTTTGAGTGCAAGTGTAAGCTCAAGCCATCATCAACTATGGATATTATTTGAGGCATCCATTGACACATATTTTGTAGTTGTACATCAACCAAGCAACTAACCAACATAGAAATTCTAGTAGAGGCAAAAATTCTATTAAGGAGGATTCACTAGGAGTTTCAAGGAACCATAATATCTCAAGGCTATAATTAGTAGCCCCGTATAAACTATACATTCACAATCGGTAGCCCCCTACCCACTACAAAATTGCAATATAAACACCCCTGATGATTGTACCTAGATAGCAAGAAGAAACTCCAAATCGATTACAAAGTGGTAAGGAAGGTAAATCAACCCATTTGGTAAATTTTTGTAGGCCTTTTGAATAATTTTATAACCCTTATTCAAGCTTTTGTGAGTTTTGTAAACCATTTTCTTAGACTTTGAGCCTTACTTTGGAAGGCCCTATTGTGATCACTAACTATTTTCATGAGTTGTGTGTAGGCTTCCTAGGGTTAGAGGCAGCAATAATAAGTCCATGAACACTCAAGAACTTCTAATATCACATCAATCCTTGTTCGTAGCAAGAGAAAGCATTGGAAGAAACCATTTATTTCATTCCTCATTTTGTATCAAAGAAAACTATGTGAGCTTCATTCCACCACCAAGGTATTACATATTCCACACCAATCAATCAATCAACCCAATCAATTGATCAATCAAATCATGCATTAGATTAGCTTTAATTTTCAACATTAGCTTAAGATTTTATTTCCTATCTTAGATTAGATTTAGCTTAGAATTTACTTTCTTGTTTTAGATTAGCTTTAGCTTAGAATTTTATTTCTTGTGTTAGATTAGCTTTAGTTTAGAATTTACTTTCCTATCTTAGATTAGCTTTACCTTAGAATTTAATTTCTTGTCTTAGATTAGCTTTAGCTTAAAATTTATTTTCCTACCTTAGATTAAATTTAGCTTAGAATTTACTTTATTTTATTAGATTAGATTTATATGAATTTTCATTTCCTATGTTCAGCTTCAATATTTATCTTAAGTTTATCTTCATGAGATCACCATACAACAAGAGGAATGAGTGAGCTGAGGTTTAGCGGGTGCGGTGGGATTGAGGGTTTGAATTTTCTGGGCAGGAATCTCAACTAGGGTGGTAGAGGTAGAGCAGGTACAGAAGGGGTGGGTGGTAACCTCAAGCATGGATCAAGTGAGGATCCAGAGGAAGGCAGTCAGGCTATAGTAGATTTGGAGGTGGGCATCACATGGGGGCCCAACCCTCCTCAGAAAGACCTTGACAAAAAAGATACGAAGGACAATGTAGGACCCAATAAGTGGTTGTATTTTGCTAAGACTCTTAGAGGAAAAAGAAATGAGGTTCTCTCTCTTCCACCCCTAGTTCTAGTAAATAATAAAATTTTAGCCCCGACAAGTTCCATGAGCCCTTTTATTTTAATGGAAGAATTCTCCCTGGTAGGTAATTTTTGGGGAGGTAGGCCAAAAATGGAGACTATCAAGGCTTGGACGATGGGTAAATGGCGACTGGTAGGAAATTTGGAGTTGGTATCTCTAACTCGAGGGTTCTTCATTATCCTTTTTAACAATATGGAGGATGCTAACCACATTTTAATAGGAGGTCCTTGGTTTCTAGGCAAAAGGAGCCTTTTTATCAGATGATGGGGTGAATATTTCAACCCTAAAAAGCAAAATATTAACATTGTCCCTATTTGGGTTCATCTCCCGAGTCTACCTACCCAGTTCTTCAATGAATATTGGTTGCAGGGCATAGCCAGAACTATAGGGGACCTGATCTCCATTGACCATGTGACCTTGGCCAAGACAAGGATGAATCATTCATGAATCTGCATAAATGCTAATTTGAATAATGAATTGCCAAGGTTTGTGGAGCTAGAGTATGGAGAATACTATAGAAAATAGCTAGTAGAATACAAGAATAGACAGGCATTCTATGTAGAATGTAAAAATCAAGGACATCTATGCAATTAGTGCCCTAACCTAGAAATGAATAGAGAAAAGTAGAAGCAGGGAATGCTAGACAGAGGAAATTTTAGGATTTTCCCTGATAGAGGTGATTTCAATCAGGCAAACTATTTCTACCAAAAAAAGAAAAGAGAGGGTGTAGGGTCCTAGCAAGACAAAGGAAAATAATAGGTTGTTGGCAACAAAAATACTCATGTAAGTTCCAATCCTCTAGTTTCAAATAAATTTTCAATTCTATCCAATATGGGAGTAGGATGATTATCAAAAGACATGGAAGTCTATCACCTTCAGGCTAACCTTTTTGACTCTCTCGAATCCCCATCCAAGTCAGGATCCTCAAACCCTAATGCTAAAATTACTGTAAGCCCCGTGGGCATCACAAATCCAAACCCTAATGCATAATCTCTAGAATCCACATCCAAGTCAGGATCCTTAAACCCCAATGTTGGAAATACTTCAAGCCCAGTGGGCATCCCAAAGCCAAACCCTAATGCTGAATAACTTAGGAAGAAATTTGAGGCATTGGAAAATAAAAAATCTCATCTCCCTCACATCATCACTAGGACCCAAGTGAATACTACTGAGGGGCTGTCCCGCAGACCAGGGGAATACAGAAAAAAAGGAGAAGATTTAGATGTAGGGGTGGAGATATGTGAAACTCTTCAGACTGAGGAATATGGTAGTCCGGTTCTGCAATAAATTACCTCCCCTCAGTTTAGTCCTAAACAAACTAGGAGCACTATGAAGTCTCCTATAAATTTTGGCAATGAAAAAATAAGAGGGAGAATATCAAATGCTGAGCATAAAAAAATTAAAACTGATAATGACATTGCCAATGGAAAATAGAGAACCTTGTTTCAATAGGTTATTCTGGGTTCTGAAGACAACAAATTAGGAAAACACCCTCAAGGGAGGGGGAGAGGAAGAAATCCCAAAAAATATAAATGAAGTTCCTCTCATGGAACGTGAGAGGCCTCAAAGGCCTGCCCAAATATAGGGAAGTTGATGCAATAAGAAATCAAGTGAATCCAACTATTATCATGTTGCAAGAAACAAAAACTTATGCGATTGAGTAAAAAAATAGCAAAAAATCTGAAATCAATGGGAGATGGTTTGCAAATCAGCTAGAGGAGCATCTGGAGGCCTTATGACTTTGTGGGATCCTCGGATAGTAGAAGGCACCATTATTCAGAAATATGACAGGGTTCTTAGTGTTTTATTTAAGGAAATAAACAAAAATAGATCGTGGATCCTTTCAAATATTTATGCCCCGAATTCAATTCAAGGGAGAGCTCTACTATGGGAGTACTTAGGTAATATGAGTGAAATCTTACATAGTGTCCCCTAGATTCTAGCTGGGGATTTTAACACTCCTTTTTACCCTTCAGATAAAATGGGTGAAAATGGATCACCTATCAGGAGCATGGATGAGTTCAATGATTTTTTGAACTCCAACATGTTGATGGATGTAAAACTTAGAGGAGCAAATTATACCTAGAGAAATCAGCGGATAAGGTGTCATCTCATTTAAGAAAGGCTTGATAGGTTTTCTCTATCAAAGGAGACTACAACTTTGTTCGGTGATTCAACCCTGCAAGCCCTTCCTAAAATTGCCTCTGATCATAATCCCATTTTTTTGGAGATCCCTAACTCTCTGTCCTTCAAGAAACCTTTCATATTTCAATCTATGTGGATCAAACATTCCAATTTTAGAGATAACTTAAGTTAGTGGTGGCAGCAGCCTATCAGGGGTAGTGCAACTTTTAAACTTGCTGGCAAATTAAAGTTTGTTAAGGAAAAGCTTTGAACTTGGAACAAAGAGGTATTTGGGAACCTCCTTGAAAATAAAAAATAGGTTGTTGAAAATTTGAAGATAATTGATCAGAGGATCGAACATGGTGATACTGATGAAACTACTAGGTAGGAGGAATGAACAAAACTAGCAGAGTTTCATAAAATTTTGGCCTATGAGGAAATCTATTGGAGGCAAAAATCAAGGGCTCTTTGGTTGAAATATGAAGATTCAAATTCTAAGTTTTTTCACGTCACCACACTTAGAAACAGAAGCAATAACAAGATAATTTTTTTAAAAAAAGCAGATGGTTCTATTACTCAAGACTTAACATAAATAAAAAAGGAGGCAGTAACTTATTTCAATTCTATCCTTGGTCAGGAATCGAAATGCAATGAGGAGGCCAAATATATTCTCTTGCAATCCATTCCTAGAATAATAAATGAGGATATAAAATTTAAGCTTCTAGCTCCTTTTTCTGATGAGGAAATTAAGGAAACCTTGTTTAGCATGGAGCCAGAAAAAGCCCCGGGACCCGAAGATTTTCCCCCTCGTTTCTATCAAGATTTTTGGGACATTGTAAGTGAGGATGTAATTCATGCTATCAGAGAATTCCAAGCAAGCAATCATATCCCAAAAGGTATCAACTTTACTTTTATTTCTCTAATTCCAAAGAAGCAAACCCCTGAATCTATGGTTGACTTCAGGCCAATCAGTCTGTGCAATGTTTCTTACAAGATCCTAACTAAAGCCATTGCAAATAGAATGAGAGATATTCTGCCCCACATCATAGATCCATGCTAGGGAAGCTATTTCTAGGGCAGGTCAATATTGGATGGAGTTATCATAGTTCATGAAGCTCTGCACTCTGCTCATAAGACTAACAGGTCTATTTTTGCCCTCAAGCTTGATATGAACAAAGCATTTGATAGGCTAAATTAGGACTTTCTAATTGTTGTCCTCATTAAGTTTGGTTTTCACCACCAATGGGTTAATTTGATCAAATAATGTATTTCTAAAGCATATTTACTGATTCTATTTAATGGAACAATTTCCAGTTACTTTCAAAGTCACAGAGGAATTTGGTAGGGGGACCCTATCAGCCCCATGTTATTCATCATTGTGGCAGAATATTTAGGCAAAACCATTAAAAATGCTTGAAGTTCAAGGCTAATATCAATAATCAAGGCAACATATCTCACTAGGGCTATTTATCACCAAAAATTCATCGATGATACCCTTATATTGACTAAGGCATCGGTGGTTGAGGCCAAAACAATTAAATACATCCTTCAACTCTACGAGGATGCTACTAGTTAGAAAGTTAATTTTAGTAAAATCAAGTTATATTTCTTGAACATCCCCGTTCATAGGTAAGGAAGGATTGCAAAAATTTTAGGGTGTGATATAGCAAACCTCCCCACTTCGTATCTTGGTCTCCCTCTTTTCATTGGTTCTCCAAGAGAGTCAATGTGGGATAGGGTTATTGAAAGAATTCAAAAAAAACTTGTTGGATGGAAAGGTCATCTTCTATCTCAAGCAAGAAATTTGACCCTCACTAAGGCCTCTCTTCAGAGCATTCCAGTCTATTTCCTCTCTGTTTTCAAAGTTCCTGTGAAGGTTTTCCAAAAAATTGAGAAACTCCAAAAATAATTTTTATGGACTAGATCAAAGGAGAAAAAAAGGATACACCTTTTAGGATGGACCAAAGTGTGCAGACCTAGGGAAAATGGGGGCTTAGGTTTGAGGAGAATTGCTCATATAAATTTAGCTTTACTAGATAAGAAGGCGTGGCATCTCATTTCTGATGAATAAAATGAATGGACAACTATCATCAAATGAAAGTATCTTCAAAATATGGAATTTCTAAGTGACTCAGTTCCAATCAGAGGTTCTGCTTTTTGGAAAGCAATTCTTAATTGTAAGGAAATCATCAAAAAAGGTTTAATATGGGTAATAGGCAATGGTGAGGGGATAAATTTTTGGAATGACAAGTGGGCTAAGGACGAACCATTGATGCAATATCCTAAATTAGCCCAAATTAGAGATATCATAGAAGAACTCATTGGTAGAAAAGTCTCCGATTATATGGTTGAGGACAGAGGTAGAATGAAGTGGAAACAAATAAGAATTCAAGGATTTCAAGTGGAATCAAATGATATTTGTAACATTATCAGGAAACATTTTATCCCCATGAGACCCAAGGAAGATCAAGTGACCTAGGATCCTATGGAAAATGGGTAGTTCACTGTTAAATTAGCTTACAAGCTTCTACTTTATGATGAGGATTTTGTCCTCCAAAAGGACTTAGTTTGGATAAAAAATTTAATTCCAAAAATTGTAGTCTTTTCATGGCTAGTTATCCAAGGAATAATTATAACCATTGATAATATGATGCATAAAGGTATTTGTATCACTAATCGTTGTTATATATGCAGGGCTAATTGGGAGACCATTTATCATTTTTTCCTTGAGTGCCATTTTTCCTTGACTATCCTAAGTGGGGTTTTTCAGGCCTTTAATATTTCATGGGTTAAACTAGCCATCGTACTTGATTTGTTCATCCAGTGGCCTTGCCCCTTTTCAAGCCAAAGACTTAGATACATGTGGAAAATTTGTCTCAATCACTATCTTTGGAATGTGCGGTTAGAAAGGAACCATAAAACCTTTAATGAGTCTATCCATGATCATGAAACTACCATTGCCAGGATCCTATCCTTTGCCAATGAGAATGTGAACCTTATCCCTTTTGATATTTGTAAACCTCATCTATAGGAGACCACGATTGCTCAATATTTAAGCTTAACCTTGTTATATGAGTTTGTGCCTAGGGTAGTCAACCCCAGAGCCAATGTTAAGTGGTATCCACCTCCTACGGGTTGGTTTAAGCTTAATTTTGATGGAGAAACTAAGGACAATCCTGGTAGAGTAGGTGCTGGTGGCATTGTGCAAGATCATAATGGGAATATGATGCTAGTATTTTTTAAATATTTTAGAACAAGGACAAACAACGAAGCTGAAGCTAGAGCTATGTGGAGAGGCCTTCAAATGACTTAAGACTTAGAAGGCAATTTTATCATAGAATGAGACTCTATGCATGTTATAAATCTCATCAATAATTGGAAAAAACCTCCTTGGAGGATTAAAACAATTGTTGAAGAGTCTAGGATCCTTTTCCAGGGAAGACAAGATGGAAAATCCCAACATGTCTTTCGGGGAGCTAACAAAATTGTTGATAAGCTGGCCAATTTGGGTTTCAATGGTGACAAAATTTTTAAATGGGAACATAGTGTCTCGAGTGAAGTAGAGGAGCTTATTCAACAAGAATGCCAAGAATGATAGTCAAATTTACCAATAGGGAAGACACTGTAAGTTTGAAGGCTACGAGTATTCCTGTATTTTTTTTTAATTGGACTCACAATAAAAATTATCTGAGCTGTTAGTCTTCATAGATGCTGCTTGGAAATACCACAAAGACTAATGGGGACAGTCACATGTCAGATAACATGGATCCTAGTCATATTAGTAATTTTAGGTTGGTTTATAATCATAGGGAAGGAAAGAAACAATAATATAAGACTTCGAACCAAAGCCATGTGGACCACCAGATAGCCACCACCATAAATCTAGCCAATAGGTTCACTTCTCCAAGGCTGATTGGCCAAGATAGTATGTGGTACCAAAGCATGTCATATACGAAAGAAAGCAATTACCAAAGAATTATTAAGAGTAACTGTCAATACAGAGCTTGTGGGAGTTTTTTTTTCAGTACTCTGCTATGTGTCTGTAGTTTTTTGTTTCTCCATTGTCTCAAGGAAGGGATCCGTGTCTGTTTCTTTTTTGTAATTATTATGCATGTGTGTTTTCTTAGGGTATACCCAAAATTTTGTATGGGAAGTTTCTTTTTGATAATAGGCTATGTGCCTTACCGAATTTAATGGCTTTGGAGGCATGTAGATTTTACATATATAGGATCCTTAGTAAGGATATGTTCATCAAAAACCCTGGGCTGATTTTTGTAAAATGTTTTGGGTCAACCTGTAAAACCCGGTATTAATGCTATAGTATCTTATCTACCAAAAAAAAAAATCCTTTCCTACAATAGATTAGATTTCCTTTCATGCATTATCTTAGCTTTACTTTCCTACATTATATTAGATTTACTTTCCTACCTTATATTAGTGTTACTTTCATGCATTACCTTAGCTTTACTTTCATACATTAGCTTAATTATACTGTCTTGATTTAGATTAAATTCCCTTTCCTACCTTAGATTAGATTTCCTTTCATGCATTAGATTAGCTTTACTTTCTTGCATTATCTTAGGATTTACTTTCCTATCCTATATTAGATCTATCTTAGGATTTAATTTCTTGTCATAGAGTAGCTTAGAATGTATTTTCATATCTTTTATTGTTTTATAAGGATCATTTTTCTTTCATCACTTTCATAGAGTGAACCTCATATCCAATGATCTACTTTAGATACCTGGTGGTTGCACTAACTGGTTATCCATATAATCTAGTAGGATGATAATATGACCATAAGGACACTTCTTATCCATCATCATTCAATAAATTAATCAATCACCTATCAACTCATAAATCACTCAATCAATCATCAACTTAGGGGTGTTCTTTTAGATTATATTTACTTTTCTATTTTGTATATTAGATTTAATTTCCTATTCTTAGATTATTTTTACCTTTCCTATTTTGCAGATAATATTTCCTTTCCTTTTCATAGATTAGCTTTACCTTTTCTCTTTCATAGATTAGATTTCCTTTTCTATTTGTAGATTAGATTTGCCTTTCATCTTTTGTAAATTAGATTTAATTTTCTATTTTGTAGATTATATTTACTTTATTTTTAATAAATTAGCTTTAAATTTCCTATTTCATATGTTAGATTTATTTTACAACCATAGCTTATATTTATTTGTTTGCATAGTGAACCTTGTATCCAATGATCTACTATATACACCTGGTGGTTGCAACGACTAGTTATCCATGCAATCTAGTAGGATGATTAGATTACCATAAGGACACTCATTCTAGATTTTATTTTATTATTTTTTAAATCACTTATCATAGATCATATTTATATTCATGCACTTTCCTACTTTCATAGATTAGATTTATTTTCATGCAATTTACTATTTTTGTAGAATAGATTTACTTTCATGCAATTTCTTGCTTTCATAGATAAGATTTTATTACTTTCCTATATTATATTTCATACCTTCATATATTATCCTTTAATTTCTTGAAATTTTTTACTTTTATAGCTTAGAATTTTATAGCTTTCATATATTAGCATTTATGGCTTTTGCCCTAGTTTAGGTTTTTGAGTGCACCTTGTATCTAGTGATCTACTCTATACACCTAGTGATTGCAATGATTGGTTATCCATGCAATATAGTAGAATGAATAGGTTACCATAAGGACACTCATAGTAGTTAAAAAAACAAACATCCTACAACACATCTCAATCCTCCTTTCATCATCTCATACTTTCTTCTCTTGTCTATCCCCCTCTTTGTCAAGCATTTCATATTTGTCGTCTGCTTCTTCCTCCATCAAATCATTGCTTGAGGAGGTAGATAATATAAAAAAAAAAAATTATCCCAAAATCAGTTCAATACTCAAACACCCAATTTTGGAGTCCCATATGCCCAATAATATTTTCCCAAGGTTATCATTAAACTCCTTTTGTTAGGGCAAAACAACAAAAATTCTCTCCTTATAAAAACTCTACTTCAACCAATTTGGTATGCAACATACCTATGACTGTAAGGGTCTACATACCTATGTTGCATCGATGTGGCACCATGTAAGACCACTTACAATCAATGGTAGCATCATGAGGACACCTACCAATGGATGGTCAACTTACCACATCAAGTGAGCTCATCAACCCATCGAAGGTAAATATTTAAGGACATATGTCCATTCCACAATTGGGGTGTAGACACCTAAAACCCATAATATTGAGGAGACTAGCTATATGGACTCCCTGTAGACCATATGACCTCCAGTAAAGGTCATATCACCTCAATATGGTCACACTTGAAGAAAGACTTAAAAAGGAGTAGGACATTACTGCTAGCCAAAAATACCAGTTAAACCCACACATGAACTTGCACCGTAATTTAGCACATGCATGAGCCTAGAATAGAATAATCATATCATAAAATTCGTTTGCATTGATATTTCAAATATAGGCATTCACTTTTATTAATGAGAACTACCTCTTTACTTTTTCATGCATAGGGTTATGCTATCATTACATCCCTTTCAAGGAATTTATATAATAGCACTCATCCCTCATTTAAAATATATCAAGTTTTCAAATCTTAAAGCAATGAAGTATTGTTAGAATTTGACCATGAGCCTTCAATTATATTGCATTCTTTTCATCATATAAATCATGTTGTTGTCTCATTACAAAGGTTGAATATCTCATTCATATTCATTGTGTAATAAAATATACCTACGTCATTTTTCATCATTAATACGATATCTATCTTGAAGGTCTCTACATATGCAACTAACTAATTTTCTTTCCTTATGTGCAGGTGATAGATATCTACAAGGGAAGAGGAGTGCCAAAATTTTGCACATCAATCATAATGGTAGTCATGAAAAACCTACCCCAAATCAGTTTATGGGTGTGAGGAAGATCCTGTGTAGTACATCCAAAATATTTTTATTGTAACTCATTGTATCAGATTGGTAGCAAATCCCTTAGAGGGATCTTATTGTAACCTCCTTGAAGAGAATGGATAATATCATTAATAAAAGGGCACCATTATTCATTTATATATATATATATATATATATATATATATCTTGTTCTCATCTTTGTGGTTTCATATTTTTTTCTATGTTTAAGTATTTCATTTGCTTGGATGTATGGTCTTTCTTGCACTTCAGTGGTTATCACAATGGGACCCAGTCCCTATTTTTTATTTACACTACTAATTGTTGTCTATTTTTTTTATTGTAGGTTGTAGGTTTAATCGTATAGCAGTAGGACAACCCTATTCTACAACCATATGGACCTGATACAACCCTGTTCCACAACCAATTAACCCTGAGACAACCCCTATTTGAAGCCTTCTTGACCTGTGACCTCCCTTTTGGATGCCCATAGTACACAAACCACATGTGAAGGAGTACTAAACTACACCACCACACACCTCTAGTTAGAAATAAAGTGCAATAACAAGTGAAATATTCATCAAATGTAGGACATCAAGGTGAGTACATTTGTTCTATGTCTTTATTTTTGTTTAAGTTTACAAAAAATATTCCAAATTATAAAGCATAGAGTAGAGAAATTTTACAGTTTTAAGCTCTGTCTATGACCATATTTGGTCCAAATTACCCTTGTTTGAGGTCATCCCTAGTTCAAATGGCCCCTTTATGTGGTCATATCTGAGGTAGAAAACCTCTATCAAAAATCATATCTATTTGGGGTGGCTTTGAATCTATCACAATTTGGCTTACCTATTGTTTCTTGATCATAGGTTGATATCATGTAGTGTTCTACATTTAGAAGTTCTATTATTTTATAGAATTTCTAAAAATGAAACATATTTTTATGCACTAGTAAAAGAGCATTGAGTGCTTCTTGATTTTATTTTATTTTTCATACTAAAAAGAACCCCACACACCATGATCCATTTTAACATCAACAAGTTGGGGTTCATCACCAACCATTGATCAAGATCAATGATGGTGGGTTTCATCTCCACTTGTTGGCTCATACCATAGACACCCTAGTGGTCAGAAGTGGGTGGCTTTCTGGACTTCATCATAGAAAATTCCCCTACTCTTAGATGCACCTATATTAGGAAGAATTAGTGAGACCCTTTATCATAAGGATCTTGAAAATAGTTATTGGATGCAGTTATCGTTATTGTCCATGCCTTAAATACATGGGTTAAGCAAAATCCAGGATTGGCCAGTAGTAGGACATTATATAGTGCAACCCCTTCAAGGGTTATTTTTTTCCCTTAAGGTTACCTTGAGCCACATCCATTAGGAAGCCACTTTTTCTATTTGGCTTACGTTCCCCAATAGGGAGCTGTGCTTGAACTACATTTTAGTATTTTTCTATTTTTTCACCCTTAGTGTTCATAGGTATAAGGGATTACATAAAACTACACTCAAACAATTATAGAAACTCATAATAAAAACTTAAACAAGATAATCATATTATCTACTTGTGTGTTTCTTTGTTGTTTATTTTATAAATACCATGGTAATAACACACAACCAAACTTGATTAAGGATTATTACCACAAATAAAAATTGAGGTATGGAACACCGTTGAATCAATCTAGAGGGTATGGTCATTCCTAAATGGAATCCTAGTTTTTAAAAAGAATATGACCTAGAGGAAATCCCCATTCAAGATGCATTTACTGTTCATTGGTATGGTTGAAGTGATGACCTCCATGGTTAAGACACTCTCCATGTTTACCCTAGATAAAATATTTAGTAGGTCGGTGCCATGAGTTTTTATTTTGACTCGCTCTATACACCAGTTAGAGCATGATCAGGAGTACACCCTATGGATGAGGTTACATGATCAATAGACTCTGCTTGACCATCCATGGATGGGTTGAAAATATACCCATTTAGATAGGTAAAACACTCACCATCCTACTCAGATTGTCATGTCAGCTTGTATAGCCCTTGCCAATGAGGAGGAGGGAGACTTTGATAATCCCCTTACTCCTCAAGAATAGTATTTCATGCAAGCATATTGCACCTCTACATTTCCTGAGTACATTGAGATTACATTTAAGTATAAGTACCAGGTCAATGTAGATTCCCTCAATCATGGGAATAGGTAGCTAACCATTATAGGATGACACAGTAATTCAAGTTCCTTTGTATTAATACGAATGCCAATCGACCTTGCACTACTGATTAGTTGAATTAGGCACTTAGGAATAATATTGATAAATAAGCATTTTTGAACTAGTTTTGACTAGATAAACAACACTTAGATGAGCAATAATAGTTGAGTCAACAGAGGCTGCAAGAGCATAGGTTGCATCAGGAATGGTTATATCAAGAAATCCTAGAAAAAGCTTTGCATGATATATTTTCTACATATAGTACCCTTAGGTAGCAAATCCATCAAAGGTGCCTTGCACACCACTAGAAACTATTGCCTAGGCCAAACCAAAACCATACACCTTGAGAACCTACCCATCCCTACAGGTCCACATAATATCCATCCTACAACCAAAAACAAGGGTATGATACCTATGAGGATGTGCAATCAAAGTACCAGGATCAAGGGTATCCTAGGACACCTTATGAGGATGTGGTTGATAATCACAGTCAACCACCACATCCCAATAAAAATATTTCTTGTCCCCCTATTTAGGTAAAAAGGTAGGGATATGAGATTTAGATTGAGAGGTAAGATATTCAGTTGATAATCCTCTTGCCCAAAACAACCAATAAATAGGAGTCTTCAAATATTCCTTGCCAAAACATGAAATAAACACTACACTTGCAAATCAACCAGAACCACCAAAGCAAGTAAATCATGTGAATATTAATCCACCTTCCCAAGAGTTTTTGGGAATGATCAATCTTGTGACAAGGAACAAGAGCTCTCTAAATCAATCTACATAACTTCTAGATCCATCCAACATTCCCTCCACAACATAAGTTCTACCACCACCAAATTCAATCACACCTACTCTATTTCACTCAACATCTCCACAAAATCAAGAACAAGTGTACACACTACACCAAAATAGGGATAATCAAGCTACCATAGTTAAACACTCTAATTTAGAACAAGAGCATGAGCTAAATTAGGAACAAGAGCATGTGGACATACTCACTAGACAAGATCATCATGAACCATCCACATCTGCTCAAATGTTGAGGACTTTTGATCCATATGTGCTTAATTATCTCCTAGTACCTGCATCCCATACACCTCCACAACATACCATTTTCCTCTCAAATTCATTAAAAACCATACAAATGTCACACCCACTGAGCTCACAATGTATCTTGGATAGGCTAGTCAATATTGAGTTACAATTAAGTCATCAACACAATGATCTACAACAAATCTTGAATTGAATCACAAACATTGAGTTATGGTTGAGTCATCAAAAACCTCAACCACTTAATTATCAAGTGTAACCTCCTCCTATGTAGTAAAATGCTAAACCTCAGTAGAATCAGGATCAAAAGCAATAATTCCACCAACCTAGCAATTATACGTCACTGCTTGAATATTTGGTATCACTTTTAATTGGATATGTGAGGTGAAGACCATAAATTTTTATATATTCACCTATTGGATCATAATAATCCAAATCCTAAATGGTATCGAGAGGATTTGTACTATCCTTATCATCAAAAAAATGGTCATGACATTCATTCATGTTACTTGTTTGAAAATATAATACAAGATATGCTTGATAAGAATGAACTTCAAATTGATAATTCTCTCGCTATCAATGACCAACAAATGGGCATATTCAAGGATTCATTACCTATGTATGAGGGTTAGGTAGAACAAAATAGGTAGGAGGATGAGATACACACAACCCTATCACCTCATCAAACTAATCCACGTTGTCCACCTCATCCAAGATGCCAACCCCATACTTAGACTCCTCTATCCAAGCCCATGTTGATAATATTTCACAATCTATAGGAGGAAAAAGCAATTTTTTTACTTGACATACACCCTCTCAATATAATAGGCCTAAGCCTAAGAATTATAGGGAGGATCACTTTTTCCTTTATTATCAAAAAGAGGGCCATCAAATCAATAATTGCTACACATTCAAAAATATGACCCAAAATATTATTGATAGGGGGTATTTTCCATAGATGGCCTTCTTACTTCATCTCATAAAAATCTTGGCATTAACCAAAATTCATTGTTGCAATAGGCGGGTTCAACTTTCCTCACTCCTCCTAGTTAGATCAATCACATCACATCAAGCACAGTGCATAGTGGGGGTGCTCAAGGTGTCACACCTTCCCCATCAACCACATCACAATCAATAAAACAATTTGATGATTTTGAAGGTATCACACCTTCCCCACATTCTCCAATCACCACACACTTTGAGGGTGCTTAAGTTATCACACCTTCCCCCTAAAAAAATCTAAAACATAAAAAACAATACAAAAAAAAAAAATTGCATTGCTTACATCATCATGCTTTTCACATCATTGCATTTATTGATTAGTTGCATTAGGCATGTTCTTTCATTGCATTAGCATTAGGACTAGTTTTGTTCTTACATGCTAATTTTTGGCACCACAATTGTATATTAGTCATATTTCTTAAATCAAACTTTTCCATCATCATAATTTGCACATTTTCTTGTGATATTTTGATAATTAAGGGGTCCTCGTAAGATAGGGTAAATACCGAATGAACAAAATAAATTATGTTTAGACAAACACTAAATATCTTACGTACACTTATTAGTTTTTATAATATCATTAGGAAAACACACATTATAAAACATCATGCCATCCAATTTCCCATTTTTAAGTAACTATGTTTTTTAACACAACCAATAAGTTGTTATAGTGTGTTCACTAGGGTTTTTGATATTTCAATCATTCCTAGTTTATTTTAAAATTTTATTGAAATCTATATTCATTTTTGAAGGGAAGGTCTTGCTTTGAAATTTCCTTGTATATGTCTAAATCCCAAACACAAATTCACACATTAAAATCCAATTTTGAACAAGGAAGGATGAAACTACAAAGTAGTCCTTTCCCCTTAAGCGAAAGGTTTTCCTTGCTCATCCTATTATGTGCATGGTCTCAGATGTTGAGAATTGTCAAAAGGACAAGCTCCCCCCTAAACAAAGCAAAAAAATAATAAATCACCTTGCTCCACTAAAAAATGAGTAAGTACCCAAAATAAATAAAAAAAGTGGTTTTCACCACTACAATATATCCCCTTTCTCCTCATAAAAAATAAGCAAGTATCCCAAATAAATCAAAAGAAAAGAAGGGGGTAATAAGATTTAATCTCTGGAATCATTAGTTATTAAAAATCCATGGGATGATCTCCATTACATAAATGGTTTGAATAAAACCCACCTAGCAATGGGGTAGTCTTATGCATGGTGATATGTCTGTCACATTAGTGACCTTTTATACAGACAAATTGTAGCTTGTAGATGAGCTAGCTTTTGGTGGTTAGTATTGCCTAGTAGTCTATTCCAACTACACAAAAAATCAGGATAATGATGACCATGAGGTGATCTTCATTACAATAATGGGTTGAATGAAACCTGCCTAGCTATGGGGTAATATTATATGTCAGCTTATTGAATACACTATGCACACACATGGATATTGAATATATTGGTCTTCCTGGTAGAGTTTTATCTTTCAAAGTCATGTGTAGTTAGTATACATCTTTTGACTGGTCAACTAGGGTGTTTGAGTCTCATGAAAACCATGTTGTTTCCCTATAGCATATTACTGGTCCCCCATTAATAATTTACATTTTTATCATCCTACATATGGTTGGATTTCAAATAAATGAATTTTGTGAAAAGGTTAACATTTTTATTGATGACTTTTATACATTTTGTGGTGCTTACACTTAGTTTGTTAGGCATGTTAAAATTCATTCATTCTATTTCACATATAAATAGTGAAAAAAATTGTATCATTATGTTACAGTACATCACATACATGCAAACATCTTACAAAGTCTAGGTATAAATTCATCCCTCATCCATCATTTATTTCACATATAAACACAAAATGCTCCAAAGCCACATAAATCCTTTGGTCACTTCAGTTCAAAATGCTCCAAATTTACCTACCCCTTTGGTCAAATTAGTTCCAAAATATCCAAGGGCACCTAAACCCTTTCATCACAACAATTCAAAATGCTCCAAAGGTACGTAATCCTTTGGTCAAATCAGTTCTATAAGCTCCAAGGGCACCTAAACCCTTTGGTCACATCTAGTCAAAACGCTCCAAAGGTACCTACCCCTTTGATCAAATTAGTTCAAAAAGCCCCAAAGGCACCTAAAACCTTTGGTCAAATTGATTAAAAAGGTTCCAAAGGCACCTAACCCCTTTGATAAAATCAATTTAAAAATGCTCCAAAGTGCACCTAACCCCTTTGGTCAAATAAATTCAAAAGGCTCCAAAGGCACCTAATCCCTTTGGTCAACTAAATTTCAAAAGGCTCCAAAGGGCACCTAAACCATTTGGTCAAATCAATTCAAATTGCTCCAAAGGCACCTACCCCTTGGGTCAAATAAGTTCCAAAGGCACATAACCCCTTTGGTCACAGTTTCAATTCAAAATTCTCCAAAGGCACCTAAACCCTTTGGTCACATCAATGCAAAAGGCTCTAAAGGAACTTAACTCCTTTGGTCAAATTAATTTCACAACTCTCCAAAGGTACCCAAAATTTTCTTTCATCAAAATCAAAAGACTCCAAAGGTACCCAAATTTATTTGGTCAAAATAAAAAGGCTCCAAAGGTACCTAAATTCCTTTGGTCAAAATAAAAAGGCTCCAAAGGTACCCAAATTCCTTTGGTCAAAATCAAAAGGCTCCAAAGGTACCCAAATTACTTTGGTCAAAATCAATACAAAAGGCTCCAAAGGCACCTAACCCCTTTGGTCACATTAAATATAAAAAGCCTGAGTGAACCTCGTATCTAGTGATTTACTCTAGCCCCCTAGCGATTGCAGTGATTGGTTATCAATGCAATTTGTTAGGATGAGTAAATTACCATAAGTCCAATCACCAAACATATTTATAAATGGGTCAAAATCAAGGTTGTAATAAGGATATGATCCCTCTAAAATTTTACAATTATCCTAGAGCACCCAAATCAAATCATCTTGGTCAAGTGACTCATCACTTTCATCATTTTTCCATTTTCTCATCGAATCGTCGCTTGAGGGGGTAGTCATATAACCATAAAGTTCATGATCAAGTTAGTAATCGAGACACTCAATCATATAAATTATGTTCATTCAAGAATCATTGCCAAATACTATCATGTGTCCTTCTTGCTTGGGGAATTTAGTAAGAAAAAATAAATTTAAACACATAACAAGAAATCTACAACTACTTTCTTGGTAGATCTAAAGCCTAAAGTGTAGAATATGTGATTTTCTTCCCATGGTTGTGAGATTACCAAGATTAGGTAGACCTAAAAGCCTAAAGAGTAGACTATGTGAATGACTACTCATGGCTGAAAGTTTTACTAAAAATAAAATTTTCAACTTGTTAGAAGCAATAATTCAAAAAAATATATGTTATTTCTATGATTGGAGAATATAACATTGATCAGATCAATGAACATCATAAACCCTCAAATTGACTCTAGGTCATATATTTTTGCTTCATGTTCTACTTTCATACAACACATCCCAAAAAGGGGCATATATAGACACTTAAAACATATCATATTGAGGAGAGTACCTATATGGACTCCTTGTAGACCATATGGCCTATCTTGGGAAATCTTAGGGCTCAAACAGTGGTTTTAACCACTCAAAAAGGGACATTTCCCTTTACAATCCTAGTCATCCCTCCAAGGGATGGCCTCCAAAGGTCATATCACAAATAGATAAACCCTAGTCAAGATCATATCAACCTAATATGATCACACTAAAAGTAATATTAAAAAATGAGGACACAAATGGCAGTCGAATCTACTAGTTAAACCTACGCATGAACTTGCATTGCAATTTAGCGCATGCATGAGCCCATAATAGAGCAATCGCATGAAAAAATTAATTTGTATTAATATTTTAAATATAGGCATTTGTGTTTCTTAATGTGAACTACCTCTTAGCATTTTCATGTGCAGGATTGTTTCTATTATTAGATCCCTTTCAAGAAATCTATATAATAACACTCACCCCTCATTCAAAATATATCAAGCTATCAAATCTTCAAGCAATGAAGTGCTACTAGAATTTAACCATGAGCCTCCAAGTATCTTGCTTTCTTCTCACTGTACAAATCATGTTGTTGGATCATTACAAAGGTTGAAGATCACATCCATATTCATCATGCAATCAAATATACCTACTTTAGAGACTGATATAGACCTTGTAAGTCATTCTCACAAATGCATCAATCCATAAAACAAACCCTAGATCGAACCTAAGAGTCATCTTCGTATTGGCCTTGAAAAATTACTTACATATTAGTGATCATCTCGCTAAAAGATGATCCATAGGTACAACCATACCACAATGAGATGGCCCCTAGGGTATAGATATGTTTATTAGTTTACTTTTAGTATAATTCTATCATAGATTATTTATTGTCTTTTATAGTAGTTTCATTTATGTTCATGCATTTAATTTCACTTTATTTACAATATTTATCATCATCAGTACAAGACCTATCTTGAAGGGCTTCACATATTCTACTAACTAATTTGCTTTCCTTGTGTGCAGGTGATAGATATCTATGAGGGAAGAGGAGTGCCAAACTTTTATACATCAATCATCACAAAAATCATGAAAAACCTACCCCAAATCATATCGTGGATGTGAGAAAGATCTTGCATAGTACATCCATAATATTTTATTGTAATTCATTGTATCAGATCAATAGCAAATCCCTTAGATGTATCTTATTGTAACCTCCTTAAAAAGAATATATATTATCATTAATAAAAGGTCACCATCATTCGTTTACATATCTTGTTATTATATTCGTGGTTTCATCATTATTGTTATCTTTCAGTATTTCATTTGCTTGGATGTATGGTATTTTTCTACACTTCATAGGGTATATTACATTGTCCTTGATTTGGAGTAATATTACATCACCCTCCTCAAGCCAAAATTCATTGGCATTACTTGCCAACCCCTATTGGCCATTCATTGTTATCCATCACTAATATAAATTATATCATATATTTTTGCACCACATTGTGTTTACACACAACATGGTTCAAAAAGAGGTATATGTAGACACTAAAAATGTGTCATTTTGTATGCCCTAAAATCATTCTAATAAATTAAGATAAATTCTCTAATTTCCTCCAAAATTTCAATTTCCTCTATAATCCACCCAATTTCCGCTAAATTCCCCTATTCTACCTCCAATTCTTCCAATTTCTCTAAATTCCTCTAAATTCCTTCTAATTCCTAGTTAATTTCTTCAATTTCCTCTAATTTCCTTCTAATCCTTCTAATTTCTCCTAATTTTCCTCCAATTAGCTCTAATTCTCTCTAATTATTTTCTAATTTCTTTAATTTCTTCTAAAATCTCCTTAAGCCTTCTAATTCTCCTTTAATTTCTTTTTATTTCCTCTAATTCCCCAAATTCCTCTAATTTTCCCCTAATCTCCCTAATTTCCTCCTACTATTTAATTCTTCTAATCCCCTCTTAGCCTCCCTAATCCTCTAATTTACATCTAATATCTCATTTATTTCACCCAATTTTCTCAAAATTCCCATAATCTAGCTTTTCCTTCTAATCCCCCTAATATATCCCCTCATCAATCTTTAATACCATCTTAATCCAAAGCCAATCCCTAGGATATTTGCATTATTAATTTAAAAATCCTAAGCTACCTAGATGTCACAAAATCCTAGAAAAACGTACACAATAAATTCCCATCCAATCCCTAGAAATCCTAAACAATTTAAAATTCCTCAAAATTCTTCATAATACCTATTAAGCCTAATTACACCCCTCACTAAGTACCTAATCCCTTTCTTAATCCTTTTTTGGCAATTCCATAAGCAAAGGCATTTAATTCACAAAATACCTAGGTAAATTATAATAATTCTAAATCTATTCCCAATTTCTATGAAATATCCTAGAAGCTCCCACTATTTCATGCCTAAATCCTCCTACCCCATTTCCCTCAAATTTTAATGGAATTAAAAATAATATAAAACTCAACTTAAGAATTCCTTAAATAAGTTCATTTAATCCTACATGTCCCACCCCTTCCACCTCACATTTTTGGTAATTTAAAAATCCCTTGCTCTTCACCCAAGGTGCACATGGAAGGAATTTTAAATTTCTTTTTGCTTTCCCCAAGGATTCTCTGCCCAAGACAATTTATGAAGGTGGATGCACCATAATCCACATAGGATCCTCCAAATGTTTCCACTTACCTACCTCTACCACCTAGGCACCACCTAAGGCTAGCTCATTACTTTGTCATCCCATATCCCTCCTTGAAAATTATTATAAATATTTATCCTCTCCCTTCATTTGCAAGAGTTCATGATATCCATATAATTTTGCTATTAAAATTTTGTTAGTATTAGTATTTCTTATTTCAAGTGCTTAGCATTTTAAGTGCAAGTATTCTACTTGGAGATCTCAATCCATCATCAACTGTGGATATTATTGGAGGTATCCATTAACACTTGTTTTGTAGTTGTGCATCAACCAAGTGACTAAAAAATATTAGAATTCCAATAGAGGTAGCAATTCCACTAATGAGGGTCCACCAAGAGTTTCAAGGGACCTTCAACTCTCAAGGTCCTAATTGGTAGCCCCCTTTCAACTATACAATCACAATTGGAAATCCCCTACCGACTACACAATTGCAGTCGACACACCCCTGATGATTGTACCTAGATAGTAGGTAGAAAATATAAATTTACTACAAAGTGGTAAGGAAGGTAAATCAACCTCTTTGGTAAAGTTTTGTAAGCCTTTTGAATGATTTTGTAACCCTTATTCAAGCTTTTGTGAGTTTTGTAAACCTTTTTCTTAGTCTTTGGTCCTTACTTTGGAAGACCCTATTGTTATCACTAACTAAATTCATGAGTTGTGTGTAGGTATCCTAGGGTTGGAAGCAGCAAGAAAAAGTCCAATAACACTCAAGCACCACCAATAATACTTCAATTCTTGTTTGTAGCAAGATAAATCATTGGAATATACTATTTGTTTCATGCCTTAGTTTGAATAAAAGAATACTCTTGTCGTAAACCCCTTTGGTGGTCATTTTGTAAAAGTAAAATCAAGATTCTCTAATAAAAGATCATATTTTCTTGTTCATGTATGGTGTTTCTTTCTCCTTATTACAAATATCATTTGCATATACTTTTGCATGCATGTTATTCTTTGTGTTACCAAATAATGTTGTAGATGTTAATATGCTTGACATTTTTGATACTCAAACACTCGAATGCTTCTCACTTATTCAATGCTTAAATAATTTGTGATGCTTGGATGCTTCACACTTTGATGTTATGTTATTCTAAAATATTTGAAGTTTCCAACTCTTGGATGATATCCTCCAATGTTTGGATTTCCAATGCTTGGATTCTATCCTTCAACATTTGGAGTTTCTAATGCTTGGATTCAAACCTTCAACATTTGATGCTATCCTCCAACTCTTGGAGTATTTGACACTTGATTTTATGTCTATTAAATGTTATTTTATCCTTAAACTCTTGTTGATTCATCTCCAAAAAATGTTTATATATTATTTTTTCCTGAAGCTTTGTTGTTGGCTTTCCTTCTTAAGAAGCCTTGCTTTCACTATATACGCTATTGTATTAACCTTGAATATTTTTTTTGTCCCTCGGGTTGTTTTTATGAATCTATAGAGTGCTTCTATATAAATGTTTCAGATACCTAAAACATATCATATTGAGGATACTACCTATATGGACTCCTTTAAGGTCATACAACCCACTTTGGGAAGTCGTAGGGCTTAACAGTGGTTTTAACCACTCAAACAAGGAGGAATTTCTCTTTATGTTCCAGACCATATCACCCCAATATGGTCCATAATAGATATCATATTACCTTGATATGTCTCGTAGTCATGGCCATCTAACCCCAAGATGGTCGTGCCAGGAGCCACGAGATCCAAAATCCCATGTCATGGTTCAAACGGTTACACGTGCCATCTAAGAGCAATAATACAATTAAGTTAGTTGTGCAATGGTTTTCAAGAATGATTACTTACACTTCTTGAATATAACTATTTCATGGCTCTCCTTGCAATCTTGGACTCCCATTTGGAAGTCTATATAATGGCACCCAACCTTCATACTTTTATCAAGGAGTTTTCATGTAACGAAGTGCTATAAAACTAAAGAATCAAAGAGGTCATTCTCAAAAGTAATGAAGCACTATCAAAACTCAACCATGAAGCTTCCAAGAATACCAATGGATCATATAAAAGTTTAAATATCAAATTAGTGCTTCTTGTACAATCCAACATCGTTGTTTTAGTGTCAGATTATACCCCTAAGTTGTTCCTCATGAATGCACGAATTATTCGACCAATTCATAGATCAAAACCTGATTTTGCCTTATATCAACCATAATAAATAACTCATAGCTTAGCGGATATCTCTCTCAAATATGTCTCATAGGCTTAGTTACCAATTTTGAGTTCGTGTTCGAGTTTGACACTTTTGAAGTTCAAAATAAATTCAACATGTTTAAAAATTTGGAATAAAATTTGACATATAAAATTCGATATATTATAAATGCGCATAAATAAATTAGTAACTAAGAAACTCAAACAAAGAATTAAAACAAACATTAATAATTCCCTTATAGTATATTTCTAAACTTTATCATTTTAAATATGTTTTACGTTTTGATAAATTTTATAATTCTATTAATTAACATACCATATAAATATCTCTTTCTAATTCTATTAATTTTAAAACAATGTTATATCAACGAGTATTATATTTTTATATAATCTAGTTTAGGTATTCTAAAATGAATGCTTATTTACCATGTGTACTAAGATATTGCCTGTCATACATCATCAAAATATTTTTGCACGTAAAACATGGAAAAACATATCAATTGCGGGGATTTAGCTCCACTTGCAGGTGTTATTTTGGTGTGGATATTGTTATCAACTACCTAGCCTAGCGTATAAGGTATTCATGCCCTTTGGGTAATCAATAAATCATGGAACAGTGTACATCAAATTTATTATGGCTCTGATTGATCCATACCTTTAACAAGGTATAAAATGCAAAATTCTAATTGGTCCATACTTTGAACAAGGTATAAAAAGCCAAAGTAATAAAATAAAATATTGTAAGAGAAGTCCAAAATGAAAGGAGGAGGAGTATCCAAAAGAGAATGGGAAGTGATGCTTATTTTTATCATGACCCAAACTGCACTGGCATTTCAAGAGTTATTTTATCACTGGTGTCTTATAATTGGAATGCAAAAACCATTAGAGTCCGAATTATTTAAAATTATTTTTTCCATATAGAAATTTGTCTTAGGGACCAAACAAATACCTCGTTTGGTAATCCAGATATGTTCAAGAAAGTTTATGGATTTTGAAGGTTTCCATGATGAGATTCTGACAACCCTGTGGTGTGCAAAAATTAAAGCATAGCCCTAAATTATCCTCCCACCAATTTGTTTTCTTACTGAATTTAGATTTATTCGCTGAACTTATTTGTTAGGGTTTTAAATTCGATGAATTTCAAATTTCATCTAAATTTTTTGATGAATTTGGTAATTAAGCTCATAGATATGACTATCTCTCTAAGAGATGACCAACAAGAAAGACCATCCTACATAGAGACAACCTCTCAGGTAGAGATTTGTTTCTTATTTTTTTTATTGTATTAGATTCTAGCAACATTTTAATTATTGTTTAGAATAGCTTGATTTCATTTTCATGCATGTGTTTTTCATATTTCACTTTCTTTATTACTTTCTTTGCTATTATTATGGGCCTTATCTTAAAAGGCTCTTCATATTCTTTTGATGCTCTTTAGATCTCCTTATGTGTAGATAACATGTACTTACAAGGAAGCAATAGCATAAATATTTATCCATAATCATCATACATTACGATAGTCCCAAGAACCTATTATTAATCAGTTTGTAAGATGCAAAAAAAAAGAACCTATGAGATACACCTAGATTACTTTTTTTATTGTAAATATTTGTATCAAATTGGTAGCAAATTTCTCAACGGGATCCCATTGTAACCCTCTTGAAGGATAAAATTGATATTAATAAAAAAATACTATTATTTCATATCTTATTTTGTCATTATGGTTACATAGTTTGCTATCTAGTTTGTTCTTTATTTCATTGCATAGGTGTACGATTGTTTTCAACATTTTTAGTGGTGATGATGACCATACCTAGTCCATATCTCTCAATTTCATTGCTAATTACTATTATTTTAGATGTTTTGAATTGTAGGTACCATCATACCTTACAGAGATGGCCAACAGGTGCAACCATCCCCTACAGATACGATTAAAAAGTGCAACCATCCCCGTTAGATATGGCCTCAGAGCAAAAAATAGAAATAGTAGAAAACAACATCTACATTAGACTTAGGCTATCACAATGAGTTATTTTGTCTCTCCTCTATTTTCAGTAAATAAAAATAAATTTTTCATGCTTAAGTGAAGGAATTTTAGAATATTTTGAATTTTTAAACTCTCTGTCTATGATTGTCCTTGGGTTAGAGGACCTTTTTCTATGACCATATCTATCCCAGACAGCTCCCATTTCTGACCGTCTCTATGTTAGATGGTCTCTTCTACAAACCTTCCCTTACAGAGATGGTCCCTATTTGATTAATTTTGTGGTATGATTGCTTGTTGCCTATTCAAAGGCTACTCATATAGGGTTTTGCATATTATAGGTTTCTAAAAATTAAAACATTCATTATTTATAAATCTAAATCTGAAATGTTATCTTTATGCATTAGTAAAATATTATGGAATACTTGATTTTACTTCTTTTACATAAAATAAAGGAACCCCACACACCATGATTCATTTTAAAATTAATGAGTTGGACTTCATCATCAATTGTTTATCAAGACCAGTGATGGTGGGCTTCATATCCATACATTGGCTCACACCTTAGAAACATAGTGGCCAAAAGTGAGTGGCTTTTTGAACTTAGAGCTCTTTTACCATGGGTATCTTTAAAATAATCATTGGATGTAGCTATCGTTACTATCCATGCCTTAAATATGAGGGTTAAGGGAAAGTGAGGCTTCACTGATACTAGGACATTAGATAACATGACCCCTTTAAAGGGGTAATTTGTTCCCTTAAGGTTACCTTGAGCCAATATCCAATAGGAAGCCACTTTTTGTTGCTTGAGCCACATCCCTCAATAGGGGGATGTGCTTGAAATACCTTTTAGTAGTTTTCTATTTTTACCCATAGTTTAATAGAAGATAGGTGTTTTTCAACATCAAAATACACAAAATAGTATAGGGATTCACAAATAAAAATTAAAAGAGATAATCACATTGTATACTTTGTTTGTTTACTATTTACATAATCAAAATCATGGTAACAACATGCAGTTGGGATCATTCATGAGCCAATGCTTCTAAAAATTTGTGAGGAGGTATAGAACATCTCTAATTTAGTCCTGAGGACATGGCCATTCCACCATGGCATCCTAGTATCCATCATAACACTAACATCACCCTAGGTGATCTAACCTTTAGGATGTCCCTATCTGAGAGGCACCTATGAGTCCCTAATATGATAAAGAAGATGAGCTTATTGGTCGAATATGATCCTATGCTACTATTAGACATAACCTGCCCAGTGAGGGGCCTAGTAGAGGAGTGTCATGGATTTGCATCTTGACTCATTATGTTCATCAATTTGAGCATGAGTAAGATTATGCACTATCGCCTAGCTTGGACAAGCAAGCTATGTCACTTGATCATCCATGGATAAGCCAATAGTTTGCTCAATTAAATAGGTACAATTGTAGAACAAAAATTCTCACACTCCTTTCCTCAAGGCTAATGGATCCATACCTTAGAGGGGAATGGGAGAATGAATGGTCTACACCTCATAAGAGAGGTACTTGAGCGTAACTTCTTATGGTGATTTTTTGATGAATTGTGTGGGTTCAACAGGAAACATTTTATGGTATTTTATGATATTAGGTTTTGGGATTTGTTTTGATGTGTTCCTTTTATCAAATCATGCATACACCTAGTTTTGCCAATATGCAACTATGCTAATCTATATGTAATTTTGATTTATATGTAAGCAGCGAAAAGCATAAAACAAAATCTAAATAGGCAATGCAGTGCTTAAAAAGTGGTTTAGAACACTAAACTTTATTCGAAAGTCTAATGTAGTTTTTTATTCTTTGTTGGAGGGAAAATAAGTCAAAATCTAGAAATATTGGTCAAAATCAAGCAATATCAGGTGAAATCAAGTAGTATCGGGTGACCCGATTATGCAGAAATCCAATCGATCAGAACATGATGCTACAATTTGACAACTTTGATACAAAAAATAATAGATTTACAAAATAACATGCATTTATTGAAGTTAATTGTGATTAATAATGAACTTTAAAGGACAATTATTGAATTATTAAATGTAAATCTATGCTAAAAACATGAACATTTATGAAAAAGTGATGAAATATGAATATAGAAGCTAATGTATCAATGATAAAGGATTTAAAATGATTTAATAATATGATAAATATAATATAAGATAGAAGAAATAGAGAAAATAAAGAAAAAAATGAGGTCTGGATGTCCCCAAGTAGCTTTGATACCAAAAATATTTGATGCAAACAAGATCAGACAGTTTCTGCAATATCGGGTAGTTTTATGCGATATCGGGGAGTTTTCTACGATATCGGGTTGTATGATCCTACATGAATCCAATCGATGCACAAATCCAACATGAAAAAATACAACAAGTATGCATAATACCAGATCAAGAGTGTATGAAATTTCTAGGAGGAATCCAGGGCGAGGAGCTTGGATTAAATAGAATTGAATAGGTTGAGAGGTTGGGCTAAAAATGAAGAAGGTTACAACCTCCTCTATTATGGAAAAAATTGATCGAACCGATCCTAAAATCATCGTGCAGTTAGAAAATTAAGGACAAAGAAGTTGCAACCATTTTTTTTGCCTTGCTAAACAGGGCAATTTTTGATTTTGGACAAAATCGGGTGACCCGATTTTGCAAGAGGTTAGACATGTACATAGTTTTTTGGCAATTTGAGGGGTCAAACGATGTCAAAATTGGACATATAATATACCGTTGGAAAGATATTTTTGAGCCCTATCCAATGTTTTAGTTTTTGATAAATTTTGAGAGTATTTGGTTAGGTAAAATTAAGATCAAATATGACCTTACTTTTCTAGGAGGAAAACTAAGGAAAATGAGTCAATTTTTCATGTCTACATCTTGCCCCCTCTTTGGCATTTTTGTGAACAATAAATGCATCAAAGAAAAGTGTAGAAACTTCAGTAGAAGTAATTATGATTGGCATGGGCAAGAAGGAGTAGATGATTTTACAATGAATATTTCATGGGAAAATGATGTTTTATAAAAATAATTACTAATTTACTGACTAGGATGCCCCCTCAAGTTTTTACGTCAAATTCTGTATTTTGTGGAAAACTCGAAATTTCTAATATATATATATATTGGTCTTATTTTTTTTATGTGAATTTGTGTGATTTATTGGATGATTTATTATATTTTCTTATGATGGTTGTGTTACATAATTTCTTGTAATCATGCTTTGATTTTTGAACATTTTTTATCATGCTTAACATAAAAGAAAAATGATTTTGTAAAGTGTGTTTTGAAAAAGATGTTTTTGTGTTATGATAAATTTAAGGGAATTATTAATGAACCTTAAAGGATGTTGTGTTGTTATAAGATCATTTTTGGAGGTTGATGCTCGCTAGGTCATGAAGCGGATCCTGTTATGAGGAAGTTTTGTATTGCTAATATCGAAAGATTGTGTGTTTAAGAATAATATTAAGGCTTTATGATGAGAAAGAAATGTTTGATGTTGTTTTGGGATAAGATATTTGATAGATGTGAAAATGTATTAATTTAAGCATGAAAATTCGAAAGATAACTTGTGCTAAGCATAGAATTCCTAAGTGTGAAATTATATGCAATAATTACTTAGGAATTATACCATCATTGCGAAAATCAAAATGAAATGCATGATGATATAAAATTATTTGTTCTTTTAAAATGTAAAGTAATGTAAGATAAATCATCGTGTCACATGTTCCAAAAATATTATGTAATTTTTATGAAAATATTTGGACTAATTTTGGGCATGAAAAATTAGAAAGATGACTTGCGCTAGGCATAAAATTCCTAAGTGTGAAATTTGAAGAGAAATAGTTACTTAGGAACTATACCATCATCGCGAAAATCAAAATGAAATGCATGATGAAATATTTTTAATTTTGCAATATTATTATTGGTAAATTATTGTGCTATGATGATAAAATAAATTTGTATAAATTAATGTTAGGGATTGATATTAAATATCTAACAAAAATCCCAAATAAATATTTTAACTTATTCCAAAGACAAATTCAAATCTATCTAGAAACAGTGTGTGAGAAGTGGATTCATTATCCATTTTGATTGTCGTAATGATAGAAAATCTCTCATGGATCAAATGTGTGTGCTTTGTGAAGTTAATTTACCAATTTTGAGTAAGGTATTGATATAAGCGAACTTTTATGAATCAATGCGTGTGCACATAAAATGTTCATTAACCATGATTTTGTGCAGGCATTGGTACTAAACTACTATGTAAATCAAATTACCAAGATCTAGCTAATCCATAAGCGGGCATTAGTATGTACAAAATAAGGTTACTAATGTGACAAATATATCACCATGTGAAAGGAATTACCCAAGGTCAAGCAAGTTGGGCACAAATCACCTGTTATGGGGCTTACCTCATGGCTTTCAAATAACTGAGAAATTCCAAGGATTCAAGTTCAATACCCCCTTCTTTTCTTCACATTTTTGGAATAGGGATTTCTTTTCCAATTCTAAACAAGGGGATTTTATTGCTTTGTAATGGAACATTTTTCTTGATTTGTCTCTTTTATTTTTATTTCTTTTCTTTATTTTTCTTCTTTTATCTTTTTTTTTTTGGGATACTTGCTTAGATTAGATGTAGAGCAAGGGATTTTAGTCGAGTAGGTAGGAGATTGTCCTTTTGCCAATTTCTTAGTATTCTAGACCATGCACATGATAGGATAGAAAGGGAAACTTTTCACTTAAGGTATTAATACTTACTATGTAGCATCACTTTTCAAATTTACAACAAATCATTTTAAGATATGAAAGTGTGTTCTTGGTTCATAAAGTAGCAATATCATTCTCAAAACTTAAAACTATTTAATGAAATAATAGTGCTTTTGGTGCAATAGAGATTTATAATCAAAGTAAAAAAATTAAAATCATTTTAAAGTTGTGAAATTTAGTGCATGGTTCAAGATAAATTTTGAATTTATTTGAAATAAAGTAAAATATAACTCAAAATTTTTGAAAGATAACAACAAATAACAATGCAGAATGATGACTTAACAACAATTTTGAAATATTTTTGGAAAATTTGATGCTTTTTTAATTTTTTGGTTTTTTTTTTATGTTTTAATGATGGAATTAGTAATCTATAAACGCTATACAAGGTGATTTTGATTATAGCATGTCTAAGGTGGCTTCAAAATCAAATAAGGTTTTGAAGAACAATTTGGTTGTGGTGTAGGTGATCGAAGTTGATTGATTGATAGTTGAGTTTGTTGTGATGAAGGATGATGATCAGATATAGATGAAGAAAAGTGATGGATAGAAGATGATGATGATAATAAAGAGAAAAATAATAAAGAACTTGATGTGATAACGATAATGAAAGAGAGAATAATAGATAAAATGTGACAGAAAAAAGTGGCAATGATGATAAAGAGGAAAAGAATAGGGAATTTGATGTAATGATGATAAAGAAAGAGAGAATAAGGAACAAATATTCCTTATGAATAGGATAGGTTTGCAAAAGTCCCAAAATATATATCTTATGTAGATGATTGTCCCATTGTTGTTGAATGTCAAAGGAGCCTTTGGATTGAGACTTCAACACTAAATATGGGTTTTCTATGCTTGTATCTTCTTTTGGATTATTCTTCAAAACTAAGATATATCTTGAAGGCTTATTGGATGAAGAATTTATTTCTTGTTTATCAAATTGAGTTGATTGAGCTTGAGGTTGCTCACTTATAATTTTATTACATTATTAGTGATAACATTGTGATGGGACACATTAGGATGTAATATTTGATTGGTCTCCTATCGTTGATGCTTGATTAGTTCTCTTAGAATTTTATCAATAATTGGTTCCTTATCTCTTTCTTTTTTATTGTGAATAGAATGATGATGAATAGATTGTGAAGTGTGATGTGATTACATGGTAGTATTAGAAGAAGTATTTCCTTGTTGATATGAATGTGTTGTGTTGAAATAAGAAGGTTGAAATGGTTGTGATTGCAATGATGATAAAGAAGAATTACATATGGATTGAATAGTTTGACATGAATGTTGAATAATACCACTATTATGAAGAGGTTGAGGTGAATAAATATTTTGTAGAGAAGAATATGGTAGTGATTTTTTATTCATTATTTGAGTTTGAATTTGAGAATTTTGATTTTGAGTTTGTTGTTTAGTGATGGTTCCAATAGTACCCAAAATATTATTATTATGCAAATAACTAAAATGTGGTCTAGCGTTTACTACTTGTTCAGTTGATAGCACTTTTTGAGATGATGGTCGAGTAGTCACTCTTCTGGGGAATGGTTTTTTAGGCACCATTAAATCTATGATGGGAAGAATTGGATCTGATTCATATTTAAAACTATTTGAATTATTTGAGGTAATTTCAACCTCACTCTCTATTTCACTTTCTTCATCACTTTATAAATATGTAATTTGGCAACTTATTAGAGGTCTAATAGTAACTTGATATTCACTAGTCACACATGGTTTTTGCAAATATTAACGAGGTAGAAAGCTGCTAATAGTTCCTACATATCGAGTTGGATGAGGAACATTGTGATGTTCTACTTGATTTACAGATTCTTTACCATGCTTTGGTAAAGGGTGTTGAAAAATATCCAAATTTTGATTTACATTTTGATTTTGAGGTTTTTGTGTATTATTTTGAGCATTTCTTGGAGGGAAATTTTCTACTTCTATTTTTTTTATTGTCAATTAAATCTTGTATCATGTGTTTCAATATTTTACATGATTTTGTCAAATGACCATCATCTCTATGGAAATTATAATGTAAATTATCCCTAAATCCAGATGCAGTTGTGTCTGGTTGTCTTACCTCAGGTAACCGTATCAAGCCTTGTTCCACTAATTGAGGTAAAATCATAGTTAATGGCTAATTTAATCTTGTAAATTCTCTTGGTGGTTTATCAGGAACCTTTAATACAAAATTCTTCACAACTTTAGCAAGGTTAACATTTGAGATGTTTCTATTATTAGTAACTTCATCACCCACTACTTTATTATTCTTATATTGGTTCTTAGAAGTTTTTTCATCATATTTCTTCTTAAATTATCCTCTTCTAATGAGAGCGTCTTCTACCCTCCTAGTTAAATTAATGGATTTATCAAAGGAAGTTAATGCAGTAGTAGAAAGCTCATAGGATAGATGTTCTTGCAAATTACCAATAAATATGTCCAACATTTCATGATGAGGTAATGCAAAATGTAGTTTTCCAAAGAGTTGTCTCCACTTAGCCAAGAATTCAGCAAAAAATTCATCTTTTCCTTGTTTTAAGTTGTATAAATACTTAATAGTCACATGCCTCTCTATGTAGGTGCTAAATTTATGGACAAACATTTTCGCTATCTCCTCAAAATTCCTTAAATAATTAGTGGGTAACTGATAATACCACTCTAGAGCCATGCCTCCAAGACTCTTAGGGAATATCTTTAGTAACAACAAGTCATCATGAGAAACATCATGACATGTTGTCCTAAACATACGAAGATGCTCAATAGGATCTTCAGTTCCTTTATATATCGAGAGGACAGACATAGGGAAATGTTTAGGGTAAGGTTGAGCTACCACGATAGGATCCAAAGGTTGACTACACATCTCTTGATAACTGTATGAGGGACAATATGGATCCATCTAGTATAGACGATAAGATAACTATTTAACCATATCTTCAAGTCCCTATTGTTGTCCACAAAATTGGTTTTATTGCACAATATTATTGTATCTTTGATAATAAGTTGGTATTTTTGAATAAGGGTTTCCAAATGAAACTGTGTTGTGTAAAGTGTTTGTAGGAATTATGTTTTGTTGAAGTTTTTGTTGATAATTTGTATTTTACATTTGTTTAGCCTTTTGTTGTTGATTAAAAGCTTGAGAAAATATGGAAGCAAATGGTTTTTTATGTTGTTTATAATTTACTTTAGTGTTATTAACATCCATATTAGATGATTGTGCCATTGGTTTTTGAACATTTTGATTTAAAGGTATCATGCTTTGACTAGATGGTCTTTCTTGATAATTATCTTGGTTTGTTGAGTTCATGTATGATAATGGATTTGTATGTATCCAAAATGTAGATGCTAAGGCTAATTCCATATCACCTTCTCCTGAATTATCAATTTTTACTACTTGATTAAACTCTTCTATGTGGTCTTTTATAAATTGGGTAAATTTTCCAATAGACTCGAATTTAACATTTTCTTTTTCATCTAATGTAGGTTCATCAGGATCTTCTATTTTTTCTTCATTATTATTCTCTTCACCTTGTTCTAAAATTCTATCATCTTCTATTTGAACTCTATCATCATAATTTTCTTGATCTTGTTCCTCCATGTAATCAGATTCTAATTGCTTACCACTTCTCAAAATTCTAGGCATTTTGTTTTAACATCTATGCTTACAACTCTTCCTATGTTGAAATTTAATATCTATGGAATGAAAATGTGCAAATTTAAATTAGTGATATTTGTGGTTTTTGTTTTGTTTTTATGTTTTTTTTGTAAATTTTATGTTTTTTTAATGTTTTATAAATTAGAAAGATGCCTAATGTTTTTCACGTCGGTTCACCAAAGAATGTAGCCCAAAAATTCCTGCACTCCTTTCCTCAAGGATAATGGATCTGTGCCTTATAGGGGAATGGGAGAATGAATGGTCTACACATCAGAAGAGAGGTACTTGATCGTACCTTCTTATGGTGATTTTTCAAAAAATTGGGTGGGTTCACCAAGAAACATTTTATGGTAATTTTTTATCCTAGGTTTTGGGATTTGTTTTTGATGTGTTCCTTTTAGAAAATCATGCATACACCTAGTTTTTCCAATATGCAACTACGCTAATATATATGTAATTTTTATTTATATGTAAGCAACGAAAAATAGAAAATAGAATCTAAATAGGCAATGCAGTGCTGAAAAAATGATTTAGAACACTAACCTATATCTAGAAGTCTGATGTAGTTTCTTATTCTTTGCTGTAGGTAAAATCGGTCAAAATCCAATAATATCGATCGAAATCAGACAATATCGGCTGAAATCAGGTAGTATCAGGTGATCTGATTATGCAAAAATCTAATTGATGATAACAAGATGTTGTAATTTGACAACTTTGATACAGAAAACAATATATTTACAAAATGACATGCATTTATTGAAGTGAATTATGATCAATAATGAACTTGAAAGGACAATTATTGAATGACTGAATGTAAATCTATGCTAAACACATGAACATTTATGAAAAAGTGATGAAATATGAATATAAAAGCTAATGTATCAATGATAAAGGATTTAAAATGATTTAATCAGATGATAAATATAATATAAGACAGAAGAAATAGGGAAAATGATGCAAATAGTGAGGTCTGGATGCCCCCAAGTAGCTTTGATAACAAAAATATTTGATGGAGACAAGATCGGGAAGATTTTTGTACTATCGAGTAGTTTTCTATGATATCGGGCAGTTTTCTACGATATCGGGCGGTACAATCCTGCACGAATCTAGCCAATGCACAAATACAACCTGAAAAAATACAATAAGGATGTATAATACCAGATCAAAAGTGTATGAAATTTCTAGGAGGAATCCAAGGCAAGGAGCCTAGACTAAATAGAATTGAATAGGTTGAGAAGTTGGTATAAAAATGAAGAAGGTTACAACCTCCTCTATTTTGGAAAAAATCGTTCAAACTGATCTTGCAACCATCATGTAGTTGGCTAGGCAATGAAAAAATATGTTGTAACTATTTTCTTCGCCTTGCTATAAAGGGCAATTTTTGGTTTTGGACAAAATTGGGTGACCCAATTTTGTGCAAAATCTACCAATTTTGCAAGAGGTTAGTGTATCGCTCCAAATTTTTCACACCCTTACCTTCAGGCTATAGGATCCGTGCCCGGAAGGGGGATGTGAAAAGGATGGCATGGTACCTCGGACTGAGAGGCCTTACGAAAGTCCCGCCTCTCAAGGGAGGTGTATTATGGTGATTTTTCGACGGATGGTGTGTTCACCAAGAAATTTTTGAATGGTAGTTTCCACGCCTAGGTTGGGAATGTGTTTAATGTGTTCAGTTTTAGCTTTAAAAATTTGGGTCCTAGGTTCGGCCAAATGAATCTAAGTTTATCTATTATGAAAATGCAGACTAGATGAAACACAACAGACAAATATGAACAGAAACAGAGAGAAAGAGCTAAATTACAGAGCCATAACTGATTCGGATGTCTGATGAAGGTTCTAATTCTTGAAGCAGATAGGATCGTCTGGAATTTGATGAAATCGTCTCTGACCTACAGGATCGTCTGAGATCTGATGAATTCATCAAACGAATTCGTCAGAGACCTACAAACAGAGAAATAGACACAAAATACAAAAAATGCAGCAATGCTAATAGAGGATAATGATGTAAAATAACAATAAGAATGTTAACAAATAATATTGAATAGATATGTGAGTGAATTACAATACTTTAATAGCTTATCATGACCTTATTATGCAATTAAGCTATATGGGTGAACTCCAAGATGCAGAATAGCAAAAAATAATAAATAAACTAGCTAGTTGTAGAATAAAACAACAGATGAGAAGAGAAAAATGCAAACTCTAGGCACTGATTGCCCCCAATGATGGTTGCAGTCGAAATCGTCTCTAATTTGACAGGATCGTCTCCGATCTGAATAAGATCGTCTACGATGATGTAAGCTTGCTCCGGCTGAAAAATGACAAGGTTCCTACAAGAAAATTGGATGCAACAAATGTAGATGGTAATACAAATTATTCTAATGCGTGTGAAGGTCAATTTATAGGAAAATTCAGTCAGGGGGATGCCAAGGGGAGGTCCTAAGTTTAAATAGGCTTAGGAGGGAGGTTAGGATGTTGGAGATCATCCCAATTTGGGAGATCTCCAACGGGGAGGGTCTCTAACGATGTAGACACGCTTCTACCCGGATTAGAGACGCCGTTAGAATAGAGACTAATTGTGAAAAATTAGTTTTGGGACAAGATCGTCTGGACTTCCTAGCCCAGAAGAAATCGTTCGATCTGAGGCGATATCTTCTGATCGGTGACGATATTGTCAAACGGTTAAAACAAACTCTAAAAATGGCATGGAAAACGAGGAAATGGATTAAGCGGCGGTTTAGGAGCGGTTTTGGGGGTTAAAATTTGAATTTGAATATTTACTAGAGTAATTGTAATTATTAAGGTTTTACTGCACCAATTTTAGGGTGCTACATTTTGCCCCCTCTTTAGTGAATTTTTTGAAAAAAATGTGTTAAATATGAGTTCTTCTCGATCTATGAGAAAGCAAAAATTATTCCCATTTTTAGGCAACGATTCTTGGTCGAATCGTACGACAGCTTACTATGGTGCCCCCTCCGTGTTTTTACCCAAATCGAACGTTTGAGGTAAAAATGCGGAAAAGCAAAAATTTTAAAATGTTTTTAATTGTTTTTTGAATAAAATTAAGAAAAATAGGGTAAAACCCTAATTCATTGTTACTGTTCATTTTTATAGTTTTCTGGTTTTTAGAGCTCTATAGACAAAAATGGTCGAGATAGCGCACAGATCGACAAAGGTCCGACGTGGGCTACGGGTAAGAGTCTAAACTTAGTTTAGAATGCTTTACTATAGAATTTAATGATTTTTAGACTAGATTTGCTTGATTTTTTAGCATCACGGCCGTTTTTGGGTCATCGACGTCGTCGAGACGAAATCGTCTCGATTTTGCCAAAATCGTCTCGATATCGTCGATTTCGTCCAAGGGTGAAATCGACGATAGGGGGATGATTTTGTCCAATAAGGGATGATTCCCTCATGCGAAATAGGAGACGAATTTGCTCAAATTTGGGACAATATCGTCCAATTGTGGGCGATATCATCATTTATAAAATTGAACTTAATTTTAACTTGATTTTTTTTTTTTTAAATGTTTGATTAATGATTGTTATTGTTGATTTTTTTTATGTTGCAGAGAGGATTACTGAAGAGCAGAGAATGGAAATATGGTAGGTTGAGGGATGACTTGGCCGCCCTATCGTAGGCAGAGCGAGATTAGTTGGCATATGTCGGCTTGCAGCACGTGGCAGACATGCCACAAGTTTCTACATAGATGGGGCTATTGATAGCCCTAGCAGAGAGGTGGTATCCGGGTTCTTCTTATTTTTGGTTATCGACAGGGGAGATGACTCCCACACTAGAGGATGTATGGAGGATTTTGAGGATCCCCATACAAGGACGACTGATCACTCCCATGACCAATCAAGGCCACACAATGATGCGACTGTGTGGTGATCCGAGCTTCACCCTAGAGAAGGGCGGAGTGAATATCGAGTCGCTACGTCAGATGCCTGGGGCATCTAGACTCACACGAGTTTTGGCTAGGGTGGTAGGTGGACTTCTGCTGTGCCACCAAAGCGGATGCAAGATACCATGGCTACTGACAGATGTGGTCTATGACATGAGAGACCATGGGTACAGGTTTGCTTGGGGGAGCTTTGTACTCTACAGATTGTACAGGATCTTGCATGGGGTCATGTACAAGGGCGGTCGATGTCTGGTTATGACATCGCTACTATAGGTTTGGTGCTAGGAGCACATTGCGGTGTGAAGGCCGGTAGGGCTTCCACTAATAGGGATTGACGGGGAGAGGCCCCAAGTTTTCTATTGGTGGCTTCGGAGAGGGGCACAACGGCGGATAGATTTGCCAACATCCCGGAGACTACTAGATGACATCGTCTCAGACCAGATCACTTGGAGGCCTTGGAGAGATCATCCAGGGTGGGCCGAGGATGGACAGGAGTTGGCTCGCATCAAGTGAGTCTGTTGGCTGAGGATGAAGAGGGGAGAGGTGGAGCTCCACTGGTATGATCAAGTTTTGAGGAAGTTCTGTCTACAACAGGGGATCCCATCTCTCAGAGACTACGATTTTTCCCAGACTATCTGAGATAACACTATAACTAGCGGGGCTCCAGATATGTAGTGATTCTGGAGTCAGGACGCAGATGATGCCCCCATTCAGCTAGTGGATGGGTACGATGTTGGGGTAGCCGACGGCTATGATGCCTGGTACACAGGCATCCACCCTCCTCAAATGACGAGGGCTCAGGGTCTGATTCACGTAGTTATGCATCGGATGGGGAGGCGGTGCCAGGAGTCCATTGATGTGGCATAGGGTCACAACGGGATAGAGCAGAGGAGACCACAGGCGTAGTAGAGGCCATGATAGTAGGAGAGGAGGGAGGAGAGACCCCCTTCTCCACAAAGAGAGAGTCCACCATCGCCCGATAAGGGCAAGGGTGTTGACACTAGGGAGAGCAGCAAGACAGTGACTCTTCGAGTGGAGACAGTCTGTCTCCAAGCACAGGTGCAGACATTGCAGGATGAGGCTACATGCCATTGAGCGAGGTTACATAGCTCAGATATGAGATTGCACGCCTCATAGCATGGGGCAGAGGAGTGAGCACTCGAGATTTAGCATGTGCTATGGCCTAGATTGCCTTCTATCAGGCTCTATATCACCAGGCGATGCCAGCAAAGGAGAGGGTGCCATTACCAGCTCATATTGTAGAGCTTGTCGTGATGGGGTCATCTAGGACATCATCACGATCAGCACCCAAGACTCATGGTACCATACGGACTACGATGGGGCCACCTCCTCCACCTCAGGGCAGGGGAGGAGATGAGGCTGAGAGCTCGAGGGGTTCTCGAGACATGGCACAAAGGATATATGATTGAGAGGATTGAGTATGCCAAGATATAGATTGTGGCATACCAATCCAGGTTTGAGAAGATGTACATATATTTGATATATATATAGATGAGATATTTTTGATCATATGACTTGTCTTATGTGTTTTTATGATGCTTTAATGTTTTTTATGTGATTGATGGTTTGATGATGCTTTGATTCATGTAAATATGTCGTTTGGAAATATGTATGGTTTTTAATAGATGCTTTAAAATTTAAATGAAATAATCTGATGTAAACAAATTGGTTGTTTGTGATGTGATGATTTGATAAAAATAAAAAGATTTTTAACAATAATTTCAAAGGACATTGTTGCTATTATAGACCATTTCATGGAGTCGCCGCTCACTCGGTCGTCAAGCTAATCCCAATATAGAAATATTGTTAAAAAGTAAAAGAGTGCTTAAGAGACTGTCTTAAGACTTTGGTGCAATGGTGCAAATGATGATGATGATGGTTTGTTTTCAGATTTTCATAAAAATAGTATGCATGAAAATATTTTGAAATGATTTGTGCTAGGCATAAATTCCTAAGTGTGATAAATTTTTTGAGTAATTCCCTAGGAATTATACCATCATTGCAATATTGAATTTGAACATAATGTCATGAAATAGTAATAAGGTTCGTTCTTTTGAAAGCATAATTGTGTAACATAATGATTTAAGTCATATGTTTTTGATGAATTGATTTGAAATAAATGGAGAATAAAAATTGGTACAATGGTTTGCACTAGGCATAGAATATTTAGGTATAGACTTATACCATCATCGCGAAATCCAAAAAGAGATAGCTTTATTGCATGGTTGATTTTTAATAAACAGAAAATATGAAGATGACGACTTGTGCTAGGCATAAAATTCCAATTTTGGTTTTGGAACTATACCATCGTCGCTAAAGTCGACAATATATATATATATATATATATATATATATATATATATATATATATATATATATATATGTGTGTGTGTGGTTTTGATTGTATGGTTTTGAAAGAAATTTTGATTTTTTTTTTTATTATGCATGTAGTTGTCTTTATACGAAACAACTATTCTCAAATAAGAAAATGAAATTATTCCAGACAATTTGCAAAAATATTTCAAAGTATCTTGAAGACAAAAGTTAGATTTATAAGGAATCCCATGTGCATATGTAAGTTCATTTTCAATCTTTATTTATCATAATGATACACAAAATCTCTCAAATACAAATGTGTGTGCAATTGCATTGTTCATTTACCAGTTTTGAGCAAGATAATTTGATACAAGTGATTTGAATTAACCAAATAAGTGTTCATTAACCATGATTTAGATGCATATAACCATACCAGACTACTATGTAAGTCATATTATCAAGAGCTAGCTAATCCATAAGCAGACATAGGTCTGTACAAAATAAGGTCACTAATGTGACAGACATATCACCATGCTAGGAGTTACCCAAGGCCAAGCGGGTTGGGCACAAACCACCTGTTATGGGGCTTACCTCATAGTTTTCGAATAATTGAGAATTCCAGGGATTCAAGCTCATCAACCCTTCTTTTCTTTTCAAAGGGTAGGGAAAGGGATTTTATTGCTTTTGCTTTTGCTCATTCTTTTGCTTTCGTTTCTTTTCTTTTCATTCTTTTGTATTTTTGCTTTTCTTTTGTATTTTGAAGATAATGCTTGGAACATTGTTGTAATGATATAAAATAACATTTTTCTTTTTCTCTTTTTCGTGAACTTTGCTTTTCTTCGTATGCTAGGGATACTTGCTCGGATTAGCTGTAGAGCAAGGGATTTTTATTCCGGGTAGGGGTGAGCTTGTCCTTTTGCCAATTCTCAAAGATTCTAGACCATGTGCATGATAGGATAGCAGGGGAAACTTTTCGCTCAAGAAACCACTTCTACTATGTAGCATAGCATGGACATTACAAATATAATCATTTTATTGTGAAAGGATGTGCTTGGTTTAAGTAAATAACAAGATCAATTCTCTGTGCTCAAACTTTATTTAATTGAATTTTATGGACTTTGATATAAGAGAGATTAGTAATCATGCCAGATAAAATCAAGATATTTATTTTTGTGTTTGCAAAAGTGAGGGATTCCAAATAAATGCTAATTTATCCAAAATAATTTGAAAATATAACTGCAATACTTCAAGAATATACAACAAATATTTTTGAGGAGTTTGATAATTTTGACTCTCTCTTTCTTCTTTATTTTGTTTTGGTTTCGGAAGAGTCAAGAATATTGTTGTTTTTATTTTTGTTTGTTTTTTTGTTTGTTGAAAGATTTAACAAGTGCCATAAATACAACAAATAGTTTTGAATATTTTGATGATTTTGAATGTTTTTGGTATTTTTGAATTTATAAATTGAAAGAAATACAAGATAGTGACTTTGAAATATTTTAAACAAATATATACAAAGATGAAATGACAAAATTTATACATAGTAACGTTTAAGATGCATAATATTCATAGGTTCTTTAAGTTCTTTACCATCCAAGGTAGATAATTTGTATGCTCTCGATTCAAATTTAGCAGTGATAATATAGGGTCCAAGCCAGTTGGGCTCAAATTTACCTTTAAGGTTTTTATTAGAATTGGCGGGGAAAGTCCCATTTTGAAGAAAATCAAATATATTCGTATACCAAGGTTCAGGAGTAGTTTCATTAATTAGAAAAACATCCAAAGGCTCTAAGCATGACTTATTTGAAGCCAATTCCTGGATCCAATGAATAAGGATGGTGGCATATTCATCATCTAACTCCAAGGGCAGAAGAGATGCAGCTGCGGCCATAGCGTCAGCTGCACGGTTGCTAGTTCACGGAATAGCTTCCAAAGTAACTGTATCAAACAAGGATAATAGTTGCAAAACATATGCTTTATATGGGTGCAATTTATCATCTCTGGTCTGATAAACTTCATTAATTTGATTTATAACAAGTTGAGAATCACCAAAAACTAACAAATGTTTAATTTTTAGCACCAAGGTAACTCGTAATCCAAGGATTAGAGCTTCATATTCAACAATATTATTGGTGCAAGCAAATGTTAATTTAAAGGACAAAGGAATAAGATGTTTCTGTGGGGATATTAAAATAATACCCGCACCAGCCCCACTCATGCATCGGGCTCCATCAAAGTATAAGGACCATTGTTCAACATGGTATGCCTCTAATTGAAGGCATTCATCAGAAAACTCAATGATGAGGGGATGGCTAGATTCTAAGGGTGTAGCAGCTAATTGATCTACTATGATTTGACCCTTAACAGACTTCTGTCCTATGAACGTGAGGTCAAACTCACTTAGAGCAAGAACCCACTTGGCTGTGTGACCCGATAAATAAGGTCGACTCATGAGATACCGCAAGGGATCATATTTAGCAATGACATAGGTTTTTTGACTAAGCATATAATGGCATAATTTTTGCGTAGAAAACACGACTGCTAGACATAGTTTTTCTAACATTGTGTAGCGGGTTTCATAACTGATGAAGGTTCGACTAATATAATAATTAGCACGTTCTCTCTTCTCATCATCAAGTTGAGCTAACATAGCTCCTAAGGCAGAATCCGAAGCGGAAATACACAAGAGAAATGGGTGATCAGGTCTAGGCGATGAAAGCACAGGTGGGTTAAGGAGGTATTGTTTGAGAAGTTTGAAAGCTTCCTTACATTCATCATCCCAATTAAAAGGGACATCCTTCTTAAGGAGCTTAATAAAGTGACCAGTTGTGTTCGCCAACTTATTGATGAAGCGACGGATAGCTTGAAGCTTACCTTGTAAACTTTGTAATTCAGATATATTGGTAGGTGCGGGCATATCGGTGATAGTCACAATCTTAAGAGGGTCAATTTTGATACCACGTAAAGAAACTATAACCCCTAATAGTTTACCGGACTTAACTCCGAATATACATTTGGCTAGATTTAATCGAATAAGATATTCTCTTAACCGATTAAAAACTTTTCTCAAATCATCTAAATGGTTATCTTCATTAATAGAGCGAGCTATAATATCATCTACATAATCATGTAGGATATCATGCATCATATCATGAAAAATATAAGTCATAGCTCATTGATAGGTTGCACCTACGTTCTTTAAGCCGAATGGCATCACTTTCCAACAAAAGGTACCCTAAGGGGTAATAAAGGTTGTTTTAGCCTGATCTTCAGGAGCTATCCTAATCTAATTATAACAGGAGAATCTATCCATTAAGGACATCATCCCACTCCTAGAAGTAAAATCAATGATTTGGTCCATGTTTGGAAGAGGAAAATCATCTTTAGGGCATGCAACATTAATATCTCTAAAATCTGTGCAAACCCTAACTTTGGTAGCTTCTTTCTTGGTGACTAGAACTACATTTGAGATCCATTCAGCATAATCAATAGCTTGTATAAAGACAACATTCAGGAGTTTTTCTAACTCCCCTTTGACTAGTAAATCCACTTTGGGATGCATTTTTCTAAGTTTCTGTTTAACAGGCTTAGCATCCGGATGGACTACTAGGTGATGCATGACTACAGAAGGGTCTAGACCTGGCATATCTTCATATGTCCAAGTGAAAACATCTTCATATTCTTTAAGGAATGCAATGTATTGCTCTTATTTTTCTTGACTTAATTTTGATCCAATATTGATTATGTGAGGACTATCCTCAGTTCCAATATTAATTTTAATGACGTTTTCTACTTCCATGTGTAGATCTCTTTCAAAATTAGGTGGGCCGATGAAACACCCAATTCTTGTAATTCTTTTAAGGTTAAGTTGGATAATTCATCTTGAGGAGTCATGGCATCAAGTTGGGCTATAGTAGGTGTAGAACCATCAAAATAAAAACCATTGTGTAACATCTCTTCAACGGAGACATCATGGAAAATATCTCCTTCCAACTCATCATCGGATTCAGTGATCATTTCAGGGTAAGCTATGGATAGCATGTTACATGTAAATGGCTGATTTTTTAGAGGAAAATCATCACGCCTATCCAAATAATCTTGATAACATATGAGTTGATCATCATATTCAAAAGGAAAGGGTTGACCCTTACTAGAAAATAAGCCCACACCACAGTGGGCAGGCCACGGTTCTACCTTGAAAGGTTCTTTCATACCATTTTGGAAAGGTCCCAAGCCTTTCCCTTTATATCCCATTTTAAGCATTATAGGTTTAGCTTTAATATACTCATTAGTAAAATAACATCGAGCATATCCCTCATGATGAGTTTTGATATTTCGAGGGATTCTTCCCCAATCATATCCTTTATAAATGAAGGCACAACTCTCGACTTGGTAAGTACTTCCCATAGGTTGTGGGAGGCCCAAAGTATGAGGAGATGGCGACAAGTTATTTAAGATAATGGAATTTTGCATAGAAGTATTTATTTTTTTTGATATAAGAATTTGGGATAAATCAGGTAAGAGTTCATCAGAAAGAGCATAAGATGTAGAAGGATCATTCTCTATATCTTTAGATGTGGAAGGTATGATAGATGTAGATAATGTGGAGGTGTTAATAGATGGGTCTATAGTTTTTTAAATTATAGGGATGGAACATGAAGGATTGGTTGTAGATTGAAGGTCTTTTTGAGGTTCTAGAGTGGTTTGTTTAGAAGATTGTTGATCTATATATGAGGATGAAATTAATGGAGGAGATATGGATGAAGTTATGGGTGTGTGTTTCATAGTTTTAGATGAAAAATACGAATTAGGATGTGTGGATGACAGATCAGGGCAAAATTGAACTCCGATAGGTTTTGCCAAGGCACACATATCAAAGGGTCTAGGATCACCATGAATAGTGACCAACTTATTTTTAAATTTGAATTTAACACATTGGTGTAAAGTTGATGGGACAACTCGCATTGCATTGATCCAAGGACGACCCAAGAGTATATTGTATGATGCGGGGCAATGTACAATAAACACGGTCATGTCTAAGGTTCTAGGACCAACTTGCAATGGGATGGTAATAACTCCACATGTTTCTTGTGTTTCATCATTGAAAGCTTTTATGATCATGTCAGTTTTCTTCATTTCATCACTTCTAAACCCAAATCGTTGGTAGAAATCAAAAGTGCAAATATTTAGAGATGAACCATTATCAATCAAAAATCTTTTAACGGCTACATATCCAATTAGGGAAGTAATGTATAAGGGGTTATCCTTATGTAAACTATGTTGTGGTATATCTTTATCCCGAAATTCAATACAATCGACTTCCCTAGTGATGATAGTATTGGCCATGGCTTCAGGTTGAATGTTTTGTGGTACCATCATTTGGCTTAATGTAAGCATTAATTCATCTCTATGGGTAGGAGAAGATCTTAATAAATCCAAGAGAGAAATTCTAGCTGTAGTATTGGATAATTGCTCATTAATATTGTAAGGGGGTTTAGGTTGAACATTGGAAGCATGATTCCCTTTATTAGGATTTTTCAAAACAAATGGAGCTGATCCATCATTCTGGTTTGGTTCTTGTTGAGAATTTTGAGCCTATTGTCTGGTAATGACTCCGATGGTACCTATAATGTTGTATTGAGGACGTTGAATAGATCTTGGTCTAGCATTTATAGCTTGTTCATTAGAAAGGAATTGATCAGAAGAGGGTCGAGTAGTAACTCTTCTAGGAAATGGTTCTTCTGGAATCATAGCATCTGTAATAGGTTGAATAGGATCTCATTCATTTTTAGAACTATTCGATTGGTTTGAAGTTATTTCCATGTCACTTTCAGTATCTGATTCTATATCACTAGGATCTGGAGTTTGAATATTATGTAGGGGCCTGGTTGTGACCATGGATAAAGTTGTGTCAATTTTTTGTAAATCATGATTAGGTAAATGTTCACTAATAGTTCCTACATATCGGGTAGGAGGAGGAACATTATGATGCTCAATTTGATTGGCCACCTCTTTACCATGTCTTGGTAAAGGATGCTGAAATATGTCTAATGATTGATTAGCATTTTGATTTTGATTTTGAGGAACGTTCTTTTGAGCATTATTAGAAGCATTTTGTTTAGGTTGGAAGGCTTGCACCTCCATTTCATTATTATCAATCAGATATTGTATTTTATGTTTCAACATTTTACAAGCATTGGTAGAGTGTCCAGGCCCTCTATGGAAATCATAGTGTAAGTCAGCTCTGTATCCGGGTATGGTTGGATCAGGTTCTTGGATAGCTGGTAATTGAATCAAACCTCTTTCAAGTAATTGAGGTAAAATAGTTGATAATGGTTGGTTCAATCTAGTAAATTCTCGAGGAGGTTTATCAGGAGGTTTCAATATAAATTTTTCTGTTGTCTTTGTTGCATTGATATTAGCAACATTTCTGCTATCAGTGACTCCGTCACCTACGACTTGTTTGTTTTTATATTGATTTCTAGATGTTTTCTCATAATATTTCTTCCTAAGTTGGCCTCTCCTAATGAGGGCATCTTCTACTCTTCGAGCTAAATCTATAGCCTGATCAAAGGTAGTTAAAGTAGCAGTTGATAACTCATAAGATATTTTTTCTTGTAAATTATTAATAAAAATGTCCAACATTTCCCTATAAGGTAGCACAAAGTGCAGTTTTTCTGTCAACTGCCTCCATCTAGCTATGAAATCAGCAAAACATTCATATTTGTCTTATTTTAAGTCGTATAAATCTTTAATGGTGACATGCCTCTCGATGTAGGCACTAAATTGATGGACAAAATATTTAGCTGTTTCTTCAAAGTTTCTCAAAGAATGAGTGGGCAATTGATAGTACCACTCTAATGCCATTCCACCTAAACTTTTTGGGAACATTTTTAGTAATAGCAAGTCATCATGTGATATATCATAACATGCTATCCTAAACATGCGAAGATGCTCTATGGGATCTTCAGTTCCTTTATATATAGGCAGGACCGACATGGGAAAATGTTTAGGGTACGGTTGTGCTACAACTATAGGGTCTAGCGGTTGACTACACATCTCTCAATAATTGTACGAGGGACGGTAGGGATCTATCTGGTCCATGCGGGAAGCTAACTGCTTCACCATGGCTTCTAGATTACTGGTTTGCCCACCATATTGGTTTGGTAGGGCATTAATATGGGATTTGTGAGCATATGATGGAGGGACATGAATATTAGATGCTATATTGCTATTGTGTAATTTGTTGGTAGGAAGGGTGTTAGGAAGAATTTTTGAAGTTATATTATGTTGTATTCCATATTGTTGGAAATTGGTGTTTGGCTTCATTTTAGGTTTTTGTTGATTTGAAGCATATTGATCAATAGTTTGGCGAAGTAAAGCAGTGAAGGAAAGTTTCTTTTGTGTGGGAATGATTTTAGGCTCAATAACAAGTTCTTTAGGAGGTTGGGTAACCTGTTGTTTTTGCATGTTCTGAATCATAGTGACCATATCTCTATTGGATGGTCCAGCCTTATCACTTTCTTGATCAATAAAGGACAAGGGATTAGTGTGTATATTAAACACATCTTCCATAGTTGCTTGAGTGTCACTAATTTGTCCTTTATCAATACGAACTACCATATTAAGAGCGCCAATGTTATTATTGAAAAATTTCCAAAAATGATCTAAGTTATCAAAAGCAATAGTTCCATCTAGAGTTATTCTAGGGGATGAGGATCCATCCTCTTTAACATTTTCTTCTTGTTCATCTACAACAAGCTCATCATATTGCTAGTCTAGAGTTTCTTCTTCCAGGATTGGATCCTCAGGAAGGACATTTGGGTTTCTTGTTTTGTCTCCTAACCAATCTTCTTCTTCTCCTTCAGTTTGTTTACCATTCCTAAGTTTAGGCATTGTGCTTAACTTAGATTTTAGCAAATATATATATATATGTATATATATATATATGCAACCAGATTAAGAGGTATATATTAATTATATACCTACTACAATATTTAAAATGAAATGTTTTGGTTTTTGTTATGTTTTTTAGTTTTTCTTGTTTTTTTGGTTTTAATAACAATATTATAAAGATAACAAACAACACACGAAATGCAAGAAATAATAATAATGAAAGCAATGATCTAGTTTTCTATAAACAATTTATAAATATCATTAATGGGCTCAAGTTCTTCAAGAGTCATGAAGTGTTCTTCTTCAAATTGAAAATTTTCTTTCAAGAATTTAATGAAAAGGGCTATAGAAATACCATGTATTTCAGATTTTGGTTGATAATAATAATTCTCACGACAATATTCACGATACAACATAGCTCTAGGAACTCTATTCCATATTTTTCTTATCATAAGATTAGTTTATTGGACGTCTATATGAACTAGAAATTGGCATACCACAGCTGCGTTCTTGAGGTATTCCTCGAAGGTGAACAATCTAGAAGACACAAGAGCTCTCCTATAAGCTAACCATCTATGGCAAGCTCTCTGAAGTTCATGATAAAAAATGAGTTTATGAGGATCTAGGATTCTATCTAGGACAAGCCTTTTGATTTGTTTAAGTTTTGTTGACCTAGATGAAATGACACCTAGTCTTCTATCAAGTTCGTCCCACAAAAGTTGATTTCTATCTGTTTCAGGCACACTAAGCACAAAATTTATTTCTATGGCTGCTAATTGGCTTTCAAAATTTATAGTAACTGCTAGTATTTTCTTAGGAGTTACCATCTAAACATGATATGCAACTTATTATTTTTAAATGATTTGAAATGCATCTATATTTTTTGTTTTTGTTTTTGTTTTCAAAAGGTTTTAAATGCATTCATGTTGGGTTCACCAAAATGTATCGCTCCAAATTTTTCACACCCTTACCTTCAGGCTATAGGATCCGTGCCCGAAAGGGGGATGTGAAAATGATGGCGCGGTACCTCGGACTGAGAGGCCTTGCGAAGGTCCCACCTCTCGGGGGAGGTGTATTATGGTGATTTTTCGACGGATGGTGGGTTCACCAGGAAACGTTTGAATGGCAGTTTCCACACCTAGGTTGGGAATGTGTTTAATGTGTTCAATTTTAGCTTTAAACATTTGGGTCCCAGGTTCGGCCAAATGAATCTAAGTTGATCTATTATGAAAATGTAGACTAGATGAAACACAGTAGACAAATATGAACAAAAACAAAGAGAAAGAGCTAAATTACAGAGCCATACCTGATTCGAATGTCTGATGAAGGTTCTGATTCTTGAAGCAGACAGGATCATATGGAATTTGATGGAATCATCTCTGACCTACAGGATTGTCTGAGATCTGATGAATTTGTTAGACGAATTCATCAAAGACCTGCAAACAAAAAAATAGACACGAAATACAAAAAATACAGCAATGCTAATAGAGGATAATGATGTAAAATGACAATAAGGATGTTAACAAATAATCCTAAATAGAAATGTGAGTGAATTGCAATCCTTTAATAGCTAATCATGACCTTATTATGCAATTAAGCTATATGGGTGAACTCCAAGATGCAAGATAGTAGAAAATAATAAATAAACTAGCTAGTTGCAGAATAAAACAACAGATGAGAAGAGAAAAATAGAAACTCTAGGCACTGATTGCCCCCAATGATGGTTACAGTCGAAATCGTCTCTAATTTTACAGGATCATCTCTGATCTGAACAAAATCGTCTATGACAATGTAAGCTTGCTTTGACTAAAAAATGATAAGGTTCCTGCAAGAAAATTGGATGCAATAAATGTAGATGGTAATACAGATTATTCTAATGTGTGTGAAGGTCGATTTACAGGAAAATTCAGCCAGGGGGATGCCAAGGGGAGGTCCTAAGTTTAAATAGGATTAGGAGGGAGGTTAGGAGGTTGGAGATCATCCCAATTTGGGAGATCTCCAATAGGGAGGGTCTCTAACGACATAGACACGCTTCTGTCCGGATTAGAGACACCGTTGGAACAGAGACTAATTGTGAAAAATTAGTTTTGGGACAAGATCGTCTGGACGTCCTAGCCCAGATGAAATCGTCCGATCTGAGGCGATATCGTCTGATCGACGATGATATCGTCAAACGATCAAAACAAAATCTAAAAATGGTGCGAGAAATGAGGAAACGGATTAAGCGACGGTTTGGGAGCGGTTTAGGGGGTTAAAATTTGAATTTGAATATTTACTAGAGTAATTGTAATTATTAAGGTTTTACTACGCCAATTTGAGGGTGCTACATTTTAAAATTCAAAAAACAATTAAAAACATTTTAAAATTTTGCTTTTCCGCATTTTTACCTCAAATGTTTGATTTGGGTAAAAACACGGAAGGGGCACCATAGTAAGCTATCTTACGATCCGACCAAGAATCGTCACCGAAAAATGGGAATAATTTTTGCTTTCTCATAGATCAAGAAGAACTCATATTTAACGCATTTTCTTCAAAAAATTCACTAAAGAGGGGGCAAAATGTAGCACCCTAAAATTGGTGCAGTAAAACCTTAATAATTACAATTACTCTAGTAAATATTCAAATTCAAATTTTAACCCCCAAAATCGCTCCTAAACTGTCGCTTAATCTGTTTCCTTATTTCCTGTGCCATTTTTAGAGTTTGTTTTGACCGTTTGATGATATTGTCGCCGATTAGACGATATCACCTCAGATTAGACGATTTCATTTGGGCTAGGACATCCAGACGATCTTGTCCCAAAACTAATTTTTCACAATTAGTCTTTGTTCCAACGGCGTCTCTAATCTAGGTAGAAGTGTGTCTGCACTGTTAGAGACCCTCCCCGTTGGAGATCTCCCAAATTGGGATGATATCCAACCTCCTAACCTCCATCCTAAGCCTATTTAAACTTAGGACCTACCCTTGGCATCCCCCTGGTTGAATTTTTTTGTAAATCGACCTTCACATGCATTAGAATAATCTGCATTACCATCTACATTTGTTGCATCCAATTTTCTTGTAGGAACCTTGTCATTTTTTAGTCGGAGCAAGCTTACATCGTCGTAGATGATCTTGTTCAGATCAAAGATGATCCTGTCAAATTAGAGATGATTTCGACTACAACCATCATTGGGGGCAATCAGTGCCCAGAGTTTGCATTTTTCTCTTCTCATCTGTTGTTTTATTCTACAACTAGCTAGTTTATTTATTATTTTCTGCTATTCTGCATCTTGGAGTTCACCCATATAGCTTAATTGCATAATAAGGTCATGATTAGCTATTAAAGTATTGCAATTCACTCGCATTTCTATTCAAGATTATTTGTTAACATCCTTATTGTCATTTTACATCATTATCCTCTATTAGCATTGCTGCATTTTTTGTATTTTGTGTCTATTTCTCTGTTTACAGGTCTCTGACAAATTCGTCTAACGAATTCGTCAGATCTCAGACGATCCTACAGGTCAAAGATGATTTTGTCAAATTCCAGATGATCCTATCTACTTCAAGAATCAGAACCTTCATCAGACATCCAGATCAGGTATGGCTCTGTAATTTAGCTCTTTCTCTCTGTTTCTGTTCATATTTGTCTGTTGTATTTCATCTAGTCTGCATTTTCATAATAGATCAACTTAGATTCATTTGGCCGAACCTAGGACCCAAATGTTTAAAGCTAAAAATGAACACATTAAACACATTCCCAACCTAGGCGTGGAAACTGCCATTCAAACGTTTCCTGGTGAACCCACCATCCATCGAAAAATCACCATAATACACCTCCCCCGAGAGGCGAGACTTTTGCAAGGCCTCTCAGTCTGAGGTACTGCGCCATCCTTTTCACATCCCCCTTTCGGGAATGGATCCTATAGCCTGAAGGTAAAGGTGTGAAAAATTTGGAGCAATACATTTTGGTGAACCCGACGTGAATGCATTTAAAACCTTTTGAAAACAAAAACAAAAACAAAAAATATAGATGCATTGCAAATCATTTAAAACTAATAAGTTACATATCATGTTTAGATGGTAGCTACTAAGAAAAGACTAGCAGTTACTATAAATGTTGAAAACCAATTAGCAGCCATAGAAATCAATTTTGTGCTTAGTGTGCCTGAAATATATAGAAATCAACTTTTATGGGACGAACTTGATAGAAGACTAGGTGTCATTTCATCTAGGTCAATAGAACTTAAAAAAATCAAAAGGCTTGTCCTAGATAGAATCCTGGATCCTCATCAACTCATTTTTTATCATGAACTTCAGAGAGCTTGACATAGATGGTTAGCTTATAGGAGAGCTCTTATGTCTTCTATATTATTCACCTCTGAGGAATACCTCAAGAATGTAGCTATGGTACACCAATTTCTAGTTCATATAGACGTCCAAGAAACTAATCTTATGATAAGAAAAATATGGAATAGAGTTCCTAGAGCTATGTTGTATCGTGAATATTGTCGTGAGAATTATTATTATCAACCAGAATCTGAAATACATGGTATTTCTATAGCCCTTTTCATTAAATTCTTGAAAGAAAATTTTCAATTTGAAGAACACTTCATGACTCCTGAAGAACTTGAGCCCATTAATGATATTTATAAATTTTTTATAGAAAACTAGATCATTGCTTTCATTATTATTATTTCTTGCATTTCGTGTGTTGTTTGTTATCTTTATAATATTGTTATTAAAACCAAAAAAACAAGAAAAACTAAAAAACATAACAAAAACCAAAACATTTCATTTTAAATATTGTAGTAGGTATATAATTAATATATACCTCTTAAGCTGGTTGCATATATATATATACATATATATATATATATACATATATATATATATATATATATATATATATATATATATATATATATATATATATATATATATATATATATATATATTTGCTGAAATCTAAGTTAAGCACAATGCCTAAACTTAGGAATGGTAAACAAACTGAAGGAGAAGAAGAAGATTGGTTAGGAGACAAAACAAGAAACCCAAATGTCCTTCCTAAGGATCCAATCCCGGAAGAAGAAACTCTAGACCAGTAAGACGATGAGCTTGCTGTAGATGAACAAGAAGAAAATGTTAAAGAGGATGGATCCTCATCCCCTAGAATAACTCCAGATGGAACTATTGCTTTTGATAACTTAGATCATTTCTAGAAATTTTTCAATAATAACATTGGTGCTCTTAATATGGTAGTTCGTATTGATAAAGGACAAATTAGTGACACTCAAGCAGCTATGGAAGATGTGTTTAATATACACACTAATCCCTTGTCCTTTGTTGATCAAGAAAGTGATAAGGCTGGACCATCCAATAGAGGTATGGTCACTATGATTCAGAACATGCAAAAACAACAGGTTACCCAACCTCCTAAAGAACCTGTTATTGAGCCTAAAATAATTCCCACACAAAAGAAACTTTCCTTCACTACTTTACTTCGCCAAACTATTGATCAATATGCTTAAAATCAACAAAAACCTAAAATGAAGCCAAACACCGATTTCCAACAATCTGGAATACAACATATTATAACTTCAAAACTTCTTCCTAACACCCTTCCTACCAACAGATTACACAATAGCAATATAGCATCTAATATTCATGTCCCTACATCATATGCTCACAAATCCCATATTAATGCCCTACCAAACCAATATGGTGGGAAAACCAGTAATCTGGAAGCCATGGTGAAGCAGTTAGCTTCCCGCATGGACCAGATAGATCCCTATCGTCCCTCGTACAATTATTGAGAGATGTGTAGTCAACCTTTGGATCCCATAGTTGTGGCACAACCATACCCTAAACATTTTCCCATGCCGGTCCTGCCTATATATAAAGGAACTGAAGATCCCATAGAGCATCTTCGCATGTTTAGGATAGCATGTTATGATATATCACATGATGACTTGCTATTACTAAAAATGTTCCCAAAAAGTTTAGGTGGAATGGAATTAGAGTGGTACTATCAATTGCCCACTCATTATTTGAGAAACTTTGAAGAAACAGTTGAATATTTTGTCCATCAATTTAGTGCCTACATCGAGAGGCATGTCACCATTAAAGATTTATACAACTTAAAACAAGACAAAGATGAATGTTTTGCTGATTTCTTAGCTAGATGGAGGCAGTTGACAGGAAAACTGCACTTTGTGCTACCTTATAGGGAAATTTTGGACATTTTTATTAATAATTTACAAGAAAAAATATCTTATGAGTTATCAACTACTACTTTAACTACCTTTGATCAGGCTATAGATTTAGTTTGAAGAGTAGAAGATGCCCTCATTAGGAGAGGCCAACTTAGGAAGAAATATGATGAGAAAACATCCAAAAATCAATATAAAAACAAACAAGTCATAGGTGACGGAGTCACTGACAGTATAAATGTTGCTAATATCAATGCAACAAAGACAACAGAAAAATTTATATTGAAACCTCCTGATAAACCTCCTCGAGAATTTACTAGATTAAACCAACCATTATCAACTATTTTACCTCAATTACTCGAAAGAGGCTTGATTCAATTACCGACTATCCAGGAACCTGATCCAACCATACCCGGATACAGAGGTGACTTACACTGTGATTTCCATAGAGGACCTAGACACTCTACCAACGCTTGTAAAAGGTTGAAACATAAAATACAAGATCTGATTGATAATAATGAAATGGAGGTGCAAGCCTTCCAACCTAAAAAAAATGCTCCTAATAATGCTCAAAATAACATTCCCCAAAATCAAAATCAAAATGCTAATCAATCATTAGACATATTTCAACATCCTTTACCAAGACATGGTAAAGAGGTGGCCAATCAAATTGAGCATCATAATGTCCCTCCTCTTACCCGATATGTAGGAACTATTAGCAGACATTTACCTAATCATGATTTACAAAAATTTGACACAAATTTATCCATGGTCACAACCAGGCCCCTACATAATATTCAAACTCCAGATCCTAGTGATATAGAATTAGATACTGAAAGTGACATGGAAATCACTTCAAACCAATCGAATAGTTCTAAAAATGAATCAGATCCTATTCAACCTATTACAGATGCTATGATTCCAGAAGAACCATTTCCTAGAAGAGTTACTACTCGAACCTCTTCTAATCAATTCCTTTCTAATGAACAAGCTATAAATGCTAGACCAAGATCTATTCAACGTCCTCAATACAACATTGTAGGTACCATCGTAGTCGTTACCAGACAAAAGGCTCAAAATTCTCAACAAGAACCAAACCAGAATGATGGATCAGCTCCATTTGTTTTGAAAAATCCTAATAAAGGGAATCATGCTTCCAATATTCAACCTAAACCCCCTTACAATATTAATGAGCAATTATCCAATACTACAACCAGAATTTCTCTCTTGGATTTATTAAGATCTTCTCGTACCCATAGAGATGAATTAATGCTTACATTAAGCCAAATGATGGTACCACAAAACATTCAACCTGAAGCCATTGCCAATACTATCATCACTAGGGAATTCGATTGTATTGACTTTCAGGATAAAGATATACCACAACATAGTTTACATAAGGATAACCCCTTATACATTACTGCCCTAATTGGAGATGTAGTCGTTAAAAGAGTTTTGATTGATAATGGTTCATCTCTAAATATTTGCACTTTTGATTTCTACCAACGATTTGGTTTTAGAAGTGATGAAATGAAGAAAACTGACATGATCATAAAATCTTTCAATGACAAAACATAAGAAATGTGTGGAGTTATTACCATCCCATTGCAAGTTGGTCCTAGAACCTTAGACACGACCGTGTTTATTGTACATTGCCCCGCATCATACAATATACTCTTGGGTCGTCCTTGGATCAATGTAATGCGGGATGTCCCATCAACTTTACACCAATGTATTAAATTTGAATTTAAAAATCATTTGGTCACTATCCATGGTGATCGTAGACCCTTTGATATGTGTGCCTTGGCAGAACCTGTTGGAGTTCAATTTTTCCCTGCTTTGTCATCCACACATCCTAATTCATATTTTTCATCTAAAACTGTGAAACACACACCCATAACTTCATCCATATCTCCTCCATTAATTTCATCCTCATATATAGATCAACAATCTTCTAAACAAACCACTCTAGAACCTCAAAAAGACCTTCAATCTACAACCAATCCTTCATGTTCCATCCCTATAATTTCAAAACCTATAGACCCATCTATTAAAACCTCCACATTATCTACATATATCATACCTTCCACATCTAAATATATAGAGAATGATCCTTCTACATCTTATGCTCTTTCTAATGAACTCTTACCTGATTTATCCCAAATTCTTATATCAGAAAAAACAAATACTTCTATGCAAAATTCCATTATCTTAAATAACTTGCCGCCATCTCCTCATACTTTGGGCCTCCCACAACCTATGGGAAGTACTTACCAAGTCGGGAGCTGTGCCTTCATTTATAAAGGATTTGACTGGGGAAGAATCCCTCGAAACATCAAAACTCATCATGATGGATATGCCAGATGTTATTTTACCAATGAGTATATTAAAGCTAAACCTATGATGCTTAAAGTGGGATATAAAGGGAAAGGCTTGGGACCTTTCCAAAATGGTATGAAAGAACCTTTCGAGGTAGAACCGTGGCCTTCCCGCTGTGGTGTGGGCCTATTTTCTAGTAAGGGTCAACCCTTTCCTTTTGAAGATGATGATCAACTCATATGTTATCAAGATTATTTGGATAGGCATGATGATTTGCCTTTAAAAAATCAGCCATTTACATGTAACATGCTATCCATAGCTTACCCTAAAATGATCGCTGAATCCGATGATGAGTTGGAAGGAGATATTTTCCATGATGTCTCCATTGAAGAGATGTTACACAATGGTTTTTATTTTGATGGTTCTATACCTACTATAGCCCAAATTGAGGCCACGACTCCTCAAGATGAATTATCCAACTTAACCTTAAAATAATTACAAGAATTGGGCGTTTCACCCGTCCCACCTAATTTTGAAAGAGATCTACACATGGAAGTAGAAAACGTCATTAAAATTAATATTGGAACTGAGGATAGTCCTCACATAATCAATATTGGATCAGAATTAAGTCAGTAAAAACAAGAGCAATACATTGCATTCATTAAAGAATATGAAGATGTTTTCACTTGGACATATGAAGATATGCCAGGTCTAGACCCTTCTGTAGTCATGCATCACCTAGTAGTCCATTCGGATGCTAAGCCTGTTAAACAGAAACTTAGAAAAATGCATCCCAAAGTGGCTTTACTAGTCAAATGGGAGTTAGAAAAACTCCTGAATGTTGTCTTTATACAAGCTATTGATTATGCTGAATGGATCTCAAATGTAGTTCTAGTCACCAAGAAAGAAGCTACCAAAGTTAGGGTTTGCATAGATTTTAGAGATATTAATGTTGCATGCCCTAAAGATGATTTTCCTCTTCCAAACATGGACCAAATCATTGATTTTACTTCTAGGAGTGGGATGATGTCCTTAATGAATAGATTCTCCTGTTATAATCAGATCAGGATAGCTCCTGAAGATCAGGCTAAAACAACCTTTATTACCCCTTAGGGTACCTTTTGTTGGAAAGTGATGCCATTCGGCTTAAAGAACGCAGGTGCAACCTATCAATGAGCTATGACTTATATTTTTCATGATATGATGCATGATATACTACATGATTATGTAGATGATATTATAGCTCGCTCTATTAATGAAGATAACCATTTAAATGATTTGAGAAAAGTTTTTAATCGGTTAAGAGAATATCTTATTCGATTAAATCTAGCCAAATGTATATTTAGAGTTAAGTCCGGTAAACTATTAGGGGTTATAGTTTCTTTACGTGGTATCAAAATTGACCCTCTTAAGATTGCGACTATCATTGATATGCCCGCACCTACCAATATATCTGAATTACGAAGTTTACAAGGTAAGCTTCAAGCTATCCGTCGCTTCATCGATAAGTTGGCGGACAAAACCGGTCCCTTTCTTAAGCTCCTTAAGAAGGATGTCCATTTTAATTGGGATGATGAATGTAAGAAAGCTTTCGAACTTCTCAAACAATACCTCCTTAACCCACCTATGCTTTCATCGCCTAGACCTGATCGCCCATTTCTCCTGTATATTTTTACTTCAGATTCTGCCTTAGGAGCTATGTTAGCTCAGCTTGATGATGAGAAGAGAGAACGTGCTAATTATTGTATTAGACGAACCTTCATCAGTTATGAAACTTGCTACACAGCGTTAGAAAAACTATGTCTAGCAGTCATGTTTGCTACATAGAAATTACGCCATTATATGCTTAGTCAGAAAATCTATGTCATTGCTAAATATGATCCCTTGCAGTATCTCATGAGTCGACCTTATTTATTGGGTCACACAGCCAAGTGGGTTCTTGCTCTAAGCAAGTTTGACCTCACATTCATAGGACATAAGTCTATTAAGGGTCAAATCATAGCAGATCAATTAGCTACTGCACCCTTAGAATCTACCCATCCCCTCATCATTGAGTTTCCTGATGAATGCCTTCAATTAGAGGCAGACCATATTGAACAATGGTCCTTATACTTTGATGGATCTCAATGCATGAGTGGGGCTGGTGCGGGTATTATTTTAATATCCTCGTAAAAACATCTTATTCCTTTGTCCTTTAAATTAACATTTGCTTGCACTAATAATACTGTTGAGTATGAAGCTCTAATCCTTGGATTACGAGCTGCCTTGGCACTAAAAATTAAACATCTGTTAGTTTTTGGTGATTCTCAACTTGTTATAAATCAAATTAATGAAGTTTATCAGACCAGAGATGATAAATTGCACCCATATAAAGCATATGTTTTTCAACTTCTATCCTTGTTTGATACAGTTACTTTGGAAGCTATTCCTCGAACTAGCAACTGTGCAGCTGACGCTATGGCCGCAGGTGCATCTCTTCTGCCCTTGGAGTTAGATGACGAATATGCCACCATCCTTATTTGTCGACTCTAGGAACCCACTTCAAATAAGTCATGCTTAGAGCCTTTGGATGTGTTTCTAATTAATGAAACTACTCATGAACCTTGGTATACGAATATATTTGATTTTCTTCAAAATGGGACTTTCCCCACCAATTCTAATAAAAACCAGCGCTGATTATTACATAGACGAGCAAGTCAATTTGTAATAATTGGCAATACTTTATATAGGAGAACTTTTGAAGGTATCCTATTGATATGTTTGAATCTAGAAGAATATAAATCAGCCTTGAGTGAAGCCCACGATGGATCTTGTGGAGGACACTTCAGTGGTAGTGTGATTGCTAAAAGTCTCCTTAGGATAGGATACTTTTGGCCTACCATGGAGAATGATGCACATGATTATGTGCGCCATTGTGAAAAGTGCCAAAAGCATGCTGACCTTGTCCATGCCCCTGCACAAGAGCTCCAGGCTATTTTATCTCCTTTGCCCTTTTCCAAATGGGGCTTAGAAATTATTGGCAAAATTAATCCTGTGTCATCTAATGGACACAAATTCATCATAACCGCCACCAAGTATTTCACAAAGTGGGTTGAAGCTATGAGTTTAGCTTCCTGCACTGGCACACAAGTCTCTAAATTTATTTTTAATCAAATCATTTGTAGGTTCGGAATTCCTGCAAATCTCATCTCAGACAATGGAACTTGTTTAAAAAATAAATATGTTAAAAAATTATGCCAAAAATATAAGATTCAACATCGCTGGTCCACTCCCTATTATCCTCAGGGTAATGTTCAAGCAGAAGCATCTAACAAAACCTTAATCAAGATTCTCAAAATATTGGTCAATAAATCTGGCCATGACTAGCACATTCAATTATATCCAGCCTTGTGGGCCTATCGAACTAGTGTTTGAACCCCCACTGGAACTTCACCTTTTGTTTTGGTTTATGGTGCTGAAGCCATTTTTCCCTTTGAATTAGAAGTTCCTTCTTTGTCTCTACTACTTCAAGATACCGAAGTAGGAGATGAATATCGAGCTGGCAGACTCGGTCAGCTGGAACTCCTCGATGAAAAATGCATCAATGCTTTGGAGCATCTCCGTGCCTACCAAAACAAGCTTAAAATATCATATGCTAAAAAAGTTCATCATGGATCCTTTGAGATCGGCGACCTTGTTTTAAAAGAAAATAAAAAAAATACTAATGCAACTAAAGACCTTAAAGGTAAATTTGAGCCCAACTGGCTTGGACCCTATATTATCACAGCTAAATTTGAATCGGGAGCATACAAATTATCTACCTTGGATGGTAAAGAACTTAAAGAACCTATGAATATTATGCATCTTAAACGTTACTATGTATAAATTTGGTCATTTCATCTTTGTATATATTTGTTTAAAATATTTCAAAGTCACCATCTTGTATTTCTTTCAATTTATAAATTCAAAAAATACCAAAAGCATTCAAAATCATCAAAATATTCAAAACTATTTGTTGTATTTATGGCACTTGTTAAATCTTTCAACAAACAAAAAAACAAACAAAAATAAAAAGAGCAATATTCTTGACTCTTCCGAAACCAAAACAATATAAAGAAGAGAGAGTCAAAATTATCAAACTCCTCAAAAATATTTATTGTATATTCTTGAAGTATTGCAGTTATATTTTCAAATTATTTTGGATAAATTAGCATTTATTTGGAATCCCTCACTTTTGCAAACACAAAAATAAATATCTTGATTTTATCTGGCATGATTACTAATCTCTCTTATATCAAAGTCCACAAAATTCAATCAAATAAAGTTTGAGCACAGATAATTGATCTTGTTATTTACTTAAACCAAGCATATCCTTTCACAATAAAATGATTATATTTGTAATGTCCATGCTATGCTACATAGTAGAAGTGGTTTCTTGAGCGAAAAGTTTCCCCTGCTATCCTATCATGCACATGGTCTAGAATCTTTGAGAATTGGCAAAAGGACAAGCTCACCCCTACCCAGAATAAAAATCCCTTGCTCTACAGCTAATCCGAGCAAGTATCCCTAGCATAGGAAGAAAAGCAAACTTCAAAAAAAAGAGAAAAAGGAAAATGTTATTTTATATCATTACAGCAATGTTCCAAGCATTATCAAGCAAAAATACAAAAGAAAGCAAAAGAAAAGAAAAGAAAGCAAAAGAAAGCAAAAGCAAAAGTAATAAAATCCCTTTTCATACCCTTTGAAAAGAAAAGAAGGGTTTATGAGCTTGAATCCCTAGAATTCTCAATTATTCGAAAACTGTGAGGTAAGCCCCATAACAGGTGGTTTGTGCCCAACCTGCTTGGCCTTGGGTAACTCCTAGCGTGGCGATATGTCTGTCACATTAGCGACCTTCTTTTGTATAGACCTATTTCTGCTTATGGATTAGCTAGCTCTTGATAATTCGACTTACATAGTAGTTTGGTATGGTTATATGCATCTAAATCATGGTTAATGAACACTTATTTGGTTAATTCAAATCACTTGTATCAAATTATCTTGCTCAAAACTGGTAAATGAACAATGCAATTGCACACACATTTGTATTTGAGAGATTTTGTGTATCATTATGATAAATCAAGATTGGAAATGAACTCACATATGCACATGGGATTCCTTATAAATCTAACTTTTGTCTTCAAGATACTTTGAAATATTTTTGCAAACTGTCTGGAATAATTTCATTTTCTTATTTGAGAATAGTTGTTTAGTATAAAGACAACTACATGCATAATAGAAAAAATCAAAATTTCTTTCAAAATGTATCTCTCCAAATTTTTCACACCCTTACCTTCAGGCTATAGGATCCATGCCCGAAAGGGGGATGTGAAAAGGATGGCGCGGTACCTCGGACTGAGAGGCCTTGCGAAAGTCCCGCCTCTCGGGGGAGGTGTATTATGGTGATTTTTCAATGGATGGTGGGTTCACCAGGAAACGTTTGAATAGTAGTTTCCATGCCTAGGTTGGGAATGTGTTTAATGTGTTCAGTTTTAGCTTTAAACATTCAGGTCCTAGGTTCGGCCAAATGAATCTAATTTGATCTATTACGAAAATGTAGACTAGATGAAACACATCAGACAAATATGAACAGAAACAGATAGAAAGAGCTAAATTATAGAGCCATACCTGATCCATATGTCTGATGAAGGTTCTAATTCTTGAAGTAGACAAGATCGTCTGGAATTTGATGAAATCATCTCCGACCTGCAGGATCGTCATAGATCTGACGAATTCGTCAGACGAATTCGTCAGAGACCTGCAAACAGATAAATAGACACAAAATACAAAAAATGCAGCAATGCTAATAGAGGATAATGATGTAAAATGACAATAAGGATGTTAAAAATTAATCCTGAATAGAAATGTGAGTGAATTGCAATACTTTAATAGGTAATCATGACATTATTATGCAATTAAGCTAAATGGGTGAACTCCAAGATGCAGGATAGCAAAAAATAATAAATAAACTAGCTAGTTGCAGAATAAAACAGTAGATGAAAAGAGGAAAATGCAAAATTTGGGCACTGATTTCCCCCAATGATGGTTACAGTCGAAATCGTCTCTAATTTGACAGGATCGTCTCTGATCTGAACAGGATCATCTACGATGATGTAAGTTTGCTTCGGTTGAAAAATGACAAGGTTCCTGCAAGAAAATTAGATGCAACAAATGTAGATGGTAATGCAGATTATTCTAATGTGTGTGAAGGTCGATTTATAGGAAAATTCAGCCAGGGGGATGCCAAGGGGAGGTCCTAAGTTTAAATAGGCTTAGGAGGGAGGTTATGAGGTTGGAGATCATCCCAATTTGGGAGATCTCCAATGGGGAGGGTCTCTAACGACGCAGACACACTTCTGCCCAGATTAGAGATTTTGTTGGAACAGAGACTAATTATGAAAAATCAGTTTTGGGACAAGATCGTCTGGACATCCTAGCCTAGATGAAATCGTCCAATCTGAGGTGATATCATCTGATCGATGACGATATCGTCTGATAGGAGACGATATCGTCAAATGGTCAAAAAAAACTCTAAAAATGGCATGGGAAACGAGGAAACGGATTAAGTGGTATTTTAGGAGTAGTTTTGGGGGTTAAAATTTGAATTTGAATATTTACTAGAGTAATTGTAATTATTAAGGTTTTATTGCACCAATTTTAGGGTGCTACATTTTGCCCCCTCTTTAGCAAATTTTTTGAAGAAAATGCGTTAAATATGAGTTCTTCTCGATCTACAAGAAAGAAAAAATTATTCCCATTTTTAGGCGACGATTCTTGGTCGAATTGTACGACAGCTTACTATGGTGCCCCCTCCGTGTTTTTACCCAAATCGAACGTTTGAGGTAAAAATGCGAAAAAGCAAAATTTTAAAATGTTTTTAATTGTTTTTTGAATAAAATTAAGAAAAATAGGGTAAAACCCTAATTCATTGTTACTGTTCATTTTTATAGTTTTCTGGTTTTTAGAGCTCTAGAGACAAAAATGATCGAGACAGTGCACAGATCGACAAAGGTCCGACGTAGGCTACGGGTTAGAGTCTAAACTTAGTTTAGAATGCTTTACTATAGAATTTAATGCTTTTTAGACTAGATTTGTTTGATTTTTGAGCATCGTGGCCATTTTTGGGCCGTCGACATCGTCGAGACGAAATCGTCTCGATTTCGTTGAAATCGTCTCGATTTCACTGAAATCGTCTCGAGATCGTCGATTTCGTCCAAGGGCAAAATCGGTGATAGGGGGATGATTTCATCCAATAAGGTACGATTCCCTCATGTGAAATAAGAGACGAATTCATCTCGACGATGTCGATGGCCCAAAAACGGTCGTGATGCTCAAAAATCAAGCAAATCTAGTCTAAAAAGCATTAAATTCTATAGTAAAGCATTCTAAACTAAGTTTAGACTCTTACCCGTAGCCCACGCCGGACCTCTGTCGATCTGTGCATTGTCTCAACCATTTTTGTCTCCAGAGCTCTAAAAACCAGAAAACTATAAAAATGAACAGTAACAATGAATTAGGGTTTTACCCTATTTTTCTTAATTTTATTCAAAAAACAATTAAAAACATTTTAAAATTTTGCTTTTTCGTGTTTTTACGTCAAACGTTCGATTTGGGTAAAAACACGAAGGGGGCACCATAGTAAGTTGTCGTACGATTCGACCAAGAATCGTCGCCTAAAAATGGGAATAATTTTTGCTTTCTCGTAGATCGAGAAGAACTCATATTTAACGCATTTTCTTCAAAAAATTTGCTAAAGAGAGGGCAAAATGTAGCACCCTAAAATTGGTGCAGTCAAACCTTAATAATTACAATTACTCTAGTAAATATTCAAATTCAAATTTTAACCCCCAAAATCGCTCCTAAACCATCGCTTAATCCGTTTCCTTGTTTCTCATGCCATTTTTAGAGTTTGTTTTGACCATTTGACGATATCGCCTCAGATCGGATGATTTCGTCTGGGCTAGGACGTCTAGACGATCTTGTCCCAAAATTGATTTTTCATAATTAGTCTTTTTTCCAACGACATCTCTAATCCGGGCAGAAGCGTTTCTGCATCGTTAGAGACCCTCCTCATTGGAGATCTCCCAAATTGGGATGATCTCCAACCTCCTAACCTCCCTCCTAAGCCTATTTAAACTTAGGACCTCCCCTTGGCATCCCCTTGGCTGAATTTTCCTATAAATCGACCTTCACACGCATTAGAATAATCTGCATTACCATCTACATTTGTTGCATCCAATTTTCTTGCAGAAACCTTGTCATTTTTCAGCCGGAGCAAGATTACATCATCGCAGACGATCTTTTTCAGATCGGAGATGATCCTGTCAAAGTAGAGACGATTTCGACTGCAACCATCATTGGGGGAAATCAGTGCCTAGAGTTTGCATTTTTCTCTTCTCATCTGTTGTTTTATTCTACAACTAGCTAGTTTATTTATTATTTTCTGCTATTATGCATCTTGGAGTTCACCCATATAGCTTAATTGCATAATAAGGTCATGATTAGCTATTAAAGTATTGCAATTCACTCGCATTTCTATTCAGGATTATTTGTTAACATCCTTATTGTCATTTTACATCATTATCCTCTATTAGCATTGCTGCATTTTTTGTATTTCGTGTCTATTTCTCTGTTTGTAGGTCTCTGACAAATTTGTCTGATGAATTCATCAGATCTCAGACGATCCTGCAGGTCAGAGACGATTTCGTCAAATTCTAGACGATCCTGTCTACTTCAAGAATCAAAACCTTCATCAAACATCCGAATCAGGTATGGCTCTGTAATTTAGCTCTTTCTCTCTATTTCTATTCATATTTGTATGTTGTATTTCATCTAGTCTACATTTTCATAATAGATCAACTTAGATTCATTTGGCCGAACCTAGGACCCAAATTTTTAAAGCTAAAACTGAACACATTAAACACATTCCCAACCTAGGCATGGAAACTACCATTCAAATTTTTCTTGGTGAACCCACCATCAGTCGAAAAATCACCATAATATACCTCCCATGAGAGGCGAGACTTTCGCAAGGCCTCTCAGTCCAAGGTACCGCGCCATCATTTTCACATCCCCCTTTCGGGCATGGATCCTATAGCCTGAAGGTAAGGGTGTGAAAAATTTGGAGCGATACAGTTAGATATGTACATTGTTTTTTGGCAATTTGAGGGGTCAAACTATGTCAAAATTGGACATATAATATACCATTGGAAATATCTTTTCGAGACCTATACAATGGTGTAGCTTTTGGGAAATATAGAGGGAAATTGTTTAGGTAAAATTAAGAACAAATATGACCTTAATTTTCTAAGAGGAAAACTAAGGAAAATGAGTAAATTTTTCATATCTACAACAACCCTCACCATCCTAATAGTAGAGACTCATATGCTCACCTTTATTTTGAAGAGTAGGAAGAGGAATATCTGGAAGCACATTTTGCTTCTACACCTTCCAAGTATATTGAATGCACCTTAAAACCTAAACACCACGTTAATGTGGCTTCCCCTGATCATGGGAAATGGGCATCCAACCTTGTTGGGCCCATAGAATAAGCTAAAACCCTTCACATTAGTATGAAGGCTCATTGACCTTACACAGTTGATCATGTGAATCAAATACCTAGGTAGAACACAAAAAAACAAGGGTAACTAAACTATCTATGGTTGTATAAGTTGCAAATAGATAAATAACACCTAGACCAAAGTTGAGTAGCCCACTGAAGGACACACCAATAAAGGTTTCACCAAGAACAATTATAAAACATAACATAGGAGGAGGTACTCACATCTAGTACCTATAGGCAAAAAAATCACCAAAGGTGCATTACACAACATCATGATCTACCTCCTAAGCCAAACCAAAATTGCCTTTCTCATGTGCCCATCTAGTACCATAGGTCTCAATAGCATCAACCGTAAAATCATCGACCAGATTATGAGACCTATGAAGATTTGAAGTCATAGTATCGGGATGAAGGATATCATAAATAACTCCATGAGAATGTGGTGGATGATTATATTAACCACATTGGTCCACCAATAATTTTCCACCACCTCCTCCTCCTCAAGGAGCAATCCAAGAATATGAGATATTGTTATCTCAAGTTTATAGAGTGCTCATAGAGTGCATAAAATCATTAGAGAAACAAGGAATATGTTATCAAAAAATCATGTTGTATCATATATGCAATAAACCACTCCATCCTTCGGTCCCATGTCCCCCATATCTTGAGCATTTTGAAATTCCCATATTGGATAAATTTAAAGGGTACGAGGATGAACAGGAACACGTGACTAGTTTCATGAAAATTTGTTTCTAGCTTCAATAGATGATGCCTTATTTCTAAATACCTTCTTGATAAGACTATTTTGCCTCACTGTAGAGTGGTATAACCATTACCAATGCACACCATCCATAGCTTCGAGCATATTACAAATGCCTTAAGCACTTTTCATTTGACGTTATGAAGAAATCCAATTTGACTGACTTGTCTAACCTTCAACAATTTGATGATGAGCTACTCAGATATTATGGAAATAGGTGGAGAAATGTGATTTCAAAATTACCTTTCACCCTAACCATAACGTAAATAACTTGAATGTTCACTAGAAGTTTTTCGAAGTTGTAGGCAACGTGAAAACCTCATGTTCTTTCCCTTTAATTCTAATTAATGTCAAGTGTACGTGATGGAGATTAATTAGAATATTTGATTTCCCACTTGAGGGTCTCCATCCAAAGGAGACCCCAAGGATACGAATATCCTCAATGCAACTATACTCCTACTTAATACTTTTTTTTATGGTGTATGAAATTTTATGTAACACTTATTTAGATAGTGTTTGTGGATTCAATTAAGACTAACACCTAAGAGTTTTTGTATCTCTAATAATATTGACTCTTTATCAAGAATTAATGGTTATTTGAACCTAAATTATCAAGTATCATCTAAGCACAAGGCTTAATTTTAAATCACACAAATGCAAGCAAACAAGATCTAACCTATATGCACTTCAAGTTTTGAATGCACTAGACTAAGGAGATATTGATTTCAGGGCAAACAAAAGAGAATGTAAGAAAACAAATTAGCCTAGATGTAACTATATGAATTTTTATTTCTTGCCTAAGTACTCGAATATGAAGAAAATACTAAAATTAAGCCTATGGTTCCTTTATTTATTAGTCTTTTATTGTTATGTAAAGAAATCTAAGTGTTTTGTAAAGAAATTGTAAGGTTTTATAAACAATTAGGGTTTTCTATCTAGAATTTATTAATTTAACAAAATAGATGTGATTTATGTTTCAAAATAGTAGAAAAATAAAAATATAACATAGAGGAAATGAAATTACAAGGCTAGGGATGGGTCAAGTGATCTGATACCTCTCCCAGAGCCTGTCTCCAAAATTCACCACAAAAAGTGCTAAATTCTCCACTAACATCAAATTTACCACAAGGGTGGCAAATTTGGTAAATCTCCACAAAAATTTGAAAAAGAAAATAAATTGGTCTGATTTGGGAGGTCGTTTTGAGTGCATTGAGGTGGTGAACTATCTTACCCAGCTGATCAAACCCCTTGTTGATGAAAAAATGATGTTGCTTACCTCCTGGAGTGGAATTTGGTCTATTTCCAAATTTACCATTGGGTCTTCCAAATTTGCCACTGGTGAATTTTGTCTAAGTGGAAAATTTGGTTCTATTGTTCTGGTTGCCAAATTCGCCACAGGGGTGGTTACTTTTGTCTTGAGATGGATTTTTGAGGTTTTAGGGTAGATTTTGAGTTGATTTCAGTGGGATTTTATTTGAGAGTGTAGGGGAACGATACCACTATGTTTTACAAGATCTGTAAGAGGTAAAATTAAAGGATTATACCTCTAAAATAGAGGATTTAAGGATTGATTTGAAGTATGACAAAGAAAATACTAAAAACCCCCAAAGGGATACAAATTTGATCAATCTGAGTTATGATAGATTAGGGATGCAACCAACTGGATAAGAAATGATATATAAAGGCAATTATAACCTCCAATAATATTAAATTAGTGAGATATAGTAGTATATTAGAGGAATTTATGGAATATACCCAAAATCTCCCTAAACTAAGAGGAATGGATAGTATGCAAATATGACTAAAATTTACTATAAATCAAAGTGGAGGGAATCAAAATCAGAAGCCAAGATATTAGGAAATGTGAGTAATAACTAATTCAACTTAATGAAAGTAAATTAGCATCTAAATAATGAACTTATGATGAGAATTGTGCTTAAAATAGAGTTAAGCATAAATATGTGAAATGAAGGAAATGTTATTGAAATACTTGAATAGAAGAAATAGAATGCTAAAATACTTAATATATGAAAGTAAAATAGCATGGAGGAATATAAAAGAAGTTAGTATGTTGTATATAATATATAATTACTATAGATAAAGTATTGATAAATATATTTAGTGAGGATTTTATCATAAAAACATGCGAAGGAAATATGATAAAAAAACTTATAAAATAAAGGATTAGAGACAATATATAATAAGAAGATGAATGTAAACTAAAATAATCCTGAAAAAATATATTAGAAGTGCTAATATATGATGCAAATACTTGAAATCAGACCTACAAGCAAAGAAGTTAGAGCCTACAAGACAAAGGTGAGTTCAACAATGAAGAATATGCAATAAGAAATGAAGTAAGAGCAAGTAATTGGAGTTAGCCAATATGCAAAGATTAAAATTAGGTAGCTAAGATAAAATGAATAGCAAGAGAATAAAGAAAAAAATTGTGCTAAATTTCACCTAGCTATGGCTTCTCCCTTGCATGAAGATCTCACCACCAAGCTCCCTTGCTTTACCTAGTTGCCCTCCACAAAGCACATGTTAAATGGATCCTCAATACTTGAAATTCTTGAAGAGAGATCTAAGAATACTTGGAATGAGAATTATAAAAATAAAAATAGAGATTTAGAAACTTTTGTAGAGCTTTTCTATAGTATAATTTCTTGCATAATGCTTGCCCCATGACCTCCTTAAATAAGATTTGGGAGGGGACTTGGAGGGAATGGATGGATAAGACAAATTCAAATAAATTAATATCAATCCTTATTGAAGCATGTGGTATAAATGGTAGAGGTGAAAGGAGTATCAATCTATGTCCAAGTAGTTCGTGTGGAATATTTTTGGTCATTTTTTTCCAAATTTGCCACTATTTACCAAATTTGCTACAAGGGTGGCAAATTTAGTTTTGAGTGGCAAATTTGGTTTTGAGTGGTAAATTTGGTAAGGAATCATATTAGATTTTGATAAATTTGAAATTTGAATTTTTTTCCAAAATTGCCACTAGCCAAATTCACCACAAGGGTGGTGAATTTGGTAAAAATTGATTTTGAGTGAAAAAAATATCGATTTTGTAGTTTTGCCAAATTTACCACGAACTTGCCAAGTTTACCACTGGAAAAATTGTTTAAAGTGGAAAATTTTGTAAAGGTGAAATGTGATGCCCAAAATTATGGGGAATGACCAAATTTATGTTTTGTGATGTATTAAATTGATTTTAGGAATTTTTAAGAGGTTTTGGAATGTTTGCAACTAGTTTTAAAAAATTATGACTAGTCTTGAGAAATTGTGACTGGTGTGTCAAAATTGGGTGTCTACAGAAGTAGATATCACTTATATTACAACTAAAGTAATAAAAAACATTTTATGAGGCTTTGGAATAGGCCAATGTGATATAGGACATAAAATTTCAAGAAGGGGACATAAAACTCTACAAGGAGTGGAACAAAAATCCTAGAGATAACCACACACAACAAAGACCAATTTTGGTCGATCAAGTTGTTTTATGTGTTTCAAATCTTGAGAAACAAAAAATACCCCAAAAATCTAACTATAAAGCTCAATACTCTCCCATGAAATACATCAAATGACCTTAATGAACTTAGGTACATAATTAGCCACACCAACCACCTTGTAACTATATGCCATTATCAAAATATTTGGTGTCATTCTTTAATAGATGATGTAAGGTGAAGGCTATCACCTTACCTAAAATTTACCCTTTGGATCCAAATTTCCTAAAACCTAAGTGGTATAAAGAGGACCTGTTCTACCTCTCTCATCGACAAAATGGTCATGATATCCAAGCATGCTAATATAGTACAGGACATGCTCAATAAAAATCAATTATAAATTGATGGTCCTCTTGCCCATGATAACCAACAAATGGGTATATTAAAAGATCCCTTTCCTACCCATGAGGTTAATAAGGTTAAAATAATATAGGTAAATGAAGTCCATACAGACCCACCCAATTAGGGGTTCATAGGGATGATCAATATTGTGACAAGGAACTGAAGATATGATCAAGTTGCACCACCTTCCATTCTCATTAACATTACTTATACATCATAGCCCTTGACACCTCAAAATATTATCCAAGATATACCACCTCAATCGATGGTAATGATTAGAAGTAGTCTTACTCAAAGTCTACGTACGACAATGACAAAACTCTCCATATATGAGATAATACAACAATCACCATGATACTGAGAATATCTGATGGAGATTATAAAATTAGTTGAATTGCAACACTAATATCCCAAATCATTATTCAAATTTATGGGACACATTCAATAGTGTAAAGAGCCTATAATTACATTTTATAATCACGATATAAAAACAACTCCCACTATTGGTCTTGAACCTCCGCTACACATCATTGCTAGTATAAATTGGATTCTCTAAAAGTGGGTTTTGATCGACATAGGCTCCTTAATAAATATTATCATGACTGATGCACTACACCATATTAGTCTCCCAACCTTACACATTATGACATCTACATTCACTCTTCACACATTTAATGATCCTTTATGATCCATTGTTGGCACAATATTCCTTCCTATTCAAGTTGGTCTAAAGACTATTCCTACATTGTGCCATGTCTTGGAGGGTGCAATTTCGTATACTATATTTCTTGGAAGACCTTGGATGAGGGACATGAAGTGTGTCACATCCATTGTGCATCTGTGTCTTAAATATATACATGAATGGCATGTTTGTGTGGTTCATGCTAACCTAAAGCCCTTCAGGTATTGCAACATGGTGCATCATCCACAAGAGTCTACCCTACCATCCACACATATAGACATCAGAACCAATGATCCCATTCAAATTCTATATCTAGCACCACAGTCAGTCATGGAACCATCTCCACCATCACCATTGCCATAGGTTTCTCCTCACACTCTTTCTTCATCCTCAGTTCCTCTGAGCAAATAGATGTTTAATGAGTTAATCGAAGATATTCCTCCATCCATATCCACAATTTTAGTAGGGGATATTCCCACTCCTACAGACAAAGGATAATCATTTATTTCTATGGATGAGTTATATCAAACCATACCTTCATCATCCACCCCACCATAGGTCATGGTTCACTTGGCCAACCCTAGTCTCACTGAGTACCTGGTACAAAATGTTACATTCACACTGTTCATCGAGTTCATATAGGATATGGGTAGATCTCGTGTGCCACCATTACCCATTGGTACTATTGTACCTTGTGGGTTCTCCCAAATAAAATAAAATTCATCTATGGAAGTTTCAATGAATCTATGGATAAGTTTTCTATAATAAACCACAATGATGAGTCTTTCTCATAAAACATTGGGTATATGTCCAACCCAAAGTTTACCTTATGATACTTGTATTGCTACCATTGGCATGTGAATGGCCTAGGACGATATTAGAAGGGTCTCCAAACATCCTATCAACCACAATACCATATTACTATAGATAAATTTGGCTTAGGTTATTTAATACGTATGCTAGATGAATTCCTTGCAGACCCCCTCTAGTGCCTAACCATAGGCTCCAGGGAGAAGATCAACGAGAATGATTACAATGACCCAGGATATTTTCATCTGTTATGAGATCATCTCACCATTATAAAATTTTCTATCAAGCCTTCTAACTCACTTAATGATACATTAGAAGAGTATGAGGATGATATGGAACTCACATACCTCAGTCCTCACCACATTTGATAGCCTCCTGACTCCATCAGTGAGGCATCAAAAGAATATGAGGATGAAATAGAACTGGTGTAATTAGATCCTTACCACCTTCAATGAATTAATAATGAAAGAATATAATTCACACTGATAAACTTAAATGACCTCTATCATAGGGATTTGTATCCATGCCAACCCATATGGAGAGACCTTATGTCCCCAGAATATTTGATCATACTGCTTCCTCCTAGACCTCATCCATTCATTCAACTACCACCTCAACCATCCTTGACATATCAAGTGTTAGCCATATTCGACATGCTTTTTCAACCTACGCATGAAAACTATAATTCATCCATAAACATGGTTTCCATTGACTTGAATATGCCACTCCACAATCCTAGTGACCCCTTAAAAACTTTGTGCCTCAACCACAAGACCATTGATTTTGATCATGTTGCATCACCATCGTCACCCAAAGAGTTCTTCCCTTCCAAATAAATGTTAAAACCATTTATTTTCTCTTGAGGGACATCCAAATATGTTTGTCAAGTTGATATCAAGCTAGACATGGTTTATTCTTTGAATCAAGCTAATAACATCCACTTTATCCCTACACCTCACCATCTTGAGGGGGGATCTCACATGTCAAGAGAGGAAACAATTGATGTAGACATTGGTAGTTATCCTGAGGCTTTCAAAAATATAAAATTAGGACAATTTTTATCCCATGAACAACAAGCCATCTACACATATCTATTGATAGATAATATAGAAGATTTTTCTTGGTCATACAAAGACATGTTGGGTATTGACCCAAAATTGGTCATGCACAACCTCACACTTGACCAAAAAGTCAAACAGATCAAGCAAAAACTTCGTAAAATGCATCCAATGATAGCCTTAATGGTAAAATATGAATTACAAAAATTTTTGGATGCTATATTCATCCAACATATCGACTATCCTGAATAGGTTTCCAACATGGTACTCGTAGAAAAACCTAATGGGAGGATTCGCATATGTACAGACTTTCAAGATCTTAACAAAGTGATTCCTAAGGATGAATTCCCTATTTCAAACATTGATGCATTAGTTGAAACCACCGTAGGTCATGATATGTTATCCCTTATGTATGGTTTTTCAATCTATAATCAGATCCAGGTCAAACCTAAATATCAACCAAAGACAACCTTTACCACCCCTTGGGGAACTTTTTGCTAAAAAGTCATGTCATTTGGCCTCAAAAATGATGGTGTGACATATTAGCAAGTTATGACATATATATTTCATTACTACATGCATAAATTCCAGGAGAATTACATAGATTATTTGCTAGAAAAATATCTATTGCATCAAGAACATGTTGATGTTCTACGAAAGGTCTTTTATTTCCTAATTGAGCATAATGTTAGACTTAATTCCAAAAAGTGTGTCTTTGGAGTCACATTTAGAATTTTTTTGGGTTTTATAGTCTCCAAGCAAGGGATCAAAGTTGATCCCACCAAGGTCAAAGCAATACTTAAAATGCTCCCCCCATAAACCTTAAGCAGCTCCATAGCTTATTAGGAAAGGTAGCATCTATCTGATACTTCATAGTGCAAATTTCAAATAAATATCGACAAATGAATAGATTTCTACAAAAGGGGATCCCATTCCATTGGAATTATGAGTGCCAAAAGACATTTTATAAGATCAAGCAATATCTGGTATCACCACTTGTTTTAGCTCCAACCTGACCAAGTGTACCATTTTTTCTACACATTTCAACCATCGATTTTGCCTTAGGGACCATGTTGGCTCAAAATAAAGAGGTAAATAAGGAACAAGCTATCTATTACATCAGTCACACCCTGGTGAGCTACGAGCTCAAGTACACATAAGTTGAGAAGCTTTGCTTAGAAGTGGTATTCAACACTAAGAAGTTTTGACATTACTTGTTGAATCATACGATGTATATCATTTCCAAAGAAAATCATTTACGGTACATGATGAGTTGCATGTACCATAATAATCATATTGCAAAATGGATTATGTTTCTGACTAAATTTGACCTTGAATTCATAATTCAAAAATCCATTAAAGGTTAATTTATTACCAGTTATATAGCAAAGGCTCCTCTCCAAGATGATAAGTCTCTTACTATTGAGTTTTCTAATGATGTAGTCTTTGCGTTATCAGACTTGCTAGAACTCGAAGAACCTAAAAATAAAGCTGACATGAATTTTTTCTTCGATGGTTCTAAATGTGAGCAAGGGGGTGCCATGAGAATCATGTTTTTCACACTGCAAGGAGATCCTATGCCCCTTTTATTAAAACTCGAATTCCCATGTACCAATAATAATTCTAAATATGAGGCTCTTCCTTTGGGCCTTCAAATAACTATCATCATGAAAATAAAAAAGCTCAATATCTTTGGCAAATCATTTCTCATAGTCAACCAAGTCAAAAAATTCTATCAATGTAGGTGTTCAATATTGAAATCATACAAAGATCTTGTGGATAAGCTACTGGCTAGATTGTAATGGTACAACATCGAGGCAGTCCCTCGTTCATCTAATCATTTTATGGATTCAATGGCCTCTTTGGGGTATTTAATTCCATAGAAACCCTACGATGATATCAAAACCATCCATGTAAAATTGCTTTCACAATCGATAATTTCATGTGAAGCTTTAAATAATATAGAAGCTATCCACATGATTTATATTGAACCAAACTATGATTATTTCTCTCGGGTGAATGACTTTTTGAAACATGCATCCTGGGGGTCCATGGTCCTATAAGGTCCTTATGATAATGGCATGACAATTCATATTAAGGTTGTATCCCAATATACATTTTGCTTGATGAGTCACAATGGGAACAAGCATTTCATTCAGTCAAGACACAAGCATGTCAAGATTAGCTCACTCAGGTAAAATATTTCCTAAAACTTGGTAGTATCCTTTTGGGATTTTTTGTACGTTGTAAAATAAACATTAAAATAAAATATGACCAAATATATCTTGTTATGAGACATCCTTTATCATAAGATCTATGATGGTCTTCTCCTATGTTGTCTAGAGCCCCAAGAATCTACTTGGAAAATTTTGTAAGCTCACGATGGTACTTTTGGTGGCCATTTCAGCAGCATGGCCATCACTAAGCACATCCTTCGAATAGGTTATTATTGACCCACTATGGAGAAAGACTATATGCTTATGTTAGTAAGTGTATGAAATACTAGCATCATGCTAATATTTTGAACTTACCTTCTGAGGCCTTACAACTGATTCAATCGGTATGGCCTTTTTTGTAGTAGGGCTTTGATTTAATTGGGAAAATATCATCCGTCTTTGGATCATCACATATTTATATTAATGACCACAAAATACTTCACCAAGTGGATGGAATTCATACCTCTTACCACTATGACTGGATCTTGCATTGTGGAGTTCATACTCCACAATAGCATATGTTATTTTCGTATTCCATCCAAGATTATTTTTGATAATGGGAATCTATTTAAAATAAATATGTGCACACTTTAATTTCCAAGTAAAACATTTAGCACAACTTTTCCATGCCATATTACCTACAATACAATGGATAAGTAGAGGCATCCAAAAATACTGTAGTTGCCATATTTAAGAAAATCATCAAAGAAAATCACAAATATTGGCATCTTCAACTACCTTTAGAATTACCCTCTTGAAGGATAGATGATATTAATAAAAATGACACTATTATTTCATATCTTGTTTTGTCATTATGGTTAAATAGTTTGCTATTTAGTTTGTTCATTATTTTATTTCAAAGGTGTACGATATATTTTTGTATTCTCAACTGCAACATTCCTTTGCCAAGTTTATTTTTGAATGGAACATTTCTTTGTCATGTTCCTTTTTTCATATGACATTTCTTTTCTATTTTTCCCATGTTGTACTACTTTTGGACTAGCCAAAGGATCTTTTAATTTTTTTATATTGGTCAAATGGACCTTTCTTCCTTTTATTTATTATATTGGTTGAATGACCCCTCTGCTAGACTTGTTCGAGATGGTCAAATGGCCTCTCTATTTATCTTGTTGTTGGAGTTGGCTGAATGGCTTCTTTTCTTGCCTTATTGTTTGAGTTGGTTGAATGGCATCTTTGCTTGTCTTACTAGAATTGACCAAATAGACCTCCCTATTCTTCTTTATAGAGCTACCCAAATGAATTTATTATATTTTGCAATATAGGTCTCTTGATTTTATTTTATGAGCCTATTTTCAATTTGGACCTCATTCCTCTATTATGGCCTTTCTTCTTGGATTACATCTTGTCAAATATTTCTCTTAATCTTAGAGAGCTTTCGATACTTTATTTTCCTTCAACAAAGGCTTATTAGACTTCTTATATCTAATGTGGGCTTCTCATACCCTATTATATCAAATGTGGGCTTCTCAAAATATCTTATATCCAATGTGTATTACTTCTTAAATCTCTACAACTTCTACAACTACTAAAACTGTGTCAAGGTCAAATACATATATGACTTAGTTCTTCTTCTTTGTCAATGCCAAATAACTCTATGACCTGATTATTTTTCTATGTCAAGGTCAAATAACTCTATGACTTGATTCTTTTCTTTGTCAAGGGCAAATAACTTTATGTCTTGATTCTTCTTCTATGTATGTAGTATTTAGAAGCTAAAATACTTCTCTATCTGCTATAGGAAGATTTTAAGACTTATGTAGTTGAATATCTACAAAATTTTATCTTTCTACTCAAAAGCTAAAACTCTTCTCTATCTTCTATAGGAAGCTTCTTAATTTTTTGTAGCTTAATATCTATTGTACTTTTTTGTTCTATAATCTAAAATCTTCAATGTCTTAGGTTGCACCTAAGAACTCAAAATGATTCTCCTTCTTCTAGAGAACCCAATGTCAGAATGGCTCTTTCTTGAATGACCAACTACCTCCTAAATTGGTTCTACCTCAATATTGAATCTATAATTCCTTCAAATATTCAATGTTAGGGTGGCTCTTGTCCTAAATAACCAGCTTTTTTTTGGTTCAGTTCTGCCTATCTCAATGCCTAGTTTCTCTTCTATGTTGTCTCTTATATTCAATATAGTTGAGTCCTAGTATTCATTGGTTTTTCTTCAAACTAGTGGAAAGAACCTAGCCTAATCTACTAAATATGACCTTTAAAAATAGAGTCCAAGTATTCATTAACTTTAAAGTGGATAGAATCTAAATTAACTTTATCAAAAATGGATAGAGCTAATTAATAATGGTGGCTCAATAAACTCTATCAAATTGGATAGATTCTAGTGGTAGCTATGATACCACCCTTGGATTTTTAAGCCTTAATACTACCATAAAATATAGTGAAATATCTCAAATATCACACAGGTCCCCAAATATGAATTAGACACAATAAAGGTTAATGTAATAATATAACGAGTAGAACAATATGAGAAAATTAATGTCTATATCAAGGCTTATAAAAAAAAATTACATTTATTTATATACTAAATTATGAATGTAAATAGCTTGAATTGTTCATGTACTATGCACAAAGAATAGCTTACAATATTAATTGATCAAAATGTATACATGCTTTATTACTCCTCTACTTCTCATAATCATATATATGAATATAATTTGATCTATTATCTCGAGCATTATCTCCATAATAAATCCATAGTGATATGAATCTTCAAGTACTATACTATTGCTCTCCATATGCCAAGTCTCACAACTCTTGGCTTCTCAACTTGACACTTGCATACTTGATGAACACTTGACACTATAACATATGTACACATATGCATTACTCTTGGACTCCTACATGCACTCCTAATATAATACAATTGTGCACATATTTACATTATATATTTGCACTCTTACATACAAGGCACTTGTGCATATTACTCAACCTACACTTGCATTCTAACTTAAATGATATTTGTGCATTTCCTGCATATTACATCTTTACATGACACTTGTGTATTTCCTACACATTCATGCTTACTGTAGACACAAAAATCCAGCCACTTGCAAGTCATCTATACCTTCCTGTCAGCCACGTGTCGGTCATCCACCTTCCCGCCATTATTTGGCCCAAATCCACACTTTCTCGCCATTATTTGGCCCAATTTCACCTTTCTCGCCATTTTTCATCCCCAAATTTATTTAAATTAATATTTATATATATATATTTTAATATTTTAATATATATATTTAAATAATAGTTTAAGTGATTTAATCTGAGCCGTCCGTCTTTCATTTAATCTCATCCGTCCATCCATATTAATCCATTTCACAACCTAGATTTATTCTCTACCCTTAGATCCACTTTAATCTTAGCCACACGTTCAAAGTGACGTTAAAACCCTAAAGTGTGCCCTAAGAGTGGATTATAAATAGAGCCACCTTGATGGCTCAAACCCTACTTCTATCCTGGATCTTTTTTATGTCTTTTGCTACTTCTATCTTGGATATTTTCTATGTCTTTTGCTACTTCTATCTCTGATTCTAATTCTTCTACGGCTATCTCCTCTCTTCTGCTACCCTTTTCGTCGCATCTATCGTCGTTTTCGTCATCGCTTTCGTCGCCATTCCTTCTGCAGCACTCTGCAGAATCTCCCATTCCTGTCGCAAGTGCCCACGGGCGTTTACCCCTTCACCAAGTGCCCACGGGCATTTACCAAGTGCTCACGGGAATTTAACAAGTGCCCACGGGTGTTTACCTTTAGCCACAGACTCAGACCAGTGTCTGTAATCCAGATCCAGAAGCACGCGGGTGTTCGACGAGTGCACCAGGGCGCCTTTCGCAGCCTATTCTAACAACAACATTACTTCCAGGTGTCGCCTGGTCTAGCTACGTTAACAGAGAATAGGTATAAATTAGTTTAAAGCAAGTAGCCATATTTTATGTATTAATCTGTTATTGATTTCCTGCATTCCATTTTTATAGGGTTTTAGATTGTTTCTGAGGGCTCACGCAGTGGAGCCCTCTCATTAATTTCTAACTCCTTGATAGTGTTAATGTGTGCGGGTTTTGATGACAGATCCAGTTTATTGATGGCAGCTGATTAAGCTGGAGTGGTCCAAGCAAGGGATACGACAAAGCCCACTCACTCTGTTGGGATTGAAGATACGTTCTTTGGAAGCGCCACCATTCATGTCAGCTAGGGTTTCGGAGAACCCTAGCATAATTTGTAACTGTGTATCACAAATAAAGGGTTACAAGCCCAGTTGTATTCAAAAAGGAGTTTTTAAACTCCATCGATTAATATAAATCGTTTTTTTTGTGCAACTATTCTGTACGTTATTGTGGTTTTATCTTTTGTTTGGCGTGGTATTTTTAATCTACAAATGGCGATCACGATGGGACCACCTAGGGTTTCATATTTTTAAATACTTGCTTTACTAATCTGTTCTTGTTTTCTGTTTCATTTTGCAGGTTCCAAAAATCATGAAATTTGTTGTTCCAACGAACTAGGGTTTCTGAGCTTGCAGAAAACACAACAGATGCAGAGGGGCGTCTGGAAGTCCAATACGAAATGCAGAGGTGCGTTTTAGCCTGTGCAGACTCCCGTGGGCGTTTGAAGTCAGTTTTACAAAAAAGCGTAGGCTTCCAAGTAAGTGCTGTACTTTTTACGTTTTTTGGTTTTTCTGCCATATTTTGTTTCTTTTTCAGATCATTACTTTAAAATGAACAAAAACTAAGTAATCTGGAAAAGAACAGTTATTTTTAAATTACATTTTTCTTTGCATTGCATTATTGATTGTTGCTTGCATTTAAAAAAAAAAAATTTGCATACTTAGCTGCATATTAGAATAGATATAAATTATTTGTTTTAATTATCTAAGTAGGACTATTGATTGGATGTCAATAGTACTCCTGCCATTGGGTGATTCCAGGTAGAGAAGTGGACGAACCTTCCGGTTGCTCCTTTGATATCTGATATCATTGGTAGGCAGGGGGTTTTAAACGGTGTACTCCACTTATTCAGAGGAAATGACATGTTTTTAGTAGCCTCTTGCTTAGATCATTAGAACTTCTAATTTATAGCCTTGTATGTACACGTTAGATAATTAAAACATTAAAAAAAAAAAATTCATTGCATTTTCATATTGCATTTAAAACAGTGATATCTGGATTTCATCACCAGGTATTGCTTGAAGTTTAGTGACGGTGGAATTCATCTCCATCCATTAAACTTCTGCCTTAGACACCATAGGTCACCCCCGAGCAAACTTGCTTGGATTTCATCACCAGTAAGAATCTCGTTGTCCTTTCCTAGCCATAGTTTTTACCTTCTTTTGTGAATAATTCAAGATTAGATCACATGCAAAACTCATAAACCGGACACTTAAAATTTACTATAGATTAAGATTAGAAAATAATTAATTAACCACAGGTAAGACACATTGGTTGAAACCTAGGTTGTGATTGTTTTCTGATAATTTTTGTAGTGTAAATTTATCATTCTAGTTTTGCATTCTTCTTTTTTTGAATTTGTTTAGATTTATTGCTTCATGGTTTTAACAAGGAATCAATCTAAAATGTTAAATATAAATAATCAAATGGGTAATTCACAAAACATCCCCACCACCAACATAGCCACTTATCCTAGTGAATTTCAGGCAGGTTTGCCTGCAGGTCTTTCACGTCCTTCTACCGTCTATCACATGGCCATGCCCATGGAGGAAGACAATTCCTGTCATATTACCCACATTGATATGGCCCAAGTGCAAACTCACTTAAGAGATGGCACTGGTTATGTCCTTGAGCCAATCCAAGATTCCCCTATGCAAGATTCTATTTTTTAGTAGGATATTGCATCAACCATACCTGCTGGTTTCACTCAGGTCTACACTAACCCTTTTTTTGAGGCTAATGTGGTATCTGTTCAGCTGGCTTCATCTCCAACATCTTCCCGAATGCTCAATTGTTCTCCTTTGGAGACAAATGTAGTGTCTTCCCGACCACCTTCTCCCCCATGTACCCGGGTGTACACCAATTCTCTTTATGAAGTTGGTGGAAACTCCTCCAACCATAACCAATTTCAACCCTCTTCTTCCCAAACCATTTATGGTTTCACCCTACCTGGGACACAGTCTACTGTTCCTTCCCAGGTATCGCCTACTTCAGCCACCTTCATTGCTCCTGTTGTGCAGTCCCCTGTGACTACCATGGCAGCCTGCCCTCCCAACTTCATTGCCCCTGCTATGCAGTCTCCTATGACTACCATGGCAGCCTGCCCTCCACCTTCATCCAATCATCCCATCTCCCTTGGGTTAGATATTAATAAGGTTAAGGAGTATCTCGACAAATTGATTTTGCAAAAACAGCAACAAAATGCTCAACCACCTGTCGTAGTAAAACCTACACCCCAACCAATTTCTACCCAGCCAGCTTTTATCAGATCAGGCCCCACATGGGTACCCCAATCTTCGGTGGTGTCCATTCCTACCCCACCTTTCTCCCAACCCAGTCCAGTTCATCATCTACCCCAATCACCTTCTTTTAGGTATCATCCATACCAACAACATGTCCATTCTACACCGCCTAATCTAGGCAATTTCATCCCATCTCATCAATTTTCCACTCTTCCATTACATCATCATAATCATCAAACGAGTCAGAATTTTCATGAAGATTCTCGACTCCATGCTATGCAACAACAGATTGACAACCTTATGCTTAACGCGCCTGGCTCATTTAGTCAGAAACCTATGCTAAGGTCATTGATCAATCAACCAATTCATCCTTTGGTACCTTCACCACCATATCCGACTGATTTCACATTACCTAAGTTTGACAAATTTCGAGGAACTGAGGATCCTCATGAACATGTGAGCTCATTCATGCATGCTTGCTTTAGAATCCAAAATAATGACGCTCTTATGCTTAGAACTTTTCCTCAGACATTAGGAGGAGATGCTGTACAATGGTATAATCATTTAGCTCACCATAGCATTTATGCTTACGAGCAATTGATTAATCTATTTTTAGAACGATTCTCCTTAAATGTACAAAAGAGAGTCTCATTAGCTGACTTATACAAGCTCAAGCAACATGACGATGAGACTGTTTATGACTTTGGAAACCGTTGGAGGGCTATCATTAATAAACTGCCATTCTCCCTACCAATGGAGGAGTTAACCAAAATGTTTACCCAGAGTTGTCTAAAACCTATCTCTTGGTTACTCCAATTACAACAATACGAGGACTTTTGAAGAGGCTTTGGCCCAAGCAAGTATCATAGAAGACATTAAAGTCCAAGAGGGTGTTTTAAAACCCCGTAGAAAAGAATGGCAACAAAAGGGCCAACAACGAAATAATAATTATGGCCAAAACAAACAAGCACAGGCTAGTACAGCCTCAAATGTTAACCAAGTTAATCAAGTGGTGGCGAGTCAGCCCGTAATTTCTCAACAACAAAAAGTAATGCAAAGTCAACCACAACCAATTGCTTATCATGCGGTACCCGCCCCTACTCAACCAGCTCCCAATACTGGGCCAACCATGGAAACTCGACCTTGGCAAAAAAATCGTCCCAAGCGATAATTCACACCTTTAGATGAACCATATGCGGTCATATTCAACAAGTTATATAGCACAAATCAGTTAACTTTACCTGAGTTTAAACCTTTAGACCCATCTAGAAGGGGGAAGTATTACAAGGAGTACCTATTTTGTCCTTATCATAGGCAAAATGGGCACGATATCAATAATTGTACGACTTTCAAACATGTGATCCAAGATCTTATTGAGATTGGAGCCATTAAATTGGATAGCCCCTTAGCCCAACAAAATCAAAATCTTGGTATATTTCAAACACCCCTTCCACATCGGGAGGAAGCTCCAACAACTTCCGGGGGAGTAACTCAGGTAACTCCTCCTAATCAAGTCAACCATGTACAAAAATACCAAGGTTTTGTGGGTACTATTAACATAGTAACCGGGGGTCAAAGGGCAAACCAACCAAATCAGGTGAACCACGACCACCGTACAAACCCCCGGTCCACCTCGGGTAACAGGTGACCCAACGACGTGCTAGTACTTCTCAACAATCTGCTAAATCATTCTACTCAATGCCAATGACCCATCATGTCATTGAGTAGGCTGGTTAACTACCGAGTTTAAAAATGGCTTCTGCCAAGTTATCGATCTATGACCTCATTCAACAATCTCCCCCGCATAGAGAGGCATTAATGGAAATCTTAAAATCAATCGAGCTTCAAACTCAAGATACTAATGCCTTCAACAACTTTGTGGGAAGTATTCAAACATGCATGGAGCCCTCCATCACTTTCTATGATTTTGAAATCAAACCTATGTCAACAGAAAGTATAGATCCTCCACTGCATATCATGGCCAAGATCGATAAAAATCCATTCAAGAGAGTTTTAATTGACACCGGTTCCTCAATCAATATCATTAAAACATCGGCGTTGAGTCATCTAAAGCTGTCGCCATCCCTTATCACAAAGTCGACTTTTACCCTTAAAGCATTCAATGATGCTTTATCTTCCACAGTTGGCACAGTTATCTTGCCCATTGAGGTAGGGGCCCGAACTTTGCATACCTTGTTTCACATCTTGGAAGGGACCATGGAATACAATGTATTTCTTGGACGGCCTTGGCTTAGGGAGATGAGATGTCCCTTCTATACTGCATCAATGTCTGAAGTATGTATATGAGGGACAGGTTCATTGTGTACCTACTGACACAGAACCCTTCAAACATTGCAACTATGTCTCAAATCCTTATGAGATTGTGTTGCCATCCACTCATCTTTTCTTGACCCCATCTATTTCTTCTATACCATATTCTTCTAAAGCTCCCATTCCTGAGGAGCCACCCATCATATCGCAACCATTTTCCTCTTCCGCTATTCCATCTCATTCACCACTTTCTTCATCAACTAATCTTCCTTCTTCTTCATCAGTGACCACATGCACATGTGGCCATGACCAATCATCTCTTTCCACATCATTACCCCCTTCTTCTACACCTTCTTCAACATCACCTATTATTCTTCCATCTTCCCAACCATCACCAGCTGATGTTTCACAAGTCAATGAAGCATCAACCCAACCAAATCCTTCCAATTCTTCTATCCCACATTCTTCTATTCCATCATCAAGTCCATCTCCCTCCCAAGTCAAGGTCCATCTCATTGATGCAGGTATTGGTGAGTATGCCATTCAAGATGTCCACATCACACCGTTCAATGTGCAAACAATTAAAGATTTTGGTCATCCACATGACCAACATTTATCCATTGGATCGGTTTATAACATGGGTTCTATGCCAAATTCCATTAATTTTGTATATGGGGGAATAGAGTCATCTTCTAGTCCTACCACCATACTAGAACCCAAACATCCAGTCCCTGCCAATATTGAAAGGATGGAGGGTTTTCCCTCTCGCTATTTCCACAGACATAATTGGCAGCAATTTGGCCTAGGTCAATACGAGCAAGGGGTAACTGAACGCATCGATATGCCATATCAGAGACCCACTAAGCGTTTTGGTCTAGGCTACCAACCAATTCCATCCCTTTATTCTTTTGAACGAGCTTTTCAAAGCATTAATTTTAATTCAGAAGAAGAAATCCTCCACCCCGATGAATTCGAAGATGAAGCCTATGAAGAATTTGACGTCATGTTAAATGGTGATGAATCTGAAGAAGAGTCGGCGCCCATTGTTCCTCTCACTAAACAAGACGAGTTTTATCTCCAATTGTTTCCTCTCCAAGAGGCCATATTTCGCTTGCTTCTTCCACAATAACGAGGTGAACCACCACCCCTGCCACATCCATAAGCCATAATCCAAACCTGTATTATATGTATATACTAAAATAGTGGTTTTCACCACTACCAAAAACAAAAAAAATAAGAAAATTCCAAAAAAAAAAAAATCAAAACATATAAAAATACTTTATTGCTTTATGTATGTGTGTAATAGTGGTTTTCACCACTACAACAAAAAAAAAACTCAAAATACAAATAAAAAAAAAAAAACTGAAAAACAATGTTGTTTTGCACTTCAGGTCTTCCGAGGTCTTCACCGGTTTTTCCTTCCATTCTGCCATTCTTTCTTTCATAAGTTGACAATGAATTTTGAAGACTTATTCACCTCGCTCCATAATCCATATGATCTGGATAAGCGAATCCCGATCAATCCAAGCCTGATTGACATGGATCGGATTTCATCCCCTCCATCTATTTCAGAGTTCATCCTTTCCGAGGAATTGTTAAGGGCTTCCGCCAAACTACATTCCTCCTTCACCTTCACATTCACCTTCATCTTCTAAGCCAAAGGTCTTCCAGGCAAACATAGATAAGAGCAAGGCACAGGAGCTTGATGACATTTTAGATGACATAAATCTAATCCTTACTCCCCATCAGCTTGAGGAAGGTTCCCACATGTCTATTGAAGAAACTATCGAGGTAGACCTTAGTACAGACCAAGATAATACCCAAATTGTGAAACTGGCTAAAAGTCTATCATCAGGGAACAAGAGCAAATGATTGCTCTACTCAAGCGGAAGAAGGAGATATTTGCATGGTCTTACAAAAAGATGCTAAACCTGTCAAACAGAAACTTAGGAAAATGCATCCTACCATGGCTCTCATAGTTAAATCGGAGATTCAAAAACTTTTGGATGTTAAATTTGTCGTCCCGATTGATTATCCTGAGTGGCTTTCTAACATGGTACCCGTTCACAAGCCTAACAGGGGGATACGTGTTTGCACCGATTTTTGAGATCTAAATAAAGCGTGTCCTAAGGATGACTTTCCTCTTCCAAACATTGATACTCTTGTCGATACTGCTGCTGGTCATGAAATGCTTTCGTTCATGGATGGATTTTCAGGATACAACCGGATTCGAATAAACCCCGAGGATCAACACAAAACAACATTTACCACACCTTGGGGAACTTTTTTTTACAGGGGTGATGCCCTTTGGCCTTAAGAACGCAGGTGCAACCTATCAACGAGCCATGACTTATATTTTCCACGATTATATGCATAAGATTATCGAATATTATGTGGATGATTTATTGGAAAAATCTAAAACTCGACAAGAGCATTTTGATGTATTGGAAAAATTTTTTGATAGGCTTCTAGAGCATAAAGTAAGGTTAAACCCTAAGAAATGTGTCTTTGGTGTTACCTCAGGCAAACTCCTAGGTTTTATTATCTCTAAACGAGGTATTGAGGTGGACCCAAACAAGGTCAAAGCCATTATTGAAATGTGTCCCCCAACTAATTTGAAGGAGTTGTGTAGTTTACAAGGAAAGATTAATTCAATCCGTCACTTTATTGCACAACTTTCTGATAAATGTAGGCCATTTTGCCACCTACTACAAAAGGGCGTACAATTTTCATGGACAGATGAATGTCAGAAAGCCTTTGATGACATCAAGCAGTACTTAGCATCTCTGCCAGTATTAGGTCCACCTCGTCCAGGGGTCCCTTTCAACCTTTATATTTCAGCAATAGACTTTGCCTTAAGGACAATGCTTGCACAAAAGAATGAACAAAATCACGAGCAAGCTATCTATTATATTAGTCGAACATTGGTAAGCTATGAAACCCGATATGCTTATGTGGAAAAGTTGTGTTTAGCAGTGGTTTTTGCCACTAAGAAACTTCGTCATTATATGCTTAGCCATACAATATATGTCATAGCTAGAAAAAAACCCTCTGCGTTATATGATGTCTCGCACTTATAATAACACTCGTACCACTAAATGGATAATGTTGCTTACCGAATTCGATCTTGAATTCATTAGCCAAAAATCTATTAAAGGTCAAGTTATAGCCAATCAACTTGCGAAAGCTCCACTACCTAGTGATCATCCTTTGATTATTGAGCTCCCAGATGATTCGGTATTTGCTATCATTGAACAAGAAGAGGACATCATTCCGGAGGAAGATGTTGACATCACGCTATTCTTTGATGGCTCTAAGTGCACGAAAGGTCAAGTCTTTGGGGTTGTGTTTCATACACCTCAAGGGATTCCCATCCCTTTATCATTCAAACTAGACTTCCAATGCACCAATAATACAGCAGAGTATGAAGCCTTAATTTTAGGACTTCAATCAGCCATAGCTATGAGCATTAGGCATATTCGGATATTTTGGGATTCTCAACTCGTGGTTAAACAAATTACAGGAGAATACCAAGCCAAAGAACCTACCATTAAGCTTTATCATGATGTAGCAATGAAGTTGCTCTCTAAGTTTGATTGGTATGAGATCACTAGTTTGCCTTGTTCGACTAATAGATTTGCGGATGCCATGGCCTCTCTTGGATCATTGATTCCAAAGGACTCCCTTGGAGAGGTACAACCCCTAATCATTTCCACAATCTCTAAGTCTGCAATTTTCCGTGCTGAGTCTAAAGATGAAAAATATGTTTGCTTTATCCATTCGGATCCATATGAGCCTTGGTCTAGTGAGATAGTAGCCTTCCTCAAGTTTGGAACACTTCCACCTAATTTGTCTCGAACTGCCCACCGCTGCTTTAAGCAAAAGGCAACTCGTTTTGTTCTTTTGGGGGATGTGTTGTATAAACGTGGATATGATGGAGTACTCCTCCGTTGTCTAGAAGCAGGTGAAACACATAGAGCTATTGCTGAAGCCCATGATGGTACTTGTGGTGGTCATTTTAGTGGAATGGCAATTGCGAAGCATTATTTACGTACGGGGTATTATTGGCCCACTATGGAACAAGATTGTTGCAAATATGTTAAACAATGTAAAAAGTGTCAAGAACACGCTAATTTAATCCATATACCATCACAATATTTACAGCCCATCCAAAGCCTTTGGCCCTTATCACAATGGGGTCTCAATTTAATTGGCAAGATTTCACCTGCCTCTTCAAGACAACATACTTTCATCATTACAGCCACTGAATACTTCACAAAGTGGGTTGAAGCTATTCCTCTAACCAGTACGACAGGTCCTAGAATTGTGGAGTTTATACTTCACCATATCATTTGTCATTTTGGTATTCCCTCTAAAATCATTTTTGATAACGACAAGTATTTTAAGAATAAGGATGTTCGAGCTCTTTGCGAAAAGTATAATATCCAACATAGTTTCTCAACTCCTTACTACCCACAAGCCAATGGACAAGCTGAAGCTTCAAATAAGACCATAATTGCTATTCTTAAGAAACTTGTTAAAGAAAATCATAAAGATTGGCATACACAAATCCCCTTGGCATTATGGGCTTATAGAACAAGCATCAGAACTCCCATTGGGGCAACGCCATTTTCTTTGGTCTATGGAGCTGAAGCAATCATGCCTCTTGAGCTCGAGATCCCTTCCTTGCAAATTTCTTTGCAGGAATTTATCGATGATGATACTGCTAGACAAGCACGTCTTGATCAACTCACACTCATAGATGAAAAACGAATCAATGCTTTAGAGCATTTGCGAGTTTATCAAGACCGATTGAAATGTGCTTACAATGCCAAAGTTCATCTAAGAGAATTTCAAGTAGGGGATCTTGTCCTTAAAGAAAATCAACAAAACACCAATGCATTGCCGCATCTTCGAGATAAATTCGCGGCTAATTGGTTAGGTCCATATATGGTCACTGAAAGAGTGGGTAATGGAACTTATAGACTTGCCAGTTTAGAGGGAGAGGAAGAACCCGAACCACTTAATGTTATACACTTGAGGGCATTTTACGCATAGTTTGAATTTTATATGTACATATATACATGGCTTGTAAAAAAAACAAATAAAATAAAAAGAATTTGCATGTCATTGTTAGTTGCATACATCTCATTCAAAAACATTGCATTTCATGTGCATACATCTCATTGAAAACCATAAAATTTCATTTTCAGCCATAGTTGCATATCATGTTAGAGACCATTCTATCTTTTAGATATAAAATTTGGTCAAGCAAAAGTCATGTTGCCTTAATCAGGGCACCTTCATAAAATCCATCAAACCGAATTGTCATTCGTACACCCATTTTCCATTTGCACATATTTACATTGCCAAAATGTTTTCAAGTCACTCAACCATTCCTAGTGTTTTAAGCAAACTTCGAAATGCATGTCAAAATTCTCTAGGGCCATATCACAAATTACACTAAATAAAATCTTGAGTATTGGGAAATGATTTCAAAAGCGGTCTTGAACCTATCACATTTTCACATCTTAAAAACATCTTGTGTCAAAGAGAGATAACACCATCCTTGGGTTGTGCCTCGAAGTGAACAGGGTAATCCTCGTTTGTCCTATCATGCAAACATAGTCCATAAAATAGTGGTTCTTACCACTATCACAAGCAAATAACAAAATATAAATATAAACAGAGTAGTAAGGATAGGGTAAAATTCTCATCATACTTCGGTTGAGAATCCGATTCCCCAAAGCTCTAAGGAAATGAACATTTTTTCACACACCACTGATCCCAAATAAGTTGTAAGGATCATACTACTTGTCCAGTCAAATGGATAGGTAGTCATCCCCAAGGCTTACAAAGGTCAAAAACAACATGGACTATGGAGTTAACCTTCACCGGGGCTACAGACGCTTGACTGGCAGTGGAGTATACTCATTGCGTGGCGACATGTCTCTCCTCAAAGAGAGACCTCTGAATGCTCATACGGACAAACTAGCTTTGGGATCTTCTCCATAACAGGGTTACCTAATTTGTGCAAGATGAGGTTAATGAACAAACTTGCACACACATAGGTTTTTGATTGCCTAGAGTCACTACCATGCTTCTGATTTGGTTAATGAACTCACATGCACACACATTTGGTCCTAGTTGAATTAGGCAGTATTAGTAAGTTTGTTTGATACCACTAGCATGTTTGAGTCTTTGTAAAACAGTCTTCCATATTCTCTTCCATATCAACCTCCATATCTTCTTCCATATTCATGTCATTCCATACGTCATTCATTCACAAGCTACCAAGTTCGGTGCCCCTGATTAAACAATTATGACAACAGTTGGCTAAATCTAACTATCTAAAAGTATGAGTGCTTCTTAGTGCATATTTTATTTACTTAGTCTCGCATTAATCATCTATAACTTTGCATTCCATTCCATCACATATGCATTAAAACATATAAAAACATGCATCACAAAAACATAGGCATTCATACAAAAGAAAGTAAAACACTAAAAATAAAAGCCATGTATATATATGTATAAAGATCAAAATGTACAGTGAATGCCAAAAGGCTAAAAAATACAATAGAGCACCAAGGCTCATAAAGAGTGCATCTAAGCACTAAGATAACCATCAAAATAGGACCCTTGTGACCTAGTAGGAGCCCTAGACCTAGTGGTGTGCCTAGACTCACTACGCCTAGAGACAGAAGAGGATGGAGGATCAGGCAACACAATGTGATGCCTAAACAATGTATCCTCCAGAGCCTCAATGTAACGAGTCCTAGACCTAAGTCTAGATATGTCTATCCCATGTCGTCGCTCTCACTCTGCTAGCTTTGCCTGGAATCTCGTCACCCTGTCATCCTGGGGCACCCTAGTCGCTCCATCCAAGTCCGCCTACATCTGGGCCATCCTCCCCTCCTGAATAGCTATCAGGGCATCCCGCTCTGCAACCTATTACTCCAGATGAGCTATCCTCTCATCCCAGACCGCTAGCATAGCATCACGCTCTGCTATCTGCTGCTGCAGCTGCGCCAGATCATCCTCATGCCCGCTAGGGGGTACCTCTCTAGTCTCTCCAGCGGCCTCTCCTAGGCCCTCGCCATCATCATCCTTGTCATCTCCGCTCCTCGATGCCTGTCGCACCATCTTCCCCTTTCACCTTCGACTGTCAGCTCGAATGCGGGGACCCTCCCTACGCTTGGGAACCTCTGTGGTTCCCTCGTCCTCTCCAGCTCCAACAACCACTAATGGTGGCTCCCACCTCAGCTCTGTGGCCATCCATGCTGCATACTCAGCTGTTACCCCGATGTCGTCCACGTCAGGGATCTCCATTTCCTCATCGTCCTCTATCGCCTCTCTCCATGGCTCAACACACGGCAAATACCCCTCTGATCTGTGCCTCCGGTAGCGCACTAGCTCACCGGGGACATCTTGTCTCAATCCGAACTGGAAGATCACTCGAGACATCTGTATGTACTCCGCCTCACTGTGGCCTCGACCCACTACCCATCTATCCTGTCGCACCCATATCAGATGCTCTCCATCACCGATCCACCGTGCCTCCCTCCAAGGCCTCCAAATGACTTGGGCATCTATCAAGTCTGCCCATAAACTCCTATACCATTGCCTCGATCTCACGGGGCGGCTCGACTGTCTCTCCTCCGCCACTAGCCATCTCCTACCATAAGCCTGGCTCATGTCCCAGTAAGCACATGGCAACCCATCCAGTCGAGCCACTCTGAAGTGCTCCCAGCCCCAACACCTGGAGAACCAAACTGCAGCCTAGGCCCTTCCGGCCCTGCCTTCGAACCTCATACAACTCCCGGTACACCTGCACCAATAAAACGGGTGCCCAGGCATACACTACCCTATTAGTGAGCATCTCGCTCACTACACCCATCAGGTTCCATGGAAACCTGCACCCGATGCTGTTCGGGGCCATAATGTTGGCCAATACGAACATCATCAGAGCCTCCACCGCTACCAACTCCTTGGCCGTATACATGGCCAAGTAAGGAATCCCCCCGCTCTCCGTCCGGATCTCCCTCCAGTCATCCCCAAACAACTTGGCCATCTCCGTGGCCCTATCTCGTCCAACCTCCACCTGTGCCCCCTCCACGGGCACCTTGAGGATGCGGTATACATCCTCAAGCGTCACCGTCATCTCTCCAGTTGGGAGCTAGAATGTCCCCCGATCTGGATCCCACCTCTCGGCCAAAGCCGAGAGGTACCCCTCATCTGCCCGAACTACCTCCAATCGGGCTACCTTCGCTAGCCCTACTGCTTCCAATGTCTCCCAGTATTCCTGGGACAATGACCTCCTCATCCTCGGAATGATAGGGTAGAATCGGTGTCGTGCCTCTAACACCCTAAGCTGCAAAACAACAAAACAAAAATTGGTTACAAGTTTGTTTCAAAAAAAAAAAAAAAAAACTGCAAAAAAAAAAAAAAAAAAAACAAAACAAATAAAAGCACTTGCTTAAATAAACAAATACCTCAACTGAATGCACTGGCGCGTCCGCTCCCATATCCACCATAGCTCCCACGTGCTTCACTCTCCTACACAACATTTCACTTCATTTCACTCCCTCAGACGCACTTCTCTCAAGCTTGAACGCACAAATGAGCGAAATTCTCGTTGAAACTATTTAAATAGTTGGTTTTGGTGCCCTGAAATGTAGTGGGGTGTTTCATGGCGCATTCAGATGCAGTGGGGAATTTCATGATGCATTCAAACACCGATGGGCATTTCTGCCACCTCCAAATGCATACCGACGTTTGATGTCAGTATGGAATAAAAGAACAAAACTTACAAAATTGAAGCTTACCTCCTCCAAATTTCATCAAATTGCATCCATCCATTCTTCTTATCATAATAAAACATTTTGTGAAGGTTACAACAGTTTTGGAAACAAATTTGTTCATTTTGCTCAAAAAGCGCATCATTCATCATTGATTTACAAATTGGGTTAAAAATGTTCAAAACCTTTACAAAATTAACCACATTCATCAATTCTTCTGATCTATCGTTAATTTCATTCATTCTTCTTTCATCATGCATATTTTTTCCAAATTAAATTAAAGTAAACCTCGTATCTAGTGGTATATTCTATCACCTTGGCGATTGCAACGATTTGCATCCATGCAATTCGGTAAGAGGATTAAACCACCATAAGGACACTTACCATTTATCATCATCAATTATTTCACTGTTTGAAAATTGGAAATCAATTCTGGGTATCTTACTTTTTAAGTGACCTCATACCAAGATCAATTTGCTCAATAGTTGTCATTGATGGCCTAGTTCATGGGGCCTTAAACGTGGACAAATCTTCAATATCATCATTATTTTGAGTCTTGCTAGAGATTAAGGCTACCTAGGTTGATTGGTTTCGACCCGAGGAATTATCCATACAGTCACTAGGAGCATCTCTGAAGTTCCGGACTCTTTCATATTGCATCTCTGCATATCAATGGCGCCAACAAGGCAATTTCATCAACAGTATGGATTCACCCACAGGAGTTGGGGCATCCGTTATCAATTTTTAACTTTCCTAATAGTAGAATTCATCTTACATGATCATGGAATTTAAAATTTGGCGAAAATCCCTTTATAACCGTTGGGGTAGAAAACGGTTCATATTTCACATCACTCATATCGTCTTCAATCATATTCTTTTCTGGTTTGTACACCAACCCCTTTTCTGTTGGGACATAAACAGATGGTTCATACACCAACCCCTTTTTCACCGTTGGGGCAAAAACGGTTCATTTTCTTTCGAATTTCTTCCAATTGGCTTGTGAGAACCATTCTCGCTCGCCAATTGAGGGGGTAAGCTGATAAAATTTAAACATTATTTTATTCTTTGGTATTCAAAGTTGTGCTTTAGTCTTGAGAGAGAGTTGCGTCTGATCCGACTTTTCGGGTGTCCTAAGTTTTTGTGCTTTGCATTGTGTCTTCACACAAAGCAGCTCAAAAAGGGGCATTTGTAGACACCAAAATCCAGCCACTTGCAAGTCATCTATACCTTCCTGTCAGCCATGTGTCGGTCATCCACCTTCTCGCCATTATTTGGCCCAAATCCACACTTTCTCACCATTATTTGGCCCAATTTCACCTTTCCCGCCATTTTTCATCCCCAAATTTATTTAAATTAATATTTATATTTTAATATTTTAATATATATATTTAAATAATAGTTTAAGTGATTTAATCTGAGCCGTCCGTCTTTCATTTAATCTCATCCGTCCATCCATCTTAATCCATTTCACAACCTAGATTTATTCTCTATCCTTAGTTCCACTTTAATATTAGCCACACGTTCAAAGTGTCATTAAAACCCTAAAGTGTGCCCTAAGAGTGGATTATAAATAGAGCCACCTTGATGGCTCAAACCCTACTTCTATCCTGGATATTTTCTATGTCTTTTGCTACTTCTATCTCTGATTCTAATTCTTCTATGGCTATCTCCTCTCTTTTGCTACCCTTTTCACCGCATCTATCGTCGTTTTCGTCGCCGCTTTCGCCACCATTCCTTCTGTAGCACTCTGCAGAATCTCCCATTCCTGTCGCAAGTGCCCACGGGAATTTACCCCTTCACCAAGTGCCCATGGGCGTTTACCAAGTGCCCACGAGCGTTTAAAAAGTGCCCATGGGCATTTACCTTTAGCCACAGACTCAGACCGACGTCTGTAATCTAGATCCAGAAGCACGCAAGTGTTCGACGAGTGCACCAGGGCGCCTTCCGCAGCATATTCTGACAACAACATTACTTCCAGGTGTCGCCTGGTCTAGATGCGTTAACAGAGAACAGGTATAAATTAGTTTAAAGCAAGTAGCCGTATTTTATGTATTAATCATTATTGATTTCCTGCATTCCATTTTTATAGGGTTTTAGATTGTTTCTGAGGGCTCACACAGTGGAGCCCTCTCATTAATTTCTAACTCCTTGATAGTGTTAATGTGTGCAGGTTTTTGATGACAGATCCAGTTTATTGATGGCAGCTGATTAAGCTGGAGTGGTCCAAGCAAGGGATACGACAAAGCCCACTCACTCTGTTGGGATTGAAGATACGTTCTTCGGAAGCGCCACCATTCGTGTCAGCTAGGGTTTCGGAGAACCCTAGCATAATTTGTAACTGTGTATCACAAATAAAGGGTTACAGGCCCAGTTGTATTCAAAAAGGAGTTTTTAAACTCCATCGATTAATATAAATCGTTTGTTTTGTGCAACTATTCTGTACTCCGTTATTGTGGTTTTATCTTTTGTTTGGCATGGTATTTTTAATCTACACTTACATAAAGGGAAACCATAAATAACATTCTAAACTATTGAATTAATCCTAATCTATTATTTATAAATGTACCATGAAGGTACCATGGGGATATATTAGCATGTACCAAATAATATAATATACTTCAATAGGAAGAACATGAAAAGGGAAATGATGTAAAGAAGGACAAAAAAGAAGAGAAGTGAAAAAGAAAGTGTTGTAAAGGGAAAAAAAAAATGCTTGCATCCATAGTGAGAATAAAAAATAGAGGAAGAGAGAACGACATGCTTCAAGATAAGGTGGGAAACTAAGTTTATATCTAAGAATTGAAGATTGTTGAACCTGAAATACAATACTATATTATAGATTGAAACTATTGATTATAAATGAAGACCCATGTTTCAACCTCGTCATCTAGAAAATAGAAATTTGGGGAGACTAACAAGGATACAGAGACCTCCAAGGGGAAGAGGTTCAAGGTTGAAGAACCTATGAATGTGATAAGATAATATATTCATCTCAAAAACAATATGTGCATGAGTCAGTTTAATTATCCGGAGGTGCTATCAGATGATGAGGGTGATGACCAATCCACTACAATGCTCTAAAATATGGTGATTAATGCCATTTCCATTGTCATATCCCATAATAAGGAGCTTATGTCTTCCATTAAGGATATGAGAAATGCTATGAACATAATTTTATTTTGTGAATCATTTTTTGGGGTTCCCATGGAAGGTCCTTTAGGCTCTAGAAAACCTTAAATTGCCAGAAGTGATGGGAAATATGGCCGCAAGATCAAGGTGAAGGATACTCCAAAGGATACTACATATATAGCGAATGGTGGGATGATCTCGAGGATGTGGTGCAGGACGTACCCTATTTTTACGTTTTTTATTAGTCTTGATTTTTTGACGGTGTTCAGTCCCCATTTTGTTGTTTTGGATGTTGGTTGCTTGCCTCTTTTTTTTAGTACTTGCCCTTAAAAAAAATTTCTATCATTGTATCAAGGTTTTGGAGTTCCTTTCAAAACCCATTTTAATAAAAAAAAATTACTTACCAAAAAAAAAAACTATTGATTATAAATGCAATAAAACTTATATTCCACTCTAATATATTTTTCTATGTGTAATATGAGTGTGTTATGGTCATGTATATTGTAGAAAATTCAAATATATATATGTAGGTTACAATTTTATAGGAGTAGCCAGGTATGGTTGTAGTCTAAGAATTAGGTGTTGTTAGAAGGAGAAACATAGGATTACCATGCAAAATATGATTTTACAAGTGTAGACACTGATGGAATGAATCATCCAAGACCATGAACATGTGATTATCGATCATGTGAGACATGAGCACTATTAAAGAGAGGAATTAATTATCTTAAATGATATCGTCATGAGAAATGATAATAATGAGAGATCATTGTCTCAAGGTGCCATTCAACCTGAGACGTTGCCATCACAAACAATGTCATCTTCAATATTATTATTTTTTGCATAAGATGTTATCATGTCATAGGATTTTTATCACATGATATTATCATAGTCATAAGCCAAAATACCATCTTGATACATTATCATCTTATAAGGAATGTCATCATAAGAGGTCATTACCATCATATGCAAAGTTTCCATCTTAAGGTATTGTCATCTAAATCGATTGTCATCATGGATATAATCATCTCATGCAACAATTATAAGATGTTGTTATCATAGGATTATGTTTTTTTCCTAAACCTTGATGATTGCATCATGATTACTATGCATCTATGGTTAGAATTTGAGTTTGTCACTTGAGAAGATCATCCCCAAGTAGATTTTATTCTTTTGTCTACATCATTTGGTATTAAAGTAAGAGCTTGTGATATCCATTGTATGAAATATGGAACAAAGAGAAAGAGGAATACCATGTGGTTTGGGACCTCTACTAGTAGATATAGAAAAAGTCCCGAGAGGAATCATTGTCATGAATGAGATTACCCAAAATAGAGGTATTCATTTTAAGGATATTAGTGATATTGAAGAGGAGGATATTGGTCATGTGAAATCTTGAGATGAAAAGCAAGGATAATAACTAGAGCAGCAATTAATTTTGGTAATCTCAAGCATGGGACATAAGACAAACATGGATACTCCCAATGTTAATGAAAGTTTAAAACTAGAAGAATTTATAGGTTAGATAATTAACATGGAGAGATTATTTGATTATAAATCTATGGAGGATCCAAAATAGTTAAAATTTGTATGAAATTGAAAGGATATGCTTAGATTTTATGGGATCATGTCCAAACAGTGAGGCAACAAAAAGGAAAGGATAAAATTTAGACTTGGAATAAGTTTGTATCCAAGTGAAAATCTAAAATTTTACCTATGGATTATCAAATTTGATCGTTTAGAATACAACAAAACCTCAAGAAAAAGGAGTTGGGAGACAAATATTATACTGAGGAGTTTTTTAAATTGACCATAAGAGCAATTCCTATTGAATATGGAGAGAATATGGAAAGATACATAAATGGATTAAGATTGTCCATACAAGATGATATTGGTAAGATTTGAATAAGAACAATTGAAGAGCCATATCAATATGCACTCAAGGTGGAGGAAATATTTTTATATAGGAAATAAAATAATGCAAGAGGAAGAGGATGGTCCTCTCAAGGAAGAGGATAAAATCATAATGGAAGAGGAAAAAAAAGGCAAGAGGGAGAATATAATACTTCTTAGAGTAAAAAAGAAAACATATAATTTCCAATAGGAAGAGGAGGATATGGTAGAGGAAGGGGTAGAGGTTTCCTAAAAAATTGTTATAAATGTGGACTACTTGGACATCGAGCATATGAATACCTTGAAACACAACAAACTAGTAGGCATGGAAAGAAAGCTTTTAACCATATTAAACAAGTAGAAAAAGAATTTTTAGCCTCATCGAAATCAAACATAACAAGGAGATATGATAAAAAGGGTATTTTTGAAACCAGTAAAGGAGGTGCATGAACCTAAGCAAAGGATAAACTTATTTAGGAAGATGGTAAATTTTGTAAGGTTATTTTGGATAGTAGAAGAACAAATAATTTAATGTTGATAGAGATGGTAGATAAATTGTGTTAAAAAAGAACAAAAGGTATTTATAACAGTTAAGTTTAATTATTATAAGTTTATCCTTGAGTTGAACCTACTGCTGTCCCAATATGGATCCGACTATATGCTCTTCCAATGGAATTCTGGAGTGAGCAAGTGTTGGCAAGGATTGGCAATTATATTGGAAGACATCTGGGTGTTTCCAGAGACACAATTGAAGGGAGCATGGCGGTGTATGCAATAATATGTGTGGAGATGGATCTCAGCCAGCATTTTTCGACAGAGATGGAAATTGAATTGGCAGGGCTCTCCTAGATTAGAGAATCGTAATACTGATTTTTTGCTTTTACAGGAGACTAAGATGTCATTAGATCTTATGTCCAAAACAATCAACAAAATTTGGAGGGGTGCTGGTCATATGGATGTGGCTGCCCAAGGTGCCTCGGGGGGATTGTTATTCCGTGGAACTCTCTTGAATGGTCTGCAATAGAACATCTTTCCTGGAGGGGTGTTCTCACTTCTATTTTTAGGAATAATGTCACTGCGGAACACGTTCTAATCATAAAATTTTATGGTTCTCAAAACCTAGATGGTCAGAGGTGGTAGTGGAAGGCTGTGCATAACATGCAAACCTCAAGGGAAGATCTAGACTGGATTATAGCAGGGGAATTTAACGCTAAATTATATTCTAGAGATCAGGAAGGGGGAACACCATTTTTGGACCTAGGGGACCGTTTCATGATTGCCCAAGTCCAGGCTTTGCACTTAGTGGACATTAAATGTCTTGGCATTAACTACACTTGGACTAATAAAAGGTGGGAGCCACATAGCAGGAAGGTTAAGCTAGATCATTTTCTGGTTTCAGAGGAGGCGTTTGTAAAATGGAATATAAATTTTTAGATTTTAGAAGGCCCAGTTTCATATCACTGTCCCATTCTGTTGGAAGGCGGGACTAGGATGGGGCAGCATCACAAACCTTTTAGATTTGAGAATTTTTGGCTTTAGAAAGAAGAACTTTGAGAGAAAATTCCACAATGGTGGGAAGAAGGCCGCCCAGCTTATGGGAGAGCTATGTTTAGAATCCACAAACAACTACAATATGTCAAAACTCAGTTGAAGTATTGGAGGCGTGCTAATAAAATAGACTTCCAGGCCCAAAGAGCTCCATTGGTGGCCGGATGGGATGAGGTCCAAAAATAGTTTAGAGAAGGAGTAATTACAAACCAGCTCAAAGCGAGGATGATGCCCTGTGTATAGCAGTTGAGGACATTGACAACCAGGGGGAGACCTATTGGAAGCAGAGAGCAAGAACCACCTGGTTATTAGAAGGGGACAGAAATACAAAATTCTTTCATCGGATTGCTTGTGCTCGAAGACAGATGAACAAGATGGAGGCCCTTCAAGATGAGAACAGTCATTCCTTTGATACACTTCCAGGTATGCATTCCCATGCTATGGATTATTTTTCTAAGATTTTTAAGGAAAGTGTGGTACAAGATGTAGAGGCCCAAAATGAAGTTATTTCTGTCATACCTGCTATTATTTTTGAGGATGAAAATCAGGCCCTCATCAAACCCATTGATAGAGATGAATTGAAAAATATGGTCTTTGGAATGAGCACTGGTAAAAATGCAGGTCCAAACGGCTTCCCAATTGAGTTTTTTCATGCTTTCTAGGACTACTTAGAGGAAGATGTAATGGTCGTTGTAGAAGAGTCCAGAGAAAATAAGAGAATGCTTAAAGCTATAAACCACACTTTCATTACCTTAATTCCAAAATGGGAGGAGGGGGTTCATATTTCAGATTATAGGCCTATTGCCTTATGTAATGTGTTGTACAAAATAATCACAAAGGTAATGGCTGAGCGCCTAAAACCTCTTCTTCACAACATTGTCTCCTCTGAGCAAGGGGGTTTTGTTGAGGGACGATAGATTATGGATGGGGTGGTTGTGGCCTAGGAAGCAATCCATTCAATGCACACTTCTGGTAATAAAGGTATGTTCATAAAATTGGACATGTCAAAGGCTTATGATAGGGTTGAATGGAGTTTCCTAGCTAAAATGATGGCAACCTTTGGTTTCTCTTAGGACTAGATAGAGTGGGTCATGAGCTGTTTCTCTACCCCAAATTACTATGTGGTAATCAAGGGCCTTCCTTCGTAACCATTTGGAGCTACTCGGGGACTGCGGCAGGGGGATCCATGTTCTCCTTATCTTTTTCTCATTTTGGCTGAAGGTCTTGGAAAAAATTTCTTGAGGAGAAGACAGCAAGGTAGATTATTGGGTATCAGGGTGGGTGACGAAGTTTTAACGCACCTGCAATTTGTGGATGACACTGGTTTGGTGGGAGTGGCCAACTTCAAGGAAGCAAGAATGATTAGGGATACTCTTAATGTCTATCTCAGGGCTACTCAATAGGTCATTAATGATAAGGAATCCAAAGTGGTTTTTTTAATCTGGAGCAAAGGCTTCAGAATAGAATTTTAGAAATCCTGGGATTCACAAGGACTTCTCTCCCAGTGGTTTACTTAGGGGTCCCCTTGCACTTTAAGAAGCTAAAATTAGACACATGGAGGAATCTGCTCGAGTGTATCAAGGACATAATTAATCACTGGTCTCACAAGTGGTTAAGTTATGGGGGCAGATTAACATTCTTATAGTCAGTCATTAAAGCCATGCCAATTTACAAATTCTCTATCCTGGATGCCCCAATTACAATATGGAAAGAGTTGGACAGGATGGCTAGAAAGTTTTTATGGGAAAGAGCAAAGGGAGAGAGAAAGTGGGCTTTAGTGGGCTGGGACAAAGTTACCCAGCCCAAGGTTAAAGGAGGTATGGGTTTGAGAAAATCTAAGCTAAATAATAAAGCTTTGGTTGGAAAGCTGTACTGGAGATGGATCTCCCAACCCACCTCCCTTTTTAGTAGAATCCTAACTAGAAAATACATGGGATAGGCCAATCCAAATGATGTAGCTCTTATCCCCTTGGATGTTACTGGGTCCCTAGTTTGGCAGGCTCTCAATTTAGGGTCTTAGGTTGTTAAAGACCGCTTATTTTGGAAAGTGGGAAGAGGGGAGAAGGCTCGTTTTTGGATAGATTCTTGGTATCAGTTCCCATCCATCATTGCTGAATATCCAGAATTATAGCCAATAAAAGTAGCCATTGAAGCCAAGGGATGGATCCGTATTGAAATTTATTTCACAACTACTCAGTTGGGGGAGTGTAAGTTTAAGTAGTTCAAGAAGTTGGATGAGTGGCCCATTTCAATCCCTTCGGATTTGACTCCCATCATGACTAAAATTTTGACAAAAATATTTCTTACAGGGGGAGACGTGGAGGATGAATTAGCTTGGGACTTTGGGAGTCTTGGCATCTATACTGTAAAGGACAGATATGACAGCATTCTCCTAGAGCCCCCCTTCATACTTTTTAGGTTGAGGATTGGAGGAAAATCTGGCACTCTAAAGGCTACCTGAAAGTTAACTTTTTTGCCTGGTAGTGCATGCATAATGGAATCCTCACTTTTGATAATCTCAGATCAAAAGGTATCATTGGCCCTTCTCAATGTGTACTATGATACAAGAGCGAGGAAACTGCTGACCATTTCCTGTTTGGTTGCCCTTTCACCCGATAGATTTGGCTGCGTTGGTTTGCATACTTTAAAATTCAAGTAAGTGGTGACCTGAACTGGATGAATATCTGGGTAAAATGGCAAAAAGGTAGATTCAAATATAAATCTCTTCGTATTGGTTGGGAGCTCGGTTTAATCTTTATCTGGTGGCAAGTATGGCTGGAAAGAAATGCCAAAAATTTTAGATAAATTTTTACTGCTCTAGACGGGGTTTGGCAGACCATTTGGAGCAAGGTTACCGAAACTGTGGCTATTCATGCTGAGGAGGAATATCAAATTGACATTGGAGCTATGGAAGAACGCGTTGAACTGCAAGAGGTACAGGACATAAATTGTTGTAAAACTCCCCCTAAAGGTTGGATTAAAATCAATACTGATGGAGCTACAAAAGGCAATCCGGGTAGAGCCAGAATTGGAGTGGTGTGTTGAAACCATGCTGGGACTGTGCTCTATTGGGAAATGCAAGGCCTGGGAAGAACCACTAAAAATGAAGCTGAAGCCATTGCCATCAAGTCTGCTTATGTTTGGGCAGTGAAACATGGCCATCGCAGGATTATTCTTGAATCAAACTCGCAAATAATGGTTGGAGCTCTAGACTGCATGAGGAACTTTGATCTGAAAGCTTGGAGGTTGAGGGCTCTTGTTACCCAAATTAAAGAATTATGGAAGGAATTGGAGGATGTGATCCCAGTTTATGCGAGTAGATATTTGAACAAAGCGGTTGACTTTCTGGCTAAGATGGGTGCGGAAAAGGAGGTTGGAGTTCAGTTGCATAGTGACATGGATATTGAGGATGAGGTGATTAGACAGGGTCTTGAAAGGTCCTTGAGCTAATGACCTTCAAAAAAATAGAGTACGATGGGGGACCCCATGGCAGCTAGTTTTTGGTTCACGAAAATTGGCTCCGGTGTAGTTCTTCCTTTACTATTGTATGACTGTGTCCTCTCGGACCTCGGCTGGGAAGAGGCTCTTCCCACATTGTAATTGATCTATGTCTTAATACAAGTTTTTTTTTCAAAATTTACAAAAAAAAAATTGTGTTAAAAAATAATTAAGCATCCATAAAAAGTGTTGTGGTTACAAAATGGAAACCAAATTTTGGTAACCAAACAATGGATGGTAAATTTCTAGATTGGATCTTATAAGGATGCAATTTTATGTGACATTATGTTGATGGGTGCATGCCATATTTTTTTGGGGAGACCATGGAAATTTGATAGAAAAGTAGTACATGATGGTAGATTTAATACTTATTCAATTATCAAGGATGACAAACGTTATGTGTTAAGTCCATTAAAAAATAAAAGAGAATAAGTGGGTAACAATTATAAACTTTGTCTGATCTTCAAAAAATAATTCTTAAAGGAAATGAAGAAGGGAGAAGCATGTTTTGATTTCATTACTAAACCCATGAAATATGGGATAAAAAATAAGATGATTGGAATTCCACCTAAAGTGAAAGATTTATTGGAAGAATATGTTGAGATTATTTCAAAATAATTACCTAATGGGTTACCAACTATGAAGAGAATTAGTCATAATATTGACTTCATATCTAGATCAAATTTACCAAACAAGGCAACCTATAGGATGACACCTATGAAAAATGAAGAGATGAAGAGATAAGTCAAAAAGCTATTGGATAAGGGTTTGATAAAATATATCTTGAACCCATTTTGTAATACCAATTGTACTAACACCCAAGAAAGTAGGATAATGGTATATGTGCATAGATTACTTAGAAATTAATAATATTATAATAAAACATAGATTTTAATTACTTCATATTGATGACTTGATGGATTTTTTTAGTGGAGTAGGGTACTTCACAAATATTGATTTGAATAGTTGTTATCATAAAATTTCAATAAGAGAAGGATGAGTGGAATACTACATTTAAGACAAAATAAGGCTTGTATGAATGGTTTATCATGCCATTTTGGTTGAAAAATATCCCTAACACTTTTATGTGATTGATGAATAAAGTATTGAATTCTTTTCTTGGTAAATTTATGGTGGTTTACATGGATGTATTTAGGTGTTTAAAAATATGAAGGAAGAACACCTAATGCATCTTATATTAGTTCTGCAAAATTTGAAGGAAGAATAATTGTTGATCAGTTTATGAAGAAAGAATCGGTATACTTAGATTTTTTTATATCCAAGGATGGTTTATTACCATATCAAAAAATATGGAGGCTATTATGGAGTGGTCATTTCCATGGAGTATATTTGAAGCCAAAAATATTTATGGTTTAGAAAGTTTTTATAGAAATTTCATTAGAAATATTAGTAGAATTTGTTCTCCAATTGTAAAACTGATGAAGGGAGGTAGATATGAATTCAAATGGATAGACATAATAAAAAGTATCTTTCAAATATTGAAAGAGAAAGTCTTAGAGCAACCAATTTTGGATTTTCCAAATATTAACAAGGTTTTCCAATTAGATTGTGATGCTAGTAGAACAACCATTTGAGGAGTTTTGAGCTAAGAAGGTAGACCCATAACCTATTTTAGTAAGTAGTTGAATGAAGCTAAGAAGAAATATTTAATTTATGATTAGGATTTCTATACCATTGTCCAAGAACTCAAGAAGAGGCATTATCTATTATCAAAGGAATTTATACTATTCATGGATCATCATGCTTTGTAATTAATTAATAGCTAGGGAAAATTGAACCAAAGACATATGAAGTGGGTGGAGTATCTTCAAATTTATTCGTTTATTTTAAATCATAGAAGTGAAATTTCAAATAGGGTAGTTAATGCCTTGAGTAGATGCTTATCGATGAATACAATGAAGATTGAAGTACCAAGTTTTGATGCTATGAAAGAGCTTTATGTTAATGATACAGACTTCAAGGAAGTATGGGTAGCTTGAAATGACCCTATTGCAAAAGATAGAATACCATGGATGGATTATTTTATCAAGAGGAATTTTTTTAAAGAACAATAGCTATGCATACCACAGGTTTCAATGAGGGAGAACCAAATAAGAGAAAAATATATTTGAGGACTAGTTAGACATTTTGGAATAGATAAAACTTTGAAATAGATTTGTGAAAGCTATTATTGACCAAGGATGAGCATGGATATGCAAATATTTGTTTGAAATTGTTAAATCTATCAACATATAAAAGGAAAGAGCTAGATTAATAGGTTATATCAACCATTACTAATACAAAAAAGGATGTAGGAGGATATAAGTATGGAATTTGTTCTTCAATTACCTCAAACAAAAGAGGATAATGATTCAATTTTTTATTGTTGATATATTCTTAAAGATGATACAATTTATACCTTGTAGGAAAAAAAATTATGTTATTCATATTGATGATTTATTCTTTTACTAAGTTGTAATATTACATGGTTTACCAAAATGTATTGTGCTAGATAGAGATGCAAATTTTGTAGGTTGCTTTTGGTAGACCTAAAGGAATAAATTTGGTAAAAATTTGAATTTTAGTTCAGCTTATCACCCACAAACATATTAATAAATCAAAGTGGTGAATAGAAGCCTTGGAAATTTTTTGATATGCTTAGTTGTCAAGAAACCAATATTATGAATTCAAAATATTGGCATAAGCAGAATTCACTAGAAGCACCACTAAAATTCCATTCTATATTGTGTAAAAAATTCATCCAAGAGGAGTACATGAGTTACAAGCATAGCTAACTTATAGATACCTAGTTATATAGAAGAGGATTTTATTGATTACATACAAACATTTACATCAAGAATTGAAAGACAATTTGGAAAAGAATACCATGAGATACAAGCAACATGCTAACCTCAAACATCAAAGACAATAATTCCAAGTTGTGAATTTTTTTTTGGCACATTTATGGAAGGATAGATTCTCGAAAGACACTTATTATAAGCTCAATTGGAAAATTATAAGATCTTGTAAAGTCGTGAAGAATTTTTCTGCTAATGCACATGATAAGCCTATGTAGACATATCATCAATTTTAATATGGAATATATACATCCATATTATGATAAGCCTATAGATAATACTAAATATGTTGTTGTAGACACCTAAAACACATCATGTCGAGGGCAAATACTCATATGGACATGCTATAAGACCATATGGAGGATCTTGGACAGACTCCAGGATAGAGCAGTGGTTCTAACCACTCAATTTGGGCTCCTTGGCCTAATCAGTATGAATTGCATCCCAGACCTAGGGTCTACAGGCTGAACTACAGTTGAGACCTGTGGTTTATAGTCTAAACCACAGTTGTAATCTGTGGTCTTAACTGAAGTTCAATTGGACTTCATCCGAGCCAAATCAGTTTGAACTTCCATTTGATCTAGAAGATGGTGATTAGAGGTGGAAGATTTCAATCCAACTATCCTAACCACACCTTCTTGATCTTGGATTCTCCATGAAGCCACCCCTAGCCCTTGGGTAGTCCTATAAGTACCCCTAAAAATTAGGGCAAACTATCAGAGAGAGCATTGAAGATTTGATCAGCAGAGGCCTATCAAATTGTACACTCAACCAAGTATACTGAGAGAGAGCTATTGCACTTATCCCCTACTTACTTACCAAGATTCATGATGGATTGCATTACGGATGCCCTAGGAGCCTAGGAGAGCCAAGAAGCACATATCTAGGAAAATGAATGCCCATCATAGTGAATCAACTGCTGAATTAGTTTGAGGAAACTGAAGGTGACCATTGAACATCAATTTGGACAAGGAGTTCAAGCCTACTGCCCTTGAAATTTAGGGTAAACATATCAGATTGCTAATCACAGTTTTCAACAATGTTTTACAGTGCAGACCACTCACCAGAGTTGCGGTTTGCAACAGAGGTATCACCACCTTACTATTTCTATTTTTGTCTGGCTAGATAGTTTAAATTAGTCATTTCTATGGTTCAGTTGTAGTTTAGAAGATTTATGATTGGTAGAATTAGGTTTAGAATAGTTTCATTGCATTTGCATTAAGTAGGATTTAATGGATTATTTATGTGCTTTTATGCTCTATTTCATGTAATTAGTCCATTCATTGTTTAGATATTTTCTTCCTTTATGCAATTTCATAAATCTTGATCCAATTAACATAGTTTAGATATGATTTTCATGCTTTCTTGAATATACACTTTTAATAGTATCTTTATGCATTATTCCCCAAAAGGGCCTCATCATGACAGGCTACCTATATTTTTGATGTTTTTATGTTGTTTATTGATCATAGAGAACATATTCGAAGGAGATTCAACCATCAAGTTCCTTCCCCAAGATAAAGAAGAGGGCAAATACACCCTAGAGTAGTTTATGACTAGTTGAAAAGCAACATTAATGTGCTTACCCTATTGAGGGCTTTGGCATTGTATTAACTGTATCATCATTTGGATGACCCTAAGATGGGAATAATTGTAATTGGGGATTCTTTGGAAATATTAATACAATAAATACTTATTTTTTTGAATTTATGCAATCTTGTTATTATTTTATGCTTGGATGATTGAATTCAATTAATACGGTAGATGGGTGCACGCTTTTTGGTTAGATTAGAAGGTGATAACGGTAGAACTCTACAAAAATAGCATTTGACTATTGTTTCTTGGTTTTGGAAATTGCAGGTATAGACCGCAACTATCAGCTGTAAGACAACAATTGAACCATAGGTTCAACATGCGGTTTATAGTCTGAACCGCAGACCAGACCTGCGGTTTACACCTGACTACACAGAAAATAGAAATCAGAGTGCAAATCAACTCAGGACCTGAAGTAGGCCCTATTTTCCACTCTCTATTATATTTTTACTCTCTGTGTTTTTATAGAATGCTTATTTTGAAATGAAATTAAGAAAATAAAATTAAGAAAAAGGAAATCAATCATGTCCTAGTTTGTTTCAATTTGCATTTATAGAAAGGCACTGCTAGGAACAATGGATATCTGATTTTAATCTGCCCTATAATCCATCGTGCTTGATAGAATTTATGTGATTGGTTTACATGTTGAGGCCCAAGTAGTGGCCATTACCATTGTAATTTGCATTGTCTCAAAGAGAATCTATAATAGCTTGCATTTTATGAATTTGAAACGTTCTTTCATTTGCATAGCATATAGAAAATGAGCATGTGTGCTATATGATGCATTTCTTTTATGTATAATAAAATGAACCACACACACCACTTGGCACTTAAACGTTGGTGAGTTGGGCTTGAAATCCAACCACTAGTAGGGTTTAGCGGTGGTGGGCGTCATTTCCATCTGCTTGCCCAAATCCTACGAACATTTGTTATTAGACAAATACCGAATCCAAGAACCTTTCATACCCTGGAAAATTTGCATGTATTCTCTTCGGAGGGTATAACGCTAATTGGGGGAAAATGGGTGAGGATATGGGAGGACCTGTGCTCCTTGTATGGGTGTGGACATTCATTACCACACACGGGGGATTTACACTACTTGGAGTTCATAGCCAAGTTGTCGAGATGCGAGCATACAGGTGAAAGCCATTAAATTGAGAATAAAATCCAAAAAGTTTTGCAAAACATGATAAGAGTTTCTACACTGATACAAAAAATCATTGAAACACATCAAATAGTTTAGGGCTCAATTTCAAAATTTAATACGAGATAATCATTATTGTATACCTTGTTTGCTTAATAATAAAAGATACATTTAGAAACTAGGTACACAATGGTGGATACATAGGGTGGTCAGAAAAGGTCTAAACCTAATTCTAATGATCAATCCCTAACCAATTCACAGTAGCACATGTCAATTCCTCACCCACATGAGTGAACCAAACATCATTCGAAAATCATTAGATGAGATAATTTGACACAAGGGGAGCCTGTAGAGTATACCCCAGATAGAGGAGCTTCAGTACACTCCTTTAGGCACAAGATAGAATAAGGAACCTCTCAGCATGAGGGTGCTCCACTCGAAAGCCATTACTGAGAGCGATGTGCATGCACATCCATGGGATTGGCTGAAGAGTTTGTTGTGTAGGGAACCAAGTTGGTACCCCTACATACGAAGTCCACAAGAGGATTCATGCCTCCACCTTCTGAGTATAGATGGACTAGATATCTACCCATTCATGGGTAGGTAGACAGACTCGCTTCTGAGCATAGGTCTACCCATAATTCTGCACGTGGTCCACCATGCAATATCACCATTGATATATCAAAGGTGGGAGCTAATGTCATACCACCACATGAGCGGTGGTGGTCTAGATAGTTAAAGGGTCTAGGTAGTATCTTAGAGAAGTTAGGCTACAAGCCTTCAGCTTCACACACTCGTGCCCTTATTGAGCATAGTGGGAGCATCGTTAGGACTACTAGAGAGCATGGTGAGGCTTCTAAGCACTCTCATGTCAAAAACCCAATATCTGTGCATGTTGGTTCATAATATAGGACAAAATAGGATGCCAATGCCATCTTCACAAATAGAGGCAAAGGTGCAGCACATCAGTTCGATGGGTACATAACCCATAAGGTCGCTTGTACAGAGCAAGGATACCAGAGGTCTCCCATGACCAATCATATCGATAGATCACATTGAATGGTATCAGAGCAAAAATGCCAACTCCTCCAAGATCAATTGGAGGATACTCGACTAGAGAGGCAACGCATTGAAGATGAAAATCTTCAAACATAGAGGCTTCTTAGACAAAGTCTATATGAGCAATGCATACAAGAAGAGTGTATCCTTACCCAAAAGGAGCATGTGGAGCAGGATCATAGGTTAGCTAGGGCTGACCTATATCCTCATGGTGAGCATAGAGAGCGTGTATATAGGAAGGCTTTGTCATAAGCTAATATGCATCGAGAGCATAGAGACACTCATACTCATGCTAGTGTCGAACAAAGGGAGCAACCACCATCGCTCGATGATCAAAGGTAGAGGTAGCATGAAGAAGAAGAGGGAGATGGATATGAACAAGAATATCCTGAGAGATCTCGAGCTGAGGAGTAGGAAGAGCAATGCCCTACAGCTCGTAAGAGGAAGACAGTACCTCCTAAGCCACCTCCGCATCAACTTAGGGAGGAGGAATTTCTATCTTCGGAGGCCTATAAGGCCTTAGCTGAGAAGGTCAAATCCATCGAGAAAGAAGGCATGACTATAAAAAATCTGACATTAAGGAAAATCCATAGTGAGCCTTTAGATCCTTTGGTGCCTACTCTAGCTTAACCTTAGAATTTTGATATGCCCAGGTTAGAAAAGTTTAATGGTGATGAAGATGCACAGGAACATATCACAAGTTTTCTGACACTTGTTTTTAGATAGCAAGCAATGATGCATTGCTGATACATACTTTCATCATGACACTTTTTGGTATAGCCCAAGAGTGGTTTAATCAAGTAAAGAAACATAGCAATACTGGTTTTGAGCAATTAGTTGATGCCTTCCTTGAATGGTATTCCTTTGGCATCAAAAAGTAGGCCAATATTTTTGACCTGGCTATGCTAGCTCAGCATGATGATGAGATGATTGAGCAATACAGAAACAGATGGAGCAAACTAATGGCAAAGTTTCCATTCCCTATTCCTACCATAGAGTTAACATGAATGTTTACAAAGAGTTGTGCCAAGCACATCTCATTACTACTATAGCTACAAAAGTATCCTACATTCGAGGAGGCTTTGGCGCAAGCCAAAGTTATCGAGGAAATCAAGTTGTAGGAAGGCAAATTGTAGCTCAATAATAGGAGAGAGGAACAAAATAAGAGTGCCATAAAACAATAGGGCAAGCAAGCCCATGTGAATCAAATGGTGTTGAATCTCCAAAGAGAGGAAAGAGGTAGTAGAAATAGAATTATCAGGCCCAACCTCCTCCTGCGTAGTATGATAAACGCAACAACAATTATAAGGGCAAGAACAAAGATCAATGCCCACATTAATAGTTCACACCATTGAAAAAATCACTGACATTGATTTTACATAAACTGTGTGAGGCAAAGTCAATTAGATTGCCCGAGGTCAAGCTGATAGACCCCAATAAACTCAAATCAAAGGGGTACCAAGAAGATATAATTTTCATTTTTCATCGAACAAAATGCCATGACATTGAGGTGTGTTGGAATTTTAAACACATGGTGCAAAATATGATTGACAAAGGTTAGGTTGTAGTGTTGCACAACCCACAGACACCCGATAATCAGAATATGGGAATTTATAAAAATCCTTTACCGAATCATGAGGTGCCTCGCAACAATGTTGGCTAGGTCAACCAAGTGCGAGTTGAATCACCTACATAGGGGTTCATAGGCATGGTGAATGTTGTCACTAGGCACGGTATATATGAACAACATAATCAACCTCATGCTCCCATTCAAATATAAGCCACACCAAATTAGGGGCTAGCACAAAATATTCCAATCCCACCAATAAGACTTGTGGTGACCATAAGGAGCAGGTTAGTGTAAAACCTACAAACAAATCTTGAGAATTTGTTAATATATGAGCTAATACAATAGTCCCCTAGGCATAGGGAGACTCTTATGGACATTTTGAGGTCCATTGAAGTACAGTCCCAGGATGCATAGGCATTTACTAATTTCATGGGACATGTATAGTAGTGTTAGGAACCGATGATCCAATTTTACGATCATGAGATAAGGACGGTTTCTACAACCATGGCTGACCTGCCATTGCACATAATTGCATGTGTTAATCACATGCCATTTAAAAGGGTCTTGATTGATACCAGCTCATCGATCAACATAATAACTACCAAGGTACTAAGTCATTTGAAGCTGCATAAATCACACATTGTGCCCACTACATTTACATTGAGAGTGTTTAACGATACACTATGTTTTATTGTTGGCACAATTATCCTACCCATGTAGGTAGGCATTAAGACCATCTATGTGATGTGTCATGTGATATAAGAGGTCATGTAGTACAACATATTACTTGATAGACCTTGGATTCATGAAATGCATTGCATTCCCTTGATATTTCATCAGTGTGTGAAGTACATTCACGAGGGATGGGTTCATGTAGTATCATCAGATGAAGAACCATTTAAGTTCATGAACCTAGTAGATTTGCCTGGGGGTTTCATACTCCCATTAACGCACTTGGATGTTCGATCGTTGTCACCGATAAAGAGGCCAGGAGGTAAACCAGAAGTATGTGCTCAACCAATGCCATATGTGTCACATAGATTAGAGCATACCACTACCACTTCCCTAAGACCATAAAAATCAGTTATGCATCAATATGAGAGGAATTTAAAGGTGAAAATGGGTTAGAAAGAGAAGGAGCGTAAGCCTAAGCCAGTCTTAAAAGAGGTTCACACTCCTATGGAATTTTAAGAACCCCAAGACAAAGTCGAGGCACCTCAGCCTACCTCACCTACATCTTCAGTAGGGTCATCTACACCACGGGTGACTATTCATATCACCAGCACTGGACTAGGTGAGTATATAGTGCAGAATGTGACCTTCGGGCCAATCTTAGAAACTACATAGGAGATGGGCCGACCACCTACCCATCACTATCTAGTTGGATTAGTCGTACCATTGGGTGAACCGTCCAATTAGACTAACTTCATCTATGTAGGGCTGGACCAGCTTCCAACGTGAATACCTATGGATGAAGATTATGATGAACCATTCATAGTAAATGTTCCTTATCTATCCAACACAGAGTATGTGATACGAATCTTCAAGTTATATCATTGGCATGGATATGACTTGGGTATATTTGAAAAAGGACAAAGGACTCCATGGTAACTATGTTATCAGTTAGCCATTGATAAGTTTAGTTTGGGGTTACAGATACGAGGGTAGGATGATTTGCTTGCGGCATCTCTAGATTATCTATACCTTAGTCTGGCCGATGATGTGGATTTAAATCCATATCATCCTAATGCTTCCAGGTTTTGGAGGAATAACCTGATTATATCTTTTGCCACTACTGAGCCACTCAAAGATCATCATGAAGGGCTCCTTGAATAAACTATGACAAAACTGAACCCCAGAGATAACCTAAGACACCAAATTCATGATGCAGTCAATGACACTAACATGCAGGGGTACAACCCTATTACTATAAGTGATCTCGATTTAAGAGATATTTGTAATAAATATGGAGTGGAGTCCACCTCCGATATGAGTGGACCATATTACGACGTAGGTGAGTAATCCTAAAGCGACGATGAATTTGAGGATGAAGTCGAAGGTGCCTATGTTAGGCCCTGATATGCGTGTCATTTATTGCTTGCTGAATCGATACAAGCTTTCAAGGAGATCCTTCCCACTATAGATCATTCTAAGGAAGAAGCAGAGCATGTGTACTTAGATACATCATATATACGATATAATTATCTAATTTTTTTGGATACATACGACAACGACTAAACACTGAGATTCATGGGGCTACATTTGCCAGATCGTCCCCTACCTATGGGGGTTAATGAAGGATTCTACTATGATAGTGATGAATAGGATGAAATAGAGAGATCCTATTTAGGCCCTCATCACCTAAATCACCATAATGTTCCTTATGCAGTCAAGGACTTATGTAGAGAGATTAATCTTGAGCCTCGACTCAGGAGAATAACACCAAATGCCAACATGATTTATCACTTGTTATTTATCCATCCATGCATATACATGGAGCTCCTTGAGCCAAATGATCCTATAATGTAGCCAGTGCATAGGGAGGATCCAGTCATTCATAATTTTCACAGAGAGGACCCATTCATGCCCATGCCATTAGAGCCAAATCTTGGGTATGAAAACGGCATCAACGATGTAGAGTTGTTTTTGTGTGGTCCTAGAGATCAAATCCATTCCATAAACATGGTATCCATTGATTTGACCACCCAAATCCACAATCTAGTAAATCCATATATAACTTTGTATCTTAATGTATATGCTATCAACTGGGATCATGTTGATTCGCCAGTAGAGCTTGAGGATTTCTTACCTAACAAAGAAATGTTGCAACCTTTCCATTTTGCACCAAATTGTGCTTATGATTTTTATCACGATGAGAATGCTTCTAATGCAGAACATATAAATCCAACTGATGACATCCATTTTATCCCTACACCTCACCATCTTGAGGAGGGATCGCATATGTTAGTATAGGAAACCTTCAACGTGGATATCGGTAGCAATCCCACTAATCCAAAGAAGGTTAAATTTGGAGAGAGTCTCACTCCAAATGAGTGTGAAAACATCATCCCTCTATTGAAATTGAGACCAATTATTTTTTCTTGGATGTACAAGGATATGCCAGGTCTAGACCCAAAATTGGTTACTCATATCATTTTTCTAGATTTGACGAAGAAGTCGATCAAGAAAAATCTTAGAAAGATGCACCCAATAGTAGCCTTAATGGTGAAATATGAGCTACAAAAGCTGTTGGATGTGGAATTTATCATTTCCATAGACTATTAGAATGGGTGTCCAATATGGTACCCGTAGGAAAACCAGATGGAGTAATTCGTATTTGCATGGATTTCAGAGATCTTAACAAGGCAAAACCCAAGGATTCAATTTCTTTTCCCAATAATTATGCTCTTATAGATGCTACTGTAGGTCATGAAATAAATTTGGATTAAACTCAATGACCAACACAAAACCATGTTTACAATGCCATGGGATATATTTTGCTACAAATTGATGTTATTTGGTCTTAAAAACGCTAGTGCCACATACTAGCGGGCCATGACATACATTTTTCATGACTACATGCATAAAATTATAGAAGATTACATTTATGAATTCCTAGCTAAGTCATTACTGCATTAAGAGCATGCAAAGGTCCTAAGGAAAGTCTTCGATCGCCTAATATAGCATAATGTCAGGTTGAATCCAATGAAGTGCATATTTGGCATCACTTCTGGTAAACTCTTAGGATTCATCATCTCTAAACGAGGCATTGAAGTAGACCCAGCTAAGATCAAGGCCATCTTAGAGATGCATCCTTCCTCCAATATCAAGGAATTAAGGAGCCTGCAAGGCAAAGTAACCACGATAAAGCGATTTATCACTCAATTATCGAATAAATTTTGACCCATGAATTGATTGCTACATAAGGGAGTCTCATTCAATTGGGAGGAGGATTGCAAGGCAACATTCACTGAGATAAAGAAATACCTAGCAATATCGCCAGTGCTAGCTCCACCAAGGCCAGATGTGTCTTTTCTACTATATATATCAGCAACCGACTTTGCATTGGGAACCATGTTAGCCCAAAAGAATGTGCAAGAAAAGGAACAAGCCATATATTACATTAGATGGACCTTGGTGAGTTACGATCTAGGATATGCATATGTTCAAAAGTTGTGTTTAGCAGTGGTGTTCGCTACCAAGAAATTTTGGCATTACATGCTAAGTCATACGATGTATCTTATATCAAAACAAAACCCTTTACAGTATATAATGAGTAAGACTTATCACAATACACGTACTGCAAAGTGGATCATGCTATTGATAAAATTTTATCTCGAATTCATAAGCCAGAATTCCATCGAGGGACAAGTCATAGCTAATCAATTAGCAGAGGTACCAATTTCAAATAGCAGGCCCCTAACCATTGAGCTTTCGGATGATGCAGTATTTATCGTATTTGAAGCTCCCAAACCTGAAGAACCAGAGAATAATGCAAATATGACTTTGTTCTTCAATGATTTGAAATGCGAGCAAGGAGTTGGTGCCATAATAGTGTTTTTCACACCACAAGGAGCTCCAATGACCTTATCATTTAAGTTGGATTTTCTGTGCACCAACAACAACGCTGAGTATGAAGCCCTATTTTTGGGCCTCCACATAGTTGTCACCATGAACATCAAGAGATTGAACATCTTCAATGACTCGTTGCTCATAGTAAATCAATTCAAGGGGCTCTTTTAGTGTTGATGTCCTGTACTAAAAGCATATAAAGATCTAGTTGCCACATATTTGGTGAAATTTGAATGGTATGACATCGAGGCAATCCCTCGGTCATCAAACAGGTTTACAAAAACCATGGTATATTTGGGATATTTAATCCCTTAGAATATTTTTGTGTATTTTAATACCATCCATGTCAAGACGCTCTCACATCTGACAACAGAGCATGCAACCTATGATAACAAAGAATTGGTCATCATGGTCAGTGTAGAACTAAAAGCTGAATGGTTCTGCAAAGCTAAATACTTTCTTAATAAGCCACCCTGGGGGTCATTAACCTCTTAGAATCCTATGGGGAGTGGTATTACCATTCACCACAAGGTTATTCCAGAGTCTGTATTACAAAAGTAAATACATAGGGGGAGCAAGTCATCGTAGTAGTTGAAGCTAAGATTTATCAAAATTGGATGTCACAAATTAAAGACTTCCTAAAGCTTAGTATGATACCTAAGGGATTATTGCGTGTTGCAAAACACACATTTAAATAGAAAGCAATAAAATATGTCTTAATAAGAGACATTCTGTTCCGTAGAAGCTATGATGGATTTCTCCTTCATTGTCTAAAGCCCCAAGAGTTATCTTGGGCGATCTCACAAGATCATGATGGTACATGTGGTGGTCATTTCAGCGATATGGTCATCATCAAGCGCATCCTTTGCATGGATTATTATTGGCCCACTCTATAGAAGGATTACAATGCGTATGTTAAGAAATGCATTAAATGTCAAAAACATGCTAATATTACGTACTTGCCATCGTAGGAATTACAGCCCATCCAAGTGGCTTGGCCATTTTCTCAATGGGCATTAGATCTTATAGGCAATATCTCTCCTTTGTCATCGGGCTGACATACATTTATTATTATAGCTATTGAGTATTTTACAAAGTGGGTGGAAGCAATACCCTTAACAATGACAACTGGAGCTCGTATAGTAGATTTTATACTAGAGCATATCATAAGTCGTTTTGGGATTGCATCCAAAATAATCTCGAATAATGGAACGTCATTCAAGAACAAAACTGTGAGAGCCTTGATGTCTAAGTATAAAATCAAGCATAGTTTTGCAACTCCATATTATCCGTAGGAAAACGGGTAAGCTGAGGCCTCAAATAAGACTATGGTAGCCATCTTGAAAAATACGATGCAAGAAAACCACAAAGATTGGCACATCCAGCTGCCCCTTGCATTATGGGATTATAGGACTCATATTCAAATGCCCACTAGGGCAACACCATTCTCACTAGTATATGTATTTGAGGCCATTATGCCCATGGAATTAGAAATTCCAATGTTGTGCGTCGTATTGAAAGAGTTCATCGATGAAAACACCTCATGACAAGCTCACCTTGATCAACTGATGCTACTTGAAGAACATCACATGAATGCACTGGAGCATATCCACGTTTATCAGGAGTGACTAAAATGAGCTTATAATATCAAATTCCATAAAAAAGAATTTTAAGTTGGGGATCTTGTGCTCAAAGAGAACCAAAAAAACTATAATTTACCACCCGATATGAGGGAAACAATTACGGCTAATTGGCTAGGGTCCTATATCACCTAATGTCACTAGGAGGTGGTGAAGAGCCTGAACATATCAACATCATACATCTTAAGGCATTCTATGCTTGAGAGCGTAAAAGTCTCCAAGGGTTCTTAAGAATCATTTGGGTAAGTAAAAATCTCCAAAGGCATCAGTAAGCCCTTTGGTCAATCCCAAAAAGGTTCAAGGGTTCCCAAAACTGCTTGGTCATGTCAGTCAAAGGCTCCAAGGGTTTGCTTAAAAACCACTCGGTCAATCCCAAAAAGGCACCAAGGATTTCTAAAAAATTGCTTGGTCAACCCAAAAGGCTCCAAGGGTGTGCTTACAACTGCTCAATCATCCTAAAAGGCTCCAAACATGCTCATAAGTAGTTTGGTCAAGCAAAAAGCTCCAAAGGTGTTTATAAGCCCTTTGGTCAAAACCAAAAGCTTCGAGTATTTGCTTAAAACTGCTCGGTCATCCTAAAAATATCCAAGGGGTCTTAAGAATCGCTTGGTCAAGCAAAGGTTCCAAAGGCATGTACTCGTCGTTTGGTCAGATATGAGGCTCAAAACTCATAAAAATTATAAAATCAATAAAAACAAAAAAAATTTGGTAAAGCATAAAATCCAAAAACATTTGCTTTTGTATTTTGCATATTCATTTGCATTCATACATGCATTCACTGCATTACATTGCATATATGTATTAATCATCCATTGCATTCCATAATAGAATGGATTATTTCTGTTAGTCTTACAAACGACACCACATTTGTGTTTAAATCATGCATTTCTACATTTATCATGATCCATCATTCATGTGAGTAATTATGTTTTTCAACATAACCTACAATGTTTCTATGAAGATATACTAGGGTTTTACAATCACTCAACCATACCTAGTGGTCTTATCAAGAGTTGGTAGAAATATTGCTTTGCTTTTGTAGCTAAGGTTCATTTAGTATAGACCTTAGCATATAAGAAGCCTATCACTAATCAAAAAATTAAACAATCCTAACAAGGTCTAGGGGAAGATAAAAGCCACAAAGTAGGACCATCTATCCTGAAGCAAAAATAATTATTCTTGCTTATCCCTCTATGCGAACAGAATGTGAAATGTTGGTAGTTGGCAAAAGGATAGGTTAGTTCCCTATTCAGAATCCCTTGTTTACGATAAAATGAGCAACATCCCAAAGTGATATCCCATATCAATCCTTAAGATTGATACCCTAGATCAATATCATAGATCGACTTCCCAATATTGATATCCCATATTGATATCATAAGATCAATATCCTCAATCGATATACCAGAAATAGTTTTTCCCAAGTAAATCCCCCAAAGGAAAGTTTTTGAAGAGCTCAAATCAAGTTCAAAGTGAAGATCAAATGAAGATCATAAATAAATGTTAGAGTGGAGATCAAATGAACATCCAAAATCTAGTTCGAAGAGAGATCAAATGAAGATCAAGATATAGTTCAAAATGAATATGGAATTGACTCCCTTGCTTCACTACATATGAGCAAGTATCCCAAAAGTTGAAGGATAGAAAGGAACGAGCTTGAATCCCTAGAATTATTGGCACTACTGTACCTTATGCATGATGATATGTCTAATACACTTGCATCTCACTTTTGGGCAGACCAATTTTTGAATGTGGAAGAGGTAGCTTCAGGTGTCATGCATTGCCTAGTGGCTTAGTCCAACTAAAATCTAAAATTGGGATTGGATAAGATATTTGTGGTACCCCTATCTTAGCAATGGGTTGAAAGAATTCTGCCTTACATCAAGGAACACTCATGTCTTATCTTAAACTAATAAAGACCACACACATGGATAATGAACAGTTAGGGCCTATCCTAGAAAAAACCTTTTATCTCAGAAGTCTAGTGTAATTACTATGCAACTTTTGATAATTCTATTAGGGTGTTTGAGTCTCATGAAAAACCTCAAAAGCAATTCTATAATAGCAACAACATACCAAATATCGCAAGTCATCCAAAATAAATCATATCAATCATGAAAATTGCAAAAATAAATCATGTCAATCATGAAAAATTCAAAGTATCAAATTCAAGATACATCATTACAAGTAAACACAAAGTTTACAGGATATAGGATAGATACCGGATGGATATCAAAAAAGATATTTAGATGGCCATTGACTATATCATGCATATATAAAAGTGCAAAATAAATATCAAGTGACATATGATATAAACCATTTCATACCATTTCATATTATTGCATCTCATATATGGGTGTTTAATTGAATAAATTATTGTAATTAGGATTTACAATTACATTCATAATTGTTATACATTCTGTGGTGTCATCCATTATATTGATAAATACACATCACATTCATTCCTTGTCTTAAGTGATTAAGGCATACAAGTTCATTGACATAAAATTATTACCATGTAAATAATGCATTATATCCATTGCCAGATGTGTCTTTTCTGCTATATATATCAGCAATCGACTTTGCATTGGGAACCATGTTAGCCCAAAAGAACATGCAAGAAAAGGAAAAAGCCATATATTACATTAGCCGGTCCTTGGTGAGTTACGAGCTAGGATATGCATATGTTGAAAAGCTATGTTTAGTAGTGGTGTTCGCTACTAAGAAATTTTGGCATTACATGCTAAGTCATACGATGTATGTTATATAAAAACAAAACCCTTTGTAGTATATGATGAGTAAGACTTATCACAATACACGTACTATAAAGTGGATCATGCTATTGATAAAATTTGATCTGGAATTCATAAGCCAAAAGTCCATCAAGGGATAAGTCATAGCTGATCAGTTAGAAGAGGCACCGCTTTCAAATATCACGTCTCTAACCATTGAGCTTTTACGATGACGTTGTCTTTGTCGTATCTGAAGATCTTGAATGTGAAGAACTAGAGAACAATGTAGATATGACTTTGTTCTTCAATGGTTCAAAATGCGAGCAAGGATTTGGTGTCAAAATAATGCTTTTCATGCCACAAGGAGCTCCAATGCCCTTGTTATTTAAGTTGGATTTTTTGTGCACCAACAACAACACTAAGTACGAAGCCCTATTTCTAGGCCTCCACACAATTGTCACCATGAATATCAAGAGATTGAACATCTTCGATGACTCCTTGCTCATAGTAAATCAAGTCAAGGGGCTCTTTCAATGTTGATGTCCCGTACTGAAAGCCTATAAAGATCTAGTTGCCACATATTTGGTGAAATTTGAATGCTATGACATTAAGGCAATCTCTGGGTCATCAAACAAGTTTGTAGACACCATGGCATATTTAGGATATTTAATCCCTCAGAATTCATCCGTAGATTTCACTACCATTTATATCAATACGCTCTCACATCCAATAGTAGAGCGTGCAACCTATGATAACAAAGAATCGGTCATCATGATCAGTGTAGAACTAAAATCTGAATGGTTCTACAAAGCTAAAGAATTTCTTAAGAAGGAACCCTAGGGATCATTAACCTCTTAGAGTCCTATGGGGAGTGGTATAACCATTCTCCACAAGGTTGTTCCCGAGTATACATTTGGAAAAGTAAATATGCAGGGGAAGCAAGTCATTGTAGTAGTTGAAGCTAAGATTTATCAAAATTGGATGTCGCAAATTAAATACTTCCTAAAGCTTAGTATGATCCCTAAGGGATTATCGTGTGTCGCAAAATACACATTTAAACAAAAAATGACAAAATATGTCTTAATAGGAGACATTCTGTACTATAGAAGCTATGATGGAGTTCTCCTTCGTTTTCTAGAGCTCCAAGAGTTATCTTGGGTGATCTCACAAGCTCATGATGGTACATGTGATGGCCATTTTAGCGGCATGGTCATCATCAATGCATCCTTTGCATGGGCTATTATTGGCCCACTCTAGAGAAGGATTGCAATGTGTATGTCAAGAAATACGTCAAATGTCAGCAACATGCTAATCTTACGCACTTACCATCATAGGATTTATAGCCCATCCAAGCAACTTGACCATTTTCTTAGTGGGGATTAGATATTATAGGCAAGATCTCTCCTTCGTCATTGGACCGACATACATTTATTATTATGGCTACTAAGTATTTCATAAAGTGGGTGGAAGAAATACCCTTAATAGCGACAACTGGAGCTCGTATAAAAGAGTTTATACTGGAGCATATCACAAGTCATTTTGGGATTCCATCCAAAATAATCTTGAATAATGGAATGTCGTTCAAGAACAAAAATATCAGAGCCTTGATGTCTATGTATAGAATCAAGCATAGTTTTGTAACTCCATACTATCCATAGGCAAACGGGCAAGCTGAGGCCTCAAATAAGACTATGGTAGCCATATTGAAAAAGACGGTGCAAGAAAACAACAAAGATTGGCACATCCAACTACCCTTTGCATTATGGGCTTATAGGACTAGTATTCGAACTCCCACTAGGGCAACGTTGTTCTCACTAGTATATGGTGCTAAGGCCATTATGCCCATGAAATTAGAAATTCCAACGCTATGCATTGTATTGAAATATTTCATCGATGACAACATTGCATGACAAGCTCCCCTTTATCAACTGATGCTACTTGAAGAATATTGCGTGAATGCCCTGGAGCATCTCCATATTTATCAGAAGTGACTAAAGCGAGCTTACAATATCAAAGTCCATCAAAGAGACTTTGAATTTTGGGATCTTGTGCTCAAAGAGAACCAACAGAACTCTAATTTACCACCCGATATGAGGAAATAAATTACGGCTAATTGGCTAGGGCCCTATATCATATCTAAAAATATTTGTTTGGGTACCTATCGCCTAACGTTGCTATGAGGTGTTGAAGAGCTTGAACATCTCAACATCATCCATCTTAAGGCATTCTATGCTTGAGAGCGTAAAAGGATCCAAGGGTTCTTAAGAACCGTTTGATCAAGTAAAAATCTCCAAAGACATAAGTAAGCCCTTTGGTCAATCCCAAAAAGGTTCCAAGGGTTTTTGAAACCACTTGGTCATGTCAGTCAAAGGATTTGAGGGTTTGCTTAAAAACCACTCGGTTAATCCCAAAAAAGCACCAAGGATTTCTTAAAAATCGCTTGGTCAACCCAAAAGGCTTCGAGGGTGTGCTTACAACCACTTGATCATCATAAAAGGTTCCAAACACGCTCATAAGTAGTTTGGTCAAGCAAAAATATCCAAAGGTGTTTATAAGCCCTTTGGTCAAACCTAAAAGCTCTAAGGGTTTTCTTAAAACCGCTCGGTTATCCTAAAAATCTCTAAGGGTTCTTAAGAATTGCTTGGTCAAGAAAAGGTTCCAAAGGCATGTACTCACCGTTTGGTCAGATATGAGGATCAAAACTCATAAAAATTGTAAAATCAATAAAAACCAAAAAATTGGTAAAGCATAAAATCCAAAAACATTTACTTTTGCATTTTGCATATTCATTTGCATTCATACATGCATTCACTGCATTACATTGCATATATGCATTCATAATCCATTGCATTCCATAATAGAATGGATTATGTCTATCATTCTTACAAAAGACACCACGTTGGTGTTTAAATCATGCATCTCTGCATTTATCATGATCCATCATTCATGTGAGTAATTGTATTTTTTAACACAACCTATAATGTTTCTATGGAGATATACTAGGGTTTTCCAGTCACTCAACCATACCTAGTGGTCTTATCAAGAGTTGGTAGAAAGCTTGCTTTGCTTTTGTAGCTAAGTTTCAGTTAGTATAGACCTTAGCATATCAAAATCCTATCACTAATCAACAAATTAAACAATCCTAACAAGGACTAGGGGAAGATAAAATTCATGAAGCAGGACCAAGTATCCTGAAGAAAAAAGAATTATTCTTGCTTATCCCTTTGTGTAGACGGTATGGGAAATGTTGGTAGTTGGTAAAAGGATAGGTTAGTTCCCTATTCGGAATCCCTTGCTTACGATAAAATGAGAAACATCCCAAAGTGATATCCCATATCAATCCTCAAGATTGATACCCTAGATAGATATCATAGATCGACTTCCCAAGATTGATATCTCATATTGATATCATAATATCGATATCCTCAATTGATATACCAAAAATAGTTTTTCCCAAGTAAATCCCCCAAAGGAAAGTTTATGAAGAGCTCAAATCATGTTCAAAGTGAAGATCAAATGAAGATCATAAATAAAAGTTCAAGTGGATATCAAATGAAGATCCAAAATCCAGTTTGAAGAGAGATCAAATGAAGATCTAGATATAGTTCAAAATGAAGATGGGATCGAATCCTTTGCTTCACTACATATGAGCAAGTATCCCAAAAGTTGAAGGATATAAAGTAATGAGCCTGAATCCCTAGAATTATCAATACTATTATACCTTATGCATGATGATATGTCTAATACACTTGCATATCGCTTGTGGGTAGACCAATGTTTGAATGTGGAATAGCTAGCTTCAAGTGTCCTACATTGCCTAGTGGCTTATTCCAACTAAAATCTAAACTTGGGATTGGATAAGATATTTGTGGTACCTCTATCTTAGCAATGGGCTGAAAGAATCTTGTCTAACATCGGGGAATGCTCATATCTTATCTTAAAATAATCAAGACCACAAACAAGGATAATGAACAGTTAGGGTCTATCCTAGCAAAAAACTTTTATCTCATAAGTCTAGTGTGGTTAGTATGCAACTTTTGATAAGTCTATTAGGGTGTTTGAGTCTCATGAAAAAACATCAAAAACAATTCTCTAATAGCAAAAACATACCAAATATTGCAACTCATCCAAAATAAATCATATCAATCATGAAAATTGCAAAAATAAATCATGTCAATCATGAAAAATTCAAAGTATCAAATTCAAGATACATCATTACAAGTAAACACAAAGTTTATAGGATATAGGATAGATACTGGATGGATATCAGAAATGATATTTAGACAGCCATTGACTATATCATGCATATCTAAAATTACAAAAGAAATATCAAGTGACATATGATTTAAACCATTTCATATCATTGCATCTCATATATGGATGTTTAATTAAATAAATTCTTGTAATGAGGATTTAAAATTACATTCGTGATTGTTATACATTATATGGTGTCGTCCATTAGATTTATAAACATGTATCACATTAATTCCTTATGTCTTAAGTGATTAAGGCATACATGTTTATTGACATAAAATTATTACCATGTAAATAATGCATTATATCCATTGCATCAGCATATCGGAACACAAGAATAAATTAAATGCATGCAAATAAAGCAATATCAAATATGCGTTAAGAGAAAACATTGCATCCATATGCATCCATAAAATCGCACATCTAAGCATCTAGATCACTGCATACCATCATCATAAAGTAAATAGCTATCTAGTGCATATCATCCATACATCACATCATATAGAATCAAATTAACATAAACATTGCATCCATGTGCATCAAATAAATATAAAATAAAAATATATAAATCAAGTACACATCATGATCCATGAATGATAAAGTCATATCATATATATATGTGTCCACAAGAGTACATAAGAAGAGTACAAAATAACCATAGGATACAATCATGTAGATCCTCGACCTTACACCAAAAATGGTACATATGCAAAAGTAACTATGATCTGATAAGAGCCCTAGCTTTGGCCTGCTCCCCCTAAACTAGAGATCTCACCACCTCCCTTAGAACTGTGACCTGGAGCCTACTCTATAGTCAGCTCTAGTGCCTGTTGTACGTCTTGTTGAGGGCCCTGTATATCACCTAGCCCAAAGAGGCCTATCACATGAGATACTAGTATGTCCAGGCGACTAGACCTATGACTAGAGGTTGCACCTATCTCCCTGTGACTCCTGTGAGAGTTGCCACCATGTGTGTTGGAGGACCTATGTGTCCTCTCTATCTTGTGAGTCCTCTTGATGGAGCTAGTTATGGACTGTCCTGAGGTCTTGGACCTAGTCCTCTGAGAACCAGTAGCATGTCTGTCCTCAGGCACCTCTAAGCTCCTTAGTCTAATGTAACCCTCTAGCTAGGATATGTGAGCTACCATCGCATCACATAGGTCATTTTCCTCCTCTAAAAGGTAATTTAGCCACCAAAACTCTTATAAAGGATCCCCACCTCATGGCAATGTAACTATAGGAATAGATAGGCATCCCATGATCGCCTGAGAGGGTGGAGGATCCCTCATCCATACCCTAAGAAGATCCCTCTCTGCCACTGCCTCACCCCGCTGTGCCTGTGCCAAGTCGCATGCACTGGTGAGCTCTTTTATCTGGGCCTCTAATGTCATGGCCTATGCTATCAGGCTAGTAATCATCTTCTATACCTGAGTTAGTTTGTGATCTCTATCAGTTAGTTGTGCCCTTAGAGAGGAAATAGTGGTGTCTTGCTCCATATGTTGGGTAACATATCTGTTGATATGGCTCTACAAGTCAGCAACTTGAGCCAAGAGTAGCCCCTCTACACTATCAAGAGGGACATCACCCTCCTTTGGAACCTCATCATCTGGGTCAACCTCAGGAGCCTCCTTGGTGATGGCCTATATGCCCCATATGCCCTCTGTCCACTGGCGCACCCTGCACCCATCAGGATCCACCTTTGCCTCTTCCTGGTCCAACACTCTACCCAGAGGCCCCAATCTATGCCATCAAAGCATGGACCACCATCCATCATATATTGGGGTGGTAGCAGCCCTATCAACCCCAGAATCCCAAAATTCATTTGGCTCATATCCTAGAGTCAGAGACCGAATCCATGGTAGATCCCACTCTAAAGCCAAGTGTTAGTAAACAAATGGGATCTTCAGGATGTCCTGCACTATGTCAAACTGATGAAGGACGTGAGAGTATAAATGATACTCTCTAATATCGGCATTTTTGTTGAGTAGCCACATGTCCCAGCAAGCCTTTCAAAGCCACTCTCCCACCTTAGCCCATGCTGGGCAATCCATGTACGATCGCCAAACAATATCATCCAGGCTGAGTCTTGTAAACTAGGTAATATAATGCTAGATATCACCAGCATGGGTCCTGCTTCTAAATCCCTACTCATCGTGAGGCCATTAGGCGACATAGAACTGGTGGACATCATCAATCTTTGATATGTGTAGTGGTAGCTCTCCAGGACACTCTATCATGATGTTTTGCTAGCTCCAAATCTAAAGTAACAAACTACAACTGATTCCTTGATGGCTCTAGTCAGTAATCTGATACAACTCTTTGTAAAACTGGCATAGTAGGGTGTTTCCCTAGGCCAGTCATAGTGGCTGATATGTTGAACTTTAAACCACTCTTCAAATAGTGTCCAGGAGGTTTTAGGGAATTCTCACGCCCGAGGAGTCTCGAAGAACAACTTGCACCACTAGGTGCATAAAAATGACCTCCTACACAGAGAAGATGTTCTTCCCCTACCAGTATCCGATGTGGAATCCTCCATGATTGATACTGCGCTGAGCCTCCTCGCTTTGATCATCAAAGATACAATAAAAAATGGACCCCTTAGCCCCAAAAATAGAAGAGACAATGGCCTCGCCATCAATGGGGATCCTAAATATCCTATAAACATCCTCCAAGGTCATAGTAATTTCACATGTAGGTAGGTGAAATGTGTTGGTCTGCACAATTCCAGCACTGGGCCAACATAGTCAAGTAAGCTTGATCCACCCTAATCGTGGGTAGATCCAGGATGTAACCGAATTCGATGGCTCCAAACCATATCCACTCCTCAGGAGTGAGCTATCCATAGATATTCTTAAGGATGTCAGGCTCGTGAGCTCTAGAGGTCAACCTTTAAAATAAAAACATAGTATAAGGAAAAATCTAACTAAAATTAAGCAAAAACATTTAAAAACGACCTAAAAAGCATCAAAAACATCTAAAAACTGATAAAAATACAAAAACATATAAAAACTGATAAAAATACAAAAACATGTCATTAGGTAGTCATAAAAATAAAAAATGTTGCTCAGACAAGTCAAAAATGCATCAATTAGCATTAACTGCCTAGCAAACCTTGGAAAAATTACAAATTTGATAAATTTTCCTAAATTCTGCTAACTGTGGGTCAACCCTACGGTCCGCATGTGGTCAAAAATTGATCGTTGGAAGTTTAAATGTGGACTGCAGCTGGTACCTGTGGTCTCCAACTAACATCCGACCAGGGTTATTTCCCCCACCGAAAATAAATAAATAAATAAATAAATATATATATATATATATATATATATATATATATATATATATATATATATATATATATATATATATATATATATATATATATATATATATATATATATATATATATATATATATATATATATATATATATATATATATATATATATATATATAAAATAAACCTAAATTAGCCTAATCTAACATGAGGTTCATTACCAACAGTTTAATTAGGTTCAATTAGCCCATTTATTAATGAGATTAATTTTATTGGTAATGGATGTGAGGTCTTGGTTTCGAATTACCTTGCCCTCACCTCTACCTCGGCTAGATGAAGCTTGCCCACGGTCTGCCATCATGTGGTGTGTAAGGTGTGGGTGTCAAAGTCTACTAGGGTTTTAGGTCAGATTTAACTTATCACTGTCAGAGCTATGAAATTATCAGTTGTCAAGGAATAATGAAACAAATTTTAAAATTGAACCTTATAAGCTTTTCTTGTTCTGCATGAACTACAAGCTCTAGCCGCGATTTCCAAAATTGTAATAGGGAACCACAGACCCTAGTTGTGCTTCGCAAATGGTAGAAAAGTTAGTCAAAACCCACTGTGGGAAGGTCTAAAAAGGTAAATTAATGACTCCCATTGGATCAAATTTTCAAAAATATCAATCAATGTTGCAAATTTGGTGATGTCCAAAGTACTAGGATCAATTAAAAAAAAAAAATTAACAAAAAAATCAAATAATTAAAAACACCAAATGTGCCTCATATTCAGTAATTTACCCTATACACTTGGTGGTTGCAGCGACTTGCGATCCATGCAATCCGACAAGATGAGTAAATTACCATAAGGACATTTGGGGAAAAATTGTCATTGTTGATCTGATATGCTTCTTTTCAATCCCTAATAAGGCCTTCATGACTGGACTTATCCATAGGAACAAGGTATTTCATGTCATGTCTTTTATGATATTTTTTAGCAGATCATCGATAACTTGATTAAAAAAAAATCTAATTGGAATTTCCTCATTTTGATTTCCTAAGACGAATATTGTAGCCCAAATTCTCCATAGGATAACAATGTGAAATTACTATTAACAATTGGAATCAAAATTTGAACTAGGTCTAGCCAAGGCATTAATATGCTCAAATATAAATTTGTTCATGTCATCCATGGTGGTCAAGTGACATCGTTGCTTTAATCATTGTCATTACCCTCATCGACTCATCGCTTAAGGGGGTAGTCATAATATCAAATCATAATCAAAATCAATAAAATATCCCGGAGATCGTAGATCCCTTGATCTTGTCAAAATTGTATTCATCCTTGCAAATCATTGTCAATAGCTATCATAAGCTTACCCCTTTGCTTGGGGTAAATAGAAAATATGATAATTTATTTGTATCGCTTCTGCTTTCAGTTATATAGGCCTAACTCATATTGTAGCATCAAACACTACCTGAATGTCTGATGGTAAGTGCAAGCTTTTCAAATGTAAGCCTTTCACCCAGTTAGAAGCAATGATTCTAGGATGCACATCCTTTTTGCTGGATAGGAGGCATCTAATGTTGATCTAACTAATGATCATCATACAACCTTTGGTATCATTTTAAGAGATATATTTTTTCTCATCGTTGTTTGATATCATAATGCATCTCAAAAGGGGCATCTATAGACACCTAAAACATGTCATGTAAAAGGTGAATACTCATATGGACATGCTATAAGACCATATGGAGGATCTTAGACAGACTCCAAGATAGAGCAGTGGTTCTAACCACTCAATTTGGGCTCCTTAGCCTAATTAGTCTGAATCGTAGACCAAACCTACAATCTACAGGCTGAACTGTGGTTGAGACCTATGGTTTATAGTCTAGACCATAGCTGTAACCTGCGGTCTTAACTGAAGTTCAGTTGGCCTTCATCCAAGCCAAATTGATTTGAACAACCATTTGATCTAGAAGATGGTGGTTAGAGGATGAAATCTTCCAATCCAATTGTCCTTACCACCCCTTCTTGATATTGGCTTCTCCATGAAGCCAAACCTAGCCCTTGGGTAGTCCTATAAGTATCCCTCAAAATTAGGGTAAACTATCAGAGAGAGCATTAGATATTTGAATAGCGTAGCCCTATCTAATTGTACACTCAATCGAGTATACTAAGAGAGAGCTATTACACTTATCCCCTACTTACTTGCCAAGATTAATGATAAATTGCATTATGGATGCCCTAGGAGCCTAGGAGAGCCAAAAAGCACATATTCGAGCAAACGAAAGCACCTCATAGCGAATCAACCACTAAATCAGTCAGAGGACACTAAAGGCGACCATTGAACATCAATTTGGACAATGAGGTCAAGCCCACTACCCTTGAAATTGAGGGTAAACCTATCAAATTTCTTACTGTGGCTTTCAATCGTAGTTTACAGTGTAGATTGCTCACCAGAGCTGCAGTTTGCAACATAGGTATTTCCACCTTACTGTTTCTATGTTTTTCTTGCTAGATAGTTTAAATTAGTCATTTCTATGGTTGAGTTGTAGTTTAGAAGACTTCTGATTGGTAGAATTAGGTTTAGAATAGTTTCATTGCATTTGCATTAAGTAGGCTTTAATGGATTCTTTATGTGCTTTTATGATCTATTTTATGTAATTAGTCCATTCATTGTTTAGCTGCTATCTTCCTTTATACAATTCCATAAATCTTGATCCAATTAACATAGTTTAGAGATGATTTTAATGCTTTCTTGAATATACACTTTTAATAGTATCTTTATGCATTATTTCCCAAAAGGACCTCATCATGAGAGGCTGGCTATATTTTTGATGTTTTTATGTTGTTTCTTGATCGCAGGGAACATATTCGAAGGAGATTCAACCATCAAGTTCCTTCCCCAAAATGAAGAAGAGGGCAACTCCACCCTAGAGCAGTTTGTGACTAGTTGAAAAGTAACATTAGTGTGCTTACCCTATTGAGGGCTTTGGCATTGTATTAATTGTATCATCATTTGAGTGACCCTAAGAGGGGCATAATTGTAATTGGGTATTCTTTGCAAATATTAATACAAGAAATACTTATTTTGTTGAATCTATGCAATCTTGTCATTATTTTATGCTTGAATGATTGAATTCGATTAATATGGTAGATGGGTGCCTGCTTTTTGGTTAGATTAGTTACATCTATTTTCCAACTAAATAATGGATAACATAGTTTCTAGAAAAGGTACAAGATAAAATTGAGGCAATGATGGATTCTAGAGTAACCAAGAGGAGAAGAGTTAAGGCATGCTATGAGTATTCGGTCAAGTGGAAGAAATAATCAGATGAAATTGTTAAGTATGAAATCTTAGTTACAAATTTTATAAAATGTTCATGAGCTTCACTCATGGAAAATTTCCTCTTACATAGTGAGTATGATGTGGGAGCATCCAACATAACACAAACTATTTCCATAACTACTATGAACAAAGGAAGGAAAATAAAAAGGAACTGATGCAAAGGAAAAAAAATAATGGAAGCAAAAGAAGAAGATTTGGCAAGGAAAAAAATGAAAAGACCACATTCATAATGAGAAAACAAAGAGAGGGAGAGGGAATGACATGCATTAAGATAAGATTATAGAGAACTAAGTTTATGTCTAAGCACTAAAGATTGTTGAACCTAGAATACAATACTATATTGCAGATTATGACCATTGATTAAAATGCATAAAACATATATTCCACTCCACTATATTTTCTTGCATATAAGATGAGTGTGTTGTGGTTATGTATGTTGTAGAAAACCCCAATTGTTGTCGATACAGGTTACATATTTTTAGGAGTAGCTAGACATGATTATAGTTAGATAAGGAGGTGTTGTTTGAAGGAGAAACATAGGATTACCACACAAAATATCATTGTGTGAATGGAGACATTAACAAACTAAATTTCTCATGATCATGAATGTGTGATTACCATTCATGTGAGACAAAAGCACCATTAAAGAAATAAATTAACCATCTTGAAGGATACCATCATGAGAAATAATTGTATTGAGAGATCATCATCTCAAATGTTTCCACTCAACCTGAGATATTATCATCATAAACAATGTTATGTTCAACATTTTTGTTTTATGCATAAGATATTTTTATCTCATTGGATTATCTTCACATGATATTGACATAGTCATAAGCCAAGTTACCATCTTGAGATGGTACCATCTCATAAGAGTTTCTTCATAAGAGGTGATCATTGTATTATGCTAAGTTTTTATCTTAAGGCATTTTCATATCAATAGAATTCTATTATGGATATCATCATCTTGTGCAACAAAAACCTATCATCTCACAAGATTATAGACATAAGACATTGTCATCATAGGATTGTGCATTTGTTATCCTGAATCTTGTTGATTGCACGTATGATTACCATACATTTGGGATCACAAATTTGAGTTTTTTTCTTGAGAAGATCATACTTAGTTAGATTCTCTTCTCTTGTATACATCACTTTATTTCATATAATATGTAAAATCATATGCTTAACTATTGTAAGATATATTCAAAAAGTTTACCAATGGTATTTTCATATTCTAGTAGATTATGAGTACTTGTTACACAATTCTATACTTTATTAAATTTAATTGTGATATAAAGTATAAATTTCCTAATCATAGATGGTATCTCTTTATAAGATATTTTTAATGAAATTTCTTTAAGGTTGTAATTTCTATAGCTTTGAAGGCTATACTAAAATATTTCTTAATGATATTCTAAGGGTTCATTTTCCTTCTATTTCATTTTAGTTTTTTTCTCTTTTATAATTATATTTTTTATAAAAAATAATTTTCTATAGCATTCAAAATATAAATATACTTTTCACCCAATTCCATATATATTGATATAAAGAAATATCCTTAAAAATTGCTATGAAAAAATATATTTTATTAAATTGATTAATAATAATTTTATAATAAAAGATTAAAATTAAAAAAATTAAAAAGAATCAATATTCTCACCCTACAAACCCATAAATTTGTGATTATAAAAAATGAATTATTAGTAGTAATATCATCAACTTTTGAATTCATGGCTTCATTTCCAATTTTGTCAAGCATATTAGATATATATTTTATTTTACTATAAAATTCTTAGAGAAAGTCCTTCTAGTGAAATTTGCATTCTTTATTACACTATGTCAACCTTCTTATTTCAAAGTAAATTAAATGCATTGATCACTTTCATTCAAAATAAGCATGCCCTAAGGATTTTTTATGTTTTCTTTTTTGTTAAAAAATTCTTTATTTTTATTTTTTCTAAAAGAGAAATCATCTCCTTTTATCTTTATGTTTCAAATGCATTCTCTTAATCTCAACATACACCATTTTTAAATATGACCTTCATGGTTTACATTTAAGAATTAAAAAATAAAATAGAATGAGTATTAATTTCAACTTTATGCAACACAAGTGAAATGAATAATATTATTTTTTCTCATTGATGATAATAAAAAAATATAATGATTCACTTAAATGATTTTTCATAATAAATTTTTAAGATAACAATACAATCTATTATATTATATAAAATCAAACACCAAAAAATAAAAAACAATTTTTTTTTAGGTAAAATATTGGGATATCATTCATATTTCATATAAATCAACTATAAAAATAATGCCTAATGGTATTCGGTGTAATGGAAGTTGCATAATTATTATCATCCATGTGGTTGTAAGGTTGATTCCTCTTGTGTTTGCTCGAACGAGTGCTCATATTTGTAAATATTTATAAACGATGTTCAAAATAAAAAATAAAACCATGTAAACAATTAACTTATAATAATCAAATTTAAATCATACCTGCATGCATGTAAAATAAAAATGTTGAAAAGATAAACTAATAAAAATAAAATTCTATGTCCTCTTTTTATGGTCCGTGTGAAATCAAATATATGCTTTACATAAAATAGAATTAATGAAGCTACCTTCGAAGCCTACTACATATATCCTTCAATATTTTATTTTAGGATAAACCTTTTATGAATAAGTTAAAATAAGTCTTAGGTGTTTTAAATACAAATTACATTATATAACTTTAAAAAACCTACTTATGTAATGCCATCCAACTTATAAGAAGGATTTTCTATGCCTTTTTAAGGAGATTAAATAAGAAAATTTTTAATAGTTAAATATAACTTCTTTTTTTTTTTTTTTTTTCTCATGTATGGTGTTTGAAATTTTTTTTTCCAACATATGATTCTTTAATTATAAATTATGTACCATTTTAAGCATGTAAATTTTTATTAAGCTTGTTTTTTTTAGCAATCATTTAAAATAGATTCACGAAAAGTTATAAAAAATGATAAGTTTTACATTATTAATTAAATTTTAATTTTTTTTGAGTAATGCTTTTCTTTTTTTAAATTTACATGGTGGAATCGGTAGTCACCATGAATCCGGGCAAGTTGTCCAGCTTTTATGGCCACCACAGTATTCTGTGTTGTCCGCTCCAAAAGCCACCACACAAATTTTCGCGCAGTCCGCCCTTATAACCACCATACCACAATCATTTTAAATCTATTCCACCATTATAACCACCATACCACAATAATTTTAAACCTTTTACGTCACTGAAAGCACCAGGAAAGGGATAAGCGTTCAGTCCGACGAGGCCCGAGATTTGAAACTTGGACCTCTGCCCCCCTTATGGGGTTTGGATGAACCAATTGGTCTATGCCTCGGACCTAAGTAATACTTCTTATACATATCTATTATGGGGATTGAATCCGGGTCACATCACTGATAATGAAAGTGGTGTCCTTGCCAGTAGACCACACTCCAAGGGATAAAGCCTTAATATATGAAAAATGATATAATACAAAATCAATTTTAACTTCTATAAATTGGTATATGTATAACTATATATGGTTTAATTGAATATTGTGGCAATATAGTCATCATATAATACCAATGATCTTGTTTTAATCTCATATAACCAATTCAAAAGTTGTCTAAACAATCATTAAAACTTATTATTCTAAGTATCATAGCCTAGGATAATTCTTACAATAAATATATTTATAAAGTATATTTAGGGTTATCTTTACTTGTTTTAATCTTATATAACCAATTCAAAAGTTCTCCAAACAATCATTAAAACTTATTATTCTAAGTAACATAGCCTAGGATAATTCTTACAATAAATATATTTATAAAGTATATTTAGGGTTATCTTTACTTGTAAAACTGTATTTAAAAAAATAATGAAACCAATGTAAATAAAATCATATATATTCAATTTCTAATCACATTAAAGCATATGAGCTAAAGAGAAATGGAATATGAAGTATAGAACTATTATAAAAAAAAATATTAGATAATAAAATGAAGACAATATCAAATGTTCGGAACTTCTTATATTTATTACGTGGTGTTGAGTAAACTCTCACAATATTTCAACCGACCACATTATCATGGTCTTATAATTTACAATCACATTCATAAAAATATAAATCTTAGTGAAATCTCCATAAAAGAATTCCATCAGTTAGAGTGTTTTTTTTTATCTTTCCTTCTAAAATATTAAATCTAACTTATGGGATTGGAATAATAGTCTATGATATAAAACTTTTTATTTACAATTTTTTTGTCTCAAAATAATTGAATCTAAAACTTTTAGACTTGAAATAATTGAATTTAAAACTTTTAGATTAATTTAGAGAAAGTAACAATTTCTCAAGTTATAGACCTTAATAATTATTCAAATCCATTCAACCCAAAATTTATTAAAATTTAGGAATAACAATTTTTTTCTAAGTGAGCTACTCTCAAAACTCACTCAAACTCTACTTAATATAAAATATAATATATTTTCTTGCCTAAAATATCAAGTAGAAAAGGTTAAAAATATCAAAATATCATGGACAACTTGTTTCATCAACCACCATCTCTAATATTTATTTTTGTTTTAAATATATCTATATAATTTATTCTAGATGGATTGAGTTATTCAAGCTGTTATAACTTATATTGGTTCTTTTTGTGAGAAAAATTAGGTAATTCATTGACCAAATGTCTAAAGTAGATCATAAAGAGGACCCTTATTTTAAATGATCGGATCCCCCAATAAATATTATGAATATCACACCTTATTTTGGTTATGTTTGTGAGAAAAATTAGGTAATTCATTCACCAAATGTCTAAAATTGATCATAAGGAGGACCCTTATTTTAAATGATGGGATCCCCCAATAAATATTATGAATGTCACACTAATATGCAGGTTTAGACATAATTTTATTTTGAGAAGTTTAAAATAAAGAACACAAAAAATTTATTAAAGATTTAAAGGAAATATCACAAACAATTTATTAAAGATTTATAACAAGGGATTTTAAAATTTGTTATTTTTTTCAAACTGATTTGCAAAAATGTTAACTAATTTTTTTTTTTTTTGAATTTACATGATGGAATCGGTAGCTGCCATGAATCTGGGAGAGCTATCCGAATTTTATGGCCACCACAGTATTTTGTGTTATCCACCCTAGAAGCCTCCACATAGTTCTTCGCGCATTATGCCCTTATAATCACCATGTCTCAATCATTTTAAATATTTTATGTCGTTGACTACCCTTATAATCACTATGTCACAATCATTAATCACCCTGTCACAATCATTTTAAACCTTTTATGTCATTGACTGCCCTTATAATCACCATGTCACAATCATTTTAAACCTTTTACATCACCGAAAGCACCAAGAAAGAAACAAGCGTTCAGTCCAACAAGACCCAAGATTTTAACCTTAGACCTCCACCCCTCTTATAGGGTTTGGTCAAGACCTCATTCAATGATTTTACACATGTTTTTATAAGGGGTCATGGTCCCCTCATATGGAATGGAGTTTGAACCTTGAACCTCTCATAGAGAATCTATTAAACTTGCAACTAATGTTAACTATATGTTAATGTGATTAAAAAATTATTTTCCTTATTATTATACTGTCAAAATGTTAAAATCTAAATAAAAACTCCAAAATTCAAATCCAAACAACATGTACTCTTTTATTTTTTTGCTTTATCTTTATGATATGTAAATAAAAATAAACAAATTTATATTAATACTTATTAAATTTAATTAATTCAAAATTTAAAATAATTAACCCTTGTTATTATTATATATACATACACATGAACAAGTGATATTCAATTGTGTCTAAAACCCTTGTATGTTGTATGCCTAGAAGGAATAAAACCCTTGTATGTTGTATGCTTAGAAGGAAAAGAAATGTAAATTAATTCATTTCTGTTAAATAATAGAAAGTTTTCTACTTTAAAAAAAATATTCGGCCTTACAAACTTACTTACAAGATGAATTTTCACGCTGCTTAAAATTTTTCAAATTACCGTCAAATAATAAAAAATAACTTGCAAGTTAACGACTTTCTAGTTAAAAAGCAAATCAGCGTAAAATTTTACTAATAACCACACCTTTTACATGGCGTCTTATTAATTCAAAACTAAATCGACGTAACAGGCTATATATATATATATATATATTCTTATAGTGAGTTAAATTTTAGAGGAGTAAATATTAGCGAAAAAATATGGTAGTGTGATTTTTTTAAGTTTTTTTTGTTATAGTTATAATTATATAAGATATAATTTGATTCTTGTAGAGAATTTGCAGTTATTAATGTTTGAATAGTGTCAAGGATTAGGGTGGCTACCATGCAACATGAATTGTGGGACCTTATTGCACTGATATGGCAAGGTGGCATATTGACACTTGTTAAAGAAAGACAAGTTGCAGAACCTCACACTTTCTGTTTGTACCCATTGACGGTGTTGTAATAATCTAGACTGTTTTTTACCTTATGGATCATATGTTTGACCCAATTTTAACTTATTCTGGAGTCGAACCTTCACGAAATCCTACTTACAGCTTGCAAAACTCCTAATACAAAAATAAAAAAAAATAATATAAATGATAAGTGTAAGGTTTAAATTACATATTTGTAATTCAAACTACATACCTATTCTACGTAGTTATTATCAAAACTCCTAAAATCATTATCAGTTAAAAAATTCAAATTAAACTATTAATCAATATCAACTATAAAATACAATTGCACATCTTCATCGCATGCCTTATATCCACCTTATATTATAGCAAGTATGATACCAATAATGGTGACATGTCTTAGATTATGCTTCAACTTTTTACCGTGCTGTAGTTGGTTTAGCCTTGATTCAAGTAAGTCATTTTGGTGGTAGCCGCACTCCACCAACTTCGTCTGCACGATACTCTTTAGATTACAGAAAAAACAATGCCAGGATATTGAATTTCTGTGCGCTGAATGTCTGTGTTTTCGGATTAATTTAATATTCATTGGAGGTAACCGGTTGATATTGTTTTATTTGTAATATTTAAGGATATGATAAGTAAAAAGCTAGTAGTTAGTTGTTTATTGCGTTAGTTAAGTTTTAGCATAAGTACTTTTATTAAATATATCAAAAATTTTGAATGTATCACGATGATCATAATCAAAATGATTTTTCATTGTCTGTTTTGTTAATACCATTAAGTTTGGATATCTTGTTTATGTAAATGGCTATTGTTGGTATGGTGTTATAATTTGGATTGAGTTAGTGTGAAAACTGAAAGTTGGTGTTAATGTTAGGAGTTTCATGCACTAGTATTTTGTTAATAGCATTAAGTTTGGATATCTTGTTTATGTAAATGGCTATTGTTGGTATGGTGTTATAATTTGGATTGAGTTAGTATGAAAACTGAAAGTTGGTGTTGATGTTAGGAGTTTCATGCACTAATAAATTGAAAGTTGGTGTTGATGCTAGGAGTTTCAAGCACTTGAAATTGGTTCAAGGGAATATGTTGGAGCAATGAGTAAGACTCCTACATTTGGATCATAAGATCATAGGCTGGTTTAATGATGAACCAAAAACTCTTAGTTGGTTCGTACCTTTAATAGGGAGAGTTAAGCAATAAAAAAAAAAAACAATATGGAAGTGAAAGAGCAACAACAAGAGTATATCCAAATCTTATGGTTAAAACTGGTTGTGGATTTATTAATATCCTCTTTTTGTAATGAGACTATGTTCAAAGTCTCTAGTTTGATATATTCATTTTGTGTCTCTGTTATGTAAGAGAATTTGTTAAAAATTGCATTTTAGTATTATTTCTAATTTGGTGAATGAATTTGTTGAAATTCATTTTGGGGTGTCAACCACCATAAAACACTATTTCTTTACTTGCTATAGAATGAATTTGTTGAAAATGAATTTGTTAAAATCCATTTTGAGGTGTTAGTCAGAGACACCATTTCCTTGTGTGTGATGCACTTCGAATGTTCGAAGACACATTGTAACCAAAAAAATTGAATGAATGTTTCATTTCCTTGTGTGATGCACTTGGAATGTTAGAGGACACATCATGACCCCAAAAATAGAATGGATGTTGCAGTTTGAAAGCAGGAAGAAAGTATTGTGATAAGATACGTGGTGGTGATGGTCAGCTAGGTTTTCGTTATAGAATTCATTTAACTATTTTATACTCTTATTAAATGTATCAATATCAATATTCAGAATATTAATTAATTGTTTTATTTGTAATACTTAAGGATGTGATAAGATACGTGGTGGTGATGGTCAGCTAGGTTTTCGTTATAGAAACCATTATTAAATGTATCAATATCAATATTCTTGAATGTATTAAGATCTTCCCTTATTTAAGTGTTTTTATATAAATGGTTGTTGTTAATATTATATTTTGGATTGCTTTAGCAGGTCCTCTTTTCCTCTTTTCAACAGGCGTGTTATTCTGCACTTAGTCATGACATGAGTTCATTTTAGTCGAAGGATGGCCATGTTGTAATGCTGAATGCCCTCAGATTTCGTCCATCCAATGGACCTGTGGACCATTGTAGACCATGGAGTCTGTTCGATGGGCAACATGAGCTCCGTCATGTTATAATTGGAAATGTTAGAATCCAATAGTACATCATAAAAGAATATCACACTTCGTCTAGCAAGAATTTGGCAATCAAAAGTTTATTTTCAAAAAGGACGGGCAGGACCAGAACAATGAGGAAAGTATTGTGATTTTACGGTTTGAGTTTTAGTTTAGTGAGTGCACGTAGTCTTCTACGTTCTGACATAATCATATATATTTTTGATAACAATGTAGTTGTAAAGACTATCAAATCGTTATTCAGATGTTATTGAATGTGAGTAACAATTATATTATTTTTAGTAATTGATAAGTACAAGGTTCAAATTACAGGTTTGCTTCTACCAAATATATTATACTAACAACACACTTAAAAGATTCAGATGGACTACTACTTTACAAACAAACTGTCCCAAGTTTAAACTTAAGTTACCCTAGAGAAAATTTGTATATTATAGGGGTTGATAGTGAGAATTGAGATGCCCGTGTCGTTGATGTTCGAGAAGTCTAACCCAATAGCACTTTTAACACAGACTGGGAAGTATATGTTATTATTGAAAACTTCAATATCCTATTGCTTTTAATAGCTGGACAAAAACTACAAACATAAAGTTTGTTCTATGTTTAGGCACTCTGTTGACATTACCAAGATTCTGGTTAAGCCTGTGTAAATTCTTCCTTCAACTTGAAAACCTCCAATTTTTTTTTTTTAAGCAATTGTATATATCATGCATGGAATTCAAGACTACACAATAAATATAGTAAAAAAAATTCAACGCTATATAATAAATAAAGTAAAACCGAAGGCACCGAATGTATTTAGCCAGGATCTATGAATTTAAGACAGGACAAGGCTGGATGTGATTGATGTGAAAGACGCGCTTTGCCAGAGCTTACATAGCAAATTAGCAATAAGCTACCACTAGTTACGTGTGAGCCATGAAACATATCTGAAACGCTTTTCGATGTCTGGGCAAAACCAACTATTCGAATGAAATCTTCTTCGGAAAGAGGATTTAATCCAACTGTTATCGGCCATGAAGTCAAGAGCTCCATTGAAAAATACAGCTACTGCTTCTCTCTCATATTAAATTAGAATTACCTGTTTTATCACCAGACCTTGTGTCTTTGAAATTGAATGTTGAAACTTAAGAAAATATTTCCATACATTAAAAATTGAAATAAAATATAGTTGAGATATAAATTATAAATTTATAAATTTTAATTAAAAATATTATTAAAAAATGTACGATAAATTTTATATTTTAAATTTTTTATGATTTTAAATTTTTTAGATGTAAATGTAAAAGCTACAAATAAATAAATAAATGTATGGATGGTCAAATCAAGTCAATCAATTTTATGTTTAGCATAAGACATTAAGTCAATCAATTTTATTGTCAAATCTCAACAAAAGAAAATTGATCATTTTGGAACTTTATCAATCTTGTAACTAATGTCCAAATCATGTTGAGGGGAGAAGGTATTAATGTGGAACTAAATTTCATTATAGGAATATACTACTAGAAATATATAGTTTGTATAGAAACAACATCACATGAACTGGTTAGAAAGTAAGAGGTTCAACTAATTTGAAACTAAATTCCATCATAGGAATATACTACTAAAAATAAATATATTGTATAAAAACAACATCATATGAATTGGTTAGAAAGTAAGAAGACCAATTATCGCACATGAGAACAACATCACATAAACATCACATGAACTGGTTAGAAAGCAAGAGGGGTTAGAAAGCAAGAGGGCCAACTAATGTGGAACTAAATTCCAAATTCCATCATAGGAATATAGTACTAAAAATAAATAGTTTGTATAAGAACAACATCACATGAATTGGTTAGAAAGCAAACTTAAAGCAAACCAACTCATGTGGAACTAAATTCCATACTAAAAATAAATAATTTGTATAAGAACAACATCACATGAAACTGGTTAGAAAGCTAAAAATCCGACTATAAGCTAAAAATCCGACTATAACATTAAATGAACTGATTAAAAAGTAAAAAGACCATAAAACTGGTTAGAAAGCTAAAAATCCGACTATAACAATAAATAAACTGATTAAAAAGTAAAAAGACCAACTATGCTACCCCTAAATGTTGAGAACCGTCGCACTCAGAAAAACATTAAAGCTTTGGTTCAGGGGATTGGCTTCTTATATATGATCTTTGATTCGCATTGTCATTTTTCACGGCTGAAAGTGGACAGATTGTCTTTTGCATTTAACAGAGTCTGACTAATTTTTATTAAATAACAACTTGCCAAGCAAATAAACTCGATGTTAATCATATGTGCCACCAGCTGGACATATGGCGTCCAGCTCTAGCGAGAGGGAGGTTTTTGTTCAGAGATGTGCGTTGTGGTCCCACTTTATTAAGTTTTGTTGACTACAACCAAAAGGAGCAGACACTATTTTGCCCATTTTATGATGTAGAATGGGATCAACTAGCCATTGCTGTTTATTTTTTTAATTTTTGCTTGGACTCCGTAAGATTCTGGTATGCTGTGGAACAGATACATTGGCATCTAGGCTTTCCTTTTCAAAATAAAATTACCTTAGCAGCTAGGCTTTCCTTTTCAAAATGAAATTAAGTATTGGAACAGGGCTTTCTGATTTGGACTGTATATGGGTTAAACCGCACAAACTCTATAATAATTGTAAGTGTCAATAACTAAATAAATAAATATACAAACATCACTTATATTAATAATCGTGTGTAAGTATAATAATAAAAAAAATAAAAAATAACTGTGGATATGGAGGTGTCAAAGCTTATCATACGAAGCGTCAAATCCTTTTACTGTCCTCATATGTGGGTGAATTCACTTTTTAAAAGTTTCAGAAATTTTGATTATTATCCAGCACATTGATGAACCATTTTAAAAATATTATAAATAAATAAATGATGGATTTAAAAAAAAAAAAATTGGATGAAATTAAAGAGAAAAGATATAAAGGAATAACATGTATCAAAAAATATAGGAAGCCAGCATACAAAAGATATCGGGAAGGTTATTGGAAATGAGAAAGCATAAAAAAACTATGGCTTTAACATTCATCAGAAGAAGAAAAATAAAATACAGAACCAACAACATAAAAGCAAAACAAAAAAATATTTTTCTTTTTATTATAATTGATGAAGCTTATTCACGTCCTCGTCTTTGCTAGGCTCTATTCTTAGTAATTCTGAGATTGGAATATTTGTTTGAATAGCATTATTGGCAAGTGCATTGGTATATTTGCTTTTAATAGCACTATTAGTGCATCTATAGTCTTGTTAAGTTCCCAATGGATGTGGAAATAGTGTACTTGAGTAAAATTTTTAATTAGCTATTTTAATTTGACCAAAATGAGTTGAAATTAAATGGAGCTAACCAAATTATCCTTGGAGAGAGCATTTATAATAAGGATAGAGTCCTCATAAATGTGTAGGTGTCTTACATGTTGCTCAATAGCCAACTTCAATCCAAACTTGTACCATAACATTGTTGGAAGCAATTCCAAGGTTGATATAATAATTGAGGGTTAGCCTCCCATCTTCTTTCATGATCACTCCCATTGCAACAACTATGCCCAGATTAGACTCAGATGTCCCATCAAAGAACAAGACATGGTAATGTATCTTTGGGAGAATTATAGCTAAAACATTCATGTTGGTAGATATGAATTCTTGAAGATCAAGTTGATTAATAAGATTCAATTCTTGCACAGTTAAAATTTGTTGATTTTGCTTATATTTGAATGTGGCTTTGAAATTGGTCACAAGGTCTCTAACTATTCTTTCAATGAGGATACTATTATTTTCCTTTTTACCTTCAAAGATCAACCTATTCTTGTTCTTCCAAATATTCCATATAACAAAGAAGGGGATGACATTCCAAAGGGATTTTATTAGAGGCTTCCCCTTAAGACTCCACTTATAATTTAATTGCCAATTGATTAAATATCGTTTCATGTTGAGAGTACCAGATAGGGGAGAGCTAAATTGGAGGGCTATCTTTAACTATATATGTGTGGCAGAGATACATTTAAAGAATAAGTGGTGCATAGTTTCATTGTGTTTCATACATATTGAACACACATGGGAGCCAACAATATTTCTTTTTTGTAAGTTATCACCTATGAGGATCTTATTTTCAAGAACTAACCAAGAAAACATTTTTACCTTGGGAGACAACTTTAGATTCCAAAACGTAGCCAATATTTTATTGGTAATTCCAACAAGTTGTGTTTGAATACCCATAGTGTAAACACCATATTTATTGATGTCACCCCAAATAAGCTAGTCCATATTTTGTTGTCACAACAATTTCATATTAGTGTGTTGTTTCTTGAAATGTCCCCATTCAACAGTTAGGGGAGACGACAAAGGAGGTTCTCTCCACACCACAACATTTTTGTGTCAATACAAAATTTTAGAAAGCTTAGAGATTTGTAAATATTGTAGCTCTTATTTGAGAGCTAGTCTGCAACTGCTTAGAAGAGGAGGCTTGCCAAGAATGGGATCATGCCAAAGGTCAATTTGAGTGCCATCTCTTGGAAGCCAAGAGGCCTTATCTAGAATCAATTACTTGGATTCTACAATATGTTCCCATATTAAAGAAGCACCTGATATTATATTCAAATTTCTCATTAGGTGTATTCCTATAGTTGAGACAACACATTTTAGTTTTAATATCCTTTTCCATGGGGTGTTTGGAGGTTGAGATAGATGCCATAATAGTTTAGCCCCTAAAGCCTTACATACTATTTCAGCACAAAATATACCAAGTCCCCCTTAATTCATTCTTGTAGCAACTAATTCCTAGCAAACTAAATGAATTTTTTTTTTTTTTCATTTTGTTTACCTCCTTGCCACAGAAAGTTTATGACCATCCTATCAATGGTTTGAATAATATTTTTAGGAGTATGATAAACCAAAAGTTGATATATTGGAAGGAAAGATCAAATATATCTGATTAACACTCTTCTTCCAGTTAAACTTAGACAACCATTACTATAAGTAATAATTTACTTCTAAATTTTCTCAATGGTTGGTAATGAATTATTTTTATATTTAAGGTGAAATCCCATAGGAACTCCTAAGTATATAAAATGTTGATCTAATCCTTCCTTGAATCCAAGAATTTTTGCAAAATCTCTATTTTCTATTGGAGTGGTGTTAATTATGTAAAACTTATTTTTGCTACAATTAATTAAGGCACCTGAGGCTACTTCAAAGTAGTTAAGACAACTCTTGAAGCTCTTAATGTTGTGTTTTGTTGCTTCTCCAATCATAATGGTATCATAAATAAATTGGGTGTGCATGAAATGTCTAACACCACAGACAACTTTGATTCCAATTAACTCCCCAGTTCTACACAAGTTGTTAAGATATTTGCCAAGAGTTAACAAGTAAAACGTAGAGATAAGGAGATAGTGGGCACCTCTGGTGAATTCCCCTAGAAGGTTGAAAGAAGGTAGAAGGTTCTCCATTTATCAAAGGGGAGATCTAAGAATATTTGATACAATATCCAATCCAGTGAACCATTTGGGTTGGAAACCCAAACTTAATGATAATTCTTTCCAGAAACTATAAGTTAACTCTATCGAAAGCATTTGCAATTTCCACTTTTATGGAAATATTCTTTGATTTGAGATTGGAACAAGAATGAAGAGTCTCATGAACCATAATGATGTTTTCATATATTTGATTTTTGAGGATAAAAACTCCTTGTTCCTCAGAGATCAATTTGTTAAGCAACTTTTTTATTCGATTAGCAATTATATTAATCATGATTTTATAATAGCAGATGCAAAGAGAAATTGGTTTGAATAAGTTAAAAGTAGTGGAATTCATATCCTTGGGGATTAGAGCAAGAAATATTGAATTAATGGCTCCAAAGGGAGTACCTTTCTTTTTGACATCTTCAATCATGTGCAACATGTCATCACTAATAAAATACATGAATTGCTGATAAAAATTATTAGTGAAACCATTTGATATTGTAGCTTTATATTTAGGGAGAGGATACACCAAATACTCCAATTCTTCTTTAGTAACTTGGGCACATAAACCAACTTTACCCTCTTGAGTAAGATAAGATAGAATATTTTGAAGCAAAAGGTCTTTGGCTTCAAGATCTCTAAGTTCATGAGTGAGCAACCTTGAGAAGTAATTTTTAACCAAATCTTTTAACTTTTCTTTCTCTGTGTAGATGATGTCATCCTCCTTAATACTTCTAATAGTATTCCTGCAATAGTTTTGTAGAGTTTTGAGATAAATATTTTTTTTTGGTCCCCTTTTTGTAATCATACCATCCTATACTTTATTTCCATTAGACCTCTTCTGCAATATTCAACTTGCATAGTTCGACCAACAATTTATTTCTTTTCTCAACATGCTGAGGGAGAGGAGAAGTGCCTTCTAAATCTATTTCCATTTTCTCAAGATATTTTAAAATCAACTCTTTTCTTTGAGGTGGCTTTTTAGATAGTCATTTTTTTTTTTTTTTTAAGTCTTACATTTTTCTCCTTCCAGATGTCTTGTGGTATTTTTGAAGTAGTTTTCTGATTATAATTATTCTCAACTAGAGGTCTAAAATAATCCAACTCTTCCCATCATGATTTGTATTTAAATGGAATATTTCTAATTTCCTAACTATTATGTTCTTTTTCCAAAAGAACTAGCTTATGATCAAATATTGCACTTTGGATGATGTGACTAATTAGAAGAGGGTAAATGGACAAAATATTTTCACTAAATAGAAATTTTTCCAGTATTTCAACAATGAAATGAATCCCTAATCTTCTATTTGTCCATGTGTACTGCCCTTTTTGAAGGATGATATCTTGTAGATTTTCTTAACTAGGTATCTGTTGGAATCATGATTCTTGTTTCCCTTGTCTTTTACCAATACTCTAATGTGATATTCATATCTCTTCCAATAATAAGGTTCTCATGTTGTTCTTGGATGATATAGTGATGCAGTTGATTTCATACCTCTCTTTCGTACATCGGATTGTTTGGCCAATAGAATTTGACAATAGTGATGCAAGTGCAACTAATTTATTTGAATTTTAAAGAAAGTCAATTTTATTGTTTATGTTTTGCTATGCAAGTTAACTAATGGAAATCCCAAGTTTTTATAAGCCCTATTGAAGCACTTGACGAGCTTACTGCTTCATGCTCTGAATATCTCCAAATCTTATTCCATTCTAGTGCCACTACATGATCTGCCATTTTGGATTCTTGTAAACAGATAATAAGAGATTTATAAAGTTTCTCTAAATATGAAAGGTAGTTTTTTTAGGGGACTATCCAATCCTCTATAATTCCATGATAAAACTATCATTTTTAACTAACCTTATTTTTTGGGAATTCAAAAGTGGTTTGCTTGGATGTCCTTTGGAGTTTCTTCTTCTCCTAGGATTTGGTTGGATTTTCTACCTTTGGTTGTTGAGCGTGTTGCTAGAGGTGCACCTGGTATAACTAATTCCACTTGTAATGTTTTCTCAATACCTTCCTCTCTATCTTCATTTGATGGCTCTAAGTATTTTTCATAATTATTATGTTGTGTTTCTTATGTGCCATTTGAGTGGTTATTGAGGGTTTCCCCCATAATATATTTACTTTTTTATTGATTTCCATTGTAATTTTGTGTTTTTATTTCTTCCTCGACATCTTATGTGAGGATGGAAAATTTATTTGGACTTTGTAAATTTATTTTTTCCTGTGGTTTCCTTTTTTGGCTTCTTGATTTTTGATGCTTTCCATTCTTGATAGGTTGGAATTCAAGTTATGTTTCCTTTCTAGATTGGATAGGTTTTGTTGGATAGTTTTGAGAGAAGTGTCCATGTTGGTGACAAGAAATACATTTAAAATGGATGTGCTCATAGTCCAAAAGCTAGGTGTGAATCCAATCAAGATCCTTTATCCCAATGCTCTTTGGAAGTCCTTTTAGGTTTACCCTTACACATATATGGGCACATAATTTATTATTTGTCTTTAGAGGGGCCTAATCAATGTATGTCCATATTGTGTTTCTTATAAACTCTATTGTGGGTTTATTCCACAATTATAGGGGTAAAAAGGGGAGCCAAAACCAAATTGCCACCTCTTCAGGTTCCTCTTCTTATGGGTTTAACCTTGATTTCCAAGAAGTCATGTATAAAGAACTAGATTGTTAGAGTATATTACATTATTTGGGTAACATAAATATACCACCTTTGGTAAATAACTAGAATATGAGTCTACTTCAAAGTAAAGTTAGTTAGTTATTTCAAGTTATGACAAGTGTCATGCAAGATGTACCAAGTGTCATAAGTAGAGTAAGGAATAACAAACCTATTCTTCTATATAATGAACTTATAGTTCTATTTGAATTGTATCATTCTACTTTATATTAATACAAGTGATGTTCATAAGGATCTGCTATCTTCTTATTTATTTATGATTCTTAAGTAAGTACAATAGTGTAGATACTATCAGTGGTATCAAAGCACATGGTAGTTCAATAGGAATAGGGAAATCCACAAGGAATTTTGCTGCATCTTTGCAAACCAAATCTATTGTTGTGCACCGCCACATGCAATCATCACCATAATAGAAATAAAGAGATATAAGTGAGGTTAAAGGAACCTAAAAAGGATTAAAATAATGGGAAAATATTGCAAGATATATTTGGGATAATTATCGCCATCCAACAACAAGCCCTCCCCAAAAAAAGGATATTACTAATTTCTACAATAGAAAACCAAAGGCCATTGAAGGAGAGTTAAAGCTACCAAATTACATTCCAAGACAAAAATAAGGTGAGTTGAGTCACCTTGCAAATATTCATCCAAAATATCAATAAGGTAAGCAACTTGGGTGCAAATAGGTTCATTAGTTGAACCATAATTCAGTTTCATTAAAGCACCTTATTAGAATTTAGAAGTTGCAAAGAGAGGGTTGCATTTTATAGTCTTTAAGAAACGTAGAATGAAGTTACTTTTATGGGTTCTTTATAATTACCCTCAAGAGAGTTGCAAACATTATTAGTATATGGAAAGAGTTTCTATTAGTGCATCAAAGGAACAATAAGGTGAGTTTATTGTTGCACTATTCTAGGTTGTTTACTCTTAAATATAGTTTTGTGCATTGGTTGATTGAGTTAAGGTAATAAACCAAAGAGCACAAAATCTTCAAATATTAAAGTGTCTAAAGACAGTATTTAGTACTCAATATATACAAACTATTGAGGCCTATAGAAGCCTCCAAGCAGATCAAAATTCCTCCAAGAAGTGGATAAGAATAAGGTAGCCATCAAATTAGATAAAGAAGCATTAGTAAGAGCCATTTGAAAGAGGATCAACATCTATCATCTGTAAGGAGCATATACCAGGTAGAGAGTATGTAAGAGATGAGCAAAATAAAGGGCTCAAGAGTGCTATACCAAAGATCCATTCTAGGGCTCAACATCCAATGCATATTATGGTAATATAACATCCACAACACCAAAATCTACAATAATGAATGTCTACAAGCATAAAACCCACAAGAATACAATACATTAGTGCAACTATTACAACATAATATTGTAAGGATAAGAGGGATTCAAGCTAATAGAAGAGGTGCATTACCATGGGAGATACACCAGTCAAGAGTAGCACCATAGAACCATAGCCAACACGGTGAGCACATTTCTTCTACTTGAAGAAAGCATTGAGAGCAAGAAAAAATAGTTGGGTACTCGCTATCAAAGGATTTTTTATAAATATTGATAAAAATTGGTGGATACCATACATGCAACTGGGAAGGCAACCACTTTTCACTTATAACAAAGCATTCAATAATTATCACAAAGAGAAACACTCAATAAAATATCTATATTTTGGACATTGAACGACATTAGTGCAAGTATAATCAAAATCACTAGTTGGTTAAAGAAGGAAGGAGTGTTACTCAAAAATCAAAGCATTACTATAATGTTTCACAAGCCTGAAGTAACATGTGGGTGTAAATCTAAGGAGGAAAAAAGCTACATAAGAACCCAAGTCCAAGAAATTATGGTGAACACCAAGAAAATATAAATAATTGTAACCAAAGTCCAAGGAGAGGATATTGAAGTTAGTCACAGACATAGTGAAAGTTTGAAGCCAAGGAGTTAAAGGATGTCCATTAATAGTCTACCATTGATCAGTGATTATAGTGCCCATTAGGTGTTAAATGCTTGAGCAAAAAATATAATACCAACATCTAGTGAAAGCTTACATCATCGTAGTCAAGGGAGATCCAAACCACCTACATCACAATAGTCAAAGGAGAGGAAAAAATTCTTACATCAAAATAGTGAAAAGAACACAAAACTACCTATATCATAGCTATCAAGGGTGAGCAAAATTACCTGCATCACAATCGTCAAGGGAGAGTAAAATTGGTTACATTATCTTCATCTAGTGAGAGTGCCCTTTATCCAAAATCCTCACTGCCATCCAAGACACCTACATCAAAGGAAGATAAGTATTTCATCTAATTATTTTCTTTCTAAAAAATTGGAGTTATAAGGTGTTAAACATAAGGTCAATTACTATTATTAAAACAACAACCTTAGAAAGCAAGGAAGGCATTTTAACAAGGTGGAAGAAATTATACATATTTGCAAATCACCAAGTAGGAGATATAAGGTTTTCAAACTTAATAAACTTGAAAAATTAAATTTGCAAATACTATTATTATTATTAATTTCTAATATTCCAAAGTAGGGAGTTATAAGGTATACTACATCAAATTAATTTATTGGAATTTAGAAATATCAAATTATTGGATATTAAGGGACATAAAAAGAAGTTCTTCATCTATTTAAAGAAGTTGGAATTATATACCTATGTTTGTCTCATACTCATACTAAAGAGACAAAAGAAATCCAACCATAGAGAACTTCAAATTAAGTGCATAGTTCATTAGGAGAGATAAGGTGAAATAGAAGTTGATTATTTTTACTTATAAAATATTACAAAATCAACTCAAAAGTGAACTATTAGTTACTAAGCACTTTTAAGCTTATAGCTTATTCTAAACACTAGGGAGACATAAGGCTTCTACAAAATTTAAAGTACACATTCTCTACACTAAGGTATCATAAGTCATGTATTATTGATATATAGACTTAAAGACAAGAAAACACATGACCGAAAATATACATTGGTTCAATTCTCTACAAAAAGTAAAAGAGAAACTAGTTGCTATAACAAATAGTAGAACTTATTAGGTAAAAAATATTGGAAATATTTTAATATATCTAATAAATCGAAAAGGGATAATCAAAAAATTATTATATGTACCAGTATTGTCCACCAATCTTCTTTTAGTTTTTCAACTCATGGATCAAGACATAACTATAGAGTTCAAAGTTTCCAATGGAATAAAAAAGTTCCATATTATTAAACAAAATAAAAATATAGCATCAGGCTCTTATAAAAGTGGTCTATTCATTCTAAATATCACTACACACTCAACTCTTTTAGTTAAAGTATCAAATCTATGACGCAAACATATAGGATATACTAGTGAATCTACTATGAATGAAATGCTTAGATATCAAATGGTTGAAAGAATACCAAATCTATATTTAGAATATATATTTTTTCCAAAATGCTTAGCAGGAAAACAACATAGAATTCCTTTTGAGCTTCGTCAACATAGGACTCAACAACCACTAGAGTTAATATACACAAATTTATGTGGTCCAATGAGTGTCACTAGTATTTGAGGACATAAGTATTTTCAATTATTTGTTGATGATCACACCAGGAAAATGTGGGTATATTTCATGAAGTACAAATTAGAGGTATTTAGTTGTTTTAAAAAATTCAAATTTCAAGTAGAAAATATTCAAGAAAGACTATTAAAGCACTTCGTTAAAAAAAGGAAGTGAATTTATATCTAAAGAATTTGATTGATTTTTAGAAGAAAATAGAATTAAAATACAATGCACTACAACATATTTGCCTCAACATAATGGAATTGCAGAAATAAGAAACAAGTGAATAATGAAAATGGTAAGATGTATGTTAAAGAAGCTCATATTGATCATCGATATTGGGTGGAAGCAATTCAAACAACATGTAACATATAAAATGGATTACCAATGAGAATACTCAAACATATCAAACCTGAAGAAGCATGGTCTGGACAAAAACCAAATACAAAAAAACTAAGAATTTTTTAATGCAAAGCCTACATGCATATTCTAAAAAAAAAAAAAAATGGACAAAATTAGATGTCAAAACTATGGTAGGAATATTTTTTGGCTATGATAATGAGTCTACAGGATACAAAATATTAGATCCTCATACAAAGAATTTTTACATAAGTATATATGTAATCTTTGATGGAAAAGTTAAAACTGACATAGAAGAAAACAATAAAGATACAAAAATTCTTCTAAACTACTCAGAAGAAGATATAACATGTGAAGAGTCATATTAAAAATCTCAAGAATAAGATAGAGAATATATAGAACCATCTACAATTTCTCATAGAAAAGAACCAATATGGCTCATAAACACTCACAAGGACTCAAACCTAGAAAGGTTGCCATATCTTACCACTACTAGACCTCAAACCCATAGTCAAAGTAGAATAAACAGAGGATTACTAAGTAATATAGTAGAGCCAATATCTACTAACCAAGAACTAAATCACTCACATAGAGGGCAACAATAGAATATGAATATACATCACTCCAAAATATAAAACATAGGATTTAGTGAAATTACCTATAGGAAAGAAAGTAGTGGGGTGAAAATGGGTTTACAAGACCAAATATAAAGAATATGGAACACTTGACAAATATAAATCTCAATTAGTAGCTAAAGGATATACTCAGACTGAGGGAATTGACTATGAAGAAAAAATTTCACCAAAAACTAGAATGATTACTATCAGAACAATTTATGCACTAGCAGCTCATTAGGGATGGAAGCTTCATCAAATGGATGTAGAAAGTACCTTTATTAATGGTGACTTAGAAGAAGAAGTCTATATGTCACAACCATAATGGTTTGTTATCAAAGGACAAGAAAGTAAAATATACAAATTAAACAAATCACTATATGGTCTAAAGCAAGCTCCTAGAGAATGGAATATAAAGATAAAAATCACTTATTGCAACATAGTTTCAAAATAAGTACATATGATCACAATTTGTATACAAAAAAAATTGGAAATAGTATACTAATTCTCGTAGTATATGTTGATGATATAGTAATTATTGGAAGTTTTGAACAACTAATAAGTGATATAAAAAAATATCTAGAAAAATATTTCAGATGACAGATCTAGGTCTTATGAACTATTGTCTTGGTCTAGATATCCAACAAAGTGAGGATAAGATCACAATTACTCAAACAAAATATGCAGAAGCCTTACTTGAGAAATACAGAATGAAGGATTGTAATCTAAAGGATATACCAATAGAACAGGGAGTTTAGTTATCTAAAAAATATGAAACACCTTTGGTTTTGGCAACTATGTATCAACAATTAACTGGAAGTCTTCTATACTTAACAAATAACCAACCCGATTTAGCCTTTGTTGTAAACTATCTTTCACGTTTTATGCAAGAACCAATAGAAAGTCATTGGAAAGCTACAAAAAGAATACTACAATATATCATTAAGACTATTGATTATGGACTAACCTATATGAAGAATGCTACATATTTTTGTCTACAATATTATTCAAATTCAAATTATGCATGTTCTATTGATGATAGAAAATCTAATTCAAGGTATGTATTCCATCTTGGGACAGATCCTATATCTTGGCATAGTAAGAAATAAAATACAGTGGCATAATTATCTACAAAAGCAAAGTATAAGGCAACAAGAGATACAACCTGTGAAGCATTGTGGTTACAATATATATTATCAGACATGGGTATCAAATGAACTCCAACATTGATATTTTATGAAAATCAAGGAGTACTCAGTTTAATCAAAAATCCAATTGTACATGAAAGAACTAAACATATTGAGGTACAATGTCACTTCATTAAAGATCATTTTTAGAACCATCATATTATCCTAAAGCATATTCCAATAGAAGACCAGTTAGTGGATATTTTTACAAAGGCACTTAGGAAAACCAAGTTTCAAATATTCATGGATCATTTATGTAACTCAAGGGAAATTTATACCAAATAATGTAATACAATAGGGTGTTAGAGTATATTATATTATTTGGGTAATGTAAATGTACCACCATTGGTACATAAATAGAATAGGAGTTTACTTCAAAGTAAAGTTAGCTAGTTGTTTCAATTCATGACAAGTATTTTGGAAGATGTACCAAGTGTCATAGGTAGAGTAAGGAACAATAAACATATTCTTCTATATAATGGACTCATAGTTCCATTAGAATTGTATCATTCTACTTTATATTAATACAAGTGATGTTCATCAATATCTACTCTCTTCTTATTTCTTTATGATTCTTAAGTAAATAGAATAGTGTAGAAACTATCATAGATCCTAGAAACCATGGGCCACCATGGAAAACTATGTTTTGGTCTTCAAGGGCTGAGAAGGTAACAACAAAATACCCACATCCAGTCATCATGAAATAAAAGTTAAATATTTTTGAGCTCCAGGTATTATTTATCTAATTTTGTATTGCAGTCAAGCTAGGCTACATGCCTATAAATTTGTAAATCAATGCTTGCATGAAAGGGACAATATTGGGTGTTGTATGAGGTCTAGAGGCACCTCAATAATGGGTACCTCATCAAATTTGACCACAAAATATATTGAGATGGATGTTTTAGAATAGTTAATTGATGAGGATGGGCATTAAGAAGTTGAGCCATACTATCCATTTCATTTTGGTCAAAAGGCATATATTGGGAGAAAAGAGTGAAGACCACATTACCATAAGGTTTTAAAAGAGAATATAACATCGACATAGAAAGAGAAGAAATAAAAAATAAAGGATATCTAGGCATGATACTTACCAGTCATTGAGAATAGGAAATACGGAGGTACAAAAACCAAAGTTGAGAAATAAGGAAATCCTAAAATAAATAGGAAGCCCTTCGAAACCCAATTTTTCCAAAACCTTAAGCTTCGCTTCAATTTATTGACTACCACTCAACCATTGAGAAGAGGGAAGCAAAAGGTGCAAAAACTAATGTGATTGATAATAGGAGAGTCACTTCTAAACCTAAGATCACAAAAACCCTAATATTTGCTCCTACAACAAACCATATTATCACAACACCTATTTGAATTGGAGTACCTTAAAATTTAGGTTAGAAAGAAACCTTGAGAGCCACTCTTAGGTGGCTGACAATGCCATCACATCCGAGTATACCACTATCTAGAGGGAATCCACAAGAGATTTGTTATGTCCCCCTTCACATTGTAGAGGTTCAAACCATGGACCTCCCATTTAGTGGGGTTATATTCAATATAACCCCATTAAATATATTTTATAAATTAATTTTTAAATTAGTTTACATAGGTTTTTATGAGGGATATTGGTCCTCTCATATTGAATGGGGTTTGAACCTTGGACCTCTCAAAGAAAGGCCAAAGTCCTTACCACTGCAGGATTGTAATGAGGTTAGAACAACATTTTTTTAGATAAGTATATGTTAGTCATATAATTAGGGTCTTTGTGTCTTGGTTATTCTTTTGTTTTTTTTGAGAGGTTTTCCAATGTGCTATTATTATAGTTTGATATTGGGGTGTTTGGTAGATTAGTTTTATCATTGTCACTCTTATTATTTAATTTTATTAATGATGGATGGGCATTATGTCTTTAAGGTGTTATATTTTAAATGAATGGATGAGATAACAAAACCTAGGCTATGGAATGCTTACCAACAATAGTGGGCCTTCCACATCCCACATCCCACATGGTGGTAGTTGAACCTCCATGACTCTTCCTCTCCAACCAAATATATGTATAATTATATAGTTTTATCCCAAGAATAAAAGGTAATGGCAATGGGAAAAATAATCTTTTCACACAAATTATTTTGGCAAACATCTATTTTCAAAGATTGCATTTTTTGTATTTCTATTAGAAATTAATGAAATTAGTTATTCAGTCGACAATATTATTCCCTATTTTTTGTTTTAAACTTTAAATAATCCATTGCCTTTGGACATCTGGATTAAGTGATATCAAAGAAATCTATTTTATGGGTTTATGATCCCAAAGACTATATCAAGTTATTAGAATCTTGGGTGTCAAATTTGTGACCCCTCTAATTATTTACCTAGCCATATCAAATGATCTTAGATGGTGGAAAACACTGAGATATCAAATCCTTTCAAACAACTGGTGTATAAATTCCTTGAAAGAAAAAGAATCATATGGTAGACCAGTTTGCCCAAATCCTTGAGCACCTACCATCTTCTCATGGTATGACACAACTATTTAGTGCCCCAACACCATTCAATGTTTAAGTGAACTTTTTAGCTTTTGATCATCTATATTAAAGAAAATGTAACCACAATATGTAAAATGAGCAAGCAATGATAACTTTATGACAATCACACTATAACATGTAGAAAAACTATAAGATAAAATTTTATAATAACTCAAAAATACACCACTAATGGATGCTCACAGAAATAGTATAGTGTATTATAATGGAGGACATGAACACTCCATAATTTCAATGAAAGAATTACATTGTACTCTAACTACAAATCACTATAGTAACTTCAGTCTCTCTCACTCATTTCACTCTATACCTCAGGGCGTTTATATAAGAGTATATGTGCCTTGGAATTTACTCTACCCATGACTCTTCATCTACCTATCCTATGACTCATGTACATATGAACCACATGCATATTTACATCATTGCATATTCTAACAATTGTGCATTTATTACTTGCTTGAAGTAACTACTCAAACCTTAATATAAGATAAACTCCTAATCTAGAAATGTACCCAAGGTGTTACATTGACATGTACCAAATAATGTAATATACTCTAACACCCAATTGTATTACATTATTTGGGTATTGAAGACTTTAGTATTCAATATTATATTCATCCTTTCGATGTTTCTTCAACTTGATATGGTTCTTCTCTTTCATTTGGTTCAATATTTGTGTTTTCTTCATTGTACTTTCTATTTGTATCCTGATGAGTATCTTCATATTGTTCCTTCCTATCATGCTTCCTCTTCCTCCTTCTTTGTCTTCTTTATTTCTGCATTTTTTCTAGAGGAATATCTTATCTATGATGAATTAGTATATCATCACAATAATATTAACTAGGATTTCTATTTTGTTTCATGTTTTGAAAGATTTCAAAAAAAATTAATGTTGGATATATCATCAAGAATTCTTATGATGTGAATACAACTATATTTTGTATATTCCACCAATATCTAAAATTACTTCATGAATATAACCAATTACTATTTTAAAGTTCTCTTCCTTTTGTCACAATTCTCAAATTTCCCTTTCCAACTAAGAAGATTTTTTTTAAATAGATTTAATAGATTCATAGTCACTTCACTTCTTGAAGAGTATGAACTATCTCACATGTCTCTCATAATAATAGACATATATTTACTTCATATATATATATATATCAATTTATACATGAGTATTATGTGCTACTTATTCCTTTAAGCTAATCATGATAGGTCAATTATGGTTTAGCTCATTTTCTTTAATTATTTTGAAAGAATGCTCAACCTTATAAGTGTTGGCAATTTGAGTTATTTTATGTTGTCATTGATGTCACATGGATCATTGATGTCACATGGATCACATTGAGTTTTGGTGGCAAAAGCACTTCATAAATAATCATTTATGATATTTTGGAGAGCATGGATATATACAAGTTTTTTGTGAAAACCAAGGTAGGAAAAATAAAAGGTTTTATTTAAAACCATGGATGGCAGATTTGAAATGGGTTTTTCTTAAAACCCAAGTTGGCTTTTCGTTTCATCGAAAAAGGTGCCCCGGTGATGGAGATATTTAATTTTAAATATTTAGTTTAAATTTTAAATTATTTAAAATTTAAATTTTAAAATTTTAAAAATAAAAGTAATCCATCGACGTCATCGAATATGAGGGAGAAAACTATATAAAAGGATGCCTAAGGTTTATTAATCCTTAAGCTTGCTCTCGGGAATTAATGCGATTGTTGGAAAGCAAAAAGAGCATGTGTGTTGAATTTGAAGCGTGTGCGAAAAAGGCTTGTGAAAGGTTTACGAAATTTTGGGTCTGTTGAAGAAACGTTCATGGAGGATAACCAAGCGTGTAGGCACCTTTGGCCTAGCGGTTCGTGCATTGTGTATGAAGCAGGAGGTCCTACGATCGAGTCTCATCGGGGATGCTTGCTGTGTTGAAACGCTCGAAGCGCTTTTAAGTTTTCGAAGGGCGCAGAATATTAAGGTATTTATTTTGATTCGTGCCCCTTTGAACACGTGAGGGCATGTGGCCCAACGGTGGCTTGGCCGTGGTTAAGGCGCTGAGCAAGGAGGCGTCGAGGGATCGAATCCCGTCAAGGACAAAGGCAAGTTAATATTTTTTAATATTTTATTTTTCTAAAGTTGCCCTAGGAGAAATAAGGGTTGTGATGCACTTTAGGAAAAAGAGAGATTTCTGGTGATTTTCTTTTTGGAAGTATATCATATTATATATCGTTGGAAAGCTTATTTCGAGGGCTATTTGATTAACTTGCTTAGAGGGAGAAATAAGGTGTGTGTAAAGAGATATTTCTGATTTTGTAAAGGGGTTCAAAAGTGAAGGTTGCTTTGTTCTTTTTCAAAGGGGATTAATTCTTTCATGAGGGGACATGGTGTATTTTATTGAGTAGGAGTAATAAGGTGTTATTTGGATATTATTGTTGTGTTATTAATCAAGATCTCTAACCCTTATTGAAAGTTGAAAAAGAAAGTTTGTTGAGTGTGGCAGATTTAGTGGACAACTAATAAGGCATCAAAAAGGTATGAGCAATATTCTCCATTGACTTTGTTTATGGTGGTTGATTTCTGAAATATCATTGGAGAGAAAAGGATTGATTGTGGTTTCCTTTTCAAAAGTTATTGGTTGAATGCTTCAAGGTTTTCTGGTTTGAGAGTTGTGATTAAACCTTGTTTTATAAGCATTGTTGTTGAAGCCCATTGCTTGTACAAAGAACTTGAACTTGAGTTAGAGGAGAACATGAGTATCATTGTTATGTGAGATTTGTGGTTGAGCATTGTTGGAAATATTTTGAGTTGATTGATTCATGCTTGAACTAGGGTTTGTGAGAAAAAGTTATTCCTTGTGGTGATTGGTTGAGTAGAGTTGTTTGAGCCTAGTCAAGTGATTGTGTGAAGTGGTTGTTCAAGTTCCATGAAACAAACTATTCTATATTCTGATTTGAGTTGAGTTTGAGTTGAGAAAGAAATTGAGTTTGTGAATAGAACATATTGAGTCTCTAACAATTCTCTTTATGCTTCTATAAGATTGAGTTGAGTTGAGATTGATTTGATTTGAGTTGAGTTGAGATTGATTTGAGTTGAGATCATTGTGGATCATTGTTGTCATCCATTGAAGAGTGCATTGCCATTCATTGTTGAGTTCATCATTGAGCCTTGCCTTCATAGATTTGTGGATGATATTTGAGTGCTACTTGAGCATGATTGATTGAGCCTTTGAGAAGGCTTTTGGGATAGATTTTTGGATAGATTTGAGGTAGCTTTTGTGCATGATTGATTGAGCCTTTGAGAAGGCTTTTGGGATAGATTTTTGGATAGATTTGAGGAAGTTTTTGTGCATGATTGATTGAGCTTGAGAAGTTTTGAGAGTTTTGAATTTGAGATATATTTGAGCAAGTTCTTGGTGAGCTTGCTAGAGATTTGAGCAAGTTCTTGGTGAGCTTGTTGGAGTATATTTGAGCAAGTTCTTGGTGAGCTTGTTGGAGTAGATTTGAGCAAGTTCTTGGTGAGCTTGTTGGAGCATATTTTGAGCAGGTTCTTGGTGAGCTTGCTAAAGTAGTGGATTGCCTACTTGAGTAGATCAGGATTGCCTAGCTGAGCAGATTAGTGGATTGCCTACTGAGTAGATCAAGGATTGCCTAGCTGAGCAGATCAATGGATTGCCTACCTAAGAGATTAGTGGATTGCCTACCTGAGTAGATTAGGATTGCCTAGTTGAGCAGATCAATGGATTGCCTAGCTGAGCAGATCAATGGATTGCCTTGTTGAGTAGATCAGTGGATTGCCCACCTGAGCAGATCAGTGGATAGCCTAGCTTTGAGTAGATCAAAGTAATCATTTGTATTGGGATAAGGATCCCTATTTCTTTATGAAATATTATAAGGATATTATCTTGTGGACTACCCCACATTGGGGGAACCACGTTAAATCTTGTGTCTCAATTGTGTGTGGTGATTTGTGCTCTTGCTTACTATTGCTATCTATGTCATTAATGCACACTTCTATATTTGGTTATTGCAATTAAGGACACTAATTGATATTGGTTTGGAAAGAAAGTAAAAAGTGGGTGCTATATTGTTCACCCCCCTCTCAGTATAAGCTTGTGTTCTTCAATTGGTATCAGAGTGGGTTCCTTCGAAAAGGCTAACAGCTTGAGGGCAGATTCTACAAGAACACAGATGGCTTCACAGAATGGATCATCTACAAGTAAGGCTCCACTATTTGATGGTAATAATTATGCTTTCTAGAGCATGAGAATGAAGAACTACTTGATATCACAAGGATATGAGGTATGGCAGATGGTTGCAAAAGAGTATAAGGTTGAAGGTGATCCCGAGGTAGATAAGACTATCAAGAAATTGGTTGAGATCAATGCAAGGGCAATGAATTGTATTTTGAGTGGGCTACATGAGATAGATTTTGCAAAGGTCATGGTATGTAATTCAGCTAATGAAATGTGGACCAAGTTGTGGAATACCTATGAAGGAGATTCCAAGGTAAAGTTGGAAAAACTACAAACTCATAGAAAAATATTTGAGGAATTGAAAATGGAAGACTCTGAAGATATTGCAAAGTTTTTACTTCGAGTTGATGAGATTACTAACACCATGAGAGGTCTAGGATTTGAGATGAAAGAATCAGATGTTACTCAAAAGGTTTTGAGATCACTTCCCATGAAGTATGATGCAAAGGTTTCAACAATAGAAGAAACAATGGATATCAACAAGCTAACAATGGAAGAACTACAAGGAACTCTCACAGCTTATGAGATGAGGATAAGTAAGCATCAGGTTCCAATGAAAGAAATTGCATTCAAGGCTTCAAATAAAGGGAAATATCCAGAGATAGATAGAGATTCAGATAATGATGAGGAAGCTAACTTCATCAAAAGGAAAAAGGACTTAAGAAATTATAGGGATATGAAGAAAGTCAAATGCTACAAGTGTGGTGATTTTGGTCACTATGCAAACAAGTGTCCACATGAAGAAAATAGTGATGATGAAAAATAGGGTCACAGAAGAAAAGAAGATGGAAAGCATAAGCATGACAAAGATGATAAGTACAAGCAAAGCAGGTATGAGAAGAAGAAAAGTTTTTGTAAGAATAAGAAAACTTTCTACATTGAAGAAGCAAGTGATAGCTCAGATCACAATGATAGAGACAAGTCAGATGATGAAAAGGAAGAACATCTATTCCTAGGAATAGAAGGTGAAAGAGAATAGTGCTTTGTGTGTGGTCAAAGAGATCACAGATCAGGATATTGCAATGGCTTCAGTGATAGTGAAGATGAGATGACACATCAAGGAAATAGGCATGGTCAAAGAAATCATGAGAGTTTGTTTGCTATAGAAGATTATAATAATATCAGTGATAGTGAAGATGAAGAAGTCTCACTTTTGGTAATAGAAAAAGAAGAGGATGAGCCAAGAAAACAAAAATCAAAAGTCAAAAGGCTAAAAGAAGAATACAGGAATCTTGAAAACAAGATTCAAAGATGTCAAAATTAGAGAAGAACTACTTCAGAAATGTGATCTAAGAGATGAGCTTCAAGATGCAAAAAGGATAGAAGAGAGGATGAATGAAGAACTAAGGGTAATAACAACAAGACATGACACATTAGATGAAAAGGTTCAAAAAGGAGTGGAAACATATTTTAAGGTTGTATCTTATGTCCAAGAAAAATCACACTCAAAAGGAAAGGAAGTTCTAAAATATGAAAACAAGGAAGCACCTAAGATTCATGGAGAAAGTTCCAAAGTTCCTATGGCTCCAAACATCTAGTTTGGATCTTGTTTTGAGATAGGTGAATCAAGTTCAAGAGGAAAAGAAATTCTTGAAAAGGAAAGCAAGGAAGAAATTAAGGAAGAGGATTTAGATACTACAAAGGAGGTTCAAGGATACAATGCACAAGTCAAAGATGATCACAAGGATAATGGTCAAGAAAGGTATGAGGAACCAAGGCATGAACAAAGGGCTTTTCAAGGACATTGTTTTTCTTGTAATGGATTTGGACACAGGGCTATACACTACAGGGGTCTATGGATCAAAGAAGTTTGATTTTTCTAGAAGGAACTTCAAAGGAAGAAGGTATGGTTTTCAGGGACATTGCTTCTTATGCAACAGGATTGGTCATAGAGCTTCTCAGTGCAAATAAAATGAGCAACATGGTTTTGGTTTTAGAGCTACACAATTCAGAAGTCATGGTCATAATGATTATGAAAATAGAACTTCACAATACAGGGTTCAGGAAAGGAATGGATATGGAAATTATTTCAAGAAAGAATTCAGGATATGGGCACCATCCAAAGGCTACAATATCAAGTGTTTTAATTGCAATAACTTTGGACATATTGCAAAATGGTGTAGGACTCAATTCCAAACAAGTTCAAGGCAAGAAGGTCAAATAGGTTCAAGACAAGAAGATCAAGTAACTCATCAAGAAAAGGATATCAGAAAAATATGGAAGGAAGTTGACAGAGGAAAGAAACAATGTAATATGGGAGTAAAAGTACTCCCACCCCAAAATTAATCACCTCAAGAGAGAAGGTGGTGAGGGGGCTAAGCTTAAGAGTCATATCTTTTAGCCCCATAGGTGTCCCTTTTGCCATTGATGTCAAAGGGGGAGAGATTTGAGTAAGGGGGAGAGCATTGAGTTAGGGGGAGCAGCCTCCAAAGAGAGCATTGAGTTAGGGGAGCAATTGAGTTAGGGGAGCAGCCTCCATAGAGAGTATTGAGTCAGGGGAGCAACTTTGATTCTCAGAGATGGTTTTTGTAGTGATTGTGGTGATTTGCATTAGAGGTGTTGCCATCAATGACAAAGGGGGAGATTGTTGGAAATTTGAGTTATTTTATGTTGTCATTGATGTCACATGGATCATTGATGTCACATGGATCACATTGAGTTTTGGTGGCAAAAGCACTTCATAAATAATCATTTATGATATTTTGGAGAGCATGGATATATATAGGGTTTTTGTGAAAACCAAGGTAGGCAAAATAAAAGGTTTTATTTAAAACTATGGATGGCAGATTTGAAATGGGTTTTTCTTAAAACCCAAGTTGGCTTTTCGTTTCATCGAAAAATGTGCCCTGGTGATGGAGATATTTAATTTTAAATATTTAGTTTAAATTTTAAATTATTTAAAATTTAAATTTAAATTTTAAAATTAAAAATAAAAGTAATCCGTCGACGTCGTCGAATATGAGGGAGAAAACTATATAAAAGGATGCCTAAGGTTTATTAATCCTTAAGCTTGCTCTCAGGAATTAATGTGATTGTTGGAAAGCAAAAAGAGCCTGTGTTGAATTTGAAGCGTGTGCGAAAAAGGCTTGTGAAAGGTTTACGAAATTTTGGGTCTGTTGAAGAAACGTTCATGGAGGATAACCAAGTGCATAGGCACCTTTGGCCTAGCGGTTCATGCATTGTGTATGAAGTAGGAGGTCCTATGATCGAGTCTCGTTAGGGATGCTTGTTGTGTTGAAACGCTCGAAGCGCTTTTAAGTTTTCGAAGGGCGCATAATATTAAGGTATTTATTTTGATTCGTGCCCCTTTGAACACGTGAGGGCATGTGGCCCAACGACGGCTTGGCCGTGGTTAAGGCACTGAGCAAGGAGGCATCGAGGGATCGAATCCCATCAAGGACAAAGGCAAGTTAATATTTTTTAATATTTTATTTTTCTAAAGTTGCCCTAGGAGAAATAAGGGTTGTGATGCACTTTAGGAAAAAGAGAGATTTTTGGTGATTTTATTTTTGGAAGTATATCATATTATATATCGTTGGAAAGCTTATTTCGAGGGCTATTTGATTAACTTGCTTAGAGGGAGAAATAAGGTGTGTGTAAAGAGATATTTCTGATTTTGTAAAGGGGTTCAAAAGTGAAGGTTGCTTTGTTCTTTTTCAAAGGGGATTAATTCTTTCATGAGGGGACATGGTGTATTTTATTGAGTAGGAGTAATAAGGTGTTATTTGGATATTATTGTTGTGTTATTAATCAAGATCTCTAACCCTTATTGAAAGTTGAAAAAGAAAGTTTGTTGAGTGTGGCAGATTTAGTGGACAACTAATAAGGCATCAAAAAGGTATGAGCAATATTCTCCATTGACTTTGTTTATGGTGGTTGATTTCTGAAATATCATTGGAGAGAAAAGGATTGATTGTGGTTTCCTTTTCGAAAGTGATTGGTTGAATGCTTCAAGGTTTTCTGGTTTGAGAGTTGTGATTAAACCTTGTTTTATAAGCATTGTTGTTGAAGCCCATTGCTTGTACAAAGAACTTGAACTTGAGTTAGAGGAGAACATGAGTATCATTGTTATGTGAGATTTATTGTTGAGCATTGTTGGAAACATTTTGAGTTGATTGATTCATGCTTGAACTAGGGTTTGTGAGAAAAAGTTGTTCCTTGTGGTGATTGGTTGAGTAGAGTTGTTTGAGCCTAGTCAAGTGATTGTGTGAAGTGGTTGTTCAAGTTCCATGAAACAAACTATTCTATATTCTGATTTGAGTTGAGTTTGAGTTGAGAAAGAAATTGAGTTTGTGAATAGAACATATTGAGTCTCTAACAATTCTCTTTATGCTTCTATAATATTGAGTTGAGTTGAGATTGATTTGATTTGAGTTGAGTTGAGATTGATTTGAGTTGAGATCATTGTGGATCATTGTTGTCATCCATTGAAGAGTGCATTGCCATTCATTGTTGAGTTCATCATTAAGCCTTGCCTTCATAGATTTGTGGATGAGATTTGAGTGCTACTTGAGCATGATTGATTGAGCCTTTGAGAAGGCTTTTGGGATAGATTTTTGGATAGATTTGAGGCAGCTTTTGTACATGATTGATTGAGCCTTTGAGAAGGCTTTTGGGATAGATTTATGGATATATTTGAGGATTTAGTTTTTTTGATGAAGTTTTTGAGTTTGATTTGAGCAAGTTCTTGGTGAGCTTTTGAGAATATTTGAGCAAGTTCTTGGTGAGCTTGTTGAGTAGATTTGAGCAAGTTCTTGGTGAGCTTGCTGGAGCAGATTTGAGCAAGTTCTTGGTGAGCTTGTTGGAGCAGATTTGAGCAGGTTCTTGGTGAGCTTGCTAGAGTAGATTTTGAGCTTGGTGAGCTTGCTAAGTAGATCAATGGATTGCCTAGCTGAGTAGATCAATGGATTGCCTTGCTGAGTAGATTAGTGGATTGCCTACCTAAGTAGATCAAGATTGCCTAGTTGAGCAGATTAGTGGATTGCCTAGTTGAGTAGATCAATGGATTGCCTAGCTGAGTAGATCAATGGATTGCCTTATTGAGTAGATCAGTGGATTGCCCACCTGAGTAGATCAGTGGATAGCCTAGCTTTGAGCAGATCAAAGTAATCATTTGTATTGGGATAAGGATCCCTATTTCTTTGTGAAATATTATAAGGAGATTATCTTGTGGACTACCCCACATTGGGGGAACCACGTTAAATCTTGTGTCTCAATTGTGTGTGGTGATTTGTGCTCTTGCTTACTATTGCTATCTATGTCATTAATGCACACTGCTATATTTGGTTATTGCAATTAAGGACACTAATTGATATTGGTTTGGAAAGAAAGTAAAAAGTGGGTGCTATACTGTTCACCCCCCTCTCAGTATAAGCTTGTGTTCTTCAATAAGCCCTACACAAATCCTTATGTGTATGCATTGTGAAGACAAGGATTTATTTATTTCAACTCATGTCCATTAGATTTACCAACCTCTTGTTCATTTCCTTACACAAGTCCATCTATGTAAGCATCTTGAGCTCATGATTTTTCCTCTCAACCTTTCTCCTTAAGATCTGAATATCCCATTGGTGGTTCTATAGACACCTAAAACATATCATATTTAGAGGAGCTACTCACATAGGCATATTCATAAGATCATATGACATAATCTTAGACATTACAAGAATCAAAAGTGGTTCTCACCACTCATCTAGGGCACTTTAAGCCCAACCAAGCCTAGTCGCTCAAGACTAGAGTGGCTAGACCTTAGCCACTCAAGCTTAAAGCGGCCAAGCCTTAATCATCATAGATAATAGTGGCCAGATCTTAGCCACTATAGATGACAACAACTAAGCCATAAAAAGTATTTTGCCTATAGATATGCCCAATCACGGGTGGAAGTGGTAGTCTGCATGCAATAAAGGTGAGCGAGAGTAAATTTGCATTCCCTTTCACAGCTAGTTCACATAGGAGACTTGAGTTTGCATTTATACTTTAGTTAACTGGTCTTTAAACATATAAAAGAAAAAAATCTTCTCATGTTAACCTTCACTACACATGAGGGATTCAGTCCTAGGGCTTGGGCATAGACCTAGGATTTCACACACTTTAAAAGGTGTAAGCCTGAGAAAAAAAGAAGATATACATTTGATCAAGAGAGACACTTGATTGGGAGACACACTTGATCAAGGGCAAAGCCTTGTCATATTGGAGAGTCCACTTGAGGGTTTTCCACATACAAGATATTCAACATATCGAGCAAAGCAACCATCATTTCAACATTGGATAGAAGCTTCGATCCATAGCCTTAAAGAAAAGAGGACAAGATTAGTTTTAGCGGCTGCTGTCTTGGAAAGTGGCCCATAGGCCTAGCTTAGGGTTTTAGACATTAGTTTCATTATTATATATATCATATCATTAGAATAACATCATTTCATTCATTTGCATTCATAGCATCAGTTAATTTGCACTTGCTTGCATTTGATATATTCATTACTAACAACCTCATTCAGGGAGGCATTATCGGACATCTAAGCATGTGTTGTTGTTTCATTTCTTACAGGGTGACAAGTTCATCGAACAAAATTTATAAAATATGAGAGCAAAAGGGATCCCTCTAGGAAACATACCTAGAGAAGGAGGCATCTGTAAGCCCTCATACATTTCTATGTGCAGAATTAGGAAGCTTGTGATAGTGCACCACCCCTTTGCGAGGGGATAATTTTACCCACTTGTAACCTTATTGTATCAAAATGGGTATCCCTAATAGGGATCGAAATGTAATCGGGTTTTAATATAAATAAAGAGATATACCTTTTTTACTTCCATGTTATATGCTTTTTCATGGTCTTTCATTTCATTTTGGGTTTAACACATTGCAATTAGAGTAAGAGTGATGCGTGCACCCCAAGGTCGCTACAGATGGCGATCATGGTGGGATGTCCACTAATTTTTCATTAATTTTCTTGGATACTGACTTAATTTTGTGTGTAGTCTTAGCTTCTCTAGTCTATAGTGGCAAAAAATTAGTCGCTCTAAGCCAAAGAGACCAATAGAGCCTTAACCGCTCATGCTAACAACGACTAGAAACTAGCCACTCTGTTCAACAGTGACCATCACTAGAGAGCAACAAAGGATAGAACCTTGGTTCTCTAAGCTAGATTAGAGGTTGGTATAGCTTCTCTGATATTTTACAACTTTTTATCTACTTTTGTGTGTCTAAAATAGTGAACTTAAAGCACATTTTTGTTTGGGAATTGAAAGAATAAAGTAAGAAAGAATTAGATGTTTTGCATATATTAGATCTTCTTTTAGATTTCCACTAGGCATTGTGAAGAACAGTGGCTTATGCTTAAAATTTTTTCCCTAAGATCTAATGTGCTAGACATTGTATGTTGTTTGCTTGCTTTGAGTCCTTGCAAGAGGTCATATTTACACAAAATAAAGTGCAGCCATACAAATCATAGTAGTTCATGCATCTTTCTGAAGATTGAAACATATTTTGCACTTAGGTATATAGGAAAGAGTCATTTTTGCTATATTATGCACTTTACTTCATGCAAGCTTAAAATGAACACCACACATGCACATATCATTTTAACAATTGGGAGTTAGATTTCATCACCAACCCTCAATTCAGTCTGATGATGTTGGAATTCATCTCCTTCCATCGGTTTGCCCCCTATATTCTCCTATAAATGGATTGAATAACTTCTTCATACTGGTACTAAGTTACTTATGTTCAAATTGTCTCCCATTGTTGAAAAATTCATTGGTTCAGGGTGGAAGAGCTAGGCAAACCCCCCACTAGGATTTCAGTGGTTTACCCTAGTATATTTTTGGAAATCATGTTTGGAATGAGTACTCTTGATTATAACTATGGATGAGTCTCCTCATTTCAAATCCAAAGCAAGAAAAAATAAACAACAAAACATCAAAATACATCAAATAGTTTAGGGCACACTTAAAATTGTAAGCAAGATAAACATTTGCTTGATATTGTTTGTGCAACACAAAAGCTAAATCTTCCAAAAACAATGGTCAGAATGAGAAGTAAACGCCATCGGTATGACACCGAAGGGGAATCTGAGGCAAATCATACCCTTAGACGAATCCATAGTAACATTGAAAGACCTACTCGAAATACAATGAGATGCAGTTCCATGAGTCTAAGAGGTGATAATTCAACCCTTGGGGGATCTCCTCGAGAAACCCCAAACAGGGAACCACAACATGAAACTACATATCATAAACACAAAGAGGCCTCATGGCCATCATAATCAACAAGACATGAGTAAATCCCAAAGGCTTCCTGTAAACACACATAAAATTCTTAGAGACATGAAGAAGCTTCAAGAGCTTCCTCCTCACATAGACATAAAGAGGGTTCTAGATGCCATTATTTACATAGAGATGATGAGGTTTCCCCATCTCCATCCTCATGGAGGGTAGAGAGGGCTAAAAATTCCTCATCACCACAAAGACACACAAGAGTCGAAACATCTCAACATTCACATGCAACACCTAGAATAGATCAAACCACTAAGGGGCAGGAAACTAGAAACACATCCAGTCATAGACATAAAATAAAATATATCCTTCAAACAAGAGGAAGGATTCCATTAGAATATGACCTCATTGGAGTGAATGGAACCCCACAGGATCAGCCATGGAAAATAAGACAGTTGGATGAGTTGCATCGGTTGCACCCAAGACCACCACCCGAAACTATAGCCATAGAGAACTCTACATCTGGAAGTTCACAAACTATGACTTCTAAGCCAACTTTTCAAACTAGTGGTGCCTCAGGGTGACCCCATAGTAAAAATACAGAGTCTAACCATAGAGATGCCCAACAATATACTGAACAAGTCACACTTTCTAGACAAAGCAAAGAGACAGTAGAAACCTCTTCGAGGAATTTGCAAATTAGAACTACAAGAATGGGGTAAGATAAACACAAGTCTTCTATGACCGTGCAAGTCAACCATGTGCGACATTTAGGAAATGCCTTACATAAGGATAAAGAGCTTGTAGAAGCTCTTGAACATGATAAACAAAGAGAACGGTTGTTATGCAAACATGAGCAATGCTTAAGAGAGAAATCTGAGTAGTTATCTCATAGCAATCAACAAGATAATATAGATTATCATCAAAGGAATCAATGCGCTAACTCACAACAGGACAGGTGTAATAGAAAAAAAAGTAACCCGCACCAAAACCACCCTCCAAATCATGAGCAAAATCCAAATGGAGGGGAAATGGTAGAATTAATAAATCAAGATTAGGCATATCCTAGATTACCTCATTGGAGGAAAGAAAATAGAGCAAATCAAATGGATATAGTGCTACCCCCACTAGGGTTATGCATAAGGGGTCAACCCCAAAATGTATTTATAAAAATTTGGTGAATTAGTTTCAAAATCCAGGCAAATAGTATCGAAACACATGTAGAAGGTTAACTATTATTAGGGGTAATGTTGGAAATTTAAACTTAAAATGGTCAAATTATTATAAAATTGGGGTGAATTGACCCCCCCAAAAAAATTGCACCCAAAATTTTTTGGCTAATGGGCCTTGGTCAAGGGTCCCAAATATTAGCAAATTCCAAATTTCAAAAATCCTAATTTTATTCAATTGGCTATAAATAACCGCTATGCATAACCCTGACCTCCACCATCACCATAGGGAGGTTTGCAAGAGGAATAACTCCTTGCTTCAAAGGCATTTTGAGAGCTTGCTGAAAATATGAAAGCATTTGAGAAATAAGAGGCTGCTAGGAGTCAACCAAAATTGAACAAAATACACAAGCAACCATTGTTTCCATCAGTTCCTAGCCATCCCTATCCTAAGCACTTTGATATGCCTAGGCTAGAGAAGTTTAAAGGTGAAGAAGATGCACAAGAGCATGTCATCAATTTCATCAACGCATGTTTTCATCTCAAATACAATGATGCTCTTATGCTAAGGACATTCATCATGACATTTTTGGGTGAAACTACCCAATGGTTGAACCAATTGCCCAAGCATAGCATATCCAACGTTGAACAACTAATGAACACTTTTCTGAAGCGTTTCTCCTTTGGTGCTAAGAAGAAAGTAAATATCTCAGACCTAGCCAATTTAAGACATTATGATGATGAGACAGTAATGGATTACATGAATAGATAGATAAAATTCATGGCAAAATTATCATTCTATGTTCCCACAGAAGAAATCCTCTAGATTTTCACCAAGAGTTGTTCCAAATACATTTCCCTATTGCTACAACTACAAAAATACCCCTCATTTGAGGAAGCTTTGGCACAAGCCAAACTCATTGAGGACATCAAAGTAGATGAGGGAACCATAAAACTCTGAACCAATAAGGAGTGGAGCAAAAATGACAAGAATGGCAAATATAAGCAGAAGCAGGAAAACCCTACCCTAGTTAATCAAGTGGTATTGGCTAAGCCTAAGGATGGGGTTGCGCAGAAGCCCTAGAATTATCAAGCACAGCCTCCACCAGCCAACTATGATCAAAAAATAATTAGGGTCGAAACAAAGAATGCAAACCCCCTCATTATTTTACACCATTGATAGAATCAATGCAATTAATCTTCAATCAATCGAGCAAGGTAGGAAATATCGGATTCCCTGATATACCTCTTATAGATCCTAACCATCCTAAACCAAAAGGCTATAGGGAAGATAAATTCTACCTGTATCATAGGATACTGGGGTATAATATCAAATTTTATGTTGGTTTCAAACATCAGGCCAATGGACAACCCACTGGCCTCTAACAACAGACATATGGGCATCTACAAAAACCCGTTGCCAAACATGAGGCACCTAGAGGGAAATGTGCACAAGTCAAGCAGTTTTGAATTGATACGCCTACACATGGGTGTGTTGGGATGGTTGAAATTGTCAATATAGCAACTAGGAGTAGATGGCATGGTCAATCGCAACCTCATGCAACTCCCATAAACATTCCTGCTGCACCTAGGTAGAGGCAAGGGTAAAACAACCTTCCAGGTCCACCAACTCGACCTGTGGTAACTATTCGAAGTAGACTTGAGCAAAAATTATAAATAACTCTAGCTAAGCTATCCATTTATGAGCTCATACAATAGTCCCCAAAGCACAAGGAGACCTTGATGGAGATTTTAAGGTCAATTGAGATCCAAACACAAGATCCAAATGCATTCACCCATTTTATGGGAAAAGTACAAGAATGCCAGGAACCTATAAATCGATTCTATGATTATGAGATTAAGATAGTAACTACTACCTTACTACACCCTCTGTTGCACATTTTGGCATCAATAAATGATTACATTTTAAGTGGGTCTTGATCGATACAAGTTCGTCAATCAACATCGTTACAACAATGGTAATAGAACACCTTAAAATCCCCAAGTCCAATATCATTTTGGGAGCCTATACATCAAGAGCTTTCAATGATAATTTATGAAATATTGTAGGAATGATAGTCCTACATATCAAGGTGGGGCATAAGACCATCCCCATGATGTGTCATGTCTTAGAAGGGGCCATGCAATACATCCTCCTAGGGAGACCTTGGATAAGGTACATGAAATGTGTTCCTTTGATTTTACACCAATATGTCAAGTATGTGCATGATAACAAAGTCTACACGGTGTTGGTTGATGAGGAGCCATTCAAGTATGTTCATCAAGTGGATTGTCCAGGAGAATTTGTGATTCCTTTTTCCCACTTGTATGTAGAACCTTCATCTCTATCTGCACAACTGAGTAATAAAGACAAAAGGGTACAAAAAGACTCATCTGCATCAACACCTCATCCTGTGCACAAAGTGGCCAATGCTTCTAATCAACCATTAATGCCTAAACCAAAAAATAATCAAAAGCTATAGGCACCTATGATTGAGGAAAACAAACTCAAGGAAATGCTAACCATAGCTATTGAAGAAGGTCCAAATCCCATGGAAGAATATCACCAAGACCAAGTCAAAGATGATGACTACCACCCTGCTTCGCTAGTGTGCTTCGCTAGTGTCATACATGGGGTCATCCACCTCACATACGACTATACACTTGGAAAGCATAGGGATAGGAGAGTATCTTGTGTATAACATAACATTTACACCTATCATAGAGTCTACGCAAGATATGGGATGTCCAAAGGATCTAAGGCCGATAGTAGGAATGGTGGTTCCGCTTGGAATCCCTCCCAACTAGTCAAACTTTGTCTATGCTGGACTAGATTGTGCCCATAAGCCTACTAAAGAAGAAGATGACAATGATGACTTGTTCACTATTAATGTTCATTGCCTTTCTAATCTTGAGTTTGTTTTAAGCTACTTTGAACACTATCATTGGCATGTTTACAGTCTTGGTATATATGAGCAGGGGCGAAGGCGGCCACTTGATTTATAACACTAGCTTCCCACTGATAGATTTGGGTTAGGGTATCACATTAGAGGTCGAGATGACTCTTTAGTAGTAGCCTTAGATAGATTGAGCTTGGGGTTAGGAGAAGACATCAATTTTATTCCTTATCACCCACTAAGTTTGAGACTTATGAGTAGTAGGCAAGTGGCCACGGTAAGCATACCGCCACACAATACTTATCATCCAATACTCATAATTGAGGGCATCCTAGTAGGGTACAACTCGTGGGATGAAGAGCAAGAAGAAAACATATATGTGGCAAGTTATGATGAATCACAAGAGGGTTTGGCCTATCATGGGACTCGCTACTTATGAAGACTTACTTGGTCCATCCACAATGAGAGAGCCTACTTAGGGGCAAGGCAATGACCCCATGACTTGGAGCAACATACTAATGCAAATGGATTCTTCATAAGTGACGAAGAATATGAGGATGAAACATAGATGGCTTACTTAGAGCCAAGACATGAGCACCTTGTCTTAGGGCCACACACTAATGCTAATGGCTCTCGAATAAGTGATGATGATTTTGAGGATGATACTGAGATGGCCTATATTGGTCCTCACCATTTATGACAAGTCAATATGATGGTGGAAAGAGAAGCAACACTTCGTGCAATAGACCCTAGATTTTTATTTTTAAGGAGACCTGTTGATTTGAATTTCATTCATCACATGGTCAATCCCCCTCCACTGACATTTAGGGAACTCTTAGAACCCAATGATCCTATTGTCATCCTGACTCATGGGCTAGATCCAGAGATTCCCATTCCTCTAGAGCCTCATCATGAGCATGGAAGGGAAACCTCAGAGATAATATTTCACCCATGTGGTCCTAGAGATTTCATCCCATCCATAAATATAATATCCATTGATTTGACCACTCCACTTCATAACCCAGCAAAACCAAATAAACCTTTGTTCTAGACACAAATATGATTTATTGGGATTGCGTTGATTGACCAATAGAGCCTAAAGATCTTTTCTCTAATGAAGAGATGTTACAAAATTTTCAATTTTCACCAGGTTGTGCCCATGATGTATTCCATGATGGTTTGGATCCTTAGTCAGTAGGACCTATAAATCTTATCGATGACATTCACTTGATACCCATGCCTCACCAGTTGGAGGATGGGTCACATATGGCTATGAAGCAACTTTCAAAGTGGACATTAGTGATGATCCTACTCAACAAAATAAATTCAAGTTCAGAGAAAGTCTATCTTTAAAATAACAAGCCATCATAATTCCTCTCCTAAAAGAGAGGCCAAATTTGTTTGTTTGGACTTACAAGGATATGCCTAGAATAGATCCAAAGTTAGTCATTCACAACCTTTCATTGGACCCCATGAAGAAACCAGTCAAATAGAAGTTGAGAATAATGCATCCCACCGTCATTGTGATGGTAAAGAACAAATTGCAAAAACTATTGGATGCAGTTTTCATAGTTCCTATCGACTACCCTGAGTGGGTATCGAACATGGTGCCCATGGGGAAATCTTACGGGAGAGTTCGTATCTGCACAGACTTAAGAGACTTAAAGAGGGCAACTCTAAAGGATTCATTCCCATTGCCAAACATATATGCTCTTGTGGATGCAACCGTAGGTCACGAAATGCTCTCCCTAATGGATGGTTTTATGGATATAACTAGATCTGTATTAAACCCGAGGATCAGCATAAAACCACTTTCATTACTCCATGGGGAACATTTTGTTACAAAGTGATGCCATTTGGTATTAAGAATGTTGGTGCCACATATTAGCGGGCTATGACATACATATTCCATGACTACATGCATAATATATTAGAATATTACATGGATGACTTGCTTGTCATGTCCCTGTTGCGGCAAGAGCATGTTGAAGTCCTTAGAAAAGTCTTTAATTGACTCATTGAGTACAATATCAGATTGCATCCTAAGAAAAAAAAATTTGGTGTAACTTCTGGAAAGCTTTTGGGATTCATAGTTTCTAAGAGAGGCATTGAAGTCGATCCCACAAAGGTAAAAGCTATACTGTAAATGGCTACCCCTACCAAAATTAGGGAATTAAGAAGCCTACAAGGAAAAATAACATCCATAAAAGGGTTCATTGCACAATTATCAGATAAGTTTTGGCCCATGAACCAATTGCTACACAAGGATATCTCGTTTCACTGGGATGGAGAGTGCCAAAAAGCATTTGCAGATATCAAAACTTATCTGGCAACTTTGCCATTGTTGGCTCCACTAAGGCTATACATACCATTCTTATTTTATATATCAGCTACTAATTTCGCTTTGGGCACCATGTTGGCCCAAAAGAACATGCAAAACAAAGAGCAAGCCATATATTACATTAGTCACACATTGGTGAGTTATGAGCTAGGGTATGTGTATATCGAAAATTTGTGTTTAGCAGTGGTCTTTGCAACTCAAAAGTTGCAACACTACATGTTGAGTCATACGACCTATGTTATATCAAAACAAAATCCTTTATAGTACATGATGAGCAAGACATATCACAATACACGTACTACCAAGTGGATCATGCTATTGATAGAATTTGATCTAGAATTCATAAGCCAAAAGTCCATCAAGGGACAAGTCATAGCGGATCAATTAGAAGAGGCACTTCTTTAGGATAGCAAAGCCTCTCACTATAGAATTACCTGATGATGTAGTCTTCGCATTATCATATCTGTCAAAACTCGGAGAACCTGAGAAGGAAAGAAACATGTCATTATTATTTGACCATTCGAAGTTTGAACAAGGGGGTAGAGCAGGGATTGTATTTATCACATCGTAGGGTGCTCCATTGCCCTTATCATTCAAACTAGAATTCCCTTGCATAAACAACAACATGGAATACAAGGAATTGATCTTGGAACTCCAAGCAACCATAGCAATAGGTATTAAAATATTAAATATCTTTGGTGACTCCTTTCTCATAGTAAACCAAGTCAAAGGACTATTCCAATGCAGTTTCCCACTCCTGAAGACTTACAAGGAACTTGTTGATACTTACCAAGCCTATTTGGAATGGTATGACATCGAGGCAATCCCTTGTACATCAAATATATTTATGGACACCATGGCTTCTTTGGGATCCTTAATCCCCCAGAATCAATCTTTTGATTTTACAATCGTTCATGTGAAAGTGCTTGTGCACTCAGTAATACGATGTGAGGCTTTAGACAATCAAGAATCAGTCAACATGATCAACATCAAACTAAATCAAGATTGGTCCTTTATGACTAGAGAATTTCTTACAAATGACACCTTGGGAATATTTGATCTCCCAAGGACCTACAGAGTGTGGTACAACCATACACCACAGAGTCATTCCTCAATCCGTATTCACTAGCTTGGGAATTTAGGAGGAGCAAGTCATATTTTCCATAGAGATCATGGTTTCTCAGGATTGGCTTTCCCAGCTACGAGACTTCTTGAAGCTCAGAATAGTACCTCAAGGTTTGTCGCATACCGAAAGGTGAACATTCAAACAGAAAGCAACAAGATACATCTTGCTAGGATAAATCCTCTATAGATGAGGATATGATGGATTATTATTCCATTATCTTGAGCCACAGGAAGCATCCTGGGCAATATCACAAGCTCATGATGGTACATGTAGAGGACATTTTAGTGGCATGGCCATTGTTAAGGACATATTGAGAATGGGTTACTATTGGACCATCATGGAAAGGGACTACTGTGAATATGTCAATAAATGCATTAAGTTCCAGCATCATGCAAATCTCATGTACTTGCCATCACAAGTCTTGCAACCCATCTAGGAAGCATGGCCATTCTCGTAGTGGGGACTAGACTTGATTGGGAAGATCTCACCCCATCCTTAAGCTGACACACATTCATCATAATGACCATTGAGTACTTCACTAAAAGTATTGAAGTGATACCTCTAACATCAACAACTGGACCAAGGATTGCGGAGTTTATACTCCACAATATCATAAGTCATTTTGGGTCCCTTCGAAGATAATATCAGATAATGGGATATATTTCAAGAACAAAAATATGTGTGCTTTGATGAATAAATACCATATTCAACAATGTTTTTCAATGCCTTATTATCCATAAGAAAATGGGTAAGCAAAATCCTCAAACAAAATAATAGTCTTCATCTTGAGGAATACAGTGTAAGAAAATCACAAGGATTGGCACATATAGTTGCCTCTGGAACTATGGGCATACAAGACTAGTGTATGGATACCCACTAGGGCAACACCATTTTCACTTGTATATGGCATTGAGGTCATCATGCCACTAGAGTTGGAAATTCCAACTCTACACATAGCATTGAAGGACTTAATAGATGATGATACCGCACGACAAGGTCGCCTTGATTAGTTGATGCTTCTTGATGAACGACGATTCAATGCTTTAGAGCATCTTTGCATTTATCAAGATCACCTTGTGCAAGCTTACAATAGTAAATTCCACTTAAGGGATTTCAAAATTGAAGATTTTTTTCTCAAAGAGAACCAACATAATTCTAATTTATCGTCGCACCTACGAGACAAATTCATGGTAAATTGGATAGGCCCTTACATGGTTTCAGAAAGATTTGGACCTGGATCATATCACCTTATATCATTATATGATTTTGAAGAGCCTAAACCTCTCAATATCATTCACTTGAAGGTGTTCTACACATAAATAAAAAAAACAAACACAAAAAAATTCAAATATGTCAAAAACACAAAAAAATTGTAAAGAATAAAAAATACAAACAAATAAAAAAATAAAAAAAAACTCAATCCAATCAAAATGCTCCAAGGGTATCCAAGTCGCTTGGTCAAATTCCAATCAAAATTCTCCAAGGGTATCCAAGTCGCTTGGTCAAATTCCAATCAAAATGCTCCAAGGGTATCCAAGCCGCTTGGTCAAATTCCAATCAAAATGCTTGAAGGGTATCCAATCCGCTTGGTCAAATTCCAATCAAAAAATCCAAGGGAACCCAAGCCGCTTGGTCAAATTCCAATAAAAATGCTCTAAGGGGATCCAAGACACTTGGTCAAATACCAATAAAAATTCTCCAAGGGTATCCAAGCCGTTTGGTCAAATTCCAATCAAAATTCTCCAAGGGTATACAAGCTTCTTGGTCAAATTCCAATCAAAATGCTCCAAGGGTATCCAAGCTGCTTGGTCAAATTCCAATAAAAATGCTCCAAGGGTATCCAAACCGCTTGGTCAAATTCCAATAAAAATGCTCCAAGGGTGTCCAAGCCACTTGGTCAAATTCCAATAAAAATGCTCTAAGGGTATTTCATGCTACTTAGTAAAAAATCAAAAGCCCCAAAGGCACAATAAGCACTTTGGTCACATTAATAAAAAATACAACAAAAAACCTAAAATAAAAAATGCAAAAACAATTGCATCTCACATCTTGCATCCACATAGTTGCATTACATTGTCATTTTCATTACATTCGCATATTGTATGATCACAACCTTACAAGTAATACCACAATTTGTATCATAAATCATTCACAAAATCCAACATCATCCATTCATTCATGTGTGTAATTGTGTTTCTCAACACAACAATATCAAGTTGCTATAATGAATAAGGCTAAGATTTTTTGGTTATTCAACCATATCTAGTGGTCTTATAATTTTTTGTGAAAAGCCATATTGATTAGTATAGAATAAGGAATAGTCATGAAAACCTCAGATATTTAGAATCCCATCACTAATTTTAAAAACTTAAATCCTAGATGGACAAGGGAAGATGAAAGTTGCATAGAGAGTTTTAAGTTACATTAAGCAAAAAGGGTCATCCTTTCTTATCCCCCTGTGCAACCGGTTCAAAATGTTTTGAGAATTGGCAAAAGGACAAGTTCTGACCTACCCAAAAATGAGTGATTATCATCACTGCATACATCCCTTGCTTTCATAAAAATAAGCAAAACCCCAGAACAAAGCCAAATTAGAATCTCAAAATCCAAAGTTCAAAATATTCAAAAATCAAAAGAACAAAAGCAAAATAAATAATGATTATCATCACTACAAGAATCCCTTGCTCAAAAGAAAACAAAAATATCAGTTAAAATAAACAGTGATTTTCATCACTAGACATGAGCAAGTATCCCAAGTCAAAATGAAGAAAAAAAGCGAATAGAACTTGAATCCTTGGAATTCTCAGCACAACCGAACCAAAAGCACAACGATATGTCTAATAGAAAGGCATTATGCATTTGTGTAGACCAATTTTTGAATGTGGATGAACTAGCTTTAGGTAACCCAAGGTCACCTAGTAGTATAGTCCAACTGAGTCCAACATAGGATAAGATGAACAATTGAGGATCCCCAATCTTAGCAATGGGCTGAAAGAATCCTGCCTGACATCGGAGGAAAATATCGAGTTCTATCTAAATATATTCATTTGCACACACAGGGACAATGAATCCATAGGTCCATGATTAAAGCATTGCTTCTTCAAAATTCTAGTATGGTAAGTATGCAACTATTGATAGGGTAACTAGAATATTTGAATCTCAAGCAAAGCCCCAAAAATTCTTATATAGCAACAAATCATATCATCAATCATACCAACATTTTATCTATAAATATTCTATAAATTAGGGGGTATCAACATAGTAGGATAAATACTGCATATATATTAGAAATAATATATAGATGACCACATACTACTTTATATATTTTAATTTACATAAACTTATCAAGAAAATACATACATTTCACACCATTACATCTCACATATGAATACTTAATCAATTCTTATGATAAGAGTGATTATTTAAATTCTGATTATTTTTTCACTTCTTGTGGTATCACCCATTAAGATTGTTAATATCATATGCATTCCTTATGTTTTATGTGATTAAATCATACGGGTTCATTCATACCATACCATCACATAAGCTAGATGCATACAATTAAAGCAAAATTAAACATGCATTTAACAATAACATTGCATCCATGAATACATAAGTCATAAATCATCCATAATTACATAATAAAGCACACCATAAAACATATAAGCAATATCCATTTGCATATAACCATAAATCCATCATTAGATCAACTCTTAATGCATCACATCATATCATATGAACATCTATACATATACACACATTAGCATCTATTTCAAATCCACATCATCATAAATATCATCTATCACCTAACACATACATATATCATTTCATCATAATACCATCATCCATTGCATCATAAAACAAAATGAAACAAAAATATAAGCAATAAATGATACAAATAATAAGTCATAAAGCAAAGATATCATATAAATGTGTGTATCAGGTCCATAAAGGTACAAAAATACCCATGGGCTATATTTAGGTAGGTCAAGCCGACTTCAAAAATGAATCAAAAGAATACCATCAATGAAATACAGGGGCTGAGCCCCTGACATCACGTCCCCCAATGCCACCTCCCCCTATGGCAGTGTCACAGGTCGAATGGTGTGAAATTGCTAGTCTCTCTATCTGAGTCTGGATCCTCTGGCTAGGACAAGCAAAAGACTTCCTTGAGGTAGAGTGCCCACTAACTTGTGAACCACCTGCATCGGGTGACTCCTTAGGAACAATCCCATGTCTCCTGTGCTGCATTTGGAGAGTGGTAATGTGACCAACATGCTCTTGAATCTACCCCTCATACTCATCAAATAGTAACTATAGGCATAGAACCTCTACCCCTAGATCTGTCTCTGGATCCTGCTGTGGTGTAGAAGGAGGAACAATAAACTACATTCTAGCACCTCTGCCCCCAATAGTAGCTTGCAAATCCTGTATCTGTGTTGTGAGCTGCTCTATGGTGGCATCCTATTGTGCTATGGTAGCATCTCACTACTGCACCTAGATATGGGTCGACTAGAGCTCAACCTTGACCTCGTTCAATTGTGCTCTTAGAGGATAATTGCTCTCCTTGAGCTCCAACTCCTCCTCATCCTCCTCAAGAATTTTGGGCTCCTCCATTGCCTTATGTTATGTTGGCTTACCCCATACATTAGTCCTTGGCTCAAAATATGTGCCCTGTTATATCTGCGCCATCACCCTCGCCATCATCCTCACGACCTAGGCTACTAGCACCACACCACATCCGATCCCCCCAACACTAAGTGTATACCTCTGTAATGCCCCCAGTGACTCTTGGGTCAACTGCTGGGGCATCCTCCTCATCTAAGAGCTCTGTAATATGCTACGGGGGTAGGTCCTTCTCTGCTATGAGGTGCATGTACAAAATGGAACAAGAGGTACATCATACTATAGCCCATAATGATGAACTTAAGAGTATAATAAATGCTCCCATATAAGCAGTAAAACTATCCAGATCATCCCATGTTGGGCACTCATTATATGGGCACCACATAACATCCCTAGCCTATAGCCCAATGAAAGTAGCAGTATAATGGGGAAGCTCCCCCGCATGAGGATGACTCTTGTGTAGCTCACGCTCTTGAGCCCATCTAGCAGTATAGCATTGGATCTAATCCTCCATAGCTATGATCATAAGAGGAAGTCCTCTGGGATGATCTACCTTGATATGCTCCCATCCCCAAACCTATATAAGCAAGCTACAAGCAATGCTAACATGACCTCACTGACAAATGTGGTACAACTCATCATAGCGCTGAGCCAACAAAGACCTATCCCATGCATAGAAAATAGGCTCCTAACTATCCAAAAAGTCTTGAATCATCACCAAAAGGTTCCACAGGAACCTCAAACCTGAGCAATTTAGAATCAAGATATTACTGATGACCATCAACAACACTACATTCCTCATAGAGAAGACCTCCCCCTCATACCACTATGAGATGGACACTCACCCATATTTGGTGTCCTTGAGAGCCTTCGTAGAGCACCCTCTGAAAACCCTAGTGAAAATAACAACCTGATCATTAGTGTCTGAAGAGACAATGGCCACTCTATCAAAGCGGATCATACACATCTTTCAGCGTGATGGTCATCTCGTCGGTATGAAAGTGGAAGGTATTGGTCCAACGGTCCCATCGATGGACCAAAGCCATAAGGTAGGCATGATATGCCATAATGGTAGGTAGTATAGTGACATATTGTAGCCCACGGGCTTGAGCCAAGCCCAATCATCACCATCCAAGAGGGGCAAAAGTGTATTCATGAGCTTCGGGTCTCGAGCTCGAGTAGTAAGAATCTAAGTAAAATAAAAGAAAATGAATCATAACTACGATGCATCTAAGGCATAACTAACAATAAACATGAAAATGGTGCAAATAATGATGGGCTACCCTAAGTCTAGGTAAAGTAACAAAGTTGCACCTAATCAAACAAAGTAAAAATTTCAAAAAATATCAATAAATCAACCTAGAAATCCTCAAAAAAATAAAAAATTTCACTAAGTGTTCTTGGTCATCGTCGCCTACAACAGCCAAAAATTGGTCGTTGAAGCTGACAAGGACCAAGTCCCAATGGTCAATTTTCCAACCATTGGGATTCAAATCGACCGTTGCCAATGACAATGGCCAAGTTGCAGGTCTTCCTAGACACTCTGATCAATAGTGGTCAACAGGTGGTGAGGCAGACACATCGAACCTAGGCCATAAAATACCAAAAAAATATAATAAAAATAAAAATACAAAATGAGGACAAGCCTCATTTCTAATAGAATGAGTGGGCTTCAGGTATTCGATGCTGGACCACTCTAGGTTCAACAATCATTCAACAATAAGTGAGATCTGCAGACCTACATGCACACAACAAAAGAAATGGGTTAATAACACCTGTGAGGGCTCCATAGTGTGAGACCCTCAGTTATCAATAAAACCTAACCAAAAATAGATCAAATGGCATGCTAAGTATACAGATCATATGATAGAATAAAAAAATAATGATATACCTTACTTGTGATGATGACTTATTTCGTTGTTGCAATTCTAATAGCAGATGACGTGATGTAGCAGGCTCAGGTGCGCACTTGGCAGGCTCTGGCATGAGCTTCGTAGGCTCTGGTGTGCACTTGTTAGGCTCTGGTGTGAGCTTTGTAGGCTTTGGTGGGTGCCTGACAAGCTTTTGTAGTGAGCTTTACAAGCTCTGGAGGGCACCTGCAGATAAAGATATATCTATAGAAGCAGATCATGGGGGGATGTGATGAATGTAGTGGATGGGCAGAAGTGATGACGAAAATAATGGATGAGGACAAGGTGGAAAGGATGAATATGAGGGATGACTGTAATAGCAGAAGTCCTATTGGCTAGCTAGGGCTTTGGATTTTTAGGGCTCTATCTCTTTCTACTTCGCTAGGGCTTCGTCAATGATCTCTTTAGGATGTAAATTCTAATATCAGGGTTCCAGGGTTTGAGCATTTGTAAATGCCCTTATTTATAATCCAAACTTAGGGTTTCTTAGGGTTTTAGCTCAACACTTTAGACTGTGTGGCTAAGATTAAATCATATCCTAGGGTTGAGATTGTACTTTAAGTGTGGCATGGATTAATGAAGATGGACGGTGGAGATTAGATTGGATCAGACGACTATGGTTAATTGAGTTTATAAATACATATTTTATAATAAATATATTATAATAATATAAAATATTATATTAAATATAAAATAATATTAAATAATATTAAAATAAGCCCAATTGGGTTAGGAAATGGCGAGAAAGGTGGAATTGGGCCAAATAATTGGCAAGAAAGGTGTAATTGGGCCAAATAATTGGTGGGAAAGGTGTATGGTGGACAAGTGGGTGGTGGGATGGTTAGGATGGAGGATTAATGGCTGCAATTTGGTGTCTACACCTATATAAAGGGCCACATAGTTCCATTTATATATAACATATATTTTCATAGAATAAAATGTTTTATTGCCTTGATATATATCTCATGGTGTAATGCAATATTGGTAAATCCATCACAATCAATACATAATAGGAGGGTTTTATTCCCATTTAAATCATCCTAGTGCACTAAAATGGTCTTCTTGCTAATGCAATTTATTTGGGAGGAGGTTTTTCATGACCATTACTTCTGATCGAAGGTGAATATTGGAATCTTTGTCACCATAAAATCTTGTTATCTACACACAAAGAAACATGAAACATATCAAAAGCATATGTAGGGCCCACCAAGGTTGGACCCATATTAAATGATATGAATACGATAAATGAAATAAAATATTAGCAAATGCATATATAAACTAAGATTTATTTGATATAGAAACAATAAAATGTTTTACTAAGCTATACTAAAGGAAAAATTAAGAAACTGGATCTTTGATCGAGATCATCTCGGGTTGAGATGACCTTGCCTATAGACCATCTCAGGTTGATATGGCCATTGTCATGGGACTGTGTACTTTTGTATCCAATTTTGGGTGGCATATGAGATACCCTAGGAGTTTTGTCAATGGATTGTTGCACTGGGAGAGCAACTTGATGGATTAGAATGATCATTGAAGTAGATATGTTTGATTATACACAATATAGGAGCACAAATTTCAATCTCTTGCAGCAATCCAGTAGCATGGTCTTAGCAATAGGAGGGCTTGTAGGATAAAAATGGTAGCACTTCATTAAGTAAAATCTTGAACTCTATATTATCTTTCAACTGAGGGGTGGGTGCCAAATTATAGACTTCTTGAGTGGAATCTAATAATGGCAAGGGCACCCTACATAAAAAATCAAAGAGGAAGTCTGCATTAAAAAAAGTGGATTCTTATCTCTAAAATTTCATGTGATTAATAATTTTATGTATTTTTTCTAATTTTGTCCCATGAGGGATGCTTAACGCTTTTTACGAGATCATGCACGGGGTTAACTGGTAGTTTTTGCTACCAACTATGCATATTTTTATTTTTAAACTTGCTTTTTTGTAGCCATCTTAGGTCGATATGGCTATGGTTTGGAGGCTATCTCAGGTTGAGATGACCACATTTTTATGGGTAATTGTACCCATTTAAGTGGTGAAAACCACTATTTTAGCCCTAAGGCTATCCAAGGAGGGTTATGTGGTCTAAAATGATTCCATTCATGTAGTCTCCTCAAAATGACATGTTTTAGGTGTTTGCATAAATAATCCATTATCTCTGGACATCTCGATCACTGATGTAATGGATGGATTATTAGGGGTATTTATACCAATATCAAAACCACAATTGTGTTAATGAGCTTAACTTGATATTACATACCAAGAAGGATTAAGTTTAATTATAAGTTTTAAGGTGGGTTTATCCATAACAAGGTTAACCACATCCTATAAATACTACATAATGTAACATTACTATAAATTAAATACAATTATACAATGCTTGCTCATAGGCATATACATTATTTTATCATACAATGTCAACCTTGGCCATAAATCTGATTACCCTTTCAACATCCCTTCATAATATTAAGAGGCCAAAAAGATAATATTTTAGTAAAAATAATATATTTCCCACATATTATATAGTGGGTCTTTGCACATGAGGAAGAATCATCTAGATAACCCTCATCATTTGAAATCTATTTTTGCATAAATATCTCTATACAATAATATCCTTAGATTGGACCACATTCATCACTGTTACTATTAGATACTATTACATATATCCCAAGAACATTTTCGTTAAGACTCTAGAGAGGGAAGATAAGTCAAGATTACCACCTCTAAAGATAAGTTATTTCAATATTCTATAGTCACATAAGGTAGGTCTCAAAGGCATAGATTTCACTTTTACAACATACATCACCTTATTTGAAAACTTTAACTTAGACTTAGGTCACTTGGTTTCCATCATCAAAAGGGGATTTGCATGGACTTGCTTAAAAAAGGATCTACTAAAAAATTTCAAGAATATATAGACAAATAATAGAAGGAAGATATCATGAAATACTAGATCTTCATGAATAAGTTGAGTTAATAGACCAAAGGATGAAGAGGGGTTGACGAAAGAAAATTTTGAATCCTTTTTCTATATACCTCCAAAAGACTCAAAACCTATTACAAATGTCACAAATTCAATTACATCTTCAAAAATTATAGACCTAGTATTTTGATTGCATAAAATATTATAAATTTACCCTTTCAAAATAGGGTAATAAGGCTTATGAACTATTGTATACAATTTGATCCCTAACATTATGAGAGACCCATAAATTGATGTCATCGATGCATAGTGTTAGAAAAAATTATTCTATATTAAAAAATAGCTCAAAATGTTTATGTATGAAAAATTTATATTCTCTAATAAATTTACCTAAATAGTCCCTAGAAATACAAAAATTAAAGCCCCAAACCTTAGGGAACAATATCTAATTGTAGCCTACCACATGTCACCCACTCATTTTCTAGTATCTTCCATAGAATTTATGCCACCTATATTCCACTAACATACTACATTTGATATTTGTTCTCTCCTAATTTATTGAGGTCTTATATATAGAAAAAATGGGTAGTTCATGGTGTTGTTGGTTGCCACATCAACCTGGGTAAGTACCTAGCCAAGAGGTTTTAAAAATCCAATGCTAGGGATCTAACCCTAATATTTTATGACATAGAAGCATCATGCTAACTAGCACACCCACCTTTAAAATGTGATGGTTGAGCACATCATTTACTAACAAACTCAACATGTTCTTAAAAAAGGTGAAAATAGTCAAAAGAGATGCTTCCCATCCATTATTGAATCTTAGATATCTAATCCATTAGTTCCTTACCAACAACAAACCAATAAATAATCATAACTTATTTTGTGATTAAAAACACCCACACTTCCTTGAATTGCATAGGGCACACTATCCAAAGACAAGTAATCCATATCATCCATGTGTTATCATGATCCATTGAATAACTTCCTCTTATAATTTGTAGGACAAATTTAGGCATTGAGCATCAAAACCATGATCCTTTACAATTTATTTCCTATTTTTCCTTGCCTAACCATCTAAATACCATCCTAATTTGGTCACTTAGACCTATATTTGCATTGATGGAGATTTAGTGCAATAGAGAGGATGCTAAGGATACACAATGAAGGAGCACATACAATAACAAAGGTTCACAATAAGTCATATAGTTAAAATTCTATATATTTGGCACAAAATATTTATTTTAAACTCTCCTTTATCCCATCACACCTCAATGAAGAAATAGGGCACGAAAAATGAATTTAAATTGCAAACAGTAGACCAAAATTACTCATGTAAACAAAAAGGTAAGTAGGTTTTTTCAAAGACTTGAAAAACTACTCTACAAAATAAGATCTACTCTACTTCTTATACTAAACATTCTTACGATACTTCAAAGAGTAATTCATATTGAATCTTGGGATAATGGTTAGAGGATCCAAGATAAAATTATGCATGACCAAAAAAGGTTGCCTTGTGCTTGCTCTAATATCATGTTTTTTCTACCACTTATTTCTATAAATGAACAAAAGCAATCCATGCACTCATATATTTAGAAAGCATAAAAATGGATGAAATGTTGAATAATATAGTGGGAACCCATAGGCACATAAAAAATCACTCTATTATATATTAATAAGAATAAAAAAACTTTGATGTAATTAATGGAGTGGTGGTGGTATTTATACCAATACTAAAATCCCAATTACATTAATTAGCTTAACTTAAGCCAACATAATAAGAGTAAGCATTAATATAACACAAAAATTAAACTTTGACATTTACCTAAAATTAATCATCCATATAAAAACCATTCATATACATGTCATTTCGCTTGCATTAATCATCCATATAAGCATTATGCATACACATCATAATTAGCCTACATTAAGCATCCATAAAATATTAAACAAAAATTGCATAAAAAATAAAAGCATTCACACGAGATAACACAAATATATAAAATGGCATGTATTTATATAAAAATCACATATACAATAAAATCCAAATGGCTACAAGGGAGCACCAAGGCTCATATAAAAAATAGTGCTTATAAGCACTAAGCTAGTTTCCATGAGAGGACCCATCAGACCTAGTAGGAGCCCCAGGCCTAGTACTCTGCCTAGACTCAGTATGCCTAGATGACTTGAACATAGAATAAGGAGGATCAGGCAATGTAATATGATGTTGCATACACAAATCCTCCAAGGAATGTACATATGCCTCCTTGGCCCGCAATCATCGTAGGTCAAGCTGATGTCGGTGCTTCTTCCCTAGCATCATTTTTTGAAGACTTGTGACTGTCACCTGATCACTAGCCCCAGATGCCTCCCGCTCCACCTCCAATCGAGTAATGGTAGCTTGTAAACCAATAATAACCAAGTCCTTCTCTGCTAATGTTGACTAATGTGTCCTCACCTCCACCTCCAAACCCAAGATAGCAACATCTCGCTCCACCAGAGTAGCCCTATGAGACTCAAGAGTAGTCTCTCACTCCTCACAAAGCTGCTCTAGCTTAGCCTGCAACCTAGCCACCTTAGAGATCTCACCCATCTCCTCATCATCATCCCCCCTCTCCTCATCCACAAAATCCACCTTAGGAGCCTGCTAGGCTGCTCTCCTCGATCGTTGCTGACTCACCAATTATTGAGGCCTTGTCCTCTTTGCAGTTACCCTTGACCCCACAATTGCCACATCATCACTCAAAACCTTTGGCACCCACACTAGTTGGGCACCAAACCAAGCCATATACTTCGAAGTCACCCCAACATCATATACATTGGGGACCTCCAACTGCTCATCATCGTCCAAAGGCACCCACCATGGTTCCACACATGGAGGCCCCACCTTATCCTGTTGATGCCAATACATCACTGGCTCATCTAGTACATCCTAAGGCAAGCTGAACTGCCTTAACATCCATGAGTACTAAAATTACTCCACCTCCTCGTCCCTTTGCCCAACCACCCACCAAGCCTACCTCACCTGACACAACTACTCATCATCCCCATCCCACCGAGCTCCTCACCATGGCTTCCATATCACATCAGCCTGAGTCAACCCCACCCACATGTCTTGATACCACTAGCTGGTATGTTCCTCTTGACTCGGTTGTACCTCCTCTACCACTACACATCGCCTAGCATAGGGCTCCCCCATCTACCATGCTTGACATGGCAACCCCTCTGGATAAGCTACACCAAAATGCTCCCAAGCCCAGCACTGTAAGAGGAAGCTGCACCCAATCCCATTCCTCCATATCCATGTCACCTCATATAACTCCCGATATAGCTACACTAACAACACAAGAACCCATGCATATCCCCTTGGGTCAGTGGGTAAATAACTCACCAACCCTAATAGGTTCCAAGGGAACCTACAACTAGTGCTATTAGGTAGCACTATGTTTTCTAACACAAACATGATCAAGGCTAGGAGTGCATCTAACTCCTTTACCTTGTACATGCTCAGATAGCATATACCTTTGTCTCCCATCTGTGCCTCCCGCCATAGACCCCCAAACATATTCTCCATCTTAACTTTCTTATCATGCCCAACCACCACCTTCTCCCCTTCTACAAGCACCTTGAGGATGTGGTATACATCCTCAAGGGTGACAGTAGCCTCCCTAGTTGGCAGCTGGAATGTACCCCTATTAGAGTCCCATATCTTTATCAATGATGAGAGATACCCATCATCCACCCTCACAAAATCCAACCTAGCAACCCCCTCCAAGCCCACCTTCCCCAAAATCTCCCAATCATCATCCGTGATATTCTTCCTCATCCCAAGAATAAGAGGAGAGAAGCGATGTCGAGGCTCTATGTCCCACAACTATAGCAACAAATATTTTATTAATACCATTAAAAAAAGAGATAAATTTTTCATAAAAGACAAAGTGTTTTTAAACATTACCAGGGAAAATTGGGCCTTAGATGCACTAGCAGCATTCAATCCCTCAACCGCCATCACTTTTGCACATATTCCCAATAGCCTCACTAAGTTCACCAACCCACTCCACTCCTTAGACGTAGCTTCTAAAAGTTTGAAACACACAAGTGAGACTCACGATTCAATAAAAAAGCTATTTATAGATTTCACTAGCACACTTCGACATAGGCCTACACCTAAAATCAGCAGATGTGTCTGGGCACCTGCGGGCACACCCAGGCATAGTTGGGCACCTATGGGATGTCGCGGGTGCAACTTAACGCCTTGAACCTTAATGGCATGAAGACAAAATTGATCAAAACACTAGCTTACCACATCTAAATTTCACCAAAATTCATCCACACATCAGGCACATCATCAAATTAGGTTTTGTGAAAACAAATATTGTTTTGCATGCATAATTTTTGAGAACAAACCAAATCTTCAAAATACGCAAATCGAGTCATAAAATGCATCGAGTCAACCAAAATTTTCACAAAACTAGCATCCAACCATTCTGCATCATATTCTTCATCATCCAACACAATTTCACAAATATTGGAGTTGATTTGACCAATAAATCTCTCGTTTTATGCACAATAAAACAATAAAAGAAGCACAAATTACAAATCATACATCCATCAACTCTACATTTAGCAAAATCACTCCATCACTCATCCAAAATTCTTCCATCACCATCTCTAAATTCATCAATCATTTCATTCACCATTTTTCCAGTTCATTCAAGCGAACCTCGTATCTAGTGGTCTATTCTATCTCCTTGGTGATTGCAGCGATAATAATCCATGCAATTCGGTAAGATGAACAAACCACCATAAGGACACTTCACCATGATCATCATCAACTATCTCATGGTCCAAGATCACAATCAAATTGGGCACTTCACATTTTAGAGTGAAACCTTACCAAGAACAATTTGCACAACTACTATCATTGATGGCCTAGTTTGTGAGGCTTAACACATGAATAAAAACTCAAATTTTATCATTTTCTCTTCAAAAACCTAATGATTGACACTAACTAGAATGATTAGTTCCAATTATGAGAACGGTCACCAGCAGGCTATCCATAGTTCCTTTATATTTTTATTTGTATTATCATACTTGCATATTAATGACATCAGAGAGCACACTATTCGACAGTATCGAATCATCCCAAAATTTGGGGCAACCACAATTTGATTATGATTTCTCACAATGAGATACATCTTACATGATCATGACATTGGATAAAATCCCCTTTCAACCATTGGGGCAAAAACAGTATCACATTTTACATCATTCATATCATCCACAATCACATGGTATTATACACCAACATCCTTTTCCACCATTGGGGAAAAAATAGTATCACATTTTACATCATTCATATCATCCACAATCACATAAAATTGCATTACATCATTCATCACTTGCACAAAATTCTTTTTCAATTGGTTCATGAGAATGCTTCTCATTCACCAATTGAGGGGGTAAGCTACGAAAATTCCAAAATTCTTTATTATTTTATCTTCAACATCAGTGCCCAAATCCAAAAATAGAGAGAAGCTACTTTTGTGCCCATATCCCACGTAGGTGTCTCATATTTTTGCACCATATTGTGTTTCATGAAATATGGTACAAAAAGGGGCATCTGTAGACACCAAATTGCAGCAATTAGTCCTCCATACTAACCATCCCACCACCCACTTGTCCACCATACACCTTTCCTACCAATTATTTTTCCCAATTACACCTTTTCCACCATTTTCTAACCCAATTAGGCTTATTTTAATATTATTTTATATTTAATATAATATTTTATATTATATTATAATATATTTTTTATAAAATATGTATTTATAAACCCAATTAACCATAGCCGTCCGATATAATTTAACCTCCACCATCCATATTCATTAATCCATGCCACACTTAAAGTACAATCTCAGCCCTAGGATGTGATTTAATCTTAGCCACACAATCTAAAGTGTTGAGCTAAAACCCTAAGAAACCCTAAGGTTGGATTATAAGTAAGGGCATTTGCAAATGCCCAAACCCTAGAACCTTGGAATCCTGATATTGGAGTGTGCATTCTAAAGAAGTCATTGGTGAAGCCCTAGTGAAGCAAAAAGTGATAGAGCCCTAAAAATCCAAAGTCCTAGCTAGCCATAGGTCTTCAACTATTCCAGCCATCCCCGCATCCATTCCCCATACATTCTCCATCACCATCATAGTCCCCATGCATCCGTCGCATCCTTCGCACCCCCGTGATCTTCTTCTATAGATTTACCCTTACCCGCAGGTGCCATCCTGAGCTTTCCAAGCTCGCTGTAAAATCTTGTCAGGTGCCCACCAGAGTCTGTCATTCAGTAGGTGCATGCCATAGCCTATGAAGCTTGCTGCAAAAGCTTTTTAGGTGCTCACCATAGCCTGCCATATCTAGCATGTGCACTCTAGATCCTATGAAGCTCACGCCAGAGCTTGTCAAGTGCGCACCAGATCCTATTGTAATCACCAGAGTGCAATTCAGAATCTACTGCATCTCTCCATCTACCGTCAGATCTACAACAATAGAGTAAAGTATCACTACAAGCAAGGTAAATATAAATTTTTGTTATCATTTGCTATTATTTCATCTTACATATACCGACTTACATAGATCTAGGGTTTTAGTTTTTATTTCTAAGGGTTCACACTGTGGAACCCTCCTTTTGTTTACTAACAACTTTATTGTTTGTTGTGTGTGTAGGATTGGATAACTTCAATCAAAAGAGCATTGGAAGACTACTGCAGTCAGAGTGGCCCAAATACACGGATATCTGAAGCCCACTCACCTTGTTGGGAGCAAGACACACCATTTGAAGACACTTCATTATTGTGGCTAGGGTTTCGGAGAACCCTAGCATCTTGTACCTCTTTGTATAAAATACTCGTTGAGTATAGATTGTATCAAAAGGAGTTTATTAGCTCCACCCATATTTTGAATAAAATTATCTTTTTGTGCAATCTTGTGTTTCTTTGGGTTATTTGCTTTCTTTATTGTTTAAGTGTCGTGTTCTTGTCTTCTCACTAAGTTTTTTTTGAGAAAAAGGTGCACTATGTGAGGTATATCATATCAACAAATATTACAATTGACCCTACAAAAATTAAAGCCATTATGGAAAAATCACTACCTCAAAATGTCTATAAACCTCATAAAATTTTGGGATTAACAAGATACTATAATAATTTCATTGACAAATTATCCAAGATAGCTCATCCCATTACCTCACTCTAGAGAAAAAATTAAAATAATTATTTGGACTAAACAATATGAGAAGGCATTTTGGTTGTTTCAAGAAAGGATAACTCCAATACTTATAGTACCTAATCCTAATGAAGAATTTATTATAATAATTGATGGCTCCAAAGAAATATTAGAAGTATCAATGTAAGAAATCCAAGTAGTGGCCTATGAATAACATAAATGAAAGCTACATGAAACAAAATTATGCATTGCATGACCTGGTGTTAGTGGCAATTGTTCATATTGTGGGAATGTTAAGGTGTTAATTTTTAAGTGATCATATTAAAGTAGAAATTGATCAAGGACTAAAGCATATTTTCATAAAATCTAAATTAAATGCTTGTAAATGATAATGGTTGGATTTTCTATATGAATACAAATTCAAAATTAGCTATATCAAGGGAAAGGAAATCTTGGTAGCTAATATAGTTAGTTGTAAGAGGTACATCATTGCCATGGCTACTATTAGGTCAACTTTCAAATAGAGTTTTGAGTCAAATTAATGAGGATGAGCATTACTAGAGAGTAAATAATGATCTAAAGATAGATTTATAATACCATAATAAGTATGGGTATTAGTTATAAAGAGATGAAATCCATAGGTTAAGACATAAATTTTATGTGCTTGATCAAGATTTTTTGAGACACATGGTTATTAAAGAGTCATATAGTACTCCATATTCAATGCATATCAATGTAACATAGGTTATTGAAGACCTAACACATGCATCCGATAGGATTATTATGTCCACATGATGTGTAAAAACGAAAGCAACAAGTGTTCATCATGGAATTTTTTCAAGGGTTATTGATGTCCAGGAAAAACTTGATATAATTCTTATGGTGGTTGAAACATTGACTAAAATAGCACATTTTATTCATGGAAACCTAAAGGATGGTGCTCCAATTTTGGTATAAATATTTATGTAAAAAATATTAAGGTTTCATGGGGTGCCTAAACTAATAATATTAGATAGAGACATAAATATCATTCCTTAGTTTGATAAGCCTTAAATATTACATTAAGAACCAACCTCAACATAACTTTAACATATCACATCAAAATTCATGGTCAAAACAAGAGGGTGAACCAGGTATTAGAGGATTTATTCAAAATATACTAGATGCATCAATAATACAAATGGGAAGAGTATTTTCCATTGGTGAAGTTTACTTACAACTCTTACCATTATATTCTAGTTATTGATCCTTTCTTATTTACTATATATAAGGAAGTATTGTACACTTATTAGTATGATATGGTTGAGGATTGAGTGGTCCTTTGTCTATACATAATATAAGAAATGGATGAATAGTTGAAACTAATCAAGTAATAGCTTAAATAATATAAATAAATGTAGAAGAGATATGCCAACAAAAAAAGGGTTTCAAAATAGTTTGCAACAAATTATAAGATTTTTCTCAAGGTACAACCTCAGAAGAGCTCAATAAAGATTGGCAAGTAAACTAAACTAGAACCTAAATTTGCTGGACCTTTAGAAATTTTTAATGTTGTCAACTAAATCATATATAAAATTTATCTTCCCCTAACTCATTCTCAGATCCATAATGTACTTCATGTCTTTTTGTTTGAACCTTATTAGGAAAATGAATCTCATGCCATTGACTGATGATATTTGTAGGTCTATGATCCAAGGGTTGTTTAAGTTGAATCTATAGGAATCTTAGAGACATGTAAATTACATTTGCATAATAGAGAGATATCATAGTCCAAGATCTAGTGGTACAAACACACTAAAAACAATTACATATGGGAGGATTTTGAAGAGTTTTAGAGGTATTTTCATCATTTATTTTCATAAATAGTGATGTCATTGATGCTAAGATAGTACTATTTGATAGTATCATAGATGAATTAAGGTGATTTATGTTTGATAATATTATGTTTTTGTTTAGACGAATCATTTGAGATTTTTATATTTTGTATTATTACAATAATGATATTATATATCTAAATTGATATTTTACTACCAGTGAGATGATGACTCTTTCTATAGCGAAAGAATGACATAGCTTAATTTTATTTAATTAATTTATGGTAATTTAATTTCAACATGTGATTTTATTTTAAATGATGTGAAATAATGATTTAATTTTTAATGGGAATATGATTATATTTGATTGATATTCAAATCAATATGAATTATTATATATGTAATAAGACTAACTATAAATATGGTTTGAGTGCTTCATAAGGGTTAATTTTGACCAAGCACAAGTAGGAGGCCATTGGGGAGAGGATTACAAATGTTGAGCAACAACATACAAGAACATATAAATTCATGCAAGCACCACCAATTTAATTTCTATACATATAATTTATTTTATAATTTACAAATAGTTTCTTTTTAGGTGCATGCAAAGGAAATCATGTGGATGGTGTGTGATGCATAAAACAAATATTTTGATGTCTTTTGAACCCATGATGGAATCCTATACATTTAACTATGGATTAAGGGGAAACATACAAATGTGTTTAATTACCTCCTTATATAACCTAGGTTGTATCCCTAGGCCTTATTACCCTAGGATACCATGATAGAACTTTGGATGAATAAAAATGACATACTTGGAAAGGAACCCATGGAATTAAAACAAATATTTTAATTCTCCCATTAACATTAGGTGACTAATTTGGCCACTAAAACCCTAACTCCTAATTAAAAATATCTCCTTTTAGGATGATCGTTTTTAGAGATTCAAATTTAGAAATTATTAGAAAACAAGGAGTAAAGGGATGGGCATTGCATGGTGAAAACATAGAATAAAGCTTTGGAATTAGTCTTAAAAATAGAATTTTCTATATTTTAAAACCATTTTGATTCCTAATATGAGTATCCTAAAATTGGATTTTTTTCCAAATTGAAATATGGTGAGCTGAAGTGAGAGTTAAAGAAATGACTAAAATGCATTATCAAGTATGGAAAAGAGGACAATCATTAGGGAGTGGAATTGTGAATGTCAAGAAGGATAAAGAAGTTTCTTCAAGGTATATAACTTTAACTTGGGGGAAAGTCAAAATTAATCCATTGGAGAGGTGTTCTATGAATTGAGTAGATGACATTAAGTCATTCTTTCCTAGTTTGATACCATGCAAGAAATAGTTCTTCTCTCTGGGCATCTTTTTATTTGAAAAGTGTTTTGGAAAATTGAAATATGTTTCTTTCTATACAAACTATTTAAGTAATTTCAATTATTTATCAGAAAGGAAATATGGGTATTGATTTTTCTAATATAATATCTATCCATATACAGATTTTGATGGATGAAAACTCATATTTTTGGTGTGATTTTTATTTTTTATTAAATTTATTTGAAAAAATACTAGCTAGGGATGTAAACTCTTATGTTTTATCCTATAAATTATTTGAAACATTTCTTGGTTGTGTTTACTTAAGAGAAAATAAACCCAATAATAAAAATATTTATTTTAGAATTCATGCTGATAAAAAAAGAAAGACAATCTCTTGTAAATCTTCAATAAGGTATATCAAAAGTAAATCTATTCCAAACCATGCCTTGTTTACATTCATTTGTTGTAAATGATATATTCCCTTTCAACCTATTTTTTTTTTTTTAATTGTATGACTTCAAAATTAGGGAATATATTTATATAGATATTTGCATGATGATAATTTTAGTAATTTTTGTCTTATTGACCACATTAGATGCCATGCTAAAAATTAGGGGTATTTGGTTGTAATTGATGCTTAATTTAGTTAGAAAACTTGGCACCCTAGTAGAGAAATATTGGTATAAATATATTTATATCATTTTGGTTGACTAAATTTATAATATGATATTGAAATTTTGAGCCCTAAATCAACAACTCTATAGCAATTCTTCTTGACCATGAATAATATTACATTACAAAAATATAATATATGGATTGTAGAAGACCTTATTATCCTTAAGTAAACATGGTTGTAAAATGTATGATGTATTGACTATAGAATAATTGATTATATCTATTGAATTACCAAGAATTATGGCTAGAGATGACATTCTACAAAAATAATTTAAAATGTACCATTGTTGACTAATGTCACAATGAACTCACAAATGTGGATTGATGACCCTATTTAACCAACATATGATGGAATAAGGGAAGAATTAAACTTACTAAATGTAAGTTGTTTATGATATGAAATCCTAGGTGAAGAATATAATAAATGAGACTTCAAATTTATGCACTCTAATCTTCATTGTCATGGAAGAGATTTCTTCTTTACTTACCTTAAAAATTATAGCCTATGTAATTAAAGAAAGGATATGGATTTTGATGGTTTGGATTTCAAAATAGGTATTTATAATGTAATTTTGATGTGAGTCAATAATTATCATAATATGTTCTAATAATTGGGTGTATTCTAAAAAGCCACTTGATTTTAAACTTAATGGAAAATAAGGAAAATAATCTTATTTGAACCTCTCTAATTGATTAGGATTATATGTTAGATGAATAAATAGTGCTGAACATAGAAACAATATTTTACTTTATGATAGATCTTGATAGAATATTTTGATATCATCAATATTGTAATGTGGTTGAAACTACTAAGTCATTTTTCAAAAGCCATGATATTCCTTAATATTATTTTTAAAATTTGGATATGCATATGAGATACTAGTCCATATGTTGAATCTATATAGTAGATTTATAAGAATTAGGAATCATTAATTGGAAAAACCTTATAAAAATTATTTTAGTATTGATTTTTAAACTATTGCTCACATATATTAATATCATGGATGAATGTAAGGGGGATTAATTTCCTATTTTAATTTTTAATATGAATGATTTTTGTTGTCTGCTAAGTAGAACCATGATTCCATGGTAGTATGTTGAATGTATATAGTTTATATTAATCATTAATATATATGCATATTATTTTATTTAAATTAGTTTTATAGTGCATATGTACATCTAAGTAGCTCATGCACTCATATAATATTGTAGCTCTATCCTAGGTAGGAAAGGAAAAACCATAGAACCAAAGTTTGATATATAAATAAATATAGAAAGAAGGCATATTTATATTGTAAATAAAATTGCAATATAATTTTTATATGGATTAAGAAAGTGTTGACATACTCATAAGCATCAACATGTGCTTTTAAAGTATAGAGTAACTATATTTCATTATACAAATTGGGTGGACTATATAAGAAAATTCTTGGTCAAGCTTCATTTAAATGCATGTTATCAAAATTTGCATGAGATAATGATCCAATTTATGTAAATGTGATGCATTAATGATAAATTTATTTGCATTATTTATGTGGACTTCATATAAATAGGTCGTATCCATTGTTTGTTAACCTACATAATGTTTTTGAATTCATGTAGATAGATTGACCCATAGACAATTTTTTCTCTCTATCATGTCAATGACTTGTATTTGTATTCCTCATAGATGGATTAATTATCTTGGGTAGGAGAAAGAACTAAGGAAATTCCTCACACCAATTCCATGGTTGGGTATAAATCATCTTGTTGATGCTCTCATGTCTAACAATTTTAATAAAAGTAGGTATATTTCTTCTTTATCCATACTAAATAGAAAAATAAATAGTGGGTATAATGGTCTATGTGTGATTGTTTAAGAGTGGAAATACTAAGTGTATATGTCTTATATTGTTTTGACAACCACTCTACTCAAAGAGATTAGAATCCATGAATGTAAGAATTACTTCACAGGATCTCTAGACTAAATTCATGAATGTCATCTACTAGAAATGTTAAATTTGTTGATAACATAACTAATGATCTCATGATTGAAGACTTGTAAAATTAACTATATATTACATATGATATTGTATTTCTTATGCTTATATATATTTATACACGGTCCTTCTATATACACTTGGTATTACAAAAACTATTTATTTTTAGTATATAACTCTATAGCAATCAAAATAAAGAATAGTTATACTTCTTATGGGTGATTAAAAGTAGGAAATGTGTATCCCAATTCCATTGTAGTATTGCACACCTATATTGAGGCCTATTGCATTCCATGTTACTAATGATGATATTCATAGATAATTTAGAGGATTTGGTTGGATTATGTATTTGAAATAATTTCTTGATTGGTTTTAAATTCTATAGCAAAAAAGGCTTAGGACTAATTCCAAACCAAGTTAATATGGAAATATACATCTCCATTTGATTTCAGCATTGAGAATTATCTTCTTATAACTGATATATTATGAATATTATGTGCTTATTGTTTAAAATTCTAAAACAAGCCATGCCATGAACAACCTATTGAACTATAAAAAGACTATTATGTATTCTTAAATTAAAGTGTAATGAGTTCATGTAATTATTTTGAACTATTGTTAATTTATTTACTAAAAAAATAGTGTGTTTTAAACTAATTGAGATAATTTCATATTGTATCCACTACCATGAAAGGATTTTTGTACTTTGTAATGATTTTAACTAATGTTTCATGATGTTTTGAGTGTATATAGGGTGATTACTGGATCATAATGAAAATGTCAAGTTTAAATTATGGTGTCCAACTAAGGACAAAATATATAGTATTATTAATGCAACTTTATGGATTACTAGTTTTGATACATGAAAACACATTAAATATGTATTTATTCAAAATTATTATTTTTGGGAGCAAAAGTGAACTATCCCTATGCTCTACAAATAATGGTTTGTAAGGTTAACATAGTGATAGAATAAGGAACCTTGGGTTCATATAGATGATAAGCAAGGGACTGACCTATTGATGAACACCCAATGTATTTTGAATTTAATATGGTCTAAAATTATAAGAGAGTGATAGAGAAATCTTGTCATGGTTGTTAAAATAAGTGGTAATTCCTTGAATAAATTATGCTTGCTATCTATACTAAAAATATAAATAGGAGATCCTCTTATAAATTTATGTTTGCAAACAAACAAATAAAAAAATTATGCTTGGTAGAGTGGTTGAGTTTAATATTATATAACTATTGGGTAGAGTGAAGATACACACCCTAAGCTTCCCTTCATAAGAATATGAGATAAAATAAGGCCATGGAAAAAAGGGTTACATAAATTATTCAAGGACTTGAATGACACCTAGCAAGTTATCCTAACTTAAGTGATGACTTTTTTAGTTTATGTTAACATTTATGAAAATGGAATCAATATGTATTCATTATAGAGAAATAGCTAGAATGGATGCTATCTATCCCAAATAAAATTATGGTGTTGTTTGAGATTCTTATTGAGAATGTGCAAATATATGTAAGCTTATGAACTGAAGTTAATACCTCTCTCATCCATGAGAGATTGATAGTGTTGATAATGAATATCAACACAATCCATTAAGGAAGAATTTAATTCTATGAACAAACTATGAACCTATTTAAATTCATGGATTAGATACATATTTTGAGGCTTATAAAATTGGTCTTTGCTTATAAATTATCAAAAACATTTAGGCTAAGTGGATTATTTGAAATTAATATGACACTCATTTGATTTAATAAAACCTAATATTGACTAAATATTTGTATACGAATGAGATGGATACATTATAGAAATAATAATATTTTTAGTGTTAGGAGATTGTGTTCTCCCATGTGGTGAATTTTTTTAATTATAATTATTTATAATAAATATAATTATTAAAAAAGTATTTCTATTTTTTACCAATATTGACTAAAAGGGGGTTGTTACATATGGTATTAGAGTCCAACTTAAATTCTAGGGATACAATAAGCTCATCAATACTAAACTACACATATTTATGATGTAACTATGACAATATTTAACTTATAAAATGTAATACATTCTAATTGTAAAAATATGAATGTGGGAATGATAGATAAGCTTGATCAAATTCTCTCCATTGTAATAAATTATTGGTAGAGTGTCCACCCTAGAAAAAAAAGTCCAGGAATGACCAAGTGAGTAGGAAGAGAATAATTAGTACATGGATTATAATTATAGGAATATTTAGAGTGATCAAAATTCTGGAAGCAATAATAAAGAGTCCACGTAGATGAAACAATATTACATTAAGTCATGAAAGAATAAGAAACCTCACGTAGATGAAGAGGTATCCAAGAATTTTGATAATATTACATTGTCTAAAAATAACAATAAAACCCTTGGACATGTAGATGAGTCATGGATTATTATAGATGAAATTATTTAAACATTACAACTTTACTAAAGAGATCAAGGTGGTATGGGTTGCATACCAAATCACTAGAGATGTTACATCATGATTAGAAAATTAAAAATTATATTATATTTTGTAGTAGGGTGGAATTAATTTTTCATTCTATTATATTAGTGATGGTTACCAAAATTTCACTTAAATAAGAAGATAACATAATTTCATAATCTCATTCAAGGATAGAAGGCAATGAGCTAGTATTGGGAGACTTTCATGAAGCTCTGTGGTATAGACCTATTGCAACTTAGATTGACATCAAGGTAAACTTGAACTATGACTATCATCTGCAATATTATGAATGATGAGAACCCAATAATCACAACCCAAACCACACATTGGATGGGTCAAAATACCTTAACCCAACCTCCAAAGTAGGCTGGTATTCCTTGTCAACTTATTGAATGTTGACTCTTTTAGGTAGAATTAAATGAATAAAGGATAGGGATAGAAATAAGAAGGGTTAAGAAAGAAATGAATCAATGGTGGATGAATAAAGCTAACAACATAGGCATCTACATAGAACCCCTAACATCTTAACTTCTAGAATATCACTTAGAACTAACAACATTCAAAACTTAGCCATATTCAACATTAAGAGCAATTGCATACTCTAAGAATCATTCCAAACATATAAAGTATTAATAATACAAATTAACTAAATTAGATTAACATATTGACTAATAGAAATGACTTCTTACAAGCATACATTCAGACATGAATCATTCTAATTTCCTCTAATTTAGCAATACAAATTAGTATAATACACTAACCATAGAAGTAGTAGAAGAAATGAATTCACAATATAGTATTAAGAAGGCATGAAGATGCAAGTATGAGGAAAATATTCCAAGTAATGCTCATTTTCATTAATTTACAAAAAAATACAATAGTTTCACAATTAAACACTTTAGAGCTAACCTTTTGAAATGAGTTCATGTTAGTCTTACAATGGCACTGAGAGGGGGGGTGAATCAGTGTAGTTCTTTAAACTTAAATTCATAGCTCTTAAAACTGAAATAATGAAACCTTAAAACCAGATAAAGCAAGTATCACAAGAGAACATCACACAACACAAGATTTAACGAGGTTCACCAATTTGGCTACTCCTCAAGAATGACTGCTTGGACTACCATCCAAATCCAGCCTTTGCAAAGCACCAACTTTACAATCAATTTACCAGCACCCACTGGAAGGAGCACCAACCCCTTATTTATCTGCACCAACAGAAAGGAGCACCAACCCCTGATTTACCAGCACCTACTGGAAGGAGCACCAACCCCTGATGCCAAGCTGCAACCTGGACTTCAATTTTGAATCTAGAAGTTTAACAAAAAAATACCTTCGCTTTTACAAGACCCTGACTGGTCTATTGCTTACCCAATCTCTCTCACTATTTACGAAATAGACACATCTTCTGTGATCTACAACCGCACTTCGCCTTCTTTGAGTCGCTTCTCTATGCACCCTCTGTCTTCGTACACTCTGCCCTTACAGCTGCACTTTGCGTTCATCTTCACCCTTTGCACTCTCTGCGCCTTCTGCTCTCTCTGCGCACTCACAGACACACTTAGGACAATTCGACATGACTCTTCACTCACTTTGCGCACTTCGCCATCATCTCGCCACTTCTGCGCTTTCTGCGCTCTTACGACCACATTTCACACTTCGACACACATTCGATGACTTATTCAACAACTCCACAATTCTCCAAATAACCCTCCTTTTATAACAATATTTTCATGATGAAAACCCTAATCTTAGTCGGCTTGCATAACAAATGTAAACCCTAATCTTAGTCGATTGTCATCGGTCTTAGTCGGCTTCAACTCATGAAGATATTCGATAATTCCATCGCTCGAAGATTTCATTCGGTAACAGTCCCTGTAGCCGTCGCACTGACTTTTGTTCACTCTTCATATTTTAGCTGCATGAATTCACTCTGTATCTACCCTTGTAAATGTTGTAGAGATGTCGGTCCACTGTCATACTTCTCATTTTAGTTGGGTTCTTCTTCTTGTCTTGCGCATATACGACCTATCACGAAATCATGACATTTCTGCCTCTGGAGCTTCTTTTGTTGCTGTTGCCATGAAAACACATGTTGATATCGTGACACTTTTTTTTTTCTTTTTTTTTTTAAAAATACTACATGTCGCGATATCGCGACACTTTTCTTCTCTCTCTTTCTCTTTGCATCGGACCGTGAAAATGCTACATGTCGTGATATCGTGACACTTTTTCTCCTTGCTCTTTCTCTTTGCATCGGACCGCGAAAATACAACATGTCACGATATCGTGACACTTTTTCTCCTTGCTCTTTCTCTTAGCTTTGGCCCATGAAAATACAACATGTCACGATATCGTGACACTTTCGCCTCCGTACGCTTTCTCTATTCTTTTGTCATGATATCGTGACACTTCTACCTCCGTAGTCTTCAACTTAGCTTTTGTCATGAAATCGTGACACTTCTACTTTCGTACTTAGCTTCTTTGCTTTTGTCATGAAATCATGACACTTCTGTTCAAGTCTTCTTCTCTTTTGTCGTGAAATCGTGACACTTCTTTCGTACTTTACTTCTTTGCTTTTGTCGTGAAATCGTGACACTTCTACTTTTGAAGTCTTCTTTCTACTTTTGTCATGAAATCATGACACTTCGCTTTCGTACTCTTCCTCTCTTTCTTTTGTCATGAAAATGCGACATGTCGCGATATCGTGACACTTTTCAAACTTACTTTCTCTCTCCTATTTTAGTCATGAAAATGCGACATGTCACGAAATCGTGACACTTTTCCAACTTACTTTCTCTCTCCTATTTTAGTCACGAAAATGCGACATGTCGTGAAATCGTGACACTTTTCCAACTTACTTTCTCTCTCTATTTTAGTCGTGAAAATGCGACATGTCACGAAATCGTGACACTTTTCTTACTTGTTCTCTTTCTTCGAACTTGTCACGAAATCGTGACACTTTTTCTTGCTTTCTCTTTCTTCCAACATGTCATGAAATCATGACAGTTTTTCCACTTGCCTTTTTCTCTTCCAACATGTCACGAAATCGTGACAGTTTTTCCTCTTTTTCTTCTCTTCCAACATGTCTCGAAATCACGACAGTTTTTCCACTTGCCTTTTTCTCTTCCAACATGTCACGAAATCGTGACAGTTTTTCTTGCTTTTTCTCTCTTCCAACATGTCACGAAATCATGACAGTTTTTCCACTTGCCTTTTTCTCTTCCAACATGTCACGAAATCACGATAGTTTTTCCTGCTTTTTCTCTCTCTTCCAACATGTCATGAAATCATGACAGTTTTTCTTGCTTTTTCTCTCTCTTCCAACATGTCACGAAATCGTGATAGTTTTTCCTGCTTTTTCTCTCTCTTCCAACATGTCATGAAATCGTGACAGTTTTTCTTGCCTGTTGATATGTCGCGATATCGCGACACTTTTCTTACTTGTCTTTTTCTTTGATCTTTTGCATATGGGCCACTTCGGTCTTCTTGGAAAATCACTGTACATACTCTGAATAACCTTTGAACTCCTGTCTTCTACATCTGAATAGCTTTTGAACTTCCTGTCCACTGCATCAATAGATCTATCTGACTGTGTTGACAACAATGACAATATTGTTGTTGCACCTTGCTCAACAATCTCCCCCTTTGGAATTGTTGGCAACACATGTGCAATTTCCTGTAACTCTTCTCCCCCTTTGACAATAATACCAAAGGGCTACCGCAGACTCCCCCGAGTCCATGCACAACATTCTCAGGCAAAATTTATTACACTTAGCAAAAATCATGAACATGAGCAAAAAGATAATCAAATACTTAAATGCTCCCCCGGAGAATGTGATCCCCGTAGCTAGTCAATTCTTGGGAAGTGTGACCACTCCCAATTTATTGTGAAGGTACTCAAAAACTTCCTTGGGCAATGGTTTTGTGAAGATATCTGCTACTTGCTCTGTAGTTGGAACAAAATCCAACTTAACCTCACCTTTCGCAACTTTCTCCTTCAAAAAGTGATACCTGATAGCAATGTGTTTTGTGCGTGAATGCATAACCGGATTCTTGGAGATGTTAATGGCACTAGTGTTATCACACTTAACTGATATTGGCTCACTGAAGTTAATACCAAGATCTTTCAAGGTTTGTTTCATCCATAATACCTACGTACAACATGTTGTCGCTGCAATATATTATTCCTCTGTTGTCGATAAGGAAACTGACTCTTGTTTCTTATTGTGCCATGCGACCAACCTGTCGTCATGGGAGTGCTAACTAGCTTACAATCCTCCATTGTGAACTTTTTAACATCTCTTTCACATATTTAACTTGAGAAATAAATATGCCCTTCTTATTTTGATTAACTTGCAACCCGAGGAAATACGAAAGTTCACCAATCATTGACATTTCAAATTCTTTCTGCATCTTATTTGCTAAATCTTTACATGACTCATCTTTGCTGCTACCAAATATGATATCATCTTTCTTAAACCCTTGTTGAGTGAGATAGTTGTCTAGCCTTGCATACCATGCTCGAGGTGCCTGTTTCAAGCCATATATCTTCAACTTACAAACCAAGTTGGGATCATCACCAAGCTGGAAACCATCTGGCTGCTCAATATAAACCTCTTCTTCAAGCTTCCCATTCAAAAACGTTGATTTCACATCTATCAAAAAAATTGTCAAGTGACTCACACTTGTACCAACTTTTGTCCAACACTGTACCGACACTACAATTTTATTGCCAACTCTATGCAAGCATCAAACACTGTACCACAACACCAACCAAATCCCTTTTTACATTTTCAACTTGGTCTATGTTTTCTACAGTCACCGCTGGTCACACCTTACTTTCAACTGTTCGAATCAGGAGACAACATTTTGTCAAACACTTCACGGCCAACTATAGTGCACCTTACTCAAACTCATACTTTTGGACCTCGGATAGGTATGATTCACAAAGCAAAGTTGCTCATCTTGATGAGCTAAACATGAATCAATAATCAGACTTCAATATTTTTCACCACAACGTCATAATAGATCTAACAATCTTCACGTCAATGTGTAGTTCAAATACACACTGCTTTTATCGAAACACATATATGCGGCTAGGGCAACATTCTTTCACTAACCAAATTATCTAGAACCGTTATAATCCTTAACTTTGGATAGTGGCAGTAAGAACCATCACCAAAACAACAATGACATATAGCAATACTACCAATAATGACAACTCTCAATTTAATCACCACCCTTCACGACACTTCCACACACAACTACATGAACTCGAAAACACACTTCGACAACTATACGACAACTTCCCCGACTACTTGCCTTTCATCCTCGGGTAATCAAACAAATACATAGGAGCATTAAAATGAAACTTCAAGATTGCTCCCCCTGAGGATGTGCTACCTGGAGTTGCTTAGTGCAATAGCGGAGTAGTCTCCTTCAGTCCAAGGAGACACGATTTCCTTTCTTCTATCTTTCTCCAAACTTTCTTGAACTCGGGCTTGGATTTTTCAACTACATCCCTATTTTGCACCTTTTCGTGAACTCGAACATTTCTCTTGTGTGGTTGTCTCTTGTGCATCCTTGATGAATGATTATTTTCCTTTCTTTTATGTACATGATTTATTCCCTGTCTGTGTTGCGTTCTTTGCGTCTTGATGAAATCTACTATTTTGCCTTAGATTAGATACAAAAGTGCTTGGACAAAACCTTGCTATGTGCCCATGACCATTACATTGAAAACATTGTACATAGTGTTCACTCAGAAATGCAGATGTATTTCTACCAGCATAACTCTTTGATTTATTATTCAATCCATAATAAGTTGCCTTGTGACCATACTGGTTGCATCTGAAACAATAGCCATTAAAAGTATTATTATGAATAGAGTGAGAGTGATAGAACCTCTTTTGTTGTGGTTGCTTTGCTGTAGATCTCCTTTGATATTTTCTTCCTTTTGAAGATTCAACTTCAAACTTTTCTTGCTTCGATCCTTCAACAGTGAACTTCTTCTTCTCTGCAGAGTTGGAAGATGAAGGTTGTTCAGCTTCATATCCAAGACCACGCTTATCCATGGAGCTTCTTTGTTGGCTTATCATTTTATCTAGCAACTCTGTGCTCTTCTCGAATTTGAGATTTGTATTGGCCTCTTCTAGTTGTTTCTTCAATAAAACAATCTCTTCCTCTTGTTTGCAACAACCAATCTCTTTCTCATTGATCTGTGACTTGAGAGTTTCTTCAATCCTTTTGAATTCTTCTACCCGTACTTTCAAACTGGTTATTATTTCATTTGCATCCTCAAGCTTTCTTGAGATTTCCTTATTCCTTTTTCTTTCTATCTTCAATTCATCCAGAGCTGCAATTAGTTCCTCTTTCAAATTTATTTCTGCATCAATTTCTTCTTCATCACATTCCTGTTCTTTTTTTGTTTCTTCTTCGAGTGTCATGAAAAGACCTCCACCTATTTCTTTTTTAGAATCATCCTCTAGGACTTCATTAACTCTCAAGCATATATGCCTCTATGTTCTCATCGTCATTCAACTTTAAAGCTTCGAACTGAGCTTGATGTGTTTGTAACTTGGCCTCCTTGATCTCATCATCTCCTTCATGAATACTCCTCAGTTTGTCCCATATTTCTTTTGCCATTTTACAACTCATGATCTTTACCAGTTCACTGTCTACTAATCCGCACCTGATAGCATTCTTTGCTTTTGAGTCATTCTCAAACAGATTCTTATCGGCAACATCGGTTGGAGGAGTGATGGGTATTGTGTATTCACTGTCTACTGAATCCTAGATGTCGTATCCCAAAGCACAAAGATATGTCTGCATCCTGATTCTCCAGATCCATGTAATTAGTTTCATCAAACAAAGGTGCTTTGTTTGATGAGAAGTCTTCAACCTTTTTGGTTCAATTTTCTCTTCCACAGAACTAAAACTGATCGAGATGCCCTTTTGGAGGAGGATATATTCTTCTTACCCATTGCATACTAATCCAAGATCAACCCCGACTGATTTAGCCTGAGAAGGGAACTTGGCTCTAATACCAATTGTTAGTCTTACAATGGCACTGAGAGGGGGGTGAATCAGTGTAGTTCTTTAAACTTAAATTCATAGCTCTTAAAACTAGAAATAATGAAACCTTAAAACCAGATAAAGCAAGTATCACAAGAGAACATCACACAACACAAGATTTAATGAGGTTCACCAATTTGGCTACTCCTCAAGAATGACTGCTTGGACTACCATCCAAATCCAGCCTTTGCAAAGCACCAACTTTACAATCAATTTACCAGCACCCACTAGAAGGAGCACCAACCCCTTATTTATCTGCACCAATAGAAAGGAGCACCAACCCCTGATTTACCAGCACCTACTGGAAGGAGCACCAACCCCTGATGCCAAGCTGCAACCTGGACTTCAATTTTGAATCTAGAAGTTTAACAAAAAAATACCTTCACTTTTACAAGACCCTGATTGGTCTATTGCTTACCCAATCTCTCTCACTATTTATGAAATAGACACATCTTCTACGATCTACAACCGCACTTCACCTTCTTTGAGTCGCTTCTCTACGCACCCTCTGTGCACTGTCTTCGTACACTCTACGCCCTTATAGCTGCACTTTGCGTTCATCTTCACCCTTTGCACTCTCTGCGCCTTCTACTTTCTCTGTGCACTCACAGACGCACTTAGGACAATTCGACATGACTCTTCACTCACTTTGCGCACTTCACCATCATCTCGCCGCTTCTGTGCTTTCTACGCTCTTACGACCACATTTCACACTTCGACACACATTCGACGACTTATTCAACTACTCCACAATTCTCCAAACAGCCCTCCTTTTATAACAATATTTTCATGATGAAAACCCTAATCTTAGTCGGCTTGCATAACAAATGTAAACCCTAATCTTAGTCGGCTGTCATCGGTCTTAGTCGGCTTCAACTCATGAAGATATTCGGTAATTCCACCGCTCGAAGATTTCATTCGGTAACAGTCCCTGTAGCCGTCGCACTGACTTTTGTTCACTCTTCATATTTTAGCTACATGAATTCACTCTGTATCTGCCCTTGTAAATGTTGTAGAGATGTCGGTCCACTGTCATACTTCTCATTTTAGTTGGGTTCTTCTTCTTGTCTTGCGCACATATGACCTGTCATGAAATCGTGACATTTTACCTCTATAGCTTCTTTTGTTTGTTGCCACAAAACATGTCACGCAATATCGTGACACTTTTTTTCTCTTCTCTTTCTTTGGTTCGGCACTTTTTTCTTCTCTTTCTCTTTGCATCGGACCGCAAATGATACATGTCACGATATCGCGACACTTTTTCTCCTTGCTCTTTCTCTTTGCTTTGGACCATGAAAATACAACATGTCGCGATATCGTGACACTTTTTCTCCTTGCTCTTTCTCTTAGCTTTGCCCAAAATACTACATGTCACGCGATATCGCGACACTTTCACCTTCGTACGCTTTCTCTATTCTTTTGTCGTGATATCACGACATTTTTGCCTCTGTAGTCTTCAACTTAGCTTTTATCATGAAATCATGACACTTCTGCTTCCATACTTAGCTTCTTTGCTTTTGTCATGAAATCATGACACTTCGCCTTCGAAGTCTTCTTCTCCTTTTGTCATGAAATTGTGACACTTCCTTGTACTTTACTTCTTTGCTTTTGTCGTGAAATCGGTGACACTTCCTTGACTTCTTCTTTGTCATGAAATCGTGACACTTCTGCTTTCGTACGCTTCCTCTCTTTCTTTTGTCATGAAAATGCGACATGTCGCGATATCGTGACACTTTTCAAACTTACTTTCTCTCTTCTATTTTAGTCACGAAAATGCGACATGTCACGAAATCGTGACACTTTTCCAACTTACTTTCTCTCTCCTATTTTAGTCACGAAAATGTGACATGTCACGAAATCGTGACACTTTTCCAACTTACTTTCTCTCTCCTATTTTAGTCATGAAAATGTGACATGTCACGAAATCGTGACACTTTTCTTACTTGTTCTCTTTCTTCGAACTTGTCATGAAATCGTGACACTTTTTCTTGCTTTCTCTTTCTCTTCCAACATGTCACGAAATCGCGACAGTTTTTCCACTTGCCTTTTTCTCTTCCAACATGTCACGAAATCGTGACAGTTTTTCCTGCTTTTTCTCTCTCTTCCAACATGTCACGAAATCACGATAGTTTTTCCACTTGCCTTTTTCTCTTCCAACATGTCGCGAAATCGCGACAGTTTTTCCTGCTTTTTCTCTCTTCCAACATGTCGCGAAATCGCGACACTTTTTCCACTTGCCTTTTTCTCTTCCAACATGTCACGAAATCGCGACAGTTTTTCCACTTATCTTTTTCTCTTCCAACATGTCGCGAAATCATGACAGTTTTTCCACTTGTTTTTCTCTCTTCCAACATGTCACGAAATCGCGACAGTTTTTCTGTTTTTTCTCTCTTCCAACATGTCGCGAAATCGCGACAGTTTTTCTTGCTTTTTCTCTCTTCCAACATGTCACGAAATCACGACAGTTTTTCTTGCTTTTTCTCTCTTCCAACATGTCACGAAATCATGACAGTTTTTCTTACCTGCTGTATATGTCGCGATATCGTGACACTTTTCTTACTTGTCTTTTTCTTTGATCTTTTGCATATGGGCCACTTCGGTCTTCTTGGAAAATCACTGTACATACTCTGAATAACCTTTAAACTCATGTCTTCTGCATCTGAATAGCTTTTGAACTTCCTGTCCACTGCATCACAGATCTATCTGACTATGTTGACAACAATGACAATACTGTTGTTGCACCTTGCTCAATAGTTCATGGCCTTTATTTATAGTTTTTACAATAAATTCTAGAAAATATGAGCATTACAAGGAAATTGGAGTGCAAAGATAGAAATATTTTGATGTGGTGATCTCTTATTTGACCAAAGAAAGCTAAGTGATCATGCTCCATTGATTTTTACAACTAGCCTTTGCAACTTGCTTGGCCTTCATGGATTCCAACTATAGGATATTTCCAATAACACATCTAGGTCATCACTTGTTCTTGTGGTCGCTCTCCATAATGGATCTAAGACTGTATTTGATGTTTAATATTATTATCTTAACAATATTCAGCTCAAAAGGAAAATTTGATTTTATCATCTTCGTATTGCGATGAAATATTTATTCCATGCTCATCCCCAACCAAACTTTAATGCCAACCATCGATATACCAATGAATGTTTGATATCAAAGCTTCATAAAAGCTTATTATATTTTCAATGGACATGTCTTAGATATGCTTCATTCTATCTTTTGTATTAAAACCACACTTATTTTATATTGTAGGACAATTTTGACTAGGTTGACCATGGCTTGGAGCTAGCCTACAACCTAGAAACTCTTTTGGGATAGGACCTTCCTTAGTACATTTGCCTTGAGTAGCTTTCATCATTTGCAGCATGAAACCCTACCTTGGGATGCATTTCAGATTATAAATCTTGCTAGTTTGATTGTATTGACTGCAGTTTTGAGTCAGCTTACATTGAGTGTGACCTAGAGCTTGGTGTCATTGGGCCACACTTTGAATCATAAATGTTGTAAGTTTGACTGTACTGACTATAGTTTGGAGCTTAATTGAATGGGAAATGGTTGCATACTCTCCCTCTTCTTTGCTCCAAAATAAATTTTTATCATGATGTGGGAACCCTGGTCTAGGATACATTCTATATTTAAGAACTGGCTAGTTTGACCATGCTAACTACAACCTAGAATCGACCTAGGTGGCATGAGGCCATATTTCACAACTCACATAACTCTATTTGCATATTTTTTCTTATGGCCTACAACCTACTTTGGACTAGGATTCACCTTGTTCTCCTTTGCACTTTGACCATACTGACCACAACTTGGAGCTTACTTGCGTTGACTGTAGTCTAGAGCCTATTGTCACTAGGTCACACATTGAAACATTAATTCATCCTATTTGACCATATTGACTATGTCCTAGAGCTAGTCAGTGATATGTATGGCCTAGATCCCATTGGATGATGTGGGATGCAGAACCTTATTGTGAGTCATAATTCAAATTTTAGGTCCCTCCATTTTGACCACGTTGATTGTGGCCTGGAGCTGGTCAGCACTAGGAGAAACTTTAGCTCAAAGACACTCTTTCACACTTAGAAAAGTTTTGAGATATTTGAAAAAATTTCTATGTAGCCTTTTGGTCCTAAATTATGGCACCTCCTAGGGGAACTTTTCTAGAAAAACTATAGTACTTAGAGCCTTATCCTTTGGGTACATGGAGTCAAAATGTTGAATGAAAAAGGGAAATTAAATAACTTGGAGAAAATGGATGATGATGGGTGAAAAGTGGAATAGAGAATGAAACAAATGGAGGTATGGATGTATGAGTATATGGATGGGATGAAAAGAGAGAATTATGATAAAAAAATTACATGAAGTGAGATGAAATGGAGGAAGGAATTAAGAAATCCTTAAAATTATGCTTCAAAATATTATTTCCCTATGACTGTTACACTTTTGAACATTAGAACAAGATATTCAAAGGGTAAAAGTTCACATGGAAGCAATGTAGCAGGTAAAACATATGATTTATCTATAGGGAGATGCTCACCTTTTAAAGACTCAACTACACAACTTCCTCATGATATTTGCAAGATCATACTTTCCTTTCTATAACTGATGAGTTTTAGATTTGAAACCATTCAGAAGGCATGTTTTTGCGCTCCATCTAAACTAAGATGCTCATGACTATTCATGCTACATTGGAGGTGAGCCCTACTTTCCATGTCTTCGTCCTTGTTAAGTTTGCATCCCTTTAGGTTTTGTAATTATTTCCACTTCACTATCATATTTTTCTTCTTGTATCTCTTTAGCATTCTCCTCCTCTTCTACTTCAAGTGTATGTTCAACACCTTCCTCTTGTTATTCACCTTCATCAATATTTTGTTATTGCTTTTCATCCTCATCCATATTCTCTTCTTGATATCCTTGAGGATCATCTTCTCCATGTTCTCATTCAAGGTGATATTCTTCTTGTTATCCTGCTTCATTAGCATTTTTTTGTTCTTCTCCCTCTTATTCTTCATTTTCCTCTTTAGTAGCTTCAACTTTCTGTTTTGTTCCTTCTCTAATTAATTGCTCCATAAAACTCAATGCTTTTAAAGCTTCCTTCCAAGCTGCTGGATTAGGATTTGACATCTCCATCAATTATTTATGGGTAAAATAAATCTTTGTTATCTTGTCAGAAGATATAAATTGTCCTATTTCCACTAAATTTCCCATCAAATCCTTGACTGTGGTTATGCCTTTCACCAAGTCTACCGCTTGATCATGCTTAATGATCTTTGACCAAGCATTTATCTCAGAATAATATTGGAAAATTGATCCCATGCTTTCTTCAAGGTCCTCCAATGTTAAGAGCATGGACACTTCATCGCAAAATCCCTTGAAACCATATTCCATCATTTCCTAGGTGGAATCTATAATCTCTTGGATATTCCCTTCATTTTATCAATCAACAACCTTAATTTATGGATCAACTTATATCTCTTGAGGACATTCTTGGCTACTAGACTTGTAGTAGTCCATTTTTGCTAGCAATATGCTTGGCAACAAAACTACATCTAAATTCAGATAACCTATATATCTTAATGGCTTGCTCGACCATTGGTTGAACCTCACTCTAAGAAGTTCCAATATCCTTTTTAGTATTTTATAAAAAATGGTTAGATTTATCTAATAAATTGACCATAGTCTATCTCTTCACATTTCTCTATAACTTTATTCCATATCTTCTTTCTGATATGCTTGAATTTACATTTGGAGAATCCTGCATCTCTAGCATTTTCAACCTAAAGTTGTTGTAGAGCCTCTATCATTTGGCCTATTATTGGTTTTGTTTTTTTAGCTCTTTAGTTTATTTCTTAAATTTGACCATCTCTTGATAATTTCCCTACCACTTCACCTCATTTATCAAAACCTTTTCTATAGTATGTAAATCTTTGATTGTTAATCCTAACATTTCCATATTTTCCTCTAATTTCTCATATTTCTCCTTATAAATGTCATTTTGGACATAAATGGTATCAAGGTGAGCCTTGGAAATAACAATTTCATCCTCGATGGGAAAATGAGAGATGTCTTTAGTTTTTTCTTTCAGTTGATATTCCTCTAGAGTCATGTCTTCTTTCAACTTGTTTTCTAGAGTAGTGGAGATACTTTTCTTTCAAGCAACTAGGTCAACTATCATTGTTTTCCTTGTACAAGGTACCCTTTTGGAAGGTTGGGAAAACTTCTTGCTCCAGTAGCTCTACATGTTCATTGTAAAACTTTTGGCCTTCTATAAAGAAGCTACAGTTGGATGTGTGGAAGGTGTGGATGTAGTGATGAGTGATGGTAGAAATGGAATTGATGATAGTGGAAAAGATGACAATGACATGATAGTGGAATCTATGCTTATGGAAGTAGTGGCAATATATGTTGTAGTAGTAAGGGTTGTTGCTATTGTAGAGGTTGGTGGAGAAAATGGTAGAGTTTGTTCCTCTACTAAAATGGGGGGTGATGATGTTAGGGATGAATGAATATGAGTTAAATGTGATGAAGCTTGAATTTATGGTGAATGAGGTAGAGAATATGTAATATGAGGTAAAGGAGGCTTAAGAGGTGATGGAGGTGGATCATGTGGTGGTGATGGTTGTGGTGCCTCCTATTATTGATAAGAGGAGGGAGGATTCCTTAGGGAATGAGAAGGAGAAGGAGAAGAAATAAAAGAAGCCATACCTAAGCCTACCAAAGTAGACTGCTAAAAAATATTCTCCATATTAGGTTGCTAAACTTGTTGAGATGGTTGTGTTGTTACTATAAATTGTGTCTATTTAGCTACCTACTATGTTTGATATAACTTTCTCTTCTTACTTTCTTCTTTGGTGGCTTCCTCGACTAAATATTTTTCCCTCCTTTTGAATACAAAATGGGATGTAGGACTAGATTGTGAGTCACTGTCTCATTTCTATAGTGAAGAGGATACAAAATTATGAATAGATGAAGTTGAAGGTTATGAAGGAGCTGTAAAATTAAATTTGACCTTGTGAAGGGTATTTGTCTTTTCTTCTATTGGCTCTTGTGAAGAAATTTTTACCCCTAGGACCAAATACTGTGATCTCTTTTCCACCTTTATGTTCTTCGTGGGTCTTGATTCATATTTTTGTAGTTCGCCACCAAAGTATCCCATATTTTGCATCATTACAACCCCTTGTTATATAGCTACAACTATTCTTGTGAATGTTCAAAAATAGGTTGTGCCTTTCAATATTTGGAGGTGGGGTCGATGTAGTATCTTGCTGCTATTGGGATTGAGGGGGAGGAAGGGCTGGAGGTTTTCGAATATTCTTCTACTTCTTAACCTATGATGTTTTTCCTTTTCCCTTATACTTCCCTATGTCTTCCCCTATTTTAGTTTTTCTAAAACTTAATGCCAAGCTTTTCTTGTTGTTGGCCTTCCTAGTTTTATAGTGTGCATCATACTTACAGGAGAAATTGAGATCAAATTGGTGACCATACGTGGAGGTTATAGTGTTTGTATCCACCCTCATTTTCAACCACTCCAAAATTTTGGCCTCATACCAATTGGTCTTCTATTGAATGGTTTGCATTTTTGACTCTTTTAACTCATGAGCCTTTTTGTAATAAAGGTCATAATCTACCACTTTCTCATAAAAATCCCTCCAAGGAGGTAGTGATTCCATATTGCCTATGTTCCATTCCAAAGGGGAGTTTTATTTTTTATTTTTGAATTTTTCTATGTGTGGCCTTAGAGTCCTTTCAAATTTTGGAGCCTTGCTAGCATTAAGAACTTTTAGCTTTTCCAAAAACTTATTATCTAGGTCATACCTCCACCTTTATGGGAGTGCTATAAGCCCTAACCTCTCCATGGTCTAAGTAATTTCTTCATACTATCCCTTTCTCATAAAAGTGATATCTTCAACATTTAAAGGGTAATTCATTATCCCCCTTTTATTTGCTCTAAAACCAAAAGTGGAATTAATGTATTCAGTTTATCTACAATATTCTAGTGTGAGAATCCAACTAGTGATAAAATGTGGGAGAATAAATAGCCTCCTTATGAAGTTGTATAGTTTTATCACTATGCCCTTAGTCAATATGTACCAATACCATTCTTAAACCTATTCTATTCATAGCAATTCCCATGCTAGAGGGGGAATTCTTGGAAATTGATTGTAGATAATCCTAAGGGCTAACCATAGAAACTCCCTATTACAATCATAGTAGGACTTGAACCTGCTTAGTGATGAGTGTGGTTATTATCATCATTTAATTTTATGTTTGTCAAATCCAAGGTGGTGTCCAAGGCTATATACGATAGAAGGTTCAAGCAGATTGTAAATCAGTTCATTCAGATAACAGGCTTTATTGGTGAAACCTATGTTGTTGGGGGTTTTTTGAGGTCACTTAAATCCTAATGTGCATGAATTGAAACTACTTTAATTGCAAGAATTGAAAACTGCTTCTAAGACTTGAAATTGAAAGCTAATTACAGTTGTAGGAAAGGAAATTAAGAAATGGAAATCTTGCTGAATTGAAACCTATATTACATTTGTAGAATTGAAATAACTGAATGGAAAAGATGCTTGAAATGGAAACATTCTAGTATAATTCATGCTGAAAGGAAGTTGCACACAAGTGTCAGTCCGCTGTTGCAGAAGGTTGTTAGATTTTTGTTGTAGTAACCGACAAGAAATAAAGTTGCTGGAATTTAACAATTTGCAGAAATAGAGGAATTCAAATCTACAACTAATGTCAGCTGACCAAACACACTTTGCATAAAATATCACTTGAGAGCATTAAAAACATCACATGAACTAAAATAGGGGTTAGTCTAATTAGCAACAAACAACAAATTAACAAGAAATCTGGAAATAAATTACTGTAGCAAAAAGTTGTCAAAAAACATGTTTAAATAGCCCCTACCTCCAGGTCTGAGAGTGGACCTTGCTCTCCAATCTGGAAGAGGGTGAAAAACACATCCTAGCTACTAAAACTAATCACTCAACTCACAAGACAAATATAAAAATACTACACTTTATTTGACTATCAAGTCATACTGAATGGTTACAGGAAACACTTTTCAACATCCACTATTCTATTGGCTACTTTTCACTAAGTCAACTCCTATTAGCTCAACCAATGAGGGAGCTACCTATTTATACTAATTATTACAAATGTGCCTTGTTTACATCTTCAACTAACTGATGTTTTCTCGTGATTGCTTCCTAGGCTACAGTAGACTCAGTCTAATTTAGGATAGAATCTATTGCAGTAGCTATCCATTGGCCACTTGATGCCTCTAAAATGGTGGAAATGAGTTGGGATTGGTTGGAAAACATTTCTCACACCTGTCCTTATCTCCATTCACCTTCCTCTACATGAATTGGATGCAATTGTGCCTGTTTTGGCTGAAATGAGCTTGTCTCCCCTATCATTCCAGAGATCTCTAGAATATCAGTCAGCAAAAATATGATTTGTGCACAGTTGCAACCAAAATACCTAAAAAAGTTATTCCAAGTGGTTAGGATACCTTTCCTATTCCTCCTCAACCATTTCCAATCATTTCTCCTTGCTTTTTGTTGACAAATTCCATGCCATCCTTTATAATGACAGGTGGTTGGAATTTGTATGGACTGTGCCTGCATTGTTCCAATTTTCTAGCAGAATTGGAAAATTGGTGCTAAATCTCCTTTCAAACCATTTTTGAGGTGGGAAAAATATTCAAACATCATAATGCAAACATGAACTATAGCACTCATCATTACTACTAAATTAATTATGCATTATGTTCACTAATTAACCATGCAAAAATCGTGCAATAGTGCTGAAAAATAGTCAGAACAAGGCATAATACTCTATACAAATTAAACATGCAAACATTAGTAAATAATGCACTTAAAACAAATAATTAACATAAAATAACATCATATTAGGTTATATGGCATTGTTCTTGATGTCCAAAATATGTCAAAAATGAGGTAATTTCTTACCTCATCATTCCCCCCAACCTGACCTAATGCATGCCCTCATGCATTTTGTTGGGCTATAGAGGCACACAAATCTAGATCCTTGTACCAGCTTCCCCAAAATAACACATCTCCAATGTAGTATCCTCTGCTCTATTTTAGTTATGTGAGCCAGTTCTGAAATTGCTCATCTGGTTGAGGGTCAGTGTCAAAGAAAAATGGTACATGAGTTATAATGGTAGGTGGCCTAAACCTTAAACCTATCCATTGATGTTTAAGTACTAGGATGGTTTGTATTACTACCTCTACTCTCCTTCTTGACCATAAAAAATTGGTGGGTGACATTGGTTCTCTCTTCTATAGAGAAATCGATAAATCTGCCCATCTCAGTTTACAAGTTGTCAAGGCATTTGTGAAGTTTCCTACATAGAAATTCTGAAAACAAGTCATACTCTCCTTAAGATTGTTTATATAGGTAAACTTGATTTTTGGCTTGTTCATCATATTGAAATGCTGACTTGTTGGGACCCTATGATTTGGTTGAATATGTCTCAACAAGAGTTCAACTTTCAATTTAACTTCCTTGTTCTACCTCTTTTCTTGGTCCCAGTATAAATGATTTTGCAAAGTAGATACAAAGGACCTAAGTTGTACATCTCCTATGAAAATGTGAGGTAGGAATTCCACATCCTCTACCATGAAAAACTTATGCAAGAACAATTCACATAACAGATGTTTTTGTTCCTCAAGGTTGTGCAGATAAGCTTCTAAAAATTCTTCTGCAGTATTTAAATTATAGGAAAGACTAGAGCAAATGTACATTACCTACCATCGAAGGTATTTCTCTTTTAGAAGCAGGTTGTATAATCTAGCTGGACTTCTACATTATACTAAATATTCTACAACTTGACACAAATACTGCACTCTTTCCTGTAATTTAGTAATCTCTACAACCTATACCTCAATCTATTTTTCCAATGGTTTTAATGTTGCAATATGAGATTCTAAATTTTGACAATGCAGCACCCATTTTGTAATATCTTCATTGTATTTTACCAATGGAATTGTCTATGGTGGTCGTACTACTAGTGGGTTCCTAGGCAGCAAATCAACTTGAACTCCTATTATCTGAACTTTAGGAGTAATTGATGGAAAAATTTGTTCAGGAGCTTGAGGCAGGATTGTACTTACTTGTAGTGTAGCTTCCTAAATGTTTGTGGCTTCCATATTTGATAATTTTTGCTCTTCCTACTAGTGTGGAATGTCATATGAGCATTCTGGTGGATTTCGTGGTCATTCTGGAGCTTCTTTGAAATGATACTTTTTATATCTAGAATGTTTCGGAGCTTCATCATCATGCTAAGAAACATCTTCAATCTCCAAAGTCTCATAAAAAATTTGGTGTTGATCCATTTATGAAGTATCTCTGCCCTGTTGAGAGCTCTGATTTACATCCATTGTCTCATCACCTGCCCTTATTACCAGTGGTTCTACCCGTTCTACAGGTTCTATCATAATAAAATGTACCATAGGTACAATAACTTCAGGTCTCTATTTTGGGTTAGGCTCTTCAATTCTAGGAGGAGTTTGTGGATTATTTTCCTGTGTTGCTTCCTCCTTACTCTGTTCTAACAATTGTAGCAATATTTTTGCAATGTCATCACTAGTATCAGATGTTACAGGTAATGTCTCATAATGTGCTAATCTCCTTTTTAAATCTTCTACCTCCTCCTACAACTTAGTAATTTGTTCATATTTTCTTTGATGGTGGCCTCTCCTTTCTCAATCTAGGTCATCTAGGTTCTGATGACACTCCTTGCAGCTCTCACCTGGTCATATATAAATTCTTCATCTTCCTTAGATTCAGAGGAATAAGTGGGTAAATCATCCACATATGGTGAACTAGGCTCTCCCATTTTTGTAATTGTTTCTCCTTCTTGGTCTAGTGGGTCCTGAGCCATAGTATCCTGTGAAATTTCCTCAATTTTCTTAGTCTCATCCTCTGGAGGTATCACTTCCTTCTGTTTGCTTTCAACAGAGGATTTAGGTCTGTTTTCATCTTTTATAGTTGAATCTTATTTCTTTTTCCTTTGGCTTCTCCTAAGAGGAGGTGGTGAGGGTGGTTGTGTTTCATTCCCTATTTGCTCTTCCTCAACCACTTCTTCTTCAACCATATACCTCTACAATCTTGAAGACCTCCTCAAATTTTGTACAAATTTCTTTCCTTTGTCCTACCTTGATGTAGGTTTTGATAGATCAAAATCAAATTCTACCTCTGATGATAGTGGCATAGCCTCATCCTAAATTTCATCTTTTGTAGCATTTGAAGATGTTGTCTTTGTAGAAGTTTGGGATGGTATTTTAATTACCTCCTCAAAGAAAGTCACTCTCCTAGTTTTATTTTTATCTCCAAGGTTGTCTATAGATTTGATTTTTCTCTGTGTCCTGGTCCGAGAAAATGGTGGACCCTGCGGATATGAAGGGGCTTCTAATTCTAGAGTATCTCCTTCATCAACATTATCTTCAGTGACTTCATTCCCTTCTGCAATATTTTCTTCCTTTACTTCCATTGTAATCTACTCATTCCAAGGGGCAAAGAATCTTTTAAAACTTCAAGGATTCCCCCTAAAATGATGCTTACAGATAAGCTTTATAAGCCCATGATGCCTAGGGGTTCCTTTACCTTCTTGGTATCGTTTAGTTATATTATGCAGTTCCTGATGCAAGTAAATGGGAATATTTACCCTAACCCCTGGTTTTATTTGCCATACCTCAAATTATTGAGAATTTTGATATGGGGTCTTGATGACACCACATATTGTCCCTCACAAGTTAAAAATATAACTACCCAAAGTGCAACTTCATATTAGGGTCTTTATAAACTAGCCCTCTTCACTCCCTTACAAACATTATTATTCATCTGCATGATTGGTTTTACATCTCCCTCCTCTAAAAATTTCTTAACTACTTCAAGGAGTACATTCTTGCCAGTTCTTGTAATTATTAAACCTTGAAGAGGTAATTCAGTGATCTGGCTTAAAGTAGCAGGAGTTACCTCTATTCTCATACCATTTATATTGGCTCTGTTATTTTTGAAGGTACGGGTGAATTCTGTTGTAAGTCCTTTTGAATAACTGTCAAACTTGTCTAGAAACAACATTAATCCCCCTTCTTGGAAAATTTACACTATTTTTGGATAGGTCTAATGGGCATCTGCATTCTCAGGTTCAACTTTGTTCTTGCACCCCATATTATTCAACTTTCTCCATTCACACCTGCGTCTACTACAAAACTCCTTTGTAATTCCTGCGCTGTAATTTTTTTTCTATGGTTTGAATGCTCCTTGTCTGTGCCTGCAATATTTGTTCCAGTGATGGTTTATCATTCTTGTTGAAGATGTAGTGATTACAAAGCAAGACGCAGAGTATTGGCGATGCAAGAATCAGCTTCGAAATATGGTGCAGAATATGAGAGATTTTTTGCATGTCCTAATCGAACGCGTGTCAAATGGTAATTTGCTGCATTTTCATATTTTCAATATCAAACGTGCTTTTCGGGTGATGGGCCATTTTGAGCATTGATTACCTGCTATTCGGTTATATCTCAGCTAAGTTGGAGGGTATCCATTAGTGCTAACTCAACGTTTTCCATGGAAAATGGATACAGATATTCCTCGTTTAGTGTATCCTCATTTGTCAAGGCACTTGGATCACATGGGCTAGAGATTGATAATGAAACCAAGGTACACGTTTCTGCATTGAAACCCATTTTGACATCACTCATTTTAATGTAGCCATGTCACTTTAGAAAATTGTGCTTGAATTTGCGGGTGCTTCGGGTGATGCGTCGCATAAACAACCATTTTCTTGATTACCCTATACACGCATGCCAGGTGGAATTTTCCAATTTTAAACTTTATTGTGTAATTTGAATTTTAAATCTATCAAATCCTCATTCTGGAGCTCAACCTCATTTTGAAGCTTCATATTTTATGTCGTATTTACAACAGTTTTCTCATTCTAGAGCTCTCGTCATTTTGGAGCTCTCTACTTCTCTACTATAGTAAAAATAGAGCAATTTTTCTCATTTTGGAGCTCTGTGTCATTTCAGAGCTCTGTACTTTTCCTATATAGATATGTCATCAAAACTGTATCTGATTCCAAAATACTGTATTTTTTTCTCTTCTTACGAGACCTGCAACTCAAAACAGTAGGGAATACTTCTTGCCCCTTTGGAAAGGATGTATATTTTGGATTTTACAAACCTTATAGATGTATATATGCTAACTACTGATCTCTGTACACTATATACTAAATGCCTACTATGATCAAAATGCAAGAAACACATACCTGGCTGCTCTGAAAAGTTATCATACACCTTACAGATTATTGCTTTTGTTGATCATTAGCTAATTTGTTTCTTCTCTGAAAATGAAAACAATACATGTGCAGTTGGTGAGTTTTTTTACAATGGTGGAATAGGAATGGGTAGGTCAATCAAGGCAAACATGTCGGAAAACCATTTTTCATGCAAGCCTTAATTCAGTAGCGCCTCCAAGAAGGTTTTCACTACTGAATTATTCATTTTTCTCTCTTTTTTTATTTCTCTTTTTTTTTATTTCTCTCTTTTATTTTTCTATTTTTTATTTCTCTCTCTTTTTCAAATTTTCTTGTCTTGGTTGTGCCCATGAAGGAATTTCACAATTTCTCCCAAAATTGTGCCCGTGAAGGAAGTTCACAATCAAGATTATTCTTCTTTTTGTTTTTCTTGTTTTTTTTTCTTCTTTTCTATTTTTGTTTTCAAACCCTTTGTCAATTTTCTGAATTTGTTGAATCTATGATGGAAGAGGGAATCCCTTCCATCATATGTATCTCCAATTTCTCAATTTTCTGCAAGAACTCTTCTTTAGTTAATGGTGCATGGTATACCCAAAGGTGATGTCCATTCACCACTAACTTCCTCTGTGAATCATCAATGGGAGAAAGATGAACTGCCCCATTTTCGAACACTTCTTCAATCAAATAAGGTCCAAGCCACCTAGTTTGCAGCTTCCTAGGAAAATCACCATAGCGAGAATCGAACAATAAAGTCCAATCCCCTTGCTAAAATTTCCATTTCTGAATATGGTTGTCATGCCACAACTTTCGCTGCTCTTGAATCACTTTAGTTTGATGCAATGCATCCAACCAAAGTTCATCCAATGCATTCAGCTAGAGAATCCTATCCGTTTGTGCCTGTGATAAGTCAATACCAACTTCCAAAGATGTACGAAGTGTTAGTAGCTCAAAATCAATAGGCAAAAGAGGTTTCTTACCATAAACTAGTTCATAAGGTGTGAAACCCGTAGTGGATTTCCATGTAGTATTGTATGCCCAAACTGCTTCTGGTAGTTTATCTAACCAATTTCTCCTATGTGAGGCTACTATTTTGGTCAAAATTATTTCTAATTCCCTATTTGTTACCTCAACTTGACCATTTTCTTGTGGGTGATAAGGTGATGATTTTCTATGCTTAATTTCATAGAGTTCAAAAAAAGCTGCAATTACCTTTGACGCAAATTGGGGTCCATGATCAGTGGTGATAGATCTTGGAGCTCCAAATATTTAAAAAAATTGAGTGTATAGGAAATCAGCAACCTTCTCTTCATAAGCATGCTTAAAGGCACGCACCTCAGCCCACTTTGTCACATAATCAGTGCATACCAAGATATGCACCTTCCCTTGAGATGGTGGGTCAATGGGTCCCACAAAGTCTAATCCCCATTTTTCAAATGGTTCTAAAACCACTTGAGGCTATAGAGGTATTTCATTTGTGTGTGTGGGTTTCCCCATTCATTGACATGCATCACAATAGTGAATATACCTTTTCACATCTTTATGAAGCGATGGCCAATAATAACCTGCACCTAAAATCTTGTAAATTGTACCTTTTACTAAATAATGTCCTCCTGATGGTTCATCATGACAAGCACAGAGGATATCATACACCTCATCCTTTCGAATGCATCTACGTAAAACATGGTCAGGACCACACTTGAAAAGTAGACCTTTTATCCATTTAAAAGATGAACTTTGCCTTACCAATTGCTTCCTTTGTTTGGCAGTGAAATGTGAAGGAATTTTTCTTGTTACCAAAAAGTTAGTTGTATCCACAAACCAAGGTGATTGTACTGATATAGCAAAAAATTTCTCATCTGGAAAAGTATCCTCAACTAACTCCTCTACCCCTATATTATCCAACCTTGATAGGAAATCAGCTACTACATTTGCTTTCCCTAGTTTATTCACTATGGTAATGTCAAATTCCTACAATAGCAATAACCAATGAATAATCCTTGCACTAACCATGGGTTTATTCATCAAGTACTTAATAGTTGAATGGTCTGTATGAATGAATACTTGATAACCAGTGATATTTCATGCCGTATATTTTGCCATACCGTGCAAGACCTTATCGATCGAGGCACTATTTAAGTCTCAAACCCCTTTGAACCGCAAAATGAAAACTTGGGGATATATCAAAATCCATTACCTAAGCATTGGGTTAACCTTCCTCAAACTGATCCATACCAAGTCAATCGTCTCAATCGAGGTCCTTCCCAGCAAGAATAGTCCCTGTTTCAATAAGTGAAATCTCATTCAAGATTGATTCTTTGAAATTATTTGTAATTAGTTACTTTTGAATTCTTTTTATTTATCTCCATTAAAATTTTGATATATTTCTAGCCCACACCTCACATCCATATAACATCACTAGAATAACCAATAACCCAAAATGACCATAATGATTTTCTAATCCCACAACTCTACCTTTCTACCCCTATTTTACAATAAATAGAGTATCCTTCATCCTACTTGTATTTGTTTCATGCTAGATATTCCTAATTAAGTTTACTTTGAGAATCTAACCCAAGGTATTTGTAGCATGTCACCACCTCTAAAGAATTTACACAACAATCAATTTAAAAGATCTTAATTTTTTATTATACATATTTATAAAATATTTTAAAAATTGAAAAAAAAAAAAATATATATATATATATATATATATATATATATATATATATATATATTAGATGCCATTTTAACATTAACTTTAAAAAATCTTCTCAAATTAAATATATATATATATATATATATATAAGCGTTAAATTATTTTTTCAAGAATATATATATATATATATATATATATATATATATATATAGATATGAAAAGTATTTCTTATCAATGATATATTAAATTTAAAAAAAAAAATTAAAAATAAGGACAACATAAGGGTACAGGCCTTGGCTTTTTTTTCAAGAGGTTCAAGATCGAACCACAGTGTGGGCGAGTGTGTGAGGAGATGGGTGTGTGGTGGCTATGTGTTAAATTCATATTGATAAGCATAGCTATCGACTTTACGAGGGTCATGGTTGGGAGAAAACTCAACCGTATGTGTTGGGTGTGTGGTGGCTATGTGTTAAATTCTTATTGATAAGAATAGCTATCGAATTTACGAGGGTCATGGTTGGGAGAAAACTCAACCGTATGAATAGCTATCGAATTTACGAGGGTCATGGTTGGGAGAAAACTCAACCGTATGCGTTGGTCGTAAGAGTTTCTCACAAAATTAAAATAAATAAATAAATATACTAAAAAGTTAGCTATTAATGGCCTAAGTATCATTTTTGTCATTATTTTATTTTTAATTATAGAACTATGTTAAAAGTAACCAAACCTTTGGCTTACCATTATGGGAGGAGACTGCTCAGCCTTGTGCGTTTCTTAGCCTTGTGCGCTGGTCGTAGGAGTTTTTTTTTTTTTTTTGCATAGGAGAGTTGGTTACAACCACTATTTTTAGCAATTGCCAAGTTTTTTTTTTTATTATATGGGAGAATTGATTACAACCACTAGTTTTAGTAACTGGCAAGCGCAGGGTTTAAACAACAGGGACTGCACCTAACAAACCTATTCGTTTTGTTCTTGTTGACCCGACGTAAGATGGGAACCGTGGGTCGCTTAGGGTTCATACCGTAGTCGTTGGTTTGATGCACACTCAGAGGAGACTACTAACTTTGCAAAGGCTTCCCTCAAAGTTTGAACATAAGTCTCTTATTGGTTCATACCATCGCCCGTTGGTCTGATGCCTACTCAGAGGATTCAAAGGAGACTACTACCTTTGCAAAGGGTTGGCTTCCGCCAAAAGTTTGATCATAAATATCTTCTTGGTAAGTGTCCAACTACACCTACACTTACTAATCCACTTAATCGTAAAAGTTTCTTACACAAATCAAATCAAATAAATAAATAAATATACTAAAAAGTTAGCTCTTACGTGTAACTATAGGAGACGCAAAGTTAATAATCTAGAAGATGGGAGGAGTATCAATGTTTTTAATTGCCTTTTAATGTGTAAAGTCAAAGCGAAATGGCTTAATTTTCAAGTTGAAATGGCTTTATTGGTAGGCAAGAAAGGTAGTTCTCGTGCACTAGTCGATAAACTATAGCATTTTTTTTTTGCCCACCGTCGACTACAAATGAGAATCAATACAGGTTGGAAATGTGTTAGGCACCATTTAATACGTTTGTTTTTATTACCTGCTGTTTATTATACTTCTACTTTACAAATTCAAGCATGTGTTTCCTAATAGGTAACATTATTTTAATTTTAAATTATAAAACTATGTTAAAAATAACGAAACCTTTGGCTTTCTACGTTTAAGTAAAATCTTGGCTTAACACTAATCACAACTACAAGCAAATGGATAAATACTCTGAAACTTTGACTGCTAGTGTGTTTCACGTATAAAATATGTAACTTTCAAGATATATTATTAGCCTTTGCTTCGGGTTAGATTTACACATACAAATTCAAACACTACACTACTCTAGTTGAAGGTTTCTACAGGTTATTTGATTATTTCTTTTTGGCTCCTAACTTTCAGATTTGATACCTAAAACAATTCAAACTCTGATAGTTGTCAACGAAGAACAATAAGTTAATTTCATAAATAAATAATAAAATTTAATTTGCTTTCTTTTAATTTTGGTGGGCAGACCATGAATTACTTTCCTCTTCGTATCAAAGTTTCTTGTGATTGGAAATCGATCTTATTAGTGGCTAAACCAGTGGTTAAATTTATATAATAGAGCTTCATCATTATTAATTATATAATGTTAAAAGATATTATTCAATCCTACACGAAAATATTAATTATTTAATTGAATTCTTATTTTTAAAGAAAAGATAATTTTTTAAACTATCTTAAATGTTAGTCAAATACCCTGCAGTCCCTGTTGTTTAAACTATTGATATTTATTTCTTTTTAAATTTATACTTGCACATTGTACTTTCTCATTCTTTGTATCCTTCTTTTGTTTCTTTGAATGGTTGTTTTGAGTGGACTATAGTGGTATGTTCTATGTGATTCTATAGAGAGGATTAGTTTACCTCTTATTTTGGAGTAGAATATCCTTGATCTAATCCAACATTTACTACATTATAATATCCTTGATTCATCTTGAAATTTATCTCATGACCAAAATTTTCTCTCTTCATCATTTTCAAATTGTAATCTCTTGATATATGTCTAGGCTCGTAATAATTGTAATACCATGGAGAAGGAGAGAATGAGGAGCGGTGGAGGAAGCGGAGGAAGCGGAGGAGGAGCAAAAATGGCAGGCAAGAATTTTGAACCAACGGAAGGAGAAGATCCAGAGGCAGGGCAGAATGTTGTAGCTGGAAAGGAAAAGGATTCCCTGTCAGCTCAGTTCAAAAAGGCTAAAGGTACAGATCCTCCCGATAAACCCTCGGACAAAGGGTCCCACTGGGGTTCGGGAGGCGGCAACAAGGGCCCAACCTTTTTGGAAATGTTGAAAGGGAAAAAGAAGGAGCCAGTCAGTGAACTACCGCCCCTAATACCAAACAATAACAGGTTAACTGCGCCAGTGGAGATTATGGAAAGATTCTTGGATATGGAGGCATCATCCTTAGTTGGCAAGTTTTTGGGAGGAAGGCCGGACATTGAGACTATTCGCTCATGGGCCGCGGCAAAGTGGAAAACTTTAGGAAGCTTAGAAATCGTAGCCATGTCAAGAGGTTTTTTATGATAAGACTCAACAACAAAGATGATGCCGAGCGCATCTTGACAGGAGGACCCTGGTTTCTAGGAAGGCGTAGCCTCTTTTCGAGGAAGTGGGGGGAGGATTTCAACCCTGAGAAGCAGAACATTAATATAGCACCCATTTGGGTCCGCTTACCAAACCTCCCAACCTAGTTTGTTAATGAGTACTGGCTTAGTGGCATAGCAAAGATGATAGGAGAGCTCGTGGCAATAGACCATTCAACCCGGGCAAGGACTAGACGACGCATGCCGGGATGCGTGTAAATGCAAACTTGGATTCTGATCTACCTTCTCGGGTGGAACTAGCATATGGAGAGTTTCTAAGGATTCAGCTGTGGAGTATGAGAACAAGCCGACATTTTGTAGCGTGTGCAAAACCCGGGGCCACCTTCAAGCCCAATGTCGACAATAACTGCAAATAAGGAAGCCACGAGCGAAGGTTTTAGGGAAAGCTAATGGGAGAGGGATCCCAAAGTTTCAAGGACCGCGTCTTAACTTGGAAGGATACAGACAAGTTAAGAATAACAGGTGACCAAGCCAACACGAGTGGCAAAAATCCAGGAGAAAGGAAAGCAACATAATGAGGGAGGCAAAAATCATAAGGTATGTAATAAAGATCCCAGCTTGAACATGTTTGATATCCTAGCAAATCTAGAAGTTGAAAAAGAAAATAGTAAGGATGATACCATCAGTGTCAAGTTTCCTGAAACCCTAGACTCCCCATCCAAATCGGGACCATCCACAGTTATGACAAAAAGCCCCAAAAGCTATGCTCAAAATGAAGAAAAATTGCCAGGTCATTTCAGTTTAAACATGGAAAAAATAGAGTCAAGAGTCGAAGTTGTGGAAACAAGAGGCAGGAATGTAGCTCCTAATCCGGTAGTGGAGCAAATTATCCCTTATCAAACGAGCCCAACGGTAAAGGTTCCTTGAAGGAAAGCCCCCTGTTTAGGAACCAGATAGGAGAGGTGAACCAAAACAAGGCTGAGGATGAAGAGGGAATTGAAAACCCCCAAAATGAGGAAGAAGGTTCAAGCCCTAGACTATCACGGTATATGCCCCCTCATTTCAGTCCAAAATAGACTAGAAGCACCACCAAGCCTCCGATAGATTATGGAAGTGAAAGAAAGAAAGGGAGAATATCTATAGCAGAGCACTATAGAATGAGAATCAATGAAGAAATTGCAAACGGAAAGCAAAGAACATTGTTACGACAAGCTATTCCTGGCCAGGATAATAGCAAAATTGACAAACCCCCTTTGGCTCAGGGAAGGGGGCGGGGAAAAAATATCAAACAGTCTAAATGAAGGTTCTCTCATGGAATGTGAGAGGCCTAAACGGCCCACCAAAACAAAGGATGGTGAAGTCTATAAGGAAGGATTGGAATCCTACTATCATTTTCTTCAAGAAACCAAAATAGATGCGGCACAATCAGCACTTATAGCTAGAAGGATTTGGAAGCAAGGGGAAGTGGCCTTTCAACAGGCGAGAGGAGCATCTGGGGGCCTCATGATCTTATGGGATCCTATTAAAATAGAAGGAAGTATTATTCAGGCAAATGAAAGAGTCTTAAGCGTATTATTTCATGATTTTGATACTAATAAGAATTGGATTATGTCAAATGTTTATGCCCCCACCTCTGTCCAAGGGCGGTCTGAACTATGGGAGTTTTGGGGCATTTGAGCCAAGATTTTAAAGACATTCCTTGGGTGATTGGGGGAGATTTCAATACCCCCCTTTACCCATCCGATAAGAAGGGAGGATCTGGGTTACCCTCAAGGAGCATGGAGGACTTCAATGAATTCATTAACACAAATGAATTGATGGATGTAAGACTAAAAGGAGCCAAATTTACATGGAGTAACAAGAGGATAGGAAGTCAGCTGATTCAAGAAAGGTTGGACAGGTTTTTTATCCAAGGAAGCTACAACAATGTTTGGTGATTCAGCGTTACAAGCCCTTCCTAAATGCGCTTCAGACCATAATCTTATTCTATGGGAGGCATTTCAGGCTAACTCCTTTAAAAAGCCATTCAGATTTCTGTCAATGTGGGTTAAACATCCGGACTTCAAGAAACGAATAGAGGAATGGTGGTAGCGGCCTATCCAGGGAAGTGCTTCCTTCAAACTATCTCAAAAACTTAAGATGGTGAAAAACAACCTTAGAATATGGAATAAAGAAGTCTTTGGAAATATTTTTGAGAATAAGAGAGCAGTGGGGGAAAAACTGAGAATAATAGAAAGCAAAATCCAAAATGGAACCTATGATGAGGCGACAAGGACTGAAGAGAAGGAAACCCTTTGTGAGTTTTATAATATTTTAGCTTGTGAGGAGATGTATTGGAGGCAGAAATCAAGGGCATTATGGCTAAAGGAAGGGGACTCTAATTCAAAGTTTTTCCATGTTACCACATTGAGCAATAGAAGCAACAATAATATTAGAAATTTAACTAAGGTGGATGGATCCTCAACTCAAAACATTCGGGAGATCAGGGACGAGATGTTAATTTTTTAGTTCATTATTGGGTGAAGAACGGGCCTGTAATGCCCAAGCAAAGGACTCTCTCCTTCAATTCATTCCACAACTCATTGATGAAATGATTAACGAGTCTCTTACAATAGCTTTTTCAGACGAAGAGATCAAGGAGGCTTTGTTTAACATGGATCCTGACAAAGCTCCTGGGTCGGATGGGTTTTCATCGTGGTTTTTCCAAGTTTGTTGGGATATTGTTGGAGCAGAAGTTATTGTTGCAATCAAGGAGTTCCAAAGTTCAAATCATATTCCAAGGGGTTTCAATTCAACTTTCATTGCTTTGATCCCTAAAGGCCCCAACCCCAAGACTATGGCTGACTTTAGGCCGGTTAGCCTATGTAATATATCCTATAAAATTTTGTCCAAAGTTTTAGCCAACCGTTTGAAGAAAGTTCTACCGGTTATCATTGATCCAAGTCAAGGAAGTTCTGTACAAGGAAGATCAATCTTAGATGGAGTTATTACTATTCATGAGGCTCTTCATACAGCCACTCAGACCAAAAAAGTAGTCATGGCTTTAAAGTTAGACATGAACAAAGCTTATGACAGGATAAATTAGGAATTCCTAGAGGCAGTTTTATTAAAATTTGGCTTCAACATGAAATGGGTCAAGTTAATAAGAGAGTGTATTTCTAAGCCTTGTTTTTCAGTTTTGGTTAATGGGTCTACTGTAAGGTTTTTCAAAGCAAATGTGGTCTAAGACAAGGAGATCCCATAAGTCCTATGTTGTTCATCATTGTAGTTGAGGCCTTGGGAAGAACCATTAAGGTAGCAATGGTAGTTGGACTCATATCAGGTATCAAGGCCACGTCGCTAACTACCCTGGTGACACATCAACAATTTGTTGATGATACATTGCTACTGACTTTGGCTTCTATGGTTGAGGCAAGAAGGATTAAAAATATTCTCATAATGTATGAAGAAGCGGCTGGACAGAAAGTGAATTTTGATAAGAGCAAACTTTATTTCATCAATACCCCCATTCCTAGGCAAAACAACATAGCAAGGATCATGGAATGTCAGATTGCATCCCTTCCCACCTCCTATTTAGGTCTTCCCCTATTTACGGGGAAACCTGAAGGATCAATGTGGAACATAGTTTCGGAGAGGATCCAAAAAAAGCTAGCGAGGTTGGAAAGGACATCTGTTATCTCAAGCGAGGCAAAGAGTTTTAACTATGGCTTCACTTCAAAGTATACTCGTTTACTTCCTATCAGTCTTTCGAGCTCCCAGCAAGGTGTATCACAAAATTGAGCAGCTTCAAAAAAATTTCTCTGGTCAGGGACTGAGGATAAGAAAAGGATCCATTTAGTAGGTTGGAACAAGGTTTGCAAACCTAAAGCTGATGGGGGGTTAGGATTGAGGAGAGTTGCTCATCTCAATACAGCTCTGTTAGCCAAACAAGCGTGGCGGTTATTGACTAAGGTCGATAATGAATGGACTGCCATAGTTAGGAGGAAATACCTCCAAGGTGTGAACTTCCTTAATGAGCAGGGATCTTGTCAAGAAAGGTCTTAGATGGATTCTAGGAAATGGGCAAACAATAGACTTTTGGAAGGATCGGTGGGTGAGAGCTGAGGAGTTATCCCAGAATCCTCGTTTGGCTAGGATTCAAGAGCATATGGAGCAGCATATTGGGAAGAAGGTTGCAAATTATATGTGGCAGGATATAAATATCAATGGTGGAAACACATCGAGTACGGGGTTTTGAAGCGGAGTCTGAAGAGCTTTATAACATTTTAACTCAGCAAATTATTCCCTCTGGAGAGGATGAAGATCACATTGTTTGGGTGAGGCGAAAGTGGTGACTTCACAGTTAAGTCTGCCTATAATTTGCTTCTCAATGTGGAAGGTCAACAATTTCAACCGAGTTTGGTTTGGATCAAAGGCTTAATTCCTAAAATATCCTTTTTTCATGGCTGGTGATTCAAGGAAAAATCCTCACTATGGACAATATGTTATCCAAAGGTATGGTTATTGCTAACCATTGCTACATGTGCAGGGCAGGATGGGAGACAACCCAACACTTGTTTCTGGAGTGTCCGGTAGCGGAGTCCATCCTGGATGAACTTTTCCAAGCCTTTAGGATCTCGTGGGTTAAGCCTGCTCTTATATCCGAAGTGTTCCATCAATGGCCTCAACCCTTTGTTAGCCTAAAACTTAAGTACCTATGGAAAATCTATTGGCATCATTTTCTCTGGCAGATTTGGCTAGAAAGGAACCATAGAGCCTTTAAGGATACCATTCACAACCCAAAAACCATCCTCAACAGGATTATTGTCTTTGCGAAAGAAAACCTTAGCACCTTAGTGGATGAGAACCACTCAATTCCTCCCCAAGAAAAACAATTAGCTCGGGCCTTAGGTATTGAGGACAAACCTTCCATTCCTTTGCCCAATCCCAGAAAATGGGATTTCTTGGGAGCCACCCCCCCGGGGTTGGTTTAAACTAAATTTTGATGGTGCAGCCAAGGAGAACCGGGAAGAGGCTGGAGCTGGAGGAATAATCGGGGGATCATCAAGGAAATCTGGTCAAGGCCTTCGCTGAACCATTGGGAATCAGAACTAATAACGAAGCAGAAGCTAGAGCCCTTTGGAGAGGGTTGCAAGTAGCCCAAGCAACTCAAGGTAACTTGATGATTGAAGGTGATTCGATGAACATCATCAACCTGTTAACCAATGGCAAAAAACCTCCATGGAGAATCGAGGGAGTCATCCATGAAGTGAGGATCCTTTTTGCGGCAAGACAGAACAGGAGGGCTCGTCACGTGTACCGTGATGCCAACAGGTCGGCTGACAAATTAGCCAACATAGGTGTTGATGTTGGTAGTTTGGTGACATGGACACAAGGTGTGCCACGTGAAGTGGAAAACATTATTAGTCATGAAAAGAAACCTACCCGTTAAGGAGAAATATGAATGGGTGTTCTTTCCCCATGGAGCTGGTAATAACTATGGGGTTTCCCTCTAAATCATACCAAATTGGAAATGAAGGTAACGGGGTGTAAGCCTTGGAGGATTCCGACAGAGAATAGGAAATGGGCAAGCAACGGGTTTCACAAGTGCAAAGTTCCAAACTTCAATTTCCTGTCAATGTAAGTAATGTTTACAGTTATGTTTAGGTATGGGTGTGCCTTGTTAGTAAGGTGTTGTAGGGGATTCAACACAAGTTATGGTAAGAAAGTTTCAAGGATGACTAGGATCTACAATCTCAGCAGAAGGTTGGATATTGTAATAGGTTTTGGGTTAACCTGCAAAACCCGGTAATTAATGAAGACTTTTATTTACCAAAAAAAAAATACCGTGCTTATTCTTTTTTAACCTTAGATGCTTGATAGCTTTAAGCACAATATCTATAACCTTGAATGCAAGAAGCTCATTTATTTGCTTCCGTGTTAGAAAAGTAAATTGTTATAACAAATAAAAAAAAGACAATTCAGGAGACGTAAATAATTTGTTATATAAATATATGTTTGAAATAATATTATATATTTTATTTTAAAATAATTTAAAAAATAAAATAAATAATTTTTTATTCAATCAATTTTTTATATTAAAATATGATTTACAACTTTATTTTATCTTTTAAAACATAAATTTTTATTTAATATTTCAAAATCTTAACCCATAAACCTACTACATTTTTTTTTTCAATTGTTATTTTTTATAAATAATAAACAATCCTTAAATTTATATATTATTTGTTTAAATGATTTCAAGTTTATGTGTAAGATAATGAAAATTAAATAACATCCCAAAATAAATAAATAGAAAAAATTAAATAATTATCTCCAAGTAAATTATTTCTACCAAGAAATATCCTCAATTGTGGCAATAAGTTCTGAATAGATTCCTTTTGGTGTTGAATTAAATGAAACGTCATATCATAATGCTATGCTTAAAGATCAAAACAAAACCATGTGATATCTTAGTAAACGAACGACTTATGCATTATCTTTGGAATTTAACGTTAGAAATGCCGCTGGAAGAATACGTTTTTTTTAATTATCGATGTAACAACGGTACATTGTTTGCTACGTAGCCTGCAATTATTTAATTAATTCGCAGAGTGCCTGTAAGCAGCAGAAGAACGTAGAACGAAATTCCATCACAGGATTGTTTGTATCTCGAATAGACCTTCACAATCTCTATAAAGCCATGCCTGCATGCAATCTCTCCGCCCAATTCCCACTCTGTTTCAAGAAAGTTCCAAGTTAAAAGTCTTAAATTGGATTAACGATGTTCCTCTAAGCTGGGGTTGAAAAAACAGTGATAATGGAAGTGAATATTTACTTATTTGTTTGAAGAACCAAATCATGTTGTGATTCCTCTAATAATATATTATTTCTCAATGTCTTGAGAACCAGAAAACTAATCCATATATTCCTTCGATGGCAACATAGGCCATGTCCTATCTCTGGTTGAAAATGGTTTCAAATATTTCATTCGTTTAGGATCATTGAAAGGATGCTCCACCCATTTGGGGCTCCTGTTATTTCCACTTCTTCAACGTGATTTATAGCAGTGTCATAGGCAGCAACAGGAAGAATCGTATTTCCTTGGATTGACAATACCTCTTCAATTTGCTGCAAGATCGTGGCAACAACTATAGTGGGCTCCATAGATTTAAATTTAGAAAATAAGAATTAATATTTCCGTATGACACTCTCCAATCTTACCTTCTGAGATGGGTTGCCGTCAACTTGAACGTGAGAGTTGTTGCAATAACGTAGGACAAAATCGAGCTTCACCGAAAGTAGCTGCAATGATTAAAAATACAAGTGTAGATCCTTACAATAATAACGACTATATGTATTTCAAATCACAGAAAATTGGATGATTTATAAACAGATACCCATGATAATCCTCACCTCCACTTGGCTCTGCAGAGACTGTACATAGTTGATGATTTCATCAAGCAATTGTGCCTTTCCTGTGACCTAATAATAACACGTAAAAATACATAAGAAGGCCTTAAATTGCAATTCACAGAACAATTAGACCAACAATATATAAGCAAAAGGATTTTACCTTGCTGCAGCCGGGAACAAGATCCTGTAACCTCTTCATACGCTCTCTAATTTTCTCCCTCCTAACCTGCCATTATATCAGTTCGACTGTCGGTGAGTAGATACATAGCAATGCTAATCTTTTTCCCAGAAAATTTATTCATCAGTACATCGTATTTTACCCTTTCGGCGAGGCTATGGCTGTCGGTAGCCTCACCCCTTCTTGCTCTCACGTGGATAAAACCCTTTGGAGACTCGGCCTTTTCTTCCTTCTTCACAACCTTAGCAGGAGATTCACCTCTACTCTCTTTGTATAAATCTATCTTGAGATCGGAACCGTTCTCAAGTTCTTCGCAGGCGTTAGCTCTCTTCAAACTTTTGCATTTGTTCCCCAATCCCTGTCTCAAAAAATCAATACAACATGAACAAAAATGGTATAGATAGAGTGAAACATATTATTAATTCTGTAAAATTCTCAAGAAAAAATCTATAAGCCATAGCAAAAATTTTGTCGCAACAAATCAATACACCATGAACAAAAATGGTATAGATAGAGTGAAACATATTATTAATTCTGTAAAATTCTCAAGAAAAAAACTATAAGCCATAGCAAAAATTTTGTCGCAACAAATCAATACACCATGAACAAAAATGGTATAGATAGAGTGAAACATATTATTAATTCTGTAAAATTCTTTAAAAAAAAAACACTATAAGCCACAGCAAAAATTTTGTTAGTCGTTACCTTCACCTTATGAGTTTGTCTAGAATTCTGCACTAAAACATCATGGCCATTCCTTTTCTTGGCTTTACAAGGCGCATCCACTTTACCGTTACGTAATACTTGATAGGAGGATGTATAGTCAGATCCTGAACTTGAGAGCTTTTCCCCAAACTGGTTCGTACAATACAATGCCTGCGGCTTTTCATCGTTGATCATCACTGCATAGGGTGAATCTAAGAGCAGCTTTCTACCCAATGAGGGCATATCGAAATTGGTGTTTTCAAGCGAATCGGCACGTTGGGTGTGGCCAACACCTCCCCAGACATCCCCTGCCTGCGCCAAGACGCTATTGGGCTGGCTACTCATTTCTGCGTAGTAATCGAAGCCAGATAATCCATTCATCTCGGGAATAAATTCCATGAGAAAATGATCAGAAAGAGAAAGAGAATGATTGTAACCAACAGCGTTATAAATTGGTCTTTGCTGATTAAGATAAAGATGGTGTTCATCAAACGAAACTGCCCTTTCCTCTGCCTCTGCCTCTGCGGCTCCGCTGAATTCACTGCGGACCAAATCAAGCAAAGGCTGATCACCGAGAGAAAAGGCTGCCATGGATCTTACTTCGCTTGAGCAGGAAGAATAACAGAAGCAAAAGCAAAAATAAATGTATAGATAAGTGTTGCAGTTGTCGCAGTGTCAGTAATAAAAAGCCGCAGAGACCTGGAAGATACCACTGCGATGGAGTAGGACGGTTTAGAGTCGTTGTTATCAATAAACTTTTGCACTTATCGAGGCGGTGCAAGTTGCAGAAGTGTCTCGCGACACTTCACAATCACGCAGGACTATCATGGAGACGTGCCAGTGTACTGAAAGCAAAGTTACCACAAATCACCGCGGTTGCCTACGTCTCTTCTGCTTCTTGTAGAATACAACTCCAAGCGTTTGAAATCGATCCTCATATTCTAATTTTATGAACATTATTGCAAAGCCTGTGTACAACCTTTGGGATATTGTTATCCAACGGATTTGAAGGCAAAGGGAAAAAGGTTTGTGTACTGTATATAGGCAGACTGAGGCAGGTACATTGTACTGATGTATCCAGCTAAAAATTAAGAGTTCCTGCCGCTTCTCTTTAATTTTTGAGGAATACAAGTAGCCGCCTGTAACAAATAATAAATACGTATTTGAATGTATATTTCGGTGATGTGTTGGAGTGATTGCGACCCGAAAAATGGGTTCTGTCACCAGAGGCTTGCCAGTTATTATGGGACAACTTACTTCTCCTCCGGATGTTTATCACTAAATGGGTTCTGTCACCAGAGAGTTGCTAGTTATTATGGGACAACTTACTTCTACTCCGGATGTTTATCACAAAATGGGTTCTGTCACCAGAGAGTTGCCCGTTATTATGGGACAACTTACTTCTCTACCAGATGTTTATGTTGGACATTTCTTAGAACAGTAGCCTATTTCTCAAAAATCAGTTTTCCAGATTTTATTGTAATTCTAGATTAAAATAAAAATTTAGAATTACAATTTCGGAGGATGTTTTTATTGAGTATATGGTTATTAAATCATATTATTATATAACTTTATATATAGAGTTTAGAATTCAATTTTGAAATTCTATTAAGAATTCAAAAATGTTAAAATTTATTTATAAAATTATAAGATTTATAAAATTATAAAATTTAAATCTTAAAAATATAAAACTTTAATTTGTTACAAGATTATGGCTGCCTATAATAATATTAATTTTTATGCACAAGGTGAGCACCATGTTTTACAATGGTTTAAATCTGGATTTATTGAAAGAAAATCCAAAACATAACTAGTATCCCATTAAAAAACAATAAATTAATTAGAAATATGAGTTCTGTGTGACAACTTACTTCTCCTACAGATGTTTATCACAAAATGGGTTCTATCAACAGAGAGTTGCCAGTTATTATGGGACAACTTACTTGTCCTCCAGATGTTTAAGAAGTCCTCGTGAATAGTAGCCTATTCCTCAAAAATCAGTTTTCCGGATTTTATTATAATTCTAGATTAAAATAAAAGTGTAATGGATGATGTTTTTATTGAGTATAAGGTTATTTAATTATATTTTAGTATAGTATATAATTTTGTAGTGTTTAATATTCAACTTAATTTTTATTTAGAATTTAAAAAGTTAAAATTTATTTATAAAATTAAAATATTAAAATGTTGCTTCGTTGTTCTTGTTTAGTTCATGCGAAGAATTGTGTGGTAATTTCCAAGATAGATAAAGCTGTGGCAGGCCATAAAAGTCAAACATGAGAGCTACCACGATGTAAATTAAAAAATATATATATATATATTTATAAAATTAAAATTTGAATATTGATTAAAGACAAATTTTTTTATTTTTTCAAATTTTAGTAAAGTCATATCATTTCTTGAAATAAGAAAATAAGTACTTGTTTAATAATGTTTTTATTCAACATATAATTATCCAATCAATATTTCAATTTATAGAAGTATTGTGTGGGAGCTTTTGAGGTGGACAACCCAGAATATTGTGAAGCTGTACAGCCTACGAACTAATTTTACCATGTAAATTCAAAAAAATAAATTTATAAAATTATAAATTTGAATTTTTTTTTTAAACTTTAATTAATTAACATCATTCTTGAAACAAGCACTTGTTTAATGTTTTTACTCAACCTATAGTTATCCAATAAATATTTCAATTTATAAAAGTATACTATATAACATTATATCTTCCGGGATTAATTTGAAAGTTAATCTTCTACTGTTAAATCATTCAAATTAAACAAAATTAAAATTCATTCATAAAATTTATGTAAAACTTTATATTTCTTACATATTCATAAAAAAATTAAGACAATCTAATTTTCAAACTCAACTTTTCTTTTATAAAAAATAAATCAGCCAAAAATAAAAATATCCAACTTTAATCGATGTAAAAAGTTTTTATACTAATTAAATTTAAAAGTAAAAATAAAAAATAAATGAATACAAATCCCTCGAATAAGGACTTAATGAATAATTTGTGATTATCCAACCGGAATCATGGTTAAGAACTACATAAGGTTGCATATGATTTTTTTTTTTTTTTTTTGGATTTTGATGGAAAGTTTATATATTAAATAAAAATATTTAAAAAATTAAAATATATATTTTTTGTTCAATAAAAAATGTTTGTCGTATAAATTGTTGTAACGAAAGCGTATTTAATAAAATGAAAGAATTACAAAAAAATCACTTTTAAAAATATTAATAAATATATAGTTCTCAAGGGTTAGGTGGATTGGTAAGTGCTTGTTTAGTTAGACATTTACTAAGAAGACATTTAGGGAAGCTTGTTTGGAAAGGTAATAGTTTGATCTGAATCCTTTGAGTACGAGCCAAACTAACGATGATGTTACAAATCCCGAGTGACCGGTGGTACCCTTCATGTCAGGTCAGCAATAACGAAGCTGAATAAGTTTGGTGGAAGCATCCCATGAACTCTACGCTTGTCAAAGTTACTAAAAATAGTGTAGTTGTGACCAACGCTCCTATGTAACCACCCAAAAATATATATATATACCTAATTTATATATATTTTATATGGTGTAAGGTATGATATAATAAATTATTTTCTTTTAAATAGAAACTTAAATTTTATGAATGAGAGTTCAGTTGGTTCAAATAAGGAACACATTTTATTATTATGACGACAAAATGGAAAGAGGGCTTTTAAAAGGATTTTCGAACTTTTAACAAATATACAAAGAGAATTGTAAAGTAAGTCGTAAACGAAACTAGACAAAGAGGAACAGAATAAGGCACAAAACTAAGCCTTAACTGGAAGAGGACAAGAAGAGGTAAAATGCCAGCATATCAGTAAGGAATTAGTCCACAACCATTAGAGATAAAGACAATAGAGAAGGGCATCCAAGGACTTCCCAAGTAAAACTAAACCAGGTCAGAGCAAGCTACATCATATCTTCCTATGACTTGCCCTGGTTATTTTTAAATAATTTCATAACCCAAGAGATTTCATCCACATAAATGGTTGACATCTTCATAGACCTACTCTTAGATAAACATAAGATTCCTGGTCGGTTCAAGGCAACAACATAATAGAATAAAAGACACAAGCTACACATAAGATCAAGAGCCATCCATGAATCTTGTAAAGTCTTTTTTGATGATAACATTGATATTTTGAGGGAATTTTTCCCTCCAAGTAATTTTTTTTTTAAAGAACTCCTAAATTGGCCATGAAATCAATTGTCATGTTTGCTTCTCTCAAAATGTGTTGGCATTGGATGTTCTCAAAAGTTCTTAGAATTCGATTTGACTTAGCCATTAAATTTACAATGTTCCAACAAGGATTATAGATGCCATTGAGAATGTTGATTAATTTAAGAAAGTCTTCCTCAATAATTACCATCTCGAAATTCAAAAATTCCAACAAAAAAAGACCTTGGAAAAGGGCCTTGGCCTAATATCCCTAGAGTAACTTTTATCCGTTGAGCGACGGCCCTTCCACTCGGCACCGTTGGATCACTAAGGCCGAATTTCGTCCCTGCTCGACGGGTGGGTCTCGCAGTCAAGCTCCCTTCTACCTTTGCACTCGAGGACCGATGTCCGTCCGGCCCGAGGAAACATGCCTCCGTTACCTTTTGGGAGGCCTACGCCCCATAGAAACTGTCTACCTGAGAGTGTCTAAGTCCCAACAAATGAACTCACATTTGAGTGTGAGTTGGCAAGCTCTGACAGGAAATCAAAGTGTTGCAAGAACACTAACCAACTCCCAATCAACTTTTGAATAAGTTAGTAGTTGTATACCTCTGTTTTCTATTGGGTGCTCCATCAAAATTTAATTTTATCCACCCATTTGGAGGAGGGAACCACTTGGCATGCAATTTTATAGAATCAACCTGAGTAGAGAAGGGTTATGCATAGTGGCGAATATTCACAAATTGGGCGAATATCAAGATTTTTAAAATTAAAAATTGGTGAATATGAGGATCCTCGACGTCTGTCCATTCACCTAAAATTTTTAGGACCAAATGTTTCTTAGGGTCAATTCACCACAATAATATCCAAACATAGACATATTTGTACTTGTTGGAAAGCTCATCTCAAGACTAACCTAATGGTGGTGGTTTTATGAAGTTATAAGATTATTTAATAGGTCAAAAGAGGCCCCAAATATGACCTTACATTTTAGGGCTTCAAATACCCCAAATTTTGGTATAAATATGCTCGATTTGATTTGCTTAAGATTCTCAATGATTCACCTTGATTTGGATTAGGATTCTCCATTTTTTTACAAGTACATTTTGAGTCCAACCCCATATGCATAACCTTGGAGTAGAGCCTTGCTCAAGATTGTAAAGGTCCAACTTGATAGCTAGCTGAGCTTCTTTAGAAGTATCAATACCAAAATAAAAAGAGATGTTGGATATGTTTTTAGATAAAGAATTCAAATTTTTGGCTCCTACTGTTGTTGGTCCTCTAGAGCAATTTTTGAATGCCCTATTATTCCTCTCCTTCTAAACTCCCCAAAATAAGTGTGAGAGGTCAAATTTCCATAGGGGTTGTCATCTAAGGCTAGAGAAGGGTAAGGAAGACCATTGCTCACTCGTTTCCATAAATGTTCTTGGGAGAAATCAACAACCCCTAAAACATTTAGGATGTGATTAAAAATTTTCAAAGAGAAACCACAATCTATGAAAAGGTGTTGAGTCATCTCCTCACTCATTCCATAGATGTAACAATGGTTGGGAAGGATCATACCTCTAATTTTGATATTTTTATGGAGAGAATTTATTTTTAAGGGCTATCCAGTAGAAGAAATTAATCTTGGGTATAAGCTCTTTGAACTAAATTTGCTTCCTTGGGAACCAACTAATATTATCATCAACCACAATGTGATATGTAGACTTCACAAAAAAGGTACCATTTTCCTCATATTTCTAGATTAGGGAGTCTTCACACCTAACATTCCTTATCACTTGATTTCTCAATTTGAGGGCCAACTCTTTCAGACAATCTTCTTCCCCTTGGCCATGATCAAAAACCTACATATTCTTCCATATTTTTCTACCCTCTACTTCTTCAATGAAATATGCTACTTTAGTTCCATATAACTGTGAGAATATAGGTCTCAAAAGGACATATGAGGGGTTTTGTGAGAGGGGAGCATCTTCCATCCATGAGTTATACTAAAAGTCAATCTTTCACCATTTACCTAAACTCCACTTGCTACCTCTCAAGACAAGGCCTTTTGATTTAAAAATATTGTTCTAGAAGGCCTATTCATAAAGCAACATCTACTCTTTTAAGAAGCTAACTACCATGTTTAGATATTTAGCATTAAGAATCTGAGTCCAACCATTGTCCTCTTATTTGGTGATAAACCAACATTGCTTGGCCATAAGAGTTTTGTTCATCATAATAACTTTTATCATCCTTAACCCCCTGCATATTTTTTACATACACTTGTTCCCAAGAAACAAGATAAAATTTCTTTTTATGTTTTGATCCTGACCAAAGGAAGGTCTTTTGGAGTTGTTCTATTTTTTGAGCAACTTTTGTAGGAATTCTAAGCATGGATAAAAAATACAATGGTAAAATTTGGAGAGAGGCTTTCACTAGTTGTGTTTTTCTAGCCTAGATAAGAAGAGATGATGCATCTTGCTGAAGCCATAACTTTTGAATCGTACGCCCATTTGCCTTGAAATTTAACAGGTGGTTTTGTGTGCGTGTTCTGCATCAAGCTCATATTTGATGCGCTTGACCCTCCAAAAATCATGTTTTCAAGACCTAACTCCGACATCTAGTGCCCCAAAATTAGCTTTTAGAATAGGTTCCTAGGTTTTTTGGGTTTTTTGGTTGTTAGAAGTTTATTATCTTTTGTTATACCATAAGTTGAGACCTAATATTTTAAATTAAGGTTCATTATTGTAAGAGGGATGTGTGCACCATCCAAATGATCCAACTCATTGTCTCCTCCCATAACCACAGGACATCTGCCCATTTTTGGCATGGGACCTTTGCAACTCGATAACTCAATGTGCAAAATTCTGCCAACTCGGGCACACTTCGGCACAATGGCACACTTGCCAACCTTCTCCACACTTAGAAGGATTTTTAGCACTTAGGCTCCTTGGTCAACCTTCCAAACCCTTAGAAGGTTGCCATCCTTAGGCACATTTCCATCACAAACCTAGACCAACCTAAGGCACAATGCTTCGATTACGGAGGCAACAACATAGACATTTCGATTATGGAATGCCCTGTTATCTAATTATGGAGGACGACCAACATTTAGACATAACCAGTGCAGACACTTTGCTCAGGCTACTTGAAAAACAATGGACCTTAGCCGAAATGGCTCTAAAACCAACTGTTGTAAGCAGTTGGGTATCAACAAAACCATCTAAGCTTTGATACCAACTATTGTAGCAGTTAGGTATCAACAAAACCATCTAAATAAGGGATTAGTTAGGGAGTGTATGAGTCCATGTGCGATTACAACATTACTGACCCTGAAGAAAGATGGTGACTAGTGAATGTGTGTAGATAGTAGAGCCATAAACGAAATCACAATAAAGTATCGGTATCTTATGCTGAAAGTGGATGACATGATGCATGGATTGGCTGGAGCTAAATACTTTAGTAAAATTAATCTGTGGAGTGCTTACTACTAGATCAAAACTCGAGAAGGGGATGAATGGAAGACAACTTTTAAGATAAAAGGTGGATTATACAAGTGGATGGTGATTCCATTTGGGTTGTCTAATGCATCTAGTACATTTATGCAGTTGATGAACAGAGTACTATGAGAATATAATGGTAAGTTTGTGGTTGTGTATTTTGATGATATTTTGATTTATAGTAAAAGTGAAGAAGACCATTTTTTACACCTGAAATTAGTGTTAGACATGCTCAGGAAGGAGAAATTATATGTCAACCTAAAGAAATGTAGATTTATTCAAGATAGTATAGTGTTTTTGGAATTTGTAATCTCGAGAGATGACATGAGGATGGATGATGAGAAAGTGAAGGCTATTTTGGAATGGCCTCTTCCACGATCTATAACAGAAGTAAGGAGCTTTCATGGACTAGCTACATTTTACAGGAAGTTCATCAAGAACTTTAGTAGTATAGCTGCCCCTATAACTGAGCGCACAAAGGGGAAAGAGTTTGTATGAAATACAACAGCAACAGAGAGTTTTGAACTCTTGAAGAAGAAGGTGTCAGAAGCCCCTATTCTAGTGTTACAATATTTTAGTAAGGTGTTTGAGGTTGATTGTGATGCCTTATTTGTTGGAATTGGTGGTGTCTTAAGTCAAGAGGGCTGACTTGTAGCATTTTTTAGTGAGAAGCTAAATGATGCAAGGAAGAATTATTCTAAATATGATGTGGAATTTTATGTAATTGTGCAAGCATTGCAACATTGGATGTACTACTTAATCTCAAATGAGTTTGTGTTGTTTACTGATCATGAAGCATTGAGGTATGTCAATTACAAAAAAAAAAAAATAATAGGCATGCCAAATGGGTTTCATTTTTGCAATAGTATACATTTGTCCTAAAACACAAGTCAAGAAAAAAGAATAAGGTTGATGATGCATTGAGTAGGAGAGTCTTGTTGTTGACCACTATGGAGAAAGAAGTGGTAGGATTTAAGGGGATTAAAGATCCGTATGAATCTGATGCAGATTTTGGGAATATTGTGCAACAGTGCAAAAGTGTCGTAGGGGGCGAGTCCTGTACCATTTTTGAAGAGTATTTTTTACAGAATGGTTACTTGTTTAAGGGTAATCAATTATGCATTCCCAAGGGCTCTATGAGAGAGAACATATTGAGGGAATTACATAGTGGGGGTTTGTCTGGTAATTTTGGAGTAGCCAAAACTACCACTCTTGTAGAGGAGAAGTACTGTTGGCCAAAAATGAAGAGAGATATAATCAATTTTGTCTCTAGATGTAGATTATGTCAAATGGCTAAGGGCCATGCACAAAATACAGGGTTGTATATGCCACTGCCAGTTCCTATAGGACCATGGACCGATCTGAGTATGGATTTCATGTTGGGGTTGCCCAAGACAGTGAGTACTTCTAATTGAGATACTAAGTTCTTGAGTCACTTTTGGAGGACATTATGGAAAAAATTGAATACTAGGTTGTAGTTTAGTAGTGCTTACCACCCACATACCGATGGGAAAAAAATGTAGTGAAAAGAAGCTTGGGAAACCTATTACAATGCATAGTTGGAGAAAAACCAAAATAATGGGATTTAGCCTTGTCACAAGCTAAATTTACATACAACAGTTTAGTGAACAGGTCAACAGGTAAATCTCCTTTTCAAATTATTTATGGTCAAAAGCGTAGATGTGTATTATATTTGGTTGAGTTACCAATTGGGGAACAAGTTAGTGATGATGTAGAAGCATTTGTTGAGCATATATAGAAAGTGCAAGAGTCGATGAGGGAAAAATTGCAAAGTAGTAATGCTCACTAAAAAGAGTCTGCTGATGCACACAGAAGGGTGAAAGTGTTTGAAGAGGGTGATATGGTCATGGTTAATTTTAGGAAATAAATATTTCCTAAAGGGACATATAATAAACTGAAACTTAAGAAAATTGGGCCATGCAGGATTTTGAAGAAGATCAATGATAATGCCTATAAAGTGGAATTGCCTGATGAATTTGATATTTCACCCATTTTTAATGTTTTTGATTTATTTTAGTATCCTGTTACTATTGAGGATGACGAATTACAGGAGATAGTAAATTGGTTACGACATATGCCTAAGAAGAAAAAAGATAGAGTTACATAGGTGCTCGATAAGAAGGTGATCACCAATAGACATGTGAGCTACAACAAATTCCTGGTTCAGTGGGAAGGATTACCATAGTTAGATAACACTTGGGTTTCAAAGTCAGAGCTAATGAAAATTGATAACCAGAAGCTACCGAATTTCAATTCAGTTGAACTCGCAGGAGCTGAGTTCTTTTTCACCAGAGGAGAATGATGCACCTTGCCGGAGCCATAACTTGTGAACCGTATGCCCGTTTGCCTTGAAATTTAACAGGTGGTTCCACATGCATGTTCTACATCAGGCTCATCTTTTATGCACCTAAACCTCCAAAAATCATGTTTTCAGGACCTAACTCTGACATCTAGTGCCCAAAATTAGCTTTTAGAATAGGTTCTCGAGTTTTTTGGGTTTTTTTGGTTGTTAGAAGTTTATTATATTTTGTTATACCATAATTTGATGCCTAATATTTTAAATTAAGGTTTATTATTGTAATAGGGATGTGTGTACCAAATTTGGGTGCAATCCGACTCATTTCTATTTTTAGCAGTTTTTAAGAAAAAGATCTATTTTTAACAGTTTTTAGAAAAAAAGACATTTTTAGGGTTTCTTTGGTTTTCGGTTGCTATATGATGGATTGTAATATTTTGTAGAAGGGGTTTGAATTCAAGAATGAGAATAATATCAATTGGAATTTTTCTTCCATTATTGCATTTGTGTTATGTGATTGGAGTCCATTTTGTTGGTCTCTTGTAGTTGAGTTTACACCAAGAGAGCCCTTCCACCATACCAATTTATTTTGTATTCTTTCTAAAACTGAATTCCAAAGCTCCTATTTGATTCTACCCTTAAACAAAGGCAAACCTAAATAGGTAGAAGGCATATTAGAAATAGTGAACCCAAGTATCCTAGAAATGTCCCTTTGCCTAAGAAGGAGAGTATTAAATAATACAAGAGTGTTTGGTAGGGTACGTAGGTGAATGATTTGATATTTTTGCATATTGGTGAATAGTTTCTGTTAATAATAATAAATTTATGCAAAAATTTTCTTGAGAAAGTTGATGTATTGACCAACAACACTCTCATAGTCGAAGAGGATTCTTCTAATTTATTTAGCTTGGGGAATAGATGAGAGGGTAGAGATAAGAGTGTCATCGATAAACTGCTACTAGGAGATATGATTAATAGCGAGGGTAGGTTTAATACCTTCAATGCTGGCATAATATTTATTGGAAATTCCCAGAGCTTTCGCTAGGATAATGAAGAGGGAAGGTGAAATAGGATCACCCTATCTCAATCCTCTAACACTTTTAAAATACCTTGAGACCTCCCCATTAACAATGACTAAGAAATAAGGAGTTGAGAAGCATTCCTTAATGAGGGATATCCATATGGAGTGAAAGCCAAAATGAACCAAGACTTTTTCTAGAAATTTTCAAGACACTCTATCATAGGCTTTACTCATTTTAATCTTACGGAACATTCCAACTTTGTCGCTCTTATCCACTAATTGGATCAACTCATGGAATTTGATAATTCCATATAAGATTTGTCTTCCTAGAATAAAACCTCCCTGGTTGTGATCAATGATAATTGGAAGTAACAATTTCATTCTGTTGGCCAACACTTTGGATAGAATTTTATAAATGGTGTTGCAAAGGTTGATCATTCTAAATTATTTAAATTCCTTAGCTCTTGTGCTCTTATTAATAAGAACAAGGAATGTGGAATTCATATCTCTTGGTATGAATCTAGATATTTGGACTTCAAAAATGTCCTCTACAACATCTCTCCCAACTATATGCTAGAAATTTTGGAAGAAGATGGCTAAGAATCCATCAGGACTAGGATATTTTTCTCTCTTCCATAGAAAATACAACATTCTTGATCTCCTCCTCCTCAAAGGGTCTAAGCAACCTAGAATTCATTTCATCATTTATTAAGGAGGGAATGTTGGATAACAATTTCCTTTCTGCTTGTAAATCCCCTTGATTTTTGGTGCCTAAGAGATTTTCAAAAAAACAAATATCTTCATCTCTAATTTCCTTAGGGTCAAACAATTTAGATCCATCATCTTTGACAACTTCCTTGATTCTATTAAAGCTCTTGTGCTTGAGAGCAGTGATATGAAAGAATTTAGTGTTTTGGTCCCCATTCCTTAGCCATAGGGCTCTAGACCTCTATCTCTAGAAAATCTCTTCTTTGGCAAGGGTGTTATGAAATTCAACAAGAATTGACTTCTCCTTATCTCTAAGATCTTCCTTCCCCGGTACCTGACTCCAAAGAGGCTTCAATCTCAAATAACTATTTTTCAACTCCTTTTTTTGGAAAAGGTGACCAAACACCATCTTGTTCTAGATTTTTAGATTGAGTTTGACAAATCTAATATTTTTAGCTATCTAAGATATTAAGGGTCTAGAAAATATTTTTGACCACCATTCCACTAAATTAGCTTCTAGGTCCTAGTGTTGAATCCACATAGATTCAAATCTGAAAGGTTTATTGAATTTTATACCATAAGGGAAGACTTCCAACATAATAGGATTATGATTGAAGCCTATCGGGGAATTTAGATAAGTGTCCTCCAATAGCCCTAATCCATCATTGGAAATAAAAAAACTGTTAAGACTTATTTGAATTAGAAGGTTTTTTACCCTCCTATTGCTCCATGTATACTTATTGCCTCTTAAATCTAGGTCCAACAGTTCAAAATGGTTGACAAAATTGGATAAATCCTCCATACCTTTGGACAAGTATGAGTTTCCCTCTTTTTATTGAAGGTTTTTTGCCCTCCTATTGCTCCATGTATACTTATTACCTCTTAAATATAGGTCCAACAGTTCAAAATGGTTAAAAAAATTGGAGAAATCCTCCATACCTTTGGACAAGGATTAGTTTCCCTCTTTTTATTTGAGGAGCAAAGCAGAGAGTTGAAATATCCTGCTAACATCTAACATTCATTCAAAAATGAACCTCTCATATGATTGAGAATAGACCATAATCTATTTCTTTCAACCATTGAGTTAGGGGCATAAATATTGGATAAGACCCATCTTCTATTGGACTGCTTACAAGAAAATAAAATATTTATAATTATATTGGAAGAGGAGATCAAAAAACCATCCACTCTTTATGGGTCCCATAAACACAACAAACCTCTTGAGGACCCTTGGGCATGACTTGCAATAAAATTTACCTCCTTCCATAATGCATTCTTGATTTTAAATAAATTATCTTCATCCAATTTTTTTCCTACAAAAGTAAAATATTAGGAGCTAAATCCTTTCTCATTGAGGCTAAAAGTCTTTGTTTGGAATGGTCGTTGAGGCCTCTCACATTCCAAGATAAAAATTTTATTTACAATTCTTGGAGTTATTTTTCTTCCTCCCACTTGCATGAACTAGAGGTTGGGATTTGGTGCTTTGAGAATTCTATAAAAAAATTTACCTGCTCATTGTTAGCTTAAAGCTTCAAGATCACTTGTGACTCATTGACAATGTCAATCTCAGTGGCTCTTTTGTTGATCCCTTTGTTTGAGGGTTTTATCACTCTTTTTTAAATGCCTACATCCACAACACCTTTATTTTGGGTTCTTATTATAGGGCTAGGGATCCCAATCCTAGACCCCAATATGTTCTTCCCTTTGGATGGTGAGCCTATGATACTTTCACAAACAACCAACTTGTCGAAATTCTCTCCTTTAGATGGTGAACCATTTAGCAATCTAAAAAGAGAACCTAAACAATTGTTTAGGTCTATAATTAAACTAAGAATATTTGATTTTGAAGAGGAATCCAAGATCATATTTGAATCTAGCAGATTTCCTTGAACTAAAAAATCAAGACTCTTCCCTTTGGAAGGAGATCCTTGGCAAATTATAGAGTCTCCATTTCAAATATTTCCAGAGTTCATTTTAGGGTTTTCTTCAACCAACAAGGAAGGAGAAGCCATAGCAACTATATATGGAGTGGCATCCTCCTCAACATTAGTTGATGGTTCAGTCACAAGGCACTCAAAGGGGTTGCCCTACAACAGGTTAGCCAAATGAGAACTAGGGCCTGGGTTCGAAACACATACCTAAACCACTGAATTAGTCAAGGCTTCAAGTTATTCTACTAAAGGGACTCTTTTAAATCTAGGATTTTCTACCCCAAGAGGTTCTTCATGTGCCTTCAAAGACTTTCCTATCAAAGTCCTAGAATCTTGAGGACTTTTATTCTATGCTTGGACTTGTTTTTTTAATTGGGCTATTTGAGAAGCCATTAGTTGTCCAAATGGCCACTCCTTTTACAAGCCAAATAGATAACACATTTGTTTTCATACCCCACAAGTTGTTTTTTGGTACCAAAAAATGTGATAAGATCTATTAAATCAAGCAGAGTGGTTGAGAGGTCCACATTAATGCACATTTTGGCTTACACCATTTTATTTTATATCTAGTGGTTGAATAAATTAAAACCAAGTCTCGTAAGATTTTGGGTATGCCTCATAAAATATTTTCATGCCAAAATTGAAAGGGGGGACCATGGAGTCTAACCCAAAGAGGATTTGAGTTGATATTTTGAGAATCTGGATCAAAATCCACACCCCATCGTCTGAGGAAGAAGCTTATTCATGTTAAGTGATATATCTACTCGGTTGTAAACATACACCAAGTATCAAGACAAGATGTCCTCTCTTGAAAGAAATTAAGAATTTCCCCAAGCATATGGTAATGTTGGTCTAAGATGGTTGATTTATTTCAAATTATAAAAAGAAAAATATAAAGAAAATATGTTGGGATATTTAGGGCCACATGTAACTATTACAAGGATGAGTGATTAATTATGGTTTTAAGGTCGGAATTCAAATTTAATCTGCTACAATATCGATTCAATTGTCTTATTCTTGACATATCTTGTAGTAAAATACATGTAAGCAATATTTTAGGCTTGCTACCTTCTAATTTTGATCTTGAAGCATGTTTAAAAAGACATTATGAAACTTATAACAATAAATACATATTCATCAAAGTAAAGATTTAGAATATCAAACTAGAACTACTTCTAATCTACTTGATTTTTAAATAAAATCAAAATTAAGGGTTGGGAAAAGAAAGAAAACAAGCCATTATGATCTTGAAACCTTACAAAGAATTTGTTGCAGCAACCAACTCCAAATAACCAGTCTTAGTTTGATCAGCTATCACACAATTTGAAACTAAGCTAGTGCCATATTCAAAGGGAAAAAGAGTAAAATACTAGAATTGACTTAAATGTAACCACCATCATCATGCACATATTACACCAAGAATTATAGTACTTTACATTAAATAAAGATATTCAAGAATTACATAGTCTCAAAATTTCTTTCTTCAGGTGATTTCCCTTACAAATCTCCAAGTACAACAATAGGGGTGTGGACATTGACCAACTATCAAAGAAAATAAAATACTAAGTATCTGAAGCTAATAGTGGAATATGACCCTTGCAAATGAGCTCTCTGTGTATATTTATAGCCTTACAATCTTGAAATTTTAGTGTTTTACAAATGTCTTTGGTTAGATGGCGTAGGGTGATGTGACACTCTAGGGTATTTGAATTTGATCAGCATTTTTAGCCCTTGATATTTGTAACTGCCTTGGAAGCTTCCCTTTGAATATTGGGTAGTTGAATCGTCGTAGTCCAGGTGGTTTAGAATTAGTTCTAGGTTCATTGAATTTCTACTCCCTTCAGATATTATTCTCTGCAATTGGTTTCTATAATTTACTTGGTTCTAATGGCTTACAACTATATGAACCACAGATTCTATAGGTTTGTATATCCTTCATGTTTCATATTCTCACTCATTCTCTTTACCTTCAACTTTTCCTTGTTGTTCTATCACAAGGAATCGTCATCAGATATACAACTGATATACAACTGATTCATAAGTTGTATATTCCAATAAATATGTAACTGATTCATAAGTTGTCATCAGATGAGGTATCGTCCTATCATGGATCTTGTTTCTGGATCTGTAATTTTGGTTGTAGATGAACCAATAATTCTCCATAATTGATATTTTCTTTGCATTTATTGGGGTTATCCATCTATCATGCACTAGGGATTCAAAATCCTATTCATATTCACCGTATGTCACTTCAATTTTTCAACTTCCTTTCATTGGCTCTTCGACTTCCATTCACCCACTCTAGTTCTGTCACTTATAACACAAAAAGAAAACATGAATTAATACTTTGGTAGCAAAATAAAATCAAATTTAACTATAATTTATATTAAACTCAATGATTTTAATTTTGTTACATGATTTCCTAAGGTTTGATATTAGCTTTAATTTTATTTTATTTTTATTTATTTTTTATTATTTTCTATGGTTTTGGCCTTTAATTTTAGGGTAAAAGAAATTATTAAAAAAATGCTAAATAATGTCTCTCGTCATTTTCCAACATGCTCAAGGCCGTGGTGGATTTAATTTTCTCTAATTACAAATCATGATTTAATTTCCTTTTCTTTAGGCCACGTTGAAGTTGCTTTTATTTAATTTTGATTATCATGATGTCATGATGATGGAAATATTATGTTAGTCACCTTTCCTTGTTAGGGAAGTCTCAATTATACATTTGTTATTTGCTTATGAAACTATTGACCATATTGACCATGGCATGATGTAATTACGTGGTGTGATGACACATTTTATAAAGCATATTTAAATTTTACGAAAATCCAACTTGATCACGGGTTTGAGGTGTTGTCGCGATGTCATGAATTTGAGGCATTGTCGCAATGTTGCACAGTTGTAAATACAAAATCTTATAGTATGAGATTAAATTTTGCAAAAACTAAAAACTTTAATGGAATCATCAAAAATTATATTTTGAATTTAAATTTCCCAAAAATCTGAAATCTTAGCAAAATCATAAGATTGTAGTGTGAATTAAAATTTCATGAAAATCCCTAATATTAATCTTATAGTATGAGATTAAATTTTGCAAAAACTAAAAACTTTAATGGAATCATCAAAAATTATATTTTGAATTTAAATTTCCCAAAAATCTGAAATCTTAGCAAAATCATAAGATTGTAGTGTGAATTAAAATTTCATGAAAATCCCTAATATTAATTTTGACCGAAGGCATGATTTCGTTGGGAGGCTTGACAAGTAGTGCATGAGTGAAACATTGTGACATTGGGGTAACTCTTTAAAATTTACGACATCGAGACATTTTTTAAAATTGTGATTTTGAGACAACGTCGCGCTCGTGCAAGTTGGGAAGCTTGACGGGTAGTGCATGCGCCCAACATCACGATAATATGTGATATTGAGACATTAAAACAATGCGCGACATCATAATATTATTTGAGATTGTGTGACATAGGAATATTTCACAATTTTGCATGTCTATTTTTTACAAACTTCCAAACTCGCACGTCCGCAACATTGAGATAATGCATGATTTCGCAACATTTTTCCCATAGTGCAAAAATTAGGTGAAAATTCAAAGTGTCCATATTTTAACAAAACTTCCAATGTTTCTAAATGGGTCAAATGGGTATCCAAATTCATTGAGATAATTAAAAATTCATTATATATCAAGATATACCTCCGTTTGAAGCTCGTGGACTGTCACGGTAAATAAAATGACTGAAATGGTATTTCATAAAAAATTTATAAAATATTTATTTTGTGTATTAAAATTTAGTATCATTATAAATATTATTTTAGTCTCTTTCTACCAGGCTTTGAATCACATAAAACGGAGCTTTGTAGCAAAATTTATGGTCTTTTTAGGTTTGTAGTTACCAACAATGGCGTTTTTCAGAAGAAAAAAAATGAAATCTTCCAAAAAAAATTGAATAGCACTTGAGATCCAATCTATGCTAAAATATTCAATGTAAGAAAATTAAAATACTCATCCAATGCAAGCAAACTTCAAAAAAAAAAAAAAATTATTCAAGGCAACCAAATGTAAAACATGGGTGTAAGCAAATTTGAAACTTGGTGTAGAAATTCAAAAAATTTCAAGTGGGTCCCCAATTGGGGTGAGTTGTAAAATAGAAACAACATTTCATCCAAAAAACCAAGGACCCACACCCAATATCCACACCAAACCTTGCTCCTGATTAAGCCCCTTGGGGAGAGCTGCAATTTCCAAAAATAAACTTTTGGAGCCCATTTAAAGGATGCTCATTTTTTAATGGAATCGATATTAGGTTTAACTCCTAAAAATTTACCAACCAAATGGAAGGATCCCTCCTTCATGGTGAGATTCATCAAAGTGTGCAGTACTCTTAGTGAGTTATCCATAGGCTAGAGATCAAAGAGATCAACCAAGGGTTCTACTTTTTTGACTTCGAGACCATACTTGAAAATGACCTTACCCCTAGGTTAAAAGAAAAAACCAATCCTAGCGGACCTCTAAGGAGATTCACATCTCTAGGTGGAAAATAAGGGTCCCCAAAAGAACTTGTGGGGTCTCCATGGTAGTTTGAAGGAGGACAACATACCTTAGTGGATGTTAGACAACCTAATCCTCCAACCTCTATCTGCCTCCCATGAGTTGCTTCATCGCCAAACACCTTCCTGCTCACCATCAATATAGTGATAACATAATGTTGCTCTAGAACTACTCCACTATTTCTTGCCTCTGCTTCCCTAACACTTCTCAACACTGCCCTAGCACTGCTCCACTATTGCTTGTCTTTTCTTCCCTAACACTACTCAACGACTACTTACTTTTTTATTAATATTAAGTTACACTAAAATTTATGGAATTGATTGACCTCTATGGCAATTCAAATTCTCATAATGAGTGAAGAGTTTGAATTTATATCCTTTATGCACATTCCAAGGGAATTAAATGGGGTTGTTGATTACCTAGCCAAAAGGGCTTCTGATCTGTTGGATCCTTGGATTATCGATAACTGGAAGAGTCTCCTATATGGGGACTCTCAATACCTCCAGGAGTTGATACACAAGGATGTTCAGACTTAATGTGGTTTTTTCTTGTTGTCTTCTTAAGGTTTTGACCGTGTCTAGTGGTTTTGGTATGTTTTGTTGCTTATTTGAGTCCTCATTGGGAGCTCAGCTGTACTCTGTAATCTAAACTTTTTATCAATAAATTTTTACCCGTTTATTTAAAAAAAATGGTTGGAATTGAATGAAAACAAGTATATTTTCATCATTTTAAATTAACTGTTATTTTATTAAAAGAAACAAAAATATATGTTTTATAATAGAATTATCAACATAAAACATATTATAAAAAATTTTTAATTCCATATACTTATAATATAAAATTGAGAGGTTAAATCCAATTAAAAAGGAATTGGAGTGAATGTACACATGAATATTTGAAAATGGAGTCAAAATTAACCATCCCATCACTAGATCCATTCTCCTTAGAAAAAGAAAAAAATAAATTAGGTGTACCAATATTATACATTCGATCAACTCGTCATAATATCCAAAGGCAATGATTGTGAAACCATCATCAACATATTTAGTAATCTATTTGTTAGTCCAAGTCCACCTATTTTTTAGTGTGAGTAATAAGATAAATAGAGAGGATATTGGATTCTAAATCTAATATATGAAGAATATTTCTAGGTAAGGAAAACTTAAGATTCAAGTATCCATATTATACTATCAAGGAAGACCCATTACCCATAATAAAATTCTCACCACAATGCTTTTATTGTAGTTAGGTAAAAGGCGATGATTCTTCATCATATATTGAGTAGGTCATAAATATGTAATTCATTCCTTGAAATTAGGAAAGGTCCAAGTAACATAGGCATTTGATGTATCATATTCATCCTCAACATGTTCAAAGCAGAGGGAATTACCACCACATACTCATCGAAAATTTCTTCTATTTTTTAAACTTGTTGTCTACAATGCTTTTCTTTGTGTAATTTCTTCTTTTAGCAAGTGCAAATGGCCTTGAAATGTTTTTGTTTGTTTCTTTTTTTAGAATTCTTAGAATATTGTTTAATAAATTCTTATGTTTATTACATTATTTGATAATTATTTTATATTACTATTACAACTCATAGGAGAGTGAAAGAAGCTTAATAGATACAAATCATGGGAGATTGAGACAAGTTGAACAATTTGAGAAGAATTTAAATCACCAAAATTATCTTTACACAACCAAGAGACATACAAGTATGTAAATATTTGTGTACAGATATAGCAAATGTATGTCTGTGAAATTTTAATAATTTGTGTTTCATTATACATCAGTGGTATCAGAGCAATAGTAAACCAAAGTCTTGTAGTATTTGTCCTTAAGCCTTGCTCATCCTTTTTCTATAACTTTTATTCTAGTCCAATTCTTCATTCTATCTACTAAAGTCACAATTGAATTTATACATTTATATGTGAGAAATTTGTTGATGGAGCTAGTTTTTTGTGCATGAAAAGAAAAAGCATTAGCCAATTTCTTGATTTAATTTCTCTGAGTCATCTTTTATCACCTATAAATTTAACCAATTCTTGCTAAATGATACATGCATGTGATGGAGTCATGGTAATTCTCCAATAAATTTCACTAAGTCAAAATTTATTTTCCTATTGTAATGTTTATTTTGAAAACCTGAGAGGTTGAATTTGACCATAGTAATGGGCATGTGAGAAGAAGACAAATGGAGTGTGATGAGCACAATAATTTCTCATATCTGAGTTGTACTTTTTATGCATGTTTATATATATTTAATGAAAATTATGCATATTGCCTAACTTATGTGTAAAGTGTGTCTTGTGTGTAGATTTGATTAATTCATCATTTTTTTCATGATCTCGTCGAGGTCCTACTCGGACCTAGCATATTCACTACCTAAGGAGGCTAAGGCATATCAAGGTAGAAGGTGCCTTGATCCCATTGATGGGAGGCACCTTGATCCCATTTATGGGAGGTGCCTTGATCCCATTGAGAGGAGGTGCCTTGATCCTGTTGAGGAAAGGTGCCTTGATCCCATTGATGGGAGGCGCCTTGACCCCATTGATGGGAGGCACCTTGATCCCATTGAAATGAGGCACCTTGATCCCATAGAAAGGTGCCTTGATCCCATTCAATGAAGGCACCTTGATCCTATTGATAGAAGGCACCTTGATCCAATTTATGCCCAATGAAGATCGTGTCCCACTGCATTGACCAGAGCTGACTGCTGACTCCATGTAAGATGTTGATTCTGGGTAAATGACAAAATATGTTAGCTATCCTATTCTTATAGGAGGAAATGAAATAACCACTTGCTGAAGCAGAATATGGGTAACGATGAGCATCGAACAAAAAATCTCCCACTCCCATGAAAAGACAAAAGGGTTGTTGATTATTTTAACACGTATCTGCTATTGTACATTGAATTGTCTCAACTTAGAACGTAGCAGATTTTATCATCATAACAACATTGTAATAGAAGTCCTGTGTGTATTATATAAACACACAGACTTCTCTGAGAAAAAGAAGGATTAATATTGAAGAGAGCTAATATATATTGTACTGCAATTCTTATTCATAAATAAAGTTCATTCGAGAGTTTCTTATCCGCGTTCAACTTTCATAGTCTACTAGGCGAAAGTGGCTGGAGCCTGGGCCCACTCCTAGCTAGTATTCCTCCCCTTCTTCTTTTCTTTCCTAATTAGATTCTTTTATTTTATTGTGTGTGCATTTTATTTCTGCAAGTTTTTTTATTTCTGCAAGTTTATCCATTTCCTACTTTCTTTTATTTTTGCACAGTGTGGTGTGATTTTCTTTCTGTAATTTAATTTATGCAAGTTCAATTGGTGTGGATGAATTAATGCTATCTCAACAAACACTCCCCCAATGATAGAACTAGTGGACTCATCTCCATAGGTGTTGTGATTGATCTCAACTTGGTGCTTCACAAGCTTACGAGTTTCCCTGGGTTGAAAAATTAAATGAAAGGGCTATGACAAAAATAGTGCAAAATTAACCAATATTTTTGCCCCAACATTTTGGCGCCATTTCTAGGGAAGTGCCAATAGTAGATTCTATTACAATACCTTAACCTTTCCACCTAATTTTGTATGAGTCCATCGAGAAATAGAGGACCAGATGGTCGGTTCATAAGAAAAAGCCCACAAGAGAATCCTGAACCAGCTACAGATTCTAAATTTGAACTAGAGTCCCCATAGTCACCCCCAATCGTGCATTGGACTGAACACCCCACTTTTGCACAAGGCTCTTCCACATATTATCGACCAAGAAAGGAGTGGATCATACATAATCCTCTATTTAAGAGAACTCCATCCAAAGAGGATCTACTGTGGAAAGTTGTTGAGGATGAAACCATTTCACCAGCTGATTTGCAGGTTCTTGTGCAAAAAGTTCAAAATGATCGAAAGGCCATAGAAATTGCTTTAGAAATAGAGACCACATTTCCTAAAAATATGGCTAAGGAAGAAGAGGTATCAACCAGCTTTAGCTTCCCAATAGAGGAGGCCAGGGGAGAAACAAAGATGAAAAACATATCCCCTGCCCACCTTCCTACCTTTAGAGGATCCCCAATAGAAGACCCTGAGCTATTTTTGTTTAAGTTTGATGTCTTGTGTAGGTCTGTGGATTACAAGTCGGATGCCCAGAAGTTGAAATTATTTCCTTCAACATTGGATGATTCAGCCCTGCGTTGGTTCATCATCTTGGGCAATAAATAGATCACCACCTGGGGGAGATGAAGAAGATCTTTCTAGAGCAATACCAAGATTTTGGTAGAGCATGGGATTCCAGGGAGGAGGTCTTGAACATGACTCAGAGAGAAGATGAATCCTTGGAGGAGTATTGGGACTGATTCAGTTTCAATCTGCAAAGGTCCCCCCATGCAAAGCTGAGCGATAAGTCCCTCAAGAGCATTTTCTTGAGGGGACTTACCAATGAATCTCTTGAAGCCTTGAATATGATCTCTGGAGGGGATGTTTACCAGCACCAGATGTCAGACATCCAACAACTATGTTAGAATTACTCTAGAAGGAAAGGTAAACCAACTTCCAGAACCATGAAGGCAACCACCTCAGTCACAAAGATAGAGATAGGTAACATGTTAGAGGATTTGAAAAGTGAAATGCTTTCCTCCCTAGCATTGCAGATGGACACTCTCCTATTGGAGAAGAAGAAACAAGAGAATGAAGTTGCATTGGCCTACTTCTATCTAAAATGCAGAGGAAAACATGCAAGAAATATGTGTCCAAAAAACAAAGTTAGGGTGTGTGCTGTTTGCCAAAAAAATCACAAGACCAGATTGTGCCCACAACTACCGACTGTTAAAGAAGATGCTAAAGTTTTGAAAGCTTACTTCATGGGTAATCGAAGGAACTAGAAACAACCCCCTATGGGGAATATGCCAATAGGAATGCCACCCTAGGGAGGAGGAAATTATATGCCACAAGGGTAGGTCCAACCACCCAATATGGGATGGTGGGGACCACCACCTTGGATGAACGCCCCTCAAGGAGCCTCATTTCCCAACCAACACCCATGGATGCCATACCAACAACCTAGGTAGCAATGGAAGAACTATGGTACGTGGAATTCAACTCCACAAAATATAGTGCAAGCTCCACTACAGCCAAGCTTACCAGCTCCCCCTGTAGTGAGGCCTACGCAACTTCTAGCATAACCGATGATCAACCCCAATAATAAGATAAATCAGCCCACATATCAATTGGAGGGAGAGATGTTTCCCATGTATAATATTAGAAGTTGTAATCTTGTACAACTATGATTAGGTAGACAGATAGGAATAGAGGCTCCTCCCTTAATAGAAGAAGAGGAGAACGTAGAAGAATCACCTCTGGTAGAAGAGGTTGAAGAAGGACCAATTGCTGAGAAAACTAAAGCTCCTCTATTTCCCAAGAGGTTATAGGAGTAGAGGAAGCCAATACAACCAGAGTTTGACATACTTTCAAGCTTGAAGAATTTAACGGTAACTATTCCATTGTTTCAAGCTATAAGAGACATCTCGATTTACACCAAGGTGATCAAAGAGCTATGTCTGAGAAGGCCAGGATGTAGGATAGCCCAAACCATAAATATGGTGGGGAAGTTGGTAGATTTGATGTTAGGGAATACATGCCACCCCAAGTATGCAGACCCAAGTAGTCCAGTCCTGACCATGAAAATAGGAGGTTTCTCATTGGCCAATACTCTAGTTGACTTGGGAGCAGCCATTAACATCATGCCAAAAGAAACCATGCAAAATCTTAGGCTCATAGGCCTAAAACCTACCAAGACTATTCTACAACTAGTAGATAGATCAATGGTATCACCAGAAGGGATGTTGGAAGACATCATCATGATGGTGGATGCATGGGAATACCCAAAAAACTTCATGGCACTACAATCCAAGTCTATATTGGGAGGCTATTCGCTCATACTAGGAAGGCCTGGATAGCAATAGCTAACGCTTATATAAGCTACCGAGATGGACAAATGATAATCTTAGATGGCCAGAATGTCAAAAGGCTGACCATATCTCCACCAACATAGTCTATGGATGCACTGGAAGAACCCGTATGGGATGACCAGGATGAAGGAACATTATCAATAATGCAGTCTGTGATGGCATTGGATGAATTAGAATATGGAGCTGATGAAGATGGCATTATTACAAACTTCCTCCAAGGAGAGTCTTCCCACATCACTCTAGAGTCACCACTGGTAGGTGGCCAAGATCACCACGTCAGACAGATTGAAATCAAGCTTGGAAGAATGTTGAATGTCAGTAGCAAGCTGACACCTATAGAGCTGACTGCACTAAAGGAAATATTAACTAGGCATCAACAATATTTCACTTGGGACTACTCGGATATGAAGGGAATCACTCTAAAGATATGTACCCATCGCATTTACCTCAAAGAGTAGGCCAGTCCGATCAAGCAACCACAATGATGAATGAACCCTACCATGAAGGAGATAGTCAAAGTAGAGCTACAAAAACTCCTATTAGTTGGATTCATTTATCCTATATCTGATAGTGAGTGGGTGTCACCACTAGTGGTGGTGCCCAAAAAGAATAGGAAATGGCGAATATGCATTGACTACAGGTTGCTAAATAGAGCAACTAAAAAGGATCACTTTCCACTACCATTCATTGATCAAGTTCTGGATACTTTGGTAGGGAGGAAGTACTTCTCCTTCCTGGATGGATTCAGTGGGTACAACCAAATCTAGATTGGAGAAGAAGATCAGGATAAGACAACATTCACTTGTCTATGGGGTACATTTGCATACAGGGTCCTACCCTTTGGACTATGCAATGCACCAACCACCTTTCAGAGGGTGGTGCTGAGCATTTTTTTAGATATGATGGGAGAAGCAGTTGAGGTCTACATGGATGACTTCACCATTTATGGTGAGACCTTCGATGAAGCTATGACAAATTTAGAATGTGCACTCCAATGGTGTGAAGAAAACAACCTATCCCTAAGCAACAAGAAATGCTTTATGATGATGCAGGAAGGGATAGTGCTGGGACACCACATCTTAGTAGAAGGGATAAAGGTAGACAAGAAGAAAATTGAAGTTATCAAAGATCTACCTAGTCCTAAGACACAAAGAGATGTAAGGAGCTTCCTTGGCTCCACTGGATATTATAGGAGGTTCATAGCAGACTTCAGCAAGGTCGCCAGACCCTTGCACACACTACTATCAAAGGATGTGGAGTTTATTTGGATGAAAGACTATGAACAAGCCTTCCAAATGTTAAAGGAGAAGTTGATCACTACCCTAGTGCTATGGGGTCCAAATTGGGCCATTCCATTTCACATTTACTCTGATGCATCTAACAATGCGATTGGAGCAGTCTTAGGATAGAAATATGGTGAAGAATTCTACGCCATCTACTACATCAACAAAAATCTAATAGGGGTTGAGTTCAATTACATGGTAACTGAGAAAGAGTTCCTTGCGGTTGTTCACACCATCAACAAATTCCACCATTACATCATAGGATACAAGGTGTTCATGCACATGGACCATGCGGCCATCCGGTATCTGATGAACAAACCTACAATCAATGGTAGGATAATCAGGTGGCTCTTACTCCTGTAGGAATTTGACATCACCATCATGGATAAACCAGGCAGAGACAATGTGGTCATAGATTTTTTATCTAGATTAATGCCACCCGATCATGCAATTATAGAAGATCAATTCTTGGATGAACATATTTTCTCTCTGAAAGAGCAAACATCATGGTATGCAGATATGGCCAATTACTTGGCCACTGGTAGAGTATCTCCTACTCTTTCACCCCATGAAAAGTAGAAGCTAATAGAGAAGAGCACAACCTTCTCATGGATTGATGATTGCCTATTCAAAATAGGACCCAATCAAATCCTGAGATGATGTGTCACTAAGCACAAGTTTCCAAAAATCCTCAAGGCTTGCCATAACGAACCTTGCAATGGATATTTTTTAGGGAAGAGGACTGCATTCAAGGTATTGCAGACTGGATACTACTGGCCTTCATTGTTCAAAGATGTAGTAAAACATGCAATTCAATGTGATGAATACCATAGGATGGGTAGACCAACCTTTAGGGATGAGATACCTCTCCAGCCGCATGTTCACATTGAACCATTCGATAAATGGGGGATGGATTTTGTGGGGCTGATCAACCCACCATAATCAAGGAAAAGGTATATTTTGGTTTGCACTGACTATGTAACCAAGTGGGTTGAAGTGCAGGCACTAAAATATTCTAAAGAAATAATGATGGTGAACTTCCTATTTTTACATATCTTCACAAGGTTTGGGGTGCCCAGAGAGATCACAACCGATCAGGGGCCCCAATTTACTTCAAGATTGATTCAGGAACTGATGCAACAATATAGAATCAGACACAACAAAACCACTCCCTACCATCCATAGGTGAATGGATAGGTCAAGGTTACCAATCGAGAGTTGGAGAACATCCTTACAAATATCATGCAGCAACACAAAAAGGATTGGGCTATGAGATTACTAGAGGTAGTATGGGCCTATAGAACCACATGGAAAACAACCACCGGTTTCACTCCGTTCCAACTGGTATATGGGAAGAACGCAATGATGCCCATTGAGTTTGAAATCAAAACTCTTAGGACTACAATAGAATTAAACTTGAGTCTGGATGATGCACAAAAGGAAAGGATCTAGTAACTAAATTAGTTAGATGAATACCGATTGGATGCTCTGCATAGAATAGAAGTCATCTAGAAACAAAGGAAATAGTGGCATGACCACCACATCAAATTGAAGCAGTTCAAAATAGGAGAATGGGTGCTACTGTATGACTCTTGATTCTAGGAATGAAAGGGTAAGCTGATGCAAATATGGATGGGACCATATGAAGTGATCAAACTGATCAATAATGGTGTTGTGCATGTTAAGATAATTGATGGTAGTGACACCATATTGATAGTCAATGGTCATCGATTGCGACCATACCACATATCTGAAAATCTTGTGATGGAGTCCAAGATAGGCATGGGGGAGATCCCATCCAATTAAAAATTTCTTAAAATTTCTCAACAAATAGTGGACACAATATTGTCCACTTAAAAATAATTTATTCTTTAGTTTTTCTTTTCTTTCTTTGTGTTTTTGTTTTGTAGGTATAATGCTCTAAATGCAAGCTATAGGCAGCTTGGGAAACCTAGGCCTAATAGGCACAGACTCCACTAGACTGCACCTTACTATTTTTTTAGTTTTTCTTGTTTTCTTTTGTAGGTGAATGGCCCTAAATGCATGAAGTAGGCAGCCTAGGAAACCTAGGCCTCATCGACATAGGATCCATGAACCTGTATAATTTTTGGTTTTCTTAGAAGGTAGAACCTTGACTGTTTCCATCTAGAGGAGATAGTCACACTCTGATATGAATGTGGGTGTTAATTTCCTGCAAAGAAAAAATGTACCCACCTCCATGTTGGATGAAATAGCTACTGACGTAGCATGTAAAAAGAAAATATTGGAGGGCCTGATCAACTCTGCGACAATAGACACGCCATAAAACTGCTGACTTTTCAATAGAAAAAGGGTGCCTTGATCCCATTTGGAGGAAGGCACCTTGATCCCGTTTACGGAGGCACCTAACTCCCAAAGAGAGAATAATGTGGGAAGGCGCCTTGATCCCATACATTCCAGGTGCCTTGATCCCATTAAAAAAAAAAGATAATAATGTAGGAAGGCACCTTGATCCAATACATTATATGTACCTTGATCCCGTTAAAAAAAATATAATAATGCGGTAAGGCACCTTGATCCCATACATTCCAAGCGCTTTATCCCGTTAAAAATAAAAATAATAATAATTAGGGTGTGCATCAAGGTGCCTTGATCCCATACATATGAGGTGCCTTGATCCCATATATTTGGAGGCACCTTGATCCCATGTATTTTGAGGTGCCTTGATCCCATATATATGAGGCACCTTGATCCCATACATCTAAGGCACCTTGATCCCATGTATTAGAGGTGCCTTGATCCCATGTATTCTGAGGCGCCTTGATCCCATGTATTTTGAGGCACCTTGATCCCATGTATTTGAGGCACCTTGATCCCATGTATTCTGAGGTGCCTTGATCCCATGTATTAGAGGTGCCTTGATCCCATGTATTTGAGGTGCCTTGATCCCATGTATTTGAGGTGCCTTGATCCCATGTATTTGAGGCACCTTGATCCCATGTATTTTGAGGTGCCTTGATCCCATGTATTTGAGGCACCTTGATCCCATGTATTTTTAGGCACCTTGATCCCATGTATTCTGAGGTACCTTGATCCCATGTATTCTGAGGTGCCTTGATCCCATGTATTTTGAGGTGCCTTGATCCCATGTATTAGGGGTGCCTTGATCCAATTGAGCACCTACACAATGAAGAATGACCACAACCACGTCATCATCCCATGCCACAAAAAGATGAATCTTTATGGGAACTTATGGAAATTGTGCAAATGATTTCTATGCATCCCAAAGCAATCATCGAAGGGATGAGCAAGCCAACCATATTTCCTCATTTTTAGCATGAGACCTTGAATGAATGAAGTTGTAGTACCCAAGGGAAAACTATCCGAAGAACCAACTCACACAGGAAAAATACCATTACTCTATCATGGATGATCAAATCGACATGCTCCAAGTGCATGGATCACCAATAAGGTATGTGTATAATTTTTTTAGATATATATAACATTCATAATAAGAACTCCTCTAAAAAAATATATTGCTGACACAAATAAATCGACCAATTATTATTCATCCATCTCGTCCAGAGAAACATGCCAATGGTTAATTTGGGGAAGCAGATCCTCACAACCCCCAATACAAAAATAATACACTGGATACACATCTACCTCCATAAATAGGCACCTTCTTGCACAAGTAGGTGGTATGAAGTAACGAACCAATCCAACAAGTGAAGAAAAGTTGTAGAAGCTGAATTGAGAGGATTCAAAATGGGGGGCAAGTCAAAGAATCATGGCTAGAATAAAAATGAGCCCAATCATGTAGGAGGGATTAGTGAAGAAGTCCAAGCTCAATTTGAGGCCACTGGGTGGATGAATTATTTCTACTTGGTGAGTAGAAATCAAGATTTAGAGGTGAAAAAGGAGTTTGTAGTGGCATTGGATGAAGGGATTGCACGCATACATAGACTAGAAATTCTAGTCATAGAGGAATTTGTAGCAGCCATCATTAGTCTTCCCCTCATAGGGGAACATGTTTACAAGGAGGGAGCACCGACTTCATGTGCACAATAACTTCTAGGGCATACCCCCATAAATCTAGGGTGCTCAATATTACCAAAGCAGAGTCTCTCGAAGCTCTAGAAATAAATTTTTGAGCAAATAGCTAGGTTCTTCACTTGCATGGGCAAGTACACTCATCTGAACATGAATCACATGTAGTTTTTGAACCATTTGCTGCACGAGAAGCAAATCAACATCCCATTCTACCTAGCTTGTGCCTTGAAGGATGAAGCAAGGTGGTATTAGGTAGGGGCATCCACTACCCTAGCTCACCATGGGCTAATATCAGCCCTAATAAGGTTTGCAGAGGTACCCAAGGAAGCACCAACAACAATCACAAAAAGAGCTAAGACATCCAATTCCTAGGCTCAATTGGTGATAGAAGCACATGAGCCCAATTTACCAGAGATGCCTTCTATAGAAATACCAATAAGAGAGCAACCACTGACCTCCCGTGATGATGCATCCGAAGGAGGAGAAGGGCAGACTTCATTACCCCACTCTCCATAAATTGATGCAAAAATTGGACTGGATAGTCCTAGCCCTAACAGAGAAATTGACCACTCTCTACAGATTGATTCAAAAAGTGGGCCAAAAATTCCTAGCCCTGATCGAGCAGGCCATCATGCAGAAACTAGAAGAGGAAGGAAGAGGTTGAGATGCTTAATTCTATCCAGTGAGGATGAAGATGAAGAAAATGATGCAGAAGCAGGAGTTGTGACTCAGGTGCTATAGAATTTGGCCAATCAAAGTCCACCATGCTAGCAGACTTTGAAGGACCTGCAAGGGTAGCTCGATTCGGTGCTTCAACAAGTCCTTGCTTGGAAAAAAAAATTCTAGGAGGAGCAAAGACTCTTCAAGGAATTTAGCAAGGTAGTTGTAGAGGAGAAATAAGGGCTTTAATATAACATATTTCAGCTACAACAAACAGTGCAACAACTCACTAAGGAGAACCTACAACTAAGGGCTAAGAAGGTAGAAAATATGGACGCAGCCACTCAGATCGACTGGGAAATGGAGGTGCCCATGACTTCTCTAGACTCTCTGGAGAGAGTTGCTTCATCCAGTCCATTCAGGTTGAATGTAGGGAATGAAGAGGTTAAAGTCAGGGACTGCTCCTCTAACTTAGCAAAAATAGCTACTGAATAATAGGGGAACTCTATTTTGCAAATAGAGCCCCTTGTAATAAAAATTTTAGATGATGAGGATGAACCATCAACCTATATCTAGTAGCAATATGATGATTAAGATGATAAAAAAGAGATACAAATGAACCAGTAATTGGTGCACTCTATAAAAGGGTTAGCAGATCAGTCACCAACCATCAAACTAGGGAAAGAATAGAGGATGGGAGAAATGGTTGCACAAGAAAATCAGGGACTTGAACCTTCTTATGCAGGGAAGAAGCACCTATTGTAGAGGAAGATAATATCCTGTCTCCCTCTACTACAAAAGCACCTATAGAGAGAATCTCATTGATTCCCAAAAATAATGTGGCTAAGGCACCACAATAGAGGCCCAAAAAGAAGGCAAAAATCACAAAGGTAGTGACTTAGCCAACTACTAGTTTAGATGAAGAATGGGCAACAGGGTTGCAATATTTTTCTAGTCAGTGGGAGCAGTTCAAAAAGCTCCAAGAAGAATGTGCAACAAAAAAATTAGCAAGAAAGGCCTTCAAGAAGGTTACAAGAGAACTCAATATTACTATTGACCCTTATTTGGAGAAGTAATTCTAGTGGGTATATGGGTCAGTTCGAGGGAAACCTTCCAAAATGAGAAAATATTTGGAGAGATATGGAGTATTTGGGCCAGAAGTAGAGGCTTCTCCAATAGCAGAAGAAAATGTTGGTCTCTCTCTAGAGGTGGCCCAGAATTTTAGGGCTAGAGTAGTAAAACAGGAATGAGATGATTCATATATCTTGCTAGCAGAGCTTTGACCTCAACATGCTAATCTCTGGAAGGAGGCAAAATCAACATTTCAGAAAAAGGACCCCACCTTTACTGGCTACTATGCAAAGGTGGTCAAAGAAAAAAATTATTATGATACTAGAACCACCCCACAAATATGAAGGGCCCAACAAAATAGGCAAACATAGTCAACGTAGTTGAAAGCCACAACAGGGAACCAACACCCCTCAACAAGGTCGTAAACCCAGGGACAAAGAAAAAGCTAAGGCCACTACCTAGAAGATAAAATGGTAGAACAAATCTTACTAGGAGGGGGTCGATAGAACTAGGGATTATCAATTTTAGGTGCCATGAGGACGTGACACTCGATAGGCATGGGGGGATGATGAGCACCAAAATTGCTCATATTTTGGCATGGGTTCTAATATTTTTGTGTGGACATATATTATATCTGAGTTGTACTTTTTATGCATGTTTATATATATTTAATGAAAATTATGCATATTGCCTAACTTGCATGTAAAATGTGTCTTGTGTATAGATTTTATTAATTCATCATTTTTTGCATGATCTCATCGAGGTCCTACTCATACCTAGCATTTTAACTATCTAATGAGGCTAAGGCATATCAATTCATAAGGTAAATGATAAAATATATCAGTTGTCCCATTCTTGTAGGTGGGAAATGGAATAACCACTTTTTGAAGCAAAATGCGAGTAATGACAAGCATCGAGCAGAAAATCTCCCACTCCCATGAAAATACAAAAGGGTTGTTGATTGTTTTAACACGTATCTATTACTATATATTGGATTTTCTTTGTAGACACCTAAAACATGTCATGCTTAGGGGAGCTACTCACATAGACACATTCATAAGATCATATGACATAATATTGGACTTTCCAAGCATCAAAAGTGGTTCTCACCACTCATTTGGGGCATTTTCAAGCCATCCAAGCCTAGCCGCTCAAGCCTAGAGTGACCAGATCTTAGCCGCTCAAGCCTAGAGTGGCCAGACCTTAGCCACTACAGATGATAGTGGCCAGATATTAGTCACTATAGATGACAGCGACTAAACCATAAAAGTAGTTTTTATCGACAAACAGGCCTAATCACGGGTGGAAGTGGCAGTCTGCATGCAATAAAGGTGAGCGGGAGTAACTTTGCATTCCCTTTCATGACCAGTTCACATGGGAGACTTGAGTTTGCATTTAGACTTTAGTTAACTGGTCTTTAAACATAGAAAAGACAAAAATCTTCTCATGCTAACTCTCACTACGCATGAGGAATTCATTCCTAGGGCTTGGACATAGACCTAGGGTTTCACACTTTAAAAGGTGCAAGCCTAAGAGCACCAAGGATCCATATTTTATCATGATAGGTCATTGAGGAGAGCTTTCGAGACTTGGAGAGTTTCCCTTGGAGATCACATTTAGGTGAAGCCAAACAAATTGGAGAGCATAGCAACCATTATTTCAACATCGGATACAAGCTTTGATCCATAGCTTTGGAGCAAAGAGGACGAGAGTCACTTTAGCGGCCGTTGTCTTGGATAGTGGCCCGTAGGCCTAACTTAGGGTTTTAGACATTAGATTCATTATTTTGTTTAGCATATCATTAGCATAGCATCATTTCATTCATTCACATTCATAGCATTAGTTTAATTTGCACTTGCTTTCATTTGTTATATTCATTGCTAACAACCTCATCCGAGGAGGTATTCTCGGACATCTAAGCGTGTGTTGTTGTTTCATTGCTTACAGGGCCACAGGTTCATCGGACAAAATCTACAACATACGAGAGCAAAAGGGATCCCTCTAGGAAATAGGCCTGGAGAAGGAGGCATCTGTAAGCCCTCATACATTTTCATGTGCGGAACCGGGAAGCTTTTGAAAGCGCACCACCTCTTTGCGAAAGGGGCACTCTTTACCTATTTGTAACCTTATTGTATCGAAATGGGTATCCCTAAGAGGGACCGACATGTAACCGGGTTTCAATACAAATAAAGAGATCTATCTTTGTTATTTCCATGTTATATGCTTTTCATTGTCTTCCATTTCATTTTGGGTTTTAATACATTGCAAGTAGAGTAAAAAGAGTGGTGCGTGCATCCCGGGGTCGCTACAGATGGCGATCATGGTGGGACCTCCACTGATTTTTCATTTTCTTCCTGAATACTAACTTAGTTTTGTGTGCAGGTCTAGCCGCTCTGAGCTACAATGGCCAAAAATCAGCCGCTCTAAGCTACAATGACCAATAGAGCCTTAGCCGCTCCCACTAACGGTGACCAAGAACCAACCGCTCTGGTCAACAATGACTAGAACTGGAGAGCAATAGAGGATAGAAACAAGGTTCTCTGAGCTGGATTAGAGGTTGGTATAACCTCTCTGATATTTTATAGCTTTCTGTTTGCTTCTGTGTGTCTAAAATAGTGAACTTAAAGCACATTTATGTTTGGAAATTGAAAGAATAAAAGGAGAAAGAATTAAGCATTTTGCATATCTTAGATCTTCTTTTAGATTTCCACTAGGCATTGCTAGGAACAATGACTTATGCCTAAAAATTTCACCCTAGAATCCAATGTGCTAGACATTGTATGTTGTTTGCTTGCTTTGAGGCCTTGCAAGAGGCCATATTTGCATGAAATAAAGTGTGCTCATACAAATCATAGTAGTTCATGCATCTTTCTGAATATTGAAATATATTTTTGCACTTAGGCATATAGGAAAGACTCATTGCTGCTATATGATGCACTTTATGTTATGCAAGCTTAAAATGAACACCACACACGCACGTATCATTTAAACATTGGGGAGTTGGATTTCATCACCAACCCTCAATTCAGTCCAATGACATTGGAATTCATCTCCTTCCACCGGTTTGCCCCCTAGAGTCTCCTAGAAATGGATTGAAGAACTTCTTCATAGTGGCACTAAGATACTCATGTTCAAACTGTCTCCCACTAATGGAACTATCATTGGTTCAGAGTGGAAGAGCTAGGCGAACCCCCCACTGGGACTTCAATGGTGTACCCTAGCTTCTTTTGAGAAAATCATGTTTGGCATGGGTGTACTTGATTCTCACTATGGATGAGTCTTCTCATTCTAAATCCAAACAAGAGCAAGAAGAACAACACATCAAAATACACCAAATAGTTTAGGGCACACTTAAATCGATAATCAAGATAAACATTTGTTTGGTATTGTGTGGCTATTCCTAAATTGCAACTCAAAAGATCAATTCATAGACAAAATGGTCAAAACAAGAAGTAAACACCCTCGGTCTGATACCGAGGGAGAGACTGAAGCAACTCATACCCATAGGTGAAGTCGTAGTAACATTGAATGACCTACCCGTAAGACCGTGAGACGTAGCTCCATGAGCCTAAGGGGTGATAACTCAACCCTTGGGGGATCTCCTCGAGAAACCCCAAGTAGGGAACCACATCATGGAACAAAGTCACATAAACAAAAAGAGGCTTCATAGCCATCCTCATCAAGGAGACATGAGGAGACCTCAAGGGCCTCCTCTAAACACATAGAAACATCTCAAAGACATGAGGAAGCTTCAAGGGCTTCCTCCTCACATGGACATAAAGAAGGTTCTAAAACTCATTCTTCACATAGGGATGATGAGACTGCTACATCTCCATCCACATGGAGAAAACATGTCACCACAAAGCCTTCTTCATCAAGAAGGCAAGCAAGAGTTGCAACACCTCAAGATTCACAAGAAACATATGAAATAGGTCTGCCCACTGAAGGGCAGGAAACTAGAGCTACATCTAGTCATGGGAATCATATAGAAGAAACCCTTCACACAAAAGGAAATATTCCCATAGACTATGACCTCATAGGAGTGAATGGCACCCCATGGGACCAGCCATGGAAAACAAGACAGCTAGACGGGTTGGATCGGTTTCTTACATGACCAACTCAAAGAACTATAGCTACTGAGAACTCTGCATCTGGAAGCTCATGAACTATGACTTCTAAGCACACCTCTCAGTCTAGGGGTACCTCAGAGTGACCCCATAGTAAACGTATGGAGTCTGATCATAGAGATACTCAATAGTACATTGAACAAGTCACATTAGCTAGCAAGAGTATAGGTACAATAGAAACCTCCTCGAGGAATCTATGAGTCAAGACAACAAGAACAGAGTCAGATAAACATGAGTCTTCTATGATAGTACAAACTGACCATATGAGATGGTTAGAAAATGCATTACGTAAGGAGCGAGAGCTAGTGGAAGCTCTCGAACAAGATAAACAAAGAGAAAGACTCTTGCACCAACATGAGCAACGCTTAAGAGAGCAAGTTGAGCGGCTAGCTCTTAGCAATTTATAGACAAATGGTGGTGACCACCAAAGAACTAGATGCATTGACTCACCTAAGGAGAGGTGCACTAGACAAGATAGCCCATAATGAAACCACCCACCAAACCATGAATGAAATCCAACTAGTGGGGAAAGGGCAAACATAACAAACCAGGATCACAATCCTGAGTCCCCTCATAGGAGGGAGGAAAATAGAACAAATAAAATGGATAGAGAGTTACCTCCATTACCACTATGAGTAGGCCTACAAGAGGAGGAAATCCATGCATCAAAGGCATTTCAAGAGCTTGCTGAAAAGATGAAAGCCTTTGAGAAACAAGAGGCAGCTGGGAACTCGCCAACATTGAGCAAAATACACAACCAACCATTGTGCCCATCAATCCCTAGCCCTCCATATCCTAAGCACTTTGAGATGCCTAGGTTGGAAAAATTTAAGGGTGAAGAGGATGCACAAGAGCACGTCACCAATTTTATCAATGCATGTTTTCATCTTGAAGACAATGATGCTCTCATGCTAAGAACATTCATAATGACATTTTTAGGTGTTGCCACTCAATGGTTCAACCAACTACCTAAGCATAGCATAACCAACTTTGAACAACTAGTAAATGCATTCCTAAAGCATTTCTCCTTTGGTGCTAAGAAGAAGGTGAACCTTTCAGACCTGGCCAACTTGAAATAGTATGATGATGAGCCAGTAATGGATTATGGGAATAGATGGAGAAAAGTCATGGCAAAGTTATCATTCTCCATTCCCACAGAAGAGATCATTCACATGTTCACCAAAAGTTGTTCTAAACACATCTCCCTCTTGCTACAACTTCAGTAGTATCCTTCATTTGAGGAAGCTTTGGCATAGGCCAAACTCATCGAAGACATAAAAGTAGATGAGGGAACCATTAAACTCTAAAACAAAAAGGAGTGGAACAAGAATGGTAAGAATGACAAGTACAAGCAGAAGTAGGGCAACCCTGCTCCAGTCAATCAAGTCGTATTGGCTACACCTAAGGATGGGGGTGCACAACAACCCTAGAACTATCAAGCACATCCCCCACCAACCAATTACGATCAAAGGAACAATCAGGGGTGAAACAAAGAATGCAAGCCACCTCGCTATTTCACGCCTCTGATAGAATCAATGCAATCAATCTTCAATCAGTTGAGCGAGGCCAGGAGGATCAGATTTCTTGATATACCTCTTATAGATCCCAACCATCCTAAGCCAAAAGGATATAGGGAAGATCAATTTTGCCCTTATCATAGGATACCGGGGCATGACATTGAGGCTTGCATTGGTTTTAAGCATCAAGTGCAAAACATGATTGAGGTGGGAGAACTCAAAGTTGACAACCCACTGGCTCCCGATAATAGAGACATGGGCATATACAGAAACCCGTTGCCCAATCATGAGGCCCCTAGAGGGCAAGATGCCCAAGTCAATCAGGTCTGAGTTGATATACCTACCCATGGATGCATTGGGATGGTTGAGATTGTTAACATAGCAACCAGGACTAGATGGTATGGTCAACCACAACCTCCTGCAGCTCCCATGAATGTCCCAGCTACACCTAGGTAGAGGTAGGGGCAAGACAACCTTCCAGGTCCACCAACATGACCTGTGGTAACTATCTGGAGTAGATTGGAGCAAAACCTATAGATGACTCTGGCTAAGCTATCCATCTATGAGCTCATACAATAGTCCCCAAAGCATAGGGAGACTTTAATGGAAATTTTAAGGACAATTGAGCTCCAACCACAAGATGCGAATGCATTCACTCATTTTGTGGGACAAGTACAAGAATGCTAGGAACCTGTAATTCGATTCTATGATTATGAGATTAAGACAGTACCTACTACCTTACCAGACCCTCCACTGAACATTGTGGCATCAATCAATGACTTACCTTTCAAGAGGGTCTTGGTCGATACAGGTTCATCAATAAACATCATTACAACAACAACAATAGAGCACCTTAAGATCCCCAAGTCCAATATCATTCCAGGAGCTTACACATTGAGAGCTTTTAATGATGCTTTATGCAATACTATGGGAATGATAGTCCTACCCATCAAGGTGGGGCATAAGACCATCCCTATGATGTGTCATGTCTTGGAAGGGGCTATGCAATACAACATCCTCCTAGGGCATCCTTGGATAAGGGACATGAAGTGTGTTCCTTCGATCTTGCACCAGTGTGTCAAGTATGTGCATGAAAACAAAGTCTATGTGGTTCTGGCTGATGAAGAGCCATTCAAATACATCCATCAGGTGGAAATTCTAGGAGAATTTGTAATTCCTTCTACCCACCTGTATGTAGCACCTTCATCTCCAACCACACAATTGGATAACAAAGGCAAAGGGGTAAGAAAAGACCCATGCACATCAACACCTCCTGGTGCACTTAAAATAGTCAATGCTTCTAAAGTACCATCAACGTCAAAACCAAAAGATAATCAGAAGCTAAAGGCACCCTTAGTCAAGGAAGAAAGGCCCAAGGAAGTGCCAACTATAGCCATTGCTGAAATGCCAAGTCCTATGGAAGAAGAAGATCTTCAAGATCAAGATGAAGATAGTGATTACCATCCCACTTCACCAGTGTCATCCGTAGGGTCATCCACATCGCATGCATCAATACACTTGGCAAGCATAGGCATAGGGGAGTACCTTGTGTAGAACATTACCTTTACGCCTATCATTGAGTCTACACAAGACATGGGAAGACCTAAGGACTTGAGACCACTAGTGGGAATAGTGGTTCCACTTGGAATCCCTCCCAACCAAACCAATTTTGTCTATGCTAGCCTGGACTACGCCCATAAGTCTTTAGATGTAGAAGAGGATTATGATAAATTATTCATGGTCAATGTTCATTACCTCTCTAATCTTGAGTTTGCTCTAAGCTACTTTGAGCATTGCCATTGGCATGGCTATGGCCTTGGTATATATGAGCAGGGGTGCAGGCGGCCATACGAGCCACAATATCAGCTTCCCTCCGATAGGTTTGGGTTAGGCTATTATATTGGAGGTCGAGATGACTCTCTTGTAGTAGCATTGGATAGATTAAGCTTAGGGTTAGGAGAAGACATCGATTTCATTCCTTATCACCCCCTAAGAACAAGAAATTTGAGCAACAGACAAGTGGCCATGGTGAACGTACCACCACCAAAAATTTATCATCCAAACATCTCAATTGATTCCACCCCAATAGGGTACAACTCATGGGATGAAGAGAATGGATATGAAGCAAGTGATGATGAGGCACAACTTGGCTTAGCCTACCATGGGCCTCACTATTTACAAATATTCACATGGTCCATCCACAATGAGAGTGGGTACATATCGGATGAAAGTGACTATGAATCAGAGGACTCAATAGAAAGAGCCTACTTAGGCCTGAGCCATCAACCCCTGAATTTGGGGCAAGAGACAAATGTAAATGGATTCTTCATAAGTGATGAAGAATATGAAGATGAAATGGAGATGGCCTACTTGGGGCCAAGACATGAGCCTTCTATTCTAGGGCCACATACCAATGCTAACGGTTTTTGGATAAGTGATGATGACTTTGAGGATGAGACCGAGATGGCTTATCTTGGGCCTCACCACTTGCGACAAGTCAATGAGCTAGTAGAAAGAGAGGTGGCACTACATGCCATAGATCCTGGATTAAGGTTCCTCGGAAGACCTATTGACTTAGGGGCTATTCACCGCATGGTCAATCCCCCTCCACCCACATTCTGAGAGATCCTTGAGCCAAATGACCCCATTCCATAGTCTATGCATAGAGAGAATCCAACCACTCACATGCTGCATAGGGAGGACCCATTCATCCCCAAACCACTAGAACCTCATCATGAGTATGGAAGGGAAACCCCTAAAACAAGATTACACCCATGTGGTCCTAGAGATTTCATCCCATCCATCAACATGATCTCCATTGATTTGGCCACTCCACTTCATAATCCAGTAGATCCTACCAAATCATTGCATCTTGATGTAGAGGCTATTGATTGGGATCATGTTGATTCACCCATAGAGCCTGAAGACCTCTTCCCCAATGAAGAGATGTTACAGCCATTCCATTTTGCATCAAGTTGTGCGTATGATGTATTCCATGCTGGTTTGGATCTTGAGTCAGTAGGACCTATAAATCCCATCGATGACATTCATTTGATACCCATGCCTCATCAACTAGAGGATGGGTCACATATGGCTATAGAAGTGACTTTCGAGGTGGACATCAATGATGATCCTACCCAACCAAGGAAAGTCAAGTTCAGAGAAAGTCTATCTCCAGAGGAACAAGCCATCCTAATTCCTCTCCTCAAAGAGAGGCCAAATATTTTTGCTTGGACTTACAAAGACATGCCAGGGATAGATCCAAAGTTAGTCATTCACAACCTTTCATTGGATCCCATGAAGAAGCCAGTCAAGAAAAAGTTGAGGAAAATGCATCCAACCATCGCTTTGATGGTGAAGAATGAATTGCAAAAACTATTGGATGCAATGTTCATAGTTCCTATCGACTACCCTGAGTGGGTGTCGAACATGGTACCCATGGGGAAACCCGATGGAAGAGTCCGTATCTGCACAGACTTCAGAGATTTAAATAGGGCAACACCAAAGGATTCATTCTCATTGCCAAACATAGATGCTCTTGTAGATGCAACCATAGGTCATGAGATGCTCTCCCTAATGGATGGTTTTTCTGGATACAACCAGATCTAGATTAAGCCCGAAGATCAACATAAAACTACTTTCATTACTCCATGGGGAACATTCTGTTACAAAGTGATGCCATTCGGTCTCAAAAATGTTGGTGCCACATATCAATGGGCCATGACATACATATTCCATGACTATATGCATAAGATCTTAGAGGATTACATGGATGACTTACTGGCCAAGTCCCTATTGTGGCAAGAGCACGCTGAAGTCCTTAGAAAAGTCTTTGACCACCTCATTGAGCACAATGTCCGATTGAATCCTAAGAAGTGTGTATTTGGCATAACTTCTGGCAAGCTTTTGGGATTCATCGTATCCAAGAGAGGCATTGAAGTCGATCCTGCAAAGGTAAAGGCTATATTGGAAATGGCCACCCCTACCAACATTAGGGAGCTAAGGAGCCTACAAGGCAAGATAACATCCATCAAAAGATTCATCACATGCAATTATCAGACAAATGCCGACCCATGAATCGGTTGCTATGCAAGGAGGTCCCCTTTCATTGGGATGAAGAATGCCATCAAGCCTTTGCAGAGATCAAAACTTATCTAGCAACACCACTAATATTGGCTCCACCAAGGCTAGACATACCATTTTTACTATATATATCGACTACTAATTTTGCATTGGGCACCATGTTAGCCCAAAATAATGCACAAGATAAAGAGCAAGCCATATATTACATTAGTCTACACCTTGGTGAGTTATGAGCTAGGATATGCGTATGTCAAAAAGTTGTGTTTAGCAGTGGTCTTTGCAACTCGAAAGTTGTGACACTACATGTTGAGCCATACGACCTACGTCATATCAAAACAAAATCCTTTGCAGTACATGATGAGCAAGACATATCACAATACACGTACCACAAAGTGGATCATGCTATTGATAGAATTTGATCTAGAGTTCATAAGCCAAAATTCCATCAAGGGACAAGTCATAGCAGATCAATTAGCAGAGGTGCCTCTTCAGGATAACAAGCCTCTCACCATAGAATTTCCTGATGATGCGGTCTTTGCATTATCAGATCCACTAGAACTCGAAGAACCTAAGAAAGAAAGAGACATGTCATTGTTCTTCGATGGTTCAAAGTGTGAACAAGGGGGTGGAGCAGGGATTGTCTTTATCACACCGTAGGGTGCTCCATTGCCCTTATCATTCAAACTAGACTTCCCTTGCACAAACAACAACATGGAATATGAGGCATTGATCTTGGGACTCCAAATAGCCATAGCAATGGGCATTAAAATATTGAATATCTTTGGTGACTCCTTGCTCATAGTAAACCAAGTCAAAGGACTATTTCAATGTAGGTGCCCACTCTTGAAGACTTACAAGGAACTTGTTGACACCTACCTAGCCCGGTTAGAATGGTATGACATCGAGGCAATCCCTCGTACATCAAATAGATTTGTAGACACCATGGCCTCTTTGGGATCCTTAATCCCTCAGAATCCATCTACTGATTTTACAACCATTCATGTGAAAGTACTTTCACACTCAACAATACATCATGAAGCTTTTGACAATCAAGAATCAGTCAACATGATCAACATCGAACCAAATCAGGATTGGTCCTTCATAGCTAGAGATTTCTTGCAAATGACACCTTGGGGGTCTTTGATCTCCCAAGGACCTATGGAGTGTGGTACAACCATACACCATAGAGTTGTTCCTCAATCCATGTTCACCAGCTCGAGAATACAGGAAGAGCAAGCCATATTTTCTATAGAAGTCATGGCTTATCAGGATTGGCTTTCCCAACTGCGGGACTTCCTAAAACTTGGAATAGTACCTCAAGGTTTATCACATACTGAAAGGTGAACATTCAAATAGAAAGCAACAAGATACATCTTTCTAGGAGAAATCCTCTACATACGAGGATATGATGGAGTATTACTCCATTGTCTTGAGCCCCAGGAAGCATCCTAGGCAATTTTGCAAGCTCACGATGACACATGTGGAGGGCATTTCAGTGGCATGGCCATCGTTAAGTGCATCTTGAGAATGGGTTACTATTGGCCCACCATGGAAAAGGACTACTGTGAGTATGTCAAGAAATGCATTAAGTGCCAACATCATGCAAATCTAACGCACTTACCATCGCAAGCCTTGCAACCCATCCAGGAAGCATGGCCATTCTCACTAGTGGGGACTAGACTTGATTGGGAAGATCTCACCCCCATCCTCAGGCCGACACACATTCATCATAATGGCCACTGAATACTTCACTAAATGGGTTGAAGCGATCCCCTTAACATCAACAACTGGACCAAGGATTGCGGAGTTTATACTCCATAATATCATAAGTCATTTTGGGGTCCCTTCAAAGATAATATCGGATAATGGGCCATATTTCAAGAACAAAAATGTGCATGCTTTAATGAAAAAATACCATATTCAACATAGTTTTTCAATGCCTTATTATCCACAAGCAAATGGGCAAGCAGAAGCCTCGAACAAAACAATAGTCTCCATCTTGAGGAAGACGGTGCAAGACAATCACAAGGATTGGCACATGCAGTTGCCTCTTGCACTATGGGCATACAGGACTAGTATACGGATGCCCACTAGGGCAACACCATTTTCACTAGTATATGGCACTGAGGCCATCATGCCACTAGAGTTGGAAATTCCAACTCTACGCATAGCATTAAAGGACTTCATAGATGATGATGTCGCGTGGCAAGGCCACCTTGATCAGTTGATGCTTCTTGATGAACGTCGAGTCAATGCTTTAGAGCATCTTCACATTTACCAAGATCACCTTGCATGAGCTTACAATAGTAAATTCCACTTAAGAGAATTCAAGGTTGGAGATCTAGTGCTCAAAGAAAACCAATAGAATTTGAATCTGCCGTCGCACCTACGAGACAAGTTCATGGTAAATTGGATAGGCCCGTACATGATTTCACAAAGAGTTGGGCCTGGAGCATATCACCTTATATCATTAGATGGTGTTGAAGAGCTTGAACCTCTCAATATCATTCACTTGAAGGCATTCTACACATAAAATACAAAAACATTCAAATATGTCAAAAATAAAAAAATTCAAATATGTCAAAAATACAAAAATATTAAAATAAAAAAAAAAAAAAAAATAAATAAATATGTCAAAAATACAAACAAATCATAAAAACATAAAAATTCAAATCAATCAAAATGCTCCAAGGGCATTCAAGCCGCTTGGTCAAAATCAAATTAAAATGCTCCAAGGGTATTCAAGCCACTTGGTCAAATTCAAATCAAAATGCTCCAAGGGTATCCAAGCTGCTTGGTCAAAATCAAATCAAAATGCTCCAAGGGTATTCAAACCGCTTGGTCAACTCCAATAAAAAATGCTCCAAGGGTAATTCATGCCACTTGGTCAAAATCAAAAATCTCCAAGGGTACTTCATGCTACTTGGTCAAAAATCAAAAATCCCCAAAGGCACAATAAGCCCTTTGGTCAAATTAAGAAAAAATACAAAAACAATTGCATCTCACATCTTGCATCCACATAATTGCATTACATTTTCATATCCATTACATTCACATATGTCATGAGAGCCTTAAAAGTGATGCCACAGTTTGTCTCACAAACCATTCAAATCCATACCTCCATCAACACATGTGGTAATTGTGTTTTTCAACACAACCATTATCTGTTGCTATACATAATATACTAAGGTTTTTCGGTTATTCAACCACACCTAGTGATCTTATCAACTTTTATGGAAAACCATCTTGGTTAGTAGAGAATAAGGTCTAGTGGTGACAAAGCCTAGCATATCTCAGGATCCCACCACTAATTACAAACACTAAATTCTAGTTGGTACATGGGAAGATGAAAGTCGTAAAGTGGTTAGGTTACATAAAGTGAAAAGGGACATCCTTGCTTATCCCCCTATGCAACCAGTTCAAAAATGCTGAGAATTGACAAAAGGACAAGCTCCACCCTACCCAAAAATCTCTTGCTTAAGTCAACAAGCAAAAATCCTAGGTTCAAAGTTCAAAATATTCAAAATTCACACATCAACACCCATATTCATAGCTCAAAATATCAAAAGGACAAAAGCAAAATAAATAGTGATTATCATCACTACAAGAATCCCTTGCTCAAAAAAAAAAATAATAAAAAATAAATAGTGATTTTTATCACTAAATACGAGCAAGTATCCCAAGTCAAAATGAAGAAAATAAGGGATTGGAGCTTGAATCCTTGGAATTCTCGGCACTATACAAGATTGGAAGGAGAAATCCTTACGCATGACGATATGTCTATCACAAAAGCTATGCATTTGTATAGACCAATGTTTGAATGTGGATGAGCTAGCTTTAGGTAATCCAAAACTGCCTAGTGGTATAGTCCAATTGAGTCCAACATAAGAATAATATGAACACTTGAGGATCCCCGATCTTAGCAATGGGCTGAAAGAATCCCACCTAAAATCAGAGGAAATGCATGGGTTCTATCTAAATATATTCATTTGCACACACAGGGAGAATGAGTATCTAGGACCATGATGAAAGCCTAATTTTCAAAAGCCTTAAATGATCAGTACACAGTCATTGATAGGGTAACTAGAGTGTTTGGATCTCCGAAAAGCCCCAAAATTCTTACATAGCAACAAATCATATCATCATTCACACCATCACTTTCTTTATAAGATTCTATAAATTAGGGGGTATCAACATAGTAGGACAGATACCGCATATATATTAGAAATAGTATATAGATGACCACTGACTACTTTATATCTTTTAATTTATAGAAACTTATCAAGAAAATACATCTCACACCATTACATCTCATATATGAATACTTAATCAATTCTTATGATAAGAGTGATTATTTAAATTCATGATTAATTTTTTACTTTTTTTGGTATCACCCATTAAGATTGTCAATGTCATATGCATTCCTTATGTTTTAAGTGATTAGAGCATACAGGTTCATTTATACCATCCCATCACATAAGTTAGATGCATACAATTAAAGCAAAATTAAACATGCATTTAACAATAACATCGCATCCATAAACACAAAAACCAAATCACCCATCATTACATCATAAAGCATATCATAAAACATATAGGCAATATCCATTTGCATACAATCATAAATTCATCATTTATCAACTCAAAATACATCACATCATATCATCAAATCATATAAGCATCTACACATCCATCTAAGCATCTACAATATCATCTATCATCTAACATATACATCAAGTCATCATAATGCCATCATCACATCACATCATAAAACAAAATAACAACAAAAACATGAGCAATAAATGATACACATAATGAGTCATAATGCAAATATATCATAAAAGTATGTGTGTCAAGTCCATGGATATACAAAAATGCCCATGGGCTACAGTCATATAGGTCAGCCGACCTCAAAAATAAAACCAAGTGCACCATCAATCAAATATTAGGCCTGCGCCCCCTACAACACCCCCTATGGCCGGATCTCTGGGAGAATGGTGCGAGCTGGACCTTATTGGTCTCTCAGTATGAGTCCGGGCCCCATGACTAGGCTAGATGGAATACTACCCTATTGTAGAGCTCCTACTGACCTGTGACCCACCTGTGGCTCCTCTCTCCCTAGGGATGGCTCCTAGCCTCCTGATCTACCTCGAGAGAGTGATAATATGGGCTACATCATCAACAATCTGTACATCACTCTCATCCAACAAACCCTATAGATGCTTGATCTCATCCTCGAGAGCTACCCTCGAAGGACCCTCGGGAGTAGGAGGAGCAACAACAACCTACATCTAGGTAGCTCCTCCCATAGTAGCCTATAAAGCCTATATCTGGTCTAAAAGTTATGCTATAGTGGTATCCCATTGAGCTATGATGGCATCACATTATTGTACCTATATCTTGGCTGACTGGAGCTCGACCTCCACATCATGCAGCTATGCCCTAAGAGGAGAATCTCTCTCCTTAGGCTCCATCTCCTCCTCTACCTCCTTAGGAGCCTCCTGCTCCTCCACTACCACCTACTCTACCTATTGGCCCCATGCCATAGTCCTAGCATGAACCCTATACCTCGATGGATCTACCCCATCTCTACCATCATCCTCTCAGCCTAGACTACCCTCATCATGCCACATCAGGTCACCCCACCATCACATAAATGCATCTGTGACTCCCCTAGCCACTCTAGGATCAATATTTGGGGCATCCTCCTCATTAGCTAACTCTATGACCTATCGAGGAGGGAGGTCTCTCTCTACTCCAATGCACCTATACAAAAATGGTACTAGTGGCACATCCTACTGCAACCCATATTGATGAAGAACTTGAGAGTAGAAGAAGTGCTCTTAGATGCTAATATTATGGTTGATGAGCCATCGCTCATGTTGCATCCTAGTAGTAAAATTGGTTGGGTCATCCCAAGTGGGACACTCATGATACGGGTGCCATATGACATCTCCAGCCTGGAGTCTAGTGAAAGTATTAGTATAATGAGACAACTCCCCTGCAAAAGTGTGGCTCTTGCGCTCCTCGCTCTCTCTAGCCCATCTGGCAGCATAGCACTGCATCCACTCATCCATAACTATGATCTCAATAGGAAGCCCCTTGGGATGATCTACCTTAATGTGCTCCCATCCCTAGATCTATAAAAGCCAACTATAGGTGATGTTGACATGACCCCTTTGATGGATGTGGTACAACTCATCATAACACTAAGCCAATAGAGACCTACCCCATGCATATCTGATAGGCTCCTCACTATCCATCAGGTCTTGAACCATCATGAGGAGGTTCCAAGGGAACCTCAAGCCTGAGTAGTCTAGGATAAGGATGTTGTTGATGACCATCAGCAATACCACATGCCTCATTGTGAAAACCTGCTCTCAGTACTAATGGATAATGGACACTCCCCTAGACTTGGTGTCCTTGAGGGCCATCGTAGAGCATCCTTCGAACACCTGAGTGAAAATAACCACCTGATCATTAGTGGTCGAAGAAATGATGGCCACTCCATCAAAAGGGATCTGAAAGATCCTATACACATCCTCTGGCGTAATGGTCATCTCATCGATGGGAGGTGGAAGGTATTAGTCTGAGGGTCCCAGTGATGGGCCAAAGCTATAAGGTAAGCCTGATCTGACATGATGTGAGGTAGTCTGGTAACATACTAGAGCCCATGAGCCTTAAGCCACCTCCAATCCATGTCATCCAGAAGAGGTAGAAGGTCATTCATGAGCTTCGGGTCCCAAGCCCGAGCAGTAAGGATCTAAGCAAAATGAAAGAAATATGAAACATAACTATAGTGCATCTAAGGCATAAATCCCAATAAAACATGAAAAATCTGACACTCTCCTAAATCTGAGCAAAGAGGGGGATAAATACACCTAGGCATGCAACACATGCTAAAGAGTAGTTCAAAATTCCAAAAAAATTAAAAACTATCTCAAAAAAAAAAAATTGAAAACATAAAAAATGGGGACCAACCCACCACATAAAAACCTATACTAAGCCTAGCTATGGATTTCATTCATTACCAATAGGTTTAGTGAGGTTCATTTACTAGTTACTTAGTGAGGTTCAATTTTACCCAAAAGAGGAAAAGAGGTTAGGGTTTGAAAGAATACCCGAGAAGCTCCGGCTCCTCCAATAGCTAATACCTCACCCTACGTAGCCATATCCTCGATGTAGGTATCTTCCAAAATTACAACTATCATTGTCTCACCAGAGCTCTAAAAAGTGAATTGTCAACAAAGAAAATGATAGGTCAAAAGCCCTAAAAGTGCATTTTATATTTTCAAATTATGCCTTGGCTGCTATTGATGTTAGTGGCCCAAACTTCATGGCCGCTCAAGGTGATAGCAGCCACAGGCAGAGACTCAGAGGCCGCTGGACCTGACAGTGGCCTACTCCATAGATAAAAACAAAAGATTCCTTCCATGGGGGATAACAAAAAAACATTAAATAAACACATTTTGATGAATTAAAATCATCTTGATGATCAAAATAACAAAAAAAATCACATAAAAGCATAATCTCAAGTAGGCCTCGTATCCAGTTACTTACTCTATCCACTCGATGATTGCAACGATTCACACTCCATGCACTTCGATGAGATGAGTAGGTTACCATAAGGCCACTTGGGGCAAAAATATTTCATTTTGGAATTACGATGTGCCACCCTTCAATCTCGAAGAAGACCAAGATGGTCGGACTGCTCCACGGGTGTGAAAGGATCATCCTAATTCCCCTATGATACCAAAAACATTAAGCCAAAGTGATACAATATGAACATAAATAGAATCACTCATCCTAACTCCCTAAGAAGGCTATTGATAGCTGGACCGCTCCTCGGGATAGGGATGGATGATTATCATAAACAATTGGAATCACACTTGGATGTGGGATTGCCCATTAAAAGCAACAAATGCTAGAAAGGAACCAGATTAGTCATATTGGTCAAGCGACTTGTCGCTTCATTCATTGTCATTTCTTCACCAATCCATTGTGTGAGGAGGTAGTTCAAAGCTTCAACATAATCATAATCAAATCAACAAAATATCACTCGATCACATCAAAATCATGTTCGTCCTATGAATCATTGCATACAACAATCACAAATTTCCCTTGTTTGTTGGGAACGTAAGCAGACATGACATATTCAATTGTAGCTCTCCTACCGGTCAGAACTATTGTAGCAGCTGAAGCTACCCGATTGAGTTTGAGGAATGAGTGCAATTTAACATGCCCAAGCCACTGAGCTAAGTCCTCCGAACGTTGAGGCAATGATTCGAAGGATGCATGCCATCTTGCATGATTGGGCCATCCGACGTTGATCAGACCATTGATCACCATACACCCTACAAATAGATCAGTCTACATTTTTGCTCAGCGTTGTGTTTTCCACATAGCGCATCACAAAAAGGGGCATCTATAGACACCTAAAACATGTCATGCTTAGGGGAGCTACTCACATAGACACATTCATAAGATCATATGACATAATATTGGACTTTCCAAGCATCAACAGTGGTTCTCACCACTCATTTGGGGCATTTTCAAGCCATCCAAGCCTAGCCGCTCAAGCCTAGAGTGACCAGATCTTAGCCGCTCAAGCCTAGAGTGGCCAAACCTTAGCCACTATAGATGACAACAGCCAGATCTTAGTCACTGTAGATGACAATGGCTAAACCATAAAAGTAGTTTTGCCAACAAACAGGCCTAATCACGGGTGGAAGTGGCAGTCTGCATGCAATAAAGGTGAGCGGGAGTAACTTTGCATTCCCTTTCATGACCAGTTCACATGGGAGACTTGAGTTTGCATTTAGACTTTAGTTAACTGGTCTTTAAACATAGAAAAGACAAAAATCTTCTCATGCTAACTCTCACTACGCATGAGGAATTCATTCCTAGGGCTTGGACATAGACCTAGGGTTTCACACTTTAAAAGGTGCAAGCCTAAGAGCACCAAGGGGTCCATATTTTATCAATCAGATGGTCTTTCTATCATTGGAGACCCTACATTTGCTGGGCTATTCTAGAGCATTGAGGAGAGCTTTTCAAGACTTGAAGAGTTCCCCTTTGGAGAGTCCATTTGAGGGTTTTACCACATACAGGATATTCAACATATCGAGAGCATAGCAACCATTATTTCAACATCGGATACAAGCTTTGATCCATTGCTTTGGAGCAAAGAGGACGAGAGTCACTTTAGCGACCGTTGTCTTGGACAGTGGCCCGTAGGCCTAACTTAGGGTTTTAGACATTAGATTCATTATTTTGTTTAGCATATCATTAGCATAGCATCATTTCATTCATTCACATTCATAGCATTAGTTTAATTTGCACTTGCTTTCATTTGTTATATTCATTGCTAACAACCTCATCCGGGGAGGTATTCTCGGACATCTAAGCGTGTGTTGTTGTTTCATTGCTTACAGGGCCACAGGTTCATCGGATGGAATCTGCAACATACGAGAGCAAAAGGGATCCCTCTAGGAAATAGGCCTGGAGAAGGAGGCATCTGTAAGCCCTCATACATTTTCATGTGCGGAACCAGGAAGCTTTTGAAAGCGCACCACCTCTTTGCGAAAGGGGCACTCTTTGCCTATTTGTAACCTTATTGTATCGAAATGGGTATCCCTAAGAGGGACCGAAATGTAACCGGGTTTCAATCCAAATAAAGAGATCTATCTTTGTTATTTCTGTGTTATATGCTTTTCATTGTCTTCCATTTCATTTTGGGTTTTAATACATTGCAAGTAGAGTAAAAAGAGCGGTGCGTGCGTCCTAGGGTCACAATAGTCTTAACTTAGAACGTAGTATATTTTATCATCATAACAAGATTATAACAAAAAAATTGTGTGTATTATATAAATAAACATACTTCTCTGAGTAAAAAAGAAATAAGATTAATATCGAAGAGAGTTGAAAATATATTGTACTACAATTCTTATTCATAAATAAAGTTCATTCGAGAGTTTCTTATCTGCGTTCAAATTTCATAGTCTATCGAGCGGAAGCAGCTAGATCCTGGGCCCACTCCTAGCTACTATTCTTCTCCTTATTTGTCTTTGCTTTCCTAATTAGATTTTTTTGTTGTGTTGCATTTTATTTTTGCAATTTCGTTTATTTCTACAAGTTTATCCATTTCTTGCTTTCTTTTATTTCCACACAGCGTGGTGTGATTTTATTTCTATAATTTAGTTTATGCAATTTTAATTGGTGTGGATGAATTAATGCTATCTCAACAAACACTCCTCTATTTATATAACTAGTGGACTCATCTCCATAGGTGTTGTGATTGATCTCAACTTGGTGTTTCACAAGCTTACAAGTTTCCCTAGGTTGACAAATTAAATGAAAGGGCTCTGACAAAAGTAGTGCAAAATTAACCAATGTTTTTACCCCAAAAGAGTGTAAAAAGAAATAGTAGAAATATGAATGGTTTAATGGTAGTGAGCAGTTCAATGATAAGCATTTTTGAACATAAAATACTATGAATAATATTGTTACACCTATAAAAGCCTTGATTTTGATAAACACATGGTCGAGTGTAGATGTAACAAATGGGCCTATGGATGATACCAAAATCTATGCATACAAAACTATAAAAGTCACCACAAAATTTTTTTTTATTTATTTTTATTTTAAAAGCGTACCATAAAATACCAACCTTTTTTGGCTATGCAAGATCCCTCCCTTGTCTTGGATTTTGGCCTGACAAAGTCTTCATGAATATCTACATCTTTCCTCTTCACTAGAAGTAATTTTCTTTTTTTTCTAAAAATCTCCCTAATTAATAGGGGTTCCCAATTTCCTTGACCTACATATTCTCTTTTCATTTCATTGTTGTGACTGAAATTTTAGTTTGGAGATCTATAAAGTGGCATTTTAGGGTTTCACTCCTAGGATTTAAAAAAAAAAATCCTATAAGAGGTAGAAGCTAGGTTATATGAATAGACTAGAAAATGCTAAAATCAAATTTGGGCAAACACTAGAATATAAATTTAAAATAAAAGTAAAACATATTTAATGTTTGTAAATCAAGTCTCATGTTGTGAGAATAGTGTATGTTGTCTAATGATGTTGATGTAAATTCCAAGTTATTATGTCTTAGTACTTTTGTGTCTAAGTTTAAAAAAAATTATAGTTGTAATTAGTGTAAGGGCAAAGATTTATATTGAAAAGGTGAGATTTATGTGATAATATGGTTAGGATTCATTGCATTTTTGGGTGTCAAAATAATTTATAATTTATCAAAAGAGTTATGTTTTTTAAAAGGTTATTCTATGTTCAAGATGTCTTGTACACAAATCAAATATTTTTTTTAGCACACTAGCAATAGTTGGTATAAATGGCACCTTTGACTTAAATTTAGAGGTAAATATGTCAGATTAAGCTGTTATATCTATAGCCTAATATAGTTTTCATAACGACATATAGGTATCAACTCTATAGATTATTAGGAAAATATAAGGAAATCATTTATTGTGTGATTCTCTTCCACTCTATTTTTTACACTATTCATAACTATCATTAGACATAAATCTTAAAATTGATAAATTCTAAGTATATAGGGAATTTATGCATATGTACAAGGGTTTATATTTAAGTAGGTATCATTGATAGGATGAATCACTTTTTGTACAACCTTGGTATCATGTACCATTCTCTTCCATGTAGCTTAAGATTTCTCTCACGTATGACCATGTATATAGAGAGGACTGATTTCTTACAAATAAAAATGATAATATAATAAGGGTGTATATATGAAAATGTTCAATATATTGGACTAGTGGTATATTAATAAGGGGACCATTTAGAAGATATAACGAACCCTCACTATTGTGTTGAAGAAACTAATTCCAAATTTTAAAAGAAGAAGTGTTTACATGGGAAAGGCAAAGAGGAAATAAACCAAGAAACAAATAAAATTTCAAAAGTGTGTGACACCAACTAAAGATATTTATTTTCTAGATGGTAAAGATCTTTATGAATATAAAAAATTCTTAACATTAAGGAGTTGCAAATAATTCTTAAAAAAAATTATGCTTGTGAATATTATTTTAAAACTAGTGTTCCATTCCCTTTAAATGTGTGGATAGTATATATTCCATTAATCACTCTTGACAACTTTAAGCATAAAAAGCAAGGATAAATAAATGAAAGTTTGAAGGTTAAGCCTATGATAGAAAATATTTATTGTGACACAAGGGACCTCTAGCTTATGATGAAAAATATTTATTGTAACATAAGCAACATTATCCAAAGGACAAATTTAACTTATGATACTAATGATTTGAAGTCTATAGTAGCAAATTTTTATTGTGATACAAGCAACCTTATCAAAAGCATAGAGTTTGCTTATGATACTAGTGATTTTAACATTTTTGATGAAAGTAATGTTTTCATTAAAGAAAAGTATTATGATCTCATTCTAAATATTGTTGACTATGTTGATCATGTCATTGAAGACTATAGTGAAGATGAAGAGTTTGGTTGTAATGTTGGTGGTGGTTTTGGTTATGATAAAGTCCATGTTTATGAAGGACATAATAATAGAAAAATTGGGCACTTTGAAAAGAACACCAAAGGCATTGGCTAAAAATTAATGAGAAGAATGGGATGCAATGACATAGGATTGGGAAGGCATGGGTAAGATATAATAAAGTCCATAAAGTCAAACATAAGTCTTAATAATAAAGACCTTGGTTTTTTTGGTCAAATTGGAAGTAATGAGATCAAGTTTTTAAAAAGAAAAACCTATGTGAAAAATGAAACTCCTAGAAATGGTGGTAGTCATTGTGGATGATCCAAACATATGAAAACTAGGTGCTTGAATCTACATTTTTGTAAGATCTATGGAGTTACTAATCATTCTCAGAGATATTGTTGGCATAAAAATAAAATGGCCAAAAAAATACATGTTCATTGTGGATAGATGAATGTGATAGAATGGGATAGAATAAAAAAAATGTTTAATTATTTTTATAGGAGAATATTTTATCCTTAGAAGAAATCAAGGATGAGACAAAGTTTTTTTTTGAGAGAGACCATATTTTTCCATGGAGCAATACAATCTTGAGATTCTTAAGGTGCATTATTTCTATATAAAAATTCATATATTTGACCCAAGATATACTTATAAAGCATACAACAACAAAGCCTATAATAAACATCAAGTGGAAGATCCCAATTGAGTGGTCAATGACCCATAGGTAGACCTATAGACAATGACCCAGAGGGTGATGAACCATAGCAAAACCTAAAGGCAATGATCCAAAAGTAGACCTAGAGGCTGACTCATAGATGATGACCTAGAGGTATACCTAGAGGTAATGACACAAAGGTAGATCCATAGGTGGTTAGTAAAAACTAGATCCAATTCTAGAGCCCAAGCAAGATTTAATGTTAGAGGAAGATCCAAACAATAATTTTACTACTCTTAATGTACATTTTTAGTTGACTAACACCTTCAAATATTTTCTATAATAAATAATGTAATAAGGAGGGTATGTTAAACACTTTTTATTGTTGGGGAAAAAGAGGTTCTACGTGGGTCTACCACCCTTGAAAAATCACTTTATCCTTTAGATCTTGAGAGCTTACAAATAGATTCAATTCTCATATCAAATGAGTTGCTATACATAAATACCTACATTTATTTTCATAATAAGTTTAAAGTCTTGATATTAATTTTCTAGTTCTTCTTCAATTTTATTTGTAATTACAAATATTACAAAATTTAGAATCCTTCTTCTTGATATTTTCTTCCAATATACTTCACTACACCAAAATTCCACCTCTACTATATATGCATTGCATCTTACTAAAGTAATATTTATAAAATATTGTGTTATCATAGCCCACTTTAAGAGATCTAGACTATCAGTTTATTTCTTGAAGCATAAGTGCAACCACAAGAACTATAATAAATAATTTAAACAAAAATACATTAATGTTATAAAATACAATAAATATTACCAATGAAAAACATTGCTATCAATCTTAATCATTATTTGATTGAAACAATCACCATTTTATTGTCAACTTTACCTCAACTTACTACTTCCTCTAACCATGAAAAATAGAATTTATCTTCATAATCCTCCTTTAAAACCCCTCCTTTGGCTAGTCTACCTACACAATTTTTCCATTATCTTAATGTATGTGTAAACTTATTTTCTTCAAAGTCATTAGCAAGGTCTTGTATTTTCATAACGATCTCTTATATGTTCCATGAAGCCTCTGTACTCCTAAAAATTCCATTCATCACTATTAGTAAATTGCCTTCCATACATACTTTATTCCATTTCATTTATCTACGTATTTTTAACCCTTCCAAAGCTTCCCAATATTGAACTTGATTATTTATCCTAAATCCACTATTGAAAGAGTAATGTAATAAAATAGCATCCCTATTATTTATAATTATTCCTCCTTCTCCTACTCCTATATTTCCTTTATATGCTCCATAAAATTTCAATTTGACCATATTCACTTTCAATGGTTTCCTCTTAATATTCTTTACCTTCCTTTTGTTTCTCATGCACCCAACATTGTAATTCCATTTATGACTTGAATCCATCTATCAAGGCTATTTTCTTCAATATTAAGTATTAGGTGAGTTTATAGGGTTGGTTTAGAATCCTCTATGGCTTAAAAAATATTCCTTTTCATTACCTCTAAATTTTATTTCTTTCCTTTAAATATTTCTATATTTCTATCTAGCCATATAATCAAAAGTATTGTATATGTTCATGTATCCTAGATTATATGTAAATCTCCACTTTTAAGAGTGCTTTTCTATTATTTTAACCATTATTCAAATTTTCCATTCAACACCATGCATTTACCAGTTATATTAAGAATCCATTGCCATGGTTCCTAGACTATTGAAAAATGTCCTAAGATATGATCTATATTATTTCCTCCTTTTTACATAGAACATGTTGTGAAGGTCCATGAAAACCCCTTTTTCATTAGGTTATCCTAGGATAAAATTTTCCTATGGCCTACTAGCCATACAAATATTTTGACTTTTGTAATGTTCAAGCTATCCGAAGTATCTCTCCACATTCTTGTAGTATTCCTATATTTTTGGTGCTTTACATAATATTCACTTCTTGTTGTGTATTCTCTTAAGCTATTCAACTCCCAAATTAGCTTATCCTTCACTTCCCTTGGAACAATCATTGTTGTTATCTTTTTGCTCAACAACCTTCTAGCAACAATGTCTGGTATGCTTGCAAAAAATATTCTTTCCATTTATATATTCCTTCCTAATCCTTGTACATAATGTTTTACACCTTATCACCATAAATATTTTAAAGTAATCTCATCCATGGTTTTAAAAATATATCTAGATTGAGTGGTTTTTCATCACATCAAGTATCCATCCAAATATAATTTTTTTCTTCTATTCCCACCACCCATATTGGACCTTTAATCACTAGATCAATTGAATTTTTTAAACCATTCCATAATGTAGAACCATATGGTATTGAGAATTTAGTAAATATTAAGCTTGGATTATTAAGCTCAACATACTTAGAAGAACTCTTCCCATTGTATTTAACTCTCTTTGTACAATATACAAATTAATTTTCCCCTTAGAGCTAAGTTTGCATCCATAAGAACTCTTAAATCGAGACCTCCCCTAGTTTTATCATCAAACACTTTTCTCCATTTCACTAGAGGAAATATTATACATAATATACATTAAAAAAAAATCTACTAATTTTGGCATAAAATACAAGGACATATAATATGTTGGAATGGTCTGTAATATCAATTTAATTACCTACACTCTTCCTAATAATGATAACTATATACCTTTCCATGTTTATAATTTATTCTAAACTGAAATTATAACTAGATTCCATAATTTTATCCTCATTCTTCCCTCAATTAAAGATATCCTTATATATGTTGTTGTCAAATTTGCCTCCTTCATTTGAAGTAACCTACATATCCCTACTTTTATTCTATCTAGAGTATGTAGGAAGTAAAATTGGGATTATATCCTCTTAAACTTTTTCCTTTATGCTCTTTCATATTCCTTTAATAAGTTATTCAAATATCTAGCCTTGTTTTTCCCTACCCTCTCAAAAAGGGTTGTATCATTTACAAATTGTTGATGGGTGATGTTATGTAACAAAAACATGGTAGAAATATGAATGGTTTGAATGTAATGAAGAGTTCACTAATAAGCCTTTCTGAACATAAAATACTATGAATAAGATTGGTGCACCTATAAAATCCTTGATTTTGACAAACACATGGTCGAGTGCAGACCTAACAAATGGGCCTATCGATGATAGAAAAATTTGTGTATACACAAACTACAAAAGGTACCACAAAATATTTTTAAAATTATTTTTATTTTAAAAGGGTACTACAAATATCAACCTTTGTTGGTTAGGCAAGATACCTTTCTTGTCCTAGATTTTGCCCTGTCAGAGTCTTCATGAATATCTACATCTTTCCTCTTCACTAGAAGTAATTTCATTTGTTTTCTAAAAATTTCTCTAATTAACAAGGGTTCTCAATTTCCTTGACCAACATCTTCTCTTTTCATTTCATTTTTGTGACTAAAATTGTAGTTTGAATATCTATAAAGTGGTATTATAGGCTTTCACTCTTAGGATATAAAAACAAATCTATGAAATGTAGGAGCAAGGTCGTATGAAGAGACTAGGAGATGCTAAACTCAAAGTTGAACCCACACTAGAATATAAATTTAAAAAATAGATAAAAAAATAAAAGTAAAGCATCTTTAATTTTGGTTGTCAATAAATCAAATCTCATGTTGTGAGAATAGTGTATGTTGTCTAATGATGTTGTTGTAAATATCAGGGTATTTTGTCTTAGTATTTTTGTGTCTAAGTGTAAAATGATTCATAGTTGTAATTAGTGTAAGGCCAAGGAAGTATATTGAAAAGGTGAGAGTTATGTGATTATATGGTTAGGAGTCATTATATTTTGGATGTAAAAATAATTTTTAATTTGTTAAAAGAATTATGGTTTTTAAAAGGTTAGTCTATGTTCAGGATGTCTTGTATATAAATCAAATACGTATTTTAGCACACTAACAATGTTTGGTATAAATGGTACCTTTTACTTACATTTAGAGGTAAATTTGCTACATTAATATTTTATATCTATAGCCTAATGTAGTTGACATAAAATAATATAGACATCGATTTTATAAGTTATAAGGAAAAATAAGGAAATCATTTATTATGTGATTCTTTTCCATTCTATTTTTGCACTATATGTAACTATCTGTTGTGACTCCTTTACAACGACCCCAAATATTGGGGACCCACTTGCAAAATTTTGAAATTTTTGGAAACATGAGATGTATTATTTGTTGTATTAGTTTATCATTCAATTTTGAAAACATGGGATGTCTTATTTGTTGTTTTAGTTTGTCATTTACTATTAATGTAAATATTATTTTCTTTAAATATTTTAAAATTATTTTTATAATTAAAAAAAAACATTTTAAATAAATTTTAATTAATTTTTTGAAATGATTTTAAATAAATTTTAGTCAATTTTTTAAACGATTTAATAAAATTTATCTTTGTTGGTTTATGCATGTTTTTAGGTTAAACACAAATACCAAAATGGACCCACAAACATGACTCGAGGTGGTCTACGCGATCAACACTTTGGCATGTGGTTCAAGGAGCAATGTTCGATTTGATAGGCACATTGTTCAAAGCCACCGACTGGCTTGGTAGAATCAAGACACTCTATGAATTTCTTTGGTTATAAATAAAAAATTACATGGTACATGATGCATGTGGGATGGGGCATAGTATTGGTTGAGAATTTTTCATCCCAATCATAGAAGAAAATATTGCCATGAATAGACGATAATTTATGCTTGAGAAACATGCTTACTCTGAAAATGAATGCTTGGACAAATGATTGGTGTATGTGCAGAGCAACTAAGGTCATGAAATGAGCTACATTTTTAATTAACGATATAAAAAATAAATATCAAAATTTGCCCTAAATAAATATTTCATCGACATAGTGGAAAAATATGATGATGGCAGAATGAACAAGTAGCTTTAATGGGGAGCACAAGCGATAATTAAGATGGTTGGATGCATTAAATAAATACTTGAACCAACCGTAGATATATGAAAGCCCTAGGATAGAAGTGTGGTAACTATGGATAAAACCAGAAAAAAGATAAATAGTAATGAAATATGAGGAGCACTGATATTTGGGGGTTGAATCAGTTCATTAATACAACATTGCAAGGTATAACATGGAATCAAAGGGCACATTGGATGTCATGGTTAATATGTAGATAGCATGAATGATTTCAAACATATGGCATTGTTACTATATCTAGACAAACCCTACAAGAAAATAGTGGAAACACTCAGTAGAGTTTAGAGGTATTATTTTCATGAAAATAACAACGATATCATGTGATGTTGATGGGCGATATTAAATAGTGATGTTCATATGACATGCACAACAATGTGAAAATGAGAGCTTTAAGATCATAAAGTGATCGGATGGGCTATGATATTTGGATTGACAATATGTGGTTCAATACGATGCAGTAAGGATCTAGCAGTATTTACTGTGGTTTTAGAGTATAGGAAGCAAGATTTTGGTGATATGATTATGCACAATGGTAATTTAGGTGATATGCGTAGTCAAAAATTGATGAAATAGCCAAGACCAACAGTAAATCTATACTTTTAGAAGATCGTACAACAACAATACAAAGCTAGGAATTGATGGTTTTACACTAAATTGAACTAGGAAGAATCTTCAAATGTAGCAATGCAAGATGAAATTTCCAAATGGGTCAATGTCGATGGAAAAATATGGATATTTTAGTTACAAATAAGTTTCATTAGCAACACAGAGTAGTTCTCAAGATGTTAGATGTGCAAGACATACATATGAGCAGATGGTAGACAAATATGAGACTATTGTGATAGGGATTATTGAATGTAACTTTAGCATGGTGTTTGAGCAAAGCTTTGGTGTTACAGGTAGACAACATACTTTTGGACAATGACAAAATCACTTGGTGGTGATGTTGGGCTCGTCGGAGATATTAGAAATTCTAATATATATAAATTAGCCTCTTATAAGGATTTTGCATGTGGTTCAATGGTATAAGTTATTTAAAAGCCAAAGGATTAAATTTATAAATGTTTTGAACTTATGAAAAGGCTTACTTCAGTTTATATTTTCAAAATTAATATTAAAGGTTCTTGAAACCATAGAGAGGAAATAAACAAGTGTAGAAACCATAGAAAGTGTAGAATATTTAGATTCATAAACATGTTTCAATGGAAGACCGACAGTATGACGTGTAGAATTGATTTCATAGAAATTTCTAAAATAATAGATGCATTGTCTATAAAAATACCTCAAAGGATATTTCCAGTGTTGTAGCGATGGTAGTATTTGTGAATATAGATAAATTATTAAATTTGTCTTAAACAAAGTGAATGATAAGTAAGGATCTTATGCTATTTGTTTTAAACAATTACATTGTCATTTATATAAAATGAAATTCATTTAATTATTGGCTGAGGAAATAGAAAGAAAATAGAATCAACAAATTTTAAACTCAAGGATTCAATTATATAAAAAGGTCATTGATATGCAAAGAAGGGGTCAGTCAGGTTGAAGAAAAGAGGGATATTGAAGGAGCAAAAGATAAGATCAAGTTAAAAGGAATGCTACAATTTATGGGAAAACACAGACAATTTGAAGGTTTTATGGTAAGATCTACCAATTTATATCAAATTCATTTTGTTAAAAAAAATACAAATGTGATGTTTTAATTTATTTAATATTTTGATATAATATTTAATAAAAATTTCCATAGAAGATAACATCAAATTTATTGTAGAATTTTGTTAATTCTATTTTGCATAAATTTGGTTTTTAAAAGTTATGTTCATGTTATTCTGTAGCAAGTTATCTAAAAGTTTTCTTTAATTTATTTTTTTACCTAAATCCTTTTCAATTTATTTCAGAAACTAAGATTTAAATTTAAACCTATTTTATTATTATAAAGAATTTTAATTTTATAACTAGGTTGATCCACTATTTTTCAAAGTTTATCTCCTACTAAGAGATATAGAAGAAGTCAAACTCAAACTGTAATCATTCCTAGTACTTCTAATACAAATTTTAGTTTGTCAGTAAACCCACCACTTATTGCTATGGCTGCACCAAATTTAGCATGGATGGGAAACCAACAAAGTCCTTTGAACATACCTAGCTATGTTCATGATATGCCAAAGAACATAGAAAAATACTTTCCTAAGTATAAACATGATGGTTCATTTTTAGCAGAGGAACACATACAGGCGTACACTGATATATTGTCTAGATTATAAATTGAATACGAAGATGTAGCCTGTAGGTTATTCCTGTTAACATTGGATGAAATAACATATGATTGGTATGTGTGTTTACCTTCTAGATATATTAATTCTTGGAATATGTTAAAAGATACATTTATTACACAATTTAAATTTGCTATTGATCCAACAAGTATTTACTTACAATTTGCATCTACACGACAAGAACCTAATGAACCATTACGCATGTTCAATATTAGGTTTCATAAAATATTTTCAATACTGACTAGGCCTTATATTATTTTAGAAGAAGCCATAATTAAAATATATTTTGAAGCTTTGGATTCATTAATTGCAATGTTTGTTAGAAGAGTAGGACAAATCACTACTCTTACTAGATCTTACACAAAAGCACTCACATTCAAACAACAAATGATGCAATCAAGTTGTGGATGTTAGAATTAAAGTGCACTATGTCTTCACCTTGACACTTGTCAGTTTCACTTGACATTTTTCATGTTATCAAATAGGCCTTATGCCTCTATATGTAATCCATTTGTATCAATACATATCTCATCAGTTTTTCCTCCTAACATTTGGTATCAGAGCCTAGTCGCTCTCCTGCCCTGTGTAAACCCTTGAGGGGGGATTTCCATCATGGAAATCCCTCCCTCGTTTTTTTCCTTCACTTTTCTCTTCCATTTATTTTTTTAAAATAGGAAGTATGCTCTCCATCCTTTAATGGATGGATCAGAAACTAAACCTTTGAAAATTAATGGCTGTAGAATTTTTTTTTAAACAGTGATTTGTTGTGAGGTTAAATTTGTTTTGTATCTGTCCACAGAAGTAATCTATCCATGGAGAGATGAAAAATGGGATACTTAAATTTTTTTATTATTTTTATTTTTTGATCTGCAGGTTGTATGTTTTCGGATATGCCCCGGTAATTGCTGCATGAGGGATCTATTGATTTGTTGAGTGTTATAGATCTATGAGGTGTCACTACTAGCAAATTATTATTTATGCTTTGCCTTTGCTAGACTGTGGCAAATCCAGTCATAAATTTAAGGTGACAAGTACCATCAGGAGGTCGTAAACAGATCTGACCATGTAAACTCCATTCGTCATACCTCATAGATTTGAGCTGAGTTTTTAGGTATGCATCAGTTATCTACCCACGATGGTGGGGGTGTTGTTGTAAAGAATCCGCTATCAAATTGAAAATTTATGTTACCATTTTCTGCAATATGAGCAATGAACATTACAAGGATTTGGAAGCGGTTGCACCCAATTTTTGTGTTGCCTTTGGAGCACATTTAGTGTGATTTTGTCTGCAGATGTGTACATCATTTCTAGCAGTCCAAAAAAAATTCCCAGCACATATTCCAAGATGTTGGCGTGATTGAAAGAAGTTCTAGTTCTTCCATCTATGCAAAATCAAAGCAGTGGACATGGGTATCATCAATAGTGTTTGGGTTGTTGATCGGTTATTAATCCACTAGTTCTACTATTTTTTGGCATAGTTATTCTCAAGAAGAGAAGGAGATAACTTTGAAATGCTAAGTAGTTATTCCCAGATGTTGACCAATTTTTTTTCAATCAGTTTTTATTTTTTAATCGAGATTGGTTTGCGGTAGTGATGATCAAATATATTTCAGAACGTGGGCACTACCACCACTTCTTGTTATCTGTTAGAAAATAAGACCGTTTATAGTGCTTATATATCATGATTTCTTGATGATGAGTTGATGGAGTCGAATGGAGAGATGGAATATACAAATGGTTTTATTGTTGTTTTTATTTTTTATATGTTCTTCACTGGTTAGGTTCCAAGTGGAAGAAGCACGTGAAGGCACAGAGATAAGTCTAGCGAACCATGAAGAAAGAAGATCATGTACCTGTGTGGCAAAAAGGAGAGTGAGGAGAATTTTGCCTGCAAGTCCATATCAAAAAAGAAGATGCACACCACCATCGACATGGAGGATGTGAGGTGCGAGGTGCAGATTATGAAGATTTTGCCAAAGCATCCCAATATTGTGAGCCTGAAGGCTACATACAAGGATGATAGCACCATGCATCTCGTCATGAAGCTCTATGAGGGAGGGGAGTTTTTAGATGGGATCGTCTCCTGTGGCCACTACACCGAGTGTGTCGTCGCTGTGGTTATGAACACCATCATCGAGGTCATCCAGATCTGCCACAAGCATGGGGTAATACATAGGGATTTGAATCTAGAGAATTTCTTATTTGCAAACAAAAAAGAGAATTCTCCTTTTGAAGGCCATTGATTTTGGGCTCTCTATGGTTTTCAAGTCGGGAAAGTGATTCTCAGAACCATGTAGAATGATGTGTGCATAGCAGTATTTTTTTCTCTAACAGTCACTTGTTTTCTACCACCCTAAACGGGACACGTGATTAGAAATGACAATGTTTTAACTGCACCATCGGTGTCTAGTTGTATAAGAGAATGTGAAATCTGATCATGAAGAGTGAGTATTTGCACTATAGTACCACTTATATCTGACAAAGTATTAGAATCACTGCCCATGTTACCCACTATAGACACCAAAACAGCACCAATCCGATTATGTGACAACAAGCGCTGATCGCATTGACACAAACAGCCCCCAGGGCAGCCCCCAGAGGTTAAACAGTGGTCCTAACCACTCCCAAAAGCAGTTTGGAAGGTCAAAGGTCAATTTTGCACCTTTTTGGCACCTTTCTCTCTGCTCGTCCCACCCCGGGATGAATACAAATTGGCATTCGTCCCACCTAGGGACGAATAGCAACATTCGCCCCAGGGTGAGGCGAATAGAAGGTTTGACTGGCAAAAAAGTCAAACCTCGGCAACTTCGCCAGTTAACTGAGGCTTCAGGCCATGCAATTGCGAGGAATAGCTTTTATTCAAGAAGAGAGACTTCAGTCATGCATGTCTTTATTTTAGAGACCTCATGCAAGGAGATTCTAAATCAGGGAACTAGCTTTTCTCTGAAAATAGGACAGTTAACTCAAGTGGCACCCTCGCATGCGCAATTTAAACAAGGAGACCCTAAGGTCTATAAATTGGGGAGTTTTCCCACCCAAAAGATATACATAGAAGGAGCATTTGAGCAATGAAGTGCTGCCAATTTACATACCTACTTGCGATTTGTGCCTTCACATCCTTAATCTCTCATTCGAAAGGGAGGTTATTGGGTGACTATTGGAAGCACGAATCCCGACCCAAAACCCAATTTTTGGCCACAATATTCCACAAAATTTGTCGACAACACCCTATAAGGAGTTTTGGACCCATCCCAAGTGGATTGGTGCCAAAACAGTGTCCCAAACGGTGGGCGTCCTGCCCCCGGGCGCTCCCCAAACTGTCACAGTCCTATTCGCCCCACCCCGGGATGATTAGAAATATGTGATATATTTCTCTAGTTTTTCTTTTGCATTTTATTCTAGATATGTTAAATAGGTTACAGTTCAAATTTCATTTCATTCTGAGCAATTTTGACCAGGTTTTTGTCATTTCCCGCCTTTACTAACTTGCAGATGGCACCAAAAAAATCTGGGTGATAGAGGTAAAATTGGAGAAATATGACCTTCTGGGTCTTCCCAAAACACCCTCAATTAGCTAACCCCAAGTTTTCAGGTCATTTGGAGCTTCCAGGATAGGACATTGAAGAGGGTGCTTTTTGACAAGTTATTGTAGGTCTATTCGTCCCACCCTAGAGCGAATACAAATATGTGAGGAATTTCTAGACTGTTCTTTTTGCAATGGCTTCCTGATAACATATTTATGCTTCTGTTAAAATTTTAGGTCGATCTGAGGTCATTTGATTATCGTTTTAATATTTTCATGCATATACTGACATTAGGCCTTGGGAAATACATGTTTTATTCTGCCTGTAGGTGCTACTAATATTTTTTGTTTCTTTGAATGTAGGTTTTTGACATCAGAGGAGTAGGAAGGAGTCAAAGAATCATATACACAAGTGGTGGTGATATTTTGGTCCGCCCATCTTACATGTGGGCACGCGGAAGAAGGATTGTTGTTTATAGATGCGATAAGAAACTTATTTGACGCTCCTATTCCCTAAAAAGGAAGGAGACGTATTGTAACACAACTCTGAAAAGCATATCAATAAAAAGGTCCATATTTTATATTGCTTTTATCTTGTGTCAATTTGTCTATGCTCTTTCTTTTTATGCACTTTGCAATACATAGGCTATAAGCGTTAAGTTGGGTTTTAAAAGCATCTATTTTGGCACTTTCCTTTTTGTTTCCGTATCCTCGTGCTTTCAATGGCGATCACGGTGGGACCTGTGTCCCTTGATTTTTAAGATTAAAATTTTGATTAAAGTTGCTTGTTTTTGCTTACAGGTACCAAGTTTTCAAATGCTAGACTATTTTGCAAATTTCAAGAAGAAATTCAGAGACATCCGATTTAGGCAGAGAAGAGGTAGGGGTTTTAAACACCCTCTGTCAATTTTCTATTTTCTATTTTCTGTTCTCTAATTTTTGCTTGCATAGGAGAGTTTAGAGGCTTGCTTGTTTCAATTTTGCAACTTAAAAATAACCCCACACACCACGTGGTAATTTAAACACAAGGAGTTGGTCGTAAAACCCCAACCCTTGAGCAAGACCAATGGTGGATTTCATCATCACCTTGGCTTGAGATATTGCATCCATAACCTCGATCACGACTGTTGCTAGACGTAAATCCTGATGAAAGCTGACCAAGTGTAGCTTGGGGTGATTCCCAATGCATGAGGATAAGTCTTCTATGGTAGGTGTCATAAATAGAGCGATTCCCCTTCCGTACCGCCTATGTTCCATGTATCATCTGCTCTCACGTACCTATAGTCTCCCTCATGTAAGGGCGGGTATATAGAGAGGTTGGTATATCGGTCCGACAATGGTATATTGAAGGGGCGACCATTTTGGGAGTCATAAGAGCCTTCATAATTGCATTTAAACGGTCTTCACAAAAAGCTTTCAAAACAAACAAACAAAACACACTAAACCAGATTTAGGGCACACTTTTAATCTTTAAAAGAGATAATCATTGCATTGATTGTGTGTGTTTTTTTCTGTTTAATTTTAGCATAAAGAATCCTAAAAGAGAAATAAAAAAATCTACTCATATTTAGGAAGACATCACCATGGTGTACACTCGTAGCCAAGCCCAATCACGGGCAAGCGCTAAGAAGAGTGCACCAAGGGGGACAAGTCTCCTCCGATATAGTCTTGAGGACTTGGTTATCCCGCCTTGGTGGCAGGGTACACAAGATAGTCCACATCATGCCATCATAGAACATGACTATAGAGGCACCCCCTTGAGGGGCACCCCCACTCAACATAGAGGCACCTCCTTAAGGGGCACCCACTCAAAGATCCTTTCAAGAGGAAAACCCACATGTAGCACTCAACATAGATAGGAGACCTCCCTTAGACACTCGTTATGAGTGGCCTAGTGATGAAGTGTTAGAGCAACGGAGGGTCCACAAGGAGGGGCCACATGATTTCTTCATCCCTCCTTTACCCCGTATTACTGTTAGAAACACTAGGCAATATCCAGAGTATCAGGCTCTCCAGACAGGGCAAGACAATTCTGCCCGCACCTTTTACCCATATGAAAGAGAGTGTGAGGAAGACTACTACGTTCCTCAAGAGTAGTACACAATGTGGGAATGATGCACCTCCGCACCCGCTATGTATCAAGATCACCCATTGAGGCCGGAGCCTCAGGTAAATGCCGCTAACCTCGATAGAGGGAAGCAACCCATAGGGGTCTCGGATCACCATGACCAAGAAAGACATGTAGGGGAGGCATCTAGGCTTCCTAAACAAGAGACGATGGAACAAATTGACTTGGCATTTGCCAAACTAGCCTCCCGCCAAGCACAAATCACGCGGCTCAGGCAAGACCAACAATAATTAGAACATTTGTGTCACCTTAACCAAGAGCGCATTCAGCGTCAGACAGCTGAATTGCTTCACAACAATGTGCCTGAGAAGGTCCCAGCCCCTCGCGCACATAAATTAGAAGTGTATGAGAGGCACAACCCCTTAGTGCGAGATAGGTCTCTGCGACCTCATCAAGCACTACCTCTAAGACCTCCTAGACCTGAGCGGGAGGCCACTCCCTGAAATTATGATGGGCACCCTCCACGGGCACCCATCAATGTTTACAGGCCTAGGCTAGACACTCCTCAAGAAGCTTATGAGGAGTATGAACAAGAAGAAGAATGGGCTGAAATGCCCTATCAAGGTAGAAGGGGTGCTACCCAGCTACCCCTCCAAAGGCCTCAAGTTCCCCACAACCCATAGCGGGAGCAAACCCAGGAGGAGGAGATCAAGTCCTTCGATGCATATAAAGTATTGCTAGAGCGCTTAGAGACTATGGAGCTCAAGACTTCTGGGCCCCAAAAGCCTACTTTATGCCAACTCCATAGTCATCCTGTGCATCCGTCAGTGCCGACACCTCCATACCCCGAACACTTTAAGCTGCCCCAGTTGGCACTCTTTAGAGGGGAGGAAGATGCCCAAGAGCATGTGACTCGATTCCTGAGCCAATGCTTTGGCATTCAGGACAATGATGCTTTGCTATTAAGAACATTTATAACCACATTCGTAGGCCCTACCTCGGATTGGTTTACTCAATTACCAAAGCATAACATCTGTAACTTGGATCAGCTAGTGGACGCGTTCCTAGAACGTTTCACTTTCAACACAAAGAAAAAGGCATCACTAAGCGATCTAGCTAGCCTCAAGCAGTATGAGGAGGAATCTATGGTGGCATATGGGAACCGGTGGAGGACATTGCTTTCAAAGCTACCCTACCTCCCTCCTATGTCTGACTTGACCCAAATGTTCGCAAAGAGTTGTTTGCGATCGATCTCTGTGCTATTGCAGCTACAACAATATGCCACTTTAGAAGAAGCACTGGCGCAAGCCAGAATCATCGAAGAGATCAAGATACAGGATGGTGAAATCGCCAAGCCTAAGAAAAAAGAATGGAACAAGAGCACTAAAATAGGGACTACGCAATAGAAACCCATCGCGGTCAATCAAGTTGCTATCAACGCCCCTAAGCCTGCCCAAGCAACACAGCCTCAGAAGGCTAACTATCAGGCGGTGCCTCCAAACAATTATGATAGAGAAAACCAAAGGCAGGAACAAAATCAGTAGCGTCACCCTAGGCAACAATTTACGCCTTACACAGAGTCCAGGGACTCCTTGTTTGACCGCTTGTCAATGATGAACTTGATCAATCTGCCAGAGATTCAAACCATAGATCCTAATGCGCCAAAGCCTAAGGGGTACAGAGAGGATTTGTACTGTAGGTTCCATAGACGAAAGGGACATGACCTTAACGCCTGTTGGAAGTTCAAAGGTTTGGTGCAAGACCTCATTGACAATAATACATTGGCAGTGGATAACCCCATAGCACCCAACAACCAACAAATGGGCATTTTTAGAGACCCTTTGCCCGCACATGATGCACAAGCAAAACCCCTTCACGTCAATGAGGTGCAACAGAATTGCCCCATGGAGGGGTATGTAGGGATGATAAGCATAGTGACAAGGAACAAGAGATACCCAGGAGCTGCCCCCACGGTAGCCACAAGAGAAGTTCCATCAACGTCACAACCTCAACCGAACCCTACACAGCTTCCCCCGCCTAGACCAAGTGGCCATGATTCGAACTAGACTTACTCAAAGTCTAAGGACCACGTCGGCTAGGCTCTCCATATATGAGCTTATTCAACAATCAGCGCCCCATCGGGAGGCTCTCATGGAGATATTAAAGGCAATTGAGTTGCATCCCCATGAAGCAAATTCTTTCAACAACTTCGTGGGCCATGTGAAACAATGTATAGAACCAGTCATCACCTTTAGAGAAGATGAATTAAAATTGGTGGCTGGTGATGTGGTGGATCCACCCCTGCACGTTATTGCGTGGGTCAATGGGATTCCATATAAGCGGGTGTTGGTAGACACTGGTTCTTCCAGTAACATTATTACAACCACCGCATTAAAACATTTGAAGTTGTCGGCCTCTCACATCGTACCTTCCACTTATACTCTTCGAGCATTCAATGATGCGATATGCTCGATAGTTGGCACAATTGTCCTACCCATCCAAGTGGGACAAAAGACCATTCATACATTGTGCCACATTTTAGAAGGTGAGATGGCTTACAATATCTTGTTGGGGCGACCTTGGATCCGGGACATGAAGTGTGTCCCTTCAATTGCTCATCAATGCTTGAAGTATACATTTGAAGGACAGGTGCATGTAGTCCCAGCAGACTTGGAGCCTTTCAAATACTACAATTCAGTGCAACTAATGCCACAGTCGACCCTTCCATCAACGCACTTGGATTTTCAATTAAATCCATCTAAAAGGGGTCCGATTACGCAGGAATCTCCATTACCAAATCAATCAAATTCCCAGTCAGGTCCATCTTCCTCATCTGGTCCTCCAACAACGATGCCACCTATGGTGGCCACACCAAAGGACAAGGGAAAGAAACCCCTGGAAGAGGAACCACCCTTAGTCTCAACCATCTCGACAGAAGAGATGCCTAGCAGAATGGAAGTCGAGATGCCTAGTTCACCCCACATGGAGTGGACTCAGGGAGAACTCCCATTCGCCCCCTCTCAATCGCCAACAATCACCGTTGAGATGTCCAACATGGGCATGGGGGAGTATATAGTGCACAATGTTGTAGCAACACCCACACTTGAGTCCATGCAAGACATGGGGAGACCTCGACTCCCCATAGGCTCTGTGGTTCCTTTAGGCTACCCACCCAATCAGACAAACTTTATTTATGGGGGCCTGGATAATGGCGTTGAACCTTCCCTACAAGAAGAGGAAGATGAAGAGCCCTTTGTTGAGGATGTCAATTATCTGTCTAACCCGGACTTCGCATTGAGATATCTTAGCCAATGCAATTGGCATGGATATGGGTTGGGCAGGTATGAACAAGGAGTGCGTGTTTTGTGCCAACCAAGATATCAAATGCCTTATGACAAGTCAGGAGTAGGGTTTAATCACCCTTTGCCCCTCGACATCTTGGTCAAAAACATGCAAGGCCTAGGGATAGGCAACAAGGATGGGTTGGCATTAGATCCATATGCCAATCCAAACACAACTTACACATTGGGGAATTATTTCCCCTTACAAACAAACAACCTTGTTGACCATAACAACCCTTTCCCTTCGGTCGAACAAGGAGAAAATTCAAGGACTCATCCACAGGAGGGATATGGACAAGACCAAGAAGGGTCTTCAGAAGATGAGTCGGAGTATGAGGTAGCACCTTGGGATCCTTTTGAGTCTGATAGTAATCATTCCCAGGTGCATCCCATGGATGATGATCAAGAAAGCTTCTTGACAATGTTCCCATTGGATGCTCCAATTGAGCATATGCCACCTCAAGAAAATCAGGTCCCCCCATAGAGAGCGGAACAACCTCGATGGGACCACATTAATTTGCTCGAACAAGATGAGCCCCATATGTCACAAACCATTGTTGCAGCAAACGAAGGCCTTTGGATCTCTGACAGTGATTACGAAGATGAAATCGAGATGGCCTATCTCAACCACATGCGACAAATGCAACAACAGTATCCCTTAGGCATAGATGACATGTTTGAACACCTACACATAGGGCCAAGACATAGGTGGCACCTCAACCCAGTGCAGTTATAGCAATTACTGCACCCGCCACTCTAGGTACACAGAGAGCATCTTCCGCCTGGAGACCCTATCAAACCATCAGTGCCTAGGGCAGATCCTATCCTCTTATACGCACATAGGGCTGATCCATTTGTGCCAGTGCCCACAGAGCCAGATCCAAAGCACCAAGAACATCCAGAATGTCATAGTCATCACACCTACGGTAATGGAGGTCACAATCATTTCATCAACATGATCTCCATTGACTTGACCGCCCCCATCCATGATCCAGCCGACCCAACATGGTCATTGCATCTAGACATAGAGGCTATAGATTGGGATCATGCTGACACACCACCATCCCCATCAGAGTACTGGCCTTGCGGTGGGATGTTTCATTTCACTCCAAGACAGACTCAGGATGTCTTCCATGTTGAAGAGGAACCTGACGTTCCTAACGATGATCTTAATTCAGCAAATGATATCCATCTGATCCCAACTCCACACCAGTTGGAGGATGGATCCCACATGTCGGTCGAGGCAACGACTGACGTAGACATCGGCACAGATCCAATGAATCCATGGATTCTCAAGCTAGGGGTAAGTCTCTCCCCCGAAGAGCAAGCCGATTACATTGCCCTTCTCAAGGAGAAGAAGGAGGTTTTTGCATGGTCATACAAAGACATGTCGGGGCTAGACCCGTAGCTAGTCACGCATAATTTAATGCTTGATCCGACAATCAAGCCAGTAAAGCAAAAACTATGCAAGATGCACCCAACAGTGGCCTTAATGGTCAAAGACGAATTGCAAAAGTTGTTGGATGCACAGTTTGTCATCTACGTGGATTACCCACCATGGTTGTCTAACATGGTGCCCATCAAAAAGCCCGACGGGAGGATTCGCATATGCACCGATTTTTGAGATCTAAACAAAGCGAGTCCTAAGGATGATTTTCCCTTGCCTAGCATCGACGCATTGGTAGACGCTACAGCGGGCCATGAAATGCTTTCCCTCATGGATGGTTTCTCAGGATACAATCAGATTCGTATCAATCCCGAGGACCAACTAAAAATGGCATTCACAATGCCTTGGGGGACATTTTGTTATAAGGTCATGCCTTTTGGCCTTAAAAATGTTGGCGCCACCTACCAACGTGCCATGACGTACATCTTCCATGATTACATGCACAAAACTTTGGAAGATTACATGGATGATTTGTTGGCCAAATCTCTTTTGCGCCCCAATCATCTCGATGACTTACGCAAGATCCTCGATCGCCTCATTGAGCATAAAGTCGGACTAAACCCCAAGAAGTGCGTATTTGGCATCACATCTGGAAAGCTCTTGGGTTTCATAGTCTCCAAGCGAGGAATCGAGGTGGATCCAAACAAAGTCAAGGCAATCCTTGAAATGCTTCCCCCAACTACCATCAAGCAGCTCAAAAGTCTACAGGGAAAGGTCGCATCGATCAAACGCTTCATAGCGCAGTTATCTGACAAGTGCTGACCCATGAATAAATTATTGCACAAGGGGGTAGCATTCCATTGGGATGACGAGTGCCAGTCAGCCTTTGACGACATTAAATAGTACTTGGCTTCGCCGCCAGTATTGGCACCACCTAGACCAGGAGTGTCGTTCTACTTATACATCTCAGCTATCGAGGTGGCACTGGGTGCCATGCTGTCCCAAAGATAATGAATTGCACAAAGAACAGGCTACTTACTATCTTAGCCGCACCCTGGTCAGTTATGAACTTAACTATGCATACGTCGAGAAGCTCTGCTTGGCAGTGGTGTTTGCTACCAAGAAGCTACGCCATTACATGCTGAGCAACAAGACGTATGTTGTGTCTAAGGAGAATCCATTGCGATACATGATGAGTCATACTTATCATAGTAGCCGCACGGCGAAATGGATCATGTTGTTGATGGAGTTTGACATAGAATTCATTGGACAAAAATCCATAAAAGGTCAAGTCATCGCCGATCAACTGGCAGAGGCTCCTCTTGAAGATGATCAGCCTCTAACCTTAGAACTACCAGATGATGGGGTCTTCCATGTTTCAGAATCGCCAGATTCTGATGAGCCTGAGTCACAGGCTGACATAACCCTATTCTTCGATGGTTCTAAATGTGAGCAAGGAGGTGGCGCAGGAATTGTATTCTTCACTCCACAAGGGGCTCCAATGCCTCTTATCATTTAAATTAGACTTCCCGTGCACCAACAACAATGCAGAATACGAAGCCTTGCTCATAGGTCTTCAAACATAAGTCACCATGAACATTAAACGATTAAACATCTTTGGTGATTCGTTGTTAATTGTCAATCAAGTTAAGGGGATATTCCAATGTAAATGCCCAGTTTTGCAGGCCTATAAAGCCCTTGTGGACAAATTCTTGGCACAACTTGAATGGTATGACATCGAGGCACTCCCTCGATCATCGAATCATTTTGTGGATACTATGGCCTCCTTGGGGTCACTAATCCCGCAAGACCCTTCCGGTGAAATGACAACCATTCAGGTCAAAACATTATCGCAATCCGTGATGGAGCGTGCAAGCTCTGACCTCACGCCAGGAATCCACTTGATCCAGATTGAACCATCTCAGGATAGGTTCTCTCGAATCCAAGATTGTTTGACTCGAGCCAACTGGGGGTCCTTGTTCTCCCCTACCCCTCTTAATAGCAACACAACGCTATTTTTACAAGTTCTTTCCCGCTCAGCTTTTGCTAGGGATGAACTTCAAGAGGGATTGGCCATTCATACCATCGAGGTTTCTGATCAGCAGGATTGGTACACACCCCTAAGGGATTACCTCAAGCTAGGTACTCTCCCACTTGGATTGACACAAGCCGCGAAAAGATCATTCAAACAGAAAGCGGCAAAACATGTCTTGCTAGGAGACATTTTGTATCGTCGAAGCTATGAAGGAATCCTCCTCCGTTGCTTGGACCAGCAAGAGTCCGCTTGGGCGATCACCCAAGCCCACGATGGTACATGCGGTGGCCACTTCAGCGGTATGGCCATCGCAAAGCGCATTCTCCGCATGGGTTATTATTGGCCATCTTTAGAGCGAGATTGTTGCGCATATGTGAAGAAGTGCGTGAAGTGTCAACATCATGCCAATTTGACACACGTACCTTCTCAGGCCTTGCAACCGATCCAATCGGCTTGGCCTTTTTCATAGTGGGGCTTTGATCTAATCGAAAAGATCTCCCCTACGTCGTCGGGTCATCACACATTTATCATAACGGCCACAGAGTACTTCACCAAGTGGGTGGAAGCAATTCCGTTAACCTCTATGACTGGACCCCGCATTGCGGAGTTTATTTTGCATAACATCATATGTCATTTTGGTATTCCATCCAAGATCCTCTCGGATAATGGGACGCCCTTCAAGAATAAATATGTGCATGCTTTGACCACAAAGTACAAAATTTAGCACAGTTTTTCAACACCCTATTATCCACAGGCAAATGGGCAAGCAGAGGCATCCAACAAAATGCTAGTCACCATCCTCAAAAAGATTATCGCAGATAATCATAAGGATTGGCACATTCAGATCCCGCTTGCCCTATGGGCTTATCGCACTAGCATTCGGACGCCCACTGGGGCAACTCCATTTTCTTGGTGTATGGCTCCGAGGCTGTCATGCCTCTTGAGTTGGAAATCCCTTCCTTGCGTATTTCAATGCAAGAGTTCATCGATGATGACACTGCATGATAGGCCCGGTTAGATCAACTTACGTTGCTTGATGAACGACGCATCAATGCTCTCGAGCATTTGCGTATCTATCAAGAGTGACTTAAGAGAGCATATAACATGAAGGTTCACCTAAGGGATTTTTAGGTTGGAGATTTGGTCTTAAAAGAGAACCAACAGAATTCTAATTTGTCGTCCCATCTCCGAGACAAGTTCACGGCAAACTGGTTAGGTCCTTATGTGATTGATAGTAAGATAGGACCTGGAACATACCGGCTCACCTCTCTTGAAGGAATCAAGGAGCTAGAACCCTTGAACATCATTCATTTGAGGCCATTCTACATTTAGAGAGCCATAGTCCACACAAAAGCTCCAAGGATTTCCACAATCGCTTGGTCAATCCCAAAATGCCCCAAAGGTGTCCATAAACCCTTTGGTCAAACCAAAAAGCTCCAAGGATTTCCATAATCGCTTGGTCAATCCCAAAATGCCCCAAAGGTGTCTATAAACCCTTTGGTCAAACCAAAAGCTCCAAGGATTCCCTTAATCGCTTGGTCAACCTAAAATGCCCCAAAGGTATCCATAAACCCTTTGGTCAAACCAAAAGCTCCAAGGGTTACCATAACCGCTTGGTCAAAACAAATATTCAAAAACCAACAAAAACAATAAAAATCATCAAAAATCACAAAAAACAAAAAAAAAAATTTCATGCATACTCTTAAATATCAAAAATACAAAAATATAGGTTGCATTAGGCATCACATCCATACATTGCATATTCGCTAGGTCATACAAGTCAAAAGCACCATAGACTGTCATTACTTGGCAATTCCATCATTTTTCACATAAAATCAATTTTATCAACGCATACATCCCGCATCACACCATCCCCATTTTTAGCAAAGTCAGTTGTCTCCTAATGTATTTAGGGTTTTCGTCATTCAGCTGTCTTTAACTTTCTAGCCAAAAATTGTACAAAGTCAAACAGATTTTACAAGGGAAAGTTTTACTTGGGTCACGCCTCGTTATGTAATATCCCTACACAAATTAAAACACATAAAATAATTCCTAAGTTGTGTGAACGTAAGATGAAAACTACAAAGCAGTCTAGAGTACCATAGGTGAAAGATTAGCCTGTTCATCCCCCTGTGCGAATGGTTCAAGAATGCTGAGAATTGACAAAAGGACAAGCTCTTCCCCATCCATTCCTTCTAATCAACAGTGGTTTTCACCACTAACAAAAATTCAAAAATCACCATTGGTCCCTAAGGTTGTAAGGATTCGTACTACACGTCCCTGCCAAGGATGGGTAGTCATCCCCAAGGCCTAAAAGGATCAATGACCATTCAAAAACAACATTTCCACAAGCCATCATCACAATCACCTTTGGTCTCTCAAGTCGTAAGGATTCGTACTACACGTCCCTGCTAAGGATGGGTAGTCATCCCCAAGGCCTAAAATATCAATACCCTTACTTCATAATCTCCATACTACCCTTTGGTTCCCAAAGTCGTAAGGATTCGTACTACACGTCCCTGCCAAGGATGGGTAGTCATCCCCAAGGCCTAAAAGGATCAATGTTATTCACCAGTCACAAACATACCAGCTTAACCTTACAAAGCTCAAAAGCCAAATCAAATAATAGTGGTTATCACTACTCTTTAACATCCTTGCTCCAAAAGAAAAACAAAAAAAGAACAAAATAAACAATGATTTTCATCACTTTGTATACGAGCAAATATCCTAAACCATTGAGCCAATAAAAAGCCTGAACTTGAATCCTTGGAATTCTCAGTATTCAAAAACCATCTAGGTGATCCTCATTACAGGTTTGGTGGACAACCTACCTGGCAATGGCGGTATCCTACCCGCATGACGATATGTCTGTCACATTAGCTTTGCGTGTGAGCAGACCAATGTTTGCATGTGGATGAGCTAGCTTATGGTACCTTAGATTGTCCCATGGATTAATCTTGCTAAATACAACAACGGAGTTAGTGGAGCTAGTTAGGTGATCCTCAGTACAGGTTTGGTTGATAGCCTATCTGGCACTGGCGGTATCCTGACAAATACCACATAAACGAACTCAATTGCACACACAGGGATGTGAAATAACTTGGTTAACCTCCAAGTCGGATTTATACCTTGTTCAAAAGTCTTGCGAGATAAATGTACAGTCTTGGCTAGTTAGTTAAAATATCTGAATCTCAGAAAATCTTAACTACATTTTAAAAACAACTGGTCCATTTCATTCCATACATCACCATCAGCAAAAAAAATGCAAAATACAAAAACACAGTTGTCACATGCAACGTCATTCCACAAAGTCATCCCATAAGTACAACAAGCCAGTAAATCTTGTACAATCTATGGTGCCATCGACAAGTTATCAACAAATCATTTCATTCATTCCATATGCATACATCATATAATTAGCAACATCGCAATCATAATCCCACATGCATACATCATCATAAACAAACATTTCAAAAAACAACAAACAAATGCACAAAAAAGAGCAATAAAACTGTCCAATGAGAGTGCTTTTGCACTTGACATTCCGGGCATGCAAAATAGATGTCGGGGTCACAAATCCTCACTATCCTACTCCCTAAGAAGGCTACCATAGCCGGACCGCTCCACGGGAGGATGGATTTTTGAGAATTTCATCCCTAAATGGCGTCCCAAAAAGGGTCAAAACCCAACCAAAAATAGCAATAACATTGCCGAACGAAGGCGCCTTTGCGCCTGACATTCTTGGCATCCAAAATAGATGTTGGGGTCACAAATTGTCACTATCCTACTCCCTAAGAAGGCTACCATAGCCGGACCGCTCCACGGGAAGACGGATTTTTGACAATTTTAGCTCCAAAATGCGTCACAAAAAGGGTTCAAACCCACCAAAAATAGGTCGAAATGTTTGGAAACTGCTTATGCATTCCATGGTAAACCACCTGAAGGCACCCTTACCTAAGTCATCTTGGGTCAAGCGACTCATCACTTTTCTCATGTTGGTCATTCCCTCATCGATTCGTCGCTTGAGGGGGTAGTCACACTTAGTCACCAATCAACAACAACACACCCAATCAAGGAAATGACACGCATTCAAAGGATCATTGACAAAGACAATCATGCTCCTGCTTGGGGCAGCAAACAAGCAACAATCACAAGCTGATCAAACACTTGGCATTCGTGAATCATGAACTCAAGGTTCCCATAGACAAAAGGTTGCGCCCTTTGCCTATTCATGACTGATCAATGTCCAAGCTCAAGTAACACCTCACCGAAAAAGGTTAACACTTGAATTAAGTTCCTTAGCTCGTCGAAGCAAGGATTCAAGAATGCGTGCCCTTTCCATACTTGGGGCATCAAGAGTTGGTTAGGTTACTGAGAAACCCTAATCATTAGTGCTTTGGTTATCTATTTTTGCTCGACGTTGCGCCTTGCACAACGCTTCCCAAAAAGGGGCATCTGTAGACACCAAAACAACACCAATCCGATTATGTGACAACAAGCGTTGATCGCATTGACACACACAGCCCCCAGGGCAGCCCCCAGAGGTTAAACAGTGGTCCTAACCACTCCCAAAAGTAGTTTGGAAGGTCAAAGGTCAATTTGGCACCTTTTTGGCACCTTTCTCTCTGCTCGTCCCACCTCGGGACGAATAAAAACTGGCATTCGTCCCACCCAGGGACGATTAGCAGCATTCGCCCTAGGGTGAGGCGAATAGAAGGTTTGATCGGCAAAAAAGTCAAACCTCGGCAACTCCCCAGCTTAACCGAGGCTTCAGGCCATGCAATTGCGAGGAATAGCTTTTATTCAAGAAGAGAGACTTCAGTCATGCATGTCTTTATTTTAGAGACCTCATGCAAGGAGATTCTAAATCGGGGAACTAGCTTTTCTCCGAAAATAGGACAGGTTAACTCAAGTGGCGCCCTCGCATGCGCAATTTAAACAAGGAGACCCTAAGGTCTATAAATTGGGGAGTTTTCCCACCCAAAATGGATAGAGAGAGAAGGAGCATTTGAGCAACGAAGTGCTGCCAATTTACATACCTACTTGCGATTTGTGCCTTCACATCCTTAATCTCTCATTCGAAAGGGAGGTTATTGGGTGACTATTGGAAGCACGAATCCGGACCCAAAACCCAATTTTTGGCCACAATATTCCACAAAATTTTTTGACAACACCCCATAAGGAGTTTTGGACCCATCCCAAGTGGATTGGTGCCGAAACAATGTCCCAAACGGTGGGCGTCCTGCCCCTGGGCGCTCCCCAAACTGTCACAGTCCTATTCGCCCCACCCCGGGATGAATAGAAATATGTGATATATTTCTTTAGTTTTTCTTTTGCATTTTATTCTAGATATGTTAAATAGGTTACAGTTCAAATTTCATTTCATTCTGAGCAATTTTGACCAGGTTTTTGTCATTTCCTGCCTTTACTAACTTGCAGATGGCACCAGAAAAATATGGGTGATAGAGGCAAAATTGGAGAAATATGACCTTCTGGGTCTTCCCAAAACACCCCCAATTAGCTAACCCCAAGTTTGCAGGTCATTTGGAGCTTCCGGGACAGGACATTGAAGAGGGTGCTTTCTGACAGGTTATTGCAGGTCTATTCGTCCCACCCTGGAGCGAATACAAATCTGTGAGGAATTTCTAGACTTTTCTTTTTGCAATGGCTTCCTGATAACATATTTATGCTTCTGTTAAAATTTTAGGTCGATCTGAGGTCATTTGATCATCGTTTTAATATTTTCATGCATATACTGACATTAGGCCTTGGGAAATACATGTTTTATTCTGCCCGCAGGTGCTACTAATCTTTTCTTGTTTCTTTGAACGCAGGTTTTTGACATCAGAGAAGAGCAGGAAGGAGTCAAAAATCATACACACAAGCGGCGGTGACATTTTGGTCCGCCCATCTTACATGTGGGCACGCGGAAGAAGGATTGTTGTTTATAGATGCGATAAGAAACTTATTTGACGCTCCTATCCCCTAAAAAGGAAGGAGACGTATTGTAACACAACTCTGAAAAGCATATCAATAAAAAGGGCCATATTTTATATTGCTTTTATCTTGTGTCAATTCGTCTATGCTCTTTCTTTTTATGCACTTTGCAATACATAGGCTATAAGCGTTAAGTTGGGTTTTAAAAGCATCTATTTTGGCACTTTCCTTTTTGTTTCCGTATCCTCGTGCTTTCACTTGCAAAGCTTGTTTAATCCGTCTGACTGATACTTAAGAAGAAAATTACCATGAAATGAGGAAAAATATTAATACAGGTTTTATTAAAATCTTATGTGTTATTGTTTTATTAAAAATCCATCTTTTATAATCATGGGGATGTCTGCCCTAATGGCATCAAGTCTCATAAAAACTCTCACATTAAGCATTTTGTTGTAGAGTGGCACTTGTATGGGTGGACACTTGGGAAGTCCCGAAGCTGCACACATTTAAAAGGTCTATGGTTTTTTTTTGCTTATTTGAAGCATTAATTTGTATTCGACTATAGGGTATTTATAGTCATTGGAAATATGTTTTTGAGACGAACACATTGGTGGTGTCCATTTGTAATTATGAGGCTATTTCATTGAGTTTTTAAGCCATGATGTTTTCTACCTTGGAGTGCACTCTAGGTTGAACCCGACACTCCCAAGGAACTTGTAAGTGAACCTAGTATCTAGTATTCTCATCTTTGTACTTGGTGGATATAGCGGGTGGTTACCCATGCATTCCGGTAAGATGAGGTGACTACCATAAGGACACTTATTCTAGGGGCTAGACACCCTAGACTCTATTTGAGTTTTTTTTTGGATCTACTTCTAAAGACTACAGACGAAGACACTTCAGAAGATTCTCTTCTATTCTTCTTTCTTCTTCTCCTCCATATTTGGCTTCTATGGCTCATTTTATTGTATTTCATGGCTCATTTTCTCTTATGTATTAAGGTGCATTTTTGGCAGATACCGACACCTTCTAGATTGAGTTCACCATGAGGAGGGATTTGATATTCATGGTGGAGCTATTCAGTGACCTACGAGAGGCAACATCCTCTAAGGATGACCTGCAGAGGCAACATAATTAGAAGTGGCTGACCTTGAGGCACCCATGATGACCCTGAGGCACTTAGACAACTGACCCATTGGCAAAAGACCCATAGAAGTGGTTGACCCTGAGGCAACAGACCAAGATGTATACATAGTTGATCTAGCATTATTCACAGTTGGAGATCCAAGCACAAAGATTACAAGCCTAGAACAGATCAACAATAAAAGAGGATGATAGGTTGGTTTTAGAGAAGTCAACATTAAAGGGGAATGTTACATAATGTTGACTTGTTTTTTCTTTAGTTAGGATAGTGCACTTTAAGGGGGAATGTTAGAATTAAAGTGCACTATGCCTCTGTTTTGACACTTGTCAGTTTATATTGACACTTTTCATTTATCATATAGGCCTCTTGCCTATATATGTAACACATTTTGTATCAATACATATCTCATTAGTTTTACTCCTAACAGTGGACTAGGTTAGTTACCGTCGATTGGTTATCCTGGTATGCACAATCATATTTTGATGATTAATCATGCTTTATCTAATCATATGCCAATGTTAAATATAATTCTATATGATCCAAATCTATTGTCATATGCACAATCAAATAATCCTATATTTTTAGAAAGCTAGTTTGCTACACATAAGATAAGGAATAATGATGTACCTAATTTGAATACATTTGGAAATGTAGCAGCAACACAAAATGTAAATTCATTTCAAAATTTTCATGCTCAACAAAATAATCCAATGCTTGCACAAACTTTACAAAATCAGGGTAATTCAATGTATGCAAATCCTTGGTTAAATCAGAATATTCAAAATATTGTACCAAACCAAAAAATTTCAAATGTTATACCATGTCAAAGTGTTCCGATTTGGTTAAATTCAAATGCTCAAAATATGTTACCAAATCAAAATGTTCAAAATTTTATTCCGAATCAAAATCAAAACAATTCTCCTAATACTGCTAGTGAGTCTAATTTAAAAATGGCATATATTAAAAGGATGCATCAAAAGTTAAGTAATGATCTTGTTCAAATGCAAAAGAAAAATGCTCAAAAATCATAATCAGGTAGAAAATTCACCATGCAAAGAAACCATTTTAACACAAAACCTAATAACAAGGTTGTACCAACTCCTGTTGCCAACAATAATGGTGCTTCTAATAGTTCTAGCCATAAAACTACAATTGTTAATCTATCTGAAGTTGTGTTGGATAATTGGTGTAGATTACATGACACTAATGACCATAATGAACTTGAATGTGCTAAATTTAGTCATGTTACATATTTCATTCAGCAAGGATTGAAAAAATTGGTTGCTAATGATGTTTATGATGAATCTAGTACGAGTAAAGGCAAAAGGACAACTTATTGTCTTGATATTCTTGGTTCAAGTGAATATGATGATGATGAAGAAGAAGAAGAGGATTAAGGTATCAAATAAATTTATACATTGAAACAGTATAAAAGGGGAATAATGGCTATCATTTGAGAAGTAAAAGTAAGTATTTCAATACTATTACTCCTCCTAACAACGTTATCATTCCTCTTGATGTTAATGCAAATAATAATCATGTTCCTCTATATTCTCTTGATGCATCTAAAGTTACACAAGGTACAAAATAATTAAAGGATAACTTATAATATTATTGAAGCTCTTAAAAAAATAAAGTCAATATCAATCTGTTTGAATCTCTAAAATTACCTAATCAATAGGAGTTATTAATGGAAGCTTTAAATCAAAATACAAAAGAAGTTAATAAAATCACTAAAGTACAATATGTTACAAGAAAATAAAAAGAGGAGGCTCCTCCTTTATTTTAACTGTTAAAATTGCAGGTAAAAATTTGCATAATTGCATGGTGGATTTTGGAGCTTTAGGTAATGTGATGCCTTTTAAGGTTTGTCAAAAATTAGGTTTTAAACCGATATCTTCAAATAAAATTGTTGTGCAGTTAGATAAAATAGAAGTAAAAGTCATAGGTATGCTTAATAATGTTCACATACAATTGTCATCAGAACCTAGAGTGCAACATTATATATATATTCATATAATTTATATTCCTAACAAGTATGCTTTTTTATTGAGCAGGGATTAGAGTAGGCATTTGAATGGATACTTTTCCACAAATGTTTCACACGTGTTGCTGCCTTGGAAAGGTGTAGCCAATAAGATACAAGTGGAAAGGGAGCCTAGGTTAAGGAATATGATTACAAATTATGATAAAGAGTTTAATGAGATTCTTTATAATGATATTGAGCTAGGCATATACACATTTGATATTGATTTGGTAATAGATACTCCAGAGTCATAAAAAATGGTTGTATATGACTTTGAAGAAGATATTCTTGAAGAGCTTGAAAATTATGAGGAAGATGCAATAGAGTTTCATCCCATGAGTCTAGATGATCATTTTTATTATTTAAAAGGATATGAAAAAATATTTTTTGCTCATAATCCTATTGATGAAATTTCTATTTCACTTGATATGCAAGATGTTGAAAATTCTACCTCAAATGAAAATTTTGAAATTTTTATGCAATCAAAAAATGATGTGTTAATTGCAAAAGTAGATAAGGTTCCAAAATTGAATCACTTTGAGGATGAATTTATTGAAAACTTTGCTGAAATTGAAAATAAATAAAGGGTAAATGTTTCTTATGACTCATTTGTTATGAATGAGGAAGAGGTAAAATCTTCTCTTTTACTTTTGATTACTAAAAATTCAGGTACAAATTCACATGATTGTCTTGAATATATAAATAAAGAAATATCATTGATGGTTAATCAAGAATTAGAATTGAATCCTATTCATTCAAATGATAAACATGTTATATTAGAAACAACTCAAGTGGTTGATCAGGGAAATGTGTTATTTGATACATCCTTAGATAAACAAGACTTATGGTTTGAAAAATATGGATATATTTTTAATTGTGTGCCTAATTTTTGTGTTTTTAAAAATTAGGTAATTGATGAAGATAAAGGGCTACAGGATGATAATTATGGAGATCATGAAGAAAAAGAAGAAATTGTAATGACTCACCAAATTTGGGTAAATGCTACTCATGATGTGTTGATTGTGGATGACAAGGTAGAATATTCACTTTGTTTATCAATTGAAAATCTAGGTAATAAATTGTATGATGTTCCTTTGAATACCTATGCTATTGATAATAAAATATTGAGTGTTGTTGGCAAGGAATTGAAGATAACTCCAAAATTTTTTGCAATAAATATAATGAAAGAAAAGGATTTGACTTTGAAATTGTTTCAAATAAGTTCATACTTGCAAAATTTCATGTTTGAAATGATGAGTCTAAATCAGGAATTAAATTATGAAATTTGCATTATAAATATTAGACAAGAAGGAATTGAGAATCAATCATTGTCTTATTTATTTGCTGAATTGAAATTTCACTATGAGTTTGCTAATGGAATTAAAATACAATGGTGGGGAGAGAAAGATAAAATGAGAGTCTTTGTTTGGTTTATTCTATTGTGGTTGGATTTATATGAAGTTTGGTATGCATACCATAATAGGTATTGTTTGACTTGTGATAATCATATTTGGGATCCAGGGAGAGAATAGTCTAGATTTTTACATATATCCATCTCATAGAGTTTTGGTATGTTTGTATATATTATGTTGTTTGTCATTTGTTTTAGTTATTTTGTGCATGTTTGTCTACATGTTACTCAATTTTGTGAAAAAAATTGAATATGTTGGTTGTTATGTGGCAATAAATTATTCTTTTTGTCAAATTTTGGAGTTTGTTATTGTGATGACGTTTGTTGTTGAGTTTGAAAAATATTTCAGTGAGGTTTTCCTTGATTGAGGTTGTTGTTATAGGGACATTAAATATTGGATGATTTTATTTGGAATTTATTCCTATATTATTGAAGATGAAATTACTTATTATGAAAACATGTAAAACTCGAAGAAAATAAAATGAGATGTTTAGTATATATCTTTATGAATTTGGACTAAGACAATGAAAATTGAAACAATGGAATCATTTTACATAATCTTCGTAAGTTCTAAAAACACATTAAATGAATATCTTTTGAAAATCTGGAAGGTTGAAGTTTATGTGTTTTGCAAATTAAGGTGAAAATTAATATACTCAATTTAACTTTACTTGATCTCTATCCCAAATGGCAAGTGAATTTTGTAAAGCAATATCAAGCTTGAATAAGAGCAAGCAAAGAAAATACAATGGAAAATAATTAAAAATTAGTCACCACAGTCTATATATCCTTCATAGGGGCTATAGATGCCTGACTGGTAGTGGAGCTAGGTCTAGACTGAAATAAAAATAAAAAACAAAATGTAAAATTCACCTAATATTTGGGAGGTTCAAATAATCTCTACCAAGGCTATAAATGCCTGGCCGATAGTAGAGCAATGTTTGAAGAGAACAAGGTAGAGGTATATTTCAAAGAGAAAAATTCCTAATAGCCTAAATGCAAAATTGATAAATGGAAATCCGAATGGTTTCAGGGATATAAAAATTAACCATATTGCACACACCGAGCAGATGCAAATGTTTCAATTATTCTAGATTGAATTTGTCTATTCACATTCTTTGGATATTACTGATGCTCATGTTTCTAATATTTGAGTTTTGTTGGTTTCAGAGTTGGGTTCTAAGTCCAAAATTTTTAGGAACATTCTTGAGTAGATTCGCCATTTGTTGTGACTCATTCATAACAACCCCAAATATTGGGGATCCACTTGCAAAATTTTGAAAATTTTGGAAACATGGGATGTTTTGTTTGTTGCTTTAGTTTTTAATTTAATATTAATCTAAATATTTTTTTTCTTTAAATGTTTTAAAATTATTTCTATAATTTAAAAACATTTAAAATAAATTTTAGTTAATTTTTGAAATCATTTTAACCAAATTTTAGTTAATTTTTGAAATAATTTAATAAAATTTATCTTTTTTGGTTTATGTAGATTTGGAGGTTATACACAAATACCAAAATGGACCCACGAACATGACTCGAGGTGGTCTACACAGTCAACACTTTGGCATGTGATTCAAGGAGCAATGTTCGGTTTGAGAGGTGCATTGTTCGAAGCCACCGAGTGGCTTGGTAGAATCAAGAAACTATGAATATTTTTGGTTATAAATAAAAAATTACATGGTACATGATGCATGTGGGATGGGGCATAGTATTGGTCGAGAATTTTTCATCCCAATCATAGAAGAAAATATTGTCATGAATAGATGGTAATTTACGGTTGAGAAACATGCTTGCTCTAAAAATGAATGCTTGGAAAAATTATTGGTGTGTGCGTAGAGCAACATCGGTCATGAAATGATCTACATTTTTAATTAATGATATAAAAAATATATCAAAATTTTCCCTAAATGAACATTTCATTGGCATAGTGGAAAAAGAACGACGATAGTAGAATGAATAGGTAGTTTTAATGGGTGGTGCAGATGATAATTAAGATGGTTGGATGCGTTGAAGAAATACTTGAACCAAATCTAGATAGATGAAAGCCCTGGGATAAAAATGTGGTCACTATGGATAAAACTAGGAATAGGTAAATAGTAATGAAATATGAGGAGCACTGATATTTGGGGATTGAATGAGTTCATTACTCCAGCATTGCAGGGTATAACATAGAATCAAAGGGCGCATTGGATGTCATGGTTAATATGTAGATAGAATGAATGATTTCAAACATATGGTATTGTTATTATGTATAGACAAACCCTGCAAAAAAATGGTGGAAACACTCAGCATAGTTTAGAGGTATTGTTTTCATGAAAACAACAGCAATATCATGTGATGTTGATGGACGATATTAAATAGTGATGTTCAGATGACATGCACAAAAATGTGACAATGAGATCTTTAAGATCATAAGGTGACTCGGATGGGATATGATGTTTGGATTGGCAATATTCGGTTCAATATGATGCAGTAAGAATCTGGCAGTATTTACTATGGTTTTAGAGTACATGAAGCAAAAGTTTGGTGATATGATTATGCACAATGGTAATTTAGGTGATATGTGCAGTCAAAAATTGATGAAATAGCCAAGACCAGCAGTAAATTTATACTTTTATAAGATGGTACAATAGCAATACAAAGTTGGGAATTGATGGTTTTACACTAAATTAAACCATGAGGAATCCTCCAATGCAGCAATGTAGGACGAAATTTCCAAACGAGTCAACTTCGACGGGAAAATATGGACATTGTAGTTATAGCTAAGTTTCATTTGAAACATGGAGTAGTTATCGAGACGTTAGATGTGCAAGACATAGACATGGACAGTTGGCATCCAAATATCAGACTGTTGTGATAGGGATTGTTGAACACAGCTTTAGCATGGTGTTCGAGTGAAGCTTTGGTATTACAGACATACAACATACTTTTGGACAATGGTGAACTCACTTGGTGGTGATGTTGGGATCGCTAGAGATATTGGAAATTCTAATATATATAAATCAGCCTCTTATAAGGAGTTTGCATATGGTTCAATGGTATAAGTGATTTAAAATCCAAAGGATTAAATTTATAGATGTTCTGAACTTATGAAAAGGCTTACTTTAGTTTATATTTTAAAATAAATATTAAAGCTTCTCAAAACCATAACGGGGAAAGAAACAAGTGTAGAAACCATAGAAATTGAAGCATATTTGGATTCTTAAATAGGTTTCAATGGAAGACTAATATTATGACGTGTAGCATTGATTTCATAGAAATTTTTAAAATAATAGACGCATTGTCTATAAAAATACGTCAAAGGATATTTCGAGCATTGTAGTGATGGTAGTATTTGTGAATATAGATAAATTATTAAAAATTATCTTAAACAAAGTGAGTGATAAATAAGGATCTTATGCTATTTTTTTTAAACAAATGCATTGTCATTTCTATATAAAATGAAATTCGTTGTAGAATTGGTTGAGGAAACATAAATAAAATGGAATCAACAAATTTTGAACTCAAGGATTCAATTTTATAAAAATGTCATTGATATACAAAGGAGTCAGACAGGTTGAAGAAAAGAGGGATACTAAAGGAGCAAAAGAGAAGATCAAGTTGCAAGGAAGGCTACAATTTGTGGGAAAACATAGAGACTTTGAAGGTTTTATTGTAAGATCTGCCAGTTTATATCAAATTCATTTTGTTAAAACAAGCACAAATGTGGTGTTTTAATTTATTTAATAGTTTGATATAATATTTCATTAAAAGTTTTATAGAAGATAGCATCAAATTTATTGCAGAATTGTGTTAATTCTGGTTTGCATAAATTTGGTTTTTCAAAGTTCTGTTCATTTTATTCTGTAGCAAGTTGTCCAAAATTTTTCTTTAATTTATTTCTTTTACCTAAATCCTTTTCAATTTATTTCAGACACTAAGATTTAAATTTAAACCTAGTTTATTATTATAAAGAATTTCAATTTTATAACTAGGTTGAAATTAATTTATCATCTGAATATTTAATTTCATAAATATTTCGGGTGAATAAATTTCATAGTGGAGGAAATCATATGAGCTTTAATTTTAATTTCATAAAATTTAAAAGTTCATCGATTTTGTTAAGTAAGGCCCTAATTTTAAATTTTAAAGATTTAGATTTTACAAAGAAGGGTTGTAAATTTATTTATGTCAAATATTTAATTTAATAAATATTTGGGAAATAAATTTTAGAGAAAAATAAAGTTATATGGATTCTGACTTTAATGTCATAAAAGTCCATAATTGAGATCTTTATGATTTTATGAAGTTTGGTTTATGAAATTTCAAATTTCAAATCATAAAATCTAAATTTTTTTATTAAAAGGATCATATTTATTTATGTTCAAATATTTAATTTAATAAATATTTGAATAAATGAATATTATATTAAGGAAGATTATGTGAATTCTAATTTTCATATTATAAAGTATAAACTTTATAATTAGAATTCATATACATTAAGTATTCATTTTTTATGAAAAGAAGTAAGGATTATAAAGTTTAAAATATTTTAAAGGCCCTAACATAAGGATTATAAAGTGTTTAACATTTTATAATTAGGTTTTTTATTTTATTTATCATTCTTTTAAATTTTATTTTAAGCTTCATTCATGAAATAAATATAAGTTTTGATTAAAATGCTTTAAAATACATTCATGCAAGTTTAATATAAGGTTAAGAGCATTTTTAATTAAAATTTATGTTTAAAATCTTAAGATAGATTTGCATTCTCAAATATCAGTTTAGAGGTAAATTTGTTCATTTTGGGAAAGTAAGTTCTATTGAAGAAATGCAAGTAATGATTTCAAAATTAAAATATTTTTTATTCTAGGCCCCTTGTTAATAGTTGATTGTTAATCCTTGAGATTTTATATGCACTTAGTTGACATATGACCATAATATTTATAATAAGTTAAGTGAAATAACTTTTGAGAAATACATTTTCTTTGCAAGAGGATTTCAATCCTAACTATAGGATGATTTTGTATGTCTGGACAAAATCATACCTCAACACTATCATTAGCCATAAATCCTAAAATTAATAAATTCTAAGTATATATGGAATTTATGCCCATGTACAAGGGTTTCTCTTTAATTAGGTTTCATTGATAGGATGAATCCCTTTTTGTACTACCTTGGTATCATGTACAATTCTCTTTCATATACCTTAAGCTTTATCTCACATATGACCATGTATATTGAGAGGCCTGATTTCTTCCACATACCAATGGGTATATAATAAGGGTGGATACACAAAAATGTTGAATATATTGGACTAGTAGTATATTAAAAAGGGGACCAATTGGAATACATGAGGAACCCTCTCTATTGTTTTGAAGAAAACTAATTCCAAGGCAACAAGAAGAAGTGTTCACATGGGAAAGGCAAAGAGGAAATAAACCAAGAAACAAGTAGAAGTTCAAAAGTGTGTGATACCAACTAAAGATATTTATTTCCTAGATGGTAAAGATATTTATAAAGAAAAAAAATTATTAACACTAAGGAGTTATGAATAATTCTAAAAAAAGTTTATGCTTGTGAATATTGTTTTAAAAATGGTGTTCCATTCCCTTTAAATGTGTGGATAGTACATGTGGCAATAATCACTCTTGAAAACTTTAAGCATAAAAAAAAGTACAAATAAATGAAAGTTTGAAGGTTAAGCCTATGATGGAAAATGTTTATTATGAAAAAAGGGACCTCCAATCTATGATGAAAAATATTTGTTGTGACATAAGCGACCTTATCCAAAGGATAAATTTCACTTATGATACTGATTATTTGAAGTCTATAGTAGAAAATATTTATTGTGATACAAGCAACCTTATCAAAAGGGTAGATTTGTCTTATGATACTAGTGATTTTAACATTGTTTATGATAGTAGTGTTTGTGTTAAAGATGAGCATTATGATCTCATGCTCAATATTGTTGATTGTGTTGATCGTATCAAAGGCCATGTTGCTAAAGACCATAGTGAATATGAAGAGTTTGGTTGTTTGAACATTGTTGGTGGTGTTGGTTATGATAAATTTCATGTTTATGAAGGACACCGAAGGTAATTTTAAAAGCACTTTGAAAATCACATACTAATGAATAAATTGGGCACTCTGAAAAGCACATCGTAATGAAGAAATTGGGCACTTTGAAAAGCACACCAAATGCATTGGCTAAAAATTAATAAGAAGAATGGGATACTATGACATAGGATTGTGAAGACATGGGAAAGGGATAATAAATTCCATAAGGCCTAAAAATAAAGACCTTGCTTTTGTTGGTCAAATAGGAATTACTGAGACCAAGTTTGTGAAAATAAAAACCTATGTACAAAATGAAACTCCTAGAATAAATGGTTGTAGTTATTGTGGATGATCCAAACATTTGACAACTAGGTGTTTGTATCTCCATAATTGTAAGATTTGTGGAGGTACTAATCACTCTCAAATACATTTTTGGCTTAAATATAAAATAGCCAACAAAATACATGTTCATTGTGGATAGATGAATGTGATAGAATGGGATAGAATAAAATAAATTTTGAATGGTTTTTATAAGAGAAGATTTTATCCTTAAAATAAAGCAAGGATAAATAAAGAGATAAAAAATAAAGTAAAGCATATTTAATGTTGGTCATCAATAAATCTAATCGCATGTTGTGAGAATATTGTATGTTATCCAATGATGTTGATGTAAATTTCAAGTTATTGTCTTAGTATTTTGTGTCTAAGTGTACAAATATTCATAGTTGTAATTAGTGTAAGGTATATTGAAAAGGTGAGAGTTATGTGATAATATAGTTAGGAGTCATTGCATTTTTTTATTGATTAGAGGAAGGGGTTTTGAAAGAGTCCCTAAATATTTTACATGAAAATACCTTCAAGAGAGAATTTATTCTATAGAAAAAATGTAAACCAACATCGAGATTAAGGGAGACTATATTATTGAGATAAATAGTTCTAAAAATAGGAATGATGGGGTCTTTGAAATAGGTAAAACCACCTAAAAATAATAATATGAGCACAAAAGACAAGAATATATAGGGAAGAGCAAAGAGGCCCATCATTTGCCATCACTAAGAGTAGGGGAATCTACATGATCAGCTTGTTCATCACCCTCAAATTGATTCCTGAATTCATCCAGGATGATTGTAGCCTACTACAAAAAAGAGTTATTCATTTTTTTTGCTCTAGATATAGCACTCATTAGATCATCGAGATCCTAAACATAGCCTTTATTAGTCATGAATGGGATATAGTTCACTACTAAGTTTGGCTAGATGGCTTGGAGGAGCCACTTTGGGGAGGTCCCTTTTGAGAGGAGGATCACACCAAGACATCCTCACATTTGGCTTTATGAAACATAGTGGGATAGTCCACTAAATTTTTAGGTTCTTTCTCAATATAATAGGAGATTTATATTTTCCAATCTAGGACTTACTATAGGTTGAGTAACATCAGAACTCTAATTTCACTATGGGAGGAGTGTCTCCAACTTTAGACCTAAATTCCAACATCCAATTGGCCTTAGGAGATATGGGGTTTTGGGAAAATTTATCAATTGCTTCAAGGAGGAGGATTTCATAGTGGTTGGACTTAAGAACTTAGGGAAGAGCTGATAAGCTTCCAATACAAGAAATTATTACCTTTTGGGGCTCCCTTTGAAGAACATATCTATATATGATGAGATGGATGTCTTGGTGGATAATAAAGGTAGAATATCCTTTATTAAAATTGTTGATGAACTTCTCAATGGATCTAAAAAGATATTCTAGGATATTAATAAAAAAATTGCCTCGAAGGTGGTTCATAAAGGTGATATGGAAGCTTCTAAGTATATAATCTAGACCATCCATCATGAAATACTAGAGGATTGACCCCATAAATCTATCCCATAGTTTTGGGAGGGACTCTCTAATTATACCACCTTTTTCCCTATTGATATTTTCCCCTTTGTTAGTGAAAAAGTGTAATTTGTTGGCTAATAAATGGTTTTCACACTTAATAATCTCCCCATCATTGGAGATCCTAGTAACTCCCACTAGAAGATCGATATTAATGATGAAATTGAGCCCTCTTACCAAAACTTCTTCATATTCCCATGATTGATCCAGTTCCTAAGAAAGCTCCATGTCATTTCCATTAAAATTTTGAAGGAAAGGTAGGAGCCCCTGGTCCTTGAAAATCTCCTCAACAATCATGTCTAGTTGAAGAACCTTAGGTTCAAATCTATAGTCAGGGTCAACCATAACTAGAGGTGGAGGAAATGAAGTGAAATAGGGGGAATGGAGAGGGGTGTATAGGGTTTGGTGATAGGGGAGGTAAGAATGGTGACAAAAGCCAACAACACAACTCTCCAAGAACCAAAAAGGGGGAAAGTGCAGATGGATAGTGTTTGAAGAAATGACAAGGTGGTTTAGTCTACAACATGTGATAATGAGGGCCCAAAACTAAATTTATTTTAAAAGACTAGAGGTTTGGATCACTAAAATATTTGAGATATCACCATTGCACATATCGATGCACCTAAACATAAAGTAATGTCATAGTTGTTTATGATCATCCTCATGCCAAAAAATCCTCTTGAGCTCTAACATCCATGTTGGAAATAAGGAGGACTTGGCATAGTAGAAACCAATAAGGGACGTAACACTCATAGTGTGCATATTCAAAATTTGCACATACAAGCATGAGAAAGTGACATGGAAAGGCCATGAGAATGCTTGATGGAGGTGATTGAAAAAATTGATCCATAATTGGGAATGAATGCCAAAAATATGGAAAAAATCTTTGAAATATCAAGTAATGATGGTAAGGACAAGGCTGGAACATAGATGATTGGTAGACCAACAATGAGGATTTAGGGAGAGGACAAGGCAAGAATAGGATAACAAAGAGGGTCACGAGGTGAGGTTGAGGTAGAAGTAAGAATGCAAGTAAGGTAAGACACATGACAAGGGGATCATTAACCCATGACCAGTGGTTGAGGGATAACTTAAAGAACCAAAGTCTTAATTGGATGATGTGGAATGGTAAAGTAATGATCCAAATTCTAAAGGAAAAGAAAATTAACCAAAGCATTGAATCCATGAATACAATTTACATCAAAGGAGCTATGAGACTCAAACTAAGAGTGAAATACCAATCCATAGACCCAAGGAACTTAGATAAGAAAGGAGTTAGAATTAGGGGATTAAAGCAAAGAATGATTCCTAGTAGAATAGTATCTAATTAGATATTATAATAAGTTGTGCTAGACAAAAATATTTTCTTGGGACAGGCTCAAATTATCCATTGCATCCATAGCTTGATTGCCTTCATGATAAACATGTTGGGGATTATTGACCCATAACCAGGGGTTGAGGGATAACATGAAGAACCAAAGTCTTGATCGAGTTATGTGGAATGGGAAAGGAAAGATCCAAAGTCTAAGGGACAAGAAAATGAACCAAAAAATTTAATCCATGAAAATGGTCCACATCAAAGGAGATATGAGACTCAAACTAAGAGTTAAATACCAATCCATAGACCCAAGGAACTTAAATAATAAAGGAGTCAACATTAGGAGATTAAAGCAAAGAATGATTCTTGGTAGGATAGTCTCTAATTAGATATTGAGGGAATTTGTTATGCTAGATGAATATATTTTCTTGGGACAGGCCCAAATTGGCCTTTACATCCATAGCTTGATTGCCTTCATGACAAACATGTTGGATAACATACTTGCTAAGTTTTTTTAAAGATCTATTATATTCATAAATGAGGTTTTGGACACTCCAAGAGGGAGTTTGGGCTCCTTTGAGGTAATTTATTATTTTCATGAAATCACCCTCTATAATGAGGTTGGTTGAGGGGAGGCCATCTATAAGAGTTAAACCATGGTAGAGTGCCATGGCCTTAACAAAATAATTGGTTTGAATTCCAATGTTTTCAGCATAGGAAAGGAGAATTTAATCTTGGTTTTCTCTAAATACTCCACTAGTGCTAGCACACCCAAGGTTGCATTTAATTGCTCCATAAAAATTTAGCTTTATCTAGCCCACCAAAGGAGAGACCACTTGATATTGGATTTTTCTAGAGAAGGGATAATGGAAGAAGCAATAGGGGAGGAAGAGAGGTTTAATAAAACATATAATCTAGACTCCATAATGGGTTCCTAAGAGCCAGAAGAGGGGACCAAATAAGATTTTTTTTTAGCAACAAAATACACTCAGATGCCAATAAATATAATCTTTGGAAATATTGCAAAAGGCTCTAAAGTTCCTCTCTCCAGATTTCCCAAATATAGTGAGGGAGGCAAAAGGACCAAAGTGATTTGAGATGATGACCAAAGAAGGGAGAAGGCCATTGAATGCAAATGTCAATTATGGAGTTGAGGTGGGCCTAAGCGATCCCAAATGCAATAAAAATGGAATCAAGGAAACTCATAGAAAAGGGGAAAACAAAGAAGAGGTGGTGGATGTATTTAGGGTTGGAATTGCAAAGGTAGCACCTATTGGGGATGGTCATTCCTTTGGATTGAAGGTTTTCGATGGTGATAATTTTATTTTGAACCACAAGTGAAAAGAAGAAATAAATATTGGGGGTGAGATGCTTGAGCCAAATGAGACTGGTAGGAAACCAATAACCCCTATTGTCATTGCATTTTGGATGTCAAAATATTTTTTAGTTTTTCAAAAGAGTTGTGGTTTTTGAAATGTTAGTCTATGTTCATGATGTCTTGTACAAAAATAAAATATATGTTTTAGCACACTATCAATGTTTGGTATAAATAGTACCTCTAACTTTAATTTAGAGGTAAATTTATCACATTATGAAACTATATTTGCATATTTGTTTTTTGAAATCAAGGTAAAATATATTGCATTTATTTTATAAGGTATGTACTATTTATTCTAAATTTTTCCACTACCACCAAGAAATAATCCTTCACTATTTCCAAGCTATGATGATAGAATGCCATAGAGAGTCCATTAAAACTTAGGGATTTATCCTTATCAAAAGATAAAAGAGTTGAATAAACTTCTTCTAGTGAAATAGGCTCCATCAATTTGCTATTGTCTTCATCTATCATAATTGAAGTTACTTCTTGTAGTAATTTATCATTAAGAACTTCAATATCCTTTGATCTTAGAATATTATAGTAAAATATCCTTGCCTTATTTTTTATTTTTCTTTGGTCTTCAATTCAAACCACTTCTACTAATTTATTTCTACTAATTTCATATGCTAATCTTTGTGCTATTGCCATCCTATGAAAAATTTGTATTTTTATCTCCTTTTAACCAAGTCTATCTCAATTTTAATATAAAAAAATCTTTCCTTACTCAAAATATTATGATATTCACTAATTAACTCCCTTTACTTAGAGCTTGTATTATTATACTCAAATTTTTAGGATTTTGAAAGTTTCTCTTTTTCTTTATTCTCAAAAGTGTTTTTAAAATTGTCCTTCTTCCATTTATTTAAACTAGATGTCATTAATTTAATTTGTTTTGGAAGTGTATACATCCCACCATTTCCTGAAGAGTTCCACAATTTGACTATCATATCAACAAATTGAGGATGGTTTTCCCACATTTGCTCATATTTAAAATATGATATTTTTTGAATTGATTTAACACCAATTTAAATCTTATTGGTTAGTGATCTGAACCAATACTTGTCAAGGTATTAATATTAGCACAAATGCCTTTATATAGCTAATGATATGAGAGTATGCATTTATCTAATTTTTCTACTATTAGGTTCTATCCTATCCTATTATTGGTCCATGTATAGTTGTATATTTCAAACTCAACCTCCCATAGATTATTGTTTTGAATAAAATCTAAGAAAAATATTATAATTTGGGTTATTTTTCTAATTCCCCTAAAATTTTCATCCAACTTGGTTATGGAATTACAATCTCCTACGATAACAAATCAGGTTTCTTGGTTTTTACTTCTCATAAAGGATTCAATCCTACTCCATACTTCTAATATACCTAATTGAGTTGTAGATCCATAGAAAATGATAAGGATGAAATAGATATCTTCAAAGTAGCATGTGACTAATGAGGCTATCCAATACCTAGTTTTGTAAATTGTTTTATAGAAGGTTCTAACTAGATTCCAACATGTTAGAATTCCCTCCATTGCTCTTTCTAAATCAACACCCCATTTAGATATTTCCCATACCAAGAGATATACAAGTGTATAAATATCTATGTATAGATATGAGAAATGTGTGCATTAAATATAAATAATTTTTATTTCATTTTACATCATGCATGAGCCTAAATGGAAAGAGGAGTTATCTTTCACCTCATCTTCTGCGTGTATTGGTGAAGAAGTTATTTGAATATATCTTCTAACATGGGGGTTTTCTTAGGAAAATACATTTGAAGCATCTCAAAGAAAATAAATACTACATCATATTAGTTAGAAATATTGTTACATACCATATGAATATAGTGAACTTCTTCCTTCTTGTTCTTCTTATCACCCCATTTTGTGATACAAATATCTTCTTCTTATCTTTTAAAATTTATCAATTATATCAAAATTGTCCAAACTTAAGCTATAAAGTTCAACTTATAATCCAATGTGTATGAGAAGAATCAAAATGATCACAAAGTTAGTTGAAAGTATTTAATAACTTCTTACGGTCATCTTCACAATAATGGTGGTTGTCATATGTTTTCTCCACATAAAAAGTAATCATATAATGTGCTTTGTACTTTTTATCTCTGTATATATGACCTTCATTTCATAAAATTTACCAACAACTAGATCCTAATTTACATATTTAATAAGTCCCTTACTCCATAACATAGCTTCTATCTCAATCCTCTATGTGGCATAGTTTGGTCCTTTTCACAAAGGCACATATAAAAACACAATGTTCTACATATAATTCTCACAAGAAACAATACTACCATAACAAAGAGCTAAAAAAATATTGTCATTTTAAAAAATGGTTCAAAATGCATTCATATACAAAGTTTATGGTCTAAGAATTTTGACACAAAAATCATGTAGAATACCACCAAAACCTTTAAATAAATATAAAAAATCAAATTGACCTCCAATGAATGTTGAGAGACAAATTTACGACCAATTGGTTAGGTCCCTTTGTCGTAACAGAGAAGATAGGACCAGGTACTTATCACTTAACTTCGTTAGAAGGTGTTGAGGAGCCTAAACCTCTCAACGTTCTTCATTTATGGGTATTTTATACTTAAATCATAAAACAATAAAAAATCATAACACAATAAAAAATCATCCAAACTTCCAAACAAATAAAAAACACAAAAACATAAAAATATTTCAAAACATTCAAAATACAAAAATATTTACATTTTTTATTTTCATCATATGCAAAAACACACCTTATAAAGATTCCATAAAATTATGACTTTATTTCTAAAACTAATTATATATATTCTTAGAATTTTTATTCATATTAACAAGTATTACACATTCTACTAGCTGGCTCCTTTAATATCAAATTATTTTTAACATCTATCTATGTTATTCACATACTAATATACACTTAAGTGCCCATCAATATTCATGAGTGGATAGCATGTCACAAAAAATTAAATCAATTAGGATAGGTTCAAGCCATCAAGTTTCTCTAATGAATGTGCATTACCTAATTTCATAAATGTAATATGGTAAGTAACATGCCTTCTTTCCTATTTTATAAAAGTCACTTGGTTTCATCCTCTTATTCTCATTTAAGCCATTTTTTAATTCTTCTATTGTATCTATGCTTTGAAAATGGGTCTTAAGGTTTGAAGTTCCCAAGGGAATAATATCAATAACTTCTCTTGCATTTATTCATATATATTTTGGTATATCATAGGGCTTGTTATAAGTCAAGTAAAAACACTTTAACAAGTATACCACTTGTATTTTGTATGCACCATCTTGGTTGGTCAAAACGTAAAGCATTTAATGGATCTCAAAAAAATAATGACTTAAAGTTTAGTATTGAATTACTTTAAGAAAGGGTTATTATTTTCTATAAAATGATAAAACACCTTTTAGTATTAGGCATTGAAATAAAGTTCATTTTTTTCCATGTTTAAAATTACCTCTAGGTTTGAATAATTTATTATTGTAATGAAAATAATTTTGACAAATAATTCAAAGCAAGCCAATTTAATTGAATAAATTGGATATAGTACTAGAAGTACAACATTAAAAATAAAAAAATCCCGTCAAACACAATGTTCATTTGTAGTTTTATCAAAAATATTGGGTCATCTAAATTAACAATCAATTCTCATGGAATCCTTACTAGTAGTGCCTTTCACAACTTCAAAATATAAGATATATAAAATTCTCAAATAAATATAATGATAAGATATATTCCTAATTAATGAACATGATTCTACTAGCCTTCTAATTCAACCAACATTTGTGAATCATGTAAGATACATTTTAAAGCATTATGATGGTTTTGATCAATAACTACCATAACCACTTTAAATCTATATGAAACATCCAACTATTTATAAATTCATTTTTTAAATACCTTTTGAACAAATGTAGAATTTTAGCTTCATTTATTTTGAAATTATAATTCATATTTAGCAATTAGAGATACACCTTAAATGGTTTTAAAAATTGGTTAACTCCAATTTACTTTATTTTTCCACTAAGTTCTAAATAAAACCAATTACAATTGAGGTTATAAATACATTCCATTGTAGTAGTAATACCACATGTATCATCTAATAAATTCAAAGTATCCAATAAACACACTCATCACTATAGTGGGGTGCACCACAATGAAACACAAAATTACCTCATTTTTGTAGTCAAGTAATGCTTTTTGTCTTACAAATGTGACTATAATAGCTATGAAAGAATGGAATTAGCTATAATTTATGTTAATATTTTGGTTAAAACATAATAAATAAAATGAGTGAATTAATTAGTTATTTTTTTTATATTGAACATCGTTTACAAATATTTATAAATATCAACGCTCATTCGAGCAAACACAAGAGGAATCGACCTCACAACCACATGGATGATAATAACTAGGCAAATGCCATTACACCATATTTTATAATAATTTTATGTAATATATACTTATATATTCAAATATTAATATTATTGGAAACATGATAAAGTTTTCATGACTTGCAAGTTCTCTAGCACACTTGGGTGATTCTGGTGCAATTAGGCACTGAAATAGATGGAAGGTATTGAGTGGAATTTTTTCCCAATTGCGCCCATCACAATTAGGATTTTCAAATGAAAACCATCTCTTGTAAAGAAATAAATATTTCTCCAAGGTTCCTTCACTTAATGCGTGTTTGTGTGTTATAAAAATGTATCAAATAACTGCTTAGAATACCTTAGTTATTTGCAAATAGCTATTAACAAGGGGTTTGTGTTGGTAATATTTTATGATGCTATGCAAATGAGTGTTCATGAAGCTTAATACAATGGTGAATGAATTGATATTTAAATTTCTTTAAACATGAAAGAAAAATAATCCAAATGATTAAACCTTCAGATATAATATCCTTTGAAATAAATTATAAACTAATCCCCCACTTTGATGAAATTAATTTTCATTAAGGGAAATTAATCTATATGCTTTGAAAATAATGGCCTTTTGGTTGCCATATAAATAACTACCTTTAATGAAATTAATTTTCATTAATGTAAGTTTATTTATTGCTTTAAATGAAAACTTTTAAAATTATAAAATTCATTGTAAACGTAAACTTTATGAACAATTTTATAATTTTAAATTTTCTCCGAACCAAAACCGAAACTGCTCTAAATAACCAATGTATATAAATATTAATTATAAAGTTTGTGAATTTATAATATTAAAATTAATATTTATATTATCTTTCCATTAATATAATGCTTATTCATCCCAAATATCAATTAAATTAAATATTTGGAAAATGAATAAGCATAAGACCCTAATTATAAAATTTTAACCTTTACAATATGAATTAGGGTTTTATATTCTAAAAGTTAAAATTTGAATTAAAATCAAAAGAAAACGTAAATAAAATAAAATAAAATAAATTTTATGGTGCAGGCTACGAATAAATAAACCAAAAAATCTGAAATATTAATCCTATTTATATGAATCAGAATATCTCAATCCAAAACAAATAGAATGCAATATTCTATGGAAAAAAATTAATTATTGAAAATAATCAATTTTATTAATATCATAAAACACCTCAAAGCATGCTTTACTATAATAAAATTCGATTACTTTCAAAAATATAACTTTACAGTGCCAAATCCAGAGTCTCTCTCTACTTGATATTTCCTTTTTCTTGCATATCCTTGTTCTTCCGACACTTTTTCAAAAATATTCCCTTCTCTTCAAGCATCTTTTATCTTCAATTTTTTTGAACCCTTTTTCAGTCCTCTAATGATGTATTTATAATTCCAATATTTTTGGTTATTTTGTTCCTCCAATTCATTTGATTAGTTTGAAATCTCGTTCTGCAACAACCCTCCAACATTGTTTTAGGTTTCATTTTTAACTTTCAATATTTTAAACAATCTTAATAATATGTTACTTTATTTACTAAAGTAATCTTCCATTGATATATGTTCTACAAGAAAAATTATTTTATCTCCTTTTAAAATATTGTTGTTTTATATGCGGCTAAACTTTGGAGAACTATTTTTGTCCGCTGCATGAATTTCCTTGAAAATACGAATTTTAAACCAACTTGGCCATATACTCTGGTAACTCCTTTTAAAACCAACATATGCAATGATTTTACCATTTATCAAATCGATAGGTGCCCAACCTTATAAAATTGTCCTTGGTTATATGTTTGGTATGTACCTTTTTCCTAATAGCCTTAAAACAACATTCGTTGTGATTTGTCTTTGTAATTAATATATACCTTTAAACCTCTTTATTTCTAGTGCTAATTATGTCTCTCATCATAAAACCTAGGCCCTCATCATGTAATCCATATAACTGTTGTTTATGACTATTCTTGATGTCTTCCTTATCAAACATGAACACAACCAAAACCCTGGATTTAACTTAATATCTTACATTGCCTCATCGGTGCCTAAATATTATTTCATCACCATGGATTAATGTAACTGTGGAGTTCTCATAAAAATGCCCTAGAAAAAACCAATCCTACTATTGAATCACTACCTAACTAATGTTCAATGACACCTATTTTGAATAGCCATAATCTACCACAATCGCTGCCTATAGCATCTTCATCCATGTTTAGTGATTCACTTTTCATATGATGTATCCACTTGTTCTGCTCATTTGTCTGAGTTTGAAGGATGAGAGAGCATGGAACTTGTTCCTTAGGAGTCCTTAAATTATATATTTTTAGCAAACAGACTCAAAATCAACTGAGCCACCCTTTCCATATCAGATCCATATCTCTACCGTGTCAATTCAAATGAATTTCCATCCAATTCATCTACTAAAACATTGCAGCCATCATATCCTCTAATGCATACTATGAACCAACTCATGGTGATAACAACGAATACTATATTGAATTTAAAATTGGTTGTAACCATTTCACTATCCATTCATACTATATTCTTTCGTTCAAACTAAACATCAATCACCATCATCCTATAGAACTTCTTCATTATTGCTTATCAACTAGTCTTGAAATCTGTTAGTTTGGTTCAATATTCTTGCACCACATCTCTGTTGTATTAATTTTGGTATAAAAAGTTTTTTTTTATTTAATACATTTACTTTATGGATGCATTTAATACCTATCTGCAATGTTGCTATGCTTGAATGTTGTGTGAATGGTAGCTAATTCATTGGATAATAGCCACAATCAATTTTTTATGAATTTTGTTAACTCATTTACATCTTTTGGTTGTTTTTTTATGATATAACCCAGATTAAATCAATTTAAACATCACAACCCCTATGCTCAGTTTACTCTCATTACTACTACAACTAGGTTTATGTGTCCACAATATTAAAATATCTACAAAGCATCTATATCCACAACATCCTGTACATGCTCCTCTAATGTATTGTTTTATCCACGAATCCTACGAAAAATGCCCATTTTATGTTTTATTCTACGTACACCCAATATTGCATGTACATGTTGCTGATAAACACTAAATCACCTCTATTGTCAATATTTCCTTATTTGGCGTCAATGGTTGATTCCTCCAATTGATAGCTTCATCACTTGATTTAAAACCATTATTTTAGTAGTATCTTTGCTGATGAAATCATTGATTGTAGTTCTATTTAGGAAATTAATATGGCACATAATTTTTCAAGTATCCTCCTATGAACCCATTTTCCACCATGTTAATATACACCCACAAAACAAGATTCGGTGAAATATACAACCACCATAATATCCCACATGCTTCAAACCTTTGTGCAATATACACTTTATTAAAGTGAGCTCTTGATGATAATGATGATGAGTTGTTCACTATTTAAGTACCTCTGGATGACTATCTTCCAATGTTATTGAAAACTGCATTGATTTGACCATCGGGTTCACCACGTAAACCGTGCCACTTACCCTAACAAGCCTACAAAGCAAAACAATTTTTTTAAATATTTTCAATTAAATTAAAATTTCTTTTAACTTACCACTTTTAAAAATATTTTAAATGTTAAAATAAAATATTGTATTTAAACATACATATTTTCAAATTTATTTTAAATCATATTTCATAATTTAACATTTAAACTATTCTTAATTTTATTAACTTTCAAAAACTTTAATTTATTCACCAGACTAAACGCTTGTCCATTTCCCGGTGCTTTCAACGACATAAAAGTTTTAAAATGATTGTGGCATGGTGGTTATAGGGGCAGACTGCATGAAGATCTGTGTGGTGGCTTCTAGGGCAGACAATGCAGAATACTGTGGCAGCCATAAAAGCTGGACAGCCTACCCGAATTCATGGCGGCTACCGATTCCACCATGTAAATTCAAAAGGAAAAAAAAAACTTTAATTTAAACATTAAAAGGTTTTGATTTAAAGCCTTTTAAAATCACAACTCTTTAAGATTTGATATTGCAACAAAACATGAATGAATGAACCCAAGAAACAAGTTTGATTTTAAACAACTAAACAAAAACATAAACTCAACAACATCCAAAATTCCAAAAATTATTTCAGTGGGTCCCCAAAATTTGGGGCATTGTGAAGTGGTCACAAAAAATTATGACTCTGTTGGGAAATTTTCCTGAACATTTTGGACTCAAGAACCCAACTCTAGAACCAACAAAAATCAAATATTAGAAACCTGAGCATCAGTAATATCTAGAGAATGTGAATAGACAACTCCAATTTGTAATAATTGAAACATTTGCATCTACCCAGTGTGTGCTCTATGATTCATTTATTTTCCTGATACTATCAAGATTTCCATTATCAGTTTTGCAATTAGGCTATAAAATTTGTTCTTTTAAGTACACTTTTGCATTGCTCTCTTTAAGATATTGCTCTACTAACAGCCAAGTTTTTATAGCCATAGTAGAGATTATCTGAATCTCCCAAATATTAAGTGAATTTTGCATTTTGCATATTTTCTTTATTTCAGTCTAAACATGGCTCCACTACTAGTCAAGCGTCTATAGCCCCAGTGAAGGTTATCTAGACTGTAATGACTGATTTGAAGAACACAAGATTATACTGAGAGGGGGGTGAACAATATAAGACCACTTTTTACTTTTCTTTCCCAAACAGTATTATCCAATATAATAAATGGCAATATCAAAAGCAATAACCAAAGCAATGCATAAATCATCACACACAATAGAGACACCAATTTAACATGGTTCACCCAATGTGGGCTACTCCACGGAGAAAATATTTCACTAATATTTTCTCAATAAATATCTTGGGAATCCTTTCCCTATTACAATATTTATGGACCTATATCCAAAGGAGACACCAATCCCCTAATCAAGTTCATGGATCTCTATCCATAGGAGACACCAATCTCCTCAATTGGTTCATGGATCTCTATCCATAGGAGAACTCCTTTCCCCTCTACTCTAGCTAGTGATATTCTAGAAGAACTGCTACCCCCACTACTCTGGCTGATGGATCTCTATCCACTAGAGATTATCATCCTCTATACTCTATCACCTTCAAAGCTCTATCTAAAATCTACACTAACCTTTGGTCTAGCACAAATATGCTCAATCTCTATCTCTAGTCTGGCACAAACCTGTCCTCAAATATGCACCAAAATTTGTCCTTAAATCTATACTAAACATAGTCCTTCGGTCTAGCACAAATCTATCCTCAATCTTTGTCCTTTGATCTGCACTAAACATGATCCTTCTGTCTAGCACAAATCTATCCTCAATCTCTATCCTCAAGCCTTAACATAAAGCTTGATCCAATCACAAATCAACACTGCTAGATCTACCCCAAACCTTCACTCAAGGTTTGAACAAATCAATCAATCAATTCTGCTCACAAGTCTTCTCAAAGACTTATCTCAAATATGCTTTGTAAGCTTCCACAAAAACTCACACTAATCTATCCACAAGTCCTCTCTAGAACTTGTCCAATCTGCTCTCAACAAGTCCTCACTAGAACTTGTCAAAATCTACTCTCAATCTATATTGTAAGCTTTCATAAAAGCTCACACAAATCTATCCACAAGTCTTCTCTAAGACTTACCTCAAATCTGCTCAACAAGTCCACACTAGAACTTGTCCAATCTCATAGAAATATAAAGAGAATTGTTAGAGACTCAATATGCTTCACATTCATCACAATGCTCAATCACTTTCAATCACTCTTTTAGAAACATATAGAGAATTGTTAGAGACTCAATATGCTTCACATTCACCTCAATGCTCAATCACTTTCACTCACTCCTTTTAGAAACATATAGAGAATTGTTAGAGACTCAATATGCTTCACACTTACAATGCTCAATTACTTTCAATCACTCTTTTGGAAACATATAGAGAATTGTTAGAGACTCAATATGCTTCACACTCACAAACTCTCAATCACTTTCAATATTTCTTTTATTATAGAAACATATAGAGAATTGTTAGAGACTCAATATGTTTCACACTCATCAACACTCAACCTCTTTCTCAAATCAATTCAGAATATAGAACAATTTGTTTCATAGAACTTGAACTATCACTTCACACATCCACTTGACTAGGCTCAACCAACTCTACTCAACCAATCACTCAATGAAATAATCCTTGCTCACAAACCCTAGTCCAAGCATATGAACACTCACTCAAATATTTCCAACAATGCTCATCAACCAATCTCACATAACAATGATACTCATGATCTTTGCAAACCCTAGTTCAAGTTCTTCACTCAATCATTCACTTCAACAACAATGCTTATAAAACAATATTCACATAACAATGATACTCATGATATTTGCAAACCCTAGTTCAAGTTCTTCACTCAATCAATCACTTCAACAACAATGCTTATAAAACAAGGTTTTATCAACAACTCTCAATTTTAGAAAACCTTGAAGCATTAATTCAAAACACACTCAACAATGCTTACCAAACAATCCTTTTCACTCCAACTTTGCATTCACAACTTTCAACAATCACTCACTAGGAAGAATATGCCCATACCTTTTATTTGATGTAGAAGTGACCTTGGAAAACTTGTCTCAATCACAATTTTCTCTTTTGCCAATCTCAATGGTTAGATGATAAAATATCACACTAACTTTCTCTCAAAATAATTCTCAATTACAAAAATAATCAAACTTAATTACACCTTATTTCTCCTTCTTAAAATAATATCCAACAACACAAATCTTCAATCAAAACACTTCTTCCAAAACTTTAACTCATCAAAAGAACCTCTTATCATTTTAATTTCATCATAACCCTTTTAAAAAATATATCTAAAAAATAATCCAAACTCTACTTATGACTCCCTACTTAATATTGCATTAATTAAATAAATCACTTTATAAAATAATGCAATAAATCAATTTCCAAATTTTCTAAGGTAAAACAAATTTACCCTAGCCAAAATAACCTTTCAACACTTAGGTTAATATCATAACCTAACTTCCACCTTATTCCTCCTAAGACCTTAGAAATATGCAAATATAATTTCTAACTTTCACCTTATTCCTCCTAAGACCTTAGCACATGCAAATTAAAATAATTTCAAAAACTTTATTACCCTTTTTGGCAATCCATGGGGCTCAAACTTGCACCACTCTCTCCACAGTGCCTTGGTCGCGGCTTCCATGCCATGTGAGCCACGTGCTCCTTTGACGCCTTAAAGTGCAATATGCACTTTGACCTCCTCACGACCCTCAAGAGCCTTTGGCTCTTCCTTCGACGTGACGTCCGCTACCACACTTGCAATTTGGAGGTGCTTGATTAAATTTTGCATGAGCTTCGAATATTTTGGATGCACACCTTTTAATCGAATGCCAAAATTTGGTTTGGCTAAGGTATAAATACCTTATGCCCTCTTTACCATGCACGTCGGTGGAGGATAATGCGTTGGGAGTCGGCGCTAACATTTGCCTTGTTAATATTTTAATTTATAATTATTTAAATTCAATAGAATTTAAATATTATAAATTTAATATTTTACATCCTCTTTGGGATTTATTAAAAATTAAAGCCTCCTTAGGTTTTTAGAAAAACCTTTTTAATTTTCCCACCTATGGTTTTAATAAAACCTTTTATTTTGCCCAACCATGGTTTTAATAAAAAACCTTTTATTTTGCCCAACCATGGTTTTAAATAAAAACCTTTTACATAATATTTAAAAATAAATATTATGAAGCTTATTTTGCCATCAAACTTTTGCATTACTCCTTTTGACCTTTTGACATCAATGACAAATTTATCTACTCAAAATGTCCAACAATCTCCCCCTTTGTCATTGATGGCAACCCAATAACTTTTTACCATTTTCTTGACCTTTTCATTTTTCTCCCCCTGACTGAATGCTTTCCTTCAAGCATAGATCTCTCCCTTACTCAAATCTCTCCCCCTTTGACATCAATGGCAAAGGGTCACCTTTGGGGCTCGGGGCTAAGAATGAGTCTCTTAGCTTAGCCCCTCCCCCACCTCCTCTTGAGGTGGTTAATTTTGGGGTGGAAGTATTTCTACTCCCAACAAGCACTATTCTTTACCTTTGTCCTCTTTCCTTCTCATCTGATCCTTATGATTCCTTTGAATGTTCTTGTTCATGTCCATGTTCCTATTCTTGTCCATATTCTTGTTCCTATTCCTGTCCATATTCCTATTCCTATTCATGTCCATGTCTATATTCCTGTTCTGTTCTTGTTCCTATTCATGTTCCTATTCCTATTTTTGTTCATGTTCATGCTTGATTCTAGAATGTCTTCTCTACACCACTTTGTTGTATGTCCATCATTATTGCACTTATAACACTTAATGTTATTATTCCTTTGAGGTGCAAATATCTTGGGATTTCTCCTGGTGAAGCCATATCTGTTCCTGTCATGTACCCTGCAATTCATTGCCTTGTGACCAAAATGATTACATGAGTAGCAATACCCATGGAAAAGCTATCTATTTCTGAAGTTCCCATATTCCTATCTTTCATGTGTCCTACACTGTGAAGCCATGTGCCCAAATCTGTGACATGAGAAACATCGTCCATTAAAATTTCCTTGCCTAGACCCCATTGGTCTCTTAGTCTCTTCTACCCTGTCCTGTTTCTTGTTCCATCTGTTCCTTACTTGTGCATTGTTCCTTTCCTTGTTGAACTTTCTATTGTCCAACTTATCCTCAGAAGTCTCACTCTTTCTTTCTTCTTTTGATGCTTCTTCTTCTTTGGTGCTTGACTCTCCTTTTTTTGCTTCCTGTTTCCCTTGTTCTTCTTCAAAACTAAGTCATGTTTTGGTGACTGATGATCTTTGTGCATTGATAATCTTGTCCAAAGTCTTTGAATTTTTCTCAAACTTGTGTAGCTTGTCCTTAGAGTCTTTCACTTCCATCCTTAGTGAAACTATCTCATGTTCTAATTTTTCACACTCTAGATATTTTATCTTTAATTTTTCAGTCATACCTTCTTCAATTTTTCTTGCCTCTTCAACCTTGATTTTGAAGTTGGTGAGTTCCTGTAGAAACTTTGCTTTTGCTTTCTCATCTTCTTGGGCTTGAACCCTTAATCCTGAGTTCTCCCTTTTTAATTCTTCGAGATCAACACTAAGTCTTTTACATTCTTGCTCTTTTACCTTTGACTGTTCAACCATATATTTTTCAACTCTCCTTGCCTTTTCAACCTTATCTTTCAAGTCAGAGAGATCTTGTAGAAGCTTTGTCTTACATTTCTCATCCTCTTGTATTTGAGCCTTTAATTCTAAGTTCTCCTTTTTCAACTCAAAAAGTTCCTTAAGAGTATCTTCTTCCTTTTCTTTTTCTAAATTTCTCTCTTTTATTTGGTCTTCAATAGGAGCATTTTCTTCTATTGCTGAAAGTAGAGTTTTTTCTTCATACCTATTTTGACTGTCCCTGTTATCTTTTTCTAAACCATCCTCTAGGACTTCAGTTCTAAAAATATCATCTTCATATTCACCGCTACTAAAACCATTGCAATAACTTGCATCATGATCGAGTTGACCACAAACAAAATATTCTTCACCTTCTTGTGAACAATGAGCTACAAGGTGACCTATCTTCCTACATCTGGTACAAAACTTTATCAATATGGTTATCTCTCCACTGCTTGATTCATCTCTTGAATCTATTTCCATTCTTCCTCCCAAAACAATAACATTGAATTCATCTTCCTTTTATTTCATGACCATGTGTTTTCTTTTCTTCTTGTGTCTCATGGTTCTACTTTTGCCTTTCTTTGCCATTTGTGTTCTTGTAAGATCTTCCTTCAAGTTGTTAAACCTTTTCTGAAGGAACCAACTCTAATACCAATTGAAGAACACAAGCTTATACTGAGAGGGGGGTGAACATTATAAGACCACTTTTTACTTTTCTTTCCCAAATAGTATTATCCAATATAATCAATGGCAATATCAATAGTAGTAACCAAAGCAATGCACAAATCATCACACATAATAGAGACACCAATTTAACATGGTTCACCCAATGTGGGCTACTCCATGGAGAAAATATTTCACTAAAATTTTCTCAATCAATCTCTTGGGAATCCTTTCCCTATTACAATATTTATGGACCTCTATCCAAAGGAGACACCAATACCCTAATCAAGTTCATGGATCTCTATCCATAGGAGAACTCCTTTCTCCTCAACTCTGGTTTGTGGATCTTCTAGAAGAAATCCTTTCCCCTCTACTCTAGCTAATGGATCTCTATCCACTAGAGAACTATTGCCCCCACTACCCTGGCTAATGGATCTCTATCCACTGGAGACTATCGTCCTCTATACTCTATCACCTTCAAAGATCTATCTCAAATCTACACTAAACATAGTCCTTTGGTCTAGCACAAATCTACTCAATATCTATCTCTGGTAGCACAAACCTGTCCTCAAATCTACACCAAACTCTATCCTCAAATTTGTACTAAACATAGTCCTTTGATCTAGCACAAATCTATCCTCAATATCTATCCTCTGATCTGCACTAAACATAGTCCTTTGGTCTAGCACAAATTTATCCTCAATATCTATCCTCAAGCCTTAACACAAAGCTTGATCCAATCACAAATCAACACTGCTAGATCTGCCCCAAACCTTCACTCAAGGTTTGAACAAATCAATCAATCAATTCTTCTCACAAGTCTTCTCAAAGACTTGTCTCAAATATGCCTTGTAAGCTTCCATAAAAGCTCACACTAATCTATCCACAAGTCCTCTCTAGAACTTGTCCAATATGCTCTCAACAAGTCCTCACTAGAACTTGTCCAAATATTCTCTCAATCTATATTGTAAGCTTTCACAAAATCTCACACAAATCTATCCACAAGTCTTCTCTAAGACTTACCTCAAATCTTCTCAACAAGTCCACACTAGAACTTGTCCAATCTCATGGAAACATAAAGAGAATTGTTAGAGACTCAATATGCTTCACATTCATCACAATGCTCAATCACTTTCAATCACTCTTTTAGAAACATATAGAGAATTGTTAGAGACTCAATATGCTTCACATTCACCTCAATGCTCAATCACTTTCACTCACTCCTTTTAGAAACATATAGAGAATTGTTAGAGACTCAATATGCTTCACACTTATAATGCTCAATTACTTTCAATCACTCTTTTAGAAACATATAGAGTGTAGACACCTAAAACATGTCATGTCGAGGTGACTACTCATATGGGACATGCTAGAAGACCATATGAAAGATCTTGGATAGATTCCAAGGTGAGGTAGTGGTTCTAACCACTCATTTAGGCATTTTGGCCTAATCAATGTTGGCCGTGGCTGACACCCGTGGTTAATAGATTTGGTCATGCTTTAGAGTCATGGCTAGCCTTCAAAATTAGTTGGACCTCGGCCGACCCAAAATCGGTTACAATGGCCAATTGGTTGAATATCCAAGTGGTTAGAGGGCGAAAAGTTCCAGAAGCATCCATCCAACTACCCTAGTTGCCCTTTCTTGATCTTGGCTTCTCCATGAAGCTAATACAAGGCCTTCTCAAATGCTATAAAACCCCCTCCAAATTGGGGAGAAGTCTGGAAGAATCTCGAGTTGAAGTACAACGAAGCCCTATCAAATTGCATACTCACTTGCATCCATTGAGAGGAACACTTTTGCTACCTATTTGGAGATCACATGGCATTTGGAATCAAGAAGGCTATGGAGGGCTAGGAGAAATCAAGAAAATCAATTGAGCCCAATCCATCACCAATCTGAGCAATTCAACCACCAAATATGTCAGAGGACATCAAGGTGACCTTTGAACATCAATTCATCGGAGTGAATTGAGGAATCAAGCCCTGATTTGGAGAACAAGGACATTCACGGCTCAACCACATTGTCAATCATGGCTAACAGTGCCAACCGCTTCATAGACCCGTGATCAAGGTTTAATCCTCTTTTCAGCCAGTTTTAGCAGTAGGTTTACATTTCTATTTGTTCATTTAGGTAAATTTACTATAGATTGATTTTTTGTCTTCTCATTAGATTGTTAGAATCATTGATCTAGGGTAGATTCCTCTCATTTCCAAGTATTAGTCAATTCTAGACTAGGTGTTATTATTTTCATGCATGTATGCTCTCAATGCTTAATTAGGATGTTAGATGACTAAATCTATGTCTCCTTTACATTCTTTATGGAAAATTTACCATGTTTTAGCATAGATTCGTATCTTTACATGCTTTCTTGATTTCATGTTTCTTATAGCATATTTTATGCAAGATTTGGATTAAAGGCCTCATCAAGAGAGGCTACCTTTTCTTTTAATATGTTTCTTGTTGTTTCTTGGATGCAGGGTTAATAGGGTCTTGTCATTCAAAGCAACAAATACCTCTAATCATGGAGAAGAAGGCCACATTTTCCTTGGAGTAGTTCGTGTCAACCTAGGAAGCCTACGGATTACACCTACCCTTGCGTGGGGATTTTCTATGATTGTAATAATTGTATCACATTGGGTATCCCTAAGAGGGATGGATTTTTAATCGAGTTTTAATGGAAATTTAATAAAAGAAGCCCTTCTTTGTGGTTATTTGCAAATTCATTCATTATTTTATGCTTTATGTGATTTTTCAGTTATTATTAGCTTAGGTGTATGCATCCTAGATTGCTATAGAAGGCGATCATGATGGGAAACCCACATTTTATACCACAGAATACTGAATTACTATGTTTTGTGATGACAGGTCTTAGCCACGGCTGACAACCATGGTTAATAGTTGTCATCGCACCACAGAGCCATGGGCAATAGTTGCAGCCATGCCTGATAGATGTGGTCAGTAGAAAATAGAACAGCAGTAGATATCAGACACCACCATTAGACTTGGATCTGAGGTAGGGTCATTTTTTCCTCTCTGTATTTTTCTATCTATGTTTTTATAGAAGTAGAATGCAATAGATGGATGTTAATTAGAAAACATAGCGAAAAGTAGAATGGAAAATTTGTAAATGCTTTTTAGTTTTCTACTAGCCATTGCTAGGAATAGTGGATCTCTGATTGCAGTCCACCCTAGTCTCCAATGGTCTAGGACATTGTGTGTTTAGAGTTTGCATGTATGAGGCCCAATCAGTGGCCATTTTCCTCATAGATAGTTGCATTCTCTGAACGTCATCTAGTGTAATCGTGCATTCTCTTAAAAGTGAAATGTTATTTTTCAAAGCATGTAGGAAAGTCATGTGAATGTTGGTTTATGCATTTTTATTTCATGCAAAGTAAAAATAACCACACACACCATGACACACTTTAAATGCTAGTGAGTTGGAAGTCACATCCAACCACTAGTAGGGTTCAACAACGGTGGCAGTGATTTCCATCCATTGGCCCAACTCCCTCGATCCTTTTGTTACTAGACCAATACCAGTTCCAAGAACCATCATAGCCCATGCAAAATAGCATGCATTCCTCTTCGGAGGGGTGTATCACTACGCATGGGTGAACAGGGTGAGGATCGGGAGGACCTGTGCTCCCTTCCCGAGTGTGGGTTTCATCTCCACATTTTGGGGGGTTTACATGATCATGACTTTCATTGCCGGTTGTCGAGCTACGAGTATATAGGTGAAAGCCCTTAAACAATTGAGTATATCATCAACTTATTGAAAACATGATGAGAGTTACTTTTTGATACAACAAATTTCAAAAAATCATCAAACAGTTTAGGGCTCACAAACAAAAATTTAAAAGAGATAATCATCATTGTTTACTTTGTTTACCTTAAAATTTACATACGAGATAATATAATATCATGGTGCAAACATGGAGAGGCCGATCTGGGCATAGACCCGAGGTCAAGGCTGAAGCTCCACCCAATGCACAACAAAATGCATAGGACCCTCAACCACAGAATCCTCCCGAACGTCGTTCGATGAGTATTAGAGGGGATAATTCTATGCATGGGGATCCTATTGAGAATACCCTAGTTAGAGGAGCCACTAGACACTCCTCGAGACATATATTAGAGCATGGGGCTTCCCAGCATGGGGGTCTCAAATAGGTTAGCATTTACCATGATCGCACTCCATGTGCATCCATGGGATCTACTGAAGAGTATGTCATAGAGGGATCCATATTGGTACCCCTTCGACCTATAGCTAAGGGAGGCACAAGGCCCCCACCATTTGAGTATAGATAGGCTCAAGATCCACCCATTTAGGGGTAAATATAGAGGGCCACTTTCAAGCATAGACCCATGCAAACTCCCAATAGAAGTGAGCCTTGTAGGATCACCATAGACATGTCTAAAGTGGGAGCAAATGGTATGCCACCTCATGAGCCATGGCATAGTAGATAGTTAGATGGTCTAGATAGAGTCTTAGGATAGCTAGGTTATAAACCTTCACTTGCACCTTCTCATTCTATGAGTGTGCATAGTGGAAGTACAATTAGGACCATCAAAGAACCTAGAGAATGCTCCAAGTATTCTCGTGATATGCATGCCCCTGCATCCCATGTGGGCACAAAGTATAGGTGACAACTAGATAAAAATTCCATCTTCATAGACAAGGGTAAGAGCATAGCAAATCAATCTATTGGGGGACACACCCACAAAGCCACTCGAATAGAGTGCACACACCAGAGGCCTCATACGGCTGATCACATAGATAGATCTCACAAGCTAGTGTTAGAGCAGAGATGTCAGATCCTCCAAGACCAATTGGAAGATGTTCATGTAGAGCAGGAATGCCTCAAAAATGAGGACACTCAGAGGCAAAGGTTCATAATACAATGATTATATGAATAGCACATGCGTGAGCAATGCATCCTTGATCAAAAGGAGTGTGCTAAGAGGGAGGACCGATTGGCTAGTGCTAGTTTACCTCCCCGTAGTGAGTACAGGGAGAGCATTGATAGATGAGCTGCTTCATAGCCCGAGTTGTACCCTGAGCATATAGACACCCATACTCACCATACGGCCCAACACAGAGATCGGTGTCCCACATCCAAACATCATGGGCATAGGTAGTATGAAGAAGAAGTGGGAGATGAACTAGATCAAGAGTATCCTAAAATCTCCCAAGTCAAAGTGGATGATGAGCCTAGTCCTCCACCTCGATCGAAGAGGAATCTACCTCCAAAGGTGCCTCAAAGGTAATCCAAAGAAGAGGAGTTCCTATCTTCGTAGGCCTATAAGGCCTTGGCAGAAAAGGTTAAAGCTATCGAGAAGCAAGGAATGGCTTATCAAAATCCTACCTTGAATAAGATTCATAATGAACCTTTATGCCCATCAGTGCCTATTCCTACCTATCCTAAGCATTTTGAGATGCCTAGGTTAGAAAATTTTAAAGGAGAGGAGGATGCTCAGGAGCACATCATGATTTTTCTAGACATGTGCTTTCAGATCGAGAGCAATGATGCCTTGCTCCTATGGACCTTCATTACAACCCTCTCAGGCCCAGCTCGGGAGTGGTTTAATCAACTCAAAAGGCACAACATCACCAACTTTGAGCAACTGGCCGATGCATTTCTTGAACGCTTCTCCTTCGACATCAAGAAAAAGGTGAACTTATCCGATCTGGATGCTTTAATGCAACATGATGATGAGCCAGTTATGGATTATGGGAAATGATGGAGAAATATGATGGTAAAGCTACCATTCTCCATCCCTGCCTCTGAATTAACCCGGATGTTTATGAAGAGTTGTGCAAAGCACATTTCATTATTGTTGCAATTGCAACAATATCAAACATTTGAAGAGGCTTTGGTGCAAGCCAAAGTGATAGAGGATATCAAGTTATAGGAGGGTAACTTGAAACTCAGAAGAAATAAGGAATGGAATAAGAAGAGCACCGAGAAACAATAGGCCAAGCCGACCCACATTAATCAGGTGGTTTTAAACCTTCAAAAATGGGATAAGGGGCAACAACAATGAAATTATCAAGCCCAACCTCCTCCTACGCAATATGAGTAGCACAACAACAACCAGAAGGGTAAGGACAAAGAAATATGTCCTCCTTGCATATTCACTCAATTATCAGAATCGTTGACATCGATTTTCCATCAATTGTGCGAGGCAAAGGCAATAAACTTACCAAAAATAAAATTAGTGGACCCTAATCAACCCAAGCCTAAGGGATATAAGGATGATCAATATTGCATATTTCATTGAATGAAAGGTCACGACATAGAGGTATGTTGGTATTTCAAACATTTAGTGCAAAATATGATCGAAAGAGGTACGCTTCTTGTGGACAATCCACAAGCGCCAGATAATCAGAATATGGGGATTTACAAAAATCCTCTACCCAACCATGAGGTGCCAAGGAACAATGTTGGCCAAGTCAATCAAGTACGCATCGAACCACCAACCCATGGGTTCATCAAAATGGTCAACGTCATCACAAGACATGCGAGGTATGAAAGACCAAATCAACCTCCATTGCCTATTAGGGTCCAAGCTATGCCTCCTCCAAGGCCAGCCCAGAATGTGCTAGGCCCACCAACTAGACCGGTGGTAACAATCAGGAGTAGGTTAGTTCAAAACCTACAGATGACTCCAGAAAAGTTGTCAATTTATGAGCTGATTCAGTAGTCTCCCAAGCATAGGGAGACACTTATGGATATTCTAAGGTCCATAGAAGTGTAGTCCCAGGATCTCGAAGCATTCACACACTTCGTGGGACATGTGCAATAGTGTCAGGAACCGATCATACAATTTTATGATCATGAAATCAAGATGATTTCCACTATCACAGTGGACCCGCCACTCCACATCATTGCATGTGTAAATCACATACCTTTCAAGTGGGTTTTGATTGATATGAGATCATCAATCAATATAATCATGACCAAGGCATTGACATACCTGAAGTTGCCAAAGATGCATATCATACCTTCTACCTTCACGTTGAGAGCTTTTAATGATGCATTATGCTCAACTGTCGACATGATAGTCTTACCTATTCAGGTGGGACTGAAGACCATCCTGGTGATGTGTCATGTGATTGAAGGTGCTATGTAGTACAATATACTTCTAGGGAGGCCTTGGATAAGAGAAATGCATTGTGTCCCTTCCATTCTCCATCAATGTATTAAATACGTTCATGAGGGACAGGTTCACGTGGTACCTTCAGATGAAGAACCATTCAAATACGTGAATTTAGCAGATTTTTCAAGGGACTTCATGCTCCCCTCAACACACCTGGACATATGACCAACATCATCGATCAAAGATCCAGGAGGTAAAATGAAGGAAGTGTGTTCCAAACCTACAACGTCCGCATCTCAATGATTGGAGCACACAACAACTACTTCTACCAGATCATATGCATCCATAATGCATCGAGATGATAGGAAGCTAAAGGTAAATATGGGTGAAAAAGAGATAAAACAAGCACCCAAACTAGTTTTCATCGAGGTCCCTACTCCCATGGAAGTAGAGGATGCTCAAGGAGAAGTCGAAGAGGCACCTCAGCCTGCTTCACCTGCATCTTCAACAGGGTCATCTGCACCCTAGGTGACCATTCATTTGGTTAATCCTAGATTAGGGGAGTATATTGTGCAGAATGTGATATTTACGCTTATCATAGAGACTACATAGGATATGGGCTGACCACAAGCCCATCACCTTCCCATAGGGATGGTGGTACCACTGGGGGTACTTCCTAACCAAACCAATTTTATCTATGGAGGGCTCGACTAGCTTACATCTCACACTACCATGGATGAGGATGATGATGAACCATTCACTGTGAATGTTCATTATCTCTCTAACCCAGAATATGCCTTATGATATTTTGAGTGTTACCATTGGCATGGTTACGGTCTCAGATTATTCGAGTAGGGGTGTAGGAGGCCTTACGAACCACAATATCAGTTGCCAACTGATAGGTTCGGGTTAGGGTATTATATTGGAGGATAGGATGAACTCCTCATAGAATCTTTAGACTTATTTTACCTCAGTCTAGGGGTGAAGTTGACTTCAATCCTTATCACCCCAATCCCTCTGCCTTTCGAAGGGATAATCGGTTAGTGTCTTACATCACTATAGAACCACCTGAGATATATCACGAGAACATCTTGGTGGAGACCGGTCCAGAGCATATACCAAGAGACAACTTGGATGAACAAATCCATGGGGTAGCCAATGACATGGGCCTACAAGTTTAGAATGCTAGCATAGCGGTAGATTTTGAGTCAAAGAATCATTCTGATGAGGACATAGTAGAGTCCGTCTCTGAGAGAGGTGGACCGAGTTGTATGTATGAGAGTGATGATGATGAGTCCTCGTACAATGAGCAATCTGAGGATGAGACTGAGTTGGCCTACCTAGGCCCTCTAAATTTATGTCATATATTACCCTTGGAGATAGTCATAGAGGATGAGCAATCCTCCATTGATGATAGTGGTTATCAAGAGTGGGCTTACATGGGGCCCCATATTCCTAATATCCCAGTTCTAGTAGGTAGCGGTGAAGGTTTTTATTATGATAGTGATGACAAAGATGAAATAGAGAGAGCCTATTTGGGGCCTCCCTACTTGCATCATCGTAATGCACCATACACTACAGAGGATATGTACAGAGATATCAATCTCCACCCTCGCCTCAGGGGAAGACCACCGAATCTCAATGTGATTTATCATATGGTATTTCCCAATCCACTGACATACATGGAGCTCCTTGAGCCTAGCGATCCTATGTTTGATTTTATCCATAGACTAGATCTAGATATCCCCATACCCCCAGAACCACATCTTAGGGATGGAAGTTATATAAATGTAGAGTCACATGCACGTGGTCCTGGAGACATGATCCATTCCATCAATATGATCTCCATTGATTTGACCACTCCACTTCACAATCCAGCCGACCCCTCCAAACCATTGTATCTTAATGTAGATGCTATTGATTGGGATCACACTAACTCACCACTGGAGCCTAAATATTTCTTCCCCAATGAAGAAATACTGCAACCTTTTTATTTTGCGCCAGGCTATGCACATGATGTTTATCATGTTGAGGATGCTTCCAATATGGAACCCATAAACCCAGCAGATGACATCCACTTGATCCCTATGCCTCACCAGCTTGAGGAGGGATCCCACATGTTAGTAGAGGAAACCTTTGAAGTGGATATCATAAATGATCCCACAATTCCTAAGAAGGTTAAATTTGGAGAAATTTTATCTCCTGATGAGCATGCCAACCTCATCCCTCTACTAAAGAGAAAATTTATTTTTTTTTTTGGATTTAAAAGGACATGCCAGGTCTAGATCCAAAATTGGTTACTCATAACCTTTCGCTAGATCTCTCAAAAAATCTAATCAAGTAGAAACTTAGGAAGATGCATCCAACAGTAGCCTTAATGGTTAAGGATGAATTGCAGAAGCTACTAGATGTAGAGTTTGTCATTTCCATTGACTATCCAAAATGGGTATCAAACATGGTGCCTATAGGAAAACCTGATGGAAGGATCCATATCTGTATGGATTTCAGAGACCTCAATAGGGCAACACCAAAGGATTCATTTCCATTGCCAAACATAGATGCTCTTGTAGATGCAACTGCTGGTCATGAAATGCTCTCCTTAATGGATGGTTTTTCTAGTTACAATCAAATTTAGATTAAGTCTGAAGACCAACATAAAACCATGTTCATAATACCATGGGGGACATTTTGTTATAAGGTTATGCCATTCGGCCTTAAGAATTTTGGTGCTACATATCAGCGGGCTATGACATACATATTTCATGACTACATGCATAAGATCTTGGAAGATTACATCGATGACTTATTGGAAAAGTCATTGCTACGTTTAGAGCATGCAGAGGTCCTAAGAAAGGTCTTCGATCACCTGATAGAGCATAATTTCAGGTTGAATCCTAAGAAGTGCGTATTTGGCATGAATTTAGGAAAGCTCTTGGGATTCATCATTTCAAAACAAGGGATTGAAGTAGATCCAAAAAATGCCAATGTCATTGTAGAAATGCATCCTCCCACGAACATTAAGGAATTAAGAAGCCTACAGGGTAAATTAACACCCATAAAGTGATTTATCACACAATTATTAGACAAATGTCGACCCATGAATCAATTTCTACACAAGGGGGTCCCATTCAATTGGGATGAGGACTATCAAGTAGTCTTTGCTAAGATTAAGCACTACCTGGTGATGCCGCTAGTGCTAGCTCCACCAAGACCAAACATATCATTCTTACTATATATATCGATAACTAACTTTGCATTAGGGAAAATGTTAGCCCAAAATAATCTACAAGACAAAGAGCAAGCTATATATTACATTAGCCAAACCTTGGTGAGTTACAAGCTAGGATATGCCTATGTGGAAAAGTTGTGTTTAGCAATGGTGTTCGCTACAAATAAATTGTGGCATTATATGTTAAGTCATACGATGTATGTCATATCAAAAAAAAATTCTTTGTAGTGTATTATGAGCAAGACGTATCATAATACATGTACTAAAAAGTGGATTATGCTATTGACAGAATTTGAATTGGATTTAATTAGCCAAAAGTCCATCAAGAGATAGGTCATAGTTGATCAACTTGTTGAGGCACCACTAGAAAATAGTAGGCCTCTCACCATTGAGCTTTCTGATGATGCATTCTTCGCATTATTAGAGTCTTCCAAACCCATAGTACTGGATAACAAAGTTGATATGACCTTGTTATTCAATGGTTCAAAGTGTGAGAAATGGGGTGGTGTAGGAATAGTGTTGTTCACACCACAAGGTGCTCCTATGCCCTTGTGGTTTAACTTGGATTTTCCTTGCACCAAAAATAATGTTGAATATGAAGCCCTAATATTGGGCCTCCAAATAGCTATCCCCATGAATATCAAAAGGTTAAATATCTTTGGCGACTCCATTCTCATTGTCAACCAGGTGAAGGGACTTTTTCAATGTAGGTGTCCAGTACTAAAGGCTTACAAAGATCTTGTTGACACTTACTTAGCTCAGTTGGAGTGGTATGAAACCGAAGCAATCCATCATTATTAAAATAGATTCATAGAAACTATGGCATATTTGAGATCCTTAATACCTCAGAATCCATCTACCGATTTTACTACCATCCACATAAAAATGTTGTCACACTCTGTCATGCAACATGAGGCTTTGGATAACAAAGAATCAGTCAATATGATTCATATAGAACCAAACCATGAATGGTTCTACAGAGCCAAATATTTTCTCAAGAGGGTTCCTTGGGGGTCATTGATATCTCAGAGTCCTATGGGGAATGGTACTACCATTCACCATAAGGTTTTTTCCCAGTATGTATTTGTGAATGTTAAACCACATGGGGAACATGTTGTCTTGTTAGTTGATGCTGAGGTCTATCAGAACTGGATGTCATAAATATATGAATTCCTAAAACTTGGTGTAATACCTCAGGTATTTTCATCTTATTATGAGATATTTTGTATCGTTAAAGTTACGATGGAGTTCTCCTTCATTGTCTTGAGCCCCAAGAATCGGCTTGGGTAATTTTGAAAGCACATGATGGTACATGTGATGGCCATTTTAGAGGCATGGCTATCGTCAAGTGCATCATTTGCATGGGCTATTATTGGCCTACTATGGATATGGATTGTAATGTGTATGTTAGGAAATTCATTAAATGTCAACATCATGCTGATAGTGCACACTTTCCATCAGAGGACTTACAACCCATTCAAGTGGCTTGGCCATTTTCTTAGTGGGGCTTGGATCTAATTTATAAGATCTCTCCTCCATCATCGGGTTCGCATGTTGGACATTTTGATTCCATAAAATTATCATTGATTTCAAGGCATGAGTTCAAAAGGAGCAATGCAAAAATTTGATGGCAAAAGAGCTTCATAATATTAATTTTTGATATTATAGGAAGCATAAATAAAAGGTTTTCATAAAAACCCATGGAGGATTTTTATTCCAAATTAAAAAGTTCAAGTAAGGTTTAAATATTTAATTTATAAATATTTAAATTCAAATTGAATTTAAATTTTATAAATAAATATTTATTTATTTGAAATAGCAAAACCCTAAGGCTATTCCATCAACATGCAAGTTGAAGATTACTCTGGCTGACATGTTGAAAGAAATAACAAAGCAATATAAATATTGTCTTTTCTAAGGCAAAAAGAATATGTATTTTGAATTTGAAAAACTAAGGGAGGAAATTTGTGCACTGCAAAAATTCAAATTTCAGAGAGTTTAAGAAGACATAGTGCATAGATTCTAGCACCATCCGATGGCTATATCAGGTGGCATTTGGATTGGTGCTTGTGAAAGGAAGGTTACAGGTTTGAAACCCAGCAATAGCAAGTTTTTGAAGCACTTTTTGGTTTTCAATTTCGATGGTAATGAAAATAATAATAGAGTGCTTGGGCACTCTAGCTCACATGTGAGTGGTAGCTCACGTGACAGCCAAGGCCATGGCTATAATTATTAGGAGGTAGCGTCATGGGTTCAAAACCCACTAAGGGAAAAGGTACAATTTCTTATCTAATTTTTGTTTTCCCTAAGGTTGTTGTGAGTAAATTGGGAGGTATAAGGTGGTAGTTAAAGTGGATTACTTACCTATAAGTAAAAGTGGTTTTTGGTCATGGTAAAAGGTAATTTTTTGATAAAGTAAAACTAAGGTAATTAATTTTTAACTTAGAAGAATAAATTGCATTATTTTGTAAATTATATTATTTGATAAGTGCAATTTAAGAAAGGAGTTATAAGTAGAAATTGTGTTATATTTTATAAGAGGGTTTTTGATAAAAATTATGATGTTGAAATTTATTATTGATATGGAGCAATAAGGTGTATTTGATATTTTAGTTATCTTTGTGTTTAAGGTAAATTGTGAAAAGTGTTAGATTTATCATTCTTGTCATCTAACTCTTTGTTCTTGGCAAAGAAATTTGTGATAATTGAACTAGGTTTTTGAATATCATTCTACATCAAAGAAAAAGGTATGGGCATATTCTTCCATGGTTTAGTTGATTGGTTGGTTTTCTGGAAAACAACTTTGGAGTGAAAAGGACTTAATTAGGTTTCCTTATTGAGTATTTTAGCTATATGAGAATATTTTTTTAAAAGCATTGTTGAGTGTATTTTAAGTTAATGCTTCAAGGTTTTATGGAATAAATATTTGTTGATAAAACCTTGTTTGATAAACATTGTTGGAAATATTTTGAGTGATTGTTCATATTCTTGGACTAGGGTTTGTAAGCAAGGATTATTTCATTGAGTTATTGGTTGAGCCTATTCAAGTGAATGTGTGAAGTGATAGCTCAAGTTATATGAAACAAATCATTCTATATTCTGAATTGAGTTGAGAAGGTGATTGAGATTTTATGATTGTGAAGCATATTGAGTCTCTAACCATTATATGTATATTTCTAAAAGAGTGATTGAAAGTGATTGAGCATTGTGATGAATGTGAAGCATATTGAGTCTCTAGAAATTATTTTTTATTTTTCTATGAGATTGGACAAGTTCTAGTGTTGACTTGTTGAACAGATTTGAGATAAGTCTTAGAGAAGACTTGTGGAACAGATTTATGTGAGCTTTTGTGGAAGCTTACAATACAAATTTGAGGATAGATATTGAGTACATATTTGAGGATAGATATTAAGAATATATTTGAGGAAAAATATTGAGGATATATCAGAGGACAGATTTTGGTGTAGATTTGAGGATAGGTTTATGCCAAATCAAAGACAAATATTGAGTAGATTTGTGCTAGACCGAAGGACTGTGTTTAGTAAATATTTGAGATATAATTTTGGAGGTGATAGAGTATAGACGATGATAGTATCTAGTGGATAGAGATCCATAAGCTAGGTTAGTGAGCACATGTGTCTTCAGTGGATAGAGATCCATTAGCCAGAGCAGTGGGGGCAACAGTTCTTCTAGAATATCACCAGTCATAGCTAAGGAGAAAGAAGTTCTTTTGTGGATAGATATCCATGAACTTGATTAGGGTATTGGTGTCTCCTTTGGATAGAGGTCCATACACATATTAGGGAAATTATTCCCAAGAGAATTTATTTGAGAAAAAAATTATAAGAAATATTTTTTTCATGGAGTAGCTCACATTGGGTGAACCACGTAAAAAGCATGTCTCTCATGTATGTGACACTTTGTGTGATATTTACTGCTTTAATATTGTTGATGTTATTATTTGGATTAAAAATAAAAAAGTTTTATCTTATATTGTTCAACCCCATCTCAGTATAAGCACATGCTCTTCAATTGGTATCAGAGCGAGTATCTCTGTGAAAATACTAATAGCTTGGAGAAGGATCCATAAGAAACACACATGAATTCAAAAAATGAAGAGGAGACTATGTTAAATATAAAATATGAATTATTTGCTGCTATCAAAAAATTGGAAAGAATTAGAGAGAAGAATTCAATATTGAAGGAACAAATTAAAGAGGATGAAGAAGCAAGGATGGAACTTCTACAAAATCTCATAGAACTCAAGATAAGGGTGGAAGAAGAAAAGAAAATTGATTAGGATATGAGATATCTGTTAAGAACAAGATAAATAGAATGTGAAATATTGGAAGCAAAAATATTTTATTTAAGTAATGAAGTTGAAAGGACCAAGGCACTACAAGATGTAGAGTATGAAAAAAAAAAAGGAATCAAGTCTTCAAGAAGCAGAAAATTCAAACAAAGATAGGAAAGCTAAGGATATCATAAAGGAAGAAAGCAAAGAATAACCTTGGATGAGAGTTAATCACAAAATGAGAAGCACTCCACCACAATCTATAAGGAATCCAAGTAGGTTATATAATTTCTTCCATGGTGATTGTTTTTCTTGTAATAAATATGGTCATAGAGTTGTACATTGTATTAGTCATGCAAGAAACAATGTCAATAGAAATTTCAATTATTTTGCACCTCTTATGGATGATGATATTATATTTTAAAAATGCAATAATTTTGGGCACAAGGCTAGATGGTGTAAAATGATACTTCCTGACTCTGGAAAAACAATTTCAACAACTAGGAAAGATGAAAGAGAAATATTAAGGCTAGATCAATGTTAGTTTAAATAGCCCTTCATTCTTAGGATAAATAAGAACAATGGTATCTTGATAGTGGTTGCTCTAGTCACATGACAAGATACAAAGAAAAAATCATGGTACTAAAAGAAACCAATAGAGGATCAGTAAGTTTTGGTGATAATGGATCAACAAGGATTGGTGGAAGAGGAACTCTGAGTTTAGACAATGGGAAAACAAGAACAGAAAATGTGTTGTATTTTAAGGGGTTAAAAAATAATTTTGCAAGTGTAATTCAACTTTGTGATCAAGGGCATATGGTTACATTTCACCCAAATAGATGTGAGATAAGAAAATAAAAAACTGGAAAGGTCATTGCCAATACAAGAATAACTCCAAACAATCTATACATGCTTAGTGAGATCAAAGGGGAAAAGTGCTTTCTATAACAATAATATGAGATTTGGTTGTGGCATAGCATATTGGGTCACTTTATTTTTGACAACATAGTCAACATAAGCAATAAGCATACTATCAAAGACTTACCCAAAATAAAAATGCCACAAAACATGATTTGTGCACCTTGTCAACATGGAAATAAAACTAGACTGAGCCATTAAGTCTAATACATACTGATCTATGTGGTCCTACTAGAACACAAAGTATTCAGGGTGAAATTTAATTTATACTTTTTATAGATGATTACTCCAGAATGGTTTGGGTAGATTTTTTGAAAGAGAAATCAAAAGCTTTTAAAAAATTCAAAACATTTAAAGAACTAATTAAAAATGAAACCAGCAAGAGAATTAAGTTTTTGAGATCTAACAAAGGAGGAGAATTTACCTCAAATGAGTTAGTAGAGTTTTGTGAACAACATGGGATCAATATAGAATACTCAATAGCAAGAAATCCTCAACAAAATGGAGTATTTGAAAGGAAAAACAGAACTATTGAGAATATGGCTAAAGCTATGTTAAATGAGTCTAAGATATCAGATGAATTTTGGATAGAAGTATTCAATACAACATTATACATAATCACTAAGGCTCAAATGAGGGTAAACCATCACAAGACTCCATATGAGCTTTAGAAAGGAATATTGACCACTATAAAACACTTCAAGGTTTTTGGAAGCAAGTGCTATATAAGATGAGAAGATCAAAACTTAGGTAAATTTGATCCAAGATGTGATGAGAGAATTTTCCTTGGTTATTTCTCTAAAATTAGAGCTTATAGATTCTTCAACAAGAGAACTCGCACTATTGTAGAAAGTATAAATGTAACAATTGATGAGAAGATAGATTCAAGAGAACCGGTTCAAAAAATTGTGTACCAGGAAGATGGAAGTTGTCAAGAATAGTTTCATGAGGAATTAGATGAAGAAAAAGAAGAAACACAAAGACTTCTTCCTAAAAATGCATCCAGGTATGTACATAAGCATCATCCAAAAGAGAAAATCACTAGGAATCCAAATGAAAGACAGATAAGGATAAGGATAATAACACCATATCAACAAGTAAATTTTTATTTGCTATCTAAGATTGAGCCAAAAGACTTCAATCAGGCAAGTGAATATGAGTTCTGGATCAAGGCAATGGATGAGGAATTATATCAGATAGAGAAAAGCAAGACTTGGGAACTTGTCCCATGTACAAAGGGTAAAAATGTGATTGACACAAAATGGGTATTCAGAAACAAGCTAAATGAATATGGACAAGTAGCAAGGAACAAAGCAAGGTTAGTATGCAAAGGTTATGCACAAGTAGAGGGAATTTACTTTTATGAAATATTTTCTCCAATTGCATGACTTGAAGCCATAAGAATATTTTTAGCCTTCTCAAGTTTTAAAAACTTCAAGGTATATCATATGGATGTTAAGTCAGCATTTCTAAATGGTATTCTAGAAAAATAAGTCTACATAGAATAGCCAAAGAGATTCATATTAACAGATATACAAGATCATGTATGCAGACTAATTAAGGCACTATATGGATTAAAGCAGGCTCCTAGAGCATGATACTCAATATTGGATAAGTATATTCAGGAACATGGATTCAAAAAAGGAATAGCAGACAACAACTTATATATAAAAAATGAAGGGAATAATCTACTGATTGTGGTTGTTTATGTTGATGACATCATTTTTGGGGGAAACAATGGTAAGATGTGTAAAGAATTTGCTATTAAAATGCATAATTAATTTGAGATTTCTATGATTGCCAAGTTGTCTTTCCTTCTTGGACTCCAGATTTCACAATTAGAGAAAGGAGTATTTCTCTCACAAACCAAGTATATAAAAGAAATGTTAAAGAAATTTAGGTTAGAAGACTGCAAACCGATGAGTACCCCCATGGTCACAGGATGCAAGTTAAGCAAAGATGATGAATCTTCAGAGGTAGACCAAAGATTATATAGATCTATTATTAGTAGCTTGTTGTATGTTAAAGCCACAAGACCAGACATAGTACAGTCAGTGGGATTAGTGGTAAGGTTTTAGGTAGCACCTAGAGAAACACATGTAGCAGTAGTAAAGAGAATTCTTAGGTATCTAAAAGAGACTATGGATTATGGGATTTGGTATCCCAAAAGTGATAGTTTTACACTCACAACATATACAGATTCATATTGGGCTGGCAGCATTGATGATAGAAAAAGCACAAGTGAATGGGCTTTTTTTCTTGGAGACTATTTAGTCTCTTGGCTAAGCAAAAAGTAGATTTCAATATCCTTATCTATAGTAGAAGCAGAATATATTTCAACAATAGCTAGTTGTACACAAGTATTATGGATGAAGTGAAATCTAGAAGACTTCAAGATAAAACATGATCATCCTACTACCATACTATGTGATAATACAAGTGCTATAAGTATCTCAAAAAATATAATGATGCACTCTAGGACAAAGCACATTATGATTAAGCATCATTTTCTGATAGAATAGGTAACAAATAAACAATTTAGGTTGGAATATGCTACTACAAAGGAACAAATAGCAGATATTTTCACTAAGCCACTTTCAAAAGAGACCTTTGAGTATCTTCAATGAAAACTGGGAATAAGACTCCCACCCTAGAATTAACCACCTCAAGAGGAGGTGGGGGAGGGGCTAAGATAAGAGACTCATTCTTAGCCCCAAGTCCCAAAGGTGACCCTTTGCCATTGATATCAAAGGGGGAGAGATTTGAGTAAGGAGGAGATATTTGGTTTAAGGAGAGAGCAATTTCCAAGGAGGATCAGAATAAAAAGGTCAAGGAGATAGTAAAAAGTTGTTGGGTTGCCATCAATGAAAAAGGGGATATTTTTGGACATTTTGAGCCCATAAAAGTGTTATTGATGTCAAGGCATTAGGTTGTCATTAATGCCAAAAAGTGAACCACCATTGATGCCAAAAGGTCAAAAGAAGCAATGCAAAAAGTTGATGGCAAAAGAGCTTCATAATATTAAATTTTTATATTGTAGGAAGCATAAATAAAAGGTTTTCATAAAAACCCAAGGAGGCTATTTATTCCAAATTAAAAAGTCCAAGGAAGTTTTAAATATTTAATCTATAAATAATTAAGTTCAAATTGAATTTAAATTTTATAAATGAATATTTATTTAATCGAAATAGCAAAAATTAAGGCTATTCCTCTGATGTGCAAGTTGAATATTACCCCCACTGACGTGTTGAAAGAAATAACAAAGCAATATAAATATTGCATTTTCTAAGGCAAAAAGAATATGTATTATGAATTCAAAAAATGTGCTAAAGGAGAAAATTTTTGCACTACAAAAATTTAAATTTTAGGGAGTTTAAGAAGACAATGCATAGCTTGTAGCACCATTCGGTTGCTATCTTAGGTGGCATTTGGCTTGGCACTTGTGGAAGGAAGGTTACGGGTTCAAAACCTTATGACAGCAAGTTTTTGAAGCCCTTTTTGGTTTTCTATTTCAATAGCAGTGAAAATAAGAATAGAGTGCTTGGGCACTCTAGCTCATGCAAAATCCAAGGCTGTGGCTAGAACACTTGGGAGGTAGCACCATGGGTTCAAAACCCACTAAGGGAAAAGGTACAATTTTTTATTTAATTTTTGTTTTCCTTAAGGTTGTTGTGAGTAAATTGGGAGGTATAAGGTGGTAGTTAAAGTGGATTACTTACCTATAAGTTAAAATGATTTGTGGCATGGTAAAAGGTTGTTTTTTGATAAATTAAAACTAAGGTAGTTAATTTTTACCTTAGAAGAATAAATTGCATTATTTTATAAATTAGTTTATATGATAAGTGTAATTTATGAAAGGAGTTATAAGTAGAAATTGTATTATATTTGATAATAGAGTTTTTGATGAAATTTTTATGTTGAAATTGATTATTGATATGGAGAAATAATGTGTATTGAGATTTAATTTATCTTTGTATTTAAGGTAAATTGTGAAAAATGTTATGGTGATAATTCTTGTCATCTAACCCTTTGTACTTGGCAAAGAAAGTTGTGATAATTGAAATAGGTTTTTTAAGATCATTCTACATCAAACAAAAACGTATGGGCATAATATTCCATGGTTGAGTTGATTGGTTGGTTTTCTAGAAAACAACTTTGGAGTGAAAAGGACTTAATTATATTTCCTTATTGATTTATTTATCTATATGAGAATATTTTTTTATAAGCATTGTTGAGTGTGTTTTGAGTTAATACTTCAAGGTTTTCTATAATAAAGAGTTGTTGATAAAACCTTGTTTGATAAGCATTGTTGTAAATATTTTGAGTGAGTGTTCATATGCTTGGACTAGGGTTTGTAAGCAAGAATTATTTCATTGAGTGATTGGTTGAGTAGAGTTGGTTGAGCCTATTCAAGTGAATGTGTGAAGTGATAGCTCAAGTTCTATGAAATAAATTATTCTATATTTAGAATTGAGTTTAGAAGGTGAGTGAGATTTTATGAGTGTGAAGCATATTGAGTCTCTAACCATTCTATGTATATTTCTAAAAGAATGATTGAAAGTTATTGAGAATTGTGATGAATGTGAAGCATATTGAGTCCCTAACAATTCTCTTTATGTTTCTATGAGATTGGAAAATTTCTAGTGTTGACTTGTTGAACAAATTTGAGGAAAGTCTTAGAGAAGACTTGTGGAATAGATTTGTGTGAGCTTTTTTGGAATCTTATAATACATATTTGAGGATAGATATTGAGGAAAAATTTGAGGACAGAGATTGAGGATATATTTGAGGATAGATATCGAGGATAGATCAGAGGACATATTTTGGTGTAGATTTGAGGATAGGTTTGTACCAGACCAGAGACAAAGATTGAGCATATTTGTGGTAGACCAAAGGATTGTGTTTAGTACAGATTTGAGATAGAGCTTTGGAGGTGACATAGTATAGAGGATGAAAGTCTCTAGTGGATAGAGATCCATCAGCCAGGGCAATGAGGATAGGTGTATTCAGTGGATAGAGATCCATTAGCTAGAGTAGTGGAGGTAATAGTTCTTCTATAATATCACCAGTCAGAGCTAAGGAGAAAGACGTTCTCATGTGTATAGATATCCACAAACTTGATTAGGGGATTGGTGTCTCCTTTGGATAGAGGTCCATAAACATTGTAGGGAAAGGATTCCCAAGATAATTTATTTGAGAAAAAAATTATAAGAAATATTTTCTCCATGGAGTAGCCCACATTGGGTGAACCACGTAAAAATCATGTCTATCATTTGTGTGATGCTTTGTGTGATATTTACTGCTTTAATATTGCTTATGTTATCATTTTTATTAAAAAGCAAAAAAAATTATCTTATACTGTTCACCCCCCTCTCATTATAAGCACATACAAGTACAAGATCAAACACAATTTTATGACTCCATATTATTCATAGGAAAACATGCAAGATGAGGCTTCAAATAAGAGAGTGGTATCCATATTGAAAAATATGGTACAAGAACATCACAAATATTGGCACACCTAGCTACCTCTTGTGTTATCAGCTTATAGGACTAGCATTCGAACACCCACTAGGGCAACTCCGTTTTTACTAGTATATGGTGTTGAGGCCATCATTGCCATAGATTTGGAAATTCCAATGATGCACGTCACATTGTAAGAGTTCATCGATGATGACACTACATAGAAATCTCACCTAGATAAATTGATGCTACTTGATGAACATCACGTGAATTCTCTTGAGAATGTTTGTGTTTACCAAGAGCGCTTAAAACAAGCTTACAATAAAAAATTCCATATGAGAGACTTTGAGGTTGGTGATATTGTGCTAAAATAGAACAAACATAACTAAAATCTACCACCATAATTGTGAGATAAATTTGTGGCTAATTGGTTAGGTCCTTATATCATCTCTGAGAATATTGGACCTGGGACATATCGATTAACATCACTTCAAGGTTTTGAAGAGCTTGAACCTCTCAACATCCTTCATATTAAATTATTCTATGCCTAAAACCATCAAAAGGCTCCAAAGGCATCTGTAAGCTCTTTGGTCATACCATTAAAATTCTCCAAAGGCATCTGTAAGCCTTTTGCTCATCCCATAAAAGGCTCCAAAGGAATATACACCCTTTGGTTAAATCAAAATTTCAAAAATTTATAAAAATTAAAAAGCAATAAAATCTAAAAACATTGCATTTCATTTTGCATTGTTGCATTTCATTTGCATTTTACATTCTTATTTTGCATATGCATTCATTTAATTGCATTGCATTAGGCATTTCCATCCATAGAAATTGAATTAGGATAGTTTGTGTTCGTAATATTAAAAATAACACCACATTTGTGTTTCAATCATGCATCTATTCAATTATTATTATCACACATCACCCTTGTGAGTAATTGTGTTTTTCAACACAACCCTTCCTGTTGCTATGAAGAATATACTAGGGTTTTCCAGTCATTCAACCATACCTAGTGGTCTTCTCAAGAGTTAGGTAGAAATATTATTTTGCTTTTGTATATGAGGTCTAGTTTTGATAGCACTTAGCATATCATAATCCTATCACTAATAAAACTCATTTAAACAAACCCAATTACAGTAAGGAAGGACAAAAACTACAAAAGTGGTTCGGGTCACCTTCAGCAAAAGGTTTTGTTACTTTCTCATTTTATGAGGAGCAATGGTCTAGAGTGGAGGTCATTGTAAAAAGGATAAGTTCACCCCCTACCCGAAGATATCCCTTGCTGAAATCAAAATGAGAAAAATCCTAGAGTCAAATCCTATCCCTTTAAAAAAAAAAACTATATACAAAATAAATAGTGATTTTATCACTATCTATGAGCAAGTATCCCAATAAGTTGAAGAAAAGAGGGGGGTTAACTTGAATCCCTGGAATGGTCAATACACAAAGCCACGGAGTGATCCCAATACAATAATGGGTTGAATGAATCCTTCCAGACATTTGAGTAGGTCTAACAAGTCACAAGTGAGCTAGTTTTAGGTGGCCTAGATTGCCTAGTGGTTTAGTCTAACTAAATCCAAACCTAGGATCAGATATATATTTGAGGATCCCCAATACAACAATGAGTTGAATGAATCCCACATGGCACTGGGGTATGCTTATGCCTTATCTAATACATTCATTTGCACACACAGGGGTAATGAATAGCTTGGTCTTTCAAAGAAAAAAAAATATTTTTTAGAAGTCTAGTATAGTGATTAATACAACTTTTGATAAGTCAACTAGGGTGTTTGAATTTCATGGAAAGCCTCAAAAAAATTCCCAAATAGCAACAATTAAGTCACAATCATTAAGGATAAAATTTCTCTTTATAATATTTTGTTTATCAAAGACTGTTACGCATATTCTTTTAACTTGCAAGAGCTTATGAATAGAAATAATGCATCATTGCATCTCACATATGGGTGATTAACTGATTAATTCTTATGATAAGATATATTAATTATATTTCATGATTGTTATACATTTTATGGTGTCATACAGTAGACTGTTAAACTCATATTACATTCATACATTATATTTTAAATGATTAAAGCATACATGTCCATTTACAAAATATCATCATCATGAAAGTTATGCAATACATACATGGCATGAATCATGTCATAACATAATAAATTAAATGTATACAAGTACAACAAATTAGACATGCATTTACCATAAAAAATTGTATTCATATACATTCATCATAAGTAATTCATCTACACATATATATCACTACATCTAATCATACATTATATAGCTATATAGCGCATGTAATCCATACATAACATCATATAGAATAAAATAAACATAACATAACAACATTGCATCCATGTGCATCTCATAAACATAAAGTAAAAAAAAAAAAAAATACACATAATGAGTCTCAAATGTCAGATCGTATATATATGTGTCCAAAAATATTACATCAACATATGTCAAAAATACCCGTAGGCTAAAACTGTGTAAGTCCTCGACCTTACACTCAAAAATGGTACAACATTTGGCATAGATCTCTACTAATTAGCACCTAAAACCATAGTCTATGAGGCTCCACTATCGCCTCCACCCTCCTTGTGAGTCTGCTTGGATTTGGAACCTGAAGTCCTCTCATATTTATGCATCTTGTGACTGGAGTGAGATGAAGACTACCCTATCTCCCTTGTTTGAGTCCTCTAAGATCCTAAAGCTATGGACCTCTATATAACCTCACACCTAAGTAGCTCAATATTTCCCACTAATATAGAGATGTAGGTAGCATTTTATCATCACTCGTTGATGTATCGCTACACTAGAGCTCATAGTCTTCTGATATCTACCATCGGGTCCACCACTGTTAGTCCTTTTACTTTTGGAACTATTGGAATTGCTAGAGCAACTGGAGCTGCTAGAACAACCTATGAATATGAGAGGTATCCCCTCGTAGACCTGAGTGAGTCACGCTTTATAGTCATAGCATCTAGCTGGTACTATAGGAGAATGCGCTACCCTATAATCCTCTAGATCTTAGTCTCCACCATGGTAAGTTATGCCTGGAGAGATATCTTCTCCTCCTCATAATCATACCACTAAGACTATCCTTATATGAGATATGACTCTAGGTCACTAAACCATGCCTACAAGGTATCTATGGAGGTGTCTCTCCATAGCATCTACATCAATAGTGTGCCTACCTGAGTCTGTAGGCTACCAACCTGAGCCCTGAGATATCCAATATCACTATCTGATACTACATCACCCTCTGCTAGTGCTTAAGATTCCTCCTAAATATGGAGGGCCTCATCTGTATCTCCTCCTTCACCCCATCTTCTCTCAGTCCTCTGATGGAATCGATATCCATGAGGATCAACCTCTACTCCCTATGTGCCCTCTACTACTACACCCTCTATTGGTCTACCCAATGGGCCCTCCAAGCCCTACCATAGCATGGCCATCCACCATGTGTCATAGTCTACTATCATCCCTACATCTGATAGGATTGACTCCTAGAAATCATCATCCTCATCACCTAGTAAAGTCACCCAAGGCCATGTCATGACCCTCTCTAGAGTGATATGGAGGTAGATTATGGGGAGATCTAGGATGTCTTATCTGATACCAAATTACCTAGTGATGTGAGAGAAGTAAATGAACTCTCATACCTCAGACTTACGTCTGAGGAACCATCTATCTCAAAATTCCCATCATAGGTACTCATAAGACTTTGTCCATGGATGGTAGTATAGGTAGGGGTGTCACTCAATTTGGCCCACTTGTAGCCATGCAAAATGCTCTATGTAGTAGCTCAGGTCCCCTACGTGAGACCTTATCCTAAAGCCCTCCTGCTATTGAGGCCAACACATTGCATAGCATTGATGCACCTCCTTAATGTCTGTTATATCGAGTGGTAGTCCAGTAGGGCATTCGATATTGATGCATTGCCACCCCCACATTTGAAGAATCAAGTTGTAACTAATTTCCACTCTTATACTTTGGGTGATTTGATACTACTTATTATAGAGTTGTACTAATAGGGCACTCCCCTAAGATAGGATTAGGGGCTGCTAAATGGTGCTCACTAGGACATCTTCCATCCTAGCCAAGAGGTTCCAGGGGAACATCACTCTAGAAGTATTAGGGAGCACAATCTACACAATCAAGTGCATAAATATGGCTGCTCACCAAGAGAATACCTGTTGAGTGTAGAAGTGCTCAATGTGGACCCCTTCATGGTCTGATTTTTGTGCCACGTCACTGTGATGACCAAAGATCTAATTGAAAACTATCTTCTTCTTATCTATTGGAAAATATGTGATGTCTTCAAAATCCATAGGGAGTTGAAAGATGCAATACACATCCTTCAATGTCATGGTCATTTCATCATTAGGCAAGTGAAATGTTTTGGTTTGTGCATCCCAGCATCAGGCCAAAGCTATCATGTAGGCCTAATCGGTCCTAATAGTGGAAAGGCACAAAACATAGTCGAAGCCCATGGCCATAAACCAATTCTAATCTACATATGTCAGGGTATTGTGCAAGTTATGAAGGATCTTTGATTCCCTCACTCTCGTAATCAGAGTTTGGTTGAAAGCAACATAATAAGGCAAAAATGATTAAAAATCAACCAAAAACATCAAAAAATAACTTAAAAACATAAAAAAAAATCACAAAATCTTTAAATACACATAAAAATAAAAAAATGCACTAAAAATTAAAAAAAATGGACAAAGCACTTCAAAAAGTAAAAACAAATTAATTAATTCCTTTCAAAAATCAAAAAAATTGGAAAAAATTAATTTTTTTTCTAAATTTGTCAAACCATGGTTCAGACCTATGGTCGGGGGATCGTGCCTACCAGTCGTGGCTAAGGGAGATCACCTTTTTGGGGCCATTTCCCATCCCGAGACACCCCAAAAAAATTAAACCCTCTCCATTTAATCTAACCTAGGCTAAAACTATCTAGGGTGAGGTTCATTACCAATAGTTTAGTGATGTTAATTTAACCCATTACTTAATGAGGTTCAATTTTATTTGGTAATTATAGAAACGAGGGTTTGTGTACTTCTACCTTAGTAGCACCAGTGCCTCTAGGTTGGTCTGTCATTAATGTGAGTGGTAGTGAGGTCAATTTTTTAGTAGTGTTCCACATAAAATTTTATAACTCACGTCTTAGAGCACTCTGGTTTGCAAAGCTATCAATTGGAAATAATGACGTCAAAAATGATAGATTTTTCTTAAATATTTTCCATTTTGCCCATGACTGCGGCTAGGAAATTTTAAAAAATTGGTTGAGTTTGAAAAGTGTGGCTAGAAACCTGCATTAAATGCTCCAAAATCCCACCATGAGGAGTTTTCAAATGTCAAATTAAAAATATCCACCTCACTAGAATTTTCAAAAATATAAAAATAACAAAAACAATCAGATAATTCAAAATTCCAATGTGCCTTGTATCCCATTTTTTACCCTATACACTTGACGGTTGCAGCGAATGGTGCTCCATGCAATATGACAAGATGATTAAATTACCATAATTACATTTGGGGTAAATTCATCATCGCCAAATTGATATGCTTCATTTTTATCCTAAAGAAGGCCTTTGAGGTTGGACCGCTCCATGGGAACTAAGAAATCATATTAATTTTTCTATGATATTTTTAGAAGTTCATTGACAAATATTATAGAACACATGCCTAATTAGAATTGTTATCATTTAGAATCCCATATAAGGCCTTCATGACTGGACCACTCTGTAGGATAGAAATATACATTTATTATTAACAATTGTAATCATTGTTGATTAGGCCTAGCCAAGTATCAAGTGCTAAACCTTAAATTGTTCAAGTCATTCATAGTGGTCAAGCGACTCATCGCTTCATTTAATTATCATTACCCTCATCGAATCATCGCTTGAGGGGGTAGTCATAATATCATAATCATAATCAAAGTCAATAGAAGATCCCTTGATCTTGTCAAAATTGTGTTCATCTTACAAATCATTGCTAATGACTATCATAAGCTTACCCTTTTTTGGGGAAAAATGCAACTATTATAGTTAAGCTAGTAGCTCTCCTTCTTTCGGATCTATATGGCATGAAATTCTATAGTAGTGTTGAAGCTACCCGATCACTGTTGGAGCATGTCAAAGATTTACAAATTCAATCCTTCCATCCAGTTGGAAGTAATAATTCTAGGATGCGCATCCTTTTGTAGGACCTTGAGCATCTAATTTTGATCAGACTAATGATTATCATATAACCTATGATATCATTTTAGGAGGTTTATTTTTTCTCAACATTGTTGATCTCACAAATCATCTCAAAATGGGTATCTGTAGACACCTAAAATGCATCATGTTGAGGCAAATACTCATATGGGACATGATAGAAGACCATATGAAAGATATTGGATAGATTCCAAGGTAAAGCAGTGGTTCTAACCACTCATTTAGGAATTTTGCCTAATCAATGTTGGTTGAAGCTCACACTCATGGTTAACAGAGTTGGCCATGCTTTAGAGTCATGGCTAGCCTTCAAAATTAGTTGGACCTCGATCGATAAAAAAATAGTTACAATGACCAATTGGTTAAATATCGAAGTGGTTAGAGGGTGTAAAGTTCCAAAAGCATCCATCCAATTGCCCCAATTGCAATTTCTTTATTTTCTCTTCTCCATGAAGCTAATACAAATCCTTATAAAGTGCTATAAACCCCCCCTCCAAATTGGGGAGAAGTCTAGAAGAATCTCGAGGTGAAGTGCAACAAAGCCCTATCAAATTACATACTCACTTTCATCCATTGAGAGGAACACTTTTGCTGCCTATTTGGAGATTACATGCCATTTGAAATCAAGAAGGCTATGGAGGGCTAGGAGAAATCAAGAAAATCAATTGAGCCTAATCCATCACCAATCTGAGCAATTCAACTGCCAAATCTATCAGAGGACATCAAGGTGAACTTTGAACATTAATTCATTAGAGTGAATTGAGGAATTAAGCCTTGATTTGGAGAACAAGGACATTCACAGCTCAACCATGGCTATCAATCATGGCTAATAGTGCCAACCACTTCACAGACCCACGGTCAAGGTTTAATCCTCTTTTCAACTAGTTTTAGCAATACGTTTACATTTCTATTTGTTCATTTAGGTAAGGTTACTATAGATTAATTTTTTGTCTTCTCATTAGACTTTTAGAATCATTGATCTAGGGTAGATTCCTCTCATTTCTAAGTATTATTCAATTCTAGATTAGGTGTTATTATTTTCATGCATGTATGCTCTCAATTCTTATTCAGGATGTTATATGACTAAATCTATGTCTCCTTTACATTCTTTATGGAAAATTTACCATTTTTTAGCATAGATTCGTATCTTTACATGCTTTCTTAATTTCATGTTTCTTATAGCATATTTTATGAAATATTTGGATTAAATAAATTATCAAGAGAGGCTACCTTCAATTTTAATATGTTTCTTGTTGTTTCTTGGATGTAAGGTTAATAGGGTCTTGTCAGTCAAAGCAGAAAATGCCTCTAATTGTGGAGAAGAAGGCCACATTTTCCTTGGATCAGTTCATATCAACCAAGGGAGCTTGCATATTACACCTACCATTGCGTGGGGATTTTTTATGATTGTAATAATTGTATCATATTGGGTATCCCTAAGAGGGATGGATTTGTAATCGAGTTTCAATGGAAATTTAATAAAAGAATTCCTTCTTTGTGGTTATTTGTAAATTTGTTCATTATTTTATGTTTTATGTGATCTTTCAGTTATTATTAGCTTAGGTGTATGCATCCTAGATTGCAACATAGAGAATTTTTAGAGACTTAATATGTTTCACACTCACAAACTCTCAATCACTTTCAATATTTCTTTTATTACAAAAACATATAGAGAATTGTTAGAGACTCAATATGTTTCACACTCATCAACACTCAACCTCTTTCTCAAATCAATTCATAATATAGAATAATTTGTTTCATAGAAATTGAACTATCACTTCACATATCCACTTGAATAGGCTCAACCAAATCTACTCAACCAATCACTCAGTGAAATAATCCTTGCTCAAAAACCCTAGTCCAAGCATATTAATACTCACTCAAATATTTCCAACAATTCTCATCAACCAATCTCACATAAAAATGATACTCATGATCTTTGCAAACCCTAGTTCAAGTTCTTCACTCAATCATTCACTTCAAAAACAATTCTTATAAAAAAATCTTCACATAAAAATTATACTCATGATCTTTGCAAATCCTAGATCAAGTTCTTCACTCAATCAATCACTTCAACAACAATGCTTATAAAACAAGGTTTTATCAACAACTCTCAATTTCATAAAACCTTGAAGCATTAATTCAAAATATACTCAACAATGCTTACCAAAAAATCCTTTTCACTCCAACTTTGCATTTACAACTTTCAAAAATCAGTCACTAGGAAGAATATGCCCATACCTTTATTTGATGTAGAAGTGACCTTGGAAATCTGTCTCAATCACAATTTTCTCTTTTGCCAATCTCAATGGTTAGATGATAAAATAACACACTAACTTTCTCTCAAAATAATTCTCAATTAAAAAAATAATTAAACTTAATTACACCTTATTTCTCCTTCTTAAAATAATATCCAACACAAATTGTAGACACTAAAATCTAGGAATTTGCATTTCATCATATAATTTTTCATATTAAATTATATGACTGGATCTAAACTTAGGCATATAAATTACTGCACATTTCACCCACATTGCACATCATAATTCTGCATAATAATATATTCCTAAGTCTAAAATTAGGCATATAATTCCTACACATCATTCATTCACATTTCACATTTCATTTTTGTATAACATTATGTGCCTAAGTTTTGACTTAGGCATAAAATCCTTCACATAATTATATTTTCTAGATTTTATTAAATCTGGAAAATATCCTCCTAGGATACCCTCTCTCCTCACTTGATATGTGTCCTAGTCACATCACCATCACCCCTTTGCCACCCATCATACAACCTTGTCCCCTTTGTCCCTTCACATGGGACAACCCTTACACCTCACTCCACTTGCACCCACATCACCCCAGTTAAGTGAGACATCCTGGGTGACTCACTCTAATTTCCCCCCTCCATTTGGAAGCCCAAGATTGCCACTTTTTAGGCCTAGCTTGCCACCTCTCATTTCCATCCAAAATCCAAAATTACCTATAAAACAACACCAGTCCATCAAGTAAAGGAGGACATAAAAGGACACCGTTAGGCTGCTAGAATCATCATAGGGAATCACCAACATTCGTATATTTCATGTTGTTGGGGTCTCAAATCTAAATTTTAGTAATTCTGTAATCTCTACACCACACATCTATGTTTACACAATCCCAACCACAAGACCGTAGTTTCTAAACCGTGCATCCACGGTTACATAGTCACAACCGTAGGCTCGCGGATTGAGATGAAATTTTAAGGGTAGGTTCTTGACATGCCCTAGAATGTCTCCACCAATTTTCAAGAAATTTGGAGTAGAATATATTAGTAAGTTATTCATTTGTTAGCAAGGCATTTCTATTTTAATTTCTATATCTCCTACAAGTATTTCTTTCAAGGGTTTTCATTTGCATTAGTTTTAAATATTTTATATAGGTTCTACTAACCCTTTTTTTATTTCCATGTGTGCAAGAGATAGGTATTTGAAGAGCTATTGAAGTTGGAGTGGTCCCTACATTGGATACCAAAGCCCACTCACCCCTTGAAGTTGTAGTTGAGGAATGGAGAACACACAAGCTCATTGAATATTTGGAAGACCCCTTTCCTATAAAAATCATTGTATTTTAGAAGAGAGGTAGATAAAGCATTGTAACATTACCCCCAACACATTTGGGGCAATTCAAAATATTTGTAAAATTGTATCAATATTAATACAAAGGATCATTTTTGGCAATCTTCTCTCTTTCTTATATATCTTTGTTTGTGCTTATTTCTTTTGGTTACAGAAATTACGATCATAGTGGGACCTCCCAAGGGTTACATTTTTTTTAGCCTTGCTTCTTTTTAATTTTATTGATCTTTTTTTGTGTGCATAGGTGTCAATAATTCGAGACGTGTGGGAATTTGATTTCGAATTGTTTAACCTGTTACTATGAAACCATGCATCCTCGATTTACCTTTTGATAAAATGCATATATATGGTTTTGGCCTAAGGAAATGCACATCCATGGTTGAAGTTACGAAGAAATGTGTGATCATAATTTTTATATGTGGAAACGTGAACCAGAGGTTGAGAGCTAGAAGGAGTAGCAAAAGGAAAACAGTTCTATACCCTGTGCCATATTTTTAATTTTTCATTTAGTTCTAGATTTAGGTTGCATTTAAGTAGATTAAGGGTTTTATTCCTATATGCCAATGCTTGCATATAGGTCTTAGGATAGAAAAATATAATTAAATTTTACATTCATACATGCAATAACAAAGTGAAATAAATTAGGATATGCATATACACAGTAGGGAATAATTATTTTGCACATACAAGGTTAGAAATAACCTAGGTATTTATTTTTCAGGGTTTGGGCTTGTATTCATTTTTTTCTATTGATAGAAAGGACCCGCGTACCCATGGTTGATATTTCCCTCAAACGTGCATGTGCAGTTGGGAAACCACGTAGTCGTGGTTCACCAAAACTAGTTTCCCACCCACAGTTAACTCTGATAAACAAAATTTTGTCAAATCTTACCTGAAGTTGCAATTTTTGTCCCTGATCTGAATTTGTCTTCTATTCTCTGTATTCCTCATTTTTTTGCATTAGGAATAAAAATAAAATTGCATGTTAGATTTGCATCGCACAATAAAAAAATAAAACTTTCACACACACACGTATCATCAAAACATTGGTCAGGTTGGATTTCATCACCAACCCCCAATTTAGACCGATGATGTTGGAATTCACCTCCTTCCACCAGCGTGCCCCCTATATCATCCTTATATAGGATAAAAGCACTCTTTAATTTTCTATAATTCATTGGTGTTCAATTTTTCTCCCACTATTAGAATGATTGTTGAATCAGAATGGAAGATCTAGGCGAACCCCCCACTAGGATTTAAGTAGTGTACCCTAGACTCTTTTGAGAAATCATTCTTGGCACTAGTGTTCCTAATCACCATCTTTATTGAGTCCTTTTATTCTAATCCAAAAAGAACAAAACTTCTTCAAAACTTCAAAAACATCAAAACACACTAAAAACTCAAAAAAAAAGAGGGGTCAAAACCTCCAAAAACTTTCAAAAACAAAAAGAAAAAATCAAAATTCAAACTGGCACAAACTTAGGACCAAAAACCTTGCATGTTTATTTTCTTTGTGTGTTGTATTGCATTGTACTTTCATTTCACTCACATAGATTGGCATTTATATTTTGCACCTCATTATATATTAGCGTATGGTAACAACCCGTGGTCAGGCCCAAAAGTTAGCACTAATCCAGAGTTAGTTGTCCTCTCCCATGACATCTCATTCTAGTGAGGTCCCTAACACTTCGGTGATAGGGAAAGTCAGTATGCCTCTTCCTATGTCCCAAATCCTAAATGTAGGGCCCTCTAGTAGTGCTCCCATTTTAGATATAGATGTTATGCATAGGGCTACCCATACCTCTATTCCTGAGATTCCTAGGAGTGAGCCACCCACACCAATGAATGGTCATGTCACATTTGTAGACATGGATGTCGTTAGGATGTATTTGAATGCATCTGGAATATTTTTTCCATCATTACCACCACTTACCATCTTGTATCATACCATCCCATAATTCCATCAATAAGTCACCTTCCCGCACCCATAGCAGTCTAGCCAAGACTTTACGAATCCACTTTTTGGATACACTACTACCACCATAGCCCATACCTATCCATCATCATCTAATCAAATTCCCATCATCATACCAAATCAACAATTCATTTGTACAAACCCCCTTTACAAAGCACCCATTAGTGTTGTTTCTTAAATTCTTGTGTCCATTCCATCCATAGCACCCATAAGCACCATGGTCCATAACACAACTCTTTCAACAGTAATGCAATTCACCACCTACCCACCATCAACATCCCATCAACCCCCTAGCTTGTTCACCCAAGATCCATATTGGGTGTTGCATCCCCCCAACTACAACCATATCCACACATCCACTCAATCACATGTACGGTGCTTCATCAATACAACACACCATCATTCCACCATCTCCTCATCAACAACCACCATTTCACCAACACACTATGCTCATTTTACAACAAATCTTGAACCGCCTCACAAACATTGAGCTACAGTTGATTCAACATCAACCTCATAAAAATCACCCACCTCATCAAAATCACCCACCTCAACAACCTCATCAACCTCACCCACCTAAACAACCTCATCAACCTCACCCACCTCAACAACCTCATCAATCTCAATCTCATCCAAATAATCAATGACATACTTGGACCCCTCTATCCTAGCCCATGTCAATCATATTTAAAAAGTTACAGGATGCAAAAATAATCGTTTTACCTGACATGCATCCCACAGATACCAAAATACATAAACATAGGTCATATAGGGAAGATTTTTATTGTCTCTATCATCGACAAGTGGACCATGACATCAATGATTACAAAGCCTTTAAAAAGGTGGTCCAAGATCTTATCAACAAGGGAGACTTTTCCATTAAAATTCCACTCATCACATCCAATAAAAACTTTGATAGTCAACATGACCATTATGGGGATACTCAATGTATCACACCTTCCCCATGCTCCCCAGACACAAAACATTGTGGGGATGCTCAAGGTATCACACCTTCCCCACGCTCACTAGACACAAAAATTTTTGGGGATACTCAAGGTATCACACCTTCCCCATGCTCACTAAACACAAAATATTGTGGGGATACTCAAGTTATCACATCTTCCCTAGGCTCACCAAACATAAAACATTGTGGGGATACTCAATGTATCACACCTTCCCCATGCATACCAGAAACAAAACAAATTGGGGATTATTAAGGTATCACACATTTCCCCCTCTCAAAAAAAAAAATGGACTCTAAAGGAACCAAACTCCTTTGGTCACATTCAATTCAAAAGGCTCCAAAGGAACCAAAAACTCCTTTGGTCACAATCAATCCAAAAGGTCCCAAAGGAAATTAACCCCTTTGGTCAAAACTCATGTCAAAATGCTCCAAGGGAGGCACTCCGTTGGTCAATTTTCATTCAAAAATATCCAAAGGATCCAAAAATCCTTTGGTCACATGCAATTCAAAAGGCTCCAAAGGAACCAAACCCCTTTGGTCACATTTCAGTTCAAAAACACCTTAAAAATATTAAATATAAAAAAATAAATTTAATAATAAATATAAAACACAAAAACATGTTCATACACATTATATTTTTAATACATCACATTCACAATCCCACTTTCATTGCATTCATACATTCCACTTCCATTGCATTTGCATATTTGTATCATTTGCATCCATTCATGTTGCTTACCATATTAATTGTCATCCACTCAGGTTAGATAATTGTTCATTCACTGAGTCTTTTTGCCTTAATTAGGGGTACCTACGGTCTAGCATTAGTCCAATTTTGCCATCTAAAACCATGTCAAAACAAAAAAGAAAAAACAAATAGCTACAATAAAACCCCATAGCACTTCATTTCTTTGGTGGTCTCTATTTTAAGGAATCTCTATGTGTTTTTAGTCACTCAGCCACTCATAGTATTTTAAGCAACCTTTGAAAAACATGTGGAGTTCTTTTAGGAACATTGCACATATATACACTAAGAAAATCTTGAGTATTAGAAATTTATTTCAAAAATATTTTTGAACCAAACACAATTTCACATCTTAAAAACATCTTGTGTCAAATAGAGATAACACCATACTTGGTAGGAACCTTGAGGTGAAAAGGGTCATCCTTGCTTGTCCCATTATGCAACATAGTCCATGAAAAAAGTGGTTTTAACTACTATCATAGTTGCTTCAAATTCAATAAAATAAAGTAGCAAGGATAGGGTACAATTCTCATCACACTTATGTTAAGAATCTGATTCCCCAAAGCTCTAATTACTTTACATGACACACCATTGATTAATTGGGTGTAAGGATCGTACTATATTTCCAGTCAAATGGTTAAGTAGTCATCCCAAAAATTCAAGAAATCAAAAACAAAAATCATGGACTATGGAGTTAGCCTCCATTGAAGCTATAGACACTTGACTGGTAGTGGAGTACGCTCATGCATGGTGACATGTCTCTTTTAAAAAAAATATTTGAACACTCATATGAATAAGCTAGATTTTAGGTTCAAACCATAACAGGTGTACCCAATTTACTCAAGATAAGTTAATGAACTCAATTACACACACACTGGTTCTTGATTGTCTCGAGTCATTACCATACTTTTGACTTGGTAAATAAATTCATTGCACACACATTTGGTCCTAGAAGAATTAGGCAGTTTTAGTGAGTTTTTTTGATATTACTAAGGATGTTTGAGTCTTTGCAAAATAACTCTAGATCCTTTATCCCTAAGGCAAACAAAGTCATAAGCAAGTTTTCATTCCATACCACCATCATATTGCCACACATATATCATATTCCATTTCATACTACAAATTGTGGTCAAAAAATTGTATCGTATTAGTGCCCCTAATTAAGCAATAAAGGTAAATTATGCTTAAAAATGGTCCATAACTTCTTTGACTGACAATTAATAAGGCAAAAACATTCATTAATTTGCATACATCACTACAAATTGCATTCTTCATAACACATTTACTTATAACACACTCATTTCATCACATGCACAAAAAAAAGAAAGTGAACAATCCATCATTATGTGAGAAGAGGAACACATTTGATTAATTTGACGAAGTATAAATACAAACAATAGGGCCAGGATTAGCCCGGAGGTTGTGGAACCACCCGAGACAAATATAGGTGGAGTTGTAACAAATAACAACTAGCCTAATATTAATCAATCTAACAATATAAGATTGTTACGATTGAATTAATTAACAAATGAAATATTGAAATATATTCTAACATCTCCCCTTATTACAATATTTTAGGAAACATGTAACTACTAGCTATACTAGCATCCCCCCATTATTTTGAAATACATAGAGAATTGCAAAACAATTCAAATTTGACACGTGCAAGTGCCTTAGTGAATATGTCTGCAACTTGAGCATTGGTGGAGATGTGTTGAAGCTGAATGTGGTGCCTTGGTACTTTGTATCGAATAAAGTGACATTGTGTATCAATGTGCTTGGTTCATTCATGATGCACTGGATTCTTAACAAGGTTCAAAACACCCATGTTGTCATAGAACAAGTGTATTGGAGATTTTGATGGAAGACCCATACTTTTCAAGATGCGATGCAACCATATCACTTCGCACATAGCTTCACGTGTGGCATGGTATTCTGCCTCTGTTGATGAGATAGCAACCACCTATTGCTTCTTGTTGTGCCAAGAGATAGGACTAGATCCAAGATGAAACAAATATCCTAAATTTGATTTATGATCATCAAATGATCTGACATAGTCAGAGTCCATGTATCCCTGTAAGAAGAATTTGTTGTTCTTCTTATATTCTAGGCCATATTCCATTGTGCCATGGACATAGTGAAGAACTCGCTTTGCTGCTTTCCAATGTGTAGTCTTAGGTTCTTGCATGAACCTCAAAATATAATTGATAGCAAATACGATATTTGGCCTAGTGTTGGTCAGATATATGAGACTCCCAATCAGATGACGATAGAGAGTAGCATCTACCTGAGGTGATTTGTCATATCATGATAACTAAAGACCTATTTCCATTGGTGTTGCCATCGGCTTGCAGTCAGTCATGTGATATTTTTCTAGTAGTGTCTTGGCATATTTTTTCTAGGACACTTTGATGTAGTGCTCCCTCTAGTTCACTTCTAGGCCAAGACAGTAATGGAGAAGTTTGAGATCTATCATTTCAAAAGATTCACTCAAATCCTGTTTGATAGAAGAGATCATTGTTTCTGAACTCCCTATTATGAGTAGATCATCAACATAGAGTACAAGCAACACTATTTCAGAGCCTTGCTTCTTGAAATAGAGGTTTACATCCAACGGACATCTCTTAAATCCATGTTGTAGTAGGTGATTATCCATTTTTATGTACCAAGCCCGAGGGGCCTGTTTCAAACCATATAAGGATTTGACCAATTTGTAAACTTTTTGTTGTTGGCCTTCCACTTCAAATCCTTTTGGTTGAGTCATGTAGACTTCCTCTTGGAGATCACCATTTAGAAAGGCACTCTTGACATCCATTTGGTGCACTTTCCACCCATACTATGTTGCCATAGCACAAAGAACTCGAATGGTTTTCATCCGAGCAGTAGGTGCAAAAATTTCCTTGTAGTCAATGCCTTCTCTTTGAGCATAGCCATTTGCAACAATTCAGTCCTTATGCTTGTTTTGTACCTTCTTTTGCTTCCATTTGTAGCCTATGGGCTTCTTTTTGTATGGCAGATTGACAAGCTTCCAAGTTTTGTTTTTCATCAGAGACTTATACTCAACATCCATAGCGGCCTTCCACTAAGGCTCACCAAGAGCATCTCGTACTGATGTAGGTTCAAGTTCATCTATTGAGGACATAAACACCCTATCATCATCAATATCCATATCTTCTGTATCTCTCTCTGGATCTATAGAAAGTTCCTCAAAATATTGACACAGATCATCAACCCTAGTAATATCTGTTGCAGCTTTCTCCTATCGAGCCATGCTGCGAGTACGAGGCCTATCCAATGTCAAATATGGTGGAGTGGATAGCTTAGAGTCTCTAATCATACTTGTATACCACTTTGGATTCTTCTTCTATGGATATGAAGAAGATGAAGAAGGACCTCCAACCTTGGATGAAGGAGACTTCTCAACCTTAGTTTCCACAAGGTCTAGGTATACATCTGATGTATTTTTTGATGTGAAAGCCTCATAAAAAACTACATCTCTACTAATGTGTATCTTCTTGGTTAATGGATCAATCAATTGATAGCCCTTGGAGTGCTCATCATACCCAAGAAGAATGCACTTCAGTGTCTTCTCATCTAGCTTCTTCCTCTTTTCTTTTGGTATGTGCATGAATGCTTTACAACCAAAAATGTGTAGATGAGAGATGGAGGGTTTTCTACCACTCCATGCTTCTTGTGGAGTCATTCCTTGTAGGGCCTTAGTGGGTGCCCTATTCAATAGATATACTACTATGGTGACTGCTTCTACCCAATATTGTTGCCCAATTCTAGCTCCTATGAGCATGCAATAAACCATTTCCATGATGGAATGGTTCCTCCTTTCAGCAACACCATTTTGTTGAGGAGTATAAGTAGTAGTCAACTATCGTGTGATCCCATTTTCAATCAAGAACTCAAAAAATTATTTAGAGGTGAACTCCCCCTCGATATGAGTGAAGGGTCTTGATAGAAGTCCCTGACTCCTTTTCAACAAATTTATTGAATTGCTGAAAAAATCCAAATGCTTAAAATTTTAGTTGAAGAAAGAATACCCACATATTTCATGAGTTATCATCCATGAATAACTGAAAATACCTCTTACCCCCACAAATATTGGGACTTAAAGTACCGCACATATCGGTGTGAACCAATCCTAGAGGTTTCTTTGCTCGTGTAGAGCTCCTTTCAAAAGGCACTCTATGTTGCTTTCTTGCCAAGCAGTCAAAGCAAATTGGCAATGTGGTAGAAAGGGAAGGAAGACCCTTTACCATTTCATACTTACTTAACTCAAGTAAGTAACCAAAATCATATTTTCATATCTCTTGTGCCATAGGGAAGTTGCCTCCTTTGTAGATACAATCATGGCTACATCTGGAGAAGAGATAGTATCTAGGGCAAATAAGTCATGCTTATATGAAGCGGTTGCAATGTTCTTACCCCTCCTAGTGATAGAACAACACTTCTTGCCCCCCTCAACACTAAAGTTTACAACCATATTTTTATCTAGAATTTGTGTGACTGACAACAAGTTGTTCACCAATCCTGGAACATAGATAATCTTCTCAATATGGCACTTGCCATCAGGAAGAGTAACAGATATTGTTCCTTCTCCCTGAAACTTGTAGGTTTTATCATCGACAATAGTCACAGGTTTGCCCTCTTTGGCCTCAAAATACTCAAACCATGATTTCTCACTAGTCATGTGCTTACTGGCTCGAGAATCGACATACCAAATAGGATCCATCTGCTTGGATACTATGGTAGTCATGAGCACTTTGTGTGCTCTCTCATAATCCTTGTTAGATTATTCAATAGCAACATTCACTTGCTATTGTTTGTTATTTTGTGGTTTGTTATGGCCTTTCTGTTTTGATTGTTTATTCTTATGCCAACATCTGTTTGTATCATGACCTTCTTTGTCATAGATCTTGCAATATCTCTTTTTCTGTTGAGGTTGAGTTTGTTTCCCTTTTGAATCCTTTTGAGAACTACCTCCCTTCTAAAAATTACCCTTCTTCTTGTTTTACCCCTTCCTGTTGGTGTATAGGGTAGTGTTAGAAGAATCATCTCACTATAGTTGGCATGCCTCCTCTTCTTGAAGCATATTTACCAACTCAACATAGGTAACTTGTCTCTATGATACATGAATGGAGGTAATCAACACTCTAAAAGAATCCAGAAGAGCTCTCATTACCACTGAGGTAAGGAGCTTATCATCAACTGGTGCTACTAAGGAATTTAATTTTTCTTTCAACTCAGACACTCTTCAAAGAAAATTTTCAACCGTCTCTCCTTGTTTCATGCTTAGACTGTGTAATTGAGATTGAAGGAATAGAATGGTGGATTCATTCTTCCCTTCATATATAGTTTTAAGGGCATCCCATGCCGCTTTACTATTTGGATAGTCAACAATATGAGGTTGAACTTCATCAAAAATAACAAGTAAAATGAGCACCTTTGCTTTGCTATCTTTCTTGTCAAAGTCTTTTTGATCAGCAGTTAGAGTTGTTGCTCCAGCTATAGATGAAGGTCTTATTGTTGTTCTAGAAACAATTTCCCAAAGATCATCCATCTCTAGGATTGCCTTCATTTTGTTTTTCCATGGTGTATAATTTAGACCTTTCAATAATTGATGAGCATCAGTCATTAGTTTTGCAAACATTGTGAAGGTTCCTTATAACACCAAATGGTCACCCCTTCGATATACCTTAATTCTAGGTTGTTATACCATACAAAATACCCGCCCTTACATGAGGGAGACTATAGGTATTTTGAAAAACCAAAAAAATTACCCGCCCTTATGTGAGGGAGACTATAGGTAATTTTAATGATTATATGATATGTGGTACTTATGCGGTACTGAAAGGGAATCACCTCGTTGATGGCACCAACCTTAGAAAGCCTTCAATCTGCATGCATGGGGTGTAACTTCCCCTAAACACTTTGGATATCCAAAATTTCTTCTGGATTTAAGCCTAAACATGAGAGTGATTGGGGTAGTGGATGGAGTGAAACAATAGCAAAAGAAACTGGCACTTTCTATATCTCTCTATTGAATGTGAATTTGCAAAAAAAAATGGTTTATTTTTTATTTTTTTCTTTTTATGCTTTATGCTTTAGAAGTAAATTCTAAAAAATGAAAGCATCCATACAACATTAAAGCATAAAAAATCACCCTAGGTGTCAGCTACCACCAATAATGCACCTATTACAAGTTTTGCCAAGTTTCTTGTAGAAATGCTTGAAAACAAATTGCTCACTATTTTCCCTTCAATATTTTGAGAAAACATCACTCCCAATCCCCCCTTTATTTGTCAAAAATAAACACTCCCCCATTTAAAATTTTCTTTTATAAATAATATTTCAAATATTTTTTTATAATGAATAGTTAAAAAAAAATAACTTTTAATTTTCATAGTTAAAAAAAGATTACTCAAAAAAATTACCTTTAAAAAAATATTTAAAGAAAATTAAAGTTGCATTTAATTTAAATAAAAATTAAAGAATTAAGAAAAAAAACTTAAAAAAAAAAAAAATTTATACCTTTGTGTAGGGGGGGGTCGACGGGACTCGAACCCGTGACCTGAGGGCTCCCGGAGCCCTTACCACTCGGCTCACAACCGGTGAGCCAGTGGGCTGATTCGGGAGTAATCCTCGGTGCCCTCCACCTTAAAATACCTTCAAAGACGTAAAGCCTTCCACGGCGGTGCTCCCTCAACCACCACCGCTCAGGTAGAGCGCAAGTGGCACTACTCGGGCGGATCCACCGACAGCTCGAGGGTGGCACAAAGGAGGCATTATGGTGGCATGAAGGTGGCTGAGAGGTGGCAGGCTCATAGTGAGCCAAAAAACCTAGCTAAATCACTCAACTCAAAGCTCTCTAAGCTCGTTTCTCCTATGCAATAGCATTTAGACCAATCAAAATCTTTAAAAAATGCAAAACAGGGGAGAACAAACCAGCTCGATGTTTACCTTTGATGCCCGATGTATGAAGAAAATTGGTATTGGAGGGTTGTGGAGGACTTGGATCAGATTTTGATCTAGCCAATGTTCTTCGATTGACCTCTACCTTCCAAAAAAACACTCCTCCTTCGAAGGCACTATGACCATAGTTAACGAAAAATATGAGGTGCAATACTGGTTTGATGACGTTCATAGGTGACAAAGAAGAAAATTATGTGCTGTGTTGGTTTGATTTCATTTTTTTGGAGGCTTCGATGTATTTTATCCCACACATATGGGAAGGGAAATCTTAGAAGGGTTTATTAGACCCTTTACTTCAAAATGGAGTATCTCTTCTCGGGGAGAGGCTCTCACCCGAGAGGGTCATGGGGTAGCCACGGTGTTGTCTCCCATGACATGTAGGTGATGAGCACCAGAAATGCTCATATTTTATACATATTTCTTGGATCAATATGCGGTTGTATAATAAGGATTGCGTACTTTTATAAATGATTATATAGATATTTGATATAATTATGCGTGTTATCTAATTTGTGTGTTTTTAGTATGTTTTGTGGAATTGCAGTTGATTTAGTTAGATTTGGAATAGTCGAAGTCTTTTGATGGACCTGGCACTTTATTTCATTGGGGGTCAATGTAGAGAACATAGGCGCATCCCTAAAACTGGAAGGCACCAAGGGAACAAGTGCCTCCCTATATTCGGAAGGCGCCAAACCAAAGACAAGCGCCTCCCTGCAGTTGGAAGGTGCCAACTAAATATGAGTGCCTCCATGCAGTCGAAAGGCACCAACTGAATACCAGTGCCTCCCTACAATCAAAAGGTGCCAACTGAATACTAGCACCTCCCTACAGTCGAAAGGTACCAAATGAATACCAGCGCCTCCCTATAGTCGGAAGGTGCCAACTAAATACAAGTGCCTCCCTACAGTCGGAAGGTGCTAACTGAATCCAAGCGCCTCCCTACAACTGGAAGGCACCAACCAAGGACAAGCGCCTCCCTGCAACCGAAAGGCACCAACCAAAGGCAAGCACCTCTCCACAGCCGAAAGGCACTAATAGAAGGCAAGTGCTTCTCCACAGCTGAAAGGCACTAATAGGATGCAAGAGCCTCCCTATAATTGAAAGGCACCATTGATTCTTTGCCTGTTTACCAGAGTTGAATGATGTGGATGGTAGTGGCTAGTGCAGTTCTAGCTCTATGTCATGCAGAGCCAAATTGGAGATGCACCAATGTATCCAACCGTCTCACTGATGCCAGGCAAAGCACAAACCGAAATGAACATGCCGCCATCAGAACAGAATTCCAGATGTTGATTGCATTCGCCAGAATATTCTAATTTAGTCTAGGAAGAATCGACTGTTGTAACCACTTCTGTAACAGAAGTTCTACGGGTGTGTTATATAAACACATGCAGATCGTTCTGAGAATATATAGAAATAATTAATAAAGATCCATTTTGAATTGAAGATAGATTGTAATACTTTGATAAATCTATTCTAGTTCCAGAAGTTCTAAGTGCGTGTTCGATCGGGAAGAAGCTGCTGGAGCCTGGGCCCACTCCAAGCCAGTATTTCTTCCCCATTTCATTTTTTGTTTATTTATTTTAATTAGTTTATTGCTTTCATAGGAGCGTTCATTAGTTTTCTAGTTCCAGTATTTGCAGTAGGTTTATTTTTAGAAATTTGTACATGATTTATTTCTGTAGATTTAATTCTATTCTTCTTACGTAATTTATTAAGGAGTGCGGGAATGATTGACAACCATTTCAAGAACACCCCCCAAATGTAGTATTAGCAGATTCACCTCCAGTGGTATTGTAGTAACCTAATTCCAACTCTTCACAAGTTTACGAAGCTCCCTGGGTTGATAATTAAATGCACAGGCATGTGATAGAAATAGGAAACCATTCACCTTGTTTGGCTCGCAACATTTTGGTGCCATTGCCGAGGAAGCATATTAATTAGATTACTTACAATACCCTTAAACCTTCATCTAACCTTGTATGAGTTCTTTGATAAGAAGAGGACCTGACGGTCGCTTTATAAGAACTAATCCATCAGGACCTAAGTCAGCCGAGCATTTTGGATTTGATTTAGACTCGCCTGACCTACCAGCATTCCATTAGAGTGAGGAACCACACTTTGTGCAAAGTGTCACCTCATCCCATCAATAAGGGGAATAACGAATCATCATAAATACCCTGTTGAATAAGACTCCTCTAGAGGAAGCCCTGTTGTGGAAGGCTGTGGAGGATCAGACGATCTCGCCAAAAAACCTTAGAGCATTGACTCAAAAAGTTTTAAATGACCAGAAGGCCATAAACGCTACATTAGAAACCATATTTCCTAAAAAAATGGCAGATAACGATGAAGTCTCATCTGGATTTAGTTTCCCAATAGAGGAGGGAGTAGGAGATACCAAAATGAAAAACATATCCCCTGCTCACCTCTCGTCCTTCTAAGGACACCCAACTGAGGACACTGACCTATTTTTATTCAAATTTGATGTTTTGTGTAGGTTTGTGGATTACAAATCAAACATGCAAAAGTTGAAATTATTTCCTTCTACATTAGACAACGCAGCTCTGCGATGGTTCATCGGTCTGGGAGACAAGCACATCACCACCTGGGACTAGATGAAGACACAATTTTTAGAGAAATATCAAGATTTTGGGAGAGAAAGAGACTCTAGGGAGGAGGTCCTGAGCATGACACAAAGAGAAGATGAGTCTCTCGAGGAGTATTGGGAGAGATTCAGCTTTAATCTTCAACGGTCCCCTCACTCGAAGCTATCTGATAAGTCCCTCAAAAGCATCTTCTTGAGGGGACTTACCAATGAGTCACTGGAGGCTCTCAACATGATCTTTGGAGGTGATGTCTATCAGCATGCTATGGATGACATCTGGAAATTATGCCGAAACTACTTGAGAAGGCAAGGCAAAATCACCGCCAGGACCATTAAGGCGACTGCTTCAGTCACCAAAACAGAAATAGGCAACATGCTGGAGGATTTGAAGAGCGAAATGCTCTCATATCTAGCACTGCAGATGGATACACTGTTGTTAGAAAAGAAGAAACAAGAAAATGATGTAGCATTAGCCTATTTTTCCCAAAATACAGAGGAAGTCAAGCAAAGAATGCATGCCTAGAAAACAAGGTCAGAGTATGCGTAGTTGGCAGGCTGAATCATAAAACTCGATTGTGCCCACAAATGCCCAGTAACCAGGAAGTGACTAAGAGCATGGAGGCCTACTTCATAGGCAATAGGAAGAGTTGGCCACAGCCCCCCACAAGGAATACACCAACTGGAATGCCATCATATGGGGGAGTGTCATACATGCACCAAGGACCCCTCAACCACCAAATATGGGGTGGTGGGGACCATCACCCTGGACGAATGCACCCCTAGCAACATTTCCAAATCAGTAGCCATGGATGCCATATCCATATCCTATGCAGCAGTGGAGAGGCCACAATGCATGGAATCAGACTCCACAGAATGCATCTCCTACTCACATCTAACATAACTTACTAGCATTGCCAGCAGTGAGACCTGCGCAGCTACCAGCACAACTGACAGTAAACTCGAACAATAGAGTAAATCAGCTGACATACAATGTAGAAGATGAGATGTACCATATGTACAATATTTAGCTTAGATAAGGTAGGCAGCTAGGAGTAGAGACACCACCTGTGGTAGAAGAGGAAGAAATAGTAGAGATACCTCCACTTGTAGAAGAGGAGGCAAAAATAGAGGAGACACCTCTGGTAGAAGAAGAAAAAGCACTTGAGATAGTGGAGGTTCCATTTCCTAGCTGGTTGTAGGAACAAAGAAAAACAACACAGCCAGAATTTGACATCTTGTTGAGCTTGAAGAATCTCACGATGACAATCCCATTATTTCAAGCAATTTGAGATGTCCCCATTTACACCAAGGCAATTAGAGAAATGTGTCTAAGGATACTGGGATGAAAAGCTACCCAGACTATCAACGTTGTGGGTAAACTAGAAGATCTAATGATGGGTAGAACACGTCATCCGAAGTATGCAAATCTAGGCAGCCCAGTGCTGACCATAAAATTTGGAGGACATTCCCTATCCAACACATTGGTTGACCTTAGGGCAGCCATCAACGTGATGCCTCAAGAGACCATGCAGAGGTTGTGGCTCATTAACCTGAAGCCAACCACGATAGTGCTACAGTTAGCCGATCGATCAACCGTATCACTAGAAGGGATGCTGGAAGATGTGATCGTAACAGTCAGTGCATGGGAATATCCAGCCGATTTTTTAGTTTTGCAGACCAAGACCAGGTTGGGCAGTTACTCGCTCATTTTGGGGAGGCCATGGATGGCAATAGATGATGCTTACATCAGCTACTGGGATGGGCTAATGACCATATCCAACGGGTAGAATGTCAAAAGGCTGACCATTTCACCGCCAGCTCAGTCTATGGACTCGAAAGAAGAACCCAAGATCATCGAGCATGGAACTATGGATTTGTCCATAATCCAGCTGATGATGACCTTGGAAGAAGTGGCGGAAGAGGATGAGTATGGTGCTATCATGGAGTTTCTCCATGGAGAATTGTCCACCCCTACACTTGGATCACCATTGACTGGCGCCCAAGATCAGCACATTCAACAAATACACGTTGGGCCAGGGAGGAAATTAAACATCAATAGTAGGTTGACACCCACATAGCTAGAAAATTTGGAAGAGCTTCTGGTAAAACACCAGCAAGCATTTGCATGGGACTACACAGATATGCATGGCATCAACCCAAAAATATGTACCCATCAGATTTATTTAGATGACCAGGCAACTCCTAGTCGGTAGCCATAGAGAAGGATGAACCCAGCAATGAAAGACATTGTCAAAGAAGAATTGCACAAAATTTTGTCTATCAAATTCATATATCTAATTTCTGATAGTGAATGGGTATCACCATTAGTGGTGGTCCCCAAAAAGAATGGGAAATGGCAGATCTGCGTGGACTACCGGGCGTTGAACAAGGTGACTAAGAAAAACCACTTCTCACTCCCATTCATCGATCATGTCTTGGACACACTCTCAGGAAGAAAATACTTCTCCTTTCTGGATGGTTTTAGTGGTTACAACTAGATCTAGATAGGGGAAGAAGATCAAGATAAAACAATGTTCACCTTTCCATGGGGAACGTTTACCTATAACATGTTGCCTTTTGGACTGTGCAACGCACCGGCCACCTTTCAAAGGGCAGTGCTTAGTATATTCTTTGATATGATAGGATATTGGGTGGAAGTATACATGGACGACTTCACCACCTATGGAGAAACCTTCGAGGAGGCAATGACAAATCTGGAAAGAGTGCTCGACAGGAGCAAGGAAAATCATTTGTCCCTAAGTAATGAAAAATGTTTTATGATGATGCAGGAAGGCATCATGTTGGGACACCACCTCTCTGTAGAAGGAATAAAAGTAGACAAGAGGAAAATTGAGGTCATCAGAGACCTACCTAGCCCCAGAACACAGAAGGAGGTAAGAATTTTCCTTGGTTCATCCAGGTACTACCAGCGATTTATCACCAAATTTAGTAAGATTTCCAAACCACTGCACACCCTGCTTTCTAAGGACGTAGAGTTCAATTGGATGGGAGATTGCGAAGAAGAGTTCCAATTGTTGAAAGAAAAATTGATATCTGCATCGATCTTACGAGGACCGAATTGGGCCATACCGTTCCATATTTACTATGATGCATCTAACGGTGCGATCGGAGCAGTACTCGGGCAGAAATATGGTGAAGAATTCTATGCCATCTATTATGTTAGTAAAAACTTGGTGGGAGCAGAGCTCAACTATACAGTGATAGAAAAATAATTCCTCGTAGTTATCCATGCAATAAACAAATTCCACCACTATATAATAGGATATAAGGTCTTCATCCATATGGACCATGTGGCTATCAGGTATTGGTGGCAGAATTATCAGATGGCTATTGCTATTGCAAGAATTCGACATCACTATAGTCGATAAACCAAGAAAGGACAATGTTGTGGTAGATTTTCTGTACAGATTGATACCAGTAGATCATAAAGTAGTGGAAGATCAGTTTTTGGATGAACATCTGTTCACTATTAGTGAACAAACTCCATGGTATGTAGACAGCCAATTACTTGGCCATCAGAAGGACCTCACCTACTCTATCCTACCGAGAAAAGCATATGGTCATAGAGAAGAGTGCATCATTCCTTTGGATGGATGGTCTCCTATTTAAAATAGGATGGGACCAAATTATAAGAAGATGCATAGCAGAACAGGAGTTTTTAGAAGTGCTCAAGGCATGTCACGATGAGCCATGCGGAGGACACTTTGTAGGGAAATGAACTACCTACAAAATCTTGTAAGCTAGGTATTTTTGGCCCACTCTATTCAAGGACATGACAACATATACCAGCAAGTGTGATGAGTGCTAGAGGATGGGTAGACCAACCCACCAATATGAAATGCCCCTACAGCCCCAAGTACACTTGGAACCTTTCGATAAATGGGGCATGGACTTCATGGGACCATTTAATCCACCTTCGATGGGAAGGAGGTTTATTTTGGTTTGCATGGATTATGTCACCAAATGGGTGGAAGTGCAGGCATTAAGGGACTCAAAGGAAAGAACAGTTGTCGATTTCTTATCTACCCATATTTTCACATGATTTGGGGTTCCTCGGGAGATAACAATAGACCAAGGGCCCCAATTCACCTCCAAATTGATTGAGGAGCTGATGGAGCAGTATAGAGTTTGGCACAATAAAACCATGCCCTACCATCTGCAGGCGAATGGGCAAGTAGAAGTGACAAACAAGGAGATAGAAAACATCCTGACCAAAACCGTGTAGCAACACAAGAAATATTGGGCCACACGGTTGCCGGAGGCAGTTTGGGCATATAACACCACGTGGAAATCCACCACAGGATGCACACCTTTCCAACTAGTCTATGGAAAAAATGTGATGATGCCCATCGAGTTCAAAATAAAAACTCTAAGGACGGCTTTAGAATTAAATTTGAGCTTGGATGAAGCTCAAAAATAGAGGATTCGCCAGCTAGATCAGCTGGACGAAATTCGACTGGATGCTTTGCAGAGGACGAGAGATTATACGAAGCGAGAGAAAGAAGTGGCATGATAACCACATCAAGCTGAAGAAGTTCCAGGTAGGGGAATGGGTACCTCTGTACGATTCCCAATTCCAAGAAAGGAAGGGCAAACTTATGCAGAGGTGGATGGGGTCGTATGAGGTGGTAGAGCTCATTAGGAACGGGGCGGTGCACATTAAGACAATTGATGGTAGCAACACCATGTTCACAGTTAATGGCCACCGACTATGCCCCTATAATATGTCCAAAACGTTACAGGTGGAGTCTAGAGTAGGTGTGGGGGAGACCCCATCTTGCTAGATCTGGACTAAAATCTCACAGGTGAAATGGTGGGCATGATAGTGCTCACCCAATTTTTTTAATTAGTTAATATAGTTTTTTTAATGTGTGTTTTTTCAGGGACGACGCCCACATGCAAGCTGTAGGCATCCTAATCCAGGGCCTAACAGGCATGAAACATGTCTAACTGCATTTATTTTCCTTTATTTTTTGGTTGCTTTTTGTAGGTGGAGGACCTGATAGCATGAGGCATAGGTATCTGGGAAACCAGGCCTGATTTGGCTCAGCATTTCGACACCGGCTCGTAGGTAGAATCTGGGCAGCATGAAAAAACTAGGAAGGCTTGATCACCCTTTTTCCAGTCAAATCGTTGTCCAGAAGAAGGCACCTTACTACACCCAGAAGGTGCCAAGTCCAGAAGAAGGTGCCTTACTGCACCCAAAAGGCACCAAGTCTAGAAGAAGGCACCTTACTGCACCCAGAAGGTGCCAAGTCCAGAAGAAGGCACCTTCCTATAGTTAGAAGGTGCCAAGTCCACAAGAAGGTGCCTTATTGCACCCAAAAGGTGCCAAGTCCAGAAGAAGGCGCCTTACTACACCCAAAAGGTGCCAAGACTAGAAGAAGGCACCTTACTACACCCGAAAGGCACCCATCTAGAAGAAGGTGCCTTACTGTATCCATAAGGCACCAAGTCCATAAGAAGGCACCTTACTGCATTCAAAAGGTGCCCATCCAGAAGAAGGCATAAAAAAAATAATAATAAAATAAAATAAAATAAATAATAAAATAAATAATATATATAGGTGCCTTTCGTGGTAGGAAGGCACCAAATAAAATAAAAAAAGAGCCAGCCAAATACGCCTTCCAACATCAGGAAGGCACATTCATCCAGACGAATACCCCTTCCAACATCAGGAAGGCTCATTCATCCAGCTGAATACGCCTTCAAACATCAAGAAGGCGCATTCATTAAGATGAACGCCTTCCAACATTGGGAAGGCATGAACCAGAAGGAGGCGCCCCCCACATTGGGAAGACGCATGCAGGCAAAAGAACCTCCCACCAATTAGAGGCACCTCATAGCATCGAAAGGCACATTCGTTCGAAGAAGAGCACCGACAACGTTGGAAAGGCGCTACAAGGGCACCATCCACATGGGGAAGGTACCAAAGAATGCCTCCTGTGTACAACATTTACATCTATCGGATGCCTCGAGTGAAATTAATCATCACATGAATAAACATCAAATGATCATACCCATCCCTCGTGTCACAAGTCAACAAATCAACAGCTACCATGACAACTAAAATGCCAAATCAGGTACGCGCATATTTTTTTGAAAAAATTGAAAAGACTTGTATTAAAACAAAGAACAGTTACAAGTGGGAGAGAGAACATCCCAGCCGAAAGCAAAGAAGCAAGACTACAATAGGGTGCGAAATCATGACATGTCACGAAATCGCGACATGTCACGAAATCGTGACATGTTGCAAAATCGTGACACCAAGCCAGCAGAGACCGCGCCACAGCAACCAATCGCGAAATCGTGACATGTCGCAAAATCGTGACCTGTCGCAAAATCATGGCAGAAAGTCACCGTGGCCGCTAAGAATAAAAAATGTCATGAAATCGTGATGACACAACGCCAAAGCGCCCAGTCACCAGAAGTGTCATGAAATCGCGACAAGAAAACCAGAAGGCGCCTGTTCTCCAGAAGTGTCGCGATATCGCGACCAGTTCTCCCCTTGGCACCAAGTCTGCAAAAGTGTCGTGATATCGCGACAAGTTTTCCCTTGGGCGTCCTTGCAACAAAAGTGTCGCAAAATCATGACAAGATTTCCTCATGGCACCCATTTCTCGAAAGGGTCGCGATATCGCGACAATTTTCACCCATGATACTACTTCTCCAAAACTATCGCAAAATCGCGACGAGTTTGTCCCTTATCATTCTTTCTTCAAATGTGTCGCGATATCGCGACGAGTTATCACCATGGTGCCCGGTTTGCAAAAGTGTCACGAAATCGTGATGACTTTTCTCCTTGGTGCCAGATCTGCAGAAATGTCGCGATATCGCGACGATTTTCCCCTTGGGTGCCCAATCTTCAAAAACGTCGCGATATCGCGACGGCTTTTCCCTTTGACCTCTGTTCACCAAAAATGTCGCGATATCGCGACGTTTTTCCCCCTTGATGCTTGTTTTCCAAAACTGTCATGAAATCACGACGAGTTTTCCCCTTAGCGTGCTTTCTTCAAACGTGTCGCGATATCGCGACGAGTTATCTCCTTGATGCCCAGTCTGCAAAAGAGTCGTGAAATCGCGACGACTTTTCTCCTTGGTGCCAGTTCTGCAAAAATGTCGCGATATCGCGACGATTTTCCCCCTGGGAACCCATTCTTCAAAAACGTCGCGAAATCGCGACAACTTTTTCCTTTGACCTCTATTCACCAAAAATGTCGCGATATCGCGACGATTTTCCCCCTTATCGCACATTTTCCAGAAATGTCGCGAAATCGCGACAGCTTCCAACCCAAGGCTGCGACTGTGAAACAGGTCACAAAATCGTGACACCTTCCCACCAAAAGCCGCGACGGCACAACAGGTCACAAAATCGTGACAGTTTCCCTCTAGAGGCCGCGGCGGTGGAACAGGTAGCGAAATCGCGACAGCTTCTCCCCAAAGGCCACGACGACGCATCATGTCACAAAATCGCGATAGCTTTCCAACAAAGGCCGTGACAGCGCAACATGTAGCGAAATCGCTACACCTTCTCTCCAGAGGCCGCGATGGCGCAACAGGTAGCGAAATCGCGACAACTTCTCCCCAAAATCCGCGATAGCGCAACATGTCACGAAATCGCGACAGCTTTCCAGCATAAGCCACGACGGCGCAACAGGTCACGAAATCATGACAAAAACCATCCTTAGCATTTTTCTTGCTCATTGTTGCAGGGTTCGTTCCAGACCTTGTCTAATCACTTCATCAACCAGAGGCATGTCACTGTGCAGCTGCACCCCTACCTCTTTCTCGGCACCCATCTTTGCAAGGAAATCTGCCACCTTATTAAGATCTCGACTCGCATAGACTGGGATCACGTCATCTAATTCCTTCCATAGTTCCTTGATTTGAGAGATCAGAATCTGCAACTTCCAGGCTTTCGGAGAAAAGTTCCGCATGCAATCAAGAGCGCCAACCAGGACTTGAGAATCGGATTCAATAATTATCCTTCGATGACCCTGCTTGACAGCCCAGATGGAGGCAGATTTGATAGCAATGGCTTCAGCTTCATTGTTTGTGGCTCTACCCAAGCCTTGCAGTTCCCAATAGAGCACTGTCCCTGCATGATCCCGACAAACAACACCGATACCCGCACTACCCGGATTGCCTTTTGTAGCACCATCAGTATTGATTTTGATCCAACCTTCTGGAGGAGGTTTCCAGCTAGCTCTGTCTTGGCTCTCTTCCCCCTCAACTCCCTCTTCCAGAGGCCCAAGACCAACCTAATTTTCCGCTTCAGTATAGATGGCAATAGTTTTTGTGACTTTGCTCCAGATGACCTGCCAAACTCCATCAATTGAGGAGAAAGTTTCCCTAAAAATCTGAGCATTTCTCTCCAGCCATACTTGCCACCAGATGAAAAGAACACCAAGTTCCCAACCAATGCGGAGAGCTACAGATTTAAATCTACCTCTTTTCCATTTTTCCCAAATATTGGCACGATTCAGATCACCATTGGCCTGGAGTTTATAGTGAGAGAACCAGCGCTTCCAGATCTGACGCGTAAAAGGGCACTCGAACATCAGGTGATCAGCAGTTTCTTCATGCTTGTGGCATAGAGCACACTGAGAGGGACCGATGATTCCTCTACTTCTGAGATTGTCAAAGGTGAGAATTCCTTTGTGCATAAACTGCCAGGCAAAGAAGTTGACTTTCGGCCAGCCCTTGGAATGCCAAATCTTTCTCCAATCCTGAACCGAAAATGAGTGTGGGGGAGGCTCTGGGAGGATCTTCTCATAGCCGTCCTTTACAGTATAAACCCCAAGGTTCCCATAGCCCCAAGCTATTTCATCCTCCTCATCCCTCCCTGTGAGGAACCTTTCTGTCAAGATTTTATTCAAGATGGGTGCCAGCTCCGGTGGGATAGTAATTGGCCACTCCTCCCACCTTTTAAACTTTTTAAACTTATACCCCCCCAATTGGATGGTGTTAAAATAGCTTTCAATTTGAATCCAACCCTTGGCTTCTATAGCGGATTTGACTGGAAGTAATTCAAGAAAAGTAGCAATGATGGGAGGATACTGATCCCATGAATCAGTCCAGAAACGTGCCTTGTCCCCTCTCCCCACTTTCCAGAATAATTGGTCTTTGATGACCTGAGATCCAAGCTTGAGAGCCTGCCACACTAAGGATCCAGTGCCATCCACGGGGAAATGGCCCACCTCATTGTGGTGGACATGACCTAAATATTTACTGGTGAGGATTCTGCTGAATAAGGAGGTTGGCTGGGAAATCCACCTCCAATACAGTTTTCCAGCCAATGCTCTGTTATTAAGCTTGGAGCTTCTCAGTCCCAGCCCTCCTTTATCCTTAGGCTGGGTAACTTTATCCCACCCAACCAAGGCCCATTTTCTCTCCCCTTTTGCACCTTCCCACAAAAATCTTCTTGCCATTTTGTCCAGCTCTTTCCATATAGTATGAGGGGCAGCCAGGATAGAGAATTTATAGATAGGCATGGCCTGAATAACTGACTGCAAGAAAGTTAATCTACCCCCATAGCTTAACCATTTGTGAGACCAATGATTCATTCTATCTTTGATACCTTCCAATAGTTCCTTCCAGATATCTATTTTTAATTTTTTGAAATGCAAGGGAACTCCCAAGTAAACAATTGGAAGAGAAGTCCTTGTGAATCCCAGGATCTCAATAACTCTATTCTGCAGTCTTTGGTCAAGATTGAAAAAGACCACTTTGGACTTCTTGTCATTTAGGGCCTGGTTTGAAGCCCTAAGGTAAACATTAAGAGTATCCCTGATTCCTCTGGCTTCCCTAAAACTGGCCACACCAACCAATCCAGTATCGTCCACAAACTGCAAGTGAGTCAAAGTTTCCTCCCCTACCTTAATACCTGTTAACAGGCCTTGTTGCCTTCTCCTCAAGAAAAGTCTACCTAGTCCTTCAGCCAAAATGAGGAAAAGATAGGGAGAGCAAGGGTCTCCTTGACGAAGGCCACGAGTGGCTCCAAAAGGGTGCGAGGGAAGACCCTTGATAAGAACCGAATAAGAGGGCGTAGAGACACAGCTCATGACCCAATCAATCCATTCCTGGGAGAAGCCAAAGGCTGCCATAAATCTAGACAAAAAGCTCCACTCCACTCGGTCATAAGCCTTGGACATATCCAGTTTAATGAACATTCCTTTATTACCAGATTTTTGCATAGAATGGATAGCCTCCTGAGCAAGAACCACCCCATCCAAGATTTGTCTTCCCTCAACGAAGCCCCCTTGTTCTGAGGAGATGATGTTGTGAAGGAGAGGTTTGAGCCGCTCAGCCATTATCTTAGTGATTATTTTATAAATCACATTACATAAGGCAATAGGTCTGAAATCAGAGATATGAATCCCCTCCTCCCCTTTTGGAATTAAAGTGATAAAGGTGTGATTTATTGCCCTAAGCATTCTTTTATTAGTTCTGGATTCCTCTGTGACAGCCAAAACATCCTCCTCCAAAGTATCCCAAAAGGCCTGAAAAAATTCAATAGGAAAGCCGTCTGGACCTGGAGATTTGCCAGTACTCATACTAAAGACCACATTTTTCAATTCATCTCTATCAATGGGTCTAAGTAGGGCCTGATTGTCTTCTTCAGAGATAATAGAAGGTATGACATTAATAACTTCGTTCTGAGCCTCAACATCTTGCTCCATACTTTCTTTAAAGAGATTAGAGAAGTACTCGATTGAATGATAGTGCATACCAGGAAGAGTATCAAAGGAGTGACCATTCTCATCTTTTAGGGCTTCCATGTTATTCAGCTGTCTTCTAGCGCAAGCTGACCGATGAAAGAATTTGGTATTTCTGTCCCCTTCTGATAACCAAGTATTTCTTGCTCTCTGTTTCCAGTAAATCTCCTCTTGGTTATCAATGGCCTCAACCGCATTGCGCAAGGCATCATCCTCACATTTGAGTTGTTCAGTAATAATTCCTTCCCTAAAGAGTTTTTGAACCTCCTCCCATCTGGCCACCAAGGGGGCCTTTTGAAGCTGGAAATCTGACTTATTTTCTTTCCTCCATTGTTTCAGCTGAAGTTTGACAAAATGAAGCTGCTTATGAAATCTAAACATTGTTGTCCCAAAAGGTGGACGGCCTTCTTCCCACCATTTTGGAATTTTCTCTCGAAGGTCCTCCTTTTGTAACCAAAAGTTCTCAAATTTAAAAGGCCTGTGATGCTGCCCTGTCATAGTCCCTCCCTCCAACAAAATGGGAAAGTGATCTAAAACTGGGCCCTCCAAAATCTGGAATTTAGTGTTCCACTTTACAAAAGCCTCCTCCGAGACCAGAAAGCGGTCTAGCTTGACCTTCCTACTGTGTGGCTCCTTCCTCTTGTTAGTCCAAGTAAAGTAGGTTCCAGGACCTTTAACATCCACTAATTGAAAGGCCTGGACTTGGGCAATCAAAAGCCGATCCCCTGGATCCAAAAATGGAGTACCACCTTCCTGATCTCGAGCAGATAATTTTGCATTAAAGTCTCCTGCAATAATCCAGTCGAAGTGCTCCCTAGAGGACCTCATATTATGTACAACATTCCATTGAAGCCTCTGGCCCTCAAGGTCTTGGGCCCCATAAAAATTAGTGATTAAGACATGTTCAGCTGTGACATTATTCCTAAAATGAGATGTGAGAACACCCCTCCAAGCTATATGTTCTAGAGCAGTCCAGTCCAAGGGATTCCAAAGAGTTACAATCCCCCCGGAAGCACCTTGGGCAGCCACATCCATATAACCAGCACCCCTCCAGATTCTATTAACTGTTTTATACATAAGATCTAGAGACATTTTCGTCTCTTGAAGAAGCAAAAAGTTTGTTCTACATTTTCCTAAAAGTCCTTGAACAGCAGATTGATGGGTTCTACTGTTTAAACCCCTAACATTCCAAGATTGAATAATCATTGAAAACCTTGAGAGCAGTAAGAATCAATTGTCCTCACCGATCCTCCATTGATCAGCTTGTCTCCTTGAGCTGCAATCAGGTCCTTATTTGACTTTCTGCCCGCTCCTTGAGTGTTGCTATTTTTGGATCTCTTTTCCACCTGAGATATCCCCAGGGCTGGCCTTTCTCTATTTTTTTTTGCAATTCCCATGCTGACATCCTTAATTACTGGTGGCGCTTGGGAGTGCACTATCAGTGCCCCTGCATTTTCTGGCTGTAATGACTCAGTGGGCTCAATCACCTGTTCTAAGACAGGAGGAGAAGAAGGAGAAACATGAGTGTGGGCATGGACCTCAGTATTCCCATCCACGCCAACCATGTCGTGGTCCTCCTGATCCACTAATGTCTTAAAAATTTCATATCTGTTGGCTGGCTTGGATTGTAATTGCTCCTTACCGTTTTTCTTTTGCTTTCTCCTTCTTTTTGCCTGTTCAAAGCCATCTTTCTGACCCTCATTTTCCTGAGGAGTATTGGGTGTTTCTTTGGCGGGAGTAGACCTACCCTCTCTGGGGCGATTTGGCATACCGTGCGGGGCTTCCATTTTGGTGCTCAAAATATTCGGGCAAAACCTGGCCAAATGCCCATGTTTGTGGCAGACTCTGCATCTGAAGGGCAGAGCCTCATAGTCTAACTGTTGGATCCAAGATATTCCTGCCAGTTCCAGTTCCACCTCTGTCGGTAAAGGCTGGCTGATATCCATTTCCACGCAGATTCTAGCATAGACTCCAGAGTTACCTTCAATGGTGTCCCTGGAAATGCCCAGGTGTCTACCCAGAGAGTTACCAATCATTTCCAGGACCTGCTCCCCCCAAAACTCCATTGGAAGAGCGTACAGCCGGATCCAAACTGGGACAGCCATGGGTTCGATGCGAGGATCAAAGCCCACTCTCCAGGGTTGAACAAATAACCCTGCAGGGCCGTGGTTTCTCTTCTCCGACTCAAACGCCCTGTTTCTATCAGCTAAAGAAGAAAAGCTAACAATGAAATAACCGTTGCTAATAAACCACAGGGAGTACTCACCAAGGGGCTCCCAGTTCTGTCGGACCCAAGTGTTCAAGAAATTCAGGGTAGGTCGGATACCCATGAATTTACAAATCAAATCATGTTTGGCTTTGTATAGGATTGTATCTTCGACCAGCTTTGGTTCGATTACAATCTTTGGTCTTGAGGCAGATTGGGGAAGACAACCGTTGACTCGATGTGGTGCTGAACTCTTGCCAGCATTCTTGAAGATCGTATTCAGAGTATTTCGCTGAGCTTCACCGTTAGAAGACGAAGGATTGTCTTTTAGCAGTTCTGCATAAGAGCTCTTCCTCCCAGAGAGAGGGTCTGGAGGAGACCACATTGGGCCCTCCTGAAGCAGCAAGTGAACGTTCAGATCCACAATATCAAAGCACTATGGGAAACCACCTGATGTCCTGGATTATCCTTCGCTCCACAAACCCTAGAACATCGCCTGTCACCTACGCAGAAAAATTCCCGCCAAATCGCCAGAGCTCGTTTCATCTCCAAACTCTTCCGTCTATATTCCGGTACGCACATATTAAATCAAATATTTTATATAATTATTTATAAATACGTAGTACCAAAAAAAATATAGCTGGCATAGAGATCGTACCCCCCATAGCCGAAAACATGTGCTAATGATAGGGTGCCTTCTATAACTACTAGGGTTAGGCGTATTTTCTATAATAATGCACCTTCCTAAAGAAGGAAGGACAAAAAAAAAATATAGCAGTAGAAGGTTCCATGGGAGGAAGGTCCAAGAACCACACGATCAAGAAGAATGAACCCAGTGACACTGATGGGATTAGAGGGGCAGTAAAGACCCAATTCAAAGCCAAAGGGTGGCTTGAATACTGCACCCTGGTCAGTCAGGGCCAGGACGTGGAGGCAGCTAAAGAATTTTCCACCTCTTTGAGGGGCGATGCGGCCCAAGTATAAGGGATGGAAATTCCAATCACCCCTGAGTTCATCTCACAGGCGACTAGATTGCCTCTCATGAGGGAATGTATATACAAGGGCGGAGTATTAAAACTATATGCCAAAATACTACTACCAAGAGGAAATGTGCAGATAGATAGGGAGGGGTTACTCAAAAATAGTATCCCCATGAATATGCGGAAGATGTTCGAGTAGATTGCTCAATTCTTCACATGCATAGGGAAGTATACCCATCTACACCTTAATCATGTGCACTTCCTCAATCACCTAGTGCATGGGAGGAAATTAAATATACCTTTCTACCTGGCAAGTGCTCTAAGAGATGAAGCAGCTTGGTACTAGAAAGGGGCACCATCCGCCTTAGCCCACCATGATCTGATATCAGTATTAGTCTGCCATGCAGAATCACAAGGACAGAACCACAACGTAGAGGGAGATTGCAGCCAAATAGAGCAACACAATGTAGTTGCCAAATTAGGGCAAGGTGACACATCCCCTATAGAAGAGATAACAAACATTGGGCAATTGGCATTGCCTTATTTCCTAGGAGGAGCAGAGCAGTCATCGGTGCCCAAAGACATAGAGGACAAAGGGCATTCCCTAGTGCCTGAGTATGAGGAGGAAGGAGCACCACTCGCAGGTAGTGAGGATGAACCAATTCCCAGGAGGAAACTTCTATGATGATTCCTCTTGAGAGAGGAAGGAAAGAGTGACATAGAGATAGACGTTGTCACCCAAACCCTTTGAGAATTAATGAACCAGAGCCCACAAAATGAAGGAACTTCTAGGAGTAACGACCAGATCGATGCGATATTGGAGGAGGCACTTGACTAGCAAACTGATTGCTGGATGGCATAGCAGATTCTGGAAGATTGCTAGAACCATAATAAAAGGGATTTGGAGGAAAGGGATAGATGAATCACTCAGCTTAAGTAGCTAGTCTGATAGTTGTAGGAGGAAAATCAAATGCTCCATGACAAAGGAACAACAAGACAGGAGGCATCCACTCAGAATAATTGGGCAGAAGAAGTGTCGACAAACTCTCCCACATCCATCGAACAATTATTTTCTTCAGGGGAGATTCGATCGCACACCCGACAGAACAGCCCGGAGGCAGGAGAGGATTCCTCTATTTTTAGGGGTGAAAAGGAAAGAAGTCCTACGATGCCCCCTGTCATTGTCCTGAGTGACATAAAGCAGGATGAATTTCTCCAGTAGTAGATAAGACCAGAGGATACGGAGGACCTCCCCAGGCCTAAATAAGGAGAAGAGCCTGAGGGGTCAACACCAGGTAGACAGGAGAACGAAGGATCACCCCCGGAGATAGCAACACAACCGATACTTCGGAGTAAAGAGAAGTCCCCAAAGGAGAAAGAAGAGACCCCGGTCCGAGCTGCCACATTTTTTATAGAGGCCAAGGCAAAGAGGCCCAGGACGGCTTGACAAATGATGAAAGTGACCTTCATCGAGTCAGAGGAAGACAAATGGGACATGCAGCTGTTTGTCGAAAGGCAAAAATAGTTTGAGTAGTTGCACAACAAAATGAAAGTAGCCAAGGCGGCCAAGAAGGCATCCTCAAGGATAAAAGGAGATTCTAGAATCTGCATCAATCTGACAAAATACAACCAGTTTTGGGACATCTATGGTTCATCTCGAGGGCAACCTTCCATGATGAGGAGGTACTTAGAACAGTGGGGAGTATATGGCCCACAACTGGAGGCCACTGTAATTGCAAAGGAAAATGTAGGGCTTACCCCTGAAGTGGTCAAATTATACAAGGCCCAAGTAGTGCCTTCCAGAGGGGATAACTCGGATATCCCTCTGGCAGTGGTCAAACCTCCAGATGCTGACCTCTGGCAAGCTGCCGAAGCTGCATTTCAATCGATAGGAACAACACTGGCTAGACCACCATCGGTAGCGGCCAGAACAAGAATGGGAAAATTAACAACCGTAGTTTCCCATAGGCAAAGGCAAACCACACCTTCACATGCTGGCATGAAAAGACAAAATTAGGCCACAAGGGCAGCCGAATCCTCCAAGATATGGCGACAATGAAAAGTCAGAGGGCTACCTACAGTTTGTATGCCATGAGGGCGTGGCATATGTTAGACATGGGGGGATGATGAGCACCAAAAATGCTCATATTTTGTACATATTTCTTGGATCAATTTGTGGTTGTATAATAAGGATTGCGTACTTTTATAAATGATTATATAGATATTTGATATAATTATGCGTGTTATCTAATTTGTGTGTTTTTAGTATGTTTTGTGGAATTGTAGTTGATTTAGTTAGATTTGGAACAGTCAACGTATTTTGATGGACCTGGCACTTTATTTCAATGGGGGTCAACATAGAGAACATAGGTGCCTCCCTACAACTGAAATGCACCAAGGGAACAAGCACCTCCCTATAGTTGGAAGGCACCAAACCAAATATGAGCGCCTCCTTGCAATCAAAAGGCACCAATTTAAAACGAGTGCCTCCCTGCAATCGAAAGGCACCAACTGAATACTAGTGCCTCCCTGCAGTTAGAAGGTGCCAACTGAATACCAACACCTCCTTGCAGTTAGAAGGCACCAACTGAATACCAGCACCTTCCTACAGTTGGAAGGCATCAACTGAATAAAAGCGCCTCCCTGTAGTCAAAAGGCACCAACTGAATCCAATCGCATCCCTACAATTGGAAGGCGCCAACCAAGGACAAGCGCCTCCATACAATCGAAAGGTTCCAACCAAAGGCAAGCTCCTCTACACATTTAGAATGTGCTAATAGAATGCAAGTGCCTCTCCACAGCCAAAAGGCGCTAATAGGAGGCAAGCACCTCCCTACAACTGGAAGGCGCCACTAATTATTTGCCCGTTGACCAGAGTTGAATGATGTGGATGGCAGCGGCTGGTGCAGTTCTAGCTCTACATCATGTAGAGCCAAATTGGAGATAGAACCAATGTATCCAACCATCTCATTGATGCCAGGCAAAGCACGAACCAAAATGAAAACATCGCCATCAGAATAGAATGCCAAACATCGATTGTATTCGCCAGATTGTTCTAATTTAGTCTGGGAAGAATCGACTATTGTAACCACTTTTGTAACAGAAGTTCTATGGGTGTGTTATATAAACACACATAGATCATTCTAAGAATATATAGAAATAATTAATAAAGACCCATTTTGAATTGAAGATAGATTGTAATACGTTCATAAATCTATTCCAGTTCCAGAAGTTCTAAGTGCGTGTTCGATCGGGAAGAAGTTGCTGGAGCCTGGGCCCACTCCAAGACAGTATTTCTTCCCCATTTCCTTTTTTGTTTATTTATTTTAATTAGTTTATTGCTTTCATAGGAGCGTTCATTAGTTTGCTAGTTCCAGTATTTGCAGTAGGCTTATTTTCAGAAATCTATACATGATTTATTTCTATAGTTTTAATTCTATTCTTCTTACATAATTTATTGAGGAGTTCAGGAATGATTGACAACCATTTCAAGAACACCCCCCAAACGTAGGATTAGCAGATTCACCTCCAGTGGTATTGTAGTAACCTAATTCCGACTCTTCGCAAGTTTACAAATCTCCCTGGGTTGATAATTAAATGCACGGGCATGTGACAGAAATAGGAAACCATTCACCTTGTTTGGCCCGCAATAGTAGGCCCTTTCGATTGTCGAATGTGTGGTCATTATTTACCCTTTCGATCTCCTCTTTTGACCTTCGATCCTCTTTTGACTTCAGTCGAATGCTTCACCTCTACGACCGAATGGTCGAAAAAAAATTTCAATGAAAAAAAATGAGAAATTAAAAAAAATTCTCAACCTCCTTAGCCTATCAAATTCTAAGAAAAAAAATTCTCAATCTCCCAAGTTGTGCCTCCAGAGTGACGATGACGGAGAGAGTGGAATTTTCTCTGATACCATGTGAGAAGCGAAACACATTTGATTAATTTGACGAAGTATAAATACAAACAATAGGGCCAGGATTAGCCCGAAGGTTGTGGAACCACCCGAGACAAATATAGGTGGAGTTGTAACAAATAACAACTAGCCTAATATTAATCAATCTAACAATATAAGATTGTTACGATTGAATTAATTAACAAATGAAATATTGAAATATATTCTAACACATTACACATGTACATAAACAATCATAAAAACACCAACTAGGGGGAGTTCAAGGTCTTACACCTTCCCCATAAATCACATCAAATAATCAATCAAGCAAATTGGGGGAGTTCAAGGTCTCACACCTTCCCCATAAATCATATCAAACAATCAATCAAGCTACCTTAAAAATCACATTAAACATTCACATTTCAAAATCATCTGCTAGGTTCAAAAGGTTGCATCCTTTTGTCAAATGTTGCACCCTTTGCCTCACATTCATGAACACAATACATCCAATTCAATTTAGTTTCATGCATTCATCAATTAAATTCACTAGCTTAGATCCCCAAGTGAACCTCGTATGTAATGATATACTCTAGTCAACTAGTGGTTGTGGTGACATTTTATCCATGCAATCTGGCAGAATGAGTAGATTACCATAAGGAAACTTGCAATTACATCAATTCAAAAGGATCCAAAGGAACCAAGCTCCTTTGATAAAAAAAAAAGGGGGCTCCAAAGGAACCCACACCCTTTGGTCAAAATTTCAATTCAAAAGGCTCCAAAGGAGTCAAGCTCCTTTGGTAAAATTCACTTCAAAAGGCCCCGAAGGAACCAAAACTCCTTTGGTCATAATCAAACCAAAAGGATCCAAAGGAAACAAACTCCTTTGGTCACATTCAATTCAAAAAGCTCCAAAGGAATCAAACCCCTTTGGTCACATTCAATTCAAAAAGCTCCAAAGGAATCAAATCCCTTTGGTCACATTCAATGTAAAAAGCTCCAAAGGAATCAAACCCTTTGGTCACACTTGAAAAAATAATAAATCCAAGGGAAACAAACTCCTTTGGTCAATTCAATTCAAAAGGCTTCAAAGGCACCTACTATTTGGTAAAATAAACCCAAAAAGCTTCAAGGTACCCAAATTCCTTTGATTTAAAAAAAAATAAGGCAATCATCAAAACATAAAAAATAAAAAAAACCATGTTATGTTTTCTTTCCAATTCAAAAACATCAAACACTAAAAACATTTCCACGAATCTTTTGTCTTACAAAAACATAAAACACCAAAAACATTTCAATGCATCTTTTGTCATACAAAAAAAAACACAAAATAAATCATGCATTTTCCAAAAAAAATCCCAGAGATATCTCAATTCCTTTGGACAAAAAAAAATTCAACAGGCTCTCGAAAGAATAGATGTGTTCTCATCTCAACTCCCTAAGAAGTCCATGAGGCTTGACTGCTCCAAGGGATAGAGGTGTACCTTTCCTTATTTCACTTAGCCTCAAGTGATCCTCGTATACAATAACTTATACTATATACCTGGAGGTTGCAACGACTAGAAATCCGTGCAATATGATAGGATGGTAAGTTACCATAAGGCCCTTGAAAATTGATTCACCTAATGCAAGAAATAAATTGTTATCATCTCAATTCCCTAAGAAATCCATACAGCTGGACTAATCCAAGGGATAGAAGTGCACAATTATCAACAATGGTCAAAATCGCAATTGAAACAAAATAAAAAACATCCATATCATTCCAACCATTATCATCTGTAATATTTCTTTCATAATTTCATATCTTCTCCATCGACTCATCGCTTTAAGGGAAAGACAAAATCAACAAATTTAATTTCACAATCAAAGTCAACACTCAAAACACACAATTCTTGCAAAATACGCTCATTAAAATGAGCATGTTTTTCATGATTGGGGTAACACAACTTGAATTTTATTTGTTTCACCTTACACAAATCCCCTTAAAATGCAAATGGCTACAAAAACATTGTAAAACCCTCCAAATAATCATCTCACATCATGATCATATCGAGTGAACCTTGTATCTAGTAATTTACTCTAGAAACCTGGCATTTGCAACGTTTGGTTATCCATGCAATCTGATAGGATGGATAAATTACCATAAGGACACTAACAAAATAATTTCACATTATCATGTTTGAAATTAAATCAGCTAGGTCCCTAAATATTTAAGCTTAGATGTGTTCAAAATAGATTTGCACAAGGTTATCCTTAAACCCCTTCCATTGGGTCAAAAGTAGAAAACAACCAAACACAATTTAGTAATAATTAGAAATCACTTGAGTATCAAATTCTCGAATGACTGGTTCCTTGAACCCATCATTTGGAAGGAATTGCTAAAGTTAAGTGGAACAAGAACTCCAAATGTGGTCAAATATTTTACCACACATTTTGCACATAAATAAATCCAAAGGTAAATTTGCAAGAACACAAATAATCCCAAAATTGGGGTATCAAGTTGATCAAAATGATATACATTTGCATCACATCCACATAATTCAATAAAACACCTTTCATCATCCAAATTTGGTCAATTGGCTCGTGGGTTTCATCCTTTATCCATTCGCCAATTGAGGGGGTAAGCAAACAAATCAAAAATTTCAAAAAAATCATTCATTCTTTGGATCGAGAAGATTTGAATAAATTCGTCCATCATATAAAACCATGTGTCTTTTGTTTTTGCACCATATTGTGTTTCACACAATACAATACAAAAAGGGACATCTATAGACACTAAAATCTAGGCATTTGCATTTCATCACATAATTTTGCATATTAAATTATATGCCTAGGTCTAAACTTAGGCATATAAATTACTGCACATTTCACCCACATTGCACATCACAATTCTGCATAATAATATATACCTAAGTCTAAACTTAGGCATATAATTCCTGCACATCATTCATTCGCATTGCACATTTCAATTTTGCATAACATTATGTGCCTAAGTTTTGAATTAGGCATAAAATCCTTCACATAATTATATTTTCTAGATTTTATTAAATTTGGAAAATATCCTCCTAGGATACCCTCTCTCCTCACTTGACATGTGTCCTAGCCACATCACCATCACCTCTTTTCCACCTCTCATACACCCTTGTCCCCTTTGTCCCTTCACATGGGACAACCCTTACACCTCACTCCACTTGCACCCACATCACCCTAGTTAAGTGAGACACCTTGGGTGACTCACTATAACTATCCCCCTCCATTTGGAAGCCCAATATTTCCACTTGGTAGGCCTAGCTTGCCACCTCTCATTTCCCTCCAAAATCTAAAATTACCTATAAAAGCAATACCGGTCCATAAAGCAAAGGAGGACAGAAAAGGACATCGTCAGGCTACTAGAATCATCGCAGGGAATCACCAACATTCGTAGAGTTCATACTGTCAGGGTCTCAAATATAAATTTTAGTATTTATTTCATATCTGCATAACCATACATTCATGGTTACACAATCCCAACCGCAGGTCCATGGTTTCTAAATTGTGCATCCATGGTTACACAGTCACAACCATAGGCCTGTAGTTCTACTGAAATGACCAAAATGTTTGTGGTCAGATTTTTCTCATCCGTACTTGGATTGAGCTGAAATTTTTAGGGTATGTTCTTGACATCCCCTATAATGTCTCCACTAAGTTTTAGGACATTTGGATCAATATAGATCAGTAAGTTATTCATTTGTTAGAAAGGCATTTCTATTTTAATTTCTATATCTCCTACAAGCATTTCTTGCAAGGGTTTTCATTTGCATTAGTTTTCAATCATTTATACATGTGCTACTAACCCTTGTTTTATTTCCATGTGTGTAAGATATAGGTATTTGAATAGCTATTGAAGTTTTATTGGTCCCTACAGTGGATACCAAAGCCCACTCACCCCTTGAATCTATAGCTAAGGAATGGAGAACACACAAGCTCATTGAAGATTTGGAAGACCCCTTTCCTATCAACATCATTGTATTTTAGAAGAGAGGCAGATAAAGCATTGTAACATTACCCCCAACACATTTGGGGTAATTCAAAATCTTTGTAAAATTGTATCAATATCAATACAAAGGATCATTTTTGGCAATCTTCTCTCTTTCTTGTGTATCTTTGTTTGTGTTTAGTTCTTTTGGTTGCACAAATATTCAATCAAAACACTTCTTCAAAAAATCTAGCTCATCAAAATAACCTCTTATAATTTTAATTTCATCATAACCCTTTTCAGAAATATATCTAAAAAATAATCTGAACTCTACTTATGACTCCCTACTTAATATTGCATTAATTAAATAAATCACTTTATAAAATAATGCAATAAATCAATTTCCAATTTTTCTTAGGTAAATAAATTTACCCTAGACAAAATAACCTTTCAACACTTAGGTTAATATCATAACCTAACTTCCACCTTATTCCTCCTCAGACCTTAGCAATATGTAAATATAATTTCTAACTTTCACCTTATTCCTCCTAAGACCTTAGCACATGCAAATTAAAATAATTTCAAAAACTTTATTACCCTTTTTCGTAATCCACAAGGCTCGAAATTGCACCACTCTCTTCACAGTGCCTTGGCCATGTCTTGCACGTTGTGTGAGCCACATGATCCTTTGATGCCTTAAAGTGCAATATGCACTTTGACCTCCTCACGACCCTCAAGAGCCTTTGGCTCTTCCTTCGACACGACATCCACTACCACACTTGCAATTCGGAGGCACTTGATTAAATTTTGCATGAGCTTCGAATATTTTGGATGCACACATTTAAATCGGATGCCAAACTTTGGTTTTTCTAACGTATAAATACCTTATGCCCTCTTTACCATGCACGTCAGCGGAGGATGATGCATTGGGATTCAACGCTAACATTTGCCTTGTTAATATTTTAATTTATAATTATTTAAGTTCAGTAGAATTTAAATATTATAAATTTAATATTTTACATCCTCTTTGGGCTTTATTAAAAATTAAAGCCTCCTTAGGTTTTTAGAAAAACCTTTTTAATTTGCCCACCTATGGTTTTAATAAAACCTTTTATTTTTACAGCCATGGTTTTAATAAAAAACCTTATATTTTGCCCAACCATGGTTTTAAATAAAAACCTTTTACATAATATTTAAAAATAAATATTATGAAGCTTATTTTACCATCAACCTTTTGCATTGCACCTTTTTACCTTTTGACATCAATGACAATTTATCCTTGACATCAATGACAACTTTGACTCAAAATGTCCAACATGATTTGACTTTACTTTCCATTGTATTTGCTTTACTTGCATTTTATTCAAGTTTTTTATTGCTTTTGCAAAATTCACCTGCCACTTGGGTTAGAGATCAAATAAGGCTGAACAAATTGAGTATATTGAATTTTCACCTTAATTTGCAAAATTGAAAAATTTCATCCTTCAAGTTTTCAAGGAATATTCCTTTAATATGTGTAGTACTTGTGGAGCATTTGCAAAATAATTTTAGTGTTTCAAACTTTACTATCTTGATTCAAATTCATGAGGATATATATTAACCATTTCATTTTCCTTTTCTTCAAGTTTCATATGTTTTCAAAATAGGCAACTTTTATCCTAAATGACCCAAGAATAAGTACCAATAAAATACCAAATGTTTATTGTAACTACCACAACTACCTCAATAGAAGAAACCATACCAAAACTCTCCCAAACAACAAAATGACAACTTGAATACCAAAATTGTGGCATAAGCCAATATTTATTGAAAAACAACAATGGAAACACATCCAACAATTTCACAAAACCAAAATATCAACAAAGAAGCAAACAAAAAAATTTCACGAAACCATAAATTATATACAAAACAAAACAAAAACCCTAAAACCCAAAAAGCTATTAACAAAAATATAAACTATATACAAGATGTTGCCAAATTTATGCTATCACTTCCCTAGATCCCAAATACAATTAGCACACTTTAGAAGACATATATCATGATATGCATGCAAATTTTTATAGAAATCCAACCAAAAGTAATATTAAACCAAACAATGCAAATTTTATTTTGCCTTTCTCATCCCACCAGTTTGATTCAAGTTTATAAGAAATTCCATATTTAAGATTTTTTTTTTTTTGGTAAGTAAGAGAATATTATAATTAACACCGGGTTTTAACTGGTTGACCCAAAACCATTTTACAAAATAGGGTCCATTGACCAACTGGACAAAGGCCAAGCCCTAAAAGTTTAAGCCGACAACAAAAATGGCCAAGACCTACTCTTCCATTAGAATACGACCAAACTAAACTATGGAAGCCTAATATTATGGCCATCGAGAAAGAAAGACGCAAAAAAGAACTAACAAAGACAAAAACTAATCATGCAAGCACCATGCCGAGTAGCTTGTGCCCATATAAAAATAATAGAATATGGTCAAAAAAAAAAAAAAAAAACATCCCATAGAATGGACAGCCAAGAGGCCAAGCAGTCTTCCTTGTAGTCCTCATCTAACTTCTTATCATCGTTCTTGCCATCATATTTAGATTTTGCCTTTGACTCCTTGTGCCCACAGGCTGCTGGCTATAAAACGAGAAGATTTAAGGAATCACACAAATCAACGAGTACTGCATGATGAGGCCGGACGAGACTCTTCAAGCTGGTTGATACTTGTTGGAGGGTGATGAAATTGTCATCTTCTCCAAGACTATTATGGTGGGGTGCTGGTGCCTCATTGTCAGGGATCTCCAACACTTTGTTATTTCTTGCTAGGGCCTTTTTGCGACATCGAATCCAAACACACCTTGGGAAATACTTGAGGCCAAAGCAGATTTTTCCCATGCATGAATTTGTAGATAAAAAACCTATATCAGTGCCCCACCAGCTGCAAAAAACACTAGTCACATGAACAAAAAAAACAAATATGACAAAATCCATTATAAGGTTCAAATTTTTTTTTTTAAAAATGCCCCCATTTTTTGTCATTGATCCACTTTGAGCCTTCCAATCTAAAGTTTTTCATTATCTATCACCATTGAGACTGCATGAGGAAGATTTTCGGTCCACGTGATCAAATTTGCTTGCTACAATGCCTTCATTTGCCGACCTATCGGTGCCATGTTTGCTTCCGGAAGGTATGCAAAATTATGGCCTCGGGTCGGTCATGAATTAGAGCCCTTGCTTCATGGATGTAGTCATCAAATCTCCAAGGAGCTCTCTTAGTGTTCTTTAGAAGATTTATAATAATAAGAGAATCACCTTCCACCAACGGTTTCCCTGGATAATTCTACGCCACCTTGAGGCTCCTCCAAAGCGCCCTTGCTTCGACCACATTGTTAGTTTGAGCTCCAAGATGTTACGCAAAAGCTACAAGCACCTCACCCTTGTGGTCTCTAAGTAAGCCACCAGCCCTGACTTCACTGGGTTGCCCCTAGATGCCCCATCAAAATTTAACTTAATCCACCCTAGGGGGGGTGGGGTCCATGTGATCATGGTTCTAGGACGGACTTGAGGATGATTGAGGCCATCGGTGAGAGGTAAGTTTAATGGCTGGCCTAATGAAGCTTCAAAAGGATTTGGAGGTCTAGATGCTGGAGGCACTAAACAAGTATTCTCATTAGCATATGCTAAAATTTTTGACGAGACGAGAGGATGAGTGAGAAACCTTATCCAAGAAGGCCCGACGATTCCTTTCCAACCATATCTGCCACAAGTAGTGATGAAGGCGGATCTTCCACATATACCTAAGACGCCTATTCAAAAATGGGGAAGGCCCTTTGGACAAATAAGTCAAAAATGGAATGAGGATGGACCCAATAAATATGAAACACTTGTAACGAGACCTAACAAGATTGAGACGAGAAAAATTACAATACGAAACAAATGATCAATAGACTCCCACTCAGACATACAAAGATAACACCTATTAACAACAATCACACCTCTTTTTATTAAGTTATCCATGGTGAGGATCTTATTTTGGATGGCCGGCCATGCAAAAAACCCAACCTTCGGAACAATGCTTTTGGGCCAAACTTCCAAGTGAGGGAAAGTAGGTTCATCATTATCAATAAGCATCGAGATAAGCGGTCTTGACGAGAAAATTCCCCATTGTCTGAAGCTTCCCAGATAAGTTGGTCCTCAAGAATGCCAGAAGGGAGTAAAGACTATTTTAATTCATTCTCCAGTATTATTGATGCCCCTGGTAGATCATTATTCATTATTGGCTTCCATACCCTTCTATTGTTTGACAAAGTAATAAAATCTGCAACTTTGGTACCAAAAACTTCAATTGTCCAAGCTCTAAGGGTTGAAATGATGGGGTCTGCGAGAGAGGGGATAGTCCTTTAACCATTTGTGGTCCCAAAAATCAATGTTTCTTCCATTTCCGAGTTTCCAACGTAGCCCTTTGCTTAGCAAGTTTTTAGTTTGAAGGATTGATTTCCAAAAAATTGATCCCCTGGGAGGAAAGGAATAACTTAAGAATTCAATTTCTTGCAAATACTTTCTTCGATTATAGTAATCCATTACGCATTTGCATTTGTCAAAAGACGCCATGCTTGTTTGGCCGGGAGGGCCATGTTTAAATGTTGTATTCTCCTTAGCCCAATACCTCCAAACTCCCTTGGTTTGCAAACCCTATCCCAGGACACCAAGTGAAAGCGCTGCTTAGATTCGAGAACCGAGTCCATAGGAACCTCTTACGGATCTGTTCAATTTTAGTGTAGACACTTGTAGGAGCTTTAAAAACAGAGAGAAAGTAGACAGGGGATGCTTTGAATGGAAAACTTGGTGAGAAGCGCCTTGCCGGCTTGAGATAACAAATTCCCTTTCCATCCGACTGAGCTTCCTCTGAATTCTTTCAATTACATTAGTCCACATGGAAACAGTAGCTCTACCTGTAAATAAAGGAAGGCCTAGGTATGTGGATGGAAGAGTAGAAACTGAGCATCCAAGAATCCTAGCAATCTTAATACGCCTACGAATGGGAGTGTTAAAGAAATAAATTTTACTCTTTGAAAAATTTACCTTTTGCCCATGACATCCTCATATAGCTCTAGAATATGTTTTATGACCTTAGCCTCAAAAAGTGATGCAAGAGTTAACAACAAAGTATCATCCACAAAGCTGTTCATGTGTAGCACTTTGTGTTTGTGATGATGCTTTAATTTCTGAAATAAGACCAATATTACGAGCGACTTTGATTGTCCTCCCAAGGGCTTCAGCCACAATGATAAACAACATGGGAGAGATAGGGTCACCTTGCCTTAGGCCCCTTTTACTTTGAAAGTATCCAGCGGGAGCACCATTAACAAGGGTCGAAAACCAAGGTTTCATAAAACATCCTTCCAAAAGCTTGATCCATTCATGATGAAAACCAAATTTCTGAAGAATGGCGAGAGACAAAACTCCAGTTTATGCGGTCATAAGCCTTGTTCATATCCGAGCTTGAGAGCAAAAGCAGGTTTTTTAGTCTGGACTACCGAATGGAGGGCTTCATGAACTGTTATGACCCCATCAAGGATGGACCTTCCAGGGACTGAACTGCCTTGACAAACATCAATAAACATAGGAAGGATCTTCCTCATTCTATTTGCAATTACCTTGGTCAAAATTTTATAAACAACATTACAAAGGCTAATAGGTCTAAAATCCATCATAGATCTAGGAGTAGGAATCTTTGGGATTAAAGCAATAAAAGTGGAGTTAAAACTTCTTGGAATATGCTTTGTGGACTGAAATTCCTTGATAGTAGCACATACATCAAAACCTACAATATCCCAAAAAGACTGAAAAAAATGAGGTGAAAACCCGTATGGACCTGGAGATTTATCAGGGTTCATTGAGAAGAGGGCCTCTTTGATTTCTTCATCCGTGAAAGGCTTAATTAACTTCCCATTCAAGTCATCAAAAATTAAATGAGGAATATGGTAAAGCATTGATTTCGAAGCTAAGGCAGAACTGAAATGTTCTTCTCCTAAAAGATTACGAAAATAGGAAAGCTGCTTCATTTCGATTTCATTAGGACTAGAAAGGAGTGATCCATCATCTCTAACAAGTTCTTTAATTCTATTGTGGCTTCCGTTCCTTAAGGTAGATGCATGAAAAAATCTTGTGTTGGCATCACCTTCTTTTAGCCAAGTAGCTCTAGACTTTTGCCGCCAAAAAGTCTCCTCGTGAGCTAGAACATTATGGTACTCAGCAAGGGATTTCTTTTCATCTGCCTGTAGGGAAGGGTCTGGCAATCCCTCTTCAAGTTTTTTCTCAATGGTTGATAACCTTTCAGAGATGGCTTTCTTGTTTTCAAAAATATTTCCAAAAAATTCCTTATTCCAGATCCTTAGATTTTCTTTCACCACTTTAAGTTTCTGTGCTAATCTGAATGAAGGCCTGCCCTGACAAGAATGCTGCCACCACTGAGAAATTCCATATTTAAGATTTGATTCATTAAAATTACAAGTGAAAACATGATTTTTGATTATCTTTTGCTTATTTAATGAGATGAAACTTTCAAAATCTGATTTTTCACTTTGACTTAAGTTTTCATTTTCATAAGCATATAGGATTTCCTTCAAATAGGAGGCTATTTCTGAAAATTTTAAAGCAAATTTATCATCCATGTCTTTAAGCCAATCATACTCATGCAACAATTTACAAGTATCTAGGATATTTACAAAATGAGAATCATTATAATTTTGTATCCTAGATTGAATTGTTAGATGTTGATGAACTTGGTTCAACGATTCCAGCATATCCTCTTTTTAATTTAGCAATTCAATATTATTTGTGGTGGGAATAGGAATCCACTATATTTCATCATCAACCTCCAATGGCATCTTTTCTTAAATAACAACAAAATCCAATAAATTATTTTGCAAAATTTTACCTAATTCTTGGATGTTTAGACATAATAGATAAGATTCTACCTTTTGTACAACTTAATTTACCACTACTTGATGAGCCATTGTAGTCTTTTCTTTCTCTTCATGGTATCTATCATCATCATCATTTTGTATCTCTTTATCTTCATCAATGACTTGGTTTTAAAAAGCATCAAAATTAGGCATCCAATCAAGAATATGTATATCCTTTTCAAACCCTAAAACAATATTTTCTTTAGGAGGAATAAAAATTTCTAATTTTTTATCAACCGTACATGAAGTTTCTTCATTTGAGTATTCAATGCAATCATGAAAATTTTCACTCAAATATTCAGTATTTGAGAATGAAAGACAATATTTTACCTCTTCATATACAATAGATGAATCATAAAAAATATTTACCATTTCTTCTTTTTCTATTTCAACGAGATGTTCCATAAACTCATATTCAAGATGATCAAATCTTGGAGCCTTCTCTATTTTTGAAATGGAAACATCATTTTCTAGTTGGATAGAAATTGCCAGATCTTCACACAAGATATAAGTTTCAACATCCTTGCATATCAAGTGAAATGGAAAATTCATTAGTGGGATAGTGAGAAATAAATAATTCCTCTTATCTTCCCCAACCATTATAATAATCATCTTCCTAAAACATTTGATGAGATTGTATTCCTTCCTTCATTTCTTCTTGATCATTATTTTGAAGATAATGAAAATTTTGATCATCATTTTTTAAAAATTCATCCAAATTTATGGAAGGTCCTTATTTATCATATGTTTCAAAACTAGTCCACTCTACGACCCTTCCACTATCTAAAAGAATATCACTTTTATTATCTTTGATATTTTTCTCATGAGGATGATTTATATAATTATCAAGATATGCATCTTGATGCATTTTTACCTGCACTTCATAGATGTTTCTTTTAATCTATAGAACTAACATTTGCAACTTGTCCTGCATTTTAGGTGAAGCAAGTACTTCATTAGAAAGAGAGGCAAAATCCTCCCATTTATTCCACCAAAAATAATCATCTTCTAAAATTAGGGTGTGATGTTCAACCACTTCTTCATATTTTGTAGGTTCAATAATCAAATGTTTTTTAAAATTCACTTTCATCAATTTCAAAAAATTTATCTTCAATAAGAAATTCATCTTCCTCAAGTAACAAACTTTTATGATCAGTCATAATGACATCACATCTAGAATATTTCAATTCTAGAGTTTTAATTGTTTCATTCAACTCTATGGAATATTCTATTTTATCATATGTTTCAAATCTAGTTAGATCTAGAACTTCTCTAATGTTTGAAGACTCATGCATTTCTACATTTTGATAAACTTGATTACCACAATCCTCATTTATGGATATTGGATTTGAAACTTGCACTTCCTCTTGGACAATATCAAAAGTGGTTGTAAAACTAGGACATTCAATTTCATCACATTGATTGTTTACATTGAACATCATTTGATTTAAGGGTGTCAGATTAGATGATTGACATTGATTGGAATCCATAACTCCTGAAGAATAGTTTAACATGAAAGAAAAATGTGTATCATGACTCATAGGTGGTATTTGATTTAAAACCTTAGGGTTAAGTAATGATAATTTACCCATATTAACCTCTTTAGAAATCCACCATTGTTCTATAGCTATTGCCCCACCATAGGCATTAGGCAAGGATAAATATTTAAGAAGCTTTTCTAGAAAATTAACAGTAAAATGATCTAAATCTTCCAAGTATATTTGAATTACTTCTAAAATGATGAAATGTGTCTCTATTTCAGTATACAACTTATGAAACCTATAATTAAATTGACTCATGGATTCATTAGGATCAATAAAAATAGAGGTATATTGATTTTATATCATATCCATGTCAATAAATTTTCAAAAATGTTCAAGAAATGTCGCTTCTAGTTGATCCCAAGAAGTGGTAGAACCTGTAGGTAAATTAATAAATCAATTATGAGAAAATTCATCCAATGTGTATGGAAATATTCTACAGATAACAACTTCATACAAAATTTGAAAGAGAAATATAATGTTTTATATGCCTGAATATGTTCCTCATCCATAATCGTTCCATCATGCTTATAATGGGGTAAATAATTTTCTACCATCGAATCATTTTTACCATGCAAGGCTATATACGAAAAAATTTACAACAATTGAATCATAACCATTTTTTTGAATTTATAGCATATTAACATTAATAAAACCTAAATAAAAAAAATTCACAATTGTTTTTTTTAAGCAACAAATTTGAACAATTTCAAATTTTGAAAATTAAAAAAAAAATATTACCTTTTAGGCCCTCCTTCTAGCGTCAATTCTGTTGAGTGGAAATTTTTCCCAATTGCAAAATCCCCATCATAGTTAGGATTTTCAAATGAAAACCATATCTTATAAAGAAACAAACATTTCTCCAAGGCTCTTTCACTTAATGCATATTTGTGTGTTATAAAAATGTATCAAATAAGTGCTTAGAATACCTTAGTGATTTGCATATAACTATTAACAAGGGGTCTATGTTGGTAATATTTTATGATGCCATACAAGTGATTGTTCATGAAGCTTAATGAAATGATGAATGAATTGATATTTAAATTGCTTTAAAATGAAATAAAAATAATCCAAATGATTAAACCTTCAAATATAATATCCTTTGAAATAAATTATAAAGTAATTCCTCCTTTGATGAAATTAATTTTCGTTAAGATAAATTAATCTATATGCTTTGAAAATAATGGCCTTTTGGCTGCCATATAAATAACTACCTTTAATGAAATTAATTTTCATTAAGGTAAGTTTATTTATTGCTTGAAAATGAAAACTTTTAAAATTATAAAATTCATTGAAAACGTGAACTTTATGAACAATTTTATAATTTTAAATTTTCTCCAAACCAAAACCAAAACTGCTTTAAATAACCAACGTATATAAATCTTAATTATACATTTTGTGACTTTATAATGTTAAAATTAAGATTTATATTATCTTTCCATTATTATAATGCTTATATATTCCAAATATCAATTAAATTAAATATCTAGAAAATGAATAAGCATAAGACCCTAATTATAAAGTTTTAACCTTTATAATATGAATTAGGGTTTTATAATCTAAACTTTAAAATTTGAAATAAAATAAAAACAAAAGGTAAATAAAACAAAATAAAACAAATTTTATGATGCAAACTACAAATTAATAAACCATAAACTTTGAAATATTAATCCTATTTATAAGAATCAGAATATTTCAATCCAAAACAAATATAATGCAATCTATGCAATCTTCTATGGAAAAAATTTAATTATTGAAAATAATCAATTTTATTAATACCATAAAACACCTCAAAGCATGTTTTACTATAATAAAATTTGATTACTTTTAGAAATATAACTTTACAGTGCCAAATCCAGAGTCTCTATCTACTTGATATTTCCTTTTTCCTGCATATCCCTGTTCTTCTTACACTTCATCAAAAATCTTCCCTTCTCTTCAAGTGTATTTTATCTTCAATCTATTCGTCCCATTTTTCTAGTACTCTAAATATGTATTTATAATTCCAATATTTCTTGTTATTCCATGCCTCCAATTCATTTGATTAGTTTGAAATCCCATTCCGCAACAACCCTCCTACACCGTGTCTCTGTTGTATTAATTTTGGTATAGAAAATTTCTTTTTATTTAATAAATTTATTTTATGGATGCATTTGACACCCATAAGCAAATGCTTATGTGCTCGAATGTTGTGTGAGTGGCAACTCATTTGTTGGATAATAGCCACACTCAATTTTTTAAAAATGTTGTTAACTCATTTACATCCTCTAATTATTGTTCAATGATATAACCCAGATTAAATAAATATAAACATCACAACCCCTATGCTCAGTTTAATATCATTACTATTATGGTTAGGTTTACATTTCCACAACGTTAAAATATCTTCAAAGCATCTATATCCATTGCATCTACACATTCTCCTCTACTGTATTATTTTATCCATGAATCCTACCAAAAATATCCATTTGATGTCTTCTTCTACGTACGCCCGGTATTGCATGTACATATTGCTGATAAACACTACAATCACCTCCATTGTCAATATGTCCTTGTTTAGTGTCAATGGTTGATTCCTACAATTGATAGTTTCATTACTTGATTTAAAACCATTATTTTAGTAGTACCTTTGCTGATGAAATCATTGACTATAGTAATGTTTGGAAAATGAATATGACACATCATTTGTGAAGTATCCTCCTATGAACCCACTATACACCATGTTAATATATGTCCATGAAATAGGATATGATAAAATATACAACCACCATAATATCCCACATGCTTTAAACATTTGTGCAATATACACTTTATTTAAAGTGAGCTATCGATGATATTGATGATGAGTTTTTCACCATTTAAGTGCCTATGGATGACTATCTTTTGATATTATTGAAAACCGCATCGAGTTGACCGTCGGGTTCACCACATAAACTGTGCCACTTACCCTGACAACCCTGCAAAGCAAAATTTTTTTTTTAATATTTTCAATTAAATAAAAATTAATTTTAACTTACCACTTTTAAAATATTTTAAAAAATAAAATCAAATATTGTATTTAAAAATACATATTTTCAAATGTATTTTAAATCATGTTTCATAATTTAACATTTAAACTATTCTTAATTTTATTAACTTTCAAATACTTTAATTTAAACATTAAAAGGTTTTAAATTAAAGCCTTTTAAAATCACAACACTTTAAGATTTGATATTTCAACAAAACATGAATGAATGAACCCAAGAAACAAGCTTGATTTTAAACAACTAAACAAAAACATAAACTCAACAACATCCAAAATTCCAAAAATTATTTCAATGGGTCCTTAATATTTGGGGCGTTGTGAAGTGGTAACAACACAAGGAACAACTATTGCTAATGTGCATAAAAAATTAATGAAAAAAACTTTGTGTATGTGTAGGAAACAAATGGACACGCAAAGATGTATGTGTGCAAGAAACAAACAAACATGCACATACATGAAGCAAATTTATACATATCAAAAAAAGATGGAGAATATGCTTAACATGAGGAATGGTTCTTCTGATTGGACTATGACCAATTTTTTATCTCATCCTTAGTTAGAATGGTTACATTAGTTGGTCATCCCTTTGTAGGATGACCTCTGGAGGCCATCCCTTAGAGGGATGGCCAAGGTTACAAAGGGAAATGTCCCTTTTTTGAGTGGTGGAAACCACTATTTAAGTACTAAGGTAGCCCAAGATGGGTCATATGGTCTTCAGGGAGTCCACAGAGGCATTTTCCTCAATATGACACATTTTAGGTGTCTATAGAAAACTTCTCTATAAATGTCAAAAGGTAAATAATTTGATGATGAACCTATTCTAGATTATCGTACTAGGTTGAGAGCTATGATAACAAAGTTACCCTTTTATCTCCCCACCATAGAGCTCACTCGAATGTTTACAAGGAGTTTTTCTAAACCTATATCACTATTATTACAACTCCAACAATATTACACACTCGAAGAAGCTTTAGTGCAGGAAAAAAATATCGAGGATATAAAGATACAAGAAAGAGAGATAAAAATCAAGAAGAAAGAGTGGAAAATAAAAAACTCTAAAGGCATGTCCAACAACTAGTCCAAATCCAACCAAGTTAATTAGGTGGTATTGAGCATTTCGAGTAGTTACAATCAACAACAACATCAACCACCACCTCAACAACCCCAAAAAATTTAACAACCAACACATCAACCTACATACCATGCAACACCAACCCTCATGTGAATTTAGAATCAACAATAACCAGACAACCACAATAGGCATCCTTCTAGATCCCCTCAAAATTACACACTACTTCTGGAGCCTTATTCAACCATATTGTAAAGGCTTTATGAAGTGCAAGCAATCAAACTAGCAAAAGTAAAAGTAGAGGATCCAAGTAAGCCTAAACCTAGGTCTTACAAATAATACCAATACTATGTTTACCATAGGTAGAAATGGTATGACATCAATGATTGCATAGCATTCAAAAATTTGGTTCAATATCTTGTCGATGAGGGGGCTATTGCCATTAACAATCCTTTGGCTTCGTAAAACCAAAACCTTGGCATCTACTAGGACCCTTTACCACAACACAACCAACAACCCAATGCACTTGAAAATGCTACCACACCACCCAACTAGGTGAACCATCTTAATAGCATGCCATAACACAAAATTTTTTTAGGGATGATACACATAGTTACTCAAAATCAACAATACCCTAAATGATCAACATAATCAAATATTGCACCTAATGTACCTTCATCCTCTACATTGCCACCTCCACTAGTGTAGGCCATTCCTTTATCCTCATGACCCATCATATCACTAAGATTTCACCTCACCCAAATTCTAAGAATATCATCATCCAAGTTGTTGATTTATGATCTCATCCAACAGTCACCCCTGCAATGCAAGGTTTTAATGGAAATTATGAAATCCATTGAAGTTCAAACACAAGATATGAATGCCTTCACAAATTTTGTGGGAAACATAAGAATTTACACAAATCCATCCATTTTATTTTATGACCATGATATCAAAACCTTAAAAATAGAAATACCATATCCTCTATTTCACATCATAGCTCATGTAGCCAACAATCCCTTCAAATGAATCTTGGTCGATACCAGGTTGTCTATCAACATCATCACCTCAGTCATACTTCAACATCTAAACTTGCCACTATCACACATAGACTCATCCACATTCACTTTGTGGGTCTTCAATGATACCTTGTGCTCAACACTAGGGACGGTTGTTTTACCTATTCACATAGGTGTAAAAATCATCCATACCCTATGCCACATCATTGAAGGAGAAATGCAATACAATATCTTGGTTGGAATACCATGGATTCAAGATATGTGATGCATCTCCTCAAAACTACACCATTACCTCAAGTACATTCATGAGGATCATGTACATTGCATTCCCACTGAAACTTTCAAGTATTACAACCTAATATACAACCTATATGATCCTCCATTGCCATCCACACACCTATACACACCCTAATATTGTTTGATCCAACCCCTTAGCTAATCATATCACATCACACCCCACATCATCCATTGCAAAATCCCAATCCACTTGTGCACCAATATTTACCTCCCATATCGCTGCATCCAAATCACTACACAAACCTAACTATTTCATATAGTTCCTATTACCCATCAACTACAACCATTCAATCCCAGTTACCTAGCCAAACCCTCCACATACTAGCCAACTCTTATGTACACAAGGTTCCTCTTTTTACCTGCATATTCCACACATGCCTTCCACTCACCCACCACATCAACCAACCTCACCCATTTCCACACCACTACCATCCACAATGGTCCAGGTCACTACCACACCTGCATCACCCATAGCACCCACACCTACTTGCATAGTGAAGTCTCAAAGCACTCCACTTGCCATAGTGCTTGACTTGTTAACCCCACCTAGCGAAGGGTAAGCTATTAAAACTTTCCTTCTACCCTCCACCAACATCATAGCCATTGAAACACCCTCAACTAGTTTGCCCTCCATATAGCCTAAGCTTCCACCCCCACAAAACTTATACAATGTAGCTTCATCCACATCATACATCACCCCAATTCCATCCATGGTAGTACTTCAACTAGAAGACAATGTTGGAGCTTCTCTCGCATCTACTTCCCAACCTAGGCATATCCTAGTGCGTATAGCAAGTCTAAAAATAAGTGAATACCTAGTGCACAACATCACATTTATGCCTCTCATAATAGACTCAGTTAGGGATTTTGGCCACCCACACATAGGTGCTATTATCTCCATGGGTTTTATATCCAATACAATAAACTTTGTGTATGCCAAAGTTGACACTTCATCCAATTCATCTCTTGAGGAGCTATCTAAATCATCATTTTTTGATGATGTTGATTTCTTATTCAATTCCTCCTTTGCATTCAAATACTTTCAATGCATTCATTGGAGAGTATTTGGTCATGGTAATTACAAATAGGAAATTTTTCATCTCATCGATCCATATTGTCAAATCCTTAAGGAATTTTTTTGGACTAAGGTATGACCATCATCAACTAGTTGACCTCTTTGATGAAAATTTTCAACATCTCACCCTTAGTCCAGAGGAGGATAGTTATAATGAATATTCTAATCATAATTAAGGATCTTTTCAAGTAGTTAATGTCCATACCATATTTCCTGACACCTCAAAAGATGAAATAAATGAGTTGATTAAGGCACTTTTGATTGCCTCTGATAGCTCCAAAGAAGACTCTTTTCCCATCATCCCATTCAAAATTTTTAGATGATGATGATATTTACCTATGATTATTACCTATACCACTCCTCATTTTCCCCATGCTCCTTCCATTGGAGCACCCAAACTCACCAATCCATTCACCATATTTTTTGCCTCAACCACATTTAAACCAACTAAACTCATGTCCACTGATACTAGACCAATGTCTACCTCATGAGAATGTCTCGATATGCTCAACCCTCAACCATCGAAGCCCCTCCATCTAAAAAATAAACATGGTTATCATTGACATATTTTCACCCCTCCATAATTTGAGCGACCCATCAAACCCCATCCATGTCAATACAAGTCTCATGGACTTTGATTGCATTTCCCCCATGCCATCACCTGAATATTTCCTTCCATACAAATAATTACTTCATCTAGAAATATCTATATACCACCAGCCCCATCACCCATATCATATGATGTCACCCATTTTAAAAAATACATCCAATGATATTCACCTCATCCCCACTCCTCACTAGCTAGAGGAGGGTTCTTTTATGCTCATCAAGTCAACCAATGGTGTTGAAATTATCACAAACCTCGATAACCCACAATTCATCAAGCTTGGAAAGAGCCTTTCCTCAACAAAACATGAAGACTTAGTTACTTTCCTTACTGAGCACAAAAATGCTTTTGCATGGTCATACAAAGACATGCTAGGACTAGATCCTAATCTAGTGGTTCATAATCTCATATTGAGACCCGATGCAAAACCTGTAAAGAAAAATCTACAAAAGCTTCATCCTACCATAGCCCTTATGGTTAAAGAAGAGTTGCAAAAATTGCTAGATGTGGGTTTTATCCAACCCATAGACTACCTAGAATGGGTCTCAAACATGGTACCCATTAGCAAACCTAATGGGAGGATATGCATTTACATATATTTTTGTGACTTAAATAAAGTTTATCCCAAGGATGACTTCCCCCTCCCAAACATTGATATGCTCATGGATTCTATGGTGGGCCATGAAATGCTCTCCCTAATGGATGGTTTTTTAGGATACAATCAGATTCAAATAAATCCTAATGACCAGCACAAAATAGCTTTTATGACACCCTAGGGAATATTTTGCTATAAATTCATGCTATTTGGACTTAATAATACAGATGCTACATATCAGCGTGCCATGACTTATATCTTCCATGATCAAATGCATAAAATAATTGAAGATTATGTGGATTATTTTTTAGTCAAAGTAAAGCTTTGTGGTAAGTATATCGATGTTTTGTGCTAAGTTTTCAAGCGATTACTTGAGCACAATGTGAGACTTAACCTAAAGAAGTGCATATTTGGCATTACATCAAGAAAAATTTTAGGGTTTATAGTCTCTAAACAAGGCATTGAAATCAACCGAAATAAAGTTAAAGTAATTGTAGACATGCCACCCCCTACAAATATTAAGTAATTACGTAGCTTGCAAGGAAAGATACAAGCTATCCATCATTTTATAGCACAATTATTAGATAAATGCAAGTGTTTCAATCATTTTTTGAAAAAGGGTGTCACTTTTAAATGGAATCAAGAGTCTTAGGATGTGTTTGATTTCATAAAAGCATATCTCGCATTGCCACCTATGTTGACACTGCCTCGACTAGGTGTACCATTTTATCTATACATATCCACAATAGATTTTTATTAGGAACTATGTTAGCATAAAAAAAAAAATCAAACAAATAATAGGCTATATATTACATCAACTGCACATTTGTAAGCTGTGAAGCTGAATACACATATTTCAAAAAGTTGTGCTTAGTAGTTATATTTGTAACTAAAAAACTTTGACATTATATGATCGGTCATACTATGTATATCATTGCAAAAGAGAATCCTTTGCACTATATGATGATTTGTACCTATACAAATAGTAGGACATCTAAGTGGATAATGCTTTTAACAAGAATTTAATCTAGAAATGATTAGTAAAAAATCCATCAAATTTTAGGCAATTATGGATCAACTCGTTGAAGCTCAGATATCAAACAACACACCGCTCATAATTGAGCTACGTGATGATTCTGTATTCAACATAACTAAGCAATAAGAATCCATCATACTAGAAGAGGATTTTGATGTCTTTTTCTTTGATGGTTCCAAATACGAGCAAATAGGAGGTGTTGGAGTTGTGTTCTTCACACCTAAATGGGCTCCCATACCCCTTTTATTCAAACTTAAATTTCCCTACACCAAAAAAAATACGAAATATGAAGCTCTAATTTTAGGACTTCAGACTGCTATCTCTCTAGGCATTAAATGACCGAGAATTTTTTGTGATTTTGATCTCATCATTAAATAATTCAAAGGTATCTACCAATGTAGAGACTCCATTTTGTAGAAGTACAAAACAATTATCGATAAATTTCTCTAATAGTAGAGTGTTAACATCATCCAAACAAATCCATATAATGAAGGTTTTCTATAAATTAAGGATTTTATAAAGATGGGTACTCTCCCCGTAGAGTTTTCCTCAACCACAAAATAAAAATTTAAACAAAAAGTGGCTTGCTATACTCTCTTGGGGGATATTCTCTATCATCATGGCTATGATGGTATTCTCCTTTGTTGTCTCAAACCCCAAGAGGCAAAATGGGTAATTTCTCAAGCCCATGATGGTACTTGTGGTGGTCATTTTAGTGGGATGGCCATTGTAAAGCACATATTGTGCATGGGTTATTATTGGCCCACCATGGAATGTGATTGTTGTGCATACATCAAGAAATGTCCAAAATTCCAACATCATGCCAATCTAACCCATATCCCATCACAAGAATTACAATTGATTCAATAATTATGGTATTTTTCATAATGGGAACTCGATATGGTAGGAAATATATCTCCTCCTTCTTTGGGAAACCATACATTTATCATTATAGTCATGGAGTATTTTACAAAATGGGTTGAGGTGATTCCTCTAACTAGTATGACAAGATCTCATATTGTAGATTTTATACTCCATCACATCATCTATTATTTTGGCATACCATAATGGCACCCCATTCAAAACTAAGGATGTTTGAGCACTTTGTAATAAGTATAACATTCAACACAATTTTTTGATTCCTTATTATCTGGAAAGTAACAGATAAGATGAGGCCACCAAAAAAACTTTAATCACCATTCTAAGAAAAATAGATAAGGAAAATCATAAATATTTACATTTACAACTTCCCCTGGCATTATGGGCTTATCAAAAAAGCATTCGTACACCAAATAGGGCAACACAATTTTTATTAGTTTATGGTGCCAAAGTAATCATACCTCTCAAGCTCGAGATTCCATCATAGCAAATATCATTACAAGAATTCATCGATGATGACATTGCATGACAAATGTACCTAGACCAATTGAACCTACTTGATGAATGTTGAATCAATGCCTTGGAGTATCTTCACATTTATAAATAATGGATCAAACATACCTACAACAATAAAGTGCATCCTCTAGAATTTTGAGTAGGCAATTTGGTTCTTAAGAATAATAAAAAAAATTTAAGCTTATCACCTCATTTACGTCACAATTTTGCATCAATTAGCTTAGTCCGTTCATCGTAACGCATACATTTGGAATAGGATCCTATAAAATAGCCATCCTTTAGGTAATTGAGGAACATGAACCCATAAAAATCCTTCATTTGTGTGCAATCTATGTCTTAAAAAATATATATATCATAAAGCACAACAAAAATATAAAAACAATATAAAATCAAAAATACAAAAAATAATACAAAAACAAAAATATAAAATAAATAAATAAATAAATAAAAACCATTAAAAATACAAAAAAAATCAAAATTCATCAAAATACAAAAACACAACAAACAACAAAAGCAACAAGAATAATTTTTTTTTATTTTCATTTAACCATTCCTCCTTATCTTCCAAATATATAAATACAAAATCATACACCCATGATATTGCAATTTGCAGAAGAATGGTTGGATGAAAATGAATTTGACATCTTCATAAAACATCACAAGATAACTCAAAAATACAAAAATATAATTCAAAATCAGCACAAACCACCAAGAAATAAAATTTCATCATAATCAATAAAATTTTGGTTATCATTCAATGCATGACTTTATTCATTTTTCATAAGTGATTTTATCACATTAATCAAGGGCATATTTCTTATAGTATGTGTCTTACATCATAGGCATGTCATACATCATCATCCATTAAAAAAAAAAAAAAAAAAGAGATAGAAGAAACCCTATGACAATTTGTCTTTTCCACATCTATGGTTTAAAAAATATTTAGGTACTTTTAGTCATTCAGCTATACTTAGTGTATAATTAAGCCTACATTGAATGTTAATAAGTCCTTGAAGTGCTATAGTTCTTCTTGGTATCCTTAAGTTTTCACTAAGACCATGCACAACTATCACACATTAAATAAAATTTTTGTGTCTAGGAAAGACAAAATCATGAGTTGCTATCACCATAAAGTGAACAATTTTCCTTGGTCATTCAATTATGTGCATGTTCTAAAAAGGTTGAGAATTGAAAAAAGGACAAGCTCCCCCATTCATAAAAAAAAAAACTTTCTCCTCTACAAAATGAGAAAGCCCCACAAAGAAAAAGTACAAATGCCTTGCTCCTCCACAAAATGAGCAAGTATCCCAAAAATAAAAAGAAAAAGCATTAAAATCCTTTTGTTCCTCTACAAAATGAGCAAGACGCACAAAAACACAAATCTCCTTTCTCTTAAAAAAAATTATAAAGTATCCCCAAAATACCATAGAGAAAAATCAAAAGAAAAGGGGAAAGAGTTAGAATCTCTAGAATTATCAATTTTTGACAACCATGGGGTAATCTTCATTGCCAACAATAGGCTATAGAAACACATTCTTGGTAGTGGAGTAGAATTACCCGTGGTGACACATATATTACTTTAGCAACCTTCTTTTGTACAGATCTATGTATGCTCTTGGATGAGCTAGCTTATTGGTATAAGTCACAAATGACGAGTCTAACCTCACCCAAAATTGATAATGAATATTCACTTCACACATAGTTGGTCTATGTAAAACTTGAATAACCTGGTTGGTCTTAGTATCATCAAGTGCCTACTTGATCAATAGATGAGTTTTATTGAGGTTACTAGGGTGTTTGAGCATCATGAAAGCACTTTCAAATTCTTCTTCCCTAAGACAAGTGAAATAACAAGTCATGTCATCTTAGCCTCCATAGTAGCACATCGCCTGACAATCAGTATATTGCATTTACCTACATCCATTTTCCAAGTATGTTAGTATTATTGGGTTGAAATCCTTGATTAATTGATTAATATCATGAATAATGATAAATATCTCAAGAATTTTGTGAAAGATAATAAAAATAATATGCATTTAATCATTGCATCCATCAAACATTACATATATTCATCACATCAATAAACAAATCACACATTGCATCAAATCATAAACACACAATAAATACATCATATCAATAAAATATGAATTATATATATATATATATATATATATATATATATATATATATATATATATATCATCATCATCATCAAAAAAGTACATAATGAGCCTCATCCATAGGCTACATATATCGAGCTCTCACGCTCATCATTATAAGCAATAATACACAAAAGATACAAGGCATCTATAAAATGATACAAGGCTCGATGCCTACACGTCACTAACTAAAACCACCACTATCCCCACTACCCTTGGTTGGCTCTCCTCAGGCCTGATCATTACAGCTCCCCTAGTGGTTACTCTCTCTACAATATGTCCCTACTCCTAATGCTTTTGATGTTTATACCTCTCAAAATTGTGATACTATTGTGGTTATTGAAGGAGTGTCTGATGCCCCACTCCTCTAACTTTGATAATAGAAATAGGAGGATGAAGGTATATCTGATATAGGGATTTATCTCACTAGCAAGGTATTCTATAGCACCCTTGATCAATCCTACTATCACTCCATTCGGTCCCTCTCTTACTCCAGCTAAGCGAACATCACTGTATCATATTGGATACTCCCCATACCCTAATCCTATAGAGCATGATGCTCTACCCTCATAGCATCCCCCTCTACTCATAGTAAGTCATGCTCAATTCATAATACATCTCACTCCATCATCACCTTAGACTCCTCCTAAAGACTCTACACCTAAGCTTATAGCATATCACATTGGTCCTCCCAGCCATACCACCTTTGGTGCTTACCATCCCACTAACTCTATTCCTGAGCAATGGTAGTCTCCAGCTCAACCTTCGACCTCTCTAGCATTTGTACTTGATTCAAAAACATAGAGATCTCTACTACCTTGTTAGAACTATTGTTGTGATCCTCCTTGCTCAAGCTCACCTTTACCACCACCTTACCTACCCCTTAGGATGATCCTACCCTCATTTATACCCCTTGAGAAAATATTGCTACCCTTGGGTCTATCCATCATTGTACTCACTAACTTGTTGTCTCCTATGGAGTCTCTCCTCCACCACCTGCTAGTGTGCCCTATAGCCCTAGTAGAAACATCGATCTAATAAACCGAGCATCATAGGTGGCTATCAATCCTACGTTTGCTACATCTATCCCAAGTTCAGTAATATCCACATCCACACCCATTGACTTATAATTTGGATCAGTAGTAACCTCACTCTATCATCGCCTATATATCATAGGAGATAGCAAAACATCCTAGGGTAATCCAAATTACCATAATACATGGGTGTATTGGAAGTACTCATACTCTATCTCATGGTAGCTGAAATCCAAATGTAGAATGACGACATACCAGATTATGATGCAAAAAAAACCGATATATGGTGCATATGCTAAGTCCTACGAATGGAATGAAACAAATGCATGCAGGAAATAAAGCAAAAAGAAGTGAGATGTAAGAAAAAAAAAGTGGGGCCTCTTTTATTGATGTTGATTTCAATCCATTTACAATACGTCTCCCCCTCTAGGGCTCAGAGCATTTGATATAGTTCATTACATCAACGGATGGTACGATTCCAGTGTCCTCCGCATGCCCACATTTGAAATGGGAGGGCCAAATGTTGCCACCACTTGCATCCATGTGTTTGTGGTTCCTTTATGCCCCTCCAATGTTCCTAGTGGTGAGATCCTATGTACATAGAAATAGAAAATAGTTAATAGCATGTGTGGATATTAGGAAAACATGCAATCCCCAAAGCCTCTTGCTGGTTAATGTAAAAAAGAATGAAACGATGGTCAAAACATGTCACAATGAACCCAAAATTTTACAAAAGCATCAAGATATCATTAGAGACCCATTGCAAAAATAATAGTCAGGAAATCATGCATGGATTTTGAATCACTCCGGGGTGGGACGATTAGGACTGTCACAAAATGTGTAAGAGTGACCTTGCAAATGTCCTATACAGAGGCCTCCAAAACTCCTATAAACTTGGGGTTAGGATAAAAGGGGAATTTTGGGATGACCCAGAAGGTCAGATTTTGTAGATTCTACCCATATTGTCCGGTATCTGAAAGTCCTCCCTGTATGTTAGTAAACGCATAAAATGATAAAAACATAGTCAAATCAAGTCAGAATAACATGAAACTTGACCAACAACATAATTACATGAAGTATGACAGAATTCAAAAATAATAGTAGAGAAATTATTCACTGATTTCTAATCACTCCGGGGTGGGACGATTAGGACTGCAACAGTGCGAGGGGCGCCCGAGGGCAGGACGCCCACCGTTTGGGGCCTAGTTTTGGCACCAATCCAAGTGGGATGGGTCCAAAACCTCCTAGGGGTTGTGTCAATGAATTTGGTGTGGGATTGTGGTCGATTGCTTGGGTTTTGGGTCTAGATTGCGTTCCTAGTGTTCACCCGATAACCTCTCTTCCAAAAGAGAAATTATGGATGTAGGAAGCACAAAGGGGAATGGGGGTACAATTTGGCAGCACTCCATTGCTCCAAATACTTCAGCTATGTTCTCTTTCTAGGGCGAAGAGGCTCACCATTTTTTAGACCTTAGGGGTCTCCTTTGAATGCACATGCGAGGGAACCACTTGGCTCACCATGCATTTTGGAGGGAGAGAAGATTCCTCCTTGATTTAGAGCCTCCATGATCAAGGCATGCTTGACTGAAGTCCCTCTCTCAGATTTGAAACCGTTCCTCACAATTGCATGCCTTGAAGGCAAATTTGAGTGGCGGATCTGGGATGCCATTTATCAAGGCTTGAATTTTTTCCAGTCAAACCTACTAATCTTCCCACCCTGGGATGATTGATGCTAATCGTCCCGGGGTGGGGCAAATAAGATTCTAATCGTCCCAAGGTGGGACGAATAGGGAGCAAAGTGCTTAAAAGGTGCCAAATTGACCTCTGACCTTCCAAAACTGATTTGGGAGTGGTTAGGACCACTTTTTAACCTCTGGAGGCTGCCCTAGGGGGTATGTATGCCAATTCGGTCAATGCTTGTAGTCACATAATCAGATTGGTGGTGTTTTGGTGTCTATAGATGCCCCTTTTTGGGATGCATTGTGTGTGGCGTAGTGTTGAGCAAAAATAGATGACCAAAGCACTTAATGATTAGGGTTTCTTAGTAACCTAACCAATTTTTGATACCCCAATTATGGAAAGGGCACGCATTCTTGAATCCTTTCTTCTGACGAGCTAAGGAGCTTAACTCAAGTGTAACCTTTTTTGGTGAGGTGTACTTGATCTTGGACATTGTTCAGTCATGAATAGGCAAAGGGCACAACCTTGTATCTGAGGAACCTTGTCTTCATGCTTCTAGAATGTCAAGTTTTTGTTTAGCTTGTGATTATTGCTTGTTTGCTGCCCCAAGCAGGAGCGTGATTGTCTTTGTCAATGATTCTTTGAATGCATACCATTTCCTTGATTGAGTGTGTATTTGTTGATTTGGTGCCTAAGTGTGACTACCCCCTCAAGCGACGAATCGATGAGGGAATGACCAATATGAGAAAAGTGACGAGTCACTTGACCCAATATGACATTTTTAAGGGTGCCTTCAGTTGTTTTCCATTGAATTTTTAGTAGTTTTCCAGCAATCGGACCTATTTTTGGTGGGTTTTGACCCTTTTTGTGATGCCGATTGGGGTAGAAATTATTGAAAATCCTCCTTCCCATGGAGCGGTTCAGATATGCTATCGATTTTGCGTGCCATGAATGTCTAGTGCAAAGGCACATTTGTCTAACAGATTTATTGCTATTTTTGGTGCATTTTTTGGATGCAATTTTTGTTGCTTTATTTCTTGCTCTGTAATCGTCCTAGTGTGGGACGAATACCGATTTGGTAATCTTCCCAGGGTGGGATGATCGCTAACTAGAGTTCTCATCTCAGTGTGGAACAATTACAAGCCTAACAGCCTATACAAGGACCAAAACTAGGTTTTGGTCTCATTTGCAACAATTTTTTTTTGGAGATTTGGAGCAGTGAGGAGGAGTGTGAGTTTGCGTAGCGGAGCGTTGTCGAAATTTCACAGACATCATGAGTGCGAGAATCGGATCTTCGAGCGGAGGAGCTGAGGTGAGACCGGTATGATGTTCCTTCTCTCTTCCTGTTATTCATTTTTGCTTTATATGAAGTTAAACTCGCATATAAATTTTTGTTTGTGTTATTTTGTTTTTGTTTTGCATTAATATTAAGGTCGAAACCCTAGTATTAATTTTTTTGTTTTATTGTGTTTTTTGTTCATACTAAGGTTGAAACCCTAGGATGAATTTTTGTTTAAGTTTTGTTTTTTTTTCACCTTAAGGTTAAAACTCTAGGATGATTTTTTATTTTGTGTTTTTTGTTCACACTAAGGTTGAAACCCTAGGATGAATTGTTGTTTATGTTTTGTTTTTTGTTCACCTTAAGGTTAAAACCCTAGGATGATTTTTCGTTTGATTGTATTTTTTTTGTTCACACTAGGGTTGAAACCCTAGGATGAATTTTCATTTTATGTATTTTTTTTTTTGTTCACCTTAAGGTCGAAACCGTAGGATGATTTATTTGTTTATGTTTTGTTTTTTGTTCACCTTAAGGTTAAAACCCTAGGATGATTTTTTGTTTTGTATTTTTTGTTCACACTAAGGTTGAAACCCTAGGATGAATTGTTGTTTATGTTTTGTTTTTTGTTCACCTTAAGGTTAAAACCCTAGGATGATTTTTTGTTTTATTGTACAGTTATTTTATGTCTACGGTCATTGTTGTACAGTTTGTTTGGAATGCTCTTATACTTTTGTTTTTTGTACTTTTGTTTTCTATACTTTTGTTGTACTTTGTTTTTTTGTACTTTTGTTGTACTTTGTTTTTTTTGTACTTTTTTTGTACTTTGTTTTATTGTATTATTTTTGTTAATATTAAGTATGTACTTAATATCATTTGTTTTTTTTATTATTTTTCAAGTTGTGAAGAGTCGGTACCGCCAGCTGACTATTTTATCTGATGCCCGGGAGGCCTTGACAGTTGAGGATTGGGAGTGGCTTGATGCCCTTGGGCTCAAGCAGGTGACACGTTTGGAGCTTGTGGTGGGGGATCAGGCATATTTGACTGCCCTAATCAATTTGTGGGATCCCCACACCAACACCTTTCATCTCCTGATAGGGGAGATGATGGTGACTTTGGAGGATGTGTATCAAATTCTATGAATTTTGAATTGCGATAGATGTGATTCCTATCCAGATGACCCACCGAGACCAGCGAACAGTAGTACTAACACGGTGTTTCGATTGGGCAAGGGATATGGGTGTGGAGAGTTCTATGGAGAGGGCAGAGGCTAACTGCTAGATAGGTGGTATTCTAGTGCGGTGGTGGCTGGAGAAGGGCGTATTGGGGTGAGGCATGCTTTACTCATGGCCATTATATCCAATATGTTGATTCTAGATTGCTCAGGTGTGAGGTTCCCTTGGAACCTATTGGAGTTGGTTTTCACTTTGGTGGAGTGTTCGACATTAGCTCCACTGATTATGATGTGGGGTAAGACATTGTTGGCATAGCTATACGACAAGTTGTACGACGAGCTGTATGAGGTCCACTGCTAGAGGTAGAAGGGGATCGGGTGTAGCTATATCTTGCAGTGTTGGGGGTGGCAGCATGATGCAGGAGCATCCGGCAGCACCAGCAGCCAAAGTAGCAAAGTTCAAGAAAAATCATGCTGAAGAGTCGGGAGAAGAAGCAGGAAGCAAGAAGGAAGAAAAAATGGCCAAGTTAGAAAACCGTCGCGATTTTGTGACATGTCGCAAAATCACGACAAAAATTGGTAAGGAGGAAGTGCAGCAGAAGGGGCCATGATTTCATGACGTGTCACGAAATCGTGACCCGCGATTTCATGACATGTCGCAAAATCGCGATAGTTTGCCGAAGAGGGATGAAGGAACAGAAGGGGGCATGATTTCGTGACATGTCGTGAAATTGTGGCTCACAATTTTGCAACATGTCACGAAATCACGACAGGTTGCAGAGCAAAGGAGAGAACGAGAAAATGATCGCGATATCGCGACGTCGCGAAATCGCGACGTCGCAAAATTGTGACGCAAATTGGACAAGCGGGTGCGGAGGAAAAATGGTCACGATATCGCGACATGTCATGATATCGCGACCAAAATGAGAAGCAAGTGTAGAGATCCAGAAACGTCGTGATATCGCGACGTCGCGAAATCGCGACGAGTTTCTCAGCGGAGGGGCAGGAGGCAAAATGGTCGCGATATCACGACCAAAATGAGAAGTGAGCTCAAGGAGCCAGAAACGTCGTGATATCGCGACATGTCACGATATCACGAAAAAGAGAGAAGATGGCATGGGAGGAAGAGAAAAATATGGCGGGAACGGTGTTTTCGAGGACTATTCGAAATAGACACATGGACTGCCACGTGTATCCTCAAAGTTGTAAAGAGCACATGCCTTGAAGATTGCGCATTAAGGAGAGGGCAAGCCGAATTTAAACACGTGGTTAGCTATGTGAATCTGGTTAAATATGGAGGCCACGTATTCAAATTAATGAGAACAACCGTGTGCATTAAAGGGGGAGAACCACCATTTGAAATTCTTTTTGAAAACAACTGTTTCAGAGCATGGCCGGTATGGAGGAGACGACAGTACAGAGTACGGCGGTGGTTGCAGGTCGAGGGAGACCACAAATGCAAATAGTAGTGTAGATCGGGCAAAGATTGCCATTAATGACAATTTTGAAAACCCGGGAAGGAGGGAAATTCGAGCGGGAATGTTGGTTGGTGGAGGCATTAATTGTGTGAGAGGATCGGGGCCTCTATAAAAACCCATTTTATTGTTTTAATCGAGACAGTGGACCCGAGAATACCGGGGGAGAGCTTAGGAGTGAAGAATAGAATAACCGAGCCGAGGGCCGGTGATTGTAAGCCTGTGAGCTGTAATTTTTCTGCATGTATATTTTTAACTATTTTTAATGAAAAGGTAGGGTTTGTGCAGAAGGGTGTTTTCCCCGGCCCCGTCAGTGGTATCAGAGCGGGAGTTCCTGAGTGCGTAAACAGACCGTCGATCGTGAGGCAGTTTGTGCCAGGACCTACGAGAGAGTTGAGAGAGAAGGAGAGTTGAGGATTCTCGAGCGTGTTAGCAGACCGTCGGACGTGAGGCAGCTACACCGGGATCAGTTAAGTTTGTGAGAAAAGCAAGCAAAAAAAAAAAAAAGAATGCATTCCCGAAGAAGACGGGATAACCAGGAGGATGTGGTTTCAGAAGAAGAGTATTTAGCCTTGAAGCGGCAATTAAAATCATTGCAAAAGGAGTGGCTTGCAATGAAGTTACGGGAGAAGGAATAACGGCAGAAAATGCGAGAAGAGAGACAGAGAAAAAAGGAAGAAAAGATGAAGGAGGCTGTAGAGGAAGAGAGCAGCAGTACCGGGACCTGCCCGAAAGAAAGCATAGATTATTCTGTGCAAGAGGAAGAGTTAAATCCGGCTGCAGTAGAATTTTGTAGCAGTGGAGAAACCTGTCCGGTTGAAGACAGAAGTGTGGGCCCGGAGCCGAGGTCGAAGCAGTTTGCAGAGACAGAGATGAGTCCGAAAGTGTTGCAGGGGGTAGCAACCGGACCCAGCAAAAGTGAAGATCACTTCTTCACTTACCCCGGGTTTCTGATGCAGGAGCATCCAACAGCACCAGTAGCCGAAGCAGCAAAGTTTAGGAAAAATCGTGTTGAAGAGTCGGGAGAAGAAGAAGCAGGAAGCAAGAAGGAAGAAAAAATGGCCAAGTCAGAAAACTGTCGCGATTTCGCGACATGTCGTAAAATCATGACAGAAATTGGCAAGGAGGAAGTGTAGCTGAAGGGGCCGTGATTTCACGATGTGTCACGAAATCATGACCCGCGATTTCGTGACATGTCGCAAAATCGTGACAGTTTGCCGGAGAGGGACGAAGGCACAGAAGGGGGCACAATTTTGTGATATGTCACGAAATCGCGACTCATGATTTTGCAACATGTCACGAAATCACGATAGGTTGCAGAGCAGAGGAGAGAACGAGAAAACGATCGTGATATTGCGACGTCGCGAAATCGGACAAGTGGGTGTGGAGAAAAAATGGTTGCGATATCGCGACATGTCGCGATATCGTGACCAAAATGAGAAGCAAGTGCAAAGAGCCAGAAACGTCGTGATATCGCGACGTCGTGAAATCGTGACGAGTTTCTTAGTGGAGGGGCAGGAGGCAAAATGGTCGTGATATCATGACATGTCGTGATATCGTGACCAAAATGAGAAGCGAGCTCAAGGAGCCATAAACATCATGATATTGCGACATGTCACGATATCACGACGGAGAGAGAAGATGGCACGGGAGGAAGAGAAAAAGATGGTGGGAACGGTGTTTTCGAGGACTGTTTGAAATAGACACGTGGACTGCCACGTGTATCCTCGAAGTTTAAAGAGCACGTGCCTTGAAGATTGCGCATTAAGGAGAGGGCAAGCCGAATTTAAACATGTGGTTAGCTATGTGAATCTGGTTAAAGATGGAGGCCACGTATTCAAATTAATGAGAACAACCGTGTGCATTAAAGGGGGAGAACCACCATTTGAAAGTCTTTTTGAAAATAGCTGTTTCAGAGCATGGCCGGTATGGAGGAGATGGCAGTACAGAGTACGGCGGTGGTTGCAGGTCGAGGGAGACCACAAATGCAAACAACAGTGTAGATCGGGCAGAGATTGCCATTAATGACAATTTTGAAAACCTGGGAAGGAGGGAAATTCGAGCAGGAATGTTGGTTGGTGGAGGCATTAATTGCATGAGAGGGTCGAGGCCTCTATAAAAACCCATTTTATTATTTTAATTGGGATGATGGACCCGAGAATACCGGGGGAGAGCTTAGGAGTGAAGAAGCGGAGAACCGAGCCGAGGGCCGGTGATTGTAAGCCTACGGGCTGTAATTTTTCTGCATGTATATTTTTAACTATTTTTAATGAAAAGGCAGGGTTTGTGCAGAAGGGTGTTTTCCCCGGCCCCGTCACAGCACATAGCTGTAGAGTGGCCGCAGGGTTTGCCTTGGACCACCCGAGGTGAGATGGTGGATTGGGAGATTGGGTATGCCAATCTATGGCAGCAATCCTGAGCATGGATAGAGTCAATGGTGGGCAGGTGACATAGGTCACTATATTGACGCCTTCTCTCATCTAATGCCAAGGTAGGTGTTTTGGTGACCATACTAGGACTATCCAGCCTAGCCTAAGGCTAGAGAGTGGCTCCATCAGGTGCACAGGGGTAGGTGGTTGATTGGGCAACATGGGACAGATTAGGAGTACTTCCCGTATGTTTGGGTGATGCGATAGTTTGGGGTATGCCAAGGATTACCTGGTGATCCTTTGATCTATCGATGGTGCGGGGATGAGAGGACCCTATTATGGCCTATCATTGAGCCACTGGGTGAGGGGTCTAATGTAGTTATTGATATACCCGACATGGACGATGTCGGGGTAACTACAGAGTATGATCGGTGGTGGACTATGTGGCGATGGTGGGGTGAGGGGCCTTTGGGATGTGCGAATACGATAGTAGCAGGATGTGGGGGTGTAGAGGCACCAGTTGAGGGTTGGGGGGCTCCGCTTGATGAGGTGGACATGGTGGGGGTTAATGATTTCATTGGAAATGGAGATGATGTGGGGATTCTAGAGAAGCCAGATGTACAAGACATCCTGGAGCAGTGGATGTTGAAGCAGCAGGCCATCTCGGAGGTGCCCATGCCTGAGGCTATCTCAAGAGATGTGGAGGCTGGGTTTCATGCTAAGATAGCATGATTGGAGGATCTCTTATGGATATGGGATGAGGAGCATAGAGATATTTTGTAGGAGAGGGATCTCCTATGGGCTCAGTTGGCATAGCAGGACAATGCATTGGATGTGTACCACCGAGGTGTGGAGTGGGGGTGGTATCGGGTAGAGTTAGAGATAGAGGTTGTTCGCCTTGGTGGATAGTTACCTGAGATCGATGGAGGTGGCTCATCATGCCGTACGAGAGGCAGTGAGACTAAGTAGTCTGCATCCTCTTGTCGTAAGCAATTGGATGAGGGTAGTATTGGTAGGCAGGATGCACGGGCTAGCAGCAACCACCTTGAGAGGTCCCATAGGACCTATACTATTGGGGTAGTTCTAGTCGCACCGATCTTGCATGATCATGGTGGTCGACTCCCTAGGCTTTGGGGATTTTGAATTTTTGATTTTTTGTGAGGTCAGAGGACCTTCTTATTGTAGCCTGAGGGCATTTTGACTCGATATATATACATGACTCATTTTTGGTTTGATGATATGCTTGTCATGGTTTATTGTTCTTTTTATGCACCTTTATTTATGTTTATGTATGCATACGCTATTATGACTATGGATGATGTTAGCTATATGATATGGATGTATGCATATGGAATGGATGGAATGATTTTTTGGTATACAGGCGATGACACCATAGACTGTACAAGATTAACTGGCTTTCTGTACTATGTGATTGCTTTATGGAATAACTTTGCATTTGTAATTTTTTGTTTTGTATTTTTGGATGGTGATGCAAGTAATGAAATGTACAAAAATTATTTTAGAATGTAGTTAAGGTTTTTATGAGACTCATATGCTTTAACTAACTAATCAAGATTTTACATTATCTTACAAGACTTTCAAACAAGGTATGAATTAGACTTGAGTTTGAACAAGTTATTTCACATCCCTGTGTGTGTGATTGAGTTCATTTATGTGGTATTCATAAGGATACCACCAGTGCTAGGTAGGTTGTCCACCAAACCTGTACTGAGGATAACCTAATTAGCTCCCCTAATTCCTTTGTTGCATTTAGAAAGATTAATCTACATTGCAATCTAAGATACCATAAGCTAGCTCATCCACATGCAAACATTGGTCTACACACACGTAAAATGTGATAGACATATCATCATGCGTTTAGGATACCGCCATTGCCAAGTAGGCTATCTACCAAACCCGTAATGAGGATCACCCAAATGGTTTTTTGAATGCTGAGAATTTCAGGGATTCAAGCTTAGGAGTCTTTTGGTTGCTCAACTTGTTGGGATACTTGCTCTCATACATAGTGATGAAAATCACTGTTTATTTTCTCTTTTTTTCTTGAGCAAGGGGTTTGAGTAGTGGTGATAACCACTGTTTATTTTTTATGGTTGCCTTTTGGGTATTTAGATTTGGAATTTTGATTTCCAAGTTGAGCTCATGGATTTTTGGCTTGTGAATGGCATTGATCCTTTTGGCCTTGGGGACCCATCCTTTTTAGGGACGTGTAGTATGAATCCTTACGACTTTGGGAATCAAAGGTGGTTGGGAATTTTGTTTTAGAATGGCATTGATCGTTTAGGCCTTGGGGATGACTACCCATCCTTCTCAGGGGCATGTAGTACAAATCCTTATGACTTTGGGGATCAAAGGTGTTTTGGGATTTTTGATGGTGGACTTTTGGGATTTTTCTTGTGAATGGCAGTGATCCTTTTAGGCCTTGGGGATTATTACCCATCCTTCTCAGGGGCATGTAGTATGAATCATTACAACTTTGGGGACAAAAGGTGTTTAGAATTTTTGATAGTGGTGAAAACCACTCTTTACTGTGGGGAATTGGATGGGGAAGAGCTTGTACTTTTGTCAATTCTTAGCGTTCTTGAACCATTCACACAGGAGGATGAGTAAGATAATGTTTCACCTATGGTACCCTAGACTACTTTGTAGGTTTCATCTTGCATTCACACAACTTGGGAATTTTTATGTGTTTTAAGCTTGTGTTGGGATGCTATGTAACAAGGCATGATCCAAGTAAAACTCTACCTTGTATAGCATTTGAATAGAAATCTAAAGATAGCTGAATGACGAAACCCTAAAGAAATTTAGAAAACAACTGACTATGATATGGAAAAAATGCGAAGGGCGTTATTCTTGATGGATCTTTTTACAAAATGGACTAAATTTGGAAAACGATGGAATTATCGAGTAATTATAGTCTATGGTGCTTTTGACATGTATGACCCGCAAATATGCAATGTATGTATGAGATGCCTAATGCAACTTTTTTTTTTCTTTTTGGTGTTTTGATTTTTAAGAATATGCATGAAAGTGAGATGCATTGTTTTTGTTATTTTTGATTATTTGTTGTTTTTGAATATTTGTTATGGTGGTTTAACCCGAATGGGTGTGGACCAAGTGATTCTTACAGATCCTTGGAGGTTTTGACCAAAGGGATTATAGATACCTTTGGGGTGTTTTGGGTGACCAAGTGATTGTGGGAACCCTTGGAGCTTTTGGTTGGACCAAAGGGATTATGGATACCTTTGGGGAATTTTGGGTGACCAAGCGATTACGGGAATCCTTGGGGCTTTTGGTTTGACCAAAGGGATTATGGATACCTTTGGGGCATTCTTGGTGACCAAGCAATTTCGGGAATCCTTGGAGCTTTTGGTTGGACCAAATGGATTATGGATACCTTTGGGGCATTTTGGATGACCAAGCGATTGTGGGAATCCTTGGGGCTTTTGGTTGGACCAAAGGGATCATGGATACCATTGGGGAATTTTGGGTGACCAAGTGATTGTGGGAATCCTTGGGGCTTTTGGTTTGACCAAAGGAATTATGGATACCTTTGGGGCATTTTGGGTGACCAAGTGATTGCGGGAATCCTTGGGGATTTTGGTTGGACCAAAGGGATTATGGATACCTTTGGGGCATTTTGGGTGACCAAGCGATTGCGGGAATCCTTGGGGCTTTTGGTTTGACTAAAGGTATTATGGATACCTTTGGGGATTTTTTGGTGACCAAGCAATTATGGGAATCCTTGGGGATTTTGGTTTGACCAAAGGGATTATAGATACGTTTGGGACATTTTGGGTTTGACCAAGTGATTGCGGGAACCCTTAGGGATTTTGATTTGACCAAATGGATTTTGGAAACCTTTGGGGCATTTTGGGTGACCAAGTGATTGCGGGAATCCTTGGGGATTTTAGTTTGAGCGAAGGGATTATGGATACCTTTGGGGCATTTTTGGTGACCACGTGATTATGGGAATCCTTGGGGCTTTTGGTTTGACCAAAGGGATTACAGATATGTTTGGGGCATTTTGGGTTTGACCAAGTGATTGTAGGAACCCTTGGGGCTTTTTGTTTGACCAAAGAGATTATGGATACCTTTGGGGTATTTTGGGTGACCAAGCGATTGCGGGAATCCTTGGGGATTTTGGTTTGACCAAAGGGATTATGGATACCTTTGGGGCATTTTTGGTGACCAAGTGATTGCAAGAATCCTTGGGGCTTTTGGTTTGACCAAAGGGATTATGGATACCTTTGGGGCATTTTGGGTTTGACCAAGCGATTGCGAGAACCCTTGGGACTTTTGGTTTGACCAAAGGAATTATGGAAACCTTTGGGGCATTTTGGGTTTGACCAAGTGATTGCAAGAATCCTTGGAGCTTTTGGGGTGGGCTATGGCTCTCTAAATGTTGAATGGCCTCAAGTAACTGATGTTCAAGGGTTCTAGTTACTTTATTCCTTCAAGAGAGGTGAGTTGGTATGTTCCAGGTCCTATTTTACTATTGATTACATAAGTACCTAACCAATTTGCTACGAAATTATCCCTTAAGTGGGGTGGCAAGTTAGAATTTTATTGGTTCTCTTTTAATACCAGGTCACCAACCTAAAATTCCCTCAGGTGAACTTTCATGTTGTATGCTTTCTTAAGTCGCTCTTGATAGATACGTAAATGCTCGAGAGCATTGACGCATCGTTCATCGAGTAACATAAGTTGGTCTAACCGGGCCTGCCACGTAGTGTCATCATCGATGAACTCTTGCATTGATATGCGTAGGGAGGGTATTTCCAACTCGAGAGGCATGACTACCTCAAATCCATACACCAACGAAAATAGAGTTGCCCTAGTGGGTGTCCGAATGGTAGTGTGATAAGCCCATAGTGCAAGTGGTATTTAGATGTGCCAATCCTTATGATTATCTACGACCATATTTTTATGGATGGCAACTAGCAATTTGTTTGACGCCTTTGCTTGCCCATTTTCCTATGAATAATAGGGTGTCAAAAAACTATGCTAAATTTTGTACTTTTTTGTCAAAGCACGCACATTTTTGTTCTTAAATGACGTCCCATAATCTGAGATGATCTTGGATGGAATACCAAAATTACATATGATGTTATGTAAAATAAACTCCGTAATGTGGGGTCTAGTCATAGAGGTAATCGAAATTACTTCCACCCACTTAGTGAAGTACTCTATGGTCGTTATGATAAACATGTGATGACCTGACGACACAGGGGAGATCTTTTCGATGATATCTAATATCCATGGCCAAGCCGATTGGATTGGCTGCAAGGCTTGAGAAGGTACGTGTGTCAAGTTAGCATGGTGTTGACACTTCACGCACTTTCACACATACGCATAACAATCTCGCTCTAAAGATGGCCAATAATAGCCCATGCAAAGAATGTGCTTGGCGATGGCCATATCGTTGAAGTGGCCATCGCATGTACCATCGTGCGCTTGGGTGATCACCCAAGTGGACTCTTGCTAGTCCAAGCAATGGAGGAGGATCCCTTCATAGCTCTGATGATACAAAATGTCTCCTAGCAAGACATGTTTTGAATCTTTCTATTTGAATGATATTTTTGTGGAGTGTGACAATCCAAGTGGGAGGCTACCTAACTTGAGATAGTCTCTTATGGGTGTGTACCAATCTTGCTGATCAGAAACCTCGATGGTATGAATGATCGATCCCTCTTGAAGTTCATCCCTAGCACAAGCTGAGTGGGAAAGAACTTGTAGAAATAGCATTGTGTTGCTATTACGAGGGGTTGGGGAGAACAAATATCCCCAGTTGGCATGATTTAGACTATCATGGATTCAAGAGAACCTATCCTAAGATGGTTTAATCTGGATCAGGTGGATTCCTGGTGTTATTTCAAATCTTACACGCTCCATCATGGATTGTGATAATGTTCTGACTTGAATGGTTGTCATTTCACCAGAAGGGTCTTGCAGGATTAGTGACCCCAAGGAGGCCATAGTATCCACAAAATAATTTGATGATTGCAGGAGTGCCTCGATGTCGTACCATTCAAGATTTGCCAATAATTTATCTACAAGGACTTTGTAGGCCTGTAGAACTAGGCATTTGCATTGGAATACCCATTTCACTTGGTTGATAATTAACAGTGAATCACCAAAGATATTCAATAATTTGATGTTCATGGTGATGGTTGTCTGAAGACCTATGAGCAAGGCTTCGTATTCAACATTGTTATTGGTGCACGAGAAATCAAGTTTAAATGATAAAGGCATTGGAGCCCCTTGCAGTGTGAAAAACATGATTCTCGTGCCACCCCCTTGCTCACATTTAGAACCATCAAAAAATAAGGTTATGTCGGCCTGTGACTCAGGCTCATTAGAATCTAGAAATTCTAAGACATGGAAGACCCCATCATTGGGTAGTTCTATGGTCAGAGGTTGATCCTCTTCAAGAGGAGCCTCTACTAGTTGATCAGATATGACTTGACCTTTGATGGACTTTTGTCCAATGAATTCGATGTCAAACTCCATCAACAACATGATTCATTTCACCGTGCGACTACTGTGATAAGTATGACTCATCATGTACTGCAATGGATTCTCCTTAGATACAACATACATCATATTTCTTAGCATGTAATGGCATAGATTTTTGGTGGCAAATACCATTGCCAAGCATAGCTTCTCAACATATGCATAGTTAAGTTCATAACTGACCAGGGTGCGGCTAAGATAATAATTAGCCTATTCTTTATGTAATTCATTTTTCTAGGCTAGCATGGCACCCAGTGCTACCTCAGTAGATGAAATGTATAAGTAGAATGGCACTCCTAGTTTAGGTCATGCCAATACTGGCGGTGAAGCCAAGTATTGTTTGATTTCGTCGAAGGCTGACTAGCACTCGTCATCCCAATGAAATGCTACCCCCTTGTGTAATAATTTATTCATGGGTCGGCACTTGTTAGATAACTACGCTATGAAGCGCTTGATCGACGCAACCTTACCCTGCAAGCTCCTGAGCTTCCTGATGGTGATTGGGGGAAGCATTTGAAGGATTGCCTTGAATTTATTTGGATCTACCTTGATGCCTCATTTTGAGACTATGAAGCCCAAGAGTTTTCCAGATGTGACGCAAAATACACACTTCTTGGGGTTTAGCCTAAATTTTTGTTCGATGAGGCGATCCAGGATCTTGCGTAATTCATTGAGATGATTTTGGTGCAAAAGAGATTTGGCCAACAAATCATCCATATAATCTTCCAAAGTTTTATGCATGTGATCATGGAAGATGTATGTCATAGCGCGTTGGTAAGTGGTGCCAGCATTTTTAAGGCCAAAGGGCATGACCTTATAACAAAATGTCCCCCAAGGCATCGTGAATGCCATTTTTAGTTAATCATCGGGATTGATACCAATCTAGTTGTATCTCGAGAAAACATTCATTAGGGAAAGCATTTCATGGCCTGCTATAGCATCTACCAATGTGTTGATGCTAGGCAAGGGGAAATCATCCTTGGGACTCGCTTTGTTTAGATATCAAAAATTGGTGCATATGCGAATCCTCCTGTCAGGATTTTTGATGGGTACCATGTTGGACAACCATGGTGGGTAATCCACGTATATGAAAAACTGTGCATCCAACAACTTTTGTAGCTTGTATTTGAACATTAATGCCACTATTGGGTGCATATTACATAGCTTTTGCTTGACTGGATTGATTGTCAAATAAAGTGTTATATTATGCATGACTAGCTATGGGTCTAGCCCTAGCATGTCTTTGTAGGACCATGCAAAAACCTCCTTCTCTTTGAGAAGGGCAATGTAATCAGCTTTCTCTTTGGGGAATAGACTTACCCCCAGCTTGATGACTTGTAGATTCATTGGATCAAAATCGATGTCTACGTCAATCGTCTCTTTGATTGACATGTGGGATCCATCCTAAAAATGGTGTGGAGTTGGGATTAGGTGGATATCATTTGCTGAATTTAGATCTACATTAGGAATGTCAGGTTCCTCTTCAGCATGGAAGATATCTTGAGTTTGTACTGGGGTGAAATGAAACATCTCTCCGCAAGGCCAGTACTCTTATGGGGATGGTGGTGAGTTAGCATGATCTCAGTCTATGGCATCTAGATCTAGATACAATAGTCATGTTGGATTAGTTGGATTGTGGATGGGGGTGGTTAAATCAATGCAGATCATTTTTATGGAATGAATTTGGTCTCCATTACCATGCGGGTGTTGATTTAGATATTCTTGGTTATCCTCATGCCTTGGATCTGGCTCTGTGGGTACTGGCACAAAAGGATCGGTTCTATGTGTGGATAGAAGGATAGGGTCTGCCCTTGGAATTGGTGGCCTTATAGGGTCTCTAGGTGGGAGGTGCTCTTTGTATGCCCCAAGTGGTGGATGAAGCACTTGGTTTAACTATGCTTGGTTTAAATGCCACCTATGTCTTGGTACCATATTCAGATGCTCGAACATACCATCGATGTCTATGGGGTATTCCTATTGACTCATATGGTTGAGATATGCCATCTCAGTCTCATCCTCATAGTCACTATTGAAGATCCATAGGCCTTCATTGGCTCTGACCACTATGTGCTCCTCCGGTTGGTATGGCCCCCCACTAGGTGTTTCTTGATCAGTTGGCCTTATGGCCAGCCTGGGAGGCTCGTTTCATTTGAGCATGTTGATTTGGCCCCTTCTAGGTTGTTCCACTCTCTACGAGAGGGTTGGATTCTTAGGAGGTGGCAATTCTCGATTGGAACATTAAAGGGGAACATTACCATGAAGTCCTCTTGATAATCAATAATGGGCGTCACCTGCGAGTGATTGCTATCAGACTCAAATGGGTCCCAAGGTGCTACCTCATAATCTGACTCATCTTCCAAAGAGGTCCCTTGATTCTGTTCATATCCCTCATAGAGGCCATTTCTTGAAATTTCCCCTTCCTTGATCCAAGGGGAGGGGCTTTCGAGGTTGACAAGGTTTGTTGTTATCAATGGGAAATAATTTCCCAATGTGTATGTAGTGTTGGGATTGGCATATGGATCTTGTGCCAACCCATCCCTATTGCCTAGACCTAAGCCTTGCATGGTTTCTACCAAGATGTCAAGGGGAAAAGGGTGGTTGAACCCTACTCTTGATTTATCATATGGAATCTGGTACCTTTGTTGACAAAGAGTGTGCATTCCTTGTTTGTATCTGCCCAATCCATATATATGCCAATTACATTGGTCTAGGTATTTCAAGGTGAATTCTAGGTTGGACAGATAATCAAAATTCTCAACAAATGGCTCTTCGTCATCTTACTCTTGTAGGTAGGGTTCCAGGCTATTCTCGAGGCCCCCATATACAAAGTTGGTCTGATTTTGTGGGTAGCCTAAAGGGATGATAGTATCGGTGGGGAGGCGAGGTCTCCCCATGTATTGCATAGATTCGAGTGTGGGTGTTGCCATAATGTTTTGCACTAGGTACTCTCCCAGGACCGTATTGGCCATTTCAACGATAATCATCAATGGTTGAGGGTGAAGGAATAGGAGTTCTCCCTGAATCCACTCCATGTTGGGTGAATCAGGTGTCTTGACTTCCATTCGGCTGGGCACCTCCTCGGTAGATATGGTTGAGACTAATGGTGGTGCCTCCTCTAGGGGCTTCTTCTCATTGTCCTTCGGTGTGGCCACCATAGGTGGCATTGTTGGTGAAGGGATAGATGATGAATATGGTCCAGGTCTGTTACTTGAGGGACTCAATAGTGGGGATGTAGGCAAAATCAGACCCTGAGTGGAAAAATTCAATTGAAAGTCCAAATGTGTCAAGGGGAGGGTCAATTGTGGCATCAGCTACACCGCATTGCAAAACTTAAAGTGCTCTAAGTTTACTAGGATTACATGTACTTGCCATTCATATGTATATTTGAGGCATTGATGGGATATCTAAGGGAAACACTTCATGTCTCTAATCCAAGGCCGACCTAGCAAGATATTGTAGGCCATATCACCCTCAAGGATGTGACACAATGTAGGAATGGTATTTTTTCCTACTTGGATGGGCAAGACAATTGTGCCAACCATCGAGCATAACACATCATTGAATGCTCGAAGAGTGTAGGTGGATGCCACAATGTGGGATGTTGGAAACTTAAGATGTTTTAATGTTGTTGTCATGATTATATTTTTGGATGAGCTAGTGTCCACCAACACCCTCTTGAATGGAATCTTGTTGACTTGTGCGATGATGTGCAGGGGTGGATCCACCATATCACCAGTCACAAATTTTAGTTCATCTTCCCTGAAGGTTATGACCAATTATGTGTATTGTCTCACATGTACCACAAATTTGTTGAAAAAATTAGGTTCATGGGGTTGTAGCTCAATAGCTTTGAGTATCTCCATCAGAGCCTCCTGATGGGGCGGTGATTTTTGGATGAGCTCATAAATGGAGAGCCTAGCTGACATGGTCCTTAAAATTTGAGTAAGCTTAGTTTGAATGGTTTCCACCAGTCTAGGAGGGGGAGGTTGCATAGGGCATTATGGAGGATATGACATTGATGGAACATCTCTTGTATCTGTAGTGGGTGCAGCCATGTTTGGGTATCTTTTGTTTCATGTCACGATGCTTATCATCCCTATGTATCCTTGCATGAGGTAATATTGTGTTACCTCATTCACTTGTAAATTCCTTGCCTACATGTCATGGGTAGGCAGGGGGTCTTTGAAGACTTCCATATGCTGGTTGCTAAGCACTACGAGATTATTTACCGCAAACATTTTGTTGTCTATCAGGTCTTGTACCAAGTTTTTGAATTTCCAACAACTAAAGATGTCATGTCGTTTATTTTGATGGAATATACAATATAAATATTCCCTATAGCCTTTTATTTTTGGTGTGTTAGGGTCTATGGGTCAAATTTTTGACAAGTTTATCAGGTTTTCCATAAACAAGCGATCAAACAAGGAGTCTCTAGACTCTGTGAACTGTGTGAATTATCGCTTAGGGCGATGCTGCTGATTTTGCTCTTGTTTATGGTTTTCCTTTTCATAGTTAGCAAGAGAAACTACCTAATAATTAGCATTTAGGGGCTATTTCATTTGTGTAGGTGGTGGTACAGTTATGGTAACCTGATTGACCATGATGGGTTTCAGTTGCGTGGGCCCAGTTTTGGCATTTTTGGTCCACTCTTTCTTGTGTGGATTGGAAATCTTGTCATATTGAATTTTGATCTCCCCAATTATCCTGGATTGCGCCAGGGCTTCTTCTAGGGTGGCATATTGTTGTAGTTGTAATAGCATGGATATCGACCTTATGCAACTCTTTGAAAACATCTGAGTCATGTCGGCCATGAGAGGGAGGTAAGGTAGCTTTGAAAGCAATGTCCTCCATCGATTCCTATAAGAGGCTATGGTCTCATCATCATATTGCTTAAGACAAGCTAGGTCACTTAAGGATGCCTTCTTATTGGTGTTGAAGGAAAAATGTTTAAGGAACGCATCCACTAGCTGGTCTAGATTGTTGATGCTATGCTTCGGCAACTAGGTAAACCAATCCAAGGCAGGGCCTGTGAACGTGGTTATAAACATTCTCAAAAGAAATGCATCATTGTCCTAAATGCCAAAGCATTGACTCAGGAACATTTTTACATGCTCTTGGGCATCCTCATCCCCTCTAAAAATTTCCAATTGAGGCATTTTGAAGTGGTCAAGGTATGGGGGTGCCAAAACTGAAGGATGCACATGATGACTGCGGAGCTATCGTAAGGTGGGCTTTTGGGGCCCTAAAGTCTTAGTCTCCATAGACTCTAAGAATTCTAACAATGCTTTGTATGCATCAAAATATTTGATTTCCTCTTCTTTGGTTTGTTCCCATTTTGAATTGCGAGGAACTTGAGGCTTATGGAGGGATAGCTGGGTAATGCCCCCCCTGCCTTGGTAGGGTGTTTCAGCCCACTCTTCTTCTTGCTCAAATTCCTTATAGGCTTCTTGAGGAGTTTCTGGGCATGACCTATAAACATGGATAGGAACCCATAGAATATGCCTGTTATTAGTTCTAGGAGTTGCTTCTCGCTCAGGTCTAGGAGGTCTTGGAGGCAACGCTTGATAAGGTCACGGAGACCTGTCTCGTACTAAGGGGTTGTACCTCATAAATTTTTGTCCTATGCGTGCGAGGGGTTGGAATCCTCTCATGCATAGTGTTCTAGAGCAACTCATATATCTGGCACTGAATGCGCTCTTTGTTAAGATGATACAGTTGCTCTAATTGTTGTTGATCTTGCCTAAGCTACATGATTTGCGCTTGGCGGTGGCTTGTTTGGCAAATGCTAATTCAATTTATTTTGCCATCCTATGTCTAGGAGACCTAGATGCCTCCCCTATGTATCTATCTCGTTCATGGTGATCTAAGATCACTATGGGCCACTTTCCTCTTTCGAGGTTAGCGATATTCACCTGAAGCTTTGGCCTCAATAGGTGATCTTGATAATTAGCAAGTGCTAAGGTGCATTACTCCCGTGTGATGTATTGCTCTTGAGGAATATACTGGTTTTCATTATGCTCCCTTTCATACATGTGAAAGGGATAGGCGGAGATGGCTCACCCTGTCTGAAGAGCCTTGTGCTCTAGATTTGGCCTATTAGTCCTAACAACAATGAGGGTTGAGGTGGAATGACATAATCATGTGGTACCTCCTTATGAACCCTATGCTGCTCTAGTGCTTCATTGTGTAGTGGCCACTCATAATGAGTGTCTAAGGGAGCCTTCCCATGTGTGTACTCCTCCTGAGAGGGTCTGTGTTGAATGGGAGTGCCCCTCAAAGGGGTGCCTCTATAGTCCTTTTCTATAGTGGCATAGTGTGGACTACGTTGTGGGTTAGGCTACCAAGGTGGTATAACCAAGTCCTTGGGGCTATAACAAAGGTGAATTGTTCCTCCTTGTACACTTTTTGCAACTTTTGCCCGTGATTGGACTTGGCTATGGGTATACACCATGGTGGTGATATTTCTATAAAGATATGTAAATTTTATCTCCTTTATAAAATTTTATGCTATACCAAACAAAAGGGGACCACACAAGCAAAGAAATAATTATCTTGTTTACATATTAAATGTGTGCCCTAGATCTAGTCTAGTGTGTTTGATTTTTTTCATGTGAATCTTGTAAAGGAAACTTTGTTATACATGCATAATGAGGGCTCTTGTATCTCAAAAATAGTTGCCCCTTCAATATACCATTGGTAGGCCATTATACCGAACCTCTCAATATACCCGACCTTACGTGATGGAAACTATTGGTACACAAGAGCAGAACAGTACATGGAACATAGGTGGTACGAAAGGGGGATCGCTCTATTTTTGACACCTACCATAGAAGACTTATCCTCATGCATGGGGAATCACCCTCGTTACACTTGGTCAGCTTTCATCAGGATTTACATCTAGCAACAGTCACGATCAGGGTATATGTATGCAAAATCCAAGCCAAGGTGGTGATGAAATCCACTGTTGGTCTTGATCAAGTGTTGGGGTATTAAGACCAACTCCTTGATGTTAATTTTATTAGGTGGTGTGTGTGTGGTTCCTTTTAATCATGTAAAGAAATAAAACATACAACAAAAGATGATTTTCACTAATGCAATTCTTTAAAGTATGTTTTATCTTTCAAAAACAATTAGCAGCAAGAAGGAAATCACAAAACCTACCTAGAACTGACACCTATGATGAGGACTTGCCATTGGTGCAAGTATCATGCAAGCAAACCAGAGAAGAATGCATTCCTAATTAGGTTTCTTCCATGTAATTAACTTTATGTTTTTTTTATTTTCTTTTTTTTTATTGCAAGAAGGAAAAAAAACCACTTAACTTTTCTATGCAAGCGAAGAAAACAAAAAATTACAGAAACAAAAAATAGAAAAACACAGAGGATGTTCAAAAAACCTACCTCATTTCTATCTAAACTAGATGCCTCTGAGTTTCTTCTCAGAAAATGCATAGAGATCTAATCATCCCAAGGTGGAAGGAATATCAAGTTTGCATTCATCACAGGGTGGGGCAAATACATATTAATCCCGGGGTGGAATGAATAGCAGGTCTGTATTCGTCATAGGGTGGCATGAGTAGCAGTCTAGCGCTCGAAGGATTAACACTTGCAAGGAAAACCACAAAAAAACTTAAACCTAATCTTAATAGTAGGGGACATGGTCCAACCATGATTGCCACTGAAAGCCAAATGCAGAATGATGGCGTACCATATTATGATGCAAAAAAAATCGATATATGGTGCAAATGCTAAGTCCTACGAATGGGATGAAACAAATGCATACATGAAATAAAGCAAAAAGAAGTGAGATGTAAGAAAAAAAAAGTAGGGCCTATTTTATTGATGTTTATTTCAATTCAATTACAATACATCTCCCCCATCTAGGGCTCATAGCATTTGATAAAGTTCGTTACATCAACAGATGGTACACTTCTAGTGTCCTCTGCATGCCCACATTCGAAATGGGCGGGCCAAACGTTGCTTCCACTTGCATCTATGTGTTTTTTGTTCCTTGATGTCCCTCTAGCATTCATGGTGGTGAGATCTTGCATATAGAGAAATAGCAAACAGTTAATAGCATATGTGGATATTAGGAAAACATGCAATCCCCAAAGCCTTCAGCTAGTTAATGTGCAAGAGTGACCTTGCAAATTTCCTACCCAGATGCCTCCAAAACTCCTGCAAACTTGGGTTTAGGCTAAAAGGGGCATTTTGGGATTACCGAGAAGGTCATATTTGGCATATTCTACCCATATTGTCCTGTATATGAAAGCACTCCATGTATGTTAGTAAACACATAAAATGATAAAAAAATATTCAAATCAAGTCAGAATAACATGAAACTTGAACATCAAAATAAGTACATGAAGTATGATAGAATTCAAAAATAATAGTGGAGAAATTCTTCACATATTTCTAATCACTTCGGGGTGGGACGATTAGGACTATAGTAGTGCAGGGGGAGCCTGAGGGCAGGATGCCCATCATTTGGGGCCTAGTTTTGGAACCAATCCAAGTGGGATGGGTCCAAAACCTCCTAGGGGGTTGTGTCAAAAAATTTGGTGTGGTATTGTGGCTGATTGCTTGGGTTTTGGGTCTAGATTGCATTCCTAGTGTTCATAAGATAACCTCTCTTACAAAAGAGAAATTATGGATGTAGGAAGCACAAAGGGGAATGGGGGTACAATTTGGCAGCACTCCATTGCTCCAAATTCTCCAACACTGTTATATTTTTGGGGTGAGGAGGCTCACCCTTTTATAGACCTCAGGGGTCTCCTTTGAATGCGCATGCGAGGGTGCCACTTGGCTCACCATGCCTTTTTGAGGGAGAGAAGATTCCTCCCTAATTTAAAGCCTCCATGATCAAGGCATGCTTGACTAAAGTCCCTCTCTCAAATTTGAAACTGTTCCTCACAATTGCATTCCTTGAAGGCAAAGTTGAGTGGTGGATCTAGGATGCCATTTGTCAAGGCTTGACTTTTTTCCAATCAAACCTGTTAATCATCCCACCCTGGGACGATTGCTGCTAATCGTCCTGGGGTGGTGCAAATAGGATTCTAATCATCCCAGGGTGGGAAAAATAGGGAGCAAAGTGCTTATAAGGTTCCAAATTAACCTATGACCTTCCAAAAATTATTTGGGAATGGTTAGGACCACTGTTTAACCTTTGGAGGCTGCCCTAGGGGGTATGTATGCCAATTTGGTCAATTGTAGTAACATAATCAAATTAGTGCTATTTTGGTGTCTACAGTAGCCTACCACCCATATTCCCCATCGCAATCTTACCATGAGCTTACCATTCTTAGTCCAAGTTGGTCCATCCCTCTACAACCTCTACAATACCTATCGAGGATGCAATCCCATGAACTTCTCATCATAATGTAGTTAAATACTAGCAAATTGGTGGCTCTTTCCCTCTTCTCAATGCTTACACCATCTATCATGACCCTCTATTGGTAGTCCTTTTTTGGTTGGATTTATGTTAAGGTTATGCATAACAGATGCTTTATTACAGTTAAATATTTTTGCTAACCCAAGGAATGATTGACAAATCTATGCTTAATTTATGCAAACATAAGTTTTAATGACAAAATTATGATACTGCTAATGGATTTGCATTTATGCATGATCAACTTATCTTATAAATGAGTTTACTTTTTGGTAGAAGAGCAACCTAGATATATGTTCACTTTTGATATAAGTAAATTAGCATAATTTGTACATAAGGAATAGATCAAAATTTTCTTGCTTGGTTATTAAACTATAAAACTTTAGTGGCTATGATTTAAATTATATTATGTTCTTAAAAATATAATCCCTCTTTCAAAGAAAGAGAATGAAGGAACTTTTGATAAGCATTGTTAATGAGGATGAATTCATTATTTTTTATTAAAAGACAATATATTTTTAAGGTTATCTTTTTGCTTGATGGCTTGCAAAAGGTTTCTAAGGTTATTGTGTTCTAAGACCAAGTATGTATTTGAGATAACATTATTATTATTGTGTTATTTTGTTATGCTACCATGTTGTTGATGGGTAATTATATCTTTATACATGTGATGGTCCTTTTAAGGGGAAAGAAAAGAGTTTTTGATCATATTCTTTATTAAATTATTATTTTTTAAGGGATAATAGTTAAGGTTTAGAAGGGTGTCAAACCCTTGTGTAGATGTAAGAGCAAGGGAAGTGAGCATCATGGTATGCTCAACTGGTAGCCACGATGATGCTTCTAATTTGGAAGGCAATGGAGTAGTGGGGAAGGGATGTCACGATGGTACAGTTGGTGAGGCAAAATAAACCTAGGAGAGAAGGAAGTAAGAGAGGGGGGATAAAAATAAAATGAGGTACACCAAAAATACAAGGAGAGGTTACAGACACTTCGAAGGAGAAAAAGTTCTATAGTGGTGATGTTGAGCAAAATATTCAGTTCATAGCAACAACCTTAAACTGTAGGTAGACTTGCACTTAATTGTTGTTTGATTTACAATGTAAATGGTATTAGTGGAAATTCTAATGCTTCAGGTAGGAATGTTATTATTTTACAACTATAATAGAGACTTCTTATTGCACTCATTATTTTATCAATGGATGTGTGCTTTATCTATTAGTTGTTTGAAGTGGAAGAGATAAGTTCTTCCTTTATATTTGGAATCATGCCAAGTTTTTATTTTCTCATGGTAGTGATAGATATACTTGTGTGAACTACCCAAATTTGTCAATTGCATGTGTTGATAGTAGTAATTTACAGGGAAAAATTTGGGTAAGAAAATTGGAAACTCTCATTTTATTAGACACAAGTTGAAGGTCTTCTTGTAGTTATTGCACCTGAATTAGAGATAATAACCTTATAATTTTATAATATAGGAATATATTTGGGGTTGCTAGAGTGACCACTAGTGAATGGGGTGCGACTATGATGAGAGACTCATTTGGAAAAAATCATCTGCATGTGTTGTGTTGTAGTTCCTGATGAAATGGGATAATGTTTCCTTTAGATCCCAAACAATCGAAGTTGTTGTGGGAGATGTATTAGATGTCAATATGTTTCCTCTAAGATAAAATATGCAAGCTATTTTTAGGTTTTCCTATGTATTCATCTAGGGCATTTGATAGTTTAGAGGTGGATCTCTCCATAATTTTAAGAAAGTATTTATGAATTTATGTTTTGCTTAGTTATGGGGGTGCGTTCTCGCTTTGGTGAATACTTTTAAATTCTAAGTCAAACTTGAGAAGTAAAGCTTATTTGTGTATTTCTGGATGATTCCATCACCCTTAGAATTGCAGAGAGACACTCTATTGAGTTTAGTGAGGTAATCTAGTTTTAGCAGTGCCTTTATTTGGAAGTTAGGGAATGTTGGTAAGATGATAAGGTGCATATTGAATCTCTATTTATGGTAGCTTCTATTTTTATTAGCTAGTATCAATGAATTTACATAGTGGATATTTATGGAAGCTTTTGTCTTGGTTAGTTAGCATTAATGAATTTACATAATGGATTTTTATGGAAGCTTCTATTTTTCTTAGAAAGTGTTAATGAATTTACATAATGGATGTTTGTGGTAGCTTCTATTGTGCTTAGAAATTATTAATCAATTTACATATTGGATGTCTATCCCAGATATTATTTTTCTTAGCAAATATTAATTAATTTACATAATTGATTTTTATGGTAGCTTCTATGGTGCTTAGCAAGTATTAATGAATTTACATAGTGGATGTCTATCCCAGATGTTATTTTTCTTAGAAAGTATTAATGAGTTATCAAAATGGATATTTTTCTAGTTCCTCTTCTACTCCATAAGCTTTAGTGGGTTTATGTTTTGGATGCTTTAAATTGGGAAAGTTCAATTTGTGCACAGTAGAGTAAGGTTTCTAGTATTAGTAGCACTGAATTATTTACTTAAAGAGCAAGTTCCACTTCAGGTGCTACAACTGTTAGTGCTTCCATAGATGACTTGGTGGCTGAATGTTATTGCTAATATGCATGCAAGGTTGTTAGGCTACCTTTGGTCTCTTGTCTAATAGGTTCTATGTGTACCCTTACTATTATGACAAACGATTTGAGGGATATGGTAACCGATTGTTGAGATGTAGATGTAGTGGTGACTCTATGGGACGATGGACTATCTTATGGATGGTAAGATAAAGAGCATTGATAGTTTTTCTTGGTAGAGCTTAGGAAAAAATGGATTGTCCATAATCAATGTTATATTGACTTGATTAATGAAATAAGAATGGAATGACTTTTGAAGGTTTATCCTAGAATAATTAATGTGTCAATATGGTTTTACTATGATTTACTTTTTATTAATGATTAATTTGTTTAATACACTATTTGAGTTGATCTTGTAACTTGTAGATAGTTGTTTAAGATATGTAATGGTAATAATATTAATTTATTATTAAATTTAGAATGAGGAATTATAGAAAGTTATGGAATTTTCATGTTAAAGCTTAGTTGTATCAACTAGATTAAGTATGGATGAAAATTAAGATCTCTTTTCTATTATGTGGATAGATAAATAATTTAAGCCTCTCGAATATATTCGTGAGACTAAACTCATGTTCTTATAAACTTATAAGTATGGACGTTATTAATTACATTTGGTGTTGAATCTAATCTCATAATAAGTGGTTGATTTGGAGAGTTTAATAACTAATAAATTGTTCATTGCATCATAAAGGAATTTTATGGGTGAATATTAAGGAGAAGTTTAAGTACCTTCACTAGAAATTAAAGGATTGAAAATACACATCATAAAGGAACTTGATGAAGTGTTTTAAGGGAGGTTGAATATCACATTGATATTGAAGGTCGACATTGTTGTCAAGACTAAACTAATGTATTCATACGAATAGAGTTTTAATGAGGCAAGTTAGCTCATGTGGACAGTAAGAAGGATAACTTGTAATTACTAGCCATGTACTTAGTACTCTTGTGTAGTTATACTTACGCAAGATGTAGTGATGGGTGTGCCTTGGGTAATACTAGATAAGTGGTTGCATGGGTTACATGCATCTAAGTCAAAAAATATATAGGATAGGAAATCGGGTAATGACACCATATCATGGCATAAGGTATCTCATACCCCAAATATTGCTAGGTAAATCATGATAGGCCTACGAGACACTCAATACTTTGCTCCCACACCCAAATATGTAGTAGCAAACTACAACCTAACCTTGACTTATTCTAATATTGTATCTCATATAGCTCCTGGTATATCTATGCTAGAAAGCAAGGAGCCCACATAATCACCTTGGGATCCTCCACCAAATACTGTACCAATACCATTAGGTGTTAGGAACTACATGCCTAATGAATATGGTAGGATGATATTGGATATCATCACCATCAGGATGATGTACCTCATTGTGATCCACCTAATTTGAAGATTCCTGTATACATCCACACCCCCACTATTAATAGTAATTTATCACCAGTTATACCTATATACTCATTGTAGTAGGGCCTCCCTTTGGTGTGTGGGTGCGTTCACAATCATGTCACCGTCCACTAGAATCTAGAAGATCGGCCACACATCCTTGAGAGTGATATTGATATCTCCCATATGCATGTGGAAGGTGCATGTATCTAGAACCCACCTATCCACCAAAGCTATAAATTAAGCATGTTCTACATCCACCTTCTCTAGCTTGGCCACATGTCATAGCCCAATAGCCTTGAGCCATGTCTATTCAATCTTTGATAGTCTACACCAAGCTTTGTAGAACAAAATTTTGAATCCATTCCTTGGTCTCACTAATTTTTGTTACATAAACAAAATCATCAAAAATAAATAATTAACATAATTATGTCACTAACAAATCATAACATATACATCAAAATTCATCATCACCATAATGATTCAAAATAAAAAACCAAACATATTTTGATATTCTATACCCTGAATGGTCATGATGGCTCACTGTTTGATAGTTGGATGGTTGTGGAGCTTGACCATATAGTCATGTATGGTCCCAAGAAACAATTCACCCTAAAAAAGCAAAAACAAAATAATAAAGTAATGCAATTCAACCATCCGTATCCAAACGATCGGGCCAGGAAACCATCCACCCATGAAGGTTACCAAAATACACACCACTCAACAAAACAAGCAACAATTAATGATCATTTATAAAGGGAAAACCATGCACCATCATCATATTCTATGCGTATGACCACAAAATATACACAATCATACACATCATTAAAAAAAATAATAAAATTTTCAAAATGCATACATGCAAACAACATCAAACACACACATGCAAACATCACAAAAGCAAAAGTCAATTTTTTTTTTTTAAATCCAAATTGACAAGTAAAAATATTTTAGTACATACCAGTCCTACACTTTCAGCTATTCCACCACCCATCACCATCACCTTTTCCTATAATGCAAACTCACAAGCTCTTTGAGTTAGTTTTTCCACCACACACCTCACTCTCCACTAGTTTCCTATTCATTATGATAACAATGAGATCTCATGCACTGTAATTGGCTATTTATAGCCTGTGGTGTATAACCATCTAGGACAGTCATGATGTGACCATCTAGAATAGTATTATTTTTATGAGTTTTAGGAACTATCCCAGATGGTCACGTTATTAAAAAAAAAAACATCCACATCAAAGACATAAATTCATAAATATTATAAGGTCAATCACCTCATAGCCATCATTCATGTTGTCTTCTACCAAATCACCACTTGAGAAGGTAGAAAATACCAACAACATTTTACCTCAAACAATATCAATATGCAAACACTCTTTTTTGGACTCAAATTTTGTCCAATAATCTTGTTTGCGACTAATCATACACCCCATTCTATTGGGTTTAAATGCAGATGCTCTAATCAAATTCAAATAGCTAATGTGTCAATTCAATGCCTAGTAAGGGAACATGCAGGTATTATAATAAATTTAACAGTGTAAGACTCACCACCTATAAGAAATTATAACACATAGGACCACTTACCATAAAACTAGTTTGTTCACCAAAACCAAAGCACTCATCAATTTTCAAAGACAATATTCAAATATATTCATCACCTCCATCATTGGGGCATCCTACATTGACCTCAAATTGGGGCAATTAAATGTCAAACCTCTTCAAGCACAAGAGTCAACACATCATTCATTCATCATCCACATGTGTCATTTATTTTTGCATCACATTGTGTTTTCACATAACATGATACAAAAAGGAGCATATGTAGACACCTAAAACTAGCACAATAAATATTAATTAATTAATCATGATTAATTAATACATTTAATATTAATTAAATATAATTATAATTAAATAATTAATTTATTAGTGCTTAGGTTGCACAATCATTTTTTCCTCCTCATGGATGTATTGACCCTCACATTCACCCCTCCATGTCATCCATTTAACGAGTAGTTCCATATCCCATCATATATATTAGTCATGTGCAAGAGAAAATCTTCATCCACAAGTGAACTCAAGTTACTAGTAGTTGCACCTCTAAGCCACAAAGGAATATTAATCATGCACTCAGTTAACTAAATCAGTTAAATCAACATGCACAATATAAACACAATCAACAAAATTAGTTAAAAATATATGCACAACATGCACTCTCACTTAAACATACATATTTAAATTAAATAAATATATTTAATTTAAATATAAAAATCAAATCAAACATGCACATTCACTTAACTAACCATGCACATTGGATGAAAAATATAAAGTGTGCACACACCATGAATTTGCATGCACATTCCAAATTTGGTTATAATTACAATGTAAACTTATTTATATGTACTCCTCATGATGAAATCAATGCGAGGAGAAAGCTCCTAGTTATAGTAATTAACTGGAAAAGCCACCTCCTTATCCTTTTTCCCTAGGAAGTCTATAAATTAAATTTCTTCTCCTTTCTAGAGCATGAATATGTAAATAGTATCCAAGCACTTATGAGATTTTTAGCATTCAAATGCTTTAATTTCATCACTCTACCATCCTCGTCTCATGCAAAACCCTAATCATGACTTTCCATAGGCCCAACACTCCTAGATAACTTCCAGACACCACAGGTCATGATCATCCCACCCTAGATGGTCTCGTTCCATGGTCATCAAATACTTGGATGGTCAGCTCCCAAATTGCATAGAGGTATCCTAACATAGTATGATTCAACCATGATAGCAATAACATTAAGAATGCAATGTAGTAACACCAACGACAATAACAAGGACACACTGAAAAGGTAAAAGTAGGTCTATTTCACTTCCTTTTTGCACGTTCCTACTTTTCCAATACTTGCATAGGTTTTTATACTTTTTTAAAAGTAGGCCTCAATTTGGGAGGCATGACATATATTAGTAACCTATTGCATGTTTGTTTGTGTGTAGGTTCATAGGTACAAATAAAAACAAATGTAGAGCCAAAAAACAACCTAAAGCTACATGAATCTGCATAATATATTTTAAATAGCCACAAAAGTCCACACAGCATGACCATCTAACCTATAGATGGTCTCAAACCATGACCATCCATTAGCAAACAATCTTCATCCAAACAACAATATGTCCCAAATTTGATAAGCACTAATAAACATCATCATTCAAAAGCATCATACATGGTCTCGGATGCATCCTACAAAGTGGTGATCACCAGAAACTTCACTTGAGCACTTGTTGTAGCTACAAGAGTATCGAGGCACCATATTTATTTGCATAATGGAATCAATCCATTCATTCATTTTAAACCCCTATGTGGATATAATATTATAATAGAAATGACACAAAGGTACATTTCAAAGTTAATATTCAATATTCAACCCATAAAACAACATGGTGTGTACTTTTGTCATCTATAGACTAACCTAGGTATATATATTAATAAATATAAATTAAATATCTATCTATTTAATTTATATTAAATTCTATATACCTAATTTTAATATTCACCTTTATACTTAGGTGAATTTGCATTATAATCCCAAAATTGGATTATTCATTCCAACACCCCCCCTTAATCTAATTTTGGCATTATAATATAATTTTACAAGAGGTGAGGTTTCAAGGAATAAATTTACCAAGAAGCATACATTTTAGCAAATACTTCTTCAACAATGGCATAGTAGAGACTCCAATATTTGTGGTAATAGGCAAGACACCACCCATCAACATGGATCTACAAAAGGAAAAACATGACATAGAATCAGTAATCATATATATAAAATATGGCATGTAAATAAGGTTTCCATAAATAAGTAAAACATCAATAATAAGTGGTATATATATATTCAGTCAACATGGATAAAAAAGTGGCATACATATTCTATCAACATTGATAAACAAGTGGAATACATAATACATCAACATGGAAAAATAGCATCCATAAACATGGATAAAAAAGTGGCATACATATTCCATCAACATGGAAAAATAACATCCATAAACATGGATAAACAAGTGGCATACATATTCCATCAACATGGATATATAAATGGCACACACACATATTCCATCAACATGAAAAAAATAACATCCATCAACATGGATAAATAAATGACACACACATATTCCATCAACATGAAAAAAATAAGTGGCATACATCCATCAACATAGAATTCACAAAACCTTAAAAAAATACTTTAAAAAATAACCTCATATAATATTATGCATTACTCCCCCTTTAGGGCAATTGTTTAGGCCTAATTTGCTTCTAAAGTAAGAAAATTTAGATTCTACTAATGGTTTTGTGAACATTTCAAAAATATTCTCATTTGTGGGGCAATATATGAGTTTAATTTTCTCATATAATACCTCCTCACTAATGAAGTGTGATTGAATATTAATTTATTTTGTACTTTGACGCATAACATGATTCCTTGCTAAAGCTATTGAATATTGATTATCAAAAAATACTGTGATAGATTTATTATTGTTGAACCCAATTTATTTTAGTAATATTTGAAGCCAAATGGCTTCTTCACATGCTAAAGTAACACTTCTATACTCATCCTTAGTTGAGTAGAGTTCTATGGTTTGTTGTTACTTACTACACCAAGATATCACACTAGATCCTAAGGAGAAACAATATCCATTTATGGATTTTCTTTCAACATTATCCATAACATAGTCATTATCACAATAACCAAACAATTTTTTATGAGAATTAATTAAATATTCTAAATCTAAATTAGTAGTTCCACTTATGTATTTTAGTATTCTATGAACAAAATTAATATGAACATCATAAGGCTTATGCATAAATCTAGTCATCACATTAACAACATAAGCAATATTAGGCCTATAAATAGTAAGATAGACTAAACTACCTATAAGTTGCCTATATTGATTTCTTTCTACAAGATTAGAATCTTTATTAATTTCAATTTTTCTAGAAACCATAGGAGTAGAAACACATTTACAATTTTTTATTTTAAACTTTTGCAAGATTTCTAATATATACTTAGATTGAGAAATCATAATCTTATGGGATTATTGGTAGATTTACAAGCCGAAATAGTAATGCAACAAACCCATGTAAGTCATTTAAAATATAATTAGTAATTATTTTATATATTTCAACCATACATTCATTATTTCCTATTAAATTTAAATCATCTAATTTTCTAATATTATTTGAATTATTATGATGTGCATAAGCAATGCACCCAGTTACTCTCAAATGCTTAATTGATAGTTTTCTTTGAAACCAAGCCTCAAATGAAGTGATTCAATTTAGTGCCTTATTGGCACACTTGTTAAGCAAATATAAAAAAGTAAAACAACATTCAACCCATAAGAAATTTGGCATGTTTTGGAGGAAATTCCATTCCATATTTGCAATGGACCTAATTTTCCTTTCAGCAACCCTATTTTGTTGGGGTGATTATGGGCATGTGAATTGTCTTGAAATACCCATTCCAAGACAATAATATTTAAATGCATTACTCACATATCCTTCTCCATTATCATTCCTTAAGAATTTTATGGAGGAAGAGGTTCCATTTTCAACAAGTGCCTTAAATTTTTTGAAATATTGAAATACTTGAGACTTTTTTGCAAAAAGTAAATCCAAGAGTACCTTGCAAAATCATCAATAAAAGTTAAATAATATAAACATCCACTTAACGATTTAACTTTAAATAGACACATAAGGTAAAAATGGACTAATTTCAAGCTATAAGAAGATTTAAAAGAAGTTTCACCAAACTTAGTCCTAGGTTGCTTGGATAAAATTCAAGCCTCACAAAGTCCTCCATCAACTTCAATTTTAGGAAGACTAATTATCATTTTTTGTTATACATTTCAATAAAAAATCTATAGGACGTCCTAATATATTATATCACAATTTAGAATTATTTTAAACATACATGGCAAGGCAATGTTTACTTGAAAATTTGTGTGGAGAGAATACATATAGTTTGTTGGAAATCATACCTTCTCCAACAATCTCTCCCCAATTATTTTGATGATGCACCTATTGTCACAAAATTGAATGCTTCTTCCTTGAGAAGATAATTACCTTACAGAAAGTAGGTTAGTTACAATATTAGGAATAAAAAAAACATCATTATATAATTCTCTACCTATATTAACATTACCAATTCCTTATACAACAATTTGGGTATTATCCCCAATAGTAACTTCACCATTGTAATCTAAGTTTAATGAAGTAAAATATGACATAGAATTAGTCATATGATTAGTGCATCCTAAATTAATAATCTAATAATTATGGTCTATTTTATCATGAATGGAAGTCAATGCATGAATTAAAGCAACATTATTAGTTTTCTTATCTCCCTTCTTGTTATTTATGTTTTTGGAGGTTGCCTTCTTCTTGTAATAGTCATTTTCTTTGTGGAAAAAATTGCCATAAAAGTTACAATTACCATTAAATTTAGGATTATTGCTCTTTGATTTCTTCTCAAACTTAGGTTTGAAGAACTAGTTTGATTCTTACCTTGAAAGTAGTTTCCTTTGTTCCACTTTCTAATTTTATTACCTTTATGAACATTCAGTAAAATAGAAGTAGAGTTAGGGACCTTACCTTCACTTACCTTTGTACCTTATTATAGCTTGATGGTTTCTTCATGTTGAAAAAATAGGTTGGAGGGCTATGCTAGTGTAGGTATATTATCTTCTTGATAAAATCTTGTATTGAAAAAAATTACAAAGTCCTTGAACTTTTTAGTGATATTTCTAAGTACAATGAAGCATAAGAGATTTTAATTCACCCTTCCACAACTACATGCAAGTACTTGCATCCTGATTTCCCTCATTTTAGATAGGTATATTACAATGTATTATTCACATGATATTTTTGTGTTGAGTAATTTTTAAAGAAGGGAAATTTTCTACCCATGTTTGACCTTGTGAACATGGTTTTTAACTCATCCCATGCTTCATTTACAAAAGCAAAATTAGAAATATGCACTAATATGTCATCAATTACAACCCTAAATAACATAGAAAGGGTTTGTTGATTTTTTGCATTCCATGATTCAAGTACTCTTCCATTTTAGGTTGTGGCTCCTTGTTGACGATCTTCCAAAGTTGCCTCACTTGGTATTTTTCCCTCATACTAGAATTTTAAATACAATAGTTTATTCCTTTAATAATATGCTTAGGGGGAAAGATATCAATATTGTTAGAGACCATGCCTGAAAGAACAAACATGTTAGCATGATTGCAGAATTAATTTTTCAAAACATAAGAATAAACTACAACTTATTGTGCCAAAATGTATATTCAAATACCTTTAAAAAATAGGGGGTTCTATGGACCCCACCACCAAGTTAAAAAAATTTTAAAAATAGGGGGAGGGCAATGATGGCCCCATAAGCCTTCCATCCTCCCTTTTTAAATATTATTTTATTATTAAACAAACAATGGGCATGGGGGAGGCTCGAGGCCCCCTTGCCACACCATGCAACCTCAAGGGTTGTTATTTACCAACACATTATGTTGTCGATGGGCCTCTAGTGGACATCATATAGCCACCACTTGGTTTCTATTGGTAGCCTATCAGGTCATCGATACATAGGCCATGGTCTAGAATTGGCCAATTGCACAATCTATTGTAAGGCCGATAACATTGAAAAATAACTTTTAAATAAATTAACTTATTAGACTTAAGAAAATTTAATACATTTAAAATGAAGACCATTTAAATATATAAATAAAAGAACTTTTTTCTCTAATTTGTTATTAAAAAAAAAACAAACCCTCTGATACACACACACACACACACACACACACATATATATATTTATATTTAAAAACAATCACCATAAAAAATCAATAAAGGAGGGTTTTTAAATAGAATCTAACATTAAATTTATACAAACGATAAATGTTAGATTTAATTGTAACATAGCTTTAAAAAAAAATTACAAACAACTAAAATTAGAAAACTCACCAAATATGAAGTTGGTCTCTGATACCAAATGAAGGGAGAGGAAGTAAGCAAAATCCCCTAAATATAGCTGATTAAAAAAAACTCAACCAATAAATTATTAGTATGCCAAGTATATATATTACACAAATGCAAGCATAAAATTTAATAAATCTAAATAAAAATTTAAGGTAATATAGAAATAAATAAAACCACATAAAATACACCAATATTATATGGAAAACCCTATAAAGGGAAAAACCACGACCAAAATTATATCTCCACTTTTGTATTATCTTCAAAAAAATATACAAGCCTTTTTCCTCAAATGTGATTGGTGCAAATCACCAATGTCTCAAGTAAACAACAATATCTCATAGTTAGCTCACATAGTTGGCTCATACTATTTTGGTTGTATAGTTAGCATTATTTCAACAAAAGAATTTTAGCCCAAATATGTATTTTGGGATATCCTCCCATTAGAAAATAGTCATGGAGGAAAACCTCCACAAAATTTTCCACCACACCTATGTCACATGCCATTATATACCCCACACATGTCACCACAATCAAGTATCATGTCATGTTACCTTTGAATTTGAGTTGACTAGAGATAGACAAGATATTGAAATTATTTTAATTTAGTAATTTTAGGAATAATAATATTAAGGTGTAGGATAAAATAAATATGGGTATATATTTTTTTTATCCATATACCTTAATATATATAAGTCTAACCTAGGTATATATATACATATTAATAAATATAAATTAAATACCTATCTATTTAATTATATTAAAGCCTGGATACCTAATTTTACTATTCAGATTTATACTTAGGTGAATCTAAAATATAATCATAAAAGTGGATTATTTGTTCCAACATTTCTAACACCTGCATGCATAAAAAAACATAATAAAATATAGATGTTACTAAAAGCATGTAATCTCCAATCATATTTACCTAGAATCAAATTCATTGACTATGAGCAAATTCACCACCAAAGTGAATTTGTCACCAATGAGTGAATTCACTACCTCTTAGGGTTTCATAAATTCATCGTATCTAATGATAAATTCATGACACTGCAACCCCTGTGTGAGTTCATCATCCACATTAAGGTGATCCTAATAAGCCAAAAATAATAAAGGTTAACAGATAAAAAAGTCCTCTACCTATAACTGAGCCCCAACTAGACCACCTCCACCCTATACTACCTCCATTCTATGCATTAGGCACCCTAGTTGTGCCATTTTGCAATTCACTATAGTTTCTCTAGAGTTATTTTCCAACTCCTTATGATATAAAAATAAATTCTTTTACCCCACCTCTTGCTTATTTTACCCCTTAGGTTAAAAATTTTTTCTTCTCTATTTTTTGCCCATCCTATTCGTATTCCTTTAGGATCAGATATGAACCCTCAAAAACTTGAGGAGGCACCTAGGATAGAGGTAAACTAGTTTTATATTTTTCTTTGCATGCCTTGAAGATTACCCAACAAAACATGGGTAATTTTTTGCACCCTATGAGTGATTTTTTGATACTTTTTGCCTCATATTGGTCAATCAAAGCTCAATGCCTCTATTTTTCTAAACATTGGGGTATTTATAGTTATTTTTTATGTATGTATTATTTTTAAAAGCAAAAAAGGGGATAAAAGTAGATATCTAAAATCTAGTTGACTAAGCTAAACAATTTTATCATGAATACATAGTATACTTAAGACAATTATGTTGCAAGCCTAAACCAACACTTGATGAATTCATCACTTCAATGAGGAATTTTCCAAGTAATCAATTTGCCATCTCAGTTGGAAAACTCATGAAAAATAACAATCTTGCACAATTTTAATCTCCCCTTCTAGATTTGACCTTCAACAATCAAAAGGCATGAATTTGTTAGCTATGATTTTATCACAAGCATATTCACAAGCAATGAATTTATTTTAGATGTGCAACCAACATTCCAAGCCACCTAAAACTACCTATCAGAGGACATTAACCCCTAATATCACTTCCAATCACCCTAGATGACTATCAATAATGCTAATTAACTCATCAAACTTGCTTAACTACCAATCAATCCTATGTGACTATGAATCACAAAAATTAATAGGAAATCAAACAAGCTAACTCATCCTAGCTTGACACCTCACATCTCCCCTAGTAGTTACCATTTCCTATATATTGACTCCTTGGGGTGGCATTATCAAGATATTTTTAAATAACAATGTTAAAATTTTAGATGAAATAAATGTCTTTCAAGCATCAAGATTCTAATGTTAGCTATCAAGGTTTTCTATATTCAAGTGGCTTGACATGCGAAGATAGAGATATTTTGGTGATATTTCTTTAATTTTCCTTGTGTGCTTCTTTTTTTAGCTTAATATCCTAATCATTGTATGTTGTTTATTTATGTTCACTATTAACAAAGGACTAGTCTAATGTTTTCCTTTAATATTATTTTATAGGTTATTATAGATCACCTATGGGTTAGTAGGTGAACAAAAAATCTTCTAAGCATTCCTATATATAGTTCACATTCACCTTTCATCACCCCTTTGGTTTTTTGCCTACAAGATGTGAATCTATTACCTATTCGTTGTGTAGGTAGTAAATTTATTTGGGCTACTTTAAATGTTAAATATTAGGTTAGAATCCAACCCTTGGTCATTTATTAGTCCCAAAATATCTTTGTCATTACTATTTTGAGCCATACACACCCTTCGAATCCCTTGCTCTACTTTTCAATCATAGAGGACGAATTTACCACATATATCCAATTTAAACAATAGATTTGTTAGCCTTGAGTTCTACCCTAATAATTGGTCAATCTAAAGCATTTTTACCTACCCAACCATCCATATATCACTCTGCATCACTATCAAAGTACCCTTTGTCTATTGAAACCCTATGTCATCCCCTTCTACTCATAGAAGGTAATTTCACCAGCCACTACACTTTCATGTAGTGAATTCACAATAGGTAAAAGTTGAATCCATATTATGTTCACTTTTAAATTTTTTGTATAAAAATTAGAGGCTTGACTATTCCAATCGGATAGCTTAAACTTTTATACTATTTTATATACCCCCAAAAACTAAACCCTCCATTTAGTATATTTTATTTTGTAGGGTTCTAATAAATTTGCTAGCTATGAGGATTATAGATGGTAGTTTCCTGAGGCGGTGGATTCGACAATAAGTGGTAGATTTATTGTGATCACCAAATTAGGTAAGTTCTTCTTACTATTTATACATGGTATGTTTTTTGTCTATCTTCTATCTTTGTTTCTATTATTATTTTAAGACATAAAAAAGAAAACAAAAAACAAAAAAAAAGGACAAAAGAGAAAAAAGAATCTTATCTTAGCTTTTGGTATAATATTTTATTTTTTTTAGGCATTAAATTAGAAATTTATGTAGTCTTGAATTAGGATAAGCTTTGTATGATTACATTTCTCTTCCACCCTTGCTTTAAAAGAAAATAAACATTTTACTTTCCTCATTGATCTAGAATTAGTAGTCATTAAAGCTAAATAATTATAGGGTAGATCTTTTATGAATGCATATTTGTGTGGTACACTTTATTTTGCATTATTAGTAGCATATTTTATCAAAAAATAAACATTTAAATAAAATAAAAGAATCATTTTATCTTATCATTTAGTTTCTTTGTATTTTTGCTTAGGCATTTGAATCAATTTGTATGTAACTTTTGAAATATGCTAGGTTGTTTGTATATATATCCTTCTTGCATTTTATTTGAAATATAGAAAAGAAAATTCAATTTGATTTAAAAAACCCTCTTTTAGATCTTTGAAATAACACAAGGAATCAAAATAATATATAGGTTAGCCTCTTGTTTGATGCACATTTGTCTTCATATGCATTACACTATCATCCTTACATATTAGATATTAGTATAGAACAAACCTTAGGTTCTTGAAAATTGAACTCATCAAATTATATTTCAGAAAATATATAAATTACCCTTGGTGGACCCACATATTTTCCTCATAAAATATTTAAGCTCAAATATTCCCCAAAAATGAGGGGTTAGGAGTAGATCCCTCCCATATGAGTGTGCAAGGGCTAGTCCCTTTTAGGTCCACCATAATTCTTATCATATTGTTGGGTAAGGACTACTGCCAAGTAAACTTGATTAGAAAAATTGTATAGAAAAAAATGATTATTTAGGTTAGGTGGATGAAGAATTGGGGTCCATAAGAAACACATTTTAAATTTAAGGTTTTGTTGCAAATTTCATCCCATTTGAATTCAACATCTTTCTTAAGCAAGTGATTCATCATATAATCTTAAAAAAATTAACTTAGGGATAAACCATGTAATGGAACTTAGATTCCCCAAAAAGGATTTGATGTCATCAATAGTTTTATTAGCTTTTGATAAATGAATACTCAAATAATATTACCTTAAGATCAATAATATAATTATAATATGAAAGATATAATAATGTTGATCAATCAAGAATATAAACTTATAAACAACTATATAATAACTCAAAGAATGCTAATTACAAATACTCAAAAACTTTATCAAATGAAGAGATCAAAATACATCATATTACATCAACTTCCATTACTTACATAGGTGACTCTATCTCCTTCACCATATTTCTTTTACATCAATACATCCATATATATAGAATGGAATGTGACTCTTTATATGGAGGTTTCTTGGGCCTCACTCTTCCTATGACTCTTCATATTCCTACTCTATTGACACATGTACATAAGGGCATGGCCAAAATATCATTGCACACTTGTGCATTACATTGCATAAAATAAATTCTAATATAAAACCTTTTTCCTAATCTATAGATGTACCCATGATGGTACATTGGCATATACCAAATAATGTAATATATTCGAACACCCCCATGTATTACATTATTTGGTTATTGAAGACTCTATCTTCAATATGGTCTTCATCAATCTATCTCAATGAGATAGCTTCTTGGATTTACATAGAATTATTCCAATTTGACTTTAATGATGTGTCCTCTTCTAATATTACTCTTCTATTTATGTATCTTCATTGATGATTTTCCTTCTAGACATTGTGTTGGTGTATCATTAGATTGATAATGTTCCTTTTCTTACCTTAATTGCTTCAAATAGTCATCTTCTTCTAATTTTATCTGATTTATTTTCTTTATTTGTTCATGCACTTTCAATTGTAATGTTCCGTAAATGAGATGCGTTATTAATCATCATAGTAATATTGACTTGAAGTCAATGATTCTTCAATCGGATAATCATATGAATTGTTTCTTTTATTTTTTACCTTTTCTTGAAAGAGTTCAAATATGACTAATGACAAATACTTTATTAGACATTCTTTTGTAGAAATAATAATGTCTTAATATTCCCATGAGGATCTAAAAATTTTTACATAAATAAATTTCATAAAAGTAGTAAATCTTCCTTCCTTAGCTTCTTTGAACAACATAGTGAGTTTATCTTTTAGAATGTCAAATACATGATCATGATAAATATTTGATATTAAGTTATGAGAATATAACTTAAGTGCTTGTAATATTTCTTCACAATTTTAATTGAATAATTCTTTTATGATATCATCCATTTCTTTTTTTGGAGTAGAATTACTTATGATTCCCTAGTATCACTATAGTCATTTCAATTCTATGTTTTGTAGAATACCTTTTATCTCCCTAATGTTTAAAAGGTAATGCAATTTTAATATCAACTCTATCAATCAATGTGTGCAATTTCAATATTTAAAAATCTTCAAATCTCTAATAATTTTGAACTTAGAGATTAAACTTGTCAAATGCAAAATATTTATGTAGAACTTATTTAATCTCCCAAATTTATGAATAAAGTATTTTACTCTAAATTTCATAAACCAATTTGAAGTAGGATTCCATATTCCTCCAACTCTAGAAATTTAGAAAAATAATATTTGCAATATATTGTAATCCTAATTTAATGTTGTATGCATTATTTCTCCAACCTTAACAATTTTCAAATATTCACTTAGTTTTGTAAATCTAAATATGCTATTTTACAAGACTCAAATATAATACTTTGAATCCTAAAAAACTTCTTCAAAATATGATAAAAGGCTTCAAAAATAATATTTTAATTTTTCTAAGGTTTTAAAATACTTATCACTCCACTAATATATTTAAAACTTTAACCTTAGAATATATTCTCTTAGTTCCTTATTCCTCCTACCAATATAAGCCTTTAATATAAAAAATATTATAGTAAGTATTACCTCAAATATTTAGGCACTCCTTCTTGACTTGTTGGGTGCTTTTCCTTTTGGTCAACCTTGCTTGAAAACTACTACGTATGGCACTTGGAAGATGCTTTGACCCTTTCTTAAATGCTCCTCGTTGAATTCACTATGTATGGTGTTTGACTTTGAAATATAAGTACTATTTCGACTATATGAGCTCTTCTTTCTTAAAACGTGTGCCACGTATTGCAGATATTACAAGACACTTTGACTTCCTTCTCGGTTGCTTCAACATTTATGAAATGATGAAATGGACACTTGGCACTATATTCCTTGTTGTTTGGGAATTACTAGACTTTATTTGAGTGCTAGGTGATGATGTAGAGTGTTGAGCGTTATTCTTTCCTAAAAATTTACATTATGGCTTATGATCTAACTTTTACCCTTGTGCCAAATGGAAATATTCCCTATTCTTTCTTAGGAAAAGTGTTACAAATATTTATACAAGAGGTCCTTTCTTCAACATATAAAATTACAAGGTTTTACAATACCTTTTTTCCATTACTTTTCTCCAATGTATTCTTATTTCTTTGTAACTGCACTATGTGAGGTTTCTTAACTCCTTAGATGATGTTGGACGTGTTATTAGATGGCTCTAGCTGTAATATGCTCCAATGGTGGTCCTGTGGTATTTTATTTGGTAGCTTGATTTATTGATGATATTTTTTTGATAATGCACCCTATATGTTTCTATATTTTGCAATCTACCTAGTTGTGCTATGTAGGATTTATGTATAGTGATCTTTTGTAGGTTTTTCCTAATGTCTTATTGCTCCTTTGGCTAGCTGAATATTGATTTGTAGTGGCTCTCTTCATTTAGCACTCTTTTAGTGCTTCTTTCCAGCAAATGGGTGGAAATTTATTGTAGATATTATCCCCCTGTATTCTGGTGCTGAATGGTGCTCAATATGATGGTGATTTTAACCACTTTTTTTAGTAATTTTCTTTACCCCTTTTGTTTGTATATCTAGTGTTTTTAAACAGCTAGAATGTACCTTGAAATTGGAGCTCCTATATTTTCAAAAGTTGTTATATATTGAGGGATATTCTTCCTCACAAACGTAGCATAATTTTAATTTTACATTCACTTAAAAAATATTATATACTATTCACTTATAACTCCCTTAAAATTTAATCTAATGTTGTTATAATCTTGCTAACTTATTTAAGAATGAGATTAAATCTATCTCACTAATGAATGTAAAGTGAATATGATATTTTTACCTTTTAAAATAGCTTATAAAAAAATCCTTATCACTCCTATTAAATTGTAACTTTTTGTTGTTGTAATATGGAAGCTTTCTATAAAATCAATGATGTGAAATAGTGTCTTTTTTGAGATTAATGACACCTTAAAAAATTCCTCTTTGCTAGCTCTAAATGGATCTAAAATGTGATGCTTCAAAAACTCTTAATAGGCACTTTAAAAAACTTTGCAATAATCACACTTTTTTTGTAGCTATTTTATTTGTAGATTGTTGTCTTGTATTTGCTACAATTGCACCTTTATTTTATTTTCTGTAGACTCCTAAATTTTCAGCTATAGTTGCTGCTTAAAATCAGATGTCTTCTTATTCAAATGTGCTGGCTATTTATGTAGTTTGTAGCTTCAAATGCTACTCTTTCGTTGTTCAATTTTGTGGGAGGACTCCTTTGATGTTGCTTACAAAATATGATTTTGTGCTGTCTTCAAGCCTTAAAATCTGCTGCTCTTATTTCTATAAATACTTATATTGGCTGTTCAAATATTTTTTGAAAGCTTCTCCAAATATTTCTCTAAACTACAACTTTTCTCTTCTACTTTTTGTTGTCTTTTCAGCTTCTCTTTCAACAAATTTGTGCTTTTATAAAACAGCCTATAAAACTTTGTGTCTTCAAATCTCTCTAAACTATGATCTCTTCAATATTCTTTCTTTCTTCTAAATTCTTGCTAAATTCTATATTCAACTCTAAATTTTATCTCTATCTTCTTTTCTCAAGAATTTGAATGTCTTGAGTTCTCAAAATCTTGTCAAAATTTGACAAACTTCTTGTCAAATCCTTTTTCCTTTTGGGGTTGTTGTCATATGGCAACAATTATCCCAATCTCTTATGGTCAGGTGCTCCTTATACTTGCAATGTTCTACTTTAAATCTCTTCAAATGAGCACTGCTTCAGCTTTTGTAATAAGTCTTTCTCTTGCCTTCTTTTCTTTCTTTAAAATCTTCTTTAGACCTATATTCTTGGGTCTTCTAATTATGAATCCTTCAATTCTCTTAGTAAATGCTTTTAATGAAATCTTACCATGGTTTCTTCAATTTTCCAACTATAGGAAATTATTCAATGAGATATCTGTCTTCGATCTCTATATTCTACTACTTCTATCTACAATAGGACCTTTTATAGTCCTTCTATCTTCTATCTTAAATCTTCAATATTCAATATTCCAATCTTGGAAGTTCTTCAATGTGACCTCTTATTGGGTATTTTATCTTCAATCTAAAATCTTGCAATGAGAACATTTTCATGGTTCTTCTCAATATTCAATAAGATATCCTTATTGGACCTCCTTCAATGTCTACTTTTTTGCAATAAAAGAGTTAATCCCTACACTAGGAAAGCACATAAACTTTTAGGTAATCGAAGATGAAATTCTTCTCTATCTATTGTAGGAAGCTTCTCAACTTCTAAGAACCAATCTTCTATAATAAAACTTAGACAGTAATAATTAGATGTATTCAATGTTCCATAAGTAATAATCTTCACTAGCTATCTTAAAAACTTGTGGAATCAAATCTATATTGAATCCTAGTGTTCACGGATTCTCTTTTCAATCCTATAGAAATATTCTAGCCAAATAATCTAGAATTATTTTTTAACAACCTTATCAATAGGACATATTCTAAGGGTCTCTTAATAAAGGTATGTCTTCAAGACCTATAAATTATCTTCTATTCTGAATTTGCTCTTGGAATAGGTATATTCTCTTTTTCTCAATATCAAGGTCTGTCTTCAAGACCTGTAAAATTTCTTTCTTTTTCAATATCATAGTCTATCTTCATGACCTGTAAATGTTCTTCTATTATAATTTTGCTCTTGGAATAGGTAAATTCTCTTCTTATCAATATCAAGTTCTATCTTCAAGACCTATAAAATTTCTTCAATTTCAATTTTGTTCTTGGAATAGGTATATCCTTAAATGACACTATTTTTTCTTCAACACAATGAGAAATGATATCTTCTCTAGTTTCTCTTTCCAGAAGAAATTTCTTTATCTTCTCTGATTCTTTTCCAGAGATAATTTCATCTTTCTCTGCTTCACTTTTCCAGAGGAAATTTTCTTTATCTTCTCTGGTTTACTTTTCTAGAGGAAATTCTCTTTACCTTATTTGGTTTACTTTTTTAGAGGAAATTATCTTTATCTTATCTTGTTTACTTTTCCAAAGGAAAATCTCTTATTGTTACTAGTATCTTATTAATCAGTAAAAATATTCATTATTTTGATCTATATAATAACTTTTGAGGCTCTTTCAATTTATATCTAGATCTACCATAGCTCTGATACCACTATTAGCTTTTGATAAATGAATACTCAAATAATATTTCCTCAAGATCAATAATATAATTGTAATATGAAATATATAATAATTTTGATAAATCAAGCATATAAACTCATAAATAACTATGTAATAACTCAAAAATACTCAAAAAAGTTTATTTAATAAAGAGATCAAAATACATCATATTACATCACCTTCCATTGCTTACATAGGTAACTCTGTCTCCTTTGCCATATCTCTTTTACATCAATACATCCATATATATAATGGAATGTGACTCTTCATATGGAGGTTTATTGGGCCTCACTCTTCCTATGACTCTTCATATTCCTACTCTATTGACACATGTACATAGGGACAACTATGCACATTTGCATTTCCAAAATATCATTTCACACTTGTGCATTACATTGCATAAAGTAAATTCTAATATAATATTATTTTACTAATGTATAGATGTATCCATGATGGTACATTGGCATGTACCAAATAATGTAATATATTCCAAAAAGTTCAAGGATGGGGTATAGCATCAATGATCTTGATATTATCATGGTTGATATCTATGCCTACATAAGACACCATGAAACCTAAAACCTTACCACTAGTAACACCAAACACACATGTATTGGGATTAAATCTAACCTTATAGTGTCATAATCACTCAAATTTGATGTGAATAACCCAAGAGGTCATCCACACGAGACTCCACGATATTTCCAATCAGGTTATGAAATAAAATTATCATGGTCCAGTGGTAGGTAGCACAAATATTTTTAAATACAAATAACATGAAAACATAGTAGAATATTCCACTAATAATTGTAAAATTTTATTTAGTTTGACGCTCAAGAATTATCTAATTTTTTTATTCCTTGAATATCCATCCATAAGGGATAATATTTTGTACCAAGTGGTAGAGTCAATAATATAATAATTAAATGGAAAATGAAATTTATCCTTAGGAAAAGCTAGATATATGTTTTAAAAGTCATAGAAAATCTATATAACATCCTTTTATTTATATTCTATCAACATTATGTTAAACATCCATCCTAAATTATCAATAGATCTAATGAAATTAACATCTAACATCTTCTAAATTTTAATTATTTATAGGTCTTGAATGATGTGAGAGAATATTATTTATTTTTGTTGGATGGGGGTAGCATCTTGGTAGGTAACAATATCATGGAATGCCAAATTCTCTTCCATTCTAGGCATGTCAAAATATTCCTAGACTAAAAATATTCTTATACTCCTTTAGCAAGGTATCAATAATGGCTTGTTCTTTATTAGATAGGTTTACCCCAATTTTGACTATGAATGGTTTCTTATGAGTGTATATGTTAATATATATAGTAGGTTTGATATTAATGATATTGCTTTATTGAAAATTGCCTAGAGTAGGGGGAATATTATCTAATTTAGAACTAATATCAATTGGGAAAACATATTCACACCACTTGTGGCTCCCCTAGTTAGGATTGGGATCTTGAATAAAATATCTCTTATGGTATTTTTGGGGATCCTTCCTCTCTAGCATACAATAACTATACTTTGTATTTATCATTATATAATAATAGGATAAAAAGGATATTATGAGAGATTTAAATGATTCACTCTAATGCATACCTATTGCCCCTAAGCCTAGAAATGATGTGAGCATGTGACTAGAAATTAACAAAGATAGGGGTGTGGAAACTAAGATATGGTTCTAAAAGATATAAAATTCCATCAAAGTATTCATCACAACCCTAAATTTTAGTTTAGGAGAAAACTCAGCTTTAGTTTAGTGTCTTGCAAGAAAAGAAGGTTTTAGATCAATCAAACAACCAACCCACTTGTTACATGGCCTTTTGAGTAAGAAAAATATATAGACCTAGAAATAATATTCTAGAGACAATAGTAAATGCTTTGGAATTCACTATTTTCTAATAAATAGAAGAAACTAGGATTGTCATATTAAGAGGTGATTTTAGTTGCATAGAAATTTATTAAAAAATGCTAGACAATTTAGGTATTTTAGGGATGTTATAGGCCAAATATTCATCCAAGACTATCAAATCTATAGGAATAGACCCAAAATTATTTATAAAACTAATAATACCAAGGTCACCATCTTAAGAGGTAATCCTAGTTCTATTAAAAAACATTCAATAGTGAATAGGTCAATAATGGGAATTGATTTAGGATAGTGAAAAATAGTGCAAGATCCAACATTTTAAAGATATAACAACCAATTGGTCTATCATATAGCAATATTAGAGCTAATATATTTTAGCATTTATTAAATATATAGGCAAGGGAATAATTCCTATTTCACATGGCATATTTGAAGGACTTAATGTAGAGATATCATAAACATTGGTTATTATAAGCCTATCTAGCCTAGTTTGGTATAGATTACACTCATTATTTATAAGCATACAATAAGTAAAAAAATTATTGTAATCTTAAAAATAATTTTCACAAAAATATATAGTAGATTGACTATCATCATCACCTAAAGTAATAACTTCCATTGAACCTCTTTAATAATTCATAACTTCCAATGAACCTATTTAATAATTCCTAACATCGACCTCAAAAATAGGAGTAGTAGAAGAAGAATTCTCAGTTTTATTATTAATGGACCGATTAATATCATTGTTCACGTCAAAAATAGTTTCCTCTTCCATGTTTTCATTATCCACAAAAATATTACATGATTCAATTTGGCAACATCCTCATGGGCTTTATGTAATTTGGACAACCATTGATAGAATAAGATAGGATCTTCCCTCTTCTTAGGTTTCAATAATTATGGAATTTTTTTAATTATATCTAGAGGAAGAGGAGTGATAACATTCATATTAGGTTGCTCGTATTCTAATTCATACCTATATTGGGGGTATTTCAAGTGAAATTCAAGATTCACATTGTATAACTTTGTTCAAGAAGTATATTAAGGATCATATTTATAAATGGAAACCATTTGTGTTTCACCCATAGAAGGAATAAAAACTATTTCATGGTTCAGAGGATGATACCCCCACAAATATGTCTCCCTCTATGGTTAAAACTTTATTGTCATAAACATATTTAACCACTTTATAAGTAGAGGAATTTAGGGCTCTTATCTTACTAGTCTAAGGTTTGCTTAATAGCATGTTATAATTGGTCTAAAAAACAAACACCATGAAATTCACTCTTACCTCTTCAGGCATAGATAAAATTGGAATCCAAATACAACCCATTGAATCTCATGGCCTACCATTATATGAATAAAAATAACTTCTAGTAGAGAGGATATTTTTTCTAGAGATATTTAGTTCAACTATTAAGGATATCAACATATACCACTCCATCAACCAAATCCATATGGATTTTTATATCATTATAAACAACCATTATCATAAATGGTAAGTCATAAACTCTTTCAAAATAGTCAATAATAATATATTTCAAATAAAAAATTATAATCAAATTAGGGCTAGCAGGTGTATCAATGCAAATATTTTATTTATGCAGTTGAATGTGTTGCACTCTATATGATCCTATAATGGTGAGCATAATATCAATAATACTTAGTCTAAACTTATCCATCTCATATATGAGTATCTTAATCTTTCCTTATTTTTTTTGGGTAGATAAGATACTATAGCATTAATACCGGGTTGACCCAAAACCTTTTACAAAAATAAGCCCAGGTTTGTTGATGAACATATCCTTACTAAGGATCCTATATATGTAAAATATACATGCCGCCAAAGCCATTACATCCGGTAATGCACATAGCCTGTTATCAAAAAGAAACTTCCCATACAACATTTTGGGGTAAACCCTAAGAAAACATGCATGCATCATAATTACAAAAAAGAAACAGACACGGATCCCTTCCTTGAGACAATGGAGAAACAAAAAGTTGTAGACACACATAGCAAAGTACTGAAAAAAACTCCCACAAACTCTGTATTGATAGTTACTCTTAATAATTATTTGGTAATTGCTTTCTTCCGTATATGACATGCTTTGGTACCACATAATATCTTGGCCAATCAGCCTTGGAGAAGTGAACCTGCTGGCTAGATTTATGGTGGTGGCTATCTGGTGGTCCACGTGGCTTTGGTTTGAAGTCTTATATTGTTGTTTCTTTCCTTACCTATGATTATCAATCAACCTAAAATTACTAAGATGACTAGGAACCATGTTATCTGACATGTGACTATCCCCATTAGTCTTTGTGGTATTTCCAAGCAACATCCACAAAAACTGATAGCTGAGATAATTTTTATTGTGAGTCCAATTCAAAAAAGATACGGGAATACTCCTAGAATTTGAACTTACAGTGCCTTCCCTATTGGTAAATTTGGCTATCATTCTTGGCATTCTTGTTGAATAAGATCCTATACTTCACTCAGGACACCATGTTCCCATTTGAAAATTTCATCACCATCGACACCCAAATTGGCTAGCTTATCAACAATTTTGTTAGCTTCTCGAAAGATATGTTGGGCTTTTCTATCCTATCTTCCTTGGAAAAGGATCCTAGCCTCTTCAAAAAAAAATTTAATCCTCCAAGTAGGTGTTTTCCAATTATTTAGGAGATTTATAACATGCATAGAGTCTCCTTCTATGATCAAATTGCCTTCTAAGTCTTGAGTCATTTGAAGACCTCTCCACATAGCTCTAGCTTCAGCTTCGTTGTTCATCCTTGTTCCCAAATATTTAGAAAACGCAAGCATCATGACATAGTCTCTTAATAATTCTCATTATTAAGGATATGTCCTTATTAATTCCAATTTTAGGACCTTATAATGGGTTGTACACAACTCTTCAACTATGTCCCATGATTTGGTTTTGCTCATGACTACTTTGAGCATTGATTATCTAGGTTGGATAAGGTCCTAACACTTTTCTTACATGTTTTCTAGGATATTTATCTAATGATGATCAAAGTATTTTGATATTTTCAAAATCAATAAAATTATGGATGTGGTTTAGTTCTTATCAATAATATTTTTGTATTTTTTAATATTTTTACATTTATAGTAGGTTTCTAGATGACAAATGGAGGGTTTGGGATTTTATCAAGTATGGTTGGATCCATTATCCTTCCTTTATTTTTACTATTTGGAAGGTTTATTATTTTTATATTTAGGTGTAATCCAAGTAATAGTAGGAATTTGCTATCCCAAAATTGTAATAGTTTCACTTGGCACCTCTAACATGATGACATAATGATCCACATTTGGTTGAAAATAAATGAATTATCCATTTGGATTAGGTTAGGAAAATACTTGGTTTAACTTGAAAACCATTTTGACAAGTGATAGCTCTAGGTTTTTTATTTTTGGGGTAGTTACCATTTTGATTTTTTTTATTTTGACCCCCTCCTTGATTATACCCTTGGTTTTATTGATTAGGATTGTTCCTTGATTTTTATAATTTTGATGGTATCCTTGATTAAACCCTTGACCATATTTTTTATTCACTCTTTATTTTTTATTAGGATCTTGTTGCTCAAGGTTATAAAATAAAGTATTATATATACGTAACCTCTAAATGCAAGTATGCTTGTGCTTTTTTAGATATTTTATATCTTTTCATGGAATAAATTGATCTTATCATTGTTGATTTGATTAATGTTAAAATTAGGACCAAAACTGTGCTTAGGGTAGAATTTATGCAATTGCAAATAAGTGGAATTATCATGGTGATAAGTTCCATGTAGGTGCTTCAAAATTGTCATTGTATTTGCAATTTTTAATCTTAGATGACGGACAGATATTAAGAATATCTTCATGGGTCCATTGAGGCATCATATTCTAAGGTCTTCGAAAACCTCTAAATTTTGTCAACATATGCATGGGATATTTATTTATCTCTAACTCATGAGAGGTATCTTGGATAACTACATTATAAATCTCATCCCTGACAATATTCTAATTAGGGTTTTTGGGTTTCAAGAAATACTAGACTTTTTTATTTTTCTAATGATCAAGGATTTAAATAAGTTGTATAACCTTATATAGGGAGGGTAAATGACAAGGGTTGTGTTCCTAGATCTTAACCTGAATAGGTGGTTTAAACTTGCTTACAAAATATTGTTGCTACCTCATTAGTTAAGTCCACACCATCATGACATCTGAGTCTTTTCCACCTCTTGTTGAAATGAGTAACATATTAAATAGGGATTTTTTAGCATTAAAAAAACATCCATTTATTATACATAGTCATGTCATCATCAAATTCTTGTTTTAAATTCTTGAAAATGGATCTAGAAAGTGAATAGAGTGTTTAGGTGTATATGTAAACCAACCAAGAGCATTTTATACCAAATCCCTAGTCATTAAATTTAACAAAGCAATTTTTTCTGATAAGTTAGGAAATTTCTTTAATATCTGGATTTTAAAAAGGATCCCAAAACTTGATTACAAAAAATAGCAAGGACATTACTAAGAAAATTTGGAGAAAAGAAGATCCAATGGGGGACACAACCCCTAGTAAACATATGCAAAAACTCAAGTGGGGTCATAGCCCCAATTATAGTCAGGGCATTCATAAACAGAAGGGGGATGCAGCCACAATGGAAAACCAAAATATGAAGGGCAGAATATGCTCCACGTAGGGAAGCCTAAGAAATAAAAGGAACAAAACAAGGAAGCTAATCATCAGTGGTGTCCTCATATCCCTCCTTGTCCTCATATTTCATCTCTTCCTTTATCTCTTCCTTGGCATCATCCTCGAAATTGGCCTCATCCTTCTTGGACTCCTCCTGATATCAAAACTACTCATTGAAGACCAACATATATAGGGATTCCCTAAGATCAACAATGGAATTCACCATGGAATTCATCATGTTTGTGGTTTTTGAAATGATGAACCTCTTCAAGTTCTTGGTAGTAGCATCATCTTCCTTGTCATCATCCTTTATGTCAATAATATTCTATTTGCCCTGGGTGAGTTGTTCCTTCATACGGGATGATTTCCTAGTGGGACCTTCAATTTTTTCAAATTTGATATTCTTCTTTGGCCTCAATTCATGGACCGCCTCTATTGCCTTTCTTTTATTGGTACCCAAGGATGGGGTAACAAGAAAAAGAACACTCAATTTTCCAAACGGGTTGGGTTTGCTTTTAGAAGGGCTAGGATTGATCTGAGGGTTGTGAATTAGGATATGGTTGTAAATGATCTTGTAAATACTTTGATGAGATGAGAGGTCATTGCTTTTTTTCTTTCTATAGGCCCCTATCATATAACTCATGGAATTGAAAAGTAAATTAGGAATGCTAATGGGGTTAACATCCCTAAAGTGATTGATAAAAGCAAAATTAAATATACATAGTACCTTATTTAGATCATCCACAGTACTAAACTCCATCATTAGATTCATTACATCATTCTAGGAGGTGGGGATGTTTTTCTAGTGTAGTCCCTATTTCACCTCCTTGAAGATTTTATCATTGTCCTTAAACTCCTTCAATTCCACCTCCCAATTATGATTTTCTTAGTGAATTGAACTCCCTTTCACCATTTTCTTAGTGATAGTGGAGAGGATATGAATATCAATTATAAATTCTCTCTCAGATAGTAACTTTTCTATTTTTCTAGGTCTCCAAGATAGCCATGGTGATGTTGAGCTCGTTTCTAGTGAATTTATTAAAGAATGGGATAAACCCCCTTTCTTTCATAATTTTCACAGCAAGTGGATCCAAATATGCATGGTTTGGCTCCACAAAATTCATATTGGAAAAGAATTCCTATCCTTAGAGAGTAACATAAATATTTAGGAAGCAAGCAGAGGGAAAGAAAATTTTGTATCCATTACAAATGTTTGAACACTCAAGAAGTTCACCTATTTGAGATTGAACTTGAATATTCTAGAATTTTTTTTGAATGTTTTCCTTATCAATTTTGGGCTTTTCACCTTTCTTCAGATTTGCCATAGGGAAATTTATATTTTTAAAGCACCACCCCTCAATAAGCTCACATGATGGAACATCACTTAGGGCATTGGGAGGTACATTTAAATTTTCAATACAAAACCATTTGTGCTAGTCACACGTGAGCTAGCTACTGAAGTTGTGGGTGGATGTGGGAAGCCAAAATTTTACCTTAGAAGTTGTGGTGTTACCAACATAATATTATTTGATGAAAAATCCCTGAGTTGAAATGTTGTAGATAAGGAAAAACCTCATTTCCTTGGTAATTATAATGTTCTTAGCATTGCCTTGGCCCAAAAAAAAGCTTCGAACTTGTGTAGAATAGTCAATGGTGACAGTCAGGACTTTGAAATAATTGAGTTACCCACTCTTACTCTTATCTTGGTAATACATATTGAAGTTACCTAAATTGGTGCATCGATTATGAGGCCTATTAGCCTAGATGATTAAACCAACCTAAAAACTAAGAGAAGGTGCTAAACACCAAAATTCCACATGTTTAAACTCAAATATTTTGAACAATTTCTTGGTCCACAATGTTTTTGACCTCTTGGGGAAGGTCATCCATCCATGTGATCAACCTATTAGCTTTGACTCCTTGATTAGCTAGGATATCAACAACCTTATTAGCTTCCCTAAAAGTGTGCTAGAAAATGGTCTCCAAATGGTTGAGGCTAAGGATCCTTGCTTCCTTAATACAATATTCAACCCTCCAAGATGACCTCTTATTTTTTATTAGGTAATTGATGATGTTCATCGAGTCTCCCTCAACGATGATATTTCTAGGATAATTTTTTGCTAGATAAAGGCCTCGCCACATAGCTTTTGCTTCTACAATATTGTTGGTCTAGAATCATAAATAGTTTGCATATGTAAGGATAACTTTTGCATTGTGATCTTGGAGGATACCCCTTGCTCCTATAATTCTAGGAATACCTTTAGCTTCTTCATGAAAATTTAATTTGTACTAACCTATTAGTGGAGGAGTCCACTTAGCAATTTCTCTTTTTTTAGCTTAAGGATTATTTGGTCTTTCCTCCAAGGGTAGGTTCAGGGATCTCCCTAAGAAAATATCAAAACTAGAAATGGGCTACAAGGATGGAGGTATGAGGAGAGTATTTCCCTTAGTATAGCAGATAATTCTATTGGTTATCGAGGTAGGATTAGATTGGATATTGGAAAAAACTCTATGATTCCTCTCAAGCCAGATTTACCATAGGAAATTATGGAGGCAAGTGGTCCAAAGGTATTTTAGGTGTGGGCTATGAAAGGGTGTGGGCCATTGGGATAAGATATTGACAATGGAAATTTATTTGACCCACTGGATTAGGAATGTTTGGAAAAGTCTACACAGGATGTTCATAGAGTAGGGATAGGTAAGGGAAAGGTGATGGATGTATTCTCAGTCTAACAAACATAAGTGGCATCTATTGTGGAGGATGATATCTCTCTTGATTAGATTGTTAATCATTAGAATTTTTCTTTAAAAAATAAGCCAAGAGAAGAAGGAGATTTTTGGAAATAAGGATTTTGGGCCACATAAGTTGGTGAGGGAAAGAAGGCTCCTCAGGGTTTAGAAGAAGTTGGTAAGCAATCTTGATAGAAAAATATTCGCTCTCTATGGGTTCCCAGCATAATTGATCCTTAGGATTTCTAGAAGGAATAATGGTAAAATTCAATAGTGATTCCAAAGCACTAGATTCTGCTGGGTGGAAGTTTCTCTTGATGGGCTTTCAGACTTTCCTATTGTTAGCCATACAATTAAAATAAGCAATTATTTGGCCCAAATTAACATTAGTAAATTCTTTCAATCTAGAAAAATTAGGATCCTCAATGAGAGGGTCTCCTCTAATCCATTTTTCTTTCCAAAAATCAATGCTGCTACCATCCCCAAGCTTCCATATTATACCTTTTTCTATAATATTTCTAGTATTCAAAATGAATTTCCATAAAGCAGATCCTCTATTTGGAGCTAGCTCATTTAGGAAATCTATCCTTTGTAGGTACTTCTTATTGACTATTGTTATCCATTCAATTGCATCAGTCATTAAGTGCCAAGCTTGTTTAGCCATGGGATCTAAATTTAGAAGATGAATCCTCCTTAGGTCTATTCCTCCTTTGTTCTTGGGCTTGCAGACTTTTTTCCATGCAAAAATATGAATGCGTTGTTTGTTTTCTATCCCATACCAAAGGAATTTTTTTTAAATTTTCTCTATTCTATTGTGAATGAGATTTGGTTCTTTAAATACAAACATGAAATAAATAGGTATGCTTTAAAGGTAGACCATGCTAAGAGTAGCTTTTGTTCCTTGGGATAGGAGGTTTCCTTTCCATGTTGTTATTTTTTTTTGGATCCTCTCTATGATGTTGTTCCACATTGAGTCTCAAGGATTACCAGTAAATAAAGGTAGGCCTAGATAGGTTAAAGGAAGGAAGGCTACAGAGCATTCTAGAATTCTATCTAATTTTTTTACCTTTGAATTGGGGTATTTAAAAAATATAATTTGATTTTTTTGAAATTCACTTTTTGACCTGCTGCTTCTTCATATAAAAGCAAAATATATTTGATTACCTTAGCTTCAAAAATTGAGGCAAAAGTAGAAATGAGAGTATCATCCATGAATTGTTGATGAGTGATAGGATTTGTCTAAGATGTTGCTCTTAATCTTGAAATGAGGCCTATCCTACAAGAATATTTTATGGTCCTTCCAAGAGCTTCAACAACTATGATGAATAGCAAAGGAGATATGGGATATCCCAGACGCAACCCCCTTTTACTCTAGAAATATCCTATAGTAGACCCATTAATGATAACAGATAACCAAGGTTTGGCAATGCATCCTTTGATAAAATTCACCTAGTCAGGATGAAAACCAAACTTGAGGAGGATTGCAATGAGGAAATCCCAATTTAACAAAGAATTTTCATTATGCAACTAGACCCTTAATATGTAGTGAACTTATAAAAATTTAGGATTTATTTCTCACATCATGAAATAATTTAGGAACATGCTCAAACAAGTCTATAGCTTTCGTATGAGGGATTATATATTGTATATAATAATTTAATAAAGATAAATTGACATAGGGAAATCCACCCTAGGGTTAGATAGATGAGGTGGAGGAGGATGAGCACTAGGATTTAATATAGAAGGATGGATAACATCTTACACTAAAGGATTTCTATTAACACTCAATAGTTGAGTGATATTTATCATCATATCCTATATTTATTTGAGTTTTTCTCTCCTAAATGTATCCATATATAATTCATATGACTATCTATTTGATAAGACAAATATTTCCCAGGGGTTTTCATATGCATAACCAATTTTTCATTGTAAGGATTAGAATAGGCATGGGACCTTAGGGAGATGCATTTTCATTCATTTTTTATATAGATGATTATTTTTCCATGAGAATATTAAGTGATGATCTCAATGCAACATAATTTTCATCATCACTACTCAATGTAGATGATCCCAAGTCATTTTGTGAACCTATGATAGGCATATAAGGTTTGTCATAGTCTATATTTGGGTCCTTTTATTTTTGGTATTATAATATCTATCTATCAAATCTTTAATTTAAAGTTTATTATCATGATTAAGTGCTAGAGGATGAAAATATAATCTTCATGAGTAATGTATTTAGTGAGATCCTCTTATATGTCTCGAAATTCTAGATTTTTTTTCTTTTTATAATTAGTAACTTTTTAGTCCCTTGAAATAAAATGATATGAACCATAAGGGAAAGTAGAAAAATTACTGAAGGGTAGCTATAGTTTTTCCAAATCTGTTATCCTTAAGTAAGAAAACTACCAAAATCCATCACATCAAAAACAAATTTTCAAGAAATCCCTAATAAAAGGATGAAAGTAATGATGTATTATTAAACTTCTAGTCAAAGTAGCAACCAACATAGATCCTATAGTATCTAACCTTCTAAAACATAGAGACCAAAATAATTGAAAATAAAATCTTGAGATGGTGAATTTCATATAAAAATCACAAAAATATTTGTAAAAAAATTAGGATATGTCACACAATTACATGAATTACTATAACATATACCAAAATACTTAAACCAAAACAATAAATCAACAATTATATGACTAAAATTGAAACTATATTAATCTAAGTAGAAATTAAAATAGGGCATGCAATAATATACAACACTAAGATCATCAACTAAAAACATAAGCTAGGGTAAATCCTAATGTAATAAAGATAAATAATTAACACCTAGGGAATAAAGGACCATACCATTAATGTAATAAATATAACAAAATACTCACTTCTATACTATTTTTCTTGCTATGTTACCATGATAAAAAAAAAAGATTAAACCTATAATGAATGTTGAGGATTCGATATGACTTGGAGAGTAGCCCTAGAGTGGCAAATCTTGATATTTGACTATAAATATTAGTAGGGAATATCATTCTCTTTTGTGGTAATTACTTAAATAATATTCAATGGATTTTGTTTTACCTACAAGGTTAAGAAAAATAGAAGAATATTAAGATCACATATCATTGTAGAAATAGAGGCAAAGAGATTGATATAAAATGTTATAAATAATGAATTATAAGTAAATGTATGGTAGTAGTATGGTGAGAAGATGAGGTAAAAATGTATCTTTATAGTGGATGAAAATAATAACTTTCCATTTTGAGTCTTATGACTAAATTACACTCCTTTGGATCCATAAGATCATAATTTTTGGTCCAAATGGTGTGCAATATTAACCATAGGTATAAAAACATTATAGGATAATGAATGTACATGAAAAACCCTAAAATTTAATCAACCATGGTCCCCACTTAAAGTGGTGATATTGGAACCATTGATTTTTAGGATGTATGCTTTGAGGGACATGTATGAACATCCATTAATCATAATTCTATCCTTATTTTTGGGTTATAGAAAAGTTAACAAGTAAAAATAGTAAGGAAAGGTGTTATAAAGGTACATAATTGATGAAGAAATAGAACCAAAACCATTGACCAATATGGCTCACTATCATCCTATGTAAATACTATTAAATTTAGTCCACCCCTATACCATATATAGGAGGATTATACTCTTTGCAATTTACAAAGCTAATTATTAGGGCTTGTTTTAAAAAATACACCTAGAAAAATAACCAAAAGAAAAATATATATTGGGTCTTACATGAGTAAGACAAATAAGTCCACCCATAAGATATTGATATAATTTATCATCCACCAAAGGAGAGGTACAATTATTCCTAAGCTTTAGAACTAAATTAAAAGGAGTTTTAGTATACTTCAATCTTACATCCTAAAATATTGAAGAAGATCCAAACCATATTTGGATTGTGAACAATTTATGCTAGAATCTATTTTATCAACCTAAATATCCAAAAACTAGTGCAAAATCTCCAAATATCGTATCTTAAAAATAGGAATAAAATCATGACTTCATATCCTAGACCAAAGAAAGAGAGCTAGTAGTGATGAAAATATCAACATATAGAATTACCACCAAAGTTTTCCTATCCTAATTTTTTATGTAAAAATTGTGTATGGCTTCACAATTTCATAATTCACAACTAAGGAAGAATGAATGAAAATTATCCTTGGTCATTACTCTACCTAATGGAGAAAAATTTCCCTAGACCACAACCATGAATGGATTACTTTGAATTGATTCTAATTCAACCTATAGAGAAGGTTAATTCCTTGTAATGCTAAAGAAATAAAAAAGTGGTTTCAAGAATTAAGATATAAATGCAAGGGTTAGAAAGGGATATGAGCATTTAGAAGATGATTAAAATATGGATGACCAAGATTTAGCTTAACAAAAATGAAATATTCTAGATAAATACCCTACACTCAAACTAATATAAAGCCTAATAAAATAGCAATTAAACATAGATTTACATAAATTGGATATAATTAGCTCTTTTTATATATCTCTCAACATTCCAAGAACTTCATAAAAGGTAGTCCAAAAAATAATCCAATTACAACAAAATTCACCTAACAGAATATACTATTCATAAAGCATTAATAGAAATGCATAGCTCACATTCAAATTTGAAACAACAACACTATCTTCAACAAAGGCCAAATAACATTTGCTTAAATTGATTGTAAATCAATAAGTCCAATATATAATATGCAAGATACTAAATATCCAACCTCTATACTAAGAAATTCTTAGCTATATGTAAGACTACACAATGATTTATATTATATTTTTATCATTACAATGAAGACCTATTTTAGGCCTAACATGAATAGGCATAGTATTATTAGTATGCTTTAGGGGTATGGTTATCATTACCCTACACAACATGGCTCAACTACCTTAATTCTACTGAAGATAGTCAATCTTGATATCTTCCCAAAACTTGGAATCCATGCATATTTAAGGGGCCTAGGAATCTTTGGCAAGCTCAAATTTTCATCATTATGCCTCGTTGTTTTTTAAAGTTCTTTGCATTCCCAACTCAACTTGGTTGTTTCAATATGGGTGGCTAAGTGCCTTTTCAATTCCAAACTCTAGTACTTATGATCCTTGCTAAAAGGGACATGTTCAAGGGTTTTTCATTAATTACTAAAGCTTGGATATCTTACCATAATATTCTAGTAGGTACATGGGCTTTAGAGACCACACCAAGAAATTTAGAGAGCTTTGTTGTCATCACCATCTAAAATCCCTAGACTTCTTTATCTTTTAGAATCTTTATCTACTAGGTTAGACTTATTGATGATCTTAGTTGATTTCATCATTTGAAAATCCTAGGATTACTTCATCACGCTAGGATTTAGGCATCCAAAATTTTTTGGGATTTGGTGTGATGCTAGTGCTTGAGAATTATAGGATTGTTTGGTTTTGATATTTTATATTACTAGAGCCTCTAAATATTCACTTTCCAAGATTCATGAATTATTGGTTTGGTATTTTAAAAATATTAGACTCTTCCTATCTAAGCTTCTACCTTATCCAACTTTTTTATAGGTTCAATTGATGTTAGCACTTGAAAAGTCCAAAATTGCTTGGTTCTAGAATTTTTTTTTGTGAGAGCTTGTCTTAGTTAAAATTTTGACCCAGTAAGGTGCATATAGCTTCCTATACCTTTTCTACAATCTTGGTCATTCTAAGAAGACTAGACTACATTAAAATTTAAACCTAGTTTGATGTGGTTAGACTTCCAATAGCTTATACTTGAAAAGTAATAATCCCAACTATATGTCTAGATATTTGCCTTAGTAATTTTAACAAAAATATAGTTTGACATGGATTGCAAGGAATTATATATGTGGACAATTGCACTAACCCATAGTATTGGTACCTCTTGGGTATTTTTGCTTACAAAAAGGAGAACCCATCCTAACTAGTGTTATCCATTGGTCAAAAAATTCGAAAGGAGTGATTTGAGGCCTAAAGGATGAGAAACACTCAATATTTTTATAATATAGAAAGATGATGAAAAGAATAGACATGGGTGAAAAACAACTAGATCCTATTTTTTGGTTAGAATAAGAAAAATGGACTAGTGGAAGAATTAGAGAAGGTGGTAATTTTAGAAAAAAATGGTAAGGGTATGAATGAAGAAGTGAAGTGGGAAATGAAATGAAGGAGAAGAAAATAACTATACGTAAATGGTGGTGTCTTCTAAAAAACTAGATTTCTTGGGGTTACATTCCACACAACTCCCACCAGCTCTATACTAAGACAATTTGCCTTAGATTGACACTACGTATTTGAAATTTGATGCCCCTAAGTGGTTTCTACCACATTTTCCTTAGTTTTTTATGCTTTAGAATTGTATTTTTATGAGAGCTACTATATTATAGCCTAGTCTATTTGATCCCTTTTATTCTAGGTGAAATAATTCAGATGTGTGCATAGTGGAACTATAGCACCCTAAAATTGGCGTAGTAAAATTGTCATAATTACATTCACCTTAGTAAATAATTTAAAATTCAAATTTAACCTCCCAAACCACCTGTTAACCGTCGGGTAATCCATTTCCCCCTTTTCTATGCCATTTTTAGAGGTTGTTTTGACCGTTGACGATATCGTCACCAATCAGATGATATTGCCCCAGATCTGATGATTTCGTCTGGGCTAGGACGTCCAGATGATCTTGTCACAAAATTGATTTTGCACAATTAGCTTCTGTTCCAACGGGCCTCTAATCCGGGCAGAAGCGTGTCTGCACCGTTAGAGACCCTCCCTCGTTGGAGATCTCCCAAATAGGGATGATCTCCAACCTCCTAACTACTCCCCTAAGCCTATTTAGTCCCTAGGACCTTCCCTTCCCAACCCCTGGCTGAAATTCTTTGTAAACCAACTTCATGCACGTTAAATCATCCTAAGTTTTCATTTGCAGTAGTCCTATATCAATTTTGTTGCATGTATCATCTTGTATTTCAGCCGAAGCAAGCATACATCGTCGTCAACGAACCTGTTTAGATCGGAGGTGATCCTGTCAAATTAGAGACAATTTCATACTGATGCGAGATGATCTCGACTGTAGTCCACATTGAGGCAATTAGTGCCATAAGTTTGCATTTCTTCACCTTTTCTTTATTGTTTTATTCTGCAAATTAGCTATTTTATTTGATATTTTATGTTATATTGCATTTTGGAGTTCACCCATCTAGATCAAAGGCATAATTAATCCATAATTGTGATTTAATTAGCATCATTCATACAAGTTTCGGTCTTTAAGTTTCAGTTTAGTGTTGTCACTGTTATTTTGCATAGTTTCCCTCAACTAGAACAGTAGTATTCTCTGTATTTTGTATCTGTTCTTCTGTTTGTAGGTCTCTGATGAATTTGTCTGACGAATTCGTCAGATCTCAGAAGATCTTGTCTGATTTCAGATGATTCTATCGAATTCCAGACGAGCCTGACTGCTTCAACATCAGAATCTTCATCAGACGTTCGGATCAAGTATTATGCTTTTAATGTTCAGTAATTTCTCTATTTTTTGTCTTTAAATCTATTTTCTGTATTCATTAAATCTGCATTTTCATATAGATTAATTTAGACTCATTTGGCCAAACCTAGGATATGGATGCTTAAATTTAAAAACGAACACATAAAAACACATTCCAAACCTAGGTGTGGAAACTGCCATTAAATGTTTCCTGGTGAACCCACCATCTGTCAACAAATCATCAAAATACAACTCTCTTGAGAGGCGAGACCTTCGCAAAGTCCTCTCAGTCCGAGGTACCGCGACATCCTTTTCCCATCCCCCTTTCAGGAACGGATCCTATATCCTGAAGGTAAGGATGTGAAAAATTTGGAGCGATACATTTTGGTGAATCCGACGTGAATGCATTTTAAACCTTTTGAAAACAAAAATAAAAAAACAAATATATATATATATATATATATATATATATATATGTATACAAGAAAAACAAAAACAAAATCATCATTTCAAGTTTGCATGTTTTAGATTCAATTCTAAATAGTAGATGTTAAATATTACTTTTAGAAGTACTAAAAGAAACCATGATTTTTTACTCAAATCCATATGAGTCCATCAGTAATGTTGGAAGAATTCAGCCAAATACATTTGTTGATTATGACCAACCTCATCTCTATTCAACATCACCTCCATCACACTCTTCTTATTTTTCATCCATAACCCAACAAAACAATCCCTTTGCCAATCCTCTTCATAACGATATTATCTATTCTCCCATATATCCATATTATGTCTATCGATCCACATATAATCCTCCTCCACCTTTTCAATACTCTTCTTTCAATACAACACATTCATTTCAACAAGAAAATACTTATTCTTCCAATTCTACCATGCACTCACTTCATGCTTCGCAATCTTCCTGTCATCATTCTACCCATAATAAAGAAAGTAGAGGTGAGAAACCATTAGGTCCTTTTATGACTGAAATTCCTAAGGCATTTATCAAAAACCTCTCGAAAACCTTCATCATGTAAATTTACTAAGCTCAGTCAACCAATGGATATAATTCTCAAGTATTTACTTGACACAAATAAGATTGAACTTCCTTCCATAATACAACCTGATACCACATTAGATTGGTTTAAACCTGAGCTACATTGTGAATATCATAGAGTAGATGGACATATGACACAAAATTGTAAAGATTTAAGATGTGCAATTCAAGATTTGATTGATAAGGGTATTTTTAATATAAAGGAATTACAATCTACAACGGAGTATAAATCTCCATTAAACAATCAAACTCCTACACAACAAATACCAATAAACAATCAAGACATGGGGATCTCCCAAGAACCCTTATTCAATTATCAACAACAAGAAAGCAATCAAATATTGCATGTTAATGTGTCCCATCATGATGATATTACTAATATTGTAACCGAAACTATAAATGAGCAACCTCAAATTCAATCAACTCAATCTGATATTCAAGATATGGATTCCTCATTTGACCAACCTTCAAAACTATCTTTGGCTCTAGAGAATGATACAAAATGGAATGTAAGCATAGAAATCTCATATTTAAAATCAAAATTTCAATCTGAAATCCCCTTTGATAGCCAAAAACAAGTGATTAATCCTCAAGCAAAGATATCCCTTTTAGAAGTATTACAAATTTATCACAAGGAAAATTTGTTCAAAATACCTAGCCAACAATTTGTTCCTCATCATATTTTCTCTAAGAACATAATTAATGGTGTAAACCCTCTTGAGGTTAACCATTTTTCATTTTATGATGAGGATATTCCTTCATCTACTCTACAAGAAGACTACTATCCTTACATTATCGGATCTAGTAAAGAAACACTTGTTACAACTATCATGGTAGATAATTGCTCCTCTCTTAATTTATGCACTTATCAATTATTCCAAAAACTCAAATCAAAGGAAGAAGATATTAATGAATCAAATGTTATTATAAAATATTTTAACAATGAAATTCAAGAAGCTTACAATACTATAATTATTCCCCTTAATATTGGATCCAAGATCTTGGATATTTTATTCTATGTAGGATATTGCCCTTCACCTTACAAACTACTTCTCCAGAGTCCTTGGATTCATACGATTAGGGTTTTCCCTTCCACTCTTCACCAATGTTTGAAGTTTGAACTTGCAAATAAAATCGTTACCATACATGGTGACCCAACACTATTTGAAGAATATTTAACGGTTGAAACATCAGGTTCTATACATTCTCTATTATCACAATTATCTTCTATCCATCACTTTTCTTCATCCATATATGATCATCCTTGTTTACCAAATAACACCCATGCATATATTTTATATATGCTCCCTCCATCTTATCAAGACTTGGAATATAGTGATAAGAATGAAGAACTTTCTTATCCTTCTTATATTTTATTTTGTAACATGATCAATTTTACACATATAAAAGTAAAATCTTTTGCTACATTATTCTACATTATAACAAAGCTTTTGTTATCACTACCTTTTATTCATCACCTTTTGTTCTTACCTTCAACACAACCAGATTATCCTTCAAAACCTCCTTTGATTTTGAAGAAACCTTAGACATGCTATACTTACATAACCTTGTATAGTGTATATAGATCATATTGTATATACCACCAATTTTAGTTCATAAATTAAAATCAAAATACAAAAAAAAATCAAAATCCTCAAAATTTTCAAAAAAATACAAATGCAACTAAGGACCTTAAAGGTAAATTTGAGCCCAACTGGCTTGGACCATACATTATTACTGCTAAATTTGAATCAGGAGCATACAAATTATCTACCTTAGATGGTAAAGAACTTAAAGAACCCATGAATATTTTGCATCTTAAACGTTACTATGTATAAATTTGGTCATTTCACCCATGTATATATTTGTTTAAAATAATTCAAAATCACTATCTTGTATTGCTTTCAAATTTATAAATTCAAAAACACCAAAAACATTCATAATTATAAAAATCTTCAAAACTATTTGTTGCATTTCTTTATGGCACTTGTTAAATTTTTTTGTTCAAAAACAAAAATAAAACCAAAAAACAAAATACTGATAAAAACATAAAAACAACAATATGCTTGACTCTTTCGAAACCAAAACAAAATAAAGAAGAAAGAGAGAGTCAATATTCTTAGAACTTCTCAAAAAGTATTTATATATATATTTTCTTACAAATGTTGTAGTTATATGTTTCAAATTATTTTTGATAAATTAGCATTTATTTGGAATCCCTCACTTGCACACTCACAAAAATAAATATCTTGATTTTTATCTGGCATGATTACTAATCTCTCTTATATCAAAGTCCACAAAATTCAATTAAATAAAGTTTGAGCATAGAGAATTGATCTTGTTATTTACTTAAACCAAGCACATCTTTTCACAATAAAATGATTATATTTGTAATTTCCATGTTTTGCTACATAGTAGACATGGTTTCTTGAGCGAAAAGTTTCCCCTGCTATCCTATCATGCACATGGTCTAGAATCTTTGAGAATTGGCAAAAGGACAAGCTCACCCCTACCCAGAATAAAAATCCCTTGCTCTACAGCTAATCCGAGCAAGTATCCCTAGCATAGAACAAAAAGAAACAGCAAATTTCAAGAAAAAGAGAAAAGAAAAATGTTATTTTATATCATTACAGCAATATTTCAAGCACTATCTCAAAAATAAAGCCAAAAATACAAAAAGAAAAAGAAGCAAAGCAAAAGAAAGCAGAAAGCAAGAAAGCAATAAAATCCCTTTCCCTACCCTTTGAAAAGAAAAGAAGGGTTGATGAGCTTGAATCCCTAGAATTCTCAATTATTCAAAAACTGTGAGGTAAACCCCATAACAGGTGGTTTGTGCCCAACCTGCTTGGCCTTGGGTAACTCCTAGCGTGGTGATATGTCTGTCACATTAGCGACCTTCTTTTATATAGACCTATGTCTTCTTATGGATTAGCTAGCTCTTGATAATCTGACCTACATAGTAGTCTAGTATGGTTACATGAATCTACATCATGGTTAATGAACACTTATTTGGTTTCTTCAAATCACTTGTATCATATTATCTTGCTCAAAACTGGTAAATGCACAAAGCAATTGCACACACATTTGTATTTGAGATATTTTGTGTATCATTATGATAAATCAAGATCAGAAATAAAATCACATATGCACATGGGATTCCTTATAAATATAACTTTTGTCTTCAAAATACTTTGAAATATTTTGCAAATTGATTGGAATAATTCCTTTTCTTCTTTCAAGTACAGTTGTTTTGACAATTATATGCATAATAGAAAAATTTTCAAAACTATACAATAAAAAAAAAAAAAACATATATATCTGGTTGAATTTCGCAACGATGGTATAGTTCCAAAACCAAAATGGGAATTTTTGCCTAGCGCAAGTCCTCATCTTCATATTTTCTGTTTATTACAAAATCAAACCATGCAATAAAACTATCTATTTTTTTTTTTCCTTTGGATTTCGCGATGATGGTATAAGTCTATACCTACATATTCTATGCCTAGCGCAAACCATGGTAACAATTTTTATTCCCCATTTATTAAAAATCATGAAAACCATATGACTTAATTCATTATGTTACACAAATTATGCTTTTAAAAAGCAAACACATTTTCATTTTTTCATGTCATTATGTCAACCTTCAATATTGCAATGATGGTATAATTCCTAAAAGAATTATCCAAAAATTTTATCACACTTAGGAATTTATACCTAGCAAAAAACATTATTTCATGCATACTATTTTTATGAAAATCTAAAAAACAAACCATCATCACCATCATTTTCACCATTGCACCAAAGTCTTAAGACAGTCTCTTAAGCACTCTTTTACTTTTAATAATATTTCTATCCTGGGATTAGCTTGACGATCGAGTGAGCAACGACTCCATGAAATGGTATATACTAGCGACAATGTCCTTTGAAATTATTGTTAGAAGTCTCTTTTTATTTTTTATTACATCACATTACAAACAATCAATTTGTTACATCAGATTATTTCATTTAAAATATTATAGCATGACATCAAAATTATAAATTTTCAAAACGACATAATTTCATGAATCCTCAATCCAATTATCAAATCAACCAATCAAACATAAAAACATCATAAATATACACATAATACAAGTCATATGATCAAAACTATCTCATATCATATATATATATATATATATATATATATATATATATATATATATATATATATATATATATATATCTCAACAATATGTACATCATATCAGCTAGATTGGTATGCCACAATCTATATCTTGGCATACTTAATCAAAAGTCCTCTGAGCAGTGTCTCAAGAGCCCCTCGAGCTCTCAACCTCATCTCCTCCCCTACCCTGAGGTGGACGAGGTGGCCCCATCGTAGTATGAGTAGTACTGTGCGTCCTAGTCCTCGATCGAGATGAGGTCATCGAGGACCCGGTCCTGATCGGATCTGCAATGGCAGCCAGCAGCTGTACCCTCTGGCCCTCTGGAACCATCTAAAAATAGATACCCTGGTAGAATGCGGTCTGAGCAATCGACCGCATTAGCTCCTGAGTGCTCGCCCCTCTGCCCCATGCTCTGAGGCGTGCAACCTCATCTCTGAGCTACATAGACTCAGCTCGATGGTGTGCAGCCTCATCCTGTAGAGTCTGCACCTATGCTTGGAGATGGATATTCTCTGCTCGGAGAGTAGCCATCTCGCTACTCTCTCCTATGTCAATGCCCTTGCCCTTATCGGGTGATGGTGGCCTCTCCCTCTGTGGAGATGGTGGTATCGCCTCCCTCCTCTCCCTCTGCTGTGACCTCTCTTGTGCCTGTGGCCTCCTCAGCTCTCTCCCGTTGTGACCCTGGGCTACCTCCATCACTACCTGGCACCGCCTCCCTATCCGATGCACAACCATGTGTATCGGACCCTGTGCCCTCGTCATCTAAGGAGGGCGGATGCCTGTGTACCAGGTATCATAGCCATCGGCTACCCCTACGTCATCACCATCCATTGGCTGGATGGGGGCATCGTCTACATCCTAACTCTAGAATTGTTGCATTTTTGGAGCCTCGCTAACTGTGGTGTTATCCTGGATAGTCCGAGAAAACTCATAATCCCTCAGAGATGGGATCCCCTACTGCAGACCGAACTAACACAAAACTCGGTCATAGCGGTGGAGCTCCACCTCTCCCCTCTCCATCCGTAGCCAGCAAACTCGCCTGATGTGAGCCAACTCCTGTCCATCCTCGGCCCACCCTGGATGCTCCCTCCATGGCCTCCAGGTGATCTGGTCCAAGACTAAGTCATCCAATAGTCTCCAGGACATAGGGAGGTCGATCCGCCGCTGTGACCCTCTTTGGAGCCACTAGTAGAAGACTCGGGGCCTCTCCCCGTCTACCCCTATCAGAGGAAGCCCTACCGGCCTCCACACTGCAATGTGCTCCCAGCACCAAACCTGTAGAAGCGATGTCATCACCAGACATCGATCGCCCTTGTACATGACCCCATACAAGATCCTGTACAATTGGCATAATACAAAACTACCCCAAGAGAACTTGTACCCATGGTCCCGCATGTTGCAGATCACATCTGCCAGCATCCACGATACCCTGCACCCGCTCTGGTGGCATAGCAAAAGTCCACCAACCACTCTAGCTAGAACCCGTGTGAGTCTAGATGCCCCATGCATTTGGCACAGTGCCTCGATGTTAACCCCACCCTTCTCCAATGCGAAGCTCGGGTCACCACACAATCATCCCATAGCATGGCCTTGATTGGCCGTAGGAGTGATCAATCATCCTTGTATGGGGATTCTTAGAATCCTCCATACATCCTCTAGAGTGGGAGTCATCTCCCCTGTCGATAGCCAAAAACATGAAGAACCCAGATACCACCTCTCTGCTAGGGCTATCAGTAGCCCCATGTCTGTAGACACTTGTGGCATCTCTACCACATGCTATAAGCTGGCCTGTGCCAGCTGATCTCACTCTGTCTATGTGAGAGCGGCCAAGTCATCTCTCAAACCTCCATACTTCCATTCCCTGCTCTTTAGCAAACCTCTCTGCAACATAAACAACAAAACAACAAATAATCATTAATAAATAATTCAAGTAATTAATAATGCAAGTTAAAAGTTCAATTTTATGCAATTGATGATATCGCCCACTATTGGATGATATCTTCCCAAATTTGAGCAGAATCGTCTCTGATTTCCCAAGCCGAAATCATCTCTAATTTGACGAAATTGCCCCCCTTTTGTCGATTTCGTTGAAATCGGGACGATTTCGTCCCGATGACGTCGACGGCCCAAAAACGGCCGTGATGCTCAAAATTCATCTAAAATCTACCTAAAAAGCATGTAAAATCAAATTAAAGAATTCTAGTTAAGTCTAGATTCTTACCCATAGACCGCGTCGGACCTCTGTCGATCTGTGCGTCATCTCCACCATTTTTGCTTCAAAGCTCTAAAAACTAGACAATGAATAGTAAAAATGAATTAGGGTTTTACCCTATTTTTCTTAATTTTATTCAAAAATAATTTTGGCTTTTTCGTGTTTTTACCTCAAATGTTCAATTTGGGTAAAAACACGGAGGGGGCACCATAGTAAGCTGTCATACGATTCGACCAAGAATCATCGCCTAAAATTGGGAATAATTTTTGCTTTCTCGTAGACCGAGAAGAACTCATCTTTAACACATTTTATTCAAAAAATTCGCTAAAGAGGGGGCAAAATATAGCACCCTAAAATTGGCACAATAAAATTGTCATAATTACATTCACCTTAGTAAATAGTTTAAAATTCAAATTTAACCTCCCAAATCGCCCGTTAACCACTGGGTAATCCATTTCCCCCTTTTTTGCACCATTTTTAGAGGTTGTTTTGACCATTTGACGATATCGTCGTTGATCAGATGATATCGCCCCAGATCTGATGATTTCGTCTGGGCTAGGACGTCCAGACGATCTTGTCGCAAAACTAATTTTGCACAATTAGCTTCTGTTCCAACGGGCCTCTAATTCGGGCAGAAGCGTGTCTGCACTGTTAGAGACCATCCCCTGTTAGAGATCTCCCAAATAGGGATGATCTCCAACCTCCTAACTACTCCCCTAAGCCTATTTAGTCCCTAGGACCTTCCCTTCCCAACCCCTGGCTGAAATTATCTGTAAACCAACTTCATGCACGTTAAATCATCCTAAGTTTTCATTTGGAGTAGTCTTATATCAATTTTGTTGTAGGTATCATCTTGTTTTTCAGCCATAGCAAGCATACATCGTCGCTGACGAACCTGTTCAGATCAGAGGCGATCCTGTCGAATCAGAGATGATTTTGTACTGATGCGAGACGATCTCGACTACAGTCCACATTGAGGCAATTAGTGCCATAAGTTTGCATTTCTTCACCTTTTCTCTATTGTTTTATTCTGCAAATTAGCTAGTTTATTTGATATTTTATGTTATATTGCATTTTGGAGTTCACCCATCTAGATCAAAGGCATAATTAATCCATAATTGTGATTTAATTAGCATCATTCATACATGTTTCGGTCTTTAAGTTTCAGTTCAGTGTTGTCACTATTATTTTGCACAGTTTCCCTCAACTAGAACAGTAGTATTCTTTATATTTTGTATCTGTTCTTCTGTTTGTAGGTCTCTGACAAATTTGTCTAACGAATTCGTCAGATCTCAGACGATCTTGTCTGATTTCAGATGATTCTGTCGAATTCCAGATGATCCTGACTGCTTCAACATCAGAATCTTCATCAGACATCCGGATCAGGTATTCTGCTTTTAATGTTCAATAATTTCTCTATTTTTTGTCTTTAAATCTATTTTTTGTATTCATTAAATCTGCATTTTCATATAGATTAATTTAGACTCATTTGGAAAAACCTAGGATATGGATTCTTAAAGTTAAAAACGAACACATAAAAACACTTTGCAAACCTAGGCGTGGAAACTGCCATTAAATGTTTCCTGGTGAACCCACCATCCGTCAAAAAATCATCAAAATACACCTCCCTTGAGAGGCGGGACCTTCGCAAAGTCCTCTCAGTCCAAGGTACCATGACATCCTTTTCCCATCCCCCTTCCGGGCACGGATCCTACAGCCTGAAGGTAAGGATGCAAAAAATTTGGAGCGATACAGGAACATTTTGTGCCATGATTGAGGATATCTTTTCAATCTATAGAATTTTGATATTTAGAATTCATATGATTTTGTAGATTGTAAAGTCCTTTGAATTATTTTTTAGTTTACACAAATTGAAGGGAAACCTTTGTTTATTCAAGTAAGTTCTAACAAGGTTATCAACCTATTATAAATTTCCTCTTCTTCTCTTTCTCTTTTGTCCTTGGGATTTGCATTTTTACCTTATATTTGTTTCCATATTAGAATATCAATAGTGTGCATGGTAATCTACAAGACCAATCATAAAAATAGTGTGGTTGTATTGATTGGTCCCCATAAGAAATTGAGGGGTGTTCCTATAACTATAATTTAGATAAAAACATTGTGAATGGAGGAGCCTCTTTATCTAACATCAATATGGCTATTGAATTTCTACCTATGATAATGCCTACTTTAGCTACCATAAAAAACGCTAAAACTTATTATTCTTCTATTTTTTCAACAGATCCTCATGGTGTACAAATTTTTAGGACCACTTCTAATATTAATTTAAGGCCCTCACTTATGGATATATTTTATATTTTGATAGCTTTAGAAACTTCGAAAATTGTTGGTGCCTCAAGTCTTCTCATTTTTCATAGCTTTTAGAAACAATATGACACTTATGAATGATTGTATTTTAGGAGTTGTATAATACAAATAGGATAACTATCCTTATATAGACTCATTCATATTTAAAACCCATCACATCAATATCATTTTTATACTCTTTTCCTAAACTCTTATCCTTCCAATGCAATTGAGTCAGCAATCAACATGATTATCCATCCTGAACCACCTAATTTGTGTGTGATCTATCTAGTGCATTTTTCAAACAAAAAAAATTTGTAAGGAAAATATACCATTACCTATTTATCCAATGTTTTTATTAAATTTAGCTATAATTTAATTTATTTACATGCCACCTATCTACACAAAATTTTAGCTTACCTTTTAATTCCATCTATGTCAAAATTTACCACCTCATCAAAATCTGTAATGACTTGACCATATAATCCCAAAAAATTTATTTTATTGATTTTTATTCATTTAAACATGTGGCTTGTTTTGGTAAAGTGCTACCATTGGGTCAGCTTCTAGAAGAAATGAGATTTGAAGCATGTGTGGCATATAACATTGGAACTTAGTTTAGGTAATTTTCCTTCTACATGTGACTTCTTAGATATAATTCTCATGTATTTTGGTCCTTGTTCCATATTTGAACCCTACATTTCATGAGTTCCAAGGCTCAAGATAATTGTTTCCATAGAATAGAGTATGAAATATTTATTAACTGACTATAATTGTTTTTTTATATTTCCTAGATTTTTTGGATATATTTGTTGGAATATGTGACCTACCACATCTTGAAACTGATTATAGATAGAATACAAATTTTTTTGAGTCCCTATGTTTTACCAAATCACCACATTGAGACTAATCATAAAAAAATTATTCTATACTATCTACTTTGTTCCTCCTAGTCAATCCTCTACCTCCACCTTGGGATGCTCCAAAATATTGCCTTCCATATTTACATTTTTCTACTCACACTTTTCTATTTAATAAGGGTTAATATTTTTACCATAGAATTATACCATATTTTATATTCAAGGGATTATTATATGATTGTGATCCTATACTAGGTATCCCTAGAACTACTCCATAAAATTATTTAATAGGCACATCCCAAATAATGGTGATAAGTCTACCACTGCAACCTCTTGGATCACTAAAATGTATGGTAATTTGTGCAATAGAATTGGAGCTTATTTTACTACTCCCATTGCTCATAATCGTATTCCATTCAAATTAAAAATTTTGTAACTAGCCCCACAATATTCTAAATATATAGTGTCAAAAACTGCTTGAGGTATTATTGGTCCAAAACCTGCCTAGTTGGTAATATGCACCCTAGATTTTGGCCAACATTGGATGACTGGGATTTCTTCCAAGTTCAACATTTTGAGTAGGTTGGATCCTTGTAATTATTATAAAATTGAAAGAGGGGTTTAAGAAAAAATAAATAAATGGAAGGGTTAGGAAGGAGTAAGGTTTAAGTGTAACAATAATGAATATCAATAGCATAAAAGTCTTACACAATTAATTCCTAGTGAAACTTAACAAACCAACCATCATCAAATGCATCACAAACTTTATTCAATTCTAGTTATATATTTTAACCATTATAAATAAAATAAATCCAATAGCAATCCAAAGAGTAGAATTAAATTTAATAGAATAAACAAATGATGAAGTATAATAGAAATGAGTTAAAATATAACATTCATTCTTAAAAACCTAGAAATACAATCACAATGGATGCCAAACAACTTTCACTTTTCATTAATTAGAATCAATAATTATACATCACATATAGATCCAACAACATTATGAGGTGCATTGATCTATTTATAATCTACTTATGAATATTGCAATATAACAATTATAAGGGTTTGTTATAGGTCTATTTGGGATCAACCTAGAAAGACATGCTTGTGGGTATGGATTTCTACATCACCACTTAAAATTTAATAACTATGACTAGCTTTTATTTATTATAGTTTCTTTGGATCTAGTAAATCCATTGATCTCTAATAGTCTCCTATAAATTGTGTGCCTTCTATAACTATTTATCAAACATGTCACTTTTGCACTTAACAGTTTTGTCTTAGATAATTGGAAGGAACTAGGATTCTTAGCACATTGGATAGAAGTAGAATGGAATGTTTTTGAATGGAAACATGTTATAGCTATGATTTTAAAGCATTTTAAATCCCTATGGCTATCTCAGAAGCTTTTGTTTTCAATTAGGACTTTCAAGAGGTTTGGATAATGTTATGGCTTGTCAAAATCTAAATTTGTACCAATTTGAGTGACACTTTGCTCCTCCTCATGATGATTCACTTTGTAAGTCAAAATTTATTCCTTTGAATATTTTTGGACCTATACTAGATTAATTCTAATGTAGGCACTTACAAAATATGACTTTGTTCTTTTTTGGCTTATGGATTTTATAGTTTTAGGAATTTGTAGTGGGGTTTCTTGGAAGACCTAATTTTATTCCATTCTAGTTTTGTATAATGTTGGAATCACACCACTCTGGCTTCCTCAATTATAGAATTAATTACATTTCTTGATAATTTCACCCACAAAAGTCTAAAGTTGATTAGTTCTAGGTTTTTGCATTGTTGAAACCTTTCTAGACTTAGCCAATTTTCTTCAAATAAAATGCAATGATTCTAGATTGTTAGAGTATATTACATTATTTGGCATATTTCAATGTAATATATTGATTACATTATTATATTAGGTTTTTGTCTTAGGTAAAGTGGTTACTTGAGGAAGAAGTAATAAATGCACAAGTGTTAGAATGTGTAATGATGTAAATGTGCATGCATTCCACATGTACATGAGTCATAGGAGAAGTCTTGGGTAGAGTAAAGGACAAGGAATCTATCTTCCTATATAATGGACTCTAAGTTCCATTATTGATTGTACAATTTTACTCCATGTAATACAAAGTGATACTTCATCAATTGGATCAGTCTCTAGATATGATAGTGCCAAAAACTATCATTGGTATCAAAGCTTCTAAGGGACCTGAAGAAAAGTTGAAGAATGTAGAGACTCCAGAAAAAAGTTCAAAAAATATTGGATATTGGAGATCTTCACTGAAGAATTTGAGACAATTATCACCATCCAAAAAAAAGCCTAAAAATGAGAAGGATTTGATAAGATTATATAAGGGGAAAACAAACCTAGAAGCTAAAGAATTTTTCTAGATTTGGAATTTTGAATATAGAGGACTAATAAAAGTAGTATCCAAATTCTAGAGGCAACAAATTTAAAAATCTATGAAGGAAAAGCCTCATTGGGAAGACCAGAGAAGCTATTTTGGATAGTCAAGTAGAGTTGTGATTTCATCTAGTAAAAGATAGCAATAAGGTGAATCTAATCACCTTGCAATCCTTCATCTACAAAGCTCGTTAAGGTAAGCAACTTTGGTGCAATAGGTTCACTATTGAATATTAAGTAACTTAGTTTGATATTACATTTCATAGGTTCACCATTGTATATCAAAGTCAAAATTGCAAGGAGAAGGTTACATATTAAAGTCTTAAAAAGGAGTGCAAAATAAATTTTATTTTAAGGTTAATACCTATACATTAAAATAGGATTTAGATATATTTTGACAAAAAGGAAAATATCATATTCCTATTATCTAGTTATAACAAAGAAGACATTACTACTAAGTGAAATTTGTAGAGGTTATTAGTGCATTTGAGAGTTATTTAAGAGTTACTATTAGTGCATCTTGCAAGTTACTTTGAAGGAGCAATAAAGAGATATTAATATTGCATTATTTTAGTTATTCTTAACTACATTAAACTCATTACTCTCAAAGGCTATTATGTGCATTGGTTGTTAAGTTAGAGTGGAAAACCAAAGAGCACAAGTTAGTGTACAATAAAAGTGTTTAGATATGCTATTTGAGCACACAGAACCTACAACTTATTGTATCCTAGAGAATCCACTAAATAGGGTAATATTCCTCTAAGGAGTGGAGAAGAAATCTGCCATCAAAACTAGTAGAAGGAGCTATAAAACAAGACTAGGAGAGTCTTATATTTTAGGTGCAATTAAGGAGTATTTTATAGGGTTATACAAGCACCAAAATTTATCTCTTTTATTACATAAAATAGAGACAAAGGGTAAGTATCCTAAGGACACATTACATAGCCTCTCCTCTACATCTACAAGTGGTTGTCATTAGTAGAAGGAAAAAACAACCCATAGTGCTTAAGTGAAGAGCCATCCATAGGGCTTAGTATCTACCTCATCAAGGTGCTTGAAGACACCATAGCCCAGTGCTACAGTTGGATAGGAGTAGTGCATTACAAAATACACATGTTACAATACAAAACAAACAATAAAAACAACATAATAAGATAAGTCAAACATAAACAATACAAGTTGAAGATAATATGAAATAGTTGGCAAATACAAGGTGAGTTACCTAGGAACTAGAAGAAATCGGAGGGGCATAAATCGATATTGTTAAATGGCCATTGATAAGAAGCAAAGCTAACTTATGAATTGAGTTAGATAATAGGTGCTCAAGCAAGTAAAGAAGACAATATAAGCTTTAGGGTTAAAACATATGTTGAAACATTTTATTCCATACAAAGAAGGTGCATCCATTTGTCCCAACATCACCAGGAATCAAGTGCCACTTGGCACTAAGGAGAGAAGGAATTTTTGAACTCTCTTATAATGCTTATGCCCAGGAATATGAGCACTCAAGATTGATATTGTATTACGTTATCATCATTTGACACTCAAATAAGGTTGGTACCGCCCTAATAATACCTCCAAGATCATAATGTATCTGTTTCTAGCAAGAAATCACCATATGGAATTCATTACAATATAAACATAATGTTTTTAATACCTAAAGTCCTAGAAAAGCGTAGGAGAAAATACAGTAGTGAAGTAATTCAAAAATTGGTCAAAGTGTAAGATCATCCACCAAGGAGTGCACCAAAAAAAAGCATTAATTGCATAGGTCAGAATCATACACAAGAGACCAACAAAACCAACGTATAATCTTGAATAGGTTCAATCCGAAGAACCAATCAAAGTACAACATAATCCATTCAAAGGGAAGGTAAAGTTAATATAAATTTTATAATTGCTTTTGTTGAGATTTATGAGTTATAAGGTGGTTTATTATTTAAGTTTGAAACTTATTATTATTTGCTTGAAGATAGGTAAATTACAACCTTAGAAATTTGAAAGCAAAAATCAAAAGTGTACTTCCTTGAATGATATTTCAAGTTGCACTAAGTTATAGTATACATATCATAATATTTGCAATATGAGTGATAATTTTTTATATATAGGAAAATCAAAGTGAAACTATTTTGTAAATATTATTATTTCTAAAATTCTAAAATTAGGGAGCTATAAGGTATACTACATCAAACCTAGATTATTGGAATTTAGAAATATTAAAACTATTGAATATTTAAGGGGATAAAAATAAGTTCATTATTTACTTAAAAGAGTTGGAATTTTTTACTTATACTTGTCTTATACTCACATTAAAGGGAGAAGAAATCCAACCATAGAGAACTTCATAAAATTTAAAAGTGTATAAGGAGAAAGGAAATTAAGAGTTGAATATTATCAAACAATCATGGAACATTGCTAAATAGATTCCGAAGAAAGCAAACACATGACTAGAAACAAACAATTGTTTGATTCTCTACAAAAGAAAAGTGAGAAACTAGTTACTATAGAAAATAGTAAAACTTATGAATTAAAGGGGATAGGAAAATATTAGTTGAACTAGTAAATGGAAAAAATGTTCTATATGTTCCAGGACTAACCAATAATCTACTCTCAGTCTCTCAACTCATGTACCAAAATATGACCATAGAGTTCAAGATGTCCAATGGAAGACAGTAGTGTCATATTCTTAAACATGGAAAAAACATAGAATCAAGTACCTATATAAATGGCCTATTTGATCTAGATATTACTACACATTCATACTTTTCAATTAAGGTCTCAGATCTATGGTACAAATATCTAGTAAATACCAGTGTATCCTATTTGAATGAAATTTTCAAATATCAAATAGTTGAAGGAATACCAAATCTATCCCTAGAGTTTATTGTTTGCCCATAATGTTTAGCTGGAAAACAACATAGAGTTCCTTTTGAACTTCATCAACATAGGACTCAACAACCATTAGAACTAATATATACATATTTATGTGGTCCAATGAATGTTACCAGTAATGGAGGACTTAGGTATTTTTAGTTATTTGTGGATGATCACACCAAGCAAATGTGGGTATACTTCATGAAGTGTAAATTAGAAGCATTTAGTTGTTTTAAACAATTCAAACTTCAGGTAGAGAAAGAATCAGGAAATACTATCAAAGCTCTTTGTTATGATAGAGGAGGTGAATTTTGTTCTTTTCTAAGAGAAAATGAAATTAAAATATAACTTACTATAGCATATTCACCACAATAAAATGGAATTGCAGAAAGAAGAAATAGATCTATAATGGAAATGTTTAGGTGTATGTTAAAACAATCTCTTATTAATCATCAATATTGGGCAAAAATAGTTAAAACAAAAATATACTTACAAAATAGATTACCTACAAGAATACTCAAACATGTTACACCAAAATAAGCATGGTTAGGACAAAAACCAAATATAGAGAAAATAAGAATTTTTTATTTCAAGGCTTATATGCATATCCCAAAATAAAAAAAGAACTAAACTAGAAGATAAAACTATGGCAGGAATATTTGTTGGCTATGATGATGAATCTAAAGGGTACAAAATAATTGATCCACATACAAAAAAGTTTACATAAGTAGAGATGTAGTTTTTGATGAGAAAGTAAATATAGATATTGAGAAACAAAATACTTATTATTTCTAAATTTCTCAAAGGAAGATTTAACAAGTGAAGAAACTGAGTCAAAATCCCTAGAAGAAGACCATGAATATTGAGAAACTTCTACAATTCCTCAAAGGAAAGAACCAATATGGCTTCGAGACACCCTCAGAGATTAAATTTATAAATAATGCTATATCTCACTACTACTAGACCTCAAACTCATAGTCAAATTAGAATAAACAGAGGGTTACTAAGAAATACAGTAGAGCCAACATAAAAAATTCAATCACTAAATAAATCCCAATGTAATATAGCTATGGAGTCTAAATATGCATCACTACAAAATAATAGAACATGTGATCTAGTAGAATTACCTCCAGGAAACAAAATTGTGGCTTGCAAATAGATTTACAAAATCAAGTATAAATAAGATGGAACACTTGACAAGTACAAAGCTCAGTTAGTAGACAAAGGATATACTCAAATAGAAGGAATTGATTATGAAGAAAATTTTCCACCAATAGCTAAAACAACTACTATCAGAATAGTTTGTGCTCTAGCAACACATCAAGGTTGGAAACTTTATCAAATGGATGTTAAAAGTGTTTTTCTTAATGGTGACTTAGAAGAAGAATTTTACATGTCACAGATAGAAGTATTTGTTTTTAAAGGACAAGAGAATAAGGTTTTCAAATAAAAAATGTAGATAATAAAATATAAAAATCAATAATCACTTATTGCAACATAATTTCAAATGAAATACTTCTAATCCTAGTCTATATACAAAAGAATTCAAAATGATATATTAATTCTAATAGTATGCAGTGATGATATAGTGATCACTGGAAGCTTTGAAAAACTATTAAGTGGTATTAAAAGGGATCTTGATAAGGCATTTAAAATGATAGAATTAATATTGATTAATTATTGTCTTGGCCTAGAAATCCATCAAAATAAATACAATATTACAATTACTCAATCAGAATATGTAGAAGCTCTACTTGAAAAATATAGGATAAATAATTGTAAGGCAAAAGATACTCCTATGGAACTAGAAATTCAATTATCCAAAAATTGATGAAACACATTTTGTTTCAGCAACCATGTATCACCAATTAATTGGAAGTCTTATATACTTAATGAATAGCCATCCTTATTTGGTCTTTGTTGTAAATTATATTTCATGATTCATGAAAGAACCAAGAGAAATTAATTGGAAAGCTACAAAAAGGATATTGTAATCTATGAAGAATACTATTGATTATGGCCTAACTTACATTAATAATGTTAAGGATTTTTATCTATAGGGTTACTCAGATTCATACTATGTTGGTTCTATTGATGATAGAAAATTTACTTTAGGGTATGTGTTTTATCTTGGTTTAGGACCTATATTTTGGAATAGTAAGAAAAAAAATATAGTGGAACAATAATATAATGAATCAAAATATCATGCAACAAGAGATACAACATGTGAAGCATTATGATTACAATACATACTATTTAATATCGACATCAAACAAACTCCAACCTTGATATATTGTGATAATCAAGGAGTACTCAATTTGGTCAAAATTCCAAATTTTCATGAATGAATTAAATATATTGAAGCTCAATTTCATTTCATAGAATATCACTTTCAAAACCATTATATCATCCTAAAACATATTCCTAAAAAATAACAATGAACATACATCTTTACAAAATATCTAGGGAGAACCAAGTTTCAAACTTTCAGATATCAATTATGTAATTCAAAATAATTATATCAAATAATATAATACATGAGGGTGTTAGAGTATATTACATTATCTGGTATATATCAATATAATATATTGAGTACATTATTATATTAAGAGTTTATCTTAGGTAAAGTGGTTACTTGAAGAAGTAATAAATGCACAAGTGTTATAATGTGCAATTATGTAAATGTGCATGCAATCCACATGTACATGAGTTATAGGAGAAGTATTGGGTAGAGTAAAGAACAAGGAATCCATTATCCTATATAATTAACTTTGATTTCCATTCTTAATTATACAATTTCACTCCATGTAATATGGAGTGATACTTCATCATGTGGCTCAGTATCTAGATATAACAATGCCAAAAACTATCATATATTTGTTGAAGCACTTTGTATTCCTTGGCACAAAGCCTGACTTTGATACATTTGGATCTTTGCCCTATTTGTTTAAGTTGGTTATAAAAATATCCAAGTTTTTTGCATTAGTAAAATTTGAAAAATATTTTGGCAACATGGTAGGCTAGCCTAATTTTCAAGGCTTACAATGTGGGCATCATTTTGACCTATATTCTTGGAACCTCCTAGGGATTTTTGTTTGTAGAAATAATGAGCCTATATGGCATTATTTATTGGGTACAAAGTTGTGAGTAAAATAATTTAGAAGATAATATAATAAAAATGGGAATATAATGGGTGGTAATGCTTAAAGTAATTACTACAAGAAGCAAAAAATGTAGGGACATTGGAAAATAAAGTGGTCAAAGGTGGTGAAGAGATATTCAAGTAGAAAATGTGAAAAAAAATGGAACAAAGAATAATGTGGAAAGGAGATAAGAATGGAAAGAGAATAGAGATACCTAAATATTTTTATCCCCTACAAAAATGGTACTTCCATGAGCATACTTAGCCATAGCTAAAAGCTATTTTAGACCCAGGCAAATTGCCTTAGGTAAATATTCCAGGCACTCATAGGTTAGAGCCTTTCATTGCTATATTAATTTATTTTCTTCATAAAGTTGCACATAATTCTTCTTTGATATCATGAGCATTTGCATAGCATCTCATGGAGTTAGAGGTATGCATGACTACTTTGTTGTTCATAAGGAGCATTATACTTAGATTTGTATTTTAGATTAACCTAAAATCAACTTATATAAAGTTGAGTAGATAGCTATGCTAACTAAGTATCATAATGATTGTGGATGTCATATTTTGAACTAGAATTTTCTTCAAAAAAATTGTACCTTGCATGGGAGGTTCAATTGCATGCTTTCTATTTTGCAAATTCAATCGTCTATTGCTAGTTGGATCCTTTTTGTTTAGTTTCCATGTGTTTACTTATATCATTAAGGAATTGGAATGTCATATGGCACACTTTTTACATCATCTCCTATATTTAAATGTCATCCTCTCATGGCTTACTAATCAGTTAGAGTACCTTCTATTGCTTACATGATATAATTGTCCTATCCATTGGGCTATAGAGTTAGGAGGAGGTAATGGGGGGTATTGGGATAGAATATGGTGACGTTCTCCTTAGACTATGTTTAAAACTTGTTTTTGAATTTTAGTTTTAACTTCTTACTTGATCACTATTTGGTACATGTTTCAATCTAAGTTTACTGCAATAAGAGACCAAAAAGCAATAAAGAAAGAAACATAAATATTTTCCCCTTTTTAATGGAGAGTTGTTCAAATTTTTGGTATTATTTTCCCAATAAATTTAGAGAATCCCATTTTAGTAATGTTCAAATAATGTTCATAGTTATGTAATTTTAAAGTCACACTTCTTTGTATTAGCTATATAGATTTTCCTCTCATAATGTAGTTATCATTGCTAACTAGCCTCATCATCCTCCTAGATTGCCTCTCTTCTCACCTTCCTAATTTGTTATTGGTACAATGTCTTTGGTTGCCCTTGGGAATGAAAAAGTTGAAAGGTGAAAAAATAAGAGGGACAACTAGATAAATGTAGTTGTATCTTCTATACCTCATTATAGGACAAAAGGTCTACCAAGATTATATCAAATAAATAGGCTCATTGGTGAGATTAGGAATAGTGGGTAAGAAAATACTACCTTATATAGCTCTTCCATTTATATGGCCCATTGATCTATCCTTAGGTTAATATTTTCTACTCTAGTCTATCATTCACCTATTTTCAAGAAAGGGTATTCCCAATGTAGCTAATTCACTACCTAATACAATTTTCTCCTATTTACAAAATTTCATGCATGCGATCTACCTGACTTCCTTTTAAAGTACTATTTCTATGGTGCCTTTATGCCACTTGTACAATAGCCTTATTTTCATTTGTATATACCTATTATAGGATTTATTTACATGCCATCTATTTTACATAAAATTATGGTGTACCTCTTCACACTAGTAGAAATGGGCTTCATCTTCTCATTAAAAATTGCAATGACCAGATTATATGCAGACACCTAAAATTCATCATCACAAGGTGACTCTCAAAGAGACCTCCTTCTAACTATATCACCCCATCTAAGGAAGCTTGAGGGCTAATTTAGTGTCCTATATTAAAAGGGAATTTGTCACCATAGGGAGCCTGATCGTCTCGACCAGAGATGGTTTTAAAGTCAAGATCATATCAACCCGATATGGTCACACACGCATTAAAAAATAAATAAATGGGCAGTAAAATACCTATCAACACAATGACTAATTTTCCATTGACACTAGATGACTTACAGACAACACAACTTTTCCCTACCACCTACAATATACAACTAACTAGCAATCAGGTGCCCTTGATTGCCACTTGCACATTTGGTTGCATGCTAAGGAGGCTATAAATTGAGTTGCTCCCCCCTCTTTTTAGGATCTATAAATTGAATACTCATGCAATGAAGTGTTGTAAAATTGTATACTCACAATATGACTCCATTAAGTGCTACCAAAATGAGTAGCAAATATCTCTTGCTACTAAATCCATACCATTGGATTGCCTTGTAGGTTTTAAATTTGCATTCCTCTCATTCGCATGATCCATTCCATAACTTGGGTGATCAATCACATCAACTGACCCACCTACTAACCCACCTCCATGCTCATCAAAATATATCAATAAAACCCTAGCCCAAACATGGTTTCATATAAGTGTTGGTTTGTGACAATGATCATCTTGCCCCAAGACGGTCCATAGACAAGACCATATTGACCCAAGATGGTCTTAGTCAAGTGATAATTTTTTATCATTTTGCTATATATTAGCTTAAATTTTCATTTGCATGTGCATTCTAGCATTATATATTTCATTTCATACATTTTATTTTATCGTAGTAGCATAGATTTCTGTTATTACATGCATGCACCTTCTTTCCTTATCATTTTATATTTCTTGATAACATATGAGTCCAACCTCTATGGACCCCACAAAGGCTATTGATTTACTTATGTTTCATTGTGTGTAGGTTACAAGGTTAAAGTAATGTGAAATATTTTGGATCCTATTCCTATGCAGTGGTCTCAAGAAAACCTTCTCACCAAACAAATATGTTGGCACAAAAATCTTAGATATTGCACCTAGAGATATTCTATTGGTCTATAATATCTATTGTATCACTGATAAAATCCCTTGATGGGATGCTATTGTAACACTTTGAAAAGATAACTTAAAAGAAGAGAGTCATTTTTATTGTTATTCATTGTTTTCTAGTTATATTGCTTTTTGTATAGTGTAATTTTTTAGTTTTAAAATGGCGATCATGGTGGGACACCCTTTGGGTCTCCCTTTTTCATATTTTTTTGTTTTGTTACATAAAAACAATAGCTAATTTTTACTTGCATCAAACTAAGGCTTCCAAGTTAGGTTTTCATATCTTAGGATAGTTTATTTTATGTTTTAAATAGGTAAAACAAATAAAATAAGAAAAATACATAGCCTAGTTGCATGCATGTTTCTTTGTTTTAAATTTAAATTTTTCACACTATGACCATATTAGGTCAAGATGATCCTTGTTCTATAACCATATAAGTTCAATATTATTCCTATTATGTGTCTCAAGTTGATATGATCCCTATTTTTCGTACTATTTTTTTTTGCATTATTGCTTGATGAAATACAAACCATTATTTAGAGAAAATAGATGCATTTTGCTTCATAGATTGCATTGTTAGAAGTATTTTTGTGCTCTCTATTTTAATTCAACAACAAAAATAATTCACACATGCATGCATCACTTAAAAAATTGTAAGGTTAGACTTCATAACCAACCTCCAATTGAGACTAGTGATGTTGGAATTCATCTCCTTATACTAGATCACTACCGAAACACCATAGTAGCCCTCATGAGTGGTTTCTTAGACTTCATCACTAAGAGACCCCCTAATTTTTTGTGCATGATAAATTATGTTAGGTTTAGACACCCCTTAACCATAGGGCTTAATAATTTTTGGAGCATAACTATTGTTTATATCCAAGCATGCCCGAGTGTGAAGTGAAAGCTTTACTAGGTAAGTATTAGAATTTAGAAAACATGACCCTATTGGTCCAAAATCTACCTATGGTTGATTATTGCACCTAATACTTGGCCAACATTGAATTATAATGCAAGCTACAAAGCTTAACTAGGTCAATCTCTAGAGAATACGAGCTCCTTTAAGGTTTTAACTAGCTAAAACTATTATAGGGAGGAGAAATCGGTGCTAAAAGATATTAAACATAGTTGATGGTAGAACTTGTAATGGTGCAGAGTAGATAATAGTAATAAATACATAAATATCATGAAATGAAGTAGCTATTAAAACCTCCTAATAGACCAACCAATTTTATCATATGTAGTTCCATAGACTATCAGTTCCAAAACTATATAACAAACATGTACAAGAATCTAGAAAGCAAAATTAATTTCATGCACATTCATCTAGCTAAATAGAAATATTCATCCATTCATACATACATTTTCTACAAGATGTTGAACCAGAGGTCAAATAGAATTTTTGATTGCATTGCTCCTTTCAAAAGTCTTTACACATACAACTTGTAAATACCTAAGAGTTGACCCTTAAACAAGAGGTCATCACTCTTATTTATAATTTAGCAACAACATATTTGGTAGCCTACTCTTGAACATCATTAGGGTCTGAGAAATTTATGAATTTTTCATGAATGAATTCTTGTTCAAAGACCCTATCATAGGAGAAACTTTTGGACTTCAAAATAAGCTTTTACAAGCAAGATTTTGTTTGAGTAAGGTATTGCACAATATTGAATACATGTTCTTGCTACATAGGCTCTGGCCACTCATCTATTTTAGACTTATTATCCATGGATACTTTTAGGGTAGCTTTAAGTTATTATTCTCCTAATATACTAGAATCCTCACCCTATAATCCTAAAAAACCACATTTCTTAGCAAAATTTAGATGTATTAGTATTCCATTGGATTTAGGTTTTAGCTCCTAGATGAGATGCCAAACTTAGCTCATGATTCTATATCTTTTAAAAATTATATGACCGCTATCTTAGAATTGGACCATTTTCTATTTGGGACTATGTTTGCTACCCGTTCAAATCTACTTTTAGCCAAGGCTTGAATATTTGTTACCGTAGATAGTCTTGATTGCATAAAACCTTCAGCCTTCCTAAATTCCTCTACAATATCCAAAACTTTTTCACTTCCCCTATGTATAGTAGCATGGGTTTCACCTTGAGGCTCATCTCTAGAACATATTCAAATATCTCTTTTCTATCTTTTTTGAACTTTTCCTTTAAAAAACCTATGGCTTTGGCTCTCTTCTCTTGAATCTGTTGCCGAAGATCCCTGACCTGCTCAACAAAAACTTGATTTTTCTTGTTGGTATATTTGGCCTCCTTTTTGTACTAGGCCATTTCATGAAATTTGTCTAGCCATTTCATGAAAATTGTCTTACCATTTCTTGGCCTCATTGTTTAGAGACTTAAATATTTCTCTATTCATTTATTGCTATATCAAGCTCCTTAATCATATATTTAGCCTATTCAAACTTCTCCTTGAAATAATCTCCATGCAAGTAAATGGTTTTCAAGTGATCCTTGATGGCTATAAATTCATATTGCATTAGGATTTGAGAGATATCTTCTATTACTGCTTCAACCCGATAGTCTTCTATCGTCATATCTTCTTCCAACTTATACACAAAGGGTGTGATTGTCATATTTTTCTATTGGAGGGTGGTTGGATTTATCGCAATCATATTTTAGGGGTGGATAGACTTCTTGGAAGATTGAGCATATTTTGTATTCCACTAGTCATAGGAATTCTTGTTTGCCTTCTTGAATTTCTTAAGCTTTAAGACAGTGGCATGAGTTTTGATAGAAGAAGTGGGTAAGGATGGTAAAAATAGGAAGTGGATAATAGGGTAGAATAGTATTATTACAAGAGTAGAATTGATACTTGTGGTAGATACAATGGGCACTGCTACAGAGTTTGTAGAGGTAACAAGTGATGGTATTGTATATGGGAGTGCTAAAACATGAACTAATTCAGCTAGGATATATGAAGAAGGTGGCGGTGAGTATGGATGATGATGACATGGGGATGATTGTTTTGGAGGTGAATATGAACATTGTGGAGGTTGATTCTGAACATTATTTTCACTATAAAAGGGAGGGAGATTTATCTAGGGAATGAGGAGAAGAAGAAGAGGAAGAAAGAATAGGAATCATACCTAGAGCTATTAAACTATAATTGTGGTTCTTCATAAGTACCTTTCATGAGTGGTGGTTGTTCTTGTGCATCCTTCATGGGTGGTGGTTTCTCAACCACTTTTTGATACCTTGAGTCACTTGCATCTTACTACTAAAGTAGTTGCTTTATATTTTCCTCCTACTCTAATATGTTTACTTCTTCTTGCTTGCTCTTCTTTTGTGTGCTTTCCTTAGATGAATTATTTGCCTTCCTTTTACGTCTTATGAGAGGAAGAGGGTTAGACTCAATTTCTAAATATTACTACTAAGGCTATGCATATATCATATCAATTAGGGGAGGTTTTGCCCCAGCATGTCGTACAAACCTTGGAGCAGTTGACTCAAAGCTTTTATGTTTATAACTTCTTACCTCTAGAGCTATTTTTTTTTACCTCCTTTGTACCTATATGGGCTCAAAAATCCCTTGGCCATGTCTCCCAAGCCCTTCTCTAGTATAACCCATATTTTTCATTATCAAGGGTGCTTTTGAATACTTTTTCAACTGTTCTTATGTAGTGGTGTATACTATCATTTTTTCTTTAGAGGAATATGGAGGGGTTGTACTTTTTATAATTTACTATTGAGCCTAGGTGATTACCTTCCATTTACCTATATTTACTTCTTTATATGTGTCTTTTATAACATGTCCTTCTCTTTGGGTACTGTGAAAGCTTTGAGTAATCTTATTTCTAATAGTATCTACCCAGGTATCTTGATACTTATCATATTTGAAGGGAAATTCATCATAAATTTTAAGACTATATATTAAAGTGTGTGAATTATTTTGAACCCTCATGACCCACTAGGCATGTATCTTGGCTTCTATCCATTGGTGTGTATTCTACATATTTTGAATAGTTTTCTCATTCAGGAAATATTATTCAATGTTCTAAGGATCATAATCCACAACTTGATCATAGAAATCATGCCATGAGAGTAAATAATATATTTCACCTACATTCCATTCTAAATATTCATCTTCGCTATTGTTATTTTGCTACTCTATATGCTCCCTAGTTGTTTTGGTGAACTTTAGTTTCTAGTGTTATTAAAAAAAATAGTCTTTCTAAGAATCTATCAGGGTCATACCTCCATATTTTTGGTAATTCTACCAGGCCCAGGTCCCTCAGGTCCTAAGTAACCTATTCATTTTTCCATTTATTTGTTAGGACTATACCCTCAAAATTGAAATGTAGGGTGCAAGTTCTCTTTTTGCCTATACCTATGCCATATTTGTATTTGATATGTACAATCTATCTGCAATACTCCATTACAAAAAACTGGTCCATAACATAATGAGGAAGTAAAAATGGCTTTCCAATGAACCCATATAACCTAATGATAGTTCCCTATATTAGAATGAACCAATACCTCTCCTATGCATGTGGGTTCTACAAAATACTTTTAGCCTTTTGGGACAACCTATTCATTTTCCCATACATAATTTTAAGGGTAGGTCCCAAGAACTCCCTGTTAAAGTTGTAGTATGTCTTAGAGGAGGTGAGCAATGTGGTCCATGAATACACTGGTAATAGATTCCCCTTTTCATATCTATATAATATGGGTGTGAAAGGTATTTCTCATGCCATAAAGTAAAAGGATATCCAGACAGGTGGGAATAATATATAAAGGATATTTGGGAACCCTTCTTAAATTTAGACAATTCCTCATGAATATTTTTTTTTTTTTTTATTTGTGGAAAACATCCCAAAAGGGATGCCACTTTCGGTAAGACCCAAGGAGGCAGGGGTATCCATTCCATCCAAAAACGCCCAGGACTCGGACCTCGCCTACCACCTTTGACATACTCAAGGAGCAAACAAACACACAAAACCAATTTAAAAATAAGTAAATAACAACAAAAATAATAAAATAAAATAAAAAACATGCTCCTTGAGTGTGTCAAAAACAAAAGCACAACCAAACACGCACAATAAGATAAAAGAAACCACAACACAAACCACATAGAAAAACACAAGAACCACATAACAAAACACAAACAAGACAAAAACAACAGAACACTACAAAGACATAACCCAAAAAAAACATGAAAAATAAACACAACCAAAACCTAAAAAAAAGAATAAAAATAAAAAAATAAAAATAAAAAACAACCAACAACAGACAATAAACAAAAACAAAAAACATAGAAAACACTCACACATAAAAACACGAAATAACACAAACAAAGAGAAACCCAAGAACAAGAACGAAAAAAACACAAGAACAATAACAAAAAACATAAAAAAACAAAACAACAAAAACACAAGAACAACAAAAAACAACACAAAGAACACAAAAACAAAACAAAACAAAAGAACCCACCCACCTTAAAAAACTAAACAAAGAAAAACAAAGAAGAAGAAAAAAAAATGAACAAAACAATGACCTATCTAGACCAGAAGACTATTAAGGCAAGAATCAACAGAGGAAACAAAATAAAGAATAGAATGAGCTAGGGAACTAAAAAAAACTGAATGAACCAAAGAGAAGCAAAAAAAAAAACAAGAAGAAACTAGGTACCTTCAAATCGGAGCCATCCAAAGAAATGATAGAAAGAAGAGCTTCCCTAATTTGAGAAGCCCACCATATAGGAGGGTGGCCATAACAAGTAAGATCACCTTTGTCCAAAGCCCAATTAGCTAAAGCATCAACACTCTTGTTTTGATCTCTGACCACATGATTGTAATCAACTTTCAAAAATCCCATCTGGATTAACTGAATCTTCTCAATAATTCTTTTTATTCTCCAATCCACCTTATGATTCTTAGAAGGAGTCTTCAAGAGATTAATCATAAGTTGAGAGTCAAACTCAACTAACACCTTTTCCCATCCAACCTTAGTAGCCTCCTGAAGGCCTCTGAGGATACCATACCCCTAAGCAAGGTTATTGGAAAGAATACCCAAATTCCTAGCAAAAGTAAAAACCAGGGAGCCATCCGAAAGTCTACCAATTCCTCCCACACTGGCTTTTCCAGGGTTCCCTCTAGAGGCTCCATCAGTATTGACTTTTCCAAAATCCTTAGGAGGAGGTTGCCAATTTCTAGTCCTATCCATATTACTAATACTCACATTCCCTTTAAGTTGGTTGCCCTTAGAAGGTTTAATATTCAATCTTTGCATCACTTGATCCCATATTTGGTGGGAGTTTTGGGGGTGATTAAGGAGTTGATGGACTGATTCAACTAAGTTGGCTATGGTATTTTGCCAAATATAGTGAATATCCTTCCTATCTTGATTAAAAATTTGGTTGTTCCTTTCATTCCAAATATTCCAAAGAAGAATGGTAGAACCCATCCAAACTAATCGCCTAATAAAATGATCAACACCCTCTTGATTAGGCCAATCCCTCCAAAGTTGTTCAAAAGTAAAAAAATTGGACCACTGTAAGCCAAGTAAAGTGGCCATTCTCCTCCATAGCTCAGAGGCTAAAGTACACTCAATAAAAATATGGTTGATATTTTCTACATTCTCTTCACACATTTCACATCTAAAAGGGCCATGAAAACCACGCTTCATAAGTTGCTCACCAGTAAGCACCCTACGATGCAATAAAAGCCAATTAAAGAACCTCACCTTAGGCCAGAGCTTTTGAGCCCACAATTGAGAAAATATGTCAAAAGAATGGTTGGGATTATTATGGCATAAGGTCAAATAACCTTGAGCAACCGAATACTCACCCTTAGTAGTGTTGTTCCATCCAAAACAATCTTTTTCATGGGACCAAGAGAGGGATCTCATATGAAGGATGCCTTGGATATCTTGTCTTTGCCTTTCTGGGATTTGAATAGGCCAGTCCTCAATAGGGATCCAATATCTACCAACCTTTGAATTACCAGTATGGTATCGACAGTAATTAGCCACCTTTATCCAATTAGCTCGGTGAAGCTCCTCCATCCAAGGCCTCCAATCGGGAAACTGAGTTATCAAAGGCTTGTGACCATCCCAAGAATCTGTCCAAAAATTTGCATGTTGACCATTATGAATGATCCAAAATAATTTTTTCTTTATCAAATCCTCACCAGTCTTAAGAACTCCTAAAATGGGAGAACCTTTGGTAGGAAGTTGATAGCGAACAAGGTCTTCAGGACTTTTGTTCTCAAGCATATTTAGCACGAAGATTATTGGCCCAAAGAGCATTGGGGTTATGCAACATCCTCCAATATAATTTAGCAGCTAAAGCTTTGTTGTTATTAATTGAAGACCAGAATCCTAACCCCCCTTCACTCTTAGGAAGACATAAAGTATCCCATTTCACCAAGGCCCATTTTCTTTTCTCCTTAGTACCACTCCAAAGGAAACGATGACTGATTTGATCCAATTCTCGAAGAACAACCTTTGGGATATTCAAAATGGAAGAAACATAAATAGGAATAGCTTGAAGGACTGATTTTACCAAGGTGATTCTACCCCTAGAAGAAAGCCACTTGTTGGTCCACTTTCCAATTTTCTTCTTGACTTTGTCCAACAACCAATTCCAATCTTTATTTTTTTGCCTTTGAATATTTATGGGAATACCTAAATAAGTGATTGGAAGAGAGGTCTTCTTATATCTTAATTTATCCAAGACCATGGATTCCTGTCTAGCAGAGCAATGAAAGAAAATAACTTTAGATTTGTCTTCATTGATCAACTGCCCAATAGCCTTAGAAAAATAGCTAATGATTTGCTTAATATTAGAAGCTTCCTTAATTGTAGCTTTACCTAAAAGAGTAGAGTCATCCACAAATTGAAGATGAGAGATAGGTCTAGCTCCATGAGCAATGGTAACTCCCTCAAGGGTTTTGTTTTCCCTCTTTTTGGTTATAGTCCTACCCAAGCATTCAACAAGAATGATGAATAAATAAGGGGATAGCGGGTCACCTTGCCTAATACCTCTAGAAGCTGGGAAAGACTGAGAAGGCCTACCATTGATAAGAACTAAGTAGGAAACTGAAGAGATACATCCCATAATCCAATCCATCCAATCCTTAGAGAAACCAAATTGCCTCAAAACTTTGATAAGGAAGTGCCAATCCACTCTGTCATAAGCTTTGGATAAGTCTAACCGAATGAACATGGAAGGAGAATTTTGCATATCCATGGAATGGATGGCTTCCTGAGCAAGAACTATCTCATCTACTATTTGACGTCCTTCCACATATCCCCCTTGCTCTGGGGAAATAATCTTATGCAAAAGAGGCTTCAACCTTTCTGCCATGATTTTAGTAATGATTTTGAGAAGAACATTACATAAAGCAATAGGTCTAAAAGCTGAGATATGATCAACCTCTTGAGCTTTTGGAACAAGAGTAATATAAGTTTTATTGATAACCTTCAAAATTTCTTTGGCTTTCCTGGCTTCTTCCACCACCTCTAATAAATCAACATGAAGGATATCCCAGAACTCTTGGTAGAACTCAATAGGAAAACCATCAGGACTTGGGGTTTTCCATTTTTGCATTTTAAAAACTACTTGTTGAAGCTCATTGATAGTAACAGGAGCATTCAAAATAGAGTTCTCCTCAAAAGTGATAAGAGAAGGGATTGCTTGAAGAACATTTTGTTGTGAAGTTGAGTCAAGAGGAGTAGCAACAAAAATATTGGAAAAGTAATCAACAACAATAGAGTTCATGCCATCCCAAGTATAAACAACATCTCCAGAATCTGATTTTAAGGAAGAAATAAAGTTGTGAGATCTTCGAGCTAGAAGAGATTTGTGGAAGAAATTTGTGTTTCGATCTCCTTCTTTGAGCCATTGAATTCTAGATTTTTGCTTCCATAAGATTTCTTCTCTTTTTTCCCATTCCTCTAACTCAGTTGTGAGTTTAATTTCATCTGCACTTCTCTTCTCTCGTGAGGCCATCTAAATGGATTTTCTTATTCAAATTTTCAATATGAGCAATAACTTCATGTTTTTTTTTATGAACATCCCCAAACTCTTTCCAGTTCCAAGTCTTGATTTTGGATTTAATGTATTGCAATCTTTTGGCAAAACAGAACATCTTAGTCCCATGCCTAGGTTTACCTTCCTTCCACCATTGTTGCACATGAGGTCTGAAGGAAATGTCTCTAAGCCACATTAATTGAAAACGAAAAGGAGAGAAACTCACATTGGTTTTCCACATTTCCACCATGACTGGCCAATGATCCGAACCAACATTATTAAGAGTCTTCACTTTAGGAATGTGACCATGGATTAAGAAATTTTCAGAGAGCAAAAACCTATCCAATCTCTCCATTATACAAGCTAAGCCTTGCCTTCTGTTAGACCAAGTCATAAGGCCATTATCTCGTTGGATATCCACAAGATGGAGGTTTGCAATATATTCGCTCATGAGGTCAGTGCTTTTGTCCAAATTTCTATTTCCCCCCCTTTTCTCATCCAGAGAGAGGATGGTATTGAAATCTCCTCCGATCAAGATCCAAGATTTAGGAAAATGAGAGATAATATGAGTAATATCCTTCCACTGTCTTCTTTTTTCCTCCAAAGAAGTCGGAGCATAAATAGTAATGCAGAGCATAATCTGGTTGGAATGTCTACTTTGAATAGCTATAGCCAACAAACCCCAACTGCCAACCATATGGTGAATAACTACCTCTTTTGGGTCCCAAAGACAAGCAATGCCACCCGAAGTCCCTTGGGAACTGAGGGAAACCACTTTTCCAGCTGGCCAAATTTTATTGGCAATTAAGTCCATATCCTCCATTGACATCTTTGTTTCTTGAAGGAAAACAAGATGTGGATGATTTATCTGAATCATTCTTCTAATTTCATTTTGTTTTGAAAGACTCCCTTTGAGTCCTCTAATATTCCAAGTGATGATCTTCATTAATACCAGGGCTAAAAAATTTGGGAAGGGCATTAATCTTACCTTCCTCTACAAGCTTTTCACCTTCTTTTACCATATGATATTGATTGGTCTTGCGACCTACTTTTTGATTAGAATCCATCTTCAATTTTTTTTCCCTGTTTCTTGACTTATTCCAATTGAATCTGAGATGGCTTCTAACCTTGAAGAATGCTCATACACAGCCAAAATTTTACTAGATGGTTCAATGGAGTCTATATTGGGACCTGCATTATTTGAAGTTTTGACATTTGAAATATTGTTTTTCTTGTGTAAATTTTCTCCTTTTTTTCTCGTTGAAAACCTTTGATTTGTTGGTTTGTCTCTGAGTTCTTCCCTTCATATTTAAATTGTGTTTCTAAGATTTCAGTTTCCATTATTTCCTCTTCCTCACTTGGGACATCATTTGTGGAAAGGATTTCAAACATATTAGCAAATGACTTTGATTGATCCTTCATAACTGGTTTTTTCTGAGTGTTCTTCTTCTTAGGTATTTGGAAACTTGTTGAGTTTATATCTTCTTTCTTTTGATCAAGAATTTTATTTGGGCAAGCACTGGCCAAATGACCATATTCATGGCAAATTCTACAACGAAAAGGAATGTTCTCATAGTCCACTACTTGCTCCCAAGTGTCTTCCCCAAATTGTAATGTGATCTTTTTAGGTAGGGGTTTGTCAAAATCCATTAAAACACAAATCCGAGCATAAATAATATGTTCAAAATTTTGAGTACAATCAGCAAGTCATCATAAAAGTTCCTAAAGAGTTTCCAATTGAAGAAAAAATAGTAGGATTCCAAAATTCAATAGGGAGGCCAAAGAGTCTAACCCACATGGGAGCTATAGAAGGCATCTCTTCTTTGGCTTTAAATTTAGTATGCCAGGGCTTCATGAAAAGCCCTACCCTTCCAAAAAACCAAGGACCCCCTTGAAAAGTTTTCTCTCTATCTTCATTATTAGCAAATAAAACAAGAAAATAACCATTTGGATAAATAGAGATTTGTAACTCACCTTTAGTTTTCCAGCTTTTTGTAGCCCAAACTTTGAAAGCAGATAGACTCGGACGAAAACCCACGAACCGACAAATTAGTCCTCTTTTTTCCAAATCTTCAATGCCAATCTGAATGTTACCCATATCAAGCTTAACAATAGGAGTTCCATCACCTGCTTTAAGACATCCTGACTCCGTTTTCCTGGGATCAATCTTAGGCATTCTTAGAGGTTTATGGGAAGCCCTAATATTGATATTAGCATTGGGCTGAGGCTGTCCACCATGAAGGGCATCCCTAAAATTCATTTTTGGGACCGAGTCTTCGAAATTCTTACCCTTGACAGGGGTTTTCATAGTAGAATTATTTTGTGGGTGCACCTTAGCACCAGATTCACTTGAGATATGAGCCATTTTTTGATCAACTGCTTGAAACTTGTTTCGTGATCTCTTTAATCCTTGCCCTAGACGTCGTGGAAAGGTATGGTTTTCACTTTTCTTTTGTGCAGCAAATTGGAAGTCGTTGTCACTCAAGTTCATAGTATGATCTGTTGAAAGACAAATTTCTAACCCATCTTGTATCCCCTGCAACATTTCCTGCTAAAATATTGAGCATAAACCACAAAAATATTGGCTGCTAGGGCCCGAAGGCCCTAAAAACCAACCTCTGGAGCTGCTTGCACTCAACCCAGATGAAACCCTCACATAGCCGCTTGCCAAATATATCGTTCACACATAGGGATGCGCTAGGATCTGTGTTGCTCCAAATGATATGAAAATTGGTGGAGACATTCTAGGGTTTTTCAGGCATCTACCCTCAAAATTTCAGCTCAATCCGAGTTTGGATGAGTGAGATATGGCCAAAACGAGTTCGACAGTTTGGGCAGTCCTACGAAAAACGTCTAATCAATTTCTCTCTTCTTCTTCATACCAACTTTCGACTATCCTCTATTGTTATTCCCATATTACATAAGCTTATCGGCCTAAATGAATCAAGCAATTCCAATATCATCACTACATATACCCTCCAACATCTCAATATTTCACCATCCCCAATTCCTCATGAATATTTTGGTATATATAAGTTTACCAATTAAAGAAAAGAGGCCTAGTGCTTTGGTCCACAATGAAAGTATCATAGAACTTAGGGTTCAAATGTGTTGAGCTATGAAAATTTTCCAACCATGAACCTCCTCATCCAACAACAACCTTGTTATCACCTCTAACATAGAAAATAGTTTAGATTTCTTGAATTTTATAAGGGGAATAGGGGTTTCTAGAATTTTTTTCGTGATAGTGGTATTTTCAATTGTATCTCTAATAAAGCTCTCATGAGGTTTTTTGGGATGTAATACTTCACCTGGCCATCAATATGGAAGTCTTTAGAATTTAGATTTGGGACCATACCCATGATAAAAACAATCAATAAAAAATTTGGGATGAGGGTAAAAAGGGGGTTCCATTGCACATTTTGAACAATATTGCACTTAGGGTCATAGTATTTTGCTATGGCATGCACAATTTTGGGGTATGGATGCACCAGGTTGTAGACATAAAAAAAGTGCAAGGAATGAAAGGCTAAAAAATTAGGGCTCTATGGGGTAATACCTATTGAAATCCTTTCTTCAATGTCCAATAAGAGCTGTGTAACCCTCTTGCATGTGACTATAATATCTACAATTTTTGCATCCCTATCTTGAAACTTGATACTTTTATCTTCTTTTATTTACATTGTGATATCATCGGTTGAAGATGAAGCTAATATTATGGTACTTCTAATTTATTGAGCTCTAGTGAACTAAAAAACTCTTTTGGAAGTACATAAGACTACTCTCTTTGTTCTTCTAGCTACAAAAGTTGCATCAATATATCTTCTACTAGGTCACTTTCAATAGTATGGGTCTAGTCAAGCATTCTTAGAGTAGGTATATCCATATGTATGGGGAGAATAACCTATTTTTCCATATACTAAAGCATAATAAAAAGTGTTGATGGACTTCTTAAAGGTGATCCTATCAGCCCACAGTGCTTGATTTATCAGTAAATGCCAACTCATTTTGTTGTCCTTAAAAGTTCTTTTTAGAATCCTAAGTAAATTCCTATTTTTTTATTCTACTAGACCATTTCCATGTGGATAGTAGTTGGAAGATGTTTTTGAATAGATTTCATATTCACCAATAAAATTAGTCATATTTTATCTGATTAAGGATGGGCCATTATCACAAACCAATGTATCGGGTATACCAAATATTGTAATCAAGCTTTCAATGAATTCAATTACTACCTCCTAGTCAACTTTATTTATGGGTATCGCTTTGCCCCATTTGGTAAAATAGTCTATAGCAGTCAAAATGTACTGGTGTACTACTAATGAATTTGGTTCTATCACCCTTATGAATTCTAAACCCCATTTCTAAAAAGGTTTCTCCACTTGGATGGATTTTATATTTAAGGACGAATTTATATTTCTCCCCACATAATTTGGACATTCTTCACATGCCTTTATGACTTTAAAAGTATTATATAATATGGTTAGAAAGTAACAACTTTTTCTTAGTATTAGTGTTGTAGTCCTACCTGATTAGTGGCCCCTTGATAAAACTCCATGGAACTCTTCCAAGATATTCTATTTTTTATCATATTTGATGCATCTAAAAAGAACATTGTCCAATTTTTTCTTCTACCTCCTCCTTTGTGAGTCATTTAGGTTAATTGGGTATTTTCCTATTTGGAAGTGTACACACCAAATTACAGACACTAATCCTCCATCCTAACCATTCCACCACCCACTTGTCCACCATACACCTTTCCCACCAATTATTTGGCCCAATTCCACCTTTCCTGCCATTTCCTAACCCAATTGAGATTATTTTAATATTATTTTATATTATTTTGTATTTAATATAATATTTTATATTATATTATAATATATTTATTATAAAATATATATTTATAAAATCAATTAACCACAACCATCTAATCCAATCTAATATCCACCGTCCATCTTCATTAATCCATGCCACATTTAAAAAGTAACCTCAACCTCAGGATCTAATTTAATCTTAGCCACACTATTAAAAGTGTAAAGCTAAAACCCTAAGAAAACCCTAGGTTAGATTATAAATAAGGGCATTTGCAAATTCTCAAACCCTGGTACCTTGATATTAGAAGTTGCACCCAGGAGGAGTCATTGTTGAAGCCCTAGCAAAGTAGAGAGAGATAGAGTTTGAAGATCTAAAGCCCTAGCTAGCCAACAAGACTTTTGCTATTCCAGCCATCCCCCATTCATCCTACATCACCTTCATAGCCCCCATCCATCCATCACATTCATCGCCACCCCCTCTATCTGCTTCTACAGATTCTACCCTAACCCATAGGTGCCCTCCAAAGCTTGTGAGGCTCGCTATAGAGCCTATGAAATGCTCACTAGAGCCTGTTGTATCCTGTAGGTGCACACCAAAGTCTATGAATCTTGCGTCAGAGCCTTCCAAGTATACGTTTGAGCTTGCTATAGCCACAAAAATATGAATTAGAGCCTGCTACATCATGCCATATGCTATCAAAATACAACAAAAAAATGAAAGTGAGGTATATCTTTATTTGGTTTTGTACCAAGAGTTGTATGAGGTGATTTTGAGGGAGAGGAAGGGATTGGGTGCAACTTCCTCCTTCAGTGTTGGGTGTGGGAGAATTTTATAGTAGCTCGTGCTGAGGGGTTGCCATGCGAGTCATGGTATATGGGGGAGCCTTATGCTAGGTATTGGGCAGTGGCTGAGGAGGTTCAGTCGAGTCGAGAGGTGCACACTGGTCAATGGTATCGTGATATATGGTCGGGATTGACTCGAGCAAATGTTATATGGAGGATGTGGTGAGGAGCTAGCTAGGATGGTGATAGGAGGTAGCTACATCAGGTGAGGTAGGCTTGGTGGGTGGTTGGGCGGAGGGATGAGGAGGTGGAGTACTTCCAGTACTCATAGGTGTTGAGGTAGTTTGACCTACCTCAGGAGGTGCCATATGAGCCAGTGTTATATCAACATCGACAAGATAAAGGTACACTTCCTTGTGTGAAGCCATGGTGGGTGTAGTTGTAGGATGATGAGTAGCTAGAGGTGCCCAATATGGATGATGTCAGGGTGACTCCAAAGTATGTGGAGTGGTTTTGTGCCCAACCAGTATGGGTACCAAAGGTTGTAGGTAAGGATGCGGTAGTTGTGGGGTTGGGGGATACCCTGAAGAGGACTAGGCCTCAGTGAGTAGTTAGTGGGAGATGGTTGAGGGGGTCGGTTGAGCTGACTCTGGATATGGGGTTGGTAGATGAGGGGAGGGGTTATGATGAAGAGATGGGTGAGATATCCAAGTTGGAGAGGTTGCAGGCTAAGTTGGAGCAGCTTTGTGAGGAGCGTGAGACTATGCTCGAGACTTAGAGGGAGTCAAGGGCCAGTATAGCATGGTTAGAGGTAGAGTGTGTGGCAGTTGTGGTTGGTGATCAAGCGATGATCATGAGGCTTTAGGCAGAGATGTTGGTAAAGGAGCATCGACTTCAGATGGGCTTGAAATGTCTATAGGCTAGTCATCCAGGCATACAGATTCTATGTAGAGTAGTAGGCCTAGGGCTCCTACTAGATCTCAGGAGTCCTCTTATGGACATTAGGTTTAGTGCTTAGATGCACTATTTTGTATATGTAAGCCTTGGTTCTCCTTTTTGTAGCCTTTTTGGATTTTATTGTATATTGACACTTCTATATATATACATGGATTTTATTTGTGTGTTATATTTTATGTAAATGCAATGTTTATTTTATTAATTTTTGAATATTATGGATGTTTAATGCAAGCTAATAATTATGTATATACCTAATGTCTATATGGATGATGTAGGCAAGTTATTTGCTATGGATGATTAATGCAAGTAAATATATGATGAATCTAAAATGCAAGCTATGTTATGTGTTATTAATGATGATGTGTTATGGATGATTAATGCAAGTAAATGAACCTAAACTATATGGGAGGAATGCATGTTGTTCAAATGATATTTTATAGTTCAAAAATTTTAGTGACCATTTTTGTTGTCCATTGTTTGGCAATCGAGGGTACCGAATTTAGTGGTGTTCTGTAACTTGACTCACTATGAAGACATAGTTATGTATATGGAAGAAGATATGGATTTTGATATGGAAGAAGATATGGATGTTGATTATGGAATGAGTACTGGAAAATTTTCAAAGACTTAATCATACTAGTATTATCAAGCAAACTCACTTGGGTTGTCTAAATTTCTTTAGGACCAATGTGTGTACAAGTAAGGTTCATATACCAAATATTGAGTGTGACAATGACCCTATCCAATCATTAACCAATGTGTGTACATGTGAAGTTCATTGACCCATTATGAGTAAGTTGGGCATGACCTATTATGGAGATGACCCTAAAGTTAGCCTGTCCTTATGTGTGGTCAGAGGTCTCCCTGTTTACCAAGTAGACATGTCGCCCTGCATGAGCTTACTCCACTGCCAATCAGATGTCTATAGACCCGATGGTGATTCACTCCATAGTCCAATGAGATTGATCTTTCAGGTCTTGGGGATGACTACCCATCCTTCTCAAGGACATGTAGTACAATCCTTAAAACTTTAGGTATTAGGGGTATTTTGGATTTAATTTTTTAATTTGGTATGGATATTTGGGAAATCAAATTCTCAAATGAAGTGTGATGAGAATGTTGACCCTATCCTTACTACTCTATGCTTTTATGTTTATGTTTGAAGCAATGTTGGTAGTGGTGAAAACCACTATTTTTTTGGACTATGTTGCGTAATGGGACAAGTGAGGGATATCTCCTTTTCGCTTGGAGGTAGTATCCAAGTATGGTACTAACCCTATTTGTCTCATAATGTTTTTTTAAAATGATATGGGATGTGATTGGTCCAAGATTGTATTTGGGATCAATCGACAATGCTAAAGAGTTTCTTAGTGTGAAAAGTATGTTTTAGTCTTAAAGAAAATTGGACATCCATTTGGAGGTTGTTTGCTACCCTAGTAATGGCTGAGTGACTAAAAATCTATGTTTTTGTGACACATGATGTGGCTAACATATGAATTTTTTTAAAGTTGCATAAATGTTTCCAACTAGGTACCCCCAATCATTATAACTTGACTCTTTGTTTTATGGTCATATCCTCATTACTTTGCTAGATCATTGAACATGGGATGGGATTAATGCAAATTTATATGCCTAATGCAATGGAATGTGTATGATTTAATGAAACCATGCATGAATGTAAAAAGTGAAGATGTATGTTAAATGGCTAAATGTAAACGGAATGTATGCAATGTAGATATGCCTATGTGGATGATGTATTTTTTTTAAAAGACATGTATATAGACATATAATGTATCACTTTTAACAATTAAATGCCTTTAAATGAAGAACATTAAGTGGTTCGAGGTCCTATATTACCTCTAAATTGGACCATGTAAAAACTTTTTTATTTTTCTTGATGAGAGCAACGAATTGCTCTTGTTCATCGGGTGTTAAAATTTTGACAAGCTTGACAGTTTGTGGGTTTTCAGGATCTGAACTAAGGTTCACATCAATGGTATCTTCAATGGACATATGTGAACCTTTCTCAAGTTGATGTGGTTTTGGGATCATATTAAAGTCATCTAATATGTTTTCTAATTTTTCTTGTTCATCGTTGTCTAACTCTGCTTGAAAGACCTCAGGATCATTGGTAAAAGGCGACAGAGGTGAAGGTGGCGGTGAAGGAGGAATGTAGTGGGACAAAGCATTTAGCAATTCCTCAGATAGGGCAAGGAGGTTGTGGAGGAAATCTAGTTCAATTCAATAAGTCTAGTGTCAATTGGAATTGGCCTAGCCAAATTGTATGGATTATGGAGTGGTGTAAATAAGTCAATAGAATTCATATTAACCTACTAGAAGGTAGGATAATTTGGCTGAATGGGCAGATGGAACAATTGAATCAGAACAAATTTCAAGGCATGGTATCCCTATAATAGTGAATGTGAAAACATCAGAGCAACATTTTTTTTTGAAATGTTTTGTTGATTTTGATTTTTTATTTATTTTTTAAATATGTACATATGTTACAATTCTTGGCTTATGTGGGTGCCTCAAGGTAGATTACCAGGTTGATCATATTGTTCTTATGGAAGAAGCAAGAGGAATATGGGATGATGTATGGGGAACATTCAAAGGTAAAACTCTTCCTGTTGGGTGATGGAGACAATGGGTTGTGACTTCTCTTCAAAATCATTAGAAGCATTTGACATGACCTTAAATTCTTCATAACTTTTATTTTCAGAATCAAAGACAGGATAGGTGAAGTTGATGGGATCATCTTCGTTTACTTCATCCATGTAAAGTTCTTGAACGGCTTGATCAAGATAATATATTGAGGGTAATGGTTGGATGAGGTGATCTTCATCATTGAGTGTAAGCTTTTTAAAGGCTTTCTCAAGAGAAGCGGTGGAAGACAACGGGGTGTAACCTAAATCAGAATGATCATGGATGCCTCAATATGGGACCTATAAGATATCATGCATTCCTTGCTCATGGGAACCTAGACCTTGACCTTGCCAATAGAACATGTTAAAGTATCAAGCTATAAAATCCTCTATGTTAGGTATGTTGGCACGCCTAGGCTCGTGTGGTTATTTGGATGGGTTTTCCCCAGTTGAGAAATCCAATGCTCCATAAATAAATTTAATGTTGTTTGGAGTGGCACTCATGTCGTAAACAACACCTATGGATAAATAACGGTCTCGGGGATGTCCAAACTATTTAGTTGTGGGAATTTCTATGGGTGTAATGGTGATGTCTTGGACCACGTAATCACCAATTATTATATTAGTGATGTGGACTACAACTTTGGTTGATGAGGTGGATGGTGAAGGCTCAGGTGGCTCTGGATTGGTTGTGGATGGTGGTGATTTAAATATGTCAATATGAAATTTTGACTTGTGACACATCGGCTGATGGAGTGGGATTGGATGGCAGTGTGGAATTAGAATATGGAGGATGGAATAATTATGAAATAGAATAATTGGTTGTAGAAGAAGGGGTATATGTGATGTACGATGTGCTAACAGTAGAATTACTATGACCATATGTACAAGACAAAATGGATGTTTGAGGAGGTGATGTGATGGGTAGTTCCTCTATGATGGGAGCCTTAGAAGAAGATGGAGATGGATTAGAAGAAGGCAAATTAAAATATGATGTGGGTGGATTTGATGATGGCACCAAGAATAGATGGGTGGAAGGTAACATGGATTCATAAGGATTTGAAATGAAATTACAATACTTAAAAGGTTCGACATCCGCGAGGATGCAATGGACTTGTCCATCATGAACATATTTCAAGAATTGGTGGAGAATTTAAGGAACACATTTCATTTCCCTCATACAAGGTCTACAGAGGAGTATATTATACGCAATGGCTCCTTCCAAGATGTGAAATATTGTGTGCAACGTTCTGGCCCCTACTTCTATAGGTAAAACAACAGTTCCAATTATGGTACATAAATAATCATTAAATGCTTTGAGGGTGAATGATGATTTGGAAATGTTGGATGGAGGTAATTTGAGGTGGATAATTGTAGTGGTAGTAATGATATTTATTGATGATTTGGTATAAATTAATACTCTTTTGAATGGCTTTCTATCTATTAATTCCATTATGTGCAATGGAGGGTCCATCGATTCTGAACTCATTGATGGTTCCATGCTTTGAGGGTGAGTGATGATTTGGAAATGTTGGATGGAGGTAATTTGAGGTGGATAAGGTTAGTGGTAGTAAATATATTTATTGATGAGTTGGTATCAATTAATACTCTTTTGAATTGTTTTCTATCTATTAATGTCGTTATGTGCAATGGAGGGTCCACCGATTCTGAACTCAAAGTCGTAGAAGGTAATTGATGGTTCCATGCATGTTCTAACACTCCCTGCAAAGTTGTTGAAGGCATTAGATTCTTGGGATTCTAACTCAATTGACTTGAGTATTTACATTAAATATTCTCTATGCCTATGGGATTGTTGGATAATCTCATACACAGAAATCTTGGCTAATGCCATTTTCAAACTAGTGGTTAACTGGATGGTTAAAATTACCGCTGGACTTATTGGATGAAGGATGGGTGGATTAGATGGATTGGATAGATTGATTTGAGGAGATGGATTTGGTGATTTTTGTATGGGAGGTGGGTTCAGATTTTTTTGAGTATTTTTTAATTTTTCCTTTGACCTCTAGTGACCACATGGACTACTACAAATTTTTGGTATTGTTGCACATGATTTACTTGATTAGGAGGTGGTTGTTGATTGTTACCTCCTATATTATGTTGGAAATTCCCATGGTTAGGTAGAGGTGTCTGATATATGCTCAAATTTTTATTTTGTGGAGCTAAGGGGTTAACCATGTTAAAGGCCCTTAAGTCTATGAGGTCTTGCACTAACACATGCTAGGAATTGATATCATGCCCATTTTGTCGATGGTATGGGTAAAACAAGTGCTCTCTATAACTTTTAGATATTTTGGTGGGATCATTGGGCCTAATGTCCAACAAGGCTAATTTTTTGGTCTCATACAACCTTTGAAATATGGATGAATATAATTCCGCTAAGGGAGTGTATTGATTTCAAGGTCGATTGAATTGGTGGTGGGTAGGTTGTTCCATAGTTGGCACCGTGTTTTGTACCATTGGTGCTTGGGTTACTGATGGGACTGCATGATAGGAAATTTGTTGTTACATTGGTTTTTTATCCATTACAAGTTGGATCATGACCACTTTATTGACTTGATTAGTTGTGTTTGCCGTTGAGGCTTGTGTGGATTTGGTTTGGCCAGATTGATTATTTCGGTATTGGCCCCTATTTTGTCATTTTTTCTTCTTAGTATTAATGACACCCTCTTGGATTTTTATCTCCTTAATGACACTAGCTTGTGCTAAATCCTCCTCAAATGTTCTATAATTATTGAGTTGTAGCATCCAAGAGATGGGTTTTAAGCAACTCTTGGTAATTTTTTTGATAATTTCTTCCATTGGGAGGAAGAATGGTAATTTTGTTATGACTGCCCTCCAACGGTTTCCAAAATCATAGATAGGCTCCTCATACCATTGTTTCAAATAATATATATCCGATAAGGACACCTTATTTTTAATATTAAGGGTGAAGCATTCCAAGAATAGATCTATCAATTGATCAAAAGTATAAATACTATGTGTAGGTAATTGATTGTACCATTCAATGGCATCTCCCCCTAATGTTTGAGGAAACATTTGGAGCATAAGAGCATTATCATTGGTAATCCAAAAACATACATGGACAAATGAACTCACATGCTCCTTAGGATCCTCGGTTCCCCTAAAATTATCAAATTTTGGTACCATAAAATCTTCCGGATATGGTGGTGATGGTACCAATGGATGGATTGGTTGATGGATCGGTTGGCTTAATGTGAGCTTTTGGCTCGTTATCCCTGGTGATTTTTGCATCAACTGATCAATTTGATTTTGCATTGCCTAGAATCTAAGATCTTCTGTTGGAATATGAGGACCTTGAATTATGTGACGGTTGGTTTATGGGTAGATGGTAGATGTTGGAGTGTGACCAACATGGTGTTGTGGAATGGATTGGGTTGGGTATGTGGAGAATATTGATGGTTGAAATATGGGGATGATTGATGAATATGATGATGGAGAAATGGATTGTGTTGTTGTTTAGTGGCAATGTTGATTGGTATGGTGGATATGTGGAGTTTTTGTGGATTGGGGATGGGCACTATGGAAGATTGAGGGACCCATGCTAAATTTTGATTGGTGAGCAGAGGTTGATTTGGAACTCCTTGGGTCATAGGATCTATGTAAGCTAATTGTTTTCCTTTTGTTCATTATGAAAGCAGTCTGTTGATGAGCCCTAATGTATCTATAAGTTCTTGATTTGAACGTGTCAAATTATGGGGTTATGGTTGGATGATATGATGGATGGATTGATGATGATGGATGATTAGAAACAGTCATGTTGATTAGGTGAGATGATGGAGATGTGGATGACATAGTCATGTTGGCTAAGTGGGATGATGGAGGTGTGGATGATATGGTCATGTTGGCTAAGTGAGATGATGGAGGTGTGGATGATGATGGATGAGAGGACATGGGTATGGTGCAAGTTGTGTTTGATGTTACAACTTGGAGGCTAGGTACTTGCAAGGCAACATTGACATACTCCTCATACAAGGGGTTGGTATAGGTGGATGTGATATAAGTGTTTAGAACACTTGGGATTTGTGGTGGTTGGCTCATGGAGGAAGGCATACCATATTCATAACTTGAATTAGGATATCCTTGGGCAATGTAGGTGGTAGCCAATTCAGATTATTCAAAACCTTCTTGTCTAAGGGGTTTTATGACATAGTTAGAAGCCTTGTAAAGGGCCTACACTCTATCCATGTCTATGTAGGTGGTCGATGGATCCACATTGTGTGAATGTGTCTCTACTTGAGAGTGGGGTGGATGGGATGATCCAGCAAAAGTAGTCTGAACCATATTGGATGGGGCTACTGAAGTAGTGGGCTCATGGGGACTATTTTTTGTTAAACTACATTGGTTTATTATTTTATTTTGCTATCATGTTAGCACCATAAATTAGTTAAACTAAATATTCAAAGCTTATCTAAATCACACAAATTAAAAAAATTTCTAAAATTTAAAGTAAAGAAAACAATCAGTCCTAGATTTCACCATGTGTGGCTTACCTTGTTCATTAATTATTTTCTTTCATTAATGTGAAGTTCCTTTTAGAATTGTTGTCTTGTGTGTTTTGATGTAACTTAATCTTGTTTAATGAAAAACAAAGGTAAAAACTAAGGCTGGCCAAGGCAAAAATATTATTTTTGGTAATGACCTCCAAAACATTTTCTTGGGGGTAGTCCTATGGTTTCTAGGGTAGATATTGGTGGATGGAAATCACGGCCACCATCACCAAATCTCAAGCAATGGTTGGTGATGAAATCTAGCTACTACTATTAAAAATGTGAATCATGCAAGTGTGTGTGATTTATTTTATTAAATTTCTCATTCTCTATGGTGTGCAAACAATATTAAATATTACTAAATTCACTAATCTAAATTATAAGCCAAAACAAAGACATAAATTTCACCTGAAGAGCATAGAGTACACCCTTAAAATCCCCTACCTACAAGTGATTAAAATCACAAGATCAACCGGAGGGTTCATCCACCTCTCTGCCAAAGGGTATAGCCTAGGGCAGGATTACTTTATGCATAAAGATGTTGTTCCTATTTAGATATGCAAAATTAAAGTTATCTTTAACCCTAAAATGTGAAGTGTAGGATGCATTTTTGTTTCATATGCATTCAAAAATGCAAAAAAATCACCTAGAACTACAAATTTCAAGAAAATAAATGAATTTGATATAATAAAACACACACAAACCCTAGATGTACCTTGCTACCGATTCTTTCCCAAACTGCTTAATGTTAAACCCAAAAACAACGAAAAATAGGAACAGAATGCAGAATATGTAAATCACTAAATGGCAACCTAGGATTATGAAACTTACTTGGAAGCCTTAGATCTACTCCAAATCACTGCTAGGCATAGTTGAGCGCCTGTGTAGGTGGAGCAAAGCACATATGATTTTCTACAGACATTGTCGAACACTTTGTGGATGCTCTTAAATATCTGCATAATCTTTGAAAATGCTATAGAATACTTCAAAAAATCCTAGCGATGAAATCAATGATCTCTACGCTTTTGAAAATTCTTGTAACAAATAGAAATAAAATTAAATTAGCAAGGTATATCTATTAAATAATGAAACCCTTGTGGGGTCCCACAATGATCATCATCCCACCATGTGTAGATCTACAGATTTCACATATTGTTGAATGGATGTTGAATATGGAGTGGCCTGCCATAGGATATCCAAAGCCCACTCACTCCGTTGGAAGCAGGAACACATCAATCTAAAGACACTTAATTTTTATAGCTAGGGTTTTAGAGAACCTTAGCATTTTTGTAAATCATTGTATCAAATACCCTCATTGAGGATAGATTGTATCAAAGGAGTTCATTGGCTCCCCTCGTATTATTGAACATATCCATTTGTGCAATCTTGTATCTCATTGTGTTATTTGATTTCCTTATTTTATTTAAGTGTCATGTTCTTGTCTTCACAAATGGTGATCACGGTGGGACCCCACAAGAGTTTCATTATTTAATAGATATACCTTGCTAACTTAATTTTATTTATGCTTGTTACAGGAATTTTTAGAAGCATAGAGATCATCGATTTCGTCACTAAATTTTTTTGAAGCATTCAACAACATTTTCAAATATTACGTAGGCATTCAAGAGCATCCATAGAGTGTTCGACAACATTTGTAAACAACCGCAGGTGCTCTGTTGTGCCTACATAGGAACTCTACTATGCCTATGTAGGCACCCAACTATTCCTAGCATTGATTTGGAGCAGATCTAAGGCTTCCAAGTAAGTTTCATAACCCTAGGTTGCCATTTAGCAATTTACGTATTCTTCATTCTACTACTATTTTTCGTTGTTTCTAGGTTGAACATTAAGAAGTTTGGGAAATAATCGGTAGCAAGTTACATCTAGGGTTTTGTGTGTGTTTCATTATATCAAATTCATTTCTTGTCCTAAAATTTGTATATCTAAGTGATTGTTTGCATTTTTTAGTGCATATGAAATAGAAACACATCCTAGACTTCATATTTTAGGGTTAAAGATAACTTTAATTTTGCATATCTAAATAGAAACAACATCTTTATGCATAAATTAATCTTGCCCTAGGCTAGCACTTTTAGTATACAGGTGGACGAACCCTCCGATTTCTCTTGTAATTTTAACACTTGTAGGCAAGGGATTTTAAGGGTGTACTCTACACTCTTTAGGTGAAATGTGTATCTTTGTGTTGGTTTCTTATTTAGATTAGTGAAGTTAGTAATCTTTAATATTGTTTCACACCATAGAGAATCATAAATCTAATAAAATAAATCACACACACTTGCACGATTCACATTTTTAATAGTAGTAGCTAGATTTCATCACCAACCATTGCTTGAGATTTTGTGGTGGTGGTCATGATTTCCATCCACCAATATCTATCCTAGAAACCATAGGAATACCTCTAAGAAAACTTGTTGGAGGTCATTACCAACAAGAATCTCGTTGCCCTGGCCAGCCTTAGTTTTTACCTTTTTTTTTCATTAAAAAATATTAAGTTACATAAAAACACACAAGCCAACAATTATAAAAGGAACTTCACATTAATGAAAGAAAATAATTAATGAATAAGGTAAGCCACACATGGTGAAACTTAGGACTGATTGTTTTCTTTGCTTTATATTTTGGAAAAGTTGTTAATTTGTGTGATCTAGATAAGCTTTGAATATATGGTTTAACTACTTTATGGTCATAAAACGACAAAAAATAATAATAATAAACCAAAGTATTTTAATGGAAAATAGTTCCCATGAGTCCACTACTTCAGTAAGCCCATCCAATATGGTTTATATTACTTCGTTTGGATCATCACATCCAACCCACTCTCAATTAGAGACACATTCACACAATATGGAGATAGTCACCACCTACATAGACATGGATAGAGTGTAGGCCCTTTACAAGGCTTCTAACTATGTCTTAGAACCCCTTAGCCAAGAAAGTTTTGAAGAATACAAATTGGCTACCACCTACCTTGACCAAGGATATCCTAATTCAAGTTATGAATATGGTATGCCTTCCTCCATGAGCCAACCACCACAAAGCCCAAGTGTTCCAAACACTTATCTCACATCCACCTATACCAACCCCTTGTATGAGGAGTATGTCAATGCTACCTCGCAAGTCCCTAGCCTCCAATTTGTAACATCAAATGCAACTTGCACCATACCCATGTCCTCTCATACATCATCAACCACACCTCCATCATCTCACTTAGCCAACATGAGCATATCATCCATACCTCCATCATCCCACTTAGACAACATGACTATGTCATCCACATCTCCATCATCTCACCTAATCAACATGACTGTGTATAATCATCCATCATCATTAACCCATACATTGTCTCATCCAAACACAACCCCATCATTCAACACATGGTCAAATCAAGAACCTATGGGTACATTAGGGCTCATAAACAGACTACTTTCACAATGAACAAAAGAAAAATAGTCAGCTTACATAGACCCTATGACCCAAGGAGTTCCAAATCAACCTCCGCTCACCAATCAAAATTAAATATGGGTCCCTCAATATTCCATAGTGTCCATCCCCAATCCGCCACCACTCCACACATCCACCATACCAATCAACATTGCCACTACCCAACAACACAATCCATTTCTCCATCATCATCTTCATCGATCATCCCCATATTTCAACCATCAACCTTCTCCACATACCCAACCCAATCCATTCCATAAAACCATTTTGGTCATACCCCAACATCTACCATCCATCCCATTAACCAACCATCACATAATTCAAGGTCCTCATATTCTAGCAGAATAACTTAGATTCTAGGCAATGTAAAAGCAAATCGATCAGTTGATGCAAAACTCACCAGGGATAACAAGCCAAAATATTACATTAAGACAACTGATTCATCAACCAATCCACCCTTAGGTACCATCACTACCATATATGGTATATTTTACGATACCAAAATTTGACAAGTTCAAGGGAACTGAGGATCCTAAGGAGCATGTGAGTTCATTTGTCCACATATGTTTTTGTATTAGTGATGATAATGCTCTTATGCTCTGAACATTTCCTCAAATGTTAGGAGGAGATGCCATTGAATGGTAAAATAAATTGCCTACACATAGTATTTATACTTTTGATCAATTGATAGATCTATTCTTGGAATGCTTTGCCCTTAATATTAAAAATAAGGTGTCCTTATAGGATATATATTATTTGAAACAATAGCATGAGGAATCTATCTATGATTTTGGAAACCTTTGGAGGGCAGTCATAACAAAGTTGCCATTCTCCCTCCCAATGGAAGATATTATCAAAATTTTTACCAAGAGTTGCTTAAAACCCATCTCTTGGATGCTACAACTCAATACTTATAGAACATTTGAGGAGGCTTTAGCACAAGCTAGTGTTATTGAGGAGATAAAAATCCAAGAGGGTTTCATTAAGCCTAAGAATAAAGAATGGAAAAATAGGGGCCAATACCAAAATAATCAATCTGGCCAAACCAAATCCACACAAGGCTCAATGGCTAACACATCTAATCAAGCCAATAAAGTGGTCATGAGTCAGTCCATAATGGCTTAAAAACTAGTGCAAATTATTTTTTCCTATCATGCAGTCCCATAAATAACCCAAGCACCAACGATACAAAACACAATGCCAACTGTGGAACAACCTACCCACCGCCAATTCAATCAACCCCAATGTCAATATACTCCCTTAGCGGAATCATATTCATCCATATTTCAAAGGTTGTATGAGACCAAAAAATTAGCCTTGCCAGACATTAAGCCTAATGATCCCACCAAAAGGCCTAAAATTTATAGAGAGCACTTGTTTTTCGCATACCATCGACAAAATGGGCTTGATATCAATTCCTGTCATGTGTTCAAATGCATAGTGCAAGACCTCATAGAATTAGGGTCCATTAATGTGGATAACCCCTTAGCTCCACAAAATAAAAATTTGGGCATATATCAGACACCTCTACCTAACCATGGGGAGGTCCAACATAATGTATGATGTAACAATCAACAACCACCTCCTAATCAAGTAAATCATGTCCAACAATACCAAAACTTTGTAGGAGCAGTCCATGTGGTCACTAGAGGGCAAAGGAAAAATAAAAAAATACTCAACAACCTTCGAATAAACCTCCCATATAAAAATCACCAAATCCATATCCACCAATCAATCTATCCAATCCATATATTCCATGCATCCTTCATCCAATATTGCTAGTGGTAACCTTAACTAATCAGTTAACCACTAGTTTGAAAATGGCATCAACCAAGATTTCTGTGCATGAGCTTATCAAACAATCCCCTAGGCATAGAGAATATTTAATGGAAATACGCAAGTCAATTGATTTAGAATCCCAAGACTCTAATGCCTTCAACAAATTTGAAGGGAGTGTTAGAACATGCATGGAACCATCAATTACCTTCTACGACTTTGAGATGAAATCAATGAGTTTAAAATTGGTGGACCCTCCATTGCACATAATGGCATTAATAGATAGAAAGCCATTAAAAAGAGTATTAATTGATACTGGCTCATCAATAAATATCATTACTACCGCTACCCTTATCTACCTAAAATTACCTCCATCCCACATTTCCAAATCATCATTCACCCTCAAAGAATTTAAGGATGCTTTGTGTACCACAGTTAGCACTGTTGTTTTACCTATAGAAGTAGAGGCCAGAACATTGCACACAATGTTTCACATCCTGGAAGGAACCATGGTGTATAATATTCTCCTTGATATACCTTGGATGAGGGAAATGAAATGTGTTCCTTCAATTCTCCACCAATTCTTGAAATATGTTCATTATGGACAAGTCCATTGCATCCCTGCGAATGTCAAACCTTTTAAGTATTGTAATTTCATTTTAAATCCTTATGAATCCATGTTACCTTCCACCCATATATTCTTGGTGCTATAATTAAAACCACCCACATCATCTTTTAATCTACCTTATTCTAATCCATCTCCATATTCTTCTAAGGCTCCCATCATAGAGAAACTACCCATTACATCACCTCATCAAACATCCATTTATTCTTGTACATGTGGTCACAGTAAGTCTATTGTTAGCACATCATACATCACATCTACCCCTTCTTCTACAACTACTTCTTCTATTTCATAATTATCCCATCTTGCATCTTCTAATTCCACACTGCCATCCAATCCCACTCCATCATTCGATGTGTCACAAGTCAAAATTTCATATTGTGACATATTTAACTCGCCACGATCCACAACCAATCTAGAGCTACCTGAGACTTCACCATCCACCTCATCAACCCATGTCATAGTCCACATCACTAATCCAAGCATTGGTGAGTATGTGGTCCAAGACATCACCATTACACCCCTAGCCATTCCCATAGCTAAGCATTTTGGATGTCCTCGAGACTGTTCTTTATCCATAGGCACTATTTATGACATGAGTGCCACTCCAAATAACATTAAATTTGTTTATGGAGGGTTGGATTTCTCAACTGGGGTAAACCCACCCGAAGAACCACACGAGCCTAGAAGTGATAACATACCTAACATAGAGGAGTTTCTAGCTTGATACTTTAACATGTTCCATTGGCAAGGTCAAGGTCTAGGTTCCTATGAGCAAGAAATGCATGATATCTTAGAGATACCATATAGAGGCATCCATGATTATTTTTGTTTAGGTTACACCTCATTGTCTTCCACCACTTCTATTGAGCAAGACTTTAAAAAGCTTAAACTCAATGATGAAGATAACCCCATCCACTCGTTACCCTCAACATATTCTCTTGAACAAGACCTTAAAGAACTTTGCATGGATGAAGTAAATGAAGATGATCCCATAAAATTCATCTATCCTGTATTTGATTCTGACGATGAAAGTTATGGAGAATTTGAGGTCATGTAAAATGCTTTTGATGATCTTGAAGAGTCACAACCTATTGTCCCCATCACCCAACAGGAAGAGTTTTACCTCTGAATGTTCCCCATCCATCATCCCATATTTTGCTTGCTGCTTCCACAACAACAAGATGATCCACCTGGTAATCCACCTTGAGCCACCCACATAAGCCAAGAATTGTAACATATGTACATATTTCAAAAAAAAAATCAAAATCAACAAAATATTTAAAAAAAATCAAAATCAACAAAACATTTCAAAAAAAAAATGTTGCTCTAATGTTTTCACATTCAATATTATAGGTATACCAGACCTCGACATTGGTTCTGATTCAATTATTCCTTATACCCATTCATCCAAACCATCCTACCTTCCACTAGGTCAATATAAATCCTATTGACTTATTTACCCCACTCCGTAATCCATACGATTTGGCTAGGCCAATTCCAATTGACAATAGCCTTATTTACTTGAACCAAATTTCCTTCACACCCTCCTCTTCGGAGTTTTCCGTATTAGAGGAATTGCTAAAGGCTTCGGCCCACTACATTCCTCCTTCACTGCCACCTTCACCTCTGTCACTTTTTACCAATGGTCCCGAGGTCTTTCAAGTAGAGTTAGACAACGATAAGCAAGAAAAATTATAAAACATCTTAGATGAATTTAATATAATTCTAAAACCACATAAACTTGAGGAAGTTTCACATATGTCCATTGAAGATACCATCGATGTGAACCTTAGTTCAGATCCTGAAAACCCATAAATTTTCAAGCTTATCAAAAGTTTAACACCCGATGAACAAGAGCAATTCATTGCTCTCCTCAAGAAAAATAAATAAGTGTTTGCATGGTCCTACAAGGATATGCCTGGCCTTGATCTTGACCTTGTTGTCCAAAATCTCACCTTGCATCCTAACACCAAGTTGGTCAAACAAAAACTTAGGAGAATGCATCCTACCATAACCCTCATAGTCAAAGAGTAAATACAAAAACTTTTAGACATACATTTTATCATTCCTATTGACTATCATGAGTGGCTGTCAAACATGGTACTTGTTCGTAAGCCTAACAGAGCGATACACATTTATAATGACTTTAGAGATCTAAATAAAGTGTGTCCTAAGGATGACTTCCCTCTAGCAAACATTGATACTCTTGTCGATACCTGTGTAGGCCACGAAATGCTTTCCTTCATGAACGGTTTTTCAGGATACAACCAAATTTGAATAAACCCTGATGACCAACATAAAATAACATCCACAACACCTTGGAGAACATTTTGTTTCAATGTTATGCCCTTTGGTCTCAAAAATGTAGGAGCTACTCATCAAAGAGCCATGACTTACATCTTTCATGATTACATTCACAAAATCATTGAAGACTATGTAGATGATCTCTTGGCTAAATCTAAAACCCGACAAGAACATGTTGATGTCTTGGAAAATATTTTTGACCAACTTCTAGAGTATAAGCTAAGGATAAATCCTAAAAATTGTGTCTTTGGAGTTACCTATGGCAAACTTTTAGGATTCATTATCTCCAAAAGAGGCATTGAAGTGGACCCAAATAAGGTTAAGGTCATCATATAAATGCCACCTCCAACTAACCTCATGGAATTGCATAGCTTGCAAGGTAAAATTCAATCGATCAAAAGCTTCATTGCACAACTTTCCAATAAATGCAGGCCATTTAATCACTTGCTACAAAAGGGGGTAGCATTCATATGGATAGATGAATGTCAAAAAGCATTTGATCATATCAAGCACTATCTAACTTCACCACCAGTATTAACTCCTCCTAGTCCAGAGGTCCCTTTTCATCTTTATGTCTCAGCTACAGAGGCTGCTTTAGGGACAATGCTTGCATAGAAAAATGAACAAAATAAATAGCAAGCAATCTATTACATTAGTCAAAGGTTGGTAAGCTATGAAACATGATACGCTTATGTAGAAAAACTATGCTTAGCAGTGGTTTTGGCTACTAAGAAAATTTGACATTATATGCTAAGTCAAACAACCTATGTCATAGCTAGATAAAATCCTCTATTTTATATGATGTCTCACACTTATAACAAAACCGATACCAATAAATGGATAATGCTACTCATAGAATTTGATCTTGAATTTATTAGCCAAAAATCCATTAAAGGTCAGGTTATTGCTGATCAATTGGCGAAAGCTCCACAACTTAGTGATCATCCTTTGATTATTGAGCCCCTAGATGATTCGGTATTTTTAGTCACTAAAGTGGACAATGATGTCATCCTTGAGGAAGATGTCGATATCACATTATTATTTAATGGATCTAAGTGTGAGAAATGTCAAGATGTGGGAGTTTTATTTCATACACCACAGGGGATTCCTATCCCCTTATCATTCAAGTTAGACTTATCATATACAAGCAACACATCAGAGTATGAAGCCTTAATCTTAGGTCTTCAATCAACTATAGCTATGGGTATTAAGTGTATTCTAATATTTGGGGATTCTCAACTTGTGGTCAAACAAGTAACTGGAGAATACCAATGCAAGTAACCTACCATTACGCTTTATCATGAAGTAACAATGAAATTGCTCTCAACATTCGAATGGTATGAAATCAATAACTTACCTCATTCGACTAATAGATTTGTAGATGCAATGTTCTCTCTTGGATACTTGGTTCCAAAGAATGACTTAGGAGAGGTTCAACCCCTAATAATCTCAACAATATCTAAATCAGTCGTTGTTCACACTGACACAAAATATGGAAAAGATGTTTTATTTATCCACACAAAATCATGTGTCTTGAACAAGCCCCATTGTAGCCTTCTTAAAATTTAGAACACTCCCAAAGAAATTTATTAGTCTGCTAAACATGCTTTCAAGAAAATGATAGCCTGTTTCATTCTCTTGGGTGACGTGTTGTATAAATTAGGTTATGATGGAATTATGCTTCGATGCCTCAAATATGGAGAGGCCCAAAGGGCCATAGAGGAAGCCCATGATGGTACTTGTGGTGGTCATTTTAGTGGAATTGCCATTGCAAAACACTTATTATGCATGGGTTATTATTGGCCCACAATGGAACATGACTATTGCACATATGTCAAAATTTTCAAACAATGTCAAACACATGCCAATTTAACTCACATACCATCACAATATTTGCATTCAATACAAAGTCTCTAGCCCTTTTCAAAATGGGGCCTAGACCTAATTGGCAATATCTCACCCTCTTCTTTGGGATAGCACACATTCATCATAACCACCATGGAATACTTCACAAAGTGGGTTGGGTCAATACCTCTAACCAGTATGTTAGGACCTCAAATTATGGATTTCATACTCTATCATGTCATCTGTCGCTTTGGCATTCCCTCTAAAATCATTATGGATAACAGTAAGTCTTTCAAGAACAAGGATGCTCAAGCAATCTGCAATAAGTATAATATCCAACATAGTTTATCAAATCCTTATTACTCACAAGAAAATGGACAAGCTGAAACTACCAATAAGACCTTGATTTCCATTCTTAAGAAACTTGTCAAAGAAAATCATAAATATTGGCATACATAAATTCCATTGGCACTTTAGGCTTATCAAAAAAGCATTTGAACACCAAAAGGAGCAACACCATTCTCCCTGGTCTATGGATTTGAAGCTATTATACCTCTTGAGATCAATATTCCCTCCTTACGAGTTTACTTGCAAGAATTCATATATGATGATACATCTAGACAAGCATGACTGGACCAACTCACGCTCCTAGACGAAAGGCGAGTCAATGCATTAGAACATTTACGAGTTTATCAAGACTGCCTTAAGTGTGCTTAAAATTCTAAAGTCCATATTTGGGAATTTCAAGTAGGGGATCTAGTACTCAAAGATAACCAAAAAACATCAATGCTTTGCCACATCTTCATGATAAATTCATAGCAAATTGGTTAGATCCATACATAATAACTCAAAAAGTGGGTAATGGTACTTATAGGCTTGTCGATTTAGAGGGAATAGAGGAACCTAAACAACTTAATGTTCTTCATTTAAAGGTATTTCATTTTTAAAAGTGACACATTATATGTCTATATACATGGCTTTAAAAAAAAAATCATCATCCATATATGCATATCTACATTGCATACATTATGTTTACATTTAGACATTTAACATACATCTTCAATTTTTGCATTCATGCATGGTTTCATTAAGTCATACTTATTCCATTTCATTAGGCATATACATTTGCATTCATGCCATCCCATGTTCAATGATCTGGTAAAGTAATGATGATATGACCATAAAACAAAGAGTCAAGTTATAACGATTGGGGGTACCTAGTTTGAAACATTTATGCAACTTTAACAAAATTCATATGTCAACCACATCACATGTCATAAAAATATATGTTTTCAATCACTCAGCCATTACTAGGGTAGCAAACAACCTCCAAATGGATGTTTGATTTTCTTTAGGATCAAAACACACTTTTCACACTAAGAAACTCTTGAGCATTGTTGATTGATCCCAAATACAATATTGGACCAATCACATCCCATCGCATTTTAAAAAAACACTATGAGACAAAGAGGGTTAGTACCATACTTTGGGTAGTACCTCAAAGTGAAAAGGAGATATCCCTCGCTTGTCCCATTACGCAACATAGTCCAAAAAAATAGTGGTTTTCACCACTACCAACATTGCTCCAAACATAAACATAAAAGCATAGAGTAGTAAGGATAGGGTCAACATTCTCATCACACTTTGGTTGAGAATATAATTCCCAAAAGCTCTATACCAAATTAACAAATTAAATCCAAAACACCCCTGATCCCTAAAGTTGTAAGGATCGTACTACATGTCCTTGAGAAGTATGGGTAGTCATCCCCAAGACTTGAAAGATCAATCTCATTGGACTATGGAGTGTGTTAGTCTCACAATGACACTAAGAGGGGGGTGAATCAGTGTAGCTCTTTAAACTTAACTTTATGGTTCTTAATACCATAGCAATTAACACTTATTACTAGATACAACAAGTATAACAAAAGAGCATCACACAACACAAGATTTAACGAGGTTCACCAATGTGGCTACTCCTCAAAAATTGACTGCTTGGACTACCATCCAAATCCAGCCTTTGCAAAGTACCAACTTTACAATCAATTTACCAGCACCCACTGGAAGGAGCACCAACCCCTGATTTATCTTTGTTTTTGCAAGACCCTAACTGGTCTTCTTCACCTTTGCATTCTCTATGCACTCTACTCTCTCTACACCAACACTTCGCACACTCTGCTTCGTTATAGTCAAACTTCATGATCGTCTTCTCCCTTTTGTGCACTCTGCTCTCTTTGCACTAGCACTTCACACACTCTGCTTCATTACAGTCGAACTTCACGATCGTCTTCTCCCTTTTGCGCACTCTGCTCTCTTTGCGAATTTTGCACTTAGCATCTTTCGATATGACTTGCTCTTTGTGCACTACGACTGAACTTCGCACACATCGACATCATGAAATTCTCCAAACAACCCTCCTTTTATAACAACATTTTCATGATGAAAACCCTAATCTTAGTCGGCTATAAACCCTAATCTTAGTCGGCTTTCATAACAACTGTAAACCCTAATTTTAGTCGGCTGTCATCGGTCTTCGTCGGCTTCAACTTAACCACGAAAATACTACATGTCGCGATATCGTGACACTTTTTCTCCTTTCGCTTTCTCTTTGCTTTGGCCCTCGAAAATACATGTCGCGATATCGCGACACTTTTTCTCCTTGATTTTTCTCTTAGCTTCGGCCCTGAAAATACATGTCGCGATATCGCGACACTTTTTCTCCTTGCTCTTTCTCTTAGCTTTGGCCCGCGAAAATACATGTCGCGATATCATGACACTTTCACCTCCGTACGCTTTCTCTATTCTTTTGTCATGATATCATGACACTTCTGCTTCCAAAGACTTCGACTTTGCTTTTGTCGTGATATCGCGACACTTCTACTTCCAAAGACTTTGACTTTGCTTTTGTCACGATATCGTACTTGTAGTCTTCAACTTAGCTTTTGTCATGAAATCGTGACACTTCTGCTTCCGTACTTAGCTTCTTTACTTTTGTCATGAAATCACGACACTTCTACCTCCGAAGTCTTGCTTTCTACTTTTGTCATGAAATCATGATAGTTCTCCTTCCGTACGCTTCCTCTCTTTCTTTTGTCATGAAAATGCGACATGTCACAAAATCGTGACACTTTTCCAACTTACTTTCTCTCCTATTTTAGTCACGAAAATGCGACATGTCATAAAATCATGACACTTTTCCAACTTACTTTCTCTCTCCTATTTTAGTCGTGAAAATGCGACATGTCATGAAATCATGACACTTTTCAACAACTTACTTTCTCTCTCCTATTTTAGTCGAGAAATCGACATGTCGTCGAAATCGTGACACTTTTCTTACTTGTTCTCTTTCTTCGAACTTGTCATGAAATCGTGACACTTCTTCCTCTTTCTCTTTTTCTTCCAACATGTCATGAAATCGTGACGCTTTTCCACTTGCCTTTTTCTCTTCCAACATGTCACAAAATCGTGACAGTTTTTCCACTTGCCTTTTTCTCTTCCAACATGTCATGAAATCATGACAGTTTTTCCACTTGCCTTTTTCTCTTCCAACATGTCACGAAATCGTGACAGTTTTTCCACTTGCCTTTTTCTCTTCCAACATGTCATGAAATCATGAAAGTTTTTCCACTTGCCTTTTTCTCTTCCAACATGTCATGAAATCATGACAATTTTTCCTGCTTCTTCTCTCTCTTCCAACATGTCATGAAATCGTGACAGTTTTTCTTGCCTGTTGTATATGTCGCGATATCGCGACACTTTTCTTACTTGTCTTTTTCTTTGATCTTTTGCATATGGGCCACTTCGGTCTTCTTGGAAAATCATTGTACATACTCTGAATAACCTTTGAACTCCTATCTTCTGCATCTGAATAGCTTTTGAACTTCCTATCCACTGCATCAACAGATCTATCTGACTGTGTTGACAACAATGACAATACTGTTGCTGCACCTTGCTCAACAATCTCCCCCTTTGGAATTGTTGGCAACACATGTGCAATTTCTCGTAACTCTTCTCCCCCTTTGACAATAATACCAAAGGGCTACTGCAGACTCCCCCTGAGTCCATGCACAACATTCTCGGGCACAATTTATTACACTTAGCAAAAATCATGAACATGAGCAAAAAGATAATCAAATACTTAAATGCTCCCCCTGAGAATGTGATCCCTGTAGCTAGTCAATTCTTGGGAAGTGTGACCACTCCCAATTTATTGTGAAGGTACTCAAAAACTTCCTTGGGCAATGGTTTTGTGAAGATATCTGCTACTTGCTCTGTAGTTGGAACAAAATCCAACTTAACCTCACCTTTCGCAACTTTCTCCTTCAAAAAGTGATACCTGATAGCAATGTGTTTTGTGCGTGAATGCATAACCGGATTCTTGGAGATGTTAATGGCACTGGTGTTATCACACTTAACTGATATTGGCTCACTGAAGCTAATACCAAGATCTTTCAGGGTTTGTTTCATCCATAATACCTATGTACAACATGTTGTCGCTGCAATATATTCTGCCTCTACTGTCGATAAAGAAACTGACTCTTGTTTCTTATTGTGCCATGCGACCAATCTGTCTCCAAGATAGAATGCACCTCCACTGGTACTCTTTCTGTCATCTACACATCCTGCCCAATCTGCATCTGAATACGAAATAAGGGTGAAGTATTTACCTTTCGAATACCATAACCCATACTCCATAGTACCCTTGAGGTACCGAAGAATCCTCTTCACTGCTGTCACATGAGTCTCCTTGGGATTAGCCTGAAATCATGCTACCATGCATACTGCCTGCAAAATATCTGGTCTGGTAGCTGTCAGGTACAATAAGCTTCCAATCATAGATCTGTACATGGTTTGATCAACAGGTGGAGATTTGTCATCCTTGCTCAACTTGCAACCTGTCATCATGGGAGTGCTAACTGGCTTACAATCCTCCATTGTGAACTTTTTTAACATCTCTTTTACATATTTGATTTGAGAAATAAACATGCCCTTCTTACATTGATTAACTTGCAACCCGAGGAAATACGAAAGTTCACCAATCATTGACATTTCAAATTCTTTCTGCATCTTATTTGCTAAATCTTTACACGACTCATCTTTGCTGCTGCCAAATATGATATCATCTACGTATACAACAAGAACAATAAGATGCCCATTTTCTGTTTTGACATACAAATTACTATCCACCATACCTTTCTTAAACCTTTGTTGAGTGAGATAGTTGTCTAACCTTGCATACCATGCTCGGGGTGCTTGTTTTAAGCCATATAATGCTTTCTTCAACTTGCAAACCAAGTTGGGATCATCACCAAGTTGGAAACCATCTGGTTGCTCAATATAAACCTCTTCTTCAAGTTTCCCATTCAAAAACGCTGATTTCACATCCATTTGATAAACTTTGAAATTCTTGTAGACTGCTAAAGCCAAAAACATTCTAATTGCCTCTAGTCTAGCTACTGGTGCAAAAGTTTCCTCAAAGTCAATGCCTTCAACTTGTGCATAACCCTTACATACCAATCTTGCTTTATTTCTGACTACCTGTCCGTCTTCATTCAATTTGTTTCGAAAAATCCATTTAGTCCCGATTATATTTTTATTTGTAGGTCTAGGTACTAACTCCCAAGTTTCGTTTTTCTCGATCTGATCTAATTCTTCATTTATTGCCTTCATCCAAATTTCATCTTTGCTTGCGTCAACAACATTTTTGGGCTCAATGTTGGATAATAGAGAGTAGTTACTTACTACTCTTCTCCTTGTCTGAACACCAACTTTGGGGTCTCCAATTATTTGCTCTCTAGGATGATTTTTCTGCCAGCTGCTTGTTTTGAATTTCTTATTTTCTTCCACTTCTGAATCACAACTTAAATCATCTGAGTCAATTTTTTGTATCTTTTCCATTTCATTTTCCTCATCTCCTTCAATAACCTCTTCATAAATTGGATAGTTCATTTCATAGCTAATTACTCGTTCTCTACCTTCATCAAATTTAACATCGGCACTGTCCACAATTTTCTTTAGCCTCTTGTTGTAGCATTTGTAAGCTTTGCTTCTTGGTGAATAACCAACAAAAATACCTTCATCCGCTCTATCTTCAAACTTACCAAGATTATCTTCAGTTCTTTTGATGTAGCACTTGCTGCCAAAAACTTTGAGGTATTTTGTTGTTGCCCTTTTACCGAACCACAACTCATAAGGAGTTTTGCTTTCATGTGTTCTCAGCATGTACCTATTTTGGATATACACCACAGTATGGACTACTTCTCTCCAAAATCTGTCTGCTACTCTACTTTCAGCCAACATAGTCCGTGCCATTTCTTGCACTGTCTTGTTCTTTCTTTCTACCACTCCATTCTGTTGAGGTGTCTTGGCTGCTGAAAACTATCTCCTAATACCGTATTTTTCATAGTACTCTGCAAATTCCTCTGAAATGAATTCTCCTCCTCTATCTGATCTTAAACATTTGATCCTCCTTCCTGTTTCATTCTCAACTTGGTTTTTGAAAATCTTGAACCTTTCAAAAGCTTCTGATTTATGCTTCAAGAAAAATATCCATGTCATTCTGGAATAGTCATCAATGCACAACATAAAATATTTGTCACCATTTATGCTTTGTGTTCTCATGGGTCCACATAAATCAGTGTGTATTAGTTCCAAAGGTTTGCTTGTGTAGTACTCTTTTGTTTTGAATGTGACTCTAGTTTGCTTCCCCTTTTGGCATGAAGCACAAATGTTGTTTGCAGGTTTGCTGATGGTGGGAATATCTCTCACTGCCCTTTTTGAGTTGATTTTTACTAGATTATCAAAACTGATATGACCGAGTCTCTTGTGCCACAACCAACTTTCTTCTTCCTATCCAATAAAACAAGCTCCTTCTGAAGTCTCTGAGAGCGTGTACAGGTTTCCAGATGTCCTTGATCCAGTTGCTATCAATTTTCCACTATTTGTTTTTCTGACTTCACAACCTTGCTTCTTAAAAACTACTTCATGACCTTTATCACAAATCTGACTTACGCTCAACAAGTTATGTTTCAAACCATCCACAAACAAGACTTCTTCTGACTTAATTTTTTTGTCAATAATTTTAACTAAACCCTTGCCAACTATCTTAGCTCCATCATTATTTCCAAACTTTACTTGAACCACCTTCATATTTCTGTAACTTCTCAAATTTTTGTTTGTTTCCTGTCATATGACTGGAGCATCCACTATCAAGTATCCATGGTACATATTTATTCTATGCTTTAAATGTTGTTTGTACGATTAAGGATTCCTTTTCTTCCTTAAGTCGCTCTTTTTCTTTCCACTCCATTTTGATAGTAGTTTTGGGCTCTTGTTTTGCCTTTCCTTTATCAATAGCTTGTGCATGTTTTACAGGAAGTTTTCTATTTTGTCTCATCTCATTTGGTTGAAATTTCCTTCCCTGAAACTGGTTTGATGCAAATGTACTTCTATAGTTTCTTGCAATGTGCCCAAAATTATGATAGTTATAACATTCTACTGTATAATTCATCAAAGGAGAAAAAGCATTTCTATTGGTGAAATTCCTTGGTCTTACATTATATTTGCAGTCTGAGATTTTATGTCCATAGCCATTGCATTTAAAATAGAAACCAGAAAAGGGATAATTGAACCTGGGTGATGGTCTTTGCCATGTTGCCGTAGGAGCCATAGGTCTTCTTCTTCTTTGATGTGTGACATTGGTGAATCCATCATTGTCAATTCTCCTTTCGTGCCTGGCATTATTGCTTTCTTTTGCATGAGACATTTTTCCTTGATCAACCTGTTTCTTATCTTCATTCTTTATGGATTCTACATTTTTGGCCTTTGATCCATTTGATGATTCTCCTTCGATGAAACCCAGACCAAATTTGATGCCTGTAGGCCTTTGGTCATTTATAATCTTATCCAGATTCATAGAACTTTCTTCGCGTTTGTGATAGCAACTAATTTTGTGATTCATCTCTTCTATCTGCATCCGTAAACCAACATTCTCTTCTTCTAGTTTGCAGCAATAATCTATTTTCATGGTAATTTGTACTTCAAGATCTTCAGATATTTTCTTGTATTCTTCTATCTGTACTTTCAGATTGGTTATGATTTCGTTTGCATCCTCAAGCCTTTTTGAAATTTTCTTATTCTTTTTCTTCTCTATTTTCCATTCTTCAAGTGCAAAGATCAACTCACCTTCTAGGTCTACTTCAGCCTCAAGGTTTTCACCACATACTTCAGAGTTCACTCCTTCTTCCTTTTTGATTTTACTTCTTCAAATGCCATGAAAAGAGCTTCACCTGTTTCCTCTTCAGAATCCTGACCGGAGCTGTCTTCTGATGAACTGGCATTCCTGGAGATGAAACTTTTCTTCTTGAAGTTGCCTTTTCTAAAATTCGTTTTCTTCTTCCAGTCACTTCTTTCTTGGTGCAATCCTTCATCATTTTTGTTCTTCTCATTAAGTGGACATTTAGTCACAAAATGCCCAATGCCTCCACAGTTGAAACATTTAAACGGTAGCTTTCCTCTATATTTTCCTTTTCCCCTTTTTAGTTTTCTAACAAAGTTTGCTTCCATTTCATCTGATGTCTCTTCTTCCTCGAACTCTTGTTTTGCGTTTTTATTTTTAAGGGCTTTAAAAGCCGCTTCTCTATCTATGGGTTTAGATCTTCCTATCCTCATCTCATATGCAGTCAAGGAACCATACATCTCATCTATACTAAAATAATTTAGATTTTTAGCTTCTTCTATCGCTGAGACTTTAGAATCAAACCTTTGAGGAAGAGATCTTAATACCTTTTTCATGATGATAGAGTCTTCGATATCCTCGTCGAGTCCTCTGATCGCATTAATGATTCCATTAACTCTCAACATATATGCCTCAATGTTTTCATCGTCATTCATTTTTAATGATTCGAACTGAGCTCGATGTGTCTGTAACTTGGCCTCCTTGATCTTATCATTTCCTTCATGAATACTCCTTAGTTTGTCCCATATCTCTTTTGCCATTTTATAGCTCATGATCTTCACTAGTTCACTATCTGCTATTCTGCACATGAGAGCATTCGTTGCTTTTGAGTTATTGTCAAACAGTTTCTTTTCATCAACCTCTTCTGGAGGAGTGATGGGTATTGTATATCCACTAACTACTGAATCCCAGATGTCGTATCCCAAAGCATAGAGATATGTCTGCATCTTGATTCTCTAGAATACGTAATTAGATCCATCAAACAATGGTGCTTTGTTTGATGAGAAGCCTTCACCACCTGCCATTGTGTTACTTCCAAGATCACCCTAGCCGGTTAAGCTTGTACAGGAACTTAGCTCTGATACCAATTGTTAGTCTCACAATGACACTAAGAGGGGGGTGAATCAATGTAGCTCTTTAAACTTAACTTTATGGTTCTTAATACCACAACAATTAACACTTATTACTAGATACAACAAGTATAACAAAAGAGCATCACACAACACAAGATTTAACGAGGTTCACCAATGTGGCTACTCCTCAAAAATTGATTGCTTGGACTACCATCCAAATCCAGCCTTTGCAAAGTACCAACTTTACAATCAATTTACTAGCACCCACTAGAAGGAGCACCAACCCCTGATTTATCTTTGTTTTTGTAAGACCCTAACTGGTCTTCTTCACCTTTGCGTTCTCTATGCACTCTGCTCTCTCTGCACCAACACTTCGTACACTCTACTTCATTACAGTCGAACTTCATGATCGTCTTCTCCCTTTTGTGCACTCTGCTCTCTTTGCACTAGCACTTCGCACACTCTTCTTTGTTACAGTCGAACTTCACGATCATCTTCTCCCTTTTGTGCACTCTGCTCTCTTTGTGAATTTTGCACTTAGCATCTTTCGATACGACTTGCTCTCTGCGCACTATGACTGAACTTCACACACATCGACATCATGAAATTCTCCAAACAACCCTCCTTTTATAACAACATTTTCATGATGAAAACCCTAATCTTAGTCAGCTGTAAACCCTAATCTTAGTCGGCTTTCATAACAACTGTAAACCCTAATTTTAGTCGGTTGTCATCGGTCTTCGTCGGCTTCAACTTAACCATGAAAATACTACATGTCGCGATATCGCGACACTTTTTCTCCTTTCGCTTTCTCTTTGCTTCGGCCCCAAAAATACATGTCACGATATCACGACACTTTTTCTCCTTGCTCTTTCTCTTAGCTTCGGCCCCGAAAATACAACATGTCGCGATATCATGACACTTTTTCTCCTTGCTCTTTCTCTTAGCTTTGGCCCATGAAAATACATGTCGCGATATCATGACACTTTCACCTCCGTACGCTTTCTCTATTCTTTTGTCATGATATCGTGACACTTCTGCTTCCAAAGACTTTGACTTTGCTTTTGTCATGATATCGTGACACTTCTGCTTCCAAAGACTTCGACTTTGCTTTTGTCATGATATCGTGACACTTCTGCCTCCGTAGTCTTCAACTTAGCTTTTGTTTCATGAAATCGTGACACTTCTCTTCTCGTACTTCTTTTTGCTTTTGTCATGAAATCGTGACACTTCTGCCTCCGAAGTCTTGCTTTCTACTTTTGTCATGAAATCATGACAGTTTTTTCGTACGCTTCCTCTCTTTCTTTTGTCGTGAAAATGTGACATGTCATGAAATCATGACACTTTTCCAACTTACTTTCTCTCTCCTATTTTAGTCATGAAAATGCGACATGTCGCGAAATCATGACACTTTTTCCAACTTACTTTCTCTCTCCTATTTTAGTCACGAAAATGTGACATGTCATGAAATCGTGACACTTTTTCAACTTACTTTCTCTCTCTTATTTTAGTCGTGAAAATGCGACATGTCGTCGAAATCGTGACACTTTTCTTACTTGTTCTCTTTCTTCGAACTTGTCACGAAATCATGACACTTCTTCCTGCTTTCTCTTTTTCTTCCAACATGTCGCGAAATCATGACAGTTTTTCCACTTGCCTTTTTCTCTTCCAACATGTCATGAAATCGTGACAGTTTTTCCACTTGCCTTTTTCTCTTCCAACATGTCACGAAATCACGATAGTTTTTCCACTTGCCTTTTTCTCTTCCAACATGTCACGAAATCGTGACAGTTTTTCCACTTGCCTTTTTCTCTTCCAACATGTCACGAAATCGTGATAGTTTTTCCACTTGCCTTTTTCTCTTCCAACATGTCACAAAATCGTGATAGTTTTTCCTACTTTTTCTCTCTCTTCCAACATGTCACGAAATCATGACAGTTTTTCTTGCCTATTGTATATGTCGCGATATCGTGACACTTTTCTTACTTGTCTTTTTCTTTGATCTTTTGCATATGGGCCACTTCGGTCTTCTTGGAAAATCACTGTACATACTCTGAATAACCTTTGAACTCCTATCTTCTGCATCTGAATAGCTTTTGAACTTCCTGTCCACTTGCATCAACAGATCTATCTGACTGTGTTGACAACAATGACAATACTATTGTTGCACCTTGCTCAACAGAGTGAATCTCCACTAGGGCTATAGATGATTGACTGGTAGTGGAGTAAGCTCATGCGAGGCAACATGTCTCTCCTCCAAAAAGGGAGACCTTTGAATGCACATAAGGACAGGCTAGCTTCAGGGTCATCTCCATAATAGGTCATGCCTAATTTACTCATAATAGGACAATGAAATTCACATGCACACACATTGGTTCATGATTGTACAAGACCATTTTCACACTCAATATTTGGTATATTAACCTCACTTGCACACACATTGGTCCTAAATAAAGTTAGACAACCCAAGTGAGTTTGCTTGATAATACTAGTATGATTAAGTCTTTGAAAATTTTGCAGTACTCATTCCATATCAACATCCATATCTTCTTCCATATCAACATCCAAATATTCTTCCATATCAACATCCATATATTCTTCCATATACACAACCATGTCTTCATAGTGAGTCAAGTTGTAGAACACCACCAAATTTGGTACCCCCAATTGCCAAACAATGGACAACAAAAATGGTCAATAAAATTTTTGAACTATAAAATATCAATTGAACAACATGCATTCCTCCCATATAGTTTAGGTTCATTTACTTGCATTAATCATCCATAGCACATAGCTTGCATACATAATCCATATAAACATTAGGCATATACATCATTATTACCTTGCATTAAGCATCCATAATATTCAAATATTAATAAAATAAACATTGCATTCACAAAATATAACACACAAATAAAATCCATGTATATATATATATATATATATATATATATATATAAGTGTCGAATATACAATAAAAGCAAAAAGGGCTACAAAAGGGAGAACCAAGGCTCACATATACAAAATAGTGCATCTAAGCACTAAGCTTAACGTCCATAAGAGAACTCCTAAGACCTAGTAGGAGCCCTAGGCCTACTACTCTACCTAGACTCTGTATGCCTGGATGACTCGGCCATAGAAGAAAATGGAGGATCCAACAATGTAATATGGTGTTGCATACACACATCCTCCAAATAATGCACGTATGCCTCACTAGCCCATAGACATCACAAGTCCATTTGATGTCAACACTCCTTCGCCAACATCTTTGCCTAAAGCCTCATGATCGTCATTTGATCACCAACCATAATTGTCACCCGCTTCACCTCTAACCATGCTATAGTGGCCCTCAACTCCCTTTGAGTCTCGATAATAGTCTCACACTCCTCATGAAGCTTCTCCAACTCAACCCGCAACCTCACCAATTTGGATATCTCACCCATCTCCTCATCATCCCCCCTCTCCTCATTGGCCAACCCCATCTCTGGATTCAGTGCAACTAACCCCCTCGACCATCTTTGACTATCCACTCGATGAGGCCTAGTCCTCTTCAGGGTAGCCCCTAACCCCACAGCTAATGTATCCACACCTAAAACATTTGGTACCCATATTGGTTGGGTACAAAACCACTCCACATACTCCAGAGTCACCCTAGCATCATCCACATAGGGCACCTCTACCTACACCCACCATGGCTCTACATAGGGAAGCGTCCCCTCATATTTTTGATGCTGATATAGCATTGACTCATCTGGCACACCCTAAGGTAGGTCAAACTACCTCAGCATACATGAGTACTAGAAGTACTCCACCTCCTCATCCCTCCACACAACCACCCATCGATCCTGCCTCAACCAATGTAGTTACCTCCTATCACCATCCCATAGCTCCTCGCCATGGCCTCCATATAACATCTACCTAAGTCAATCTTGACAACATATTACGGTACCCCTGACTAGTGTGCACCTATCGACTTGGCTGAGCCTCCTCAACCACTACCCAATACCTAGAATAAGGCTCCCCCATATTCCATGACTCACATGGTAACCCCTCGGGCCGAGATACCATAAAATTATCCCATGCCCAACATTGAATGAGGAATCTACACCCAATCCCCTTCCTCTCCCTCTGAATCACCTCATACAACTTTTGGTACAACTACACCAATAAGGCATGCACCCATGCATACTCCTGAGGGTCTATTAGCAGATCCCTCATCAAGCCCAATAGGTTCCATGGGAACCTACAACCAATGCTATTGGGTAGCACTATGTTCACTAACATGAACATGATCAAGGTTGGGAGCACATCCAACTCCTTCGTCTTGTACATGCGCAGGTAGCATATACCCCCATCCCTCATCCAGACCTCCTATCATCAATGCCCAAACATTCTCTCCATCTTAACCTTCTTATCCTGACCAACAAACACCTTCTCCCCTTCTACCGACACCTTGATAATGTGATACACATCCTTAAGCATGATGGTAGCCTCCCCAGTTGGCAGCTAGAACATCCCCCTATATAGGTCCCATATATTTATCAAGGTCGAGAGATACCCCTCATTGACCCTCACCACATCAAGTCTTGCCACACCATCCAAACCCACCCTACCCAACAACTCCCACTCATATGTCGTCAACTTCTTCCTCATACCTAGAACAAGAGGAGAGAAGCGATGTCGAGGCTCAATATACCTCAGTTACAACAACAATCACATTTCTTTTAGTATTCATCCTATATTCAAAAAAAAAATAAAAAATAAAAGAAAGATAAATTTTGCACAAGGAACAAACTGTCTTATTAGGACAAAGGGTGCCTCCAATCCACCGGTAGCACCAAGGCCCTCCGTCGCCATAGCCTCCACACACAAAACACTCATTAGCCTCACAAATCTCACAAATCCACTCCACTCCTTAGACGCAGGTCCTCAAAGTCAACAGTGCATGAATGACCCTAAAGATTCACTTAGAAATCTCTTTATAGATTTCCTTAGTGCATTCAAGTGCAGAGTTAAACCTGCAAATTGTAGGCACAGCTATGCACCTATAGGCACACATAGGCATACACTGGCACCTATAGAATATTCCAGGCATAGCCACGTGCCTAGAAACAAAAAACCATGAAGACAAAAGACCTTAAAATAATAGATTCCGTCATCTAATTTGTACAAAATTTTATCCGCACATCATGCACATCATAAAATTTGATTTTGTGAAAACACAAATAGTTTTACATGCATATTTTGCGAGAACATGTCATATTCCTCAAAAAAACATATTGCATTACAAAACATGACAATCAAGGTCAATTTTTTACAAAATCGACATTCCATAATTCTTCATCATATACTTCATCATCCCATCCAGTTTCATGCATATTGGAGTTGATTTAATCGCTAAATAACTCATTTTGGCCACAAAGCACAACAAATACCAAAAAAATGCTAAATCACAAATAAATCAACTCCACAATCTTGTGTTTTATTGCATGACTTCATCACACATTCTTCCATCATCATATTTCATATAACACTCATCATATAGCATATTTTGCCTTGTTAAGTCAATAATAAGTGAACCTTGTACCTAGTGGGTTATCCTATCAACTTGGTGATTGCAGCGATAGTAATCCATGCAATTCGGTAAGATGAATAACCTACCATAAGGACACTTCAACATGATCATCATTATTATCTCATTGTCACAGATCAAAATTCCATTGGGTACCTCACATTTTAGAGAAAACCTTGCCAAGAACAATTTGCTCACAAGAAATCATTGATGTCCTTTTCTGTGGGGCACAAAAACATGGATAATCAAATTCATAAACACTCATTCATTTGAAAATAGTCAAAATACAGGACATATCGGTAGATTGACTAGTTCCATCATGGAATTGGCAAATAAATTTCCACAGTCACTACCCCACCCCTACATTGACTTAGTCAGCATGCATCTTCATATTTTGCATACTCAATGACGCCATTGTGGTAAATTTTTCAACAACATAAAATCATCCCAAATTTTGGGGCAACCACATTACATTATGATTCTCCCACAATGGGATAACATCTTACATGATCATGACAATCTAAACTTGGCAAAAACCCCCTTTCCACAATTGGGGTAAAAATGGTATCACATCTTACATCATTCATATCATCCACAATCACATGCCATATTACATCATTCATATCGTCCACAATCACATTGCATTTCACACCATTCATTCATCAATTGCACAAAGTCACTGCATCATTAATTATTTCCACAAAATTGTTTCAATTAGCTTGTGAGATACATTCATAACTCATTCACCAATTGAGGGGGTAAGCTACACAAAATTCCAAAAATTCTTTATTCTTTTGTCTTCAACATCAGTGCTTAAATACAACGACGGAGAGAAGCTACTTCTGTGCCCATAGCCGAAATAGGTGTCTCATGTTTTTGTACCATATTGTGTTTCACACAACATGGTATAAAAAGGGGCATCTGTAGACACCAAATTACAGCCACTAATCCTCCATCCTAACAATTCCACCACCCACTTGTCCACCATACACCTTTCTTGCCAATTATTTGGCCCAATTCCACATTTCCCACTATTTCCTAACCCAATTGAGATTATTTTAATATAATTTTGTATTTAATATAATATTTTATATTATATTATAATATGTTTATTATAAAATATATATTTATAAACTCAATTAACCACAATCGTTCGATCCAATCTAATCTCCACCGTCCATATTTATTAATCCATGCCACATTTAAAAAGTAATCTCAACCTTAGGATCTAATTTAATCTTATCCACATGATTAAAAGTGTAAGTCTAAAACCCTAAGAAAATCCTAGGTTGGATTATAAATAAGGGCATTTGCAAATGCTCAAACCCTGGACCCTTGATATTAGAAGTTACACCCTGGAGGAGTCACTATTGAAGCCCTAGTGAAGTAGAGAGAGATAGAGTTTGAAGATATAAAGTTGTAGCTAGCCAACAAGACTTCTACTATTCCAGCTATCTCCCATTCATCCTCCATCACCATCATAGCCCTCATTATTCCACCACATTCGTTTCCACCCCCTCGATCTACTTCTACAAATTCTACCCTAACTCGTAGGTGCCCTCTAGAGCTTGCGAGGCTCATTGTAGAGCCTGCGAAATGCTCACTAGAGCCTATTGTTTTCCACAAGTGCTCTCTAGAGCCTATTGTATCTTGTAGGTGCACACCAAAGCCTATGAATCATGCATCAGATCCTACCAAGTGCACATCTAATCCTATTGTAGCCATAGAAATGTGAATCAGAGCCTACTGCATCATGCCATCTATTGTCAAACAACAACAATGAAGCAAAGAAAAATCACAAGCAAGGTATATATTTGTTTGGTTTTATTTTGTTACATAATTTTTTGATTTTGCATACCTTTTATATATTTTTTGGTTAGGGTTTACTGATCTCTGAGGGTCTCACACTGTGGAGCCCTCATAGGTGTTATTAACCCCTTTCTCTATTTTTGTGTATGCAGATCTACAAATTTTACATATTGTTGAATTGTTGTTGAAGCTAGAGTGGCCCGCCATAGGATATCCAAAGCCCCCTCACCCCGTTGGAAGCAAGAACGCATCAATCTGAAGACACTTCATTGTTATAGCTAGGATTTCAGAGAACCCTAGCATTTTTGTAAATCATTGTATCAAATACCCTCATTGAGGATAGATTGTATCAAAGGAGTTTATTGGCTCCCCCCGTATTATTAAATATATCCATTTGTGCAATCTTGTATCTCATTGTGTTATTTGATTTCCTTATTTTATTTAAGTGTCATGTTATTGTCTTCACATGAAGTGTTTTATAAGTTCATATACTCAATCAAAGCCATTGGAGGGTTTTCTAATATCCTAAACTGATTGTGGTGCTTGATAGGCTACATATTTTGTTTTAGCTTCTTTTGCCAATTATTGACATAAAGAAATACCTCTTAATAGCTTAGTTGGAAAAATGTCTACATCATATTATTATATTTTTGACATCCATCCTACTATTTCTTCACCAAGATCTCCATATATTATAAAGTTCCTGATGTTAGTATGTACCACATACACCAAGGTCTTACTTTGGGATAGCAAATACCTAAATTTCTTTGAGGACTTTGACTGCATACACCTATTTCTCAATGAATTTATATCTTTCTTTATGATCTTGCATAGTCTAGTTTAGAAAGGCAATATGTCTCTCCTCATTGTCTTCTCCCTTTTGAGTAAGAACTACAACATAACTTTCCTGTTCACCAATAACATACATAATGCAATATCTTGAGTAATCAGGATTGATTAGCATAGGTGCTTGAGATATTACCTCTTTGATATTATTGAATGCTTCTTTCCTTATATCAGTCCACTTTAAGTTTACATTTTTCTTCAGTAGTTTGGTCATGGGTTTTATTATTTGTGCAAAAACTACAACAAAATTTCACACAAAAGTTAATTTATCCAAAGAAAGACTACAACCCTTTATTTTTCGATGGAAAATGAATTTATTAAATAGATTTCACCATTTCTAGGTTGATGGCCAATCCCTTTTAATATATAATGTGTCCCAATAGATTTCCTTCCTAAATATATATATATATATATATATATATATATATATATATATATATATATATATTTTTTTTTTTTTTTTTTTTTCTTTGGGTTTAAGGAAATACCAAATTCTTTGCACTTTTCAAAAACTATCCTGAGATGTTCAATATGCTTTTGTTTTTTGTGGTAGAATATTATCATATCATATAGGTAGATAACTATTACTTTATTTAAAATTTCTCGAAAATTTAGATCCATTACCCTTTGAAAAGTAGCCACTGCATTGGATAGACCAAAAGACATTCATTAATTTGCAAAAGTTCCCCATTTAGTAGTGAATGCAATCTTATGCTAGTCTTCAACTTTGAACCAAACTTGATTGTAACCAAAGAATCCATCCAACAATGAGAACCTCTTTTCTCATGCTATAATATGCAATATTTGATCTATCTAAGGTAGAGGATAGTGATTTTTCAATGTGGCTCTATTCAAATTTATAAAGTCCACATAGAATCTGATATTCCTATTTTTATTTTTGATTAGCACTAGGTTAGCAACCCATATGGAGTGTTTGATAGGGTAGATTATTTTTGCACAAAGCAGCTTTTATAACTCTTACTTCATTAGGGCATTTATATTTTGGTTTATAGGCTTCTATTTTTATTAGAAGGTATTGAACTAGGATCAAATTCAATGGTGTGTTGTATCATTTATTTGTTGTATACCTTAAGTTCATCATATGTCTAGGTTATAATATCAAAAAAATATTTGCATAAGTCCTAGACTTGGTCTACCTCCTCTTCTAAACATTGAACTCTAACATTGAGCACTTTTCTAGGCTCTACCTACATTTCCTTGTACTTTTTCTTATTATCCTTTATCTAATGGCTCACCAGCCAATCACTACTATCAAAAAGACTATCAAGAGTTATCAGGCCTTTTGGTATACGATTGTTCTTGAGTTGGATTAGCCCTTCATCCTCTTCATCTTCCAAGGCTAATTCAATTGAATAGTTCATATCGTATATTAGGAAGTATAATACCTATTCATAATTCTCAAAGAACTTATAGAAGGTATATTTATTCGAGATTGAAGGTCTGTATATCAACCTTACTATTTTTTACTTTTGTATAACATTGTCTATTGGGAAATAGTTGGTCCCCACATATGCTAGTAAATTAGCATGAGCATTACGTTCTCTGGGAATAGCTATAACATTCAAAGCTATAAAGGATTCAAATAGATCCCATACCTTATTTCAGTAAGGCTTGAGGTAATTATATTGTTTGATACACTTATCTATGATCTTATTCACTCTTAGCTTTGAATATTCATATATCTGCAACTGCTTGACCCCTAAATTCTTAGCCTTTCTCAAGCCCAAGAAAAGTGCTTCATATTTTGCTACATTATTTGTGTAGCTCCATGTAAATCTATATGAAAATACTTTATCATCCCTAGTTGATGAGATTAGTACTATACCTACACCAACCCCATTTTTACATCTCACACCATAAAATAATATTTTCCAGATCTTACTTATAGATAAATCTTATTTTATCAAAGAGGGGGGCTCAACATTTTTAGATTTTGTGATTGAATAGGTTCCAATACTTGTTTCAATCATAGAATTAAATTATTTTGTAGAAAATTGATCTTCAATTTGGATCTCTTCTAGAACTTCCTCCATTATATCTAACCCTTCAATCTCTTCAATAATCATACTCACACTATTAGTAGGTTTGTTATCTTATTCAATCTTCTCAATGTCAAATGAAAATGTTTTCCATTGAAGATATTCACCGTTATACATTTATATGGAATCTCCATGTGTGAATAATCAAGGGATTCCTCCTATCTTGGTTGTGAATTCTCTTGAAAGACACATCCTAAAGTATGGATCTAGGTCTACCACAACTACTTCCTGTATAACTATGATTTGGGGTATCCTATGCAATACTATAGGAATATCGTTGATCACTCCTATGGTCTTGACTAGAGTGTAATCCAACTATAGTACTCCTGGGCTACTTTTGGTATACTCCATCCCCATAATGTCACATACATATTTAAACATCACTATAGTAGCTACACCTGAATCTATCATGTAATTTTTTACTACCCATCCTTCAATTTGAAGAGAAAAATAGAAATGAGGAGGCTATTATTACCTGTATCTAGTATCAAATTGGCCTGATCTAGATTCAACTAAGAGTGAGGCTTGTCTTTATTTTTGTTTGATTTCAAATATTCTTGCAATAAGTCAATCTACCTTAGAAGTAACAGTGCATCATACATACTTTCCTTTTAAGGATTCTTCTTTAATTCTTCCACTATATTAAAAATAGGAGCATAGTACTACTTATACTTCTATTTTGTAGGTAGATCATACCTATTTCTATACCCTTGAGTTTCTTTCATTCTTTAATGCTTGGTTTAAGATGGGTATCTTAGTTTATCCCTTGCATGTTCTTGAGTTTTGACTTCTTTATTTGCAACCTCACTTTTGCTAGTGTCTACCCATAACTCTAAGATGGATTTTAAGGTGTAGTGTCATGGGGATTTCCCTTTTTAGTTTGATTTTTTGCTCCTCAAGGTACTTTCAAAGGATTAAGTTCATCGAGATAAACCTGGATAGGCTTCTTCCCTAACCTAGTCAAAATTATAACATGTTTTTTAAATGGCATCATGAAATTATGGACCACCTCCCTAATCATATTAACCTATCCCTTATAAGATCTTTCTACCTTTTTAATAGACACCTTATGTACATGGTGTTGGTGAATCATGCATGAGATTTCACCATGTGGATCATTACATGTGGAAAACAAATAATCATATTCAGTTGAGGATGTAGAAGGTTCATTATCTTGATTTGCATACATTGTGTCTGATCTCTCTTGATATCTACTAGTTCAAGAAACTTGGTCTTTTGACACCTGAGGGAATCTTCTCATATGTAAATTTCTCTCAACTTTTTACCTCTTCATTGAAGTGATATCATTGGTTAGATTTTTTATAGTTGTCTTCATTTGTAAAAGAACTATAAGCTAAGGATCAAGGGCTGGTAAAGCAAGGATTATAAGTGTTAAATACAAATCTAGGAATATAGGGGGTGCTTGTCTTGCTAGAAAAATCGATAATCTAAGCCATTTTGAGAGTTCTTGCATGGAAGTAGAAGTAGGATATGATGTATTTGCATTAGAGGACTGTGGGAGATCTAAGAATATAGGCATTATCATTTTAGGTGGTAACCTTCCAATAGAAATAAGGTATTTCTATACCTTCAAGGATTCTTGAAAGATTTATGAGAAGGTGAACACCCAATATTGCCTTATAGCCATGACCAGATCTAATTTGAATTCCCTTAGATAATAATATGTTGCTTTCTCATTTGTTGGTCTGAGACCATTATGCACTCTCTGCCATGTATGATTGAATTTGTTGTTAAAATAAACTATCTCCTCCTGAGGATGTTTCTAAATGATAGTAAACTATGTAAGCAGGGAGAAAGGATCTTCATGCTTATTAAATTCTTCTACAGGTTTACCAGTAAGCCTTGTCCATGTGGTTATGGTCTGATTAGGGATATTTATATACTAGTATAACATCTTTCATCTTAATGATATAACCAACAACCTTATCATAACATTTTACTCTATGATATTATGAATAGTTTCTAGTGATGCTACATCTTGAAAATGCTCATAAGTAGTCTTATTCATGCCATCATACATTAGTAGTGCCTTCAAATATACTAGGGTAATGAAATTCTAAACAGTTAGATTCAAGGGACATGAATGATTCCATGAGGGATAAGGTAGGATGTTCTGGTTTGGGTTGATAGCCATTATTGCTACTATATTGATATAAGTGATAGGAGCAAGGTTTTCTATACTAGAAGATCCACCAATGGCTATGATGAGAGGGGTTAAGGGTGTAGGATTTATAGTACCGATTGATCTTATAATGATGGTATGTGAAGGCACTAGTATAGAAGATAGAACGTGGTGCACTCTGAGACTACCAAGACGTAGTTATAAAAACTTGATAGGCTCTTCTATGTTTTTTAATTTTGATTGGGTGATAATTTATTTTAATACTAAACAATAAATGGATATAAAGCTTTTCTAGTTTTGATATTTTAAATAGAGTCACCAGGTGATTTAAATTAAAATAGAGCAAAGACAAACACAAAATATTTTACCTATGTGAATAATGGGATTTGGTCCTGTATGAAGGTAAAAACCTGTTGGCAATTTTGGGTACATTTTGGTACATTGCCCTTGCTCAAGTGTATAAGTTGTCATTGATGTCAAGAAGCTCTTGAAGGAATTTGGTTTGATGTCAAATAATTGTTTTGATGAAGGTTCGACATGACAGTTTCAAAGGTCTTTTGTTAACCCCAAGTTGGAAGGTTTAAAGATTTTAGGTTGATGCATTAATTTAAGGCAATTGGGTCCAGGAGGAAATATTTATTTAAATAATTAAAACCTTGCTAAGGTTACCTTTAATTATTTTTAAATAAATATTAATTTATGGTTTGCAATGGGTTCTCCTAATCCATGGCACAAATGTCTAGGTGGGCACTATGTTTTAAACTCGGTGGGCACTAGCCCAAGACCTCCGTCGATGTGGTAAACTCCCCACCGACGTCGAAGAGCTCATGGCAAGGATTCATATTAATACCCCTCGGTGAAAACAAAGAAAAATTCCATCCAATTTTTGAAGAGTTGCTCACTGATTGCTTCTATGTCTTCACCGATTTTCATAATCTATTGATTGTTGTGTGTCTTCACCGGTTTTTGTAACTCACTGATCGTTTCTGTGTCTTCACTATTTTTCGTAATCCATTGTTCGTTCGTTTGTCTCGCTGTTTATCGAATCTTTAATATAGCTTGTCATCTACGAGTTCGTGTTAGAAGGAAGGGAGGACTGTGTTTTATTTTTCTTGATGCAGAAGGGACAAGTGTAACGGCATGAGGTTTTAACCTTAACGGGTGCCTTTGATGCACCGATAGTGGCTAGGATGTTGGCGCGCTACCCGAATGGGAGGTTCCGCGTTCGAATCATGTAGAAGGGTTTTTCGTCATGGACGCAGTAGGTGGTGTTAGATTTCGGGCGCAAATTTCTCCAAAGTGATTTTTGATGTTGGCTAAGGTATTTTCGAAATTAATCTTTTGCTAAGTGTATGTTGCGGATGGAGGAAGTTTGTTAAAAGAAAAATAGCTTAGGAGTTATAAGGAGTTTCAAAGCTTGTTGTTATTTTGATAAAATATTATTTTGAAAGTGTTGTTGAAATATCTTATTGCATTCTTATGAGAGATAAAGTTTATTTTTTGATAAAACTATAAGGGAGAAATAAGGTGTATAATGGATAAATTTTTCTTGTAATGTTGAGAGTGCTTTTGGTTGATTATGGAAATGAAAGCATGATGTGTTAAGGTTAATTGCTTCTTGTGTGAAAGTATGAAACCTTAAGTGGACAGCTTTGATATTGACATTTGCTTTCATTAAGTTGGTTATAATAAAGCTATTATTTACTTGGTTAAAGTGTTTGGGCTTACTTCTTTGTCGATGAATTGAAAATCTGTTTTATGCTATTGTGAGTTGAGTTGGTGGATGCTTTTGTTAAAACAATATTGGAGATAAAAGGAGTTCTACTTGTTTCCTTTTCTGATATTGATTGTGAAATGCTTCAAGGTTGTGTTTTGAGTTAAATGGTGTTGATTAAACCTTGTTTGATAAGCATTGTTTTTGAAACCCTAATTGATGGTGAAAAGAACATGAATATCATTGTTATGTGATTATTTGCATAGTTGGCAATTGTTGGGGTTTCATGTTCTTGAAAGAAAGCATTCTATCCTATCCATTTCAGATATTGAGTTGAGTTTTCAGATTTGAGATTGAGTTTGAGCTGAGTTGATTTGAGTTGAGTTTTGAGATTGGGATTTGAGTATAGAACATATTGAGTCTCTAACAATTCTATTTATGCTTCTATGAGTTTGACAAATCACATTGGGTCTCTAACAATTCACCTTGTGATTTCCTACTAAGAAAGGTTTTCTTGGTGAGCTTGTTGAGGTTTTGGATAGGTTCTAGTGGGGACTTGTGAGCATTTTTGGACGGGTTCCAGTGGGGACTTGTGAGCAGTTTTGGACAGGTTCCAGTGGGGACTTGTGAGCAGATTTGGACAGGTCCTAGCAGAGGACTTGTGAGCTGAGTTAGTTAGTTCTATCATAGAACTTGAGGATAGAAGAGCATTGGTTATTTGAGAAGAACCTGAGGACAGATTTGGCAAGTCTTTGAGAAGGCTTGTATGTAGAGGATTGATTTGTTCAAGTGTTGAACAAATCTAATAGACAGGGGAAGACTTGTACTAGACTGACTGACTATGTTTGGTATAGGTTGCTGAGATGCTGTGGACGTGATAATAGAAGGTAGAGGTCTCTTAGGCTAAGCATTGAGGATAGGAGGTCTTCGATGGAAAGGAGTTCCAAGTGCTAGCAAGAGGTAGAGGTAGTTGATTTTCTGTGGGATCATTTCCAGAGTAGAGGGGAAGGTATCTCCTTTGAGAAGAGGCTCATAAATTTTGATTGGGGGAAGGTATCTCCTTTGAGCAGAGGCTCATAAATTTAGATTGAGGGGAAGGTATCTCCTTTGAGCAGAGGCTCATAAATTTTGATTGGGGGAAGGTATCTCCTTTGGTCCGAGGCTCATAAACATTGTAATTGGGAAGGATTCCCAAAGAACTTTGAGATAACTTTTTGAGAAAAGTTTTGTGGACGTAGCCCAACCATTTTGGGTGAACCACGTTAAAATTGGTGTCACTTTGTGGATGATATTGTGCATTGCTTTGATATTTCTTTGGGTATATTGCTTTATTGTTTTGAAGTATAAAGGAAAAAGTAAAAAGATGTCTTATACTGTTCACCCCCCCTCTCAGTATAAGCTTGTGTTCTTCAATTGGTATCAGAGCAGGTGCCTTCGAAAATTTTAACAACTTGAAGGAAAAGCTAGTAAAGAACACAATGGATCATTCAAGTGGCAATACAACACCTATTCTTGATGGGTCAAATTTTGGTCTTTGGAGTGCAAGGATGAAAGTTCATCTAATGGCACTCGGTAATGAGGTATGGCAAGTGATTGAAGATGAGTACACTATTCCTGTACATGGTCCTAATACTAAAGAAGAAAGGCTCCTACATCACAGTAATTCAAAAGCAATGAATGCAATCCTGAAAGGCTTATAGAAAGCAGATCTCACCAAAGTGATTCACTGCAAGACAGCTAGTGAAATGTGGAAACAGTTGAAGGTGGCTCTTACAGGTGATACAAATGTCAGAAAGGCCAAGTTGAGACACTTCAAAGGTATGTTTGAACAACTCAAGATGAATTATGATGAAAATATTAGTGACTACATGCTTCGTATGGATGAAGTTGTTAACTCCATGAAATACTTAGGTCTTGAGCTTGCTGAAAATGATGTTTGTGATAAGATTTTAATATCTCTTCCTAATAGATTTAGTGAAAATATTTTTGCTATTGAGGAAGCTAAAGATTTGGATAAGTTAAAAAAGGATGAGCTCCATAGTATACTTGCAGAATTTGAGTTGAGAACTCAAGTGAAGGTTGATGTCAAGAAAGAGGTAGCTTTCAAGGCTACCAAGGAATCCAAGGGTAAACAGCTTCAAGATAGTGATGAGTCTTCTAGTGATGAAGAGGCATATTACGACAAGAAAGGCAAGTTCTCTAGAAAACATAAAAGTATGAAAAATATAAGATGTTTCAATTGTGGAAAGTTTAGTCATTATGCTACTAACTGTACTGTTCCCAAGAGTGAAAGTGATGAAGATAAACATGATTCTAAGAGAAAGGATTTTGAAAATCACAAGCATCACAAGGAAATCAAAGATGAGCACAACAATCAAGGAAAGAGGTATTCTCACAATAACAAGAAGAGTTTCTACCTAGACAAAGCAAGTAAGTGTTCTAGTAGTGATAGTGAGAGTTATTCAAGTGAAAATGAAAATGAGATGTTCATATCAGAAAAAGAGGAAGAACCAAAACATAGATTCATTATCATGAAATTTCGTAGATGTGGAAATTTTGGTCACCTTGAGGATGATTGCACAAGTAATAATTTGGTTTCTATTATGTATGAGGATGCTTCATAAAACTATAAGGAAGATGCATGTATGATTTTTGAAAAAGGTAGCACCTCTAGTGATAAGAAATCTGAAAAAGGCTTTGATGATTCAGAAAGCAAACAAATAAAGGATCTTGAAAGTGAACTTATTAGTGCTCTTAGTGCTTTGAAAAAGGAAATAAATAAGAATGCTAGACTCAAGGATAAGTTAGATGAATTTTGTATGGAGAGAGATGATCTTATAGAAAATCTTGATTTCTCTATAGCTAAGACACAAGAACTCAAGGATGAGTTAGAGTCTAATATTCTTGAGTATAGTGAGTTAGAAAAGAATATGGCTTCTTTGAAAGAGGAAACTAAAGAGTACAAGAATAAGCTTTACAGGTTTCAAGATATCTCCAAAAAGGTTAAGTCACTCATCAAAGGTCAAAGAAAGACAATAGATAAAACAGGCCTTGGTTTTGTTAAGCCACACAAGGAACAAGTTAGAGAGTCTAGTAAGAGACTCCAAAAGGAAGAGAGTTCTTATGAGGAAAGTATTTCATATTAGGAGTCGTTGAATGATAGATGCATAGAAATAGAAAAAAGAATTTAGAATGAGAAGAAGTTTTCAAAACCTAAGAGGTCAATTAAAGGAAAGTTTCAAGGCAGATGTTTTGCTTGTCACAGGTTTGGTCACATGGCTTCACATTGCATGGCTCAAGTGAAGGAGGTAAATGACAGTTTTAGAAGTGCTAGTTACTTTCAAGTGTATTGCTACTCTTGTCAACAGTTTGGGCACAAGGCAGTCTATTGCAAGGTAAATAACAGGAACAGGTTTGGTCAGAACAGGTTTGGCCAGAACAAGTTTGGTCAAAATAGGTTTGGTCAGAATAGGTTTGGCCAAAATAGGTTTGGTTAGAACAGGTTTGGTCAGAACTGGTGGATTCAAAGATCAGGTTTACCTCTAAGAAATAACTTCATCAAGTGTTTCAAGTGCAACAATGAAGGTCACATAATCAGACAGTGTAGAGCTGAAATTCCATAATACAGGAATAGGAACAGTGGCATGATCAGGTCCAAGGATCAAGGCATGGACAAAAATAGGGATGAGAACAAGAACAAGAACAATGACAAGAATAGGAATATGGACAAAGAGTTCAAGAGAAGGCCCGACAAGGAAGTTATAGACACTAATGATGATCAGTGCCTAATGGGAGTTTTACTCCCACCCCAGAATTAATCACCTCATTAGGAGGTGGGGGAGGGACTAAGCTAAGAGGCTCATTCTTAGTCCCAAGCCCCAAAGGTGGCCCTTTGCCATTGATGACAAAGGGGGATAGATATGAGTAAGGGTGAGAGCTTCAAAGTGAAGAGGAAAGCTTCAAGTCAGGGGGAGCAAAAATGCAAAGGAAGATTCTCAGTTGTTAGCACAGTTGGTTTCAGTTTTGGCTCTTGAGATGTGTTTTCAGTAAATGTTTGCCATCAATGACAAAGGGGGAGATTTTTGGAAATTTTGGGTACTTTTGGTACATTGCCCTTGCTCAAGTGTATAAGTTGTCATTGATGTCAAGAAGATCTTGAAGGAATTTGGTTTGATGTCAAATAATTTGTTTTTATGAAGGTTCGACATGACAGTTTCAAAGGTCTTTTGTTAACCCCAAGTTGGCAGGTTTAAAGATTTTAGGTGGATGCATTAATTTAATGCAATTGGGTCCAAGAGGAAATATTTATTTAAATAATTAAAACCTTGCTAAGGTTCCCTTTAATTATTTTTAAATAAATATTAATTTATGGTTTGCAATGGGTTCTCCTAATCCATGGTGCAAATGTCTAGGTGGGCACTATGTTTTAAACTCGGTGGGTGCTAGCCCAAGACCTCTGTCGACGTGGTAAACTCCCCGCCGACATCGAAGAGCTCATGGCAAGGATTCATATTAATACCCCTCGATGAAAACAAAGAAAAATCCTATCCGATTTTCGAAGAGTTGCTCGCTGATCGCTTCTGTGTCTTTGTCGGTTTTTGTAATCTACTGATTGTTGTGTGTCTTCGTTGGTTTTCATAACTCACTGATCGTTTATGTGTCTTCGTCATTTTTTGTAATCCACTGTCCATTCATTTGTCTCACCGTTTATCGAATCCATTGCATAGCTTGTCGTCTATGAGTTCATTTCATAAGGAAGGGAGGACTGTGTTTTATTTTTCCTGATGCAGAAGGGACAAGTGTAACAACATGAGGTTTTAACCTCACTGGGTGCCTTTGGCACATCGGTAGCAGCTAGGCTATTGGCGCGCTACCCAAATGGGAGGTTTCACGTTTGAATCATGCATAAGGGTTTTTCGTTGTGGACGCAGTGGGTGGAGTTAGATTTCAGGCACAAATTTCTCCAAAGTGATTTTTAATGTTGGCTAAGGTATTTTCAAAATTAATCTTTTGCTAAGTGTATGTTGCGGATGGAGGAAGTTTGTTAAAAGAAAAACAACTTAGGAGTTATAAGGAGTTTCAAAGCTTGTTGTTATTTTGATAAAAGATTATTTTGAAAGTGTTGTTGAAATATCTTATTGCATTCTTATGAGAGATAAAGTTTATTTTTTGATAAGACTATAAGGGAGAAATAAGGTGTATAATGGATAAATTTTTCTTGTAATGTTGAGAGTGCTTTTTGTTGATTATGGAAATGAAAGCATGATGTGTTAAGGTTAATTGATTCTTATGTGAAAGTATGAAACCTTAAGTAGACAGCTTTGAGATTGACATTTGCTTTCATTAAGTTGGTTATAATCAAGCTATTCTTTACTAGGTTAAAGTGTTTGGGCTTAATCCTTTGTTGATGAATTGAAAAGTTGTTTTATGCTATTGTGATTTGAGTTGGTGGATGCTTTTGTTAAAACAATATCGGAGAGAAAAGGAGTTCTACTTGTTTCCTTTTCTGATGTTGATTGTGAAATGTTTCAAGGTTGTGTTTTGAGTTAAATGGTGTTGATTAAACCTTGTTTGATAAGCATTGTTGTTGAAACCCTAATTGATGGTGAAAAGAACATGAATATCATTTTTATGTGATTCTTTGCATAGTTGTCAATTGTTGGGGTTTCATGTTCTTGAAAGAAAGAATTCTATCCTATCCATTTCAGATTTGAGATTGAGTTTGAGCTGAGTTGATTTGAGTTGAGTTTTGAGATTGGGATTTGAGTATAGAACATATTGAGTCTCTAAAAATTCTCTTTATGCTTCTATGAGTTTGACATATCACATTGGGTCTCTAACAATTCACCTTGTGATTTCCTACTAAGAAAGTTTTTCTTGGTGAGCTTGTTGAGGTTTTGGACAGGTTCTAGTGGGGACTTGTGAGCAGTTTTGGACAGGTTCCAATGGGGACTTGTGAGCAGTTTTGGATAGGTTCCGATGGGGACTTGTGAGCAGATTTGGACAGGTCCTAGCAAAGGACTTGTGAGCTGAGTTAGTTAGTTCTATCAGAGAACTTGAGGATAGAATAGCACTGGTTCTTTGAGAAGAACCTAAGGACAGATTTGGCAAGTCTTTGAGAAGGCTTGTATGCAGAGGATTGATTTGTTCAAGTGTTGAACAGACCTGACAGACAAAGGAAGACTTGTACTAGATTGACTGACTGTGTTTGGTACAGGTTGCTGAGCTACTGTGGACATGATCATAGAATGCAGAGGTCTCTTAGGCTAAGCATTGAGGACATGATGTCTTCGATGGAAAGGAGTTCCAAGTGCTTGCAAGAGGTAGAGGCAGTTGATATTATGAGGGATCATTTCCAGAGTAGAGGGGAAGGTATCTCCTTTGAGCATAGGCTCATAAATTCTTATTAGGGGAAGGTATCTCCTTTGAGTAGAGGATCATAAATTCAGATTGAGGGGAAGGTATCTCCTTTGAGCAGAGGCTCATAAATTCTGATTGGGGGAAGGTATCTCCTTTGGGCCAAGGCTCATAAACATTGTAATTAAGAAGGATTCCCAAAGAAATTTGAGATAACTTTTAGAGAAATTTTTTTTGGATGTAGCCCAACCATTCTAGGTGAACCACATTAAAATTGGTGTCACTTTGTGGATGATATTGTGCATTGCTTTGATATTGCTTTGGGTATATTGCTTTACTATTTTGAAGTATAAAGGAAAAAGTAAAAAGAGGTCTTATATTGTTCACACCCCCTATCAGTATAATATTGTGTTCTTCAAAACCATGCATCTACACTATTGTAAGCATATAACAAATTGACAATAATGAAATCAAGTAATCATTGCAAAAGATAAAAGATATTCAAGAAATGGGGGTGCTCTTTTATTAATAATGATGAAGCTTGATTACAACTCCTCCCTCTTAGGGAGTCCCTCAATTTGATACAAATATTACAAAATTTATGGATCCCTCAATGGGAAGAGATGCACTTCAAGGATCTTCACTTCAACACCACTTTGCTTGAGGGCTTACTAGATGCCTCCTTCTCTAATGTCAAGAGGTAGGATCTTGAATGATGCCTTATCCTTGGAAATATTTGTTACCTGTGTGCAAGGAAACAACAAGAAACATTAAAAGCATATGATGCCTCTCAAGATGAGGCTTATTTCCAAGAAAATGCAAGAAATAAAGCTAATGTGTAAAGAATGCATGAAATGCATAAATGAAAGCAAATATGCCTATGAAACTGCTAATGAACCATAGAAATGTAGTAAAAATGATTAATCTATGCTAAAAAAAGTTGAATGCATGAAGAAAATAGGAAATCTATGACTAAATCAAATACATTTGCATGTCAAACCCTAGTCACTATCACTCATAGCAGTTGGATCTTCTTGTCGTTGTTGCAGTTAGGAGCTAAGCCTATAGGCCACTGTTGAAGACATCGACCACGAGAGAAGTATTCCACCTCTTAAATTTGGCTTGTTGATGCTCAATTTCCTCGATGAATTGATGGTCAAGGGTCGCCTGGGTGTCTAAACATAGATTTGTGGTTGAAATCTCTTGAATTCATGATGGATTGATGTGGAATGGCAAGCTTGCTCCTCAAGCTATTGGAAGCTCCATTGTAACAATAAAAGATGTCATTTCACAATTGGACAACATCTCGCTACTTCTCAAGTGATGCAAAATGGCTCTCCAATTTGGTAGGGCTTCGCTATATTCAATTCGTGATTATAAATGCCTCTTTGGGAGGTCTATAAATAGACTTTACCAAATCCTAATCTTGGCTTCTCAAGGAAGCCAAGATCAAGAATCATTTGGCCTGGGCAATTAGGAGGAACCCTCTGGAAGCTTCGTAGCCCAAAACTGCTCAAGAACCATTGCAACTTGGGTTGTTGCAACTAATTTTGCTCAGATTTGGGAGCCCGAGTTTGTTACAGGGCTATCCACTCTTACTTATCATAGCTAGGGGTAGGCTTTCCTTAGCTTCTCTAATCATCAGTGGCTAGGATCTTAGCCACTTATGCTATTAGTGGCTAAGGTTGTATAGGCCTAAACTACCTAACATGAGTGGTTAGAACCACTGCTTGGTCTTGGAAAGGTCCAAGCTCATTCATATGGTCTACAAAGGTGCCCATATGAGTAGTCTCCTAAACATGACATGTTTTAGGTGTCTATAGATGCCCCTTTTGGGATGCATTATGTGGAAAAACATGATGCTGAGAAAAAATAGATCACCTAAAGCCATATTGTAGGTTTTTTGATGTTCATTGATCTGGTCAATGTTAGATGCCCCAATCACATAAAGGACACCTGTCTCAGAATCATTTCTTCCAATGGAATGAAAGTATTAGCTTTGATTAAATATTTGAAAATGATCTACATGAAATAAAAATGAATTATTCGAATGACAATGACCGAAAAATAGATTACCAAAGATTTTGTTCATTATGTATGTTTTTCCCCAATAGAAGGGTAAGCTTGTGATAAATTTTAGCAATGATTCATAAGATGAACATGATTTACATGATTGAGTGTTCAATTGTTGATTTTGATTATGAATGTTTTTATTATGACTACCCCCTCAAGCGATGAGTCGATGAGGAAAGGACAAGTGATGAAAGTGATGAGTCACTTGACCAAGATGATTGATTTGGATAGTTCAAGACTTTTGCATTTGTTATTAGGCAGGTCCTATTATAGCTATGATTTCAACCATTAATAGTAATTGTACATCTCTATCCCATGGAGTAGTCCAGCCATAATGGCCTTCTTAGGAAATCAAGATGATAGCAATTCCATTTAAGCTTGTGTTGAATCACTATGTTCGATGATCTAATGAAACTTCATAGGAGAAATGAAATGAATACCTCATTCCTATGGGGTAGTCCAACCTCCATGGCCTTCTTTGGGATTGAAGTGAAGACATTTCAATTCAATGATGAATAATTTGGTTCAAATAGCCTTATGGTAATTTACTCATCTTGTCGGATTGCATGGAGTACAAGTCGCTGCAATCACCAAGTGTATAGAATAAATAACTAGGTACGAGGTATATTTGAAATTTGATTTATTTTTTTTTTTTATGATTTTTGAAGATTTTAGACCGGTAGATATTTATTAATGTCCATTTTGAAGCTCCTCATGGTGAAAAATTTGGAGCATTTATTATTGGTTCTTAGCCATTGTTGAAAGTTATGATTGGTTTTTACAATTTCCTTAGCCATTATTGCTATCAATGATCGAGGTTGCCCTAATCTATGGCTGCTATCACCATCAGTGAATAGGGAAAAATGAAAAATATAAAAGTAAAATTAGGGTTTTTGCAATTCATTATTTCCAGCTGGCTTGAGTGAATAGTGAGAGCTCTGAGGGGAGAGAGAGAGAATATGATATAGGATGCTACTGATATTTCCTTGTACCATGATGGCAGATCAGTCAAAGGCTTCCATGAGTGGTGGAGCTAGAGCTCCTAAGGTAGATTCTTCATCTCTCACTTGTAATTTGAGCATTAAAAGGAACCTCACTAATTAATGAAGCTAAAATAACCTCATTAAATTGTAGGTAATGAACCTCACCTTAGTTAGGTTTAGCATTAGGTTAGCTTAGATGGGTGGGTTTAATTTTGGGTAATTTTGGGGTAGGAAATGACCTCATATGGGGTCCTTCCCATAGCCACTATTGGCATTAGTGGCTCCCAATTTTCCAATTGGGGGTTTCTATCATTATGAGTAGCTAGGTTCAAACCCTAATGGTCAAAAAATGATCATTGGTGGTTAGCCATTATCGACGTCAATGGCGGCCATGGTGGCTATTGTCAATGTGAGCGACTAAGGAACCTTAGCCAAATTTTTAATTTTTTTATATTTTTTTTGAAATTTTGAGGGTGATTATGCATTTGGATTTGCACCTTAGACTTTGACTGCATGGGCGTGAGAGCCTAATTTGCTATTGGAGTTGTTGCCCTAGTTGGATCACATAGACTGGGATTGGTTTGGGGCCTTGGGCCTTAGCTATATTGTCATATTACCGATGACCATGTCAGACTAGGCCTTCCTGATAGCTCTAGTCCATCGATGGGATTCAAGGACTAACACTTTCCATATTTCAACTGGGAGATGATGGTGACACTTGAGGATGTCTACCATATTTTTAGGATCCCGATCGATGGATGGGCTATCACCTCTTCAGCTACTATAGATAGGGTTATAGTATTTTAGAGGGTTTTTGGTGATAGACACATTGAGGCCCTAGGTAACATTGAGCATGGAGGAGTGCCAGTTACTTATTGGTTTCGATAGGATGTATTTTCATGGTGCTAGGCCATTCTCATGCACATTATCTGTAATGTGCTATTACCAGACACATCAGGTGTGAGGTTCCCATGGAACCTCTTGGTGATGGTTTAGGATCTACTTGATAGCACTATACCATTTATTATGGCATGGGGAGCATGTTATTGGCCCAACTCTATGATGAGCTATATAGGATTACTAGGTGAGGGTGAGTAGGCATTGGATGCAACCTACTATTATAGATCTGGGGTGGGAGCACATCAGGATAGATAGACCTAGAGGATTACCCCTAGAGATTATAATAGTAGTGGTGGAGGCACAATGCTATGGTGCTATATGGCCATGGGAGTTAGAGATGTCGTAGAGCATATCTCATGTTGGGGATCTATGACATTACATGGATTCACTTATAGGACTCTAGGTGAGTCAGATTATATGGAGGCCCTATTTGGGTTGCCCATCTTGGGAGGAGGTTGATAGATACTTGGCCTAGATGAGGTATGATCGATGGGTCATTGGGCATAAGCCTAGGGTGAGGGAGTTCTTCCACTACTCTCGAGTGATGAGGTAGTTTGTACAGAGATACCTTAGGGGGGTCCTCTACTACCACTTAAGGTGGAGATACAACTTGCATGGCCTCAGGTGATAGAGTTGATATATGAGGATGATGCTCTAGGAGATACGAGGGTAGAAGATGTTGGGACTATAGAGGCCTATGACACTTGGTGGGTCTCTAGGCTATGGTAGGGTGGTGGTCCTCTGGGCCACTCTAGGGATGGAGATACTATTGAGGCTACATTTGATGACCCTCATGGGTGATGAGTGCATCCCAGGATAGAGGGTGAGTGGGGTCAGGCTACCACATAGGTGGAGGAGCCACAAGAGGAGGAGGAGGGTGAGGAGGATGCCCTTGATGTTGAGGAGTCACCATTGTGAGCTGAGATGCATAGCTTATGGGTAGAGCTATAGATAGCCCACCATCAGATCATGGAGAGGGATACCTCTCTTGCTATAGCATAGAGCCAATTGAGTGTAGGATATGCATGATGGTGGGGGTATGAGGAGGAGAGGACTCTCCTCTAGGATCAACTAGATTCAGCTTAGACCTTGATAGATAAGGTCACTTCCTAGAGGGATTTATTATAGGTATAGTTGGATGCTAGGACTACTAAGAGAGATGCTCTTAGGATATAGCTAGGGGCTCCTACTATTGCTTAGATCACACCATCCACTCTAGTTACTTAGGGATAGGTAGATTTAGGTACACCTACTATAGGAGATGTAGTAGCATTATAGGTATAGGTGGCTAGGTTGTAGGGTTTGGTTAGTTAGTATGATGTGAGGTGCCAGTTTGATGGCTCATACATTCTGTAGTTGGAGGGGTAGGTGGCTATGCTTGGTGGTACTCTACCTATGTGGTCTACTATAGGAGGATATCATAGGAGTTGGAGTGAGTTTGGATATTCCTTAGTGCATCCTAGTCATAGGATCATGGCTTGATCAGAGAGATTGATGGGCACTAGCTCTAGGAAGCCTCGTAGAGAGGGATCTAAGGGAGGAGGTGACTCAAGGGGCATAGGCGCTGCATGATAGACATGATGTCTTGTATCATTTTTTAGTGTAAGGTCTGAGGACCTACACTATTGTAGCCTATGGGCATTTTGTACCTCCTCTATGTACATTTTGACACACATATTTATATATGATACTTCTTTATTGCTCATTATGTGTATCATTTTATTGCTTTATGTTCTTGTTATGCATATGTGGATGCAATGCTTATATGATGTTTTGATTATGCTATATGGATGCGATGTATTGATGACATGCACTAGCTAGGTGATAGATGTATGAGTAGATGCTATGATCTAGATGTATAGATGCACTACTATGTATGCATATATGGATGCAATGGTGAATGTTAAATGCATGTTTAATTTGTTTCAATTGTTTATGCATTTAATCTATGTGATATGATATGATATATGATATGTAATGTAATGCATTATTTACATGATGATGATCTAATGCAAATGAACATGTATGCTTTAATCACTTAAAACATAAGGAATGAATCTAATATGTGTTTTACAAACTAATGGATGACACCACAGAATGTATAAAAATCATGAATGTAAATGGTAACTCTTATCATAAGAATTAATCATTTTAGCATCCATATGTGAGATGAGATGATGTGAGATGTATGTGTTTTCTCTATAAGATTTTGTAAATTAAAATATATGCATAAAATAGTCAGTGGTCATCTAAATATCATTGTTGATATCCATCCGGTATCTATCCTATTTCATGAATACCCCTTAATAAACAAAACCTCATAAGAAAAATTGTGATTGATTGATGAGATGATTTGTTGCTATAAGGGATTTTTGAGGTTTTCCATGAGACTCAAACACCCTAGTTGATTAATCAAAAGTTGTATAATGACTATACAAGACTCTTGAAAGATAAAAGTTTTTGTTATGAAGACCAAGATATTCATTATCCTTGTGTGTGCAAATGAATATATTAGATGAGACATAAGACTACCTCATTTCCAGGTGGGATTCATTCAGCCCATTTTTGTAATGAGGATCACCAAATGTTCACCATGATCCTAAGTTTGGATGTAGTTGGACTAGACTACTAGGTAATACAGGCCACCTAAAGCTAGCTCATTTGTAAATTGCTTAGAACTACCCCATTGCTAGGCAGGATTCATTCAGCCCATTGTTGTAATGGGGATCACTCAATGGCTTTGAAGTACTGACCATTCCAGGGATTCAAGCTCTTCACCCCCTTCTTTTCTTTTGATTTCTTGGGATACTTGCTCATGCTTAGTGATGAAAATCACTGTTTATTTTACATTTTGTTTTCTTTTGGAGCAAGGGATTTGCTTAGTGATGATAATCACTATTTATTTTTCTTTGCTTTGATTTGGGATTTTTCTTATTTTGTATGAAAGCAAGGGATTTCTTTGGGTAGGGGGAGCTTGTCCTTTTTTCAATGATCAACACTCTAGACCATGCACATCACAAAATGAGCAAGTAAAAACCTTTCACTTAAGGTAACTAGGATCACTTTGTAGTGTTCATATTTCCTTGTTCAAACTAGGATTATTAATGTTTAAATTGTGATAGGATTTTGATATATGCAAGGTACTATCAAAACTAGACCTCATCTCCAAAAGCAAAGATAGCTTTCTACAAAATCTGAGAAGATCACTAGGTATGGTTGAATGACCAAAAAACCCTAGTATATACCTTATAGCAATAGATGGGGTTGTGTTGAAAAACACAATTACTCATAAGGGTGATGGATGATGATGATGAAAAGATGCATGATTGAGATACAAATGTGGTGTCGTTTGTCAGATTGTAAACACAACCTATCCTAATGCAAATGCAATGGATGAAAATGCCTAATGCAATGCAATTAAATGAATGCATATGCAAAATGTAAATGCAATACAAATGTAAATGTTTTTGTATTTTTGATGTTTTGCAATGTTTTTAAGTTTTATTGCTTTTTTATTTGTTTGGATTTTTTATGTTTTAAATTGTTTTTGTTATTTTGAGTGCTTTTCAAATATTTTTGGATTTTTTATTTTATGTATGAAATACCTTTAGATGAAGAATGTTGAGAGGTTCAGGCTCTTCAACACCTTCTAGCGATGTTAGGTGATAAGTACTAGGTCCAATCTTCTCTGAAATGATAAATGGACCTAACCAGTTGGCCATAAATTTATCTCGTAGATGCGGTGGTAGGTTTGAGTTCTGTTGGTTCTCTTTTAGCACAAGATCCCCAAATTTAAAGTCTCTCAAGTGGAATTTATTATTGTAAGCTCATTTTAGTTGATCTTGGTAAACTTGGAGATGCTCAAGAGCATTCATGCGATGTTCATCAAGAAGCATCAATTGATCTAGGTGAGCTTGTCGCATAGTGTCATCATCGATGAACTCTTTCAATGCGATGCACAATGTTGGAATTTCCAATTCCAAGGGCATGATGGCCTTAGTGCCATATACTAGTGAGAATGGTGTTGCCCTAATGGGCATCCGTATACTAGTCCTATAAGCCCATAATGCAAGAGGTAACTGAATATGCCAATATTTATGATTTTCTTGAATAGTCTTCTTTAAGATTGCTACCACTATTTTGTTCGAGGCCTCTGCTTGCCCGTTTTCTTGTGGATAATATGGAGTTGCAAAACTATGTTGAATATTATACTTGGACGTTAAAGCCCTTACAATTTTATTTTTGAATGAAGTTCCATTATCCGATATTATTTTGGATGGTATCCCAAAATGACATATTATATTATGGAGTATGAACTCCATAATACATGCTCCTATCATTGTAGTTAAAGGGATTGCCTCCACCCATTTGGTGAAATACTCAATGGCCATTATGATAAATGTGTGTCAACCTAAATATGGGGGAGAGATCTTACCAATTAGATCCAAACCCCACTGAGAAAATGGCCAAGCCACTTGGATGGGTTGTAAGGCCTATGATGGTAGGTGCATAAGATTAGCATGGTGCTAACATTTAATGCACTTCCTAACATACATTGTGCAATCCTTCTCCATAGTGGGCCAATAGTAACCCATTCGAAGGATGCGCTTGATGATGGCCATGCCACTAAAATGGCCATCGCATGTACCATCATGAGCTTGTGAAATCACCCAAGCTGATTCTTGGAGCTCAAGGCAATGAAGGAGAATTCCATCATAGCTATGATGATATAGGATGTCTCCTAACAAGACATATCTAGTCACTTTTTGTTTAAATGCTCTTTTTGTGACATGCGATAATCCCTATGGGATTACTCCAAGCTTAAGGAAATCATGTAATTGTGATAACCAATCTTGATAAGCAATGACTTTGATTGATTGGATGACATGTTCCTACTACAATTCGACTTGCACAAATGTATATTGGGAAATAACCTTATGGAGAATAGTGGTACCATTCTCCGTAGGACCCTATGAGATCAAAGACCCCTAGGGTGCCTTCTTCAGAAAGTCTCTAGCTCTATAGAACCACTCATGGTTTGGTTCTATATGAATCATGTGGACTGATTCATGATTTTCTTGAGCCTCACATCGTATCGTGGATTGTGATAGCATTTTTACCTAGATGGTAGTGAAGTCAGTAGATGGATTCTGAGGGATTAAGGATCCCAAATATGCCATAGTGTCTACAAATCTGTTGGATGTTCGAGGGATTGCCTCGATGTCATACCACTCTAGTTGGGCTAAGTAAGTGTCCACAAGTTCCTTGTATGCTTTCAATATGGGACACCTACACTGATAAATTCCCTTAACTTGATTTACTATGAGAAGGGAGTCACCAAAGATATTCAGCTTTCTGATCTTCATGGTGAGCGTTGTTTGGAGACCCAAGATTAGGGCCTCGTATTCAACATTGTTATTGGTGCAAGGGAAGTTGAGTTTAAATGACAAGGGCATTGGAGCACCTTGTGGTATGAAAAACACAATCCCTACGCCACCCCCTTGCTCACATTTTGAACCATCGAAGAACAAAGACATATCGACTTGATTATCTGGTTCTTTGGGTTCGGGTGACTCCGATAATGCAAATACTGCATCATCGAGAAGCTCTATGACAAGAGGCCTATGATCCTGAAGAGGAGCCTCTTCTAGTTGATCAGCTATGACTTATCCTTTGATTGAATTTTGATTGATGAATTCTAGGTCGAATTCAGTCAATAGCATGATCCACTTTGCAGTACGTGTGTTATGATATGTCTTGCTCATCATATACTGCAAAGGATTTTGTTTTGATATAACATACGTCGTATGACTCAACATGTAGTGGTGCAACTTCTTAGTTGCAAAGACCACTTCTAAGCACAAATTTTCTATGTATGCATATCGTAGCTCATAACTAACTAGGGTTTGACTGATGTAATATATCACCTGCTCTTTGTCTTGCATGTTCTTCTGGGCTAGCATGGTTCCCAGTGCAAAGTCTGTGGTGGATATATACAATAAAAATGGCACATCTGGTCTAGGTGGAGCTAATACTGGTGATGATGCCAAGTATTGTTTGATCTCAATGAAGGCTTTTTGATAGTCTTCATCCCAGTTAAATGGGACCCCCTTGTGTAGCAGTCGATTCATGGGTCGACATTTATCCGATAACTATACGATGAAGCACTTTATGGATGCTACCTTGCCCTGTAGGCTTCTTAATTCTTTGATGTTTATGGGAGGGCCCATTTCTAATATAGCCTTGACCTTCACTGGGTCTACTTCGATCCCTCATTTAGAAATGATGAATCCCAAGAGTTTACCTGAAGTTATGCCAAAGATACATTTCTTGGGGTTCAACCTGACATTGTGCTCTATTAGGTGATCGAAGACTTTTCTTAGGACCTCAGCGTGCTCTTCATGCAATAATGACTTGGCTAGTAAGTCATCGATATAATATTCTAATATTTTATGCATATAGTCATGAAAAATGTATGTCATAGCCCATTGATATGTGGCACCAACATTTTTGAGGCCAAATGGCATAACTTTATAGCAAAATATTCCCCATGGAGTGGTGAAAGCGATTTTGTGCTGATCTTCGAGTTTAATCTAAATCTGGTTGTAACCAAAAAAACCATCCATGAGAGAAAGCATTTTATGACCTACAATTGCATCTACAAGAGCATCAATATTAGGCAATGAAAATGAATCCTTGGGTGTTGCCTTATTGAGGTCCCTAAAATCCATGCATATGTAGATTCTTCCATCAGGTTTTCCTATGGGTACCATGTTTGATACCCATTTTGGATAGTCGATGGGAATTATGAACTCTACATCCAACAACTTTTGTAGTTCATATTTAACCATCAAGGCGATGGTTGGATGCATCTTCCTAAGTTTCTGCTTGAACTATTTCTTGGTAGGGTCCAATGAAAGGTTATGAGTAACCAGTTTTGGATCTAGACCCAACATGTCCTTATAGGTCCAAGAAAAGAGATCAGGTCTCTCTTTCAATAGAGGAATGAGGCTAGCATGCTCCTCAGGAGATAAGCTCTCTCCAAATTTAACCTTCCTTGGATTGGTGGGATCATCATTGATATCCACTTTGAAGGTTTCCTCTATTGACATATGTGATCCCTCCTCAAGCTGGTGAGGCGTAGGGATCAAATGGATGTCATCTACTAGGTTTAAAGGTTCCACCAAATTAGGATTGACCTCAGCATGATAGACATCATGTGCACAACTTGGCACAAAATGGAATGGTTGTAGCATTTCTTCATTGGGGAAGAAATCTTCAGGCTCTAGGGGTGAATTGATGTGGTCAAAATCAATGGCCTCATGATTGAGGTGCAAAGGTTTTGAAGGGTCATATGGATTGTGAAGTGGAGTGGTTAGATCGATGGAGATCATGTTAATGGAATGGAAGAAATATCTAGGACCATATGGATGAAACTCACTATCTTTGGGTTCTCTCCCATGCTCTAGATGTGGCTCAGGTGGTATGGGGATCACCGGGTCTACTCTAGGAATAGACACAATAATTGGATCCTCAAGAGGAAGCAATTACCTTAAGTTTGAAGGACCAAGAAAAGCTATGTGATATATCTCTTCTAAATTCACTGGTCTCCTTTGGATGGGAGGACCTAGGAAGACTGCATGATAAATTTCTTCCATGTCCATAGGCTCCCTAAGATGATGTAGATGTCGAGGCCCTAGGTAGGCCATCTCTATTTCATCCTCATATTCCTCATCATCTAAGAAATACTCACCATCATCTTCTTCAGAGTTGTACCCTGATTTATCTTCTTCAAAAATGGATTCTGAATCGGACTCTTCCTTTAAGCTAGGGCTATGAGGTTCAATGCCAACTTCATCAGCATACTCATTACTTCTGATCACCTAGTTGATCCTTGGGATGCTTTCTAGGGTAGCCTCCATAGAAATGTTCTCATGATAGACCAAGGGTGGCTCTATGGTAACCATGGTCACAGGCCAATTACCCCTCCATGAGTGCGAAGGGTTGGGGTGATAGGGATTCCAATCAACGTCCTCCCCCAAGCCTAGATTCAGATGATCTAAGGATGCTACTAATAATTCATCTTGCCCTCGAATGTGATATCCAAGGCTAAATCTATCAGTCGATAGTTGGTACTATGGTTGATATGGAGTTCTACACCCTTGCTCAAATAAACCTAGCCTGTAACCATACCAATGGTAATGTTCAAAATACCTAAGGGTGAACTTCGGGTTGGATAGATAATGAATGTTAGCAATGAATGGTTCATCATCATCATCCTCTATGGGCAAGCGATTTGTGACTTGATCTAAGCCCCCATAGATGAAATTGGTCTGATTGGGTGGCACCCCCAGTGGTACCACCATTCCAATGGGAAAATGGGGGGCTTGAGGCCTCCCCATGTCTTGCATAGACTCTATAATAGGTGTGAAAGTTACATTCTACACAAGATATTCAGCTAACCCAGGGTTAACTAAATGAATCATCACCTATGGTGTAGATGATGTGGTTGATGACACAAGCAAGGTAGGTTGAGGTACCTCCTCGACTACATTGTGTGAATTTTCCTCTTCCATAAGGTTGCAATGTCTGGGATTACCCTAGGTTCCTTTTCACCTAAAATTGCTTTTAGCTTCTGATCATTCTTTAGCTTTGATGATGTTGTAGGCTTTTCAGAAGTAGCCATTGTACTAGGGGTTGGTTGTGGTGCCGACATAGAAGGATCGACGTGCACTGACTTTGATTTACCCACTAGATGTCTGATAGGAGATGTAGGTCTAATATCCAAGTGAGTAGATGGGAGGATGAAGTCTCCTGATAAGTCAACTTGATTCACATATTTAAATGACTCTTCATCTAATGGGACCACATGTACTTGTCCCTCATGCACATACTTGATGCATTGGTGCAAAATCGAGGGGATGCAATGCATGTCCCTTATCCATGGATGACCTAGGAGAATGTTGTACTGCATAGCACCTTCTAGAACATGGCACATCACCAAGATGGTTTTTAGCCCAACCTAAATAGGAAGGACTATTGTGCCTACTATCGAGCACAATGCATCGTTGAATGCTCATAGTATAAAAGTTGAGGCTACAATATGCGACTTAGGGAGGTTCAGGTTTCCTAAGGCTTTAGTGGTTATTATATTGATTGATGATCCTATGTCAATCAATACCTACTTGAAGGGAGTGTGATTAACACACATGATGATATGTAGTGATGGGTTCACTATAGTAGTGGATACCATTTTGATTTCATGATTGTAGAATCTGATCACGGGTTCTTACCACATAAGTTAGTAAAAGCTTTAAGATTTTAGGGTTGAAGTTCTATGGCTTTTAATATTTCCATTAATGTCTCCCTATGCCTAGGATATTGTTGTATTAGCTCATATATTGATAGCTTTTTTGAGGCTATCTATAGACTCTAGGTGAGTCTATTTTTTATTGTTACCATTGGTCTTGTTGGTGGGCCTGGAAATGGGTTCTATGTTGGCCTCTGTTGAGGTACAACTTGAATATGAATGGGTACTTTAGGAGGATCTAGTTGATTATACCTCCTATTTCTAGTGACCACATTCACCATACCTACAAATCCTTGAGTAGGTAGATCAATCCACACTTGGTTGACTTGTCCAACATGGTTCCTTGGTGGCTCATGATTTGGCAAGGGATCCTTGAAGATTCCCATATTTTTATTATCTAGTACCAAGGGATTATCTATTTATAGCTGATCCTTATCGATCATATTTTACACCATATGTTTAAACCTATGGCACACTTCTATGTCATGCCCCTTTTGTTTATGGTATGGGTAATAGTGATCTTCCCTAAACCCTTTGGGCTTAGGATGGTTAGGATCCAATAGTTGCACTTCAGGTAATCAAAGTACCTTAGCCTCACATAATTTATTGAATTGATCAAAGTCTCTAAAAATGGTGTAAAATGGTGAGGTGGGTGACATTGCTTATCTTTTCCCTGATTCTTATTACATTGATTGTACTACATAGGGGGAGGTTGTACCTGATAATTTTGTTGTTGTTAGCTTTTGTCCCCTTTTGGAAGGTTCAACATTACTTGATTAATAGGTGTAGGTTTGACCTGATGATTTTGATTCCTCATGTTCTTATTGTTCTAGTATTTCTTAGTTTGGAGTTTCAAGTCTCCTTCTTGCAACTTGATATCCTCAATGACTTTGGCTTGTACCAAAGCCTCTTTGAATGTTTGATACTCTTATAGTTGAAGCAAAAGTGAGATGTGTTTTACATAGCTTTTTGTAAAATTTAGGTTAATTATATGGTTGGGATGGAGAATGGAAGTTTGGCCATTAATTTTCTCCACCTATTTCCATAATCTATGATTGGCTCATCATCGTATTGCTATAAAGCAGCCAGATCAGTCAGATTGGTCTTTTTCTTGATGCCAAATGAGAAGCATTCAAGAAAGGCATTCACTAGTTGTTCAAAGTTGGTAATGTTGTGCCTTGGTAGTTGGTTGTACCATTCTAGGGTTGGGCCTAAAAGGGTGATCATGAAAGTCCTCAGTAGTAGGGCATCATTATTCTAAATCTGAAAGCACATATTCATGAAACTGGTCACATGTTCTTGTGCATCATCATCACCTTAGAATTTGTCTAGCTTAGGCATCTCGAAATGCTCAGGATATGCTGGACTAGGGATCAAGGGACACAAAGGCTGATTATGAATCTTATTTAGAGTAGGATTTTGGTAAGTCGTACCCTATTTCTCAAGAGATTTAATTTTCTCAACAAGGACTCTATACGCTTTAGAAGAAATGATTTCTTCTTCCCTTAGTGACCTCTATGGTGCAAGAGGTGGTAAATTTCTCTGAGATTGATATGGACGATTGTGCTCATCATCCACATCTATAGAAGAGGGTTTAGGATACTATTGATCTTGGCCATATCTTTTTATTCCTCATACTGACTATGCCCAGGTTGATCTAGCATTTGATGTTGTTGTTGCCTTGGAGTGTGCTAGGAAGTATGATGAGTGTGGTGCTTGACTTGCCTAGGGTGCAACTCTGGGTGTGATATAGCATGTCTATTGTTACACTGCTCCCTGTATTCACTAATGGGAGGTAGGTTAGCCCTAGCTAACCTATCCTCTCTCTTCACACTCCTTCTGATTGAGGATGCATTGCTCCCATAAGTGGTGCTCATACAAATATTGCCAAAGCAACATTTGTCATTATGTGTCATCTTGTTCGAGCCACTCATGCTCTACATGCAAATCCTCCAATTGATCTTGGAGTATTTGTTGTCTCTATCCTGAAAAAAGCCTATGTGCTTGATCTACGTGATCGACTGTGTAGGATCTTTGGCTTTGTAACTCTGTGCAAGGATTTTTATGAGTATGAGCTCCAACGGATTGGTCCACTACACTCTTGCCTTTGTCTATAAAGACTACATTGGTATTGTGTTGAGGCCTTTGTTCTATGCTTGCATGTGTGGATGGGGTGCATGTGCTATGGGGGTGTTTTGAGCATTCCCCTTGGGCTTGAGTATGCCTCTCTCTATCCTCACTATGTGTGCTCTCAGAATGAGAGTGGGTAGTAGAGGTCCTACACTCTAATATCTCCAAAACTTGATTTAGTCCATTGAGCTGACTAGTTCTCCAAGGTTGGTTAGGAGGTGTACCATTTACCCCAATAGTATTGAGATCTAGCACAAACCTCCTAGGTTTAGTGTGGTTTGGAGTCCTTGTGGGTCTATGATCTGATGCAACCCTTTCATCTTGCCCCTCATTGGGTGGATCTTGTCTATGTCTATCTTGTGATGATGGGGGTCTTGAACCACCCTCATTTCTATCATGAGAGGATCTTGTATTTTATCCTCTAATTGGGGTGTCTTGATGAGAACCCCCATGAGTTGTGTCATCACCTCTAATGCTACTTGAACATTGTTCAGGTGCATTCTGTGTGGGAGGCTCAACTTCATTATTTTGTGTGTTGGTTGGGGCATCGGTTTCCACCTCAGTCAGGGACCGAGGGTGGTGGCCCCATGTATTGACCATAGCTTGTGAATTATCTCGTATGTAAGTTTTAAGGTAAACAAAGTATACAATATGATTATCTCTTTTAAGTTTTCTTTGTGATCCCTAAAATTATTTTGTGCATTTTGATTTGTTGATAATATAATCTAACTCTTATCATGTTTTTCAAAAGTTGATGTTATACTCAAGATTGTTCAAAGGTTTTCACCTATATACTCACACTACAAACCTATAATGACTCAGGTTCTACCCACCAAAATATGGGAGATGAAATCCATACTCGATCGAGGTAGCATAGGTACTACCAACTCTCACCCAACACACCATAGTCAACTATACACCCTTCGAAGAGGAGTGTGTACAATTTTCTATGGATAGGATAGTTCTTGGATCGGCCTTGGCCATGAATGAGTCTCGATGATACAATTTCAGACAAGCCAACCGAGTGGTAATAACTTCCACTATTGGTCTTGATCAATGGGTTGGATGTGAAAGCCCAATGCCACTGATGTTTACTTTGGATCATGGTGTGTGTGTGTGTTATTTTTAATTTGCATGAAATAAATATGCATCAAGAAGCATTCAAATGATTTTTCTCTATATGCCTAGAAGGTACATTTTATCTTCAAAGAATGCACAATTAAATGCTATTTAATTTTAGAGAATGCAAATGCAAATTAAATCATGAAAATAGCCTTTGATCAGGCCTCAAGCAAGCATACCTAAACACATATATTAAATAGGGGTCACTATTCTGTATAGCAAGCAACAGACTCGACCACTATACATAATAGCAGTCAAAAATCCTAGCCACTATTAATAGTAGTAGCTAGAGTTCCTAGCTGCTATCTTTTGGGATAGCTAGCAGAACTAGACACTATTTGTAGTAGTAGCTAATCGAAACATAGAAAAAATAATGAATTTATGTTTTCACCTTTTTCTATGTGCACTAATTAATTCTACTACCTTTTAGAACACAAAATAAGCAAGAAAACAAAAAATGAGATAGGACCTCTTACCATGGAATCCTCATTCGATGGAGAAATAGGTTGTAAACTATTTTTGTCTATTTTTTTGCTAGTCTCTATCAATCATAGTGGCTGGGATGCTAGCCGCTGATGTCATCCATGGTTGGGACTGCTAGTCATTGTCGCTTAGAGCGGTGGTGCCTACAATAGGAAAAACATAAAAAAATTAGCAAAAAGCACAAAAATAGGGTTGGTCCCACCATGATCGCCACTTGTATGAAGGTAAAAACCATGCATCTACACTATTGTAAGCATATAACAAATTGACAATAATGAAATCAAGTAATCATTGCAAAAGATAAAATATATTCAAGAAACAGGGGTGCTCTTTTATTAATAATGATGAAGCTTGATTACAACTCCTCCCTCTTAGGGAGTCCCTCAATTTGATACAGTTATTACAAAATTTATGGACCCCTCAATGGGAAGAGATGCACTTCAAGGGTCTTCACTTCAACACCACTTTGCTTGAGGGCTTACTAGATGCCTCCTTCTCTAATGTCAAGAGGTAGGATCTTGAATGATGCCTTATCCTTGGAAATATTTGTTACCTGCATGCAAGGAAACAACAAGAAATATTAAAAGCATATGATACCTCTCAAGATGAGGCTTATTTCCAAGAAAATGCAAGAAATAAAGCTAATGTGTAAAGAATGCATGAAATGCATAAATGAAAGCAAATATGCCTATGAAACTGCTAATGAACCGTAGAAATGTAGTAAATATGATTAATCTATGCTAAAAAAAGTTGAATGCATGAAGAAAATAGGAAATCTATGACTAAATCAAAGGAATTTTCATGTCAAACCCTAGTTCCCGCTATTGCTCATAGCAACTATATCTGCTAGCCATTGTTGCAGTCAGTAGCTAAGCCTATGGTCCACTTTTGAAGATAGCAACCATGGGAGAAGTGTTCTACCTCTTAAATCTAGCTTGTTGATGCTCAATTTCCTTGATGAATTGATGGTCAAGGGTCGCCTGGGTGTCTAAACACAGATTTGTGGTTGAAATCTCTTGAATTCATGATGGATTGATGTGGAATGGCAAGCTTGCTCCTCAAGCTATTGGAAGCTCCATTGAAACAACAAAAGATGTCATTTCATAATTGGACAACATCTCACTACTTCTCAAGTGATGTGAAATGGCTCTACAATTCGGTAGGGCTTCAGTATATTCAATTCGTGATCCTAAATACCTCTTTGGGAGGTCTATAAATAGACTTTTCCAAATCCCAATATTGGCTTCTCAAGGAAGCCAAGATCAAGAATCAATTGGCTTGAGCATTTGGGAGGAACCCTCTAGAAGCTTCACAGCCCAAAACCACTCAAGAACCATTGCAATTTGGGTTGTTGCAACTGATTTTGCTCAGCTTAGGGACCCCAAGTTGGTTACAAGGCTAGTCACTCTCACTCAGCATGGCTAGGGGTAGGGTACCCTTAGTCGCTATCGATAGGTGCAACTAACACTTAGCCACTCTAATCATCAGTGGCTGGGATCTTAGCCACTAATGCCATTAACGGCTAAGGCTGTATAGGCCTAAACTACCTAACATGAGTGGTTAGAACCACTGCTTGGTCTTGGAAAGGTCCAAGCTCATTCATATGGTCTACAAAGGTGCCCATATGAGTAGTCCCCTAAACATGATGTGTTTTAGGTGTCTATAGGTCCCACCTAGCATGCCAAAAACTATTGGTTGAAAATTTGCCTATGTTTGATTATTACACCCAAGACTTGGCCAACATGGAATGATAAAGCAAGCTACAAAACTTAACTGGGTCAATTTATAAACAAGGCTAGATCATTTGAGGTTCTAACTAGCTAAAATGATAACGGGGATGGGAAAAGGGTGCTAAAAGAGATTAAATATAGTTGATGCTAGAAATTTTAATGGTATGCATTAGACAACAATAAGAAATTTATAAAGATCTTGAAATGAAGTAATTATTAAATCCTCCAAGTAGACCGACCAGTTTTAACATATATAAAATAACCTTTAATCAATATTTAGTTCCGTAGACTATCAATTCCAAAACTAGAGAACAAACACTTACAAGAATCTATAAATTAGAATTAATGTCATACATATTCATTTAGCTAAATAGAAACACTCATCCATTCATACATACATTTTTTGCAAGATGTTGAACCATATACCAAATAGATATTTCTTTTGCATTGCTCTTTGCAAAAGTATTTACACATGCAACTTGTAAGCACTTAAGAGTCAACCCTTAAACAAGAGGTCATAATTCTTATTTGTTATACCTCTATGGTTCAATATTTAGAAATACAAAAATATCTTTATTAAATCTATTACAATAGAATGCTAGGCTTCCAAGCTTGTAAGCCTATCGTGTAGCACCATTGGTCCAAAGATAGAATAGAGTGCTTAACTTCTAACCATAGGTTAAATGGTCTATGCATGCAGATGAGTAGTGGTGATGAACTTGAAATCTGTTCCATCCTTCATTCTTTTGGGATGCTTGTCACCATTTATCTTGCAATGGCCATAGCATACTAAAACTCCTATAGAAGATTATATTTGATGTAACTCATGGTGGATGTAACATAGAGAGATGTCACAACACCATGTTCTCTTTGCACCTCTGGGCCTCTCCTTCTTTGGAAATTGTAATGTGATAACAAGTCATGATGTCACACCCTTTTCCTTGCCTTGAATATTTATAGACTCTTACAACCATGACATGGAGACGTGTCATAGTGCCATGTCTTCATTTTATATTATGAGCATCTAGATCTTCTGCCATCATGATGTCACGGTGCTTTTCACTAGTGATCCATTTTAGGCCTTGATAATCATGATAAATATTCATGTCATAATTTTGTGATACTTCTCTTCCCTCAAGCCTCTTACAGTCTAATAATTATGACATGGAAATAAGTTGTGACATCACATCAATTCTTCACTTTGAGTCTCCTTAATCATCTGCAACTATGATGTTGAGTCATATCATGACATTGTGCCCAACTCTACACTTGTAACTTTTTAGGCATGACATCACATCAATTCTTCATATTAAGTCTCCCTTTTTGTTTATGATTGTGATGTTGAGTCATGTCACAATATCATGCTTAATTATACACTTGGAACTTTCTAGGCTATTTGCGACCGTGACATCAAGACACATCATGATTTTTCACCCAACCTTTAGACTTCAAAATTTTTAGAGTCTCATCACTCTATTTTTCTTGATGTAGTCATTTTGACCTATAGACCCCTCCTTTGGGGGGGTATTTACTATTCCTATAGCATTACCTATTGCCAATCTATCATCATAGGAAGACATTTTTGTTTTTTGTGTCGTATTCCTTAAAAGAGGTTGCATGCAACCCAATATTATTTGGATTCCATTTCATCTACTGTAGTTTTTTAGAAGTAGAGTTTAAAAAAAAACACTAAAAAATAAACATAAAACAAAAAAATCAAAATAAAAAATAAAAAAATAAAATAAAAGTGTTTTCTTGTTTGTTTTATCTTATTGTTGCTTGTGTAGTTTAGAAAGTGCTTGAAAGCATTATCATGGATCTTTATGCATCATTTTCCTAGTATATTATCATAACATGTAGCCAATCTCAATAATGATCTTACGCTACTAATCCATCACCCATAGCCATGAATCATTTTCAAGATCCATAAGACCTTGTCATCCTCGAGTGGTAACATGACCATCTTGGCTCAAATATCATCCATAACTCCACTAAACCCAACACATAAGGCTCCCCCATTCAAAATTCACCCATAGGTCATGAATATGATCAAGATATGGATTAATAGGATTAGGATACCTTGCACACTTTTTATAGGGACAACTACATCCAAGCTGAAACATCTAGGAAGTCCCTATCCTACATTTGCATATTATATTGACCTATGATTCCCTTATATCAATATCAAGAGTACAACCCACAAAAATATAGGGAAATTCAAGCTACCCTAGTTGATAATCCATGGATGAGCCTTAAGTATGATCATTTTAACATGTACACTTCTTAGGGTCATAACAATGCTACCATATTTTCTCATGCATTCATCATGTTAGCTCATGGTTCTAGGTATTATAATATTAATACTATCACTATACCTTATGATAGATAGTACAATAAAGGATGGTGTGATTCAATACATCTTTATTACATGAAACCCATCCTACGACATCAATATCAAGTCAATGCAAGCTCTCGTAATCCTAAAATACAAGCTATCGATCTCTATGGGGATGAGGTGAAAAATATACCTATATGTGTCACTCACATATGTATGAATAGACCCCATACAATCAATATAGTGAATCAAAAATAGGTACCCAAGACAACCCTAGAACATCAATTGAAATGAATGATACATTAGAGGTTACCTACAACTATGCAATAAAGGCATTCGATGCAATAACACCCAGGGTACCAAGCACAACATCACAATATTACACCACATCCAAATAAAAATATTCCACATTGACCACACCCAAATCAAATTTACAATCAACATCATAGACCACCACCCATACACCATAAGCAACCTCATTCACTAGAATGCTAACAAGTGTACCCCTATCAACAAGATCATGAATCCTATGAGGAATAACAACTAGAGTATCAAGAACCAATTGATACGTATCCTAAGGCAACATATGGTAACATGCCTATGACAACACTCACCAACCACCTCATCAATAATATAATATTCCAACTCATCAAGGTCAAAGGTGAGCAAATGGTATCATCTCATTAGAGGTCTATAAAATTTTGACAAATCACCTCAACTCTTTAAAAAAGAAATCCTCAAGATCAGGTTACCAAAAACCTACCCTACAGTAGCTCACCAATAAACCTCTCCATGCATCTGTTCCATCACTTCCCTATCCTAAGCACCTCATGAATAACATAAAATTATACTAATAGGGGGGGTGAACAATATAAGATAAAACTTTTCATTTTTTAATTTAAATGATAACAACAATAATATCAATGAAGTAAATGAAATAATACACAAATCATCACACATATGAGAGACATAGATTTAACGTGGTTCACCCAATGTGGGATACATCCACGGAGAAATATTGCTTATAAATTTATCAACAAATATCATGGGCACCAACCCACAGGAGAAACCAATCCCCTATTATAATGTTCATGGACTCCAATCCACAAGAGATACCAATATCCTCTCAAGTTCTATGGACATCACTCCACTTTGTTTTGGTTTTGTGGACACCATTCCATAGGAGACACCAATACCCTCTACTCTAGTTTTTTGGAAACCACTCCACTCTATTTTGGTTTTGTGGAAACCACTCCATAGGAGACACCAATCCCCTCTACTCTAGTTCTGTGGACACCACTCCACTCTATTCTAGTTTTATCTTCAGCTCTGCTCAAAATCTATCTTCAAATCTACTCAAAATCTATCTTCAACTTATCTCAAACTCTATCTTCAACTCAACTCAAGCTCTATCTTCAACTTAGCTCAAACTGTCTTCAACACTGCAAAAAAAACCTTCATAACTTACTCATTAAAACTTGCTCAAATATTCTTACTAAACTTGCTTACATATGCTCACAAAACTTGCTCAAATATGCTCATAGATATTGCTCAAACTTGCTCATAAAAACTTGTTTAAATCTACTCATAGATCCTGCTCAAACCTGCTCATAGATCTTGCTCAAACCTTCTCATAAAAACCTGCCCATATCTACTCCAAACCTTTTATACAAACAATTTTCATCGATTCCCAAATCTTTCATAATGATGTCATCAAGTTCTTTATCTATTTTTCAACGTGCTTTCCTCAACTAGATAAATTTAGACATATTCTACCCTGAATTCTTTTATCTTCATGAATATACAAAAAATTATATTCCCTAAACAAATGCTCAATATGTTCTCCACATTCACATGTCTCATATTTATTACATTTTAAAGGTATCTCTAGTCTATAACTTGATTATTGACCTGGTAATTATTGATTTCTACCTTCACCTAAAAAAAAATCATTATGCACAAATCTATCATTTTCATCTACTCTCAAAATCAATCATGAACAATGTACAAATGTGCTTCTCAAATATAATCTATAACCCTTTCATATTTTCTCCCAATTTCAAGCTTAACCAATGCACAAGTTTTCTCACAAATATAATTTATGACCCTTTTCACATTTATTTCCAATTTCAAGCATAACCAATGCACATTTTTTCTCACAAATCTGATCTATGACCCTTTACACATTTATTACCAATTCCAATAAAAAACAATGCACATCTAATAATTCCTTATTTCTCCAACCATATGACAACAGAAAATATTTTCCTCAACCAAAACCACCTTGAGAAAGGAATTAAATCACCATACCTCTAAATCTGCCTCAATGATGATGAGCTTCTCAAACCTGTCTTGACAAAGTAATTTTATTTTTTATCCTTCAAAGATCTGGTTAGTAATTTTCTATTTCTTGCACAGATAGTAAATCATCCACAAAAACCTTCCCAAAAATGTGCACAATAAAGCTTGAAAATGATACCTTATATCTCCTTTTTAATATATAAAAAAAAATATTTTAAGAATAACTAAACCCTTAAATTTCCTTTTTCTATCATGTAGAAATACAATTAAAAATAAACCATAATACACCTTATATCTCCTTTTCTAACATGCAACAATTACAATTTCAAAATAATACCCAATACACCTTATGTTTATTTTTCTCATGCAAAAATTACAATTTCAAATAGTCCTCAATACACCTTATATCTCCTTTTCTAAATTAAATTTAAACAAAAATTTTGCCCTTATTTTAACCAACAAACCCAACGAACTATCTCCTTTTCACATAAAATTTAAACAAAAAATTTTGTCCATTTTTTAATCAACAAGCCTAGTGAACGCAAAGAGAATTGAAATCCTATCCTTTGCCAATGCGGTGTCCTAGTGTAGACACCTAAAACACGTCGTGTTTAGGAGAACTACTCATATGGGCATCCATAGACCATGTGACTAAACCTTGGGACCTTCCAAGTGCCAAAAGTGGTTTTCACCACTCATCTGGGGTAGTCTTAGCCCATCCAAGCCTGGCCGCTATGAACCAGAGTGGTTGAATCTTGGCCATTGAAGCTCAGAGTGGCCAAACCCTAGCCACTACAGATGATAGCGGCTAAGCTTTAAAATGCAATTTGCCACCAAAATAGCCTAATATCAGGTGGAAGTGGTAGTTTGCATGCAATAAGGCCGAGCGGGGATAACTTTGCATTCCTCCTCATAGCCAGTTTACATGAGAGACTCAAGTCTAGGTTTAGACATCAGTTTAACTAGCCTTCAAACATAGAAAAGACAAAACTTCTCATGCTAACCTCTAGTGTGCATGCAGAATTCAGTCCTAGGGTTGGACATTGACCTAGGGTTTCAAAGACATTATAAGGTGCAAACCTAAGAGCACCAAGGGAGAATTTAGAGACTTTTTGCAGAGATACAATCGAGGAGAGATTTTTGAGACTTGGAGAGCTTTTCTTGTAGTGAAGCCCTATCGGATCGAAGAGCAAATTGGAGCACCTTTTAGGAGCAACGAAGTGCTGGCCGACTAAGGGGTTATCATCTACAGGATATTCAATACATCAGACCAAAAATGACAATCATTTCAACATCAGCAACAAGCCTAGATCCATAGCCTTGGAGCAATAGAGACATGTTTTCATCTTAGCGGCCACTATCTCGGACAGTGGCCCGTAGGCCTAGTCTAGGGTTCTTAGCATTAGTTTCTTTCATTTAGCTTATTACATGTTTTCACGCCATTAGCATAGATCTAATTTATTGCATTCATAGCATTAGTTTCTATTATCATTGAGCATCTTCCTATTTATCATTAGGGTTATTTCTAACAACCTCATCCGGGGAGGCAATCTCGGATAACTGAGCGTTTGTTGTTGTTTTCATGCTTGCAGGACTACAGGTTCACTGGATAGGTTATCAACATACGAAAGCAAGAGGATCCCTCTAGGAGCCAGACCTAGAGAAGGAGGCATCTGTAAGCCCTCATACAGTTCCGTGTGCATCATCGGGAAGCCTACGAAAGTGCACCACCCCTTGCAAGGGGATATCATACATCTGCTGCCCCTATTTGTAAAATATGTATCAAATGAAGGGAATCCCTCAGAGGGATCTATATGTAACCAAACTTGATAAAAAGCAATAAAAAGCATTATCTATTCATTTCTTCATATTTTGGTTGTATCTTTCATTTTAATGCATGATTAAGTAAATAATATTCACAAATAGAGTAGTGGACGGTGCACCGCTTCCCTGGGGTCACTACAGATGGTGATCATGGTGGGACCCCCACCAAGTTTTTATTTTCTACCACTTTATTGATCCATGTTTTTGTGTGCAGGTTTAGCCACTCTATTCTACAATGGCCAAAAATTAGCCACTCTAGTCTACAACATCTAGAAATCAGCCACTCTTGCTAATAACAAGCATAAATCAGCCACTCTGGTCAACAATGACTAGAATTGGAGTGCAACAGAGGACTAAATATTGGTTCTCTGAGCTAGATTTGAGGTTGGTACAACTTTTTTGATGATTTATGGTTCTCTTTCTGCTTCTATTTTCCTAAAATAGTGAAATTAAGACACATTTCGATTTGGAAACTAAGGAATAGAAAGGAAAGAACTTGCATCTTGCATATCTTAGGGTTTTCTTAGATTTCCACTAGGCATTGCTAGGAACAATGACTTATGCTTGTAAATTCTACCCTAGAATCCAACATGCTAGAAATCATGTGTTGGTTTGCTTGCTTTGAGGCCCTGCTAGAGGCCATATTTGCACAAAATAGAGTGCATCCATGAATCTCATACTAGTTATGCATCTTTCTGAAAAGTGAAACATCATTTATATCAGGCATATAGGAAAGAGTCATTGCTGTTGTATGATGCATTTTACTTTATGCAAACTTAAAATGAATCCCACACACACACACACATGTTTTAAACATTGGGGAGTTGGATTTCATCACCAACCCTCAATTCAGTCCGGTGACATTGGCATTCATCTCCTTCCACCGGCTTGCCCCCTAGATCTTTCTAGAATGGAATAAGGAACTTCTTTATAGTGGTACTAAGTTACTCATGTTCAAACTGTCTCCCACTATTGGAACAATCATTGGTTCAGAGTGGAAGAGCTAGGCGAACCCCCCACTGGGACTTCAATGGTGTACCCTAGTTTCTTTTGAGAAAATCATGTTTGGCATGGGTGTTCTTGATTCCCACTATGGATGAGTCTCCTCATTCTAAATCCAAAACAAGAGCAAGAAAACAAGAACAACAACACATCAAAACATAGCAAATAGTTTAGGGCACACATAAATTGGTAATCAAGATAAACACTTGCTTGATATTGTTTGGCTATCTCTAATTGCAACATAAAAGACTAATTCACAAGCACAATGGTCAAAACTAGAAGTAAACATCCTCGGTCCAACATCGAGGTAGAATCTAAAGCAACACATACCCATAGGTGAAGTCGTAGTAACATTGAAACACCTACTCATAAGACCATGGGATGTAGTTCCATGAGCCTAAGGGGTGATAACTCAACCCTTGGGGGTTCTCCTCGAGAAACCCCACCTAGGGAGTCACATCATGGAACTAAGTCACAAAAACACAAAGAGGCTTCATGGCCATCATCATCAAGAAGACACAGGGAGGCCTCAAGGCCCTCCTCTCAACACACAAAAACTTCTCAAAGACATGAGGAGGCTTCAAGAGCTTCCTCCCCACATGGACATAAAAGGGGTTCTAGACCCAACTCTTCACATAGGGATGATGAGGTTTCCCCACCTCCATCCTCATGGAGAAAATGTGGGGCCACAAAGCCCTCATCACCAAAAAGACACACAAGAGTCACAACATCTCAAACTTCACATGAGACATTGAGAATAGGTCTACCCACTAAAGGGCAAGAAACTAGAGCTACATCCAGTCATAGACATCAAATAGAAGATACCCTTCACACAAGAGGAAGGATTCCAATATATCATGACCTCATTGGAGTAAATGGCACCCCATGGGATCAGCCATGGAAAACAAGATAGTTAGATGAGTTGGATCGGTTTCATTCGAGAACAACTCCTAGAACTATAGCCATAGAAAATTCTGCATCTGGAAGTTCACAAAGTGTAACTTCTAAATGCACCACTCAACCTGGGGATGCTTCAAAGTGACCCCATAGTACACATATAGATTCTGATCATAGAGGCACTTATCAACACACTGAACAAGTTACATTAACTAGCAAGAGCAAAGAAATAGTGGAAACCCCTTCGAGGAATCTGCGAGTCAGAACCACAAGAACAGAATCAGACAAACATGAATCTTCTTTAACAGCGCAATCTGACCACATGCGATGGTTAGAAAATATGTTGCACAAAGAGTGAGAGCTAGTGGAAGCTCTCGAGCATGATAAACAAAGAGAAAGGCTTTTGCACCAACATGAGCAGTGTTTAAGGGAACAAGCTGAGCAGCTAGCTCATATAAACCTACAAGAAAATGGTAGTGATCACCCAAGAAATGAATGCACTGACTCACAACAAGAAGGGCACATTAGGCAAGAAGACAGCCCACAATGAAACCACCACTCAAATCATGAACAAAATCAAACTGGTGGAGAAAGGGTAAACATGATAAATCAGGATCAAACACATCCTAAATCCCCTCATAGGAGGGAGGAGAATAGAACAAGTCAAGTGGATAATGGGTTACCTCCATTACCACCATGAGTGGGCCTACAAGAAGAGGAACTCCTCGCCTCAAAGGCATTCCAGGCACTCACTAAAAAAATGAAATCCTTTGAGAAGCAAGATACGGCTAGGAACCAACCAACATTGAGTAAAATACACAACCAACCATTGTGCCCATCAGTTCCTAGCCCTGCATATCCTAAGCACTTTGAGATGCCTAGGTTAGAAAAATTCAAGGGTGAAGAGGATGCACAAGAGCATGTCACCAATTTTATCAATGCATGTTTTCATCTTGAAGACAATGATGCTCTTATGCTAAGAACTTTCATTATGACATTTTTGGGTGCTGCCACTCAATGGTTCAACCAACTTCCTAAGCACAACATATCCACTTTTGAACAACTAGTAAATGCTTTCCTAAAATATTTCTCCTTTGGTGCTAAAAATAAGGTGAACCTTTCAGACCTGGCCAACTTAAAACATTATGATGATGAGCCAGTAATGGAGTATGGGGATAGATGGAGAAAATTCATGGTAAAGTTATCATTCTCCATCCCCATAGAAGAGATTGTCCGCATGTTCACCAAGAGTTGTTCTAAACACATTTCCCTCTTGCTACAACTTCAACAATATCCTTCATTTGAGGAAGCCTTGGCACAGGCCAAACTCATTGAGGACATAAAAGTAGATGAGGGAACCATTAAGCTCTAAAACAAGGAGTGGAACAAGAATGGCAAGAATGACAAATACAAGTAGAAGTAGGGCAACCCTACTCTAGTTAATCAAGTCGTATTAGCTGCACCTAAGGATGGGGCTACGTAGCAACCCCAGAATTATCAAGCACAACCTCCACCAGCCAATTACGATCAAAAGAACAATCAAGGGTGAAACAGAGAATGTAAGCCACCTCGCTACTTTACACCTCTGTCAGAATCAATGCAATCAATTTTCAACCAGTTGAGTGAGGTTGGGAAGATCAGATTTCTTGATGTACCTCTTTTAGATCCCAACCATCCTAAGCCAAAAGGATATAGGGAAGATCAATTTTTCCCTTATCATAGAATACCGGGGCATGACATTGAAGTATGCATGGGTTTCAAGAACCAGGTGCAAAATATGATTGAAGTAGGAGAACTTAAAGTTGACAACCCATTGGCTCCCAATAATAGAGATATGGGCATATACAAAAACCTACTACCAAACCATGAGGTCCCTAGAGGGCAAGGTGCCCAAGTCAATCAGGTCCGAATCGATACACCTACCCATGGATGCATTGGGATGGTTGAAATTGTCAATATAGCCACCAGGACTAGATGATATGGTCAACCATAGCCTCCTGTGGCTCCCATTAATGTCCTAGCTACACCTAGGTAGAGGTAGGGGTAAAACAACCTTCCAGGTCCACCAACCCGACCTGTGGTAATTGTTCGGAGTAGACTAGAACAAAACTTACAAATGACTCTAACCAAGTTATCTATCTATGAGCTCATACAATAGTCCCCAAAGCATAGGGAGACTTTGATGGAGATTTTGAGATCAATTGAGCTCCAACCACAAGACCCCAATGCATTCACACATTTTGTGGGACAAGTACAACAATGCCAAGAACCTATAATCCAATTTTATGATCATGAGATTAAGATAGTACCTACTGCCTTACCAGACCCTCCACTGCACATTGTTGCTTCAGTCAATGATTTACCTTTCAAGTGGGTCTTGATCGATACAGGTTCATCAATCAACATCATCACAACAATAGCAATAGGGCACCTTAAGATCCCCAAATCCAATATCATTCCAAGAGCCTACACGTTGAGAGCTTTCAATGATGCTTTATGCTCTACTATGGGAATGATAGTCCTACCCATTAAGGTGGGGCATAAGACCATCCCTATGATGTGTCATGTCTTGGAAGGGGCTATGCAATACAACATCCTCCTAGGGCATCCCTGGATAAGAGATATGAAGTGTGTTCCTTCGATTTTACACCAATGTGTCAAGTATGTGCATGATGACAAAGTCTATGTAGTGTTGGCTGATGAAGAGCCATTTAAATATGTCCATCAGGTGGATCTTCTAGGATATTTTATGATTCCTTCCACCCACCTGTATGTAAGACCTTCATCTCCAACTACGCAACTAGATGACATAAACAAAGGGGTATGAAAAGACCCATCCACATCAGCACCTCCTCTTGCACCCAAAACAACTGATGCTTCTAAGAGACCATCAATGTCAAAACCTAAAGATAATCAGAAGCTAAAGGTACCCTTAATCGAGGAAGAAAATCCCAAGGAATTGCCAACTATAGCCATTGCAGAAATCCCAAGTCCCATGGAAGAAGAAGATTTCTAGAATCAAGTCGAGGAAATACTAGAACCCACTTCGCCAGTGTCATCTGTAGGGTCATCCACATCACATGCGATGATACACTTGGCAAGTATAGGGATAGGAGAGTACCTTGTGTAGAACATAACATTCACACCCTTCATTGAGTCTGCATGAGACATGGGATGACCAAAATACCTGAGACCACCAGTGGGAATAGTGGTTCCACTTGGAATCCCTCCCAACTAGACCAACTTTATCTATGCTGGCCTAGACTACACCCATAAGTCTTCAGACATAGAAGAGGACAATGATGAACTATTCACCATTAATGTTCATTACCTCTCCAATCCTAAGTTTTCTCTAAGCTACTTTGAACATTACCATTGGCATGGCTACGGTCTTGGTATATATGAGCAAGGGCGTAGGCATCCATGCAAGCCATAATACCAGCTTCCCACTGACAATTTTGGGTTAGGCTACCACATCAGAGGTCAAGATGACTCTCTAGAAGCATCCTTGGATAGATTAAGCTTGGGGTTAGGAGAAGACATCAATTTTATTCCTTATCACCCACCAAGTACAAGACATCTGATCAACAGATAAGTGGTCATGGTAAACATACCACCACCAGATATTTATCATCCAAACTTCTCAATTGATGCCACCCCTATAGGTTGCACCTTGTGGGATGAAGAGTGAGAAGAAAATGGATATGTGGCAAGCAATGATGAAGTACAGACAAGCTTAGCCTATCATGGGCCTCACTATTTACAAAGCCTTTCTTGGTCCAGCCACAATGAGAGTGGGTACATATCGGATGAAAGTGGCTATGAGTTAGAGGACTCAATGGAAAGAGCCTACCTAGGGCCAAGGTAGTGGCCCCATAGCTTGGGGCAAGACACTAATGCAAATGGCATCTTCATAAGTGATGAAGAATATGAGGATGAAATAGAGATGGCCTACTTGGGGCCAAGACATGTGCCCCTTGTCTTGGGGCCACATACCAATGCTAATGGTTTTTGGATAAGTGATGATGACTTTGAATATGAGACTGAGATGGCTTATCTTGGGCCTCACCACTTGTGGCAAGTCAACATGCTGGTAGAAAGAGAAGCGACATTTCATGCCATAGACCCTGGCTTGTAGTTTTTGGGGAGACCTATCGACTTAAATGCCATTTACCATGCAATCAATCCCCCTCTACCTACGTTCAGAGAGCTCTTGGAACCCAATGATCCTATTATCCGGCCTACTCATGGGCTAGATCCAAAAATTCCTTTTCCTCTAGAGCCTCATCATGAGCATGAGGGAGAAACCTATGAGACAATATTTCACCCATGTGGTCCTAGAGATTTCATTCCATCCATCAATACAATCTCCATTGATTTGACCACTCCACTTCATAACCTAGCAGATCCTACCAAACCATTGTATCTTGATATAGATGCTATTGATTGGGATCACATTGATTCGCCTATAGAGCCTGAAGATATTTTCCCTAGTGAAGAGATGTTACAACCATTTCATTTTGCATCAGGCTGTGCATATGATGTATTCCATGCTGGTTTGGATCCTGAGTCAGTAGGACCTATAAATCCTATCGATGACATTCATTTGATACCCATGCCTCACCAGCTAGAGGATGGGTCACATATGGCTATAGAAGCAACTTTCGAGGTGGACATCAGTGATGATCCTACTCAACCAAAGAAATTCAAGTTTGGAGAAATTCTATCTCCAGAGGAACAAGCCATCATAATCCCTCTCCTCAAGGAGAGGCCAAACCTTTTCTCTTGGACTTACAAAGACATGCCAGGGCTTGATCCAAAGTTAGTTGTTCACAACCTTTCATTGGATCCCATGAAGAAGCCAGTCAAGAAAAATCTGAGGAAAATGCATCCAACCATCGCTTTGATGGTGAAGAATGAGTTACAAAAACTATTGGATGTGATTTTTATCATTCCTATTGACTATCCTGAATGGGTCTCGAACATGGTGCCCATGGGAAAACCCGATGGAAGAGTCCATATTTGCACAGACTTTCGAGACTTGAATAGGGCAACTCCAAAGGACTCATTCCCATTGCCTAACATAGATGCTCTTGTTGATGCCACTATAGGTCATGAGATGCTCTCCCTAATGGATGGTTTTTCTAGGTACAATCAAATCAGAATTAAACTTGAAGACCAACACAAAACCACTTTTATTACTCCATGGGGAATATTTTGTTACAAGGTGATGCCATTCGGCCTTAAAAATGTTGGTGCCACATATCAATGGGCCATGACATACATATTTCATGACTATATGCATAAAATATTAGAGGACTACATGGACGACTTACTGGCTAAGTCTTTATTGTGACAAGAGCATGCTGAGATCCTTAAGAAAGTCTTCAATCACCTCATTGAGCACAATGTCATATTGAATCCTAAGAAGTGCATATTTGGCATAACTTCTGGTAAACTCTTGGGGTTCATCATTTCTAAGAGAGGCATTGAAGTCGATCCTACAAAGGTAAAGGCTATATTGGAAATGGCCACCCCTACCAACATTAGGGAGTTGAGAAGCCTACAAGGCAAGGTAGCATCCATCAAATGATTCATTGCTCAATTATCAAACAAGTGTCGACCCATGAATCGGCTGCTATGCAAAGGAGTCCTTTTTCATTGGGATGAAGAGTGCCAACAAGCCTTTGTAGAGATCAAAACTTACCTGGAAACACCATCGGTATTGGCTCCACCAAGGCCAGACGTACCATTTTTACTATACATATCGGCTACTAATTTTACTTTGGGCACCATGTTGGCCCAAAAGAATGCACAAGATAAAGAGCAAGCCATATATTACATCAGTCGCACCTTGGTGAGTTATGAGCTAGGGTATGCGTATGTAGAAAAGTTGTGTTTAGTAGTGGTATTTGCAACCAAAAAGTTGTGACACTACATGTTGAGCCATATGACCTACGTTATATCAAAACAAAATCCTTTGTAGTACATGATGAACAAGACCTATCACAATACACGTACTACAAAGTGGATCATGCTATTGATAGAATTTGATCTAGAATTCATAAGCCAAAATTCCATCAAGGGATAAGTCATAGCTGATCAATTAGTAGAGGCACCTCTTCAGGATAGCAAGCCTCTCACCATAGAATTTCTTGATGATGTAGTCTTTGCATTATCAAATTTTCTTGAACCCAAAGAACCTAAGAAATAAAGAGACATGGCATTGTTCTTTGATGGTTCGAAGTGTGAGCAAGGGGGTAGAGTAGGGATTGTATTTATCACACCATAGGGTGCTCCATTGCCCTTATCATTCAAACTAGACTTCCCTTGCACAAACAATAACATCGAGTATGAGGCCCTAATATTGGGACTCCAAACAACCATCACAATGGGCATTAAAATATTGAATATCTTTGGTGACTCCTTGCTCATAGTTAATCAAGTCAAAGGATTGTTCCAATGTAGGTGCCCACTCCTGAAAGCTTACAAGGAGCTTGTTGACACTTACCTAGCTCGACTGGAATGGTATGACATCGAGGCAATCCCTCATACATCAAATATATTTGTAGACACCATGGCATATTTGGGATCCTTAATCCCTCAGAATCCATCTATAGATTTCACAACCATTCACGTTAAAGTGCTCTCGCACTCAATGATACAACGTGAGGCTATTGATAATCAAGAGTCAATCAACATGATCAATATTGAACCAAATCAGGATTGGTCCTTCAGAGCTAGATATTTCTTGCGAATGACACCTTGGGGGTCTTTGATCTCTCAAGGTCCTATGGAGTGTGGTACAACCATTCACCATAGGGTTGTTTCTCAATCTGTATTCATGAGTTCTAGAATGTAGGAGGAACATGCCATATTTTCTATAGAAGTTGTGGCTTATCAGGATTGGCTTTCCTAGTTATGAGATTTCCTAAAGCTTGGAATGGTACCACAAGGCCTATCGCATGTTGAAATATGAACATTTAAATAGAAGGCAACAAGGTACATCTTATTGGGAGAGATCCTTTATAGATGAGGTTATGATGGAATGCTCCTTCATTGTCTTGAGCCATAGGAAGCATCTTGGGAAATTTTGTAGGCTCACGATGGTACGTGTGGTGGTCACTTCAGTGGCATGGCCATCATTAAGCACATCTTGAGAATGGGTTACTATTGGCCCACTATGGAAAAATACTATTGTGAGTATGTCAAGAAATGCATTAAATGCTAGCATCACGTGAACCTCACACATTTGCCATCACAAGCCTTGCAACCCATCCAGGTAGCATGGCCCTTCTCATAGTGGGGACTAGACTTAGTCAGGAAGATCTCACCCCCATCCTCAGGCCAACACACGTTCATCATAATGGCCACTGAGTATTTCACCAAATGGGTCGAAGCGATCCCCTTGACATCGACAATTGGACCAAGGATTGCGGAGTTTATACTCCACAATATCATAAGTCATTTTGGGGTCCCTTCAAAAATAATATCGGATAATGGGCCATATTTCAAAAACAAAAATGTGCATGCTTTGATGAACAAATACCATATTCAACATAGTTTTTCAACACCCTATTATCCACAAGCAAATGGGCAAGCAAAAGCCTCAAACAAAATAATAGTCTCCATCTTGAGGAAGATGATGAAAGATAATCATAAGGATTGGCATCTACAATTACCTCTTGCATTATGGGCATACAGGACTAGTGTGTGGACGCCCACTAGGGCAACACCATTTTCACTTGTATATGGCATTGAGGCCATCATGCCCCTAGAGTTGGAAATTCCAACCTTGCGCATAGCATTGAAGGACTTCATAGATGATGACACCGTACGACAAGCCCACCTTGATCAATTAACGCTTCTTGATGAACGTCGATTCAATGCCTTGGAGCATCTCCATGTTTATTAGGATCACCTTGCATGAGCCTACAATAGTAAAGTCCACTTAAGAGAATTCAAGGTTGGAGATCTTGTGCTCAAAGAAAACCAACAAAACTCAAATCTACCATCGCACCTATGAGACAAATTTGTGGTAAATTGGATAGGTCCGTACATAATCTCAAAAAGGGTTGGGCCTGGAGCATATCACCTCACATCATTGGATGGTGTTGAAGAGCCTGAGCCTCTCAATATCATCCATTTGAAGGAATTCTATACATAAAATACAAAAATATTCAAATATACATAAAATACAAAAACATTCAAATATGTCATAAAATTACAAACAAATCATAAAAACATAAAATATTCAAAAACAAAATGCTCCAAGGGTATCTTCATGTCGCTTGGTCAAAATAAATTAAAAATCTCCAAGGGTATCTTCATGTCGCTTGGTCAAATTCAATAAAAATGCTCCAAGGGTATCTTCATGTCGCTTGGTCAAAATCAATAAAAATGCTCCAAGGGTATCTTCATGCCACTTGGTCACCTCAATAAAAAATGCTCCAAGGGTATCTTCATGCCGCTTGGTCAAATCAATTAAAAATGCTCCAAGGGTATCTTCATGTCACTTGGTCAAATTCAATCAAAAATGCTCCAAGGGTATCTTCATGCCGCTTGGTCAAATTCAATCAAAAATGCTCCAAGGGTATCCTCATGCCATTTGGTCAACCCCTAAAAGCCCCAAAGGCACAATAAGCCCTTTGGTCAAAAAATAATCAAAAGTACAAAAACAATGCAAAATAATCAAAAATACAAAAACATTTGCATCTTACATTTGCATCCACATAGTTGCATCACATTCATATCCATTGCATTTGCACATGTTATGATCACAATCTTGCAAATGATGCCACAGTTTGTATCACAACCACAAATACTCAAATCCATCTTCATCCATTCATCCATGTGTGTAACTGTGTTTTTCAACACAACCATTCTTGTTGCTATAAAGAATAGGCTAAGGTTTTTCAGTCATTCAACCATATCTAGTGGTCTTATCAGCTTTTGTGGAAAGCCATCTTGATTAGTAGAGGGTAAGGTCTAGTCGTGAATGCCTCAGATATTTAGGATCCCATCACTAATTAAAAACACTAAAATCCTAGTTGGTACAAGGGAAATATGAAAGCTGCAAAAGTGGTCTAGGTTACCTTAAGCAAAAAGGGTCTTCCTTGCTTATCCCCCTGTGTGACCGGTTCAAAGGTGCTGAGAATTGGCAAAAGGACAAGTTCCACCCTACCCAGAAACAAGTGATTATCATCACTACATAAATCCCTTGCTTTCATTAAAACAAGCAAAAATCCCAAAATCAAGCAAAAGTCAAAGTCAAAACAAACAAGTGATTTTCATCCCTACATAAGTCCCTTGCTCAAGAGAAAAATCAATCAAAAATAAATAGTGATTTTCATCACTAAGCATGAGCAAGTATCCCAAATAAAATGAAGAAAATAAGGGAATGGAGCTTGAATCCCTGGAATTCTCAGCATTGTACAAAACCGAAAGGTGATCCCCATTACAGGTTTGGTGTACAACCATGCCTGGCAATGGTGATACCCTTACGCATGATGATATGTCTATCACAATAGCATCTTGCATTTGTGTAGACCAATGTTTGCATGTGGATGAGCTAGCTTTGGGTAACTCAATACTGCCTAGTGGTATAGTCCAACTAAGTCCAACATAGGATCAGATGAACACTTGAGGATCCCCGATCTTAGCAATGGGCTGAAAGAATCCCACCTGACATCGAAGGAAATGCTTGAGTTCTATCTAAATATATTCATTTGCACACATAGGGATAATGAATCTCTAGGTCCATGATGAAAGCCTTGCTTTTCAAAAGTCTTGTATGGTCAGTACGCAACTATTGATAGGGTAACTAGAGTGTTTGAGTCTCAGGAAAAGCCTCAAAACTTCCTATATGGCAACAAATCATATCATCAATCACATCATCAATTTTCTTTATGAGGTTTTGTGAATTAAAAGGTATTAACAAAGTAGGCTAGATACTAGATGGATGTCAAAAATGATATTTAGATGGCCACTGACTATTTTGTATCTTTTAAATTACAAAATCTTATCAAGAAACTACACACATTCCACGCCATTACATTTCACATATGGATGTTTAAATAATTAGTTCTTGTGATAAGAATGATTGTTTACATTCATAACTAATATACTTTCTGTGGTGTCACCCATTAGATCGTTAAAATCATATCATATGCATTCCTTATGTTTTAAGTGATTAAAGCATATAGGTTCATTTACATTAGATCAAAAACCATGTAGATAATGCATTCCACACATTGCATTTGCCACATCATAACATAAGTTGAATGCATACAACTAAAAGCAAAATTAAACATGCATTTAACAAATAAAGTTGCATAGATCATCAATCATCCATCTACACCTAAGATCAGATCATTGCATCCACATACATTACATCATATAGCCATAATCAAAGCACATAAATCCATATTAGTATCCATATATGCATACATCATAAATCCATCATTAAGTCAACTCATGATACATCACATCATGTCATAGTAATCAGATCATAAAAGCATCTACATAAGCATCCATCTAAAACATCCACATTATCATAAATATCACCTATCATCTAACACATACATCATTACATCATAATGCCATCATCACATCACATAAATAAAACAAAAACATAAGCAATAAATGATACACATAATGAATCATAATGTAAATATCTCATATAAATATGTGTACCAAGTACATGGATGTACAAAAATACCCATAGGCTACAGTCATATAGGTCATCTGACCTCAAAAATAAAATTCAAAGTGCATCATGAATCAAACTAGGCTTGCACCCCCTATAGCACCACCCCTATGGTGGGATCCCTAGGAGAGTGGTGTGAGCTAGATCCTGCTGGTCTCTCTGTATGAGTTCGGGTCCTCTACCTAGGCTAGATAGAATACTACCCTGATGTGGAGCACCCACTAACTTGTGATCCACCTGCACCTACCCTCTCCCTAGGAGTGGCTCCTAGCCTCCTAATATACATCGAGAGAGTAACAATGTAGGCTGCATCATCAAAAATATTTACCTCATACTCATCTAGCAAGGCCTACATCTACCTAGTCTCTACCCCTAGATCTACCTCTGTAGGAACCTGTGGTGTAGGAGGATCAACAACAATCTACATCCTAGTAGCACCTCCCCTGATAGTAGCCTGTATGTTGATTGTACCTAGATCTTGTCTAATTGGAGCTCGACCTCTACCTCATGCAAATGTGCTCTTAGAGGATAATCTCTCTCCTTGGGATCCAACTCCTCCTCCTCCTCCTTAGGAGCCTCCTACTCCTCCACTGCCACCTACTCTACTAGTTGGCCCCATCCCTCAGTCCTAGCTTGGACTCTATGCCCTACTGGATCTATACCTCCATCACCATCATCATCCTTATGGCCTAGACTACCATCACCATGCCACATCTGATCACCCCACCATTATGCAAATGCATCTGTGACTCCCCAAGTGACTCCTAGGTCAACTACTGGGGCATCCTCCTCATCATTAAGCTCTATGATCCATGGTGGAGGGAGGTCTCTCTCTGCTCCAATGCACCTATACAAGAATGGGATAAGTGGCACATCCTACTATAATCTGTATTGATGAAGAACTTGGGAGTAGAAGAAATACTCTTTGATGCCGACCTTATGACCAATGAGCCATCGCTCATGTCGTGTCCTAGCTATAAATTTGGTTGGATCATCCCATGTTAGGCACTCATGGTATGGGTACCATATGATATCTCTGGCCTATAGCCTAATAAAAGTAGCAATGTAATGGGAAAGCTCCCCTATATAAGGGTGGCTCTTGCGCTCCTCATGCTCTCGAGCCCATCTGGTAGTGTAGCACTACATCCGAGCATCAATAGTTGTAATCCTAGTAGGGAGCCCTCTGGGATGATCTATGCTGATATGCTCCCATCCCCATATCTGAAGGAGCAAGCTGCAAGCAATGTTGACATGACCCCATCGATGGATGTGGTACAACTCATCATAGCACTATGCTAGCAAGGACCTCCCCCATGCATAGATGATAGGCTCCTCGCTATCCATCAAGTCTTGAACCATCACAAGGAGGTTCCATGGGAACCTCAAGCTTGAGAAGTCTAGGATAAGAACATTGTTGATAACCATCAGCAACACTGCATGCCTCTTAGAGAAGACCCTCTCCCTGTACCATCATAGGATAGATACACCTCTAGATTTGGTGTCCTTGAAGGCAGCCGTAACATGCCTCTCGAACACCCTAGCAAATACTACCTCATGGTCATTAGTGGTCGAAGAGATGATGGCCACTCCATCAAAAGGGATCCAAAAAATCTTATACACATCCTCTGGTGTGATAGTCATCTCATCGGTAGGAAGGTGGAAGGTATTAGTCCTAGGATCCCATCGGTGAGCCAAGGCCATGAGGTAGGCCTGATCCGACATAATATGTGGTAGCCTGGTCACATACTATAGTCCATGGGCCTTAAACCAGGCCCAGTCCGTATCATCCATGAGTGGAAGGAGGTCATTTAGGAGCTTTGGGTCCTAAGCCCGAGTAGTGAGAATCTAAGGGCAAAAATCAAAGACATAACTATAGTGCATCTAAGGCATAAATCATAATAAAACATGAAAAATGGTGCAAATAATGATAGACTATCCTAATTCTAAGTGAAAGAGGAATAAATGCACCTAATCATGCAACAAATTTTAGAAAAACAACTCAAAAATCTAAAAAAATCAATTAATTATCACAAAAATGCAAAAAATAAAAAATTTGCCTAAGGTTCCTGGCCGCTTTCACCTACAGTGACCAAAAGTCGACCATTGAGGCTGACAATGGCCAAGCCCCAATGGTCAAATTTTTAGCCATTGGGATTTGAACCGGCCACTACCATTGACAATGGCCAAGCCATGGGCTAAAATGGCCACTCTGAGCGGTAGCGACCGATGGGTGACATGACAAATACGTGTGCCCTAGGCCAAAAACACCAAAAAATTTGAAAAAATGCAAAATGGGGACAAGCCCACCAAATTAAAACCTAAACTAAACCTATCTATGGGTTCGGTTCATTGCCAATGAGTTTAATGAGATTCATTTACCAATTACTTAGTGCGGTTCATTTTTACCAAAAATACAAGCGAGGTTAGGGTTTCAAAGCATACCCAAGAAGCTCCGACTCCTCCACTCATCGATGCCTCACCCTGCATAGCCATAATCCTCGATGCAAAATGCTCCAAGTTGCAAACTATCACTTTCTCTCTAGAGCTCTAAAAAGTGAATCGCCAGCTAGAAGAATGAAAATTCAAAACCCTAGGCTACTTTTATATTTCCCAAGTTATGCCTCGGCCATTGCTGTCATTAGTAGCCCAAACTTCTTGGCCGCTTAGGTCGAGAGCAACCAAAAGTAAGCATTTAGGGGTCATTGGACCTGACAGCGGCCAACAGCATAGACAAAAACAAGAAAATTCCTCCCATGAGGAATAACAAAAAAATCAAATAAACACATTTTGATGATCCATAAACATCATAATGCTCAAAATAACAAAAAAATCACATAGAAACAAAATCTCAAGTAAGCCTCGTATCCAGTTACTTACTCTATCAACTCGATGGTTGCAGCGATTTGCACTCCATGCAATTCGGTGAGATGAGTGAGTTACCATAGGGCTACTTGGGGTAAATTAATCATTTTGGAATCATGATGTGCCCCCTCAATCTCAAAGAAGACCAAGATGGTCGGACTGCTCCACGGGTATGATAGAATCATCCTAATTCCTCTATGACATAAAAACACTGAGCCAAGTGATTCAACAAAAATCCTAAATAGAATCACTCATCCTAACTCCCTAAGAAGGCCATTTATGGTCGGACCGCTCCTAGGGATAGGGATGAATGATCATCATAAATAGTTGAGATCACACTTGGATGGGGGTTTGCCCATTAAAATAACAAGCACTAGAAAGGAACCAAATTAGTCATATTGGTCAAGCGACTTGTCGCTTCATTCATTGCCCTTCCCTCATCAATTCGTTGTGTGAGGGGGTAGTTAGCTCTTCAAATAATCATAATCAAATTCAACCAAAGATCACTCAATCATATCAAAATTGTGTTCATCCTATGAATCATTGCAGACAACTATTACAAAATTTCCCCCTATTTGTTGGGTTCATAAGCAAAATATGACATTTTTAGTTGTAGCTCTCCTTCAGTCGGATCTCATTGTAGTGACATAAGCTACCCGATTGTGTTTGAGGAATGAGTGCAAGTGAATATGTGCAAGCCCTATGCTAAATTAAGCCTTCCAATATGTCGAAGCAATGATTCAAGGGTGCATGTCATCTTGCATGATTGGGCCATCCAACGTTGATCAGACCAATGATCATCATACACCCTACAAACATAGTAGTCTACATTTTTGCTCAACATTGTGTTTTTCCCACATAATGCATCCCAAAAAGGGGCATCTGTAGACACCTAAAACACATCGTGTTTAGGAGAACTACTCATATGGGCATCCATAGACCATGTGACTAAACCTTGGGACCTTCCAAGTGCCAAAAGTGGTTTTCACCACTCATCTGGGGTAGTCTTAGCCCATCCAAGCCTGGCCGCTATGAACCAGAGTGGTTGAATCTTGGCCATTGAAGCTCAGAGCGGCCAAACCCTAGCCACTGTAGATGACAACGGCTAAGCTTTAAAATGCAATTTGCCACCAAAATAGCCTAATATCAGGTGGAAGTGGTAGTTTGCATGCAATAAGGTCGAGCGGGGATAACTTTGCATTCCTCCTCACAGCCAGTTTACATGAGAGACTCAAGTCTAGGTTTAGACATCAGTTTAACTAGCCTTCAAACATAGAAAAGATAAAACTTCTCATGCTAACCTCTAGTGTGCATGCAAAATTCAGTCCTAGGGTTGGACATTGACCTAGGGTTTCAAAGATATTATAAGGTGCAAACCTAAGAGCACCAAGGGAGGGATTATCAATTTAGAGAGACCTTTTGTAGAGATACAATCGAGGAGAGCTTTTTGAGACTTGAAGAGCTTTTCTTGTAGTGAAGCCCTATCGGATCGAAGAGAAAATTGGAGCACCTTTTAGGAGCAACGAAGTGTTGGCCGACTAAGGGGTTACCATCTACAGGATATTCAATACATCGGACCAAAAATGACAATCATTTCAACATCAACAACAAGCCTAGATCCATAGCCTTGGAGCAATAGAGACAAGTTTTCATCTTAGCGGCCACTGTCTCGGATAGTGGCCCATAGGCCTAGTCTAGGGTTCTTAGCATTAGTTTCTTTCATTTAGCTTATTACATGTTTTCACGCCATTAGCATAGATCTGATTTATTGCATTCATAGCATTAGTTTCTATTATCATTGAGCATCTTCCTATTTATCATTAGGGTTATTGCTAACAACCTCATCCGAGGAGGCAATCTCGGATAGCTGAGCATTTGCTATTGTTTTCATGCTTGCAGGACTATAGGTTCACTAGATAGGTTATCAACATACGAAAGCAAGAGGATCCCTCTAGGAGCCAGACCTAGAGAAGGAGGCATCTGTAAGCCCTCATACAGTTCCATGTGCATCACCGGGAAGCCTACGAAAGTGCATCACCCCTTGCAAGGGGATATCATACATCTGCTGCCCCTATTTGTAAAATCTGTATCAAATGAAGGGAATCCCTTAGAGGGATCTATATGTAACCAAACTTGAGAAAAAGCAATAAAAAGCATTATCTATTCATTTCTTCGTATTTTGGTTGTATCTTTCATTTTAATGCATGATTAAGTAAATAATATTCGCAAATAGAGTAGTGGATGGTGCGCCGCTTCCCTAGGATCGCTACACCTAGCACTGGCTAGGCTATCCCAATGGGTAGAACTGAATGTGAAAAACTAAATCAAAACCTTCCTCTTCGTTGTCTCACTACCAAACAAAACAATATCTTTGCAAACCAAAAATAGCATCTATGTGAATCAACCTTGCAACCTCTTTCTCGGTAGTGCCTTAGCGCCAACTAGGTGACCAGTTGGACTAGCCACCCAGATGAAACTCAAAACATGGTATGATAAAAATATTATCATTTTCACTCATGGCCACCAAGAAAATCTCATCTATTACTTGTTATCTACTTCAATTTTTGCATGGAGAGTATTTGAATCTTTTTTACATTGGTCAAAACTCTCATTTCAAATGAAATATTTTTGCTCCTTATATATGCTTTTCTCTTAAAACTCAAGAACGTCGACGCATATATAATTTTTAATTTTATATTTCCTCCAAGTGCTTTGGCACCTTTTTTCTTTTTTAAAACTTTATATTATAATATTTTAAATATTATAATATTAACTCTTAAACCTTTGTCCCTCTCTTTTAGGTCTTTGTCCCATGCAACTTTAAACCTTTTGCCTTCTCTTGTAATATATAATTCTTTTTGTCCCAAGCAAATTTTAAACCTTTCTGACCCAAGCCATTTTCAATCTCTTTATAATATTTAAATTGACATTTAAATATTATAATCCTTTACTTAAAATATTTTCCTTGCTTTGTTATTCACCATGTCCATTGTCCATTCTTGTAAGCTTCTTATCCTTGAAGAATATTTCTACCTTGAATACCATGCACCCTTTGACATCAATGAAAACTCAATATTTCCAAAAATCTCCCCCTTTGTAATTGATGGTAACCCTACAAAAAAATTCTCTTTCTGCAACTGTATTCCCAATCTGCTCCTCCTGACAAGCTGCTCCTCCTCATTGAATTCTCCCCCTTTGACATCAATGGAAAATGGCTCCTTGGGGCTAAAAATAAGACACTTAGTACAACCCCATCACCACCTCCTTCTCTTGATGTGATAAACTTTGATATGGGAGTAAAGCTACCCCCAACTTACAATGCTCTTCTTATTTTTCAATTTTCTTTTTCCACACCTTTGTAGTCATACCCTTTTGATCATTTTGAGCATCCTTTTTCTTGCTTATCTTTGGAAGTTCCAAAAAATCTATTCTACACCATTTTGCTTTATGCCCAAAATTATTGCAATTGAAACATATGATGTTGTAGTCCTTGAAAGGTGCAAATGAATTGAAATTTCTCTTCATGAAGCCATAATAATTCTTACCATGAACCCTGCAATGTATAGCTTTATGACCAAAATTATTACAATTTAAACACATGATATTGTAGTCCTTGAAAGGTGCAAATTAATTGAAATTTCTCTTGGTGAAGCCATAATTATTTTTATCATGAACCCTACAATGTATAGCTTTATGACCAAAATGATTACATGAGAAACAATAACCTTGGAAAAAATATTCATCTTGCCTTGATCTCATGGTTCTTTCTTTGTTTTTCTTGTGATGGTCCCTATTCCTTGATGATTATTTGTTTGCTTCCTTTTTGATATTATCACCTCTCAACACATCATAATAGGTCTTAGGATCTTATTCAATTCCTTTATTTTATTCCTTTATTCCTTTTGAGCTTGAATCATCTTTTTGTTTCTCTTGACCTTCTTCAAAACCAAGTCCTATTTTTATAAATGTAGATCTTTGTGCTTTGATAATATCATTTAGGATTTATGTGCTTTTCTCAAACTTGATATTTTGTTGTAGATTTTAAACTTTCTTATTTAGAGAAACAACCTCATATTCCAGTCTTTCACATTCCAACTCTTTTGCCTTTAACTGCTCAACCATACCTTCTTCAAATTTCCTTTTCTCTTCAACTTTAACTTTTAAGTCAGTGAGATCTTGTATAACCTTTGTCATTTATTTCTCATCCTCTTTTACTTGAGCCTTCAATTTTAAGTTCTCCCTTTTCAACTCATCAAGTTCCTTTTCCATATCAACTATGGCTTCCTTTTAATTTTCTATCTCTTTCTCTTTTTCTAGGTCTTTAATCACAAGAGAATCTTCTTTCTCTTCTTCTTAGTCTTTGACAATAGAAGCATATTCATTCTCTTATTTTTGGTTTTTGACAATAGGAGCATATTCATTCTCTTGCTTGCCTTGACTGTGCCTATTTTTTATTTCATGATAAAATCTTCTTTCTTTCTTCTTCTTGTATTCTTTTTCTTCTTCACTGCTACTATTCCCAACTTTTGGATAATTAGTTGCATAGTGACCAATGTTACCATAGCTAAAATATTTATTTTTTCTTGGATCCTTCTTATATATTCTCATAAATTTAGCTTCTTATTCACTACTACTGCTTCCATATTGTGGATAATTAGCTGCATAGTGACCAATTTTACCACAACTAAAACATTTGTTTTTATTGTATCCTTCTTATTTCTTCTCTTAAATTTAGTCTCTTCTCCATTGCTTGATTATTTACTTGATTCTGGTTCTTTATTCTTTGTCTCTTTTGAAGTTTTGAAATCTACCTCTATTTTTTATGTTTGCTTTTTTTTTTTTCCTCATATTATAGGTTGTGAGAATCCCATGTAGCCCATCCATGCTCAAGAAAGCATAGTTAGTTCCATGAAACAATGTTGCCTTGTTTGATGAAAACCCTTCCTGATATGCCATGTATGTTCTTGTAATATCTTCATTCAAGTTGTTAGGCTTTCACAAACTAACCTACTCTAATACCAATTGAAGAACACAAGCTTATACTAAGAGAGGAGGTGAATAGTATAAGATAAAAAATTTCACTTTTCAATCCAAATTATAACAACAATAATATCAATGCAGTAAATGAAACAATGCACAAATCATAACACATATGATATACACATATTTAATGTGGTTCACCCAATTGGGCTACATCCACGAAGAAATATTTCTTATAAATTTCTCAAAAAAAATTGTGGGCTCCAACCCATAGGAGACACCAATCCCCTATTACAATGTTCATGGACACCAATCCATAGGAGATACCAATCCCCTCTCAAGTTTTATGGACACCACTCCACTCTGTTCTAGTTTTGTGGACACCACTCCATAGGAGACACCAATACCCTCTGCTCTGGTTCTATATACACCACTCCAATCTATTATGGTTTTGTCCTCAACTCTTATCAAACTATATCTTCAACTCTGCTCAAACTCTATATTCAACTAAACTCAAACTCTATCTTCACCTCAGCTCAAATTTTATCTTCAACTCAGCTCAAAATCTATCTTCAACATTGCACAAAACAACTCCATAACCTTCTCATTAAAACTTGATCAAATCTACTTGTTAAACCTGCTTACATATGCTCACAAAACCTGCTCAAATATGTTCACAAAACTTGCTCAAATCTACTCACAGATCTTGCTCAAACCTGCTCATGAAAATCTATTCAAATATTCTCATAGATCCTACTCAAACCTACACAAACCTACTCATATTTTCTCCAAACCTTGTATACAAAAAATGTTTATCTATTCCCAAATATTGCATAATTATGTCATCAAGTGCAATGTTATTTCCTCAACTAGAGCAATTCAAATGTATTCTGCCTTAAATTCTTTTATTTTCATGAACATATAGAAAATAATATGCACTAAAAAAAAGTTCAATGTGTTCTTCACATTCACATGTCTCATATTTATTACATTTTAAAGGTAGTGTTGGCAATTTTGGGTACCTTGGGTACATTGCCTTTGCTCAAATGTATAAGTTGTCATTGATGTCAAAAGGCATTTTTGTGTTGATTTCAAAAGAGTGTGATGTCAAGAATATCTTGAGAAGCTTCATTATGTTAAAGGGTTTTTATTAAAACCATGGTGACAAGGCTAAAGGTTTTTCTTAAAACCATTTGGACTCATTAAGGGTTTTTATTAAAACCAAGCTTAACTTAATGCAAAGGTCCATGTGTATTACTAATAATTAAATTAACTCATACCTTTGTCAAAGGTCCAAGTTTAATTTATTATTAATAAAATAATAATTATTATTATTTTAATTATTATTAAAGGGTCTTTCAACCCTTAAGAGTCGTCGATTTATTTCCATCGTTGGAGGAGTGCCGACGTCAATCAGTGAAGGATAAATTGCTATATAAGTTGGCATGGTTTTCAAAAGTTAGCACCAACGATTATTATTTGACATCTACAATTTGTGGTTCTCTGTATTTTTCAATTTGTGCTTAGAATATATGATTTGCATATACTATGTTTCACTCGATTTGCTCTTGGCATCCGTGATTTGCCCTTGCATTGTTTCATCTGATTTGCGCTTGGCGTCCATAGTTTGCAAGTGCTCTATTTCCTTCGAACAGCGCTTGGTGACTTGAGTTGAGCTTGCTCTATGTTTTTTGATCTCCGTTTTGATGTCTTGATATCGCGCTTGTTCTATGTCTTGGAGACTGTTCCTGGAAAAATTGGATTTAAGCTTGGGCTGCATCCTTACGCTTTGGCTTGACGACAGTGGATTGTTTGCATGCGGTTTGTGGAAGACGTTTACGTTTTCTAGGTTCTTGGCATCTCAGAAAGATAAAAGAGAGAGCAACGGTGTTTTATTTTGTTGGGCACTTGTGACCCAACGGCGGTGGTGTTTAAGTGAAAGCGCTAGACAGCAGAGGTGCTGAGTTTGATTCTCTTCATTGGGAATTTATTTTTGGTCACGGTGTGCATAGAATGGTGGCTATGAATGCACAGGAGGTATAAGGTTAAGGTATCTTTTCTATTTTGACATTGATGTTTAATGTTTAATGTTTATGTGGAGTAATAAGGTGTAAAGAGGTTTTATTTTGTATGTTATTGTACTTTGGTGGTTTTTACTAAGTTGGAGAAATAAGGTGTTATATTTGGATCTTTCTTATTGTGTATTATTGTATAGTTGCTAACTCTAATTGGTAGCAAATTGAGAGTTAGTGTTGTGACAAATTTTTAAGTTATCCTTCTTCATCAAAGTAAAGGTATGGGCAACTTCTTCCATGTATGTTGTTTATGGTATATTTTCTGAAATTGAGTTTGGAGTGAAAAGGTTATCTACTAGGTATTTTGGTAAATCTTATTTTTTGGATATTGAAGATTACTTATGCATTAAAGTTATTGTTGAATTTTTGGGTGAATGCATAATTCTGGTTGAGGAAGAAGAAGCACTTTTTGCACTAGGGTTTATGTTAATAAGTCTTGCTACTTGCATTGAGATGATGAAACCCTAGTTGTTGGTAAAAAGAATATAAGCATCATTGTTATATGAGATATTGCATGGTTGGCAATTGTTGGGTTGTGTTTCATATTCTTAAGAAAAGCATACTACATCTATCTTATTCTTTTGAGATTGAGTTTGAGTTGATATTGAGTTGAGATTGAGATTGGGAGTTAAGTATAGAACATATTGGGTCTCTAACAATTCTCTTTATGTTTCTATGATATTTGAGATTGATATTTGGAGTTAAGTATAGAACATATTGAGTCTCTAACAATTCTCTTTATGCTTCTATGAGGTTTATGAATTACATTGGGTCTTTAACAATTCTCTTTGTGAGTTCATGCTAAGCAAGTTTTTCTTGGTGAGCTTGCTGAGGTTGTGGATAGGTTCCGGTGGGGACTTGTGAGTAGGTTTTGGATAGGTTTCGGTGGGGACTTGTGAGCATATTTGGACAGGTTCCGATGGGGACTTGTGAGCAAATTTGGGCAGGTCCTAGCAGAGGACTTGTGAGCTAAGTTTTTGAGAGTTCTATCAGAGAACTTGAGGACAGAAGTGCATTGGTTCTTTGAGAAGAACTTGAGGACAGATTTGGCAAGTCTTTGAGAAGGCTTGTATGCAGAGTATTGATTTGTTCATCGAGTTGGACAGATCTTACAGACAAATGAAGACTTGTACTAGATCGACTGACTATGTTTGGTACAGGTAGCTGAGCTACTATGGACATGATCATAGAAGGCAGAGGTCTCTTAGGCTAAGCATTGAGGACAATAGGTCTTCAGTTGAAAGGAGTTCCACGTTCTGGCAAGAGGTAGAGGCAGTTGATCTTCTGAGGGATCATTTCTAGAGCAGAGGGGAAGGTATCTCCTTTGAGCAGAGGCTCATAAATTTAGATTATGGGAAGGTGTCTCCTTTGGGCCGAGGCTCATAAACATTGTAATTGGGAAGGTTTCCCAAAGAACTTTGAGATAACTTTTAGAGAAAAGTTTTGTGGACATAGCCTAGGAATTCTGGGTGAACCACGTTAAAATTGGTGTCACTTTGTGGATGATATTGTGCATTGTTTTGATATTGCTTTGGATATATTGCTTTACTATTTTGAAGTATAAAGGAAAAAATAAAAAGAGGTCTTATACTATTCACCCCCACCTCTCAATATAAGCTTGTGTTCTTCAATTGGTATCAGAGCGGGTGCCTTCGAAAAGTTTAACAGCTTGAAGGAAAAGCTAGTAAAGAACATAATGGATCATTCAAGTGGCAATGCAACACCTATTATTGATGGGTCAGATTTTGGTCTTTGGAGTGCAAGGATGAAGGTTCATCTAATGGCACTTGGGAATGAGGTTTGGGAAGTGATTGAAGATGAGTACACTATTCCTAAACTTGGTCCTAATACTAAAGAAGAAAGGCTCCTACATCACAGCAATTCAAAAGCAATGAATGCAATTCTGAAAGGCTTACAGAAAGTAGATCTCACCAAAGCGATTTACTACAAGACAACTAGTGAAATGTGGAATCAGTTGAAGGTGGTTCATACAGGTGATACAAATGTCAGAAAGGACAAGTTGAGACACTTCAAAGGTATGTTTGAACAACTCAAGATGAATGATGATGAAATTATTAGTGACTACATGCTTCGTATGGATGAGGTTGTTAACTCCATGAAAGACTTAGGTATTGAGCTTGCTGAAAATGATGTTTGTGATAAGATTTTAAGATCTCTTCCTAATAGATTTAGTGAAAATATTTCTGCTATTGAGGAAGCTAAATATTTGGATAAATTGAAAAAGGATGAGCTCCATAGTATACTTGTAGCATTTGAGTTAAGAACTCAAGTGAAGGTTGATGTCAGGAAAGAGGCATCTTTCAAGGCTACCAAGAAAGCCAAAGGTAAACAACTTCAAGAGAGTGATGAGTCTTCTAGTGATGAAGAGGCATATTATAGCAAGAAAGGCAAGTTCTCTAGAAAACACAAAAATATGAAAAATGTAAGATGTTTCAATTGTGGAAAATTTGGTCATTATGCTACTGACTGTACTATTGCCAAGGATGAAAGTGATGAAGATAAACAGGACTGTAAGAGCAAGGATTCTGAAAAGCACAAGCATCATAGGAAAAACAAAGATGAGCACAACAATCAAGGAAAGAGGTATTCTCACAAACACAAGAAGAGTTTCTACCTAGACAAAGCAAGTAAGTGTTCTAGTAGTGATAGTGAAAGTTCTTCAAGTGATGATGAAAATGAGATGTTCATATCAGAAAAGGAGGAAGAACCAAAACATAGATTCATTATCATGAAATGTCTTAGATGTGGAAATTTTTGTCACCTTGAGGATGATTGCACAAATAATGATTTGATTTCTAGTATGTATGAGGATGCTTCAGAAAACTATAAGGAAGATGCATGTATGGTTTTTAAAATGGGTAGCACCTCTAGTGATAAGAAATCTGAAAAGGACTTTGATGATTCAAAAAGCAAACATATAGAGGAAGGTGAAGTAGATCTTAAAGGTGAACTTATTAGTGTTCTTAGTGCTTTGAAAAAGGAAAGAAAGAAGAAAGCTAGACTCAAGGATAAGTTGGATGAATGTTTTATGGAGAGAGATGATATTATAGAAAGTCTTGAATTCTCTATAGCTAAGACACAAGAACTTAAGGATGAGTTAGAGTCTAAGGTTCTTGAGTATAGTGAGTTAGAACAGAAAATGGATTATTTGAAAGAGGAAACTAAAGGGTACAAGGATAAGCTTCATAGGTTTCAATATAGCTCCAAAAAGTTTAAGTCTCTCATCAAAGGTCAAAGAAAGACAACAGATAAAATAGGTCTTGGTTTTGTTAAGCCTCACAAGGAACAAGTTGGAGAGTCTAGTAGGAGACTCCAAAAGGAAGGAAATTCTGATGAGGAAAGTATTTTAGATCATGAGTCCTTGAATGATAGATGCACAGAAATAGAAAACAGAATTCAAAATGAGAAGAAAAAGTTTTCAAGGCCTAAGAGGTCAAATAAAGGAAAGTTTCAAGGTAGATGTTTTGCTTGTCATAGGTTTGGTCACATGGCTTCACATTGCATGGCTCAAGTGAAGAAGGTAAATGACAGTTTCAGAGGTGGTAATTTCTTTCAAGGGTATTGCTACTCTTGTCAATAGTTTGGGCACAAGGCAGTTTATTGCAAGGCAAATATCAGGAACAGGTTTGATCATAACAGGTTTGGTCAGAATAGGTTTGGTCAAAATAGGTTTGGTCATAACAGGTTTGGTCAAAACTAGTGGATTCAAAGAATAGGTGTGCCTAAAAGAAATAACATTGTTACGTGTTATAAGTGCAACAATGAAGGTCACATAGTCAGACAGTGTAGAGCTAAAATTCTAGAATATAGGAACAAGAACAGTGGCATGATCAGGTCCAAGGATCAAGGCATGGATAAAAATAGGGATGAGAACAAAAACAAGAATAGTGACAGGAACAAGAATATGGACAAAGATTTCAAGAGAAGGCCCGACAAGGAAGTTATAGATGCTGATGATGATCAGTGCCTAATGGGAGTTTTACTCCCACCCCAGAATTAATCACCTCATTAGGAGGTGGGTGAGGGACTAAGCTAAGAGGTTAATTCTTAGTCCCAAGCCCCAAAGGTGGCCCTTTTCCATTGATGACAAAGGGGGAGAGATATGAGTAAGGGGGAGAGCTTCAAAGTGAAGAGGAAAGCTTCAAGTCAGGGGTAGAAAAACTTCAAAGGAAGATTATCAGTTGTTAGCATAGTTGGTTTCAGTTGGTTTTAGTTTTTGCTCTTGAGAAGTGTTGTCAGTAAAGGTTTGCCATCAATGACAAAGGGGGAGATTGTTGGTAATTTTGGGTACCTTGGGTACATTGCCTTTGCTCAAATTTATAAGTTGTCATTGATGTCAAAAGGCATTTTTGTGTTTATTTCAAAAGAGTGTGATGTCAAGAATATCTTGAGAAGCTTTATTATGTTAAAGGGTTTTTATTAAAACCATGGTGACAAGGCTAAAGGTTTTTCTTAAAACCATTTGGACTCATTAAGGGTTTTTATTAAAACCAAGCTTAACTTAATGCAAAGGTCCATGTGTATTATTAATAATTAAATTAACTCATACCTTTGTCAAAGGTCCAAGTTTAATTTATTATTAATAAATTAATAATAATTATTATTTTAATTATTATTAAAGGGTCTTTCAACCCTTAAGAGTCGTCGATTTATTTCCATCGTTGGAGGAGCACCGACGTCAATCAGTGAAGGATAAATTGCTATATAAGTTGGCATGGTTTTCAAAAGTTAGCACCAATGATTATTATTTGACATCTACGATTTGTGGTTCTCTGTATTTTTTTATTTGTGCTTGGCATATATGATTTGCATATACTCCATTTCACTCGATTTGCTCTTGGCGTCTGCGATTTGCCCTTGCACTGTTTCATTTGATTTGCGCTTGGCGTCTGCAGTTTGCAAGTGCTCTATTTCCTTTGAACAACACTTGGTGACTTGAGTTGAGCTTTCTCTATGTTTTTTGATCTCCGTTTTGACTTCTTGATATTGTGCTTGTTCTGTGTCTTGGAGACTGTGCCTGGCAAAATTGAATTTAAGATTGGGCTGCATCCTTACACTTTGGCTTGATGGCAGTGGATTGTTTGCATGTGGTTTGTGGAAGACGTTTATGTTTTCTAGGTTCTTGGCATCTCAAAAATATAAAAGAGATAGCAACGATGTTTTATTTCATTGGGCACTTGTGACCCAACGACGGTGGAATTTAAGTGAAAGCGCTAGATGGCAGAGGTGTTGAGTTTGATTCTCTTCGTTGGGAATTTCTTTTTGGTCATGGTGTGCATAGAATGGTGGTCGTGAATGCGTGAGAGGTATAAGGTTAAGGTATATTTTCTATTTTGACATTGATGTTTAATGTTTAATGTTTATGTGGAGTAATAAGGTGTAAAGAGGTTTTATTTTGTATGTTATTGTACTTTGGTGGTTTTTACTAAGTTGGAGAAATAAGGTGTTATATTTGGATATTTATTATTGTGTATTATTGTACAGTTGCTAACTCTAATTGGTGGCAAATTGAGAGTTAGAGTTGTGACAAATTTTTAAGTTCTCCTTCTTCATCAAAGTAAAGGTATGGGAAACTTCTTCCATGTATGTTGTTTATGGTATATTTTTTGAAATTGAGTTTGGAGTGAAAAGGTTGTCTACTAGGTATTTTGGTAAATCTTATTTTCTGGATATTGAAGATTGCTTATGCATTAAAGTTATTGTTGAAATTTTGGGTGAATGCATAATTTTGGTTGAGGAAGAAGAAGCACTTTTTGCACTAGGGTTTATGTTAATAAGTCTTGCTACTTGCATTGAGATGATGAAACCCTAGTTTTTGGTAAAAAGAATATATGCATCATTGTTATATGAGATATTGCATGGTTGGCAATTGTTGGGTTGTGTTTCATTTTCTTAAGAAAAGCATACTACATCTATCTTATTCTTTTGATATTGAGTTTGAGTTGATATTGAGTTGAGATTGAGATTGAGATAGGGAGTTAAGTATAGAACATATTGGGTCTCTAACAATTCTCTTTATGTTTCTATGAGATTTGAGATTGAGATTTGGAGTTAAGTATAGAACATATTGAGTCTCTAACAATTCTCTTTATTCTTCTATGAGGTTTATGAATTACATTGGGTCTCTAACAATTCTCTTTGTGAGTTCATGCTAAGCAAATTTTTCTTGGTGAGCTTGCTGAGGTTGTGGACAGGTTTTGGTGGGGAATTGTGAGTAGGTTTTGGACAGGTTCTGGTGGGGACTTGTGAGCATATTTGGACAGGTTCCAGTGGGGACTTGTGAGCAGATTTGGGCAGGTCCTAGCAGAGGACTTGTGAGCTAAGTTTTTGAGAGTTCTATCAGAGAACTTGAGGACAAAAGTGCATTGGTTCTTTGAGAAGAACTTGAGGACAAATTTGGCAAGTCTTTGAGAAGGCTTGTATGCAGAGTATTGATTTTTTCATCGAGTTGGACAGATCTGACAGACAAAGGAAGACTTGTACTAGATCGACTGACTATGTTTGGTACAGGTAGCTGAGCTGCTATGGACGTGATCATAGAAGGCAGAGGTCTCTTAGGCTAAGCATTGAGGACAAGAGGTCTTCGGTGGAAAGGAGTTCCATGTGCTGGCAAGAGGTAGAGGTAGTTGATCTTCTGAGGGATCATTTCTAGAGCAGAGGGGAAGGTATCTCCTTTGAGCAGAGGCTCATAAATTCAGATTAGGGGAAGGTGTCTCCTTTGGGACGAGGCTCATAAACATTGTAATTGGGAAGTTTTCCCAAATAACTTTGAGATAACTTTTAGAGAAAAGTTTTGTCGATGTAGCCCAGGCATTCTGGGTGAACCACGTTAAAATTGGTGTCACTTTGTGGATGATATTGTGCATTGTTTTGATATTTCTTTGGGTATATTGCTTTACTATTTTGAAGTATAAAGGAAAAATTAAAAAGAGATCTTATACTGTTCACCCCCCCTCTCAGTATAATCTTGTGTTCTTCAGGTAGCTCTAGTCTATCACTTGATTACTGACCTAGTAATATTTTATTTCCACCTTCAATTAAAAAAAAATCATCGTGCACAAATTTATCCTTTTCATCTACTCTCAAAATCAATCATGAACAATGCACAAATTTGTTTCTCAAATATGATCTATAACCCTTGCACATTTTATCCCAATTTCAAGCATAACCAATGCACAAGTTTGCTCATAAATCTAATATATGACCCTTTGCACATTTATTACCAATTTCAAGCATAACCAATGCACAAGTTTGCTCACAAATTTGATCTATAACCCTTTGCACATTTATTCCCAATTCCAAGAAAAAATAATGCACATCTAATAATTCCTTATTTCTCCAACCATATGACAACAAAAAATATTTTCCTCAACCAAAACCACCTTGAGAAAGGAATTAAATCACCATACCTCTAAATCTACCTCAATGATGATGAGCTTCTCAAACTTGTCTTGACAAAGTAATTTTCTTTTTGATCCTTCAAAGATCTGGTTAGTAATTTTCTATTTCTTGCACAGATAGTAAATCATCCACAAAAACCTTTCCAAAAATGTGCACAATAAAGCTTGAAAATAATACCTTATATCTCCTTTTTAATCTCACAAAATAAAGCTTTTAAGAATAACTAAACCCTTAAATTTCCTTTTTCTATCATGCAAAAATAAACCATAATACACCTTATATCTCCTTTTCTAACATGCAACAATTACAATTTCAAAATAATACCCAATACACCTTATATCTATTTTTCTCATGCAAAAATTACAATTTCAAATAGTCCTCAATACACCTTATATCTCCTTTTCTAAATTAAATTTAAACAAAAAATTTACCCTTATTTTAACCAACAAACCCAACAAACTATCTCCTTTTCACATAAAAAAAAAAAAAAAATCCCATACCTTAATCAACAAGCCCAATGAATGCAAAGAGAATCAAACTCCTAACCTCTTCCAACATGGTGTCCTAGCACTGGCTAGGCGACCAGCTAGGCTACCCCAACGGGTAGAACTGAATGCAAAAAATCAAATCAAAACCTTCCTCTTCATTGTCTCAATGCCAAAAAAACAATATCTCTACCAAACAAAAATAATACCTTCGTGAATCGACCCTGCAACCTCTTGCTCGATAGTTCCTTAGCACCAACTACATGACCAACTGGACTAGCCACCCATATGGAACTCAAAATGTAGCACAATAAAAATATTATCATTTTTGCTCATGGCCACCAAGTAGCTCTCCTCTATTACTTATTATTTGCTTCAATTTTATCATGGAGAGTATTCGAATCTTTTACGCGTTGGTCAAAAATATCATTTCAAATGAAATATTTTTGCTCCTTATATATGCTTTTCTCTTAAAACTCAAGAACATCAACGCATATATAATTTTTAATTTTATATTTCCTCCAAGTGCTTTGGTGCCTTTTTCTTTTTCAAAACTTTATATTATAATATTTTAAATATTATAATATTAACTCTTAAACCTTTGTCCCTCTCTTTTAGGTCTTTGTCCCATGCAACTTTAAACCTTTTGCCTTCTCTTGTAATATATAATTATTTTTGTCCCAAGCAACTTTTAAACCTTTCTGACCCAAGCCATTTTCAATCTCTTTATAATATTTAAATTGATATTTAAATATTATAATCCTTTACTTAAAATATTTTCCTTGCTTTGTTATTCACCATGTCCATTGTCCATTCTTGTAAGCTTATTATCCTTGAATAATATTTCTACCTTGAATACCATGCACCCTTTGATGTCAATGACAACTCAATATTTCCAACACTTCAAGATGCTAAAATTGCATAAGTTCAAGGGTGATGAAGATGCAAAAGAGCATGTGACAAGCTTCATGAACAATTAATTTCATCTTCAGGATAGTGATCCCCTCATACTACCAATTTTCCTCATAATGCTTGTTGGGGGTGCTTTGGAGTGGTAAAACCATTTTCCACACCATAGTATTTTCACCTTTGAACAACTGACTGATGTATTTCTAGAATGCTTTAACTTTAGCATCAAGAAAAATACCATCTTAGTTTTTCTTTATAATATTTGCCAATTTAAGGATGAACTAGTCATGGAGTATGGAAAAACATGGATGGTAGTAAAAACAAAACTACCTTTCACTCTACCCATTATAGAGCTTACTTTAATCTTTAATAGAAGTTGCACCAAATAGATCTCACTAGTATTGCTCCTTAAGTAGTATAGAACTTTTGAGGAGGCCCTAGCCCAGGCCAAGGCTATAGAGGATATCAAGATCTAGGAAGGAGAGATCAAACTCTATAAAAATAAATGGCTTAATAAAAGTGCAAAGGGTAGCCAAAATCAACCAAAGGTAGCTCCAATGATCTAGGTCATTTTGAGTACCCTTGGGCCCTCAAATCGAACTCCACCCCAACTGGCTGATTACCAAGCCTAACCTATATTGGTGTAATACAACCAAACACAACAACATCAATTGCAAATTCAACCTTGCTTTCCACCTTGCTAGTTTACACCATTGTTGAAGTCTTTGGCATCTATTTTTAATCGATTATGGAAGGTTCAAGCAATAAATCTTCTTAAGATCCACCCATAGGATACAAATCAACCAAAATATAGATCTTAAAAGTAGGATCTACTCATTCAATAATATAGTGCAATACATGATTGATAGGTAAGATATTCAAATCGATAATTCTCTTACCTCCAACAATAAAAACATAGGCATCGTCCAAGACCCTTTTGCCCAAAGTGGAACAAACACAACACCTGCTATCAAAATAGAATAACCTAAGTAGGTTAATAAAGTGCACACCATCCTACCTAACCAAGGTTTCATGGGAATGATCAACATCATGATGAGGAATAGATGGTATCCAAAACAATCCACATGATCTATGGATCCAACCAACATTCCTTCAATGTTGTAGGCACCTTTGGTATAAAATTTGATCATGTTACCCCACCTCATTAGGTGATAAAATTAATAAATAAACTTACTCAAAGTCTAATAATATCATCAGTGAGACTCTACATCTACAAGTTGACTCAACAATAAACCCCACATAGAGAAGCTCTAGTAGATATCTTAAAGTCTATTGAACTACAACCACAAGACCCTAATTATTTTATCAAATCTGTGGGGCATGTTCAAACTTGTCAAGATATTGTGATAACATTTTAGGATCATAAAATTTGAATGATACATATTGAGGTAACTTATCCAATATTGCATATCATTACTAGTGTGGATAGGATCCCCTTCAAATGTGTCTTTATTGACACAAGATCCTCAATTAACATCATCACCACTCCCACCCTCCAACATATCATCCTTTCACCATCATGCACCCCTTCATCCACTTTCATTCTTCGAGCTTTCAATGATGCCCTATGTTCTAGAATTGGAACAATAATTCTTTCTATTCAAGTTGGATAAAAGACTATTCATATATTATGTCATATCTTGGAAGGCACCATGTAATACAATATATTTCTTGGTAGACCCTGGATTCGAGATATGAAATATGTGCCTTCTATATTGCATAAGTGCATCAAGTATATACATGAAGGCCAAGTTCATTATGTCCCTACTGAATTTTAGCCCTTCAAATTTGAAATATAGTTTTGCATCCCTAGGAGTCCACCTTACCTTCCACACATTTGGACATTTAGCCTAATAATCCCATTCAATCCATAAATTTTACACCATAATCATATATAACTCTATCACCATCACCTCCATCTCAACCATGGCCATTGGTTTCCTCAAGAATTATTTCTTCTTCATCATATATTCCCACTCAAAATATAGAAAAGGCACCTATGGTACCTATGCCATCATCTTCACCTCCACCCTGACCAATGAGCACATCCACATCTCAACCATGCATTACACCTCTTGCACCATAAATTTTAACCATATCTACAATAATCACCCATAATTATACCATGGAGGAGGAATCACCCATCACCATAAACATATCATAATAACCTATACCTTCATCATCATCTCCCCTAGTAGAGTTGCCATAAGTCAGAGTACACATGACTAATTTGGATATTGGTGAATATGTAGTGCAAGACATTACATTAACCCCACTCATAGAATAAGTTAAAAAATTTGGCTACCTATGTAGCACACCATTTCCCATAGGTACCGTCATCTCCCTTGGGTTCTAACCAATCCAAGCAAATTTTGTCTATGGTGGCATTGATTCCTCCACAAACACACCTCCTATACTAGAGGAGGAAGAGCCATTTCAGGCAAATGTTGATTATCTTTCAAACCTATCCTTTGCTCTATGATACTTTTACCACTATATTTGGTACAAAAATTTCATAGGGCATGATGAACAAAGTCCTTGGACCCCTCTAGAACCTCATTAAAAATTATCAATACACAAATCAGACTTAAGGTACAATATACGCATGCTCGATGAGATTCTAGAAGATTCCCTTTAGTGCCTTAACATAGGCCTGGAGGGAGACATTGATAACAATGAGTATGCCAATATTGGTAATAATAACTTACTTAGTGATCATCTACATATCACTACATTGTTTTTGTTTTATTGCAACTCATTATATGAGGAGTTATAATATGAATAGGATCCATAAGATAATTGTGATTCAAGAGATGAGTGTGAGGTATTATCTATTCCTTCATCTAGCTTGAAAGAGGAATCTTCTCCCATTGAACCTCTCACAGATCTATACAAATTCTATATTCATTTTTTCCTTATGTAGCTACCCATTTGGCACCAAATTCTTCCACTCAAGGATTTGATCATCCCTATCCCACCTAGAGGGCACCCTATCATTTCCATTCCACCCCAACCATCTCTGGAATATTTGTGGCCAACCATATTTAGTCACCTATTTCCACCAATGAATGGATGTCATCTACCATCCATAAATATAATCTCCATTGATCTCACCACTCCACTCCATTACCCAGGTAACCCTTCCTAATCATTGCCTATCAATATTGAGGCTATTTATTTTGATCATATTGCTTTTTCACCTTCTCCTTTAAATTTTTTTCCTTCTAAGGACATGCTACAAATGCACAATACACTATTGCACTTGGTATTAGACATCCTTAAAGCTAATATAGAGTTTGATAACATATATAACACCCTTAATCTAGCTAACAATATTCATTTGATCCCTACTCCTCATAAATTAGAGGATGGATCCCATATGCTAATAGAAGACATGATCGATATAGACATCAACGATGATCCTAAGAACCCTCAAATTCTTAATTTGGGAAAGGTTATTTCAAAAAAGAAACGTGTTGTATTCTTTACTCTTCTAAAAAATTATAGATTTTTTTTTTCTTGGTCTTATAAATATATGCCTAGTCTGGATCCAAACTTATCTATCCACAATGTGATGTTAAATTTAGCAATTAAGCCAATCAAGCAAAAACTTTGAAAGTTACATCCAATAATCGCTCTAATGATAAAATAAAAATTACAAAAATTATTGGATGCAAGATTCATCCAACCTATCGACTATCCTGATTGGGTGTCCAATATGGTACCTATCAAGAAGTCGAATGGGGTGGTTTCATGTTTGCATAGACTTTCACGACCTTGGAAAAGTGATCCCCAAGGATGAATTTTTGCTTCCCAACATCAATACGCTTATTGATGTAGTTGTAGATCCTAAAATTATTTCTCTCATGGATGGTTTCTTGAGTTATAATCAAACTTGGATCAATCTAAATGATAGGTCCAAAACTGCCTTCACCACTCCATGGAGAACATTCTATTACAAAGTCATGCCTTTTGGTCTAAAAAATATTGGTGCTACCTATCAGTGGGTAATGACATATATCTTTTATGACTATATGCACAATATTTTCAAATATTACATTGATAATATGTTGGCCAAATATTTGTTGCATTAGGACCTTATCAATGTTCTATAAAAGGCCTTTTCTTGCCTACTCGAGCATAAAGTATTCTTGAATCCTAAGAAGTGTATTTTTGGTGTAACATTAGGAAATATTATAAGTTTCATTGTATCTAAGAAATGCATCAAGGTTAACCCAAAAAATTTCAAAGAAATCTTGAGCATATGTCTCCCCACTAACCTTAAGTAGCTTCACAACTTGCAAGGGAAGATACAAGTCATCTGATGTAACATCGCACAACTATCAGATAAGTGTCGACTGTTCAATCATCTTCTATAGAAGGAGGTGAATTTCCATTGGGATAAATATTTCCAAGAGGTCTTTGAGGATATCAAGCAATACTTGGTTTCCATGCTAGTATTATCTCCTCCAAGACCTAGTGCAACTTTTCTACTATAAATCTCAACCACCAATTTTGCCTTAGGGACTATGTTGGCCCAAAATAATGAGGTAAATAGGGAGTATTCCATATATTACATAAATAAAATCATGATTTCATACAAAATTAAATATGCTTATATTGAGAAACTCTTCTTAGAAATGGTCTTTACCACCAAGAAGCTCTATCATTATATGATTAATCATATAATATATGTTATCTCCAAAGAAAACCATTTATGATATATGATGAGTTGTACTTATCATAACAGTCAAACCACAAAGTGGATCATGCTCTTGAATGAGTTCAACCTAGAATTCATTGGAAAAAGTCTATTAATGGTTAAGTCAATTTAGGCTAGCTATGAGAGGAATCTCTTCATGATAATAAGTATTACAATTGAGCTGTCTGATGATGCAATATTTACATTATCTAGCTTAAAAGAGCTAGAAGAACCAAAAAATAAAGTGAAGTTAACATTTTTCTTTAATGGTTCTAAGTGTGAGCAAGGGTGTTGTAATAGAATCATGTTTTCAAACTATAAGGGGTTCCTATTCCCCTTTTATTCAAACTTGATTTCCCATGCACTAATAACATTGTTGAGTATGAAGCCCACATTTTAGATATTCAAACAACTCTTACAATGAACATCAAATGACTTAGCATCTTTGGCGACTCCTTGCTCATTTTTAACCAAGTAACATAGATCTATTTGTGCAAGTTCTTAATATTGAAATCATGCAAGATCCTTGTGGATAAATTGTTTGCTAAGTTTAAATGGTATGGCATCGAGGTAATCCCTTGTTATTCCAACTATTTTATGAATACAATGGATTCCTTGGGATCCCTAATTCTCTAAAATCCATTAGATAATTTCCCCACAATTCATATCAAAAATCTCTCTCAATCCTCATAGGACACTTCTAAAGAATATAAAAGCATCCACATGGTATAGATTGAACCATACCATGATTGGTTCTCTCAAATTCAAGACTTTTTAAAAATTGCATCCTGGGGGTCCCTGATCTTGTATGTCCCTTATGATAATATCACAACCATTTATCTTAAGGTCCTATCTCACTTTGAGTTCTTATGAGATGCTTCTAGAGAGGAGATGTTCATTTAGTCCAAGCTAAGCCTTATCAAGATTAGTTCTTGCAAATTCAATATTTATTGAATCTTGGTAGCCATCCCATGGGCTTATCGCATGTCATAAAATGAGCATTCAAGCAAAGAGCAACTAGATATATCTTTATAGGAGATATATTGTACCATCAAAGTTATGATGGTCTCCTTATTTGATGCTTAGAGCCTCAAGAGTCTTCTTGGATCATATATCAAGATTATGATAATACTTGCGATGACCACTTCGGTGGTATGGCTATCACAAAGTGCATTCTTCACATGGGCTATTACTATCCTATGATGGAGAGATATTGTTGTGCTTATGTAAAAAGCTACATAAAGTATTAGCATCATGCTAATACTTTATGTAGATTTTTACATATGCTAATCTATCACATATACCTTCATAAGTATTGTAGTTGATCCACTCACTATGGTATTTTTTGCAATGGGGGTTTGATCTAAATAGAAAAATATCACCCCCATATTTGGGTTGACACACATTTATTCTAATGACGACTAAGTATTTCACAAAATGGGTGGAAGTTATTCCACTTACCACTATGATAGAAGTATGCATTATAGAGTTTCTGCTACATAATATAATATGTCATTTTGGTATCCCATTCAAAATCATCTTAAATAATGTGCCACCATTTAAAAATAAGGATGTTCAAGATTTGTTCAACAAGTGTCATATCTAGCATAGATTTTTGAATCCTTACTATTCACAAACTAATGGGCAATCTAAGGCATTGAACAAAATTGTTATCACCATCCTAAAGAAAATAGTTAACAACAATCACAAGGATTGTCATCTGCAACTACCTCTAGCACCTTGAACTTATAGGATGATAATTTGAACATCGACAAAGAAAAATCCATTTTTTCTAGTATATTTCATCGAGGCCATTATGCCCCTAGAACATGAAATACATTTATTTTGCATTTCATTGCAATATTTCATCAATGATGATACCATACAATAGACTCACCTTGATCAACTTACTCTTCTTGATGAAAGATGTATTAATAATCTAGAGCATCTTCACATTTATCAAGATCATATTAAGAGAGCCTACGATACAAGGGTTCATCTTAGGGAATTTCAAGTTGGTGATCTGGTGTTCAAGGAGAATCAACAAAACTCTAACTTGCCTAGCCATTTGCATGACAAATTTACCAAAAATTGGTTAGGCCCATTCATAATAAATCATAAGCTAGTACCAAGCACTTATAATTTATTTTCACTCAAGGGTGTTGAGGAGACTAAACCCCTTAATATTCTCCACCTATAGGTATTTTCTGCATTAAGAAAAGCAAAAAAAAAAAAACAAAAGTACAAAAATACAACATTACCATTGCATTGCATATTTAGCATTACCATTTGCATTGCATACTATCATTTATCACACCATGCATATTTATGTCTTAATTTTTACATTCTATGGTGTCTAACTACACTTGTCATCATATTGCATTAGGCATTTCTATAGCTATACTTGCATTAGTCTTTTCTTGTGAGCATTAAGAATAGTGCAATGTTTGTACGATTATTGTTTATCTTGATGAAACTTCTTCTATCTTGGGAATACACTCCATACGATTGATCATTCCCATCCACATTCTCATTTTTTTATGTGTGTTTTATTTTCCCTAAGTAGTGGTCATAGGGTGTCCAATAAGGTCTTTCGATCATTCAACCATTCCTAATAGTCCTTTTAGATTTTTTAGAACACCATATTGATTTATGGCGATATGTTATTGCTTTGATTGTACCTTGCATATCTTAAAATCCCAACACATCTTCACACTCCTAATCATGATTTTTTGAACAAGGAAATATGAAACTACAAAATAAATCTTACCTCTTAAGCAAACAATTTCCCTTGCTCTCCTATTATGTGCATGGTCTAAAATGTTAAGAATTGACAAAATGACAAGCTCTCCCTCCTCCCCAAAAAAACTCCCCTTGATCCTATACAAAATGAGAAAGTTCCAAAAGCAATAAAATCCCCATGATCCTATACAAAATGAGAAAGTACCAAAAGAAATAAAATTCCTTGCTCTTCCTCAAAATGAGCAAGCCCCTCTTACTCTCTCTTTAAAAAAAATTCTTTTGCTCCTCTCCAAAATGAGAAAAAACCTCAAGAAAGCAATAAAAATCCCCTTGATCCTCTACAAAATGAGGAAGTCCAAAAATAAATAAAATTCCTTGCTCTTCCTCAAAATTATCAAGCCCCTCTCTAAAAAAAAATCCCTTTTGCTATTCTTCAAAATGAGAAAAACCCTATAAAAATAATAAAATCCTTCGATCTTCTTCAAAACGAGCAAAAACCTAAAAAAAAAAAAAAAATCCCTTGCTCCTATTCAAAATGAGCAAGTATCCCCCAAGGAAAGACAGCTAAAATATCTTGAATCCCTAGAATTATTAGTTTTTTATAGCCATGGGGTGATCTCCATCGCTAGCAATAGGCTATAGATGCATGCCTAGTAGTAGAGTAGCCTTACACGTGGTAACACGTCTATCATACTAGTGACCTTATTTTGTATAGACCAATGTCAACTCATGAATGAGCTAGCTTTTGATGGCTTGCATTATAGAGCATTTAAGTCCAACCAAGTACAAAGTTAGAGTAATGAACTGCACTATGCACACATAGGATATTGAATATCTTGGACTTCCTAGAATATTTTTATTTCTTACATTCTTGCATGGTTAGTAAAACAACTTTTGACTGGTCAACTATGGTGTTTTAGTCTCATGAAAGTCTTATTGTTCCCTTGTAAATTCTTGTTATTCATCATCCATTACATTCATATTATTTTTTTAGTTCTCATTTTTTTTCTTTTGGTTTACGTACAAGTGTATGCCCTTGATAAGCTTGTAAAATATTTATTTATGAATTTTATACACTTTCAATACCTAAACTTAGTTTTTCTTGCATTTGAGAAAGCAGACATAATATTTTACAATTAGTTACATATCATAAGCATACATTTACACTTTTAATTAACTAATTTCTCATAGGTCATTAGTGCATCACATACATAAAAAACATTCATTTAACCATCCATACATAATAGCTCTACCATATCATAAAAATTCATCTAATATACATGCATCATCATGTCTACAAGTCTAGGCATACATCTATGCTCATTACATTCATTTCATCCATCATCACACATACACATGCACAATAAAAATATAATAAGCATCCACAAAATATCATCTTATATACATATATATATATATATATATATATATATATATATATATATATATATATATATATATATATATATATATATATATATATATATATATATCGATCAAAATTATAAGTACATCAATAAATATCACATAAAAATGCTCGTAGGATATAATAGTAAGTGGGTTATCAAACCTCACATTCAAAAAGATAGAAGATAATGGAAATAAGTCATCCTCAAGCCATCCCTGATCCATCACTCTCACTACTACCCTTGGCCTAGTCTATATGAGGCTGCTTCGATCTGTTGACCCCTAATGTCTTTGAGGTCCTTAACATTGAAAATAATGGCATTGGAGATATCACATACGACTCTCCTTATATCTCAGTATAGTGGCTCTACTGATTCCCCTAATCATCAAGAGGGTAGTCGTCCTCTAAGTCTATCAACCTTGTCCTCTAACTATTGGATATAGTCTTGCTCAACCTAATATTGAGTCTACTCTAAGATCAACCTAGATCTCAGTTGGGCCATTTCTATCCCCTGTTTGGTTGACACCTCTCTAACCTAGGTTCGTAGAGCATCTCACTCCACCATCTATCTAGCCACCTCAACTTAGTCTCACCACATAGGCCTATAGGGTATACCTCTCATCTTCTTAGCTCTACTATCTTTATTTATTAGTATTCCACTAGATCTACATTATGGTATGGGTTATGTCTTGGTCTATAAATTGCCCTTGGAGAATCTAAACCTACTCTCTTTGAGTAATAATATGCTCTTGGGGATCATCCCCATCTGGCCTCTCATACCCATAACTCCTAGGTGTCTCTATCCCCTCTACAACTACTTGTGAGGTTCTTGCATCTCTCTCCACATGGTGATGTACTCATCATTATTATGGATCCTTTGCTACTATAGTTGTCCCCTCCTTTGCTACCTTAGTCTCTCCTCTAGTCATTAAATCTCCCTGAAGCTATCGAGATATAAACTAGACATCATGATTAAGTTTTGTGCCAAGGTCCTATAAGTTTAGGTCTGATAGTGCTTCATCTAACTCCTCACTAAGAGGCTCCACTCATGGCTAGACTAGCTAATTTTTGTTTTTCCTCTACCTATAGATAATTGGCTTATCTGGTACATCCTACCTCACACCTCACTAGTAGGTCACCCATGAGTACTATAAGTACTCATGCTTTATCCCATGTAAACCATTCAACCGTCTACCATGTTGCACTCACCTCGGGTACTTTCCTACCTTACTCCAAGTAGGATCTCCCCTCCATGGTCTCCATCTAACCTACCCTGATTATAGTCCTACAAATGAGTCTACATAAAGTAGTAAGATACCCTAAAAGGGGTGAATCTTACCCTACTATCACTCATGCAACCACCACATAGTGTATGGGATATCTCTATCAACCATATATCTATGCATAGCCCATGGAAACCTAATAGTTCTATCCACACTAAAATACTCCCATCCCCAAATATTAAGAAGGAAGTTGCAACCTAAGCCCAACCTACCACACTGATGGACCTCGTATAGATCTTTGTAAATCTATGCCAATAGAGTAAGGTCCCATGCCATGCTCCATGATTTCTTCACCAAATATTGAACAAGGTCTAGTAGGTTTTAGGGGAACCTCATGCTAGAATATTTTGGCAATATGAAGTCCAAAGTTAGCAACATCAACACTACGTGTTAGCAAATAGCATCTTGGTGTCGTAACCAACCATCAAACTCACCCTACCCCTTTCTAAATCGTAGTACATGCATCTCCACTACAATTGATACACTCATCATAGAACTACCTCTCATTGAGTAGTCATAGAAGTAATGATGGGCTCTCCCTCAATCAATATTTATAGGAACTCGTAGACATCCTATAGTATCATAGTAATCTCACTGATCAACATTTTGAAGGTTTTTATTTATGAGTCCCATTTATCTATCAACACCATTATATATGCTTGATCAGTATAGATGGAATCTAGTCAAACTATGTGTAGAAGGCCTATGTCCTTTAACTGTGTCCAATCATCATTATCATTTAGAAATGTAGTACAAGCCTCCTTTAAGGTGTTCCTGAAACAATGTCAGGCTCTAATAAGCTACAAAAAAATAAAAACACTTAAAGAAAGCACTAAGTATGACCGTCTCGAGCTAAGACAAACCCAAAAAGTAGTCATATCAACATAAGATTATCACAACATGAGACCATATCGAGTCGATACGGTCCCTAAAAGAGGTCATATCGAGCTAGAAAATCCCCCCCATATAATAATAAATGCATAAAAAAATAGAAAGAAATAAAGGGAAGGGAAGAAAAAACATTAAATGCTATCTATCCATTATCCCACCCACTTTTTCATTTGCCTAAGCTACCCCATTTTACCCATCCCACCCATTCATTTCCTTTTAGTGTAGTTTAATTAACTTTTTTTAATAAAGAAAAATATAGGATTTCATCCTTACCTTCCTTGCATTGGCTCCTTCACTCATGGATTCACTTGAGGGGTTCATTGGGTCACTCAAATCATCTTTCAAAAACACTTCAGTATGGAAAACTAATTCTTATCCTCCCCATCTTATTCTTCTCTCATCATGCATGGTAAAAATGAGCCTTATCCTACAAAATATGATACATATAGTTTTTCACGAGCATTGCCATCTGATACGGTCATGTAGCATGACGCGGCCATCAAATATGGCCACGATTTTGTAAAAAAATTAATTCAAAATAATTAATCTTAGGTCAAGATAGTCTCATAATTTCACCTTTTTCCTAGAGCAACCATGCTAATAGTCTCATTCTTGTTAAGAACCTCATCACTATCATAATGTCACATCTCCTCCATCAACTCATGACTTGAAGGGGTAGTTAATAACTATAAAATTTACATTTCAAAATAAAGTAAAAAATAAAACACTCAAAATAGAAATTGGACTCATCCAATAATAATTACCAAAGACTATCATAAAGCCATTTTTGCTAGGGCAAACAACAAGAAAAAATTTAGATAAAAAAACACTTGGTATATCTCAAGACTAGCCTAATAATGTCTACCCTCAGCTGAAATGTTTACCAAAAATCAAGTTCACAAATTTGTTGAAAGTAATAATTCAATGATGAGTGTATTTTCCATGATTGAGGCATCTCACATTGACTTTTTCAATTAGCATCATCAATCATCAATTCAATTATTTTAGATCATCTATTTTTGCTTTGTATTGTGGTTACAAAGCATCCCCAAAGCAACATCTATAGACACCTAAAATGCATCATCACAAGATGACTCTCAAAGAGGCCTTCTTCTAACTCATTCAAATCATATAAGGAAGCCTTAGGGTTACTTTAGTGTCCTTCTATAGCAAAAGGGCATTTTATCCCATAAGATCCTAACCATCTTAACCCAAGATAATATCAAAGTTAGAATCATCTCAATCAAAGATGATTGTGCACACATAAAATAAATTGAGTAGTAAACTACCTATCAACATGGCAATTGATTTTCTACTGATGCTAGATGACATGTAGCTAGAAATTTTTTTCCTTTCCACCTACAGTCTAATGCTAAATGGAAATTAGGCTGGCATTGATTGCTATTTGTCTCTTTGGTCATGTTCCAAGGAGGCTATAAATTGAGGTGCTTCCCCATATATTTTAGGATTCAAAAATTGAATGCGTGTGCAACAAAGTGCTACCAAATCATCAACTCACAATTTGACTCCACAAAGTGCTATCGAAATTAATATTGAAGATCTCTTGCTACTAAATCCATGTCATTGGATTACTTCACATATTTCAAAGTAGCATTCCTCACACTCATATGATCCATTTCATTTCTTGGGTTATCAATCACATCAGCTAACCCACCTTCATGCTCATAAAAATCTATCAATAAAAACCCTTTTGTATCATTGAAACGAAGCCTGGAATTAATTTCACAAAAGTGTAGGTATGTGACAATGGTCGTCTCACCATGATATGGTCTTAAAAAATGACCATATTGACCCAATATGGTCTTGTTTAGGTGACCAATTTCTATTATTTTTCTACATATTAGCTTATATTTTCATTTGCATGTGCATTCTAGCATTAGAGCTTTTAGTTCATGCATTTTACTTTGTTGTAGTATCATAGATTTCTATTATTAAATGCACACACCTACTTTACTTATCATTTTATATTTCTATATAACATACGGGCCAAACCTTTGTGGACCTCACAAAGGATATTTATCTGCTTATATTTCATTATGTGTAGGTTATAGGATTTAGGTACCACAAAATATTTTGGATCCTACTCCCGTCCGATGGTCTCAAGAAAACCTACTGACCAAACAAGTTTGTGGCACAAAATTTTTAAATATTGTACCTAGAGACATTCTATTGGTCTATTGTATCATTGATCAAATCCCTCGAGGGGATTTTATTGTAACACTTTGAAAAGACAACTTAATAAAAAAAATCATTTTATTGTTATTCATTTTGTTCCAGTTATATTGCTTTTTGTATGGTGAAAATTTCTATCTTTCACTATATAATACCAAAATTAAGATTCTTTCTTTGACACACTTCTTGAAGAGTGTAACGCATTTTGGTTAGGACTTGATGTTGGGTTGAATTCATGGGAATTTTATTTCCTAGGATTATCTTACACTGAACATTGGATATCAACATGGGTGATTGCTCTTCAGGATGTAAGTCATGAGGCCTCTCCCCTTTACACATTGATCTATGTGTTGGATTGATAATGAATGTTTGTAAATTTCCTAGAAGAAAATGTATCACTAGCTCTATATATATCGTATCACATTATTCTACCACACACAAATTTTCTACTAGCTTTCCTTAGTCCTATAGCCATATTTTTTGCAACTCATGATTCTCCATCTTGGAAAAATTTACAACCAATTTTTGGATTTAGCTACTCTTCCAAATTTTATGAAATTATCATCTTGATATTATGACTATTCAGTGAGAATTTGTGTCAGATCAAATTACTATCTTCCTTTGGACAACAAAAAACCTCCATGTGTATTCCTTCAAAGGCTTATCCCATTGATTTTACCTTTTATAACTCATCTCTTTCAATTTGGCATGGGTAAAGCCTTTCACAAAATATCCAAACTAATTTTTTGGTTTAGGGAATAGCCATGTGGCTATGGTCTGAGGGTAGGTGTCCTCCTAATTGCTACAAATATTTCTTGTACAAGCACATACCAAAAAAGTGTGGTAAATTAACGATTACCATATCTTGTAACATTGCAAGGTATGGATACTCATGTAGCAATATCACAACCTTTTTTATGAATCCAACTACCCAAATTTATAGCCAATCAAAATATAGTGGTTTGGAATCCAAGTGGATGCAATCTAATCCTATGGTATTACAAAACTCTTATGGTATAATAACTATTGGATATATCATACAATTATATAGTATCCAACATTACAAATAAAGATATAGATAAAAGGGCATGGACTAGCTCTCAACAATGTTTAAAAATGGTTGCTTGCTTGCTATATTCTAGGAATTGGTTATGTTTTTAATCCTTTTAGCATAAAATTTATCAAATGCACTTTCTCAAATTCCAATAGAATCTATTTTTTGTCTTTTAATTCTACAATGCTATCTCTTGATTCATTTGATAGATCTAGTTCTTGGATTAATGGTTTGAATAGTTTTTGGTATTTTTTAGCCATGGATACTCTCTGTATCTAAGTCATGGCTAAGAAATAATTTTGATAGGCTTTTATCCTTTGTTGATTTAGCTACCATGTTTCCATTATTTGTGTCTTAGTACATGATTATGATTCTAGAATTTCCTCTTATTTTCTGTGCTTTTTTGGGCATTGAGTCAATTCTAGTTCTTCTTCATCTTGTTCCATGTTTTATTTAACTTAGTTTTTTGATCAGGGGATGACAAAGAAATATTACTAATATCTTCACTCATACTTTCTAGATAAATTATAGAGAGTCTTTATTCTAAGAATTATTGCCTCAAATTCATTACAAGATCTACCATATTGCCTATTCCTAAAGTTACCTTGAGTAGAGATAGGGCTAACAACTATTATCTCTATAACTTCTATCTAACACAAAGGTTTGTACATAGTCAAAGTAGGGGATTCCTCTTGTCTTTCTCCTCTCCCATTCGTATAATTACTAAAAATTATTTGGTATTCTATAAGATATCTACCCTAAGGATCTATCTTAATATTTGCTTCAATATTTTGTCCTTCCACCTTATTGAGCTCTCTAGTCAATTGTTGAATTAAAACTCATAATTCTTGCATTATTTAGGATCTTGGAATAGATATGATGGGAATGCATCCTATCATGAATAGATGAGATGGATATGATTTCAACACTCTATAATGTGATGGAGAAGGTATGCTTAGTAATAAGATCTATGGGCTAATTTGATGAGTTTGAGGGATATCCCACATGGTGGTTCTAGGGAAAATATTTCTAGCTAAAATAAGTATATTTTTTTGCCATGATAGCCTTTTGAAATATTTATGGAAATATTTTCATTGGACTAATATATTAATAATATTAAGTTAGTACTAAAATCATGGATGTAGTAAATGTAGTATTGGGCATGAGATATTTCTATTTCTTGGGGAATCCTTCTCCAGATTATTTTGAATTAGATGTAACTTGATAATGTTTTCATGGGGGTATCTTTGATTGGAAGAAAAGTGAGTGAGAAATAGAATGTATCTCCTAGTTCATCAAATTATAATAGAGGGGTTTATTTAGGTTAGACTAGGTATTGATTCTTCTATCCTCTTAGGAAGTATAGCATAAAAGCACCTTGCCTTGAATAGATCGTGCGAGAAGTCTGATCATATCATATTTAAAGGTAATATTATAGGTGTTAGCCATGGTGGCTACATTCTGACAGTACTCATAAGTTGTTTTCCCACTACCATTACAAATGGTTAAAGCTCTCATGAAATACTTGGTGACTTCATAGATATTTAGGATGTTAAGAGGTCCAACACTATTCCAATCTAGAAAAATATATCCCACCATTGTTTGATGAATAAAAATAAATTTTAAGCAAATAATATCGATGCTTATCTTTATTACTATGTAATTCTAGATTTTTTGTTAGCAAATCCACCAATATATATGGTTCTTTCATTAGTTGAGTCACCAAGTGAACATGTACTATCTACTTAAAAGGTCAAGACTATTCACTAAAATCTTGAGTCCCAAAAAATAATACAATTGATGAAATCAATCCCACTAGGTGTGCTAGAAAATATTGGTTACCATGGTGGGTGATTTATATATTAGTATTATCATTCGATGGTGGGATGTATTTGTCCTACTAGGCATGCCAAGTTGGTCTAAAATTTTCCTAGTTTTAATATGTGCCTTAGATGTTGGCCAACATTGGATAACTGATACTTATTTGAAGTTCAACCTCTAGAGTGGTCCAACTCCTTGTAATGATTATGAAATTGAAACATGGGTTTAAGAAAAAAGAAATAAATGGAAGGGTTAGGAAGGGGTAAGGTTTAAGAGAATTTCTAAAGGATGGATTGGGTATAATATAACACCAATGAATATCCATAGCACAAAATTCTTACACAATTAATTCCTACTGAAACTTAGCAGATGAACCATCATCAAATGCATCACAAAGTTTATTTAGTTCTAGTTATATGTTTTAATCATTCCAAATACTTATGAGAAACAATCCAAAGAGAAAAATTTGCTCTAATAGAATAAACCAATCATGAAGTGTAATAGAAATGAGTTAGAACATAGAATTCATTCATAAAAACCTACAAATGCAATTGCATTAGAGGCCAAACAACTTTCACTTTTTATTAATTGGTAGTATTAGTTATACAACATATACTCAAGCAAATTATATAGAGAAGAATACATTATGAGGTGCATTGAGCTATTTATAAGCTGCTTATGAATATTGTAGCATAAAATTTATGAGGGTTTATTACAAATCTCTTTGGGAATAGCCTAGTAAGAAAAACTTATGGGTATGGATGTCTGCATTACCACTTAAATTTTAGTAGCTATAAATGGACTAGATTTGTTCTAGAATGTTTGGTTCTAGTGGATCCATTGATCTCCAATAGTATCTTTCTATAAAGTACATGACTACTACAACCATTTGTTAGAGATGTCACTTTCATGCTCTCAAACAACTAGAAGGTACTAGGGTGGTTACCACATTGCATAGGAGTAAACTAAAATGTTTTTGGATGGACATGTGTTAAATTTGGGCTTTTAGAGTAGTGTTAAGCCCTTTGGCTACCTTGGGATATCTTAGTGTTGAATTTGAATTTTTAGGAGGTTTAGATGATGTCATGGCTTTTCAAAGTCTAAATTTATTCCAATTTGAGGGATGCTTCTCTCCTTTAATTTTGTGCACACCATGCTTTATTTTGTAAGTCTAACTTTGTTACTTTAAATATTTTTAGGCTTTCATTGGAATCATGCTAATGTAGGAACTTGTAAAATTTGGCTTTATTCTTCTGTGGCTTCTAGATTTTAGAGTTTTGAGGCTTTCTAGTAGTGTGCTTAGAAGACCTAATTTTGTTCCATTCTAGTTTTGCACATCAAAATCACACCACTCCAACTTTCTCAATTTAATTTTTTTTACATATCTTGCTGATTTAACTCTTGCAAAAGACTAAAATTGATTAGTTTTGTGTTTTTTCATGGCCAAAACCTTTCCAAACTTAGCCAATTTTCTTCAAAAAAATGGAATGATTCTATATTTGTTGAAGCTCTTTTGTCTACCTTGGAATAAATCATAACTTTGATATATTTGAGTCTTTGCCCTCTTTTTTTATTTTTCTTAGATAAATCTTTAAGTTGTATAGCTTAGAAAAAATTGAGCAAAATTTTGGTAACATAGTAGGCTAGCCTGATTTGCAATGCTTAAAATGTGGAAATTATTTTGACCTACAAGTATGAATATTATAGTAGATTTAGATCCTAGTATGTATTTGTGAACTACCCAACCTTCCATACAAAAAGACAAATAAAGGATCAAAGTTTTATTATTATCATTCCCAAGATATGCTTGCTTATGTGCTATATTGGAGTCTAGGAGGGTAATTTCACTAGAAATTAATCTTTTTAGAGTTTTTGCTACTAGGTCCTTTAATTTCTTCACTTTCACATCAATATAATTGGCCTTTTCTGGTATATATTTTTTTCTTATTGAATAGTTTCTTAACACTTGTTTTGTATTGATCAACTACTTCCTCTCTTTGCTTCTTATTTATTGAAGGGTACCATAGCTTCCTAAAACATTTATCTTCCTATTGATTTACTTTTGGTATTTTGGCTTCATTGGATTTTCTTGTTCTTTGGGTTTCTTCATCCTTTGCTCTATAATTTCTAGAACTTTTATCTTTGGGGTATAAGATAGAAATGGATTATATTCAATGAATATATTAGCTAGACTAGTTGTTAAAGTCTCATTAGCTATAAGATATTATTCTATATCCTTTACTAAGGCTAGAAGTTTTTTATCCCTAAACTATAACCAGTTGGGATTGAGTCTGGTAACCTTGGTAGGTATTACCATTGTAATGACTATATATTGTATACCAGTGTTTGTTCAAAGTAGTGAATGCTTTCTATATTATAATTTTAACAATGGAAATATGCTCTTAATTTAGTTTACTAATTAACATGATTTGATCCTCTAAGGCATAGAAAGACTCATTTTTATTGCATTTTTTGAATCTCTCCTTAGCATTCCACTACTTAAAAATATCAAGCTTATTTTATGTGATCTATATTGTAGCTCCTTTAATTTTGGGTGGGAAATATAGGTACAAAACTAGCCATAGTAAGACATGGAGGATATGACTTATAAAATGTTGTTAGTAAAGGGAAAGACAAAGCCATAAAAGGAGCATATGAGCTTGCTTAATATATCTAAGACATATTGGGTATAGTAATCCTAGGGGAAAGCTTTCCAACTAGGATGGGTGTATTTTACACTATAATGACAACCAAAAACATTTTTTGGAACCTCCTATCATTGGATTTTTGGATTTAAATACTTAGATTGTGTTGACATGCAAATGACACATTGTCAAGGATAAGCCAACATACTTGGAATAGAAGAGAAATATTTTTCCCTCAAGATTTAGGTTATCTAGGTCTTGGGTGGTGTTGATAAACTCAGAGTTTATTTATAACTATTCCTTAAAGGGTCCTTTGTTGTTATGACTCTAAGGGATAATTTTCCTCAGCACAATGTCTTAAATCTAAACACTTAATTACCTAAAAATAATTCCATTGCTTTGATATTTCAACTACGTTAACCAAGTAGAATTAAAATTGGGTAAAATAAAGATAAATTGTAAGCTCTATAAATTGTGGTTTCCTAATCAATATCATTCATTACACTTCATAATATTATCACACATATAACAAAAATGATTATTTTGAAGTTGTATGAAATTTTAAAATGTATTGTAGAAAAATTGTTTCAATGCTTCAAATGAAAGCTAATATACTCCTAATATAAATGGGTTTTAAAGAAAAATCAAAGTTTTAAGGGAAAGAGAAAAAATAAAGGAAAATACACAAGACAATATTGCCCTAAAATTTAGTTTTAAACTAGTAAAGCAATAATTCCAATTTAAACCAACCTTGACCTGAGCAATATTCACACAACCTAAAGTCCAAGATGGTGTAATATTTAGGGGAGAAATAGATTGTGAAATATAATGAGTGTAACAACTATTATCATATGTAGATTGAACACCAAAAAAACTTCACAAGACTTGTATTATGAATATAGTCATTAAATACATTTGATATAAAATTTTCTCACTTTGGTGGATTTATAAGAATAACACTCAAAATAATATCACACCTGGTTCAAAAATATGATCTAATTAAAAAAATAAAAGCCAATAAAGAGGAAAGGTAAGGGACCAACTAATATATGGTTTTTAACCCTTGAAAAAAACTATTGAGTCCATATTTATACAATTTTTTGTGCTTCACATAGCATTACTTTACAATTAATTATTATTTATTTCTAGGACATGCTCTATGGGATTACTTCTAGCCATACTTTTTACAAGCCTCATAAAATATCCATTCACATGATGTTTGAGGTCTTTAGAACCTAATTTATTAGCTGATTCAATGCTTGATCTAACACTCATAAGTGGGATGGGTATTAACTTCACTAAATTTTACCACGTGTTACATTAATGTCACCATGATGTCCACTTCTTGAGATCACCTCCTAGTTATACTTTAACTATGCATCATTAAATATCAATTCTATACAAATATTGGGTTGACCATTAATTTCACCACATTTTCCATTATTGTGCTCACCTGGTTAGCATTAAAATCCCATGTTTGATGCCATTGAAATCCCAACATTTGCATTAGATAACCTACAAAGCAAAAATTAAAGACATTAGAAAAAACTATTTGTATTATTTTTTTAAATTAATTTTTAATAATTATATATATATATAGTTTTTTTTTAATAATTTTTTAAATATCTACACTTCTATAAATTTTTCTTTCTTTAGATAAATTTCTACAACTTTTGCTGACTTTGCAATTTTTCAGCAATTTCCACATTTTTTGAAAAAAAAAATTTCCTACTTATTCTATATATTTTTTGGCAACTTCTTTAATTTCCCTATGAGTGCAAATATTATGGGTAGAGAAAATTTCAATTAGTGTTTTTATTCATGCTTACATGTGAGTGTCTAGGATTTCGAGCACTTATTATTTATACATGAGTGGTTGGGCTTCAAGCTAGGATAATATTCCTTGAGTGGTTGGGATTTTGACCAAGGCAATTTCTACTTGGTGTCCATAATTGATATCATTACAAAAAAACCTTAGCCCCAAGATTTTTCTTCCACTTACTAGGCTTTTTGATATTTATCTTCCTAAGTTTCAACAAATTTTCTTGGTTTTTTGGTATTTTTCTTCTTGGGTTCTAGCATTTTCCTTCCTAGCTTCTGACATTTTTATTCCTAGGGTTTGGAATTTTTCTTCCTAGCTTCCATTATTTTTTTTCTTCGGTTATAGCTTTTTTCTTTCTAGTTTCTAACATTATTCTTCTCAGAGTAATTTTGACTTGAGTGTTTGGTTGGCTTCACATGGATTTTCATTTCCAAGCGGGCTACTAGGTTTTTATCGAGGCAATTTCCAATGGTCTAAGACTTAAATTTTAAATTTATATGGGTGTAATTTTCAATTATTAGGGTTTAATTCCAATGGTTGAGGTAATTTCTCATTGTTGGGTTGATTTCCAATTTCCTCATGCTTTCACGCTAGTGTCTAGGATTTCCAATTGCCTTTGTCTTTAGTTTTGGCTTTTTCTTTCCTATGTTATTTCATGCTTCTAGTAACATTAGCAATTAAAAAGTTTGGAATTTTTATTGTCTAGGTTTTTGGCTTCTAATAGGATAATTTCCTCATGAGTGCTGGGATTCCAATGGGGTAATTTATCTGAGTACCTTGATTCTGACAGGTCATAGCATTTGAAGTTGCTAGTAGAATTTAGTATTTTCTTAAACTTCCCCTTGATTGGCTAGAATTTTGATTGGATCAATTTACTCACCTAGTTTCTAGACTTATAGTCACTTTCTTATGTTTCTCCATGAGTGACATTGGTTGCAACAACTTGGATAGCCTATGGAAAACAAGCAATTTTAGGACTCAAATCTCCTTAATATATAAGTAAATTTATTCTTTCCAAAATATATTTTTGAGAAGCATATAATGGAAGTGGTTTAATGAAATTTACCTAAAAATTGAAAGATATATGGGGTCCAAAAGTGAGTGTTACATGATTTATTTTGGCATTACAACTAATAAGGCAACCAAATATCATGCTAAAAATAAGTAATATCAAAGCTCAATTATTTTTAGAATATAGGTAGGTTTATAATTTTTAGAAATATCCTTTTCAGAGTATCTAATGAAATTGGTTTTACAAAATTTTACCTAGTATTGAGAGAAATATAGGGTCCTAAAGTGAATTCATTTGTATTTTTAGGGGGAAATCCAAGTCTGGAGTGCCTAAAATTGAGTAGGTTTGGGGTGCTAAGGTTATGGGAACATAGTCATGTGGGTACTTGTTGGAAATTGTATTATAATCCTGATTTAATAAAAGGGGTTATATTACATTTTTTATAAAATAATGCAAAACAATGTAAATAAGCTTCATAACAAACTAAAGGTATGCAAAAATTGGGTATCTATATTTAAAAACATTAAGCTAAAAACCTGAGTTTGTGGATGATTGACTATCATGCAAAAGCCTAAGAAAATAAGAGAAAAATCACCAAAATTTTAGAAGAGTAGGTCTCTATTACATGCAAATTAGGGAGTGTTGTGCAAAAAATACAAAAAATGGTGAATCTATTGGGAAATGCTCTTGAGCATTTTGTGAATAGAAAGAAACCCCTCTAAAACAATGAAACTATAAAACCAAACACAATTAAAAATTTGGCATCTCTCCAAGGATAGTTTTAAGTCATTAATATGAAAACAATACTCCATTTTGTTTGAATAAAAGTATGTGCATATGAATTCATTCTTATTCCAAAGTCAATTAAAATTTTCCACCATTGGTTAGAAATCATGCTAGTTCACCCCTAAGCAAACATTGATATACTATTTATGAGCTCTAAAACATTTCACCAACTACTAGATATTGCTCTGCTACTAGTCAAAAATTTATAGCCTTGATAGTGTTATATTTTATCCCATTATAGACCTTGCTTTACTTCTAGCTAGGTGTTCACAGCCGTAGTAGATATTATCTGAATCACCCAAACACTTGAACCTTGTTTTCTTCTCTCTCTTTTTTTGAACATAGAAAATTCCATAGGCACTAGGGTATCCTTTTAGGTTGGGGATCATGATGTAAAATAGGATAGTAAAAATCTAAATGAATTTCACCTAATAACCAAACTAGAGTGTTTTCATTCCTCCTAATCTAGATTACTTTTAGAGTATTTTTATTATGAAGATACAACAACCTTTTATTAAAGAACACAAGCTTATACTAAGAGGGGGGTGAACAATATAAGACCATTTTTTAATTTTATTTCTCAAATAGTATTATCCAATATAATCAATGGCAATATCAATAGTAGTAACCAAAGCAATTCACAAATCATCACACACAATAGAGACACCAATTTAATGTGGTTCACCCAATGTGGGCTACTCCATGGAGAAAATATTTCACTAATATTTTCTCAAAAATATATTTGGGAATCCTTCCCTATTACAATATTTATAGACCTATATCCAAAGGAGACACCAATCCCCTAATATGGTTTGTGGATCTCTATCCATAGGAGACACCAATATCCTCAACTGGTTTGTGGATATCTATCCATAGGAGAACTCCTTCTCCTCTGCTCTAGCTAGTGATATTCTATAAGAAATGCTACCTCCAATGCACTAGCTAATGGATATCTATCCATTTAAGACTCCTACTCTCACTCAGAAGATCCGTATTCATTACCCTGGCTAAGAGACCTCTATCCACTAGATACTATCATCCTTTATACTCTATCACCTCCAAAGTTTGCTCTTAGCTTTGTATCAAATCTGCACTAAACACAATCCTTCGGTCTAACACAAATTTGCTCAATATTTGTCTTTGATATACACTAAATATAGTCCTTCAATATAACATAAATTTACTCAATATCTATCCCTGATCTAAACTAAACATAGTCCTTTGATCTAGCACAAATATACTCAATATTTATCTCTAGTCTGGCACAAACCTATCCTCAAATCTGCACCAAACTCTATCCTCAAATATATCCTCAAGCCTTAATACAAAGCTTGAATCAATCTCAAATCAAATATGCTAGACCTACCCCAAACCTTAATCCAAGGTTTGAAAAAATAAATTAATCAACTCTACTCTCAAGTCTTCTCAAAGACTAGTCTCAAATATTCCTTTTAAGCTTCCACAAAAGTTCATACTAATCTGTCCACAAGTCTTCTCTAGAACTTATCCAATTTGCTCAACAAGTCTTCACCAAGACTTACCTCAATTCTACTGAACAAGTCCTCACTAGAACTTGTCCAATATTCTCAAAAAGTCTTCACTATAACTTGTCCAATATGCTCAACAAGTCTTCACCAAGACTTACCTCAAATATGCTCAAGTCTTCACTAGACTTGCCTCAAATTTGTATTGTAAGCTTCCACAAAAACTTACTCAGATCAACTCAAACTAACACAAAATCATCTTCAATCACACAAATAAGATTCACATAGAATCTTGTTCAATATCATAGAAACATATAGAGAATTATTAGAGACTCAATATGCTTCACACTCACAACAATGTTCAATCACTTTCAATCTCTTTCTCAAATAAAATTAGAATATAGAACAATTTGTTTCACAGGACTTAAACTATCACTTCAAAACTTCCACTTGAATAGGCTTAATCAACTCCACTTAAAAAATCACTCAATGAAACAATTCTTTCTCACAAAACCTAGTCCAAGATTATGAACACTCACTCAATTATTTCTAACAATGCTTATCAAACAATCTCACATAACAATGATGGTGAGCAGAAATTCATGTCCCGAAAAACATTCATTTCTCTTCCATAAATTATCAATCTGATCAGTGTTGGGGAACAAATCTGGTTGTACCTTATTTAGTTTGGTGGGGAGGTTTGTGTAATTGGATTCCAGCCAAACCAAATAAACTGAGTGCAGAGAATTTAAATAAATAAAAAACAATGCTGGAAATAAAATGCTGAGAAATAAAAGCACACACCTAAATTAAATAAAGCAAGAACTAAAGCAATAAAATAATCTACGAAAGATAAATAACATAAATAAATAAGGGAGGACTACTCGCAGGGAGTGGGCCCAAGCTCCCGCAGATAGTCCGCCCGACTAGCTACGTAGAGCTTGCTCGAATAAGAGGAGTTGCACTCTTAATTAATTAAACAATAAAATAAAATAAGTTGTGTAAAATTAATCATTGATCTCCGATCCCCTTTGTTCATCTGGCCTGCGTCTTTATATAAAGCGCAGCCAGATCTCATTACAATAACAAATCGGTCTATTTTAATCACGTGATGTGATTTAGTTACAATTGATTCTACACATATTTTATTCTTCTATTTTAAAGTATGTTCGTTCACCAGAAGGATAAATATAAATATCCTTAGGTGTACGTAACAACAAATCCTAAACTAATGCATCCTAAAAATAATAATATGCTTTAAGAGCTTTACAAGGTCAACCGGCCAATCGGTTGATAATAATAACAAACACTTTATTCTATTTAATAAATGCATGATTAAAATAGATCTCCTTTGTCTTCACGTGCAACCTCCTCCATAGTCCTTGGTCAACCAGTCAAAGTTGACTTGGTAAATCTTGCAAAGTATGAAGGCATGGAGGCGCCTTCCGGTTGTAGGGAGGCGCTCTTCTTCCGTTGGCGCCTTCCGTTGCAGGGAGGCGCTCGTCTTCCATTGGCGCCTTCCGGTTGTAGGGAGGCGCTCATCTTCTGTGGGCGCCTTCCGGTTGTAGGGAGGCGCTCATTTTCTATTGGCGCCTTCCGATTGTAGGGAGGCGCTCTTCTTTCGTTGGCGCCTTCTGGTTGTAGGGAGGCGCTCGTCTTTCGTGGGCGCCTTCCGGTTGTAGGAAGGTGCCTACTTCTGTTGGGCGCCTTCCTTGAAGAGGAAGGTGCCTACTCTCTTGCCTTAGTCTCTGTAAGTAGAAGTATGCCGGGTCCAAGTGGATGTAGACTGGAAAACACCATATTAGTACCAATACCTGCATTTATACACATTTCCCACTAAAAACACCAATCAAGCATAATACCGGATTTTCTATCAATTATATGCATAAGTTATATAAAATACATTTCATATGCTAATTGAACAAGTGATAATTCTTCTTAACCGTGTATATAAAATGAGCATTTTTGGTGCTCATCATCCCCCCATGCCTAACATGTGCCACGCCCTCGTGGCACCAAAAGGTGAAGTTATCCCTCTCGCAGGATGACCATGCCAAAAAGTTTGTCATGTCTTCATGACAACAACCCCTGGGATATATATATTTTTCTCTTTTTTTTTTTTAATGGCCTTCAACATCTCTGTTTCTCTGCCGCTGAGTGCTGCTATTTTTTCCATTCAGCACTACTATTTTTTTTTCTCAGTACTATTTTTTTTTATTCAGCACTGTGTTTTTTTTTTTCATTGAGTGCTGCTATTCTTCATCCATAGAGCGATGCGGCACCAACAGAAGTCAGAAACACATCCTGACTAATCATTGCGGATAAATAGTTAAATCGTGACCACACTGTTTAGGGCAAATTACCACTGCACTAATGCCGGCATTTTCCAGGTGTTGCACATTAGTCAGATTTGGTGAGACCAAATTTGTTTAAAACAAGTGCAATCACCAGCTACTACTTTTACCCACATCTGAAACATATTTGACATCTCCAGAACCTCCTTTGTGGTAGAGAGTAGCATCATTTATATGTGTTCACTCAAGATGACTACCATTGTAAGGAGGCGGCAATGAAAATGATGCCAAATTTATTCATGTAGATGCCATAGCCTCTCTCTCTCTTTTTTTTTTCAATTATATATTTTTTTTAAGGCACATCATGTGTTTGAATTCTAATGGGAGATTTTGAAAAACTGTGGAGGCGTCGATTGGTATTAGCATAGAAATGATTTTAAAATAACTATACACATAATTAATAAGAAAATCAGTACATACCCGGTTGAATTTCATAGAATCTGATATATATGATGCCGGTGGTGTGAGACGTCTTCACGTTGGTGCTCCTGGAGATTTTATTTATTTATTTATATGTATCTTTATCTGTTTTGCCATGAACATAATAGATCTTGACTCTCTCTTTTTTTCTTTTTCTTTTTTTTTCTCTTTCTTTTTTTTTGATTTTTTTTTTTCATCCTCTGCATCAAAGAATAGAGTCAATCCGCAACAACTGAGTTGGTGACTCTAAACTTTGAAATACCCAACTTTTTCTCAATAGCACACAAAATATTTTAATCTTGCATTGACGTATCTCTCTCCGAATGCATTTACAGGATGAATATTAAAATTTATACCTGACACGTGTGCGTCCAAAATGATCTCCCCTCTGAATTATTTCTTTTGCATGCATAATTGGAACAACACTGCATTCCTTTGTTTTTTGGAGTGAGGAAAAATAGTATTTCTTTCATTATTCATGGCATCTATCAGGTGCATTGCTGAGATGTATGTGTTGTATGTGCTGGCGTTGGTAGGATGTTCTCATCCGTTGGTGCGATCCCCAAATTAACCTACATGCCGTAGAGTTGGAACTACACCAATTTTTGTTGCCCACATCATGCTTGTCTAGTCAACGGGCGAAGAACAAGGGCGCCTTCCCTCTGAGGAAGGCGCTTGCCTTCTAGTGGCACCTTCCTGTTGGTGCCTTCCTATGGCACCTTCCTGTTGGTGCCTTCCTGTGGCACCTTCCTGTCGGTGCCTTCCTGTGGCGCCTTCCTATGGGTGCCTTCCTATGGCACCTTCCTATCAGCGCCTTCCTATGAGAGGAAGGCGCTTGCCTTCCTATGGGCGCCTTCTAGTGGCGCCTTCCTATTGGTGCCTTCCTGTGGCACCTTCCTGTCGATGCCTTCCTATGGCGCCTTCCTGTTGGTGCCTTCCTGTGGCACCTTCCTGTCGATGCCTTCCTGTGGCGCCTTCCTGTGGCACCTTCCTGTCGATGCCTTCCGGTGAGAGGAAGGCGCTTGCATTCTTTTGGTGCCTTCCTGGAAGAGGAAGGCATTGGCCTTCTATTGGCGCCTTCCTGGAAGAGGAAGGTGCCTACTTACCATGCGTTGATTTCGAAGGAAACAGATATTTGACATCTATTTTTTTTTTCAAACTCCTCCCCCATTTTATTTAGCTACTAGTTGGAGATTTCTCATTTCCCTTCGGGACTAGGCTAGTCCTCGGGAAAGAGGATACTCTCTTCCAATGGGCAGTGAAAATAAAACTTTGCTTCTGATTTGCATTTCATCGTGGAGCTATTTCAACACAAGGTGGTTTTTTTTTTTTTTCATAGGAGTAAGTTAGGCATCGACAATAAGGCGTCTTTCCCCCCATGTCTAAAAATTGTCACGTCCTCATGACAACAACCTTCCGAACTCCCCCATTTTTTTTTTTTTATGGGAGGTTCTGATTCACCCGCATCTTCCCCCACTTAAATTGGTGATGCCCTTATCGCCAGCAATAGGTCCCTCTGCACAACAGGTCTGCAGCCCTCCAAACGTCAGGTCCCACACTGAACAACAGGTATCCCCATCCAAGGGAGAAGAAAATTGCTTATTGGTGCCTTCCTCCAGGTGGAAAAAGGCACTACCGTATTGGGCTGATTGTAGGCACTCTCTTCCTAGTGGGAAGTAAGTGCCTTTTCCGCTTCGCCGCACTCCTAATTGCAGGGCACAAAATGTCACATCTGTTAGGCCTAGTTTAAGCCGGCTCCACCTACAGATCATGCTCATGGTTGTGTACTGTGAAACTACACCTACAAAAACTACACACACGAAAGCAGTAAAATAGGAGTCATGACTCCGTGCCTATTAGGCCCTGGCTCTCAAGATGCCTGCAACTTGCATTCGGTTCATGATTTCCTGCAAAGCAATAAGAAAGCAATTTTTATGCTAAGCAGGACATGTTCTATGTTTTTTTTTTTTTTCACTAGGAGGATTCGCATATATATATATATATATATATATATATATATATATATATATATATATATATATATATTGGTGGAAGGCGTCTTCAATGTATGGCACCTTCTTGATGCGGAAGGCGCCTCCAATGTGTGGCACCTTCTTCCTGTGGAAGGCGCCTCCAATGTATGACGCCTTCTTGATGCGGAAGGTGCCCCTAATGTATGGCACCTTCTTCATGCGAAAGGCACCTCTAATGTATGGCACCTTCTTCCTGTGGAAGGCGCCTCCAATGTATGGCGCCTTCTTGATGCGGAAGGCGCCTTCTTGATAAACAAGGCGTCTTTCACTTCATTTTTTTTTTTACGTATCCTCCCTCTCTTTTTTTTTCTTTTTCTTTCTCTCTCTTTTTTTTTTTTTCTTTCTCTTTTTTTTTTCTTTCTCTCTCTTTTTTTTTCTTCTTCCTTTTTTTTTTTCGACGAATGTTTGAACATTCGTCCAAGCTACTGGTATGGTATGGGGTCTCCCCCATGCCGATGTCTGATCCACTCTTGTGAATGTGAGGCAGTGGTTAATGGAGCTCGTTGACCGTTACTTGAACGTTGTCTCGAAACTCTTCTCTTGCACTTGGTGTAGCATATCTGACTTTGTTTATCATCCAAGCTATAACAATCATGCACTTTCCAGCAAAATTTTCCCCCAAATTCCACAAGCACCTTGGGCTAGAAGCCTTTCGCTTGATCAGGGTTACTTAGCCTGCCTTCAAGTGCCAATGTTTCCAAGGCAAAACTCTGCTGGCTTTCACCTGTTAGATTGGATGCTATACGATCAGGTACCCGAGACAGTTCGTATAGTGCTATTACGAACTCCATGTATGAATCTCAATTCATGAGATCTTCATAGACACCTCCTTATTTTTCTACTTCGCACTTCACGTTGTCCTGCAAAACATAAAAGAAAAATCTAAACTAAAGACGTTAAAATAAATTTCTAACTAATTTTTTTTCTCTATTTTTTTTTTTGTATTTTTTTTTGGTCTATTCTGCCTTGACCAGAATAGATCTTGGATTATCATTTTTTTTTTCATCATCTGCATCAAAGAATAGGATGTCTACTTCAACCATTTGAGCTGGTGATTTTCACATCTGGAGGTTTGTCAATGATCCATCCTAAGAATTTGGCAAAATGTACCATGTACTGAAACATCTTTGCCCTCACACTTTTTGTGAAAAGCAGATTTCTCCATGGTTTCAGATCCTCTCAAAGTTGATGTTATCTTCCACCATAGTGAGATTCTGCCTCTCTTTTGTATATTTTTTTCATATGACAACCAACAACTCACATTTTTGAAACACCAAGCTCCTCCTCAATTAGCACATAAAAAAAAAATGTTAATCCTGTGGCCTTTGTGCAGACATTTGAAATCTGATCTCCTCCAAGATTTTTCCTTGTTTTATTTAGCTACCGGTTGGAGATTTCTCATTTCCCTTCTGGACCAAGTCGGTCCTCGGGAAAGAGGATACTCTCTTTCAACAAGCAACAAAATAAAACTCTATTTTTGAATTGCTTCATTAACTTGGAGCCTTTTCAGTAGATGATTTATTTTTTTCTCTTTTTTTTTTTCATGAACACTATAAATAGCGTTCATTGTGCTGTTGGCGGCATTTGATGAAGGTGGGGTCTCCCCCATGCCTACATCTGAACTAGTCTTCTCGAAATCTTTTTTTTTTTCAACTAGTCTGATATGTTGTAGCATGAGAAGAGTATTTTCCTTCATGGCCTCGCAACCAAACTTCTTTCAACGTAATGGCAAAGTGTGCAGGCCAGCAAATGACTATCCGTGAGTTAGCAACCTGAAGAAAACATGGCATAGCAGTCTGTTAAAAACACATGCTAGTTTCTGATTCACCAGGTCGCCGTAAGCGCAAGTGAAGAGCATACTCCATAACAAGGCGTTCTCTTTAAATTATGCTCTGTCATTTTCCCCGCATTATTAATTTCATCATAAAAAAACATTTACCAATACGTTGCAAAAATTTCAAGCCTCGTAAAATTTTTTTAATTTAAAACCAAGCTTCTAGAGGCACAATTTTTCAATGGTTTCCGTATAAAAACATGTCCCTAAAAATTTTCAATCAGACTTGGGTTGTGCTTTTTCTTTTGATTTCTTGAAACCATTTAGAACATGATGGAAATCCTTCAATGCCAGATTTTTTTTTTTAATTTTTTTCAACAACACATTTTATTCCTACTTCTACACTTAATTTGGTACATCAGGTTCATTCCCACGTTTATCTGAGAAGCTATAAAATGCAAAAAGTTGCCAATGGAATTTAGCTCTGACTGTGCCGGCAACTATTTTTGGCCTTATAAAAAGGCCCATGGTGGACTCACACTTCTCAGGTAAAATATCTACAGGTAATTTTAAATAGACTTTTTATCTGACCTGTAAATCAGAACACTACAGTTTAGACACTCCCCGACAACGGCGCCAAAATGGTGAGCAGAAATTCATGTCCCGAAAAACATTCATTTCTCTTCCATAAATTATCAATCCGGTAAGTTCGTAAACTTATGAGTGTCACGCACAGTATATGCCTGCAGTGTTGGGGAACAAATCTGGTTGTACCTTATTTAGTTTGGTGGGGAGGTTTGTGTAATTGGATTCCAGCCAAACCAAATAAACTGAGTGCAGAGAATTTAAATAAATAAAATACAATGCTGGAAATAAAATGCTGAAAATAAAAGCACACACCTAAATTAAATAAAGCAAGAACTAAAGCAATAAAATAATCTACAGAAGATAAAGAACAAAAATAAATAGGGGAGGACTACTGCAGGGAGTGGGCCCAAGCTCCCGCAGATAGTCCACCCGGCTAGCTACGTAGAGCTTGCTCGAATAAGAGGAGTTGCACTCTTAATTAATTAAACAATAAAATAAAATAAGTTGTGTAAAATTAATCATTGATCTCCGATCCCCTCTGTTCATCTGGCCTACGTCTTTATATAAAGCGCAGCCAGATCTCATTACAATAACAAATCGGTCTATTTTAATCACGTGATGTGATTTAGTTACAATTGATTCTACACATATTTTATTCTTCTATTTTAAAGTATGTTCGTTCACCGAAGGATAAATATAAACATCCTTAGGTGTACGTAACAACAAATCCTAAACTAATGCATCCTAAAAATAATAATATGCTTTAAGAGCTTTACAAGGTCAACCGGCCAATCGGTTGATAATAATAACAAACACTTTATTCTATTTAATAAATGCATGATTAAAATAGATCTCCTTTGTCTTCACGTGCAACCTCCTCCATAGTCCTTGGTCAACCAGTCAAAGTTGACTTGGTAAATCTTGCAAAGTATGAAGGCATGGAGGCACCTTCCGATTGTAGGGAGGCGCTCTTCTTCCGTTGGCGCCTTTCGGTTGCAGGGAGGCGCTCGTCTTCCATTGGCGCCTTTCGGTTGTAGGGAGGCGCTCATCTTCTGTGGGTGCCTTTCGGTTGTAGGGAGGCGCTCATTTTCTATGAGCACCTTTCGGTTGTAGGGAGGCGCTCTTCTTCCGTTGGTGCCTTTCGGTTGTAGGGAGGCGCTCGTCTTCCGTGGGCGCCTTCCGGTTGTAGGAAGGTGCCTACTTCTGTTGGGCGCCTTCCTTGAAGAGGAAGGCGCCTACTCTCTTGCCTTAGTCTCTGTAAGCAGAAGTATGCCGGGTCCAAGTGGATGTAGACTGGAAAACACCATATTAGTACCAATACCCGCATTTATACACATTTCCCACTAAAAACACCAATCAAGCATAATACCAGATTTTCTATCAATTATATGCATAAGTTATATAAAATACATTTCATATGCTAATTGAACCAGTGATAATTCTTCTTAACCGTGTATATAAAATGAGCATTTTTGGTGCTCATCAAATGATACTCATGATCTTGCACAAACCCTAGTTTCAATATAGTTCTCAACTTCACATAACAATGATACTCATGATCTTGCACAAACCCTAATCATGTATATGAAGGTTCATTCAATTTTTCCAATAATTTTTATCAAACAAGGTTTTTATCAACAACTCTCACTCAGAAAAATCTTTAACAATCAATCTCAACAATGCTTATAAAACAACCATTTTCCCTCCAACTTAGCATTCACAACATCCAACAATTATTCACAAGGAATATGTGCCCATACCTTTTTTTTGTTGAAGAAATAACCTCAAAATATATCTTACACAATTTCCCTCTTTTCCAATTTCTAAAGTTAGATGATAAAATATCACTCTAACACTCCCTCAAGATATTTCACAATTACAAAAAACTCAATCCACCAAATAATTGAATAAAACAATTATTTAATCTCATCAACCTTATATCTTCCTAAGATTAAAAATACACCATATAACCTTAGAAGAGCAAATTCATTTATAACAAAAAAATTGTGTACCTCACAAAGTGCTCTCAGTGGGATTTGATCCCACTTTTCTATGCCTCCAGTGCCTTAGCCATGGCTACCAATCCATGTGAGCTAAGCACTCACATGGAAGGAAAAGGTTCCCAGGATGCTTTGTCTTCTACCTAGGTGCCAAAATCCAAAAAGGCTTTGGCATCTTCGGTGCAAAAAACACTACACAACCAACCTTTTTGTGAATTGAACATGGAACCTTGCATTCCCAAGGCACTTCCACTTGCCGCTAGCCCACCAAGCTAGGTGGTGATAAGGCCTTCATACCTTGTGCCTTTTCTCCCTTTGCTACCTATCAAAAAGGGTCAAATGTGGACTTCTTCCCTATTTTTCTTACGAATATTGCACACATGATTTTGGTTAGGATATTTATTAAAATCAAGGATGGGGTTTAAAGCATTTTAGTCTTAGGGTAATTACACCCATACTTTGGAAATTTTTTATGTTGGCAGAGGAGATAGAATATGACGTTGGCGCTTGATATATGCCCTTTATAACCCTAACTTTAGGTTTTATTAAATTAAGTTATAAAATAACTTATAATTAAATTATAATTAACTTTTAATTAATTTAATAACTCTTAGAGTTAATCAAATTAAATTATAAATTAATTTATAATGAAATTATTATAATTAATTTAATATTTAAGTCTCAACTTTAGACCTATAATATTATAATAAAATATTATAATATTATTTTTCTTGGACCTTCATGTTGCTCTTTAGACCTCATCTAACCACCTTGAATATTATAATTAGGGACATTATAATATTATTTTTCTTAGGTCTAGAAGAATATTTTTCTTGCACAACTGACTCTTGACATCCTTCCTTTTGTCCTGCTCACTGAAACTGACTCTTAACATCAATGACAATAAATATTTCTCATATTTCCAAAAATATCCCCCTTTGTCATTGATGGCAACCTATTTTCTTTTTACCATTATTTTTACCTTTTCCTATTTTTCTCCCCCTGAGAAACTACTCCCCATGACTGAATGCTTTCCTCCTAACTCAAATCTCTCTCCCTTACTCAAATCTCTCATCCTTTGTTATTAATGGGAAAGGGTCACCTTTATGGATCAGGGCTAAGAATGATACTCTTATATTAGCCCCTCCCCCACATCCTCTTGATATGGTTAATTCTGGGGTGGGAGTATTTCTACTCCCAGTATGCACTGATATTTACCTTTGTCCATCTTCTTTTTCCATACCTTTGAAGTCATACCCTTTTGAACCATCTGAGAATCCTCATTATTGCTTATCTTTGGAAGATCTGGAAATTCTGTTCTACACCACCTTGCTATATGCCCAACATTATTGCACTTGTAGCACTTAATTTTGTGACTCCTTGAAGGTGCAAATGTCTTGTAGTTCCTCCTAGTGAAGCCATATCCATTCCTGTCATGAACCCTGTAATTTATTGCCTTGTGACCAAACTGATTACAAGAGTAGTAATACCCTTGAAAGATATGCCTAGTTTTGAAATTTCCATGTTCCTGAATTTCATGTGTCCTGCACTGTGTAGCCTTGTGCCAAAACTTGTGACATGAGAAGCATCATCCATTGAAAACACCTTTCCTTGACTCCATTGGTATTTTAGTATCTTCTTCCCTATGTTGTTTCTTGTTCCATCTATTTCTCATTTGTGCATTGTTCCTTTCCCTATTGATATTTCTATTTTCCAACTTATCCTTAGAAGTCTCACTTTATCTTATACTCTCTTCTTCTGAAGCTTCTTCTTCTTTGGTGCTTGAGCTTGACTCTCCTTTTTATGCTTTCTATTTTCCTTGTTCTTCTTCCAAACTGAGTCTTGTTTTGGTGATTGATGATCTTTGTGCACTAGTAATCCTGTCTAGAAATTTTGAATTTTTCTCAAACTTGTGTAGATTTTCCTTAGAGTCTTTCACTTCCATCCTTAGTGAAACTATATCATGTTCTAATTTTTCACACTATATATCTTTTATCTTTAATTTTTTAGCCATACCTTCTTCAATTTTCCTTGCTTATTCAACCTTAATTTTGAAGTTAGTAACCTTTTGTAGAAACTTTGCTTTTTCTTTCTTATATTCTTGAGCTTAAACACTTAATATTGATTTTTCCCTTTTTAATTATTCAATATCAATAATAAGTCTTTCATATTCTAGTTCTTTTACCTTTGACTATTCAACCATACCTTTTTCAACTCTCCTTGCATTTTCAACCTCATATTTCAAGTCAAAGAGATCTTGTAGAAGCTTTGTCTTATATTTCTCATCCTCTTATATTTGAGCCTTTAATTCTAAGTTCTTCATTTTCAACTCAACAAGTTCCTTAAGTGTGGCTTCCTCCTTTTATTTTTTTGAATTTTTCTCTTTTCTTTGATCTTCAATTTCTTCTATTATACAAAGTAGAGTTTCTTCTTCATACCTATTTTGATTGTCCATGTTATCTTTTTCTGAACCATCCTCTAGGACTTCAATTCTAAGAGTATCATCTTCATCTTCACTTCTACTAAACCCATTGCAATAACCTACATCATGACCGAGTTGACCAAAAATAAAATATTCTTCACCTTCTTGAGGAAAATAAGCTGCATGGTGACCTGTATTCCTACATCTGGTCCAAAACTTTATCAATCTAGATTTTTATCCACTCCTTGATTCATCTCTTGAATCTATTTCCATTTATCCTCCCAAAACAACAACATTAAATTCATCTTCCTTTTCTTTCATGACCATGTGTGTTCTTTTCTTCTTGTGTCTCATGGTTCTAATTTTACCTTTCTTTTCCATTTGTGTTCTTGTAAGATATTCCTTCAAGCTATTAAACCTTTTTCAAAGGAACCAACTTTGATACCAATTGAAGAACACAAGATTATACTGAGAGTGGAGGTGAATAGTATAAGATCACTTTTTAATTTCCTTTACCAAATAGTATTATCCAATATAATCAATGGTAATATAAATAATAGTAGTCAAAGCAATGCACAAATCATCACACACAATAGAGACACCAATTTAATGTGGTTCACCCAATGTGGGCTACTCCATGGAGAAAAGATTTCACTAATATTTTCTCAACAAATATCTTTGAGAATACTTCCCTATTACAATTTTTATGGACCTCTATACAAAGGAGATATCAATCCCCTAATCTATTTTATGGATCTCTATCCATAGGAGACACCAATATCATCGATTGGTTCATGGATCTCTATCCACAGGAGAACTCCTTCTCCTATGCTCTAGTTGGTGATATTCTAGAAGAACTACTACCTCCACTACACTATCTAATGGATCTCTATCCACTGAAGACTCCTACCCTCACTTAGAAGACCTATCTTCACTACCTTGGATAATGGACCTCTATCCACTGGAGACTGTCATCCTCTATACTATGTCACCTCCAAAGCTTACTCTTATCTTTGTCTCAAATATGTAATAAAAATAGTACTTAGGTCTAACACAAATTCACTCAATCTCTATCTCTAATTTACACTAAATGTAGTCCTTCGATGTAGCACAAATCGTCTTAACCTCTGTCTCTTATCTACACTAAACATAGTCCTTCGATCTAGCACAAATATGATCAATATCTATCTTTGGTCAGACACAAACTTGTCCTTAAATCTACACTAAACTTTGTCCTCAAATCTATCCTCAAGTCTTAACACAAAGCTTGACTCAATCTCAAATCAACTCTGCTATATCTGCCCCAAAACTTAATCCAAGGTTTGAAAAAATCAATCAATCAACTCTTCTCTCAAGTCTTCTCAAAGACTTATTTCAAATATTTCTTGTAAGCTTTCATAAAAGCTCACACTAATATGTCCACAAGTCCTCTCTAGAACTTGTCCAATATGCTCAACAAGTCTTCACCAAGACTTACCTCAAATCTGCTCAACAAGTCCTCACTAGAACTTGTCCAATCTGCTCAACAAGTCTTCACTAGAACTTGTCCAATATTCTCAATAAGTCTTCACCAAGACTTACCTCAAATATGCTTAACAAGTATTCACTAGACTTACCTCAAATCTATAATGTAAGCTTCCACAAAAGCTTACTCAGCTCAACTCAAACTAACACAAAATCCTCTTCAATCACATAAACAAGCTTCACATAGAATCTTGTTCAATCTCATAAAAACATATAGAGAATTATTAGAGACTCAATATGCTTCACACCCACAAAAATGCTCAATCACTTTCAATATATTTCTCAAATAAAATTAGAATATAGAACAATTTGTTTCATAGAAATTGAACTATCACTTCAACACTTCCACTTGACTAGGCTTAATCAACTCCACTTAATAAATCACTCAATGAAATACTTCTTGCTCACAAACCCTAGTCCAATCATATGAACACTCACTCAATTATTTCCAAAAATGCTTATCAAATAATCTCACATAACAATAATACTCATGATCTTGCACAATCTCTAGATTCAAGATAGTTCTCAACTTCACATAATAATGATACTCATGATCTTGCACAAACCCTAATCATGCATATGAAGGTTCATTCAATATTTCCAATAATGCTTATCAAACAAGGTTTTTATCAACAACTCTCACTCAGAAAAACCTTTAATAATCAAACTCAACAATGCTTATCAAACAACTATTTTCTCTCCAACTTAGAATTCACAACATCCAATAATTATTCACAAGGAAGATGTGCCCATAACTTTTGTTTGTTTAAGAAATAACCTCAAAACCTATCTCAAACACAATTTCCCTCTTTGCAAATTTTAAAGGTTAGATGACAAAATATCACTCTAATACTCCCTCAAGATATTTCACAATTACAAAAATAATTAAACTCAAATACACCTTATTACTCCTTCTTTGAAATAAGCATTCACCAAAACATACACAAATAAATCTTTTATTGAACCTTATAAATCCACTCTAAACAACTTAATCCACAAAATAATTGAATAAAAATATTATTTAATTTCATCAACCTTATATCTCCCTAAGCTCAAAATACACCATACAACCTTAGAAGCACAAATTAATTTATAACAAAAAATTTTAGTACCTCACAAAGTGCTCCCAGTGTGATTTGATCCCACATTTTAGTGCCTCCAGTGCCTTAGTCATGGCTACCAAGCCGTGTGAGCTAAGTGCTCACGTGTAAGGCAAAAGCACCCGTGGTGCTTTGTCTTCTACCTAGGCACCAAAAGCCAAAAAGGCTTTGGCATATTTGGTGCACAAAACACTACACAACCAACCCTGTTGTGAATAAAACACAAAACCTTGTGTTCCCAAGGTGCTTCCACTTGCTACTAGCCCACTAGGCTAGGTGGTTATAAGGCCTTTGTACCTTGTACCTTTTATGCCTTCGCTACCTACTGAATAGGGTCAAATGTGGACTTCTTCCCTCCTTTTCTTATGAATATTGTGCACACTATTTTTCTTAGGATATTTATTAAAATTGTATATGGGGTTTAAAGGATTTTAGGCTTAGGATATTTATACCCATACTTTGAAAATCATTGACATCGATAGAGGAGATAGAATATGACATTGACACTTCATATATGCCATTTATAACCCTAAATTTAGGGTTTATTAAATTGAGTTATAAACTAAATTATAATTAAATTAATAACTCTTAGATTTAATCAAATTAAATTATAAATTAATTTATAATGAAATTATTATAATTAATTTAATCTTTAGGTCTCAACCTTAGACCTTTAATATTATAATATTATTTTTCTTGGGCCTTCATGTTGCTCTTTAGACCTCATCTAACCACCTTGAATATTATAATTAGGGATATTATAATATTATTTTCCTTAGGTATAGAAGCAATATTTTTCTTGCACAACTAACTCTTGACATCCTTCCTTTTGTCCTACTCACTGAAACTGACTCTTGACATCAATGACAACAAATCTTGCTCATATTTCGAACATTTATATTAATTTTAGATTTATTTGTATTGTCCCATGATAATCGACATACAAAAAATGAAATGTGATGATGGACATACACCAAATGAATTATTAATCCAATATTATCTTCATTGAGTTCAAAGTAAGACCCTTTATATCCAAACCATGCAAAAAATATTCCCTCATTAGAGTAATCAATAGTTGGTTGATAGGATCATAAATGTTTTATTCCACAATAAAGAGCACAAAGTAAATTGGGTCTTATAAAATATGTATGCCCCTAATACAATTCAAGGATGGAATGGTCTCTAGGAAACTCTTACCCAAATGAAAAACATCTTCTCAAACCATCCCTAGATTATTTCTGGAGACTTCAACTCACCCCTATACCCATTTAAGAAAAGAGAAAGAACTATCATTTCCACCAATAATTATGAATATTTTAATGAGTTTGTAAACTCCAATGAACTTATGGATGTACAAATTAAGGGAAACTAATTCACTTGGAGTAACAAAAGGATTGGATCTTAACATATTCATCTCAGGCTTGAAAAATTCCTTCTATCAAATGAAATGTTTCACTAGTTTGGGGATGCTACTATCCAGTCCTTTCATAAAATTGGGTCTAATCATAACCCCCTGGTATTTGAATGGTTTAACAAATCCTCTAGTAAAACAAATCCCTTCATATTTGAAGTTATGTGGACCCATCATATTGATCTCAGAGAGCACATTAATGAGTGGTGGAACCACCCCTTCTCAGGACTTCCCATCACTCAAATTGCAAAAAAAAAATGTTTTATTAAGAATAAACTCAAAGTGTGGAATAGGGAGATATTTGGTAATATATTTGAAAATAAAAAGCTATAAAGGAAGTGCTACATATCATAGAATATAGCATTCAACAAGGAACCATAGAAAACATAATCAGGTATGAGGAAAGAAAACTCCTAGCAGACTAGCATAACATCCTTGCCAAGGAAGAGACCTTATGAGAAAAAAATCTAAGGCATTATGGCTAAAATAAGGGGATGCAAATACCAAGTTATTTCACGCTACTACCCTTAGTCATCGTAGTACCAACAAAATTAAGGAACTGATAAAGAGTGATGACTCTGTCACTTCTATTTCTTAGGAGATAAGGAATGAAATAATAAACCATTTTAAATCCTTTCTCTCTTCCCATAATACAAGCCCTAACTATTCCTACCATCCCCTCCTCCACAACATCCCTAAAATTATTCCCCTTGAGTTGAATCAATGCCTCCTTCAACCCTTTACCTTTGAAGAAATTAAGTCTGCCCTTTTCTCCATGTAGCTAAATAAGGTTTCCAAACCCGATGACTTTTCCTCCCACTTCTTCCAATGCTACTGGGACATCATGGGAAGGGATATCTATTTAGCTCTCCAATATTTCTAGATATCCCTTATCATACCTAGGGACATCAACTCCACTTTCATTTCCCTCATCCCAAAGCATGTTTACTACATATTAGTCTCTGACTAACACCCCATCAGCCTATGTAACATTCTTTACAAAATCTTAACTAAATAAATGACCAATAGAATGAAATAGGTCCTCCCCCTCATCGTTTACCCCTATAAAGGCAACATTGTACAAGGTAGTTCAATCATAAATGGGTTCATTACCATCCACAAACTTTTACACTCTATATCTCACAACCAAAAACTTGGTTTTTTCCTCAAGCTTGATATGAACAAAGTCTTTGATAGGGTCTCATGGGATTTCCTTTTTGCTATACTCTCAAGTTTGGATTCCACCCTAAATGGGTTGCCCTCATAAAATATTTTATCTCTTATACATGGTTTTTTATCATTGTCAATGGCTTTTTCATCAGCTACTTTAGAAGCACCTATGATCTTCAACAAGGAGATCCACTATCATCTTGCTTGTTCATCATCCTGGTTGAGTTCCTAGGGAGAACTATCAAAGTTACATGCTCTCTTGGGACCATTTATGGCATCAAACCTACTTCCTTGTTACAACCCATTACCCATCAACAATTTTTTTATGACACACTCTTGGCCACTCTTGCCTCTATTACTAAAGCTCAGTCCATTAAGATGATCCTTGACCTTTACAAGAAGGTTGCTGGACAACTTGTCAACTACACCAAAAGTAAAATATTATTCATTAAAAATCCCATTTATCATCAATTATGAATAGCTAGAATCCTTTAATGCACCATTTATAACCTCCCATATTCTTGCCTAAGTCTTTCCATTTTCACCAGCAACCCATCAAAAAGCATGTGGAATAACATCATTGATAGACTCCTTAAGAAGTTAACCAGATGGAAGGGAGCCCTCCTGAGCCAAGCTACCAAAGCTACTCTATTACATGCCTACCTCCAAAGCATACCTATTTACTTCCTATTTATATTAAAATCCCTTATTTCTATCTATGCCAAAATTGAACAAATCCAAAAGAGGTTCCTTTGATAAGGGACTAATAACATTTAAAAATGTTTCATTTGGTGGTGTGGGATAAAGTATGCATTCCTAAAGCTCAAGGAGGTCTTGGATTTAGATGGATTGGAAAGATGAATACTACCCTAATTTCTAAGTAGGGCTAGAAGATCTTCACAAATACCAAAATTGAATGGGTCTCCATTATCAAAAGGAAGTATCTTCATAACCATAGTCTCTTGGATGATGGCACCCCCCAGTTTGGTTTTGATTTTTGGAATTCTATCACCAAAACCAAGGACATAATAAAAAATGTCTTTAGGTAGTATCTTATAAATGGTAATACCATTTATTTTTGGAGTGACCCCTGGGTCTGTGACCACCCTCTCATTGTTGACCCCACCCTTGCCACCATAAAACCCACCATCGACTAGCTTTTTGGTTCAAAGGTTTCAAAATTTTTTACCCTTTCCCATGGTCACCCATCCTAGAAATCCATTCCCACCACCCTAATTCCTAGAGATATCACCTTAGCCACCAACTCCCTATCTATCATCCTTGAACAATGCATCATTTCCCTCACCAAATTTCTTGACGTTTCTTTTTCAAGTCTATGCATTTGCTCCATGTCAACCCCTCGGTCTGCACAATCCCTATCAACCACATCTAGCTCAAATACCTTACTCCCAAGGTTGGTTTTTTCTCTTGGTTGCTTACTCAAAATAAAATATTGACCATAGAAAATATCATGACTAAAGGGTTAATGATTCCTAACTGTTGTTGTCTCTGCAATTGTGCCTAGGAGTCCACCTACCATCTCTTTATGGATTGTCGTTTCACTAAAGATATTCTAAGTTTCATCTTCAATACCTTTAGCATTGCTTGGGTCTGTCCTCACTCAGTTGAAATTTTCATGCAACGGCCCAACCCATATTGCAATAGTAGAATTAAATCCTTGTGGTCCCTATGCCTCCACCATTTCCTTTGGTAGGTTTGGATTAAATACAATAACAGAGCCTTTGTTAACCTGTATAGAGATCCTATCTTTATAGACAAAAAAGTTATTTTTTTTGCTTGTGAAATACCCAACTTTTCCCTTGCTTAAGACCCCTTGATCTTAGAATCAAATCCATAATTTCTTCCACCATTAATATTTCCATGTATTTGTCCTTAATGCCTATGCCTACCAATACTCGATCCAATATTTTTTGGATCTCTACCCTTGAAGGATGACTTAAGCTCAACTTTGATAGATATTCCAAAGGTAATCTAGGAAGAGTTGGAGATAGAGGCATTGTCAAAGATCATAACGGAAAAATTATTGTTGCTTTTGTTGAATACTTGGGCATCCAAACCAATCACATAGCTAAAGCCATATCTCTCTTCCATGGGCTCTTAATTATTAATAATATCCAAGGTAGGTTGATCATTGAAGGTGACTCCATGAATATCATCAATTATTTCAAAAGTAACAAAGCACCAAAATAGAGAATAATTAACATTATTATCGAATCCAAAAGACTCCTCCAAGGTTGGTCTATGTTCATTATTTAGCATATCTATAGATAATCCAATCATACGATATATTCTTTGGCCAAAATTAGCCCTCAACAACATCCGCTAAGTGTGTGGTATGATGATTTTCCTCAAAATCTTATCCATGTTGTGGTTGCTGATTGGGCTATATTTTGTTGATTCTTTCCTCCTACTTGACACCTGTGGTCTTCCTGACCTAAATCTCCATATTTATTACCTCATTGTGCATCATGATCTCGTGTCATCCACCCAACCTTAGCCTCTCCCTGCTCTCCTCCACCTCATCCTTTTCTTCCACGCCACTCCCTATTATCCCTACCTTCACCACTTCACCTCCTTCCACCTCATCATCCTTTTCTTGCATCCCTTTCACGTTTTATTGCATCCCCCTCCTTCCCTCACCAATCATCTACCCATATTATTTTCCATTGCTTGTGTAGTCACATGTCAGAAGCCTTTCACCTATTAGAGTTGTGGTTTGAGTTTTCCAACTTGAGCTTCCTTCATACCTTGTTTTTTTTTATTAAATATCATATGCCACCCTAGTTAGCCATCATAATCCTTCTAGGTCCTTCGATTATCATTCTGGTGCATTTGCCTCTTTACCATGCTCAAAATATCTATTTCCTATGGGTACACATCCCAATAACCACCAAATATCAAAAGAGGTATTGTATGCATAGATTTATCAACATGCAGATAAAATACACCTTTAAATTTAATCAAGATGTGTATTGTGTGTACCGCTTCTACCCTTTCCTTAGATAGTTCTTCAAAAATCCTAATTTTTTTCTTGTTTCACCATGGATCTACTTGAACCCGACTCATTCATCATCAACCCTATGGTCTAAGAGATCTTAGGGAACCATGGGTTTTTACCCTTCCTTAACATGTTCTCTAGCAGTAACGATGAGGTGATTGAGGAGGTTGTGGATATGTGGGACAATGGAAACATCATAGTTCATGGTCTCAAGTTACATATCAACATCCAGTTGATGGTAAAAGTGATCGAGTTTCTAATCAAAGACCATGTAGTCAGACATGATAGGTACTCAATGGTTCTATAAATAGATAGCTTTGTGGAGAAATATAAGGATCTAGTTATCAATAATGATGTAATTGTAAGGACCTCTCTACCTACCCCTTGGGATCGAGTCATGATTCCCATCATGTAGTTTATCACCATTGACAAAATTGATAGCCTTCTCCATAGCTTCCATATTACCTTTCTTAATCATGTCTGAGACATAAAAAAAGTTAACATCCTTGACTACCTTTTTAGATCCATGGAAATTTCCATCACCAATGTTGGGAAAATAAAATCCACTTAACCTATCCACAAAGGTATCAAGTTCATCCTCTACAAGCATGCTCTCGATGTATTCACTAAAAAAGTAGTGGTTTCTAGTAGTATCCACCCGTCTAAACCCACCGAGAGTCCTAGCTAGGAAATCCTTGTTCAAGATTTCCCTAGTGATGAAGAAGACCCTAAATTTATTTGTCCCTCTAAAAAAAACACTCCAAGTTATAATAATAAGGAAACCTCCCCATATTCTAAATATGAGTTCAAGAGGTGATCCCTTAGAAATGCCATGCATGCCAAGAGCCCTGTATCAGCCAAGTGGGTCCCCGCTTTTGCTACTCCTAAATCCTTCCCCTACCCCAAGAAGCAAAAGGTAGAGGAACCACTTCCTAAGGCTTCCACTAATGAAATTCCCCCCATGGACTCAATGATTGATCCTAATCTGAATCCTCCTACAAATTAAAATCAAAATTTAGTTCTCTATAAGCTTACCAACACTGTTATCAACCTTTCTACTACTATCGATGCATCCAAAGTGGCCTAGACCATTTATCAACAAGCTGGGAAATTGCTAGAGGAAATTCACAGTCACCTCAAGATTGTAGGATATGCTTTGAATGCCAATGACATTGGGAAAGCCAACGATGAGGAGTAACAAATGTGTGCACTTGATCTAGTTTTCTAGATACCTACTCTACTTTGTGGGTTTAGGGATGGGTTTGTTTTTCTAGGATCATACCATTGGGATTCCCTTTCCTATACTGGTCTCTAGTGGTTTTAAGCCCTTGATTGTATGCTCTATACAATTGAACTTGGTCAAGCTAGCCATTAAATTTTTGTAAAAGGTTTTGAGGCCCCTTTCAAAACCTACTTGTTAATACAATGCAATATACTTATCAAAAAAATAGTTGGTTGTCCTTGACTAATCTAGGACAAACAAAGGAAAGCACAATATAGATCAATTTAAAAAAAAAAACAAAGTAAAAATAAAAAATATAATGAAATAAGACCAACACACCAAAAAATAAAAACATAGAACTATGTAAAGGGCTAATTTACAAGGTAGTACTAGACTACTCTTAAGTACTAAAGTAGTGTTTCAGGAATTTTCCATTCACTAGTAATTGGACATCCGCCCTAATTAGGATTTTTAGTCTGAAGGTATTCTCTCCTAGAATATCTGATATCTAAAAGGGACCTAGCTAAAGGGTATCAAAATTTTCATGAACTCATTTTTCATGGGCTTTATCCCATATTTACACTAGATCAACAATTTATAAAAGATTTTATTTTTTCCCTCTTATCAGACCATCATTTTAGCATTTTTTGATGCTTAATAAAATGTTGTAGCACATCTTCCATTTTCTCATCCAAACTCATTAAATTTAATAGTTTGGCTTCCATCCTATCATTTATTTCTAATTATTCTTTCATGAAATGCAAGGTAAGGATCTTGAGGTTGGTGGAAAAGATAAGACCTTGACCATAAGCCAACTAATAGGGAGACATACCTAGTGAAGACTTAATACTTGTTCTATCTAACCATAATGTTTACTTTAGTTTATTATACCAATATGTTGGAATTTTGTCCTATTTTTTTCTTAATTATTTCTAGAAGGTTTTTGTTAGTTAATTTTGCTACTCCATTACCTTGAGGATAGTAATTAGAAAAAAAATTAGAGTCACCTTATTATCATAATATCATTTAGAAAATTTCAAAGAAGATAAAGTAGGGACATTGTCATAAACTAGAGCATACAACATCCCAAACCTAGTCACAATGTTATCTTTAAGAAAATGGATCATGACCTATGTTGTGCAGTTTTGGATACTTGAGTCTTCATTCAATGGGTGTAATAATAAATGGTAGTTATAATGAATTTGTGGTTGGTTTATGAATTAGTATTGATGATCCCAATAAATTTTAGTATCCATTTTACAAATGGGTAAGCTTAAATCATTGGTTGTAATGGCATGGGAGAATTCTTCTCTCAATGATCTACAATCTAGCAAACATGATATGACCATACATGTGCATGTGCATCTTTAAAAATATGGGGTTAGTATTAACTAGCTCTTAGTATTTGATGTGTTGTGTCATTCGTTGATCCATGTCTTATTTCATATTTTTCATGGAAATATTTGAGGACATCAACAAATTCTTGTTTATTTAGACATCTTAGGTAGATTCCCTCATGATTTTTTTGGTATAGAACGATTGCTTTTATCATAAGATTTACATTTTTTAGAAAAAACTCTTATTTGGGTGGAATTTAAGTGATTAGGACATACTCTATTTGAGAAATAATAAATGATGTCTTGATACTACTCATAATTTGTGATTTCTCCCATAGAATACTACTAAAATAAAATCTAAGAGTCAACTTCAACCAATGTTTTGCTCAAATTCTATCCTCTGATACTTATCATAGGTTGAATTTGTAAATAAAAATCTTGAAAGATAGACATTTATTTACATTTGCATTCTCCTAGATCATTATACATCAATATTATTTTTATAACTATATCATGCACTATTTTAAACACTTTGCTATGTAATATATATTGCTATAATTTCTTCATAGTTTTGATCAAAGTAAAGTATTTTCTGTTAATTACTGAGTATTTGAGTTAAGCATTCTTTAATGGTGAGATTATAAAATTTGTTGGTATCTCATATCCATATTCCTTCCTCTGAGTTATAACTTTAGTCAATGAGTGCTAATGTACAAATGAGTAAATGTATAAAGGCTAAGTATAATTTTGATTTATTAATACAAGAGAATTTGTGATTGCCCTTTTAAATTCCTAATATATAGCTTGTGCTTCCCCAACATATACAATATTGGAATCCTTTTTTAGCACTGCATTCAGAGGCTAGACTATTTCTACAAATCTAGAAATGAATTTTCTTACAAAATTAATTTTGTCAAAGGACTTTGGCTCATTTTAGCTTTTTATAAGAGGAATTTTTTGAATTGCTTTAATTTTTTTTGGGTCAATGGAAATACTAGACTTGTAAATGCCATGGCCGAGGAGGTTTCCTTCTACAACTCTAAAAATTATATTTTTAAGACTTAATGAAATTCCATGCTCTCAACATCTCTATGGTATTATTTTCAAATCTTCCACATGGCCTCCATAATTTTTATACAAAATAGTGAGGTCATCCATGTAAATATTTATGCATTTCCCAATGATGTCGTTGAAGGTTATGTCAGTAGCTCTTTGGAAATTTTCTCATACATTAATAAAACCAAATGACATCCTCCTATATACAAATGTTTCCCATTTTTAGTGAATCTAATTTTAATCTAGTCCTTGGGGTCTACCACTACTTTATTGTATCGAGAGTAACGGTACAAGGACATCATCTTAGACCCATTCACTATTTGTAAAACTTCATCCAAAAAGGGAGAGGGTATTTATCCTTCTCAAATTCTCTATTAATATTTCTAAAATCTAAACATGTGTATTTATTCATTCTTCTTATGGATTGGTATCAAATTTGCAACCCAAGTAGAATGTCTTATCAATAAAATAATGTGGGCTATTGTTGGATTTTGATATAATATGCAAAGGGAGATAACAATCACAAGTTGTTGAATAATATGAAAGAAAGTACATCTTCTATATTACTGAGATATGCAATAAATATAAATGATATAAATAAATACAATTTATATATAGAGGAAATGAACACTCCATTAATAAAGCTACTAGACTACATTGCACCCATCACCACTAGATGGTGATCCACACAAAACTGTACTACTAATGAAGATGCTCTAAGCTAATATGTCCTCAGCTCTCTCTCTATATATCTAACATAAGGCCTTCCTTATATAGGAAAAATAGGTTACTTGGCCAACACTCTATCTAGCTGTACAAGGAACACCTTGCACATTTACAACTTGCACATTGACACTTGTGCATTTATTATATTGCATGAAGTAACTTGATAACTTTCCCCTAAAGTAATCTAATTTCCTAAGTATGTACCTTGGAAGATACATTTACATGAATCAAATGATTAAATATAATATATTTCTAACACCAACTTGTATTACATTATTTGGGTATTGAAGACTTTTAGTCTTCAATATGGATCTTCATCTCCTTCATGACATTTATACTCTTATTCTGCATATTTTGTATTTAGATTTAGCAGGTAATTTATGTCTTCATATGATGTAGATTAAGCTATAGTTGAAGCTAAAAATTATTCTTTCAATTAAATTTGCATTGTATCCCTTCTTTATTTCCTTCATCTTCTTCTTCATCTCTAGCTTTGCCTTTGATTCTGATTTATGTGCTCTCATAGGTGGTTGTGTTGTTGCTTGGTTCTTGTAAGGAAGATACTCCTTTCCTGTATTCAATATGTATAGGGATTTCTGAACAACCACTTAAGACATCATGATAAGATCTTGAGTTAGTAGAACAGGAAGTGTTGATGTTGCATGAGGATTAAAAAAACTTTTCTAGATATGATTCATTAAGTTCTGTCTTCTTTTTGAGTAGTTCTATCAATCATTTTTGTTCTACATTTTCATATTTGCAATGTTTATATGTGAGCAATGCCATGTATAATATGCTTATAAGGTCTAAGGAAAGTTAAATGTTGCTCTTTCCATTATCAATTGCTTCATTGATATGGACTTGAAGATAGCATTCCATAGTGTCAAAATTATCTTCTAAGGCTTCACTATGGATTATTTTTGAAGCTAAATCTAACCTTCCTTTTGATTTCTTTAGTAGATTCATGATCCAAAGTTTTATGGCATTGGATTTTTTCTTTCTGAAGTACTTATTGGTATTTTGAGAGGTATACAAGCTCCCTATATTAGGATATGTGAACCCTATTTGAATTATATAATATTGATTTAATGAAACCTTAATATTTTAGATTTGTATGTTTTCTTATGTCTCCCTTGTAATGAGAGTATGAACACCTAATTTTAGGTTTGTAAGAAAGCTTATATCTTCTCAAATTGACAACCTTTGATCAATTTTTGTAGAATGCCTTATGACTCCCTAATGATTTTGGAATATGATATAGTGCTTTTGTAAAATATAGTTCAATTTATGGTTGATTTTGTATAGTTTTGTAAAGATCAAAAATCAAATTTTCTAACACCTTGTTACTCCTAATTGAACTAAGAAATTTTCCAAATTTTGAAGAGGTTTTAGTGTTGGATGCCTTTTGTCCCTAAAAAAGAAATTTTGAGATAAGAAAATCATAAATTTCCAACCTTAAAAAAAATATTTAATAACCTTTTTTTATAACCCTTCGGTTTTAATTTCTAATTTCCAAAGACCTAGTTTGATGTTGTAACCCTTATCACTCCCAAATTTGGAAAATTAGAAAATTAATAATATTTGCAAAATATTAAAGAATTTAATCCATATAGAATTCCTTATTTCTCCTAGGTTGAGTTGCAAATATTATTTTAATTTGGTAATTTATCCCTTATAGATTTTGCTTTTAAAAATCTAAATTTCAACCTTAGCTTATAACCCTTATATCTCCAAAATTGAAATCAATAATAAAGTGGGATTTAAAACTTACCCTTTTTATGCTAATATCCTCACTATTTGGTGCTTCCTTCTATTGGATATAACAACAAAATTAAAGTTTTCTTGGACATTGGAATAAATGGAGATGCTCATCTTCAATGCTAGAACATAGATGCTACAAAAATAGGAAGGTTTGACCTTTAGGCCAAGAGCATTTAATGATCCTTCTACCTTCCTTCCATGTTGTACTTGACTAGATTTGACTGTATTTTATTGTATAATGAACTTTGGAATTTGGGCACCTTTTATGGAGGAATAATCTTGAGCTTTTTGACACATGTCACATCTATTACATATGAGCACTCCTGTTTTTCTTAACATACCACTTTCTTGTTCAATACCTCTTGGTCACCTTGTAACATATGCTCACTTATGTGGGGCTTGTGGAGGATAATGTAGTGACCCTAGGGAAGTGGTGCACCATCCACTTACTCTATTTATGATTATTATTGAATCTTTTAATGTTTAACATGCATTAAATGAAAAAGCATAAAAGAGGGACGTAGCTTAAGTATGAATAAATAAATGAATGAATGCTTTGTATTGATATTTAAAAGATCCGGTTACATATAAATCCCTCTATAGGATACCCTTCATTTGATAAATGATTTTACACAAATATGGTAGTAGATGTATAAGATATCCCCTTGCAAAGGGAGATGCACTTTTCCAAGGTTCCCGGTGACGCACACAAAACTGTATGAGGGATTACAGAGGCCTCCTTCTCTAGGTTTGATTCCTAGAAGGATACTATTTCTTTCGTATGTTGTGGATTTTTCCAATGAAATTTTAGCCCTATAAGAAATGAAACAACAACACATGCTTAAATGTTCGAGATTGCATCCTCGGATGAGGCTGTTAGCGATAAAATCAAATGCAATGGAACTAGTACTATGAATGCCAATAAATGAAGTAAATCTTATGCTAATGATATGAAATCATGGAGAAAGTAGAATAAAAGTGATATGAAAGAATGAAGAAAGTAGAATAAAAGAAACTAACACCTAAACCCTAGACTAGGTTGTGGGCCACTGTCCAATATAGCAGTCGCTAAGGTGAAATTTGTCTCTATTGATCTAAAGGCTATGGGCTTAAGTCTACTACTAATGTTAAATTATTAATGTTATGTGCATGGATGATTACCTCTTAGTTGGCTAGCACTTTGTTGCTCCTCAAGGGTGCTAAGATTTTCTCCCCAATATGATAGGGCTTCACTGTAAAAGTATCTCCAAGGGAAGCTCTCCAAGCCTCCAGAAGCTCTCCTCAATGATCCAATATGTTAAAAATTTTGATATATGGTATGTGATGATCATCTGGTGCTCTTATATTTACACCTTATAAAGTTTTTAAAACCATAGGTCAACATTTAAACCCTAGTACTGAATCCCTCATGCACACTAGATGTTAGCATGACAAGCTTTTTTCTACCTTTGAGGGGCAATTAACTAAAGTCTAAATCTAGACTTGAGTCCTTCATGTAGACTGGCTATGAGGAGGAATGCAAAGTTGTCCCCACTCAGCCTTTTGCATGTAGACTGCCACTTTCATCGGAGATTAAGCTATATTAATAGCAAAATAAATTTTAGGTTTAGCCATTATCATCTATAGTAGCTAAGGTTTATCCACTCTAAGCTAAAGCAGCCAGGATCTAGTTGCTCTAGTCCATAGTAGCTAGGATTGGATGGGCTGAAAATGCCCCAAATGAGTGGTAAAAACCACTTTTGATACTTGGAAGGTACCAAAGTTTAGTAACATGACCTATGAATGTGGCAATGTGAGTAGTCTTCCTAAACATGACATGTTTTAGGTGTCTATAGATGCCCCTTTTTGTGATGCACTAAGTGGAAAACACATTATGGAGAAAAAATGTAGACTGCTATATTTTTAGGGTGTATAATGATCATTGATCTGATCAACACTATATGGCCCAATGACACAAGATGACACGCATCCTTGAATCATTGCTTCAAATTGATTGAAGGATTAATTTAGCATAGGGCTTGCACATGTCCACTTGCACTCATTACTCAAATGCAATCGGGTAGCTTATGTTGCTACAATAGAACTGACTAGAGGAGAGCTACAAGTTGAAGATGTCATATTTGTTTATGAACCCAGAAAATGGGAATTTTTTTGTAAGAGTTGTATGCAATGATTCGTAGGATGAACACTATTTTGATATGATCAAGTGATCTTTGGTTGACTTTGATTATGATTATTTGAATATTTTAAATACCCCTCACACAATGAATTGGTGAGGGAAGGGCAATGAATGAAGCGAAAAATCGCTTGACCAATTTGACTAGTTTTGGTTCATTTCTAGTTGTTTGTTCTTTTAATGGGTAAACCCTCATCTAAGTGTGATTTCAATTGTTTATGATGATCTTTCATCCCTATCCTGGGTAGTAGTCTGACCACAAATAGACTTCTTGGGGAGTTAGGATGAGTGGTTCTATTTTTATTTGTATTGCATTACTTGATTCAGTGTTTTTGGTGTCATAAGAGAATTAGGATGATTCCATCATACCTGTGGAGCAGTCCGACCATATTAGTCTTCTTTGGGATTGAGGTGATTCATCATAATTCCTAAATGAGTAATTTACCCCAAGTAGATCTATGGTAACTTATTCACCTCACTGAGTTGCATGAAGTGCAAATCACTGCAACCGCTAAGTTGATAGAGTAAGTAACTAAATACGAAGCTTGCTCAAGATTTGTTTTTATGTGATTTTTTTGTTATTTTTATTATTATGATGATCAGGGACCATCAAAACATGCTTATTTGATTCTTTTCTATTTATCCTGGAAGGAATATTTTTTATTTTACTTGTTCATCCAGTTGCTGTTAGATCCAGTGACTGTTAAGTGCTTGCCTGTGGATGCTCTCGCCTTGAGCATCTAAGAAGTTTGGTTCACTGACATTAGCAGTGGCCAAGGCATAACTTGAGAAATATAAAAAGCGATCTAGGGTTTTGAATTTTCATTCTTCCAGCTGGTAATTTTACTTTCTAGAGCTCTGACAAGAGAGTAACATTTGTGACTTGGAGTGCTATTGCATTGGATACTATGGCTACCTAGGGTGAGACATAGGTGAGCAGAGGAGCCAGAGCTTATCGGATATTATATCAAACCTTAACCCTACTTTATTTTGGGTAAAATTGAACCTCACTAAATAATCAATAAATGAATCTCATTAAAATAACTAGAAATGAACCGAACATATAGATAGGTTTAGCTTAGGTTTTGTTTTGGTGGGCTTGCCCCCATTTTGTAATTTTTTCAATTTTTTTGGCATTTTCAGCTTAATGTGTATGCATCTATCGCGTTGCCCATCGACTGGTGCCTCTCAAAGTGGTCATTTTGGTCTGCAGTTTGGTCATTGTCACTCAAAGTAGTTAGCTTTGAATCCAACGGTCATAAATTTGACCATTGGGGTTTAGCCATTGCTAGCTTCAACGACCAGTTTCTAGTTGTTGTAAGTGACAACAGCTAGGATACTTAGGCAAATTTTTGTAATTTTTCTAGATTTTGTGCAATGATTAATTAATTTTTTTGAATTTCTAAGCTGATTTTTTGTATTATATTGCATGATTAGGTGCATTTATTCCTCTTTCACTCAAAATTAGGATAGTTTATCATTATTTGCATTTTTTTCCATGTTTTACTATGATTTATGTCTTAGATGCATTGTATTTATGCTTTTGATTTTTTCTCTTAGATTCTTACTACTCGGGCTTAGGACCCAAATCTCCTAAATGATCTTCTTCCACTCCTGGATGATACGAAATGGGCATATTTTAAGACCCACAGACTACAACATGTTGCTAGGCTACCACAGATCATGTTGGACCAGGCCTACCTCACCGCTCTGGTTCACTGATGGGACCCTGGGATGAACACCTGTCATATTCCTACCAGTGAGATGACTATCATGTCAGAGGATGTGTACCAAATTTTTTAGATCCCTTTTGATAGAGTGGCCATCGTATCTTTAGCTAATAATTATTGTGATGCAATATTTATTTAGGTTTTTGGGAGGCATGTTGCGGCTATCTTCAAGTACACCAAGCCTAGAGGTGTATCTATTATAAGTTGGTATAGGGAGCATGTCTTCTCAAAGAGGCATGTAATATTGTTGATGGTCATCAAAAACATTATGATTTTGTATTGCTTAGGATTGAGGTTCCTATGGAACCTCCTTGCTATGGTTCAAGACTTGTTGGATAGTGTGGAGCCTATCATCTACGCATGGGGGAGGTCTTTGCTAGCATAGTTCTATGATGAGTTGTATCACATTCATCTATGGGGCCACATCAACATTGGTTTCAGCTTGCTCCTTCAAGTATGGGTATGGGATCATATCAGTATGGATTGTCCTAGAGGAATCCTCGCTAAGATTATAGTTATTGATGCTAGGATGTAGTGCTATGCAACTAGATGGGCTCGAGAGTGTGAGGAGCACAAGATACACCCTAACACGAGGGAGATCCCCCACTATATTTCTAATTTCACTAGGCTAAAGGCCAAATATGTCATGTGGCACCCATATTATGAGTGCCCAGATTGGCATGATCCACCCAGTTTTATAGCTAGGATGTGGCATGAGCTATGGCTCATTGGCCGCAAGGTTGGCATCAGGGAGTATTTCATCAACTCTCGAGTCCTTTGTCAGTATGGATTATAGCAAGATGTGCCACTTGTATCATTATTGTATAGGTGCATTAGAGCAGAGAGATAACTCCCTCCCCCACATATCATAGAGTTGGTTGATGAGTAGGATGCCCCAATGGTTGATCCATGCATCGATAGGGGAGTCACATATGTATTTACATAGTGGTGGGGTGATCTATTGTGGCATGGCGATGGTAGTCTGGGCCGCAAGGATGATGGCAAAGATGGTGGTGTAGATCCAATAGGGCATAGAGTTCAAGCTAGGACTGAGGTATTGGGTAAACTGACAGAGCAAGTGATAGTAGAGGATCAGGAGGATCCCAAGGAAGAGGAGGAGGAGTTGGATCCTGAGGAGAGAGATTCTCCTTTGAGAGTGTAGCTACATGATATAGAGGTTGAGATCCAGTCGGCCAAGATCTAGGTACAACAATGTGATGCTATTATTGCCTACTGAGATGTTACTATAGTACAATGGGATGCTACTATAGAGCAGCTCACAGCTCAGATACAAGCTTTGTAGGTTTCTATCAAGTATGGTGCTACCAGGATGCTAGGTGGCTATTGATCCTTCCACACCTCAGGGTCCTACAAATATAGATTCGATGGTAGCGATCAGGCAGATGTAAACTTTTCTATATGAGTATAAGGTAATGATTTCTGGTCATGTAGGCCATATTTCTTCCTCTGATATGTAGATCAGGATGCTAGGAGTCACTCCTAGGGAGAGGACAAGTGCAGATGGATCACAGGATAGTGGGTGTTCCACCTCAGGGTAGTCATCTGTCTAGCCTAGTCAAAGGACCCATACTCACATAGAGAGGGAAGCAAGTTCACATCACTCCACTCGAGATCCAACCATAGGGGGTGGTGATGCAGGGGGTATAGGCCAAGTGTTTTATTTATGATGTACTAGGCTTTTATTTTTGAAGTTAGCTGACCTATATGACTATAGCCTTTGAGAATTTTTGTATATCCATGCACTTTGAGATACACATTTTGAAACACTTTTTGAGACACACATATTTATGAGATATTTGTATTATGCTTCATTATGTGTGTCATTTATTGCTTATGTTTTTGTTTTACTTATGTGATGTGATGGTGGAATTATGATGAGTTGATATGTGTTAGATGATAGGTAATATTTATAATTATATGGATATTGAGACAGATGTTTATGTATGTGTTTATGTAGATGCTTATATGATTTAATTATTGTGATACATTGTGATGTATCATGAATTTATTCGATGATGGATTTATGATTCTATGTATGGGTGGATGAAATGATGTGATATTAGATATGTATGGATGATTTATGAAATTATGTGTTTATGGATGCAATGTTTTTGTTAGATTCACATTTAATTTTGACTTAATTGTATGCATCCAACTTATGTTATGATATGGTAAAATGCAATGTGTAATGTATTTTCTATATGATGTTTAATGTAATGTGAATAAGTCTGTATGCTTTCATCACTTAAACCATAAGGAATGCATATGATATGACTTCAAAAATCTAAGTGGGCAACACCACAGAAAGTATAACAACCATGAATGTGGATAATAATTCTAATCATAAGAATTAATTATTTAGGCATTCATATGTGAGATGTAATGATGTGGAATGTATGTAATTTCTTGATAAATCTTATGTGATTTAAAATATTACAAAATAGTTAGTGGTTGTCTACACATAATTTATGACATCCATCTGGTATCTATCCTACTTTTTTAATACCCCTTAATTCACAAAACCCCATAAATAAAATTTATGATGTGATGGATTATATGATTTGTTGCTATGTAGGAATTTTTGAGGTTTTTCCTGAGACTCAAACACTCTAGTTACCCTATCAATAACTGTGTATTGACCATACAAGACTTTTGAAAAGCAAGGCTTTCATCATGGACCTAGATTTTCATTATCCCTTTGTGTGAAAATGAATATATTTAGATAGAACTCAAGCATTTCCTCTGATATCAGGTGGTATTATTTCAGCCCATTGCTAAGATCGTGGATCCTCAATTGTTCATCTTATCCTGTGTTGAACTTAGTTGGACTATACCACTAGGTAGCGTTGGGTCACCTAAAGCTAGATCATCCATATGCAAACATTGGTCTACACAAATACAAAATGCTATTGTGATATACATATCATCATGCATAAGGGCATCACCATTGCTAGGCATGGTTGTCCACCACCCTGTAATGGGGATCGCCTTCTGGTTTTGTGCAATGCTGAGAATTCCATGGATTCAAGTTCTATTCCCTTCTTTTATTCATTTTATTTAGGATACTTGCTCATGCTTAGTGATAAAAATCACTGTTTATTTTTTATTGATTTTTTTTCTTAAGAAAGGTACTTATGTAAGGATAAAAAACATTTGTTTGTTTTGTTTTTGCACTTTTTGAACTATGAATTTGGAAACTAGGGTTTTGAATTTGTGCTTGAATAACACAAGCTTATACTAAGAGGGGGGTGAACAGTATAAGACCACTTTTTACTTTTGATTCAAAATAGCTTTCAAATTAGTATTATGCAGTGTAAAGATAGCAGTAATAAAAGCAATGCACAAAACACCATCCATAAAAGAGACACAATAATTAACGTGGTTCACCCAACGCAGGCTACTCCACGGATAAAATTTTCACTAAATTTTATCAACTCAGAATCTGGGAAAACCTTTCCTGATTACAATGTTTATGGGCACCAACCCAAAGGAGACACCTTCCCATAGCTTTGCTCTTTAGTGGTGATCCTCTAGAAGACGTCTACCTCCTCTACCCTTAGCAAGTGGAACTCTATCCATAGAATACACCTGTCTTCCCTGCTCTAGTTGGAGATCTCTATCCTCAACTCTATCATTGCAAAGTTGGTCCTTGAATCTACACCAATCACAGTCCTTCGGTCTGGCATAAGTCTATCCTCTTCCTCTTTCTCAGGTCTACACCAAACACAGTCCTTCAGTTTGGCACAAGTCTATCCTCTTCCTATTTATGTTTTGTTACAACCGCACTTGGTCGAAACCAACTTTTGCACTACATGCACAAACACTATAGAACTCGATCGAACATCAAATTATGCACCTCTGTGCAACCACAATAGCACCCTCTTTGCATAGCCTGCTTCTCCATGATCAAAATTCTCCCTCACACTCTGTCTGTGAATATCACACTTTGAATGCACACTTCGATCAATTCGATACGATTGCTCTTTGCACACCGTGGACTTAACTTGCGCTATTTCGATACCTATTCGATTACCTTCAAACTTGAAACAACCCTCCTTTTATAGAATAAATTTCAAGATCAAAACACTCAATCTTGGTTGGCTGTAACCCTATACTCCGTCGACTGCACAACCCTCAACATTGTCGACTCAAAGTTAACTCTATCGGCTTCAACCGCCTCTGCAACTCTCTTGTAGCTTCTGCTATGAAACTACAACATGTCGCAATATCGCAACATTTTTGTAGCCTTACACATTCATTGGGCTATTGTCGCAATATCGTGACACTTTTGCTTTTGTCTGCCTTGACAACTTCCTTGTCATGAAATCGTGACACTTCTAACTTTTGCTGACGTCATCTTCACTCCTGTTGTGAAATCGTGACACTTTAGTCTTCATAGCCTTCTCTACTTTTGTCATTAAATTGTGACACATCTGCTTCTGCTGATTTCATCTTCAACTCTATCATGAAATCATGACCCTTTTGACTTCATGGCCTTCTTATCTACTTGCACTAGAAAAAATGAAACATGTCACAAAATCACAACACTTTCGCTGCATTGAGCTTCTCTCTGCCTTACACCCACGAAACTGGACGCTTTCGCCTTCGAGCTCTTCCTTCTTGAATTCATTGTGAAATTTTGATGCTTCTTTTGTTGAAGACTTACTAACTATTTCTGTTGTGAAATCGTGACACTTTCTCCAAATGAATGCTACCATATCAACCTGTCATGAAATCGTGACATTTTTTGCATTCGCAAGCTTTCTCTTCAACCTATCTCGAAATCATGACATTTTCTACATCCGTACAACTTCTTTGTACCCTGTCATGAAATCATGATGCTTCTCATTTCAGACTCTTCCCCTTTGCTGTGTGTCATGAAATCATGATAGTTCTCTCTTCAATATTTTTAGCATGTCACGAAATCGTGACAGTCCTCACCTCGACCTTTGTAGCATGTCACAAAAACATGACAGTCCTTACTTGGAACTTTGCATCATGTCAAAAAATCATGATAGTTCCTGAATAACTTTCTCTCTCTTCTAACTTGTCATGAAATCATGACAGTTCACACTGTGGACTCTCTTTTCTGCATTATGTCACGAAATCGTGACACCTTTTTGTCCATACAACTTTCTTGGCAATGTGTCGCGAAATCACGACACTTTTCCTTCTCTACCTTCCTGCACTTTTTGAGTCACGAAAATGCGACATGTCATGAAATCGTGACACTTTCCATCTTGCTCTGCTTCTCTGCCAACATGTCACGAAATCGTGACAGTTTTGCCAGCTGCTTCTCTTTCTCCCAGCATGTCGTGAATCACGATAGTTTTGCCAGAACTTTCTCTCTCCTCAAACATGTCGTGAAATTGTGACAATTTTGCCAACACTTTCTCTCTCCTCAAACATGTCACAAAATCATGATAGTTTTGCTAGAACTTTCTCTCTCCTCAAACATGTCATGAAATCACGACAGTTTTTCCAACCGGCTGCATACTTTTTCTTACTTGTCTTTTTCTTGATATTTTGCAAATGGGCTACTAAGAACTTCTTGGAAACTCACTGATCATGCTCTGAATAACCTTCAACAAAAAAATTCCTTGAAATCAAATCAAATTGCTTCAAGAACTTCTTGACATCAATGACAACATCTACACTTGAGCAAAGGCAATGTACCCAAGGTACCCAAAATTGCCAACAATCTCCCCCTTTATCATTAATGGCAAACCTTTACTGAAACACATATTAGGAGACAAAACTAAAACCAAATGGCCAATAACTGAGAATCTACCTTTGAATTTTTGCTCCCCTTGACTTGAAGCTTTCCTCTTCACATTGAAGCTCTCCCCCTTACTCATATTTCTCCCCCTTACTCAAATCTCTCTCCCTTTGTCATCAATGGCAAAGGGTCACCTTTAGGGCTTGGGACTAAGAATGAGCCTCTTAGCTTAGTCCCTCTCCCACCTCCTGATGAGGTGATTTAAAATAGGGGTGGGAGTAAAACTCCCATTAGGCACTGATCATCATCAGTGTCTATAATTTCCTTGCCTGACCTTTTCTTGATCTTTTTTCCCGCATTCCTGTTATTTTCATTGTTCTTGTTCTTGTTCTCATCCTTGTCCTTTTTCATGCCTTGATCCTTGGACCTGATCATGCCACTATTCTTGTTCCTTGGAAGATCAGCTCTACACTTTCTAGTTGTGTGACTGTCATTATTGCATTTATAACAAGTAATACTATTATTTATGTTCGGCATACCTATTATTTGAAACCGCCTGTTATGATTAACCGTGTTCTTGTAATTATTCATGAAGAAAATTGCCTTATGCCCGAAATGTTTACAAGAGTAGCAATACCCTTGAAAGAAATTATGGCCCCTGAAACTGTCATTTACTTTCCTCACTTGAGCCATGCAATGTACAACCATGTGACCAAACCTGTGACACGCAAAACATCTGTCGTGAAATTTTCCTTTATTCGACCTCTTGGGTCCCGAAAACTTCTTCTTCTCAATCTAATTTTTTTTTTCTATTTCTACACATATATCACTCATAGACTCATGATCTGAATTACTTTCTTCATTAGAACTTTCCTCCTTTCAAAATCTCTTACTAGATTCCCCAACCTGTTCTTTGTTCGGTTTAACAAAACCAAGACCTATTTTATCTGTTGGATTTCTTTGACCTTTGATGAGAGACTTAACCCTTTTGGAGCTATCTTGAAACCTGTACAGCTTATCCTTGTACTCTTTAATTTCCACTTCTAGAGAAGCCATTTTTTGTTCCAACTTATTATACTCAAGAATCTTAGACTCTAACTCATCCTTGAGTTCCTATGTTTTAGCTATAGAGAAGTCAAGACTTTCTATAAGATCGTCTCTCTCCATACAACATTCATCTAACTTATCCTTGAGTCTATCATTCTTCTTTCTTTCCTTTTTCAAAACACTAAGAGCATTATTAAGTTCACTTTCAAGATCTTTTATTTGTTTGCTTTTTGAATCCTCAAGGCCTTTTCCAGATTTCTTATCACTAGAGGTGCTACCTTTTTCAAAAACCATACAAGCATCTTCTTGATAGTTTTCTGAAGCATCCTTATACATACTAGAAACCAAATCATTATTTGTACAGTCATCCTCAAGGTGACAAAAATTTCCACATCTAAGACATTTCATAATAATGAATCTATGCTTCGGTTCTTCCTCTTTTTCTGATATGAACAACATCTCATTTTCCTCATCACTTGAAGAGCTTTCACTATCACTTCTAGAACACTTACTTGCTTTGTCTAGGTAGAAACTCTTCTTGTTCTTGTGTGAATACCTCTTTCCTTGATTGTTGTGATCATCTTTGTTCTTTCTGTAATACCTGTGTTTTTCATAATCCTTGCTCTTAACATCTTGTTTCTCTTCATCACTTTCATTCTTGGAAATAGTACAGTCAGTAGCATAATGACCAAACTTTCCACAATTGAAGCATCTTATATTTTTTATGCTTTTGTGCTTTCTAGATAACTTGCCTTTCTTGCTGTAATATGCCTCTTCATCACTAGAAGACTCATCACTCTCTTGAAGCTGTTTACCCTTAGATTTCTTGGTAGCCTTGAAAGCTGCCTCTTTCTTGACATCAAATTTCACTTGAGTTCTCAACTCAAATGCTGCAAGAATACTATGGAGCTCATCCTTTTTCAACTTATCTAAATATTTAGCTTCCTCAATAGCAGAAATCTTTTCACTAAATCTATTAGGAAGAGATCTTAAAATCTTATCACATACATCATTTTCAGCAAGCTCAAGACCTAAGTCTTTCATGGAGTTAACAACCTCATCCATACGAAGCATGTAGTCACTCATTTTTTCATCATCATTCATCTTGAGTTGTTCAAACATACCTTTGAAGTGTCTCAACTTGGCCTTTTGGACATTTACATCACCTGTGTGAACCACCTGCAACTGTTTCCACATTTCACTAGTTGTCTTGTAGTGAATCACCTTGGTAAGATCTACCTTCTGTAAACCCTTTAGGATTGCATTCATTGATTTTGAATTTCTGTGATGTAGAAGCCTATCTTCTTTAGTATATGGACCATTTCCAGGAATAGTGTACCCATCTTCAATCACTTCCCAAACCTCATTACCAAGTGCCATTAGATAAACCTTCATTCTTGCACTCCATAGATCGAAATCTGATCCATCAAGAATAGGTGTTGCATTGCCACTTGAATAATCCATTGTGTTCTTAACCAGTTCTTCCTTCAAGCTGTTAAACCTTTTTGAAGGAATCGGCTCTGATACCAATTGAAGAACACAAGCTTATACTAAGAGGGGGGTGAATAGTATAATACCACTTTCTACTTTTTCTTCAAAACAACTTTCAAATCAGTATTATGCAGTTTATAGATAGCAGTATTAAAAGCAGTAATCAAAGCAATGCACAAAACACCATCCACAAAAGAGACACAACAATTTACGTGGTTCACCCAATGCGGGCTACTCCACGGATAAAATTTTCACTAAATTTTATCAACTTAGAATCTGGGAAAACCTTTCCCGATTACAATGTTTATGGGCACCAACCCAAAGGAGACACCTTCCCCTAGCTCTGCTCTTTAGTGGTGATCCTCTAGAAGACCTCTACCTCCTCTGACCTTAGCAAGTGGAACTCTATCCACAGAAGACACCTGTCTTCCATACTCTAGCTGGAGATCTCTGTCCTCAACTCTATCACCGCAAAGCTGGTCCTCGAATCTACACCAAACACAGTCCTTCGATCTGGCACAAGTTTGTCCTCTTCCTCTTTCTTTGGTCTACACCAAACACAGTCCTTCGATCTGGCACAAGTCTGTCCTCTTCCTCTTTCTGTTCTATTACAGCCGCACTTGGTCGAAACCAACTTTTGCATTGAACGCACAAACACTGTAGCACTAGATTGAACATCAACTTATGCACCTTTGTGCAACCACAATAGCACCCTCTTCGCACAGTCTGCTTATCCATGATCGAACTTCTCCCTCGCACTCTATCTATGAATATCACACTTTGAATGCACACTTCAATCGATTTGATACGACTGCTCTTTGCGCACTACAGACTTAACTTGTGCTATTTCAATACCTATTCGATTACCTTCAAACTTGAAATAGCCCTCCTTTTATAGAATAAATTTCAAGATCAAAACACTCAATCTTGGTCGGCTGTAACCCTATACTCCGTCGGCTACACAACCCTAAACATCGTCGGCTCAAAGTTAACTCTGTCGGCTTCAACTGGCTCTACAACTCTCCTGTAGCTTATGTTGCGAAACTACATGTCATGATATCACGACATTTTTGTATCCTTACACATTCATTTGGCTATTGTCACGATATCATGACACTTTTGCTTTTTTTTGCCTTGACAACTTCCTTGTCATGAAATCGTGACACTTCTAACTTTTTTTGACATCATATTCACTCCTGTCATGAAATCATGACACTTTAGTCTTCATAGCCTTCTTCTCTACTTTTGTCACGAAATCATGACACATCTACTTCTGTTGACATCATATTCAACTCTATCACAAAATCGTGACCCTTTTGACTTCATGGCCTTCTCTGCTTGCACTAGCAAAAATGGAACATGTCACAAAATTGTGACACTTTCACTGCCTTGAGCTTCTCTCTGCCTTACACCCACAAAACTGGAACATGTCATGAAATTGCGATGCTTTCACCTTCGAGCTCTTCCTTCTTGAATTTGTCATGAAATCATGATGCTTCTTCTGTTGAAGACTTGCTAACTGTTTCCATCTTGAAATCATGACACTTTCTCCAACTGAATGCTGCCATCTCAACCTGTTGCGAAATTGTGACATTTTTTGCATTCGCAAGCTTTCTCTTCAACCTGTCATGAAATTGCAGAACTTTCTGCATCCATACAACTTCTTTGTAGCCTATTGTGAAATCATGACGCTTCTCATTTCAAACTCTTCCCCTTTGCTACGTGTCATGAAATTGCGACAGTTCTCTCTTCGAGATTTTCAGCATGTCGCGAAATCACGACAGTCCTCACCTCGACCTCTATAGCATGTCGCAAAAACACGATAGTCATTACTTGGAACTTTGCATCATGTTGCAAAATTGTGACAGTTCTTGAATAACTTTCTCTCTCTTCTAACTTGTCACGAAATCATGACAGTTCACACTGCGGACTCTCTTTTCTACATTATGTCATGAAATCGCGACACCTTTTCGTCCGTACAACTTTCCTGGCAATGTGTCATGAAATCGTGACACTTTTCCTTCTTTGCCTTCCTACACTTTTTGAGTCACAAAAATGCGACATGTCACGAAATCGTGACACTTTCCATCTTGGTCTCCTTCTCTGCTAACATGTCACAAAATCATGATAGTTTTGCTAGCTTCTTCTCTTTCTCCCAGCATGTCATGAAATCATGACAGTTTTGCCAAAACTTTCTCTCTCCTCAAACATGTCACGAAATCATGATAGTTTTTCTAGCACTTTCTCTCTCCTCAAACATGTCGTGAAATCATGACAGTTTTGCCAACACTTTCTCTCTCCTCAAACATGTCACGAAATCGCGATAGTTTTTCCAGTCGGTTGCATACTTTTTCTTACTTGTCTTTTTCTTGATCTTTTGCAAATGGGCTACTAAGAACTTCTTGGAAACTCACTGATCATGCTCTGAATAACCTTCAACAAAAAAAATTCCTTGACATCAAATAAAATTGCTTCAAGAACTTCTTGACATCAATGACAACATCTACACTTGAGCAAAGGCAATGTACCCAAAATTGCCAACAGTGCTTTGTTCAGGATTTTTTCTTGTTTTAATGAAAGCAAGGGATTTATGCAGTGATGATAATCACTCATTTTTGGGTAGGTTAGAACTTGTCCTTTTGCCAATTCTCAACACCTTTGAACCAGTCGCATAGGGGGATAAGTAAGAAATATATATTTTTTGCTTAAGGTAACCTAGACACTTTTGTAGATTTTATATTTCCCTTGTACCAACTAGGATTTTAGTGTTTCAATTAGTGATGGGATCCTGAATATCTAAGGCATTATAATGATAAGACCTCAATCTCTACTAATAAATATGGCTTCCCACAAAAGCTGATAAGACCACTAGATATGGTTGAATGATCAAAAAATATTATCCTATTCCTTATAGCAACATGATATGGTTGTGTTGAAAAACACAGTTACACACATGGATGAATGGATGAAGGTAAACTTGTGTATTTGTGGTTGTGATATAAAACGTGGCATCATTTGTAAGAATGTGATCATAATATATGCAAATGCAATGGATATGCATGTTTGATGTAATGCAACTATATGATTGTAGGATGCAACTATTTTTGTATTTTTTATTTTGCATTGTTTTTATATTTTTAATTGTATTTTGACCAAATGACTTATTGTGCCTTTGGGTATTTTAGAGTTTGACCAAGTGGCGTGAAGATACCCTTGGAGCCTTTTTGATTGAATTTTGACCAAGCAATATGGTTTACCCTTGGAGCATTTTTGGTTGAATTTGACCAAGCGGTTGTTTACCCTTGGAGCATTTTTGATTGATTTTGACCAAGCGGCTAGTTTACCCTTGGAGCATTTTTTATTTGAATTTTGAATTTTTACATTTTTCAAATTTGTTTGTATTTTTTTTTATATGTTTGAATGTTTTTGTATTTTATGGATATTTGAATGTTTTTGTATTTTATGTATAAAATGTCTTCAAATGAATGATATTGAGAGGCTCGAGCTCCTCAACACCATCCAATGATGTGAGGCGACATGCCCCAGGCCCAACCTTCTATGAAATCATGTAGTGGCCTATCCAGTTTACCACAAATTTGTCTCATAAGTGCAGTAGCAGATTTGAGTTCTATTGGTTTTCTTTAAGCACAAGATCCCCAAATTTGAATTCTCTCAAGTGGACTTTACTATTGTAAGCTCGTGCAAGGTGATCCTGATAAACGTGGAGATGCTCCAAGGCATTGACTTGACATTCATAAGGAGCATTAACTGATCAATGTGGGCTTACCGTGTGGTGTTATCATCTATGAAATCCTTCAACACTATGCGCATGGTTGGAATTTCCAACTCTAGGGGCATGATGGCTTCAATTCCATATACAAGTGAAAATGATGTTGCCCTAGTGGGCATATGCACACTAGTATTGTACACCCACAATGCCAGAGTCAATTACAAAAGCAATCCTTATGATTATCTCTCACTATATTCCTTAAGATAGAGACTATTGTCTTGTTTAAGGCTTCTGCTTGCCCATTTTCTTGTGTATAATAGGGTGTTGAAAAAATATACTAAATGTGATATTTGTTCATTAAAGCATGCACATTTTTGTTCTTGAAATATGGCCCATTATCCAATATTATCATTGAAGGCACCCCGAAATGATTTATGATATTATGGAGTATAAAATCCACAATCCTAGGTTCAGTTGTTGATGTCAAGGGGATCACTTCGACCCATTTGGTGAAATACTCAGTGGTTGTTATGATGAATGTGTGTTGGCTTGAGGATGGGGGTGAGATATTCCCCACTAAGTCTAGTCCCCACTACAATAAGGGTCATGCTACCTGGATGGGTTGCAAGGATTATGATGGAAAGTGAGTGAAGTTTGCATGATGTTGGCATTTAACACATTTCTTGACATACTCACAACAATATTTTTCCATAGTGGTCCAATAGTAACCCATTCTCAAGATGTGCTTAATGATGTCCATGCCACTAAAGTGACTTCCACACATGCCATTGTGGGCTTGTGAAATTACCCAAGATTCTTCTTGGGACTCAAGACAATGAAGGAGCATTCCATCATAGCCTCATCTATAAAGGATATCTCCTAGAAAGATGTACCTCACTGCATTCTATTTAAATGCTCATATTTCGACATGCGATAGGCCTTGTGGTACCATTCCAATTTTTATGAAATCTCACAATTGGGACAACCAATCCTGATAAGCCACAAATTCTATGGATAAAACGGTATGTTCCTCTTGTGAACCAGAATTTAAGAATATAGATTGAGCAATAACCATGTGGTGAATGGTTGTAGCACACTTTGTAGAGCCTTGAGAGATCAAATATTCCTAAGATGTTTTTTTCAAGAAATATCTAGCTCTGAAGGACAAATCCTAATTTGGTTCGGTCTGGATCATGTTGACTAAATCTTGATTGTCCATAGCCTCACATTACATTTTTGAGTGTGCGATCACTTTAATATGAATGGTTGTGAAATTAGTAGATGGATTTTGATGGATTAAGGATCCCAAATATGCCATGGTGTCTAAAAATATGTTTGACATGTGATAGATTGCCTCAATGTCATACCATTCTAGTTAGGCTAGGTAAGTGTCAAAAAGCTCCTTGTAAGCTTTCAAGAGTGGGCACCTACATTGGAAAAATACTTTGACAAGATTAACTATGAGCAAAGAGTCACCAAATATATTAAATTTTTTAATGCCCATTGCAAAAACTGCTTGGAGTCCCAATATCAGGGCCTCATACTCTGTGTTATTGTTCATGCAAGGGAAGTCTAGATTGAATTATAAGGACAATGGAGCACCCTGCAGTATGATAAAGACTATCCCTATGCCACCCCCTTGCTTGCACTTCAAACCATCTAAGAACAATACCATATCTCTTTCTTTCTCAGGTTCTTCGAGTTTGGGAAAATCTAATAATGCGAAGACCACATCATCAAGAAATTCTATGGTGAGCGGCTTGCTATCTTGAAGAGGTGCCTCTACTTATTGATCTGCTATGACTTGTACCTTGATGAAATTTTGGCTTATGAAATTTAGATCAAATTCTATCAACAACATGATCCACTTTGTAGTATGAGTATTGTGATAGGTCTTGTTCATCATTTACTGCAAAGGATTTTGTTTTGATATAACATAGGTCATATGGCTCAACATGTAGTGTTGTAACTTTTTGGTTGCAAAAGCCATTGCTAAGCACAACTTTTCTACATATGAATATCCTACCTAATAACTAACCAAGGTGCCACTGATGTATTATACAACTTGCTCTTTGTCTTGTGCATTCTTTTGGGCCAACATGGTGCCCAACATAAAATCGGTAGCTGATATGTGTAGTAAAAATGGCATGTCTGGCCTTGATGGAGCCAACACTGGCGAGTTATGCCAAGTAAGTTTTTATCTCTACAAAGTCTTGTTGGAATTCTTCATCCCAATGAAATAGGACATCCTTGCGTAGCAACTGATTCATGGGCTTATACTTATCTGATAATTGAGCAATGAACCATTTTATGGATGCTACCTTGCCTCCCTAACTCGCTAATGTTGTTAGGGGCGGTCATTTCCATTATAACCTTTACCTTTGTAGGATCGATCTCTATGCCTCTCTTAGAAATTATGAAACCTAAGAGCTTACCAAAAGTTACACCAAACACGCACTTCCTAGGATTTAATCTGATGTTGTGCTCAATGAGGGGACCGAAGACTTTTCTAAGGATTCCAGCATGCTCTTGCCACACTAGAGACTTGGCTAACAAGTCATCCATGTCGTATTCTAGGATTGTGTGCATATAGTCATGGAAGATGTATGTCATGGACCATTGATATGTGGCACCAACATTATTTAGGCCAAATGGCATAACCTTGTAATATAATTTTCTCCATGAAGTAATGAAAGCGGTCTTATTATGGTCTTCGAGTTTGATTCAGATTTGATTGTATTCCAAAAAATCCATCCATTAGAGAGAGCATCTCATGACCTACAGTGGCTTCAACAAGAGTAGCTATGTTTGACAATAGGAATGAACCCTTTGGAGTTGCCCTATTCAGGTCTATTAAATCTATGTAAATTTGGACTCTTCCATATGGTTTTCCCATGGGCACAATATTCGATACCCATTCGGGGTAGTCAATTGGGACTATGAAAATTGCATCCAATAGTTTTTATAACTTGTTCTTCACCATTAAAGCAATGGTTGGATGCATTTTCCTCAAATTTTGCTTGACTGGCTTCTTCATGGGATCCAATGAAAGGTTATGAACCACTAACTTTGGATCAATTCCTGGCATGTCTTTGTAAGTCTAAGCAAAACTATTTGGTCTCTTTTTAAGGATAAGAATTATGATGGTTTGTTCTTCTGGAGAGAGACTTTCTTTGAACTTGAATTTCTTTGGTTAAGTAGGATCATCACTAATGTCCACCTAGAAAGTTGCTTCTATAGCCATATGTAACTCATCCTCCAACTGGTGAGACGTGGGTATCAAATGAATGTCATCAATGGTATTTACAGGTCCTAATGACTCAAGATCCAAACTAGCATGGAATACATCATATGCACAACCTTTTGTAAAATGAAATAGTTGTAACACCTCTTTGTTAGGAAAAATATCCACAGGCTCTATGGGTGAATCAGTGCAATTCCAATAAATAGCCTCTATATCAAGACACAATGGTTTAATAGGATACATTGTGTTATGAAGTGGAATGGCCAAATCAATGGAGATCATATTAATGAATGGAATGAAATCCCTAGGACCACATGGTTGAAATATTGTGTCAAAGGTTTCTCCTCCATACTCATTATGAGGCTCTAAAGTAATAGGAATCTCTAGATCTGGCCCATGAGTAGGCTAGATAATAGGATCATTAGATTCTAAGATCTCCTTGAATGTAGGTAGAGGGGGATTGATTGCATGGTAAATGGCATTTAAGTTTATAGGTCTCCCCAAAAACTGCAAGCCATGGTTTATGGCACTAAGTGCCGCTTATCTTTCAACAAACATGTTGACTTGTTGCCAGTGGCGAGGCCCAAGATAAGCCATCTCAGTCTTGTCATAAATGTCATCATCGCTTATCCAAAAACCATTAGAATTGGTATGCAATCCCAAGATAAGGGGTACATCTCTTGGCCCCAAGTAGGACATATCTATTTCATCCTCATATTCTTAGTCACTTATGAAGATGCCATTTGCACTAGTATGTTGCCCCAAGTCATGGGGCCATTACCTTGCCCATAGGTAGGCTCTCTCTATTGAGTCCTCTGACTTATAGCCACTTTCATCTGATATGTACCCACTCTTATTATGGCTAGACCAAGAAAGGCTTTGTAAATAGCGAAGCCCATGATAGGCTAAGATGGCTTTTACTTCATCATCGCTTGCCTCATATCCATTTTCTTCTCACTCTTCATCCCACGAGTTGCAACCTGTTGGGATGGCATCAATTGTGAAGCTTGGGTGATAAGTTTTGGGAGGTGGCATGTTTACCATGGCCACTTTTCTATTACTTGGATGTCTTATACTTGGTGGATGATAAGGACTAAAATCTATGTCTTCTCCTAACCCCAAAATTAATCTATCCAAGGTTGCTGCTAGAGAGTCATCTCATCCTCTGATGTGATAGCCTAATCCAAAACTATTAGAGGGAAGTTGGTATTGCAGCTCAAATGGCTACCTACGCCCCTGCTCATATATACCAAGACCATAGCCATGCCAATGACAACATTCAAAGTATCTTAAAGCAAAATCAGTATTAAAAAGGTAATGAACATTAATAGTGAATAGTTCATCATTGTCCTCTTCTATGTTTGTAGACTTATGGGCATAGTCCAAGACATCATAGATAAATTATGTTTGGTTGGGAGGGATTCCAAGCGACACCACTATTCCCAATGGTGGTCTCAGGTATTTTAGCCATCCCATGTCCCGTGGAGACTCTATGATGGGTGTGAATATTATGTTTTGCATAATATACTCTCCTATCCCTATGCTTGCCAAGTGTATTGTCGCATGTTATGTGGATGATCCTACAAACGACACTGGCGAAGCAGGTTCTAGTATCTCCTCAACTTGATCTTGGAGATCTTCTTCTTCCGTGGGACTTGGAATTTTCTCAATGGCTATGGTTAGCACTTCCTTGGTATTTCCTTCCTCAACTAAGGATGCCTTTAGATTCTGATTGTCTTTTGGTTTAGATGTTTATGGTATTTTAGAAGCATCAGTAATTTTGGGTGCAAGATGAGGTGTTGATGTTGATGGGTCTTTTCATACCCCTTTGTATTTGTTATCTATTTGCATAGTTGGAGATGAAGGTCATACATATAGGTGGGTAGAAGGAATCAAAAATTCCCCTAGAAAATCCACCTGATGGATATATTTGAATGGCCCTTCATCATCCATCACCACATAGACTTTGTCATCATGCATGTACTTGACACATTGATGTAAAATCAAAGGAACACACTTCATATATTTTATCCAAGGGTGCCCTAGAATGATATTCTATTGCATGGCCCCTTCAAAGACATGACACATCATAGGGATGGTCTTATGCCCCACCTTAATAGGTAGGACTATTGTTCCTATAGTAGAGCATCATTGAAATCTCTTAATGTGTAGGCTCCTGGAATGATATTTGATTTGGGGATCTTAAGGTGTTCTATTGCTATCATTATGATGATGTTGATTAATGAACCTGTATTGATCAAGATCTACTTAAAAGGTAAATCATTTACTGATGCAACAATGTGCAATGGAGGGTTTGGTAAGGCATTAGGGACTATCTTAATCTCATGATCATAGAATCAAATTACAGGTTCCTGGCATTGTTGTACTTGTCCCATAAAATGCATGAATGCATTGGGTTCTTGTGTTTGGAGCCCAATAGATCTCAAAATATCCATCAAAGTCTCCTTGTGCTTTGCAGACTATTGTATGAGCTCATAGATAGATAGCTTGACCAGAGTCATTTGTAAGTTTTTCTCTAGTCTACTTCGAACAATTACCACAAGTCAAGTTTGTTAACCTGGAAATTTGTTCTACCCTTGCCTCTACCTACGTGTAGTTGGTACATTTATTAGAGCTACAGAAGGCTATGGTTGACCATATCATCTAGTCCTTGTAACTATATTGACAATTTCAACCATCCCAACTCACTCATGGGTAGGCATATCAATTTCTACTTTATTTACTTGGGAACCTTGCCCTCTAGGGACCTCATGGTTTGGCAATGGGTTTTTGTAGATGCCCATATATTTGTTATCAAGAGCCAATGGGTTGTCAACTTTATGTTCTCCTGCCTCAATCATGTTTTGCACCTAGTGCTTGAAACCAATGCAAACTTCAATGTTATGCCTTGGTATCCTATGATAAGGGTAAAATTGATCTTCCCTATATCCTTTTGGCTTGGGATGGTTGGGATCTAAAAGAGGTATATCAAGAAATTTTTTCTTCCTAGCATTGCTAAATTGGTTGAAAATTGATTGCATTGAATTTGATAGAGGTGTAAAATTTTGAGGTGGCTTGTGTTATCTGTTTCACCCCTAATTGATCTTTTGATTGTAATTGGCTAGTGGAGGTTGTGCTTGATAATTTTGGGATTGCTGCATAGCCCCATACTTAGGTGCAGCCAATACTACTTGATAAACTGGAGCCAGGTTGGCCTGTTTCTTCTTGTACTTGTCATTCTTGCCATTTTTGTTCCACTCCTTATTTCAGAGCTTAATGGTTCCCTCATATACTTCTATGTCCTAAATGAGCTTGGCCTATGCTAAGGATTCCTAAAATTATGGATATTATTGAAGTTGCAACAAGAGGAAAATGTGTTTAGAACAACTCTTGGTGAACATGCAGACAATTTCTTTTGTGGGGACAGAGAATGATAACTTTACCATGAATTTTCTCCTTATATCCCCATATTCCATTACTGGCTCATCATCATAATATTTTAAGTTCACCAAGTCTAAAATGTTAACCTTTATTTTAGCACCAAATGAAAAACACTTTAGGAATGCGTTTACTAGTTGTTCAAAATTGGATATGTTGTGCTTAGGTAGTTGGTTGAACCATTGAGTGGCAGCACCTAAAAATATCATATTGAAAGTCCTTAGCATAAGAGCATTGTTGTATTCAAGATGAAAACATGCATTGATGAAATTTGCAACATGCTCTTGTGCATCCTCTTCACCCTGGAACTTTTCTAACCTAGGCATCTCAAAATGCTTCGGATATGCAGGGCTAGGGACTGATGGGCACAATGGTTGATTGTGTATTTTACTCAATGTTGGTTGGTTACCTAACATTTCTTATTTCTCAAAGGACTTCATATTTTCAACGAGTTCCTGAAATGCCTTTGAGGTGAGGAGTTACTCTTCTTGCAGGACCTCTCATGGTGGTAATGGAGGTGTAGCACCCTAAAATTGGCGCAGTAAAAATGCAATAATTACATTCACCTTAGTAAATAATTTAAAATTCAAATTTAACCTCCCAAACCGCCCGTTAACCGTCGGGAAATCCGTTTCCCCCTTTTTCGTGCCATTTTTAGGGGTTGTTTTGACCGTTTGACGATATCGTCGCCGATCAGACGATATCGCCCCAGATTTGACGATTTCGTCTGGACTAGAACGTCCAGACGATCTTGTCGCAAAACTAAATTTGCAAAGTTGGAATCTGTTCCAACGGGTCTCCAATCCGGGCAGAAGCGTGTCTGCGCCGTTGGGACCCTCCCCTGTTGGAGATCTCCCAAATTGGGATGATCTCCAACCTCCTAACTACTCCCCCTAAGCCTATTTAGTCTCTAGGATTTTCCCTTCCCAACCCCTGGCCGAAATTCTCTGCAAATTGATTTCCTCTACGTTAAAGCATCCCAATCTTGCATTTGCATTAGATCTATACCAATTTTATTGTAGGTACATCACTATTTTTCAGCCGAAGCCAGCACCTATCATCGTCGACGAACCTGTTCAGATCGGAGGCGAACCTGTCGAATTTGAGGCGATTTCGTACTGATGCGAGACGATTTCGACTACAGTCCGTATTAAGGCAATCAGTGCCTGAAGTTTGCGTTCCTCAATCCCTTTTCTGTCATTTTATTCTACAAATTAGATAATCTATTCAGTATTTTATATTATCTTGCATTTGGAGTTCACCCATTTAGATTAAGTGCATAATTAAATCTTAATTATCATCAAATTAGCACAATTCATTTCTGTTTCTATGTTTAAGTTGCAGTTTGATAACATTGCTGCCATTTTATATCATTTCCCTCTATTAGCACTGTAGTATGTTTTGTATTTTGCATCTATTTTTGGTTTTGCAGGTCTCTGACGAATTCGTCTGACGAATTCGTCAGATCTCAGACGATCTCGTCTGATTGCAGACGATTCTGTCGAATCTCAGACGATCGGGACTGCTTCAAAATCAGAATCTTCTTCAGACATCCGGATCAGGTATTCATCGTTTGCACTCTATAAATTCTCTGTTTTAATTCTGTAAATCTATTTTCTGTATTCATTGAACTTGCATTTTCATATAGAGTAATCTAGATGCATTCGGCCAAACCTAGGATATGAATGCTTAAGGTTAAAACGAACACATTTAAACACATTCCCAACCTAGGCGTGGAAGCTGTCGTTAAATGTTTCCTGGTGAACCCACCATCCATCGAAAAATCATCAAAATACACCTCCCTTGAGAGGCGGGACCTTCGCAAAGTCCTCTCAGTCCGAGGTACCGCACCATCCTTTTCCCATCCTCCTTTCGGGCGCGGATCCTATAGCCTGAAGGTAGGGATGCGAAAAATTTGGAGCGATACATTTTGGTGAACCCGACGTGAATGCATCATAACCTTTTGAAAAACAAAAACAAAAACAAAAACAAAAAAAAATAAGAACAACTGAAACATAGATGCATTTTAAACATTTAAGTTTGAAAACATGTTTAGATGGTAGCTCCTAAGAAAAGGTTAGCAGTTACTATAAACGTAGAAAATCAATTGGCAGCCATAGAAGTTAATTCTGTCCTTAGTGTGCTTGAAACAAGCAGAAATCAATTCTTGTGGAACGAACTTGATAGGAGACTTAGTCTCATTTCATCTAGGTCCACACAACTTAAGCAAATCAAGAGGCTAGTCCTAGATAGAATCCTGGATCCTCATCAACTAGTTTTTTATCATGAACTTCAGAGAGCCCGCCATAGATGGTTAGCCTATAGGAGAGCTTTAGTATCTTCGGAGTTGTTCACCTTCGAGGAATATCTCGAGAACGCAGCTATTGTGCACCAATTCCTAGGTTGTGTAGAAGACCAAGAGGTTGTTCTTACGAGATAGGGAAAGATGGAATAGAGTTCCGCGAGCTGTGTTATATCGAGAGTATTGCCACGAGCTTTACTTTTATCAACCAGCATCTGAAACGAGACAATATCACTATAGCTCTTTTCATCAAATTTTTAAAAGAAAACTTTCAATTTGAAGAAGAACACTTCATGACTCCTGAACAACTCGAACCTATCAATGATATTCATAAGTTGTTTATAGAAAATTAAATTATTACTTCAGTAATTATTTCTAGCATTTATTGTGTTATTTGTTGTCTTTATTGTATTGTTTCAAAAAATTAAAGAAAAACCAAAAAAAAAATCAAAAAACTTAGCAAAAACTTAAACATTTCATTTTTAAAATTTGTAGTAGGTATATAGTAGATATATACCTCTTAATTTGTTGCATATATATATATATATATATATATATATATATATATATATATATATATATATATATATATATTATATATATATATATTTGCTGAAATCAAAACTTAGCACCATGCCTAAACTTAGGAATGGTAAAGAAACCTTAGGAGAAGAAGAAGATTGGTTACAAGACACAACTAAAGACCCAAATGTCCTTCTTGGAGATACAAATCCGGAAGGAGAAACTCTAGGTCAATCAGATGAAGACTTAGGTGAAGATAAGGAACAAGAAGGAAGTGTTAAAGAGGATGGATCCTCATCCCCTAGAGTAGCTCCTGATGGAACTATTGCCTTTGACAATGCAGAGCATTTCAAGAAATTTCTCGTAGATAACATTGATGACCTTAATGTGGCAATTCGCCTTGATAAAGGGCAAATCAGTGACGCTCAAGCAGCTATAGAACAGGCGTTTAATATGCGCATTAATCCCTTGTCTTTCATTGATCAAGAAAGTGACAAGGCAGGGCCATCCAATACGGATATGGTCACTATGGCTCAAAACATGTCAAAACAACAGGTTACCCAACCTCCTAAGGAACCTGTTATTCAACCTAAAATCACTCCCACACAAAAGAAACCTTCCTTCACTACTTTATTCCGTCAAACAATTGAGCAACATGCTTTAAATAAACAAAAACCTAAAACAAAGCCAAATACAAACTTTCAACAATCCGGCATACAACATAATCCAACTTCAAAATTCCTCCATAATACTTTTCCTACCAATACTTTACACAACAGTAACATGGCATCTAATCTGCATGTTCCTCCATCCTACGCCCATAAAACCCATGTCAATGCCCTACCAAACCAATATGGGGGGCAAACTAGTAATCTGGAAGCCATGGTGAAACAATTGGCTTCACGTATGGACCAGATAGATCCCTACCGTCCCTCGTATAATTATCGAGAGATCTGTAGTCAACCTTTGGATCCCATAGTTGTAGCTCAACCATACCCTAAGCATTTTCCCATGCCCGTCCTGCCTATATATAAAGGAACCGAAGATCCCATAGAGCATCTTCGCATGTTTAGGATAGCATGTCACGACATATCACATGACGACTTGCTATTACTAAAAATGTTCCCCAAAAGTTTAGGTGGAATGGCATTAGAGTGGTACTATCAGTTGCCCACTCATTCTTTGAGAAACTTCGAAGAAACAGCTGAATCATTTGTCCATCAATTTAGTGCCTACATCGAGAGGCATGTAACTATTAAAGACCTATACAATTTAAAACAAGACAAGGATGAATGTTTTGCCGATTTCTTAGCTAGATGGAGGCAATTGACAGGAAAACTGCACTTTGTGCTGCCTTATAGGGAAATGTTGGACATTTTCATCAACAATTTACAAGAACAACTATCTTATGAGCTATCAACCGCTACTTTAACTACCTTCGATCAAGCTATAGATTTAGCTCGAAGAGTAGAAGATGCCCTCATTAGGAGAGGCCAACTTAGGAAGAAGGATGATGAGAAAACATCTAGAAATCAATATAAAAACAAACAAGTTGTCGGTGACGGAGTCACTGACAGCAGAAACGTTGCTAACATCAATGCAACGAAGACAACAAAAAAATTCATATTGAAACCTCCTGACAAGCCTCCTCGAGAATTCACTAGATTAAACCAACCTTTATCAACTATTTTACCTCAATTGCTCGAAAGAGGTTTGATCCAATTACCAGCTATCCGGGAACCTGACCCAACTATACCCGGATACAGAGTTGACTTGCACTATGATTTCCATAGAGGACCTGGACATTCTACCAACGCTTGTAAAATATTGAAACATAAAATACAAGATTTGATTGACAATAATGAAATGGAAGTGCAAGCCTTCCAACCTAAACAAAACCCTCCTAATAATACTCAAAAGACCATTCCCCAAAATCAAAATCAAAATGCCAATCAAACTCTAGACATATTTCAACACCCTTTACCAAGACATGGTAAAGAGGTAGCCAATCAAATTGAACATCATAATGTTCCCCCTCCTACCCGATATGTAGGAACCATTAGCGGACAATTACCTGTTCAGGATCCTCAAATATTTGACACGACCTTATCCCTAGTTACGACCAGGCCCTTACATAATTTTCAAACTTCTGATTCTAGTGATATAGAATCAGATAGTGAAAGTGAACTAGACATTACTTCAAACCAATCGAATAGTTCTGAAAATGAATCAGACCCTATTCAACCAGTCACAGATGCTAATCTTCCAGAAGAACCATTCCCTAGAAGAGTCACTACTCGACCTTCTTCCAATATATTCCTTTCTAATGAACAAGCCATTAATGCTCAACCGAGACCAGTTCCACGTCTTCACTATAACATCGTAGGTACCATTGGAGTCGTTACTCGACAACAAGCTCAAAACTCTCAACAAGAACCAAACCAGAATGATGGATCGGCTCCATTCATTCTAAAAAACCCTAATAAAGGGAATCATGCTCCTAATATCCAATCTAAACCCCCTTACAACATTAATGAGCAATTGTCTAATACTACGGCCAGAATTTCCCTCTTAGATTTATTAAGATCCTCTCCCACCCATAGGGATGAGTTGATGCTTACATTGAGCCAAATGATGGTACCTCAAAACATTCAACCTGAAGCTATGGCCAATACTATCATCACTCGAGAGATTGATTGTATTGACTTTCGGGATAAAGATATCCCACAACACAGTTTACATAAGGACAATCCTTTATACATTACTGCTTTAATTGGAGATGTAGCCGTCAAAAGAGTTTTGATTGATAATGGCTCATCTCTAAACATTTGCACCTTTGACTTCTACCAACGATTTGGCTTTAGAAGTGATGAAATGAAGAAAACCGATATGATTATCAAAGCTTTTAATGACGAAACACAAGAAACGTGTGGAGTTATTACCCTCCCATTGCAAGTTGGTCCTAGAACCCTAGAAACAACCGTGTTTATTGTACATTGCCCAACATCGTACAATATACTTTTGGGTCGCCCTTGGATCAACGCCATGCGAGCGGTCCCATCAACTTTACACCAATGTGTTAAATTTGAATTCAAAAATCAGTTGGTCACTATTCATGGTGACCCTAGACCTTTTGATATGTGTGCTTTGGCTGAACCCGTTGGAGTGCAATTTTGCCCAGCTCTGTCATCCACACAACCTAGTTCTTATCTCTCATCTAAAACTGTGAAACATAAACCCATAACTTCACCTATTTCCCCTCCATTAACTTCATCCTCCTATATAGACCAACAATCCTCTAAACAAATCATTTTAGAACCTCAAACAGATCTTAAGTCTACAATCAATCCTTCAAGTTCTATCCTTATAAATTCAAGACCTATAGACACATCTATCATGCCTTCTACATCTAAAGATGTAGGTAATAAGCCTTCTACATCTTATGCCCTTTCTGATGAACTTTTACCAGATTTATCTACAACCTTAATATCAAAAAAAATGAATGCTTTCATGCAAGATTCAAACCTTTTAAATAACTTACCGCCATCTCCTCGTACTTTGGGCCTCCCACAACCTATGGGAAGCACTTACCAAGTCGGGAGTTGTGCCTTCATTTATAAAGGATATGACTGGGGAAGAATCCCTCGAAATATCAAAACTCACCATGAAGGATACGCTCGGTGTTATTTTACCAATGAGTATATTAAAGCTAAACCCATGATGCTTAAAATGGGATATAAAGGGAAAGGCTTGGGACCTTCCCAAAATGGCATGAAAGAACCTTTCGAGGTAGAACCGTGGCCTGCCCGCTGTGGTGTGGGCCTATTTCCTAGTAAGGGTCAACCCTTTCCTTTTGAGGATGATGATCATCTCATATGCTATCAAGATTATTTGGATAAGCATGTTGATTTGCCTCTTAAAAATCAGTCGTTTTCATGCAACATGTTGTCCATAGCATACCCTGAAATGATTGCTGACCCCGATGAAGAGTTGGAAGGAGATATCTTCCATGATGTCTCTGTTGAAGAGATGTTGCACAATGAGTTTTATTTTGATGGTTCTATACCAACTATAGCCCAACTTGAGGCCACTAATCCTCAAGATGAATTATCTAAATTAACCTTACAAGAATTACAAGAATTGGGCGTTTCACCCGCCCCACCTAATTTTGAAAGAGATCTACACATGGAGGTAGAAAATGTCATTAAAATTAACATTGGAACTGAGGACAATCCTCACATAATCAATATTGGATCAGAATTAAGTCAAGAAAAACAAGAACAATACATCGCATTCCTTAAAGAGTATGAAGATGTCTTCGCTTGGACATACGAAGATATGCCAGGTCTAGACCCTTCCGTAGTCATGCATCATCTAGTGGTCCATCCGGATGCTAAACCTGTCAAACAAAAACTCAGAAAAATGCATCCCAAAGTGGCTCTGCTAGTCAAAGGGGAGTTAGAAAAACTCCTGAATGTTATCTTTATACAAGCTATTGATTATGCTGAATGGATCTCAAATGTAGTTCCAGTCACCAAGAAAGAAGCTACCAAAGTTAGGGTTTGCACAGATTTTAGAGATATTAACGCTGCATGCCCTAAAGATGATTTTCCTCTTCCAAACATGGACCAAATCATTGACTTCACTGTCGAAAGTGGGATGATGTCCTTAATGGATGGATTCTCCGGTTATAATCAGATCAGGATCGCTCCTGAAGACCAGGCTAAAATAGCCTTTATCACCCCCTGGGGTACCTTTTGCTGGAAAGTGATGCCATTTGGCTTAAAGAACGCCGGTGCAACTTATCAACGAGCTATGACCTATATTTTTCATGATATGATGCATGATATCCTACATGATTATGTAGACGATATTATAGCTCGCTCTATTTTGGAAGATAATCATTTAAACGATTTGAGAAAAGTTTTTAATCGATTACGAGAATATCTCATTCGATTAAATCCAGCCAAATGCATATTCGGAGTTAAATCCGGTAAACTATTAGGGGTTTTAGTTTCTTTACGTGGTATTGAAATCGACCCTCTCAAGATTGCGGCCATCACCGATATGCCCGCACCGACTAATATATCTGAGTTACGAAGTTTACAAGGTAAGCTTCAAGCCATCCGTCGCTTCATCGATAAGTCGGCGGATAAAACCGGTCCCTTTCTTAAACTCCTTAAGAAGGATGTCCCCTTTAATTGGGATACCGAATGTAGAGAAGCTTTTGAACTTCTCAAACAATACCTCCTTAATCCACCTGTGCTTTCACCACCTAAATCCGATCGCCCATTTCTCCTATATATTTCAGCTTCAGATTCTGCCTTAGGGGCTATGTTAGCCCAACTTGATGATGAAAAGCGAGAACGTGCTAATTATTATATTAGCCAAACTTTCATCAGTTATGAAACCCGCTATACAGCACTGGAAAAACTATGTCTAGCAGTCGTGTTTGCTACGCAAAAATTATGACATTATATGCTTAGCCAAAAAACTTATGTCATTGCTAAATATGATCCCTTAAGGTATCTCATGAGTCGACCTTATTTATCGGGTCGCACAACCAAGTGGGTTCTTGCTCTAAGCGAGTTTGATCTCACATTCATAGGACAGAAGTCTGTTAAAGGTCAAATCATAGCAGATCAATTAGTCGTTGCACCCTTAGAGTCTACCCATCCCCTCATCATCGAGTTTCCAGATGAATGCCTTCAATTAGAGGCAGACCATCCTGAACAATGGTCCTTATACTTTGATGGAGCCCGATGCATGAGTGGGGCTGGTGCGGGTATTATTTTAATATCTCCGCAAAAACATCTTATTCCTCTGTCCTTCAAACTGACCTTTGCTTGCACCAACAATACTGCTGAGTATGAGGCTCTAATCCTTGGATTACGAGCTGCTTTAGCGCTCAAAATTAAACATCTTTTAGTTTTTGGTGATTCCCAACTGGTTATAAACCAAATTAATGAAGTTTATCAAACCAGAGATGATAAACTGCGCCCATATAAGGCCTATGTTTTACAATTAATGTCTTTATTTGATCAAGTCACCTTGGAAGCTATTCCTCGAACTAGCAACCGTGCAGCTGATGCTATGGCCGCCACTGCATCTCTCTTGCCCTTGGAGTTAGATGACGAATATGCCACTATCATTATTCGTCGACTCCAGGAACCCGCCTCAAATAAGTCATGCTTAGAGCCTTTGGATGTGTTTTTAATCAATGAAACTACTCTTGAACATTGGTATACAGACATATTTGATTTTCTTCAAAATGGGACTTTCCCTGCCAATTCTAATAGAAACCAGCATCGGTTATTACGTCGACGAGCAAGTCGATTCGTAATAATTGGCAATACTTTATATAGGAGATCTTTTGAAGGTATCCTATTAAGATGTTTAAACTTAGAAGAGTCTAAATCAGCCTTGAGTGAAGCCCACGATGGATCTTGTGGAGGACACTTTAGTGGTAGTGTTATTGCTAAAAAGCTCCTTCGGATAGGATACTTTTGGCCTACCATGGAAACGGATGCACATGAGTATGTGCGCCATTGCGACAAGTGTCAAAAACATGCTGACCTTGTCCATGCGCCTGCACAAGAGCTGCAGGCTATTTCATCTCCATGGCCCTTTTCTAAATGGGGCTTGGATATTATTGGCAAAATCAATCCTGTGTCATCTGATGGACACAAGTTCATCATAACTGCCACTGAGTATTTCACGAAGTGGGTCGAAGCTATGCCTTTAGCTTCTTGCACTGGCACACAAGTTTCTAAATTTATTTTTAATCAAATCATTTGCAGGTTTGGAATTCCTGCCAATCTCATCTCTGACAATGGAACTTGTTTCAAAAATAAAGATGTTAAAAAATTATGTCAAAAATATAAGATTCAACATCGCTGGTCCACTCCCTATTATCCTCAGGGTAATGGTCAAGCAGAAGCATCTAATAAAACCCTAATCAAAATTCTCAAAATATTAGTCAATAAAACTGGCCGCGACTGGCACATTCAATTATATCCAGCCTTGTGGGCCTATCGAACTAGTGTTCGAACCCCCACTTGGAACTTCACCATTTGTTTTGGTGTATGGTGCTGAAGCAGTTTTTCCATTTGAATTGGAAGTTCCTTCTTTGGCTCTGCTACTTCAAGATACCGAAGTAGGAGATGAATATCGTGCTGGCAGACTCAGTCAGCTGGAACTCCTAGATGAAAAATGCATCAATGCTTTGGAGCATCTCCGTGCTTACCAAAACAAGCTTAAAAGATCATATGCTAAGAAAGTTCGTCATCGCTCCTTTGAGATTGGTGACCTTGTTTTAAAAGAAAATAAAAAAAATACCAATGCAACTAAGGAACTTAAAGGTAAATTCGAGCCCAATTGGCTTGGACCATACATTATTACTGCAAAATTTGAATCAGGAGCATATAAATTATCTACCTTAGATGGTAAAGAACTGAAAGAACCTATGAATATTTTGCATCTTAAACGTTACTATGCATAAACTTGGTCATTTCATCCATGTATATATTTGTTCAAAATCATTATCTTATATTTCTTTCAAATTTAAAAAAAAAAAAAAAAATCCAAAAACATCAAAAATATTCATAATCATCCAAAATCTTCAAAACTATCTATTGCATTTATTTAAAATACTTGTTAAATTTTTCTATTCAAAATCATAAATGAAATCAAAACAAAAATCAAAATAATGATAAAAATACAAAAACAGCAATATGCTTGACTCTTTCGAAACCCAAATAAAATAAAGAAGAAAGAGAGAGTCAACATTCTCAAAACTTTCTCAAAAATCATTTATATATATTTTCTCACAATCATTGCAGTTATATGTTTCAACTTATTTTGGATAAATTAGCATTTATTTTGAATCCCTCACTTGCACACTCACAACAATAAATATCTTGATTTTATCTGGCATGATTACTAATCTCTCTTATATCAAAGTTCACAAAATTCAATTAAATAACGTTTGAGCATAGAGAATTGATCTTGTTATTTACTTAAACCAAGCACATCTTTTCACAATAAAATGATTATATTTGTAATTTCCATGTTTTGCTACATAGTAGAAGTGATTTCTTGAGCGAAAAGTTTCCCCTGCTATCCTATCATGCACATGGTCTAGAATCTTTGAGAATTGGCAAAAGGACAAGCTCACCCCTACCCAGAATAAAAATCCCTTGCTCTACAGCTAATCCGAGCAAGTATCCCTAGCAAAGAAAAAGAAAAGAAAAGTTCAAGAAAAAGAAAAGAGAAAGAAAAATGTTATTCTATATCATTCCAGCAATATTCCAAGCATTATCAAGCAAAAATACAAAAAAAAAAAAAAATACAAAAAGAAAAAGAAAGCAAAAGCAATAAAATCCCTTCCCCTACCCTTTGAAAAGAAAAGAAGGGTTGATGAGCTTGAATCCCTGGAATTCTCAATTATTCGAAAACTGTGAGGTAAGCCCCATAACAAGTGGTTTGTGCCCAACCCGCTTGGCCTTGGGTAACTCCTAGCGTGGTGATATGTCCGTCACATTAGCGACCTTCTTTTGTACAGACCTATGTCTCGCTTATGGATTAGCTAGCTCTTGATAATCCGACCTACATAGTAGCCTAGCATGGTTATATGCATCTACATCATGGTTAATGAACACTTATTTGGTTTCTTCAAATCACTTGTATCATAGTATCTTGCTCAAAATTGGTAAATGAACAATGCAATTGCACACACATTTGTATTTGAGAGATTTCGTGTATCATTATGATAAATCAAGATCAGAAATGAATTCACATATGCACATGGGATTCCTTATAAATCTAACTTTTATCTTCAAAATAATTTGAAATATTATTTTTTGCAACTTGTTTGAAATAAATCAAGTACAGTTGTTTACCCCAAAAGACAACTATATAATAGAAAAAGCAAACCTTCTTTCAAAAATATACAATCAAAACATATATATATATATATATATATATATATATATATATATTATTTCCGTTGACTTTCGCGACGATGGTATAGTTTCAAAACCAAAATTGAAATATTATGCCTAGCGCAAGTCCTCATTTTCATATTTTCTGTTCATAAAAAAAAATCAATCATGCAATAAAACTATTTTTCTTTGATTTTCGCGATGATGGTATAAGTCTATACCTACATATTCTATGCCTAGCGCAAACCATTGTAACAATTTTTATTCCCCATTTATTCAAAATCATGAAAACCATATGGCTTAATTCATTATGTTACACAAATTATGCTTTTCCAAAGCAAACACATTTTCATTATTTCATGTCATTATGTCAACCTTCAATTTTGCAATGATGGTATAATTCCTAAAGAATTATCCAAAAATTTATCACCCTTAGGAATTTATGCCTAGCAAAAATCATTTTAAAACATCATTTCATGCACAAACATTTTTATGAAAATCTGAAAACAAACCATCATCATCATCATCATTTTCATCATTGCACCAAAGTCTTAAGACAGTCTCTTAAGCACTCTTTTACTTTTAACAATATTTCTATCCTGGGATTAGCTTGACGACCGAGTGAGCAGCGACTCCGTGAAATGGTCTATAATAGCGACAATGTCCTTTGAAATTATTGTTAGAAGTCTCTTTTTATTTTTTTATTTTTTTTAATCACATTTCATCATAAACAATCAATTTGTTACATCGATTATTTCATTTAAAAATATTACAAGCATGACATTCAAATTATAATATCTCCAACGACATAATTACATCCAATTCTCAAATCAATCAATCAAAACATAAAAGCATCATAAGCATACACACAATATAAGTCATATGATCAAAAATATCTCATCTATATATATCACCAACTTATGTACATCATCAAACTGGATTGGTATGCCACAATCTGTACCTCGGCATAACTCAATCCTCTATCAAAAATAATCATATAATACAAATGTCAGTCCAACCCTCTAGCCTCGAGAGCCTCTCGAGCTCTCTGCCTCATCTCCTCCCCCGCCCTGAGGTGGAGGAGGTGGCCCCATCGCCGTCTGTGTAGTCCTCGTCCTCGATCGAGACGTAGTCCTCGAGGACCCAATCTTGATAGGGTCAGCAATGCCGGCTGGCAGCTGTACCCTCTGACCCTCTGGCACCATCTGGAAGTAGATGCCCTGGTAGAACGCGGTCTGAGCAATCGACCGTGCCAGCTCCTGTGTGCTCGCCCCTCCGCCCCGTGCCCTGAGGCGTGCAATCTCATCCCGTAGCTGTGACACCTCAGCCCGGTGTTGTGCGGCCGCATCCTGTAGCGTCTGCACCTGAGCCTGCAGACGATCTCTCTCCGCCCGGAGAGTAGCCATCTCGCTACTCTCTCCTGTATCCACACCCTTGCCCTTATCGGGCGATGGTGGCCTCTATGGAGATGGGGGTCTCGCCTCCCTCCTCTCCCTCTCTCTCTGTCGTGGCCGCTCCTGTGCCTGTGGCCGCCTCACCTCTCTCCCTCCGTGACCCTGGGCTGCCTCCATCGCCGCCTGGCGCCGCCTCCCTATCCGACGCACAACTGCGTGGATCGGACCCTGTGCCCTCGTCATCCGAGGAGGGCGGATGCCTGCGTACCAGGCATCGTAGCCATCGGCTACCCCTACGTCGTCCCCATCCACTGGCTGAATGGGGGCATCATCCGAGTCCTGGCTCCAGAACCGCTGCATGTCCGGAGCCCCGCTAACCGTAGTGTTATCCCGGACAGTCCGAGAAAACTCGTAATCTCTGAGGGATGGGATCCCCTGCTGTAGACCGAACTGTCTCAAAACTCGGTCGTACCTATGGAGCTCCACCTCTCCCCTCTCCATCCTCAACCAGCAAACTCGCCTGATGCGAGCCAGCTCTTGTCCATCCTCTGGCCACCCTGGATGCTCCCTCCACGGCCTCCAGGTGATCTGGTCCGGGACTAGGTCATCTAGTAGCCTCCGGGACATCGACAGGTCGATCCGCCGCTGTGCCCCTCTTCGGAGCCACCAGTAGAAGACTCGGGGCCTCTCCCCGTCAATCCCTGTCAGAGGAAGCCCTACCGGCCTCCGCACCGCAATGTGCTCCCAGCACCAAACTTGTAGTAGAGATGTCATAACCAGACATCGGCCGCCCTTGTACACGACCCCATACAGGATCCTGTACAATCGGCATAAAACAAAACTGCCCCAAGCAAACCTGTAGCCGTGGTCTCTCATGTCATAGACCACATCTGCCAGCATCCATGGCACCCTGCACCCGCTCTGGTGGCACAGCAGAAGTCCACCAACCACCCCAGCTAGTACCCGTGTGAGTGTAGATGCCCCAGGCATCTGGCGCAGTGCCTCGATGTTAACTCCGCCCTTCTCCAGGGCGAAGCTCGGGTCACCGCACAACCGTCCCATAGCGCGGCCCTGATTGGCCGTAGGAGTAATCAGCCGTCCTTGTATGGGGATTCTCAGAATCCTCCATACGTCCTCCAAAGTGGGAGTCATCTCCCCTGTCGGTAGCCGAAAACATGAGGACCCCGGATACCACCTCTCTGCTAGGGCCGTCAGTAGCCCCATGTCTGTAGACACTTGTGGCATTTCTGCCACATGCAGTAAGCCGGCTCGTGCCGGCTGATCTCGCTCTGCCCGTGTCAGAGTGGCCAAGTCGTCTCTCAACCCTCCGTATTTCCACTCCCTGCTCTTTAGTAATCCTCTCTGCAAACATAAACAATAAAACAATAAACAATCATTAATCAACAATTCAAGTAATCAATAATGCAAATTAAAAATTCAACTTTGTGCAATTGATGATATCGCCCACTATTGGACGATATCGTCCCAAATTTGAGCATAATCGTTTCCGATTTCGCAGTTTGAAATCGCCCCTAATTTGATGAAATCGTCCCCCTTTCGACGATTTCGCCCTTGGGCGAAATTGCCGAAATTGAGACGATTTCGTCGAAATCGGGACGATTTCGTCCCGACGACGTCGACGGCCCAAAAATGGCCGCGATGCTCAAAATTCATCTAAAATTCATCTAAAAAACATGTAAAGTTAAAATTAAAGCATTCTAGATCAGTCTGGACTCTTACCCGTAGACCGCGCCGGACCTCTGTCGATCTGTGCGTCGTCTCCACCATTTTTGCTTCCAGAGCTCTAAAACTCAGAAAATGAACAGTAAAAATGAATTAGGGTTTTTCCCTATTTTTCTTAATTTTATTCAAAAATAATTTTTTTGCTTTTTCGCGTTTTTACCTCAAACGTTCGATTTGGGTAAAAACACGGAGGGGGCACCATAGTAAGCTGTCGTACGATTCGACCAAGAATCGTCGCCTAAAAATGGGAATAATTTTTGCTTTCTCGTAGATCGAGAAGAACTCATCTTTAACGCATTTTCTTCGAAAAATTCGCTAAAGAGGGGGCAAAATGTAGCACCCTAAAATTGGCGCAGTAAAAATGCAATAATTACATTCACCTTAGTAAATAATTTAAAATTCAAATTTAACCTCCCAAACCGCCCGTTAACCGTCGGGAAATCCGTTTCCCCCTTTTTCGTGCCATTTTTAGGGGTTGTTTTGACCGTTTGACGATATCGTCGCCGATCAGACGATATCGCCCCATATTTGACGATTTCGTCTGGACTAGAACGTCCAGACGATCTTGTCGCAAAACTGAATTTGCAAAGTTGGAATCTGTTCCAACGGGTCTCCAATCCGGGAAGAAGCGTGTCTATGCCGTTGGGACCCTCCCCTGTTGGAGATCTCCCAAATTGGGATGATCTCCAACCTCCTAACTACTCCCCCTAAGCCTATTTAGTCTCTAGGATTTTCCCTTCCCAACCCCTCGGCCGAAATTCTCTGCAAATTGATTTCCTCTACGTTAAAGCATCCCAATCTTGCATTTGCATTAGATCTATACCAATTTTATTGCAGGTACATCACTATTTTTCAGTCGGAGCCAGCACCTATCGTCGTCGATGAACCTGTTCAGATCGGAGGCGAACCTGTCGAATTCGAGGCGATTTCGTACTGATGCGAGACGATTTCGACTGCAGTCCGTATTAAGGCAATCGGTGCCTGAAGTTTGCATTCCTCAATCCCTTTTCTGTCATTTTATTCTGCAAATTAGATAATCTATTCAGTATTTTATATTATCTTGCATTTGGAGTTCACCCATTTAGATTAAGTGCATAATTAAATCTTAATTATCATCAAATTAGCACAATTCATTTCTGTTTCTGTGTTTAAGTTGCAGTTTGATAACATTGCTGCCATTTTATATCATTTCCCTCTATTAGCACCGTAGTATGTTTTGTATTTTGCATCTATTTTTGGTTTTGCAGGTTTCTGACGAATTCGTCTGACGAATTCGTCAGATCTCAGACGATCTCGTCTGATTGCAGACGATTCTGTCGAATCTCAGACGATCGGGACTGCTTCAAAATCAGAATCTTCTTCAGACATCCGGATCAGGTATTCATCGTTTGCACTCTGTAAATTCTCTATTTTAATTCTGTAAATCTATTTTCTGTATTCATTGAACTTGCATTTTCATATAGAGTAATCTAGATGCATTCGGCCAAACCTAGGATATGAATGCTTAAGGTTAAAACGAACACATTTAAACACATTCCCAACCTAGGCGTGGAAGCTGCCGTTAAATGTTTCTTGGTGAACCCACCATCCGTCGAAAAATCATCAAAATACACCTCCCTTGAGAGGCGGGACCTTCGCAAAGTCCTCTCAGTCCGAGGTACCGCACCATCCTTTTCCCATCCTCCTTTCGGGCGTGGATCCTATAGCCTGAAGGTAGGGATGCGAAAAATTTGGAGCGATACAGGAGGTAACCCTATGTGCACTTGACTTGTTCTATTCTCTTCCCTCCTACGAGGGTATTTAGGATGTGTTTGATCTTGATTTATCATGTTTACCCTTTCTCCACTAGTTTGACATTATTTATGATTTGAGTGGTGGTTTCTTTGTGGGATTTCTTCTTGTCTGGTGCACCCCTCTCTTGGTGATTCAGTGTGTTTATCTCTTTGATGATCACTACCATTGGCTTGCAAATTGATACGAGCTAGATGCTCAACTTGTTCTCTTAGACGATGCTCATGTTGGCACAAAAGCATTTATCTTTGTTTTTCATGATCAAGAGCTTCCACTATCTCTCACTCTTTATGCAATGCATTCTCTAACCGTCGCATGCAGTTAGATTATGTTGTTAAAGAGGACTCATGTTTGTTTAATTATGTTCTTTTTGTTTTGATTTGTAGATTCCTCAAAGAGGTTTCTGCTATTTCTTTGCTCTTGCTAGCTAATGTAATATGTTCTATGTGTTGGTAAGTGTCTCTATGGTCAGACTTTGCATGAGACTTGTGGAGTCACTTTGAAACATCCCCATGTTGAGAGGTGCATTTATGAATAATAGTTTGTGAACTTCCAGATATAGAATTTTCTATGGTTATGGTTCTAGGATGTGGCCTTAGGTGAAGCCGATCCAAATCATCTAACTATCTTGTTTTTCATGGGTGATCCCTTTTGGTGAAATTTAATCCAATGAGGTCATGATCTATTGGAATCCTTCCTCTTTTGTGAAAGGTATCTTCTATTTTATGTCTATGACTGGATGTGGCTCTAATTTCTTGCCCTTTAGTAGGCAAACCTGTTTCCAATGTCTCATGTGAAGTTTGAGATGTTGTGACTCTTGTGTGTATTTTTGGTGATGAGGGATTTGTGGCCCTATCTACCCTCCATTAGGATGGATATGGGGAAAATACATCATCCCTGTGTGAAGAATGGGGTCTAGAACCCTTCTTATGTCCATGTGGAGAGGAAGCTCTTGAAGCCTCCTCATGTCTTTGAGAAGTTTCTATGTATTTAGAGGAAGACCTTGAGGATCCCTCGTGTCTTCTTGATGATGATGGTTGTGAAGCATATTTCTATCATTGTGATTTAGTTTCATGATTCAACTCTCTATTTGGGGTTTCCTGAGGAGAACCTCCAAGGGTTGAATTATCACCCCTTAGACTCATAGAACTACGTATTATGGTATTATCATCATGTGGTTCAATGTTACTATGACTTTGCCTATGGGTACGTGTTGCTTTATATTCTCCCTCGATATTGGATCGAGGATGTTTACTTCTGGTTTTGACCATTGTGTTTATGAATTATTCTTTTGGATTGCAATTTAGATATAACCAAACAATATCAAACTAGTATTTATCTTGATTACCAATTTATGTGTGCCCTAAACTGTTTGATGTATCTTTGATATCTTGTTCTTGTTTTCTTGCTCTTTTTTTGGATTTATAATAAGTAAAATCATCCATAGTGGGAATCAATAACACCCATGCCAAACATGATTTTCTTAAAAAGAGACTAGGGTACACCGCTTAAATCCCAGTGGGGGGTTTACCTAGCTCTTCCACTCTGAACCAATTTTTCCAATAGTGGGAGACAGTTTGAACATGAGTAACTTAGTACCACTATAAATAAGTTCCAAATTCTCTTCTAAGAATATCTAGGGGGAAAGCCGGTGGAAGGAGATGAATGCCAATGTCACTGTACTAAATTGAAGGTTGGTGATGAAACCCAACTCCCCAATGTTTAAAACATGTGTGTGTGTGGGGTTAATTTTAAGTTTGCATAAAGTAAAATGCATCATACAACAGAAATGTATCTTTCCTATATGCCTAATATAAATGATGTTTCAGTTTTCAAAAATATGCATAAACTAATATGAGATTCAGGGATGCACTCTATTTAGTGAAAATATGGCCTCTAGCAGGGCCTCAAAGCAAGCAAAACAATACATTATTTCTAGCATGTTGGATTCTAGGATGGAATTTACAAGCATAAGTCGTTGTTCCTATCAATGCCTAGTGGAAATCTAAAAAACTCTAAGATGCACAAGATGCAATTTATTTTCTTTACATTCCTTGATTTCCCAAATTAAGATGTGTCTTAATGTTCACTGTTTTAGGAAAATAGAATCAGATAAAAGAACATAAATCATCATAAAATTTGTACCAACATCTAATCCAGCTTAAAGAACCAATATTTAGACTTCTACTGCACTCTAGTTTTGGTCGTTGTCGACCAGAGCGGGTAATTTTTTGCCGCTGTAGACCAAAGCGGTTGACTCCTGGCCATTGTAGACCAAAGTGGCTAAAATTGCACACAAAAACATGGATTAGTAAAGTGGTAGAAAATAAAAACTATGTGGGGGTCCCATCATGATCGCCATCTATAGTGACCCAGAGGAATTTGTGCACCGTCCACTTACTCTATTTGTGATTATTATTGAATCTTTTAATGTTTAACATGCATTAAATGAGAAAGCATAAAAGAGAGGCATAGTCAAAGTACAAATAAATAAACAAATGAATTCTTTGTATTGATATTTCCAAGATCCAGTTACATATAAATACCTCTATGGGATATCCTTCATTTGATACATGATTTTACACCAAGAGGGTAGCAGATGTATAAGATATCCCCTTGCAAAGGGAGATTCACTTTTCCATGCTTCTTGGTGATGCACACATAATTGTATGAGGGATTATATATACCTCATTCTCTAGGTCTTATTCCTAGAGGGATCCTCTTTCTTTTGTATGTTGTGGATTTGTCCGATGAACCTATAGTCATGCAATCAATGAAACAACAACACACGCTTAGATGTTCAATATTGCCTCCCTAGATGAGGTTGTTAGCGATAAAAAAAATGCAATGAAACTAGTACTATGAATTCCAATAAATGAAGTAAATATTATGCTAATGATATGAAAGCATGGATAATGTAGAATAAAAGAAACTAACACCTAAACCCTAGACTAGGTCACAATCCACTATCCAAGATAGCGATCGCTAAGGTGAAATCTGTCTCTATTGATCCAAAGGTTATGTGCTTAAGTCTGCTACTAATGTTAAATTATTATTTTTATTTACATAGATTATTACCTCTTAGTTGGCTAGCACTTCATTGCTCCTCAAGGGTGCTCATATTTTCTCCCCAATATAATAGGGCTTTGTTGTAAAATGATCTCCAAGGGAAGATCTCCAAGTCTCTAGAAGCTCTTCTCAATGATCCAATATATTCAAAATTTTGATATATGGTATGTGATGATCCCCTGGTTCTCTTAGGTTTGCACATTATAAATTTTTAAAACCCTAGGTCAACGTTCAAACCCTAGGACTGAATCCCTCATGTGCACTAGATGTTAGCATAAGAATTTGAGCTTTTATCTACCCTTGAGGGGCAGTTAACTGATGTCTAAATATGGACTTGAGTCCTTCATGTATACTAGGTATGAGAAGGAATGGAAATTTTTTCTGACTTGGTCTTATTGCATGCAGACTGCCACTTCTTCCAGATATTAGGCTAGATTGATGACAAAATGCTTTTTAGGTTTGGCCATTGTCATCTGCAGTGACTAAGGTTTGGCTGCTCTGAGCTAAAGTGACCAGGATCCAGCCCATAGCAGTCAGGATTGGATGGGCTAAAAGTTTCCCAAATGAGTGGTAACAACCACTTTTGATACTTTGAAGGTACCAAGGTTTAGTCACATGACCTATGAATGTGCCCATGTGAGTAGTCTTCCTAAACATGATATGTTTTAGGTGTCTACAAATAATAAGTGTCACCACATTTGTAACATAAGCATGAGGTTTATGAGAATTGAAAGATGAAATTTCTATAATGTATGTACCTTAGAATATTGATGCCAAGTGGTATTCAAGCTCTTTGCATAAATTTCTTCTTGTAACACCTTCTAAGGAAAATATTATAAATATTGAAGTCCTTTTGTATACCATTCCTTTGCTTTGCTATGTTTATTGAGCAAGACGCAAACTTATCTTTTGCAGGTGTATTGATGAGGTGCTATGGAGCTCTTCCTTTGGTGGACGATCTTCACCAAGTTTAAGACTTTGAATGTAGCTCCTTTTCTCTTTATCTTCTATGACTCCAACATGCTAATTCTTATGCTTCTTTGTAGTGTAGATAGCTACTTGTTATGCTATCCATCTCATGTTGGTAGAAGCAGATGCATTCTATTTGTAGTGTAGATGTTTTCCATCCCACATTGGTAGATGTGGATACTATCTATTGGTAGATGTACACTCTTTTTATCTACATAAATGTAGCTTGATGATAGCCTCTTGTGGGCTTTGTTTTTGTAGGTTCATCCATCCAATATGAGCCCTGTAGTTTTTGTGCCTTTTTGGTGCACATTCAAATCTGCTCTTGATATGTAAAAACCAGATTATAGTAGTGCAATAAAATGTACCATAAATTGTACATAAACCTCCTTTGATGCACCTTATTTTGCACACTTATTTCAGATCTGAAATTCTGGTTTTATGGCAGATTTTTCTCCTAAAATACAAGTGTTTTGAGTTTGTCTTTTATGAGTAGACACCTTACCCTTTTTGCTTGGACATTGATAGCAAATCCAAGCTTAGATAACAGTAGATAAAAGCCTTTTAATTTATGCAATTTTATGCACTTTATTTTCTTGCATCCAATATTGTAATGCTTTGGATATGAGACTCACCAAGTCTTAATATTTGAAGCTTCTATTTCTGTTTTTGGTTAGTTGTGTTCTTCTCCAAGTTTTGGAGGATTCTAACCTTTTTGGGTGGTTTATTTTGGCCACTACGAGTTGTAGATTTTTATGCTTCAATAGTGTCTTTGGACACTTGATACAAATCATATTTTGTGCCCTTTAAAAATACAAAACTAATTTATTTTCAGAGTAGTATAATAGTGCAAATAAATCTAATAGAATTTATATTTAATGCACTAAAAATTTCATCTTATCACTCCAATCAACTCTCAAGATAATGCACTTAATCAATTTACTACAACTAATCAAGAATAACCTGAAATGAATCTTCAAGAGTTATTTTTCAAATTCACTACTACTAATATTGTAGGGCTTAGTCTTATTTTATTTTCCAAAGTAGATTATAGGTAGTTGATAGATATAATTATGAAATCTAATAAACTCCTAATTAATGTGCAAATAAAAATTAAAATAACCTTTTCCTTTTTGTACTTTTGAATACTGTAAACTACTTTATCTTCATGTAACTTTAATCTAAATAAGGTGCTCTAATGAATCTAATAAGTAGTCTAATTAATGAGATAGTTAGCACCAATAGTTGCATACCTTTTTAAAACCTTATGTATCTCCTTTTGCCACTTCTATAGAGGATGTGGATCTTAGTGTCTAATATCACCAAGTTGTTGCTTCGAGTAGGATCTTGCATATTTTTGTAGACTATCTTGAACAACTCCTTCTTCATGAAATTATGGTCTCAAACTTTATTTCATGAGCCTAAGGTTTGGTGGCTTGTTATCCTCTTGTGGTATCCTTCTTCTTCTATATATTTAGAGAACTCTCTATCTCTGAAGCAATGTATTCTTGCTATGTAGTCTTCAGATATCATATATTTGGTAACCTTATTATGTATTCAATTCTTCCTATTGAATTTTGACTTCAAGTAGGATCTTCTTCTCAAGATTTTGAAAATATTGAGGTCTTTCACTAGATTCTTCTAAAATTTGGCACTCCTTGCTAAATTCTTCTTCTCATATTTGGCAATACTTGCTAAATTATCTTTCTCTTGGGCTTGTTGTCAAATGGCAAAAAAATTTCCCAAGTCCTTCACTATCAAGGGCTTCTCCTTGGTAGTGGATTTCTCCAGTGAGTTCTCAATTTATTATTTCTTCAATAACGCTTTCCTAGACTTTTTTTGGATACTTGATGACACCTTCCCAAGGTCTTTGATCTTGCAATTTTTTTTGGTCTTTCCTTGAGACATCTTCAACCTTATTCTCTTGGAAGTGTTGGTGGTGTGATCTACTCCTAGATATCTAATTCTATAACTTCTATATTTGAGAAAGACTCTCTTAGTCCTTCTTCCAAGTCTATAAGTCCTTCAATGATATATTCTCTTGATATCTTTTACTTCAGGTGCTCAATTGGTTCTAAAGAAGATACTCTTCCTAAATTTCTTATATGAAGTTTCCCAAATCACTGAATCTTCTTTCCTCGCAACAAAAATATAAATACTAAAATCTTAATCTACTTCTAAATTGGATATTCCTTTCAAATTCTTCTTTAGTATCAAGGCTTCTGTCACCTATTTTTAGTATTAAGTCTTATGTGACATTTATTTTGGTATCAAGGCTTTTGTGGCCTATTTCAATATCAAGGCTTATGTGGCCTTTTTCAGTATCAAGTCTTTTGTGGCCTTTTCAATATTAAGACTTCTATGGCTTCTGTTTCAAGGATTCTATGGACTTTTTCCAAGGCTACTATGGTATTTTTGTATTAAGGCTTCTATGGCATGTTATTCAAGGCTACTATGGCCTTTTAGTATCAAGGCTTATATGTTCTATTCTTCAAGTGTGAAGTTATTCATCTATCAATGGAGATCTTCAATATTCTAACTTCACCATGACTCTTCTATAGAAGTCTTCTTTTGTAGTGTTCTTCTCTTGCACAAGGAACTAATCTCTACACTATGAGGGCATATCGACCTTGTTAGGATTAAATAATAAAACATGAGCAATAATTAAATGTGGAAATAAAACATAGAAGAATAACACAATACAAGAGAGACACATATTTATGTGGTTCACCCAATATGGGCTATGTCCATGAAGAAATTAACCAGGCCTTTTACTCTATCTATAAAATATTTACATACACAGTCACAATCCTCACTACACATTATGTTTTCCCCCCTTCTGGGGGGGTGTCCAAAAATTCACTATACAGTCTCTCACATCCCTACACAAACCTCCATTCAAGTGTTGCTTTATATACCAACAACACAACAAGGATTTTTACAATATCATGGCCACAAAACCCAGGTTTAAATATATTAACCCAAATAACATAATCCATGGGTTCAAATATATTAACCCAAATATAATAATCCATGGGTTCAAATATATTAACCCAAATATAATAATCAATGGGTTCAAATATATTAACCCAAATATAATAATCCATGGGTTCAAATATATTAACCCAAATATATTAAAATGGAAAATATTCAACACATTTCCAACAATCTCCCACTTGTTGAATACTTTCCATAGGGTCTAAAAACTACCATTTTCAACTATCAATTTGGACATGTATTTTCTAACTACTCCCACTGCATGTGCAATATCTAAACATATTAGCTTCACCTATTACCCTCAGCCATATATTGGAAAGGTAACAAAATAGTCCAAAAAACCACTTTAAAAAACATTACAAATATTGTTGGAGCTAACTCTGAGAACATTACACTAGGAAACCACCACTAGCATCCACACTAGTCTCTTTTGGGCACAACTACACTAGTTATAGTAGCTTCTTTAGGTACAAGCTACACTAGTTATAGTAGTTAATAGTTTCCCAAAAACTTATGGTACAACCAATAAACCATCTCAAACATTTTTAGAAAATTTGTAATAAAACCACTAGAACAAGCATTTCCAATCTTAAACTCTACTAGAGCTCATCGGATCCACCACTATCAGAGCTCATCAGATTCACCACTACCAGAGCTCACTAGATCCACCACTATTATAGCTCACAAGATCCATCACTATCAGAGCTCACAAAATTGACCATTACCAGAGCACATAAAATCCATCATTATTAGAGCACACCAGCTCCACCACTACTAGAGCACACCAAATCCAATGCTACTAGAGCACACCATATCCACCACTATAAAATAACATGAGCTCCACCACTATTCAATCACACTATAACCACTACTATCGGAGCATACCAACTCCATCACTATCAAAATACACAAGCTCCACCACTGCTAGAGCACACCAACTCCACTACTATTGGATCATACCAACTCCACCTTTGTCAGAGCTCACCATCTCCACTAATATCGAATCTCACCAACTCCACTCCTATCAGAGCACACCATATCCACTATTCCTAGAGTTCACTAATTCCAATGCTATCGGAGAACACCAAATCCATCACTATCAGAGCTCATCAACTCCATTATTGGAGCATACCAACTCCATCACTACCAAAGCACACTAGCTCCACCATTACTAGAGCACACCAAATCTACCATTATCGTATCTCACTAGCTCTACCACTCCCATAGCTCACCAGCTCCACCAATTCCTAAGCACACCAGATCCATCACTACTAGAGCACACCAGCTCCACCACTCCTATATCTCATCAACTCCACTACTATCGTAGCTAATAATTTTTGGCCATTAAAATTCTCAATCCTAAACTTACCTTCTTCTACCATTGCTCCCACTCAAACCAGGAAACCCTCCTTTCAAGTAAATAAAATCCTAACCTTGCTTTGATACCAGTTGTTAGGATTAAATAATAAAATATGAGCAATAATTAAATGCAAAAATAAAACACAAAAGAATAACACAATACAAGAGAGACACATATTTACGTGGTTCATCCAATATGGGCTACATCCATAGAGAAATTAACCAGGCCTTTTATTCCATCTAGAAAATATTTACATACACTATCGCACACCTCACTACACATTGTGTTCCCCCTCATTTTTAGGGGGTGTCCAGAAATTCACTATACAGTATCTCACATCCCTACACAAACACTCATGCAAGTGTTGCTTTATATACCAACAAAACAAAAAGGTGTTTTATAATATCATGGCCACAATATATTAATCCAAATAACATAATCCATGGGTTTAAATATATTAACCCAAATATAATAATCCATGGGTTCAAATATATTAACCCAAATATAATAATCAATGGGTTCAAATATATTAACCCAAATATAATAATCCATGGGTTCAAATATATTAACCCAAATATATTAACATGGAAAATATTCAACACATTTCCAACAAATCTTTGAGCAACAAAGTTGGGGTCTCCTAAATTTGTGTTGTAGGAGGAGTACCAATCCTATGAGAATTAATTATTTGCAACAACATAAAATTTGAGCAACAATTAGCAAGTTCCAGATATCATGGATCTTCACTAGATGATCTGTCAATCTAGTGGAATGAATGTTGATTCTTGGTCTTTACAAGTGTTCCCTATAACTCTGTGGAAAGACTCTAGTCAAATGCAATCTCAGTATTTTTTGGAACTGATATTTATTTCAGTCCTCACTTGTGACTCTCCCTAATTCTACCACATATATTCTTCTAAGATATTTTTATAGTAACTGGTCCAATGGCACATTAGGTTGACAAAATACTCAGGCTCAATAATGATAGTAGTTTTCCTATAGACCTACACAAACTACATCTATCGTAGCTCTGATACCACTATTAGCTTTTTATATAATATGCAAAGGGAGATAACAATAACAAGATGAAAAATAATATGAAAGAAATTTAATCTTCTAGATTACTGATACATGCAATTAATAGAAATGATATTAATGAATACAATGTAGCTATGGAGGAAGTGAACACTTCATTAATAAAGCTACTGGACTACATTGCACCCATTAGCACTAGATGGTGATCCACATAGAAATGTGCTACCTACAAATATGCTCTAAGATAATATGTCCCCAACTCTCTTTATATCTATCTAACAATGAAGTCTTCATTATATAGGTAAAATATGTTACTTGGTCAACACTCTATCTAGTTGTATAAGGGATACCTTGCACACTGATACTTGTACATTTATTATATTGCATGAAGTAATTAGATAAATTCCACCTAAAGTAATATAATATCCTAAGTATATACCTTGGAATATACATTTACATGACCCAAATGATGGAATATAATATATTTCTAATAGCTACTAACATTTTTTTTCTCCTTGAGAATAAAAGGTTCCAACAACGTATTCATTGGTCTCCAATTTTTCTATAAGGTTTTTGTTTTTGTCTTCAAGGGAATGGTTTGGATGATGATGGATGCATCATAGGTCTTAAAATATTCATAGCTCTATGCTAAATCATATTTTTAATCCTTTAAATATTGGATTATTCTCTCTTTTTCCTCATCAATATAGGTCTTTCCCAAGAAACAATGTAGGGATTCTTAGGATTACCTAAAATGGAGGCTTGATATGACTCCTTTCTAGATGAAGTAGTTTGTTACTTGTGAGTATGATAATCTATATCAAATAGGAGTTCCAAATAAATAATACCTTAGGGAATGGTATTTATTTTTAAATTCAATTCACTTTCTTCATCTAGAAATGCATCATCTATATCCTCCTCATCTATTATTTGTGTCTAAAAAGTACTTGAATTTTTATAACGTTGTCTAGTATATATGGAGTGGCAACCACTTCTAAGATCTACTTTATATTGGAATGAGGAATTGATACTCAAGTGCTTGCTACTACTACTAATGAATCTATAGTGTGATTCTTTTTACATGAAATTATTTAAATATTAAAAGCATCAAATTATTTGATTAAAGCCCACACATGGCTATGGTAGTTTAAGAGAAGTTTGTCATAATAGGCATACTAGTTTCACACTTACTTGATCACCAATTCAAAATATCCTAGGATACATACATATTTGAATCTCTTATTGATGATAAAATATAATCTATGAATCAATACCTCATACTCAATAGCATTGAAGGTGCAAGAAAACTATAGTATTTAGGCAAAAAGGTGCTATTTTCCTCTAGGGTTGACCAGTTCAATTCTAGTGTCATTATTATAGCTAGGGAATTTTGACACACTTTAAAATTCTCCCTCATAGTAAACATGTTGTTACTCTCTAACAATGTAAAATTCACCTTTCAAACCTTTACCTCAATTCTTGTGCTAAGAAAAATTGAAATCTATCCATTTCCCCTTTTTCAGGAAATTCAGACAAGCCCGATGAATTTGGATAGTTTCAAAAATTTCAGATGTCCAAATTTGTCCAAATTCCATGTGCACCTAATTTAGGTGTTGTATTGGGATTTTGAAGCTAATTTGGGTGAACACAAATTATTTGTCTAGAATAGGGAAATTTCCTATTTATCCTAACTACTCAGCCTATTTGTGCCTCCTCCCTAATTTCTCGACCTGCCTTATGTGTTAAATCCTCTAGACTCCCCTAAATTAACCTAATGGTGATTTTGCAGTTAAAAATTAAGTGGAAATAAGGGTTTCTTATGTTTTTTATAGGTTTTCTATGGATACTTCGATATCAGATCACCATTTAGGAGCTGGCAGATATGGATATGACTACTGTGAACTTGAATTTATTTTATCTTTAGCAAAAAATTATTCTTTTGCAGTGTTTTTAAAAATGTGGATATGTATGAATTTTTCGTAAGTCCAAAATCATTTTTACCATTGTATTTTTCAGGTCTAGCCATTGAAAATTTTAGGACATCTAAATTTGCAGCAAATATTTAAAAACATACAGACCTATGCTGGGGGTAAGATTTTTACTAAAATATTATCAGATAAATTTGCATTTTGCATTCCACCATTAATTTGATTTGTTATTTCACTACATGTTATTGATGTTATCGTGTTTCTTTCATTTCATTTATATGTTTTACATTAGATTCAATAGATTCATTACATTTTCTATAATTTTCTAAAGGAAATAAGGGGATTTGATTATTGTAGATCACAATAATTTGTGACCTAAGTAGATCCTTGTTGGAGCCAAATTTGACTCAACTTTGAAACCCCCAAATTTAAATTTTGGTTTTCAATCAAAGTATCCTTACTGTTGGTCATTGCTTATAGTTGTTGTGGGTAATTCAATTTTTCATTAGTTGGTTTGATTAAGTCTAACCTTAACCTTTTTAATAATGTGGGCTTCATTGTATTAATCAAAGTACCTCAAATGGTTAGGGAAGAAATTTTCAAATTAAAAACCTAAAGCCAAAGTCCGACCTTCATAAATATTTCCTTGGGCCTAAAAGCCGATTAATAAAGTCCTTAAATCATAAGACGGTTAAGCATTTACCATGGTCTCAAAGTTCGAAAGGTCTAAGGTTAAAGAAAATGATAAATTGATTAAAACCTAAGGGCATGAACCCCTCCAAGCTCCCCTGCCAAAGAAAGTTAGCCGATCAGCTCACAAATGCTAAATTTGAACACTAGCCGATCGATCGGCTCTCAGACTACACTAACCGATCGATCGGCTCCCGACCAGCGTCGACCAGCCGATCAGCTATCGATTACAACTAATCAACCGATCCATCGATGATGAAAATACAAGCAACTATTTGGTTACTTGAGGGTCCACCGATCGATCGACTCTCAAAAAAGAAATACTGATCGATCGACTTGTCCGATTAACTAGCCGACCGATCGGCTCCTGACTTTAAAAGATAAGCCGATGAAGGAGGAAGCCTTCTCGGCTGGCGAAAACAAGAAAGGAACCGATCGACTCCCAAGTAACAAGGATGGGCCGAAAGTTTGAACACTCATCGAAAAGATCATCGACTGATGCATTAATACAAGAGAGTAGTCGATCGGCTCCGTGAGTAATCTATGAGGCTAAAACTGATCGGTAAATAAGCGATAAATAGAAGTTGATCGGCTCCTTCGATACATCTCTCGATCGAGCTTCCCAGACTGGTGATCGATCGACTCAAGAAAGAAAGCAATCGATCGATCGAAGAATTTTGATAATCGATGCCTCGATAAGCGGATCCATCATGCAAAAAATAAGCTTGGCATATGAACCAAGCATGAGGTATGCCTAACCATCCCACCAAATTAATTTAACCTTACTAATTAATGATTTCTTGTGCAGGCAACTTTATGAGGTCGATCGATCGAGGATTTGCTGCCATCGGCTAACACGAATCAGAGAGAAGCCAAAATAATTGGTCGAGAGTGATAAACGACTATACATGCCAAAATTTGGGTGCCAGCTGGCCTCCATGCCAAAAAGGTCGTAGCCACACCATTAGCCAAGGTGGTCTCAAAATGAGTAAAAATAACAAAGCATCCACAACACTCGATGGCAGAACTCTCATCCAATTACAATGAGCAAAGGCACATAAGGATCATCCTCGGATCCATGCAGGCACATTCTCTCAAAAGAAACCAATGACACATCATTCAAAAAGAATGTGCGAAAGACCAAAAATGTGGTGAGCCCAGGATGGTCATAATAAACCAACCAACTTCCCTCATTAAATGACCCCGACTCAAAGAAAGGTTATAAAACCCCCTCTATTTTCAAAATAAAATCATCACCAGTGTATTTACAGAAGTGTTCAGTGAATAAGCAGTGTGCAAGAGCCAAGGGTTTTTTTGAGAGCTTAGAAGTATAGAATTTACGTAAGTGAGAGCAATGGCCTCTTCAAGTTCAAGTGCTAAGAAAGGCAAGATTGAGGCCTTTGAAGAGAAAGTGCCTTTTAAAAAGGTGATATCTAGGAAGCCTGGAGACCAGGTCTAGAATGAAGAAGAGCTAGGCTGAATTCCATTTTTAGGCCAGCATGGAAGATCGAAGCCGACCTCACCATGTATTAAAAATAGTCTTTTTAAGGGCTTACGAGGCGAAGGACAAGAAGGGTGTTGCCAGCAACCGTTGGAATACCAATTTGGCGAAGTTGTTGTGTCCTCGGGTGCATTTCTCTCTAGATTTATTATCATGGCTCACAATCTCTTACGATCCATGAAGTCATTCCATTGTGAATGAGAAGGGAAAGGCTCTCTACCACCTCACACCTGACCAGATTCGAATGGTGTTTGAATTAACCAAAGGAGATTTGCTCTATGATGAAAAGGTGGTAACACTACAGGCTCAACACATGTTGGGGACTTCTTTCTACGCTGGTTTGTTCAAAGGGCTAGTGTCAACAGACTTCCCCATCCCAAAGTCCTTGCTACAATGGTGGGCAAAGGATTATTCAGATATGATTCAAATCACCTTGGGCATAGAGGATCTTAACTGGTTGAGCTTGCCAGTTACGTATGTTATTGCTCAGTGCAATAAAAGATGCTTTCCTCGCTATTGCTGGGAGGAAGTAATAAGCAACACCCTAGACAAGGAGTTGAAACAACTCCAAGAGGCATTAAAGTAGGATAAAGATATAATGCCTTGATTCTCTCACTACAGCTTCTTGATCCACTTGATAGTGGGTCAATTCAAAAGAGAGGCAATAATGCAATTCGAGGGAAACCCTAACTGTATGATACAGGACCGACTTCCCATCATCCACCAGAACGTTTCTTCATTCTCAGAGTTCTACGACCATTTTATTTCAGCCATATATCATGTCCTGACTGAACAGTATCCTCCCAGGATAAGCCCAGGTGTTGTAGGTTATCTCAAGGAGAAAGAAGCTAGGGATATATTTTTCATGGAGAACTTTACGTTCATTCGAATGTACAGGGCAAAGCTACCCCCAAAGGCCTTACCCACCTACTGCCCAAGGTCAGTAGGAGTACTGGAGATAGTGTGACATTCGGTTGAGGAGGCCAGGTTGTGATACCTAAGAAAATAGGTCAGAATTCCATGGGTATCTACACCAGCGAAGATTGGCCACATCGTATACAGAGGCTATCCTAGCCTCATTGAAGCCATCTCCATAATGGACAAATATTATTTTGGTGAAGTAGCATGGAGGCCTTACGATCCAAAAGATAAATATAGAGACATCATGATAGAGAAGAAGCCTATGAAACACCACGAAGATGATTATGAGAAAGCTCTGCTATGGGCCAACAAGGATGAAAAAGAGCTACAAGCTATCTAGGAAAATAAGAGCATGCACAGGCCCTATACTCAGTTGGAGGTGGTGGGATGATATTCCTCAGAACTTAAGCTGGTTAGGCAGACCACGGTAGACAAGATCACACCAGCTCGACCGGTCATTCCTCTAGAAGAGTTCAATGATCCATTAGCAGAGATCACCACTACCACCCCCGAGCAACTGGAGATAGTGGCTCAGGTAGTAGAAGCACCTACACCAGAAGCACCTGGTATCGAGGGTACCAGTCCCACCAGAGGAGGAGAATAGGTTGTTGTCGAGGCTTCGACCTCAGGCCCACAAGAACCGGGTAACCTTACCCTCACCTTACTTGCACCAAGGCACCTACAAATGGCTGCTACAGGTACCTCTCGGGCCATTCTAGTGGCCATAAAATATAATAATAAAGAGGCCAAGATATCGAAGAGGGCCTGGAAGGCTATAGAAGAGAGTGGGGGATTGGCAAAAATCTTCAAAAATTATCAGGTGAAAGATATGGATGATGATGAAACACCACCTGCCAAGAAGCCATGAATGGAAATAGGAACCGAAGGCATAGTAAGCCTTCATCTGGTTAAAATAAATGAAGTACCAGAATTCACTCCGGCTCAAGAAGCCGAGTTGGATGCCATCGGTGAAGGGAGAAGTGTGGAAAAACTCCCTAAAGTCCAAACACAAGAAGGTGGCCAATCGACCATCTCTTTGTCAACCCAAGGGATCACTTCTCTATAGATTGATCCAAAGACCCAATCAGCAGAAGCGACAGGAGATACGATTGCCCTGCTAAAACAAGGAGTGAGCATTCACTCACAGACTATGGAGGCCGTAATATCAGAAATATCAACTTGGAAAGCCAAGGCCGTAGAATTACAAGCAGAAAATGAGAAGCTAAAAGCTGCCACTACTTCAGCTCTAGTACAGGCAATAGCCTCTAGCATCACAGGGTCCAAGAAGACCTTGATTGAAAAGTACAGAGAAAAGGCTATTGCTTTGATCAATGACAATGCAGAGATAATAAATGGTTGCTACAAAGAGGCTAGGGAGTTGATATCAGCTAACCAGAAAATAAAGCCTTTGTTAACAGACCTGGATAAGAAGATGGCTGTTATACTTCCCATATATGATTTGTGCAAAATTGGATACGATCAGATTAGGACCGAGGAAGTAATAACTATAGATGGCCAATACCGAAGCTGCTTGGATGAACATGAGAAAATCACCAACTTTGTCAATGAGAGATCCAGATATACGTCGATGATTAAAGAACTGGAGAATGCCAAACAAAAGCTGACAACCATAGTAAGGTAGTCAAGAATTGATCCAGCCATATTGATGGGCCCAGGTGTTCCCAGCCAGATAGTCATAAAGCACCTGAAAGAAGTCAACTTTGATGAACAAGACGATGACAAGTTGGCAGCCCAATTCTTTTCTGAAGCCGGACACGTACACAATCAGGTCCATTTCTTTCAAGACAAAGCTTCGACCTTGAAAGAAATTAGAATCAAGGCTTCACGAATGTTGGATAGGATCTCTCGACAAAGCATCATCCACGTAGAAGTATGGCTTCGCATTGCTGAATTGGTGGGGGCCACGACTGAAGACATAGAGAAAATCAAGAAACTAGCTAATGAGTCAGTTATAGGGTCAACCTCCATGGGAGCAGCTACAGACAAAGGCAAGGAAAAGGTAGTTGGCTGATAATAGATAGTTCTCCCCTCTCTTTAGCAGATGATGACAAGTGGACAAACAAGAATGAATCGAGAATAACAAAATCAAGAACCAATAGCTATAAAAGGAAGTAGACAAGTTCAAATTCTGCATCAAGCAATTAGAGAATAGCATTTTTGCTAAGAGGTATACTTGAGTGCCCTGTTAGTTGTGCTATTGTATTTTCTTTGTGTCTATTTTCTTTTATTCATTCTTTCTTCCTCCCCTTGCTGTGCAGGATTGTATGATAGGAAAGCATTCAAGAAGCTGAGAATATTTCTAGTCTTATTGAGCTTAGGATTCAGAGATTCTTCTGTTACCATATTGGAATAAGGAGAGTAGGAGGGACCTGTTACATTATTTGAACAGAGTTTTCTCCATTGTATTGATGTATTATTTTAAGAAAAATAGAGTTAAAAGGCATTTTGCCCACTCTGCATGTAATATTTTCCATGAAATCAATACAATTCTGGGTTTTATTCTTATCATTTCTTTGTCTCAGTATTGTGTGTATCTGTATAATGGGTTACATTATTTGAATGCATTATACACATTTCTTTCATTAGTTAACTCTTGATTTTGTTATGATATTTGAATGAAAGCAAGAACACTAATTTCCTTCTCCCCTTCTTTCTGTTCATGATTAAAGTAGTTGTTAAATTGCTATAACAACCCAATGAATCTAGGCACCGGTCTACATAAGGCATAACAGTTGGTTGTTTTCATGCTTGATCATTTTAATAAGAATACTATAGTTTAATATAAATCTGGAGCATGCAAATTAGAAGTTTAATTGTAGAATTGTCGTTGGGGTTTCCTTACCCATTCTACCATCTTTTATAGCAATATTCGGGTTTAACATAACATGAGGCAAGTCGACCAGAGCCTGTAATAGCTCATTGGTTTCAAATGGGTTCTTGTAGCATGACAATTGATTTCCTATGGATGCAAGAATCGGTTCCAATAGTTTTTTGGCACCGTTGTCGAGGAGGACTTCTTAGAAAGATTCAATTATCTTCTTAAAAGTTTTCTTCAATGATTATTTTTAATCAATGGATGACCAGTTAAAGTAAAGAACCAACATTTTAATTTTCACTTAGTTAGAAGTTCTTTATTTTTCATTATGTCCGTAGTTTATGCCTTGAAATAAGTTCTTTACGTTCTTGATTTTCTTGAAAATTTCTCTTTCTTGATTTTCTTGAAATTTTGGTTTCTTGATTTTCTTGATTTTCCCCAAGAACCCACTCCTGTGAGGATGAGAGATAATATCAAGCATTCTTGATAAGAGTATACATTTGTTCTTTCTGCACCCCAGTGTTGGCGACTCTATTGGACAAACCTAGAAGAAAAATATAAAAAAAGAGAGAACAGAACGTGTTGGCGAACACCAGGAGAAGTGGTAAGGAGCTATTTCTAGAACTCGAGAATCCAGAGGTATTTATACATACCCAAAAAACTCCACTTTTTAAGAATACCATTTATAATAGTAGATTAAATTCTAGTGGTAAAAGGTATGTGAAGAAAATCTAGAATACTATTACTATTGATATTACTGTAGATGAACGTTTAAAATCAGTAGTAGAAGATATATGTGATTTTTCTCATTTAAGAGTAGATAATTCATCAATCTACGTTCAAACTGCCTAGACCCATACCACTGTAGGTACTACATCTATGAAATTAAATACAATAGTAGCTATGGCTCAGGGTAATGTTCATTTGTGGAGAACTAACAGATATAGGCCTTTTGTATTACCAATAAATTTAAATGCCTTACCCAGTAAAGCTCACAAATACCTCCCTAAGTTTTTAGGAAACAGTGCAGTAACTGGAGAGGATCATATCAAAAGTTTCTTATATGCAATGGACAGTCTGGAAGTTGAACATGAAGATGTAGTATTAAGACTGTTTCTGCAGACTTTAGAAAAAGATGCTAGAGAATGGTTTAATTCCCTTCCTAACAATGATATCCCAGACTTCACCAAAATGGAAGAGGTGTTCCTAAAGAAGTATGGTGAAAGGAAAAATGAACAATCATTGTTAACTGAGCTAGCCACTATGAAGAAGAAAGAAAATGAGGTTGTTAGTGATTTTAATAGGAGATTTTCAAAAACAAGAAACAAAATCCCTGCCAACCTCAGGCCTAGTGATATTCAGTCTATTTGTTTTTATAAGAATGCTTTTCAAGGAGAGTTTAACTATGAATTAAGGCAAGAACAAGCCACTACCATTGATGGTTGTATGGAAAAAGCAATGGATATAGAAAGAAATATGCTTGATAGTGGTAAGATGAAGCCTTATTCTTTAGAGGTTAACATGCCTGAGAGAAAACCTAAGAGAGTGGCTTTTGATATACAAAGAAGAACTGAAATTGATCCTATGGAGAAGTTGACCAGTCAAATGATAGAAATGTTCAACAACATGAGTAACAGGTTAGCAAGAATTGAAAGAAATGGAAATAATGATGAATCTTCATAGACAGAGCGACCACATGTTGACAATCATCCCCCATTTAAGAAAAATTACAACAAGAATTGGGGAAACAACAATGGTTTTGAAGAAGGGAATAGGAATAGGGGTAATGGGAATAACAACTAGAAAAATAGAGATTCTGACAGGGATCAGAACAATGTCCCTAACCCAATGCCATCTGCCAATGTAGCTGAAGGTTTTCCCTATTTTTGCTCTACTTGTGATGCACCCCATAACCCTGATGCATGTGGAATACACCTGAGTGATCAACGTAATGTAGATATGCATGCAGAATCAGAAGAGGATATAAGAATCAATGCATGTTGGTCCATTGAAGATGAATCTAGAGAAAGGTTGTTTGAAGAAGACATGGATAAATATGCTTCAAATCATCATCCTCAGATCTTAGTGATCGAAGGAACTAAAATCTTACAGAAATCACATGAGTCAAGATATGATAAGATGAAGCAAGGGAAATTGATTCCCACTGCTCAAGAGGTTGAAGAATTAGAGGCAACCCATGTTTTAAATTTAAGGAATAGAACAGTCCTTGAAAGAATAGAGAAATTATCTACAAATGAAACAAGAAGACAAACTTTCACCAATAAAAATATCAGTAAAGAGAAAACTGATAGGAACCCTAACAAAATTACTCCCGAGGTAATAGAATCAATAGAAGAGGTTCCCAAAGAAGAAAGTAATAAACCATTGGATATAAAGAAGATAGAATTTGATGTTGGGTCAGAACTCAGTAAGCAAAAATTTAATATCACATTTGGTGAACTTATGAAAGTTCAAACATACAGAGAACAAGTATGCAGAGCTTTTGGATTAGTAGAGCAGAAAGAAGACCCTACTTGTCATGTTGCTAGACAAAATCAACATGATACAAGATCACCATCTTCCGTCGGACCCTTCTACGTGTCATTAAGATATAATTCAGATGAAGGGGAAAGATATGTGATTCATAATTGCATGCTTGATAGTGGAGCTTCACATAATATCATGCCTAAGTTAATAGTTGACCAAATGGGATTAATCTGTACTAGAGATTCTGCCCCTATTTCTGTAATGGACAATAGACAAATTCCCTGTGTAGGGGTGATAACTGGATTATTAGTTTTCCTAGACCAACACCCCAAAAAGGGCATTGTCATGGATGTAGCAGTAGTTGATGTTGACCCATTCTTCTCACTATTACTCAGTAGGCATTGGGCAGAACAACTAGGGGGATCAATACAACTAGACTGGTCTTATGCTACCATCCCCATATCAGATAAGGAGAATATAATTTTAAGAAGGGAACCATTCAATAAACACTCCGTAGAGTTAATTCAAATAGATGAAACCATGATTAACTTAGTTAACTCTATGGAAGAAAAAGGGATGGGAGTCTATTCAATATGGCACAACCCATTCTTGATGGAAGTACTAGATGCAAAGAACATGGATCCAGAGGATATGAGAATAATTGATGTTGAATCAAATCGAGTATTAACCCAAGAAATGTGGACCATGTCATTTGATGGGGCTAAATCCCAATCTGGAGCAGGTGCAGGTGTAAATTTGATTGATATTAAAGGAAATTACCTTGGTATACCTTACAGATTACAATTTCCTTGCACAAACAATGTAGTTGAGTATGAAGCTTTACTATTAGGGCTAAGGAAAGCAAAAGAGTTAGGTATTAACTACTTAACTATAATAGGGGATGCAAAACTTATTATACTACAAATAAAAGGTAAATATCAGACCAAGCATCCTAGACTTAAGCAATATAGAAATGCAGTATTGGAAGAAATTGATAAATTTTTGGCTTTCAATATTTCATATATTCCTAGAGAACAAAATCATGTTGCAGATCTCTTAGCTGTGAATGCCTCAGGTCTAGATCACCCGAAGATAACTACAGAATATATGGACAGATTTCCAATGATCTCAGTCTATAAACCTTCTGTGCCAGATAACATAGTCTATCTTCAGGTCTTTCAAGATGATATAGATATTAAGGATTTTATGACTTTGCAAAATCAGTATGCAGATGTCATCTGTGATGAAAAATATGAAGAAAAGCTAAAATATCAAATAGGAGAACCAGTAGAAGTAATCCAGTTGAAAACTAATAGAATACCCAAAGGATTGGTGTCTCTTGAAAGCCTATTTGATGATTTTGACAAAGCCTATAAACCTATACGCAGAGAAGTGATATCTGAGGATATTAATATTGGCTCTATGAAAGAACCCAGAATAGTGAAAGTAGACATGGCACTACCTGCTAAAGAAAAAGTTGGATATATCAGTTTCCTAAAAAAGAACAAAGAACATTTTGCTTGGACCTATGAAGATCTCAAAACTTTCAAAATGGATGTGATGACACATATAATACCCTTGAAAGAAGAGGCCAAGCCTTTTAGACAAAAATAGAGAAAGTACAATCCAACTCTGCACCCAGTAATGCAAAAAGAAGTTCAAAAATTGTTGGACTCCAAGATAATAAGAAAAGTCAGATTTTCCTCCTGGATATCCAACTTAGTACCAGTTAGGAAAAAGAATGGGGACATTAGACTATGCGTGGATTTTAGAAATTTAAACAAGAGCTCTCTAAAAGACAATTACCCATTGCCTAACATGGAACAACTGCTACAAGCAGTAGTAGGTTCAACTAGATTGTCCCTGTTAGATGGATTTTTAGGGTACAATCAAATTCTGATAAATCCAGAAGATAGACACAAGGCAACATTCACCACACCCTAGGGCACATTTGAATATTTAAGAATACCTTTTGGATTGATGAATGCAGGTGCTACTTTCCAAAGAGCGATGGACTTTGCTTTCAAAGGACTAATGTTCAAAATTGTAGTAGTGTACTTAGATGATATTACAGTTTTTTCTAAAAATCTAGAAGATCATCTAGAACATTTGACTGTAGTTTTTGCTCGGTGCAAGGAATTTGGAATTTCTCTAAATCCAAAAAAATGCATATTTGGAACTACACAAGGAAAATTGCTAGGTCATATAGTTTCAAAAAAGGGAATAAGCATTGATCCAGAAAGGATAGAAGCCATTTCTAAAATTCCCCCACCCAAGAATCTAAAAGGAGTAAGGTCATTCTTTGGCAAAATAAATTTTATCAGAATATTTGTCCCAAATTTTGCAGAAATGACCAAACCCATAAATGATATGGTAAAGAAAACTGGAGAAATTAAATGGACATTAGAAAATATGGAAACATTTAACAAGATCAAAGAAGCCATATCAACCACTCCAACTTTAAGTTGCCCTGATTATGCAAAGGATTTTAATATCTATTCGTATGCATCTGAACATTCTATTGTTGCAGTCCTTTCACAAAAATATAATGAAAATAATGAAAGGCCAATAGCCTTTATGAGCTCAGGACTAAAAGGAGCGAATCTTAAATACACCCTGCTGGAAAAACATGCCTATGCAGTCATCCAATATTTGGAACACTTTAAAGGTATATTTGGCTCAAACAAAGTTTACTGTTGTATTCCCTTTATAGCAATAAAATATATCTTTTCTCAATCAGAGCCATTGGGAAGACCAACAAGATGGATGGTAAAACTTTTGCAATATGATGTTGAATTCAAAATAGTTAAAATAGTCAAAGGGCAGGGTTTAGCTAAACTATTGGCTAACAAAGAAGAAGCAGGATCTGAAAATATTCTTACCATAGATCAGACATATGATGATAGAAGAATAAAAAATGAAGAATGTAAATGGTATGAAGAAATTTTGTCCTATCTACAAACTCTGTCATTTCCCATAGACATGTCAATAAACAGAATGAGGTCAGTCAAGCTGCAAGCTCAAAAATACTATATACAGGATAGTGTGCTATATTGGAAACACCCTGATGGAATTTTATTAGTCTGTTTATATGAAAAAGAAGTCCCAAAAATAATTAATGAATTTCATAATGGTTTCTATGGGGGACATTTTTCTCCAAGAGCTACAACCAATAAAATCATGAGAGCAGGATATTATTGGCCATCCCTTTTTAAGGATGTATATAAATATGTAAGGAATTGTCATAACTGCCAAGTTTTTACAGGGAAAAAGCATCTACCAGCCATGCCCCTCAGGCCAGTAATCATTGAAGCACCTTTTTCTCAATGGGGTATTGACCTGATTGGAGAGATCAAGCCTAATTCATCTGGCCAACATAAGTGGATCATAACTGCAACAGATTACTTCACCAAGTGGGTGGAAGTTGCACCTTTGAGAACATCTACATCGACTGCAGTCATCAGATTCATAGAAGAAAATATCTTGACCAGGTATGGAGTTCCTAAAAATCTTGTAACTCGATAATGCTCAATATTTTGTGTCATATGAAATGGTAGAATTTTGTGTTGAATATGGAATTGAATTATCTCATTCTGCTAATTATTATCCCCAAGGAAATGGTCTAGCTGAGTCATCAAATAAAAATGTAATAACAAGAATAAAAAGGTCATTAGGCAAAAACAAAAGGGGATGGGACAATGAACTTAAATTTGCTTTATGGGCTGATAGGCTGTCTGTTAAAAGAAATACAGGAAGAACCCCCTATGAGATGGTTTATGGAGAAAAAGCCCTACTACCCCCAAAAATGGAAAAAATGGCACTTTCCCTTTTATTGCAAGATCATGAAAACCCTGATCCCATTCAGAGAAGGCTTGACAAAATTGTCTTGTTAGAAGAACAAAGAAGAGAGACCCTTAATAGAATGATGGAACAAACACATAAAACCATTAAATTGTTTAATAAGAAAGCTAAGGGTACTCCTTTTTCCCAAGGAGATATAGTCATCTATTGGGATCCTAAAAATGATAAGCATGGTGAAAAGGGTAAGTTTGAACCTAAATGGATTGGCCCATACCAAATTGCCCATGTTATCAATCAGAATACTTACAAGCTACAGACTTTGCAGGGAGAAATAATGGCTATCCCTATTAATGGCCAACACCTCAAAATGTACAATCCCTGTTGAAGGTGTACTTTAAAAAATAAAAATAAAATAGAAAAACAAAAATCCAAAAATAGAGTGGTGTATTTGTTTATTAGTTAAAACTTCCCTTTTGTTCTTGAATAATTCTGAGTTTACTGTATACATGATATCTTAGTTTGATGAGTATATCTAACTGTTGATTCCACCAAAAACAATAAAAAGAAAAAGGGAATTTATTTTAGATATTGATGAGCTTTACAATTCTATCAAAAATGAGTGTTTATGCAATAGTTGTTTGATATGAGATAAAACAGAATAAAAACAAAGTGGATTGAAACATCATGTCAAGCCTCACATTACAAATGATACTTAAAGTGACTTCAAAGGTCCAAAGAACTGAGTTATCTTTGAGAGGGTAGTTGAGCCAAAAATTATTACACTCATCATTTTATAGCCGGAAACTAATCCTCAACTCAGGCATACTTATTGCACAATTTGCTTATATATCCAAACACTTCTCTCACGAGAAAGAAAAATAAAAAATAAAGTAAAATTGAGTCACTGCCTGAGATATCTTGGAAAACCTCTACCGGGGCTATAGACGCTTGACTAGCAGTAGGGTAAAACTAAGATGGGATTAGAAGCAACTCCACCGAGGCTATAGACGCCTGACTGGCAGTGGAGCCCTGCAGAATGGTGAAAATTTTTAAAGAGTGAAATCACATATTAGGCTTGGCTATTTTTCTCAGATATGATAAAGTTCTGAAAGATTTAGAAATCCAAAAAAGAATGCACAAACACACACATGGGCAAAAATATGATGAGACAAATGGCTCATGACAAAATTCTGTGTAATCATATCTTATGACTTAGCTAAAACAAGCATTACAATATTTCAAAATAAAACTCATTGATTTCTAAAATTTCTAAACTTTTGTTTCCAAATTGAATGAAAAGGGATCTACAGTTTTTCATACTCTACTTGCTTTGATATCATGTTTTCATGTATATATATAAAAAATAGAATGATGAAGAAAAGAAAGAGAAAAAAGGAAGTTTTTTTTGTTATGCATTTCAAGTTTTGTTTAGCAATCAAAATTTTGTTGTTTTTTGTTAAATTTTTGCAAAATAAAACCAGGAGATTCTGTGGTTCTCAAGTGCTTCATGTTTTCAACACATTGTCCCAGTCAGAGCCTATGTTGGAGCCAAATTTGACTCAACTTTGAAACCCCCAAATTTAAATTTTTGTTTTCAATCAAAGTATCCTTATCGTTGGTCATTGCTTAAGTTGTTGTGAGTAATTCAATTTTTCATTAGTTGGTTTGATAAAGTCTAACCTTAGCCTTTTTATAATGTGGGCTTCATTGTATTAATCAAAGTACCTCAAATGGTTAGGGAAGAAATTTTCAAATTAAAAACCTAAAGCCAAAGTCCGACCTTCATAAATATTTCCTTGGGCCTAAAAGCCGATTAATAAAGTCCTTAAATCATAAGACGGTTAAGAATTTACCATGGTCTCAAAGTCCGAAAGGCTAAGGTTAAAGAAAATGATAAATTAATTAAAACCTAAGGGCATGCACCCCTCAAGCTAAAATAGACTTAGATTTAATCTGATAGGAAGTAAATTGAAAGAAAGTTAGTTGATTGCTCTCAAATGCTAAAACTATGATTTTTTCCACCTTTGAACACTAGCCGATCGATCGGCTCTTAGACTACACTAATCGACCGATCGGCTCTCGACCAGCGCTAGCCAGTCGATCGATTGTCGATTACAACTAGTCAACCGATCCATCGATGATGAAAAGACCATCAACTATTTGGTTAACTTGAAGGGTCCATCGATCAATCGGCTCCCAAGAAAGAAATATCGACCGATCGACTCGTTCGATTAACTAGCCAATCGATCAGCTCTCGAATTTAAAGGATAAGCCGAATGAAGGAGGAAGCCTCCTCGATTGGCAAAAATAAGAAAGGAACCGATCGGCTCCCAAGTAACAAGGATGGGCCAAAAGTTTGAACACTCATCGAAAAGATCATCGATTGATACATATACAAGAGAGTAGTCGATCGACTCTCATGAGTTATCTATGAGGCTAAAATTTGAAAGCTCAATAAATAAGCAAAAAATAGAAGTCGATCGGCTCCTTCGATACATCTCTCGATCGAGCTTCCCAGATCGATGACCGATCGGCTCGAGAAAGAAAGTAGTCGATCGATCAAAGAATTTTGACAATCGATGCCTCGATAAGTGGATCCATCATGCAAAAAATTAGCTTGGCATGTGAACCAAGCATGAGGTATGCCTAACCATCCCACCAAATTAATTTGACCTTACTAATTAATGATTTCTTGTGCAGGCAACTTTATGAGGCCGATCGACCGAGGATTTGCTGCCATCGGCTAGCACGAATCAGAGAGAAGCCAAAATAATTGGCCAAGAATGATAAATGACTATACATGCCAAAATTTGGGTGCCAGCTGGCCTCCATGCCTAAAAGGTCATAGTAGAATGCTTAGTCACACCATTAGCCAAGGTGGTCTCAAAATGAGTAAAAATAACAAAGCATCTACAAAACTTAATGGTAGAACTCTCATCCAATTACAGTGAGCAAAGGCACATAAGGATCATCCTCGGATCCATGCAGGCACATTCACTCGAAAGAAACCAATGGCACATCATTCAAAAAGAATGTGCGAAAGACCAAAAAGGTGGCGAGCCTAGGATGGTCATAATAAACCAACCAACTCCCCTCATTAAATGACCTCGACTCAAAGAAAGGTTATAAAACCCCCTCTATTTTCAAAAGAAAACCATCACCAATGTATTTACAGAAGTGTTCAGTGATTAAGCAGTGTGCAAGAGCCGAGGGTTTTTTTGAGAGCTTAGAAGTATAGAATTTACGTAAGTGAGAGCAATGGCATCTTCAAGTTCAAGTGCTAAGAAAGGCAAAATTGAGGCTTTTGAAGAGAGAGTGCCATTTAAAAAGGTGACAGCCAGGAAGCCCAGACACTAGGTCTAGAATGAAGAGGAGCTGGCTGAATTCCATTTTTAGGCCAGCATGGAAGATCAAAGCCGACCCCATCATGTATTAAAAATGGTCTTTTTGAGGGCTTACGAGGCAAAGGATAAGAAGGGTGTTGCCAACAACCGTTGGAACACCAATTTGGCAAAGTTGTTGTGTCCTCGGGTTCACTTCTCTCTAGACCTATTATCATGGCTCACAATCTCTTACGATCCATGAAGTCATTCCATTGTGAATGAGAAGGGAAAGGCTCTCTACCACCTCACACCTAACCGGATTCGAATGGTGTTTGAGTTAACCAAGGGAGATTTACTATATGATGAAAAGGTGGTAGCACTATAGGCTCAACACATGCTGGGGACTTCTTTCTATGCTGGTCTATTCAAAGGGCCAGTATCAACTGACTTCCCTATCCCAAAGTCCTTGCTGCAATGGTGGGCGAAAGATTACTCAGACATGATTCAGATCACCTTAGGCATAGAGGATCTTAACTGGTTGAGCTTGCCAGTTACGTATGTTATTGCTCAATGCAATAAATGATGCTTTCCTCGCTATCAATGGGAGGAAGTAATGAGCAACACCATAGATAAGGAGTTGAAGCAACTCCAAGAGGCATTAAAATAGAATAAAGATATAATGCCTCCGATTCTCTCACTATAGCTTCTTGATCCACATGATAATGGGTCAATTCAAAAGATGCAATAGCACAATTCAGGGGAAACCTCAATTGTATGATACAGGACCGGCTTCCCATCATTCACTAGAATATTTCTTCATTCTCAGAGTTCTACGGTCATTTTATTCCGGCCATATATCATGTCCTGACTGAACAATATCCTCCTAGGATAAGCCCAGGTGTTGTAGGTTATCTCAGGGAGAAAGAAGTTGGGGATATATTTTTCATGGAGAACTTTACGTTCATTCGAACGTACGGGGCAAAGCTACCCCCAAAGGCCTTACCCACCTAGTGCCCAAGGTCAGTAGGAGTACTAGAGATAGTACGATAGTCGACCGAGGAGGCCAGGTTGCGATATTTGAGAAAATAGACCAAAATTCCATGGGTATCTACACCAGCGAAGATTGGCCACATTGTATACAGAGGCTATCCTAGCCTCGTTGAAGCCATCTCCATAATGGACAAGTATTATTTTGCTGAAATAGTGTGGAGGCCTTATGATCCAAAAGATAAGTATAGAGACATCACGGTAGAAAAGAAGCCTATGAAACACCATGAGGATGATTATGAGAAAGCTCTGCTATGGGCCAACAAGGATGAAAAAGAGATGAAAGCTATCTAGGAAAATAAGAGCATGCAAAGGCCCTATACTCAGTTAGAGATGGTGGGACGATATTCCTCAGAACTCAAGCTAGTCAAGCAAACCACTATGGACAAGATTACACTAGCTCGACCAGTCATTCCTCTAGAAGAGTTCAATGATCCATTAGCAGAGATCACTACTACCACTCTTGAGCAACTGGAGATAGTGGCTCAGGTAGTAGAAGCACCTGCACCAAAAGTCCCTGGTATCGAGGCTACCAGTCCCACTAGAGGAGGAGAACAGGTTGTTGTCGAGGCTTCGACCTCAGGCCCACAAGAACCGGGTAACCTTACCCTCACCTTACTTGCACCAAGGCACTTACAAATGGTTGCTACAGGTACCTCTCGAGCCATTCCAATGGCCATAAAATATAATAATAAAGAGGCCAAGATATCGGAGAGGGCCTGGAAGGCTATAGAAGAGAGTGGGGGATTGGCAAAAATATTCCAAAATTATCAGGTAAAATATATGGATGATGATGAGACACCACTTGCCAAGAAGCCATGGATCGAAATAGGAGCCGAAGGCATAGTAAGCCTTCATTTGGTCAAAAGAAATGAAGTACCAAAATTCACTCCGGCTCAAGAAGCCGAGTTGGATGCCATCAATGAAGGGAGAAGGGTGGAGAAGCTCCCTGAAGTCCCAACACAGGAAGGTGGCCAAACGACCATCTCTTTGTCGACCCAAGGGATCACTTCTCTACAGATTGATCCAAAGACCAAATTAGCAGAAGCGATAGGAGATACCATTGCCATGGTAAGACAAGGAGTGAACATTCACTCTCAGACTGCAGAAGTCGTAATATCAAAAATATCCACTTGGAAATCCAAGGCCATAGAACTACAGGTAGAAAATGAGAAGCTGAAAGTTATCACTACTTCAGCTCTAGTACAGGCAATAGCCTCTAGCATCATAGGGTCCAAGGAGACCTTGATTGAAAAGTATAGAGAAAAGGCTATTGCTTTGATCAATGACAATGCAGAGATAATAAATGGTTGTTGCAAAGAGGCTAGGGAGTTGATATCAGCTAACAAGAAAATAAAGCCGTTGTTAACAGACCTTGATAAGAAGATGGCTATTATACTTCCCATATATGATTTGTGTAAAATTGGATACGATAAGATTAGGACCGAGGAAGTAATAACTACAGATGGCCAAAGTCAAAGCTGCTTGGATGAACATGAGAAAATCACCAACTTTGTCAATGAGAGATCCAAATATACGTTGATGATTAAAGAACTGGAGAATGTCGAACAACAGCTGACAACCATAGTAAGACAGTCAAGAATTGATCCAGCCACATTAATGGGCCAAGATGTTTTTAGCCAGACCATCATAAAGCACCTGAAAGAAGTCAACTTTGATGAACAAGACGATGACAAGTTGGCAGCCTAATTCTTTTTTGAAGTCGAACACGTACACAATCAGGTCCATTTCTTTCAAGACAAAGCTTTGACCTTGAAAGAAATTAGAATCAAGGCTTCATGAATGTTGGATAGGGTCTCTCAGAAAAGAATCATCCACATGGAAGTATGGCTTCGTATTGCTGAATTGGTGGGGGCCATAGCTGATGACATAGAGAAAATTAAGAAACTAGCTAATGAGTCAGTTATAGGATCAACCTCCATAGGAGCAACTATGGACAAAGGCAAGGAAAAGTTGGTTAGTTGATAATAGATAGTTCTCCCCTCTCCTCAATTAGATGCTGACAAGTGTACAGACAAGAATGAACTGAGAATAATAGAATCAAGAACCAGCAGCTATAAAAGGAAGCAGACAGGTTCAAATTTTGCATCAAGCAATTAGAGAATAGCATTTTTGCTAAGAGGTATACTTGAGTGCCCTGTTAGTTGTGCTGTTGTATTTTCTTTGTGTCTATTTTCTTTTATTCATTCTTTCTTCCTCCCCTTGTTGTGCAGGATTGTATGATAGGAAAGCGTTCGAGAAGCTGAGAATATTTCCAGTCTATTGAGCTTAGGATTCAGATATTCTTCTATTACCATATTGGAATAAGAAGAATAGGAGGGACCTGTTACATCATTTGAACAGAGTCTTCTCTATTGTATTGTTGTATTCTTTTGAGAAAAATAGAGTTAAAAGGCATTTTGCCCACTCTGCATGTAATTTTTTCCATGAATCAATACAATTCTGAATCTTATTCTTGTCATTTCTTTGTCTCAGTATTGTGTGTATCTGTATAATGGGTTACATTATTTGAATGCATTATACATGTTTCTTTCGTTAGTTAACTCTTGATTTTGTTACGATATTCGAATGAAAGCAAGAACGCTAATTTCCTTCTCCCCTTCTTTCTGTTCATGATTAAAGTAGTTGTTAAATTGCTATAACAACCCAATGAATCTAGGCACCGGTCTACATAAGGCATAACAGTTGGTTGTTTTCATGCTTGGTCATTTTAATAAGAATACTATAGTTTAATATAAATCTGGAGCATGCAAATTAGAAGTTTAATCGTAGAATTGTTGCTGGGGTTTCCTTACCCGTTATGCCATCTTTTATAGCAATATTCGGGTTTAACAGAACATGAGGTAGGTCGACCAGAGCCTGTAATAGCTCGTTGGTTTCAAATGGGTTCTTGTAGCATGACAATTGATTTCCTACGGATGCAAGAATCGGTTCCAACAATCCCCCACCCTTGATTATGAATTTCAATATCTTGCTATGAAATTGTAGGTTTTGAACATATTCAAACATTAGAATTCAACTGACAGATTCAGACCGATCCAAAAATACATAGATAGATCCAAAAATTATAGAGAGCAAACATCCAGACCAGGTAAGGATCTCAATCTATTTATTTCTCAATTTTCCATACATTAAATTTATATTCTTCTATTTTAAAAGCATTTATATAAAATAGAAAGTAAGAAAAGATAAAATAACTTAGACTGAGTTATATTATATTTTACATTTATCATACTAGTTGAAAAACTTAAAAGAAAACATCAAAATACAAACCTAGTTGTATGGTTTTTACATCAATTGCATTAGTTGAAAATTCAAAATAAAAGATAAAAAACATAGAATTAGTTACATTATTTTATATCAATCATACTAGTTTTAAAAAATATAGAAGACAAAAAATATAAACTTAGATATATCACTCTTACATCAATTGCATTTGTTAATAAAATTCAAAGAATGAAAAAAGACCAAAAAACATAGATATAGTTATATCAAATCATATCTAGCATATTATATTAAAAAACTCAAAACACATAGAAAATAAACAATATGTTAGCATAAATATCATCCTTTATTTTTAATATCTACAAAATCATTGCATCATAGTTAGATTTAAAAATCTTTCTAGACATAATCTATATACTTTATTTTCATCAAAATTTGAAAAGCATATAGCTAAGAAATAGTTGCATTTTGGCCAAATCCTAGGTGTGTGTACATAAAAAGAATTCAACAAACATCCACCTTACCTAGGCGTGGAAACTACCATAGAAAGTATTTCTTGGTGAACCCTCATCCAATTCTTTGACAAAAACCAAGGAGAGCACAACTCAAGTGTTTCTCGTTCGAGGTGTAGATGCATTATTTTCCCTTCCTCTTTCAGGCATAGATCCATTAACCTAGATGAAAGTGGTGCAAAAATTTTGGGTCTAGATTCTTTGGTGAACCCGACATGAAGACACCATTGTTTTTTATTTGATTACTAAAAAAAAAAACTAAAGCATATCATTTGAATTTGTGTGTTTTAGATTAAACCACATAAAATAGATTAAAAAAATAGAAAAATCTCTAGAAAAGGTTTTAAATTGTGGATACTAGTGTAAAATATTTTGCCCATATCGATCTTATAAAAGAACTCATAGAAAAAGAGGTTGATATCCTCTTTAGAAGTAACAAGGAAAATTGGGGAGATTTGTGGTAAAATTTTGATCTTATTAAGAGAAGAGAGAAGGAGTTGAAACAAATTAAAAGGATAGACATAACAAAGGCCTTAGGTGCAGACTACTATTCTACCTATTTTTAAATTAAGAGAAGTTGCGAATACTGGCTAGAAAAAAAAGAGCTTATGTCCACTCCACAAATTACCCATGGGAAAGTTACTTTGAAGAGCTTATAGTCATCCACAAATTCCTAGTAAACTTATAAGAGAAAGAGATAGCCTTTAAAAAAAACTATGCTATCACAAAGCACCTAGAGCAGTCCTTTTTAGAGATTTTTTCCATGAGCTTTAGTTTCAACCTCCTACTTTTGAAATTAATAATATCACTCTCATTCACTTTGTACTTCTTTTGAAATATATATTTGTATTCAAAGAGGAACATTTCAAGAACCCTAAAGATATAGAGACCATAAACAATATTTGTAAGCTCTTTCTTGAAGAGTAAAATCATCTTAGTTTTGTTACCCTAAAATCTTGTAAATACTTAGGTAGACAATCCCATTTAGTTTGATTTAAAAACAAAAAAAAATAGGAGTATTAATAAAAAAAATAAAACAACACAACAATATGCCTAAGACCTTAAGGAATTGCAAAGTAGTGACAATTGGCTCTAAAGGGGAATTGGATAATGAAAATCCAAATACCGAAATTGAAATAGAAGAAGTCCACGAAGAATAAGTTGCACAAATAGAACAAAATAGGAAGATGAAATAGTCAATCCCTTTGAACCTAAAATGGGATTTTAATGGGATGTTCATTTTGGATCTATGCATCAATTCTATGATTTTTTAAATTGTAATCATGCCTCTATCACAAATATCTTTGAAATAGAAGATCAACTAGCAAGAGGTGATTTTCCAATAGAGGTAGCCTTAGAAGCAACTTTTTGACTTCACCCAAAACTAGAGATATATATGGAAAATATTCCATTACAACCTTCCACTCATAATGATAATTCCTTAGGTACTACCCAAGTTCAAACAACTTCGGCATCACAACATAAACCAATTTTTGCAACCACTACTACTACTCAAAAAAACCTTCTTCCACAAACAACAACTTTATTTTCCAATACTTTAACCCTCGATTTAATCAAGTCTCAACATCCAAAAAAATAATAAAATACTGACTTCTTATCAACCAATCTTGCAATAGAATATGCCTCCTTATAAGCTTTTTAAAACTCCAACATCAAATCCTATGCATAACAATATTATTGTTTCAACACCCTACACAATAATGCAACATACATATTATCCTCCCTATGCAAACACTGTTATACAAAATAAGCATAATGGGTAACCACATCATATTGAATTTATAGTCCAACAATTAACTTCATGATTAGATAAAATAAAAACTTATTTCCCTACGTACAACTATAAGGAAATGTGTAACCAACCACTAGATCCTTTCATTATCGCTAGACCATACCCTAAACACTTTCCCATACCGGTTTTACCAATTTATAATGTGATCAAAGATTCGATTGAGCATCTTCGCATGTTTAGGACCGCTTTCTACAATATTGCATATTATGACATGTTGCTATTAAAAATGTTTCCCAAAATTTTAGGAGGTATGCCATTAGAATGTTACTATAAAATCCCAACACATTCCTTAAGAAAATTTGAAGAAACTATGGAGTTGTTTGTACATCAAATCGATGCCTATATAAAGAGGCATGTCACAATAAAATATGTGTACAACCTCAAACAAGAAAAATAAGAGAGCTTCATAGAATTTCTAGCTCGATGGAGAAAACTTTTAGGTAAACTACATTTCACTTTACCTCCAAGAGAAATGTTAGAAATTTTCATTGGTAATTTACAAGAACAATTATCCTATGAGCTAGCTACTGCTATTGTAACCTCCTTTGATCAAGCTATAGACTTGGTGAGAATAGTAGAAGAAGCCCTTATCAGAAGAGGACAACTTAAAAATAAAGATGAAGACAAGTCATCTAAAAATCAATACAAGAACAAACATGTGGTAAGAGATGAAGTTACAAATAGTAGACCTTTCCATAATGTTAATACCATACAAAATACAAATAAGTTTGTGTTGAAAGCACCACAAAAACCTTCACGATAGAATTTCACAATATTAAATCAACCTTTGAAAATGGTCTTACCACAATTGGTAGAAAGAGGCTTGAAAAATTTGCCAGAGTATGGCAACCTGACACCTCTCAACCTTGGTACAAACCAAACCAACATTATGATTTCCATCAAGTTGATGGACATCCAACCAACACCCATAGAAATTTAAAACACTTAGTACAAGACTTGATTGATAATGTAAAATTGGGAGTAGAAAATCCTCCACCAAAAGATAATTTGCCAACAGACCCACAAAAGCAACAGGTACAAAACACCAATCAAGATCTAGACATCTTCCAAAATCCATTACCAAACCATGGTAAGGAAGCTATAATTCATCTATATTATAAGATTGTGCCTCATACAACATGTTATGTGAGTATTATTAGTAGACACTTACCATTGCAACTCTTGCAAACTTCATTTGTACCTACTCAATCCATTGAGAAATTTCAAGGAAGGAAATTACAATTCTTATCTTTTCACCATATAGAAAGGGAAACAGAATTTGAGGTAGACATTAGTACCTTCCATTATAATAGTTTAGAATATGAATTATGACTAATTATACCCATCATAGATTCATTAAATCTAGAGGAATCATTTATAATAATGATAATAACCTATCCTTCTTCACAACAACATCTTTCGATAGAAAAAACACCAAATGCTAGATCACAACTTGTTCAAGATGATTCTCCAATTCCACATCAATCAAGCAACATTGTGGCTACATCTGGAGCCATTACTAGACAACAAACTCAAACTCAAAATTCTCAACCTCAATTACCTATAGCTCAACCAAATGATGTGGATCAACCATATTTGTTTTTGAAAACACCTTATAAGGGGAATAATGTAATTCTATCCCAAAATAAATCTCCCTTTGATATTAATGAGCAACTAGCTAATATGACAGCTAGGATTTCTCTCTTAGACCTTATTAGAACTTCATAAGTTCATAGAGAAGAATTAATGAATACCTTGAGTCAAATTATGGTGCCTCAGGACATAGAAACAACTATTGTAGTGAATTTTGTATCCTCTCATGGAGTTGACTACATAGATTTTCAAAACAAAGATATACCTTCACAAATTATGCATAGGGATAATACCTTACACACAATAGCATTAATTGGAGATGTAGTTATTAAGAGGGTATTGATTTAAAATGGTTCATCTCTAATTATCTGCACCTATGACTTTTTCAAAAGTTTTGGATTCAAAAATAAGGACTTAAGGAGAATTGAAATGATTATAAAATATTTTAATGATGAAACCCAAGAGGCTTGTGGTGTGATATCTATCCCATTACAAGTTGGCCCTAGAATTTTGGATACATCTATTTTTATTGTATCTTGTCATGCATCATACAACATCCTTCTAGGATGCCCTTGGATTAATACAATGAGGGTAGTTACCTCTACCTTATATCAGTGTATCAAATTTGAGTTTAAAAATTAATTGGTCACCATCCATAGAGACCTTAGACCTTTTGATATATGTGCAATGGCAGAACCTATTAATATTTTTTTTTGTCCAGTTCTATCATCATTGATTCCTATTTCCCCTAAGTCTTATTCACCAAATATTGAACCTTTACCTTATTGTAACACAACTACACATTCTAAAACTAATAATCCTTCTACCTCATATCTACTGACAAATGAGGCTTTACCAGATTTATTTGTCATATTAGCATGTACAGAGCATGCTAATTTTGCTATACAAGACTCCCTTGTCTTATCCCAATTACCATAATCCCCTTGAATGATGGGTTTACCTCTCAAACGGGGAAACATATATCATGTTGGAAGCTATACTTTTATTTTCATAGGATGTTCTCCTAATAAAATAAACATCAAGAAAATGAGCTTTACATTCAATAAGAAATTTTTTTCTCAATGTTACTTCTCCAATAGTTATATAAAATAAAATAAAATGATGTGTGATATGGGTTATAGAGGTAAAGGTTTGGATCATTTTGAAAATTGCATACAAAAACCATTTGAGATAGAGGAATGACCTTCTTGATGTGGTATAGGTTATATCCCTACAAAATATCAGCCTTTTCCCTTTAATAACGATGATCACCTAATCACATATGGTAAACTCATTTTTCTTGTAATATGATTTCAATAGTCCACCCAAAAATGATTTCCACCCCAGATGAGTGTATAGAAGGAGATGTATTTTTTGAAATCTCCCTCGAAGAATTTATGAGGAATAGTTTCTTCTTTGATGGGTCTATCCCATGTATAGCCCATGTCCACACAATAACCACAGGAGAAGAGTTAGACAAATTATCCCTAGAATAACTTTAGGGAATGGGTGTTTCACCTACTTCTCCTAAATTTGAAAGGGACTTAAATATTTTGGTAGAAGATTTCTTAAAAATAAATATTGGAACAAAAATTAATCCTCACATAGTTAAAATTGGAGCTACTTTGAGTAAATAAGAACAAATGAAATACATAGAACTTCTCATGGAATACCCTAATATCTTTGCATGGACGTATGTATATATGTATGGATTAGATCCTTTTGTCGTCATGCACCACTTAGTGGTTCATCTTGATGCTAAACCTGTAAAACAAAAAATTAGGAAAATGCATCCTAAAGTAGCATTGCTAGTTAAATACGAATCACAAAAACTATTAGATATTGACTTCATTCAAGCCATAGATTATTATAATCAGATATCTAATGTTGTCCCAGTAACTAAAAAAGAGGCTACTAAAATTAGAGTATGTACTTATTTTAGGGACATTAATGTTGCATGTCCCAAATATGATTTTCCCATTCCTAATATGGATCAAATCATTGATTTTATAGTAGGAAGTGGAATTTTATACCTTATGGATGGATTTTTAGGGTATAACCAAATATGTATAGCACTAGAAGATCAACCTAAAACTGCTTTCATTACACCTTAGGGGACTTTCTATTGGAAAGTAATACCCTTTGGATTAAAGAATGCAGGAGCAACTTATCAATGACCTATGACCTATGTGTTTCATGATATAATGTATGATATCATATATGATTATGTAGATGACATCATAGCTCAATCCATTAAGGAGGAAGATTACATTCATGACTTGTGATGAGTCTTTAATAGACTTCATGAATACAAAGTCTGCTTAAACTTGAATAAATTTGTGTTTGGAGTAAAATAAGGCAAATTATTGGGATTTATTGTGTCTATGTGAGGAATAGATGTAGATCCTATAAAAATAAAGGTAATAATCGATAAGCTACCACCAAAAATTTTAACAGAACTTAGAAGTTCACAAGGTAAGCTCCAATTTATCCATCATTTTATTGATAAATTGGCAGATAAATGTCAACCCTTCCTTAAGTTACTTAATAAAGATACCTTTTTCAAATGATATGAGGAATTTCAAGAAGCCTTTGAAGCTCTTAAGATATATTTACTTACATTGCTAGTGCTTGTTCCTCCTAGGCCTGTGCATCCTTTTATTCTATATATTTCTACCTCAAAATTAGTGTTAGGATCAATGTTTGCACAACATTATGAGGATAAGAAATAAAGAGCCATTTATTACATAAGTAGAACTTTGATAAGTTATGAAACTTTGTATACTCTATTAGAAAAGTTGTACTTGGTTGTCATATTTTCTAAAAAGAAACTTGTTGGACATTTTGAGTCCATAAAATTGTCATTGATGTCAAGGCATGAGGTTGTCATTAATACCAAGAAGTGAACCACCATTGATGCCAAAAGGTCAAAAGGAGCAATGCAAAAAGTTGATGGCAAAAGAGCTTCATAATATTAATTTTTGATATTATAGGAAGCATAAATAAAAGGTTTTCATAAAAACCCAAGGAGGCTTTTTATTCCAAATTAAAAAGTCCAAGGAAGGTTTAAATATTTAATTTATAAATATTTAAATTCAAATTGAATTTAAATTTTATAAATAAATATTTATTTATTTCGAAATAGCAAAACCCTAAGGCTATTCCGTCGACGTGCAAGTTGAAGATTACCCCCATCGATGTGTTGAAAGAAATAACAAAGCAATATAAATATTGCCTTTGCTAAGGCAAAAAGGATATGTATTTTTGAATTCGAAAAACATGCTAAGGGAGAAAATTTGTGCGCTACAAAAATTCAAATTTTGGGGAGTTTAAGAAGACATAGTGCATAGCTTCTAGCACCATCCGGTGGCTAGCTCGGGTGGCATTTGGCTTGGCGCTTGTGGAAGGAAGGTTACGGGTTCGAAACCCGGTGGCAGCAAGTTTTTGAAGCCCTTTTTGGTTTTCAATTTTGGTGGTAGCGAAAAGAAGAATAGAGTGCTTGGGCACTCTAGCTCACACGTGAGTGCTAGCTCACGTGGCAGCCAAGGCCATGGCTAGAGCGCTTGGGAGGCAACGTCGTGGGTTCAAAACCCACTAAGGGCAAAGGTACAATTTTTTATTTAATTTTTGTTTTCCCTAAGGTTGTTGTGAGTAAATTGGGAGGTATAAGGTGGTAGTTAAAGTGGATTACTTACCTATAAGTTAAAGTGATTTTTGGGCATGGTAAAAGGTTGTTTTTGATAAAGTAAAACTAAGGTAATTAATTTTTACCTTAGAAGAATAAATTGCATTATTTTATAAATTATTTTATTTGATAAGTGCAATTTAAGAAAGGAGTTATAAGTAGAAATTGTGTTATATTTTATAAGAGGGTTTTTGATGAAAATTATGATGTTGAAATTTATTATTGAGATGGAGCAATAAGGTGTATTTGAGATTTAATTTATCTTTGTGTTTAAGGTAAATTGTGAAAAGTGTTAGGGTGATAATTCTTGTCATCTAACCCTTTGTACTTGGCAAAGAAAGTTGTGATAATTGATCTAGGCTTTTGAAGATCATTCTACATCAAAGAAAAAGGTATGGGCATATTCTTCCTTGGTTGAGTTGATTGGTTGGTTTTCTGGAAAACAACTTTGGAGTGAAAAGGACTTAATTAGGTTTCCTTATTGAGTTGTTGAGTTATATGTGAAGATTGTTTTATAAGCATTGTTGAGTGTGTTTTGAGTTAATGCTTCAAGGTTTTCTGGAATAAAGAGTTGTTGATAAAACCTTGTTTTATAAGCATTGTTGTTGAAGCCATTGGTTGAGTGAAGAACTTGAACTAGGGTTTGCAAAGATCATGAGTATCATTGTTATGTGAGATTGGTTGATAAGCATTGTTGGAAATATTTTGAGTGAGTGTTCATATGCTTGGACTAGGGTTTGTGAGCAAGGATTATTTCATTGAGTGATTGGTTGAGTAGAGTTGGTTGAGCCTAGTCAAGTGAATGTGTGAAGTGATAGCTCAAGTTCTATGAAATAAATTATTCTATATTCTGAATTGATTTGAGAAAGAGGTTGAGTATTGATGAGTGTGAAACATATTGAGTCTCTAACAATTCTCTATATGTTTCTATGATAAAAGAGAGATTGGAAGTGATTGAGAGTTTGTGAATGTGAAGCATATTGAGTCTCTAACAATTCTCTGTATGTTTCAAAAGAGTGATTGAAAGTGATTGAGTATTGAGGTGAATGTGAAGCATATTGAGTCTCTAAAAATTCTCTATATGTTTCTAAAAGAGTGATTGAAAGTAATTGAGTATTGAGGTGAATGTGAAGCATATTGAGTCTCTAACAATTCTCTTTATGTTTCTATGAGATTGGACAAGTTCTAGTGTGGACTTGTTGAGCAGATTTGAGGTAAGTCTTTGAGAAGACTTGTGGATAGATTTTTGTGAGCTTTTGTGGAAGCTTACAATACATATTGAGAGCATATTTGGATAAGTTCTAGTGAGGACTTATTGAGCATATTTGGACAAGTTCTAGAGAGGACTTGAGGATAGATTAGTGTGAGATTTTGTGGAATCTTACAAGGCAGATTTGAGATAAGTCTTTGAGAAGACTTGAGAGCAGAGTTGATTGATTGATTTGTTCAAACCTTGAGTTAAGGTTTGGGGCAGATCTAGCAGAGTTGATTTGAGATTGAGTCAAGCTTTTTGTTAAGGCTTGAGGATAGATATTGAGGATAGATTTGTGCTAGACTGAAGGACTATGTTTAGTGCAGATTAGAGGATAGATATTGAGGATATATGTTATATCGAAGGACTATGTTTAGTATAGATTCAAGGATAGATTTTGGTGCATATTTGAGGATAGGTTTGTGCTAGACCAAAGATAGAGATTGAGCAGATTTGTGCTAGACTGAAGGACTATGTTTAGTGTAGATTTGAGATAGAGATTTGGAGGTGATAGAGTATAGAGGATGATAGTATCTAGTGGATAGAGATCCATTAGCTAGGGCAGTGAGGACATGTGTCTTTAGTGGATAGAGATCCATTAGCCAAAGTAGTGGGGCAATAGTTCTTCTAGAAGATCACTAGTCAGAGCTAAGGAGAAAGGAGTTCTCCTATGGATAGAGATCCACGAACTTGATTAGGGGATTGGTGTCTCCTTTGGATAGAGATCCATAAACATTGTAATAGGGAAAGGATTCCCAAGAGATTGATTGAGAAAATTTTAGTGAAATATTTTCTCCATGGAGTAGCCCACATTGGGTGAACCACGTTAAATTGGTGTCTCTATTGTGTGTGGTGATTTGTGCATTGATTTGATTACTGTTGTTGATATTGCTATCTTTACATTGCATAATATTGATTGGAAAGAAAAGTAAAAAGTGGTCTTATACTGTTCACCCCCCCTCTTAGTATAAGCTTGTGTTCTTCAATTGGTATCAGAGTGGGTTCCTTCGAAAGAGTTTAACAGCTTGAAGGAAAAGTTTTCAAGAACACAATGGATTCTAAGAATGTGTCCTCAGATAATTCAACACCAATATTTGATGGAAGTGATTATATATATTGGAGTATGAGAATGAAGATTCACTTGATGGCACTTGGCAATGAAATTTGGGAAGCAGTTGAAAATGGATACATACCCCTAGTTGATCCACCTACAAGATAAGGAAGGTAAGCTTCTACAACATTACAATTCAAAAGCAATGAATGCAATTTTGAGAGGTTTGCATAGAACAGAATCAATAAAAGTTATGCATTGTAAATATGCAAAAGGAATTTGGGATAAGTTGCAAAGCATATATGAAGGAGATAAAAGTGTCAAGAAAGCAAAGATACGAAATCTCAAAGGACAATTTGAAGAGTTAAGAATGAAGGATGAGGAAAACATTAGTACTTATCTACTTTGAGTTGATGAGGTTGTTAATGCTATGCAAGGACTTGGACTTAATGTTGAAGAATCAGATGTTTGTGATAAGGTCTTAAGATCTCTTCCAAAAATATTTAGTGAAAATATTTCTGCTATAGAAGAATCAAAGGATGGTGATTCTTTGACAAGAGATATGTTGCTTGGTATTCTTACAACCTTTGAGTTAAGAACAAAAGAACCTAATCCCCAGAAGGAAGCAACATTCAAAGCTACTAAGAAGACAAAGGGTAAAAAGTCAGATTCAAGCAATGAGTCATCCAGTGATGAAGAAGCTAATTATGGTAGAAGAAATAAGGATTCAAGAAGATTTAAAGATACAAAATATGTTAGATGTTTCAATTGTGGAAAATATGGTCACTATGCAACTGATTGTCAAGAAGCTAAAAATAACAATGATGAAGAAAAATAGGATCATAGGAATAGGGAATCAGAAAGATACAAGCACCAAAAGAAAGGCAAGGATGGACAAGGTAGACAAGGAAAGAAGTTCTTTCAAAGACAAAAGAGGAGCTACTATGCAGACAAGGCAAGTAAGTACTCAAGTGATAGTGATGCTAGTTTTTTTGAGTAATGATAAAGATGAAGTCCTATTTATGATTGAAGAAAAATAAGAAGTTAAGAAAAGGTCACCAATAATTCTCAAGTGCTTTAGATGTGGTAATTTTGGACATCTTGAAGATAGTTGTACAAGGAATGGTTTTAGTTTTAGTGATGATGAATATGAGGATGCACTTGAAGGACCAGAAGAGAATCTTCTAATGGCACTAGAAGAAGAAGAAGGTGAGCCTATAGAAGACAAGTCAAAATAAAATGAAGATGTAGACAAAGGTAAACAAATAGAGGAAGAATCAAAAAATGATGGATTTGATCTTAAGGCAGAACTTATTTATGCTCTTGACACAATAAAGAAGGTAAGAAAGCAAAACTCTAAACTAGAATTTCAGTTTCAAGAATGTGATGAAGAGAGAAGAATGCTTATAGAGGATCTAAACAAGTCAATGGCTAAGACAAAGAAGTTCAAGGATAAGTTAGAAGCAAAGGTCTTAGAATGTGAAAAGTTAGAACAAGAAGTAGCTCTACTAAGGGAAGATTTAGAAAAATCCAAGGATAAGCTACACAAGTTTGGAAAGAGTTCAAAGATTATGGATAAGATGATCAAGGTACAAAGAAGGTCAACAAACAAAATAGGTCTTGGTTTTGAACAAGCTCAAAAGAAGCAAGAAGAGGAGTCAACCTCAAGTTTTGAAGAAGAAGAAACTTTAAAAGAAGATAGTGTAAGAGAAAGTGAGACTTCTGAGGATGAGTTGGACAATAAAAAGTTCAACAAGGAAAGGAACAATGCACAAAGAAGAAACAGATGGAACAACAATCAGAATAGGTTAAGAGAGACTAAGAGACCAATGAGGTCAAGACAAGGAAGTTTCAATGGAAGATGTTTCTCATGTCACAGATTTGGGCACATGGCTTCACAGTGCAAGACACATGAAAGATAGGAATATGGGAACATATAACTTTTCCATGGGTATTTCTACTCATGTAATCAATTTGGTCACAAGGCAATGAATTGCAGGGTTCATGATAGAAAGGGATATGGCTTCACTAGGAGAAATCCTAAGATATTTGGACCTCCAAGGAATAATAACATTAAGTGTTATAAGTGCAATAATGATGGACACACAACAAAGTGGTGTAGAGCAGACATTCCAGAATCAAGCATGAATATGAACAAGAATAGGAATAGGAATATGGATATGGATAGGAATAGGAACAGGAATAAAAATAGGAATATGGATATGAATAGGAATAGGAATAGGAATATGGATATGGATAGGGACAGAAATAAGAATAATCAAAGAAATCAGAAGGATCAGATGAGAAGGAAAGAGGATAAAGGTAAAGACCAGTGCTTGCTGGGAGTAGAAATACTCCCACCCCAGAATTAACCACCTCAAGAGGAGGTGGGGGGAGGGGCTAAGCTAAGAGACTCATTCTTAGCCCCGAGCCCCAAAGGTGACCCTTTGCCATTGATGTCAAAGGGGGAGATATTTGAGTAAGGGGGAGAGATTTGGTATTTGAGTAAGGAGGAGAGATTTGGTTTAAGGAGAGAGAAATTTCCCAGGGGAGCAGAATAAAAAGGTCAAGGAAATAGTAAAAATTTATTGGGTTGCCATCAATGACAAAGGGGGAGATTGTTGGATATTTTGAGTCCATAAAGTTGTCATTGATGTCAAGGCATGAGGTTGTCATTAATACCAAGAAGTGAACCACCATTGATGCCAAAAGGTCAAAAGGAGCAATGCAAAAAGTTGATGGCAAAAGAGCTTCATAATATTAATTTTTGATATTATAGGAAGCATAAATAAAAGGTTTTCATAAATACAAGGAGGCTTTTTATTCCAAATTAAAAAGTCCAAGGAAGGTTTAAATATTTAATTTATAAATATTTAAATTCAAATTGAATTTAAATTTTATAAATAAATATTTATTTATTTTGAAATAGCAAAACCCTAAGGCTATTCCGCCAATGTGCAAGTTGAAGATTACCCCCGTCGACGTGTTGAAAGAAATAACAAAGCAATATAAATATTGCCTTTGCTAAGGCAAAAAGGATATGCATTTTTGAATTCGAAAAATGTGCTAAGGGAGAAAATTCGTGTGCTGCAAAAATTTGAATTTTGAGGAGTTTAAGAAGACATAGTGCATAGCTTCTAGCACCATCCGGTGGCTAGCTCAGGTGGCATTTGGCTTGGCGCTTGTGGAAGGAAGGTTACGGGTTCGAAACCCGATGGCAGCAAGTTTTTGAAGCCCTTTTTGGTTTTTGATTTCAACGGTAGTGGAAAGGAGAATAGAGTGCTTGGGCACTCTAGCTCACATGTGAGCGCTAGCTCACGTGGCAGCCAAGGCCATGGCTAGAGCGCTTGGGAGGCAGCATCATGGGTTCAAAACCCACTAAGGGCAAAGGTACAATTTTTTATTTAATTTTTGTTTACCCTAAGGTTGTTGTGAGAAAATTGGGAGGTATAAGGTGGTAGTTAAAGTGGATTACTTACCTATAAGTTAAAGTGATTTTTGGGCATGGTAAAAAGTTGTTTTTGATAAAGTAAAACTAAGGTAATTAATTTTTACCTTAGAAGAATAAATTGCATTATTTTATAAATTATTTTATTTGATAAGTGCAATTTAAGAAAGGAGTTATAAGTAGAAATTGTGTTATATTTTATAAGAGGGTTTTTGATGAAAATTATGATGTTGAAATTTATTATTGAGATGGAGCAATAAGGTGTATTTGAGATTTAATTTATCTTTGTGTTTAAGGTAAATTGTGAAAAGTGTTAGGGTGATAATTCTTGTCATCTAACCCTTTGTACTTGGCAAAGAAAGTTGTGAATAATTGATCTAGGTTTTTGAAGATCATTCTACATCAAAGAAAAAGGTATGAGCATATTCTTCCTTGGTTGAGTTGATTGGTTGGTTTTCTAGAAAACAACTTTGGAGTGAAAAGGACTTAATTAGGTTTCCTTATTGAGTTGTTGAGCTATATGTGAAGATTGTTTTATAAGCATTGTTGAGTGTGTTTTGAATTAATGCTTCAAGGTTTTATAGAATAAAGAGTTGTTGATAAAACCTTGTTTGATAAGCATTGTTGTTGAAGCCATTGGTTGAGTGAAGAACTTGAACTAGGGTTTGCAAAGATCATGAGTATCATTGTTATGTGAGATTGGTTGATAAGCATTGTTGGAAATATTTTGAGTGAGTGTTCATATGCTTGGACTAGGGTTTGTGAGAAAGGATTATTTCATTGAGTGATTGGTTGAGTAGAGTTGGTTGAGCCTAGTCAAGTGGATGTGTGAAGTGATAGCTCAAGTTCTATGAAATAAATTATTCTATATTCTGAATTGATTTGAGAAAGTGGTTGAGTATTGATGAGTGTGAAACATATTGAGTCTCTAACAATTCTCTATATGTTTCTGTGATAAAAGAGAGATTGGAAGTGATTGAGAGTTTGTGAATGTGAAGCATATTGAGTCTCTAACAATTTTGTATGTTTCAAAAGAGTGATTGAAAGTGATTGAGTATTGAGGTGAATGTGAAGCATATTGAGTCTCTAACAATTCTCTATATGTTTCTAAAAGAGTGATTGAAAGTAATTGAGTATTGAGTTGAATGTGAAGCATATTGAGTCTCTAACAATTCTCTTTATGTTTCTATGAGATTGGACAAGTTCTAGTGTGGACTTGTTGAGCATATTTGAGGTAAGTCTTTGAGAAGACTTGTGGATAGATTTGTGTGAGATTTTGTGGAAGCTTACAATATATATTGAGAGCAGATTTGGATAAGTTCTAGTGAGGACTTATTGAGTAGATTTGGACAAGTTCTAGAGAGGACTTGAGGATAGATTAGTGTGAGATTTTGTGGAAGCTTACAAGGTAGATTTGAGATAAGTCTTTGAGAAGACTTGAGAGCAGAGTTGATTGATTGATTTGTTCAAACCTTGAGTTAAGGTTTGGGGCAGATCTAGAAGAGTTGATTTGAGATTGAGTCAAGCTTTTTGTTAAGGCTTGAGGACAGATATTGAGGATATATTTGTGCTAGACCGAAGGACTATGTTTAGTGCAGATTAGAGGATAGATATTGAGGATAGATTTGTGCTAGATAAGGATTATGTTTAGTATATATTTAAGGATAGATTTTGGTGTATATTTGAGGATAGGTTTGTGCCAGACCAGAGATAGAGATTGAGTAGATTTGTGCTAGACCGAAGGATTATGTTTAGTGTAGATTTGAGATAGAGCTTTGGAGGTGATAGAGTATAGAGGATGATAGTCTCCAGTGGATAGAGATCCATTAGCCATGGTAGTGAGGATATGTGTCTTTAGTGGATAGAGATCCATTAGCCAAAGTAGTGGGGCAACAGTTCTTCTAGAAGATCACCAGTCAAAGCTAAGGAGAAAGGAGTTCTCCTGTGGATAGAGATCCATGAACTTGATTAGGGGATTGGTGTCTCCTTTGGATAGAGATCCATAAACATTGTAATAGGGAAAGGATTCCCAAGATATTGATTGAGAAAATTTTAGTGAAATATTTTCTCCGTGGAGTAGCCCACATTGGGTGAACCACGTTAAATTGGTGTCTCTATTGTGTGTGGTGATTTGTGCATTGCTTTGATTACTGTTGTTGATATTGCTATCTTTACATTGCATAATATTGATTGGAAAGAAAAGTAAAAAGTGGTCTTATACTGTTCACCCCCCTCTCAGTATAAGCTTGTGTTCTTCAAAACTATGCCATTATATGCTTAGTCAAAAAACTTTTGTCATGGAAAATTTTGATTCATTAAGATACTTGATGAGTAAACCTTATTTATTAGGCTGAGTAGAAAAATGGGTTCTTGCTTTGAGTGAGTTTGATCTAACCTTTATTGGTAAAAAATCCATTAAAGGGTAAGTCATAGCCAATTAACTCACCATTGTTCCTCTTGAATCTACTCACCCTTCGACCATAGAAATTCTAGATGAATTCCTTAATCTAGAGGGTGAACATTTAGACTCTTGGACTCTATTTTTTGATGGAGCCCATTGCATGAGTGGTGTAGGTGCAAGCATTATATTATTTTATCCACAAAAAATCTTATCCCATTATATTTTAAACTCCAATTTACTTGTATGAATAATACAATAGAGTATGAAGCCTTGATCCTTGGATTACAAGCAACTTTATCCTTGAATATTAAAATTTTATCAAATTTTGGAGATTGACAACTCATGGTAAATTAAATCAATAACATTTATCAAATTTGAGATGAGAAACTCCATACTTATAAAAAACATATTTTAAAACTTATGTCTTTATTCATTAAATTTACTATTGAAGCTATCCCTCATACTAGTAATCATTCTGTGGATGCTATGGTAGGAGCTACTTCTCTTATTCCTTTTGATTTGGATGATGATCATGCTACTATAATCATTCACCAACTTAGGGAACCCACTTAATTATAATATTTCCTAGCACCCTTGGATGTCTTTGCAATTGAAGAAAAATCCTCAAGATCATGGTATGGAGATATCTTCAGCTTTCTCCAAAATGGTTCATACACAAATGGCTTAGATTGGAATCAACATAGACTATTATGGAAAAGAGTTTTTTTATTTTGGAATTGTAGGAAGTACTTTGTATAAATGGTATTTTGAAGGTATCCTCCTAATATGAATTAACCTAGAGGAATCCAATAATTCACTAAGTGAAGTGCATGATGGATCTTGTGAAGGTCATTTTAGTGGTATAGCCATAACTAAAAAGCTCCTACAAATGGGCTATTTTTGGACCTCCATGGAAAAATATGCCAATGACTATGTGCATCGATGTGAAAAATGTTAGTGACATGAAAATTTAGTCCATGCTCCTATCCAAGAACTTCAATATATCTCCTCCCCTTGGCATTTTTTAAAATGGGGCCTAGACATTGCAGGGAAGATTAATCCAGTTTTATTAGATGGTCATAAATTCATCAAAACAACAACTGAATATTTTACAAAATGGATAGAAGCCATACATTTGGCTTCTTGCATAGGAATCCAAGTCTCTAAATTTATTTTTAATAAAATAATCTATATATTTGTGATTTCATCCACACTCATTTTTTATAATGGAACATGCTTCAAGAATAAAGATATACAAAATCTTTGTACCAAATACAAAATATAATATAGATGGTCCACTCCTTACTATACACAAGGAAATGTCCAAGCTCAAGCATCCAATAAAAATTTAATTAAAATCCTAGAAATATTGGTTAATAAATCAGGATGATAGTGGCATACTTAACTATATCCTGCTTTATGGGCTTATCGAACTAGTGTTCGAACCCCTACTAGCGCTTCTCCTTTTGTCTTGGTATATGGAACTACAATCGTATTTCCTTTTGATATTCAAGTACTTTTCTTAGATATTTTACTTCAATATACTAAAGTAGGATATGAATATCGTGCTAGATGACTAAGCCAATTGGAATTACTAGATGAAAAATGCATAAACACTTTAGAACATATTCACTTCTATAAAGACAAACTCAAATGATCATACTCTAAGAAATTTTATACTCGATATTTTGAGGTTGGTGATTTAATTCTTAAATAAAATTAAAAAAATACAAATGCTTGAACTGATATTAATGGAAAATTTCAACCAAATTGGCTAGATCCATTTATCATTACTACAAAAATTTGGATTAGCTGCATATTGTTTAGCCACCTTATATGGAAAATATCTTAAGGAACCAATGAACATCATGCATCTTAAAATATACTATGCATAAAATCAAAAGTCCCACCATTGTACATAGTTGTAAATATCTTGTACATATATTTCTTGCATTCACAATCATTTCACATAAATCATATTTCATTTAGTTTCCATTTATATTCATCAAATAATATTTTTGTCCAATTGCATACGCCATATGGTCACATCCAGTTATTTATATATTAGACCAAGGCTATCAAAATTCATAAGCAATTTTGGTTTACTTCAAAAAAATTAAAAAATTATCTGTAACCACTCATCAAATATAGACTTTAATAAAATCTTTATTCTAGATGTTTATTATAAATTTCTCTTGAACCAAAAGCACTACTACTTCACTAAATAATTTTTGAATTTTTGGAAATTGCTCTTACCACTTTTGAACCAAATCACATTTACACATCTTAAAACTAATTTTGCACAAATATATATGATGCTACATAGTAGTCCTAGCTTCTTAAGAAAAAGGTTTCCCTTGTTATCCTATTATGTGCACGGTCTAGAATGCTGAGAATTAGCAAAAGTACAAGCTCCTACCTACCCGAATAAAATACCTTGCCCTTTGTCTAATCTGAGCAAGTATCCCTTGAAAAAAAAAAAGTAAAAGCAAAATTACTATTTACTACAAAGCAATAAAATCTCCTTGTTCAAAAATAAAATGAACAAGAATCCCTACCCTGAGAAATTAAAAAAATAAAGGGGTAATGAGCTTGAATCTCTGGAATTCCTCAGTTATTTGAACACCATGGGGTGATCCCTATTACAACAATGGGCTGAATGAATCCCACCTAGCAATAGGGTAGTCTTATGTGTGGTGAAATATATGTCACATTAGCGACCTTATTTTGTATAGACCAATGTCAGATTATGGATCAACTAGTTTTTTTGTAGCTTAAATTACAACATTGTTATGTCCAACTACATGCATAAAATTGTGGTAAATGAATCCATAATTTGCACACACACTAGTTTTTAAAGTTGTTTTGCATCATTACCTTACTCAAAATTTGTAAATGAACTTCATAAGTACAAAAATTTGATCCTTGAGAGATTTTTGTTTCAAAATTAAGATCAATATGGACAATGAATACATAAATCACACACTGGTTCTTGATAAATTTGACTTCATCCTAGAAAAGACAAAAGTTATCCTTGAATTTTGATTAGAAAACATCATTATTTCATCATGGATTTGTATGAATGTTAGCATACGCAATTGGCCCTAAAAATAATTAATCTTCCATCTCATATCTATTACTTATTATAAATTTTTCAAATCATTATATTGCATGATTACATGTCTTATACAAAAACTTGCATTGATCATACATAATCATTTTCTCATGTAACTACATATCGACTTCATGATGATGGCATGAAAAAACCCTAATAAAATATTTCTATTTACTTCACACTAGGAATCTTATGCCTAGCACAAGTCCTCTATCCAAATTTTTCATGCTTAAATTCCTCTCTCTTAAATTTAAACCAAATTAAATTTAAGATCACACATTACTTATCAATTGCATCACTTTCAACAAAATCTCAAGATACTTCTTGAACACAACCCTTTGATGTTAGCAATATAGTAAAATATCATATAGGATCTACTTTACAACCAACGTGAGGGGAGGCCTCCATAGATGATCATATACAAGCATATATCCTCGATATCTATTGTTGACTGATCAAAATCACAAGGGTTCATTTTAAAAATACTATTTCTTCTAAAAAAAATTCAAATCACACTAAATCACCAATTACATCGCTCTTAATTCACTTCACTATAATCAAATCTTGATTATGCATGATGACAAAAATATTAACAATCAAACCGTTTCATAACCAATATTATGTTAGATCATCAAAAACAAATTATATTTTACATTACACATACACATAAAAATTAAAATACCAAAATATAACAACAATAGTCATATGTATATATATATATATATCTTATCAAAAAATACATAGGGTACAAAATTATTGATTGGTATGCTACAATCATATAACAACATACTCAGTAAATAGGGGTATACCACAAAATAAAGCCTAGTATATCATCCCCTAGAACCCTTAGAACTCTGGGTATCATCATATAGATGTGGTCTAGGCACCCAAAACTAGGGAGCCCCAAACACTGAACCTAATCATGGAGCCCTATGAACCTCAGGCACTACCTAAAAGTAAAGTGTCGGATAAAAATTCATCCATTGCATCGCTAAGGTAGCCTCTTCCTGCATTACCATCAAGGAGACCTATAGCATGCTACTCCCTATGGACTGGTGTGAAGCTTCACTCTAAAGTGACTGATACTAAGTCTGGTTTGATCTTCCATGTCCTTGAGCCTAGGCTAGCTGAGCCTAAGCCTGACCTAGTAGTGTCTATGATTGCATGAGTTGTACCTCCAATTACTGGATCTAGCTTGTCCAAATACTGATATGACTCCTCAGACTGATATGCTTTAACCTAAGAGTAGCAACCTCTCCTATGCTTCTCAATTCCTCTATCTCCATCGCAGTGCCCTTGATGGGTGAGTCCTATCATATAACTTAGTGGATATTCTACTATGAAGATCTTACCTACTACTATTGTTACCCACTCCTTCCCTCAATTTGGAGAGTTATTTCTCACCTAGATAAACTTTATGGATATCTCCCTCCTCTCATATAAGTACCCTCTCTCCTGGTCTCCTCTATCTCTCTCCCTAAGGATTTCTAGTAGATAATTATTTGGATTCCTCCCTATAAGTTTAGTGTACCTGCTCAACTACACATTTATCCTATGTGATCCTTATAGGGAGGATGGTGGCATACCACTTATGGTACCCATCTATGAATCTTGCATCATCTCCCTGAGTAAGTTTGACCATTGGGTCATCCTCATATACCTCTATAAACCTATTGAGATTCGATGCTCCACTGGTAGTCGTTGAATCCTAAACTACCCATTGGAATGTGAAATATTGAACCTCAAATATCACTTGTAATAATACAAAATATCATAGCACTCAGTCTGCTCGATGTAACTCAATATCTCCCCTCTCCATCCAGAGCCATTACACTCACCTTATGTGATATAACTTTGTCCTATCATCCTCCCAACCGTTGTGCCCACACTTAGGTCTCCAACAAATGTGTGGTGTAATAAAATCATAAACCACATACTTGGCCTCATCTAGGCTGCTCATCCTCCTCCCTTGGCTTAATACAAGATCCAAAAAAAAAATAGCTGACTATCCATCCTCTATCTCCCAATGAGGAAGTGTCACTAGTCTCCTCATGGTAATGTAATCCTAGTAGCATACCTGTAGAAATGTGGTAAGGACCAAGCCATGACCCTTCTTATACATGGCCTTAAACAAGGTCCTATATAAGCAATAAAGTATGTAGGGTCCCCATGAAAACCATTGGATGGTATCTCTCATGTCTGCCACTACCTCTACCAAATACTAGGGAAGATAACATCCACTCTGATTGCACAAAAATAAACCTACAACTATCCTTTCTAGTACCTTTGTCAGGTGGGACACACTCTCTGCAGCAATTAGTCCCTCAATGTTGACCCCACTTTACTCAATAGGAAGTGATGGATCCCCTATCAATTGTCACATCGCTTGAGCCTAGGATAGAGATTGATAGATAAAATGATCCTTGGTCAATACTCTGAGGATACTTGATACATCCTCTAACATGGGGGCCATCTCCCCTGTAGGCAACTAGAAAGTTGACAATCCCAAATACCACCTATCTACTAAAGCTATTAGTAAATTGTAGTCTACCTCTAAGAATGACATCTTAGTCACATGGTTTAGGACCACCACTATTAGTATATCCTTGTCATCTACATTTAAGGTTCTAACATTATCCTCAAACTCCTTATATCACCACTCATAATTCTTAAGTACCCCTTGCTGCAAAACCAAAAATAATAAACGATTATTTGTCATAAATTGAAAAAAATATATCACAAAAACATAAAATAATGAAGCATAAATTATAAAATTTTCTTCAACTAGTAAATTCAAACTCAATTGATAAAATTAGGCCTAATTTGCAAATTCATACTCATACAAAAGAAATTTGGGTGACCGAATCTACCTTTTGTACATCCGAATTTGCAAATTTGGACTTCTCGCAAACAAATTTAGATGCATGAATTTGCTAGAAAGAATTCAAAATTATAAATTCAGAAGCCTTTCTAGACAAATTCATACATCCAAATTTATCAAAAAAGTTTGAATTTGTTATCATGGCCGCATGATGACAGGTTGTGTCTAACTTCTTAAAAATCTAGAAATTAAATAAAAAATTTAAAGTTTGAAGTGATAAAATTACTTACCCACATCCTCGCACCAGTTCTGTTGCTTCCCGCTCAAACTGTTTCTGCCTAATGCTTAGCAGTCACCATTTTTCTCTAGAGCTCAGTTTCCAAGAATAGTGAGGGTAAAAATGAGTTAGGGTTTTTACCCTAATTTCTCATTTTATACCCCTTTTTTACCCATTTTTTCTTCAAATTTCAAGTTTTACAATAAATTTTGAATTTTTTTTACAAAACTTGAAGGGGGTACCCTATATAATAAAGATAAAATAAAAATTGAATAAATTTTTGGTTTCTTTGCAGAATAACTTTCATTCTCGCTACATATTTCTTTAACACATTTATTATTCGCTACATATTTCTTTAACACATTTATTATTTTTAAATGCACCAAAGAGGGGGTAAAATGTAGCCAAGGAATTTTGACACACTTCAAAATTCCCCCTCCTAGTGAACATGTTGTTACTCTCTAACAATGTGAAATTCACCCTCTAAACCCTTGCCTTGATTTTAACACTAAGGAAATTGAAATATATCCATTTTCCTCTTTTTTTGAAAAATTCAAACAAGCTCGATAAATTTGGATGGTTTTGACAATTTTGGATGCCCTAATTTGTCTAAATCCTATGTGCACCTAATTTAGGTGCTCTATTAGTATTTTGAAGCTAATCTAAGCAAACCCAATTTTTTGACAAATTTGAACGATCTGAATTTTTCAAAATAGGGAAATTTCCAATTTATCCTAATTGCTCAACTTTTTTGTGTCTCCCTCCCTGATTCCTTGACCTAACTTAGATGTTAAATCCTCCAGAATCCCCCTAAAAAGAACTAATGGTGATTTTAAAGGAAAAACTTAAATGGAAATAAGGATTTCTTATTTTTATTACAGATTTTTATGGAGACTTCGACATCAGATCACCATTCCAGAGTAGTCCAGACATGGATATGACTACTATGAACTTGGATCTATTTTATCTTTAGAATAAATTTGTTCTTTTGTAGTGTTTTTACAAATTTGGATCCATCCAAATTTATCATAAGTCCAAAATAATTATAATCGTTGTATTTTGTAGGTCTAGCTATGGAACATTTTTGGATGTTTGAATTTGCAGCAGAAATCCAAAAACATACAAACCTATGTTGGGGGTAAGATTTTTATTGTAGGACTATTAGATCAATTTGTATTTTGTATTCCACCATTCATTTTCTTTTTTATTTCATTGCATTTTATTTTTTCTTGTGTTTATTTCATTTTTTTTATATGTTTTGCATTAGATTCAATAGATCCATTATCTTTTCTATAGTTTTCTAAAGTAATTTAGGGGATTTGACTATTTTAGATCACAATAAACTATAAACTAAGTAGATCCCCCACCCTTTATTATGAATTTCAGTATCTTGCTATGAAATTTTAGGTTTCAAACATATTCTGATGTCCAAATTTATCTGATAGATTCAAATTGATCTGAAAACACACAAATAGATCCAAAAAGTGATAGAGAGAAAACATCCAAATCATATAAGGATCTAAATCTATTTCTTTCTTAGTTTTCCACACTTTAACTTTATATTATGCTATTTTAAAAGCATTTATATATATATATAAAAAAGATAAAATAACTTAGGCTTGGTTATATTATATTTTGCATTTATCATACTAGTTGAAAAACTTAAAAGAAAAGATAAAAAATACAAACCTAGTTGCATGGTTTTTACATCAATTGCATTAGTTGAAAAAATCAAAAGAAAAGATCAAAAACATAGATTTAGTTGCATTATTTTATATCAATCATACTAGTTTTGAAAAATACAAAAGACAAAAAGATATAAACTTAGATATATCACTTTTACATCAATTGCATTTGTTAAGAAACTTCAAAGAATGAAAAAGACCAAAAAATATAGATCTAGTTATATCAAATCACATCTAGCATATTGGATTAAGAAAACACAAAACACAAAGAAAATAAAATAATATGTTAGCATAAATCTCATCCTTTATTTTTAATATCTACAAATCATTGCATCATAGTTAGATTTTAAAATAATTTTAGCTACAATTTGTATACTTTGTTTTCATAAAAAAATGAAAAGCATATAGGTAGGAAATAGTTGCATTTTGGCCAAAACCTAGGTGTGTGCACATAAAAATAACTCAACAAAAATCCACCTTACCTAGGCATTGAAATCACCACAAAAAGTTTTTCCTAGTGAACCCTCACCCAATTTGTCGACAAACACCAAGGAGTGCACAAATCAAGTGCTTCTCATACAAGGTGTAGATACATTATTCCCCCCACCCCCATTTTTCACGCATGGATCCATTAGCCTAGAAGAAAGGTGTGCAAAAATTTTGGGTCTAAAATTACCATACTTACATATTCACCCATCAAACTTGAGAATTTAAAACTTGTATTTAATTACTTTATGTTTACTTGGTGGAGTCCCTACTACTGGATTATTATCTTTAGTTCTAATTATCACCACCATGGTGTAAACCCCTAATTTTAGTTTAATGTATAGAATATCATTGATGTTGTTGTACTTAGTGATGATATCATTCAACCTTGGTTATCTTTCTATCTAAATTTGATTGGCTATACCTTGCCAAGGAAGCCACATATGTGAAATATTAGTTACCATATCCATTAAGGGTTCTTGACCAATCATGACTAAGAAACATCCCATATCCATTGGGGATATCCATAAATTGAATATCAATGCATTGGTATATGTTGGGTTTAGTATCCAACTATAAATGGACCTGATTTAGCATCCCAACCACATTTACCTTTGTCTTATCCAACTAAACCATATTTTGTTTTAAGGAAGTACAGTTTAATCCTAATTTTTGGTTGATCATATATGGCATCACATTGCCAAAAGCACCTGAATCCACAAAATAATTATGTAATTTTTTACCAGCAATTCTAATGCTTATAAGGAAAGGTGAAGACTCTATATTTTCTTTGTATATGGCCACCTGAGAATAAATAACATTATTTAGTCTCTTTTTTATTTTGGGTAAAGAGATTTTTAAGCAACAAATCCTTCTAGTCAGTCAGTTAAGCTACCTTAAATAGGTAAATATTTTCCTTTATTTTTTAAGTTCTTCAATAATATTATATCCAACCTTGTTTTGCTTTGAGATTTTCTCTATATGTGGAAATGACATATTGGATTTTGGTTGTGTAGATATTGTGGTATCCTTAGGTGGGACTATGTTTTTGTTGTCCATATCATAAGGTGGGATAGAGGTTTTGTTAGGAGGTGTGGAATAATTCATTGGTGTTTTCCCTTTACTATAGAGAATATAATTATTACCTCTTTAAAACTATCGATAAGCTTGTACCTCTTCTTTTAGGAATTTCTTAGGTTCATCTTCATCCACTCTTGAGAGATCATATGTCTCTAAAACTAAGGTTGTCCCTAAATTCTAATTAGCTTGATTTCTATAATCCTCATTGGTGGTTACTAACTCAAAAATTTCCATCTCCTTCTAGACAATATCCAAAGTAATTTTAAATTCTAAACAGTTAGTTTCACCTTATTGAGCTATAATGGACCTTGAACCAATTGGACAAAGCAAGATCTACCAAATTTATTGAAGTACCTAGGTTATTATTTGATTGATTTTGGTTACTAGTAGGATTTAGAACTCTATTATCTGGGCAAGTATTTCATTGGCAATTAGTCCTTTGGAAGTTGAAATTCCTATTTTGACTATTATTTATGGATGGGTTTTGAGAAAATTGCATTTATAGTTTAAGTATATCATTGCTTAATTTTTGAACCATCCTTTGTATGTTGTCATACTCAATATTTGGGTTAATATGATTACTTGAAACTAGTTGACATGCTATATTATTTGTAGGCATAGATGTATTAAAAAATGAGGGTAAATTTGGTTGATTATTTTATAGAGGTGTATGATTTATGATGTTGTTTGTGGTCACCTAATTGTCCAAATATGTTAGAACGCTCTATTGATTGCTCACAATAAGCATCATTTGATTTAGAGGTACAATTTTAAAGAGTTGATTCTATTTTTGATACATTACTCCTAGTAGTGGGTTCAACATGGGAAGGTGCTATGTAAGGGCTTGATTTATTATCAAAATATTATTATAAGATCTTGATTGTTCAAGTGAAGGTAATTGATCCAAATCAAAACTTTGAGATATTAATTGTTGTTCAACTATGAGAGCCTCATTATATACCATGGGCAAGGATGTGATTTTAGGATATATCCTCACAAACATAAAATTAAATGGGTCCAAATATCTAAGATACATTCGGATGGTTTCTTCCCCTATGAGGGTTTAAGGTATCACCAACCTAGTGTATAGTTTATGGAACCTCGTGTTGAATAGTATCAGGCATTCAGTAGGTTCTAAATGGGAAAAATAAAAATGATGATATACCATAGATGGATCAATAGGTAGTCTAAAATAGCTAATAAATGTTGCTTCTAATTGAGCCTAAGGGTATGATTATATACCAATCATATGAAAACTCATCCAATGTATGTGGAAACATCCTATAAGTAACATCCTCATGTTCAATCTATAAATGGAATAAGATATCTTTGTATTCCTAAATATTTTCTTTAGCTGACCTTGTTTTGTCATTTATATACATAGGGAGATATATGTTAGCATTATTAGGCATATTATGTATAGGCCTTCATACATTCAAATGGTTTCTTCCTACAAACAATGGAGTAGAAGCTATCATTGGTGGACATTGGGGATTGGCAAAAGGATCAACAAAAGGGATATTTGTTCTAGGGGAACTATTGGCAATTTGAAGGGTATTGGGTCCACCTTTATAAAATTTGGGTCTTTTGTATGGGGAAAGGCTAAGAAACTCAATGCAAACTATGAATGAATTAGATCTATTGATGATGAATTTAGGCTCTAGCTTTAAATTTTGGCAAGGTGCAATATTCAGGGGGAAAATAAACTATGAAATGGATTGAGTGCAACCACCATCATAACACAAAAAAAATTCACATGTATTGTATTATAAATATAGTCATTAAACGTATTTGATTTTGAATTTGCTCAATTCGATGGAAATACAAGAATAATTCTCAAAACAATATCAAGCCTAGTTCAAAATTTCATTCAACTACAAATAGAAAAATACAAGAAAGAAGAAAGCTAAGGGGCTAGGTAATAGATGGTTTTTGACCCTTGTAACAAACTAGTGAGCCCATATTTATACAACTTTTGGTGCTTCACATAGTGTTACTTTTATAATTAATTGCTATCCATTTCTAAGACATGCTTTGTAGGATTACTTTTAGCCATACTTTGGCCATGCTTCATTAAATATCCATTCACATGATGCTTGGGGTCTCTAGAACCTGATTGGTTAGTATATTCAATGATTGATCTACCACTCCCAACAAGTGGGATGGGCATTAAATTCACTAAAATATACCACTTGTTGCATTAATGTCACCATGATGCCCACTTATTGAGATCACCTCATAGTCACCCTTTAGTCATGCATCATTAAATCTCAATTATTTACAAAGTTTGGGTTGATCATTAATTACACCATGTCCACCATGCTTGTACTCACTTAGGTAGCATTAAAAGCCCATGTTTTATATCATTGAACTCCCAACATTTTCATTAGATATCCCACAAACAAAAATTAAAGGTATTAGAAAATTTTATTTTTATTCTTTTCTTTTTCTAACTTTTAATAAATATATATAAAATATTCTTTGTTTTTTTTTTTTTCCTAATAATTTTAAATCTCTACATTTTTGGCAATTTTTCTTCTTTGAAAATATTTCTATAAGTTTTGGTGATTGCAATATTTTTTGGCAATTTCCACTTTTTTTTAGGAATTTTTTACCCTTTCCCAAATATTCTATGCAATTTTTGGTAATTTTTGCTTTAATTTCCCTCTTAGTGTCAATCTTATGGCTAAGGAAATTTTCATTTAGTGCTACTATTCATGCTTATATGTGAGTGTTTAGGCTTTCGGATAGTTATTATTTCTCCATGAGTGGTAGAGTTTTAGCCCAAGATAATATTTCATGAGTGGTTGAGCTTATAGTTGGGGAAATTTCCACTTAGTTTTTGTCTTATCTACTTGCCATTGGTCAATGTTGATTTCCAATGATCAGGGAAATTTTCAATGGCTAGGGTTTTTGAAACTCATCATTGAAACCATTGCCAAAAAATTCTAGCCATAGGCTTTTTCTGCCACTTAGAAAGCTTTCAATGTTTCTCTTCTTAGGGTCAAGCATTTTTCTTCCTAACTTCCAAAAATTTTCTTTTCAAGGTCCAACATTTTTCTTCCCATATTTTGACATTTTTATTCTTGGTGTTTGAAAATTTTCTTCCTGGATTTCAACATTTTACTTCTTAGCTTCCATCATTTTTCTTCTTGGGATAATTTTCACTTGAGTGTTTGGTTGGCTTCACTTGGATTTTAATTTCCCTATGTGTATTCGAGTTTCGATCAGGGCAATTTCCAATGGTATGGGATTTAAATATTAAATTAATAGGGATAATTTCCAATGGTTGAGTGCTAAATTCCAATTACCAAGGGCTAAATTCCAATGGCTAAGGAAATTTACCATTGTCGGGATGATTTCCAATTTCCTCATGCTTTCTTGCTAGTGTTTGGGATTTCCAATTGCCTTAGATTTTAGTCTAATCTTTTACTTTTCCATATTTTTTGGATGCTTCTATTGACATCAATAATTGAAATTTTTGGCATATTTCTTGTCTATGATTTTGGCTTCTAGCAAGGTAATTTCCTCATAAGTGTTAGGCTTGCATTTGGGTAATTTCTCTATGAGTATCAATATTTTAGCATGGAATAGCATTTTGAGTTGCTAGTAGCATTAAATTACTATGCTCTTAAAACTTCTCTAGATTGGCTAAACTTTTGGGCAAGGATATTTTCTCACTCAATGTTCAGACTTATAGCCACTTTGTTATGTTTCCCTATGAGTGACCTTGGATGTGGCAACTTGGATAGCCTATAGAAAATAAACAAATTTGGGCCTCAAATATCCTTGAAACATAGGCAAATTTATACTTTCTAGAAATATATTTTAAAGCATCATATAATAGAAGTAATTTCATAAACATTCACTAAGAATTTAAAGAAATATGGGTTCTAGAATTGAGTGTTGCATGATTTAGATAGTCCTTACAACTAACAATGAAACCAAATATCTAGCTAAAAATAAGTCATTTAGGAGGTCAATTATTCTCAAAACATATGCTAGTTTATACTTTTCTAAAATATATTTTTTAGAGGAGTCTAATAAAATTGGTTTCATAGAATTTCACTAAGTATTAAAAGAGATATGAAGTCTAGAAGTAAAATTATTTGTGTTATTGAGGGAAATCCAAGTCTTTAGTGCCTAAATTTGAGTAGGTTTGGAGTGATAAGTGAAAGATACTTAAAAAGTCCAACAACTAGATAATATGCTATAAAAAATACAAGATAAATCAATTAACCAAGCATAAGGAAAAGAGATAAAAGAACGTGCCCATATTTATTAATGATATTGAATCTTTTTACAACAACATTACAATAACATCCCTCTTAGGTATTTGACCATTGTGTTACATATTACAATCCACAACTCATATGGTAGATGCCTTCAATAGACTCTTAAGGTCTTCAAACTTTTCTTGAGGGCTTACTAGGATACCTCCTTATCCAATGTTAAGAGGGATAATCTTGAGAGATGCTCTGTCTTTAGAGAGATTTGTCACCTGCATGCAAGGAAACAACAAAGCATGTTTAGAAGCACATGAAACCTCTCATGATGAGGTTGATTTCCAAGAAAATATATGAAACATAGAAAATGTATAAAGAAAGCATGAACATATGTAAATATGCATAAATATGCTTAGAAAATTGGTATTAAAGCATGAAGCACAGCTTAAATCATGTAAAGGAACCTAGAAATGCACATAATCTTGTATATTGAGTATAAGGGAAACTAATATATAAAACATGTAAAGGAAAGCATAAAGTGCATGAATGCAAGAAAATATGCCTATTAATCAACTAATAAACCATGTAAATGCATTTAATCTGGTTAATCTATGCCTAATTAACCTAAATGCATACTAAGAAAGGTAAATCTATGGCTAAAATAGAGGATTAAGCTCATCAAACCATAGTCGTTGTTGACAGCCATAGCTAATACTGTGGGCCACTATTAACAATAGTAGCCATGGGAAAAGTATCCTTTCTCTTCAAATTAGGGCTGCATATGCTCTATTCCTCCATTGAATTGATGATCAAGGGTCGCCTGAGTGTTTGGACATAGATTTGCAGGTGAATTGTTGTGGATTCCCAATGACTTGATGTGAAATGGCAAGCTTGCCCCTCAAGCTCTTGGAAACTCCACTGCTTCAAATGTAGGTGTCATTCTCCAATTGGACATCATATTGGCACTCCTCAAGGTTTGTAATTGGCTCTCTAGTTTGATAGAGCTTTTTTGCATTCAATTTGTCTCTCCATTTACCTTTTTGGGAGGTCTATAAATAGACTCTCCAAATCCTAATATTGGCTTCTCAAGGAAGCCAAGATCAAGAATTAGGTCGCTTGAGCAATTGGGAGGAATCCTCTAGAAGATTACTCACCCAAAACTGCTCCAAAAACATTGCAATTTGATTGTTGCAACCGATTTTTCTCAGCTCAAGATGACCAAGTTTGTTATAGGGCTAGTCGTTGTTGCTTAGTGTGACTAGGACCCTAGCTATAGTTATCAACCGTAGCTGAGATCTTAGCTATTGATGTCATCAATTACCTACCTAAATGAGTGATTAGAATCACTACTTAGCCTTGGAAAGGTCCAAGATCATTCATATGGTCTGCAAAGGTGCCCATATGAGTAGTCTCCTAAACATGATGTGTTTTAGGTGTCTATAGATACCTCTTTTGTGATGCATTGTAGGAAAACAAGATGTTGAGAAAAAATAGATCACCTAAAGCCATGTTGTAGGTTGATTGATGATCATTGATCTGATCAATGCTATATGCCCCAATCCTGTAAAGGATGCACATATCGAAATCATTGCTTCCAATGAGATGGAAGGTTTAACTTGAGTAAAACTTTGGACATGGTCTGCATGAAATCAGAATGAATTATCTTGACTAACAATGACCAAAGAACAAAATGCCAAAAATTTAATTTGCTATGTTTGTTTTTTTCCCCTAAAAATGGGGTAAGCTTGTGATAGCTATTAGCAATGATTCATAAGACAAACACAATTTACATGATTGAGTGATCCTTTGTTGATTTTGATTATGAATGTTGATATTATGACTACCCCCTCAAGCGATGAGTCAATGAGGAAAAGGACAAGTGATGAAAGTGATGAGTCACTTGACCAAGATGAATAATTTGGACAATTTAGGACTTTTGTATTTTTTTATGTGGTAGGGTCCTATTACAGTTGTAATTTAAATCGTTAATAGTAATTGTACATCTCTATCCTATAGATTAGTCCAACTACAATGGCCTTCTTATAGAATCAAGATGATAGCAATTCCATTTAATCTTATGCTGAATCACTATGTTCGATGATCTTATGAATTTTGTATTAGAAATGAAATGAATAGCTTGTTTTTGTGGATCAGTTTGGCCACCATGGCCTTATTGGGCATTGAAGTGAAGACATTTAAATTTGACGATGAATAATTTACCCCAAATAGCCTTATGGTAATTTAATCATCTTACTAGATTACATGGAGTGCAAGTCACTACAACCACAAAGTGTGTAGAGTAAACAACTAGATACAAGGCATACTTGAGATTTTATTGTTATTTGATTATTTTTGTGATTTTTATTATGATGAGAATTCATATAATAAGGGAAATGAATATCTTATTCCCATGGAGCAGTCCAATCGTCATGGCCTTCTTGGGGATTGAAATAAAAAAAATTCAATTCAACGATGAATGATTTACCTTAAATGGCCTTATGGTAACTTAATCATCTTACTAGATTGCATGGAGTGCAAGTCACTGCAAACACCAAGTGTATAGGTTAAATAACTGAATACGAGGCACATTTATTTTTTATTAGTGTAATTTTTTGTTATTTTTGAAATTTTTGAGAATTCTAGACTAGTAGATATTTATTATTGTCCATTTTTAAGCTCCTCACGATGAAAGTTTTGGAGCATTTATTGCTTTCTTCTAGCCACTATTGATAGCCACAACTATTTTTTGTAATTTTCCTAGCCACAATTGACAACAAAGGTTAGGGTTGACCTAATCGGTGCCTACAATTGTTAGTAGTAGTTGAGGGCCAAGTGCAAATTATAAAATAAAAATTAGGGTTTTGAATTTTTATTATTTCCAATTGCCATAGAGTGAAAGTGAGAGCTCTGAGGTGAGAGAGAAAGTATTTGACATGAAATGCTACAAAATTGACCACCTACCACCATGGTAGATCAGTTGAAGGCCTCGACTAGTGGTAGAGCCAGATCTCATAAGGTAGATTATCCATATCTCCTTCATGATATAAATATTTAAAATAAACCTCGTTAATTAATGGTATTTAAATGAACTCCACTAAAATGCTAGTAAAAACCCTCATCTTAGGTTAGATTTAGCTTTAGGGTAGCTTAGGGAGAGGGTTTTAATTTTGAGGGTACTTTTGGGGTAGTAAAAAACCTTGCAAGGTGTCTTTCTTGTAGTCGCACTTGGTAGCAACAACTCCTAATTTTCCAATTGGGGGTCACAGTTGCTAGTCACGGCTAAGTTCAAACACCAATGTTCAAAAATTTAATCATTTATGCTAGCCATGGTTGACAACCACGACTGTGATGCCAACTGTTGTTTTCAACCATGGCTAAGGAACTTTAGCCTAGTTTTTTTTATTTTTTTATTTTTAAAGTGAAGTTTTTGATTTTTTTGATTTTGAAGGTTGATTTTTGATGTTTTTGAGTTTTGAAGGTTGATTTTGTTGATGTTTTTGATTTTTGAACTTGATTGTTTTTATGATGTTTTTGATTTTTTGATTATGCTTCTTATTTTCTTCCCCTTAGAAATTAATTACATAGGCACAAGAGCTTGACTTACTTCACAAGATACTACCCAAGTTGAGTCATGCTAATTTAGACTAGTTTAGGGTCATGGGCCTAGGATATGTTTTAAGACTACCCAAAATTAGGGCATATAAGGCCTATGTCATAGTATTAACCAATTGTTGGGATGTGAGGACTATAAATTTTTATATTCTGATTGGGGAGATGATGGTGATATTAGAGGATGTCTACTGTATTTTCAAGATCCCTCTAGAAGGATGCACCATCACCTCTTTGGATACCACAATGAATATTACCATGTTGTAGAGGGTTTTTGGTGATAGGTATGATGAGGTGCTAGGGAATATAGAGCATGGAAGGGTTCCATTGGAGTATTTTTATAGGGAGGAGGTATTCTTATGGCACCAGGTCATCTTGATGCACATTATCTATAATGTGCTCCTTCCAAATACTTCAAGAGAAAGGTTTCCTTGGAATCTCTTGGTGACAGTGTAGGATTTTCTTGGGAGCACCATGGATGAACCAATCATCATGGCATGGGGAAGTTCCCTCCTAGCCCAACTCTACAATGAGTTATATCATATCATGTAGTGGGTTAAAGTGGTCATAGGTTGTAGATTACTACTATAGATATGGGCCTAGAAGCACATTATCATAGACTATCCAGGAGGACTACCCCTAGGTATTGCATCGTTAGCAGTAGTGACTCAATGTTATGGGGCCCACTAGCCATGAGAGTCGAAGACTTACAAGATCATGTCTCATGTAGGGGATTTTTAGTACTACATTGATTAACTAATAAGGCTATAGGCTATCTATATCATATGGTGCCCTTACTTGGACTGCCTAGCATGGAAGAATGCTGCTAGATACCTAAAATAGGCTAGGTGTGATCGTTGGGTGATTGGATGTAAGCCTAGGGTGTAGGAGTTCTTCCACTTATCTAGAGTGACCAAAAATTTTAGGATACAGGAGAACATCCCAGAGGAGCTAGTCCTCTACTACCACCTTAAGGTAGAGATACAGCTTACATGACCATAAGTCATAGCTTTGATAGATGAGGAGTATGTCCTAGAGGACATCAGGGCAATGGATGTAGGTATGACTCATAACTATGATGCTTGGTGGACTACCATACTATGGTTAGGTAGGGGTCCTCTAGGCTTATCTAGGGATTGTGATGCTACTAAGGTAGAATTTTATGACCCACATGGATGTTGAGTGCATCCTAGGATAGAGGGTGAGTGGAATCATACGACCATACAAGAGGAGGAGCCATGAGAGGAGGTGGAGGATGAGGAGGAGGAGCCATATGATAAGTTATCCTAGCTATGGGCCTAGATACATGGTCTATAGGTACAATTGTATATAGCTCAATGATTGATTCTAGAGAGGGACACCTCTCTAGCTATAATATGGGCTTAGTTGATTGTAGGATAGACACAGTGGTAGGGCTATGAGGAGGAGAGGATTTCCCTCCAAGCATAGGTTGCCTCAGCCACGATTGAGGTAGAGAATATCATTGGATAGAAGGATTTTCTACAAGCACAATTTGATCTCAGGATTGCTAAGTGAGACACTCTCAAGGTTATGCTAGGGATTCCTACTGCTTCACAGGCTTAACCATCAATTTCAATCACTCTGATACTGATAGGTTGAGATGCAGATATGGAGATCAGACAACTGAGGGGACTCTTAGAGCCAACCACAACTCAAATGGCTATAGATATTGGATATATTGTCTCTCTATAAGGTCAGGTCAATATATTGGGTGGCACTCTTCTAAAGTAGTCTACAGTAGGGGGATACCACCAAAGTAGGTAGAGCAAGACAAGGCAGTCATCAATGTGGCCCAATCATAGAGCATGGTCCCAATCAGAGATATCAGTAGGCACTAGCTCTAGGTAGCCTCGTATAGAGGGTGTAGAGGGAGGAGGAGACTCATGGGGCATAGGCCATTCATGATGTGACATACTTTCATTGTATCATTTTTTAGTGTAATGTTTGAGGACCTATACTATTGTAGCCTACAAGTATTTTGTACCCCTATGTACTTATGGATTTGACACACATATATATATGATATACCAGTTTTATTATGGCTCATTATGTGTATCATTTATTGCTTTTATATTTATGTGATGCAAAATGTATGCAATGCTTATATGATGTTATGTTTATGCTATATGGATGCAACATACTAATAACATGCACTAGCTAGGTGATAGATGTATGATTAGATGTGATGATATATATGGATAGATGCACTATGATGTATGCATATATGGATGCAATGATTATTATTAAATGCATGTTTATTTTTTTCAATTGTTTATGCATTTAATCTATGTGATATGTGCTATGATATATGATTGATGTAATGCATTAATTACATGAGGATGATCTAATGCAAATGAATCTATATACTTTAAACACTTTAAAACATAAGGAATGAATCTAATTTGTGTTTAAAAAACTAATGGATGACACCACATAATGTATAAAAATCATGAATGAAATTGATAACTCATTTAGGCATCCATGTGTGAAATGAGATGATGTGATATATATGGTTTTCCCTTATGAGCTTTTGTAAACTAAAATATATGCACAAAATAGTCAGTGGCCATCTAAATATCATTTCTGATATCCATATGGTATCTATCCTATTTCACGAATACCCCTTAATAAACAAAACCTTGTAAGGAAAATTTGTGATTGATTGATGATATGATTTGTTGCTATAAGGGATTTTTGAGGTTTTCCATGAGACTCAAACACCCTAGTTGATTAATCAAAAGTTGTATATTGATTATACAGGACTCTTAAAAGATAATTTTTTTTTTTTTATGAATACCAAGATATTCATTATTCATGTGTGTGCAAATGAATATATTAGATGAGATATAAGACTACCTCATTGCTAGGTAGGATTCATTTAGCCCATTGTTGTAACTAGGATCACCAAATTTTCACCATGATCCTAAGTTTGGATGCAATTGGACTAGACTACTAGGTAATATAGGCCACCTAAAGATAACTCATTTGTAAATTGCTTAGAACTACCACAATGTCAGGTGGGATTCATTCAACCCATTACTATATTGGGGATCACTCAATGGCTTCGAGTATTGACCATTCGATGGATTCAATATCTTCACCCCATTTTTTTATTTTGATTTATTGGGATACTTGCTCATTTTTAGTGATGAAAATTACTATTTATTTTGCATTTTTTTTTAGCAAGGCATTTTCTTTGATTTTAGGATTTTGCTTATTTTTTCTGAAAGTAAGGAATTTCTTTGGGTAGGGGGGAGCTTGTATTTTTGTCAATTATCAACATCATAGACCATGCACATCACAAAATGAGCAAGTAAAAAACTTTCACTGAAGGTGACCAGGACCCCTTTGTAGTGTTCATATTTACTTGTCTAAACTAGGATTGTTAATTTTGAATTGTGATGGGATTTTGAAAAATGCAAGGTACTATCAAAACTAGACCTCATCTCCGAAAGTGAAAATAGATTTCTACAAAATTTGAAATCACTAGGTATGGCTGAATGACTAGAAAACCCTAGTATATTCCTTATAGCAATAGGACGGGTTGTGTTTAAAAACATAATTAATCACAGGGGCGATAGATGATGATGATGATGAATAGATGCATGATTAGCATACAAACATGGTGTTGTTTGTAATAATGTAAACACAACCTATACTAATGCAAGTGCAATGGATGAACATGTCTAATGCAATATAATTAAATGAATGCATGTGCAAAATATAAATTCATAATGTAAATATTTTATGTTTTTGATGTTTTACAATGTTTTTGGTTTTTATTGCTTTTTCATTTGTTTGGTTTTTTGTGTTTTAGATTGTTTTTAAATTTTTTATTTTTATGTATGAAATGCCTTTAAATGCAAAATTTTGAGAGGTTCAGGCTCTTCAAAACCTTCTAGCAATGTTAGGTTATAAGTACCAGGTCCTATCTTCTCTGAGATAATAAATGGACCTAACCAGTTGGCCATGAATTTGTCTCATAGATGCAGTGATAGGTTTGAGTTTGTTTGGCTCTTCTTTAGTACAAGATCCCCAACTTTAAAGTCTCTCAAGTGGAATTTATTATTGTAAGCTCATTTTAGAAAATATTGGTAAACTTAGAGATGCTCAAGAACATTCACATGATATTCATCAAGAAGTGTCAATTGATCTAGGTGAGCTTACCGTGCGGTGTCATCATAGATGAACTCTTTCAATGTGATGCACGATTTTGGAATTTCCAATTCCAAGGGTGTGATGGCCTCAACACCATATACTAGTGAGAACGGTGTTTCCCCAGTGGGCATTCATATACTAGTTCTATAATCCCATAATGCAAGATGTATATGAATGTGCCAATCTTTATGATTTTCTTAAATAATTTTCTTTAAGATTACTACCATTGTTTTGTTCAAGGCCTTTTCTTTTCTGTTTGCTTACGGATAATATGGAGTTGCAAAAGTGTGTTGAATATTATACTTGGATGTTAAAGCCCTTATAGATTTTTGTTTGAATGAAGTTCCATTATCCAATATTATCTTGGATGGTATCCCAAAAATACATATTATATTATGGAGTATGAACATCGTAATACGTGCTCCTATAAATTTAGTTAAAGGGATTGCCCCCACCCATTTGGTGAAATACTCAGTGGCCATTATTATAAACATATATCAGCCCAAATATGGGGGAGATATCTTACCAATTAGATCAAAACCCCACTTATAAAATAGTAAAGCCTCTTGGATGGTCTGTAAGGCCTGGGATGGTAGGTGTGTAATATTAGCATGATACTAACATTTGACACACTTACTGATATACACTATGCAATCCTTCTCCATAGTGGACCAATAGTAACCCATTTGAAGGATGATCTTGACAATATAAATATCATTGAAATGGCCACTGCATATACCATAATGAGCTTGTGAAATCATCCAAGATGATTTTTGGAGTTTAAGGTAATGAAGGAGAATTCCATCATAGCTATGACGATACAGGATGCCTCGTAACAAGACATATCTAGAATATTTTCTTTAAATTCTCTTTTTGTGGAATGCAAAAATCCCTATGGGATTAATCCAAGCTTAAGAAAATCATGTAATTGTATGTACCGATCTAAAAAGCATACACCTAACTAGTGCATCAATTAACATCAAGCATTAAAGCATCAAAATATGGACAACAATGAATTTAACAAGAAAGTAAGGTTTCTTTTATTAAATCTTTGCCAAATCCCGATTACAAATATATCCCTCTTAGGGATACCCAAATCCTTGATACAATTGATACAATATTTTGAGGCCCCTAAACAGGGATTGGTGTAATCCATAGACTCTCTAGAATGGACACAAACTGCTCAAGGCCAAAGATAGCCTTCTTCTCATGTGATTGGAGGAATATGTTGCCAAGAATGCCTTGAAATGCTTAGATCCTATAAACCTACATTCAAGAAACAACATAAAAGGGGTTAATAACAAAGGAGGCCTCTCTTGATGAGGCTCTTGATAGGAATTTGCATAAATGGTGAAAAATATAGCAAGAAAGCATGTAAACTTGAAGATATGATTACAAGAAATCTCTAGATTACTATAAAGAATGCTAAGAAAGCAAGAAATCTAGCTAATTATGACATCCTAATTAGCCATTGAAAATTGAAATGCATGAAATCTAAAGAAATTAGTCTAAATAAGAAAATATGTCAAAGATTAAGGTAAATCTACCTCTAATACTGTAAATTTACCGGTCAAATATCTGCTACAATGTTAATCTATGCTAGATTAAGCTATTTGCATAACTAGAAATGGAAATCTACTGCTAAAATGGAGGAAAGAGAGCATCAAACCCTAGCCGTAGGTGCTTAAAGAATCTAGCTCTATTATCCATGGTTGATAGGTGCAACTATGAGAAAAATTCCCTTTCTTGTACAACCAAGGCCAAAAACTCTCAAATCCTCCAAGGAATTGATGATCAAGGGTCACCTCGGTGTTCTGGAATAGATTGGTGGTTGAATTTGCTTGAACTCACATTGAATTGGTGTATAATTGTGAGGTTTGCTTCTCAAGCTCTTGGGAGCTCCATTGTTGCAAAGTTGATGATCAAATTAGATTTTGGTAGCATCTTGTTACTCTTCACAAGGTGTAATTGGCTCTCCAATTTGATAGGGCTTCGCTACAATGCAATTGAGCTATTATTTAGGGTTTTCTATTTGAAATTGGGGTCTTAAATAGACTCCAAAAATCCTTGCTCTAGCTTCATGGAGAAGCCAAGAACAAGAATTGGTAGTTGGGAGGAAGCTTTTGGATGCTTCCAAGCCCAAACCACTTCAAAACCATTGCAATTTGATTGTTGCAACTAATTTTACTCGGCTATGGTCACCCAAGTTTGTTATAGGGCTAGCCATGGTTGCTCAATGCAGCTAGGATCCTAGCCGTGGTTGTCACCCATGGCTAAGATGTAGAATTCCCATAGCCACAATTTTCACCCATGGCTAAGAAGCAAGCTTCTTGTAGCTATGGTTGTCACCCACGACTAAGGTTGAAAGGGCCTAGGATGCCTAAAATGAGTGGTTAGAACCACTACTTGGTCTTGGAAAGGTCCAAGGTCATTCATATGGTCTACAAAGGTGCCCATATGAGTAGTATCCTAAACATGACGTATTTTAGGTGTCTACAGATACCCCTTTTGGGATGCATTGTGGGAACACAACATTGAGAAAAAATAGACCACCTAAAGCCATGTTGTAGGTTGAATGATGATCATTGATCTGATCAACATTAGATGCCCCAATCATGAAAAGAGCATACATCATTGAATAATTGCCTTCGATGAGTTGAAGAACTTGATTCTGGTAATCTTAAGTCAAAATCCTAGCCTTGGAGACAATTAGGAGATAAGCTTAAGTCTAATCCTAGCCTTTATGGCAATTAGAAGATAAGCTTAAGTCTAATCCTAGCCTTGATGGCAATTAGGAGATAAGCTTAAGTCTAATCCTAGCCTTGATGGCAATTAGGAGATAAGCTTAAGTCTAATCCTAGCCTTGACGGCAATTAGGAGACAAGCTTAAGTCTAATTCTAGCCTTGATGGCTATTGAGTTTTAGCTTCCTCCTTGAAGGCATTGGGACTATTGAATCCTAGCCTTGATGGAAATTAGTAGATAAGCTTAAGTCTAATTCTAGCCTTTATGGCAATTAGGAGACAAGCTTATCTGGTTTGCTTGAATTTGCTTTTGATATTTTGCTTATTTTCCCCAAGCAAGGAGGGTGCATGATTGTCTTTGGCAATGATTCTTGAATGAATGCACTTAGCAATGATTGAGAGTTTAATTGCTGATTTTGATTATGAATTTGTTATTATGACTACCCCCTCAAGTGATGAGTCGATGAGGGTAAGGACAAGTGATGAAAGTGATGAGTCGCTTGACCAAGATGAATAATTTGGACAATTCAAGATGATTGCATTTGTTGTTAGGCATGTCCTATTACAGTTGTGATTTCAACTATTAATAGTAATTGTACATCTCTATCCCATGGAGCAGTCTAGCTATAATGGCCTTCTTAGGGAATCAAGATGATGGCAATTTCAATTAGGCTTGTGTTGAATCACTATGATCGATGATCTGTTGAATCATTGTGAATTTTGATTTATTTAATTTTTTTGTTAATTTTACAATTTTTGAGAATTTTGGACCGACAAATATGCTTTAATGTCCATTATGAAACTCCTTATGATGAGAAAATGTGTGCATTTATGACTTGAATGAAAATACCAAAAGTTTAGACTTTTTTGGAGATTTTTGGGATTGACCAAAGAAATTAAGCATATTTGGAGCCTTTTGGGATTTGACCAAAGAAATTAAACATATTTGGAATATTTTTGGGAATTATGATATTGATAATGCCCCAGTTGATGCTTACAAATATTTTTGTTTTGATTTTATGTTATGGATGCAATGATGAATGCAATGCCTACATGATGATGTGATTATGCTATATGTATGCAATGTACTGATGACATGCACTAGCTAGATGATAGATGTTTGGTTAGATGCTATGATCTATATGTATAGATGGACTATTATGTATGCATATGGATGCAATGCTTATTGTTAAATGCATGTTTAATTTTGATTCAATTTTATGCATCTAATTTATGTGGTTATGATATGGTGAATGCCATGTATGTGATGCATTATTTACATGATGATGATCTAATGTAAATGAACATGTATGCTTTAATCACTTAAAACATAAGGAATGAATGCAATATGTGCTTAACAATCTAATGGATGACACCACAAAATGTATAAAAATCATGAATGTAAATGGTAACTCTTATCATAAGAATTAATCATTTAAGCATCCATATGTGAGATGAAAGATGAGGATATATGTTTCTCTTTTTGTAAGTTAAAGCGAAAATAGCGTGGTTAATTCATTGCTAATATCCCAAGTTCTATGATGAACCCCAAAACAAAATCCATAAAAGAAATTGATGATTGATGGCATGATATGATTTGTTGCTATAAGGGAATTTTTGAGGTTTTCCATGAGACTCAAACACCCTAGTTGACTTATCAAAAGTTGTATAATGACTATACTAGACTTCTGAAAGATAAAGTTTTTGCTATGAAAGACCAAGCTATTCATTATCCTTGTGTGTGCAAATGAATATATTAGATGAGACATAAGACTACCTCATTTCCAGGTGGGATTCATTCAGCCTATTGTTGTAATGAGGATCACCACATTCTCACCTGATCCTAGGTTTGGACTTAGTTGGACTAGACCACTAGGCAATACAGGCCACCTAAAGCTAGCTCATTTGTAAATTGCTTAGACCTACCCCAATGTCAGGCGGGATTCATTCAGCCCATTGTTGTATTGGGGATCACTCTATGGATTTGAGTATTGACCATTCCAGGGATTCAAGCTCTTCACCCCCTTATTTTCTTCAATTTTATTGGGATACTTGCTCATATATAGTGATAAAAATCATTGTTTATTTTGTATTTTTTTTTTTTTTGAGCAAGGGATTTGATTTGATTTTGGGATTTTTCTCCTTTTTTTAAGAAAGGGATTTCTTGGGTAGGGGGGAACTTGTCCTTTTTCCAATGATCAACACTCTAGACCATTGCACATCACAAAATGAGCAAGTAACAAAACCTTTCGCTTAAGGTGACTAGGACCACTTTGTAGTGTTCATCTTTCCTTGCCCTAATTAGGATTGTTAATGTGTTTGATTAGTGATGGGATTCTGATATGCTAAGTGCTATCAAAAATAGACCTCATCTTCAAAAGCAAAGCAAGATTTCTACAAAATTTGAGAAGACCACTAGGTATGGTTGAATGACCAAAAAACCCTAGTATATTCCTCATAGCAATAGGAGGGGTTGTGTTGAGAAACACAATTACTCACAAGGGTGATGGATGATGATGATGCATAGATGCATGATTGAAATACAAATGTGGTGTCATTTGTAAGATTGCAAACACAACCTATCCTAATGCAAGTGTGATGGATGGAAATGCCTAATGCAATGCAATTAAATGAATGCAAGTGCAAAATGAAATGCATGATGCAAATGTTTTTGAATTTTGATGTTTTGCAATATTTTTAGATTTTATTGCTTTTTGATTTTTATGGATTTTGAAATTTTCCATGTTTTTGAATTTTTTGAATTTATGATTTTTCAATTGTTTTTGAAATTTTATGATTTATTTGAATATTTTTGTTTATTTTATATGTTTTTAGGGGGAAGGTATGCTACCTTAGGTACCCCCTAGTGTGTGTGCCACTCAATGAAAGTGAGGAAGGTGTGATACCTTTAGAAGTCTCACTTGTGCATTGTGTTTGATGTGTTGTGATTGGCTTGGCTAGGAGGAGTAGTAGAAACTGACCCCCTACTGTGATGTGTAATTTTATGCAGTGCCAATGTCCCACTGAGATGATACAAGCAAAGGTGAAACATTGGAAGATGCCACAAGTTGTGTAGATCGATTTTGATATTCTTGTTTCTCTATTACAACACTAATAATTCCCACAAACTCTTGGGGAGGTTGATTAATGTGCACCTGATTAGGTTGCTCAACTTGATTGGCAAGTGTTGTGTTTGCTTCATGTGCATGCAAGGGGTCTTGGAAGACTCCTATCTGAATCTCTTGCCTCTCGATCATATCTTGCACTAAATCTCTAAAGGGATAACATGTCTGGATGTCATGACCCCTTTGTTGATGGTAAACACAATATAGATTTTCCATGTGCACCTTTGATCTACGCTTATTAGGCTTCAATGGATGGAGCTCCAGAAGATTGATTTTTCTGCTTCACATAATCGATTAAATATCGATGCTAATATCTCTAGAAAATTAGTATATTGTCATTGTGGCCGACATTGTTGGCCTTGTATCTAATTCTATTGCATATGATTTTGGGCCAGAGGAGGTTGAGCTTGGTAATTATGCTGCATTGGTAGAGGTGGTGTGACCTGGTTTGAGGATTCGGGGATACTCAAAATAACTTGATTGACTAGGGTCACTATTTGTTGCATGTTGCCACCTATAATATTCTTGTTTGGCCATTCCCTTTTGTGGAGTTGAATATCACCCTCCTGTATCTTGATGTCTTCAATGACCTTGGCCTATGCTAAGGCTTCCTCAAATGTTTGATACTGTTGTAATTGCAAGAGAAGCGAGATTTGTTTTGAATAGCTTCTCATAAATATTCAAATGAGCTCTGTTGTGGGTAGGGTGAAAGGTAATTTTGACATCACCTTCCTCCACTTATTGCCATACTCAATGACTGGCTCATCATCAAGTTGACGAAGGCTAGCCAAGTCAGTCAAGTTTATCATTTTCTTAGCACTAGAGGCAAAACATTGTAGGAATGCATCAACCAATTGCTCAAAGTTGTATATGCTATGATGTGGTAGATGATTATACCATTCCAAAGCATCCCCAGCTAGTGTTGTAGCAAAGGTTCTCAACATCAAGGGGTCATTATCTTGAATATGGAAGCACATATTGATGAATATTATCACGTGCTCTTGTGCATCTTCATCATCTTTGAACTTTTCAAGTTGAGGCATCTTGAAATTCGATGGGTATGTCGGTGATGACACTAATGGATGCAAAGGCTGATTTCTAAGCTACTTTAGTGTGGGTTTTTGATAAACCAAACTTTGATTTTGTTTTTTGAATGAATTTATCCGATCAGCTAGTACTTTGTATGGCCCTGATGAAATGATATGATCCTCCTCTCGTCGCCCTTGATTAGGTAGAGGAGGTCACTTTTGATGTTGAGGTGGATGATAAGTATAATCATTAGGTACCTCATCATAACTAGATTTAGGGTAGGCATATACTTCTTCCTGATGTTCCCATTGGGACTCTGCATATGATTCCTCATCGTATTGATCTTGGTACTATTGAGGAGTATGAGGTTCTTGATGATAACCAGATAATGGCCTATGATGTTGAACACAATTTTTGCGTGGCTGAGGGGAAATATTTCGAGATTGCACTGGATGCCTTATGTGTTGTTGCATCCTCTGGGTGCTAGGCGTAAGCACCACTTTATGCAATGCATTTTGCACTTGCTCTTGTTGTATCTTTTGTTGTTCTTGTATCTTTCATTGATACAACCTTTGTAGGTGTGCTCGTGGTGAGTCCACCCATTGTTGATTTAATTGTTGTTGATCCAACTAGAGTTGATCCATATGTTGTTGGTTAAGTTGTGGCCTCAGTGCCTGATGTGTATGATCCCATTGTTCAGTTGTATGGGGGCTATGTACCCTCGTATTTGAAATATGGATGGGTTTATCATGTCTTTTTCCCCTAGTAGGATCTATTACTTGTTTTCCATACTCCTTAAAGGTTGCATTGACCTGATATTTTGAGTTATGAGTGGGCTCTGTATAGTTTGATGATGTAGAGCCACAATGTGGTTGCCCCATGTACTCTTCATGAGGATTAGGAGGATGACTTGGGTCCTCTTCCTCATATATGAGGAATGATACATATTCATGCTCAGATGTAAGCTCTATATATTTAGACTACCTAGAAGCACAATGTGCATATGCATAATGCTCTCTATGAGGAGTAGGGGGTGGCTTGCTCGACCCGATGGGGTGGTTTTCTCACCCAAGCTAGGCCATGGTGTATGTTCATGATCATTTTTTTATTGATGTATAGAGCAATCTGGGATGTGAACCTACGAGATTGACCTACTAGGCTCCTCAGTGGATGGATTTTTCCTTATATAGAATTCTATCAAGGTGTTCCAATCAGGAAGGTTTCCTGGAGGACCTATGGGTGCCTCCCTAATAGGGATATCTCGAAGGTTTGAACCCCTATGGATGGTATTGATGCTATGATAAGACCTGGGATGCCATTCAGGGATGGCCATGTCCTCTGGACTGATTTGAATATGTTTAGTGGTTATGGAACCTGATTCCCTCTCTAGATTGGAGGTCTTGCTCACCATGGGAGGTCCCTCGGCCATTTAGAAAAAAATTTGGCTTCCAAAAAAATGTTGTAAGTGTTATATATCAAAATGAGCTATAACTCAAAAAAGTGATTTTCGAGTCAAAATTTTGTATTTTTGGAATATTTGGCCAACCGAGGCTCGTGGGGAAATGCCCACTTTTAGGAATTTTTGGGAAATTTTGAAGCATGAAGAGTTAGGACTCAAAATTTCTGTGAGAGGTGCACAAGGGGCTAACTAAGACAACAAAATAAATTTGGCAATTTTTGGAGTTGTCTAGACCATTCTATGACTGTTTTAGTGCAGTTTTTCCCTATTTTTGGCTTCAAAAATAGAGTAATCATAAAACCAACATAATTTTTTTGTTATAGCTCTGATTTGCATGATTATTGATCCGTTGGATGCAGAATCAAAAATTATCTTTTTACTTTAGGGTTAGGGTTTGGTCCCAGATCAAGGATCTTATGTTGATTACCCAAACAATAAAGAAACACACAAAGTAGACAATATGATTATCTCTTTTAAGGATTAGATTTGTGTCCTAAAACTTGTTTAGTGTGTTTGATTTATTGTGAATATACTCTAAAATCTTATCGTGTTTTTCAAATTGGTTGATGTTATACTCAATTTGTTCAAAGGTTTTCACCTATATACTCGCACAAGCCGAATATGGGAGTGAAGTCCATACTCAATGAGGTAGCATAGGTACTACCAACCCTCACCCAACACATCGTGCATAGTGATACACCCCTCTAAAGAGGAATGCATGCTATTTTTCATGGATAGGATAGATCTTGGGTTGGCCTTGGCCACGAGTAGGTCCCGATAATACAATTTCAAATGAGCCAACCAAGTGGTAATGACATCCATTGTTTGTCTCGATCAAATGGGTTGGATGTGAGAGCCCAACGCCACTGATGTTTAAATGAAATGTGATGTGTGGGGTTCTTTTTAATCTTACATGTAAATAAAATGCATCACCAAGCAACCATTGCTCTTTCCTATATACCTAAAGTAAGGATGTTTTAATTTTAGAAAGATGCATGTATCTAGCTATATGAAGTTCAGAGGATGCATATTAATATGAAATAATTGGCCTCTGATTGGTCCCCAAGCATGAAAAATCAACACATAGGCTACCTATTAGCCATTGGTAAAAAAACCACAGGTAACAATGCTAGCTACTGGACAGAGCCGTAACCAAAAATCTTAGCCATTTTTTACAACAGTAACTAACAATGCTAGTTGTTGTTGTCAGCCATGGTTGACAGATGACATAGAATTTTTCATTAATTTTTTTCTCTAATATTTTTCTAAATGGTTTAATTAGCTACTTCTAAAAAAAGACAAAAAATGAGGAAGATCAGAATAGAAGATTACTTTTAAATCCTCATATGGTGAAGAGATAGGTTGCCTACTATCTGTTTCTCTATTTTCTGCTCACCGTAGCTGTTAAGCATGGATGAGATGCTAGTCATAGGTGTTAAACATGGCTAACATTGTGCACCATGGATGTCAAGCATGGCTAAGACCTACAACACAAAACACATAAAATCAGTAAATGACAATGCATTTTATGGGTTTTCCACCATGATCACCATATGTACCGATCTAAAAAGCATACACCTAACTAGTGCATCAATTAACATCAAGCATTAAAGCATAAAAATATGGACAACAATGAATTTAACAAGAAATTAAGGTTTATTTTATTAAATATTTGCCAAATCCCAATTACAAATACGTCCCTCTTAGGGATACCCAAATCCTTGATACAATTGATACAATATTTTAAGGCCCCTAAATGGGGATTGGTGTAATCCACAAACTCTCTAGAATGGACATGAACTGCTCAAGGCCAAATATAGCCTTCTTCTCACATGATTGGAGGAATATGTTGCCAAGAATACTTTGAAATGCTTAGATCCTGTAAACCTACATTCAAGAAACAACATTAAAGAATTAGAAACAAAGGAGGCCTCTCATGATGAGGCTCTTGATAGGAATTTGCATGAATTGGTAAAAATATAGAAATAAAGCATGGAAAATTGTAAATATGATTATAAAAACTTTGAATTATTGTAAAGAATGCTATGAAAATAGTAAATCTAGCTAATATAAGACATGATTTACAATAGAAACTTGAAACATGACTAATCTAAGCAAATTATTGAAATAAGAAAATATAATAAATATTAAGGCAAAGCTACCTCTAATATTCTAAATTAACCGATCAAATGTCTGCTACAATGTTAATCTATGCTAGATTAAGCTATTTGCATAACTAGAAATGGAAATCTACTGCTAAAATGGAGGAAAGAGAGCATCAAACCCTAGCCATGGGTGCTTAAAGCAGCTAGCTCTATTAGTCATGGCTGATAGCCATGGCTATGGGAAAACTTCCCTTTCTCTTGCAACTAGGGCCAAAAACTCTCAAATCCTCCAAGGAATTGATGATCAAGGGTCACCTCGGTGTTCTAGAATAGATTGGTGGTTGAATTCACTAGAATTGGCAATGGAAATGTTTCAATTGTCAAGCTTACTCCTCAAGATCTTGAGATCTCCATTGTTGCAAAGTTGATGATCAAATTGGATTTTGGCAGCATCTTGTTACTCTTCACAAGGTGCAATTGGCTCTCCAATTTGATAGGGCTTCACTACAATGCAATTGAGCTATTATTCAAGGGTTTGCTCTTTGAAATTGGGGTCTTAAATAGACTCCCAAAATCCTTTCTCTAGATTCATGGAGAAGCCAAGAACAAGAATTGGTAGTTGGGAGGAAGCTTTTGGATGCTTCCAAGCCCAAACCACTTCAAAATCATTGCAATTTGATTGTTGCAACTAATTTTACTTGGATCTGGTCACTTGAGTTTATTACAGGGCTAGTTATAATTACTCAATGCAGCCAAGATCCTAGCCAAAATTGTCACCCATGGCTAAGAGGCAAGCTTCCCATAGCTATGGTTATCACCCATGACTAAGAAGCAGGATTCTCGTAGTTATGGTTATTGAAAGCACGGGGATACAGAAACAAAAAGGAATATGCCACAAGAACAAGAAATAACATATGCAAATCGACACAAGATAAAAACAATAGAAATATGGTAATATATTTTATTGATACACTTTACAAATTGTGTTACAATACATCTCCTTCATTTTTAGGGGATAGGAGAGTCAAATGTGTTTCTTGTCACAAGATCCATGGCTAACAATCCTTCTTCCGCGTGCCCACATGTAATATGGGCGGACCAAAACATCGCCACCACTATTGTATATGATTCTTTGCTCTTTCCTACTCCTCTACTGTCAGAAACCTGTGTTCAAAGAAACAGAAAATATAAATAATACCTGCAGACCAAATGAAACATATATTTCCCACAGCCTATTGTCAGTGTATGCATGAAAATAATAAAATGACTATCAAATAAACTATTATTGACCTAAAAATTTGATAGAAGCATAAAAATATCATCAAAATACCATTGCAAAAAGAACAGTCTAAAAATTCCTCACAAATTTGTACTCACTCCAGGGTGGGACGAATAGGACTATGAGAATTGGCCAAAAAAGCACCCTATTCAATGTCCTACTTAGGAAGCTACAAAAGACCTACAAACTTGGGGTTAGCTAATTGGGGGAGTTTTGGGATGACCTAGATGCTCAGATTTCTCCAATTTTGCCTCTAGAACCCAGATTTTGAATATGGCATCTACAAGTTAGTGAAAGCAGGAAACAACAATAACCTGGTAAAAAATGATCAGAATGACATGAAATTTGAACTGTAACCTATTTAAACTATCTATAATCAGATGCAAAATAAAAAAAAAAGAAATATATCACATATTTCTAATCGTCCCGGGGTGGGGTGATTAGCATTGTGATAGTTTGGGGAGCGCCCGAGGGCAGGACGCCCATCGATTGAAGCACTGTTTCAGAACCAATCCACTTGGGATGGGTCCAAAAATGGTTATGGGGTGTTTTCAAAAAATTTGGTGGATATTTGTGGTCAAAAATTGGGTTTTGGGTATGGATTTGAGCCTCCAATAGTCACCCAATAACCTCCCTTTCGAATGAGAGATTAAGGATGTAAAAGCACAAATCACAGTTAGGTATGAAATTGGCAGCACTTCATTGCTCAAATGCTCCTTCTCTGTATATATTTTGGGTGGTAAAACCCACCAATTTATAGACCTAGGGTCTCTTTGTTTGAATTGCGCATGCGAGGGCGCCTCTTGAGTTAACTGTCCTATTTTTAGAGAAAAGCTAACTCCTTGATAAAAAAGCTTCTTGCATGAGGTCTCTAAAATAAAGACATGCATGACAAAAGTATATCTTCTTGAATAAAAGATATTCCTCGTAATTGCATGGCCTGAAGCCTCAGTTAACTGGTAGAGTTGTCGAGGTTTGAATTTTTGCCAGTCAAACCTGCTATTCGTCCCACCTTGGAGTGATTGCTTAATCGTCTCAGGGTGGGATGAATACCAATTTGAATTCGTCCCTGGGTGGTACGAATAGAGAAAAAGGTGCCAAAAAGGTGCAAATTTGACTTTTGACCCTCAAAATTGCTTTTGGGAGTGGTTAGGACCACTGTTTGACCTCTGGGGGCTGCCCTAGGGGTTGTTTGTGTCAATGTGATCAACGCTTGTTGTCACATAATCAGATTGGTGCTATTTTGGTGTCTATAGATATCATCCATGACTAAGGTTTAAAGGGCTTAATATGCCTAAAATGAGTGGTTATAATTACTGCTTGGTCTTGGAAAGGTCTAATATCATTCATATGCTCTATAAAGGTGCCCATATGAGTAGTCTCCCAAAAATTACATGTTTTAGGTGTCTACATTGTGATAACTAATCTTGATAAGTAATAACTTCAATTGACTGGATGATGTGTTCTCACTACAATTTGACTTGCATAAATGTAGATTGGAAAACAACCTTATGGAGAATAGTGGTACCATTCTCTGTAGGACCTTGTGAGAGCAAATATCCCCAAAAAATCTTCTTCAAAAAGTCTCTAGATTTATAGAACCACTCATGGTTTGGTTCCATGTGAATCATGTGGATTGATTTGTTATTTTTTTGTACCTCAAATTGTCTCATGGATTGTAATAGCATTTTCACCTAGATGGTAGTGAAGTCAGTAGACAGATTCTAAGGGATTGAATATCCCAAATATGCCATAGTTTCTACAAATCTATTGGACGTTCAAGGGATTTCCTCGATGTCATACAACTATAGTTGGGCTAGGTAAGTGTCCACAAGTTCTTTGTATGCATTTAAGATAAGACATTTACATTGATAGATCCCCTTAACTTGATTCACTATGAGAAGGGAGTCACCAAAGATATTCAACTTCTTGATCTTCATGGTGAGCGATGTTTGGATATCCAATACTAGGTACTTGTATTTAGTGTTGTTGTTGGTGTAAGAGAAATTAAGTTTAAATGAAAAGGTCATTGGAGAACCTTATGGCATGAAAAACACAATACTTGCATCACCCCCTTTCTCACACTTTGAACCGTTGAAGAACAAGGACATATAATCGAATTGATTATCTGGTTCTTCAGGTTCAGGAAACTTTGACAATGTAAAGATTACATCATCGAGAAGATCTATGACAAGAGGACTATGATCCTGAAGAGGATCGTCTACCAACTGATCATCTATAACTTGATATTTGATTGAATTTTGACTAATGAATTCTAGGTCAAATTCTATCAATAGCATGATCCACTTTGTGGTACTTGTGTTATGATATGTCTTACTCATCATGTACTACAAAAAATTTTGTTTTGATATTACATATATCGTATGACTCAACATGTAGTGGTGTAACTTCTTTGTCACAAAGACCATTACCAAGCACAAATTTTCTATATATGCATATCGTAGCTCATAACTAATCAGGGTTTGACTAATGTAATATATTTCCTGCTCTTTATTTTGTATGTTATTTTGGGCTATCATGGTTCCTAGTGCAAAGTCTATGGTAGATATATACAACAAAAATAGCACATCTCGTCTAGATAGAGCTAATACTGGTGGTGATTCTAGGTATTGTTTGATCTCAATGAAGGCTTTTTGATAATTTTCATCCTAGTTAAATGGGATCCCCTTGTGTAGCAGTCGATTCATAGGTCAAATTTATCCGATAACTATGCGATGAAGTGCTTTATGGATGCTACCTTACCTTGTAGGCTTCTTAATTCCTTGATGTTTATGGGGGACACATTTCTAAAATAGCCTTGACATTCATTGGGTTAACTTTGATCCCTCATTTAGAAATTATTAATCCCAAGAGTTTACCTAAAGCTATGCCAAATATGCATTTCTTGGGGTTCAACCTGGCATTGTGCTCTATCAGGTGATTGAAGAGTTTCCTCAGGACCTCGGCATGATCCTCATACAACAATGACTTGGCCAATAATTTATAGATATAATATTCTAAGATCTTATCCATATATTTGTGAAAAATATATGCGATATCCTACTGATATGTGGCACCAAAATTTTTAAGGCCAAATGGCATAACTTTGTAGCAAAATATTCCCCATGGAGTGGTGAAAGTGGTTTTGTATTGATCTTTGAATTTAATCTAAATTTGGTTGTAACCAGAAAAACCATCCATGAGAGAAAGCATTTTATGACCTATAGTTGCATCTACAAGAGCATCGATATTAGGAAACAAAAATGAATCCCTGGGTGTTCCCTTATTGAGGTCACTAAAATCCATGTAAATATGGATTCTTCCATCAGGTTTTCCTGTGGGTACCATGTTTAATACCCATTCTGGATAGTCTATGGAAATTATGAATTCTACATCCAACAAATTTTGCAATTCATATTTAACCATCAAGATGATGGTTGGATGCATCTTTCTAAGTTTTTTCTTGATTGGTTTCTTCATGGGGTCTAATGAAAGGTTGTAACCAATTTTGAATCTAGACCCGACATGTCCTTATAAGTCTAAGCAAAGAGATCAGTTCTCTCTTTCCATATAGGAATGAGGCTGGTGTGCTCCTCAGGAGATAAACTCTCTCCAAATTTAACCTTCTTTGAATTGGTAGGATCATTATTGATATCCATTTTGAAGGTTTCCTCTATTAACATATGTGACCTCTCCTCAAGTTGATGAGGCATAAGGATAAAATGGATGTCATTTACTGGGTTCAAAAGTTCCACTAAATCTGGATTACCCTTAGCATGATAAAAATCATATACACATCCTAGCACAAAATGGAATGGTTGCAACATTTATTCATTGGGGAAGAAATATTTAGGCTCTAGGAGTGATTTGATGCGGTAAAAATCAATGGCCTTAGGATTGAGGTGCAAAGGTTTCAAAGGGTTGGATGGATTATGAAGTGGAGTGGTCAAATCAATGGAGACCATGTTGATTGAATGAAAGAAATCTCCAGGACCACACAGGTGAAACTCGCTAATTCTAGTTTGCCTCCCCTGCTCTAGATGTGGATCAAGCGGCTTGGGGATCATCGAGGCTACTTTGGAAATAGAAATAACAATTGGATCCTTAGGAGGAAGCAATTTCCTTAAATTTTAAGGACCAAGAAAATCTATATGATATATCTCTTCCAAATTCAGTAGCCTTCTTTGGATGGGAGGACCTGGAAATACTGTGCAATATGTTTCCTCCAAGTCTACATGTGGTAAAATATGACATAAATACTGAGGGACCAGGTAATATAACTCAGTATTTTCTTCATACTCATCATCATCACTGACATACTCACTCTCATCATATTTAGAATTGTATTTTGAATTTTCCTCTGTAGCACCTTAAATTTGACCCATTTGCATGAAAACATAAAAAAAATATAAAAACATCATATTTGCATTTATTACCATGGAATTTGTGCTTCATTGAACATGATGGTACTACGATCAACAAAATCATAGTATGACCTCCAAAATCATAGAACTATTTCTATATTACGATCCTTACGATCATCATACGATATTACAGATCATAATATGATCTTGCCCTAAAATAGAAAATTTAAAATTAGAAAATAACAAATTTAGTTTAACATTTTTTAACCCCGACTGTGTAACTGCATAGAAGATAGGATATCATATCCATTCGGTCTTGCTCAACTTAGAAGGAGTTGCAACAAATTCAACCTCCTCCCTATTATGGATGCTCCTCCCAGCTTATTTAACCAAACCCCCTGCTTCTAAATTTCCCTTGGCTCCTTGCACTTTAGAAAACTTCACATAATTTTACATCCTAGCTTTGGTTATTTCATTATTTTCTTGCAGTATCAAAGGATATTATTGCAGGATCGAAGGACTTTGTTGCAGATCGGAGGTTATGATATTGTGATCGTAGCATTATTTTGTGATTTTGGGATATGATCACACTCATAAGGCTATGATCTCACATGCATTTAGCTTGGATGTAACCTCAAGCTCTAGTTTATATATTCCGCTATTTATTTAGTTGATCTACATTGCATTTAGCATTCTTTATCACATAAAGCATTAGATTTAATCATTTGCATTCCTAGAGTTCATCTAATTTCATATAATTGCATATTTCATATATTGCACTACATTAATTCATCAATGCATATCATTATAGTTATTTAAGTTTATTCATTTAATCCTAGTTAAGCTTTCAATCATAAGTAAATCTCTAGATTTTCTATTTTATATCCCCTATACATGAATCGGTTGTTGTCTGTCAAAATCGTATCTAACTGTCCCTTTTTGTAATACAATCTTGCAGATCATAATATGATCCTACATGTTCGTAATATGATATCAACCTACTACGTACGATCTGGACTACATACAAAATTCAGAATCTTCATCAGATATTCAGATACAAGTAAGATTTTAAAACTATTTTTTAGTATTGCACTGTATTTTGCATTCTAATTTTCTACTGTTTTCTATCTGCATTTGAATTAAAATTGCATATAGGTTAGATTAATTACATATTGGAAAAATCTAGGTTGTATGTGAGATAAAACAATCAAATCAAAACACTACCTCACATAGGTGTGGAAACTGCCATAGCAAGAGTTTCCTGGTGAACCCACCCAATTCATTGAAAATCACCAAAGAGGACATGACATCAATTGCTCCTCCTCCAAGGTGTAGACCCATTATTTTTCCATTCCCACTTGAGTCATGGATCCATTAGCCTAAAGGAAAGGAGTGCAAAAATTTTAGGACTACATTCTTTGGTGAACCTGATGTGAAACACATAAATACCATTCTGATTTATAAAACAAAACAAAAAACCAAAAAAATCAAAGTCATTAGTTACACAATTGCATATCATCATAGATGGTAGATTACAACAGAAGAAGAGCCATTCTAATTAATGTTAGTACATCATTGTCAATCCAAGAAATCTCTTCAATAGTTGGGAGTCCTAACTTAACATCTCAAGAACATTGGAATGAACTTGATAGAAGATTAGATATCATAGAAGCCAAAAAATCTGAACTTAAACAAATCATAAGGTTTGTCTATCTAGAATCCTAGATCCTGATAGATTACCCTTTTATAATTATATTAGAAGATCTTGTGAGAGATGGTTAGCAGATAAGAGAGTCATTATTTCCCCAAGTCTATATTATTTTGAAGACTATCTTGAGAATGCAATACTAGTACACAAGTTCTTGTCTCGTGTAGAGGATCAAGAAGTTGTCTTGGAAGATAAAATAATATTTAATAGAGTTCCTAGAGTTGTGCTCTATTGTGAATATTTTCATGAGCTATACTTTTGTATGCCTGATTATGAAGTTGATTGTATCACCATAGCTCACTTCATAAAGTTCTTGAAAACAAATTTCCAATTTGAAGAAGAACACTATATGACACCTGGAGAGTTAGAACCTATTAATGATATTCATAAAAATTTTCAAGAAAACTAAGATATAATATTTACACTATAATATTTTCTATTTTTTTCTTCATTCTTTGCAATTTAAGACTACAAAAACCAAAACAATACTATACTAATTAGGTATATATAAAATATAAACCCCAAGAATTTGAACGCATATATATATATATATATATATATATATATATATATATATATATATATATATATTTATATATATATATATATAACATATATATTTGCAAAAACCTAATCTATCAAAATACCTAGAATTTTAAGGAATGGTAAACAAATAGAAGATGAGTTTATGCAAGAACCACCTCAAGAAGAGCCCATTTAGGGTGATCCTGATAGACCAATTGTTGAAGATTATGTAACTTTAGAATCATATGAGGAAGACATAAATAAATAAGAATAAGGACAATACAATATTAAACCTCAAACGGATGAGGAAGGTAATATCATATTTAAATCCACACAACATTTTACCGAATTCATAAATAATAACATAGAAGTCATCAATCAAGTAATAGAAACAGAAGGTCAACTTCCCCCTAGAGATTACTCTATGAAGGTTACTTTAGAAGTTGCTCTCCGATTGGCTGGAAGACCGATGCCATACATAAAATATAGTCAAGCTAGCCCATCTCAAAATGTAAATCAAACTCCAACTCAAAATATCAATCAATCAACACCTACAACAAATCCAAATCCTCAATAGAAGTTACAAACTTCTACTACAAATCAAAAGACTTACATACCACAAAAGGTTAGGAAAATACCAAATTCTAACAAGAATCAACAAAAGGTTCAACATAACACAACTCCATATTATAATACCATTCCTACAAGCAATTTACATAATAGTGTTTCAATTGGAAATCCTTATGTAACACAATATTATCTTCAAATACCTAATAATATGATGCAACATAATCAAATTTTTGGATGACCACATGGCCTTGAAGCTATGGTTAAATAGTTAGATTCTCACCTAGACTAGATAGATCCCTACCATACCTCATACAATTATCAATATATGTGTAGCCAATCCTTGGATCCTATGGTGGTTTCCCAACCATACCCTAAGCACTTCCCTATACCCGTTCTCTTGATATATAAAGGAACTAAAGATCCTATTAAGCATCTTCGTATGTTTAGGATAACTTATCATGATATCTCATATGATGACTTGTTGTTTCTAAATATGTTCCCAAAAATTCTTGGAGGCATGTCATTAGAGTGGTACTATTAGTTGCCCTAAAAATTCTTTTAGAAATTTTGAAGAGACAACATAAATTTTTATACACCAATTTAGTGCCTACATAGAGAGGCACGTGACCATTAAGGATTTATACAACTTTAAATAGGGAAAATATGTGAGATTTGCTAAATTCTTGACTAAGTGGAGATAATTTCTAGAAAAATTGCATTTTACATTACCTCATCATGAGATGTTGGACATTTTTATCGGTAATTTGCAAGAGCAATTGTCTTATGAACTTTCTACAACTACAATAACCACTTTTGATCAAGCTATAGATTTAGCAAGGAGAGTTGAATATGCTCTCATTAGAAGAGGTCATTTTAAGAAGAAATATGAAGATAAGTCTTCTAAAAATCAATACAAGAATAAACAAGTGGTAGGTTATGGAGTCACTGATAGTAGAAATACCGCACTTGTCAACACTACAAAATCCATGAACAAATTTGTATTTAAAATTCCAGATAAATCTCCAAGAGATTTTACAAAGTTAAATAAACCTTTAACCACAATTTTACCTCAACTATTGGAACAAGGTTTAATTTAGTTGCCCAACATACGATAACCAGATACAACTGTAGCTATATTTGGAGCTGATTTGCATTGCAATTTCCATAGATTTGATGGAAATTCAACCAATTCTTACAAAATATTGAAACATATGATACAATATTTGATTGATAATAAAAAAATATTGGTGGAAAGTTTCCCAATGAAATAGAATAATACACAATAAAATCAAACTCAGAATGCAAATCAAACCTTGGAAATTTTCCAACATCCTTTACCTAAGCATGGTAAAGAAGTAGTAAATCAAGTTGAACATCATAATGTTCCTCATCCAACTAGGTATGTGGGAACCATTAGTGGTTTCATACCTAATCAATATTTAGAAACACCATTTGGAACTACAGTATCTGTAGTCACAAGTAGACCCATGCATAACATACAACTTCCATATCCAGATGATACAGAGAGTGAGGTAGACAATGATTTAGATGTTGCATCCAACAATTCAAATAGCTCTGAAGATGAATCAAAGGCTATTCTTCTTGTCACAGACTTGATGGTCACGAAAGAACCATTTCCTAGAAGGGTCACAACATGACCTTCATAACAACAATTACTCTCTAATGAGCAAGCAGTGAATGCTAGACCTAGGCCCATCTATTATGGACATTATAATGTTGTAGGTACTATAGGCCCAAAATGGCCACATACTTAGTAAAATTTTGTATAATTTTTACTAAGTGATAAAACTACCATTCCACTCTGGAACAAGGTTGATAAGACAAATCCGCTCAAAAGTCATGCAGTTTTGCTTGTTTAAAATGATTCTGGGGAACTCCATTCTGGGTCGGATTGAAGAAGGATTGCAAAATCCATAAAAGTTTGTGAAAGGTGGTGACGTCAGCAAAAAAAAGTGTGGAATGGCCCTTTTGCATATACCCGATTCTGGAAACTCTTTTGGTTCTCCACCTCGGATTAGCGTTATCCTCAAATCTACAAAAGTCTCAAGGAGATGATGATGTAAGTAGCAAAAAAGTGTGGATTGACAATCCGGAGAATGAACGAGTCTTTTTCTATCCAAAATGAAGATAAGGCGGAATGGTGGAATGATGTAAGAACTTGACTCCGGATCCGGACTGAGGAAGATGCTCATTCTATCCGGAATGGAATCCACAAAAGTTATAAGGAAGAGGTGACGTCATCAACATTTTAATATGGATTGGAAAGGATAAAAGCTCCTAAGCGGATTCAAGGTTTGAATTTCCAAGATCCGGATTGGATGTTCTGTTGCTAAGTAAAATGACGTCATCCAACGGATGGGCTTTCAGCTTATCCAGATCTAATATGGACCATGGGATAAAGAAGATCAATGGTGGAGGTTAGTCTGCTAAATCTGGGCCATTTAAAAGGATGTCCCTACACCAGAACTATAACAGATTGGCCGAAAGATGAAGCATCGAGAGTTTCCAAGAAGATCAAACCAGAGGCAGTTGCAGATCGATGGTGGCGCTCTACTCCCAAGAAATATCTATGGAAGTGCATGATCTAGAATGTTCTGAACTGTAGTTCTAATGAGCGACCAACAAGTTGCAGAGAACCCGTGCTGCCATGGCAGTTTCCCTTTCAACGGATTTCTCGGAGGTCTGACCAATGAGCTAATGCCAGCTAAGTTCTTTGTTGAGCTGTTGTAACAAGATTTGATGTATTGTTTCTTGATTTTTAATATGAAAAACTATAAGTAGAGGTCGAACCCTCATTTTGAAGGGTCGGCTCTAGCGTGTTTGCCTGTACCATTGTAAATATTTTTGAAGAGCTGAATGAAAGGAGCAATACATTGATCTTCGCCTCAAGGTTGCATTTCCATGCTTGATGTCAGAGGTTCGGATTTCATAGTTGTATTTCTGTGAATACTTAGATGGTTAGTTTGTGCCTATCTTGGATTACTAGTTGTTATGAGTAATTGAAATCTGCTTTGAAGTTTGTTCTGTGTTATTAGTAAGTACATTTCTGTAAAATCTAGTTTTGGTGAATTCTGCTATTTGGATTATCATTTCTTGGATATTGAAATTGCTTGCTATAACATTTCTCTACTATGCTTTAATATCTAAAATGAGCTATCTTGGGATAAGGGTTGATCTGAATGTATGTCTTTAATATGGTTTTTGGGAAGCTTTTTATGGTGATGCAATGTTGTTAACCTATCCATCCACTGATATCTACATCTCTCTAACCCTAACCTTCTCTTACCCTAAACTCCAAGCCCTAATTGAGCATAATTGTGTCAACAATATGCTAAGTTGACAAGGAACCAACCTACTCTGGAGGTTGGATCAAAAACCCTATTTTGGTCCTTCCAATGTTGAGTGTTGAGCTGCAGCTATCGGGTGCAAGCCTAAACAGAAAGTAGGAAGATAGACAATCGCAGTATCAAGTAAAACTTGGTGCAATTCAGTGCCCAATAGTTTTTGGCACGCCGGTGGGACCGTTCACAAGGAACACGAAACCCATCTAGAAGAGTTATTATTATCTCATCCCGAAGGAATCAAGATTTGGTGAATTGTCTTGACCTTATTAGCGGAGAAAAGAAAGTTCACCTAGCGACTCCCTGGTCAGAAGACCCTAAAAAAGTATTGTAGACCAGTACCCTTTCATGTATACCAGGTATTATAAGAGGAACAACCCCGATTATTTCTTTCATTGTGAGTTACCTCAGAGAGGGGCTATTGTTATCAAAATTTTAGATCAAGATTTTATTGAAGAAGAAGAGCTTCTAGAAGAAAACCCAACAGTTCCCCCAAGAAGACCTACAACCAAAAATATGGCACAAAATGTGGCTCCCAATCAACCACTACAGAAGTACCCTAATTGGGATTCAACTGGGCCCCTTAGATTAGCACAAATGGATGCCATTCCTCAGGCTGTATCTAAGGCAACCCCCACATATGATGGATTTGGGGAAATTAGCTTTTGTGCACCTGCCAAGATATTCTAAATGCTAGGAAGCAATCCACAACATAAAAGAAGAAAATATTATTGTCAAAATTCTAGCCCTGTCCTTTCATGGAAAGATATTGCATTGGTTTAGAACTCTGGAAGATAATTCTATCACTTCATGGAAATCCTTGGCTGAGCCATTCATAGAAGAGTTTAATGAATCTATTGATCCCTTTTCTCTGCTGAATCAGTTTACAACCATGCAAAAAACTCAGCAAGAAACTATCTCAGACTTTAATTTGAGATTTAGCAGAACATGGAAGAGAATTCCCCCCACTGCTAGACCAACTACTTGTTTGGCTTATATGTATTACATCCATGCCCTGGGATCAGAGCTAGGTCTGCAAACACAACAATCTGGAATTGAAACTTTCCCCCAAGTTTATAATGCAACTGTCCATGCTAAGAATATCCTGATCAATGTAGGAAGAATTCCCGCAAAGACCGTGTTGCCCTACAACTCAAAAACCAGTAGTAGCCATGAGCAATCCACAAAATCTTCCTACATGGACCCCCTTTCTTTACCATCTCCATATCCTAAGATAAATCTGATTCTTGGACCTAAACCTGTGTCCTCCATACCTTCTTTTCCCCCCCTTTCTTCTCAACCTTCTCAAGAATTGTCTGCTATTCTGGACATACAAAATACCATGAAAACTCTGAGCAATAGAATGAATTCAATGGAAAAGAGAGATCAGGAAAGGTCACAATAGAGGAGATTCCCATATGTAAACAAATATCAAAGGCCTGGCCCTAGTAATAGTATCGAGGTTAGGGTGAATGCAACATATGAAGATCCAGAATGTTCTGCAGATACCACTCTTGCAAATATCTGGTGTTTAGTATGCAACGACCCCCATGACTCACAGTATTGTGTGATGTATCAACACCATGTTCAACAAGCCATGGATCAAGCTGAAAGAAATCAGAAAGGGAGAGTTAATATGTTATGGCACCCTGATCAGATCATGGTTGGAAAAGAGTTGGAGGAAGAAAGCCCAATTGTTGTTATGACAAGGTCTGGAAACAAAGCTTTACAAGTAGACCCTTAGAATATGGGACAATTCTAGGTCCCTTCTCAAAAGAAGGTTGACTTCCCTCCTCAGAGCAGTGACACTTTTCCTATTCCCCGAGCCAAGGGAAAGGAGAAAACTGATAATTTCCCTAAAAATATGGAAAGAGTAACGGAAGGAGACAAAATGAAATCCAAGGGTGAAGAACAAGAAAGGCTCAGGTTCCCCTCTATTACCAAAATACAAAGGTTAGAGGCAACCCAAAAATACAAAAGGAGGTATGGTGAGCCAGATAGAGGACTGGAAAGACTATCCCTAACCAAGTCTGAGTATAACATTGTGGAAGAGATGAAAAGGATTCCATCAAAAGCTAGCCTATATGATACTCTTTTCATCTCGGGCCAGATTGACCTGCTTAAAGCTTCCCTCAACAAAAATCCCCAAAATAGACCAGCCACTACCATCCTCAGTATACCATCAAAAAAGAAAGAAATGACACCTATTGTTCTAAAGAACAAACCTCCCCCTTTTTATATATCCCTAAGAATGGAGGGATGGGTAGTCCAGAATTGTATGATTGATTCAGGAGCATCAACCATAGTTATGCCTAAGGCAGTCTATGAAGAAATGGGTATGGAATATACCCGGTCTTGTCCTGGAGTGTTACAGTTATATGGGACACCTATCAAGATAGTTGGGGTTATTAAAGATGTATTGATGAGGTTGCACAGAGCCCCTGAGGTGATAGTAGTACAGGAAATAGTGGTGGTGGATTTAGAACCCTATTTTGGGTTATGTCTCTCAAGAGAATTTATTGCAAAGCTAGGAGGATGTATGTATATGGATTATTCTAGCATGGTAATACCTTTCAAGGGAAAGAGGATAAGGATAACTCCTGAGAAACCAGTTGCTTATCATATTGAAAAAATTGAAGAAGATATGTGCAACCTTAACCCTTTGGAGGAATTTGAGCTAGTAGAAAACATTGAGGAACTAGACATTGAAGATGAGTTACCTTTCAAAGAATATTACAGTCAATTTGGAACTGGTATGGGTACATACAACATCACAAATGAATTGGAAAAGAAACTCCCTACTATTTCTAATCAATCCCTAAGAAACAATGAAACATGGGTTATGCACTTTGATGGTGCTAAATGTAGAAATGGTGCAGGGGTTGGTGTGGTTTTACAATCACAGTCCGAAGGAACGAAGAATTTTTCTTATAGACTGACATGGTCATGTACCAACAATGTTGCAGAATACGAGGCTTTGTGCCTTGGATTAATGCAAGCTGAAAGCATGGGCATCAATATTTTGAACATATATGGTGATTCTGAGTTAATAGTACATCAGGTAAGGAATAAGTGTAGCAATAAGCACCATTACTTAAAGGCTTACAGGAATAGAGTATGGGACCTAATGGATTCATTTGATGCCCTGAACCTAAATTTTGTGCCTAGAGAAGAGAATCACCTGGCAGATGCATTGGCAACAAAGGGAGCTAATTTCAATCCTCCTATGGATTTTGGGACTAAGAAGACCAAGGGAATTAAAATGGTTTTCAGACCTGTAGTGCCGGATAAGCAAATATTCTGGCAGGTTTTCGAAAGTGATGAACAGATTCTAGACTTTATGATAAAAGAAGCATGCCTCACAACTATCCAAGAGGAAGACTTGGAGGAGATAGATCATCAAGACTTCATCCAGTTGAGAAACAATCATATCCCAAGGGGATTGGTCACCCTTGAAAGTTTATTCGATAATGAAGATAGGAAGAAGGTTGGAGCTATGAAGGTTGGTGAGAAGATCTATAAGGAGGTAGAAGTTGGAATAGGAAAGAAGCTAAATATTGGGATCCAATGTTCTCCTGAGGAAGCAGAAGAAATCAAAGCTTTGTGCTTAAAATACCAAGACACTATGGCTTGGTCATATGAGGACCTTAAAGTTTATGACAAAAGGATTATCCAGCATACTATTGAGTTAGAACCTGATGCTAAACCATTCCAGAAAAATAGAGGCCTGTCAATCCAAGGATAGAAGCCATTATGAGAGAAGAACTTTTAAAGTTGCTAAAGGCTAGGATAATATATCCGATAAAACATTCCACTTGGGTAGCCAATTTGGTACCCGTAAGAAAGAAGAATGGAGATATACGCCTATGTGTGGATTTTAGAAATCTGAATCAAGCTTCCCTCAAGGATCACTATCCCCTTCCTCAGATTGACCAGATCTTACAAGTGGTAGCTGGAGCGAGAGAGATTCTCGCTATTGGATGGTTATTCTGGATATAACCAAATTTGGGTAAAAGATCAAGATCAATACAAAACAACATTTACTACAAAATGGGGTACATTTTCCTATCATAGGATGCCCTTTGGTCTGTCTAATGCAGGAGCTACATTTCAGAGGGCCATGGATTATGCCTTTGGTACACTTATAAACAAAGTTATTCTGATTTACCTAGATGACATGACTGTGTTTTCTCATGATAAAAATGATCATCTATCTCATTTGGAACAGGTTTTTCAAAAATGCAGAGAATTTGGTATTTCACTAAATCCTAAGAAGTCATTCTTTGTAGTACATGAGGGAAAACTACTAGGACATGTGGTCTCAAAGGAAGGTATGGCCATAGAGCCGGATAGAATTAGAGCAATTCTAGCTATTCCATTGCCTACTAATCAGAAGATGCTGCAGTCTTTCTTAGGTCAGATCAATTTTGTCAGGAAGTTCATTTCTGATTTTGCACAGAAGGTGAGGCCTATATCTGAACTACTCAAGAAAAAGGTAGAATTCAAGTGGACTGAGGTTAGGAAGCAAGCTTTTGAGATCATCAAGCAATCCATTTCCATAGCCCCAGTCTTGATAAATCCTGATTTCAACAAAGATTTTATTCTCTATGCTTACGGAGCTGAACAAAGTTATGCTTCGGTGCTCACCCAAAGAGATGATCAAGGGGATGAACACCCTGTATTCTTTTGGAGCCATACTTTACATGACTATCAAGTAAAATATAACTTTATTGAAAAACAAGTGTTTGTTGTGATGAAGTCACTTAAGAAGTTCAGACAATATCTGGTACAGAGCAAAACTCTGGTGTATGTGGTTCATCCAGATGTGAGAAGTTTTATCTTACAAGGTGACCTAGGAGATAAAAGGGCTGGTTGGATTACTAAGATCTAGGAGTACGACATGGAAATACACCCCACCAAGCTGGTAAGAGGTAGAGCCTTGTGCCAAGGATTGATAGATACTTCAGCATTGACTGGAGTGATAGCTTGTCAGATGACAGAAGAGGATCAAGTAGAGATTGTCCACACTCTAGATTCTGATTGGATCGAACAAATGACCAGGTATTTCCAAATTAGAATTTTCCCACCTGATCTGAATCCTTCTCAAAGAAGGAGGTATAGACTTCATGCTCTAAAATATGTATTACTTCCTGAAGGGTTGTTCAAAAGAAACTTGGATGGTATTCTCCTGAAATGTTTGAAGGAGGACCAACAAAAAAGAGTCATTGAAGAATTTCATGGAGGGTCAGTAGGTGGCCATAGCTCAGGCAGAACTACAACTTTGAAGATAATAAGAGTAGGCTATTATTGGCCTACTATGTTCAATGATGCTTTTAAAGTCACCCAGGTCTGTGATAAGTGTCAAAGGTATGTTGGAAAGATTAGAAATGTTGCATCCCCCCGAAGCCTATTCAAGTTGAGGAGCCTTTTCAACAATGGGGATTAGATTTCATAGGAGTCATAAATCCTAATTCTTCAATAGAGCACAAGTTTATCTTGATAGCTACAGATTATCTTACCAGATGGGTAGAGGCTATTCCTACAAAGAAGGCAGACCAAGAAGTTGTGATCAACTTTATGGAGAGTTTGATTTCTAGATTTGGAGTTTCGAAAGCTTTGGTGAGTGATAATGGCCCTGCTTTTATAGGAGCTAAGTACATTGAGTTTACCAACAAGTATGGCATCACTCTTAAAAATACTTCAAACTATTACCCACAAGGTAATGGACTTGCAGAATCTACCAACAAGAACCTATTAAGGATTTTGAGAAAGTCTCTGGAAGGTAACAAAAGGAGTTGGCACCTATTGCTCGACCATGCTCTATGGGCAGATAGGATTACTATTAAAAAGTCTATCAAAACTTCTCCTTATGCATTGGTATATGGAAAAGAGGCAGTATTGCCGATTCACCTAGAGATTCCAGCACTTAAGCTTGTCAGTTCAGAAGAAGAGTTAGAGGAAGATCCAATGAAAATTAGGTTGACACACTTGCTACAACTGGAAGAGAGCAGAACTCAAGCATATGATCATTTTTAGAAGCATTCATCAAACATTAAAGCATGGTTTGATAAAAAGGCCAGGTTCAGAAAACTTCAAGTAGGAGACTCAGTTCTCAGGTGGAATGTGGATAGAGCAAAGTCGGGTAAGCATGAAAAGTTTGATTCCTTTTGGGATGGTCCTTTCAAAATTGTGGAAGCAAAGGAGTCTAATGTATTTCAGTTGAAAGACTTAGAAGGAAACATACAACCAATTTCAGTGAATGGTTTCCACCTTAAGCTTTACTATATGTAAGAAATAAGCTCATTGTAACATATGTATATACATTGTACAAATATTTCCCTCTCCTTTCTGCACTTTCTATTTCATTTTCTTTCTGCACTTTGTAATTAGTTCTTTTTCGAAGAATAATAATAAAAAAAGAGAGAGAGAGAAGAAGTTTTGCAAGAAATGACTAAGTATTGGCCAGATTCATGGTAATCTTCCATCCCGCACATTGTGTTGTGCAAAACTCCCCGGAGTGGCATTCCGCCCTCAAGACCGCATGGTCGGATCCGGATTGGCGATTCCGCAAGAATGGTCCATCAAAAGAGAAACAAGAATGGCACTAATCTGGGAACCTCTCAAAGCTGGAGATAGCTAGAGCAGAATCAGGGTAAAGCCAAACAGCAAGTCCTAAGTTGACACGTGGAGGCTAAATATTGCTCGCGCATTCAATTCTAACAAACTCGCATGAGGACTGAAGAGTAGCCGAAGGGATGCGATGAGTTGGCAACACGATTTCAAAATTTGGCCAATGAGAAGGGAAGATGCCACTTTTTGAGCCGCCAAAGAAATAATGGAAAGGATGGTGAAGTGTGCCAACAAGATGTCATGTAACAACTACATTTATGGTGGATGATACGCGCATTCCAGATGATAAAAGTGATGAAGTCCTATGCGGGATTCATTTTGCAACCACTAGATTGTAGAGAAGCTTAGCAGTGTTCTGAAGCCCTCCTTGCTTACTCAGTGCATAGAATCTTACTGTTACAAAATGGCTCCTAAGAAGTCTCCCGTAGAAGCTGCAGAAGATGTCCCAAAATTCAAAACTCTGGATGAAAGAACATCTGTGCCTTACCTGGACAAAGCCAAGGCGGTAGCAGATACATAAATGACCATCTCTGAAAGAATAAAATTAAGGAGGAGCGTGAATGACAGATACAAAAAGAATGTTGCTCTATCGGTAGAAGGTAGATGCTCCATTCTCTCTTATTTGTCCTTTTATATTTGTGATTCTGTCCATCCATGTCCTGAATTGATAGCTGTGATAGTGAAATACTATGACCCACTGGCTAAGGCAGTAAAAACCAGCGAGGGAGAAACCCTTTTTAGCATCACTGCCTCTTTCTATCATGAGATTTTTGCCTTAGGGTCTGACCCATCGGTACCACCAAAACCCTTTAGAATTGTTGAACAAATGGGGTTTTATTCCACAAAGAAGTGGGCGAATGATGACGAGTCATTTAGGAATTGGGTCTATAAGCAGTTGAATACCAAACCCCAGGACGAGTTGCCTGAAGTTCCCATTTCTATAAAAAAGTTTGTAACTCCCGTTTTGTTCTCTATGTTGGCCTGCATGGAGGGTTTGGACTCTGATGAAGAGGTTCATGGTTGGAAAATTGCCGTTGCATACTGTATCTCTAATGAAAGGATGTACGAAAAGGAGGTGGCAAAAAGAGGAATAAGGGTGATTTATTTTGATTGGCCAACGTTTCTCACCCAAAGAATTCATGAACAATTAGTAAGCTTAAAGAGGGGCTCCGATGCTCCTAGATTTAGGCATTGCTCAAGCTTAGTATGGATGTTTTATGCCGCTGTGAAAGATAGAATGTCGTGGATCCCAGTCAAAGATAAAATCGATAAAGGAGAACCTATGCCAGTCTACTATTGGAAAAATCATTTAAGAAGCAGTGAGTCTCACTATAGGTTCAATTTGGAATTTCTTGGACCAGCCCTCAAAATAATGTACAAAAATTTCCCTAGGTTACCACCCCTGGCCAAAGAGGTTCTGAGGAATAAAGATGCAGAAGAAGGGGACTGGTATCTGTTAACTGAGGGAACAGTCATCAGATTATATGGTTTCATGGGTAAACCTTTTCTTTTGCCCCATTTTGTCATGGAGAGACTCTTTGCCTTAGAATATTTGAGGCAGGCAGAATACATTGACTCGAGATATGGTTCAGGGAGAAAAAGGAAGTCTTTGCTTTCCCACCGCACTTTGAGTGATATCACCATTACTAAAAAGGGGTAAAGTCAGAAAATTGACCGATACCTGGATAGGTTAGGTCTATTTTATATCCCGCAGAAGTGGAGTTATGATCCCGATGGTATTTTCACTACAAAAAATAAAACTCTGAATGGAGATAAGGCCTACAAATTTGAGAAAAGGCCCAGGGCTCATTTTGAACAGGGGAGAAACAATGATGAGACTACCTTGTTAGAGTGGAATGTTTCCAAGATGGATCAGTTACCTCCATGGTTGGATTTTTATGAGCAGATTGAAGATTTTGATCCCGACCACCAGCCCAATCATCATATTACTGAAGAGATGATTGACAAAATTAAAGCTAAAACTACAAAGAAAAACAGGCCCTCTTCCAAGTCAAAGTCGACAAAGAAAAAAGACATGTCGTCTAAGAAGGAAGCTTCAGAAGAAGTAGAAGAGGATGATTTCAAGGGACCATGGGAGGATGCCAAGATCATGGATTGGTGGCGTATGAGAGTTGAAATTGGAAAATCTGAATCTAAATTTGGAATAAAATTTGATAAAGAGTTTTCAAAAAGATATGATGAAAATATTGATACTTGGGAACTCAAGGATGTAAGGCACATTGTATTGACGGTTGAAAAACCCCAGGGTGATTCTGAATCTCTCCAACCTTCTACAGATCAAAGGACTTCTTTAAAAAATATTGAAGCATTGAGGACTTTCAATCCTACTTCTGAATAGGCGAAGATATTCCCTAAAGGAGCTAGGATGATGAGTAAAATGAAATGTTCTAAAGAAAAGGTTGTTAGTACCCTGATTATTGAAGCAAAATCTAGGCCTAAACATTTAGCTCTAGGAGCACAACCTCAAAAAAAAGTTGTTGATCAAAAAAGGAAGGGTAAGAGCATTGGAATCAAGCCACTTTCTTTTACTCCTATAATGTCAACAAAGCCACAATCCATTACTGAGCAATCTTTACCTTTCGGAGGAGTGCAAGGAGAATTATCAGGAGAAGATTCCAGAGATGAGATGGATGCTTTCCGATTAGTTCATAAAAGGGCTAAGAGAACTCTGGATATGGAAGGGAGAGAGCTTTCCAAAAGGTAGAAGATGAGTATGGAGGAAATTGTGGAAGAAGTAGTTGTTTTTGATACAAAAGGATTAGTTGAACAAGAACAACAACTTGAAAAGGGAGTTGAGCAAGAACACCCTACATCTGTAGGTGAAGGTATGGTTTCTAATCCCTCTTCTCCTTCTCATCTCCATGAATCCCCAAAAGAATTTCCCTCCCTTTCTGAGCAAGAAAATGTGGTAAATTTACCTCCTCCATCTCCCAGTTTTTCTCTCGTTCCATCAGTATCTATGGAGGTACCAGTCAGTTCTGTTATGTCACAATCCTTCTCAAACCCACCTTCCACTTCTGAGGCATCCACTTCAGTATCCACTATCATTGCACCCCCATTTTCTTTGCCACAATCCATGGGACACTACGTTCCAAGTTCATCCATCCCTTCTACTATCAGTACTGTCCCCATTTCTCTGAATTTACCTATGTCCACAACAATGGTAGTCATAGAATCTACCATTGTAATAGAGGTTGTTGTCAATGTATCTCCACCCCCATCAATAGCAAATCAGTCCACCCTTATGTTTTTAATGTCGTTATCTCCTTTGGCTACTGATATTTCAAGGTCTATTGTTGTATCAAAAGAATAGATAACTACTCAGAGTATAAATGACTATTGGGCAGAGAAGCTTACCAGGCCTTCCAGTAGAATGGTCATGACAAGGAAAAGTATGTATGTTAACCCTATCACTAGGCAAAGGATTTCAAGATCTTTGATTCCATAAGTAAGCAAACCTAAAAATGAAATGACTGCTCAAGATTATAAAGTAGAGGAAATCATAGAAGATATCGACAAGCTTCCTACTGAAGATGAGTTAGGGATGGCCAAGGCTCACTTGGATACCTTTTATGTAAAGACTGATATAGCAAAAGATAAGGTAGAAAAGTTGAAACAACAAGTTGAAAAGCTTAAGAAGGGCCTCCATGATCAGAAAGAAGTGGAGAAAGTTCTGAGGAAAGAGGCTAAGAGTTGGCAGGAAAGGTTCCAGAAAGCTAATGAGTTGAAAGACTAGTTGGAGGAACAAAAGAAGTTGAATGAGCATCAAGCCAAAGAAATTCAAAATTTAAAACATCAGCTTCATATTGAGAAGGCCAAGTCCATTGGATTTTCTAAAGATAGTTTGAAAAATATCAAGGAGGAATTGCTTTCTGAAATTCAAGAAAAATGTTCAGGCCTTCAACTTATCATTGATTACTTGAAAGATGCCAGCCAATTGCTATCTGCCATTCAGAAGGACTTAGATCAGATCACTGGAGAGTTACAGCCTATGGTGATTCCAATAGAATGAATGTACATATTGGTTTATAGTAGGCTCAGTGATGCCGCTAAACCAATTCCTAGTAAGGAATGGAATATAGCTAGGGTAGCCTCCAAGATAGTAGTAAAAAAGCATAGGGCAGCTCAAAAATCTTGGTTGTTGTTTGACAGAATAGATAGGGGGATTAAAGAGATCATTGAATTAAATGAGGAAATGATTAAGGTCAATTTTAGAGGACTTTGGAAGGAAGATCACAACTTGTTATCTATGGAAGAAGTCCAGCAAAGCATTAAAGATAGCTTACAGGATGAGGCTGGAATCGGTTCATTAGAAGAGCCACTATCTCAAGAACAAGTTGCTAAGCTAATTATGAGCTACGCACGCCTAAGAGATCTCATGGAAGATCTAGTGATTAGAGGAAATGCTGCTGATTATGAGGATGTGGAAGAATTACAATACATTTATAAGTAGCTTAAAGAAACATCAAATCCTTCTGAGCAAGCCTGGAAGCAGGCTCTTCAATATTTAGAATCAATGATTCAAGTGTTCGGAGACACCTTTGGCAAAGATAATCAGGAAGTACAGACTCCTGGAGAGGATGAAGAGGAAGAGGTTGTAGAAGAATGAGAATAATATTGAGTAGTTACAGGCTCGGGAGGGGCTCATGCTTAAGACATTCTATGTTTGTACATATAACATCATTTTTGTATTTCTTTTTTTACCTTGACAATTGTCAAAAATAAGCAATAAAGGTATGAAGTCTACAGAGCAACATTTTTGTGTGAAGGTATTCTTTGAAATAAAGCCTTATAAAGGAGGTAGAGTTGTGTATAGTTTTGGAAGACAGTAATAGTACTGATATTATGGACACAAGTCTATGGCCGAACAAGTGGGTTTTATGATGTTTTTGGCATGGTTTCTATATGAACCTTTACCCTCTAAGTAGAATTTGTGCTTTCAGAGGGTAAGGTTTGTATGGAAGTTATTCCTTAAAACATATCTTCAAAAATCAGTTTTGTTTTGACTCCTAAGGCCCAATGGATAAGACTCTGGATTCGATTGGCTTTGCAAGAAAATCCACCCGGGAGGCTCCAGAATGTAGGCCCAAAATGGCCACATACTTAGTAAAATTTTGTATAATTTTTACTAAGTGATAAAACCACCATTCCACTCCGAAACAAGGTTGATAAGATGAATCCACTCAATAGTCATGCAATTTTGCTTGTTTAAAATGATTCTGGGGAACTCCATTCCGGGTCTGGATTGAAGAAGGATTACAAAATCCACAAAAGTTTGTGAAAGGTGGTGACGTCAATAGAAAAAAAGTGTGGAATGGCCCTTTTGCATATACCCAATTCTGGAAACTCTTTTGGTTCTCCACCCCGGATTAGCATTATCCTCAAATCCACAAAAGTCTCAAGGAGATGATGATGTAAGCAACAGAAAAGTGTGGATTGACAATCCAAAGAATGAACGAGTCTTTTTCTATCCAAAATGAAGATAAGGCGGAATGGTAGAATGATGTAAGAACTTGACTCCGGATCCGGACTAAGGAAGATGCTCATTCTATCCATAATGGAATCTACAAAAGTTATAAGGAAGAGGTGACATCATCAACATTTTAATGCGGATTGGAAAAATATAAAGGCCCTAGAGCGGATTCAAGGTTTGAATTTCCAAGATCCAGATTGGATGTTCTACTGCTAAGTAAAATGACATCATCCAACAGATGGGATTTTAGCTTATACCGGATCTAATATGGACCATGGGATAAAGAAGATCAATGATGGAGGTTAGTCTGCTAAATCTGGGCCATTTAAAAGGATGTCCCTACACTAGAACTGTAATAGATTGGCTGAAAGATGAAGCATCGAGAGTTTCCAAGAAGATCAAACTAGAGGTAGTTGTAGATCGATGGTGGTGCTCTACTCCCAAGAAATATCTATGGAAGTGCATGATCTAGAATGTTCTGAATTGTAGTTCTAATGAGCGACCAACAAGTTGTAGAGAACCCATGCTACCATGGTGGTTTCCCTTTCAACAGATTTCTCAGAGGTTTGACCAATGAGCTAATGCCAGCTAAGTTCTTTGTTGAGCTATTGTAACAAGATTTGATGTATTGTTTCTTGATTTTTAATATGAAAAACTATAAGTAGAGGTCGAACCCTCATTTTGAAGGGTCGGCTCTAGCGTGTTTGCCTATACCATTGTAAATATTTTTGAAGAGCTGAATGAAAGGAGCAATACATTGATCTTCGCCTCAAGGTTGCATTTCCATGCTTGATGTCAGAGGTTCAGATTTCATAGTTGTATTTCTGTGAATACTTAGATGGTTAGTTTGTGCCTATCTTGGATTACTAGCTGTTATGAGTAATTGAAATCTGCTTTGAAGTTTGTTCTGTGTTATTAGTAAGTACATTTCTGTAAAATCTAGTTTTGGTGAATTTTGCTATTTGGATTATCATTTCCTGGATATTGAAATTGCTTGCTATAACATTTCTCTGTTATGCTTTAATATCTGAAATGAGCTATCTTGGGATAAGGGTTGATCTGAATGTATGTCTTTAATATGGTTTTTGGGAAGCTTTTTATGGTGATGCAATGTTGTTAACCTATCCGTCCACTGATATCTACATCTCTCTAACCCTAACCTTCTCTTACCCTAAACTCCAAGCCCTAATTGAGCATAATTGTGTCAACAATATGCTAAGTTGACAAGGAACCAACCTACTCTAGAGGTTGGATCAGAAACCCCTATTTTGGTCCTTCCAATGTTGAGTGTTGAGTTGCAGCTATCGGGTGCAAGCCTAAATAGAAAGTAGGAAGATAGACAGCCACAGTATCAAGTAAAACTTGGTGCAATTCAGTGCCCAATAGGTACCATCGAAGTTGTTACTAGACAACAAGCACAAAATTCTCAAACACAAGATCAACATCAAAATGATAAATCAGCTCCATTCATATTAAAAGCTCCTACAAAAGGGAATAATACATCAAGTACACAACCAAAACCTCCTTATGATATTAATGAGCAGCTTGCTAACATTACAACAAGGATTTCTCTCTTGGATATTTTAAGGACTTCTTCTATACATAGAGAAGAATTGATGCATACATTGAGTAAAATGATGGTACCACAAGATATACAACCTGAGGCTATTATAAATACTATTATGCCTCATGAAATAGATTGTATTGATTTTCGATATAGAGATATTCCTCTTCATAGTATGCATAAAGACAATCCTTTATATATTACAACATTGATTGGAGATGTAGCAATCAAAAGAGTTCTAATTGATAATGGTTCATCCCTAAATATTTGCACTTTTGATTTCTACCAAATATTTGGATTTAGAAGTGATGAAATGAAGAGAACTGATATGATCATCAAATATTTTAATGATGAGATGCAAGAAACATGTGGAGTTATATCAATTCCATTGCAGGTTGGTCCAAGAACTTTGGATATGACTGTGTTTGTTGTACATTGCCCTACATCATACAACATACTCTTAGGTCATCCCTGGATCAACGCAATGAGAGTTGTACCTTCCACCTTGCACCAATGTGTTAAATTTGAATTTAAAAATCAATTGGTTACCATTCATGGTGATCCTAGACCATTTGACATGTGTGCTTTGGTAGAACCGATTGGGATTCAATTTTGCCCCACTTTGTCTACCACTCACCCTAATTCAGTTGCATCTTCTAAACATGCAAAAATCTCACCTCAACCATCATCATATTCACCTCCATTAATTATATCTCCATATTTATCACCTACATATTTAACACCTCTATCTTCAAACCCGCCATCACAACCTACACCTCCATCTTCTACACAACCTACACCTCCATCTAGTTCTACATCCACATCTTCTGAACCTACATCTTCTTCATCTACATCAACATCTCTTCCATCTACATCTACACAATTTATATTTACAACATCTAAAACTGTAGAAGATACTCCTTCTACTTCATATTCTCTTACAGATGAATATTTACCCAATTTATCCATAATTCTCACAACATCAGAAGAAGAAAAATTCTCCACGTAAGATTCTCTTGCCTTAACTCAATTACCACCATCTCCTCGGACATTGGGCTTGCCACAACCTATGGGAAGCATATACCATGTTGGGAGTTGTGCGTTTATTTATAAGGGATATGATTGGGGTAGAATAAGACCCATGACTATCATAATTGATCATGATGGATTTGCTAGGTGTTATTTTTTTGATAAATATGAAAAATCAAAACCTATGATGCTTAAATTAGGATATAAAGGTAAAGGTTTAGGACCTTTCCAAAATGGTATAAAAGAACCCTTAGAGATAGAAGAATGGCCTGCCAGATGTGGAATAGGCCTTTTTCCTAGGAAGTGTCAACCATTCCCATTTGAGGATGATGAGCATTTAATCTCATATCAAGACTACCTAGATCAACAAGAATACCTTAAACCTATGGGTAGGATGTTTTCTTGTAATATGTTATCCATAGCTTATCCAGAAATGATTGTTGAACCAGATGAACAATTGGAAGGAGATATCTTCCATGACATTTTTGTTGAAGAAATATTACATAATGGGTTTTATTTTGATGGATCTATACCACGTATAGCCCATCTGGATGCTATAACCCCTCAAGAAGAATTAGCCAAGTTAACCTTGGAAGAATTACAAGAAATGGGTGTTTCACCCGCTCCACCTAATTTTGAAAGAGATCTAAATATTGAAGTGGAAAATGTTTTGGAAGTCAATATTGGTACGGAAGAAAACCCTCGCATAGTCAAGATTGGATCAGAATTAAGTGAAGAAAAACAAAAATAGTATATTGCATTTCTCACAGAGTATAGTGATGTATTTTCTTGGACATATGCAGATATGCCTGGCTTAGATCCTTCTGTGGTTATGCACCATCTAGTAGTGCATCCGGATGCGAAACCAGTTAAACAAAAACTTAGAAAGATGCATCCCAAGGTTGCTCTACTAGTCAAAAGTGAGTTGCAAAAACTCTTAGATGTCATTTTTATCCAAGCCATTGACTATGCTGATTGGATTTCTAATGTTGTTCCAGTAACTAAGAAAGAAGCTACTAAGATCAGAGTTTGTACTGATTTTAGAGACATAAATGTTGCATGCCCTAAAGATGATTTTCCTCTTCCTAATATGGATCAAATCATTGATTTTACAGCTGGAAGTGGAATGTTATCCCTTATGGATGGATTTTTAGGATATAATCAAATTAGAATAGCTCCTGAAGACCAACCTAAAACAACTTTCATCACCCCTTGGGGGACATTTTGTTGGAAGGTAATACCTTTTGGTTTAAAGAACGTAGGCACAACATATCAGAGAGCTATGACATACATATTTCATGATATGATGTATGATATTCTACATGATTATGTAGATGATATCATAGCTCGCTCAACTAAAGAGGATGATCACATAAATGATTTAAGAAAAGTATTTGATCGGTTAAGAGAATACCTTATCCATTTAAACCCAGCTAAATGTGTATTTGGAGTAAAATATAGGAAATTATTAGGAGTTATTGTTTCTATGCGAGGCATAGAGATAGATCCTTTAAATATCAAGGCTATCCATGATATGCCACCTCCTAAAAACATATCAGAATTAAGAAGCTTACAAGGAAAATTACAAGCTATTCATCGCTTCATTGATAAATTGGTAGATAGAACAGAACCTTTTCTTAAATTACTCAAGAAAAACATTTCTTTTCAATGGGATAAGGAATTTCAAGAAGATTTTGATAGCATTAAACAATATCTTCTCAACCCTCCAGTGCTTGTTCCACCTAGACCAGATTGTCCTTTCATTTTATATATTTATGCTTCGAAACTTGCACTTGGAGCTATGTTGGCTCAAATCGATGATGAAAAGAAAGAACGAGCCACATATTATATAAGTAGAACTTTAATAAGTTATGAAACAAGATATACTCCATTAGAAAATCTTTGTCTAGCAGTTGTGTTTTCTACACAAAATTTGCGTCATTATATGCTTAGTCAAAAAACATATGTCATTGCTAAATCTGATCCATTAAGGTACTTGATGAGTAGACCTTACTTATCAGGATGCACAACTAAGTGGGTTCTGGCTCTCAGTGAGTTTGAACTCACATTTATCGGCCAAAAATCCATAAAAGGCCAAGTTATAGCTGATCAGTTAGTTGTTGCACCTTTAGAATCTACTCATCCCCTCACCATTGAGTTCCCTGATGAATGCCTCAATCTAGAGGAAGATCATTCTGAAACATGGTCTTTATATTTTGATGGAGCTCGATGCATGAGTGGTGTCGGTGCAGGTATTATTTTAATATCTCCTCAAAAGCACCTCATACCTTTATCTTTCAAATTGCAATTTGCTTGCACTAATAATACTACTGAATATGAGGCTCTAATTCTTGGATTACGAGCCACCCTAGCATTAAAAATAAAATATTTATTAGTTTTCGATGATTCTCAGCTTGTGATAAATCAAATCAATGATGTTTATCAGACACGAGATGAGAAAATTCACCCTTATAAATCTTATGTCCTTCAATTAATATCATTATTTGAAAAAGTCACTTTAGAAGCTATTCCTAGAACTAGTAACCGTGCTGTCGATGCTATGGCTATGACTGCTTCTCTGTTGCCTTTGGAGTTGGATGACGAATATGCTACTATCATTATTCATCGACTCCAAGAACCCACTTCTGCTAAGTCATGTCTAGAACCATTAGATGTGTTTCTAATCAATGAAACTACTCCTGAGCCTTGGTATATAGATATCTTCAACTTTCTCCAAAAAGGAACCTTCCCTGAAGGGCTAGATAGAAACCAGCGTAGGCTATTACGTAAGCGAGTTGTTCACTTCGTAATTGTTGGTAATAATTTATATAGAAGATATTTTGAGGGCATATTGTTAAGATGTCTTAACCTAGAAGAGTCTAAGAAAGCTTTAAGTGAAGCCCATGATGGATCTTGTGGAGGACACTTTAGTGGTAGTGCCATTGCTAAGAAGCTCCTTAGGATAGGATATTTTTGGCCTACCATGGAAAAGGATGCCAATGATTATGTGCATCATTGCGACAAGTGTCAAAAGTATGCTGACCTTGTCCATGCTCCTGCTCAAGAACTCCAAGCCATATCATCTCCTTGGCCCTTTTCTAAATGGGGTCTAGACATTATTGGTAAAATAAATCTTGTTTCATCTGATGGTCATAAATTCATAATAACTGCAACTGAGTATTTTACGAAGTGGGTAGAAGCTATACCTTTAGCTTCTTGCACGGGAGCTCAAGTTTCCAAATTCATTCTTAATCAAATCATTTGTAGATTTGGAATCCCATCAAATCTTATTTTAGACAATGGAACTTGTTTTAAGAACAAATATGTTAAAAAATTATGTCAAAAATATAAAATTCAACATCGTTGGTCTACTCCCTATTATCCACAGGGTAATGGCCAAGCTGAAGCATCTAATAAAACTCTAATTAAAATCCTTAAAATATTGGTTAATAAATCAGGTCGTGACTGGCATGTGCAATTATATCCTACCTTGTGGGCTTATCGAACTAGTATTCGTACTCCCACTGGCGCTTCACCTTTTGTTTTGGTTTATGGCACTGAAGCTGTTTTTCCATTCGAGCTAGAAGTTCCTTCTTTAGCTCTTTTACTTCAAGATGTTGAAGTAGGAGATGAATATCACGCTGGCAGACTTAGTCAGCTGGAACTTCTAGATGAAAAATGCATTCATGCTTTAGAGCACCTTCGTGCCTATCAAGACAAACTTAAAAGAGCATATTCAAAGAAAGTTCATAATCGATCTTTTGAAATTGGTGATCTAGTCTTAAAAGAAAATCAGAAAAATACTAATGCAAGAAAATATCTTAAAGGAAAATTCCAACCAAATTGGCTTGGACCATTTATCATCACTGCTAAATTTGGATCAGGTGCATATAGATTGGCTACCTTGGATGGAAAATATCTCAAGGAACCCATGAATATTATGCATCTGAAAATATATTATGCATAAAACCAAAAAGTCTCATCATTGTACATAGTTGTAAATAATTTTCTCATGCATTTCAATATATTATCAAAAACAACCAAAAAATTACAAAATCTGAAAATCTACAAAAATATATATATATTCCAAAGCATTATTAGATCATTATCTCTGCATCTATTATCTGCTAAGATTGCAAATTATATTTTAGTTTACTTCAGATAAATTCACAAGTTATCTTGAACCACGCACTAAAATTCACATATTTAATAAATTTTGATTTCATTGTTTTGATTATAAATCTCTCTTGTACCAAAGAACACTATTACTTCATTAAATAATTTTGAGTTTTGAGAATGATCTTGCTACTTTTTGAACCAAGAACACACTTTTACATCTTAAAATGATTTGTTGCAAAATTCGACAAAGTGATTCTACATAGTAAATCTTAATACCTTAAGTGAAAAAATTTCCTTGCTATCCTATCATGTGCATGGTCTAGAATACTGAGAAATTGGCAAAAGGACAAGCTCCTCCCTACCCAAATAAAATCCCTTGCTCTACGTCTAATCTGAGCAAGTACCCCAAAAAGAAAAGAAAAGAAAAAATAAAGAAAAGAAAGGAAAGAAAAAAAGGAAAGAAAAACAAGAAAAATGTTCCAAAGCAATAAAATCCCCTTGTTCAGAAATGGACAAGAAATCCCTATTCTATAAATATGAAGAAAATAAGGGGGTATTGAACTTGAATCCCTGGAATTTCTCAGTTATTCGAAAACCATGAGGTAAGCCCCATAACAGGTGATTTGTGCCCAACTTGCTTGACATTGGGTAATTCCTTTCACATGGTGATATGTCTATCACATTAGTAACCTTTCTTTTGTACAGACCAATGTCCGCATTTGGATTAGCTAGCTTTTGGTAATTTGATTTACATAGTAGTTCAGTACCAATGCATGCACAAAATCATGGTCAAATGAACATTTCACTTGCACACACATTGGTTCATTTAAGTTCGCTTTATCATTAACTCACTCAAAATCGGTAAATTAACCTCACTAAAGCACACACATTTGTTACTTGAGAGATTTTGTATCATCATAACAATCAAAATAAATAATGAATTCACACATTCACACATTGGTTCTAGATAAATTTGAATTTGTCTTTGAAATAAGTTAAAATATTTCTTTGGAATTTTGTTAGATAATTAATTTCAATCCTTTGCATTAGTTCTTACAAATTATTTTATCATCATAGCACAATAATTTATCTCAAATAATATTGCAAAATTAAACATAATCATCATGCATTTCATTTTGATTTTCGTGATGATGGTATAGTTCCTAAGTAACTATTTCTCTTCAAATTTCACACTTAGGAATTTTATGCCTAGCGCAAGTCATCTTTCTAATTTTTCATGCCCAAAATTATTCCATATATTTTCATAAAAATTACATAATATTTTTGAACATGTGACACAATGATTTATCTTACATTACTTTGCATTTTAAAAGAATACAAATAATTTCATATCATCATACATTTCATTTTGATTTTCGTGATGATGGTATAATTCCTAAGTAATTGTTTCATATAATTTCACACTTAGGAATTCTATGCTTAGTGCAAATCATCCTTCAAATTTTTCATGCTTCGATCAATATATTTCACAAACATTTATCGAACACATTGTTCCAAAACAACATCAAACATCTTCTTTTCATCATAAAAGCCTTAAGATTATTCTTAAGCATACGACCATTTTTTAGCAATATCAAAATATTCCTCACAAACAGGATTAGCTTCATGACTTAGCGAGTCTTGAACTCCACCAACAGTCACATAACAACACAACATCCTTCGAGGTCTATTGCTAAATTTATCATCACTCCAAAACACATTTTCAAAAACACATCTTCAAAATCAAATCATTTTACTTAATTCATTTATGTTATTTAAGCATGATTAATAACATCTCATAAACACCAAAACATGACCATCCAAAATTAAAATGCAAAGTAATCAAAACAAAATACATGAAGTCACATAGAGACAAAATATCCATATATATATATATATATATATAAAATCCATATACAAAAATAAAGTTAGACTGATATGCCACAATCCTCAAAAATTGGCATACTCAGTCAAATACACCATACAAATATACAAATATCTAGGCTCACTCCCTAGAAGCCCTAGAGCTCTGTGCATCATCATCTCTACCAGGGGGTGGAGGTGGTGGTCGCATCTCCCATTAATTTTTCAGGAAAATGAGTTACTTTTTCATTTTACTTTTCTTATTTATTTCATCTTACTCCTAATTTTTGAGTTTTTACCCAAACGTCAATTTTGGTATAAAAACTCGAAGGGGGTACCATAAACATCATATTTCGAAACAACTTGCATAAAAACTTAAAATCGTTAACAAAAATTGCAATAAATTTTTACTTTCTCGTAAAGCGTGTCACACTTTTCTTTAACGCAATTTTCTTTCGAAACTACGCTAAAGAGGGGGCAAAATGTAGCACCTTAAATTTGACCCATTTGCATGAAAACATAAAAAATTGTAAAAACATCATATTTGCATTTATTACCATGGAATTTGTGCTTCATTGACGAGATCGTACTACGATCAACGAAATCATAGTATGACCTCCGAAATCGTAGCACTATTTCTGTCTTACGATCCTTGCGATCATCATACGATATTGCAGATCGTAATACGATCTTGCCCTGAAATAAAAAATTTAAAATTGGAAAATGATAAATTTAGTTTAACGATTTTTAACCCCGACTGTGTAACTGCATAGAAAATAGGAGATCGGATCCATTCGGTCTTGCTCAGCTTAGAAGGAGTTGCAACAAATTCAACCTCCTCCCTATTCTGGATGCTCCTCCCAGCTTATTTAACCAAACCCCCTACTTCTAAATTTCCCCTGGCTCCTTGCACTTTAGAAAACTTCGCATAATTTTGCATCCTAGCTCTGGTTATTTCATTATTTGCTTGCAGGATCGGAGGACATTGTTGCAGGATCGAAGGACTTTGTTGTAGATCGAAGGTTACGATATTGCGATCATAGTATGATTTTGCGAGTTTGGGATACGATCATGCTCAAAAGGCTACGATCTCACCTGCAGTTGGCTTGGGGGCAACCTCAAGCTCTGGTTTGCATATTCTGCTATTTATTTAGTTGATCTACATTGCATTTAGCATTCTTTATCACATAAAGCATTAGATTTAATCATTTGCATTCTTGGAGTTCACCTAATTTCATATAATTGCATATTTCATATATTGCAATACATTAATTCATCAATGCATATCATTATAGTTATTTAAGTGTATTCATTTAATCCTAGTTAAGCTTGCAATCATAAGTAAATCTCTAGATTTTCTATTTTATATCCCCTATACATGAATCTATTGTTGTCTGTCAAAATTGGATCTGTCTGTCCCTATTCGTAATATGATCTCGTAGATCGTAATACGATCCTACAGGTTCGTAGTACGATATTGACCTACTGCGTATGATCTGGACTGCATACAAAAATTAGAATCTTCATCAGACATCCGGATACAGGTAAGAGTTTAAAACTATTTTTTTAGTATTGCACTGTATTTTGCATTCTATTTTTCTATTGTTTGTTGTCTGCATTTGAATTAAAATTGCATATAGGTTAGATTAATTGCATATTGGCCAAACTTAGGTGTATGTGCAATTTGATCAAAACAAACACATCAAAACAAATCCCAAACCTAGGCTCGAAAACTGCCACAAAATGTTTCTTGGTGAACCCAACCCATTCGTCAAAAAATCACCATAAGAGGGTACGAACTCAAGTACCTCTCCTCTGAGGTGTAGGCCATCCATTCTCCCATTCCCCTCTAAGGCACGGATCCATCAGCCTTGAGGAAAGGAGTGCAAGAATTTTTGGGCTACATCCTACTCAGTAATGGATTTTACTTTGGATGCTTCTAAGGAGAGACCTGGATGGTAAACCAAAGGTGGTTCTTCTGTAACCATTGTTGCAGGCCAATTACCCCTCCATGAGTATGAAGGGTTTGGGTGATAGGGGTTCCAATAGACATCATCCCAAAGACTAAGGTTTAGGTGATCTAGAGATATAGTTAATAACTCATCCTAACTTCTAATACGATAACCTAGACAAAATCTATCAGTCAATAATTGGTATTGTGGCTGATACAGAGTTGTATACCCTTGCTCAAATAAACCTGGACCATAACCATACCAATGGTAATGATAAAAATAATGAAGGGCATACTCTGGGTTTGATAGATAATGAAAATTTATGATAAAAGGTCCATCATCATCTTCTTCTATGGGTGAACAATCTATGAGTTGATACAAACCTCCATAAATGAAATTTGTTTTATTGGGTGGTACCACCATCCCAATATGAAAGTGATGAGATTGAGGTTTACCCATATCTTGTGTAGATTCTATGATTGGTGTAAAAGTTACATTCTACACCAAGTACTCAGCTAACCTAGAATTGACTAGGTGAATCATCACTTGTAGTGCATATAATTTAGTTAATGACATAGGTAATGCATGTTGAGGTACCTCCTTGACTACATTTTGTGAGTTTTCCTCCTCCATAAGATTTAAAATCTTGGTGGTTGCTATGTTAGGGATTTATCTAGACTCTTTTTCACCCAATACTCCCTGCACATTATGGTTGTTCCTTAGCCATGTTGATGTTGTAGGCTTATCAGAAGTAGCCATTGTGTTTGAGGTTGGTTACGATGCCAATGTAGAAGGATTAGTGTGCACTACCTTTGACTTACCCACTAAATGTTTGATAGGAGACGTAGGTCTAATATCCATATGGGTATATGGGAGGATGAAGTCTCTTGACAAGTCAACCTAATTGACATATTTGAATAGCTCTTCATCTGAAGGGACCACATGTACTTGTCCCTCATGCACATATTTGATACATTGGTGCAAAATCGAGGGGATGCAACACATGTCCCTTATCCACAACCAGCCTAGGAGAATTTTATACTACATAGCACCCTCTAGCACATGATACATCACAGGGATGGTATTTAGTCCAACCTAAATAGGGAGGATTATTGTACCTACTGTCAAGCACAACGTATCACTGAAAGCTCGTAGTGTGAAAGTTTAAAGTACGATATGAGACTTAGGTAACTTCAAGTGTCCTAATACCTTTGTGGTTATTATCTTGATTTATGATACTATGTCAATAAAAACCTACTTGAAAGTAGTTTGGTTCACACATGTAATTATGTGTAGTTGTAGGTCCGCTATAGCAGTGGAAACCATTTTGATTTCATGATCATAAAATCGGATCATAAGTTCCTGGAACTGCTACACATGCCCCACAAAATTTGTGAATACTTCAGGATCTTGGGATTGAACTTCAATATCTCTTAAGATTCCCATTAGTGTCTCCCTATACCTAGGATACTACTATATGATCTCATATATCAAAAAACATTTTGAGGCTATCTGTAGACTCTGGATGAGTCTATTCCTTATTGTTACCACTAGTCTTGTTGGTGGGCCTAGCAATGGGTTTTTAGCTAGCCTTTGTTGAGGCATAGATTGAATTTTTATGGGTGCTACAAGAAGATCTAGTTGGTTTTACATCCTATTTTTTATGCTAATAAATCCTTGTGTAGGTGACTCAATCCGCACTTGGTTGACTTGTCTAACATTGTTCCTTGGTAGCTCATGGTTTTGTAAAAGATCTTTGAAGATTTCCATATTTTTATTGTCCAGTTTCAAGTGGTTGTCAATTAACAGATCATTCCTATTGATCATATTTTTTATCACATATTTAAAATCATGGCACATTTTGATATCATTCCCCTTCTGTCGATGGTATGGGTAGTAAGGATTTTCTCTAAACCCTTTAGGTTTAGGATGGTTGGGATCTAAGAGCTGCACTTCAAGCAATCACAGTACCTTAGCCTCACATAATTGATTGAATATTGATGTCAAAGTCTCAGAAAATAGCATAAATTTATGATGTGGATGATGCTCCTTATCTTTACCTTGCTTTTTATTTTACATGTTGTATTGCGTTGGAGGTGGTTGTGCTTGATTGTTTTGTGGTTGTTATATTTTATCCCCATTTTGAAGGTTCAACATGACTTGATTCACATGTGCAAGCTTGTCCTGGTAATTCTAATTCTTTGTGTTCTTGTTGTTCTATTCCTTTTTTTTTCGGAGTTCCAAGTCACCTTCTTGCAACTTGATATCCTCTATGACTTTGGCTTGCACCAAGGCCTCTTCAAATGTTTGGTATTGCTACAACTATAATAGTAGTGAAATGTGCTTCATGTAGCTCTTAGTAAACATTTGGGTCAACTCTGTAGTTGGAATGGAGAATGGAATTTTAGCCATCAATTTCCTCCATCTATTGCCATGGTCTATCACTGGCTCATCATTGAATTGCTTTAGAGCAACTAGGTTGGACAAATTGGTCTTCTTCTTGATGCCAAATGAAAAGTATTCAAGAAATGCATTTACTAGTTTTTTGAAGTTGGTAATGTGATGCCTCTTCAATTGATTATACCATTCTAAGGCTAGTCCTACAAGGGTTATCATAAAAGTTCTTAGCGATAATGCATCATTACTCTAAATATAGAAACATAGATTCATGAAACTAGTCACATGTTCTTGTTCGTCATCATCACCCTTGAATTTTTCTAGCTTAGGCATCTCAAAATATTTGGGATACACAGGGCTAGGGATAAAAGGGCACAAGGGATTATTATGAATCTTTTTCAGTGTAGGCTTTTGATAAGCCATCCCTAGTTTCTCAATAGCTTTGAACTTTTCATCTAGGGCTCTATAATATTGAGGATAAGATTTCCTCTTCTCTAAGTGACCTTTGTGGAGCTAGTGGAGGTAAGTTTCTCTTAGCCCGAGGTGGATGATTATTCTCACCATCCACATCTATAGAGGATGTCTCATGATATTTTTGATCTTGCTCATACCCCTTTTATTCTTCATAATGACTATGTCTAGGATATTCTAGTGCTTGGTTTTGTTGTTGCCTTGGAGTATGTTAGGACGTATGACGAGTATGATTCTCAACTTGCCTATGGCATAAATTTGGATGTGACATAGTACATCTAATGTGATGTTGCTCCCTATATTCACTATTTGGAGGTATATTAGCATGGGCTAATCTATCCTCTCTCTCTTCACACTCCTAGTTGAGGATACATTATTCTCATATGTACTACTCATATAAATGTTGTGGAAGCAATATTTACCATTGAGTGTCATTATGTTTGAGGCACTCGTGCTCTACGTACATGTATTCCAACTGATCTTGGAATATGTATTATATTTTTTGTGAATCAAGACTATGTGTTCAATCTACAAGATTGATTATGTACGACCTCTGGCTTTGTAATTTTGTATGAGGAGCATAATTAGTATGCGCTCCAACATATTTATCTACTACATTCTTGCTCTTGTCTATAAAGATGGTATTGGTGTTGTGTTGTTGTTTATGCTTTGTGCCCACATGTGTAGATGGGGCACGTGTGTTGTAAGAGTTTTTTGAACATTCCCCCTCTGCATAGGTATGTCTCTCTATACCCTCACTATGTGTACTATCAGAAAGAGAGTGAATAGTGGAGGTCTTACATCCTAATATTCCTAGCACTTTATATAGTGCATTTATTTGACTAGTTCTCCAAGGTTTGTTAGGATGTGTACCATTGACTCCAATAATATTGAGATCTATTATTAAAATTCTAGGTTCATTATGATTTGGAGTATTTGAGGGTCTATGTTCTAATGTAGCCTTCTCATATTTCCCCTGATTGGGCAGATATTATCTATGCCTATCAAGTGATGATGGGGGTATTGAACTACCCTTAGTTCTATCATGAGAGGAAATAGTATTATGTCCTCTGACTAGGGTATTCTGATGAGAATGTCCATGTGTCGAGTTATCACCTCTAATGCTAGTCGAATGTCATTCAAGAGCATTATGTGTAGGAGGTTTAAGATTTTTATTTTGTGTGTGGTTTGAAGCCTCATTTTTTTCCTCAAATGTATCGAGGGTGGCCTCTCCATTTGTTAACCATTATTTGTGAACTTATCTTGTTGGTAAGTTTTAAATAATATAAAGTATACAAAGTATCTATCTCATTTAAATTCTTTGTGTATCCTAAAACTATTTAGTGCATTTTGATTTTTTGAGTATATAATATTAATCTCATCATGTTTTGCAAATGTTGATGATATTCTTAGATAGTTAAAGGTTTTCACCTATATACTTGTAGTGACAAACCCGGTAATGACATCTAGGCTATCTATCCCCCGAGATATGGAGATGAAATCCATAATTGGGCAAGGAGCATAGGTACTACCGATTCTCACCCAACACACTGTGGTTAGTGATACAACCCTTTGAAGAGTAATGTGTGCTATTTTCCATGGATAGTATAGTTATTACATCATCCTTGGCCATGGATGGGCCTAATAGTACAATTTTAGACAAGAAAACTGAGTGGTAATAACTTCCACTATTGGTCTCGATCAGTAGCTTGGATGTGAGAGCCCAACATCACTGATGTTCACTTTGAATCATGGTGTGTGGGTATTATTTTTAATTTTAATCAAAGATGCATCAAAAAAACATTCATGGTCCTTTTCCTATATGCCTAGAAAATAGCATTTTACTTTCAAAAATATGCAAGGCTAAATGCTCTTTACTTTTGGAGAATGAAAAAATAAAATGATATTGTCCTTTGGATAGGTCCCAAGTAAGTAAATCCTAACACATAGTTTACATAGTGGCCACTATTCTATGCAGCAGGCAAAAGTCTCGATCGCTAGATAGAAAAGCAACCAAAAATCCTAGCCACTAGAGACTAGGGCAGCCAACAGACCTGGTCACTATTCCTAGAAGCGGCTAGTAGCAAACACAAAATTTCTCATATTTATATTTAAATCTTTCTATGTTTGCTAATTAACAATTGTAACTTGCATTCACTAAAAAAACATAGACATAAAGTATGAATTCTAGAGAGATTCAACTAACCTAGAATTCTCATTTGATGATGAAATAGGCTACTTACTTTTTTACTTTGTTCTCTACTAGTGGCTATTACTCAGTGTAGCTAGGATGCTAGCCACTGTTTTCAATTGTGGCTGAGACTGTGCACCATTGTTTTCAACTATAGCTGATACTTGCACACAAAAAACATAGTAGATCAACAAAAGTAGTGAAATGTGGGATTATCACTATGATCACCACTGAAAGAGGCTTAAAAATCTAACAACTAGATAATATGATATCAAAAATACAAGATCAATCAATTAACCGAGCATAAGGAAGAGAGATAAATTAATGTATCCATATTATTAATGATATTGAATCTCTTTACAACAAGGTTACAAGAACATCCCTCTTAGGGATTTAACCATTGTGCTACATATTACAATCCACAACTCATGTGGTAGATGCCTTCAATAGACTCTTAAGGTCTTAAAAATCTTCTTAAGGGCTTACTAGGATGCCTCCTTATCCAATGTAAAGAGGGATAATATTGAGAGATGCTTTATATTTAGAGAGATCTATCACCTACATGCAAGGAAAAAGAAAAGCACATTTAGAAGCACATGAAATCTCTCATGGTGAGGTTGATTTCCAAGAAAATATATGAAACATAGCAAATGTATCAAGAAAGCATGAACATACGTAAATAAGAATAAATATGCTTAGAAAATTGGTATTAAAGCATGAAGCATGGCTTAAATAATGTAAAGAAACCTAGAAATGCACATAATCTTGTATATTGAGCATAAGGGGAACTAATGTATAAAGCATGTAAAGGAAAGCATAAAGTGCATGAATGTTAGCAAAGATGCCTATTAATCAGCTAATCAACCATGGAAATGTATGTAATATGGTTAATATATGCCTAATTAACCTAAATGCATACTAATAAAGACAAATATATGGCTAAAATAGAGTATTAAGCTAATCAAACCCTAGCCGTTGTTGATAGTTGTAACTAAGACTGTGGGCCAATGTTAACAATAGTGGCCACAAGAAAAGTATTATTTCTCTTGAAATCAGGGCTTCAGATGCTTAATTCCTTTATTGAATTAATGGTCAATGGTTTATTGAGTGTTTGGACATAGATTTGTGGGTGAGTTGTTGCATATTTCCAATGGATTGGTGTGAAATGGTAAGCTTGCTCCTCAAGCTCTTGGAAACTCCATTACTTCAAATGTAGGTGTTATTCTCCAATTGGACAACTTGGCACTCCTCAAGGGTTGTAATTGGCTCTCCAGTTTGATAGGGCTTCACTACATTCAACTTGTCTCTCTATTTACCTCTTTGGGGGATCTATAAATAGACTCTCTAAATCCTAATCTTGGCTTCTCAAGGAAGCCAAGATCAAGAATTAGGTGGCCTAAGAAATTGGGAGGAATCCTCTAGAATCTTCCTCACCCAAAATCACTCCAAAACCATTGTAATTTTATTGTTGCAACTAATTTTTCTCAGCTCAAGATGGTCGAGTTTGTTACAGGGATAGTAGTTATTGCTTAGTGTGGCTAGGACCCTAGTTGTTGTTGTTAACCATGACTAAGATCTTAGCTATTGATTTCATTAGCAGCTAAGGCTGAATAAGCCTAGACTACCTAAATGAGTGATTAGAATCATTGCTAAGCCTTGGAAAGTTCTAATATCATTCGTATGGTCTATAAAGGTGCCCATGTGAGGAGTCTCCTAAACATGACATGTTTTAGGTGTCTACATTAAGGTTATTTGAGTATAGTCATGTGGGTACAAGACTAATATAATAGGAGGGGTCATTTTCCATATAGAAAAATAATGTCATACATAACAATGGTAATAAGCATCATAACAAACTCAAGGTATGCAAAATTGGGCATCTATATTTAAAATATTTTAGCTAAAAACTTGAGTTTTTGAAGAAAAATCACCAAAATTTAAAAATATTGGATCCCTTGCCCAAAAAAACTAGGGCATGTTATGTAAGTGTAATAATAGGTTTGGGTTAAAAGAATGAAAATAATAAATGTAGGATTGGGTACTTTTTAAAACACTACATTTTTGGATTTTTTTCCTTTGTTGGAAAAATTTCTATAGTTTTTAGTGACTACAATATTTTTTGATAATTTCCACATTTTTTAGGAATTGTTTACACTTTCCCAATCATTCTATACATTTTTTGGTATTTTTTGCTTTAATTTCCCTATTAGTGTTGGGATTCTAGATAAGGAAATTTTCACTTAGTGTTGCTATTCATTCTTATATGTGATTGTCCAGGATTTTGGACACTTATTATTTCTCCATGAGTGGTCGAGATCCAAGCCAAGATAATATTTCATGAGTGGTTGAGCTTCTAGCTGAGGTAATTCTACTTATTTTTTGTATTCTCTACTTGCCATTGGTCAATGTTGATTTCTAATGGTTAGGAAAAAAATTAATGACCATGGTTTTTGAAACTTATCATTGAAATCATTGCCAAAAAACTCTAGCCCTATGCTTTTTCTACCACTTAATGAGCTTTCAATGTTTTTCTTCTCAAGTTTAGGCATTTTTTTTTCTTGACTTTTGACATTTTTCTTCTCAATGTCCAACATTTTCCTTCCTATTTTTTGATATTTTTCTTCTTGGTGTTTGGAATTTTTCTTCTTGGATTCCAACATTTTACTTCTTAGCTTCCATCATTTTTCTTCTTGAATTCTAACATTTTTATTTCTAGGGTAATTTTCACTTGAGTGTTTAGTTGGCTTCACTTGGATTTATATTTTCCTATGTGTAGTTGAGTTTCGATCAAGGAAATTTCCAATGGTATAGGAACTAAATTTTAAATTGTTAGGGATAATTCTCAATGGTTGGGTGATAAATTCCAATTACCAAGGGCTAAATTCCAATGGCCAAGGCAATTTCCCATTGTTGGGATGATTTCCAATTTCCTCATGATTTCTTGCTAGTTTTTGGGGCTTCCAACTGCCTTGGATTTTATTCTAAGATTTTACTTTTCCATAGTTTTTGGATGCTTCTATTGACATTACAATTGAAATATTTGGTTTTTGTTGTCTAGGATTTTGGCTTTTAACAAGGTAATTTTATCGTAAGTTTCAGTCTTCTAGTTGGGTAATTTATCTATGAGTATCGATATGTTTGCATGGCATAACATTTTGAGTTGCTAGTAGCATTAAATTAGTGTGTTCTTAAAATTCCCCTTGATTGGCCAAGATTTTGGCCAGGGTAATTTCCTTTCTTAGTGTTCAAAATTATAGCCACTTTCTTATATTTTCTTGTGAGTGACCTTCATGTGGTAGCTTGAATAGCCTATAGAAAACAAACAATTTTGGGCCTCAAAATTCCTTGAAACATAGGAAAATTTATACTTTATAGAAATATATTTTAAAGGAGCATGTAATAGAAGTAATTTTATAAAATTTAAATAAAATTGAAAGAGATATGAGTTCTAGAATTGAGTGTTGCATGATTTATATAGTCCTTACAACTAATAGGGAAGTCAAATATCTTGTTAAAAATAATTCATTTAGGAGGTAAATTCATCTCAAAACATATGTAAGTTAATAATTTTCTAAAATTTATTTTTGAGAGGAATCTAATAAAATTGGTTTCACAAAATTTCATTAAGTATCGAAAGAGATATGAAGTCTATAAGTGAAGCTATTTGTGCTATCAGGGGGAAATCCAAGTTTGTAGTGCATAAACTTGAGCAGGTTTGGGGTGATAAGGTTATGGGAACATAGTTATGTGGGTTCATGTTGGAAATATTATTCCAAGACTAGTTTAATAGGAGGAGTTATTTTCCATTTAGAAGAAAACTTTCATGCACAAAATTGGCAATAAGCATCATAAAAAATTCAAGACATGCAAAAATTGGGCATCTATATTTAAAATCTCTTAGTTGAAAACTTAAGTTTTTGGATGATGAATATCACACAAAAGCCCAAGAAAAAAAGTTAAAAATAACCAAAATTTTTAAAGAGTGGGTCCCCAATCCATGCATACCAGGGCATGTTATATAAGTGCAATAATAGGTTTGGGTTGAAAGCATGAAAATAATAAATGTATGCTTGGGCATGTGATGACTTTATATCCTAAGGGATTCTCCTCTAGGAATTTATGAACTCAATATTAAAATTAGTGATACTCTCATAGGGATTCCTCCAAATAAATGAGAGCTAAGTGAGTAGCATGAAAGGATCCCCTATGTCATTTAAATATAATATGAGAGATTCAACAATGTTAGCCTACGTACTTATGTTATTGTCTTATAAATATCAATACCATGCCAACACTTTACCTCCAAAATATATTTTAAGGAGTCTTACCATTATGTCTTGATGTTCATTATTTTTTTTTTGGTAGATAAGATACTATAGCATTAATACCGGGTTTTACAGGTTGATCCAAAACCTTTTACAAAAATCAGCCCAAGGTTGTTGATGAACATATCCTTACTAAGGATCCTATATATGTAAAATCTACATATCGCCAAAGCCATTACATCTAGTAAGGCACATAGCCTGTTATCAAAAATAAACTTCCCATACAACATTTTGGGTATACCCCGAGAAAACACACATGCATCATAATTACAAAAAAGAAACAGACACAGATCCCTTCCTTGAGACAATGAAGAAACAAAAAGCTACAGACACACATAGCAGAGTACTGAAAAAAATCCCACAAGCTCTATATTGATAGTTACTCTTAATAATTCTATGGTAATTGCTTTCTTCCATATATGACATGCTTTTGTACCACATACTATCTTGGCCAATCAGCCTTGGAGAAGTGAACCTACTGGCTAGATTTATGGCGGTGGCTATCTGGTGGTCCATGTGGCTTTGGTTTGAAGTCTTATATTGTCGTTTCTTTCCTTCCCTGTGATTATCAACCAACATAAAATTACTAAGACAACTAGGAGCCATGTTATCTGACATGTGACTATCCCCATTAGTCTTTGTGGTATTTCCAAGCAACATCCATGAAGACTGACAACTTAGATAATTTTTATTGTGAGTCTAATTCAAAAAAGAGATGGGAATACTCCTAGCCTTCGAACTTATAGTGCCTTCCCTATTGGTAAATTCAACTATCATTCTTGGAATTCTTGTTGAATAAGCTCCTCTACTTTACTCGGGATACCATGTTCCCATTTGAAAAGTCTGTCACCATCGACACCCAATTTGGCTAGCTTATCAGCAATTTTGTTAGCTTCCCGAAAGACATTTTGGGCTTTTCTATCATGTCTTCCCTAGAAAAGGATCCTAGCCTCTTCAACAATTGTTTTAATCCTCAAAAGATGTGTTTTCCAATTATTGAGGATATTTATAACATGCATAGAGTATCCTTATACGATCAAATTGCCTTCTAAGTCTTGAGTCATTTGAAGGCCTCTCCACCTAGCTCTAGCTTCAGCTTCATTATTCGTCCTCTCCACATAGCTCTAAGTCTTGATGTGAATTATTATATATAGTGGACAAAGTAGAAACAACTTGACAATATTCATAAGTTATTTTTGAATTGCCATCTTAAGAGGGTAAGAAATTCAATGGGGCCTGAGGAATATGATGAATATTAGGGAGGGTAAGGGGTACAACACTATTTTAGGTTGGGTATATATGTCTAACCATGGATTCAGGTAGGAGTATTATGATGACTAGAAAATCATTGATTGACCTAAATATCTATGAGTTTTTTTAGCTTCCAATCCTATCACTATACAATTCTAGAGCTCATTACTCCAATGGAGTCACAAATATCATAGATTCATCAATAGTGGAGTCACCAAGTAAATGGATTTGTTGATTTTTAGAGATAAGAACTTCACCAAGGTTCTACTCAATCAGTATTTAACTCTCCTTATTAAAAGTGAGATTTTATCCAACCTTTGATTCTATGTGAGCCAACCAGAATTGGTTTGGTCCTAGCAGGAATACCAAAAACTCTTGGTTAGCATGGTGGATGCATGAATTTTGTTGTAAAATTTACTTAGCCCCCTTGTTATTATTTTTGGAATAAACTAATTTTTTTTTGTCCCATACAACATGCCAAAAAATATTGATAAGCATGATTGATGCATGAATTTATTGCTATAAAATTTACTTAGTCCCACTTGTGATTCTTTGTGGAAAAAACTAGATTGGTTTTGTCCCACCAGACATGCCAAAAACTTTTGGTCATCAATCTACCTAATGTGGAAAATGTACCCTAGACAAAACCAATATTGGATGACTTTAAATTACTTGATTCAACCTCTAGAGAAGGTTGGTTTCTTATAATGCTAAAGAAATAAAAGGTTTGTTTCAAGACAAAAGATAGAAATATAAGGGTTAGAGATGAAAAAATATACCATTGCATAAAGCATTAATATAAATGCATTAAAATGTATAAATCCCATTCAAATTTAAAACTACAACACTATATTTGACAAAGGCTAAACGATATTTGCTTAAATAGATCATAGAGCAATATGTACAATATATAACAAGCAAGATATTGAAGATTCGATCTCTATAATGCTAAATTCTCAAATATATATAAGACTACAAATGTTTTATATAATATTCTTGATCATTACAACAAAGATATTTTTCAAGCCTAAAATGAATAGGTATAGTCTATTCAACACATTTAAGGGGTATGGTTTTCACTTTCCTACATAGATTGGCTCAACTGCATTATTTCTAGTGAATACATGGTTGGTCCTAATATATTCTCAAAAAATGGTATCCACATGTATTTAAAGGGCCTAGAAATCTCTAATAGGTTCATATTTTCACCTTTATGCCTTGTTCTTGCATTGGCTTGTTAGAGTTTCCAACTTATCTATTGTTTCAATTTATCATCTAGAAAATGCTAGAACTGTGATCATCATCTTAAAGTATTTAAAGGTGAGCACCCGCTAATCAAAGCCCAGATTAAATATTGTAAGAATAAAATTACTTTGATTAAACCTCTAGAAAAGTTTGGTATACCTTGTCAACTTAATGTATGTTGACTCTATTTATATCAAATAGTGAAATTTTAGGGATAGAAATGGTAGGGTTAGAAATATGTGAATAAATAATGGATGGGTGAAGCTAACAACATAGACATCCACAAAATATCCCTTGATAGATTGAATTTTAGAAACAATATTTGGGAATAACAACATTCAAAACTCTACAATTACTGTATTAATGGCCCTTTGCATGCTCACAAAATTATTTCAAACATCTAAAGCATTAACTATAAAAATTAATATAATAAGATAAATGCCTTGACTAACTGAAATAGAATTATCAAAAGCATGTATGCAGAAATAAAAAATCCTAATTTACTATAAGTTAGTTGTCCAAGTTAACAGAATAGACTAACCAGTAGCAAAGGTAGAGATAATTCCATAAAACTATATCAACCATTTAACACAAGTGTAATTTCAAGGTAAACATCCCTTGTAATGCTTCATTTATCAATTTGCAAAAAATATACACGGTAGTGCAAGAAAACACTTTAGAGTCAACCTTTTGAAATGAGGTTGCTACCTTTATTTATAGATATTACAATGATATTAATTTATAAGCATTACAAGGATTTTGATTTCTTAATTTTCTTGGCCACTTGCCATTCATGGTGCCTACCAGTTGCATCTTCTTGATCAGTTACAACTAAATTTTGGCCCAAGGGCATCATTTCCATCAATGTTTCTTACAATCCATTCTTATCTGCATATCTACAACTAAATCTATTTCATCAAAACATTTTGGAATTTTTTGGGCGAGTAGCAATGATTCGGCTTCTATGGCATCCAATTTTAACTCTTTGATTTTCTTTTTACTGTGCACACAAAATTTCACCAAAAATCTACATGGAAAAAAGGGCACTTGATATCCATCGTAGATCTATTAATTGGATGGTTGTGGTTGATCATCTATGGAGTTGTTTCATATTTATACGGTGATAGTGAAGAGAACAAAGAATCATGGCTTTTCACCCTTTGGTCACTTTTTCTGCATTTTGTGCCTTTTCCCATGCTTTCATGTTTTCCAACACCTTCTTTTTTTCACGGTATCAAAAAAAGAGTTAGAGAATCATAGTTTTGTGCCCTTTCAGGTTCTCAATTTTCTACATTTTCTTGTGCTTCCTATTTTTTAGCGCTTTTCAATTAATGTAGCAGTTACAAAGGAACGAGAAAGCATGAGTTACAAACCCTTTCTCCACTTTATTTGATTTTTCCCTTTCTAGTGCTTTTATGTTTCTTAGCACTTTTTCAGTTTACGCGGTGTTTACAAAGAAACGAGAAAGTGTGATACTTCCATATTCCCTGTTTTGCTCATTTTTTAGTGCTTTTATGTTTTTAGCACTTTTTAGTGCTTTCTTGTTTGCACACTGAATAAAAAGGTGGCAAAAAATTACGGTTTGCCTGACTTCTCCATTTTGGCCTATTTTCAATGCTTCTTTGTTTTTAATCCCTTTCAGTGCTTTTTAGATTTGTGTGTGTTTTGTAAAGAAACAAGAAATATTAGAATGCCCAACTTCTATATTTTTAGCTATTTTCAATGCTTCTCTATTTCGGCCAATTTCTAGCGCTTTTATATTTTTAGCATTTTTTTTTACCTTCTCCATACTTAGTCAAATTTTGCAAAATTTTGGCTAAGTAGATATGTATCCTATTTTGGCCTATATTATTGGTGCCTCTTGGAGAGTCTTCCTCGCAAGATTTTGGAACTCAAAGCCTTATTCATTGGGTTTATTGAGTTTATGAGAATGGAAAAAATGGAGGATTATGGAATGAGGGGAAATGAAATGGAGTGATGAGATGGAAATAATAAATTTGGAATTGGAAAGAAAATATGATGGGGATGTATGAATATGAATGGGAAAAAGGAGTGGATAGATAATTATGAAATGATATGAAAAAATATGGATGGGGAACTAGAATCTAGCTATTTCCTTTTTTTGAATCCTTCAACTTCATATCTCATGGTTGCTCGTAGCATCATGGCGTGACTCATGATCACTTCAATTTTAGGATTCACTGATCTTTGTTTCTATCTAAATGGCTTGGCATCAGGTACTAGCTCAATAGTATGCTGAATTATGTTTTTATCATATAACTTCAAGTCATCATAATTCCAAGCTATTATGTCCTAATACTTGTGACATAAAGCTTTCAAACCTTTAGCTTCTTTTGCAATGCATTGGATACCAAAATTCAATTTTTTTCCATTTTGTACTTCAATATATCTATAGATCTTGTTATCTACTTTCATTTTTTTTAATATCTTGCCATCCTCATTACCAAAAAATATTTCTAAAGTAATTAGAACTTTAGGTATGTGATTGTTTTTTAGCTGAATAATTCCTTGTTTATCAATTTATTGAGCAAGCTTACTCTGAGAAAAAGCGCAATCTACTTCCTTAATAAAAAAATCAAGAATCTACTCATCGCTCTCAAAGACCTGCTAGTATATCTACTTATTAGGGACTGATGGTCTAAAAATAAGTTTAATTCTCCTATTCTTAGGGGATCCATAATATTCTAAAGGAGATAAATTAGCTCCCTTGATAGCCAAGGCATCTACCAAAGAATTTTGTTGTCTAGGCATGACATGTAAATTTAAAGCATCAAAGGCTTCCATTAGGTCCCATGCTCTATTCCCATAAACCTTCAGATAATGGTGCCAACTGCTATACTTTTTTGTGACTTGATTAACAATCAGCTCTGAGTCACCATAAATGTCTAGCATTTTGATGCCCATGTTTTCTGCTTGCATCAATCCTAGGCAAAGAGATTCATATTATGTAGTATTATTTATACAAGACCAAGTGAGTCTAACAAAAAATATTTTAAACCCTTCTTATGGATAATTCAAAACTACGCCTGCTCCAAATTAATTTTTGCATCTTGCTCCATCAAAATACATTATCCAAGTTTTGGATTCTCTCAATTATTGGTTAGAAATTGTAAGAATGTTCTTCTCTACTTTAGATGTTATACTGTATGTCCCCAATCCTATTTCTAGTAGATTTTGAGCATTTTATAAAGGTAGTCACCTCAAAATTATCCAAGAGCTCCATTAATTTTGGTTCTTCCATAACTGAGTGATTATATCTTCTTCTATTTTCTCAATGTGGTAAGAGACTGGATTTTTAGGAATCAGTATTATCCTTCTTCCCTTATGAGGTATTATCATACCATAGTAGTCCTAATACATGTATCCTCCCAAATTGGTAGTGAATTTTCTAGAAAGACATAGGCCAAAGTAGGGCTCAAGATCTACTACTACCATTTCTTGTACTATAGTGACCTTAGGATCTCTATGCAATTTCATTAATATGTATTTCAACACCCCCATAGTTTTCACCAGGGTATGATCTAGCTACAATACTCCTTGATAAGAGTGGGTATATTCCATCCCCATTTCATTGCAAATAACCTTAGATATAACCATAGTAGAAGATTTAGAATCAATCATGCAATTTTGAACTATCCATCCTTCCATTATTAGAGAAATGTACAATGAGGGAGGTTTATTTTTTAGAGTGGCAAGGGATATCTTTTCTTGATCATGAGGCTGGTTAAGCACAATGGTTGAATCTTTTCCTAGAGATTTTTTTGTTGAGATATGCTTTTAATAAATCAATTTGACCAAGGATGAAAAGAGTATCATAGAGACTTTCTCTAGATGGAGTCCTTTTAAGTTGTTCAACAATATTAAATTAATACCTCTCTAAAGGATTTCTCTCTTCTTTTTTATCTATTGCTCAAAATCTCCTCCTATACTATTGTGTAACTTTGATCCTTTATCTCTTAGTAATAGAAGGGAACCACAAATTTTCTCTTGCTTCCTCTTTAGAACCTTACTGTTCCTTATCCTTGTAGCTCTACTTTGGGGGATTTTTACTTTTCTCCTAAACTTGAGGTACCAAATATATTTTCATGGAAACCTGAGGAATAGAAAATTTATCCTTATTTGGAAAATATTGGTCCTTCCTATTTTGAGAATGAACCTAAAATGAACCCAATTTCTATGGATCAACTTGTATTTGTTAGCTTTTGATGAATGAGCCATGATAGATAACAATCATAAGATGCAAAATAACATGAAAGAAAATGAATCTGTCAGACGACTGAAGTATGCTGAAATATAAATCATACAAAATATTACAATGTAATTATGGAGGAAGTGAGCACTCCATTAACAAAGCTCCATATCTACATCATATCCATCACCAATAAATGGTATGGAACATAGAACTACACTATACACTAACCTATGCTATCTGACTATGTCCCTCGACTATCTTATCAATCTATCTAAGAGGCCATCCTTATATAAGAAAAATAGGATGCTTGGCCAACACTTTATCTAGTTGTGTATACGAAAACTTGCACATGTACAACTTGCACATTGACACTTGTTCACTTATTACATTGCCTGAAGTAACTAGATAACTTGTACAGGAAGTAATCTAGATATGTGTTGAGTGGTAATTTTACTCAATTGTAAAACCACATTCAACTTAGGATTTTGATCACAAAATCCTCTCTTGAAAAGAATTTAGAAATAAAAACAACTTCTCCAAGGTTTCGCTATGTAAGCATTGCACATGTGTATTACTAATCTTAATGTAGATATATCAATTCAATGCTAGGAACACCTTAGTAATTGCAAGTAACTGTTAACAAAGGCCATGTGTTGGTGTATTTTATCATGCTATATTAATTATTATTCATAAAACTTAAATAAAAGCAAATGTGAATTGATCCTAATATGACCACGATGTCGAACCTTAGTTCATTTTATCTTGAAGGATTTTAGATAGCTTTATCTTCTTTAGATTAAGTAGATTTTAATCATGTTTTTATCTTGCATTAAACCCTAATTTAAACATGAAAATGAAGATTAAAATCTATCTATGAATGTGAATCTAAAATGATGAATGGATTCCTTAAATGTAGCTTCTATCATGAAGATAAAGATAGCCTTTAATATAATAAATAAATTATCCATCATTGATGAAATTAATTTTCATAAAGATAGGACAATTTATTGCCTTCAAATAATGGTCTTAAAATATAATTAAAAAAATTATCCTTCTTCAATGAAATTAATTTTCATAAAGAAGAAATTATTTAATGTTTTAAAACACTAGCCTTTGATGTAATGATAAATTACCTCTCTTTGATGAAATTAGAATTTTCATAAAGAGAAGGGTATTTATTGCTCTTAAATGATGGCCAATGAAATGCCATAAAAATTACCCCCCTTTAATGAAATTGAACTTTTCATAAAGGAAAGGTCATATTATGCTTATGAATGGAAATGCAAAGTTTAAAAATCTGATTTACCTCCAAAATGTGAAAAAATAAAATTTTGAAATTATAAAAATCTGCATAAAAATAGTCATTTTCAGAAATTTTTATAAAATCAAAATGACTTCAGAATGAGTTCGAATTTGTTTCATATGATAGATTATATCTCATTCTTCACACCCATGTAATTATTTTTGTCATTTTATTTTATTTTTTCAATTTTTATTTTAATCTTCAAAGTTTTAAAACAAATCTGCAAAATGAAAGTTAGAAAAATTAAAAAAACGAAAATCTAGAAATAACTTGAATTCTAAAAACATAAAAATTCAAAGCTTTATTAGTTTTATGGCCACCGTCTTGCAAAACCGAAGATGTGAGAAACCCTTGCATGCAACCTAATCTATTCCAACTTGCATTTGCACAATCAAAATAAACTAAGTGCTAGCTCCTAGGACACAAAATAAATTTCAGACTCCAAACATTCAATGATGTGACCATTAAAATGCATCAAACATCATCTATAAATCCAAAACCTGAAAAAGAGAAAGATAAAAATTTAAATTGAAGCATGCAGAAAATTCTCCTATTTTACTAACAAAATCCAGATTTCTGAAAAAGCTCTTGCATTAAAATAAAAATTTCCTTGTAAATTCATTTCAGCAGCATTTCTGATCTTTGCCAAAAAAACCAACCCTCTTTCTATCTTGGAAATAAATATTTAAAAGTTTATGAAACACTTTGTTTCTATTTCCTTTGGCCTTTCACCTTCTGTTTTTCCTTCGTTTTGATTCTTGTTGTCGCTTGGTTTTGTATTCCCTGGTTTGTTTTATTTTCCTGGTGGATCCCTTTCCAAGCCTTTACTTTGTAATGCTATGTTTTTTTTTTAACCTCCACATGAGGTAGTCGTTACATTTATATATTAAAAGAATAAAAGATACCAACTCCTTATTTATTAACATAAAACTTAATATAATGGCTATAGATAAAATTTGTTATTCCAACAGCCTACTGAAAGTGCTCATGAGACTATCCACCATACAAGCATGTGTCCATCTATATCCTCAGTTTGGGGTGCTCTACTCGCTGCCCTAGTGTCTTTGTCAGTATATACTATTGAACATATCCCTCTTTGACTACTTTTTTGGTGTAGATTCCCTCTATCGATCTTAACTACCGTTGACACAAAAATCCACCTGGATATTCTCCAGTGCGTCTCGTTGGCAATGACATAGTTTGCTAGTTTTTTTACATTTGTGAGTTCCATTCGAATCCAAAATCCAAATCAGTAGCTTCTACCGATGTTGGCACCATGCACTATACATTTTCCTTATTGTCCCTCTGCACCACTATCATACTATTAACCTTTACTATCTTTATGACTCCTCCTGCAATCGATGCATTGGTATCTTCCTTAAACCATCCAGTTGATGCCTCTACCACCAATCCTATGGGCTCTTCCCAATCATGTTGAGTTTACATTTTATACATTTGATGAGGTGTTTATGTTATTGGGAAGACTACTAGATAACTCCCAATGCTAGTCTGTGTTTGCCTAAGCCAGTGTTGGTTGCCTCCTAAGCCAGTGTTTTCCACCACTTAGGTTTTTATGGCATCCAGATCTTCAAAACCATACCTTAGTCATCTTACATGTCCATCACTATTCCTTTCGAGTCCATGCTCAATGCTACCTATGCTATCTTAGCATGTCCAAAATAATTTGTAGGGTTTCCAAGTCGAGCGTCACCATATCCATTTTTTCTGGCCATATAACACTACTCACCGATGCATCGTCAAATACCACATCATTGGTAAGTCCTACTTTCATCGATGTCTCACAATGCCAAATCTATCGACTGACCACTATGTTGATTATTCTCCACATCGTTGGGTTTACATAACCCTGTGTCATCGCAGGCCCTATCAGCAATCCACCTTGGCACCTTGGAGCTACCTCACCACCTATGCAATATGCCATGAATTCCATGTCATGATCATTTGTTCATCGCTTGTGCTCAGTAATTTTGCCATATCACCACCAACGACATCATCATCGTGGGTCAATAGTCTCTGCCTAATATTTTTGGTGCTCTTCCTCGAACATAGCATCCCACTCTTTTTATTACCTACTGAAATAACAACAAACAAGATGCATTAGCCTTTCCTTATTAAATAAGAACAAAATGCAAATTATAACACCACATTAATAGTATATAGAAAAATGAATATACTAAAAAATGAATATACTAAATAGCATAGTTATGATTATATCTACTTATTTAATTATTATTATTATATCAAATATATAATAAAATATATGATTTTTTATTATTTTTTGTATTAAATATATATATATATATATAAAATTTAAATTTGATATATATATATATATATATAATATATAATATTGAGTTTTTTTCTTTTTTTATTTTTATATAAATTTATATATATATATATATATATATATATATAATATATGCATAAATTTATTTTATGTTTAATTATTATTTGAAACATACACATAAAAGAAAACATAAAAGTTAAAAACAAAATGGCTAACAAAAAAACTCGATGATAAAAATCATTGACAACAAAATAACGATAAAAAATCGTCGACAACAAATTGACAATAAAAATATCATCGACAAAAAATTGATGATAAAAAATCATCGACAACAAATTGATGATAAAAAATTGTCGATAACAAAATGATGATAAAAATCTTCAACCACAAAATGGCAAAAACTACAAACCCAAAAAAAACCAAAGCATTAGACACTTAAAACAAAATGAAAACACCCAAAAACCAAAATAAAAGGTGGGTCCCCAATTTTGGGGTGAGTTGTGCGATAGTCACAACAAATGGTGACTCTGATAGGAAATGCTCCTGAGAATTTTGATTGAAGAACCCAATCTAAAATGAGAACACACAAGATCAGTGAAATTTAAATTATTTAGAAATGTCTCGAGAATGTGGGGGTAAACAAATTCGAATAAAAATAATTAATCCATCTACCTTTGCTTAGTGTGTGAAAAAGTGATTCATTATTTCTTCTATGAAAATCCTCCAGATTTCATCATCTCTTTTTGCATTAGGCTATGAAGTATCGCTCATAATGAAAATGGCTATAGATAGAGCCCACTACCAGTCAAGCATCTATAGCCCTGGTGGGGTTTATCTAACTCACCCTTGTGTTCGCTTAATGCTTTGCAAAGCCTTTCCTTTTACTCGAGTTGTGTCTAGATAGAGCCCTACTATCGGTCAGACATCCATAGCCCTAGTAGAGTTTATCTAGATATTGTGATTGATTTTATCAAGCTTTTCAATGCTCTTTTTATTTTATTTTTTTCAAAAGAAAAACCTTGCAAAGCTTCAAGCATCACTGGGGTTAGGAAGCCTACAAGTGGAGTGTGTTGGATTTTTACCTAGGGTTGCAAATCAAGATAACTTCATCCTTCATAATTTCTAGAAATACCCTTTAATGTATGTGAGTTACATGTGGATTTCTCAAAAAATATTTCATTGTTTCACTCTCCACTATCTTAGTCCCAAAATTTGAGCATGATCACCAAATAACTCATCTTCCTTTTCTCGATTTCACATATCTTCAGATTAGATACTAGATACTACTAAACAAAGGAAAACAAAAATGGACCGGAGACCATAAGTTAGAGACCATGAAACATTACATCAACACAAGAGAACAACCTAAAACACAAAACTAAAAAAATACAAACCAAGCTTTAACTTAATGCAAACTAACAAGAACACAAAAAAAAATACAAAAATAGAAATAAAAAACCAAAACTATACACAAATGTACAATATGGTATAATATGGTGCAAATATTTGAGCCATCACTTCCCTTGATCCCAAAAATTATTGGCACATTTAAAAAGATATATAACATGATACTCATACCAAGTTTTATAGAAATCCAACAAAAACAATATTAGTCAAAATCATACAACAATTTTCCACTTGCCTCTTTCACCCCACCAATTTGATTTAGTTTCATTAACATTCCCATGGGTGAGATTCAAATACTGACCACTTCACGTGTCTAAATAAATAATAATAAGATCACATAGAAATGGCATATTTGACTTGTAGATGTGTCGTTTTATGAACTGACCACTTCTTATTGGTGATATTTTATGATATTAGTTGTGCATGTGTCACATGTTATGATATTAATTTTAAATCATCAAATACGTGTCTAAAGAAAGAAAGAGTAAAATAATAATAATGACCAGATAGAATAGCATATTGGACGTACATGTGCATCATTTCGTGCATGGAACACATTATTGGCGTGACTATGAAATGACTCTAATTGATTAGACAATAACTGATTTCCAATTCTATAATGTATTTTCAGTAATGTGTCAATCTCACAATTCGTTTTTTGATTTAGAATTAGACCTTCCTTTTTGAATATGAAATTTTGCAAGCAATAGTCTATTTCTAAAAAAATTGGAACCCATTCATTTTTCATGTTTGTAGGCCAATCAAAGTCATGCAAAAATTTGCAAGCATCTAGGATATTTATTAAATGAGAATCATCATAAGTTTGTATCCTAGATTCAATAATTAATTGATTATGAACTTGATTTAACACTTCAAGCTCATCAATTTATTTTTCATTCATCAAAGCAATATCATTAGTGGTGTGAGTAGAAATCAACTTTAATTCTTCATTCACCTCTAATGGCATTTCATCATAAATAACATTAGAATCCAAAGGAACATCGTGATGCTCAACTACTTCTTTAACATCTTCCAATTCATCAATGTGTTTCTCATCAAATTCACCTTCACCTTCCTTAGATGGTTCAATGATTTCCAAAAGTGGGCTACTCTTTGTATTCAAGTTTTTAAGACTATCATAATCCACATTTGTAACCCATGATTCAATTTCATCACAATTTGGAAGGTGTGGGTCTTCTTGACCCTTAGTTTCAACAATCTCATCTAAAGCGTCTTCCAAGAACAAGTGGTGAAATTCTATTGTATTCAAATTTATTTATTGATTTTATTTCAATTTCACTTTCAACTAGTTTATTCAATTTCATGGAAGGTTTTGTCCCATCACATATCTAAAAAATAATTATATTTAGGACATCTCCATTATCTGAATACTCATGCATTTCTAGAAATGAACCCATGTCTACACAATCCTCATTGGTGGATGTTGGCTTGGCAACTTGCACCTCCTCTTGGATGATATCTAAGGTGGTTATAAAACTTAGACATTCAAATTCATCCCCTTGATCATTCACATTAGGTATAATTGGAGTGGAGGGTGCTATATTATATGGTTGGTGTAGATTGGCATCAATAACTCCAGAAGCACAATATCTCATGAGAACATGTTGTGCCTCCACTTGCCCTTGTTCTACCATTATTGCAACCTCATAGATTCTATGCAAAGATGGGTCATCAAGATTTTCCCTTAACAATGTAGCAAGTATAGGAGGTATGGCTCCCATGTATACTTGAATAGCTTCCTCTTATGTTGTGTCAAAATTTTCCCACACTTGAGCATGCAACTCACGAAACCTCTCATTGAATTGACTTATGGATTCATTAGGCTCTTTATGAATAGAGGTAAACTAATTTTACAACATATCTAAGTCAACCTGATTACCAAAATGATAAAGATATGCTACTTCTAGTCCAAACCAAGAAGTCCTAACCTCCATAGGTAATAGGCCATACCAACAGAATGATTTGTCATCCAAAATGTATGAGAATAACCTACAAGCAACATCCTCATGGAAAATTTAGCATTGAAATAATATGATCTTGTAGATATGCAATTTATGTATGTATCCTAATGTCTCATTTTGACTAAATTGTCATAGAAACTCCAATACAATTTCAAGAATTTGATGGGGTATTCTAGGTATTTTAAACAAACTATAATAGTCCCCTAACATAGATATCATTCTTGCTCTTAGAGATACCATTTCTACTCTTGGTTCATCAAATGTCACCATTAGTGAAACTCAAAGAATAGCTTCAAAATCAACTTTGTTAGTCAAATAAAGATATCTTGCAAAGAAGCATAAAATGACTAACAATTTTCAAATGAGTAAACCACAAATATCATCATGTTAGTATCGATAACAATATATGCCTCAATTAAACCATGACATGAAAGAACATTCTCAAATTTTCCAAAAGGTTAGTATTAACACATCATCAAATAGAGAATGTTAGAATCAATGAAAGTGATCAACAAAATCTCATTAGTCAAGACCAATATATTTGAATAAATATTTCAAGTAACATGAACAATTTAGCATCTAAATAGCAATAAAATAAATCAATTCAGGCCTTCCTAGCTCCCAAAGTGTTGAGTGCTAAAAGAGGCCAAATATGCTAATCAAATGGACTTGAAATATTTAGCAATTTAGAACTCTCAAGGTTACACCAAAATCATATTATTCATTGCATGAATAAGTAAAAGCATTTAAAACAACAATGAACAATTTAGCATAAATAAAATAATGCCAATTCATGCCCTCCTTCTAGAACCAAAATTTTGAGTGGTAATTTTTCCCAATTGCAAAACCACACTCACCTTAGGATTTTGATCACAAAATCCTCTCTTGCAAAGAAGTTAGAAATCAAAACAACTTCTCCAAGGTTCCGCTATGTAAGCATTGCACATGTGTATTAGTAATCTCAATGTAGATAGATCAATTCAATTCTAGGAACACCATAGTGATTGTAAGTAACTCTTAACAAGGGGTATGTGTTGGTGTATTTTACCATGCTATATTAATGTTTTTTCATAAAAATTAAATTAAAGCAAATGTGAATTGATCCTCATATGACCACGATGTAGAACCTTAGTTCATTTTATCTTGAAGGATTTTAGATAGCTTTTATCTTATTTAGATTAAGTAGATTTTAAACAAGTTTTTATCTTGCATTAAACCCTACTTTAAACATGAAAATGAAGATTAAAATCTATCTATGAATGTGAATCTAAAATGATGAATGGATTCATTAAATGTAGCTTCTATCATGAAGATAAAGATAGCCTTTAATATAATAAAAAAATTATCTATCATTGATGAAATTAATTTTCATAAAGAAGAAATAATTTAATGTTTTAAAACACTAGCCTCTGATGTAATGATAAATTACCTCTTTGATGAAATCAGAATTTTCATAAAGAGAAGGGTATTTATTGCTCTTAAATTATGGCCAATGAAATGCCATAAAAATTACCCCCCTTTAATGAAATTGAATTTTTCATAAAGGAAAGGTCATATTATGCTTATGAATGGAAATGCAAAGTTTAAAAATCTGATTTACCTCCAAAATGTGAAAAAATAAAATTCCAAAATTATAAAAATCTGCATAAAACAGTCATTTTCAACAATTTTTATAAAATTGAAATGACTTCGGAATGAGTTCAAATTTATTTCGTATGATAGATTGTATCTCATTCTTCACACCCATGTAATTATTTTTGTCATTTTATTTTTTTCCGATTTTTATTTTAATCCTCAAAGTTAAAAAAAAAAAAAAAACTGAAAAATTAAAGTTGGAAAATTAAAAAAATGAAAATCTAGAAATAACTTGAATGCTGAAAATGTAAACATGCAAAGCTTTATCAGTTTGATGGCCCCCGTCCTACAAAACCGAAGATGTGAGAAAATCTTGCATGCAACCTAATCTATTCCAACCTACATTTGCATAATCAAAATAAACTAAGTGCTAGCTCCTAGGACACAAAATAAATTTCAGACTCCAAACATTCAATGATGTGACCATTAAAATGCATCAAACATCATCTATAAATCCAAAACCTAAAAAAGGGAAAGATAAAAAATTTAAATTTAAGCATGCAGAAAATTCTCCTATTTTACTAACAAAATCCAGATTTCTGAAAAAGCTCTTGGATTAAAATAAAAATTTTCTTGTACTTTTTTTCTTGGAAATCAATATTTAAAATTTTATGAAACACTCCATTTCTCTTTCCTTTGGCCTTCCACCTTCTATTTTTCCTCCATTTTGATTCTTGTTGTCACTTGGTTTTGTATTCCCTAGTTTGTTTTATTTTCCTGTTGGATCCTTTTCCAAGCCTTTACTTTGTAACACTATGTTTTTTTTTTTAAACCTGCACATGAGGTAGCCGTTACATTTATATATTAGAAGAATAAAAGATACCAAATCCTTATTTATTAACACGAAAATTAATATAACAACTATAAATAAATTTTTTTATTCCAACAACCTACTCAAAGTGCTCAGGAGACTATCCACCATACAAGCATGTGCCAGCCCACATCCTCAATTTGGGGTGCTCTGCTCACTGCCCTAGTATCTTTGTCATTCTCTATTGTTGAATGTATCCCTATTTGACTACTTTTCTGGTGTGAATTCCCTTTGTCGATCTCAACTACCGCTAACACAAAAATCCACTTGGGCCTTCTTTGGTACACCTCATTAGCAATGATGTAGTCCACCAATTTTTTTACATTTGTGAGTTCTATCCAAATCAGTAATATCCACCGATGTTGGCACCATCTACTATGTATTTTCCTCATTGTCCCTCTGCACCGCTATTAGAATTTCAGCCTCTACTATCTCGATGACTCCCATTGAGAATGATGCATTGGTATCTCACTTAAACCATCCAGTCGGTGCCTCCATCACCAATCCTTTGGGCTCTTCCCAACCATGCTGAGTTTGCATTTTCTATATTTGATGAGGTGTTTATGTTATTGGGAAGATTGCCAAATAACTCCCAATGCTACTTTGTGTTTACCCACTCCAGTTTTGATTGCCTTCTATAGCTTGACTACCACAACAACCATATGATAGAACCATGTCAGCCTCCTTGTATCCATGATAGCATATCTAACAAGATGCTCACCATGCGAGGGTTGCTTCAACATGCAAAGTTGAAGTTTATCCTCCTCCATGTGTAAGGTCCATCTCACATTTATAACTCATCGTGATATTGTGAAAAAATCATTTGATTAGGTATATAACATGTCAGCCATCTTGGTCTACATCGGGTGCAGTGTCCTCCAACAATGTCACTGCTGCATGACTACGAGCCCCCTTTTAACTAGTGTATAACATTCAACATCATGGGATATATTAGCGCATCAAAGGTGAATGATATTTACAATTTGCAACCATGTCATCATTGTTTGCTATTGCTTAGGTTTATAGGACATCCGACTCTTCAAAACCATACCTTAGTCATATTACATGTCCATCACTCTTCCTTTCAAGTCCATGATCAGTGCTACCTATGCTATCCTAGCATGCCCACAATAATTTATGGAGTTTCCAAGTTGAACATCATTATCTCCATGTTGTTCGACCATATACCACTACTCGTCGACACACCATAAAATGCCACATCATTGGTAGATCCTACTTTCATTAGTGTCTCATAGTGCCAAATCTATTGACCATCCACTCTATTTATTATTCTCCACATCATTGGGTTTACATCACCTTGTGTCATCATAGGCCCTACCAATAGTCCACCTTGGTACCCCAAAGCTACCTCACCACCTACACAATTTTTCATGGATGCCATGTCACGATCGCCTGTTCATCGCCCATGCTTAGTGATTTCACCATCTCATTGTCGAAGACATCATTACCGTGGGTCAATGGCCTCTGCCCAATATTTTTGGTACTCTTCCTCAAACACCGCATCTCATTATTTTTATTATTTGTTGAAAGAACAAAGAACATGATGCATTAGCCTTTCTTTATTAAATAAGAACAAAATGCAAAGTATAACACCACCTTGATAGTATATAAATAAATGAATATAATAAATAGCATAGTTATGATTATATCTACTTATTTAATTATTAGTATTATATATATATCAACTATATATAATAATATATGCTTTATTATTTTTTTTGTATTAAATATATATATGAAATATATATATATATATATATATATAATATTGAGATTTTTTAATTTTTAATTTTTATATATATTTATATATATGTAATATGTATAAATTTATTTTATGTTTTATTATTATTTGAAACATACACATGAAAGAAAACATAAAATTTAACAACAAAATTGCTAACAAAAAAACTCGAAGATAAAAATCATCGACAAAAAAACAATGATAAAAAATTGTCGACAACAAATTGATGATAAAAAATTGTTGATAACAAATTGACGATAAAAATATCATCGATAACAAATTGACAATAAAAAATCATCGACAACAAATTGACAATAAAAAATCATCGAAAACAAAATGATGATAAAAATCCTCGACCACAAAACTGTGAAAACTGTGAACCCAAAACAAAACAAAGCATTAGACACTTAAAAAAAAATGCAAGTACCCAAATACCAAACTAAATGTGGATCCCCAATTTTGGGGTGAGTTGTGCGACAGTCACAACAATATGTATCTTGGAGGATACATTTACATAGCCCAAATGATGGAATAGACACTATTTCCAACACCCCCTGTATTATATTATTTAGGTATTGAAGGATTTAGTCTTCCATATGGATTTTCTTCATCTTCTTCTACTTGATATTCATAGTATTTTTCCTCTACATTCTTCATATTCAAGTTTAGTAGGTAGTTTATGTCTCTATATGATGCATAGTAGGCTGTAGCTAGGTCTTCTATTCTCATTGGATAATCTTTGACATGTTATGGTTCATCTTCTATCCATCCACCTTTGAAGTCCTTATTGCAAGTATCTTCATTTGATTCTTATTGCTGATGAATAAGTAGGGCATGATGCAATTGTCTCTTATTTTTGATCCTTATGTACTTGAATTTTTGATGTATTGGTTCTTCATTTTCTTTAACTTGGTCTTCTGCAAATGAGTTAGAAGCATTTTGTAACATCACAATATCTTATGGGATTTCCATTAAGTCTAGGATATAAGTATTTTTATGGATTGAACCTATTGCTTTTATTCCTTCTTGATTCATAATGAGAGATGTATTGATCCTATTCATATATCTAAAATTAATAATGTAGTCATTTTCTACTAGTTTTATCATTGAGATAAGATTGAATGTTAATCCAGGAACATACAATACTTTTTGTAGTAGAAGATTTGAAAAATATTTACTGGAATATACACATTTGTATCCATGAATATGATATGTTTGGCTATCTGAAATTCTTAGTTTGTAACCTTTGGTAACCTCAAGATAGTCAAACCATTGTATATTTCCTATCATATGATGACTAGCTCCTAAATCAATAAACCACCTGTGATTATGCTTTGTGAGCTGGTTCCTTTCAAAGCAAGTTTTACAACCATTGTATGACATTCCTTTATCCATTGGAAAAGTTGAACTTGAATAATTGATATAGAAAGGCTCTTTAGTGTTTTAAATTATGATATAGTACTTTTTGTAAAAATGTAGTTCAATTTTAGTTGATTTTATACAAGTTTGCAAGAATTAAAAATCAACTTTTTAACACCTTATTACTCCTAATTGAACTAAGCACTTTTTCAATTCTAAAAAGGTTTTAATTTTGGAATTATTTTGTCTCCTTTTTAGAAATATGAGACAAGTAAAAATATTTTTATCCAACCTTAATAAAATATTTTATATCCCTTGGATTATTTCGAATTTCCAAATAAAATAAATTTGATGGAGTAATCCTTGTGACTCCCAAGTTTGGAAAAATAGAGAAATGATAATAATATTTGCAATATAGTTTAATCCAAGTTGAATTCCTTATTCCTCCTAAGTAATATTGCAAATATTAAATTCATAAGATAAGTCACCCCTTTATATTTCAAAATTTAAGTTTTAACCTTAGTTTATAACCCTTATAACTCCAACTTATGAAAGAAATAATAAATGATATTTAGACATTTCCTTATAGATGTAATATCTCCTCACTATTCGATGTTTTCTATGGCTGGGTACAACAACATATAAGAGGTACCTTGGGCACTCATTTTAATGGAGATTCCTTGAAGTGGAAAGACTTGAATATTGTATGTATGATGCTGAATATTGACCTTTAGAAATGGGGAGATTTTAATGCTCCTTCCCCTTGTCTTCTATGTTGCACTTCAAACATTTTTGTTGTGCTTCTCTCATGACTTGACTATGTTGCATTCCTCCTTCGAACTTTTTTGACTGCACCTCACTCATGCATGCTGATCTTGGACTTAAGATACCTTTTAAGCACTGTTGATCATAGGCATTGTAACAAGTGTCATGTTCGTTACACGTGAGCGCTCCCTTCTTTATGTAACACTCCAAAACCTTTGTTCAACACTCTTGGAGAAATTAGAAAACGTATGGGTACTTGTGTGAAGCTGGTGGAGAATACCAAGTGTCACATATTTTCTTGTAACTCCTTCATGGGAGTTTTTAGAATGTTGAGAGGAATGATGACCAAAATTCCAAGTATTATTTTTGCATGGATTTTTTTCTTGTAATGCCTTTGAAGATGGATATTATAGCTCCATGAACATTTTTCTTTGCAATGTTGCTTGGGTAGCAAGCAATTTTTTTCTCTGTAGGTATATGGGTGATGTGTTATGGAGCTTGGATGGTGATTTGAGGCTTCCCTTGGTGAGTGGTATTCTCCAAGTTAGAGACCATGAATGTAACACCTTCCCTCTTTATTTTATACTTTTGAATGTATTGATTTTCGTGTAGATATTTTTATGTCTTTCTTTTTGAGATCGATATGCACTCACCCATCTACATAAATGTAGCTCATGAATGATTTGAAATGAGCTTTGATTCTATAGGTACATACATCTAAGATGATCCCTTAAATGGCTTCTTCTAGCTTTGGAGGAAGAGTGCTTATGCCTGATGACTGTTCTTTCCCTATAGAATATGTGCCCTAATGTGGCACTTCAAAATATGCTCTTATGTTGTCAAAAATCATATTAGAATATTGCAAGATAATGTATTATAATTTTGTAAAATAAGGCTTTTTAATATACCTTATTGTGCACTCTATTTATAGATTTTGAATTCTGGTTTTGTGGCAGATTTCTTGCAATACAAGGGTTTGACGTTGTCTTTAAAGAGTACACTCAGCTTTCCCTTTTTTCTTGGACAATTTTGAAAAAAAGTCGAAGTTTCAATAATAGTAGATACAAGCTTTTTAATTGATGCAATTTTTTTGTATTTTTTTTTGTGCATTCAAATTGTAATGCTTTTGATTTTGAGAGTCACCAAGTCTCAATTTCATAAGATTCTATTTCTATTTTTTTTTATTTAAGTTCTTCTCCAAATTTTGGAGGATTCTAACCCTTTTTGGTGGCTTCTATTGGCCACTTCAATTTGTAGACTTTTGTGCTTCAATAGTGTCTTTAAACACTTGATACAAATCAAACTTTGTGCCTTTCAAGAAACACAAAACTAAATTTCTTTTTGAGAGTGGTATACTAGTACAAGTTCTTTACTTTTAATGCAATAATATTACACCTTATCACTCCAATCAGCTCTCAAAGTCGTGCACTAATAATCTACTATAACTAATCAAGAATAACCTAAAATGAATCTTTAGGAGTTATTCTACAATTTCACTACAATCAATGTTTGTAGAAATTAGTCTTATTTTTTAAAAGTAGATAATAGGTATTTTATAGAAGCTAATCTAAAATCTAATCAACTCCTAATAAATGTGCAATTGAATCCTTTAAAAGAATCTATTTTCTTTTGTACTTTAGAATACTATAATCTAATTTTATTTTTGTAACTTTAATCCATATTCAAGTGCTCTAATAAATCTAATAAATAATTAAATTAATAAATATTTTTACACCATAATTTGCATACCTTCTTTTGTAGCTCTTCTCCCACCTTTGTAGAGGATGTAGACCTTGGTGTCTAAAAACACCAAGTTACTGCTTCAAGTGGGATGTCCTGAAAAACTCCTTCTTCACCAAATGATGATCTTGAACTTTCTTTCATGAGCCTAGGATTTGGTGACTTGTTCTCATCTTGTGTTATCCTCCTTCTACTATATATTTTGAGAAGTGTCTCTAGAGTGGTGACTTCTTATTGTGAGAGGTAGTCTTCAAATATCCAAGATTTGGTAAGCTTCTTCTATCTTCAAGTATTCTTGTAAAATTCTAACTTCAAGTAGGATCTTGTTCTAGGGTTTGTCTCTCCTTGTAAAATTCTCCTTTATATATTTTACACTCCTTACCAAATTCTTCTCTTGGTATTGTTGTCTTATGTCAACAATTATCCCAAGTCCTTCAATATCAGGGACTTCACCTAGATAGTGGATTTATCTATTGAGTTCTCAAATAAATCTCTTGATCTTCCACAAGGCTCTCTTAGAATTTCCTAGATGCTCAATGAGACCTTCATAAGGTCTTTTATCTAGAAGATTATGACAATATTACTTGAGACCTTTTCTTCAACCTTCTACTCCCGGAAGTGTTGGTGGTGAGATCTTCTCCTAGATCTTCTGATTTTGCTACTCCTAGCTTCGAGTAGGACTCTCCTAGTCCTTATTATTCCAATACTAGAATTTCTTCAATGATATCTTCTGATATCTTATTTTTTTCTTTAGGATTAATCTTATTTTGAAGAATATTCTAAATTTCTTGTAGTAAGTCTCCCAACTCACTGAATTTTCTATTCATGTAACAAAGATATTAGTATTGAAAAATTTAGTGTACTTTTGAATTAGATATTATTATTTAGGATCAATGCTTTTATGGCCTATTTCAATGTCAAGGCTCCTATGGAATTTTCAGTATAAAGGCTTCTATGGCCTTTTTAGTATCAAGGTTTTTATGGTATTTGTAGTATCAAGACTTTTGTGGATTCTTCTTCAAGGCTTCTATGGTATTTCTATATCAAGGCTCTTTTGGCATGTTATTCAATTATGGAATTCTATAATCTAGCAATGGATATCTTCAATCTCCTATCTTCACCATGTTTCTTCACTAGAAGTCTTCTTCCGTAGTATTCTCTCACACAATGAACTAACCTCTACACTATGAGGGCACACTAACCATCAGGTAATGAAGTTGGAGTCTCCTAATTTTCTATCGTAGGAGGAGTCACAATCCTTTGAGAATTAATTTCCTACAACAAAATAAAATTTAGGCACCATTTAGAAAATTCCAAATAACCTGGATGATCTTCACTAGATATTTTATCAATCTAGTATATTGAAATGTTGAGTCCTAGTCTTAACGGGTTTTCATAACAACTCTATGGAAAAGACTCTAGACGAAATTGATCTTAGTATTTTCTAAAACTGAGATTCATTTTATTCCTATATTTGTGACTCTCCCAAAATCTACCATCTAGATACTATTGATATATTTTGCCAGTGGATGGTCCAATGGCATGTCAGTTTGAAAAAACTCTCAGGCTAACCAACAATGGTGGTTTTCCTATTGACCTGCACAAATTATATCTATTGTAGATCTAATACCACTATTAGATTTTGATGAATGAGCCATGAGATATGACAATCACAATATGTAGAATAACATGAAAGAAATAAAATATACTAGATGACTAAAGTATGCTAAAATATAAATCATACAAAATATTACAAATCTAGCTATGGAGGAAGTGAGCACTTCATTAACAAATCTACATATCTACATCATATCCATCACCAATAAATGGTATGTAACACATAACTACACTATACACTAACCTATGCTATCTGAATATATTCCTTGATTGTCTTATCAATCTATCTAAGAGTCCATCCTTATATAAGAAAAATAGGATGCATAGCCAACACTCTATCTAGCTGTGCATATGAAAACTTGCACATGTACAACTTGCACATTAAAAATTGTCCACTTATTACATTTCATGAAGTAACTATATAATTTGTACAAGAAGTAATCTAGATATGTATCTTGGAGGATACATTTACATAAACCAAATGATGGAATAAACATTGTTTCCAATAATATTGGTTCTTTTTCAAATCTAGTTAATACTATGATAGGTTCTAGTTCAGAGGGTCTAGGCTCATACACTAATTGCCCATGGTACCACAATATGTGAAATCTTCTTTTCTGATTTCTCTTAGCCTTTTCCATTACTTTCTAGACATGGTTTTGATACATGTAACAAGAATCAGGGTCATGCGGGTCATTATAGACTAAGCACCAAATGTTGACTAGAGCAGTTTCAAGGTTTGAATCATATCCTTCTTGAGTAGAATTAGCTCTTGGCCCTACATTGTTACTTGAACTAGGATTTTTATCTTTGTTAATGTGGAAAAATCTTATTTACTGATATATTTCCATCTCTCTTTTTTATATAGAATTGGCCTTATTGCTAATAGTCTTTAAAGATTTTTGAATATCAAGAAGCACTGAATATTCCTAGGGTGGTTGAGATGGAAGAGGAGGGAAAGGTATGAAAATGGGTAATTTAGGAGGTGGTTGATTTATTTTAGGAAAGTGAGTTGCAATTGGAGAAGGATTAATGGTGGAAAAGGATGAGGCTAGAGGCTACTGTGTGATTTAAGGAGTGTATGGAGTAACATGTTTGGGAAGCAATATTCCTACTAAAATCAAGATATCTTTAACATGAACCACTATTTTATAAACATGGGGGAATGTGGTTATCTCATATTGATAAGTTTTCAAACCAATGTCTAGTCCTAAATATATGATATAATACCTATAAGCTACAGGAGAATTTGGTCTGAATTCATTAGGGATTCTCTTCCAAGTTTTGCTGAACTTGAGGTTAAAATCGGATATCGACTCTTGAAGATGTCTTTGGATGACTATAAATTGGGTTAAGAGTGATAATGGATATGCAAACTCATTGAACTCTTCCATAAAAGGACTATCTAAGTTATCACAACTTCTGATAGAGCAATTTTCTAAGGTTTTGAACCAATACAAGATTTTACCCCTAAAGGAAAGAACTAACAACTTTATAATGATATCTTCATGTATGATGTTGTGAATGACTACCATTGAGAGAACACATTAGCAATGTTAATAATTCATTATTCTAGTACCATTATAAGTAGGTATGGCTTTGATAGTGGCTTGAGGGATATCATGTGTAGCTTGAAAAGATAATGGGGTTGGAGCATTCCAATCTAGATAATTATGTTGAATTTTATCCTACTCTTCAACCATGTCAGCTTGAGAAAAAGGAGTATCAGTATTAGAAGAATCTAAGGTAGAAGGTGATGTTTAAAATTTTTCTACAGAGATCTCAGAACATGTGTGTCTTGAATACCTAGATTTTGGGAATAGTTTTTAAAAATTGGTAGGTTGATTATCTTTCTTTACGACACTTCTGAGAAACATGAAAGTATAATGGTTAGGGCTAAGGTTTTATTGGATCTTATTATTAGGGGTACACCAAGTGAATTTACTCTCTCTTCTCATGAGGTTAAAATAATTTGCTAAATCTTGATTCCTCCACGTAAAATATAAAAATATGTATAGTGGAGTTTGTCTCACCGAGTGTGTCAAAAACTATTGTAGTCCAGTTTGTCATCTAGCCAATGCTATAACTATGATCATAATATTGAAGAATTTAAAGGTGATCACCCACTAATCATACCCTAGAATAAATATTAGAAGAATTAAATTACTTTGATTCAACCTCTAGAAAAGACTGGTATACCTTGTCAACTTAATGGATGTTGACTCTATTTAGCTCATATAGTGAAATTTTAGGGATATAAATGGTAGGGTTAGAAATATGTGAATAAATAATAAATATTGGATGGGTGAAGCTAACAACATATACATCCACAAAATATTCCCTAAGAGATTGAATTTTAGAAATAATATTTGGAACTAACAACATTTAAAACTCTACAATTATTGTATTAATGTCCCTTTGCATGTTCACAGAATTATTCCAAATATATCTAGAATTAATTATCTAAATTAACAAAATAATATCAGTGCATTGACTAACATAAATAGAATTCTTGAAAGCATGTATGCAGAAAAAATTATCCCTATTTACCCTAAGTTAGCTATCCAAGTTAACATAATAGACTAACCATAGTAGCAAAGGTAGATATAATTTCACAAAACTATATCAACCATTCAACACAAGCTCAAGTTTGAGGTAAAAATCCTTTGTAATGCTTCATTCATAAATTTGTAGTAAATATACACAGTAGTGCAAACAAACACTTTAAATTTGGACTTTTGAAAAGAGGTCACTACCTTTATTTATAGATTTTATAATGATATTACTTTCTAATCATTATAAGGATTTTTATTTCTTGATTTTCTTGGTCATTTTTCATTCATGGTGCCTACTAGCTATGTCTTATTGATTAGTTACAACTAACTTTCAACCCAAGGCCATCGTTATCATCAATGGTTCTTACAATCCATTATTATCTGTAGATCTACAATTGAATCTATTTCATGAGAAGATTCTAGCATTTTCTGGGCTGGTAGCAAATATTCAACTTCTATGATGTCCAATTTTAACTCTCCACTATTCTCTGTATTGTGTGCACAAAATTTTACCAAAAACCTACATGGAAAAGGGGAGACTTGATAATCCACCATAGATCTATTAATCAGATGGTTGTGGTTGACCATCTATAGAGTTATTTTAGATTTACGTGGTGATAGTGAAGAGAACAGAGAATCATGACTTTTTACCCTTTGGTCACTTTTTCTCCATTTTACACCCTTTCATGTGCTTTCATATTTTCTAGTGCTTTCTTGTTTGTGTAGTATCAACAAGGATTCAAAGAATCGTAGCTTTGTGCTCTTTGAATTTTTTAGTTTTCTACATTTTCTTATGATTTCCTATTTTTTAGTGCTTTTTAGTTTGTGTAGCAGTTACAAAGGAATGATAAAGCACGAGTTACAAACCCTTTCTCTAATTTCTTTGATTTTTCCCTTTTCTAGTGCTTTTATGTTTCTTAATGCTTTTTTATTTATGTGGTGTTTACAAAGAAATGAGAAAGTGTGATACTTCCATATTCTCTATTTTGCTCATTTTTCAATGCTTTTCTATTTTGATCACTTTTCAATGCTTTCTTTTTTGCGCACTCAATACAAAGGCAACATAAAATTGTGGATCGCTTAACTTCTCAGTTTCAACCAATTTCTAGCACTTTTCTATTTTTAACACTTTTATGTTTACCTTCTCCATACTTAGTCAAATTTTGCAAAATTTTGGCCAAGTAGAGATTTAGTGAATTTGGCCTACACTTGACTATTTCAATATGGGTGGTTGAGTCCTTTGTTATTTCATACCTCTAGCATGTGTGATTCTTACTAAAAAAGACATGTTTAGGGGTCTTTTATTTATTTCTAGAGCTTAAAGACCTTGCCAAAATATTCTAGTAATTGTAGGAGCCTTAGAGACTAGGCCAAGAACTTTAAAGAGCTTTGCTAATGTCACCCTCTAAAAAACCTAACATTATTTGTATTTTAGAATCTTGCTTGGGCCAAGCTTATTAAATATCCTCACTTATGTCATCATTTAAAATCCTAGGATTTCTTCATCGAGTTGGGATTTAGGCATCTCAATTTTTTTTGGAACTTAATGTGATATCAGTGCTTAAAAATCTAGGGATTGCTTGGTTTTGGTCTTTTGTGTTGCCAAAGCCTCTGGCTCTTCATTTTTTGAGACTCATAAATTATTAGTCTAGACTTTTGAAAACTCTAGAATTCTTGCTATCCAATATTCTACCTTACCATAATGTTTTGTAGGTTTAGCTAACATCAACACTTGAAAAGTCTTGGATTGCTCGGTTCTAAATTTTTTTGTTGTCATAGCTTTCTAACTTAGCATTTAGGACCCAACTAGGTGCATCTATATTCCTAAAATTTTCATAAATCTTGGCCATTATGATAGGACTAGACCACTTTGTATTTTAAACCTAGGCCAATGTAGTTGGACTTGTGAAATATTACACTTGAAAAATAATAATCCCAACTATATGTCCAAAATTTTGTGTTAGCAATATTTCATCAAAAACATAGTCTAGTATGGCTTGGAAGGACTTATATACATGGTCAATTGCATTGAACCACACTTTTCATACCATGCATAGGGAGCCTACTTACTTCTATACAAGGTATTTTTCAAATAATTAATAAAAATAGGAAACACAAGATCAAATATAAGGTGTAGCTATATGTATATCTTCTCTTAAATATCCTTATATGGAAAGGCTCTCTTCACATCCATTTGGTGCACCTTTCATCCATATGAGGCAAAAATATATATAATCATATTGACTAAGTCAAACCTATTGAAAAATGTAAATGTACAAAAATAATCAACTCCCTTCTATTGAGAGAATCCCTTAGCAAAAAGGCATAGCTTGTGCTTCTACATCTAATAATTTTAGTACACTTAGTCTTATAGACCCATTTATAAAAAACAACATTCTTCCTTTTTGTAATAGGAACCAAAAACCATATTCTATTCCTCATCAAAGCCTAATATATTTTAAGCATAACATTTTTCCACTTTATTCAACCCTTCTCATAATAATATATAAGATAACCTAGAATCAATAACCTTTGAAGTCAAATTTCAATAATGATCCTTTCAATATCATTCTATATAGAAAATCAATTAATAATCCTTTAGAAGCATCTTAAACCACATGGATGTTGGGTGAACTAAGGAATATTCATGTGTACTCTATGGAAAAGAAAAATCAAAAGCAAAATCTAAATTATCTAACTCTAAATTATCATTGGTATCATAATGCAAAGTTGAATCACTCTAAACTGATGTGTCTTGCTCAACAATTCCTAAATCTAAAAAAGAAGGTATTTCAAATGGTGATATCCATGAAAGCATAAAATCAATATTCAATTGACCTTGACTCAAATATTAAGATGAAGAATATTATCTAATGGGAATAAAGACTAAAAAAAAATCTTGAAAGAAATAATCAAATATAAATAATTCAAAGGATCAAAAGAATCATTTTCCAAATGCTTAGGTGATGGACTAGAAGGAGTACCTCATAAAATATGGAATCTCTCTAAAAAAAGCCTCATTACTTTTATGACTATAAATATTATATACCTTTGAGGTATCTAAGCACCCCGTAAAGATATGTCTATGACTATTTTATGTCATATATTTTTTAAGATCCTTGGGTATGTGATCCCATGCCAAATGCCCAAAGATACAAAATTAAGATACATTAGCCTTATATCTTATCAACATCTCAAGATATTTCATGTTGTACAATACCCTTATGGTAACCCTCTTGATAACATATGCTACACAAGTGATGGATTCACACTAGAATTTATGCTCCATCCATTTAGCATGGATCATATACTATGCCACCTCAAAGATCACCTTGTTTTTCCTTTTAACCACATCATTTTACTTAGGAGTGTAGTGAATAGTACTTTGATATGAAATCCCATGAAAATGAAAAAATCCCATGAAAATGAAATCCCATGAAAATGAAAAAATCATGAAAGTAATGGCTTATCTACTCATATCCTCCATCTTTTTAATGCATTTAAATTTTATTTCTAATTTATTCTCAATAAGACCCTTGAAGGTCTTGAATTTCTTAAAAAAATCATCCATAATGAAAATAGTATACAACCACACATATATAGAAAATTTATCAAATAAAATAAGCACCTATATGTAGAAAGATATGGTATACTTATATGCCCAAAAATATCCTTATGAATGATATCCAAGGGGTGAGAATTTTGTCTTGTAGTCCATTTTGAAAAAGTATTCCTATGATACCTCACTAGAATACATCCCTCACATGCACTAGTTGGATGGAATATAAATAATTCATGTATCTCAAGGATCCATAACTAATATTTCCAAGCCTATGGTTCCACTTGTAACTTTCATCGTCTACATGTACAACCATAAAAATAAAATATTTTTTCCTATACGAAGAAATAGAGGAGACAAGCCTTTATTCCAAATTATACATTTTTTTTGACTCACCACAACATCCCAAAGCCAAAATTTTAAATCCAATATCTATATAATTAATTACCTAATTATTAGATTATAGTTTTACTTTTGTATTTATATGGTTAATGTGATAAATAAATAATATTTTAGGGATAATACTATAAACATGAAGTTTTTTATCAAAAGAAGAAGATCTAATGTTGATCTCTCTACATCCTAAAACTTGTAATGAGGAATCATTTCTAATACCAACATGCTCCCCTAATAAAATTTGTTGTATCCTTGTAGGAGATGTTTATGCTTTATGATGTGATTAGTTTCCAATTCTATAATCTACTCATCATAAGTGGATATCCAATATACTGAATGAACAACTACATGTACGAATGAGGTTTCTATATCAAGGTTGTCCTCACCCTATGGATATAAGAGAGTATAATAAACAACCCCTTTCTTGTTGCTTCCTCAATCGTCTTGATGTGAATCTAGAAAAACTAGGCTTTATGTCCTTGTATTTTCTAAAATTCATGTTTTGGCTTATTGAAGAGCTTCTTGGAATTATTAATTCCATGTTGGCTTCTTATCATTTTTAGTTTTAGAAAAAAAAATATTTTTATGGACTTGTTTGATCATAGAATTAGCCTTACATATTTGTCTTCTAGCATAGTGATGTAAAAACTACTTGAATACCTCACCAATTGGTGGTGTAGAAGAGTTGGAAAAGTATACAAATAACATGTAAAGTACAACAACTATATCATATATCTCTTAAACATTATTGAAGATAATATTCAGTAGTTTTATCTTTTTCTTATTTGAAGCTTCATGTCCTTCTCATTACACATGTGGGATACCAGAAAGGTCACACCACCCTGCTTTAGGGAACTAGCCCTAGGGAGGTGCATTGGTTCTTATTTTGGGTGGTCATCCATACTCAGGTAGGAGAGGACTATTTCTAATCCATAATTTTAGTGATGACTATGTTTTGCATGCAGGTACTATCTTTGGTGAGGGAGTTTCAAGTACACCAAGGAATTTACATATTCCTTAATCTATTTGAAGTCTTCTTTTTTTTGGACACCCAAGTTTTGGCAGTCTAATTTAAGAGCTAGTATGGATGAAAATGAAATGTAATGTAGTATGAAAATAGTGATGTAAAAGATAAAATATTTATCCTATATGCAATTTTGATTTTGATGATTCGCTCTCTATGCTATGACAAGGGACTATGACCACCAAAATGACCTCACACCTATGCTTCCTACTATGTGAAATGAAATAAAAAAAAACAAAATAGACGCATGCAAAATTGACAACAAATGGTAAGAAGAAAAAAAAATTTATTCCATTATAAAGAATCCAATCCCGGTTACAGTTATGTCCCTCTTAGGGATACCGTTTTGATAATCTTATTATAGTAGGAAAAAAGTAAATTTTCTCTCTTAAGGGTAAATGTGATTTTTAGGCCCTTTAGGGTGACACGAACTACTCTAGGGTGGAGTTGACCCTCTTATTCATGTTGAGGAAGGAATTGGATGGTTGAATCTCCTTCAAATCTACTTTCCTACGATTAAGAAACAATGTAAAAGCATTAAAAGCATAGGCAACCTCTCATGATAAGTCCCTTTAAAGAATGTGCACATGAAGATGCCATAACACTAATAAAATCAATAAAGTAAATAAAGCATGTTAAACCTATGCAATACTTGAAAATATTTATGGGAACATATAACTAGAAAGCATAGCTATCTATCTAATGGATTAATTGCATGAAATGAAGCAAAATAACATAGAAATGAGCTAATTATATCCTACTTGCCATAATGAAGTAAACTTAATGAAAACCCTAATTCTATTAGTTAGAGTCTCTACAAATTCTAAATAAACCACTAAAATGCTCAATATAACCTAATGAAATATGGTGTAAAATAAATAGTAAGGAGATCTCTCACTGATTGCAAACCATAGCTCAAATAAGAGATCTGCACTGTACATCGTGGCTGTCAGCCATGATGGGCAAAAAAGTAGATTTGCACTCCAAATATAGGGTTGTGGGCTTGATCCTCCTTGTCAAATTGATGATCAAGGGTTGCATTAGTGTCCTCTGACTGGTTTGGTAGTTGAATTACACAATTAGGCCTCTTTTTTCTTGAATTCACATATATTTGTGTTCTATCTCCTTAGGGAATCCATGGCACAAATTGACATGATGCTTGATGAATTTACAAGTGAAATGGCAACAAGGCTCTCTCAATACACTCTAGTGAGTCTACAATTGGATAGGGCTTCATTGCTCTAATATACAATGCACACTTGATCTCTTTTCCCTAATTTTGAGGGGTACTTATAGGATTACCCAAGGTCTAGGGGTGGATTCATGGAGAAGCCAATATCAAGAAGAGGTGGTTGGGATAGTTGGATTGGAAGCCTCTAGAATATTTTGTCCTTCAACTACCCTCTTCTAGAACAAATAGCTATTCAAACTAATTTGGATTGGATGAAGGCCAACTAAACTTTAGTTCTAGATTGTGGGTCTCAGTTACGGCCTAGACTATGAACCGTGGGTGTCAGAAGTGGTTCAAACTATATACCATAGGTCTCAACAATGGTTTGAGCTGATTAGGCTAAGGATCCCAAATTGAGTGGTTAAAAACACTGCTCTATATTGGAGTCTTTCCAAGATCTTCCATATGGTATTTTAGCATGTCCCATATGAGTAGTCACCATCGACATGACACATTTTAGGTGTCTATAGATGCCCATTTTAATATGCATTGTGAGATTGAACAACGCATGAGAAAAAATACACCACCTAAAATGATGTCAAAGGTTGCATGATGATCATTATTCTGATCAACATTTGATGCCCCAGGTCTTGCAAAAGGATGCTCATATTGGAATCATTGAATCATTGCTTCCAACTCATTGGAGGCTTAATTTGAAAGATTTTGCACTCATCATCAGACATTTGGGTAGCTCTGGTGCTACAATAGGAGTTAGACCTATATAATCAAAATGAAGATAGCTACAAACTAACTGTAATATATGCTATTTACACCAAGCAAAGAGGTAAGCTTATGATAGTTGTTGATAATGATTTGCAAGGATGAATGCAATTTGACAAGATCAAGGGATTTACGATTAAGGGATATTCTACTAATTTTGATTATGATTATGAAAGTATGACTACCCCCTCAAGTGATGAGTCGATGAGGGTAATCTGAATTGAATGAAGTGACAAGGTCACTTGACCACTATGAATGATCTGAACAAATTTAGAATTTAGCATTTAATTACTTGACTAGGCTTAATTCAGCTTATGATTGCAACTATTAATAGTAATTTCACATTTCTATCCCATGGAGTGGTCGAGCTGCAATAGCCTTCTTAGGGAATTAGAATAATACAATGCCAATTATATTTATGTTGAATCAATTTGTCGATGATATGCTAAAAATATGTCATAGGAGAAATGACAAGAAATGCCTCGTTCCCATGGAGCAGTCTAGCCTCGAAGGTCTTCTTTAGGATTGAAAAGAAGCATATCAAATCAATGATGACAATTTTACCCCAACTATCCTTATGATTATTTACTCATCTCGTCATATTTCATGGAGTGTCAGTCGTTGCAACCACCAAGTGTCTAGGGTAAATAACTGAATACGAGGTACATTTGGATTTTGAATTGTTTAATAATAATTTTTGACTTTTTGAGTTTTTAATTGATCCTAGTTCTTGAAAATCACCAAATTTTTTAAATTGATTTCTCTTATTGAGATTCTGATACATTAAGAATCATTAATTTTCCATTTAAAACCTTCCCATGATGGGATTATGGTGCATTTAATGGCAATTGCAAACCACACTCATGGGCTGCAATTAGAAATTTAAAATTTTGGGAACTGCAAATCAGAGCTACGATTGGCAAACCCTAATTTTGGGACCACGATTGTCAATTGCAGTCTAAAAAATTTAGGAAAAGTATATAAATTTTCCCATTTGAAAATTACATTATTATTCCTTGAAAGTGATTGCAACCGGAGAGCTCTAAGAGGTGAGGAAGAAAACTTGCAACAAAACATCACTAAAACAACTACCCACAACCTATCACACATCCTAATGGCAGACCCTATGGAGCCTTCAGTCAGCCGAGGCATTGGTGTGGGAAAGGTAACTCAAAACTGAGTCCTCACACTCCTTACCAACTTAAAAATAAACCACACTAAGTAATGGGTCCAATTAACCTCACTAAACTGTAGGTAAAGAACCTCACATTAGTTTAGGCTAGATTAGGGTTTTGATATTTTGGGTGCCAAGCTAGGAAGTGAACCTTTTAGGGTTACATTCCTAGACCATACCTAGAAGACACGACTCTCAATTTTTATATTGGGGACCACAACTGTCAGCCATGGCAGGATTCAAATCCCAACGGTCAGATTTTGACCGACATGCAGACCATAGATTTTACCCGCAGTTTTGTAATTTTGAAACAAATTTAAAAAAATTATATATATTTTTTATTTTTATTGGCAATTAATGCCATTTATTTCACTTTTGAGATGCATTTTTGGAATTTGTGATCACTTTTAGCATGTTTTTTTTATTTTTAGCAATTTTTAGATTATTTTTAGTTATATTTTTCCCTTATGCATTGCTTCTATTTAGAAATTGACCTCTAGATCTTGAGATCCAGATATCCTTTACACCCTCTACAGATAGCTCACTGACCAAGAGTGAGCATGGTTCAATTTGGTTGGCCTCAGATATGTGCTTGATCTACACATGATCAGGGTACACCATGCTTACATGACTGTGTTGGCTTGACATTGGGATGTGCAGACCAACACATTTCACTTACCCATAAGTGAAATGATGGTGACATTGGAGGATGTCTACCGGATCTTCAGGATCCTGATCGATGGGGAGCCCATAACCTCCACTCCATTTACCAGCAGAGGAGCTATTTTTTATGCCATATTCAATGATCACAGTGATGATGCCTAGGGTAGGATTGACCATGGAGATATCCACATCGAATATTTGTAGATAAAGGGTGTCTTCTCAATCCAAGAGGTGGTCTTTATACACTTAGTTATTCATATTATGCTTCCAGACTCCTCGGGCATGAGGATCCCCTAGAAAATCCTAGCCATCATCAAGAGAGTTACTCAAAGTTCTACATGGTAGACACTGCTCTAATATTTAAGGAGCACACTATTAGCCCAACTATATTATGAGCTATATCAGGTTACCCATAGGATTCATATCGGTATCAACTACAACCTACTACTTCATATCTGGGGTTGGTAGCACATTCATATCAAGATCAAGCCACCCATAAGACTGTCACTCATCATTACTACTATTTCTACCACATGCCAGTACTATATGGTATGTTGGCCTCATTAGGAGGAGGGGTTCCAGAGCAGGTCTCATGTTGGGGACCTGGACAATTACATTGTTAGATTTGTACAATGTTGGGTAGATGACATAGAGTGGTGCTCATACATAGACTGCCTCATGTGGATAGAGGATGATGAGTGGCTATGCCAAGTGAGGAGGGATAGGTGGCTACTTGGCCGCAAGACCTTTATTTGTGAGTATCATTAATACTCATGCATCCTACGGTAGTTTTGGTTTGGTTTAGGATATTCTAGCATTTCCTACTATCTATAGGTGCCTAGTTATGGAGAGAGATCTATAGTAGGTCTAGTCAAAATTGCTAGGGTATGAGGCTGATGATTTATAGGAGTCAGGAATGGATTGGGCTGGAACCTCCATAGAGTATGAAACTTGGTGGTAACTTATATAGTGGTAGGGATAGGGGCCCCTTGATCGAGTAGATGATGATGCAAAGGCTGATCTATATGGGCATAATGTATGTCAGTGTACCAAGGATGGATGGGGCATAGAGGCCACTATGGGGGAGGCTACTCAAGTTGAGGTAAAGGAGGACATAGCTGAGGAGGGTGAGATGCCTCCTAATAGTGAGGTTGGATAGTTACTAGCTCAGGTGATGAGCTAAAAGACTCAGATTAGCACTTTAAGGAGCTAGCTACATCAGAGGGATACAAAGATTGCTATGTTGTAGATATAACTCATAGTATCTTAGAGATAGGGGGATTTAGCTGCAAGGGAAAATCCCTTAACTACATAGACTACCATGGTGCCTCCCATGGCACCATCTACTCTACTTCTAGTAGGTTTTGACCCTATGGCTAAGATCCAAAGGCTTTATTTCCTCGTGGAGGAGGGTAACGATTGGTAGGATGGGTATGTAGCTTGCATCTCCCATATGGAGGGCTACATTTGACTAAGTGGTTTGGAGGTACCATAGGACACTCATACCATAGGGATCCATAGGAGCAGATTTTATACTAAGACCAGGGAGACAAGATGGTCTACCACCAATTTGAGCCATAATATGCACAAGACCAAGAGGACTCACAGGTCTTCGAGCACTTAGGGTGCTAGCTCTTAGAGGACTCACAAAGGTGGCAAAGGTGATAGAGGTGCCTCAAAGACTAGCGGTACAAGCCCTATTTAGTACAGATCTCAAAGATACTTTGTTGTACTATTTTTTAGTGTAAGTTCAAGATCCTACACAGTTGTAGCCTGTGGGAATTTTATGTTTATGTTATGCACATGGATGCAGATGTTCATTTTGATGTTATGCTTATATAACGTAATGTATATATGACATGTATTAGATAGCTATTTAATTTATGATGATGATGGTATGCAGTGATCTAGATGATTATAGTTTCTACTTATTATGGATGCATATGGATGTGATGTTTAATTTTAAATGCAAATTTAATTTTTCTATATTGTATGCATTTAATTTATGACGGTGTCACGATATGATGGTGTAATATACGTAATGCTTTATTTACATGATGGTAGTCTAATGTAAATGAACCTATACTCTTTAATAACTTAAAAAATAAGGAATGAATGTGATATGTGTTTAATGATCTACTGGACGACACCACAAAATGTGTAAAAATCATGAATGTGATTGAAAATCCTTATTACAAGAATTTAATCAATTAATCACCCATATATGAAATGCAATGATATGAAGTGGTATGATACGAATGATATAATAAGTCACTCTATTACTTTCAAAATTTTGAAAGATATGCATAATATAGTCAATGGTCATCTAAATATCATTTTTGATATCCATCTGGTATCTATCCTATATCTTGAAAACTTTGTGCTCAATGTAATGATGTATCATGGATTCGATACTTTGCAATCTGGTGATTGAATGAAATTTATTTTTTATGGTTTGTGATCTTTAGTATTTTGTTACTTTTAGAGAAATATTTGAGGTTTTCCATGAGACTCAAACACCCTAGTATACTTATCAAAAGTTGTATATTGACCAAAATAGACTTCTGATATATAAGGTTTTTGCTAGGATAGGCCCTAACTATTCATTATTCCTATGTGTGTAAATGAATATATTAAGATAAGGCACAAGCATACCCCTATGTCAGGCAGGATTCTTTCAACCCATTTCTAATATTGGGGGTCCACAAATGTTTATCCAATCCTAGGTTTAGATTTTAGTTGTACTAGACCACTAGGCAATACAGGACACCTGAAGCTAGCTCTTCCACATTCAAACATTGGTCTGTACATAAGTGAGGTGCTAATGCATCAGACATATCATCATGCGTAAGGTACAATAGTGCTGTAAATTCCATGGATTCAAGTTCACTCCCTTCTTTTCTTCAATTTTTTAGGATACTTGCTCATGTATAGTGATAAAAATCACTGTTTATTTTTGTACTTTAGTGACAATAATCACTGTTTATTTTGTACTTTATCTTTTTTTTTTCTTTTGAGCAAGTGATTTGATACCGATTTTATTTCCTTTGTAAAATTTGATCTTCATTTGATCTGAATTTTTGGAATTTACATTTGATAATTTGATTAAAAAACTTCCTTTGGGGATTTTACTTTGGGGAACTATTTTTGGGATATCGATTTTAGGATATCGATCTATGATATCAATATGGGATATCAATCTGGGAAGTTGATCTATAATAGCGATCTAGGGTATCAATATTGAGGATTGATGTGGGATATCACTATAGGATATTGCTCATTTTAATGTAAGGGATTCTAGGTAGGGAATGAACTTGTCCTTTTGCCAATTACCAATAATTCCCATATCTTCTACATAGGGGGATAAGAAAGAATAACTCTTTTTACCTCAAGATATCTAGTCCTACTTCATGGCTTTCATATTCCCCTAGTTCTTATTAGGATTGTTTAATTTGTTGATTGGTGATAGGATTCTGATATGTTAAGGGCTATACTAACTAAACCTCAACTACAAAATAAAAGTAAGCTTTCTATAAACTCTTGAGAAGACCTCTAGGTATGGTTGAATGACAAGAAAACCCTAGCATATTCTTCATAGCAACATTATGGGTTGTGCTAAAAAACACAATTACTCACATGAATGATGGATTATGATAAATGCAGAGGCACATGATTAAAACACAATGTGGCATCGTTTGCAATATTGACAAACATAGTGCATCGTACTATAGAATGCAACGGATGCAGAATGCCTACATGCAATGCAATTATGAAATGAATGCATGTATAAATGAAAATGCATAATGCAAATGCAAATGTTTTTGGATTTTATGCTTTACCAATTTTTTTTGGATTTTATAGCTTTTTCAATTTTTATGGTTTTTGAGCCTTAATATTTGATCAAATGGTGAATACATGCCTTTGGAGACTTTTAGGATTGACCAAACAGTGAGGAAATACCTTTGGAGCCTTTAACATAACCAAGTGATTTTTCATAAAAACCCTTGGGGCTTTTAGGTTGACCAAAGGGATTATGAGCACCTTTGGAGCTTTTAGGGATGACCAAGCGGTTCTTAAGAATCCTTGGAGCCCTTTGGGATGATCGAGCGATTTTAAACAAACCCTTTGGGGGCCTTTAATTGACATGACCAAGCAGTTTTAGGAACCCTTGGTGCCTTTTGGGATGACCGAGTAGTTTTAAGAAAACCCTCAAAACCTTTTGGGATTGACCGAGTGGTTTTAAGAAAACCCTCAAAGCATTTTGGGATGACCGAGCGGTTTGAAGCAAATCCTCGAAGCCTTTTCTAACATGACCAAGTGATTTTAGGAACCCTTGGTGCCTTTTGCTACACTCTCAAGCATAGAATTCCTTAATATATATGATGTTGAAGGGTTCAGGCTCTTCAACACCCCCTAGTGATGTTAGGTGATAAGTACCCAGACCAATATTTTCAGATATGATATAAGGCCCTAGCCAATTAGCCATGAATTTGTCTCGCATATCAAGCAACAAATTAGAGTTCTATTGGTTCTTTTTTAGCATAAGATCCCTAAATTTAAAGTCTCTCTTATGGACTTTGTTATTATAATCTCGTTTTAGTCATTCCTAATAAACATGGAGATGCTCCAAGGCATTCACACGACGTTCATCAAGCAACATCAATTGATCTAGGTGAGCTTGTCGTATGATGTTATCATCGATGAACTATTCGACACGCAACATTAGAATTTCCAAATATAAGGGCTTAATGGCCTTAGCACCATATACTAGTAAAAATGGCATTGCCCCAATGGGTGTATGAATGCTATTCATGTAAGCTCATAATGCAAGGGGCAGTTGGATATGCTAATATTTATGGTTTTCTTAGACCGTATTTTTCAAGATAGTCACCATTGTCTTGTTTGAGGCCTCATATTACCTGTTTGTCTATAGATAATATGGAGTTACAGAACTATGCTTGATTCTATCCTTAGATGTCAAAGCTCTCATAGTCTTAAATTATGTTCCATTATCCAAAATTATCTTGTATGGAATCCCAAAATTACATATGATATGCTCGAGTATAAACTCTGCTATGTGAGTTCCAGTCATCATTTTTAAGGGTATTGCTTCCACCCATTTGGTAAATTACTTAGTAGCCATAATAATAAAAGTATGTCGACCCAATGATGGAAGAAATATCTTACCGATAAGATCTAATCCCCACTAAGCAAATGGCCAAGTCATTTGGATGGGCTATAAGTCTTGTGATAGCAAGTGTGTAAGATTAGCATGATGCTAACATTTGACACATTTCTTGACATACACATTGCAATCCTTCTCCATAGTGGTCAAATAGTAACCCATTCAAAGGATGTGCTTGACAATGGCCATGCCACTAAAATGGCCACTGCACATACCATCATGATCTTGTGAAATCACCCAAGATGCCTCTTGGGGCTCTAGATAATGAAGGAGAACTCCCTCTGGGGGCTCGTATTGGTTTTCTTGAATGTGGATTTTTTGGCATGCGACAATCCATTGGGATCAAACCAAGTTTTAAGAAGTCTTGGATTTATGACATCTAGCTCTGGTAAGCCTCAGGTTTGACTGCCAAGACGACTTGTTCCCTCTGCATATCTACCTGTGCAAATGCAAATTGGGAAACAACCTCGTGGTGAATGGTATTACCACTCCCTATCAATATCTGAGAGGTTAATGACCCCTAAGGTGCCTTATTTAGAAAGTCTTTAGCTCTGTAGAACCATTCAGCTTTTGGATCCATGCTAATCATGTTGATTGAATCTTTTTTATCAAAGGCTATGCACTATGCTCTAGGATGTGAGAGCATTTTAACATGGATGGTAGTAAAATTGAAAAAATGATTATGAGGGATTAAGGATACCAAGGATGCCATGGTGTTTGCAAACCTACTTTATGAATGAGAGATTGCCTCAATGTCATACCATTCCAAATTAGCCAAATATTTAACAAGATCTTTATAAGCTTTTAACATGGGAAATTGGCACTGAAAGAGTCCCTTAACTTGGTTAATTATGAGCAAGGAGTCACCAAAGATGTTTAATATTTTAATGTTCATGGTGATGGTTGTATGGAGGCCCATAAGTAAGGCTTCATACTCAGTATTATTATTGGTGCAAAGAAATTCTGATTTGAATGACAAGGGAATTGGAGATCCTTGCAGCATGACAAACACTATTCCTCCACCACCCCCTTTCTCACACTTTGAACCATCAAAGAACAAGGTCATATCCACATTATTTTTTGGTTCTTTAGGTTCGAGAGCTTTGAATATGATGAAGACCACATCATCCATAATCTCGATGGTAAGAGGCCTATTGTTTTACAGTGGTGCCTTAGCTAGCTGATCAGCTATGAATTATCCCTTAATGGAATTTTGGTTTAAGAATTCTAGATAAAATTCTATGAGTAGCATGATCCACTTTACCGTATGTGTGTTATGATATTTTTTGCTCATCATATACTGCAAAGGATTTTATTTTGATATTACATATGTCGTATGACTTAGCATATAGTGCTACAATTTCTTTGTAGCAAACACTACTGCTAAACACAACTTCTCCACATATGCATATCCTAGCTCATAACTTACCAATATTTGGCTAATATAATATATTACATGCTCTTTGCCTTGCATGTTATTTTGGGCTAAAATGGTCCCTAATGCAAAGTCGATCATTGATATATATAGAAGAAATGACACATCTAGCCTTGGTGGAGATAGTACTAGTAGCATCGCCAGGTATTACTTTATTTCAATAAAGGTTGCTTGACAGTCCTCATCCTAATTGAATGGGACCCCCTTGTGTAGAATTTAATTCATGGGTTAATATTTATTCAATAATTGAGTGATAAATCACTTTATGAATGCTACTTTTCCCTGTAGGCTTCTTAATTATTTTATGTTTGAGTGAGGACACATCTCTAGAATAGCCTTCACCTTTGCTGGTTCAACCTCGATGCCTCGCTTTGAAATTATGAATCCTAAGGGCTTTCCTAAAGTTACACCAAATACATACTTCTTAGGATTCAACCTAACATTATGCTCTATCAGGCGATTGAAGACCTTCCTTAAGACCTCCACATGATCAGAACGCAATAATGACTTTGCCAATAAGTCATCAATATAATCCTCTAGGATATTATGCATGTAGTCATGGAAGATATATGGCATGGCCCGTTGATATGTGGAACCAATGTTTTTAAGGCCAAATGGCATAAATTTATAGCAAAATGTTCCCCATGGTGTTATAAACATGGTTTTATGTTGGTCTTCGGGCTTAATCCAAGTTTTATTATAACCAAAAAAACAATCCATTAAGGAGAGCATCTCATGAACTGTAATTGTGTCTACAAGAGCATCAATATTCGACAACAAAAATGAATCCTTTGGTGTGGCCTTATTCAGGTCTTTAAAATTAGTACAAATACGGATCCTTCCATTAGGTTTTCCTATAGGCACCATATTGGATATCCATTCTGAATAGTCGATGGAGATGAAAAACTCTACATACAATAGCTTTTGCAATTCATATTTCACCATTAAGGCTACTATTGGATGCATATTTCTAAGCTTTTTCTTGACTGGCTTCTTTGATAGATCTAACAAAAGGTTATGGGTAACTAATTTTAGATCTAAACTTGGCATGTCTTTGTAAATTTGAGTGAAAATATTAGGTCTCTCTTTTAGTAGAGGGATGAGGGTGGCATGCTTATCGAGAGTGAGACTCTCCCCAAATTTAACCTTCATTTCATCGATTGGATCATTACTAATATCCACATCAAATGTTTCCTCTACTAACTTGTGTGATCCCTCCTCAAGCTGATGAGGTGTAGGGATCAAGTGGATGTCATCAGCTGGGTTTATAGGTTTATGATGTTTATCATGTTTTTCAGCATGATAAACATCATAAGCACAACCTGGCACAAAATGAAATGGTTGCAACATTTCTTTGTTAGAGAATAAATCTTTAGGCTCAACGGGTGAGTTAGCACAATCCTAGTTGATAGCATCTACATTTAAATGAAATGGCTTGGACAGATTAGCTGGATTGTGGAGTCGAGTGGTCAAATCAATGGAGAACATATTGATGGAATGGAATTGATCTCCAAGACCACATGGAAAAACATCTACATTATGGATAACTAGGTCCTCTCTATGCACTGATTGCAATATTAGATCATTCAACTCAATGAGCTCCATGTACATAGGTGGGTTGGGAAATACCATGTGATAGATTACATCGAAATTAAATGGTCTTCCCCTAAGGCAAGGATGGAGGTTGATCTCTCTACACATATCCTTTGTTGTATAAGGTACATTGCGGTGACGTAGGTAGGGAGGTCCTAGATAGGATATCTCTGTCTCATCTTCTTCATCACTATCGTAATACAAGCCCTCATTTGCCCCCACTAGAATGTGATGTTCTAGAAAATGTGGCCCTATATAGGCTATCTCCTGATAACTATCATCGATGTCTAATAAAATTAGGTACAAGCACCATAAATATGATATTTTTGAATAGATCGGCTCAACCTCATCCTTCGATTGATTATCGGGTGAAGACTCACTATCCACTAAGATATCATTGTGATGTCTTGGGTGGCACTATGGTGACGTAAGACACCATATGGTTATCCCTTTGAAATGTAGAAGGATCAAGGTGATATGGGTTGAAATCCACATCATCCCCTAGTCTAAGGTATAGGCAATCTAAAGATGCTACAAGCAAATCATATTTTTCTCATATTTGCAACCCTAGCCTAAACCTATCAATTACCAACTGGTAATGTAACTCAAGCAAAGTCCTACGTCCTTGCTCAAAAAGGCCAAGGCCATATACATACCAATGATATAATTTAAAAATATGCATGGAATATTCAGGGATGGATAAGTAACAAACAATCACTATTAATGGTTCATCATCATATTCATCTATGGGTGTTCGAGTAGGAACCTGATCCAACCCAACGTAGATGAAGTTCATTTGATTGGGTGGCTCTCTCAATGGCACTATTGATACAATCATAAAATTATGAGCATGTGGTCATCCCATATCTTGTGCAGTATATAGGATTGGTCCATAGGTGACATTCTGCATAATATATTCATCGAACCATGTGTTGGCTAAATGAACAGTCACCCATGATGTGGATGACCCTGATGACAATGCAAGCATGGTAGGCTAAGGTCCCTCCTCAACTTTATCTTGGGATTCCTCCACTTCCATGGGAGTGGGAACCTCAATAGAGATTGGTTCAGGCAAATGCTTCTTTTCCTTTTTGTCTATTTTTGTCTTTAGCTTCCTTTTGTCCTGAAGCATTGCTGATGCAATCGGTTTCAAAGATATTGTTGTAGTGTGCTCGGATCTGTGCAACACATATGTTGATGGTTGAGCACAATTTTTTTTTTTGTCTCCTGGATTATTAACCCAAAAAATTTATCAGATGTCCAAGTGCATTGATGTGAGTATGAAACCCCCTGAAAAATTAGCTAGGTTCACAAATTTAAAGGGATCTTCATTTGACGAAACCACGTGAACCCATCCCTCATGAATGTATTTTACACATTGATGAAGTATGGATGGAATGCAATGCATTTCTCAAATCCAAGGTCTCCCTAGAAGGATGTTATATTGAATGGCACCTTTGATCATGTGATACATAATGGGGATGGTCTTTAGGCCCACCTAAATAGGTAGGACGATTGTGCCAACCATTGAGCATATCGCGTCATTAAACTCTCTCAATGTGAATACGGTGGGCACAACATGTGACTTGGGTAACTTTAAATGACTCAATGCCTTGGTCATTATCATATTGATCAATGAATTAATTTTGATCAAGACCCTCTTGAATGGCATGTGATTACCATACGTGATGATATGTAATAATGGGTCAATCATATCTATAGGAACCATCCTAATTTCATGATTGTAGAATTTGATCATAGGTTTCTAGCACTATGGTACGTGTCCCAAAAAATTGGTGAATGCTTGAGCATCTTGGGGCTACACCTCGATGGACTTCAGAATTTCCATGAGTGTCTCCCTATGCCTGGGGGACTATTGTATTAGCTAATAAATAGACAACTTCATAGGATTTATCTGCAAGTTTTGAATCAACCTGCTTCGTATGGTCACCATCGATCTGGTTGGTGGGCTTGGCATATTCTAAAATGGTCGTAGATTCAACGTATCTTGTATCCTAATGGGAGCATGAGGTTGATTTGGCTGCTCATACCTCCCATGTTTGTAACAACATTAACCATACCTACGAAACCTTGGGTAGGTGGTTCAATGCACACTTGGTTGATGTGGATAGTGTTGTTGTACGGTACCTCATGGTTTGGCAATGGATTTTTATAAATCCCCATGTTTTGGTTGTTGGGTTCCAGTGGATTATTTGGCACTATAAGCTCACCTTTATCGATCATATTCTACACTATATGTTTGAAGGAAAACCACACATCGATGTCATGGCCATTCGTACGATGGAAAATATAAAATAGATCATCCTGATACCCCTTTGACTTGGGGTGGTTAGGATCAACTAGCTTAACCTTGGGCAACCTGATTACCTTAGTGTCACACAACTAATGGAATATTGAGGTCAATAATTCCATCAAAGGTATGAATTAGTGAGGTGGGTGTTGTTCCTTATTTTTGCCCTTGTAATTGTTCTTGCACTGCTCGTATTGCATAGGAGGAGGTTGGGCCTAATAGTTCTACTTTTGTTATCCCTTATCCTCTCTTTGGAGGTTTAACATAACCTAATTGACATGGACCTGCTTGCCTTGATGTTTTGTGGAGCTCTTATTGTACCCCTCCATTTTTTTGAGCTTCAAGTTTCCCTCTTGCAACTTGATATCCTCAATTAATTTGGCTTGCACTAAAGCTTCCTCAAATTTCTAGTACTACTGCAGTTGCAACAATAATGAGATGTATTTATCACAACTCTTTGTGAACATCTGGGTCAGTTCTATGGCAGGAATGGGGAATGGTAACTTTACCATTAATATCCTCCAAATATTTCCATATTCTAGAATTGGATCATCATCATTCTGAGCTAGCATAGCCAGATCAGAAAGGTTATCTTGATTCCTGATGCCAAAAAAAAAAAATTCAAGAAAGGCTTCATCCAGTTGCTCAAAACTGGTGATACTATGCTTCTTTAGCTGATTTAACCACTCCTAGGCTAGTCCTAAGAGGGTTGTGATGAATGTACACAAAAGCAAGGTATCATTGCTTGTAATTTGGAAACATATGTCCAAAAATCTTATGACATGCTCTTGCACATCTTTGTTACCTTTGAATTTATCTAGCCTGGGTATGTTAAAATGCTTAATATATGCTGGAGTAGGTACCAAGGGGTCCAAAGGCTCATTATGAATCTTGCTCAATGTTGGCTTTTGAAAAGTCACACCTTGCCTCTCGATTGCTTTCACTTTCTTTGCTAAGGCCTTATAGGCCAACGAGGATAGAAATTAATCCTCCCTAAGTTGATGTGGGGGCATTCTTGGAGGTACATTCTTCCTCTATCAAGGTGGAGGACATTGGTATTCCTCCTCATCAACCTAATATATTTTAGGATATCCTTGATCAACTCCATATCCCTCTTCTTACTCATATTGTCTTTGCCTCTGATCTTCAAAAGGTGGTGGTCGTTCTATTTTTTGGGCACTTACATGAGTGTGAGCATCTTTGTGCTCCTGATGCACGTCAGCTTGTGAAAAATCCCTCCTATGAATGTGCTCTCCATGCTCAACGTGAGTGAATAAACCAGCCCTAGCTAGCATATCCTCTTGTTTTAAATGCTCCTTTTAGGCAAGGATGTGTTCCTCATGCATACACTGCTCATATAATCTTTGTATAATGAGCCTTTGCGACTAAATATTCTCATATTCAATGCACTACCTCTATACGTGGGCATCCTCCAATTGATCATGGATGAGTTTTCATCTATGCTTGGATACCAGTCTATACAATCTATCAATGTGATTAATTGTAAGAGGCCTCTGGTATGTGTGCTCCATTAAAGTGACTTTATGGGTTCTATACCCATCTAGTGGATTTTCTACACTTTTTTCTTTTTCCATGAAGATGACATTAGTGTCATGCTGAGTGCCACCATGTGCGGATGGTGGATGCGAACCATGAGAGAATTTGGAAGCCTCCCCATGTTATCTGGTGGTCCTAATAATTTTCCCATCATCCTCACTTTGGGAATGAGTGGGTGGAGCTAAAGGATTTTAGCCTAACTACACAAGGATGCCGCCTAAACCATCCAACTATATGGATCACCATGTCTCATGCAGTGGTGTACCATTGACTCCAACCTTGGATATGTCGATAGTGATCTTGTGAGGTTCACTACACATGGGAGTGTGAACAAAACTATGCTCATAAGTGGGCCTATATGCATGCCTATGAATGGGCATATCTCGATCTCTTATATAATCTTAATTTGGAGGTATGGAACCTCCTATAGACCTAGTATGTAGGGGTACCAACTTGGCACCCTGTATGACATACTCATCGGTCGATCCTGTGGATGCATGTGCATTGCAATCTCAATAATGGCCTTCGAATGGATCACCCTCATGATGAGATGCTCCATTCTCTATCCTATGTCTAGAAGTGTGTACAAAAATTCCTATATCAGGGGTATGCTCAATGGTGTCCCCTTGTGTCGAATTGTCTCCTTTGATGCTCGTCGAACGTCATTCAGGAAGTGCATGTGAGCGAGGGTTTAACACATTTTATTGTGAATTTGGTGGGGCTTGGTCATTGGCATTATGATTTATCCTTTTTTGCCCTCCCCGTGTCTCCACCATGGTGTACCTTGTGTATAGATTTATCTTTTATTATGCAAACAAGGTATACAATGGTGATTATCTCAAATTTAAATTTTAAATGTGAGTCCTTATCTATTTGATGTTGTTTCATGATTTGTTGTATCAATATTAGAAAATATTACCATGTTTAAAATCTTGTTGTATGATAATCTGAGTTTAATTGGCTTTCACCTGTATAATCATAGCTCAAAAACTTGGCTATGAACTCCAAGTCACGTAATACAACCTATAATGTGTGGTAATGAAGCCCACACATGGTCAGGGAGCATAGGTCCTCCCATATCCTCACCCATTTTCACCCAGTCAATTTCATACCCTTTGAAGAGGAGTATATGCAAATTTTCTAGGCTACAAAAGGTTCTTGGATCCGATATTGGTCTAGAACATAAGGTACATGGTATTTGGGCCAACGGATGGAAATCACCTCCATCGTCATTGAAACCCTACTAGTGGTTGGATGTCACTTCCAACTCACTAGCATTTAATTGAAACATGGTGTGTGTGGTTCATTTTAATTGTTGCATAAAAATAAAATGCATCATACAACATGAATGTTCACTTCCTACGTGCTATGCAGCAAAAGAAATTTTCAAATTCAAAAAATGCAAGCTACATACTACATGCTCTTTTCGACAATGCACTTTAAAATGTAAATGGCCACTGATTGGGCCTTAGACATGCAAACCAACACACAAGTTAATATAGCATTCTAGATTCTATGGTGGACTACACTCAGATGTTTGTTGTTCCTAGTAGGGAATAGCTAAAATATAGAAAAGGAAACCCTAAGGACCTAATCAACTTTTATGTTCTTTTTATCCTTAATCAGTTTAGGTTTTAATTTATCTTTTTTGTAAAAACACAGAGGTAAAATATAGAGACAGAGAGTGTTAGAAGGGCCTACCTCAAGTCATCATATGATTTAGCTTTGAACTCCTACTGTCTACTATGTCTATTATAAACCGTAGATTTGTTGTGTGGTTTCTACTGTAGATCGCATCTTGAAGGCACGGGCCAATAATGAGACCGCAATTTTCAACCGCGATTTGTACCTGATATCAAAAAACACAAAATATCAAAAATAAAATGCTAAAAATGTAGATTTCCATCATGATAACCTACTGTGACCACCAAAAATGCCTCACATATATGCTTCCTACTGCGTGAAATGAAATAAAAGAAAAAAAAATAGACGCATGCAAAATTGAAAAAATGGGAAGAAGAAAGTACTTTTATACCATTATAAAGAAGCCAATACCGGTTACAGTTACATCCATCTTAGGGATACCATTTTAATACTCTTATTACAATAGGAAAAATAAAATGTTCCATCTTAAGGGTAAATGTGAGTTTTAGGCCCTTTGTGGTGACACAAACTGCTCTAGGGTGGAGTTGACCCTCTTCTTCGTGTTGAGGAAGGAATTGGATGGTTGAATCTCCTTCAAATATGCTTTCTTGTGGTCAAGAAACAACATAAAAACATTAAAATCATAGGGAACCTCTCATTATGAGGCCCTTTAAAGAATGTACAAATGAAGATGTCATAACACTAATGAAATCAAGAAAGTAAATAAAACATGTTAATTCTATGCAATACTTGAAAATATTTATGGGAACATATAACTAGAAAGTATAGTTATCTATCTAACAGATTAATTGCATTAAATGAAGAAAAATAACATAGAAGTGAGCTAATTATATCCTACTTGCCATAATGAACTAAAATTAATGAAAACCCTAATTCTATTAGTTCGAGTCTCTACAAATGCTAAATAAACCCCTAAAATGCTAAATCTAATCTAATTAAATATGGTGCAAAAGAAACAGTAAGGGGATCTCTCATCGATTGCAAACCATATCTCAAATGAGTGGTCTGCACTATACACCATGGTTGTCAGCCATGGTGGGCAACAAAGTAGTTTTGCCCTCCAAATATAGGGTTGTGGGCTTGATCCTCATTAAATTTATGATCAATGGTTGCCTTGGTGTCCTCTGACTAGTTTTGCGGTTGAATTGCACAATTGGGCATCTGTTTGCCCAAATTTGCATTTCTTGGCATTCTAGCTCCTTAGGGCATCCATGGCACAAATTGACATGATGTTTTATGAATTGGCAAGTTAAATGGCAATAAATATATCTCAATGCACTCCAGTGATTCAACAATTCGATAGGGCTTCGCTGCTCTAATCTCCAATGCATACTTAATCTCTTTCCCCTAATTTTTAAGGGTACTTATATGATTACCCAAGGACTATGGGTGGATTCATGGGGAAGCCAATATTATGAAGATGTGGTTGGAACAGTTGTATTAGAAGCCTCTATAATCTTCCATCCTTAAACTACCCTCTTCTAGAACAAATGGTCATTCAAACTGATTTAGATCAGATGAAGGCCGATTGAACTTTAGTTCTAGACCGCAGGTCTCAACTGCGGCCTAAAATGTGAACCATGGGTCTTAGTAGTAGTTTAGACTATAGACCATAGGTCTTAAAAGTGGTTTGAGATGAATAGGCCAAGGAGCCCAAATTGAGTGGTTAAAACCACTGCTCTATCTTGGAGTCTGTCTAAGATTTTCCATATGGTCTTGTAGCATGTCCCATATGAGTAGTCGCCATCAACATGACACATTTTAGGTGTCTACAGGGATATAATTTTTATTTTATTATGAGGAAAAGGGTGTAAGAAGGCTAAATACATTCAAATTAACCTAATGCAAAGCTACATGCAATATTTATTTTGAATGCCTATGAAAGTGAAATAATATGCTAACTAGACTAATGATTCTTTTTCTCTTTTATATATGTATAAAAATAGAAATAGGAGGGAAAAATCAAATGATCAATTCTATGATATGTAATTTAAAATTTGTGGTCATGGGTGCTTACCTGTTCTAGTGGTTGGTGTGAATACATTGTCTAAAATTGAATATGCTACCTGTATGAATACACTAATTGGAATTTTTACAAATGATGGATTTGTTAAAACCTAGAAAATAAATAGAAAAATAGGATTGTAATTTGGGGGCCTTCCAAAAAACCAAAATATTTCTTCTTCTTGGTTTGCATAGTCAGGCTCTCTATTTATACAAAAATTGAGGTGACCTTGCCTCAGAAATGGATGTAGAGAGGACAAGAGCACGTATGCCATCTAGAACTATTTTTCCTAGAAAATTTGATATAACAATAAAAATAGATGAGCAATAGGGTATCCTAGGGAACAAATATTTTATATTTATCAAAATAATGCAAATGGATAGATTAATTATACGAGATGCTATATGGTATAGGAAATCCATGTTTTCTTAAGGTTATGATGAATATGCCACTTAAAATAGATTGAGTGGATAGATTCATTGTAGGTGCTTAGGGACAGGGGATATAAATTTCTATCGATAAAACCACATAGGTATTTCACACAAATAGGTTGTCTAAAATGGGGTCTCTTGATGGTTTTTCTCTAAATATTTAAGGATTAAAAATTTTCACTTCGGTTGAAAAGAGCATACAAGGGTTCTAAGCAAATACACTAGCTAGAGTAGGTTAGCTCAGCACATTCACTCAATCCATTGATAAATGATAAATCTCATTGGGGGGTCAAAAGAAATAGTCCTGAAGAACACAAGCTTATACTGAGAGGGGGGGTGAACAGTATAAGACCTATTTTTATTTTTTCCTTTATACTTCTAATAGTAAAGCAATATACCCAAAGAAATATCAAAGCAATGCACAATATCATCCACAAAGTGACACCAATTTTAATGTGGTTCACCCAAAATGGCTGGGCTACGTCCACAAAACTTTTCTCTAAAATTTATCTCAAAGTTCTTTGGGAATCCTTCCCAATTACAATGTTTATGAGCCTCGGCCCAAAGGAGATACCTTCCCCTAATCATAATTTATGAGCCTCTTCTCAAAGGAGATACCTTCCCCTCAGCTCTGGAAATGATCCCTCAGAAGATCAACTGCCTCTACCTCTTGCCAGCACATGGAAATCATTTCCATCGAAGACCTCCTGTCCTTAATGCTTAGCCTAAGATACCTCTGCCTTCTATGATCACGTCCATAGTAGCTTAGCAACCTGTACCAAACACAGTCATTCGGTCTAGTACAAGTCTTCCTATGTCTGTCAAATCTATCCAATGATTAAGCTTGATCAAATCAATCCTTTGCACACAAACCTTCTCAAAGACTTGCCAAATCTATCCTCAGGTTCTTCTCAAAGAACCAGTGCACCTCTGTCCTCAAGTTCTCTAATAGAACTATCAAACTCAACTCACAAGTCCTCTACTAGGACCTGTCCAAATCTGCTCACAAGTCCCCACCGAAACCTATCCAAGACTGCTCACAAGTCCCCACCGGAACCTGTCCAAAACTTAGCAAGCTCACCAAGAAAAAAACTTTCTTAGTAGGAAATCACAAGGTGAATTGTTAGAGACCCAATGTGATTTTTCAAACTCATAGAAGCATAAAGAGAATTGTTAGAGACTTAATATGTTCTATACTCAACTCCCAATATCAAAACTCAACTCAAATCAACTCAACTCAAACTCAATCTCAAATCTGAAAACTCAACTCAATATCTGAAATGGATAGGATAGAATGCTTTCTTTCAAGAACATGAAACCCCAAAAATTTCCAACTATGCAAAGAATCACATAACAATGATACTCATGTTCTTTTCACCATCAATTAGGGCTTCAACAACAATGCTCATCAAACAAGGTTCAATCAACACCATTCAACTCAAAACACAACCTTGAAGCATTTCACAATCAACATTAGAAAAGGAAACAAGTAGAACTCCTTTTATCTCCAATATTGTTTGAACAAAAAGCATCCACCAACTAAAATCACAATAGCACAAAACAACTTTCAAATCATCAACAAAGGAGTAAGCCCAACACTTTAACCAAGTAAAGAATAGCTTGATTATTACCAATTTAATGAAAGCAAATATCAATCTCAAAGCTGCCCACTTAAGGTTTCACAACTTCACACAAGAAGCAATTTTAACCTTAAAACATCATGCTTTCATTTCCATAATCAACCAAAAGCACTCTCAACATTACAAGAAAAATTTATCCCTTATACACATTATTTCTCCCTTATAGTTTTATCAAAAATAAAATTTATCTCTCATAAGAATGCAATAAGATATTTCAAACAACACCTTCAAAAGAATCTTTTATCAAAATAAAACAAGCTTTAAAATCCTTATAACTCCTAAGCTGTTTTGCCCTCTAATAAACTTCCTCCATCTGTAAAATACACTTATTAAAAATTAATTTCGAAAATACCTTGGCCAACATCAAAAATCATGCTATGGAGAAATTGCGCACAAATTCTAACACCACCCACTGCGTCCACTTCACGATGAAAAACCCTTTCACATTATTCAAATGCAAAACCTCTCATTCAGGTAGCGCGCCAACAGCCTAGCCGCTACCAGTGCGCCAAAGGCACTCAGTGAGGTTTAAACCTCACGTTGTTAGCCTTGTTCCTTCTGTGCCAGGGATTAAATAAAACAATAGTGCATCCCTTTCTTCTGATGCGAACACGAAGACGAAAACCTTATGACGGATTTACGACAAATGGCAAGCACAAAAAAAAATTGAACAGTGGATTCACGAAAATGGTGAAGACACAGTCGAACAATGAGATCACGAAATCATAGCAAGCAACTCTTTTCAAAATATGGATGGGATAATTCTTGATTTTCATTGAGGGAGATTTATATGCATTTTTACCATAAGCTCTTGACGTCGGCAAGGAGTTTAACACGTCGACGGAGGTCTTGGCTAGCGCCCACAATATTAAAACATAGCACCATGGGTTAGGAGAACCCATTGCAAACAATAATTTAATATTTATTTAAAAATAATTAAAGGGAACCTTAACAAGGTTTTTAATTATTTAAATAAATACTTCCTCCTGGACCCAATTACATTAAACTAATGCATCCACCTGTAATATTTAAACCTGCCAACTTGGGGTTTACAAAAGACCTTTGAAATTGTCATGCCATAACCTTCATCAAAAAAAATTATTTGACATCAAATCAAATTCCTTCAAGAGCTTCTTGACATCAATGACAACTTATACACTTGAGCAAAGGCAATGTACCCAAAGTACCCAAAATTGCCAACAAGTCCTTTGTTGGATCAAGAGCACTTCTGGTGGTATCTTAGAGTTCTACAACTGCTTCCTAAGGCTCCTATAGGCAAATACAAAGGACTCTTGCAAGATGATGGTTAGACTTTGAAAACATGATGTATGTTAAATAATTCTATGAATGCAAATTAAAATGAAAGAAAATTGATAGTAATAATTAATAAATGAAAGAAAATTCTTGTTAGGAAAGATATCACCAAGCTCAAAACACCAAATGCCTCCCTTCTCTTTACTTCATGATGAAGTCATTTGTAGCTCCATGACAAGATTTTGGTAGCACTTCATTGTTAATTTACTTTGGTTAACTAATTTTACAACACTTCATTATGAAAAAGATTCATTGTTGAATCCTCCCCTAATGGGCCAATTTATAGCATTTGGCCCTTCCAGAGTTTCCCAAATAGGCAAGGTGATATGGTTGGTATGCTAACTAGCTTAATTCTTTATTTAGTAGGTTTGTCTAACCGAGGGATTGATCTGGCCTATTTTAAGGTAGGATTTAGTCACTTAGGGAAGAGAAAGGATATCTATCCCATTCCTTCCATTATCTATGGTATTTTATGCTTGTAGGGAATTAGTTAAGGTGAGATTTGTGCCCTAGTAGGCTTCTTTAGACACTAATTGTTTTTTATTTTTTGGGTGTGAATACATTGCCAAGATGAACATACCATTGGGTGGATTTTATTTTTAGCATATTCACTTCAAATGACCATTGGGGGTCAAATTTGGAGGTTGAAAGAGTTTTTTGAAATATTGTGAAAACGTCAGGCTGAGAGTGAATTTGCTTCTAGGCATATTCACTCTAAGTTGGTGGATTCTCTTCTATTGGATTTTGTCTATAATTTTGAGGTTGATTGATTTGTTATGGATAATTGAACTAGTTTGTTGATTCGATATAAATATTGATGCGAGATAGGTGATCCAATTTTAGGTATCTAGATTTACCCCTTTTTTGATGTATTTTAAAATTTGAAAAGTACATAAAAAATAGCTATAGATGCATAAATTTTTTAGGGAAACATGGAAACTAGGCTTTTAATCAATATGAGGTAAAACACATTGAGAAATAATGCTCTTGGTGGAAGCAATTTTTTATTGAGTTTTTACTAGATAAAACCCTTGCTATAGCTGAAATAGGGTTAAAATTTGGTTTACCCCAAAACTAGCTGTCCCCTCGAGTTTCTAAGTCACAAAATGTAGTCACGAAGAAATTTGAATAGGATATGTTGAAGATTTACAAAAAAAAAAGTTTTTACCTCGAACAAGGGTGGTGATAAATTTCATTTTTATTGCGTGTAGCAAGGAAAAATGTCTTTGGGGAAAAATCTAGGGTTTTGCAAAATGGCACAACTAGGACATTCTATCCATCACATGGACAAAGTACAAGAAGGAATAGACCTTGATGGGATCATGTTTGAGATATTGTCTCTTTCCATTCAATATTTAATTTTATTTTTATATTTTCATGGTTGGGTCATCACGGTTAGCATATTTTTCCCATGGGCATGAATATGTTAACTAGAATATTCTACTTGATGTATTCATGATTTTTGTATGTCTATGAATTCACGTTTTACTAATGAATTCATCACTTGATAGATTCACACTTTAGTTGGCACATTTGTCAAATCATTTGAATTGTTCAACTATATATTTTTTTACTTTTGCTTTGTTGTTACTTCTTCGTTATAGGTGTACAAAGTATTAGAGTGTAGGTATTGTTGCCCCTACACCATTTAATATACATTAGCAATGATGAAACCATATATTTAGATGTGTTACATTCTACACAGCTATTGCATTTGGCTACTATACCAAATATTAAGTTAGACCATGCATTGCTTCATGCTTTAGCTAAGCAATGGCACTCCAAGTGTGAGATATTTTTATTACCTACAAGGGATATTAATGTCACCCTCAAGGATGTTTAGATGATTTTATGAGTGCCTATATGAGGTGTTGGTATATGAGTGATCAATAACTAGGACAAAGTTATCTTAAGTTTGACTCATAGGTACTATTTTTAGTTGATATGCTATGGCATTGACATCGATACCATATTTTAGTTTGGCTTATTGGACTGATTAACAACATTGTTGTGTGCTATAGTATCTAGTTTGTTGGTAGGGGATACTAGTAAGAGACTACTACATTGGGGATATTTAAGATCATAACCTAGATGATATATTACTAGACATGGTTTTCCTTGGGGCCCTTACTAAAAGGGTTGGGTGAATATCTAGACCTAATTCCAAACCAATTGAACATCAAATAATAATGTGATGGTAAAGTATTTCATGGTGAGTGATTGTAGAATAAAGGGATTGAAGATGATTGAAAGGATGACGAATGTGTAAAATTTAATTTTGGAAAGGTTTAATTAATAAGATTAACACCATAGTCAAGGTTCAAAATAAAATCTAAATAATTCCAAAATGTCTTTATTTTTAAAATTTGAGATGCTACTCATGTTAAATTGTGTTTATGAATTCTACTGATATGGTTTATCTTCATTTATTAGGGAAGGAAGTATTTTTCACAAATTTATTTTGTTTTTTAAAAGAAATATCAATCCTAGGCATCCAGTATTTTAGTTATTGCACAATATATATAAATATATATAGATACCAATTTGTAAAGTAACCTAATAGCTCTTTACAAAATTATTATTTATGTCATTAGTAGACCCTAAGTGATGGCCTCTCAGTCTGATAAATGACAAGCACTTAGGTGACCACGACTGATAATATTTTTGGGAATGGCATGCCATAAGACATTTTATGTCCTACAAAAAAATATAGGTAGATATAGTTATATGGACCAATTCCAAAGGCTAATCGAACAAAAATTATCAAATAGGTTTTTATTATGTCATCAGTAGACCCTAGGTAGTGGTCTCCTATCCTAATAAATGACAAGTGCTTAGGTGACTATGATTCATAATGTTTTTGTGTAGTTAATGCCATAGGATAGTTTATATCCTATAAAATAGCTTATTACTAAGCAATGGCTCTTTTAGACTAAATTATAGACAAACACTTAGATAAATTGTTGTATTTATAGGTAGTTAATTGCCTCTTTTTTTTGGGTATATAGTTAATTTCTAGATATGGTACAATGCTTTTTTAGATAGTTGATGTCTTGATATAGCATAGTATTTTTTGGATAGTTGATGTCCTGATAAAGTATAATTATTTTTGGATAGTCAATGTCCTCATATAGTATAATGATTTTTGGAAAATTGATGTTCTGATATAGTACATTATTTTTTAGACAATCGATGTTATGATATAGTACAATGCTTTTTGGATAGTCAATATCATGATATAGTACAATGATTTTTGGATAATCGGTGTCCTAATATAGTATAATGTTTTTTTGGATAGTTGATGTCTTGATATAGTGCTTTCAAATAGTCGATATCCTGATATAGTGATTCAATTTATCCTTGATCGAGATACTTCATTTTCATTACTCCTCATATTATTGATGCCCACACTTTTAGGCTTTGTTAAGAGGATTAGAAATATTACCATTAGTAATATTTATGTTGCAATATTATTGTTTTTTAGCATACTTGTTAATAGATTTGAAGATATTAATTTATATTTAGAACAATGTTGCTAAAGATGATAAGACTTATGTGTAAGAAGGTTTATCATTTTAAACCCTTAGTAGTGCTTGTAACGAAACAAAAATGTTGCATCATTAATTACCTAATAGGTCCTAATAAGAGGGATAAAAATGAAATAAATATTCAAATTAAGTGAATATTCCATAAGAAAATTTACATCATTGTGACTTAGGGAATGCCATCATTTGGTAAGTAGGAGAATGTTATTATTTAATCTAATTTCTCATTATTTTAATGTTTAATGTGTGTATTACCCAAAATATGAAGCAAGCAACCTTTTGTGACCATAGAAAGGTTGCATTGTATGGGGCACACATGTTATCATCACAAAAAATTCCATTGAGAAGATTGGATGATTTAGTTCATGATATGGTTTTCCCACAACAACATAACAAATAACTTGCTATATGTATTAGGATGCGAGAGCGTTTTAACATGGATGGTAGTAAAATCGATAGAAGTATTATGAGGGATTAAGGATCCCAAATATGCCATGGTTTCTACAAACCTATTTGATGAACGAGTTATTACCTCGATGTCATACCATTTCAACTTAGCCAAATATGTAACAACAAGATATTTATAATATTTTAACATGGGAAATTAGCACTAAAAGAGTCCTTTAACTTGGTTATCTATGAGCAAGGATTCACCAAATATGTTTAATATTTTAATGTTCATGGTGATGGCTATATGGAGACCCAAAATTAAGGCTTCATATTAAGCATTATTTTTGGTGCAAGGAAAGTCTAATTTGAATGACAAGGGCATTGGAGCTCCTTGCACCATGACTAACACTATTCCTGCACCAGCCCCTTGCTTGCCCTTCGAACCGTTGAAGAACAAGGTCATATCAGTATTGTTTTTTGGTTCTTCAGGTTTGGGAGCTTTGGATACGATGAAGACCGCATCATACGAAAGCTCGATGGTAAGAGGCCTACTATTTGATAATGGTGCCTCAACCAGATGATCAGCTATGACTTTTTTCTTAATGGAATTTTAGCTTATGAATTCCAGATCGAATTCTATCAGTAGCATGATCCACTTTGTAGTACGTGTGTTATGATATGTCTTGCTCATAATATACTACAAAAGGATTTTTTTATATTACATACGTCGTATGACTTAGCATATAGTGCCACAATTTATTTTTAGCAAACACTACTGCTAAACACAACTTCTCCATATATGCATATCCTATCTTATAACTTACCAAGATTTGGCTAATATAATATATTACTTGCTCTTTGCCTTGCATGTTATTTTGGGCTAAAATGATACCTAATGCAATGTCGGTCACTGATATATAGTAAAAATGGCACATCTAGCCTTGGTGGAATTAGTACTAGTGGTGTTGCCAGGTATTTCTTGATTTCAGCAAAGGCTGCTTGACAGTCTTCATCCCAATTGAATGGGACCCCCTTGTATAGCAGTCAATTCATGGGTTGAAATTTATCTATTAATTAAGTGATAAATCACTTTATCTATGCTACTTTGTCATATAGGCTTCTTAATTATTTGATGTTGATGGAGGATGCATATCTAGAATATCCTTGACCTTTGATGGGTCAACTTTGATGCCTCACTTTGAAACGATGAATCCTAAGAGATTTCCTAAAGTTACACCAAATTAGGATTCAACCTAACATTATGCTCTATCAGGTGATCGAAGACCTTCCTTAAGAACTTTGCATGCTTAGAACACAATAATGAATTTGCCAACAAGTCATCACTATAATCCTCTACAATCTTATGCATGTAGTCATGGAAGATATATGTCATGACCCGTTGATATGTGGCACTAGCATTTTTAAGGCCAAATGGCATAACTTTATAGAAAAAATTTTCCCATAGTGTTATAAACATGGTTTTATGCTAGTATTTGGGCTTAATCCAAATTTTATTGTAACCAAAAAAACCATCCATTAAGGAGAGCATCTCATGACCTGCAGTTGTGTCTACAAGAGCATCAATATTCAGAAATGAAAATGAATCCTTTGGTGTTGCCTTATTCAGGTCTCTAAAATCTATACAAATACGGATCCTTCCATCAAGTTTTCCTATAGGCACCATATTGGATATCCATTCTGAATAGTTGATGAAGATGACAAACTCTACGTCCAATAGCTTTTGCAATTCATCTTTCACCATTAAGGCTACTATTGGATTCATATTTCTAAGCTTCTGTTTGACTGGATTCTTTGATAGATCTAACGAAATATTATGGGTAACCAATTTCATATCTAAACTTGGCATGTCTTTGTAAGTCCAAGTGAAAATATTAGGTCTCTCTTTTAGTAGAGGGATGAGGGTGGCACATTTATCAAGAGTGAGACTCTCTCCAAGTTTAACCTTCCTTGGAATGATGGAATCATTACTAATATCCACATCAAAGGTTTCCTCTACTAACTTGTGTAATCCCTCCTCAAGATGATGAGGTGTAGGGATCAAGCGGATGTCATCGATTGGGTTTATGGGTTTTGCATTGGAAGAATCCTTAGCATGATATAAATCATAAGCATAGCCTGGCACAAAATGAAACAGTTCCAATATTTCTTCATTAGGGAAGAAATCTTCAGGCTTAATAAGTGAGTTAGCGCAATCCCATTCGATAGAATCTACATTTAAATGTAATGGTTTGGACGAATCAATTTTATTGTGGAGTGGAGTGGTCAAATCAATGGATACCATATTGATGGAATGGAATTAATCTCCAAGACCACACATACAAATATCTACATCATTGATGTAGATACCATACCCGATATCTGGCTCTATTGGCATAGGCACAAATGGCTCCTCTCTATGCTAGCTACGGATAAATGGGTCATATCTATGCACTGATTACAATATTGGATCATTCAACTCAATGATATCCATGTATATAGGTAGGTCAGGAAACACCATGTGATAGATTACATCAAAATTCAATGGTCTTCCCCTAAAGTGAGGATGGAGGTTGATCTCTCTATGCATATCCTTTGTTGTATAAGGTGCATTGTAGTAACATAGGTAGGGAGGTCCTATATAGACTCTGTCTCATCTTCTTCATCGCTATCATAATACAAGACCTCATTTTCCCCCACTAGAATAGGATGTTCTAGAAAATATGGCCCCATATAGGCTATCTCCTGATCACTATCACCGATGTCTGGTAAAATAAGGTACAAGAACTGTAAATATGATACTACCTAATAGACTAGCTTAGCCTCATCCTTTGACTGATTATCAGGTGAAGACTCACTATACACTAAGATATCCTCATGATATGTCTCAGGTGGCACTATGGTAACATAAGACACCATCTAATTATCCCTTTGGAATGTAGAAGGATTAGGGTGATATGGGTTTAAATCCACATCATCCCCCAAACTAAGGTACAAGTGATATAAATATGATGCAATCAAATCATCTTGTCCTCATAATTGCAACCCTAGCCCAAACCTATCAGTTGCCAACTAGTAATGCGGCTCAAGTGGATTCCTACATCCTTGATCAAAAGGACCAAGGCCATACCTATACCAATGATATAATTCAAAAATGTGCATGAAATATTCAAGGTTGGATAGGTAACAAACATTCACTATGAACGGTTCATCATCATATGAAGAACACAAGCTTATACTGAGAGGGGGGGTGAACAGTATAAGACCTCTTTTAACTTTATCTATCAATACAGCTTTCAAACCATTAACATGCAGAATAAGATAGTAGTAATAATAGCAGTAAAACAGTGCATAAGAAGCAACACACAATGAGACATAGCAATTTATGTGGTTCACCCAAGGTGGGCTACTCCACGGATAAAAATTTTCCTCTAAAATTTATATCAAAACCTCTAGGAATCCTTCCCGATTACAATGTTTATGAGCCTCAGCTCAAAGGAGACACCTTCCCCTAAATCTGCTTTGCTAGTGATCCTCTAGAAGACCTCTATCTCTTTTACCCTTAGCAAGTGGAACTCTTTCCATGGAAGACACCTGTCTTCCTTGCTCTGGTTGGAGATCTCTATCCTCAACTCTGTCACAGCAAGCTGGTCCTCTTTTTTGAACCAAAACACAGTCCTTCGGTCTGGCACAATTCTGTCCTCTTCCTCTGTTCTTTTTTGCACTTGGTTGGAGAAAAAATTTTCACTGTCTGCACAACTATAGCAACACAGTCTTCTTAAATTACTGCCGCATTATCTTCTTAACTTTTGTGCAAACACAGTAGTGCAATTTTCATAAAAATTGCAACAGCAATATCATCGTTTGTCCTTCATAACTGTTCGCAATTACAGCAACATCTACTTCGTGCACTTTGCTTTCTTTTACATGGAGTGCATGAACACAGTTGCAATCATAGCTACCCTTAGATAAAATTCCACCCTTTGCATAATCTTCGTAATTACTGTAGCATTCAAATGCACAGCAACTTATGCGCCTATGTGCAACCACAACAGCTCATTTTCTTCACACAGTCTTCTCATGAAAAACAACACATTCTTTGCGTAAACAGCACCATAGTCTTTGACACTTAGAAGATTCAATGAATTGCACTCTAACGCTGTAGTCGAACTTCACTCTCTCTATGATCAAACCTCACTTGTCGCACTGACTCTGCGAATGCCACACTTCGAATACACACACAAATCGATTCAAAAAAATGCTCAAACAATCCTCCTTTAATACTCACAATCTCAAGATGAAATCTTGTTCTTTAGTTGGTTGTTCAAACTTCTAACATGTTGGCTGTAAAACCTTATACTTCGTCGACCAAGGTTAACTTCGTCGGCTTCAACCGCCTCTGTTATTTTGTAGCTTTTCTCACGTGACACTCAAACATGTCGCGATATCGCTATGCCTTTGTCTGTCGTACACCTTCTTTGGTTTGTTGTCACAAAATTGTGACACTACAGCCTTTGCTAACATCATCATGAATCTTTTCATGAAATCGTGATGCTCTAGACTCCAATTCCTTCTTCTCCGTTGCTATCACAAAATTGCAACACCTTTGCCTCTTACTGACGTCATCATGATTCTTGTCATGAAATCGCGATGCTCTGGACTTCAAAGCCTTCTTCTCTGCTACTGTCATGAAATCATGACACCTTTGCCTCTTGCTAACGTCATCATGATTCTTGTAAAGAAATCACGACGATCTGGACTTCAAAGCCTTCTTCTCTGCTACTATCGTGAAATCGCGACATCTTTGCCTCTTGCTGACGTCATCATGATTCTTGTCATGAAATCACGATGCTCTGGACTTCAAAGCCTTCTTCTCCGCTACTGTCATGAAATCACGACATATTTTCCTTTAGCTGACGTCATCAGCAAATCTGTCGTGAAATCGTGACACTTTTTGCATCCGTACAACTTCTTCGAAACTTGTCACGAAATCGCGAAACTTCCTGCAACTCAACACTACCAACTCAACTTGTCGCGAAATTGTGACACTTTTTGCATCCATACAACTTCTTCGAAACTTGTCGTGAAATCATGACACTTTTGCTCACTTTGCCTCTGCCTTCCTACATGTCGCAAAATCACGACAGTTTTGGCCAAACTTTCTCTCTCCTCAAACATGTCACGAAATCGTGACAGTTTTTCCAGCAGCCTGCAAACTTTTTCTACTTTATATTTTTTTGGATTTTTGAAAACTAGGCTACTCTGATTTTCTTGGAGACTTACTGACCATCTGAAACCTTCATCAAAACACATCCTTAGACTTAAAAACAAATTGCTCCAATAGTTCCTCGACATCAAAAAACAACATCTACCAATAGCTCCTTGACATCAATGACAACAACTAAACTTAGGCAAAGGCAATGTACTCAAGGTACCCAAAATTGCCAACAATCTCCCCTTTTGTCATTGATGGAAACCCTTAACTAAAACACATCTTTCAAGAGCCAAAACTGAAATCAATATCTTCAAGATTTGCTCCCCCTGACCTGAATCTTTCCTCTTCTCTTGAAAAATCTCCCCCTTACTTAAATCTCTCCCCCTTTGTCATCAATGGCAAAGGGTCACCTTTGGGGCTTGGGACTAAGAATGAGCCTCTTAGCTTAGTCCCTCCCCCACCTCCTGATGAGGTGATTTAAAGCAGGGTTGGGAGTGACACTCCCATTAAACACTCATCATCATTAGTGTCTAAGATTTCTTTCTTGGGCCTTCTCTTGAATTCTTTGTCTGTATTTCTATTCCTATCATCTGTTCGATCCTCGGACTCATTAATACTCATCGTTCTGTTTCTATTATCTTTTTTGTTATTATTCATACCTTGATTCTTGGACCTGTTCATATCACTTTTCCTATTTTTGTTATCTTTCCTATTTTTATCCATGCCTTTATCCTTGGACTTGTTCATACTACTATTTTTGTTCCTGTATCTCAGAAGATCAGCTCTACACTGTCTAGCTAGGTGACCTTCATTGTTGCATTTATAGCAGGTAACAATATTAGTCATGGTTGTTCTTTGAATTCGCCTGTTCTGACTAACCCAGTTCCTGTTATTTGCCTTGCAAAAAATTGGCTTGTGCCTGAATTGTTGACAAGAGTAGCAATACCCTTGAAAGAAATTACGTCTCCTGAAAATGTCATTTACTCTCTTCATTTGAGTCATGCAATGTACAGCCATGTGACCAAATCTGTGACACGCATAACATCTGTCGTGAAATTTTCTTTTATTTGACTTCATGGGTCCCGAAAACTTCTTCTTCTCAATCTAAATATCATTTTCTGTTTCTGCGTATTCATCACTTACGGACTCATGATCTGAAGTACTTTCTTCAACAGGACTCTCTTTCTTTTGAAATATCTTGCTAGATTCCCTAACCTGTTCCTTGTGCGGCTCAACAAAATCAAGACCTATTTTATCTGTTGGTTTTCTTTGTCCTTCGATGAGAAATTTAACCTTCTTGGAGCTATCTTGAAATCTGTAGAGCTTATCTTTGTACTCTTTATTTTCTTATTTCAAAGAAGCCATTTCCTGTTCTAACTCACTATACTCTAGAATTTTAGAATCTAACTCATTCTTGAGTTCTTGCGACTTAGCCATAGATACTTCAAGATTTTCTACAAGTTCATCTATCTCCATACAAAATTCATCTAACTTGATCTTGATTCTATCATTCTTATTTCTTTCCTTTTTCAAAACACTAAGAGCATTGTTGACTTCTCATTCAAGATCATCTATTTGATGGCACTTTGAATCATCACAACCTTTTTCAGATTTCTTATCACTAGAGGTGCTACCTTTTTCAAAAACCATACATGCATCTTCATTGGGGTTTTCTGAAACATCCTCATACATACTAGCTGCCAAATCATTATTTCTGCAATCATCCTCAAGGTGCCCAAAATTTCCACATCTAAAACATTTCATGATAATGAATTTATGTTTCAGTTCTTCCTCTTTTTTTGAAATGAATAGCATCTCATTTTCATCATCACTAGAAGAACTGTTACTTTCACTGCTAGAACACTTACTTGCTTTGTCTAAGTAGAAGATCTTCTTATTTTTGTGAGAATGCATCTTTCCATGATTGTTGTACTCATATTTGCTTTTCTGGTGATTGCTGTACACATTTTTGCTCTTTCTGTAATACCTGTGCTTTTCAAAATCCTTGCTTTTAACATCTTGTATATCTTCATCACTTTCATATTTAGAAACAGTACAATCAGTAGCATAATGACCAAATTTCCCACAGTTGAAACATCTTATATTTTTCTTGCTTTTGTGCTTTCTGGAAAACTTGCCTTTCCTGCTGTAATATGCCTCTTCCTCACTAGAAGACTCATCACTTTCTTGAATTGTTTGCCCTTCGATTTCTTGATAGCTTTGAAAGCTACCTCTTTCTTTACATCAACTTTTACTTGAGTTCTTAGCTCAAATGCTGCAAGAATACTATGGAGCTCATCCTTTTTCAATTTATCTAAATCTTTAGCTTCCTCAATAGCAGAAATATTTTCACTAAATATATTAGGAAGGGATCTTAAAATCTTATCACACACATCATTTTCAGCAAGTTCAAGACCTAATTCTTTCATAGAATTAACAACTTCATCCATCCGAAGCATGTAGTCACTAATCTTTTCATCATCATTCATCTTGAGTTGTTCAAACATACCTTTAAAATGTCTCAACTTGGCCTTTCGAAAATTTGCATCACCTATATGAACAACCTGTAATTGTTTCCACATTTCACTAGCCGTCTTGCAGTGAATAACTTTAGTGAGATCTGCCTTTTGTAAACCCTTCAAGATTGCATTCATGGCTTTTGAATTGCTATGATGTAGAAGCCTGTCTTCTTTAGTGTAAGGACCATTTGCAGGAATGGTATACCCATCTTCAAAAACTTCGCATACCTCATTACCGAGAGCCATTAGATAGACTTTCATTCTTGCACTCCACAGAACAAAATCTGATCCGTCAAGAATAGGTGCTACATTGCCACTCGAGTAGTCCATTGTGTTCTTTGTAAAATTTTCCTTCAAGCTATTAAACTTTTTGAAGGCACTAGCTCTGATACCAATTGAAGAACACAAGCTTATACTGAGAGGGGGGGTGAACAGTATAAGACCTCTTTTAACTTTATCTATCAATATAGCTTTCAAACCATTAACATGCAGAATAAGATAGCAGTAATAACAACAGTAAAATAGTGCATAAGAAGCAACACACAATGAGACACAAAAATTTATGTAGTTCACCCAAGGTGGGCTACTCCATGGATAAAAATTTTCCTCTAAAAGTTATATCAAAACCTCTAGGAATCCTTCTCGATTACAATGTTTATGAGCCTCAGCTCAAAGGAGACACCTTCCCCTAAATCTGCTTTGCTAGTGATCCTCTAGAAGACCTCTATCTCTTTTACCCTTAGCAAGTGGAAGTATTTCCATGGAAGACACCTGTCTTCCCTACTTTGGATGGAGATCTCTGTCCTCAACTCTATCATAGCAAGCTGGTCCTCTTTTCCGAACCAAAACACAGTCCTTCAATCTAGCACAATTTTGTCCTCTTCCTCTGTTCTTTTCTGCACTTGGTTGGAGAACAACTTTTCACTGTCTACACAACTACAACAACACAGTCTTCTTAAATTACTGCCGCATTATCTTCTTAACTTTTGTGCAAACACAGTAGTGCAATTTTTGTAAAAATTGCAGCAGCAATATCATCGTTTGTCCTTCACAACTGTTCGCAATTACAGCAGCATCTACTTCGTGCACTTTGCTTTATTTTACATGGAGTGCATGAACACAGTTGCAATCATAGCTACCCTTAGATCAAATTCCACCCTTTGCATAATATTCGTAATTACTGTAGCATTCAAACGCACAGCAACTTATGCGCCTATGTGCAACCACAACAGCTCATTCTCTTCGCACAGTCTTCTCATGAACAGCAACACATTCTTCACGTAAACAACACCACAGTCTTTGACACTTAGAAGATTCAATGAAATGCACTCTAACGCTGTAGTCGAACTTCACTCTCTCTATGATCAAACCTCACTTGTCGCACTGACTCTGTGAATGCCACACTTCGAATACACACACAAATCGATTCAAAAAAATGCTCAAACAATCCTCCTTTAATACTCACAATCTCAAGATGAAATCTTGTTCTTTAGTCGGTTGTTCAACCTTCTAACACGTCGGCTATAAAACCTTATACTTCATCGGCCAAGGTTAACTTCGTCGGCTTCAACCGCCTCTGCTGTTCTGTAGCTTTTCTCACGCGACACTCAAACATGTTTCGATATCGCTACGCATTTGTCATACACCTTCTTTGGTTTGTTGTCACAAAATCACGACACTACAGAATTTGCTAACATCATCATGAATCTTGTCATGAAATTGTGATGCTCTAGACTCCAATTCCTTCTTCTCCATTGCTGTTGTGAAATCGTGACACCTTTGCCTCTTACTGACATCATCATGATTCTTGTCATGAAATTGCGATGCTCTATACTTCAAAGCCTTCTTCTCCACTACTATCATGAAATCGTGACACCTTTGCCTCTTGCTGATGTCATCATGATTCTTGTCATGAAATCATGACACTCTGAACTTCAAATCCTTCTTCTTCGCTACTGTCACAAAATCGTGACTTCTTTGCGTCTTGCTGACGTCATCATGATTCTTGTTGCGAAATTGCGACCCTCTAGACTTCAAAGCCTTCTTCTTCACTACTATCATGAAATCATGACATCTTTGCCTTTAGCTAATGTCATCAGCAAATCTATCATGAAATCATAACACTTTTTGCATCCGTACAACTTCTTCGAAACTTGTCATGAAATCGCGACACTTCCTGCAACTCAACACTGCCAACTCAACTTGTCACGAAATCGTGATACTTTCTGCATCTGTACAACTTCTTTGAAACTTGTCATGAAATCACGACACTTTTATCCACTTTGCCTCTGCCTTCCTGCATTTCACGAAATCGTGACAGTTTTGGCCAAACTTTCTCTCTCCTCAAACATGTTGCGAAATCACGACAGTTTTTCCAACAGCTTGCAAACTTTTTCTACTTTATCTTTTTCTGGATTTTTGGCAACTGTGCTACTCTGATTTTCTTGGAGACTTACTGACCAGTTGAAACCTTCATCAAAACACATCCTTGATCATAAAAACAAATTGCTCTAATAGTTCCTCGACATCAAAAAACAACATCTACCAATAGCTCCTTGACATCAATGACAACAACTAAACTTAGGCAAAGGCAATGTACTCAAGGTACCCAAAATTGCCAACATCATATTCATCTGTGGGTGCTCGAGTAGGAAGTTGATCCAGCCCAATGTAGATGAAGTTAATTTGATTGGGTGGCTCTCCCAATGGCACTACTAATCCAATCAAAAAACTATGAGCATGTGGTCAGCCCATCTCTTGTGCAGTCTCTAGGATTGGTCCAAAGGTGATATTCTTCACAATATATTCACCTAACCCTATGTTGGCCAGATGAACAGTCATCCGTTATGTGGATGAACCTACTGATGATGTAGGAAATGTAGGCTTAGGTACCTCCTCAGCTTTATCTTGTGCTTCCTCCACTTCCATGGGAGTGGAAGCCTCATTAGAAACTAGTTAGGGCACATGCTTATTTTCATTTTGGACCATTTTTATCTTTAGCTTCCTTTCGTCTTGAAGCATTTTTTATGCAATCAGTTTCAAATACATTGTTGTAGTGTGCTCAGATCTGTGTGACACAAATGTCGATGGTTGACCACACACTTTTTTTTTGCCTCCTGAATTCTTAATCGGTGACATTGGCCAAATGTGCAGGTGCATTGATGGGAGTATGAAACCCCCTAGCAAATTAGCTACGTTCACAAATTTAAAGGGCTCTTCATCTGACGACACATGTGAAACCGTCCCTCATGAATGTATTTTACACATTGATGTAGTATGGAGAGAATGCAATACATTTATTGAATCCAAGGCCTCTCCAGAAGGATGTTATATTGCATGGCATCTTTGATCATGTGACACATCATGGGATGGTATTTAGGCCAACCTAAATAGGTAGGATTATTGTGCCAACCATCGAGCATAGTGCATCATTAAACTCTCTCAATGTGAATACGGTGGGCACAATATGTGACTTGGGTAACTTTAAATGACTCAATGCCTTGGCCATTATAATATTGATAAATGAACCAGTGTTGATCAAGAACCTCTTGAATGGCATGTGATTAATACATGTGATGATATGTGATAGCGGGTTAGTCGTATCTATAGAAACCATCATAATTTCATGATTGTAGAATTGGATCATAGGTTCCTAGCATTGTGGTATGTGTTCCAAAAAATTGGTGAATGCTTGAGCATCTTGGGACTGCACCTTGATGGACCTCAAAATTTCCATGAGCATCTTCCTGTGCCTAGGGGACTACTAAATCAACTAATAAATAGACAACTTCATAGGATTTTTTTGTAAGTTTTGAACCAACCTGCTCTGTATAGTCACCATCGGTTTTGTTGGTGGGCCTGGCATATTCTAAACTAGCAATAGATTCAGTATAGCTTGTATCTTGATGGGAGCATGAGGTTGATTTAGCTACTCATACCTCCCATTTTTGGTAACAACATTAACCATACATACTAACCCCTGGGTAGGTGGTTAAATGCACACTTGGTTGATCTTGACAGTGTTGTTGTGTGGTACCTCATTGTTTAGCAATGGATTTTTATAAATCCCCATGTTTTGGTTGTCGGGCACAAACAGATTATTCAGCACTATAAGCTCACCTTTATCGATCATATTCTTAACTATATGTTTGAAGGACCAACACACATCAATGTCATGTCCCTTAACATGATGCAAGATACAAAATAAATGATCCTAATACCCCTTTGACTTGGGCTGGTTAGGATCAACTAGCTTAATCTCTAGTAGCCTAATTGACTTAGCCTCACACAACTGATGGAATATTGAGGTCAATAATTCCATAAAAGGAATGAATTGGTGATGTGGATTTTGTTCCTTATTTTTGCCCTTGTAATTGTTCTTGCACTGCTCATATTGTGTAGGAGGAGGTTGGGCCTGATAGTTCTACTTTTGTTGCCCCTTATCCTCTCTTTGGAAGTTTAACATAACTTTATTGACATGAGCTTGCTTGCCCTGATGTTTTGTGGAGCTCTTCTTGTGCCCCTCATTATTTTTGAGATTTAAGTTGCCCTCTTGCAACTTGATATCCTCAATTACTTTGTCTTGCACCAAAGCTTCCTTGAATGTATGGTACTACTGTAGTTGCAATAATAACAAGATGTGCTTAGAACAACTCTTCATGAACATTCGAGTTAGTTCTATAGCAGGAATGAGGAATGGTAACTTTACCATTAATCTCATCTAACTCTTTCCATATTCTAGGATTGGCTCATCATCATGCTAAGCTAGTGTAGCTAGATAGAAAAGGTTAGCTTACTTCCTGATGCTAAAAGAAAAGTGTTCAAGAAATGTTTCAGCCACTTGCTCAAAAATGGTGATACTATGCTTCTTCAGTTGATTAAACCACTCTCAAGTTGGGCATGAGAAGGTTGTAATGAATGTACACAAAAGCAAGGCATCATTTCTTGCAATCTAGAAGTATATGTCCAAAAATATTATGATATGCTCTTGCGCATCTTTGTCACCTTTAAATTTATCTAGCCTTGGCATGTCAAAATGCTCAAGATATGTTGGAGTAGGCACCGAGGGGTCCAAAGGCTCATTATGAATCTTGCTCAATGTTAGATTTTGAAAAGTCACACCTTGCATATTGATTGCTTTCACTTTCTCTGCTAAGGCCTTATAGGCCTACGAGGATAGAAAGTCCTCCTCCCTAAGCTGATGTGGGGGCGGTATTGGAGGTACATTCTTCCTCTATCAATGTGGAGGACGTTGGTCTTCCTCCTGCTCAACCTGGGAGATTTTAGGATATCCTTGATCAGCTCCATCTCCCTCTTATTCCTCATATTGTCTTTGCCTCTGATCTTTGAACGGTGGTGACCGTTCTATTTTTTGGGCACTGACATGAGTGTGAGCATATTTGTGCTCTTGATGCATGTCATATTGTGAAAAAGCACTCCTATGAATGCGCTCTTTGTGCTCAGCATGATTGAATAAACCAGCCCTAGCTAGCCTATCCTCTTGTTCTACACAATCCTTTTGGGTAAGGATGTGTTCCTCATGCATACGCTACTCATATAATCTTTGTCTAATGATACTTTGTGACTAAATATTTTTATCTTCAATGAATTACCTCTCTACATGGGCATCCTCAACTTGATCTTGGAGGATTTGTCATCTCTTATAAAAAACCAGTATATGCAATTTATCAATGTGATCGATCGTAAGAGGCCTCTGGTATGTGTTCTCCATGCAAGCAAATTTATGGGTTTTGTACCCATCTGGTGGATTTGATACACTTTTTCCTCTGTCCATGAAGATAACATTGGCTTCATTCTAAGTCCTATTCTATGTGCCACCATGTGTGGATGGTGGATGTAAACTATGAGGGCATTTGAAAGCCTCCCCATGTTCTCTAGTGATCCTACTAATGCTCCCACCACACTCACTAGGGGCATGAGTGGGTGGATTTGAAGGCTTTTAGCCTAAATTCTCGAGGACACCACCTAAACCATCCAACTATTTTGATCACCATGGCTCATGATATGGCATACCATTGGCTCCCACCTTGGATATATCGATAGTGATATTACAAGGTTCACTATGTGTGGGAGTGTGAACAAAACTATGCTCAGAAGCGGACCTATCTGCATGCCCCTAAATGGGCAGATCTCAATCTCTTATATACTCTAAATTTGGAGGTATGGAACCTCCTATAGACCTAGTATGTAGGGGTATCAACTTGGACCCCTGTATAACATACTCATCGCTCGATCCCATGGATGCATGTGCACTGTGATCTCAGTAATGGTCTTCGAGTGGAGCACCTTCATGTTGAGAGGCTCCATGCTCTATCCTATCTCTATAAGAGTGTACATAAACTCCTCTATCATGGGTATGCTCAATGGTGTCCCCTTGTGTTGAATTGTCTCCTCTAATACTTTTCGAACGTCATTCGAGAAGTGCATGTGGGTGAGGGTTTGACACATTTTGTTGTGAATTTGGTGGGGCTTAGTCATTGGCATTAGGATTTAGCATTTTCTGACATTCTTGTGTCTCCACCATGGTGTACCTAGTGTCTATATTTATCTTTTATTACGCAAACAAGGTAGACAATGGTGATTATATCAAATTTAAATTTTAAATGTGAGCCCTAAATTGTTTGACATTTTTTCATGATTTGTTATATCAGTATTAGAAACTCTTATCATGTTTGAAATCTTGTTGTATGGTAATCTCAGTTTAATTGGCTTTCACCTGTATACTCATAGATTTACAACTTGGCTATGAACTCCAAGTCACATAATCCAACCTATAATGTGTGGTAATGAAGCCCACACACGGTCAGGGAGCACAGGTCTTCCCAGATCCTCACCCATTTTCACCTAGTTAGCCTCATACCCTTCGAAGAGGAATATTGGATTTGATATTGATCTAGAACATAAGGTACATGGTATTTGGGCCAACGGATGGAAATAACCTCCACTGTCATTGAAACCCTACTAGTGGTTAAATGTCGCTTCCAAATAACTAGTGTTTAATTAAAACATGGTGTGTGTGGCTCATTTTAAATGTTGCATAAAAATAAAATGCATCATACAACATGAATTCTCATTTCCTACGTGTTATGCAATGAAAGAACTTTTCAAATTCAGAAAATTCAAGCTACATACTACATGCTCTTTTTGACAATGCACTTTACAATGTAAATGGCCACTAATTGGGCCTTAGACATGCAAAACAACACAAATTATTCTAGTATGTACTGCACTCAGAGGTACGTTGTTCCTAGTAGAACCTATCTAAAATATAGAAAAAGAAACCCTAAGGACCTAATCAACTTATATGTTATTTTTATCCTTAATTAGTTTGGGTTTCAATTTATCTGTTCTAGAAAAACACAGAGGCAAAATACATAGATAGAGAGTGTTAGAAGGGCCTACCTAAGGTCCTCATATGATTTATATTTTAACTTCTATTGTTTTCTATGTCTGCTATAAACCATAGATCTGTTACACGGTTGCTACTGTAGACCGCATCTTGAAGTCACGAGCCAATAATGAGACTACATATGTCAATCATGGTTTGCAACTGATATCATAAAACATAAAAATATCATAAATAAAATGCTAAAAATGTAGATTTCCACCGTGATAACCTACTGTGACCACCAAAATTGCCTCACACTTATGCTTCCTATTACATGAAACAAAATAAAAGAAACAAAATAGATGCATGCAAAATTGAAAAAAAAAGGGAAGAAGAAAAGTACTTTTATTCCATTATAAAGAATCCAATCTTGGTTATAGTTACGTCCCTCTTAGGGATACCATTTTCATACTCTTATTACAGTAGTAAAAAGAAAATATTCCATCTTAAGGGTAAATGTGAGTTTTAGGCCCTTCGGGGTGACACGAACTGCTCTAGGGTGGAGTTGACCCTCTTCTTCATGTTGAGGAAGGAATTGGATGGTTGAATCTACTTCAAATATGCTTTCCTATAGTTAAGAAACAACATAAAAGCATTAAAAGCATAGGTGGCCTCTCATGATGAGGCCCTTTAAAGAATGTGCACATGAAGATGTCATAACACTAATGAAATCAAGAAAGTAAATAAAGCATGTTAAGCCTATGCAATACTTGAAAAGATTTATGGGAACATATACTTAGAAAGTATAGTTATCTATCTAACATATTAATTGCATGAAATGAAGCAAAATAACATAGAAGTGAGCTAATTATATCCTACTTGCCATAATGAAGTAAAATTAATTAAAACCCTAATTCTATCAGTTAGAATCTCTACAAATGCTAAATAAACCACTAAAATGTTAAATCTAACCTAATGAAATATGGTGCAAAAGAAATAATAAGGATATCTCTAATCGATTGCAAATCATAGCTCAAATGAGCGGTTTGCATTATACACCATGGCTGTTAGCCATGACAAGCAACAAAGTAGTTTTGCCCTCCAAATATAGGTTTGTGGGCTTGATCCTCCTTGTCAAATTGATGATCAACGGTCGCCTTGGTGTACTCTAATTGTTTTGGTGGTTGAATTGCACAATTGGGCCTCTGTTTGCCTAAAATTGTGTTTCTTGGTATTGTAGATCCTTAGGTCATCCATGGCACAAATTGACATGATGCTTGATGAATTGGCAAGAAAAATGGAAACAAAGCTCTGTCAATGCACTCTAGTGAGTCTACAATTTGTTAGGGCTTAGCTACTCTAATATCTAATGCACACTTGATATCTTTACCCTAATTTTGAGGGGTACTTATAGGATTACCTAAGGGATAGGTTTGGCTTCATGGGGAAGCCAAGATTAGGAAGAGGTGGTTGGGACAGTTGGATTGGAAGCCTCTGGAATCTTCCATCCTTCAAATACCCCCTTCTAGAACAAATGGTTGTTCAAACTGATTTGGCTCATATGAAGGCCGACTGAACTTTAGTTCTAGACCGTGGGTCTCAAATGTAGCCTAGACTATGAATCGTGGGTCTCAATAGTGGTTCAAACTACAGATCACAGGTCTCAATAGCATTTTGAGTTGATTAGGCCAAGGAGCCTAAATTGAGTGGTTAAAACCACTACTCTATCTTGGAGTCTATCCAAGATATTCCATATGGTCTTGTAGCATGTCCCATATGAGTAGTCACCATCGACATGATGCATTTTAGGTGTCTATAGGGACATTTTTTTATTTCATTATGAGGACAAGGGTGTAACAAGGCTAAAGATATTCAAATTAACCTAATGCAAATCTACATGCAATATTTGTTTTGAATACCTATAAAAGTGAAATAAGATGCTAACTAGACTAATGATTATTTTTCTCTTTTATATGTGTCTAAAAATATAAATAGGAGGGAAAAAGCAAAGGAGAAATTCTATGATATGAAATATAAAATTGGAGGTAAGGGGTACTTACCTGTTCTAGTGATTGGTGTGAATACATTGTCTAAAATTGAATACGATGTCTGTATGAATACACTAATTGGAATTTTTACAGATGATGGATTTGTTAAAACCTAGAAAATAGATAGAAAAATAAGATTGTAATTTGGGGGCCTTCCAAAAAACTAAAATATTGCTTCTTATTGGTTTGCATAGTCAAAATTTCTATTTATACAAAAATTGAGGTGACCTTGCATTAGAAATGGATGTAGAGAGGACAATAGCAAATATGCCAGCTAGAACTACTTTGCCTAGAAAATTTGATATAACAATAAAACTAGATGAGCAATAGGGTATACTAGGGAACAAAAATCTTATATTTGTCAATCTAATGCAAATGGATAGATTAATTATACAGGATGCCATATGGGATAGGAAATCCAAGTTTTCTTAAGGTTATGATGAATATGCCACTTAAAATAGATTGATTGGATAGATTCATTGTAGGTGCTAAGGGATAGGGGATATAAATTTCTATCGATAAAACCACATAGGTTTTTCACACAAATAGGTTGTCTAAAATAGAGTCTCTTGATGGTTTTTCTCTAAATATTGGAGGATAAAAAATGTTTACTTATGTTGAAAAGAGCATAGAAGGGTTCTAAATGAATACACTAGCTAGATTAGGTTAGCTCAACACATTCATTCAATCCACTGAAAAATGATAAATCTCATTGGGGGGATCAAAAGGAATAGTCCTTTGTTTGATCAAGAGAGATTTTGGTGGTATTTTAGAGTTCTACAACTGCTTCCTAAGGCTCCTATAGGAAAATACAAATAAATCTTGCAATATGATGGTTAGACTTTGAAAAGATGATGTATGTTAAATAATTCTATGAATACAAATTGAAATGAAGGAAAATTGTTAGTAATGATTAATAATTTAAAGAAAATGCTTGTTAGGAAAGATATCACCAAGCTCAAAACACCAAATACCTCCCTTCTATTTGCTTCATGATGAAGTCATTTGTAGCTCCATGAGAATATTTTTTTAGCACTTCATTGTTCAATTACTTTGGTTAACTAATTTTGTGATACTTCATTGTGAAAAAGAGTCATTGTTGAATCCTCCCCTAATGGGCCAATTTATAGCATTTGGCCTTCCTAGAGTTTACCAAATAGGCAAGGTGATATGGTTGGCATGCTAACTAGCTTAATTCTTTATTTAGTAGGTTTGGCTATTTGAGGGATTGATCTAGCCTATTTTGAGGTAGGATTTGGTCACTTAGGGAAGAGAAAGGATATCTATCCCATTCCTTCCATTCTCTATGGTATTTTATGCTTGTAGGGAATTAGTCAAGGTGATATTTGTGCCCTAGTAGGTTTATTTAGACACTAATTGTTTTTTTTTATTTTTTGGGTGTGAATACATCACCAAGATGAATATGCCATTGGGGGGATTTGATTTTTAGCATATTCACTTCAAATGACCATTGGGGTTCAAATTTGGAGGTTGAAAGAGTTTTTTGAAATATTGTGAAAACGTCAAGCTGAGAGTGAATTTGCTTCTAGGCATATTCACTCTGAGTTGGTGGATTCACTTCAATTGGATTTTGTCTATAATTTTTGAGGTTGATTGATTTGTTGTGGATAATTGAATTAGTTTGTTTATTAGATATAAAAATTGATGTGGGATAGGTTATCCAATTTTAGGTATCTAGATTTACCCCTTTTTTGATGTATTTTAAAATTTTAAAAGTACATAAAAAATAGCTATATATGCATAACATTTTTAGGGAAACATGGTGATTAGGCTTTTAATCAATATGAGGTAAAACACATTGAGAAATAATGCTCTTGGTGGGAGCAATTTTTTGTTGAATTTTTACTAGATAAAACCCTTGCTATAGCTGACATAGGGTTAAAATTTGGTTTACCCAAAAACTAGGTGCCCCCTCGAGTTTCTAAGTGACCAAATGTAGTCACGAAGAAACTCGAATAGGATATGTTGAAGATTTGCAAAAAAAAAGAAGTTTTTAGTTGGAAAAAGAGTGGTGATAAATTTCATTTTTATTGCATGTAGCGAGGAAAAATGTCTTTGGAGACAAATATAGGGTTTTGCAAAATGGCACAACTAGGACATTCTATCCATCACATGGAAAAAGTACAAGAAGGAATAGACCTTGATGGAATCATGTTTGAGATATTGTCTCTTTCCATCCAATATTTAATTTAATTTTTATATTTTTATGGTTGGGTCATCGTGGTTAGCATATTTGTCCCATGGGCATGAATATGTTTAATAGAATATTCTACTTGATGTATTCATGATTTTTGTATGTCGATGAATTCATGTTTTACTAATTAATTCATCACTTTACAAATTCACACTTTAGCTGGCATATTTGTCAACTCATTTGAATTGTTCAACTTTTTTTTTTTACTTTTGCTTTGTTTTTACTTCTTGGTTATAGGTGTACAAAGTATTAGAGTGTAGATATTGTTGCCCCTACACCATTTAATATACATTAGCAATGATGAAACCATATATTGATATGTGCTAGATTCTCCACGGCTATTGCATTTGGCTACCATACCAAATATTAAGTTAGACCATGCATTGCTTCATGCTTTAGCTAAGCAATGGCACTCCAAGTGTGAGATATATATTTTTTTTTTGGTAGATAAGATACTATAGCTTTAATACCGGGTTTTATAGGTTGACCCAAAACCTTTTACAAAAATCAACCGAGGGCTATTGATGAACATATCCTTACTAAGGATCCTATATATGTAAAATCTACATGCCACCAAAGCCATTACATCCGGTAAGGCACATAACTTTTTATCAAAAATAAACTTCCCATAAAACATTTTGGGTATACCCTGAGAAAATACACATGCATCATAATTACAAAAAATAAATAGACACGGATCCCTTCCTTGAGATAATGGAGAAAAAAAAAGCTACAAACACACAGCAGAGTACTGAAAAAAAATCCCACAAGTTCTGTATTGATAGTTACTCTTAATAATTATTTGGTAATTACTTTCTTCTATATATGACATGCTTTGTCACCACATACTATCTTGGCCAATCAGCCTTGGAGAAGTGAACTTGTTGGCTAGATTTATGGCGGTGGCTATCTGGTGGTCCATGTGGCTCTAGTTTGAAGTCTTATATTACCATTTCTTTCCTGTTCTGTTATTATAAACCAACCTCAAATTACTAAGATGACTAGGAGCCATGTTATCTAACATTTGACTGTATCCATTAGTCTTTTTGGTATTTCCAAGTAGCATCCACGAAGACTAACAACTTAGATAATTTGTATTGTGAGTCCAACTCAAAAAAGAGATGGGAATACTCCTAGCCTTTGAAATTACAGTGCCTTCCCTGTTGGTAAATTTGACTATAATTCTTGGAATTCTTGTTTTATAAGCTCCTCTACTTCACTCGGGACACCATGTTCCCATTTGAAAATTATGTCACCATCGACACCCAAATTGGCCAGCTTATTAGCAATTTTGTTAGCTTCCCGAAATACATGTTGGGCTTTTCTATCCTGTCTTCCCTAGAAAAGGATCCTAGCCTCTTCAACAATTGTTTTAATCCTCCAAGGAGGTGTTTTCCAATTATTGAGGAGATTTATAACATGCATAGAGTCTCCTTCTATGATAAAATTGCCTTCTAAATCTTGAGTCATTTGAAGGCCTCTCCACATAGCTCTAGCTTCATCTTCATTGTTCATCCTTGTTCCTAATTATTCAAAAAATACAAGCATCATATTCCCATTATGATCTTGCACAATTCCACCAGCACCTACTCTGCCATGATTTTCTTTAGATGCTCCATAAAAATTAAGCTTAAACCAACCTGTAGGAGGTGGAGACCACTTAACATTGGATCTGGGGTTGACTACCCTAGGCACAGACTCATCTAACAAGGTTAAGCTGAAATATTGAGCAATCGTGGTCTCCTGCAAATGAGGTTTAGAACTATCAAAAGGGATAAGGTTCACATTATCATTGTCAAAGGATAGGATCTTGGCAATGATAGTTTGATGATCATGGATAGACTCATTAAAGACTCTATGGTTCCTTTCTAACCACACCTACCAAAGATAGTGATTGAGACAAATTGTCCTCATGTATCTAAGTCTTTGGATTGAAAAGTGGTAAGGCCACTGGATGAAAAAATCAAGTACGATGGCTGGTTTAACCCATGAAATATTGAAGGCCTAAAAAACCCCACTTAGGATAGTCAAGGAAAAAGGGCACTCAAGGAAAATATGATAAATGGTCTCCCAATTAGCCTTGCACAGATAACAATGATTAGTGATACAAATACCTTGGATAACCAGACATTAAAAGATGACAATTTTTGGAATTAAATTTTTTATCTAAACTAAGTCCTTTTGGAGGACAAAATCCTTGTCATCAAGCAGAAGCTTGTAAGTTGATTTAATAGTGAACTTCCCATTTTCCATAGTATCCTAGGTCACCTGATCTTCCTTAGGTCTCATGGGGATAAAATTTTGCCCGAGAATGTTACAAAGATCATTTGATTCCACTTGAAATCCCTGAATTCTTATTTTTTTCCACTTCATTCTACCTCTGTCCTCAACCATATAATCGGAGACTTTTCTACCAATGAGTTCTTCTATGATATCTTTGATTCAGGCTAAGTTAGGATATTGCATCAGTGGTTCATCCTTAGCCCACCTGTCATTCCAAAAATTTATCCTCTCACCATTGCCTAAAACCCATATTAAACCTTTTTTGATGATTTCCTTACAATTAAGAATTGCTTTCCAAAAAGTAGAACCTCTAATTGGAACTGAGTCACTTAGAAATTCCATATTTTGAAGATACTTTCATTTGATGATAGTTGTCCATTCATTTTATTCACCAAAAATGAGATGCCACACCTGCTTAGCTAGTAAATCTAAATTTATATGAGCAATTCTCCTCAGACCTAAGCCCCCATTTTCCCTGGGTCTGCACACTTTGGTCCATCCTACAAGGTGTATCCTTTTTTCTCCTCTGATCTAGTCCATAAAAATTCTTTTTAGAGTTTCTCAAATTTCTAGAAAACCTTCACAAGGGATTTGAAAACGGAGAGGAAATAGAATAGAATGCTTTGAAGAGATGCCTTAGTGAGGGTCAGATTTCCTACTTGAGATAGAAGATGACCTTTCCATCTAGTAAGTTATTTTTGAATTCTTTCAATAACCTTGTCCCACATTGACTCTCTCAGAGAACCAATGAAAAGAGGGAGACCAAGATACGAAGTGGGGAGGTTTTCTATAGCACACCATAAAATTTTTGCAATCCTTCATTGCCTTTGAATGGGGGTGTTCAAGAAATATAACTTGCTTTTACTAGAATTAACTTTCTGACCAGCAGCATCCTCGTAGATTTGTACGATGTATATAATTATTTTGACCTCAACCACTGATGCCTTAGTCAATATAAGGGTATCATCGACAAATTGTTGGTGAGAAACAACCCTAGTGAGATATGTTGCCTTGATTTCCAATATTAGCCTTGAACTGCAAGCATTTTTGATGGTTCTGCCTAAAGCTTCTGCCACAATGATGAATAACATGGGGCTGATAGGGTGTGAGATATTTTTATTACCTACAAGGGATATTAATGTCACCCTCGAGGATGTTTAGAGGATTTTATGAGTGCCTATATGAGGTGTTGGGATATGAGTGATCAATAAATAGGACAAATTTATGTCAAGTTTGACTCATAGGTACTATTTTTAGTTGATATGCTATGGTATTGACATCGATACCATATTTTAGTTTGGCTTATTGGACTGATTGACAACATTGTTGTGTGCTATAGTATCTAGTTTTTTGGTAGGGGATACTAGTAAGAGACTACTACATTGGGGATATTTAAGATCATAACCTAGATGATAGATTACTATACATGATTTTCCTAGGGGTCTTTCATTCTATACAAGCTTTACTGGACTCTCCACATTATTGCCTACAAGGATGGAAAGAGTTTGGTCTAGGCATGGGAGCTTATAGTCATTAGATAACCTATGGGAATACTAATGATACCAATAGATTTAGATATTCTTATATTATTCAAATGATATAAGGCCCATGAGATATGCAAGAAGACCTTTAAGTGGGTGCCAATGCTAGCTCAAGGGGTAATTTAAGACCTCCAACCTAATCAGATTATTTGATGCCTTTGGAGGGAGGAAATAGGTTGGGCAATGGATGGTTTTGAGTTGATACAAGTCCAATAGGTTAAATGGCTAAGGTACCATGAGGAGAGTTTCAAATTTATAGTTTGAAAAGGTTTAAATGATATTTTAGCTTAGTTTAGGGGATTCATGAGTTGGGTGAGTGATGGTTCCTATGGATAACTCAAAAATGATGAGGAGACTATGGTAACCTTCCTGATATTGAGGGATTTGCCAAGAAGGATGTTGATGATCCACTAGGTAAATATCCTAGTTTGAATGATGTAGGGGTAGCCCTAGGGTACTTCTAGTGGTACCATCAGGTTTTTTCTACTTGGGTCACACTAGTGATTAGATTGCCTAGGATAGGCCCTAGACTACGCAAGATTTCCCATCAACATGTGCAAATGGTACAAAAGCACCCATGATAGAGATTGATATATGGCACAATGCCATCAAGATCCCTAATTGTGCCCCTATTGGCTAATACTCATGATAGTGAGGTAGGGACTAATAGGATAATAAAGAAGGCATTCAAGTAGGAGAGGGATGCCATGATGAGGCAAATAGATCTACGATAGGGGCAACTAACACAGGCTATGGCAAAGAGGAATAAAGTCATTTTAGAAAGATACTAGGTAATTTTAGATATGGACCATGCCCACATTGAGAGAGAACAAATGTAAACTAATCAGGATGATACTTTGGCTAGGGTGACTATAGTAGGTAATGGGAGCAGTGACTTAGTTGTCTAGGTTTTGTTTGACCAGATAACTAGTTTGTAGGTCTAGTATGCACCAAATATGGATAGGAGCACTCATTACAGAAAAATGTACTATGTAACCATTTCTATAGACTAGAGGTAGTCATCACACTCAAGGACTCAATTTCATTCATATTCCAAGATGAGATAAATGACTCGATCATCACAATAGGTGGTCCAATTTTCACGTCATCCAACTGAGAGTGGGTTTAATACTTAGGCTTAGGTGATTGGCTCAACAATTTTGACTTGTTTGAGTGACGTGAAAGCATCAATTTTGATATACTTCAGCCAGATGCTATGATCTAAGTGTACCATTTTTGGTTGATTATGGTGCACTAGATATATGGGATAATTATATATATAGAGCATTTTATTGATTCATTATGGTGTTTGCATAGTCTAAATTTTTGTGATGTGAAAGTTTTATTTAAATTGTATGGATGATCAAAATTAAAACATGATTCTTTTATGGTGTTATATGAGTGTCATTGTCTATCTTGATGAATGAAAATTTATTTTCTAACCTATTTTGATATTTTTACCAAATTAATTTTGTTTTGAAAAATTTAACTTACTAAAAGGGTTGGGTGAATATCTAGACCTAATTCCAAAAAAAATGATCAAATAATAATGTGATGATAAAGTATTTCATGGTGATTGATTGTATAATAAAGGGATTGAAGATGATTGAAAGGATGACGAATGTGTAAAATTTAATTTTGGAAAGGTTTAATTAATAATATTAACATCATAGTCAAGATTCAAAATAAATTCTAAATAATTCCAAAATGTCTTGATTTTTAAAATTTGAGATGCTACTAATGTTAAATGGTGTTTATGAATTCTACTGATATGGTTTATCTTCATTTATTAGGGAAGGAAGTATTTTTCACAAATTTATTTATTTTTTTAAAAGAAAGATCAATCCTAGGAATCTAGTATTTTAGTTATTGCACATAATATATATAAATATATATAGATACCAATTTGTAAAGTAACCTAATATCTCTTTAAAAAATGATTATTTATGTCATCAGTAGACCCTAAGTGATGGCCTCTTAGTATGATAAATGACAAGTACTTAGGTGACCACGACTGATAATATTTTTAGGAAGGGCATGCCATAAGACAGTTTATGTCCTACAAAAAAATATAGGTAGATATAGATATATAGACCAATTCGGAAGGCTAATAGAACAAATCTTCTCAAATAGGTTTTTATTATGTCATTATTAGACCCTAAGTAGTGGCCTCCTAGCCTAATAAATGACAAGTGCTTAGGTGACTATGATTGATAATTTTTTTGTGTAGATAATGCCATAGGATATTTTATATCCTATAAAATAGCTTATTACTAAGCAATGGTTGTTTTAGACTAAATTATGGATAAACACTTAGATAAATTTTTGTATTTATAGGTACTTAATTGCCTTTTTTTTTGGGTAGATAGTTAATTTCTAGATATGGTACAATGCTTTTTCATATAGTTGATGTCTTGATATAGCATAGTGTTTTTTGGATAGTTGATGTCCTGATAAAGTACAATGATTTTTGGATAGTTGATGTCCTCATATAGTATAATACTTTTTGGAAAATTGATGTTCTGATATAGTATAATATTTTTTAGGCAATCGATGTCATGATATAGTACAATGCTTTTTGGATAGTCAGTATCTTGATATAATACAATGCTTTTTGGATAATTGATGTCCTAATATAGTACAATGCTTTTTGGATAGTTGATGTCTTGATATAGTGCTTTCAAATAGTCGATATCCTGATATAGTGCTTCAATTTCTCCTTGATCGAGATACTTAATTTTAATTATTGCCCATATTATTGATGCCCACACTTTTAGGATTTGTTAAGAGGATTATAAATCTTACCATTAGTAATATTTATGTTGCAATATTATTATTTTTTAGCATATTTGTTAATATATTTGAAGATATTAAATTATCTTTAGAACAATATTTCTAAATATGATAAGACTTGTGTGTAAGAAGGTTTATCATTTGAAACCCTTAGTAGTTCTTGTAAGGAAACAAAAATGTTGCATCATTCATTACCTAATAGGTCCTAATAATAAGGATCAAAATGAAATAAATATTTAAATTAAGTGAATATTCCATAAGAAATTACAAATTTACATCCTTGTGACTTAGGGAATGCCATCATTTGGTAAGTAGGAGAAAATTATGATTTAATCTAATTTCTCATTATTTTAATGTTAAATGTGTGTATTACCCAAAATATGAAGCAAGCAACCTTTTGTGACCATAGCAAGGTTGCATTGTTTTGGGCACACATGTTATCATCACAAAAAAAGTGCATCAAGAAGATTGGATGATTTATTTCATGATTTGGTTTGCCCACAACAACCTAACAAATAAATTGCTATATGTGTTAGGCTCTATTAAATTTGTTGTAGGGAACAAAGCCAATGAAGTAAATTGATGTGTAATTTACTTAAGCATACATTCAATGCATAAATACAATCATATAATGATGATAGTAAACATATATGATATATTATTAAGATATGTAGTTTATGCACACATGCAAATGTACATGTATTCCTAAAATTTTCACACTCCTTTCCTTCAGGCTAATGGATATGCACCTCAAAGGGGAATGGGAAAATTATAGACCTACACCTCAAAGGAGAGGCACTTGATGTCATGCCCTTTTTAGTGATTATCGACAGATTGGGTGGGTTCACCAGGAAACATTTGTATGGAAATTTCCACATCTAGGTTGGGAGTTGTTTGATGTGTTCCTTTTAGTTCACTCGCATTCACCTAGTTTGGCTAAATGCAACTAAGCCTATACTATATGCAATTTTAATTTAAATGAATATAACACACAATAGAAGACAAGAAATGAATAGATGCAATGCTTGATTATTAAATAAATTTTATAATCTTACTCAATTCAAATGGCTGATTTGAAGTCTTTTTTTGATGTAGGTGATATCGGACATTGTAGGGCAATATCGGACATCCGATCTGGTATCGACAGGTCCGATATGGTATCAAACAACCCGATATAGTTAGAAACCTATAATTTCATATATTGACACCAAAAATATAGATTTGCAGCATAATATGAACTTGATTAAGCATGAATTAGATTATATGAAACTCATTATGTGCAATACTTGAAAGAAAACAATATGGATTTATGCTATAAATGCAAAATAACAAAATGCAATGCAATGGTGGTGAAATCTTGATATGATAAACAAAACTTTATGATTATATGATATGGTAAACAATAGAGTAAATGCAAAATAGAGGGCTAGAAATACAAAAAAAGGTCTAAAGATACCCCCAAGCAGCCTACAAATGATATTGGATGTGTTCTGTTGATATTGAATATTGGATATTGTATCATACTAGCCGATGCACAATACTGGATCTTTGAACCTGCAAAAGAAGAATAAAGATGATAAAAGTGCACTATAACACTAAGTAGCAAGAATGATTTGGATCAAAGGGGAATCCAAGGAGGGTGCCTAGATTAAATAGGCAAATGTGAGTTAGGGGGTTTGGGCTAAAAAATAAGGAGAGTTATGATTTATCTCAATATGGATGATATAAGATGATCCAATGTCGTAACGTCTGCATCGTTGTCCAGGTACAAACAAGGGAGGTTAAAACAATTTTTTTTTCTTTTGCTATTCTAGGCATTTTTTAATTTTGGATGAGATCGAACATCTGACCTTGTACAATAAAGTCTGATATCGTCAGGAGGTTAAAAATAAACTTTATATGGGCATAAAAATTGAGGTAGGAGGTTAGAAAGTTGTTTTAATTAATTTTTTGAATGTTTTTGACTTGACATTGGTCAATTTTAACCTATTACATGTTGTCCCCTCTTTAGCAAATTTTTGAAAAAAATATATTATAGAAAAGATGGCACATTTTACGAGAAAACAAAAATTTATTGCAAAAAATGTTGAAGTTTCAAGTTTTACTGTGAATTGCATTAGGTGTGATACCCCCTTCGAGTTTTTACACCAAATTCTACGTTTGGTGGAAAACTCAAAATTTTTGAATTTAGGGTAAAAATGAATAAAATAGAAAAATTTAGGGTAAAACCTAATTCATTTTATTTTCATTACTATTGAAACTTTGCTCTAGAGAGAAAAATGGTTGAGGTCACACACCAAGTGGATGAGGTGTGAACGAGGATAGGGAGCATATAGATAAGGATTGTAAACCTCTTTAGCTTAGGAATTTTTATGTTTTAGTATTTAATTTTTTCTAAATTTGGATTTTTAGGGCACGGTTGCCGTCACACGATCGTTATAGCAATATTAGGCCATTTTGATGGTATCAGCCCTATTTTGGTGATATCATATTTTCTAATATCGTCAAAATAGGTCTAATTTTATCAATATCAGCCAAATTTTGGTGATAGCTCCGATATTGCAAAATTAACTCTGATTGCTAAATTTGATTTTTTTTGTTGCTTTGTTTGTTGACAAAAAACTATTTTGAAGAACAAGGAGTGGAGATATAGTGGTCTCCTGGAAAATTTTATTTCCATATTAGATGTAGAGACAGGCACTCTAGAGGCTATAGGGTTGAGACATGTGGTAGATATGACACAAATCCTTGTAGATCTGAGGTTGTTGATGGCACTAGCTGAATGGTGGTATACAGGGTCCTCATATTTTTGGCTATCGATGGGGGAGATGACCCCAAAACTAGAGTACACATGGTTGATACTTAGGGTTCCTATTAAGGGTATGTTTATAGATTCATTTGGCAATAAGGGCCAATAAATGCAATGATTGTCTATGGATCCAAGCTTCTTGCTCAAGAAGGGTAGAGTTAGCATCGATAGACTTGGCTAGATAGCTAGGGTCTCTCGACTGATATTTGTACTTAGTTGGATGATGGTAGGGTTACTATTATGCCATCTCAGTGGTTTCCACCTACCATGGACTCTAGCATATGTTATAGTTGACATGAGGGATTAGGGTCTATGGTTTGCATGGGGTTTATACATTTTGTGTCTGTTGTACAAGACTCTCCACAGGGTTGTTTATAGGGGATGCACAACATTGGTGCTTACTTCATTCCTACAGGTATGGTGTTGGGAACACATAGTTGTGATGAGACATATAGGGCTACCATTTATAGGAGTGGTAGATGAGAGACCCATATTTTTTTACTGGAACTTGCATGGAGGACATTAGGGGTGGATTATCCTCGAAATAGCAAGGAGGTTGATGGACAAGCTAAATGTGGGTGACATCCAGTGGAGGCCTTGGAGAGAGCTTCCAGGGTGGGGAGAGGATGATTTTGAGTTGGCTCATGTGAGGTGAGTTATTTTCCTCTAGATGGAGTAGGGTGAGATGGATATACACTGTGTCAACAGGGTTCTATGGTAATTTGATTTGTAGTAGGACATCCCTAGGACTAGGGATGTCACATTTTCTAGGGTGACTTGAGACACCATGATAGTGAGTGGTGCTCCAAATATGGATTATTTTATGGATCCTCTATCAAATGATGATGTGGTGGCCATATAATATTAGGATGATGCTAGAGTGACTATGATATATCCACAGTGGTATGCTAGCATTTGTCCCACACGGATTACTAGGCTGAGGGGTGCAATTCATTAGGTAGTTGAGTAGGTTGCTCGATAGTAATGCTCTACTAGCCATCAGTAGAGGAGGATACAAGAACCCCCTAGGAGAGAGAGGCCTCACACTAGGGGACGACATCTGATCTAGAGTATGTCTAGATTAGAGAGGGTCTTTGGTACAGGGAAGATATCTAGGATGGTGGAGGAGGAGAGGAGAGCATATCCTAAGAAGGAAGGGAGACCTGATTCACCTAGGAATGGCATGGCTATAGAGGAGGTGGGAGAGAGTAGTAAGATGGTAGCTCTATAGGCAGAGAATTAAAGTATGAGGGAGGATATTGTGACTCATAAGACTAAAATTTAGACTTTAGAGGTAGAGCTCACACAGGCTTGGTCTTAGGTGGCTCAGGGAGCCATGGGTATTGTTCTGACATCTTCCTAGTTGACTTGGTCAAGGAGGAATGATTCAAGGGATGAGAGTACTTGGGATATTTTGTGGGAAGCTTTTTACAAAGCACTATACTTTATGACAATGCCTATGAATCAGATATAGCCATTGCTTAAGGCATTTTCTCCTCCAAGCCGCTCAAGATCAGTGTCTCATGCTACATCTAGGATAGCTATATAGGCAACACAGTTTCAACCACCATGATCTCCTAGCAGGGATGATGAGGCCCAAATTTTTAGGGGCTCAAGGATAGCATAGGGTGATATACTGAGATAGTTTTTGTGGTATACCCTTAGTGACTAAGTATACCGATTTTAGAGATTGTGGCATACCATTTGGCTTCATTTTGTACTTATATGTTTTGAGATATATATATATATATATTGATCCTTTTTGTTTATGCAACATTGTATGATTTAATTGGATGATTTATTGCATTTTCTTATGATGGTTATGTTACATAATATTTTGTAATTATGCTTTGATTTTTTTGAACATTTTTTATCATGCTTAACTTGAAAGGAAATGATTTTGCAAAGTGTTTTTGGAAAATAAAAGATGTTTTTGTGAAGTGATAAATTTGATGGATTAGCAATGAACCTCAAAAGGATATTGTGTTGTTATATGACCATTCATGGAGATCAATGCTCACTAGGTCATGAAGTGTATCCTGTTGTGAGGAAGTTTTGTATTGCTAATAATAGAAAATATTTTTGGGCTCAAGAGTAACCTTGAGGCTTGTGATGATGAAAAGGGATGGCGATTCTTTAAGAGAAATTGATTTTGAGAAAATGGGTTGATAAATATTGTGTTTGTGAGGAATATAGAGTGATTTAAGCATGAAAATTTGGGAAGGATGACTTACGCTAGGCATAGAATTCCTAGTATGAATTTTGAAGTGAGAGTTATTACTAGGAATTATACCATCATTGCGAAGTCAAAAATGCAATGCATGATAAAATGATTATGTGTGATTTGAAATGCAATTTTTATTGCAAATAGATCATTATGTTGCATGTTGAAAGTTTTTTAGAGACAATATATATGTAGTTGCTAAAATTAATGCAAATAAATTACAGAAACTGATGTTTTCTAGCAAAATTTCAAAGAAATATTTTAGATCATTTTAAGGATAAAGTTAAATTTATCAAGAACCAGTGTGTGATGTGTGAGTTCATTATCCATATTGATTCACATAATGATACAAAATCTCTCAAGGATCAAATGTGTGTGCTTTGTGAGGTTGATTTACCAATTTTTGAGTGAGGTAATGATACAAGCCAGCTTTTATGAACCAATGTGTGTGCAAGTGAAAGATTCGTTAACCATGATTTTGTGCATGCAATTATACTAAACTACTATGTAAGTCAAGTCACCAAAATCTAGCTAATCCACAAGCTGACATTGGTCTATAAAAAATAAGGTCGCTAATGTGATAGACATATCGCCACGCGTAAGGATACCGCCATTGCCAAGCCGACTTGATGCCACCTAACCTGTAATGAGGATCACCCCATGGTGTTCGAATAACTGAGGAATTCCAGGGATTCAAGCTCATTACCCCCTTCTTTTCTTTTGATTTATTTGAGTAGGGATTCTTGTTCATTTTGTTTGTGAACAAGGGTATTTTATTGCTTTTGTAGTAAAACTACTTTTTTTTTCTTTGTGCTTTTCTTTTTCGTGTTTTTCTTTTTTTTTTGGGGTACTTGCTCAGATTAGACAAGGAGCAAGGGATTTTATTCGGGTAGGGGGGAGCTTGTCCTTTTTCCAATTCTCAGTATTCTAGACCATGCGCATAATAGGATAGCAAGGGAAACTTTTCTCTTAAAGAGCTAAGACTACTATGTAGTATCATCTTTCAAATTTGCAAAAATCATTTTAAGATGTGAAATGTGTTCTTGGTTCAAAAAGGTAGCAAGACCAGTTCCCAAAACTCAAAATTTTATTTAGTGAAGTAATAGTGATTTTGGTTCAAGAGAGATTTATAATCAAAATGACAAAATCAATATTTAGTAGAAATGTGAATTAGTTAAGTGGTTCAAGATAACTTTTGAGTTTATCCGAAAGAAAATGAAATATAACTTGAATTTTGAGAAACAACAATTAATGATGCAAAATGATGATTTAACAACAATTTAACATATTTTTGATTTTTTTTTTATTTTTTGATTTTTTTATTGTTTTGATGAAATTGATAATATATACAAAAATGTTGTATATACACTATACAAAGTAATTTATGCATAACATTTCTAAGGTGGTTTCAAAATCAAAGGAGGTTTTGAAGGATAACTTGGTTGTGGTGAAGGTGATTGAAGTTGATTTGTTGATGTTTGATATTGTTGTGATGAAGGATGATGATCATATATAGATGAAGAAAGGTGATGAATAGAAAGTGATGAAGAGGAAAATAAGAGAGAACACAATGTGATAATGATAAAGAAAGAGAGAATGAAGAACAAAAGGTGTCAATGATGATAAAGAGGAAAATAATGGAGAACTTAATGTAGTGATGATAAAGAAAGAGAGAATGAGGAACAAATATTCCCTATGAATGGGAGAGGTTTGTAAAATTTTTAAAAATGATATCTTAGTTGGAATATTGACCCATTGTTGTTGAATATTGAAGGAGACTTTAGGTTGAGACTTCAACGCTAAATATGGGTTTTCTATGCTTGTATCTTCTTTTTTATTATTCTTTAGAGCCAAGAGAGGTCTTGAAGGTTGGTTGGATGAAGAATTTATCTCCTGCTTGTCAAGATGATTTAGTTGGGCAAGAACTTGCTTTGTTGTAGTCTCTACTACTAAACTAATAATATCATTGTGATGAGGCACATTATGATATGACAATTGATTATTTTCCTATTGTTGATGATTGGGTAAGGGATTTTGTAAGATCCCCATATCTTGATTAGTTGTTTGAGTTTGTGATTGAGAATTTTGATTTTGAGCTTGTTGCCTGGTGATGGTTCCAATAGTACCTACAATGTTGTTGTTTTGTGAGTGACTAAAGTGGGGTCTAGCATTCACTGTTTGTTCAATTGGAAGTATTTGTTGAGATGAAGGGTGTGTAGTCATTCTTCTAGGAAATGGCTCTTCTGGAACTAATAATTATGTGATAGGAAGGATTGGTTCTGACTCATCTTCAAAACTATTTGAATTATTAGAAATAATGTCCATTTCGATTTCTGTTTCACTTTCTAAGTAATTTCTTGTATCTTCTGAAGATAAAAATTGAAAATATTGAATTGGCCTAATTGTGATTGCAGATTGAGTAGGCACATAAGAAGTTTACGGATTTTGATATGGTAAGAAATTACTAATGGTTCCCACATATCGAGTTGGGGGAGGGACATTCTTATGATCTAGTTGATTCACAACTTCTTTACCATGATTGGGTAAAGGATTTTGGAAGATGTCTAAGTTTTGATTAGCATTTTGTGTTTGTTGCTTTTGAGCATTGTTTGGAGGATTATTGTTTGGAGGGAATTTTTCTACTTCCATGGCACCTTTATCAATTAGATCTTGTATCACATGTTTTAATATTTTGCAAGATTTGGTTGAATGTCCATCCACTCGATGAAAATTGCAATGTAAATCAGCTCTATATCCAGGTAAAGTGGTGTTTGGTTGTCGTATTTTTGGCAATCGTATCAAACCTTCTTCCAATAATTGGGGTAGAATCAAGGTTAAAGGCTGGTTCAATCTTGTGAATTCTCATGGAGGTTTATCAAGAACCTTTAATACAAATTTCTTTATGGCTTCGATAGTATTGATATTTGGAGTGTTTCTACTATTAGTAACTCCATCACCAACCACTTGTTCTTATATTGGTTTTTGGAAGATTTATCTTCATCCTTCTTCTTGAATTATCCTCTTATAATAAGGGATTCTTCTACCCTTCTTGCTAGGTCTATAGCTTGATCAAAATAAGTTACTATAGTAGTGGCAAGTTCATAAGATAACTGCTCTTGTAAGTTATCGATGAAGATTTCTAATATTTCTCGATGAGGTAAAGCAAAGTGTAATTTTCCTAGAAGTTGTCTCCATTTAGCTAGGAATTCTGCAAAACTTTCATCTTTTCCTTGTTTTAAATTATATAAGTCTTTAATGGTAACATGCCTTTCTATGTAAGCACCAAATTGATGAACAAACATTTTTGCAGTTTCTTCAAAATTTCTCAAGGAATTGGTTGGTAATTGATAATACCATTCTAAAGCCATGCCTCTGAGGCTTTTAGGAAAAATATTTAGTAACAATAAATCATCATATGAAATATCATGACAAGTTGTCCTAAACATACGAAGATGTTCAATAGGATCTTTGGTCCCTTTATATATCGAAAGAATTGACATGGGGAAATGTTTAGGATAAGGTTGGGCAACAACAATGGGATCCAATGGTTGACTACACATCTCCCTATAACTATATGTGGGATGATAAGGATCTATTTGATCTAAGCATGAAGCTAATTGTTTGACTATAGCTTCAAGTCCTTGTGGTTGCCCACTAAATTGATTTTGTGTTATCATACTATTATGCATTTGATGATATGGTTGTGTCGCTATATGAGGATTTCCAGTAGAAACACTATTATGTAGAGTATTTGTAGGAAGAGTATTGTGAAGTTTATATGGAATTGCATTTTTCTGAATTTTTTGTTGATTTTGTATTTTTTAGCCTTTTGTGATGTGGATGCTTGTTGATTAAGAGCTTGAGAGAAAAGGGAAGAAAATATTTGTTTTTGTTTGGTGTGCATAGTAGTAGATTGTGTTGCCATGTTTTGATTGACATTTTGAGATGGATCATCTTGATCGACATCTTGATCTATTCTATTCATGTATGTCAATGGATTTGCATGCATTCAAAAAGTAGATTCTAGAGTTACCTCCATTGAATAATCTCCTTTTGGGAGTAAATATTTTTTTTAACACTTGATTGATATCATCTATATTACTTTTTAGAAATTTAGTAAAATGTTGAATGGATTTGAAACTAACATTGCCTTGAGGGTCTATTGTAGGCTTCATAGGATCTTCTTCTTCTTCCCCTTCTTTATTGTCATCCTCATCTTGCTCCGTGAGCTTATCATCTTCAATATGTATCCTATCATCAAGATTTTCTTGATCTGGCTCTTCTGCTGAGCCAGATTCTATTTGTTTACCATTTCTCAGGATTCTAGGCATTTTGCCTTTGGGTGTTTTGTCTTTCAGTGATATATATATATATATATATATATATATATATGTGTGTGTGTGTGTGTGTTTTGAAATTTTGGGTATATATGTTATATATACCTATATGAAATATTGTAGATATTTAGATATTTTTTTTGTTTTTGTTTTTGTTTTTAAATAAAGTAAAAACAATAATTATAATATTCTAGATAATAAGCTTAGTCATCCGGGAATAGTTTATGAATGTCATTGATAGGTTCAAGTTCTTTAGGAGTCATATAATGCTCTTCTTCAAATTGAAAGTTTGCTTTTAGGAATTTGACAAAGTGAGCTATAGTAATGCTATCAATTTCAGAATCTTGAGAATAAAAATATATTTTGTGATAATATTCATGAAAATGGACAACTCTAGGAGTTCTTCAAAATCTTTTTTTTGTTTTCCAAAACTATCTCTTGATCTTCTATGTATGCAAGAAATCGGTGTACAGTTATGGCATTTTCAATGTAATCATCAAAAGTGTAGATAGATGAAGAGATGCTTGCTCTCTTATCAGCTAACCACCTCTCACATGATCTTTGAATATCAAAGTAGTGAGAAGAGTGATCGGGTCCCAGGATTCTAGCTATGTTGAATCTCTTGATTTGACTAAGTCTTTGTGTGTTGGCTTTAATGATGTCAAGTCTTTTCCAAAGTTCAACCCACTGTTCTTGAGATGGGATACTAGAGCATTCAACTACTAGAGATATTTCTTGTGTAGATAATAGTGTTCTAATGTCTATAATTGTACATCTTTTTATATTGGTATCTACCATTTAAGAGGTGAATCTAAAACATGCAAGTTTAACTGATGATTTTTTTTTTTTTTATGTTTTATGTTTTATAAATCAGAATGATGCTTATGTAGTTCACATCGGGTTCACCAAAGAATGTAGTCCTAAAATTTTCACACTCCTTTCCTTTAGGCTAATGGATCCGCACCTCGAAGGGGAATGGGAAAATAATGGGTCTACACCTCAAAGGAGAAGCACTTGATGTCGTGCCCTCTTTGGTGATTGTCGACGAATTGGGTGGGTTCACCAAGAAACATTTGTATGGAAGTTTCCATGCCTAGGTTGGGAGTTGTTTGATGGATTCGTTTTAATTCACTCACATTCACCTAGTTTGGCCAAATGCAACTAAACCTATACTATATGCAATTTTGATTTAAATGAATACAACACACAGTAGAATATAGAAGATAAAATAGATGCAATGCTTAGTATTAAAGAAATTTTAAAAGCTTACTCAATTCGGATGGTTGATTTATAGTCTTTTGCTTGATGTAGGTGATATCAAACGTTGTAGGGTGATATCGGATGTCCGATCTGGTATCACACGATCTGATCTAATATCGGGAGACCTGATACAGTAAAAAACCTGCAATTTCATAGATTAACACCAAAATATAGATTTGCAACATAATATACATTCAAGTAAACATGCATTGAACTAAATGACATACATTATTTGTAATACTTGCATGAAATCAATATGAATCTATACTATAAATGCAATTAATAATATAAATGCAAATGCAATGATGGTAGAACTCTTGATATGACTACAATACAAACTTTATAATTATATGATATGGTAAACAACATAGTAAATGTAAAATAGAGGACTAGAAATGCATACAGAGGTCTGAATATTCTCCCAAGAAGCCTGTAGGTGATATCGGATGTGTTCTGATGATATCAAATGTTCGATATCATATCGTACTAGCCGATGCATAGTACCCAATCTCTAAACCTACAATAAACACAAAGATAACTAAAATTCAATGGGAAACGGAGGGGCGAGAAATGCTTAAGGATCCAAGGGGAATCCAGGGAGAGTGCCTGGATTAAATAGGCAAAGGTAAGTTAGGGGGTTGGGCTAAAAAACAAGGGGAGTTATGATTTCTCCCATTCTAGATGATATTGGTTGATCCGATACCATAACGTCCACATCGTTGGCTAGGTATGGATAAGGGAGGTTAGAAAAAATTTTGTCCTTTTGTTGTTCTGGGTACTTTTTGGTTTTTGGACGAAATCGAACATCCGATTTCATACAATAAAGTTTGATATCGTATCGGATGGTTAGATATCATCAGGAGGTTAGAAATAAACTTGATACAGGTGTGAAAATCGAGGCAAGAGGTTAGAAAGTAGTTTTAATTAATTTTTTGAATATTTTTGAATTGACATGGGTCAATTTTAGCCTATTACAATACAATTAAGCAAATTTAAATCAAGCATGCATCCTATACATAAAATTGATTGATAATATAAAAATATCATAAATAATTAGACTAATGTCAAGGAAGTTGATGATTTTAGGGTTTTCAATGAGAATTCTTCATTATAGTGCCCCAATTTTGAAGTAGTAGGTACTTTGATGAAAGCTTATACCAGGATAAGATTTCTAATTTTAAATCATCTAAAATCATTTGTCTAGTATTTGAATAACTATAAGTCATTCATCCATATTAGATATAATGATAGAATGTTTAAATTAATAAAATTAAGTTTATGATTTATCCTTATATCAAGGAAGAAGGTTTGACATAATAATTCATCACTTGTTGGGTATATAGGAATACTAATGCTTACCAAGTGTTAAATCATTATATCCCACCTTTTGGCTAAATATAAGAATGAATCACAAATTGATAGGAAGTTGATATGATCAAGATTTATGATGTATGATATATTCTTATATCAAAGAAGAATATTTGACATCATTATTCCTCACTTGTTAGGCATATATGGCTTTCTAAAACTTAACAAACGATTAATGATTCTACTAAACATTCTATTTGGATATAAGAATAAACCATAAAGTGATATATTTTTTGGATATGTTGAAATTATTATGTGTTGTTGATTATAATATATGAAAAAATCTTATATCAAATAAGGTTTTATAGAATTATTCCTTGTTTATTGGGCATATAGGACTTGTTAATGCTCACCAAGTGGATAATGATTCTACCAAACTTTCTACTTGGATATAGGAGTGAACCATGAGTTTATAAAATGATGTTTGATAAAAAAATTCATCGAGACAAAATATTTCATAGGATTATCCCATGTTGTTGGGTGCTTTCTAATATTTTCAAGAAGTTTTTAGTCATACAATAATCCTATGATATACTTTTCCTAGGTGAAAAGAAAAACAAAAGGATGTTGTGATAAAATATGTTATAGAAGGAATAGAAATATTTTTTCTTATGAAATGAATTATTAGCTTAGACATACCCTTTCATATGCTACTATTGGGTTGAAATTGTTTTATCAATGTCATCATAGAGTGCTAAAAAGTCTAGAAAAATTTAATGATGTATTGGATAAACATAGTAGCAAAACAAGATAATGCTCACAAATTATTTTAGAAATTTTGGACTCTTATAAAAGAATCCTAGGTGTCTGGCTATGGCTAGGTCATAACGAATGACCTTATTATGCTTGGCAAAACCTTGATTTATTTTCTAGAGTTTAAAAGAACCAAAGGAAATGATAATATTTTATGAAAGTTGATGAGAGACTCCACTAGCTTAGTGAACTATTGCAAGTGCAATGCAAGTTATATTATTTTCTAGCTAATATCATCACTACTTCATTGCAAGATGCCCCCTTGAAACTTTATGGGATGAATAGGTAGATGTAAGGAAACATGCAACTAAGGCATATGAATACAAGCAAAATGATATTCAACCATAAAAGCAAGCACATGACCAATAAATCATGCAAAATCAAATAATATATGTTTAAATGTGTTATATTAATAGGTTATTTATGTTCATGACCATCTATGGAATCTATATGACAAGTGCCTAATTCATATTTGTCTATTATGATAAAGGGACCTAACCAGTTGGGTTCAAACTTACCCTTAATATCCTCCTTAGCATTAATGTTTTTTTGTTCTTATTAAGGATAAGATCTCCTACTTTAAAGGAATGAGGTCTAACCTACTTTCCATAGTATTTCTTGAACCTTTGGTGATACACATGTAAGTGATTTAAGGCATGATCATCAAGAAATTCAAGTTGGCTATGTCTCACATGATGATACTCATCACAAATTGTTGTGTCTTTAAAAAGAATTCAAAGAGATGGAACTTCTAATTTTAAGGGGAATATGGAATTAGTCCCATAAACTAAGGCATAGGGTGTAGCACTAGTTGGATTTTAAACACTGGTGTGATATACCTACAAGGTAGGATACAATTGTAAACGTTAATCCTTTATAGTTGTTTACTAAATTCTTTAATATTTTGATTAGTTTTTTGTTAGAAGATTTTGCTTGGCCATTACCTTATGGGTAATATGAAATCAACCACTTGTGCTAAATTTTTAATTTAGCACAAATTTTGACCACATCCTTATTTTTTAAAAGGAGTGCCATTATCATATATAAGCATGTTAGGAATATTGTAACATGATAAGATCTGATTTAGGATAAACTTGGAGACTTAAAAATTGATATAGGAGGCTAGAGGTATAGCTTCCACCCACTTTATAAAGTATTAAATTGTTGTAATGATGAATTTATGTCCATAAAATGACATTGGATTTATTTTTTTGATAATATCCAACCTCCAAGTAGAAAATGGCCAAGTCAATGTGATTGATTGGTGTTCCCAAGATGGAAAATGAATTAGATTATCATTATTTTAACACATCACATTTTTGCACATGGCTATGAACATCTTATTCCACGATCAGCTAATAATATCCCATGCAAACATAATTTTTAGTTATGGAACTTCTATTGAAGTGTGCACCACATGCCCCTTCATGGACATATTGAATGACTATTTTAGCTTTGTCTACATTGAGACATCTTAAGAGAATACCATCAAAAGTCCTTCAATAAAGGATATGTCTAATTATGATGAATGGATAGGCACATTGCTTGAGATTATTTTGCTCATTTCAACCCTTTGGGAAAAAAACTACTATTTAGGAAATCATATATTTTCTTGTACCAAGAGTCAATCATGGGTGCTTGCTCAATGGCAAAAATAGCTGACTATCGACTAGATTGCAATTTTTTAAATTATCTAACTTAATATATGATAATTATCACTTGCTCATCCTTCTATTCTATAGGTATGAAGGATGCAATATCTACTTGGTGATTATTGGATCATGGAACCATATCAATGATTATATTTTTAAAAGAACATCAAGTTATCCATAATGTACTTATATGATTTTAATTTATCTTTCTTATTTTGATAAATATCATTTATTTTATTGTTGATCTCTATTAGACTTTTGACCCGTTAGCCTATGCAATGTCATCTACAAGATCATATCCAAAGTGATTTCTAACAGGTTGAAAGAAGTCCTACCCATGATCATTGACCCTTACCAAGGAAGCTCAATTTAGGGCAGTCTCAACACTGATGGTGTTATCACCATCCATAAGTTCATCCATTCAGTATCCAAAATAAAAAGTGTTGGCCTCTTCCTAAAGCTCAACATGAATAAATCCTTCAATAGAGTTTCTTGGGAGTTTCTCTTTGCCGTTCTTACCCAATTTTGTTTCCATGATGATTGGATTGCTCTCATAAAAGAGTGTCTTTTTTATGCTTGGTTTTTCATTCTCATAAATGGTTCTACTATAGGATACTATAATTAATATTTAGGAGCTAAAGGCAAGGTGACCCTATATGTCCCTTTATTTTCATCATCTTAGCTGATTCCTTGGGTAAAACCCTCAAGGATGCTTGTTCTTTAGGAACTATCTTATGTATTAAGGCATATTCTAGTCTCCATATGATTACTCACAAAAAAATTGTCGATGATACTATCCTATCCACTCTCTCTTTAGTTTCTAAATCCAATATCATCAAGAAAATTCTAAATTATTATGAATAAATTGTTGTTTAGAAAATAGAATTTTAAAAAAGTAAGGTTTTCTTCAAAATCCCTATTGATAGACAACTCAAAATTTCCAAAATCTTGGGATGTAGGATCTCTAACTTGCCATCCACTTATTTGGGTCTCCCTCTCTTCTAGGGAAGCCCAATTGAAAGCATGTGTAATATTAACATTGAAATAATTATGAAAAATATTGTAGGATGGAAAGGATCCCTTCTTATATAGGCTACCAAACCTACTCTTGTCCAAAATTGTCTCCATAGAATCTCAGTTTACTTCATGTATATCTTCAAAGTATTGGTCAAAAAATTTAAAAGAGATTCCTCTAGTCAAGGGTTGAGAACCAAAAGAGATTCCACTTAGTTTCTTGGGACAAAGTTTTTTCTAAAAAACGCCAAGGTGGATTAGGCTCCAAGAATGTGAGCAAGATGAATATGGATCTCATAACCAAGCAGGTATGGAGAACCCTTTCCAACACAAAAAATTATTGGGTGGAGATCATTAAAATTAAATATTTTTAGAGGAACTCATTATTAGATGAAGACCCCCTCCCAGATGGATCATCCTTTTGGAATTATATCACCAAATCTAAATCCATCCTTAAAAAATTCCTTATATGGAAACTTGGTAATGGAAGGCACATATGGTTTTGGGAAGACCCTTGGGTGAAGGACCAGCCTTTGATCAATATTCCTAGTCTGATCACCCTTAAGCCTCTCACCGATTATCTTTTTGGGTTCTCTATCTCCAACTTTATCACTCATGAACCTTTGTCATCCCATGTTTGGAAGAGATTCCTTCTTAATAAATTAAATTATTATCAAGATACTAATAAGATTCATTCTAACATTATCAATACCTTCATCATCCCAATTTACCCCTCATAGGATGCTCCATATTTGAGTTCTAGTGATAGTAGCCTTTTCTCTATTAAATCTACTTACAACATTCAGGATGATCCTATTGCCAATTGTTTCCTGACTAGCCTCATTTGCCTCAAGCACCTTGTTCCCAAGATTATCTTCTTTTATTTTTTGGCTATATATAATAAAGTCTTGATTATGGACAACCTCCTATCTATAGGTGTAGTCATCCCTAATTATTGTTTTCTTTGTTTATCTGATTGGGAGTCAATGACTCATTTATTCCTTGAGTGTCCATTCTCTTCTTTATTGTTGTACTCTCTATTATCATTGTTCTATATCATGGGTCCAAACCAAATTTATTTGTAACTTGTTTGCCTAATGGCTTAATCCTTTTATTCATCAACATATTAGTTCTCTTTGGACTTTCTATTAAACTCACTTTCTTTGTAAAATATGGTTAGAAATAAATAATAAAGCCTTTAATGGTGTCTTGTGACCTCACCTCTATTCATATTTGGGATTGACCGTTACCATCAAAAATGCTCTCTTGGTTCCTTCTTTTGAGGCCCCTATGCATGGTTTTGAGCTCAATATTATTGCTTCTTTAACCTCTTTGGCATTCCTTAGTCGATCACACCTCTTATTGATAGATCTAGTGGTTTTTGGTATTCTATTACTATAATCTAGGAGTTCTAAAAATGAAGTGATTAGCAATTTTTATGGCTAATGATGCTCATAGCCCTAGGATAAGAGCTTTGTATTTGGTCATGTTATTAGTACATGAAAATTGAAGATTATATGCTAAGGGAATATCATTATCTAGTAGGGTGACACCATGATAATTATTTCTCCTACTTCTTTAACACATCTTACACCATCAAAGATAATGTTCCAAGAATATGATTGTGATTTGTCAAGATTACACACCATCTCATTGAGGTGTTTGACCTCTAAGGGGTGAATAGCTAGAAAAGGGGTTGTTTCTAGCTGATCAACTATCACTTGTCCCTTAACTAAATTTGAATTAATGAATTATAAATTGAATTCATTAAGTGCCATTACCCATTTTGCTACTCTACCTAAAAAATAGGCCTTTGACATAAGGTATCACAATGGATCAACCCTAGCTATAATGTAGGTCTTGTGACTCAACATGTAGTATATCATATTTTGGAAAGCAAAGACTATGGCTAAGCACATATTTTATAAAGGGGTATACCTAGTTTTGTAACTAATGAGGGTTCTACTAATATAGTAAATGACTCATTATCTATGTTGCTGATTGTATTATGCTAGCATGAAACCTAAAGCGTGAATCATTGTCATTATATACAACAATAGTGGCTTGAGAATATTGGGCAACACAAGAACTAGGGGAGACAAGTATGCTTTCAAAGAATCAAGAGATTTTTGAAATTCTTCATCCTAATTGAACTTGATCCCTTTTTGCAATAGTTATGAAAAGTGTTTGCATTTATCAGCTAGTTGGGATATAAATCTCCTTATTATTTGAAGTTTGCCTTGTAAGCTTCTAAGCTCTTTTAGGTTTCTAGGAGATGACATGTTAGTTATGGCTGATATTTTATTGAGATTTACTTCAATACCTCACCTAGACATCATAAAACCTAAAATCTTGTCATATGTCACTCCAAATATACATTTGGACGGTTTTAAATAAACTTTGTATTCTCATAGTTGTTTAAATATTCATTTCAATTATTTGACATGATCTTATATTTTAATTGATCATTTGATGAGATCATCAATATAATATTCAATGATATCATGGATCATATCATGAAAAATATATCTTATGGTGAATTGATAAGTTGCACCATTGTTATTTAATTTTAGGGGTATAAATTTTTAGTAGAAGATTCCCCAAGGAGTAGTGAATATCGTTTTTGCTTGGTATTTTGGTGCTATGTGAATATGATTGTAATAAAAAAACTTCTATTAAGGATAGAATTCCACAATTTGCAGAGAACTCAAATATCATGTCTATGTTGGGGAAGGAAAATCATCCTCAGGACATGCTTTGTTAATGTCATGAAAGTTTGTGCATACTCCCTTAGTACCTTATTTTTTACTGGTACTATGTTTTAAATCCAATCAAAATAAGTGATAGCTTTAATAAACTTGAATTCTAAAAGCTTGTGTAGTATCTCTTTGACTAGAAAAGCAACCTTTGGGTACATATTTCATAATTTTTGCTTCATCATCTTAGCATCAAGCTTGACTACTAAGTGATGAACTACCAAATATGGATCCAATCCAGGCATATCTGCATAGGACCATTTAAATATATTATAGTAATCAGCTAAAATTTTTGTATACTTATCTCTCTTTTTCAAAGTTAATATTTTTTGTAGCTTTATCATTCATGGATTGTTGCTTGATCCAATGTTTACATCTATGGTTTCTTCAATGAGGATGTTGTACTCATCTTCATAATATGGAGGGGTAGGTATGACTACTAGCAACTCATCAACCTCTAAAGTCTATTATTTCGTGCTAAATGATTGTGAGGGATGTATATCTAAAGGAATAATTTCTTTAATACGAATATCATTAAAAGGAGATACATCATTATTATCATCCCTACAAGGAGAGTGATGTAAAATTTTCACCTCATAATAATTTATGTATAATATTGATACAAGATTAGCCATTGAATGAGATGATGTATCCTCATATTCTTGAAGATTTAATGTACCCCTTATCAAAAATATCATAGGGATCTTATATAGCCTCCTAAATAGGTTCAATATTGATGGTATAATTTCATTTATATTGTGAAAATAGATCTAAATATGTGGAAGAGAGAGGTTTGCCTTCTTTCTCCTCATTCCAATCTAGACCAATTGTTGAAGCATATTCTATTAGTGATTCAAATGAGGAGATCCATGCATTATTATCATCACTTTTTGAAGAAGGAGGGGACATGATATTATTGTGGGTATGGAAATATCTTAATCCACAATGCTTATGCCAATTCTTAGTTTCTAAAGGCTCTTTTATCCCTTGTCCCCAAAGTCCTAAACCTTTTAATGTGTAGCTAAATTTACAAAGGAATTTCTTGGGGATAGGGTAAATATTGGAAATAAAACATGAGGCATACTTTCACTCTATTGTGTGAGGATTGGTCCCATGTATACTTAATTCATCCATTGTTCCTATAGATATAAAAGTGCAAGTTCCTATTTGGATGATTGTACCTCACCTAGCAGGTAACCCATAAATATGGGATGATGAATGTAGCCTAACCAAGTCTAAGGATAACAAAACATATAATTGATCATTAATATTTATGCTATGTATATATTCCATATTATTTTTTCCTTTTACCATAACCTAATGATTTGTTCCTTCTTCTTGGTGGATTCTTGTTTTCTCATGTAGGTTAGACATTGAGGTATCATCAATGAAAGGATGAGAAACATTCAATGAAGGACAATGTTGGATTTTTAGAAATTTCAATTATATGTTTCAACAATAGGCAAAGGGATCATGATAATCAACTATGCTATATAACTTCCCTTGATATTCAATTTTGACACACTAATGGTAATTTGAGGGAACAACTTGCATTGCATACCCAATATCATCCCAAGAGGAGGTTGTAGTTTAGCTCACATTATAACACATAAAATAGTGTGTTAAAAATATGAGAGACTACTTTTACTAGCAACGTTATGGTACATATGGCTTCCCATTCTTCATTGTCATAATATTTTATGATGATGTCTAATTTTTCTAAATCTTGCTTGTTGAGCCCTATTTTATGAATAAATATAAGGCTACAAATATTAGTGGATGATCCATTGGAAATGAGAACCCTTTTTATGGATTGCTCACTGATATTGAAAGTGATATACATAGGTATATCTTCTAGCATGGAAGCCAATAGAACACAATCCCTAAATAGGATATAGTCACATGGTTCATTCTAAGTGATCCCACCATATTATCCAAATTATTGGGAGTGAAAGTTTTAGGCACTAGATATTTTCTTAAGAGCTTGAAAAAATTTTCTATATGGTTTGGGGAAGTTTACAATAATTCAAGTATAGATATCTTGGCTGGTGTATCCTTTAATTGTTGCTAAAGGTTAAAAGGATCATTTTTTCTTATGATTTTAGAACCAAAGGTTGTTCCTTAGGGGTATTTGCACATTTTGATCATATAACTAAGGATGGTTCAAGAGGTGGTTTATAATATTGACCCTTCTCCCTTGTCTATTACCTAGTAATAGTGCAAAAATAGATTATTCCTATAATATTTTGATAAGGTGGAGGGACGTTATGGTACTGCACTTGACTGATCATGTTTTATCCATGTTTAGGTAAGGGGTCTTGAAATATCCCCAAATATTGATTGGAAGATGTCACTTATTCAGGACCATCAATCACTAGATGACCTTGACAAATGAGGCCTCATATTTCATTCTTGAGAGCAATACACATATTCATATTATGACCATTAGTGTGATAAAAAACATATTGTTGATCACCTTTAAACCAATGGAGCTTCTACATTTTAGGGTCATATTAATTTTTCTATAGATTTTATGAGAGATCACATCCACATCCTATTCTATAGATTCCACAGGATGAGGTAAGACAAGTCATTTAGAAGGGGTAACTCTATCATATTTTCATATAATAACCATGTTAATACAATTGACAATGATTGGTTTAATTTAGTAAAATTCCTAGGAGGATTTTTCAAATATTTAGCTAATATTAACTTGTTTAGTGCTGCAATAGTACTAACATTGCCCATTTTAGGGTTGGTATTGGATCAATAATTAGTTTCACCATCACCCACATCATGTTTGTTCTTATACTATCCTTTGGTGTTGGTAGAAGGTGGTTTATCTTCTTCTTTCTTGAACTTCAATTATCCTCTTCATTGAAAAGTGTATTCCATTTTTTTTGCGAGATCAATCATGCCATCAAAGGATACAACATGAGTAATTTCTAGAGAATATAATAAAAGTTCTTGTAAATTATGTATAAATATACTTAATAATTCCTTATATGGAGGAGCGAAAGGTAGTTTTTGAACTAACTTTTGCCAACAAGACAATAATTCACCAACAAAATTATTCTTACCTTGTGTAAGTACATACAAATAATCAATTATATACTTTTCCATGATATAAATAGTTAAATATTAGATAAATATTTTATCTAATTTAAAAAAATATTAATCGAGTGATGGGTAGTTGATAGAACCATTCTAGGGCTTCACCAATAAGACTTATGGAAAAATATTTAACAATAGTATTTTTTCATACTTGATGTTGTCGCTTGCTACCTTGAAGATTTGAATATGATCTATAGAGCCACCATCTCCTGTATATAACCAAAATTGTGATAGCACAAAGGTTTTTGAATAAGGCTTATTCATTAGGTCCTGGATCTACAGGTTCGTTATAATAGTTCTATGGGTCAAATTTTTGACCACATTTGTATAGCAAGGAGAAAAGTCTTTTCAAAATCTCCAAAAGTCACTAAGTTTTGAATATTGAGGCCTTGCACATAATTAAGATGATCAAAACTATGATAACATTAGAGGTGATGTCAATGCTAGACTTAGTCTCCATGAGAATGCACACAAGCTAGTATCCAAGCCTACAATGCCTAAATCTAGGCTAAAATTGGCCATGGTGTTATTAATATAAAGTAGAATCATGATATCAAGAAGAGGTATGCAAAATGAAAGACCAAAGTTATGATGTCTTGAAACTAGACCGCTCAAGACAATGATGTCATCCAAAGAGATGAAGAGTCTAAAATCACACAGGTCAAACTCTAAAGACCACTTGAGACCATGATGATCAAGACCACATGACCTTTAGCAATGAAATAATAAAGTTCAATGCTAAGACCAAAACCACACAAGAAGGTCCAAAGTGCCAAAAATTGGGATGTGAGAAAATAAAGTCAAAAGTGCTCAAAATAGTGTTGCGCAAGATGATGATATTACCATGGTCAATCTATAGTCTAGGATTGTGCATATAGATAAACTAACATAAAAATAGAAGTGCACAAGACTAGAATGAACCAAAACCATGATTTCACTCTAGAATAACTCTATAATAAAATGAAGAGCCTAATTTTAAGCAACTTTCTAGTTAAATTCCATTATTAGACATGTAACTAACATGGTGTTTACTAGCTAGTTCTAGTTCATGACACCAAAGCATGAAAATAATAGCTCCAATAATGTAGCCACTTGCAAAAGGTAGTTACATATAAATGGGATAAATTCAAATCTATTTCCAACATGAAATTTAGAGTTGCCACCTCACCAAGTCTAGTTTCTTGCTACGCTATTCTTTCTCAATGGGCATACAATTGTATTTCCACTATAAATTTCAAAATTAGAAACTATAAATATGAAGAGAGACCTCATTACAAGGGTTAACTCTATAGTCCTTACCTAGTATTGCTTTGTAATATTATTGTTGATCAATGAAGTGATAGCTATTTGACCTTCATTATTGTGCAATTATAGGTTTTTATGTATATTTTTATTTAAGTTATTTTTGTTACACTTAGTTGTCAGTGTATTTTGTTAAAGTAAGTTTAAAATTTGTATTACCTATTGTATTTCTAATAATTGAATTCCTTGGAATGATTAAAAAATTTATACATTTTTTTAAGTCATTTTTATGATATTCAACACTTAGTCTATTATGTTAAAGCAAGTTTGAATCACCTATTGGATTGATAATTGTTTGAATTCTTGAAATGATTAAAGTGAATGTCTTAAGTTGAATGAACCTATAATTATAGGTGATAATGACTAGTTTGTTAAGTATCATGGAAATGATTTGATAACATATTGCTCAAAGAGATCCAATGCTATTACACTATATCCCATCCACTTTTTCATATCTTTCTCTAACCCTTACTCTTTTCCTATCTATTTTCCAAATTTAATCATTTTAAAGGAGCTAAATTTCTTGAAATGTTGAAATATAAAGTAATCTTGTTTCATCTAATTCCATACTTTGGCTAAAATCATCAAGTTTAGTGTCTTTCCATAATCATGGTAGATTTTGGTCCAATAGTATAGAATATTTTTGCATGCTTGGTGGGACTAAATGATCAAATTCATCTCACCTTCATAGAGATCTCAAGACTAATTGAACAGTCTTGACTCATTTGGTGACTCCACTTAAACAATAGATCCCCAAAACTTATTGAAATATAGCTATCAACTCTATTTGTTGAAATTTTATAGTTTATGTATTTTTATCTCAATCATATATGATTACAAGGTCTACAACAATGAGATTATAGAATCCACCACCATTTTTAGAATTATCCATTCATAAACCAAGATGCGTTGACATTCCACTTCTTAATTCTTGTCTCAAAAGTGAATATTCCTTGTCTACTAATTTACTTATACCATTAAGGTCACCACACCTTAGAATCATGGTTCAAAATTAATAGGAAATTCCTTTGAATTTTATTGATTCAAATACCACTAGAAAACTAGGTTTAGTGCACCTAAATGATCCTCCACAATCTGCACTTAAATATCTTCTGACTTATGATGGCATAGGTAAAAATGCTTATGAGCATTATCAATATTTAGTAGAATTAGAAACAATACACAACATAAGATAAGAATATGTTATGGTCAAATTCCTTGCCATGTTCTTTAGGGGTAAAATACTTAACTAATATTCAACCCTAGAAGATACTAGTATTCATTAATGGGCTGACTTAGCTAGACCCTTCATGGAAGAATTCAATGAACTAGTAGATCCGTTCTCACTGCTTACCCAGTTTACTCTCATACAACATCATCCTCAAGATATAATCATCAATTTTAATCTTAGATTCAATAGAATTTAGAATATAATTCCATAGAATATTAGACCCCCATGTCCCTTGGAATATATAAATTATATTAGAGTATTAGGTCCTGATTTAGGATTACATATGCAACAATCTAATGTAATTACTTTCCCTTAGGTCTATCAAACCAATATTACTACTAAAAATACTTCCATTTATATAGGATGATTATCACCAAGAGTCGTAATACCATATTTCCTAGAATTAGTCTCTCAAAAAAGTGAATCATCAACAAATCCTCTCATAATTCCATCTCTTCCTTCAATTACTCCCATTATTGTACCTAAAGCATTGCCTCTAGTGTATATGTTGCTAAAATTACCAACACCTGAGCCTAAAGAGACCAATAATATTAGAGTTATTATATACACTAGAAATGTTGAATAGTAAAGTGACAAAAATTAAGAAAAGAGTAGCAAAAAATTACAATCTAGAGGATTCTCGTATATTGCTAAAGATCAAAAGGATTCAAGTAGAAATACTATAGAAAAAGTTAATAATAGCTACCAATATCAAGATCCATAAACTTTAGAAACTAAAATCCACCCTTGGTGTTTATTATGTAGTGATCAGCATAGCGTAGATACCTATGCAATATATCAACATCACACATAGTTGGCTTCTAAAAAGGCTAAAATATCCCAAAAAGGTCAAGTAAACATGTTGTTGGAGCCAAAGTAGATCATGTTTACTCAAGATCCTTTGGAGGAAGAATGCATATTATTGTTGATAAAAAAAATAAAACTTAGGTAGATCTTCAAAATTTGGAACCAATCAAGGTCCCATCTTAGTCTCAAAATCCTAAAGATAAAAATGTGCCTAGTACCAATAAAACTCTAGCTTAGAAACAACTAGATAATTTTTTTTCAATGCTAGAGCCATAAAAAGAACAATTCAGTTCAAAGAAACTAGATAAAGATAAATAAGTTTTACCTAATATAAAAGAACAAGCATAGGATAAGCTCAAATTTTATTTAGTCACATTGAGATAGAGAATAAAGGCTACTCAAGAATAGAAAAGAAGGTTCAATGAAACAAAAGAAATAAATAAAAAGAAACCAAGAGAAGCTCCCAACTTCAATATAATAGAGCTAAAAAAGACTGCTTCTAAAGCAAGTATGTATGATTCACTGATGATTCCTAGATAGATATATTTACTTAGATATTGATTGAAGAAAGTCACTTTGGAGGATTAACCAAGTTTGAAATAAAATCTTGCTAAAGATACAATGACTACTATAGGCTTAAAAATATGCCACCTCCTTAAATATATAATTGATACTGGAAGGGTGGGTAGTTCATAATTGCATAATTAATTCTAGAGTAGCTACTACTATAATGCCTAGAGAAAAATGTGAAATTATGGATATGGAATATAAATTTTCATGATTTGGAGTCCTCCAATTAAATGACACTCCTATGAAACTAGTCAGAGTAATAAAATATGTTTCTATGAAATTCCACAGAGTGCTAGAGATCACCATAATATAATAAATAGTAGTGGTTGACTTAGAACCATACTTCGATATCTATATTTCATGAAAAATTACAAAACAAATGGGAGGCTACATATACTTGGATTATTCTTATATGATGATTCGTTATAAAGGAAAAAATATTAAAATCATTCCAAAAAATCCTACTACTTATCATATTGGGAAAATTGAAGAATATGAGTATATCAACACAATATTTGAAGAAGTTTATCATTTGGAAGATATTCTGCATCAATGAAAATAGAGGATAAAGTATTTCTAAAGAACTACAATTCCCTAGTTGAGATCAAAATTAGACATACCGCATCGCAAGCTTATAATATAAGAAGATTGTAGCTATTATAAATTAGGAATTATGAAAGTTGAATATCTAGAAATATTATTTTGATGGATACACATGTAATAATAGTGTTGGAGCTAGGGTAATGATGGTTTCTCCTTCAAAATGAATCAAGAGTTTCTCCTACATACTAACTTGGATTTGCACCAATAACACTGTTGAATATGAAACCTTGTGTCTTGGTCTGATGCAAGTAGGGAAAATGGGCATTAAGCTACTTACAATCTACAGTGACTCAAAGTTGAAAGTTAACCAAGTAATAGAGAGATGTAACAACAAACATAATTATCTAAAATCATAATGTAATAGGGTATAGGTTTTGATGAAAATATTTAAAGATCTAAACATAAAATCTATTTCACAAGAGTAGAATGAGTTGGATAATGCACTTGTTTCTCAAAGAGGAAATTATACACTTGTAGAAAAATATTGTCAAAGAAAGAAAAACAAAGTAAAATCAGTTTTCAAACTAGTAGTTCCAAACAAAGATATATTCTAGTAGGTATTCAAATATGACCATTAAATCATTGACTTTTTGATAAGGGAAGTAATCTATTCATACCAATAAGAGGAGATATCACAAGAAATTGATTAGAAATATATTATTCAATTAAAAAATAATCATATCCCCAAAGGGTTGATCACCCTAGAAAGCTTGTTTGATAATAACAATAGAAATATAATATCAAATAATAAAAATTGAAAAAAATGCCTATAAATAAATTGAAATTGAATAAGGATAAAGTCTAAATTTTGGAGTGTATTGTACTGCAAAAGAAGTAGATTAGTTCAAATCAATCTACATGTAGTATCAAAATATAATATCCTAGAGCTATGATGACCTCCGAGTCTATGATAAAGAAGTGATTCAACACACTATTGAGCTAGCCTTTGATGATAATTCAAGAAAAAAAGGGTCAATATCCTAAAATAGAAGCATTAATGAAGTAATAACTTCTCAAGTTACTAAATGCTAAAATTATATATCCAATCAAGCATTCCACATGGGTTGCAAATTCAGTGTCTGTCAGAAAGAAGAATGAAGACATTAATATCTACATTGATTTCAAAAACCTAAATAAGACATCTCTAAAGGGTCATTACTTCCTCAAATTTATCATATTTTACAAATAGTGGCAAGGGCATAGATATTTTCTCTCTTAGATGGCTTTTCAGGATACAATCAAATATGGGTAAAAGATGAAGATCAACAAAAGATAACATTTACTACCAAATGGGGAATGTTTACATATCAAAGGATGCCCTTTGGGTTGTCAAATACCAACCCACCATGGATTTTTTCTTTGGAGACTTAGTCAATATGATAATTCATATATATTTAGATGATATGAGAATATTTTCTCAAGACAAGCAACTACACTTAGAGCATCTAGGAAAGATTTTTTTATAAGTATAGAGAGTTTGGGATATCACTAAATCCCATGAAATCCATATTTGTTGTTCATTAAGGAAATATCCTAGTCCATGTAGTCTCAGAGTAATGTATGGCTATTGATATAGAAAGGGTAAATGACATATTATCTTTTCTTCCATTAAGCAATAAATATCTACAATCATTTTTTGGATAGATCAATTTTATCCAAAAAATTGTGTTAGAGTTTTGCATAAATTGCTAAGCCTATGACAAAGCTCTTGAAGAAATATGTAATATTTGAATGGACTCTAGAGAGGAGAAAAGCATTTGAGAAAATCAAGTAGACCATTACAAAATCCCTAGTTATGGTCAACCTATATTTCAATTAGGATTTAATTCTATACATCTATGGGTATGAAGATAGCTATGTTGTAGTACTAACTCAAAAAGATAGGAAAGGAGATGAACATCTAGTATTTTTCCTAAGCTAGAATTTTCATGACTACCAAAAGAATTAAAAATAGAAAAGCAAGTATTTGCCTTCATGAAGTCTTTGAATAAGTTTAGATATTATTTATCATACAATAAAACCATAGTTTATGTGGTTCACCCAGATGTCAAAAAATTCATTCTACAAGGAGAAATAGGTGACAATAGAGTTGGATGGATCACTAAGATCCAAGAGTATGATGTTGAAATACACCCAACCAAGATAGCAAGAGGTATAGTATTATAGCAATAGTTAGCCACTTTAGTAGAACATGGGTACAATATGTGCATTAAATGTGACATCGAGATAAATCCTAGGACCATGAAACATGCAAAAAGACTAGATTAGGTAGAAGAATTAATTAAACATGTTTAGATAGGAAAATTTCTTAAAGGACTGAATTCATTGCAAAGAAGGATATATAGGATATAAAATCTTAATTATGTGTTATTTCCATAAGGCTATGTAGGAAGAATTTTTATGTTCTTCTATGTTGCATAAAATAGGAATAAAAAGAGAAAGTGTTGGGTGAATTTCACTCAGGACTATTTGGTGAACATTATGTAGGTCAAACCACTATCACCAAAATATTCAAGGAACATATTATTGGCCAAAAAATTTTGTGGACTTGTTCAAAGTGGCTCGATGCTAAAAATACCAAAGGTTTGTTGGAAGAAATAAAAATGCTTCGCTTTATCTTTGTCCAATCATAATTAAAGAACCATTTCAATAATGGGGATTAGACTTCATTGGAGTCATCAACCTAAATTCATAAATAGGATACAAATACATATTGATAGCAACTAATTATTTTACTTGACAAAATGAAGGAGTGGCTATGAAGACATCCAATCAAGATACATTGATTGATTTTGTTAAGAAATTGATAAAAATATTTTGCATCCTAGATGCATTGGTGAGTGATAATGGAATTCCCTTCATAGAAGTAAGGTTTATCAAAATTTCTAGTAAATATAGCATTTATCTGAAGATGTCCTTAAATTATTATTCACATGGGAATGGGTTGGTTGAATCTACCAATAAAAGTCTTTTGAATGTTATTAAAAGAACTATTAGAGAGAACAAAAGAAGTTGTCAAACAGGTTCAACACAAGAATATCAAGTAATTTATCAAGAGAAGGATATCATAAAAACATGGAAGGAAGTTGATAGAGGAAAGAAACAAAGTAATATGGGAGTAAAGATACTCCCAACCAAAAATTAATCACCTCTAGAGAGAAGGAGGTGATGAGGCCAAGCATAAGAGTCATATATTTTAGCCCCATAAGTGTCCCTTTTGCCATTGATGTCAAAGGGGGAGATATTTGAGTAAGGGGGAGAGATTTGAGTTATGGGAAGCAGCCTACAAAGAGAGTATTGAGTTATGGGGAGTAGAATCCATAGAGAGTATTGATTTAGGGGGAGCAGCTTTGATTCTCATAGATGGTTTTTTTAGTGATTGTGGTGTTTGCATTAGAGGTGTTTACATTAATGAAAAATGGGAATATTGTTGGAAATTTGAGTTAATTTGAGGTATTTTATGTTTTCATTGATGTCACATGGATCATATTTGGTTTTGGTGGCAAAAGCACTTCATAGATAATCATCTATGATATTTTGGAGAGCATGGATATATATAGGATTTTTATGAAAACCAAGGTAGGAAAAATAAAAGGTTTTATTTAAAACCATGGTGGGATTATGTGGAAAGGGATTTTCTTAAAAGCCAAGGTGGAATTTTGTTTCATCGAAAAAGTACCTCCGATGATGAAGATATTAAAGTTTAAAGTTTAAGTTTAAATTAATGGAGGGCCGACCTATGCACAATTAATGGAGGTTGGCATATATATATATATATATATATGTAAAGGTTACAATTTATATATGAAAGTAGGCATATTATACATCGTCAAAAATCTTATTTCGAGGGATATTTGACTAACTTATTTAGAAGGAGAAATAAGATGTGTGTAAAGAGATATTTATGATTTTTCAAAGGGGTTCCAAAAGTGAAGTTTGCCTTGTTATTTTTCAAGAGGATTAATTCTTTCATGAGGTGACAAGGTATGCAATATTGTGATTTATGTTATTTTATGGTTTAAGTGGTTTTGGGAGTGAAAAGGTTATGCAATTTTTTGATTTATTTTATTTTATGGTACAAGTGGTTTTAGGAGAGATAAGGAAGTTGTGCAATTAAAGACCTTGGTGATGATTATTGGAAAGTGGAGTAATATTGATTATTTTATGATCTACTAACCCTTGTGAAGATTGGCAAAAAATTTTTGTAATTGTGGCAGATTTACAAAGAGGTTTTTTCATCTTCATAAAATGTATGGGCACATTCTCCTATTGATTGTTTATGGTGGTTGATTTCTGAAATATCATTGGAGGGAAAAGGATTGTTTGTGGTTTCCTTTTTGAAAGTGGTTGATTGAATGCATCAAGGTTTTCTGAATTGAGAGTTGTGTTTAAACCTTGTGTTATAAGCATAGTTGTTGAAGCCCATTGATTGTGAAATAAATTGAGTTAGAAAATAACATGAGTATCATTGTTATGTGATATTTGTAATTGAGCATTATTGGAAATATTTGAGTTGGTTGAAAGATACTTGGTTGTGTGAGAAAGAGTTGTCCCTTATGGTGATTATTTGAGATTTATTTTAGAACATATTGAGTCTCTAACAATTATCTTTATGGTTCTATAAGACTTGGGTTGAGTTGAGTTGAGATTGAGGTTAGAACATAGTGAGTCTCTAACAATTTTCTTTATGGTTATATAATACTTGAGTTGAGTTGATTTTGAATTGAATTGAGTTAAGGTTTATTTGGGTAGAGAGTGAGATTAGAACATATTGAGTCTCTAAAAATTCTCTTTATGCTTCTATGAAGTTAATTTGAGTTGATATTTCCATCAAATTTTGAGTTCATTTTGAGTACTACTTGAGCATGATTGATTGAGCCTTTGAGAAGGCCTTTGGGACATATTTGAGGACAATTTTGCAATAGCTTTGTGGAAATATTTCTAGAGCATATTTGGGAAAAATCTTAGTGATATCTCTAGAGTATATTTGGTCAAGTTCTTGGTGAGCTTGCTAGAGCATATTTGGGCAAGTTCTTGGTGAGCTTGCTAGAGCAAAATTGGGCAAGTTCTTTGTGAGCTTGCTAGAGTAGAATTGGGCAAGTTCTTGGTGAGCTTGCTTGAGCAGATTTGACAAGTTCTATGTGAGCTTGTTAAGAAGGTTTTGTGTGAGCCTATTGTGCAGGTTCTATGTGAGTCTATTGATCAGGTTCTTAGTGAGCCTATTGACACAAATTTGGATGTGATAGAGTACAGAGGATAGAGTCTTAGTGGATAGAGATCCAATAGCCAACATAGTTAAAGACAGATCTGAGTGAGGATTCTTCAAGTGGAGAGAGGTCCACCAGTCAGTGCAGCAAAGAGACAAATTCATATAGAATATCACATATCCAGAGAAAAAGTGAAAGAGTTCTCCTATGGAAGAGATCCACAAACTTGAGATTAGGGTATCAACATCTCCTTTGTACAGAGATCCATAAACATTGTAATTGGGAGTGATTCCTAAATATATGTATTAAGAAATTTTTAGTAAAATATTTTCTCCGTGGAGTAGCCCACATTGGGTGAACCACATAAATTATGGTATCTCTATTGTGTATGGTTTTTGTGCATTTCTTTGATTACTGCTATTGATAATGATATATTTACACAACATAATATTGAATTGGAAGAAAAATTAAAAAGTGGTCTTATATTGTTCACCCCCCCTCTCAGTATAAGTTTGTGATCTTCAAGTTGGTACTTGTTGCTAGATCAAGCTCTACGGGTAGACCTAATTACCATGAAGAAGTCATTAAAATATTTTCCTTACTCATTTGTCTATGGAAAAAAATTCATTCTACCATCATGCATTGAGTTTACACCTATAAATTTAATAGGTCAAGCAGAACTTCTTGACATGAAAGTAATAAAGGTACAAGTGGCATAGTTATTGTTATTGGAGTAGAGAGAAAAAAGCTTACTATAATTTCCAAAAACACTCAACCATGACTAAGATATGGTTTGATAAAAAAATATGATTCAAGACTATAAATTAAATGATCTCATACTCAAATGGGAGGAAGACAAGTCAAAGCCATGCAATCACTAAAATTTTTATTTATTTTGGTATTGAATCACTACCAAATGGGAAGTCAATGTATATGAGTTTTTCGATGAGATATTTCAAATTTAAAGTCAAATGGGAGGAAGACAATTCAAATCCATGCAATCTAAAATTTTATTCACTATAATATAATTTGAAAGAAGTCAAATACTATATTGAATCACTTCCAAATGGGAAGTCAATGTATATGAGTTTTTAGATGAGAGATTTAAAATGTTATCAATATTGATAGATGGCCATCACCTGAAATACTTCGTGTAAAGTATCATCAACTACCAATATTATATATACATATAAAATCACAATAATAAACCAATCCATGGCATTTTTTAATTTGCTAAGCCAATTGGCTGAGACTAGATCTAATTGACTTCATTTTTTACAATGTCATATAATCATTGGTTGAAGGTTATGACAACTAAGAAAATTGACTGACATGCAAATATTTTTACATGATCCAAGATAATCAGAAAAGTGGGCTTTAAAAGAAGCAACTCAAAGTGTAGCTACCATATTAACTGCACAATGACGACTAAAATACTTTCACAACACTTAGATGAAATTCTACTTCATGAAGAAGAATTATAGAGTAAAGAAAACTAATGCTCCAATTACCTTAAGCTAAAATTTGTGATAATAGAGCTATGAAATTTTATAGAAGAGTGTTACAGAGGCTTTACCAATTTTAGATTCATGAAGCAATGACCAAAAATATGGAGAGCATCCAATAGTGCACAAAAGACACTAAGGGAGAAGATGCTCCAGGAAGACAAGTCAAAGCCATGTAATCACTAGAAATTTAATTTTCTATTGAATCACTGCCAAATGGAAAGTTAATGTATATGAGTTTTTATATGAGAGCTTTCAAATTTTATCAATATTGATGAATGGCCACCACCTAGAACACTTTGTTTGAAGTGTCATAAACTCCCGATATTATATGTACATAGAAAAGCACAATAATAAACCAAGCCATGGTAAATTTTAATTTTTTAATCCAATTGGTCTAGATTAGATCTAACTAACTTTATTTTTTCAATTTCATTTAATCATTGGTTGAAGGTTATGACAACTAAGAAAATTGACTAATATGCAAATATTTTCTCATGATCCAAGATAATTAGAAAAGTTGACTTTAAGAAAAGCAAATAAAAGTGTAGCTACCACATTAACTGCATAATGACCACTACAATGCTTTCACCACACTTAGACAGAATTATACTTCATGAAGAAGAATTACAGTGTAAAAAAAACCTATGCTCCAATTACCTTAAGCTAAAATTTTCAAGAATAAAACTATAAAATTTTGTAGAAGAGTTCTATATAGGATTGCCCAAGTTTAGATTCATGAAGCAATGGACAAAAATTGGAGAGCATCCAATAGTGCACAAGATATACTGAGGGAGAAGATGCTCTAGGATTAGACATGTTAAATTATAGACACTGATATAAAAATGAAGAGCCCAAAGTAGATGATGAGCAAAGAATATCATAAAAAATTCCCTAGTAGCCTAGGTTCGTTCGCATATCATTCTTTCTTGTATCTATATATCTACAAGTCTACAGATCCCTATCCAAACCTTGTACTTGTGGTCTCAAGGTTTTATAATCCCTAGTTAAGTACCATCCAAGACTTTTAAGGAAAAATTATCTTTCAACTTACCTTAATTTTTTTTGTAGATTCATTCGTTGTAGGAGTCAAACCTATAGCTTCTCCTCAGCCCTTTAGTCCTGAGCTACAAAAAAAATTATGATTTAAAGAAACATGTTGAAGGAGGTAAATATTTTAAAAATTGGCTCCATATGTATCTTCACAATATCATAGTTGGACATGAGCTCCTAATAACCCCTCTAAAAAAATTAGAATTCAAAAACCCAAAGTTGTTTTCCATGTTAGCTATCATTTTTGGATTGCCTACTAACACAACTGTATACAAATACTAAATTTTTAATAAATATACCATTTCTAACCCCTATCACTATGACTAATCCCAATAAAACTAGTCAAACACCCCCTTCTTTTTTGATTGGTCTAAGTACCTATGTGATAAAATGCTCAAGCAACTTACTCATTTATAAATTTTACCACATGGTACATTTTGTCGCTGCTCATATATTGCATAATTTTTCATGTTCCATACCATTGATAGCATACATTGGATAGGCTTGAATAAATTGGACAATAAAGAGGATAAATTGGTGGTAGTATACTAGACAAACTTTCTAAGAAGGTCAAAGTCTTACTACCATTTCAATAGAGAATTCCTAGGGCTAGTCCTAAAATATTTTTATGGATAATTGTCTCATTTGATTGTGTAAGTAAGAAATATTTTGCAAAATCATCACATGGAGGAAGGAGACTGGTGTTTCCTAATAGAATAAATAGTCATTAGGCTATATGTTTTCACTAGAAATCCTTTTTTGTTGCCTTATTATGTCATAGATATACTCTTTGGCATGGAGTATTACAGATAAATTAATGCTATTAATGTCACTTTTGGCATTGGGATAAATAAGAAAGGAACATGTGAATATCCTTTTACTCATGGTCTGATTAGAGTAACCACAAAAGGGAGAAGAAGAGATATTTTTTAAACTTAAGGTTTTTGGACTGTGGTCGCTACCCCAAATATGGAAGTATGATCCCATGGATATATTTAAGGAAAGATTGAATATCTTAAATACATGTAATCTACCTATTTTAAAGAAAATAAATAGACCTAAAATAGAGTAAGTGTGAAATAATTATGAGAACAATGAACTCAATTGGAATGTTAGTAAAATACCAAATTTACCTCCATAAATATATTGGTATGAACAATATGATGACTACAATATTGAAGAAAATCCAAAATATGCATTGACTACAAATAAATTGGATGCTTTGACGATGAAGATAGAATGATATGAACTAAAGGTTTTAGAATGGTGGATGTTAAAGATTGAGCAAAACCACCTTAAATACAAATACCCAATATCAATGGATAGATAATTTTCATAGAGATATGATGAAAATGTAAATACAAGGAACTCTAAAAATGGACAAACAAAAGTCATAATATTTGGTGAACAAGGTAAAGAAATGTAGGATAAGGAACCAAAGGTAGAGAAAGTAGCTATTTCAAAGCAAATTATCTCTAAATAATGTTTGATTGTATAAGAAGTGTAAATAATCAAATAAAAAGTGAAACTCCTTAGCCTGAACCACAAGTTGCGATATTTATCCTAACAAAATCACAACAATAGTTCTATCCTAAAGGGCCTCAAATCATAGGGAAAATCAGATGCACTAGAGGAAGTTTAGAGAAGACATATACTTACTCTCAAGATATCATAGAGGTACAATAGAGACCTAAAGAGTTGGCCTTGGATGCACCTTTCCCTAGATCCCCTAAAAACAAATAAGAAAAGGATTCATAGGCCTACCTCAAAAATCCCTCTCAAGCTGGTATCTAAGTTTTTTATAGGGAAAATAGATCATCAAAAACCTCTAGAGCAATAAATATTGGCTAAAAATACACATACATCAAGTTAGCCCATCGATAATGATGAGGGATTTGATAATAGTTTATAGTCTTATGTACAATAGTTACATAGTATTGGGGCTACTTCCATTCATAAAAAAATTATTGGAAAAAGAAAATATAATCCATTTGATGATTCATAATATTGGTATAATAAGAGGTAAGTGATCCAAGAGCCACTTATAGCAACTGAGATGAAACCTGAACCAACAATGAAATAATATTTAGTAGCTAAAATATGTATTATTTATTCTAACCCTGCTACTACCCCTCCTTCCTTTGCTATTATTGATGTTATTCTTTCCATTTATACACCACCACAAAGCTATACATAAGAGCTAAATATTCATAAAACCCTTGCATTAGAAGCCATTCCAATCATCATGCCCACTTCATTAATCCAAAACCCTCCAATCATCAACACAACCCTTATACAAAAAACTCCTTTATATCCATTTTCTCTTTTGTAATCCTTCCTAACCACTGTATCACCACTTGATCATCCAACCACAACTAATTTCAATAAGCTTAGAGAAATGAGTAGTAATACCCAAAAATAGTGGAGAATAAAGATGCATAGGCATGCATGAGAATTTACTCTTCCCAAGTAGATGATCACAATAGATCCCACCACATACCAACATATTAGAGTCATGGCCACTCCAAAAGTAAAGAATCCAGAGGTCAAAGTGACACTTGATGATTATCATATGGAAACCAAAATTATGGATATTTCTCAATTGCCACTAGAAGACTCTTTACTGAATGCTCAAGTTTATGTTAGTACAACCTATCTACAAGGAGGTAAGCTAAGAGATAGGTGTTAGAAATATGAAGAAAGGGTTATAGAGCTAGAAGCAATGTCCAAAGAGGAAAAAAATATGAATAAATATCTACAAATAAAAATTCAAAAATAGAATAAGAAGTTCATAAAGATGGAAGACACCAAAGAAGAAGCTCAAAAAAATCAAGAGCTAAACAAAGATATGACTAAGCAGGTTTAGGACTTGCAACAAAAATTGTAGGCTAAAAAAGAAAAGGACAAAGCATCAAGCTTCTCTAAATAAACTCTCAAGTATCTGAGAAGAGATATTTTGGGGAAGATTATTGAACATGCTCTCAAAGCCTACACCATCATGTACTATCTCAACTTTTGTGGATAAGCCATATGAGAAGCAAAGACAAATTTTGAGCAAGCTTAAATTGGAATTGGAGTCATGGTTATACAAGCTAAGGTATAAATAAAAATGTATAAAAGAATATTTGAGCCTACAACTAGAACTATTCCTAGTGACTAATGGTAATGTAGTAATAAATATATCCTAGACTGTGATCGAAAGACACAAAATAATCCAAGAAGGAAGATATATGATAGAAATTCTACAAAATAGGGTTGATAGAATCATGGAATCTATGTGTGAATCCCAAGTACTAGGATTCCCTATCTTTTGAGATCAATAGATGTAACTTATAACCAAATAAGACTTCTAGGATTAGATATAATTAGTTTCCAATGATGAGTCAGAGATACATCGATGGTAAGAGCCTACCAGGGAAGCTTATGTGCTTGAATTCCTAAATAGAATGGCTCTACTACAATAAAAAATCTAAGAAATAGTTAAGAGATATGAATATCCATCCTATGAAAAGACATCAACTAAAGAAAATATATGAACAAGCCTATGAACTCAAGAGTTGCCCACAAGAAGTATGGGTGGGAGTCTATGTAGTGCTTGAGAGAGCAAAGCAAATATTTTATGGAGAAGAAGAATATCAAGCCTATATTGCTTGAATTCCTATATTTAGGATGCACTAATATTTGTGTTTCAAGTATAAATCTTAATTGGTTGATTAAGGTATTTATAACATTAGATAAGAAAAATTAATAATAGTATTAATTAATTTAATACTATGAAGAGTAAAGAATTTATTTAATAATACCCTTGCTAAAGTTAGCAATTTAAATCTTAAGGTTTAAATAGGGGCATATTTAATAGTATTAATTAATTTAATACTATGAGGAGTAAATAAATTATTTAATAATACATTTGCTAAAGTTAACAATTTAAATCTTATTAAGTTAAGGTTTTAATAGGGACATATTTAACTAAATATAGTATTATTTAATTTAATACTATGAGAGAGATAATAATAGTAATTAGGACAACTAGATAAATAAGTCAATTTATTATTATTATGGAGAGATAATAATAGTAATTAGGGCAACGAGATAAAGAAGTCAGTTTATTGTAATTATTGTGGAGAGCTAATAATAGTAATTAAGATAACTAGATAAAGAAGTCGATTTATTATTATTAAAAAGAGAGATAATAATAAAAATTAGGGCAACTAGATATAGAAGTATGTTTATTATTAGCATGAAGGATGCCTATATAATAGGGGTAAAACACCCATTCAAAGGGTGGATATCTATTTGTAAAAATATTACACATATTTAGGAGAGGTGAATGGAAGGAATGGAGTGGCAAAAGAAGCCAAAACAAATAGGATAATCTTTCTCTAGATCCCCAATAAAATTTTTAGCTATGCTAACCTTATTCCTTGTGTGATTTTAAAAATTCCTTATTTTCTTCTTTGGATAGTTCAATGAAGAAAGAATTTAACTTATTGAATTGCTAGTTGGTTTAGGAAAAAGGAATATTTATATTTATTTAGAATAAATATTGTTGTATTGTTGGCTATTATTAGAGAAAGAATATATTTATTTAGAATAGATATTGTAGCATTGTTGGTTGTTTTCAAAAAAGATTATATTTATTTAGAATAAATATTGTTTGAATTGCTAGTTGGTTTTCAAAAAATAATATATTTATTTAGAATAAATATTGTTTGAATTGTTGGCTAGTTTCAAAAAATAAATAAATATATATTTAGAATAAATACTATTTGAATTGTTGGCTCGTTTCAAAAAAATATTGTTTGAATTGTTGGTTGGTTTTGGAAAAAAGAATATATTTCTTTAGAATAAATATTGTTTGCAATTGCTAGGTGGTTTCAAAAAAATATTGTTTGAACTATTGGGTAGAAAAATGTTGTTTGAATTGCTAGCTAGTTTCAAAAAAAGAATATATTTAGAATAGATATTATTTGAATTATTGGTTGTTTTTAGAAAAAAACAACATATTAATTTTAAAATAAATATTGTTTGGAATTGTTGGTTGGTTTTGAAAAAAGATTATTTGAATTGTTGGTTGGTTCTAGAAAAGAAGATATTTATTAGAACAAATATTGTTTGAACTACTGGCTATTTTCAAAAAAAGAATATATTTATTTAGAATAAATATTGTTTGGAATTATTGGTTGGTTTTGGAAAAAGAATATAAATATTGTTTGAACTACTGGCTATTTTTGGAAAAGTAATATATTTATTTTAGTATAAATATTGTTTGAATTGCTAGTTGGTTTTGATAAAAAAAAGAGAATATAATTATTTTATAATAAATATTGTTTTAATTGCTGGTTGGTTTTGAAAGAAAAGAGAATATAATTATTCAAGAATAAATATTGTTTGAATTACAAGCTAATTTTTTAGAAATAGATTTTATTTATTGAGATAAAATATTGTTTGAATAGCTAGCTAGTTTCTAGAAAAAAATTATTTATTAAGAATAAATATTGTTTGAATTACTGGCTAGTTTTCCAAAAAAAGATTATATTTATGTTGTTTGAATTGCTCATTTTGTTCTAGAAAAATATTAAATCTATTAAATTAAATATTTTTTTATTTTTGGCCTTTATTCTTGGAAGGGTTTGTTTAGATATGGCTTATGTAGCAATAGGTCCATAAATGTGTAAGATAAATATGTGACTCTCTCTATGATGTACATGATCTGGATGTGGATTTTGTACCAATAGATCCATAAATAAGTGAGAGAAATAGGGAATTATCTCAATCTTGTTGCATGATTTTATTTGGATATGGCTTGTGTAGGAATAGATTTTTAAATGAGTAAGATAAGTATGGGCTTCTCTAGTTATAACTAATATGCATTACATCATAAAAATCCTAGTTGAGTTATAATGAGGCAATAAGTAGGTACTATGAATGATACACCCTAAATGGTGAGGGTTTGGTAGTCCTCATGGTGAGGCTTGGGCGTATTCCTAACGATGAGGCTTAGGAATATTAAATAATGGAATTGTACGGGACAATCCACCGGATCATTCACTAGGCTTGCATATACTTAAGGAATTAAGATCTTGCATTGTTAGGGAATGACTATTTTTATATGATGCATGTTAGGATTGCATGTATATTTTCATTATGGAACTGAGATCTTGCATTTTTATCAAATGATATTATGATGCATGTTAGGCTTACATGTATATTTCATTATAGAACTAAGATCTTTCATTGTAATAGAATGATTTTATTATATGATGCATAAAACTGAGATCTTGTATTGTTATTGCATGACTGTAAGATACATGTTAGGCTTGCACATACATTTAATCATGAAATTGAGATCTTGCATTGTTATTGAATGATTGTATGATGTATGTTAGGTTCTCGTATACATTTTATTAGGATTAAAATATTGTATGTTATTGCATGATTTTATTTGAATGATGCATTAGAGGCTTGCATATTCAATTTAAAAATGTTGTCCTAATCCCTATGTTCATCCTCATAAGCTCGATGGTAAAAAGACATTTTAGGAAGGATATATTGAAAGATAAGATGAAAATAAGGATCATTTATGTTGATATACAATAATGATGAAGAATAGTTGGAAAAGATATATATGGAACTTAGGAGCTTTTTGATGAAGGAAAGAAAGTCTCGTAAATACTCGTGTTATGTTAGTGGAAGACTCATTCAAGAATGAAAAGTTAAATGTTGCTATTATTTATTCTTGAAATGTTAGTTTTGTGCAATTGGAAAGTATGTATTTTCATGGTTTTAATTCCTTTAAGGTGATGTTTCATTCTTTTATTGATGTTTAAAGGAAATGCTAAGCTAGTATTTTATTTTATAGAGTATTTATATTTCTAGTTTTAACATTGTGTTCTGTTGAATTTATTGTGATTTAATATAGCATTTTTTTGCCTTTTAGGAGAGAAGTTTATATTTTAGACTCTTAGATTTGAATGGGGGTTTGGGTATGATTTAGATCTATATTAGAAAACCCTTGAATAAATATGTACCTAATCTTGGGAGGAGTTGTGATGATGCAATAACCAAGTAGTTGTAAATCTTAGAAAGATTTGTGATGATGTAATAACTAGGTAGTTATGAATTTTGGAAAGAGTTGTGATGATGCAATAACCAAATAATTATACCAATCTTGGGAGGAGTTGTGATTATGTAATAACTAGAAAATTATGAATCTTGGGAGGATTTATGGTGATGCAATAACTAGATATTTACAAATATTGGAGTCCTTTCTAAATGATAAGGTTAGAAATTTAAACCCTAGAATTACAGGATGTTGGCCACTCCTGTCCACTTGAGTGTCATCTACAAATAAACTCAAAATTTAGTTATTTTGTTAATATATATATATATATATAAAGAGAGAGAGAGATATTTTTTACAAGGAATGACTCACAAAGAAGACCCTATTTATATAGGGTCTTCTTTGTGAGTCATTCCTTGTAAAAAATCTCTCTACCTTGGGTTGGTTTTTGGTGGGTCATTATAGTTGGTATCAGAGCCTAAGTTGTAAGACAAAGATTATATGAAAATAACCTAGGTAGAACCTTGACTTGATGTGCTACTTTAGGAAGAATTAATCTACTAGGAACATTAACTTGATTTGGGATAAGATAAGTATTGCATATCATTTGGACCAGTTAGACCAAGGAGTCAAAATCCTAGAGAGTATAGTTTTTTTTTGGGATGGCACCTTATGGTGAGGTAAGTGTGAACATGATCATTATCAGGTGAGTGATAATGGTCTTATAAGAGATTATACCTTATAGAGAGGAAATTGTGACCATGATTATTTTTTTTTGGTAAGTAAATTTCTTCATTGATTACTGGGTTTTGCAGGTTAACCCAAAACCTATTACAAAAGTCAGCCTTATGTTGATGCTACGGATCCTATTTATCCTAAGGACATTCTGTCCTCTACTACTGCTGATCTTCCTAACAACCCTTACCGGGCGGGCGAAGCAAACATGGACCAAAAACCTGACAGGACCAACCAAGATGGGTAACTCACTTTGATCATCATTACAAAAATGGAAAAAGACATTAGCCATAGGAGGAATACTTCCTCTGTACAAAACGTAAGACAAAAGTGAAACCCCCAGGACCCGAGGATCCTCAGGCCTCGTCTTCAACGTCTTCCTCGAGCTCCTCTTCCTTTTCCTCCTCTTCTTCCTCATCATCATCCTTGGCTTCTACTTTCGGCATGTACCCCTCGTTGAAGAACACCTGAGTCAGAGTGTCGTAAGTCTCCTACATCTGGTGGATGATGCTAGCGTGAGATTTTAGGATGAAACATTTGAGGACCATGATGGTAGGTCCCTCATCTTCCATATCACTGGTGCTTGTTTTGGAGCTGCCTTGAATTTGTTTGTTCTTCAGTCTCAAGGAGGATCTCATTGGGGGTTCCTCGATCCTTAGTTTTTTCTTAGTCGTGCCACCTCTGGTGATTGGCTCCCCCACTCTCTTCTTCACAGGAGACACAGAGGAAGGTTTGTTTGTGCCCGGACTGGCTCTTGCCCCCAAAATTTTTGCATGGTGGTTGGGCAGAATTTCCTCAATAATCGAAGGTTCAAGATTTGGTGTCGTGGCCAACACCCACTTGTAAATCACTTTGAACAATCCTTGGTGCATTGGCATAGCAGACCCCCTCTTGCTGCGACAAGCGTTGATGGTGTAGTTCATCGAATTCATCAGGAACTGAGGAATACTTATCGGGTTGACATCCCAAAAGAAATTCATGAATGCATAGTGGAAGCTTAATAGTGTCTTACTGGGATCCTCCATCGTGATAAACTCCATCACATTCTTCATGACCCCATTCCATGGGGTGGGCAAATCCATTCTGGTCAGCCCATTCTTAGCTTCCTTAAAAAATTTTGGGTTATCATGGAATTCCTTTAATTCCACCTCCCAATGGTGTTTTTGGCGGTGGATGGAGCGACCTTTCACCATTTGTCCCATCACCATAGCAAGCATGTTCACATCGATGATGAACTCTCTTCCCCGGATCTCCACCTTCCCATCTTCCCACGTATCCATCACCGCCTGGGTGATGTCCTCCTCCACCCTCGAGAATAGGTCAAAGAATTGGGTAAACCGTCGCTCAGTAAGGATGGCCTGAGCTACGGGTTCCATGATGACCATACAGGGCTCTACGTATGTCATATTTCCGCTAATAGACTTCTTCCTCAAAATTCTCTCAAACTTGCTCTGACTTGCACACCATAGTTCTCCTCTTTTGCTACTGCTAGGAAGGGAATAGGGTTTAAAATTATGTTGGTAGGTGTTGAGGCATTTCTTAATCGGTGTGCCAACTTTGGGAATCCATTCCCCATTCACCACATGAGTATTATGCCAGCTGTCCTTAGACTCCATCCGGTTAGTGTGATTCTGCCTCACCTTGGTTGTCCATGAATCAACACATTCCTTAGGAGGAGTGTCGTGCATTGGAAAGGACCATCCATATGCCTCCACCTGTGTCTTCTACCCCCATACGTGATCTATCAGCCTCATCAACATTCCAACCACCTCCTTGTCATCATGATTTGGATCCTCATTGATTGTCATTATCACCCATTTTATAGCGCCTTCATAGACCTACGTACTTTGCATGGGGAAGGTCCATTCATCAACCACCATTTGGACCTCATGCCAGGTGGCCCTATTGATCAGCATTGTCCACTTTCTCGTAATCCACTTCTCGTTGCGATGTAGATCCATCTTCTTGACATGCTTAGCAAAATTTGGAATTGCCACCATGGGAATCCGTGCATCGATGACCTCCTCCTGATCGCCTATGTTGTGGCCAATGGTCATAGTCCTTTCGCCATGGAGCCCCCAATGGAAATTGGTAGTTTGTGTTGGGAAGTTTGCCTTTTCGTGCCTCGAAATCATGTCCTTGCATTTTCCACCATTTATCCTTTTCGAGATATTTGAGAATGTTATCCCTGGAATCACATCCATCTGATTAGGATTTCTTAGTAAAGTGGACTCATGATAGTCTTGGGCCACGTGGTAATTGGCCATCCTTCCCCCACCCGCCTTAGGACATAGCTTGCCTGTCATTCCATAGGATGTCCTCGACTTTGCATGGCACGTCACGTGTCCACGTTGTCAAACTACTAGCCTCGACACCCACATTGGCTAGTTTATCCGCTGATCTGTTAGCTTCACGAAAGACATGGCGAGCCCTCTTTTCTTGTCTGGCCTCGAAGAGGATCCTCACCTCATGGATGATAGCTTCAATCCTCCAGGGTGGTTTTTTGCCATTAGTTAGGAGGTTAATAATGATTTTTGAGTCTCCTTCAACCATCAGGTTGCCTTGGATCTCATGAGCCAACTGTAAACCCCTCCAAAGCGCTCTAGCTTCAGCCTCATTATTGGTTCTAGATCCTAATGGTTCTGCAAAGGCCATCCTCATGCTTCCTTGATGATCTCTAATTACTCCTCCAGCACCTACCCACCCAGGATTATCCTTAGCTACTCCATCAAAATTTAGTTTGAACCAGTCCCTAGGGGGTGGCTCCCATTTGATCCCAGCTCTAGGATTAGGTTTTGGTACAATGACTATGTCATCAGAGGGGATACCTAAGGATAGGGTAATTTTTTTCTCTATAGGAGGAATTCCTTGATTTTATGTAGATAGGATACTAATATTTTCTTTTGCAAAGGTAAGAATTTGGTTAAGGATGGTTTGGGAGCTATGCTTGGAATCATTAAAGGCTCTATGGTTCCTCTCTAACCAAATTTGCCAAAGGAAGTGGTGCCAAAAAATCCTCCAAAGGAACTTGAGTTTTGGGCTAACAAAGGGAAGAGGCCATTGTTGGAAGACTTCGGAAATTGAGGCCGGTTTAGCCCAAGAGATTCTAAAGGCTTGGAAAAGTCCATCAAGGATGGAGGTTGCCACTGGGTATTCTAGAAAGAGGTGTTGAACTGATTCCCAGCCTGCCCTGCACATGTAACACCGGTTAGCAATAATCATTCCTTTTGTTAGCATGTTGTCAATGGTAAGGATCCTTCCTTGTATCACTAGCCATGTGAAGAAGGATATTTTGGGGATTAGGCCCTTAATCCAGACCAGTTGTGACTGAAATTGGTGATCTTCAAGATTGAGGAGTAAATTGTAGGTTGTTTTAACTATAAATTCTCCACTCTCTATTTTTGCCCACACTATATGGTCTTCAGCATTCCCTATGGGTATGATCTGTTGGCCTAAGATATTCTGAAGCTCTTCAGACTCAGCTACAAAACCCTGGACCCTGATAATCTACCATCTTGGGAAGTTCCTGTCCTGCCTTATGTAGTCTACCACCTTATGCCCTATAGATCGTTCCGTGTGTTCTTTGAGCCTAACCAATTGGGGGTTCCTTGATAAAGCCTTGGATCTAGCCCACCTATCTTCCCAAAAGTTGATTTTATGACCATTGCCTAAAATCCATCTGAGCCCTTTCTTGACCAAATCTCTGCTAGTTAGGATTGCTTTCCAAAAGGCCGATCCCCTGTTTAACAAATTTCCATTGAGGAAGTCTGCTCCTTGGAGGTATTTCCTCTTGACTATGGTTGTCCACTCATTTTCAACATTAGATAGCAGTCACCAAGCTTGTTTAGCTAGCAACACCATGTTTAAGAGGGAGACTCTCCTTAGATTTAGTCCTCCATTAGCTCTGGGTTTGCATACCTTGCTCCATCCTACCAAATGGATCCTTTTTTTCTCTTCCATCCCAGACCAAAGGAAGTTTTTTTTGATATTGTTCAATTTTTTGATACACTTTGCTTGGAGCTTTAAACATGGATAAGAAGTAAACTGGAATGCTCTATAGAGAGGCCATGGTCAGTGTCGCTTTACCTGCCTGGGATAAAAGATGTCCTTTCCAGCCAGCCAACTTTTTTTGGATCCTCTCCAACACATTATTCCACATGGCTCCTTCTGGGGTTCCTAAAAATAATGGTAGGCCTAAGTAGGAGGTTGGGAGGGATGCTATGTGACATTCCAAGATACTAGCGATACTGGTTTGTCTGGGGACAGGAGTGTTAAGGAAATAGAGTTTGCTTTTATTGAAATTCACTTTCTGGCTAGCAGCTTCTTCGTACATCCTAAGAATGTGTTTGATTCTTCTAGCCTCCACCACTGAAGCCTGAGTTAGCATCAATGTGTCATCCATGAATTGTTGATGGGTGATGGGGTTTGTTGAAGAAGTCGCCTTAATGCCTGAAATGAGTCCTGCTATGGAAGCGGCTTTGATGGTCCTACCTAAAGCCTCTACCACAATGATGAAAAGCATAGGGCTGATAGGGTCTCCTTGCCTTAAGCCTCTTCTGCTTTGAAAGTATCCTACCATTGACCCATTTACCAAGACCAAAAACCATGACTTCGTAATACACCCTCTAATAAGTCTGACCCATTGAGGATGAAATCCAAATTTTAGTAATATTGCATCGAGGAACTCCCAATTAATCCTATCAAAAGCTTTGTTCATATCCAATTTTAGGGCCATGGTCACTTTCTTAGTCTGGGCTGTTGTATGAAGGGCCTCATGGACCGTAATAATGTCATCTAAGATTGATCTTCCTTGGACCGAGCTCCCCTGACTCTGGTCAATGATAACCGGTAAAATTTCCTTTAACCTATTGGCTAACACCTTGGTAAGGATTTTATAAGACACATTACACAGGCTGACCGGCCTAAAATCTACCATAGTCTTTGGGTTTGGACCTTTAGGAATCAGAGCTATGAATGTGGAGTTAAATCCCCTAGGGATATGTGTTGATGTTTGGAATTCCCTGATGGCGGCCATGACTTCAACACCAACAATGTCCCAATAAACCTGGAAAAAGAGGGTGGAAAACCATCCGGACCAGGAGCCTTATCAGGTTCCATACTAAACAATGCATCTTTGATCTCCTCATCAGTGAAAGGCGCTATAAGAGAATCATTCGTGGTATCATCGATGAGTTGGGGAATGAACTGGAGAAGTGAGTCTTTGGCCTCTGCATGACAAATAGTTTCTTCACCCAACAGGGTGTTGAAGTAAGCAACTGCCTCTTCTCTGATATCTTGGATGTTCTGAGTTAAGGATCCATCCGCCTTGATTAGATTGCTAATTTTGTTGTTGCTCCTATTTCTTAGGGTGGATACATGAAAAAAATTTGAATTTGAATCTCCCTCCTTTAACCACAGTGCTCTAGATTTTTGTCTCCAGTAAATCTCTTCACATGCTAAAATATTGTGAAACTCACAGAGGGTGTCCCTTTCTTCTAATCTTGTAGCCTCATCATAGCTGCCATTTTGAATTCTGCTTTCTATCATTTTTAGTTTCTCCCCAACTACTGTTTTATTCTCAAAGATATTGCCAAACACTTCTTTGTTCCAGATTCTAAGGTTATCTTTAACCATCCTTAGTTTCTGAGCTAATTTGAATGAGGAACTCCCCTGGCAAGGTTGCTGCCACCACTCTTTGATTTGTTCCCTCAGGTCTTCATGTTTTGTCCACATTGATTGAAACCTGAATGGTTTTTTGAAGGGATTGGCTTGAATGACCTCAAATAAAATAGGACTATGGTCTGAGGCACTTTTGGGGAGGGCCTGTAGCATGGAGTCACCAAACGTTGTGATGGCTTCCTTAGATAGGAAAAATCTATCCAATATTTCCTGAATCAGTTGGCTCCCTATTCTCCGGTTGGTCCAAGTGAACTTGGCCCCTTTTAGCTTTACATCCATCAACTCATTTATATTTACGAATTCATTAAAGTCTTCCATACTTTTTAATGGTAGTCCTGACCCTCCATTTTTGTCAGATGGATATAGGGGGGTGTTGAAGTCACCTGCAATCACCCAAGGAATGTTGTTGAAAGCTTGATTTAAATGGCCTAGATACTCCCATAACTCTGATCGCCCCTGGATAGAGGTGGGGGCATACACATTTGACATAATCCAGGATTTGTTTTGATCAATATCATGAAATAGTACACTAAGAACTCTGTCATCAGCCTGTAGCACACTACCTTTTAATTTATTTGGATCCCACAAAATCATGATTCCTCCAGATGCTCCTCTTGCCTAATGGAAGGTAACTTCCCCTTGTTTCCAAATATTTCTAGCTATGGATGTTGATTGTGTTTTATCTATTTTTGTTTCTTGAAGAAAAATTATTGTGGGACTGAACTCTTTCCTTATTGATTTTACTACCCTTTGCTTTGGTGGGCCATTTAGGCCTCTCACATTCCATGAGAGTACCTTCATTTAGATGGTTTGTTGTTTTTGCCTCTCCCCCTTCCTTGGGCCGGAGGGGGTTTGTCTATTTTGCTATCATCCTGGCTCGGAATAGCTTGTTGTAGAAGTGTTCTTTGTTTCCCATTAGCAATTTCATTATTGATCCTAAGTCTGTAGTGCTCTGCAGTGGTCATCCACCCTCTCTTTTTTTTGCTTCCATAATCAATGGGAGACTTGGTTGTACTTCTGGTTTGTTTTGGACTGAAATGAGGAGGCATGTACTGAAGTAATCTTGGACTGGATTCCCTCTCCTCATTTTGAAAGGTTTCATCACCATTTTCATCGTCCTCTCTATTTTGGCTTAACTCTTCTGGTTCAAGATCCTCGGTCAGAGGGCTTCTCATTGAGGAGTCTATTGGTTTAGGGCTAACTTGATAAGGGAAGAGTTGCTGCAAGACTAGACTGGAGGCTCTTTTGATACCAACTAATTCAACAACCTCAATCCTTGACTCCATTCCTTCCATATTCTGACTATAGTAACCCGGATCCTGCTTCTTCCCATGAGAGGAATTTTTGGGATTTTTTGTAATGATCGTTGATGGACCAGACTTAGAAGGGGATTCTAGGGTTTCAGGAAACTCTAGTTGGGGATTTTTTCCTTCATCATTTTATTTTTCAGTCTCGAGGTTGGCTAAGATTTCGAATTTGTTAAAGGTAGGATCCTTGTTACATACCTGAAGGTCCTTGTCCTCCTCGCAAAGTTGCTTTCCTTTTCCCCGAGGTTGGGGTTGGACTGTTGTAACCCGATTGTCCTGGTTGGGTCTGACTGGCCTGTATCCTTCGAAGGTTTGGCATGGTCCTTGGTTTCTAGGGATCCCTCTCCTGTTAGCCTTGCCATCTTGAGTTTTGTTCGTGGCTTCCTTGTTGGCTGTTGGGACCGGGCATTGATTTCGAAGATGACCCTGTGTTTTACATTCACTACAAAAGGTCGGCTTGTTCTCATACTCCACCGGTTGTATCCTTAGATATTCTCCATATTCTAACTCCACCTGGGTCAAAATTTTGGAATCTAGGTTGGCATTCACACAAATCTTGGCATGCATCATTCTGGTCCTTGCCCTGGTCGGATGGTCTATGGCCACCAACTCTCCTATAGTTTTAGCTATGCCTTGAAGCCAGTACTCATTGAAGAACTATGGAGGGAGATTTGGTAAACGGACCCAAATGGGTGCTATATTGATGTTTTGCTTCTCAGGATCAAAATCCTCCCCCCATTGTCTGAGGAAGAGACTACATTTCCCTAGAAACCAGGATCCTCACATGAGTATGTGATCCACATCAACTTTGTTATTGAGTCTTATCATGAAAATCCCCCTTGATAGGGCCACAATATCTAAGTTTCCTATAGTTTTCCATTTGGCCAAAGCCCAGGATCGTATTGTCTCAATATCGGGTCTCCCACCTAGGAACTTGCCTACTAGGGAATACGATTCCAGGGCCAAAAATATTTCCATGGCTTCAGTAGGGGTCCTTATCCTGTTGTTTTTTGGTATTAGGGGAGGTAGGTCATCAAAAACCTCCTTCCTTCTCCCTTTTAATGTTTCCAAGAAGGACGAGCCCTTCCTAGGGTCCCTCGTCCCCTGCTGGGACCCTTTATCAGGATATTTGTCAGGAGGGTCGGTCCCTCTTGCTTTTTTGAACTGCATGGAGAAGGAATCTTGTCCCCTTCCTGCTACAACAGATCCTACCTCTGGATCCTCGCCATCTGCCTGTTCGAGGTTCCCGCCAACCACCATCGCTCCTCCTTTACTTCCTCCATTGCTCTTGCTCTGCTCCTCCATTACTGATCATTTGACCATGATTATTATTAGATTAGTGATAATGGTATTATAAGAGATGACAATTTATGGAGAGGCAAGTGTGACCATGATCATTATTAGGTGAGTGATATTGGTCTAAGTTAGTTCATAGGGATATGAAACTAACTAATATTAAGTACAATTTTGGAGAAATTGTAACTTATGCAACTCCTTTTATGGATAGGAGATGAAACATATTTTGAGAGGAGGAGTTTCCAAAAATGTAGATTCATCTCTATAGGAGGAATTTGTAGTACATCCCCAAAAGAAGTCTAGAGGAACAATGGACTCCAAAAAGAGAACTGGAAGAACAATAAACTCTAATAAAATTTTTAAAAGAACAATGGAATCCAATAAGAGAACTAGAAGAACAATAGAATCTAGTAAGAAGACTAGAAGAACAGTGGACTTTAGTGAGAGGGTGGAAAAAAATTCTTCCATAGTTAAGTTGCTTTAAGAGCAGATGGAGTAGCAATGGAAATTGTTAAAAATATTGATTAATAAGGAAATCAACAACATGGATTCAAAGGGTAGACAAAAAGAGAACCTTGCTAGAGGAATTCATAAGGCTAAATATCAATTTGAGTTTATGTTTTCCAAGGACCTTATGAATATCATGGTACCTAAATTTAATGGAAGAGAAGGGGGTGATGAAATAGATTTTGGGTTGAATGAGTTGGAAACTTTCTTTTCCATGAAAAATTACTCACCAACAATCTAAACTTTTTGGGAAACCCTTCATATTCAATATGCAAACTTGGAATGGTGGAATACATTCAAAGTATATAGAGGAATCAAAGTAGTGTACCTCAAAAGGGATAGTTTTTTAAGGGAAATTAAGAATAAATTCCTATAAGAGCAGTTTTATGAAGAGAAATTTGAAGATTTCTCTATGCTCCAAAAAGGTACACTAATTGTGGAGGTAGATTATTAAAAATTCATTAATATTTTGAAATATATTTTTGAGTATGAGGACACGAAATAATTGAACGTGCAAAATTTTATCTTGGGAAAGGATCTGAAGATTTGAACAATAATTATTTTTCTAAAGCCCAAAATGCTTCAAAAAGCATATGATATAGGAAGATAACAATATACAAACCAAGAAAATATTCAACTATGGAGGGTTTATAGAGATAGATAAATAGGAACTTAGAAAGAGGAAGAGTATTGGGTTTACAAAATAGGATAGAGAAAAATAAGGTTGCAGATGCCTTAAGTAAGAGAAGGCACATACCAACATTGAACCAAAATCATGCTGACTTGATGGAAAAAGTTAGGTAAATGCAGTTATGGGATCAACATTAAATTGAAACCTAGGCTAAAATTAAGAAAAAAATACTAAGAAAAATAAGTATTTTAATATAAAACGACTTTTATGTTTCAAGTATAGGGTTATCATACCCAAAATTGGTGATTTAAGAAGAATGATTGTGCAATAAGCACATAGTTCTCCATATTCTACTCATCTAGGAGGTGCAAATATGAGAGAAAACATGAAAAATACCTATTGGTTAGGGATGAAATAGGATATTACTAGTTGTATCACTAGATGTTTGGAATGTTATAAGGTTAAGGCAAAACATAAACATCTAGCAAGAAAATTATACTCACATGATATACTTACTAAAAAATGGTAGGTTATATCTATGGATTTTATTGTGGGTTTACCTATGACTACATATCAACATGATGTAATACTTATTATGGTTGAAAATTTGACTAAAGATGTACACTTTATATCAGGGAATATCAAATATTATGCACCAGTTATGAAAAATAGATTTACCAAGGAAATATTTAGGTTACATGGTTTTCTTGAGGTGATCGTATTAGATAGATATTCCAAGTTTACATGAAAATTATTTTATGCTTTTCATAATACAGTGCACACCAAATTGAATATCAATTCTTCTTACAATTATAAATAGATGGGAAAATGGATAGGGTTAACCAAGTTCTTAAAGATATGTTTTACATGTATTTCATTGACAAAAATTTTAAATGGGAATACCTTTCGCATCTGGTTGAATTTACACATAATAATGGATATCATGCATCCTTGGGAATGGCTCCATTTGAAGCCTTGTGTTGTGGAAGATGCATAACACCTCTATCATGAGATAATTCAAAATATTGAGTGGTGATCAAACTGGACACTATTAGAGAGATGGAGGAGCAACTCAAAATTATTGGATAGAGGCTCAAGGAAGCAATCAATCTCCAAAAGAGCTATGATGATAAAAAAATATCACCAAGAGAGTTATCTATGAGAGATATAATATTCTTAAGGATAAGACCCATGAAAAGTGCCATCAAGTCAATTTGGTTCGATCCTCATTTCATTGGGCCTTTTGAAAACATTGATAAGATTAGTTCAGTAGCCTATAGGCTCATCTTACCACCTAACCTCTCAAAAAAAAAATCCATATCCTTGATTGGGAATATATTGAGGAAATTAAGAAGCAATTCTCAAATTTTTTTGAATATATATATATATATATATATATATATATATATATATATATATATATATATATATATATATATATATATGTATATATATATATAATTTTTAGAAAATACTAGGGACTATGTTTAGTCCAAGGGGGGAGTATGTAACGACCCTCCTTGGCAAGACTTAATCTTGATACTTGATTTATGTATTGATGTGTGGATATTTAATGCATAATCCTATTTTATTCTATCAAGATAAGTTGATAGTTATACTTTATGCTTTCTAAATGTTAGAAATGTTATTTTAAATTGTATTATTTTACAAAAAAAAATTAATTTTTAGAAATATGTTATTTTTAGAATACGATGCTACTAAAGAATTTTGTGGTCACAGAACTAGGTACTCTCATATATTAATTGGTATGGGATAACCATTAGAGTTGAGAGTAATTATAAAAAAGGAAATGATGGATTGTAATCAATAAGATAGCCAACCACATGGAGTAATATGCAAGTATATCATGTAGAAGTATTTGTATGTGTGCATTTGTGATAAGATGCATAAACGGGTAAGGAGGTTTCTATAAATGCAAAAGAGCCCTTACCCTACATTTAGGGGATCCCTTTATAGGTGGTCGATAACCTTAAAGTTATTATAAATCTTATTTATTATGAAATATTTTAATAGTAATTAGGGAAACTAGATAAAGAAGTCAATTTATTATTATTATTGTGGAGAGATAATAATAGCATTTAAGACAACCTGATAAAGAAGTCAGTTTATTATTATTAAAAAAATAGATAGTAATAAAAAATTATTAGGGTAACCAAGTGTAGAATTTTTTTTATTGTTAGCATGAAGGATACCTATATAATAGGGGTAAGACACCCTTTTAAATGGAGGATATATATTTGTAAAATCTTACACACTTTTGGGATGGGTGAATAGAAGGAAAAAAATGGTAAAGGAAGTCAAAGTAAATCAGATCATCTTTCTCTAGATCCTCGGTAAGTTTTTTAGCTATGCTTACCTTCTTCCTTTTGTAATTTTAAAACTCCTTTGCTTTTTTGGATAGTTCAATAATTTGTGCTTGGAAATAATTTAAGTTATTGAATTGCTAGATGGTTTTAATATATATATATATATATATATATATATATATATATATATATATATATATATATATATATATTTAGAATAAATAATGTTGTATTGGTGGTTATTTTTTAAAAAATATATATTTAGAATAATATTGTTGTATTGTTGGTTGTTTTAAGAGAAAGAATATATGTATTTAGAATAAATACTATTTGAATTGTTGGCTAATTTTCAAAACAAAATATATTTATTTAGAATAAATAATGTTTGAACTGTTGGCTAGTTTTCAAAAAATAATATATTTATTTATAATAAATACTATTTGAATTGTTGGTTGGTTTTGGAAAAATATTGTTTAAATTTTTTGTTGGTTTTAGAAAAAAAATTATTTATTTGGAATAAATATTTTTTGGAATTGTTGGTTGGTTTTGGAAAAATAATATAACTATTTAGAATAAGTATTGTTTGAACTGCTTGATGGCAATTGCAGCAAGAAAAATAATGCTTAAAACCATAGAAAAATATTATTGATATGCAAGTTGTTTATATAACATTAGGAATAGGCTATTCATAGCCTAATTAGTTGTTTCCCCCTAAGGTAGAAAACAACATGAATAGGTAGCCTTCCCCCTAAGGTAGCTAACAACCTTAGGATATAACACTAACTACTAACAAATATTATTCACGTAACAATGTGAATAATCATTCATGTCATTAACCATAGGTAATAGTTAAAGATATTTACAATGGTAAAAGTAAATAATGGAATAACCTAATGGTAAAAATAAATATTACTTTTTACCATGTGGTAAATGAAATCTACCCTAATGTAGGAATATGGTTAATATCCTAAATAATGGAATATTACTCTAACATCCCCCTTATTACATTATTTGGGTAATGTATATAACTATCCCAATATAGTGAAAAATATGTTGATATGTTAGCCATTTCTCTAGCTTGGGATCTATCATAGTGTTTTGGCTACTGTAAGCAAAAAGTGGGTCATTCCTCACTCTGTCTTCACATCAATGAATTTACTTATTGTAAAATTAGAATCCAATTGGATTGCATGGGTAACCAACCACTACAATCGCTAGAGTAGATCACTATATACGAGGTTAATTCGATTACAATATGATTTTGCAATTTTTTTGATCAAGTAGCTAAGGTGCCAATCACTGCAAAAAATGCACCCTTATAAGTTTCTCCCCTTGTTGCAAAACATGTTGTAATGGAATTTTTGTAAGAAGTGTGACTAAGGTGTCGGTCACTGTCAAAAATTCACCCTTATAAGTCGTCCTCCCTTTTTAGCAAAAATATTTTGTGAGGTAAGAAATAAATGTTTATCCCCCCTTAATTTCGAAAGATATACAACTCATGAAGCTTGTTTAAGGCTTTTACAAAGATTACGTGCTAGGAAATTTTCAAAAAGTTACACCAAAAAATTCCTCCCTTTTATTAGAAGTACTTTCAAACAAAAAGAGTTTGCTATTTGTGAAGCCTAAAAAGAGGTACAATCACCCCTTTATTACAAGTACTTAAAATAAAAAAATATGCTATTTATGAAGCCTAAAAAGAAGTTTTGTAAATGTGGTTGCCTAGGGTGACAAATTTGTTTCCCTTTACAATGTTGTTTTAGCCATGAGCATTTTGTGTGCTCTTTTTGAACCAGAATCAGAATTGAAATTAGACACTTCACTAGCAACATGGATTTTGTGATGTGCCTTTGTCATTTTTGTTTTGCTTATTTTGAAACCAACACCGATTGATGTCATGGTTTCCATTTTTTTACAATTTGTGCAAAACTTTGCCTCCTAGGAAATTTTATCAAAAAGGTTTACTAAATAATCCTTCATTATTGTAGTACTTCAAGAATGGTTGCTATTATTAAGCCTAAAATTAAAAGGTATAATTTTTTGACTTATACTTTTTTGATAGCCTTTGCAAGTTTTATCTCCCTCTTGTCAAAATATGTATTTGAAGGAAGAAGGGAATTACCCCCCCTTAGTGCAAGCAATTGCTATTTTGAAGGTTCCTTATTCATAAAAAATTGTTATTTCTTTCGATATACCCTAAAATAGTACCAAAAGATAATTCACTCATAAATATATTTAATGGCAACTACCTAAAAATACTCCTGAAGAAGGATAATTAGTTTGAGGAAATTGAGCCAAACAAATAAGAGTGAATTAGGGTTTTTGATTTAGGAGAGGATACCAATTTTAAAAATGGCTTTATATTTATGCGATGAATTACACAAATGAGTGTGAAATTTAGGGTTTTTGAGTTCTCTTGATTTTTATGACTTATAATTACAAAAAAATAGAAATTAAATGCAATAATCAATCAAAGAGTACCCATAAATTATTATCACGTAGGTGACAGATGCAACCGAAAATGCGCCTAATTTATCCATTTGTAATAAGGGTGTCGAGTAATATCTAAAATGCACCTTATTAATTATTTTTGCAACAAATTTTTTATTTGTGTTGTGCAAAAATTTTATATTCAATTGTCTCCTCTTATTTTTCAATTTTGCAAAGAATGTGGCATAAAACAATTGCCTTTCCTTTTTTTATTTTGAAAAATAAACAAGTTTGATTTTTAAGTGCTCCTCACTTTGTGTTACAATTTTGCAAAGAAATATAATTTCTTTTCTTCCCCCCTTTTATTTGAAAAATTAACAAAATAACACTCCTTTCAAGTCAAATAAACACACAACCTGCTTTTGAAAGGCTTCCAAAACTAGTCGACAAATGACTTGGTGTTAGTGGACCCAAGGTATTCAATCTCTTCTCGTTGTGAGCTTGCGAGTGGCAGCTCAGTGGTTTTACAAAAAATAAAATATGCATTTTCTTTTGTTATATTCCTCCTTGGAGAAAATAAATGCACACATTTTAACTTTGAATTTTGTAAATTTTTTGTTTCCTTGTGTTACAATTTTGCAAGAAAGAATCAATGTGCTTTATTTTGTCCTTATTTGATTGTGCAAAATTAACAAGGTTTGAGAATATTTTAAGGTTCCCTAATTTTACAAAATAAATGGTCCTCTTATTTGTCTTATATATCCGTTTTTGGAGAAAATAAAAGCTCTCATCAGTTTGAATTTTGCAAAAAAATAGGTCTTTTAATTTTTAATTTTATAGCATTTTTCTAATTATTTAAGTATAATTTCATTAATAATAAAAATTATTTTGTTTTAAAAATCGTTGTTTATTAAAAAAACAATTTTATATAAAATAACATTAAATTATTAATAAAAAAAATACTAAAAAAAACTATTTAAAAAAATACAAAAATCAAAAATCAAAAATAAAATTACCTTTTATATTATGGGCACTGCTCTTTTAATAAAAATAATAATTTTAGCCCCGATGGGAGTTGAACTCATGACTTCTTGTTGGGTAGCTCTTTATCACTGGCCCCTTCACTGGTCAGGCTAGCTAGACGGATGGGTATTTAAGGGAAGCACCTTCTTGTTGAAGGTGTGATCCACCTCAATGCAGAAAAAATTAAAGCCTTAAAAGGCTTTGGGATCTTTTGTCCCACATTGATGCTGCGAGGAATCCAAGAGGTTTATAAAAACATTGGCACCCCTACTTTACTTGATTTCCTGTGGGTAATCATAGAACCCATACCTTTTTCTAGCTGAAGAACTGATAAGAACAAGCCATATCAGTAGCCTTGCATGCACCACATGTCCAACCAACTTCACCACCATGTTAGTTTTTCCAAGTATCATGCCACATCACTATACCAACTAGTTTTTTCGATACACGTACCTATCCATGTCAGATCCATAAGGTCATCAACTCAGTTTTGCCACATCAAAAGCTCAATTCATGTGTTATCTGCCAACTTTGTGCCATGCCTTACCTCAAAGATCATGCTAGGTCGGTTCCATGCCTGCCATATCAGCATTACCTCGAAGGTCATGCTAGGTCAGTTGTGTCAAATTTCTTGGTTTTCCATGCCCTCATGATTTTTTCTGATCAGTTGTTATTAGTTATTAGTATTCGTGCCATGTATTTAGTGTGGCAGTCAGGTTTGTACGTGTTGTCAAGTGGTGTCAAGCTATCTATCGATAGTTCCAAGGACTAATTTTTTTGGAGGGCTTGTTGTAGGGGGAACAACCCCCTATTAGCTTATGCGGGATGACAAATCACATTATTTTTCCTGCACTATCAGTACTGAGCATGTTAGTTCCCATCAAGTTGGGCTACACTGGTGTAGGACATGTCCTCCGAGTGGGACTTCTAGCAGGGGAATATGCATCCTCAGTAGGTTATTTGTGCGTAGTATTAGCACTAACATTAGGTGGTCAAAAATTGCCAAATGCAGGTAATAATTGCACAAAAAAACATTATAAATTATCTCCAAAATTCCTTGCATCCACCAAAAATGATCCGCCAAAAAATGTCAACAAAATGATTCATGATGAAAAATCAAGCCCAACAAAACTTGCAAGCGCATTGATTTCCATGCCAATTAGGTTGATGCTACTACCTCAAGATTTGGGTCCTATCCAAGGGGTCTCATGTGTCGATATTTGGTCCCTTGGTATAGCTAGACTGGGTCATTAACTACCTTATCTAGGTTCACTCTAAGTGCCTAGGTAAGTCTCTGTAGCTTTGATGCCAATGATGGCAAATGCAACAAGGAAAATAATGCATAAAAACATAGAAAATATTATTGATATACAAGTTTTTATATAAAATTTGGAATAGAATATTCATAGCCTAATTATTTGTTTCCCCTAAGGTAGCAAATAGTGTGAATAGGTAGCCTTCCCCATAAGGTAGATAACAACATTAGGATATAATGCTAACTACTAAAAAATACTATTCACATAACAATGTGAATAATCATTCATGTCATTAACCATAGGTAATAGTTAAAGAAATTTACAATGGTAAAAGTAAATAATGGAATAACCTAATGGTATAGATAAATATCTACCCTAATGTAGGAATATGGTTAATATCCCGAATAATGGAATATTACTCTAATACTACTGGTTATTTTTGAAAAAAGAATATATATATATATATATATATATATATATATAATTTGGAATTGTTGGCTAGTTTCAAATAATATTGTTTAGAATTGTTGATTGGTTTCAAAAAAATATTGTTTGAATTGCTGGCTAGTTTTGAAAAATATTGTTTGAATTGTTGGTTGGTTTTGGAAAAAAATATACTTTTATTTTAGAATAAATATTGTTTGAATTGTTCGTTGGTTTAAAAAAAGAGAGAAGATAATATAATTATTCTAGAATAAATATTGTTTGAATTGTTTATTATTTTTTATTATGATTAAATATTGTTTGAATGACTGGCTCACTTAAAAAAAAACAAAATATTTTTATATTGTTTGAATTGTTGGCATTATTCTAGAAAAATATTAAGTCTATCGAGATTAAATATTGTTTGATTGTTTACATTCATTTCCATAAGGGTTTTTTTGTAAAAGGCTTTTGTAGCAATCGGTCCATAAATGTGTGAGAGAAGTATGGGATTATCTCAATGTTTTTGTGTGATCTAGATATGATTTGTCTAACAATAGATCCATAAATAAGTGAGAGAAATATGAAATTCTCTCAATTTTGTTTACTAATTTTCTTTGGATGTGGCTTGTGTAGCAATAGATCCTTAAATGAGTAAGAGAAGTATAGGCTTCTCTCATTATGAATAATATGCAATATGTCATAAATATCCTAGTTGAGTTATAGTGAGGCAATAACTAGGTATTGTGAACAATACACCTTAAGCGATGAGGCTTGGGTAGTCCTCGCAATGAGGCTTGGATGTGTAGGTCCAAAAAACTACATGCTTAGAAAACTTTTTCTGAAATTTTTGTAAGTCCCAAAAGGTGCTTTGAACTATGGTAGTGACTCAATGCAACATACTATGGAACACAATCAACTCAATCAAATGAGCACTTCACAAATTTTAGATCATATCTCAGAGTACAAAAGGATAAAATATCTTGCTATAGAGTTTTTACACCATGCAGCCTAGAACATGGTTCTATACCATGGTCAGTGCAATCAAAGATGGCAAGTCAACATTTCAAATCATGGTCTAGGACATGGTTTCATATCGTGCAATCTAGTGCATGTACCTATATTATGTGCTCTAGCACATAGTTTTATGATATGGTAAACATAGTCAAACTTTTGAATTTTATAATTTAAATCATAGGCCAAAACATGATTCTTTACTACACGTTTCAAAACATGGTTTCAAATCACATGCTTCAATTGGTTTCTCTATAACATGTCAACAAGGTTAAAACTTCTCCTTGTGTAGACACCTAAAATACATCATGTTTAGGAGACTACTCATATGGAAACATTTAGAGACCATATGAATTATATTGGACCTTTATGAGAGTTAGAAGTGGTCCTAACCACTCAAAAAGGGAAGTTCTAGCCCATTTAGGCTTAGTTGCTCTCAAGCAGAGCGACTGCCACATCTGGTTGCTAAAGCTGACAATGAGCACACCTAGTTATTGCTCTCGATAGCGGCTAGCACCATGTATAGTTTAGCCATTAATATGGGCCTAGATGATATATTTTGACTACACCTTACATTGCTTGTAGGTAAATTTTGGCATGGAACTCCCAAAGTTCCTCCTAACTACCCCTTCAATGTAGATTTATGACTGATGCTTTCCCCCCAAGATGGTCAGTTGTATGCATATTTGGATCTTGGTTTCTCGAGGAATCCAAAACCCATATCTGAGAGAGAGGGAGGTCTACTTATGGACTCTCCCAAGCAAATAAAATAGATCCATGAACATCATAATTTAGCATAGCAAATATTTAACTTATTGGAGAGAGATTTCATACCCCTTGGAGGAGTAGCGAAGCTCTATCCAATTTAGCAATGGTTTCTAGCCATACAACTATTTAGATCCATTATTATTCACCACAAAATAGTGTACCAAGACACAATTAGTGACCCTTTAACTTCAATTGGAGAGAATAACCTAGTACTACAACCTTTGAATCACAAGGAGGAAATTTTTATTTTATAGTTGTTTTCCTGGATAGTTGCCCTCAGGCATAACCTAATGTTTTTAGTTTTAATTTTATTTAGTTCTAGATTAGATCCATGTGCTTTCTATTTCAATATTTAGTTCTAGCATAGATCTGAATTCTTTTATGCATTTACATTAATATTGCTGAGTTTTATTGCATTTAATCACATTATGCTTATTTATCTTGATTATTAGATTTACTACTAACAGCCTCATCTGGGGAGGCATCCCAAGATACTAAGTGCACTTTTTTACTTCTATGCATGCAGGTTACAGGTTCACAAGACTAGTTCAAGCCATTTAGAGCACAAGATCCCTCCAGGAGGAGAAAAGGAGGAGGCATTTGTAAGACCTCAGACATATTTTGTGTGTGATATCAAGAAGCCTACAAAAGTGCACCACCCCTTTGTGAGGGGATTTATCCACCATGTGTCCCACTTGTAATTGATTATATCAAAAACTAGGTATCCCTCAGAGGGACGAATATGTAATCGAATTCATTTTGGAATTAATAAAAATATCTTTTCTCTGTTAGTTTTATTTTTGAGTTATACATACTGCTTTGTGTATTTTTACATTTGATATAATAATTATTGCATTACAATAAGTTCTGCAATGCACACTCCCTTGGGTCACATAAATGGTGATCATGGTGGGACCCCCACTAGGTTTTTATTTTTTATCAATTTACTAACATTTACGAGTTTTCTATGTGTAGGTTTAGCCACTCTGGTCAACAATGAATATAATATCTTGACTTTTGAAGTAGTTAGTGGCAAATAGTAACCACTCTGGTCAACAATGGCTAGAAAAAAAGTGTAGCAGAGGATAGAATTTTCATCATCATGATTTGAGGTTGGTAGCATTATCTTATTTTCTGTCTTTCTCTGTCCATAATGTTTTCCAGAAAATAACAACTTAAATCATTTTTTTTTGTTATTAAGAAAAATATAAGGAAAAATAGAAAAAGAAAATGCATTTGATGTTTCTTATAATTTTCTTTAGTTTCCTCTAGGAGTTGCTAGGAACAACGGGCCTCTTTTTTTAAGGTCTGCCCTAGTCTCCAACATGCTAGGCTTCTATGTTTAAGTTTGCTTGCATGTGGCCCAAATAGAGGCATTTACATCATAAAGTATGAATTGCATCAAAGTAATTTAGATCAGTTGTAGATGCATTTTCTAAATTCAAAATGTTCTTTTTAGGCATGTAGGAAAATAGTCATTAATACTTTACGATGCATAGTTTTCCGTAAATCTAAAAAGAAAACCACACACCATGTATAATTTTAATTCTAGTGAGTTAGAGGTCATTACAAACCACTAGTAGAGATCAGTGAGGTGTATTTCATCTCCATATACTACCTCAAATCCCATGTACCCATTGTTATTGGCCAATACTAGATCCAATATCCATCATAAATCATGGAAAATTTACATTTATATCTCTTCATAGAGGTATATCACTGATTATGGGTGAACTAGGTGAGGACCAAGAGGACCTGTGCTCCCTAACCATGTGTGGAAGTCATTACCACACATTATAGGTTGGATTATGTGGCCTAGATTTCATCACCAAGTTGTCGAGCTACGAGTGTACAAGTGAAATCCCTTAAACAATTTGAGTATACCATCCAACAAAAGTGCAAAAAATGATGAGAGTTAGCTTATATATTAAATAAACAAAAATACACAAAATGGTTTAGGGAACACACATTAATCCTTAAAAGAGATAAACATATACTTAATTTTCTTGTATGGTTTGGATTTTACTTAAGAATATAAATCATGGTCATCATGGTATACACACGGAGAAACTACCCTTGGTCCAATACTGAGGCAAGAATTGATGCTTCACACATTCATAGTCACACTAGCATTGATACATCCACCCACAGTGTCACCAAATGAAGTTCAAAAAGTCTTAGGAGAAAAAAATAAACCCTTGGTGGGACTCCTCAAGAAACCCCAGTGAGAGAGCCACATCTTGGTTCCTCATAACATAGACACAAGAAGGTCTCAAGGCCTCACTCATCATACAGACGGTTTGTTATTTTTTCCTCTCTCCATTCCTTGGGATGGAGGGGGTTTGTCTATTTTTCTATCATCCTAGCTCAGAATAGCTTGTTGTAGAAATGTTATTTTTTTCCCATTAGCAATTTCATTATTGATCCTAAGTCTATAGTGCTCTATAGTGGCCATCCGCCCTCTCTTTTTTTCATTTCCATAATCAATGGGTGACTTGGTTGTACTTCTTGTTTGTTTTGGACTAAAATTAGAAGGCATGTACTGAAGTAATATTGGAATAGATTCCCTCTCCTCATTTTTAAAGGTTTCATCACTATTTTAATTGTCCTCTCTATTTTGGCTTAACTCTTATGGTTCAAAATCCTCAGTCAGAGGGCTTCTCAATGAGGAGTCTATTGGTTTAAGGCTAACTTGATAAGGGAAGAGTTGTTGTAAGACTAGACTGGAGGCTCTTTTGATACCAAATGATTCAAAAACCTCAATCATTGAATCCATTCCTTCCATATTCTGACTATAGTAACCTGGATCCTGCTTCTTCCCATGAGAGGAATTTTTGGGATTTTTTGTAATGATCGTTGATGGACTAGACATAGAAGGGGATTCTAGGATTTCAGGAAACTCTAGTTGGGGATTTATTCCTTGACCATTTTATTTTTTAGTAATGAGGTTGGCTAAGATTTTGAATTTGTTAAAGGTATGATCCTTGTTACATACCTGAAGGTCCTTTTCCTCCTTGCAAAGTTGTTTTCCATTTCCTCGATGTTGGGGTTGGACTATTATAACTTGATTGTCTTTGTTGGGTCTAACTATCTTGTATCATCTGAAGGTTTGGCATTGTCCTTGGTTTCTAGGGATCCCACTCTTGATAGCCTTGCCATATTGAGATTTATTTTTGGCTTCCTTGTTGGTTGTTGGGATCGGGCATTAATTTTGAAGATGACCCCGTGTTTTACATTCACTAAAAAAGGTCAATTTATTCTCATACTCCACCAGTTGTATCCTTAGATATTATCCATATTATAACTCCACTAGGGTCAGAAGTTCAAAGTCTAGGTTGGCATTCACACAAATCCTAGCATGCGTCATTCTGGTCCTTGCCCTAGTCGGATTGTCTATGGCCACCAACTCTCTTATAGTTTTAGCTATGCCTTGAAGCCAGTACTCATTGAAGAACTGTAGTGGGATATTTGGTAAACAGACCCAAATAGGTGCTATATTGATATTTTTCTTCTCATGATCAAAATCCTCCCCCCATTGTCTAATTAAGATACTGTGTTTCCCTAAAAACTAGGGTCCTCCCATCAGTATGCAATCTGCATCAACTTTGTTATTGAGTCTTATCATGAAAAACCCCCTTGATAGGGCCACAATATCCAATTTTCCTATAGTTTTCCATTTGGCCAAAGCCTAAGATCGTATTGTCTCAATATCTGGTCTTCCACCTTGGAACATGCCTACTAGGGAATACGATTCCAGGGCCAGAAATATTTCCATGGCTTCAGAAGGGGCCCTTATCTTGTTTTTTTTTGGTATTAGGGGAGGTATGTCATAAAAAACCTCCTTCGTTCTTACTATTTATTTTTCCAAGAAGGACAGGCCCTTCCTAGGGTCCCCCGTCCCCTTCTAGGACCCTTTATCAGGATATTTTTTAGGAGGGTCGGTCCCTCTTGCTTTTTCAAACTGCACAGAGAAGGAATTTTGTCCTCTTCCTGCTACATCATATTCTACCTTTGGATCCTCACCATCTACCTATTCGAGGTTCCCACCAACCACCATCACTCCTCCTTTGCTTCCTCCATTGCTCTTGCTCCACTCCTCCATTGCTGATCGTCTGACCATGATTATTATTATATTAGTGATAGTGGTATTATAAGATATGACACTTTATGGAGAGGCAAGTGTGACCATGATCATTATTAGGTGAGTGATATTGGTCTAAGTTAGTTTATAGGGAAATGAAACTAACTAATATTAAGTACAATTTTGGAGAAATTGTAACTTATGCAACTCCTTTTATGGATAGGAGATGAAACATATTTTGAGAGGAGGAGTTTCCAAAAATGTAGATTCATCTCTATAGGAGGAATTTGTAGTACATCCCCAAAAGAAGTCTAGAGGAACAATGGACTCCAAAAAGAGAACTGGAAGAACAATAAACTCTAATAAAATTTTTAAAAGAACAATGGAATCCAATAAGAGAACTAGAAGAACAATAGAATCTAGTAATAAGACTAGAAGAATAGTGGACTCTAGTGAGAGGGTGGAAAAAATTTCTTCCATAGTTAAGTTGCTTTAAGAGCAGATGGAGTAGCAGTGGAAATTGTTGAAAATATTGATTAATAAGGAAATCAACAACATGGATTCAAAGGGTAGACAAAAAGAGAACCTTGCTAGAGAAATTAATAAGGGGAAATCTCAATTTAAGTTTAGGTTTTCCAAGGACATTATGAATATCATGGTACATAAATTTAATGGAAGAGAATGGGGTGATGAAATAGAGTTTGGGTTGAATGTGTTGGAAACTTAATTTTCCATGAAAAATTACTCACCAACAACCTAAACTATTTGGGAAACCCTTCATATTCAATATGCAACCTTGGAATGGTGTAATACATTCAAATTAGATAGAGGAATCCAAGTAGTGGACCTCAAAAGGGATAGTTTTTTAAGGGAAATTAAGAATAAATTCCTATAAGAGCAGTTTTATGAAGAGAAATTTGAAGATTTCTCTATGCTCCAAAAAGGTACACTAATTGTGGAGGTAGATTATTAAAAATTCATTAATATTTTGAAATATATTTTTGAGTATGAGGACACGAAATAATTGAAGGTGCAAAATTTTATCTTGGGAAAGGATCTGAATATTTGAACAATAATTAATTTGCTAAAGCCCAAAATGCTTCAAAAAGCATATGATATAGGAAGATACCAATATACAAACCAAGAAAATTTTCAACTATGGAGGGTTTATAGAGGTAGATAAATACAAACTTAGAAAGAGGAAGAGTATTGGGTTTACAAAATAGGATAGAGAAAAATAAGGTTGCAGATGCCTTAAGTAGGAAAAGGCACATACCAACATTGAACCAAAATCATGCTGACTTGATGGAAAATGTTAGGTAAATGCAGTTATAGGATCAATATTAAATTGAAACCTAGGCTAAAATTAAGAAAAAAATACTAAGAAAAATAAGGATAGAAAAATAAGGATTTTAATATAAAATGACTTTTATGTTTCAAGTATAGGGTTATCATACCCAAAATTGGTGATTTAAGAAGAATTATTGTGCAATAAGAACATAGTTCTCCATATTCTACTCATCTAGGAGGTGCAAATATGAGAGAAAACATGAAAAATACCTATTGTTTAGGGATGAAATAGGATATTACTAGTTGTATCACTAGATGTTTGAAATGCTATAAGGTTAAGGCAAAACATAAACATCTAGCAAGAAAATTATACTCACATGATATACTTACTCAAAAATGGTAGGTTATATCTATGGATTTTATTATGGGTTTACCTATGACTACATACCAACATGATGTAATACTTATTATGGTTGAAAATTTGACTAAATATGTACACTTTATATTAGGGAATATCAAAGATGATGGACTAGTTATGCAAAATAGATTTACCAAGGAAATATTTAGGTTACATGGTTTTCTTGAGGTGATCGTATTAGATAGAGATTCCAAGTTTACATGAAAATTATTTCATGTTTTTCATCATATAGTGCACACCAAATTGAATATCAATTCTGCTTACAATTCTAAATAGATGGGAAAATGGATAGGGTTAACCAAGTTCTTAAGGATATGTTTTACATGTATTTCATGGACCAAAAGTTTAAATGGGAATACTTTTTGCATCTGGTTGAATTTACACATAATAATGGATATCATGCATCCTTGGGAATGGCTCCATTTGAAGCCTTGTATGGTAGAATATGCATAACACCTCTATCATGAGATAATTCAAAATATTGAGTGGTGATCAAACTGGACACTATTAGAGAGATGGAGGAGCAACTCAAAATTATTGGAAAGAGGCTCAAGGAAGCAATCAATATCCAAAAGAGCTATGTTGATAAAAAAATATCACCAAGAGAATTATCTATGGGAGATATAATATTCTTAATGATAAGACCCATGAAAAGTGCCATCAAGTCAATTTGGTTGGATCCTAATTTCGTTGGGCCTTTTGAAAACATTGATAAGATTAGTTCAGTAGCCTATAGGCTCATCTTACCACCTAAACTCTCAAATAAACCATATCCTTGCTTGGGAATATTTTTAAGAAATTAAGAAGCAATTCTCAAATTTGTTTGAATATATATATATATATTTTTTTTTTAGAAAATACTAGGGACAATGTTTAGTCCAAGGGGGGAGTATGTAACGACCCTCCTTAGCAGGAATTAATCTCGGTACTTGATTTATGTATTGATGTGTAGATATTTAATGTATAATCATATTTTATTCTATCAAGATAAGTGGATAGTTATACTTTATGCTTTCTAAATGTTAGAAATGTTATTTTAAATTGTATTATTTTACATATTTTTAGAATACGATACTGCTGAAGAATTTTGTGGTCACAGAACTAGGTACTCTCATAGATTAATTGGTATGGGATAACCATTAGAGTTGAGAGTAATTATAAAAAAGGAAATGATGGATTGTAATCAATAAGATAGCCAACCACATGGAGTAATATGCAAGTATATCATGTAGAAGTATTTGTATGTGTGCATTTATGATAAGATGCATAAATGGGTAAGGAGGTTTCTATAAAGGCAAAATAGCCCTTACCCTACATTTAGGGGATCGCTTTATATGTGGTTGATAACCTTAAAGTTATCATAAATATTATTTATTACGAAATATTTTAATAGTAATTAGGGAAACTACATAAAGATGTCAATTTATTATTATTATTGTGGAGAGATAATAATAGCATTTAAGACAACCTGATAAAGAAGTCAGTTTATTATTATTAAAAAAATAGATAGTAATAAAAAATTATTAGGGTAACCAAGTGTAGAATTTTTTTTATTGTTAGCATGAAGGATACCTATATAATAGGGGTAAGGCACCCTTTTAAAGGGAGGATATCTATTTGGAAAATCTTACACACTTTTGGGATGGGTGAATAGAAGGAAAAAAATGGCAAAGGAAGTCAAAGCAAATCAGATCATCTTTCTCTAGATCCTCGGTAAGTTTTTTAGCTATGCTTACCTTCTCCTTTTGTAATTTTAAAAACTCCTTTGTTTATTTGGATAGTTCAATAATTTGTTCTTGGAAATAATTTAAGTTATTGAATTGCTAAATGGTTTTTAATATATATATATATATATATATATATATATATATATATAATGTTGTATTGGTGGTTGTTTTTTAAAAAATATATATTTAGAATAAATATTGTTGTATTGTTGGTTGTTTTCAAGAAAAGAATATATTTATTTGAGAATAAATACTATTTGAATTGTTGTCTAGTTTTCAAAACAAAATATATTTATTTAGAATAAATAATGTTTGAACTGTTGGCTAGTTTTCAAAAAATAATATATTTATTTATAATAAATACTATTTGAATTTTTGGTTGGTTTTGGAAAAATATTTTTTTAATTTTTGGTTGGTTTTAGAAAAAAAAATTATTTATTTGGAATAAATATTGTTTGGAATTGTTGGTTGGTTTTGGAAAAATAATATAACTATTTAGAATAAGTATTGTTTGAACCGCTTGATGGCAATTGCAGCAAGAAAAATAATGCATAAAACCATAGAAAATATTATTGATAGGCAAGTGTTTATATAACATTAGGAATAGGCTATTCATATCCTAATTAGTTGTTTCCCCCTAAGGTAGAAAACAACATGAATAGGTAGCCTTCCCCCTAAGGTAGCTAACAACCTTAGGATATAACACTAACTACTAACAAATATTATTCACGTAACAATGTGAATAATCATTCATGTCATTAACCATAGGTAATAGTTAAAGATATTTACAATGGTAAAAGTAAATAATGGAATAACCTAATGGTAAAAATAAATATTACTTTTTACCATGTGGTAAATGAAATCTACCCTAATGTAGGAATATGGTTAATATCCTAAATAATGGAATATTACTCTAACATCCCCCTTATTACATTATTTGGGTAATGTATATAACTATCCCAATATTGTGAAAAATATGTTGATATGTTAGCCATTTCTCTAGCTTGGGCTCTATCATAGTGTTCTGGCTACTGTAAGCAAAAAGTGGGTCATTCCTCACTCTGTCTTCACATCAACGAATTTCCTTATTGTAATATTAGCATCCAATTGGATTGCATGGGTAACCAAACACTACAATCGCAAGAGTAGATCACTATATACGAGGTTAATTCGATTATAATATGATTTTGCAATTTTTTTTATCAAGTAGCTAAGGTGTCAATCACTGCCAAAAATGCACCCTTATAAGTTTCTCCCCTTGTTGCAAAACATATTGTAATGGAATTTCTGTAAGAAGTGTGACTAAGGTGTCGGTCACTATTAAAAATACACCCTTATAAGTCGTCCTCCCTTTTTAGCAAAAATATTTTGTGAGGTAAGAAATAAATGTTTATCCCCCCTTAATTTCAAAATATATATACAATCACCCATTTATTACAAGTACTTAAAATAAAAAATTATGCTATTTATGAAGCCTAAAAAGAGGTTGCCTAGGGTGACAAATTTGTTTCCCTTTACAATGTTGTTTTAGCCATGAGCACTTTGTGTGCTCTTTTTGAACCAGAATCAGAATCCAAATCAGACACTTCACTAGCAACATGGCTTCTGTGATGTGCCTTTGTCATTTTTGTTTTGCTTATTTTGAAACCAACACCGATTGATGTCATGGTTTCCATTTTTTTACAATTTGTGCAAAACTTTTCCCCCTAGGAAATTTTATCAAAAAGGTTTACCAAATAATCCTTCCTTATTGTAAGTACTTCAAGAATGGTTGCTATTATTAAGCCTAAAATTAAAAGGTATAATTTTTATGACTTATACTTTTTTTATAGCCTTTACAAGTTTTATCTCCCTCTTTTCAAAATATGTATTTGAAGGAAGAAGGGAATTACCCCCTCATAGTGCAAACAATTGCTACTTTTGAAGGTTCCTTATTCATAAAAAAATGTTATTTCTTTCGATATACCCTAAAAGAGTACAAAAAGATAATTCACTCATAAAGATATTTAATGGCAACTACCTAAAAATACTCCTGAAGAAGGATAATTAGTTTGAGGAAATTAAACCAAACAAATAAGAGTGAATTAGGGTTTTTGATTTAGGAGAGAATACCAATTTTAAAAATGGCTTTATATTTATGCAATGAATTACACAAATGAGTGTGAAATTTATGGTGTTTGAGTTCTCTTGATTTTTATGACTTATAATTACATAAAAACAAGAAATTAAATGCAATAATCAATCAAAGAGTGCCCATAAATTATTATGACATAGGTGTCAGATGCAACTTAAAATGCGCCTAATTTATGAATTTGTAATAAGGGTGTCGAGTAATATCTAAAATGCACCTTATTAATTATTTTTGCAGCAAATTTTTTATTTTTTTTGTGCAAAAATTTTATATTCAATTGTCTCCTCTTGTTTTTCAATTTTGCAAAGAATGTGGCATAAAACAATTGCCTTTCCTTTTTTTATTTTGAAAAATAAACAAGTTTGATTTTTAAGTGCTCCTCACTTTGTGTTACAATTTTGCAAAGAAATATAATTTCTTGTCTTCCCCCCTTTTATTTGCAAAATTAACAAAATAACACTCCTTTAAATTCAAATAAACACACGATCTGCTTTTGAAAGGCTTCTAGAACTAGTCGACAAATGACTTGGTGTTAGTGGACCCAAGGTATTCAATCTCTTATCATTGTGAGCTTGTGAGTGGCAGCTAAATGGTTTTACAAAAAATAAAATATGCATTTTATTTTGTTATATTCCTCCTTGGAGAAAACAAATGCACACATTTTAACTTTGAATTTTGCAAATTTTGTGTCTCCTTGTGTTACAATTTTGCAAGAAAGAATCAATGTGCTTGATTTTGTCCTTTGATTGTGCAAAATTAACAAGGTTTGAGAATATTTTAAGGTTCCCTAATTTTACAAAATAAATGGTGCTCTTATTTGTCTTATATCTCCCTTTTTGGAGAAAATAAAAGCTCTCATCGGTTTGAATTTTGCAAAAAAATAAGTCTTTTAATTTTTAATTTTATTGCATTTTTCTAATTAATTTAAGTATAATTTCATTAATAATAAAAATTATTTTATTTTAAAAATAATTTTTTATTAAAAAAATAATTTTATATAAAATAACATTAAATTATTAATAAAAAACATACTAAAAAAAACTATTTAAAAAAATACAAAAATCAAAAATCAAAAATAAAATTACCTTTTATATTATGGGCACTGCTCTTTTAATAAAAAAAATAGTTTTAGCCCCGATGGGAGTTGAACTCATGACTTCTCATTGGGTAGCTCTTTATCACTGGCCCCTTCACTGGTCGGGCTAGCTAGATGGATGGGTATTTAAGGGAAACGCCTTCTTGTTGAAGGTGTGATCCAGCTCAAGGTAGAAAAAATTAAAGCCTTAAAAGGCTTTGGGATCTTTTGTCCCACATTGATGCTGCGAGGCATCTGAGAGGTTTATAAAAACATTGCCACCCCCTCCTTTACTTTATTTCTTATGGGTAATCATAGAACCCATACCTTTTTCTAGATGAAGCACGAATAAGAACAAGCCATATCAGTAGCCTTGCATGCGCTACATGTCCAACCAACTTCACCACCATATTAGTTTTTCCAGGTATCATGCCACATCACTATACCAACTAGTTGTTTCGATACACGTACCTATCCATGTCAGCTCCATAAGGTCATCGACTCAGTAGTTGCCACATCAAAACCTCAATTCATGTGTCATCTACCAACTTTGTGCCATGCCTTGCCTCAAAGATCATGTTAGGTTGGTCCCATGCTTGCCACATCAGACTTACCTCAAAGGTCATGCCAGGTCAGTTTTGTCAAATTTCTTGGTTGTCCATGCCCTCACAATTTGTGCCCATCAATTGTTATCAGTGATTAGGATTCGTGTCACATCTTCAGTGTGGCAGTCAGGTTTGTGCATGTTTTCAAGTGGTGTCAAGCTATCTATCGATAGTTCCAAGGAATAATTTTTTTGGAGGGCTTGTTGTAGGGGGAACAACCCCCTATTAGCTTATGCGGGATGACAAATCACATTAGTTGTCTTGCACTATCAGTACCAAGCATGTTAGTTCCCATTAGGTTGGGCTACATTGGTGTAGCACATGTCCTCCGAGTGGGACTTCTAGTAGGGGAATATGCATCCTCAGTAGGTTATTTGTGTGTAGTATTAGCACTGACATTAGGTGGTCAAAAATGGCCAAATATAGGTAATAATTGCACAAAACAACATTATAAATTGTCTTAAAAATTCCTTGCATCCACAAAAAATGATCCGCCAAAAAATGTCAACAAAATGATTCGTGATGAAAAATCAATCCCAACAAAACTTGCAAGCTCATTGATTTCCATGCCTAGTAGGTTGATGCTACTACCTTAGGATTTGGGTCCTATCCAAGGGGTCTCATGTGTCGATATTTGGTCCCTTGGTATAGCTAGACTGGGTCACTACCTGCCTTATCCAGGTTCACTCTGAGTGCCTAGTTAAGTCTCTGTAGCTTTGATGCCAATTATGGCAAATGCAACAAGGAAAATAATGCATAAAACCATAGAAAATATTATTGATATGCAATTTTTTATATAACATTTGGAATAGAATATCCATAGCCTAATTATTTGTTTCCCCTAAGGTATCAAATAGTGTGAATAGGTAGCCTTCCCCCTAAGGTAGCTAACAACCTTAGGATATAATGCTAACTACTAAAAAATATTATTCACGTAACAATGTGAATAATCATTCATGTCATTAACCATAGGTAATAGTTAAAGACATTTACAATGGTAAAAGTAAATAATAGAATAACCTAATGGTATAGATAAATATCTATCCTAATGTAGGAATATGGTTAATATCTCGAATACTGGAATATTACTCTAATACTACTGGCTATTTTTGACAAAAATAATATATATATATATATATATATATATATATATATATATATATATATATATATTTGGAATTGTTGGCTAGTTTCAAATAAGATTGTTTAGAATTGTTGATTGGTTTCAAAAAAATATTGTTTGAATTGCTGGCTAGTTTTGAAAAATATTGTTTGAATTTTTGGTTGGTTTTGGAAAAAAATATACTTTTATTTTAGAATAAATATTGTTTGAATTTTTCGTTGGTTTAAAAAAAGAGAGAAGATAATATAATTATTCTAGAATAAATATTGTTTGAATTGTTTATTATTTTTTGGAAATAAATTTTATTTATTGTGATTAAATAGTGTTTGAATGATTGGCTCATTTAAAAATATATATATATTTTTATATTGTTTGAATTGTTGGCATTATTCTAGAAAAATATTAAATCTATCAAGATTAAATATTGTTTGATTTTTTACATTCATTTCCATAAGGGTTTTTTTGTAAAAGGATTATGTAGGAATCGGTCCATAAATGTGTGAGAGAAGTATGCGATTATCTCAATGTTTTTGTGTGATCTAGATATGATTTGTCTAACAATAGATCCATAAATAAGTGAGAGAAATATGAAATTCTCTCAATTTCGTTTCCTAATTTTCTTTGGATGTGGCTTGTGTAGCAATAGATCCTTAAATGAGTAAGAGAAGTATAGGCTTCTCTCATTATGAATAATATGCAATATGTCATAAATATCCTAGTTGAGTTATAGTGAGGCAATAACTAGGTATTGTGAACAATACACCTTAAGCGATGAGGCTTGGGTAGTCCTCGCAATGAGGCTTAGATGTGTAGGTCCAAAAAACTACATGCTTAGAAAACTTTATCTAAAATTTTTCTAAGTCCCAAAAGGTGCTCTGAACCATGGTAGTGACTCAACACAACATGCTTTGGAACACAATAAACTCAATCAAATGAGAACTTCACAAATTTTAGATCATATCTTAGAGTACAAAAGGATAAAATAGCTTGCGATAGAGTTTTTACACCATGCAGCCTAGAACATGGTTCTATACCATGGTCAGTGCAATCAATTATGACAAGTCGACATTTCAAATCATGGTCTAGGACATGGTTTCATATCGTGCAATCTAGTGCATGTACCTATATTATGTGTTCTAGCACATAGTTTTATGATATGGTAAACATAGTCAAAATTTTGAATTTTATAATTTAAATCGTAGGCCAAAACATGATTCTTTACTACACATTTCAAAACATGGTTTCAAATCACATGCTTCAATTAGTTGCTCTATAACATGTCAACAAGGTTAAAACTTCTCCTTGTGTAGACACCTAAAATACATCATGTTTAGGAGACTACTCCTATGGAAACATTTAGAGACCATATGAATGATATTGGACCTTTACAAGAATTAGAAGTGGTCCTAACCACTCAAAAAGGGAAGTTCTAGCCCATTCATGCTTAGTTGCTCTCAAGAAGAGTGATTGCCACATCTGGTTGCTAAAGCTGACAATGAGCACACCTAGTTATTGCTCTCGATAGCGGCTAGCACCATGTATATTTTAGCCATTAATACGAGCCTAGATCATACAGTTTGACTATACCTTACATTGCTTGTAGGTAAATTTTGGTATGGAACTCCCAAAGTTCCTCCTAACTACCCCTTCAATGTAGATTTATGACTGATGCTTTTCCCCCAGGATGGTCAGTTGTATGCAGATTTGTATCTTGGTTTCTCTAGGAAGCCAAAACACATATCTGAGAGAGAGGGAGGTCTACTTATGGACTCTCCCAAGCAAAGCAAATAGATCCATGAACGTCATAATTTAGCATAGCAAATATTTAACTTATTGGAGAGATATTTCATACCCTTTGGAGGAGTAGCGAAGCTCTACCCAATTCATTAATGATTTCTAGCCATACAACTATTTAGATCCATTATTATTCACCACCAACTAGTGTACCAAGACACAATTAGTGACCCTTGAACATCAATTGGAGCGAATAACCTAGTACTACAACCTTTGGATCACAAGGAGGAAGGTTTTATTTTATAGTTGTTGTCATGGATAGTTGCCCTCAAGCATAACCTAATGTTTTTAGATTTAATTTTATTTAGTTCTATCTTAGACCCATGTGATTTCTATTTCAATATTTAGTTCTAGTGTAGATCTAAATTCTTTTATGCATTTACATTAATATTGCTGAGTTTTATTGCATTTAATCACATTATGCTTATTTATCTTGATTATTAGATTTGCTACTAATAGCCTCATCTTGGGAGGTATCCCAAGATACTAAGTGTGCTTTGTTACTTCTATACATGCAGGTTACAGGTTCACGGGACTGGTTCAAGCCATTCAGAGCACAAGATCCCTCCAAGAGGATAAAAGGAGAAGGAGGCATTTGTAAGATCTCAGACATCTTTTGTATGTGATATCGAGAAGCCTATGAAAGTGCACCACCCATTTGTGAGGGGATTTATCCACCATGTGTACTAATTGTAATTGATTATATCAAAAACTAGGCATACCTCAAAGGGACGAATATGTAATCGAATTCATTTTGGAATTAATAAAAAGATCTTTTCTCTGTTATTTTTATTTCTGAGTTATACATACGGCTTTGTGTATTTTTCCATTTGATATAATAATTATTGCATTACAATTAGGGCTACAATGCACACTCCCATGGGTCACACAAATGGTGATCATGGTGGGACCCCCACTAGGTTTTTATTTTCTATCAATTTACTAACATTTACGAGTTTTCTATGTGTAGGTGTAGCCACTCTGGTTGATAGCGACCAGTAGTTTTATCCACTCTGGTCAACAATGACTAGAATATCTTGACTTTTGAAGTAGTTAGTGGCAAAAAGTAACCACTCTGGTCAACAATGGCTAGCAAAAAAGTGCAATAGAGGATATAATTTTCATCATCATGATTTGAGGTTGGTAGCATTATCTTATTTTTTGTCTTTCTCTATCTACAATGTTTTCGAGAAAATAACAACTTAAATCATTTTTTTTGTTATTATGAAAAATATAAGGAAAAATAGAAAAAGAAAATGCATTTTATGTTTCTTATAATTTTCTTTAGTTTCCTCTAGGATTTTCTAGAAACAACGAGCCCCTTTTTTTAAGGTCTGCCCTAGTCTCCAACATGCTAGGCATCTATGTTTAAGTTTGCTTGCATGTGGCCCAAATAGAGGCATTTACATCATAAAGTAGGAATTGCATCAAAGTAATTTTAGATCAGTTGTAGATGCATTTTCTAAATTCAAAATGTTCTTTTTAGGCATGTAGGAAAATAGTCATTAATACTTTATGATGCATAGTTTTTCGTAAATCTAAAAAGAAAACCACACACCATGTATAATTTTAATTCTAGTGAGTTAGAGGTCATTACAAACCACTTGTAGAGATCAGTGAGGTGGATTTCATCTCCATATACTACCTCAAATCCCATGTACCCATTGTTATTTGCCAATACTAGATCCAATATCCATCATAAATCATGGAAAATTTACATTTATATCTCTTCATAGAGGTATATCACTGATTATGGGTGAACTAGGTGAGGACCAAGAGGAAATGTGCTCCCTGAACGTTTGTGGAAGTCATTACCACACATTATAGGTTGGATTATGTGGCCTAGATTTCATCACCAAGTTGTCGAGCTACGAGTGTACAGGTGAAATCCCTTAAACAATTTGAGTATACCATCCAACAAAAGTGCAAAAAATGATGAGAGTTAGCTTATATATTCAATAAATAAAAATACACAAAATATTTAAGGGTACACACATTAATCCTTAAACGAGATAAACATCTACTTAATTTTCTTGTATGGTTTGGAGTTTACTGAAGAAGATAAATCATAGTAATCATGGTATACACACGGAGCAACTTCCCTTGGTCCAATACTGAGGCAATAATTGATGCTCCACACATTCATAGTCACACTGGAATTGATACATCCACCCACAGTGTCACCAAATGAAGTTCAACAAGTCTTAGGAGCAACAAATAAATCCTTGGTGGGACTCCTCAAGAAACCCTAGTGAGAGAGCCACATCATGGTTCCTCATAACATAGACACAAGAAGGTCTCAAGGCCTCACTCATCATACAGACATGATGAGACCTCATGGCCTATCTCATCACTCAGACATATAGAGGAATCATGATCTCTCTCATCACATAGATATGAGGAGGCCTCAGGGCCTTCCTCATCACATAGACATGTAGAGGCATCATGACCTCCCTCATCACATAGACATGCAGAGGCATGATGACCTCCCTCATCACACGAACATGTGGAGTCCTCAAGGCCTCAATCATAATGTTGACATGAGGAGGCATAAAGACCTTCATAATCACATAGTCATGTAGGGGTTGCAAGACCCCAAGGTTCACATGATACACTTAGAACAGATCAACCCACTAATGTGTAATACATTAGGGATACAGACCTAGGACATACTATATCCTCCCTGCATATAGGAGGATACCCCTAGATTATAATCTCATTGGTAGCAATGGAACTCCACGAGATCAATTGTGGAGAACCAAACAACTTAATGATGTGGATCAAGTGCCCTCGAGACAAGCTCTAAGAAGCATTGCTACTAAACATTCTACTTTATAAAGGTCACATAGCATAACTACTAGGTATACCAATGAACAAGGGGAAGCTTCAAAGTAGCCCTAAAACACCTACACTACCTCTGACCATGGGGGTACACAAAAAAGATCACAACACGTAGAATAAGTCACCTTGATAGACAAGGGAAAGAATACAATACGAGCCTCTTCAAGGGGCCTAATGTTAGAACTCCTCACACGAAGTTAGAAAGGCATGAAACTTTAGTAGCAAGTCAGTTCGATCGCATACGTAGGTTAGAAGAAGAATTGTGCATTGAGAAAGAGCGTGTGGAAACTCTCAAGCAAGAAGAACGAAGAAAGAGGTACCTGCACCTACATGAGAAATGCTTCAAAGAGGAAAGGGCTAAGCACAAAGAGTAAGAAAATAGGCTAGCTCAATTTGATGTACACATAGGTGTTGAGAAATACCAACATGATAGACATGTTGATTCTCATCAGGAGAGAATTAATAGACAAAGAAATGAGTATACTCATAATGCTTTACAACATCAACAACACCTGGACCTTGAAAAAACATAATTCAATGAGGAATAGGCAGGGATGGAAGATCAAGAATAGATATATCTTGAACCTCCATTCATGGTTATGGAGGATGAGTACAGATGCCCAAATAAGAAAAACATAGGATTACCTCCCTTACCACCATGAGTGAACCTTAAAGAACAAGAGATTATTTCTTCAAAGGCATATCATATACTCACTAAGAGAATCAAATCTCTTGAAAAGTAGGACATTGATGGGTAGAAGCTAACATTGAGCAAGATACACAACCAACCTCTATGCCCCTCATTTTTGAGTCCTACATATCCTAGACAATTTGATATGCCTAGGCTAGAAAAGTTTAAGGGAAAGGAAGAAATACAAGAGCACATTACCAAATTCATGAACATGTGCTTCCAAATTGAGCAGAATGATGCCCTAATACTAATAATATTTATTATGGCATTATTAGGTGCAAAAAATCAATGGTTCAATCAACTACCCAAGCACAACATCATCAACTTTGAGCAACTGGTGAATGCATTCCTTTAATGCTTCTCCTTCGGTGCCAAGAAGAAGGTGAACCTACCCGATATGGCCAACTTAATGCAAAATAATGATGAGCCAGTTATGGATTATGGGAATAGGTGGAGGAAAATAATGGTGAAATTACCATTCTCTGTTCCCATAGAAGAGCTCACCCGAATGTTCACAAAGAGCTACATAAAACACATCTCATTGTTATTACAACTATAGCAGTATGAATCATTCAAAGAAGCCTTGGCTCAAGCCAATTTTATTGAGGATATAAAGGTAGATGAAGGAGACCTCAAGCTATGGAATAAGAAGTATAATAATACCAACCATAAAAAAATTCAATAGAAGCAGGTCAATCCTACTCAAGTCAACTAGGTCATTTTAAGTACGCCTTGTAGCAAGTGTGAACACTTAATATTGTTAAGTGGTTATTTAGTGTTTAGGTTAGGTTAGAGTTGTCGGCTAATTTTTTATGTCGGCAAGATGTTTTTTAGATTAAATTCTTCTATTTCCCTTATCCCTCCATTCTCTCCTATATTCCTTCTTCTCCCTTATCCCTCCACCTTCCTTTCCCCTTATTCCTCCAACCTCCCTTCCTTTCCTCTCCGTCGACTTCCTCCCTTCTCCTTTCTTATAAATTAGTGTTTCTATCCTAAGGTTGTTGTTGTATTTGGCTCTGCAAGTTTATTAATTTAATTTGAGTTATTTAGTTAATTTTACTTTTTACCTCCTGGTCCAAATTTAATATTTGGTATCAGAGCACTGGTCGGGCAAGCATGCATGAGCATGAATCTCGAGGTCACACGAGCATGAATATCAAGGGTGATGACACATGGTGAGTCAACTGGGCGAGTTGGGCGAGCATGTTGGGCATGCATCCTGAGGGCGCACTGTGTTCAAGGAGCTGGCAATTAGTTCAAGGAGTTGGCAAAGCTGGGCATGCATTTTGAGGTGACACATGGCAGTGCAGTCGTAGAGTAGACAACTTACGTGGACAGGTAGATCAAGGTGCTGAGGTGGATGCTAAGGTGGCGGTAGTCGACATGTGGCGGGTGCTGACAGAGTGCTGACATGGCAATGGATGTGGCGATCGATGTGGTGCACTGAGGTGGCGAGGCGGTTGAGCATGTGCAATGGAAAAAATTGGTTGGAACACATGGCAGAAGTAGGTTCACCTGAAGCAGACACATGGCGGTCATCGATTGGTCGAGCAAGCATAGCATTGAGGAGCGATTGCCCGAAGGCAATCGATGTTATATGCGCGTGGCCACATATTTGAAGACTAAACAGTCTTCCTCCCACTGAATGTGGGATAAATCCACATTCATTTTTTTTTTTTTAAATTCTGCCCTATGATAGAATAAGGAACCGCCCATTCCTTTCATCTCTAGCCGAAGGGCGTAGCACAGTCGGCTGAGTCTCTGGCTTGCGGAGGAGAGGTCCCGGGGTCGAATCCCGTCGGGGTGAAAGAAACAAAAAGTTTTTTATTTTTTTTGTTTGTAATCGGTGAACGAAGGAATAAAAGGGCGGTCGTCACCACTCTTCTCACCGACACCGCATGGTGTAGTGGCTAGTGGCTACGGGTAGGACGCGGAGGTCCTGAGGTCGAATCCCATCGAGGATTTCGCGACGAGAAAAAAAAAAAAAAGGTTTTTAAATTAAATTTTTCTTATTTGTTTTTAATCAAAGTTTTTTAAAAATTTAATAATTTTTATTTATATTTTTTATTAAGTTTTTTTAAAATAAACTTTTATTTAAAAAAAACTAATTTAAAATATATAAAAAATTGTTAAAATTTTAAGGGCTTTATTAAAACAAATTTTGAAAAATTGTTTAAAAATAAAAGGGTGAAAAGTTTTTTTTAGCATCATTATTGTAACCCAGTGCATGCGATGAAATTTTGGGTAGATGATTTGGTCATCTGGATGCTATTATGCATTGCTCTCTCTGTTGAGAAGAGAGAATCCTGATTCCTTTGACAGGAAAGTCCAGTAGAGTGGACTTCATACTGTGTTTTGTCAGTTGGAAAACCAAGTGATTGCACATCAGAGAAAACCATATTCTGGATATGAGGTGGATTATGAAGATAATATCTTTTGGAAAAGAGTAGTTGAATCCGATACAGTTGAAGCAATACTAGAAGGACAATCAAGTGATAGTTATACTCCTACAGTGCCTGAAGTTGAAACGAGTGAGAGCTATACACCTCGCTCTCCTGATCTAGAACCAGTAGAAGCAGAAGCAGAAGCAGAGGAAAAGGAACCAATGGAGGTGAAACCTACAATTGAAGAACGAGTTGTTCTCAAAAGGCGTCTTGAGCCAGCAGCAATAGCAAAAGAAGTCATTATAATCAGTGACGATGAAGCAGACAACTTCACATTTCTAGTTTTGGGAAATCCTCAAGAAGAAGAATGCCAAATCAATGAGCATTTTAAGAAAGCTAGATTTGATTTAAATCAGTAAATCAGTGATCTATTTTGTACTTTTTTGTACAGTTTGTTTGAAGTTGAAATAAAAGTTGCTTTCTAAAATGGCTTCCAATACTAGTTTACCAATCCCTGAATTCAATGGTGGTGATTATGAGTATTGGTCAATTAAAATGAAAACTCTGTTGATTGGCAAAGGTCTTTGGGATGTAATTGAAGAGGGATATACTAAACCTTTAGCTGCTGAGTGGGTAGTTTTGAGTGGTGCTGATAAAAGGGCTAGAAAAGAAGCACAAAAGAATAATTCTTTTGCCCTTTATCACATTCACGCCACCCTTGATAAAAGTATTTTCCCTAGAATAGATTCTTTTAAAACTGTTGAATCTACTTGGAATGCTTTACAAGAAAGTTATAGGGGTAGTGACCAAATCAAACAAATTAAACTCCAAAACTTGAAAAGAGAGTTTGAAACTCTTAAAATGCAAGAAAATGAAAAGGTTGGTGATTACTACATGTGTGTGAAAGCTGTAGTAGACAAGATTGTCACTTTAGGAGAAGATGTAAAGCCTCAAGTTATAGTGAAGAAAGTGTTGAGAACACTTCTTCCTAAGTGGAATTCAATAGCCATCATTATAGAGGAATTTAAAGACCTAACTTCTCTGTATTTTGAAACTCTCATTGGCTCACTTCTCCCACATGAGGAGAGATTACATCCATATCCTTCCACAAGTTATGGAGGAGATGATAAAGCCTTTGCTTCTCAAGAAGGCAGAGGTAGAGGTCGTGGTAGAGGAAAGTCTAGAGGAAGAGGCAAAAATAATCAGAGAGGTGGAACTCCTAACATAGGAGGAAATCAGAACAGATGAGGATTATCAAACAATAGTGAACAACAGTAAAATAGAGGTGGATAGCAAAATAGAGGGAAAAAATCAGGAAAAGGTAAAGGAGGAGATAAATCAAAACAATCTTACTACAATTATGGCAAACTTGGACATTATGCTCGTGACTGTTGGACTAAGACTTCACAGGGAGCTAGTAGCAGCCAGAGCAGTCAGTTTGGAAACTTTGGAGAAGAGGAAGAGGCCACAAATCTCTTTCTCTCATATGGTCAAGCAGATCAAAACATGAATGATACATGGATCTTGGACACTGAGTGTTCAAACCATATGAGTGGCAAAGAAGAGCTCTTTGCTACTCTAAACTCCTCCTACAAATCCAGCATCAAATTGGAAGATGACAAATCATTGGCAGTCAAAGGTATTAGAGCTATGGAAGTTCCAACTAAATAAGGAGTTAAACAAGTAAGTGATATCTATTATACACCCCATCTCCAACATAATATTTTAAGTGTTGGACAAATGTTAGAAAAGAACTACAAGTTGCTTTTTGATGAGGGTAAATGCACTATTTTTGATAAAAATAACAATAATAGAATCATTACTCAAGTGCCAATGTCAAAGAATAGATTGTTTCCTTTAAAGTTTGGTCAGCCAGGGGAGATAAGTTAGCAAGTGTTGCTATTTCCAATCCAAGTGTTCTATGGCACTTGCGATATGGCCATTTGAATTCTGCTAGTTTGAAAATGCTAACTTCCCAAGCCATGGTCACTAGACTTCCTAAAGTTTAGGATGGTAAAGAAGTCTGTGAAGGGTGTGCTCTTGGAAAGCATGCCAGATCAAAGTTTCCTCATGGACAAGCATGGCGGGCTAGCTATCCACTCTAGCTAGTGCATACCGACATCTGTGGTCCGATGCAGACACAGATTCTAGGTAACAACTCTTAATTTCTACTCTTTATTGATGATTATACTAGAATGTGCTAGATATATTTTTTGAAACATAAGGATGAATCATATGAATGTTTTCTCGATTTCAAAACAAGAGTTGAAAGTGAAAGTGGACATTTTGTAAAATGTCTACGATCAAATAGGGGAGGAGAATATTCCTCTAATGAGTTTGTGAATTTCTATAAGCAACATGGCATTAAGAGGCAGTTCACTGCTGCCTACACTCCACAACAGAATGGTGTAATAGATAGGAAGAATCGCACCATTGTGGAGATGGCAAGATCTATGCTTCAGACAAAGCATTTGAATAATTCATATTGGGCAGATGCATCTAGGACCAGTGTATATATCTTGAACATAAGTCCTACTTCAAGTTTGAAAGGACAAAAACCTTACCAAGCATGGTATGGTAAAAATCCAAATGTTAAGAATTTTAGAGTGTTTGGCTCGCTGGCCTATTCTCACATTCTTGATGATCTTAGAAAGAAGCTCGATCCAAAGAGTTAGGCATGTATCTTTGTAGGATACTATGATAATACAAAATCTTACAGAATTTATAATCCCTAGACTAGAAAGCTTGTGATTTCCAAGGATGTAATTTTTGATGAAGGGGGAGAATGGGGTAAGCCCCAAATATTCAGTGATGTTGAATCCAATGATGTAGTTTCTCAGTAGGTGCAACCACAGACACCACAAAAAGGAAAGCAGTCTCCTCCAACAAGTCCAAGTTCATATTTTGATTCCTCTTCTTCACCAAGTCCTTCTCCATAGCGATCTATACGTTCCTCACCAATGGAAATTGATTCTCCATCCAAAGGTAATAGAAATCTATAGTATCATCCATCATCTCAGATGTTGGATAAATTTTTTTCCAGAAGATACACTAGGAGTCAAGCTAGTGAAATGGATTCTGTTTTACACAGATTAGAAAGTATGCACTTGTATGGTGATGATGTCTCCCAGTAGGAACCTAGGGGAGATCAAGTTAACTATGCTTTGTTAACTAGTGCACAACTTGAACCTTCTAGTTATGAGAAGGCATGTACTCAGAAAATTTGGCAAGATGCCATGAAAGAGGAGATAACCTCTATAAAAAACAACGACACTTGGGAGTTGGTTAAGCTTCCTAAAGGCAAGAAATGTGTTGGATGTAAGTGGGTCTACAAGACCAAGTTTAATGTTTATGGTAGCATTGAAAGGCACAAGGCGAGACTAGTTGCAAAGGGATTCACTCATAAATATGGAGTTGACTATGAAGATACTTTTTCTCCTATAGCCAGACAGGAGACTATTAGAATAGATCTTGCCTTAGCTGCAAATAAGGGATGGAAATTCCAACACATGGATGTGAAAAGTGCATTTCTAAATGGTTAATTGATAGAAGAAGTGTATTTTGAGCAACCACAAGGATTTGAGGAAAAATACAAGGAACATCTTGTTTACAAATTGAAGAAGGCACTTTATGGCCTCAAGCAGGCACCGCGAGCTTGGTACTCACGCATTGATGGGTACTTCAAAGAATTTGGGTTCACCAGAAGTAGAAATGAACCCACTCTTTACTACCTATAGCAAGGAAATGACATCCTCATAGTTTGTTTGTATGTGGATGATCTCATATTCATGGGTAGTAATGAAAAAATGAATATGAAGTTTAAAAACTCCATGAGGGAGTAGTTTGAGATGAAGGATCTTAGCTTAATGCACTACTTCCTTGGAATGGAGGTTCATCAGTCATATACAGGGATATTCATCTGTCAACATAAGTATGTTCGGGACATGCTTAAGAAGTTTACTATGGAGCATTGCAAACCAGTTGCAACTCCAGTTGGACATGGGATCCAATTAAGCAAAGATGATGGAGCATCAAAAGTTGACGTGATCACTTTCAGAAGCATGGTTGGGAGTTTGATGTTTCTCGCCAACACCAGACCTGATATTCAGTATGTTGTTTCTCTCGTCTCTCGATTTATGTCTAACCCTTCTGATTTGCATTTGCAGGCAGCTAATAGAATTCTTAGATATGTAAAAGGTACATGGGATTTTGGAATCCACTACCAAAAATGTAACACTATCAAGCTTGTAGGCTTCAGTGATAGTGATTGGGGTAGCAACATTGATGACAAAAAATCAACCTCAGGGAACTATTTTAGTCTGGGTTTAGGACTAATAACTTGGAGTTCTAAGAAGCAGACAATAGTAGCACTATCTTCAATAGAAGCTGAGTATATAGCAGTCACTCATGCTAGTACTCAAGCTCTATGGCTACGAAAGGTATTAGAAGAACTTGGAGAGCAGCAAAGTGGTCCAACAAGGTTATTTTGTGACAACATTAGTGCCATTCAGTTGGCATATAATCCTATCCACCATAGTAGATCCAAGCATTTTGATATGAAGTACCACTTCATCAGAGATATGGTGGAAACTGAAACTGTTGAGCTTCACTATTGCCCCACTTTGGAGAATGTTGTGGACATCTTCACCAAGGCGTCGGCTAAAGCTCAATTTGTAAAGCTGAGAGACTGTATTGTCAGACCTCTCAAATTTAAGGGGGAGAATGTAGCAAGTGTGAACACTTAATATTGTTAAGTGGTTATTTAGTGTTTAGGTTAGGTTAGAATTGTCGGCTAATTGTTTATGTCGACAAGATGTTTTTTAGATTAAATTCTTCTATTTCCCTTATCCCTCCATTCTCTCCTATATTCCTTCTTCTCCTTATCCCTCCACATTCCTTTCCTCTCAGCTGACTTCCTTCATTCTCCTTTCTTATAAATTAGTGTCTCTATCCTAAGGTTGTTGTTGTTGTATTTGGCTCTACAAGTTTATTAATTTAATTTGAGTTATTTATTTAATTTTACTTTTTACCTCCTGGTCCAAATTTAATACGCCTAAGGGAGGTAATGGCCAGTAACTATAAAACTATCAAGCTCACCCCCCATTAGCTAATTACAATCTAAAGAACAACCAGGGCTAAAACTAGGAGAATAAACCACCTCGCTATTACATGCCTCTATCTGAATTGATGCAATTGATATTTAATCATTTGAACGAGTCACAGAGAATCATATTTCTTGATGCACAAATTCTTGACCCTAATCATTCCAAGCCCAAGGGATATAGGGAAGATCAATACTATCCATATCATAGAATACAAGGGCATGACATCAAAACATGTATTGGATTCAAGAATGTTGTGTAAAACATGATTGAGAAGGGAGAGCTAAAATTTGACAACATACTAGCTCTCGATAATAGATATATGGGTATATTCAGGAACCCATTACCAAATCATGAGGTCCCTAGAGATTAGGGTGCCCAATTCAACCAGATTCAAATTGAGGGATGCATCAAAATGGTTGATATAGTTAATGTGGAAACTAATATTAAGTGATATGGTCAACCCCATCCTCCAGTGGCTCCTATTCATATCTCAGCTGCACCTCAGTAGAGATAGGTACAAAAAAATCATCTAGGTCCACCAGTATGACCTATGGTAACTGTCTGGAGTAGACTGGAACAAAATATACAAATGGATTTGACCAAGTTGTCAATTTATGAGCTCATAAAATAATATCCTAGGCATAGGGAGACTTTGATGGATATTTTGAGATCAATCAAGCTCCAACCCCAAAACACAGATGTGTTCACAACTTTGTGAGGCAAGTGCAACAGTGCTAAGATCCTATGATCTATTTTTATGATCATAAAATTAAGGTAGTTCCTACTATCCTAGCAAACCTACATCTACATATCATCAATCAAATATATATCATTCAATAAGGTTCTAATTGATATGAGCTCATCGATCAACATTATCACTACAAATTCTATACGGCACCTGAAGATCCCTACATCCAACATTATCCTAACCTCATACATGTTAAATACTTTCAATGATGCACTATGCTCTATAGTGGGTATAGTCATTCTACCTATTCAAGTAGTAAAAAGACCATCCCAATGATGTTTCATGTGTTAGAAGGAGCAATGCAATATAACATCCTCCTAGGGCATCCTTGGATAAGGGACATGTAGTGCATTCCCTCAATATTGCACCAATGCATCAAGTATGTTCATGAGGGATAAGTTCATGTGGTTCCATCCGATGAAGAGCCATTTAAATACGTGCATCAGGTTGACTTGCTAGGAGACTTTTTCCTTCCATAAACACATCTCTACATAAGACCTTCATCCTCGACCATGTAGCCAAAAAATAAGAGCAAATTAGTGTGAGGTGACCCATCCACATCCACACCACCTATTTCACCTAAGATTACTGGTGCTTCTAAAAATCCTTCAAAATCTAAAACCAAAGATAATCAAAAGTTGAAAGCATGCCTAGTGGAGGAAAGACCTAAGGAACTTCCAACTATAGCAGCTATAGAAATTCTAAATCCCATGGAGGAAGAAGATTCCCAGGACATAGCCAAGGAGGTACCTCAACCTTCCTCGCCTGCTTCATCAACAACATAATTTTCATCGTAGGTGATAGTTCACTTGGCCAACATAGGGTTAGGTGAATATCTTGTGCACTTTCATACCTATTATTGAGTCTACACAAGACATGGTATGGCCAAGAGTCCCAAATCTACTAGTAGGGATAGTAGTTCCATTAGATGTTCCCCCTAATCAAACCAACTTCATCTATGCTGGTTTGGACTATGTCCATACTGATTTTGATATTGAAGAGGATGAGGATGAACCATTCACCACAAATATTCATTACTTGTCAAATCCTAAGTTTTCTCTAAGGTACTTTGAGCAGTTTCATTAGCATGGCTATGGCTTAGGCCTGTATAAGCAAGGGTGTCGACTTCCATTCTAGATGTAGTACTAATTAATAACTGATAGGTGTGGTCTGGGGTATCAAATATAGATCCACGATGATTCTTTGGTAGTATCCCTAGACATGTTAAGATTAGGGTTTAGGGAGGATGTTTACTAGAATCCCTAACAACCCCCTAACAAAAACTATTTAGGTTACGAATGGGTGTTTATGATCAATATCAAACAACTCGATGAGTATCAACTTGATTTCTCTCCTAAAGCATACCTGTCAGGAATCATATTGTGTGAGGATGAGCTAACTCATGGATATGAGCAAGAAGAATATGAGTATGTCTCAAGTGAGGATGAAGAGGAAGTGGGCCTGGACCATCATGAGCCTCAATATCTATAAAACCTCACTTGGTATGGCCATGTACAGAGTAGATTAATTTTTGATGAGAGTGGCTATGATTCAGTGGATTCAAATGATACAGCCTTCATAATACATGCACAAAAAATGGTAGGACCAATAGTAAATGCCAATGGGTTCTTCATAAGTGATGATGATTATGATTATGAGATTGAGATGGCCTATCTTGGGCATCAACAGGTAAGCCACTACTTGATTCTAGTAGGTAGAAATAAGGGTTTCTTCATAAGAAATGATGACTTTGAGGATGAGACCGAGATGACTTATCTTGGGCCTCATAATTTACATCAAGTCAATCAATTTGTTGAGATAGAGGTGATACTTCATGCCCTAGATCCTAATATCTGCTTCCTAGGAAGACCACCAAATCCAAACATTATCTATCGCATGGTATTCCTAGATCTACCAACATTTAGAGAGTTGTTGTAGCCTAACAATCCCATCATATCATCTATTCATAGACCAAATCCTGAGATCCCTATACCCCTAGAGCCACATCTTGGGTATGGAAGGTAGATCATTAATGAGGAGTTTCACCCACATGGTCCTAGAGATTTTATCCCATCCATCAATATGATCTCCATTGATTTGACCACTCCACTTCACAACCCAATAAATCCTTAACAATAAATGTGTCTTAACTTAGATACTATTTATTGGGATCACATTGATTCACCTCTAGAGCCTTAATATTTCTTCCCTAATGAAGAGATGCTACAACCATTTCATTTTACACGAGGATGCAAACATGATGTATATCATGCTGGTCTTGATTCTGATTTAGTTAGACCTATAAATCTAGCATATGATATCCACTTAATACACAATACTCACCAGCTTGAGGAGGGGTCACATATGGAAATAGAGGAGAATTTCAAAGTGGACATAAGTGATGACCCTTTTAGTCCAAAGAAATTAAAGTTTAGAGAAATTTTATCTCCAGAATAATAGGCCATCATCATTCCTCTATTGAAAGAGAGACCAAATCTATTTTCTTGGACCTACAAAGATATACCAAGACTCGATCTGAAATTGGTTTTCCACAACCTTTCGCTAGACACCACGAAGAAATCAATTGAGAAAAAGCTCAAAAATATGCATCTAACCATTGCTTTGATGGTTAAGAATGAGTTGCAAAAACTGTTGGATGTAGTCTTTATTATTATCATTGACTATTCAAAATGGGTATCAAACATGGTGCTTGTAGGAAAACCTAATGTAAGAATCTAAATTTGCATAAATTTTGGGGATCTCAATAAGGCAACCCCCAAGGATTCATTCTTTTTGCCAAACATAAATGCTTTTATAGACACAACTGTAGGTCATGATATGCTCTCCCTAATAGGTGGTTTTTCTAGTTATAATCAGATTCATATTAAACCTAAAGACTAGCATAAAACCATATTCACCACTCCATGGGAAACATTTTGTTACAAAGTAATGCCATTTGGTCTTAAAAATGTTGGTGCCACATATCAGCGGGCTATGACATACATTTTCCATGACTACATGCATAATATATTAGAAGACTACATCGATGACTTACTGGTCAAGTCATTGCTATCTGAAGAGCATTATGAGACCCTTAGAAAGGTCTTCAGTCACCTAATTGAGCACAATATCAAGTTGAATTCCAAGAAATGCATCTTTGGTGTAACTTTTGGAAAACTCTTGGGATTCATCATTTCCAAATGAGGCATCAAAGTAAACCTAGCAAAGGTAAAATATATCCTGGAAATGGCCCTGCCCACTAACATAAAGGAGTTAAGAATATTATAGGGTAAAGTAGCATCCATAAAGTGATTCATCACACAACTATCAAACAAATATTGACCCATGAATTGACTGCTACACAAGGGGGTCCCATTCTAGTGGGATGAATAATGTTAGAAAGCCTTTGCTGAAATCAAGAAGTACCTAGCAATGTTCCTAGTTCTAGCTCCACCAAGATCCAATGTGCCATTCTTGCTATATATATCCACTATCAATTTTGCTTTGGGCACCATGTTGGCTCAAAAGAATGCACAAGATAAATAACAAGCGATATATTACATCATTTGCACCTTGGTGAGCTACAATAAAGGATATGCATACGTAGAAAATTTGTGCCTAGAAGTGGTCTTTGTAACTAAGAAATTACACCACTACATGCTGATCCATATGATGTATGTAATATCCAAACAAAATCCTTTGCAGTATATGATGAGCAAGACATATCATAATAAACGTACTACAAAGTGGATCATGCTATTGATAAATTTGACTTGGAATTCATAAGTCAAAATTCCATCAAGGGACAAGTCATAGTTGATTAGCTGGCTGAGGTACATATTTAGAATAGTAGACCCCTCACCATAGAACTTCTTGATGATGCAGTCTTCACGTTATCAGAAACACCCAAACCTAAAGAACCTATAAATGAAGCTAACATGACTTTGTTCTTAAATGGTTTGAAATGTGAGCAAGGAGGCAATGCAGGGATTATCTTTTTCATGCCATAAGGATTTCTACTGCCCTTGTCATTTAAGCTAAACTTCCCTTGTACTAATAACAACATTGAATACAAGGCCCTAATATCAGGTCTCAAAATAGCCATCACTATTAAAATAAAGAGGCTAAACATATTTGGTGACTCCCTCCTCATAGTCAACCAATTCAAGGGACTATTTCAATGCAAGGATCCAATCCTAAAAGCTCACAAGAATATTTTTGACACCTATCTAGCCCAACTAGAATGGTATGACATTGAGGTAATCCCTCATTCATCAAATAGATTTGCAAACACCATGGCATATTTGGGATCCTTGATCCCTCAAAATCCATCTATTGATGTCACTACCATTAATGTAAAAACATTCTTGCACTCAACGATGTAGCATGAGGCTTTTGATAACAAAGAATCAGTTAACATGATTCATATAGAGGTAGACCATGACTAGTTATGTAAAGCCAAAGACTTTTTAAATAAGGCACCTTTGGGATCCTTTATCTCGTAGGGTCCAATGAATAATGGTATCATTATTCACCACAAGGTTGTTTCTCAATATATATTTGTGTAAATCCAATTGTAGGAGGAGCAAGTCATCTTATCTGTTGAGGCTGTAGCCTATCAGGATTGGCTATCCCAGTTAAAACATTTCCTGAGGCTTGGAATTGTCCCACATGGACAATCACATGCCAAAATATGAGCATTCAAGAAAAAAGTGACAAGATATGTCATCTTGCTAGGAGTCATATTATATCATCAAAACTAATATGGAGTCCTCCTTAGTTGCTTAGAGCCCCAAGAATTAGCTTGGGCAATTTTTCAAGCTCATGATGGTACATGTGATGGCCACTTCAATGGCATGGCCATTGTCAAGCGCATCCTTTGAATGGGCTATTACTAGCCCACCATGGAGAAGTATTGCTATGAGTATGTCAGGAAATATGTTAAATTTTAACATCATGCAAATCTAATGCACTTGCCATCTCAAGCCTTATAGCCCATTCAGGCAGCTTGGCCTTTTTCTCAATGGGGTTTCAATATGATCAAAAATATTTCTTCCTCATATTTAGGTCAACACATGTTCATCTTAATGGCCACTATGTACTTCACCAAATGGGTGGAAGCGGTCCCCTTAACATTGACAATCGAACCTCAGATTATGGAGTTCATACTTCACAATATCATCTATCATTTTGGGGTCCCCTTCAAGATAATCTTGGATAATGTTCTATCATTCAAAAACAAAAATATGTAAGCCTTAAAAATAAAAAACAACATTCAACATAGTTTTGCGACACCATACTATTCATAGGAAAATGGGCAAGTAGAAGACTCAAACAAAATTATAGTAGCCATATTAAAGAAGATAGTGAAAGAGAATCATAAGGATTGGCATCTATAATTATCCCTTGCATTATGGGCTTATAGGACTAGTGTATGGATGCCCACTGGAACAAAACCATTTTTGCTTGTATATGGCACTGAGGCCATTATGCCCTTAGAGTTGTAAATTCCAAAATTATGCATCACATTGAAATATTTCATCAATGATGACACTATACGACAAGCTCACTTGGATTAGTTGACCCTTATATATGAACATTGCATCAATGCTCTTGATCATGTTCGTGTTTACTGGGATCTTCTAACACAATATTATAACAATAAATTCCACCTGAGAGACTTTAAGTTTTGTATCTTGTGCTTAAAGAAAACCAATAGAACTCAAATCTGCCCATGCACCTACGAGACAAATTTATAGCCAATTGGATAGGTCCCTACATCATATATGAGAATATTGGACCTAGGGCATATCGCCTAATATATCTAGAAGGTGTTGAGGATCCAAAGCCTCTCAAAATTATTCATCTAAGGGTGTTTCACACATAAACCAAAAAAATCTCAAAAACATCCAAATAAATTTCAAAATCACAAAAACAATAGAAAATCGTAAAAATTAAAAGGCTCCAAAGACATCTTAAAGCCCTTTGGTCAATTCACAAAAGGATCCAAAGGCATCTTAAATCTCTTTGGTCAAATCACAAAAGGATCCAAAGGCATCTTAAAGCCCTTTGGTCAAATCACAAAGGGATCCAAAGGCATATTAAATCCCTTTTGTCAAATTACGAAAAGCCCTAAAGATATCTTAAAGCCCTTTGGTCAAACCACAAAAGGCCCCAAAGGCATCTTAAATCCATTTGGTTAACTCACAAAAGAACCCAAAGGCACCATAAGCCCTTTGGTCAACGAAAAAACATAAAAGCACAAAAATAACTTAAAATCAAAAAGTTTAAAAAAACATGTAGAATAATCAAAACTCAAAAATAATTGAAAGCATAAAAAATACAAAAACATTTGCATTATGCATCAACACTTGCATCCATATAGTTGCATTGCATTAGGCATTTTGCATCCATTGTATTTAAATTAGGTAGGTTGTGTTCACAATATTACAAATATCACCATGTTTATACCTCAATCATGCATCTTCAAAATCCATCAAAATTCATAACCCATGTGTGTAATTGTGTTTGTCAACACAACCCCTCCTGTTGCTATAAGAAATATACTAGGGTTTTTTGGTCACTCAGCCATACCTAGTGGTTTTATCAAACTTTGCAAAAAGTTGTCTTTGCTTTTAATAGGTGAGGTTTGATTTTTATAGCACTTGGTATATCTCAAAATCCTATCACTAATCAAAACACTAAAATCCTAGTTGAAACAAGGGAATATGAATTCTGCAAAGTGGTATTTGGTATCCTTAAGTGAAAATTTAATCTTGCTCATCCCCCTATGCACTGGTTTGGAAATGTTGAGAATTGGCAAAAGGACAAGTTCCCCCTACCTAGAGAAATCACTTGTTTTAATTTAAAAAAGCAAAATCCTAAACAAAGAAAAATTCAAAAACAAAATAAATAGTGATTATCATAACTACATAAATGCCTTGCTTAAAAGAAAATAAAAAATCAAAATAAATAGTGCTTTTCATCACTAAGCATGAGCAAGTATCCAAAATAAATATGAAGAAAATAAGGGAGTATTGAACTTGAATCCTTGGAGTTCTCAGCATTAACGAATCATAAGGTGAACCTTACGTACGATGATATGTCTGTCACATCAGCATCTTGATTTTGTAAAGACCAATGTTTGCATGTGGAAGAGATAGCTTTAGGTATCCTGTATCTCCTAGTGGTCTAATCCAACTGAGTCTAACTTAGGATCAAGATGAACATTTGAGGATCCCCAATACAATAATGGGCTACATGAATCCTACTTGGAACTAGGGTATGATTATGTTTTATCTAACACATTCATTTGTACACATAAGGATAATGAGTATCTAGGTATTCATAACAAGAAATTTATTCTTCAGAAGCTCATTATGATCAATATACAATTTTTTATGGAGCAACTAGGGTGTGTGAGTCTCATGGAAAACCTCAAAAATCCTCTAATAGCAACAAGTCATATCATCAATCACATCATAAAATTTCTTTAGGAGGTCTTGTTTGTTAAAAGGTGTACATGAGATAGTATAGATACCATATGGATGTCAGCAATGACATTTATATGGCCATTGACTATTTTGGGTATATATTTTAAATTACAAAAGCTATAAAGAAAGTACATACATATCACATCATATCATCTAAGACTTAGATGTTTAAATATTAATTATTATGATAATATTTATTATTCATTCATGATTTTTATACATTCTATGGTGTCATCCATTATATTTTTAGAACTCATATCACATTTATTCCTTATATTTTGAGTGATTAAATCATACAGGTTCATTCACATTAGATCATCATCATATTGCATTAAACATATGGTATTCACCATATCATAACCACATAAGTTAGATGCATATAATAAAATTAAAATTAAACATACATTTAGCAATAAGTACTGCATCCATATAGGCATCCATCATCATAATGCATCTATACATCTATCATCTAGATAAATGCATATCAATATATCACATCATGTAGCACAAAATCATAAATACTACATCACATAAACATAAAATTAAAAACATATAAATACACATAATGAGTCTCAAAGTGTAGATATCATATATATATATATATATGTGTGTGTGTGTGTGTGTGTGTGTGTGTGTGTGTGTGTGTCAAATAAGTACATAAGGGTATCAAATTGTTTGTAGGCTACAACTATGTAGGTCATCCGACCTTACACTCAAAAATAAATCCAAATCAATAAAGTCATCAAGCTGGTCCTACATCACCCATCTTTCCTCTGCCCTTGGATCTATCCTTGTGAGAACGATGGAATCTAGTCCTCATAGTCCTATCTATATGGTTCCTGTTCCTCTGGTTAGGTCATACTAAATACTGTCATGATGTACTTCATGTACTCTACTGTGACCCCCTTATTGTAGGTCTCTCCCAAGGAATGATACCTAGCATCGATATCTACATTTGTAGAGATGCAATATGGACAGTGTCTCTAGTGATCTAAGTATTAAACTCCTCCAATACACCCATAGGTGCCTAACCTCTACACATGGATACAAAATTATAGGCATATATGCAATAGGAGTAGTTGACACAATTTATCTCTAGGCACCATCCCTCTCGAGCATGAGCTTGTCTTTCCTGGTATATGATGAGTCTATCTAAGTTTGGAGAGTGGTCCTCTCCTTTTCAAAGACCCTGACTTATGCCTGAAGCATGGTAATGGTAGAATCCCTCTATAGAATCTATATCTTAGCTGACTAAAGCTTATACTCCATGTGATGTAGCTAATCTTGAAGAGGGGAATCCTACTCCTCGGGAGCTAACTCCTCCTCCTCCTCAGGGGAAACCTACTCCTCTACCACATGCTACTATAATTACCCCCAGTACTCTATTCAAGCCTACACTCAATCCCTATTAGGATCCTCAGCATATACCCCATCCATATACCATCCCAAGCAGTCGCCACCATGCCAAAATCATGTAACCCACCACCAAGTATACACCTCAGTAACCTTGACATCAAAACTGCTCACATCAACTATAGTAGGGTCATCCTCCCTTGAGACTATTGTAACCTGAGGTAGTGGAATGTTCTTCTCTATAGTAATCCTGTTAGGATCCCACATCCTAAAATTACTTATTAATTATTATTTATTACTTTAATTATATATTTTATTATTATTGAAAAGTCATGATTGAAAGGTCATGGTTGAAAAGTCATGATTGAAAAGTTATGATTGAAGAGTCATGATTGAAAATTCATGATTAAAAGGGCATGATTGAAAAAGTCTCTATATATATGATATGAGAGGAATCCATAACAAATCATCCATAAAGAATAATATATAATTGTTTATTGAATGCATTGGATGGACCTTCCTACCAGTGAAACAGTGATTCTTTATAAAAGTGATTATTTTAATTTAGATGCTATATTAATTATTTATTTATTAAAATTGTTCTAGAACCTTTAGGTTTCTACCATTTGGTATCAGAACCATGTGGGACCTAGCCATGTGGTAATTGCTCAAGTATATTTGTCAAAACACTATTGTGCATGAGTATGAAATTCAATTTAAGGATTCCACCAAACACAACATAGGGTAGGGTGAAGCATTTCTCATATATTGCTTCATCAAAGGATTGAAAGAAGAAATTAAAATATAGGTGAAAAATTTCAAACCCTATACCATTATGTAAACCATCATATTGAACCTATTAGCTTAAATGCTCAACTTGGAATAATATCGAAGAACCAAATTACAAAACCACCTATATGGGAATCACAAAATACTCACAAAACCCAAAAAATTACCCCTCTTACCCATTAAACGTATTAACCCCACAAAAATGAAGGCACAATGATAAAATAACATTTTTTTCATTGAGATGAGAAATGTGTTCATAATCATCAATGTATTACACCTGCACTATATATTTTAGATGAAACTATTCCTTATAGTTCTCCCAACGACGAAAATGAGATTGAGATAGACATAGTTATAGATACACCTAAATATATCACTAAATATGGCAATGATGACGAAGGTAAGAAATATGAGGAAGCCAAAAAAGATAAGAAATAGGAGGAATATGTGGAAAAAAAGGATAATGAGCAAGATATACCCGAAATACTTGATCCCAACAATATAAAAAATAGGGTTGATATACTGGAAGTGATTGATGCACTAAGCAAGGATGAGGTAGACATACCCAAAGTGATCAATGCTAGCTATAAATGTACTCTAAAAGACCTACACACACCTTCCTCCCCAATAGTGAGTTCTCACAATATGACCAAACCTATTAAAAACCAACACAGAGTGACTACACACTCCTCCATTGGATTTACCAAGGAACCACAAAATGATATGAAAGTGTTACCATCACTTTTGATGCATCATTCTGAAGTTTTTGAGGAACCCCAATGGTTGCCCTCCCATCATAATCATGATTCTCCTAAGAAATATTCTACTATTTTTCTTGGAAACCCATCACTAACACTTCGACCTTCAAGATATCTCTGCCTTCGAAAAAGTGACATTAAGATAGTACAATAACTAGCACAAATATAACTAGGAAAACAAGCAACGAAGCTCCTTACTTTGAGCTTTGAGGATAAAACTATTTTTAAGGAGGGTGGCATGTTAGGATCCCACATCCTAACATTACTTATTAATTATTATTTATTACTTTAATTATATATTTCATTATTATTGAAAAGTCATGGTTGAAAAGTCATGGTTGAAAAGTCATGATTGAAAAGTCATGATTGAAGAGTCATGATTGAAAATTCATGATTGAAAGGTCATGATTTAAAAATTCTATATATATGATATGAGAGGAATCCATATCAAATCGTCCATGAAGAAGAATATATAATTGTTTATTTAATGCTTTGGAGGGACCTTCCTACCAGTGAAACAATGATTCTTTATAAAAGTGATTCTTTTAATTTGGATGCTATATTAATTATTTCTTTATTAAAATTATGCTAGAACCTCCAGGGTTCTACCAAATCCATCTATAAAAAACTAACTCGAGAGGAACATCATGTTGTATGCCAAACTATCAGAGCACCCAGGAATAGTAGAAGAACTCCCTGATGTCATCCTTGCAGTCAATAAACCATTAGTCTAAAGGCTTCTTTATAAAACATTTTTACCACCATCGGTGCATCATCCTTGATGCTCCCTATTATAAAGTGTGAAACCTTGGTCAACTTATAAAATACTATCAGGAGTACATCATGCTCATACCTATTCTTAGTTAAACCCACAATAAAATCCTTAGAAATTACCTACCATTTCTACATAGATATATCATGTGGATACAATTTACCTGCTAGGTGTTGATGATTTGCCTTAACCTTCTAGAATTATAAATATCTCACAATGTAACTAGTGATATCTTGGTTTATTTTGAACCAACAGAAGGTCTTTTTCATGTTTTCCCTCATTTTGACCCTCTTATATGAGCATAATAGGGAGAATTATGTGCCTCTTGTATAATCAATATCCTTAGATCACCAGTTTTGGGTATAACTACTCTATCCTTCAATCATAAAAGTCCATATTTTAGGTTGAAACCCTTATTCTCTTTATGATTTCTCTTATTTTTATCCTATATTTCTTTGCAATACAGGTCTTGATGCTGCATTTCCCTAATTTTATCCATCAAGTCTATATGACTCTAGGTTAGTGAATCTATGTATCTTCTCGTACTCAAGGCATATACAAAATTATTTTGTTTCCCTTTGATATACTCAATACCAAAGTTATACTCAGTTAAGAACTCTATCCATCTTCTCTATCTTGTGTTTATCATAGGTTGAGTAAAAATATACCTTAGACTTTGATGGTCTATCCTTAGCTCAAATGGTTTTCCCAACAAATAATGTCTCTATACCTTTAGATCATGCACAAATGCTACCAATTCTAGGTCATGCATAGCATAATTTACCTTACGCTTCTTGAGTTTTCAAAACTCATAGGCTATTGTAGCCTCTTCCTAGGACAAAGCCCCACCCAAACCTTCTGAGGATGCATCTATACATATGGTAAAATTCCCAAGAGGTTCTAATATATTGATAATTGGTGTGATATTTAACTTATTCTTTAGAGCCCCAAATGCATCCTGACACCTATCCATCCATTTTAACTCTTTCCATTTTCTCTAAAGGTTTGTGATTGAATAGGTAACCATAGGATAATCTTTCATAAAACACCTATAATAGCCTCAATTTGCTTTGGGTCCATGAAATTTTTTTCGATCGAGATGATGTGTCCCAAAAATTGTAGCTATGAGGTATAAAACTCACACTTGGACACTTTTCCATATAGTTGGTTTTTCCTCAACACCTCCAACAATAACCTTAGGTGATGGTCATGTTAATATTTGGTGCAAGAATATATTAAGATATCATCTAAGAATATCAAGACAAACTGATCTAGATACTTTTGAAACACATTTTTCATCAAATTTATAAAAGTTGTTGGTGCATTCATTGGCCCAAATGGAAATACTATGAACTCATAGTGTCTATATCATATCTTAAAGGTTGTATTATGAGTATCCTCTTCTCAAATCCTTAATTTATGGTATCTAGATCTTAGATTTATTTTTAAAAATACGATAGCATCATTTAGTTGATCGAAGAGGTCATTAATCCTTATCAAATGAAACCTATTGTTAATGGTTACCTTATTCAACATTCTATAATATACGAATAATATCAAGTAACTATATTTATTTCACAAATAATACCGTAGCACCCAAAGGTGACACACTAGGTTTGATTAAACCCTTTTTTAGCAAGTCTTGAAGTTGCACCTTCAGTTCTTGCAACTCAATCAGGGTCATTATGTAAGGTGTCCTTGAAATGGGTTCAACCCCTAACATTAACTCAATAGTGAAGTCAACTTCCTATCGGGTGGTATATCTAGAAGATATTTAGGGAATACATACCAAAATTCTTGTAGAACCAAATGTTTCTTAAATACTTCTTCATCCCCATTTTCTCTATTTTTTCCACTGATCTTCACTGGATACAACATACTACCTATTTTAATGGCTTTATTTAATTACATAACTAAAAATAACTAAGGCTGAAAATAACCTTACCTAATTTGAACTCTTACTCTCCTCTTATCATTTTCAATGTATTGCATCCACATATCTTGAAAGTTGATTAAGGATCCATGAGTCTTCAACCAATCCATCCCTAGGATAATATCAAAAGCATGAAGTGGTGTCACATATAATTTCCATATAGTAGACCCATTGGGTAAGGTTATATTGGTTGTAGGGAAACATTGATCCACTAGGTGGGTCTGTTTAGAACCATACTTGACTATCCACCCTTATGCCAAAAATCTTGGTCTTTTCAACATATCCCCAATAATACTAGTGGAAGTAAAACTATCTATAGTTCCACTATTTATTAAAATTTTAACATCCCTATTAAACAACTTACAATCCAATAGCATTGGTGTTGCTTGTCCATCCTAATGTTGAATCTCGATAGCTACATAAACTTGGTTTACCTAATCCTCTACTTTATTACTTTATTGTATCCATCGAGGGAATATTTTGGCATAAAGAGGACCTCCACATGTGTAGCAACCAGACCTGGGTGGTTGGGTTCTTGATTTTTTATTGACTTGGGTTTCTTACTTTATTTCCCTTTATTATTTCTAATTCCATGTTCATCCAACCTTTCTAGCATTATATGTTGATAATCCATATGATCTTGCAACGATCTAAAAATGGAGGTAAGTTGCTTTAATTCCTCTTGTATTCTTTAAAATAAGAAGGTAGTGTCTTTGATGCTCCTTTTAAAATCCCTTGTCCTACCAATTTCCTTGCTAGATCTCTCTAATATTCCTTACCATGATTCTTAGTTTTTTCTAATTTTCTTGATGACTGTACTGCAACATCATTTTGTAACACTAGTCACATCCTCTTGGAAGACCTCAATATAGTTGCCATATCCTATCCACACAAAAGAGTTGAGTAAGTACAATTTCTCTCAATTGTACTTACAATTATTTAGTTGCATTTTCTTATTAACTAACATAGACCATTATCACTCACTAGATAATGATTAGGGTCACGCTTACCTCCTTGCAAGGTGCCTTTTCCAATAAGAAAATTTAACTTCTAGAATTTTTACTCCTTGATCTAACTAGTCCCAATGGTGTACAATACTCATTGTATACTAGAAACATTAAGGTCCCTAGAAGAGTAAACCTCCTCCAAGTAGCACATCAAGTTAAGGCTTATCCTACGAGCACTTCATGGAAGCTTTTAGCCCTTTGACCTAGAAATTTGATACCAACTGTAACAACTCAAAACTACCAACCCAACATATATATATATATATATATATATATATATATATATATATATATATATATATATATATATATATATTACACAAGTAAGGTTCTTAAGAGACCTAACATTTTCTCTTTAGCATTCAAGGTTTCACCACATTTGAGTTCAAAGTCATTGTAGATGACACTCAATGGATAGGAGTGGTCAAATCCCATGGTTTTTGGGTTCACCTTGCTAAACCTCATCATTTAGAAGGATGCCAAAAGTGGTCCCCTACCTTTCCCATACCCTCACTAGTATAGGACAATGTGACCACAACATAGGGATTATCCTTTAAGTCCCATAAAAATTAAAGGGGAATCCTATTCCCTAACCTTAACCTAAATGCATCTAGGTAGGTTATTCATGCATAAATCCTTGGTTCTTAATTACCACCCCTATACAGGCTAACTAAGGTCATTACCTCTCAATTGGTAATGAACATGGTCACTTGAACCTATGTATTTGAGGTACCACCATTGTTGTCTTGTGAATGATTCCTATAGTCTTTCAAACATGGGAACATCTAATCCTCATTGTTCAAGGTGTATCATTTTACAAGTATCTAGCTATTGCATTCTTGCAACTCCTTCCAGACTTGTGAGCACCTAGCTATTGCATTCTTGCAACTTCTATTAGGAATCACTTCTACTTGGTTATTGCATCCTACAACTCCTCCTAGTATTGGGCTAAAAAATTTAACTTAGGATCTAGAAGGTCTATATTGAACCTAAGAAACTTCTTTCTACCCAAGGGAGCAATACAAAAACAAAATATTTATACTCAAAATACTCAAGCTATAACATCATATCGACTAAAAAGGAAATCATATGCATCACAAATAAATATAAGCTTCATAAAAAAATAACATATTTATATTAATCCACATGCTTGTTTTTTTTCTATTAAAGAGATTACATAAATAAGCATTACCATATATCACCAAAACAAATATTCATAATGCTATCAATTTCCACTTAAAAATCATTAATATTTCATCACAAGATCACATGTTTATAGTGATGAATAAATCATTGATCATGAGGGCTAACCTAATCCCAAATATTTATTTTACTTCTTTTAGATATTGATCAATACAAAATACTAATCTTGAAATATCATTAATGTTTTTCCCTCAAAATTACAAAGCAAATTCTCATTTTCATAACCAATTTTTGATCCAATACAACAATACCATTCTACCTAAATTGCCTTTGTACCACCTTCCTCTGATGATCTTCTTCATGTAAGGATTTACCCACCAACTTGAGGAACATTTAGGGATTAGGATAGCTCATTATGCAATGCAATCTAACATGCTAATTGTATTTGCAAACATCCATGCACAATACTTTGTTTAAAAGAAAATAAACTAGAGAAGATCCCAAATTTCTCTATTTATTTTTACATGCTATGTAATTACAAACCAAACATGCACAATACATTTTTAAAAGGAAACCAATGATAGAATACCATACTTCTCTCTATAATGGTTTCCCTACATACTCAACTCTCGGGGAACCATTATAATATATTACTTCTAGACCAAGAGTCTCTTCCAATTTAATTCACAAACAAAATTTCATAACTTTATTTCTATCTACATATCCATAGAAAATTTATAGAAGAACCCACCATCTAGCATTTTGTTAAACTACTATAATAATATAGGAAATTAAAGTAATCTCTGTTTTTATTCCATAGAAGATCATATATTAAAATACCATCTTTATTTAAGAATAGAGACCAAATAAAACATTTTACTTAAAGTAGACAATATAACACTCTTTATTAAAACATATTTATTTAAGTTCTTTATGACCCTAAATACCGAACTATCTATATTTCCATGATGAGTAAATCATCCAAAGCATTTATTAGCTTCAAATTTAAGAACTTTCAATTCAACTAAACAAATGAAACCTTCAACAAAAGAAAATAACTCACTTTCTAACACATGGCTCACACAAGATTTGCACATGAAAGAGCAACAACAACATGCATACATATGATCCCAAGTGCACTACCCAAGACTCAAGTATGCAAAAAATCACTTGAATCGATAGTCTTGAGCATACTAAACTCTAATAGGAATACATCCAATGAAGCTAAAAAAGGAAAAAAATCTCATTAAGGTATAGTAAGAAATTGAAACTTACCTCACATGCAATACTCAAGTAGAGAAGAACATCATAAGGAACACCCAAAATGGACTAGCTCAGCTAAGCCACCACACAAGGTGTAACCTAATGAAGAGATAAAGGAAACCATTCTTGAAATAAAACATCTAAGACTTGCCAACATACAAGTAAAATATTCTAGGAAATCCTAGACAAACGTCGAGATAGCATGGGATTAACCTATCCTAAGAAGGTAGTATTCAGGTGAATATAAGACTACACTCACTACCCTCTTACAAAAAAAAAATGATCTCCACCAAAGGATGAATAACCAAATCTCTCTAAATATCAATAAAATCTTAAAATACAAACAATCATGATGTACATAGCCAAAAGATACAAATTAGGGAGAGCATAGAGTAACACACTTCTAGATCATAGAAAAGATATCATACATTCATATTTACCTCTTTTAGATCAATATGAATACCTTCTATATTGTGTGCCCTCCTAGTTCTCCACTGCCTCCCTTGTTCATCTTCGAAAAGCCCTGAAAAACCTACTTGAGTCCCCCCTCAAATACTCAAGGTGGTTTCTCTTCCAACTTAACATTCACCCCCACAATATCACCTATTTGAGCTAGTGACTTCCAACTCATAATATTCATGATGAATGTTAGTGATGCAAGAACATTTCTCAAACATTGTTGAGTGAGGGAAACATTCAAATTTTCTTTCCATAATGATATTTTTAAAGTAAGCAATCATTTACTATACATATTGTTTCTAAAAGTATACATTTCTCTTTTAATAAGGCATTCACAAGGAAAAAAAATAAAAATCAATCCATTAATTCTATACTAAATCTTATTATTTCCATTAATAAGGTATTTATATTATTTTCTTGCTAATTAGTGTCAATAGTTAATATTAATTATTTATATTGACACCAATGTTCTCAAGTATTAAGGTTATCAAAAAACAAATAAATAATTGAATGATTTATATGCATCAATATAAGCTTTCCATACACACAAGCATATAATCCATTAAACAAACAATATTACACACCATTATATTATCCCTAAGTAGGTGGATATTTTATTTAAGATAGTCTATTGCTACTACCGTCCTATTAGGGAGACTCATTGCTCAAGCAACTTTCTGGCCCAATGGTGTGAACATTCAATAAGCACAATGAAATGCACCTACATAAAGGGTACTTTGTTACCCTGATTTGTCGATGAACAAGTCATCACCATAATTTCCCAAAAATTTCTCTCAACTTAGGTGATTATCCATAATAATCCACCAATAAGAGCCCTTGGTCTTACAACCACAAAATTATCAGTAGTACCATATTCCAATAGTATAACCAAAGCATATAATGTGGCTACTTATTGATAGCAATGAACAAAACCATGCATTAAATATCCATACATTAATACATAGTTTATTGCCAAGGATAAGTGCTACCAAGGAGGGTTGTTACATCAATCATGACCAACACGCAACTAAACATGTTTATTAGCATGTTTTTCCACATCCCTACAACAATATGATTGGAATGATATTTATTACTAAAATATAACAATCCCAATATCAATCATCTCAATAACCTCAAACTCAAGAAAACACAACTTCGAATCAACCTTCTAGACCACCATTAATAATAATAGAATAATTTTTAATGTTGATAAACCACCTTTACTTCTCAAATCTCAACTTAAAACATATTTTGATCTTAAAAAACTTGGTAATACACCTACTAAAATCACTCTTATAAAGCTTTTACAAACATCTTTTATTCATAGAGAAGTTCTAACCAAAATATTAAGTCAACAAGTAGTCCATAAATATATTCCACCAATCAATCTTGCTAGTATTGTTGGATCTCTTGGGGTAGATAATATCACCTTTTATGAATATTATCTCCCTCTCCCAACCTTGCAATGGTATTGAACTCTTTAAATAATGGGCTACATGGGGCTAAATTTATCAAAATAATCTTGGTATACAATAGGTCATCCTTAAATATATATAGTTTTCAATTCATTCAAAAATTTGGAATAGGACAAGATCTTGAAAAATATAATATAGTCAGAAGAGCATTTAATAATGAAGCCCAATAATCTTGTGGGATCATCACACTTCCTCTTAAAGTTGGAAAAAAAATTATTTACACCCTTTTTTATGTATTATTATATCCACCTTCTTTACATCTTATTCTTGGACACCCTTGTATTCATGCCATGAAAGATATCAAATAAACCCTTCATCAATGTCTCAAATATGAATTCCAAAGTCAACTTGTTAATATTTATGGTGATCCTCATCCTTTTCAATACTATACAATGGTTGATATAGAACAATCCAAGACATTTCTATTCATATGTATCTTTAAACAAATTTACTCATTCCTTTACTCCTTCACAAGTGATAAGAAAGATAAAAAGTCTAAAAATTAATTATGAACCTCAAGTAATTCCTCCCACTAATGATAAAACAAATCAAACTATTCAAGATACCCTTATAGAAATTTCTAAACTACCACCTTGACCAAGAAATTTAAGATAACCTTATAATAAAGGTGAAGTGGTGCACATTAGCATGTGCACATTTTCTTACATGGGAACCTCCCATGAAGAAATAATTAGTGGTAGCAACCCATATACCATTGAAAAGCAATTTGTAACATTTTATTTATCCAATGACTATCCCCTACCTAAGAAAATTCTAACTAATATGGGATACCAAGGAAAATAATTAGGGCCTCAAAAACCATTGATCAAATGACATTTTGAAGTTGAAATTTGGATTGAAATATGTGGCATTGGTTATACCTTGTAGAGAGGGGAAAATTGACCTGTCATGTATGATTCTCAATTGGATCCACTTGGAGCCAAGGTGACCATGGGGGTGTGTTATATTCTCTACACTTAGGGATTTAGAAGATCGAAGGGTTCACTAAAAATGGTTTAAGGACTCACTCATATTATGGAATGGAAATGTTTGATGTATATATTGAGCAAGCACTTATGTTTAGCTTTTCCAAGATCTAGGCTATGAGAAATGAAAGAAAAATGCAATACAGATAGTAATGCAAGCAAGCAGAGGCTAACCCTATGATGATTTTTAATTTTCAATGAGGACTAAAAGCCTAACTTGTAGTAAAGTAAATCTTTTAATTTTAGCAAGGTTTTGAGAGAATGCATAAACAAATTTAACCTAAAATGCAAGCTATATGCCCTTTCTCTTTCAAATGCCTAGGAATGAAACCAAAACATTTACTTATTTAATTAATAATCTAGATCTATAATATAAATGGATTTAAAGAAAACAACTGATGCAGGAGCATCCGATGATAGTTCGAGCCATGTTACATCCTTCAAAATTTTCTTGAAGTCCAATTTTGAAGTATATTGGTTCTTTTTCGGGAAGGGGAGATGTTGTGAAGCAGCAGGAAAAGTAGTTGGAAGGGTTAAGGAAATTGTTGGGGAGGTCGCGAAATCGTGACATGTCACGATTTCGCGACATGTCGCGAAATCGTGACCTTCGAAGATTTGGAATGGGTAGGGACCTATTTTGTCACGATATTGTGACGTTGCGATATCGCGGCTTTTGTTGAAATCTGGAGCATTGGGAGGTTTTCGTCGTGATATCGCGACGTCGCGGTATCGCGACGTCGTGGTATCGCGATGGAAGTAGAAAAGCGTTTGTAGGGGGAGTTCTTCGTCGTGATATCGCGACGTCGTGATATAGCGACGATGTTGAAAGAGCTAGGTGCGACGGAGTTTGGGTCGCGATATCGCGACGTCATGATATCACGACAGTTTCAAATGGGCAGTGACTAGGCAGTGGTTGGGTCACGATATCGCGACATGTCATGATATCACGACCGATGAGAAGGGAGGCAGAACAAAGCTTAAGGGCAGACAACCAGACAAGGCCGAATTTGACACGTGGGTAGCCACGTGTAGCTTGAAAATTGTAAAGGACACATGTTTGAAATATTTTACATCTGGGAGGAGGCATGGCAAGTTTTGCACATGGGAGCATACATGTACTAAAGCAAAAATGAAGACCACATATAGGGATTTAAAATCAACATCCACATGCATTTAATGGGGGAGAACCACCTCTTGAAGATCTTTTCGAAAAACAACTGTTGCAGGGCATGGCCGGTATGGGGGAGACGGCAGTGCAGAAAATAGTCTGACCGAAGTGATGGGTGCAGATGAGGAAGATCATTAATGCAAACTCAGGGATAGATCGGGCAGAGATTGCCATTAATGTCAAAATTTTGAAAACCCGAGAAAGAGGGAAATTTGAAATCAAATTTTTTTTTGGTGGGAGCATTGATGGCTGGGAGGACTGGGACCTCGTTAAAACTTGGAATTTTTGTATTAGTCGAGGGGGGTGGACCGGAGAGGGAGAATTACCAGAGCATCTCTGGTATTTGTAAGCCTACGGGCATCTTGCTACTGTGGAATGTAAATATTTTCCCGAAGCTTTTTAATAAAAAAAAAAAAAAATTGGAATTTGTAAGGGGTGGTGTTCTGGTCCCCGTCAGTGGTATCAGAGCGGGAGTTCCTGAGCATACAGCAAACCGCCGAAGGAGAGGCAGTTGTACCAGGATGTGTGGGATGATTTGAGCTCAAGTGAAGATGCCTCCGAGAAGAAACCCGGTGGGTGGCAGAGGTATGGTAGCGGAAGATTTCTGGGCTTTGTAGCGGCAAGTCCAGGCCCTGCAGGAAGAACTACGCAGAGGACGTGAGCCGAGAAGGGATGCAGACAGTGAGGATGAGGTGGAAGAAGAGAATGAGTTTGAAGAAGAGGAAGAAGATGTATATCCAGCATAGGCCATATTGTACAAGGCCATATCCCAAATCAGGAAGAGGCCGAAGTTAGAAGTTCCTACGTATTCTGGGAACTTGAACCCAGAGGAGTTGATAGACTGGGTGAATGATTTAGAAGAATATTTTGAATACGAAGAGGTTGAATACCCTAACCGCGTCAAATTTGCTAAGACCTGACTGAAGTTTCATGCTAGCATATGGTCGAAGGGGGTATAGTTGGAGAGGAACCGAAGAGGAAAATAACGGATTACCAGGTGGGATAGAATGGTGGAGAAATTAAAAAGACAGTTCATCCCTATTGACTATGAGCTGGATCTGTTACGTAAAATGCAAATCTTGAGGCAGATGAACAGAATAGTTCAAGAATACACAAAGGAATTCTATAAAATCTCCATTAGAACAGGGCATTTGGAAGCAAGCAAGGAAAAAGTAGCCCGTTACATTAATGGGTTGAGACCGAGTGTGCAGGAGGAGTTGAGCTTGGTTCGGGTAAGCACCATCAAAGATGCTTACCAATTTGCTTTAAAGGTTGAAGAAAAGTTGAACAGAAGGTTTGACAACAAGCAAAAAGTGAAAGGACCGAGAGGAAAGAACGGTGGAAAGAAATAAGGAAAGGAAGAGAAGAAGGAAAAGGAGAGCAGCAGTCGAGATCAGAAAGGAGAGGAAGACCCAACACCGCCAGTTCAGAATGATAACTACCCGAGAGGAAGAGGTAGGTCTGGATGCGGAAATGAAAGGGGAGTGTTCCAAGGAACATGTTTCCACTATGGATAAGAAGGACACCGGGCATTTGAGTGCCCACAACATCGAGAAAAGACAAAAAAGAGGCCAGTGGGTCCTGCCAGAGCAGTTGTGGCAGTTGAGGATGCTAACTCAGAACATTCTGAAGAAGCTAAAAATGGGGAAGCCATGATTGTGAGAAGGACCATGTTGGTGGATGAAGACCAGTCTGAGAAAAGCAGAAGCCTGTTCCACACCCGATGCAAAAGTGCAGGCAAAGTCTATAATGTCATTATTGACAATGGGAGTACAGACAACTTGGTTTTCGAGGAGATGGTTTCTAAGTTGCAGCTGGAAAGAAGGAGACACCCACACCCGTACCGGATTGCGTGGTTGCAAAAGGACCATAGAGCTTGGGTCTAGGAATAGTGTTTAGTCACATTCCAGAACGAGAGATGCTAGGATGAAGTCCTGTGTGATGTATTCCCCATGGATGCTTGCCATTTTCTATTGGGTAGGCCATGGCAGTTTGATCGGAGTGCAGTGCATGATGGACGTACAAATACGTACTCCTTGGTGAAAGAAGGAGTGTGGCACAAGTTGAAGCCATTGCAGACCAAAGATGAGAAAGTGTGTAGTAATGCCAGAATTTGTCTGGTAGAGGGCAGAAAACTTTGCCAAGAAGCAGGATTTAAGCTGGGCATAAATGTTGATGAATGTTCGAAGATATTGCAAGGGATGCAGCTCGAACAGCATAGAAGTGAAGGTCACTTCTCCTTCTTACTCGGGGTGTCTGATGCAGGAGAATCCGATGATAGTTCGAGCCATGTTACATCCTTCAAAATTTTCTTGAAGTCCATCAATTTTGAAGTATATTGGTTCTTTTTCGGGAAGGGGAGATGTTGTGAAGCAGCAGGAAAAGTAGTTGGAAGGGTTAAGGAAATTGTTGGGGAGGTCACGAAATCGTGACATGTCGCAATTTCGTGACATGTCACGAAATCGTGACCTCCGAAGCTTTGGAATGGGTAGGGACCTATTTTGTCACGATATCACGACGTCACGATATCGTGACGTCGTGATATCGTGGCTTTTGTTGAAAGCTGGAGCATTGGGAGGTTTCCGTCATGATATCGCGACGTCGCGGTATCGTGGCGGAAGTAGAAAAGCGTTTGCAGGGGGAGTTCTCCATCGCGATATCACAACGATGTTGAAAGAGCTAGGCGTGACGGAGTTTGGGTCGCGATATCGTGACCTCACGATATCGTGACATCACGATATCATGACAATTTCAAATGGGCAATGACTAGGCAGTGGTTGGGTCACGATATCGCGACATGTCATGATATCACGACATGTCACGATATCGCGGCCGGTGAGAAGGGAGGTAGAACAAAGCTTAATGGCGGACGACCAGACAAGGCTGAATTTGACACGTGGGTAGCCATGTGTAGCTTGAAAATTGTAAAGGACACGTGTTTGAAATATTTTACATCCGAGAGGAGGCATGGCAAGTTTTGCACGCGGGATCATACGTGTACTAAAGTGAAAATGAAGACCACATATAGGGATTTAAAATCAACAGCCGCATGCATTTAATGGGGGAGAACCACCTCTTGAAGATCTTTTCAAAAAACAACTGTTGCAGGGCATGGCCGGTATGGGGGAGACGGCAGTGCAGAAAACAGTCTGACCGAAGTGATGGGTGCAGAGGAGGAAGATCATTAATGCAAACTCAGGGATAGATCGGGCAGAGATTGCCATTAATGTCAAAATTTTGAAAACCCGAGAAAGAGGGAAATTTGAAATCAAAATCTTGTTTGGTGGGAGCATTGATGGCTGGGAGGATTGGGACCTCGTTAAAACCTGGAATTTTTGTATTAGTCGAGGGGGGTGGACCGAATAGGGAGAATTACCAGAGCATCTCTGGTCTTTGTAAGCCTGCGGGCATCTTGCTACTGTGGAATGTAAATATTTTCCCGAAGCTTTTTAATAAAAAAAAAAAAATTGGAATTTGTAAGGGGTGGTGTTCCTATCCCCGTCAACAACATACAACCTAAGAAGTTATCTAGGGCACTTACTTAATCTGGTGGTCATCCCTAGATTTTAGCTTGTGTCTAGATATATTCAACAAATTTACAACCTACAAAATATTTTCACAAAACCCTAGAAAAATTGATCAGCATTTTGGGGCCTACTTATGCCACTATGTGACTAAGCTTGGAGGCATAGCATTCAAGCATGTTTGGTCCTTTTAGCTAACCATTTAAAAACAAAAGTTATTGTTGATATTTTTGGATTATAACCAAGACAAGATGTAATAAGATGAAACAATGCAAAAAATAGAGTGTAAAGGGTGATATTATGATCCATATGAAACATGTAAACATAGACTGAGGGTTTGGGAGAAAATATTTACCCCTAAACCTAGCATATATAAAATAACACCCCATAAGGGGAAAACACAAATTTAGATATGCCAAAAGCATACCCTATATGGACGAGGTATGAATTCATAATAGAAGTAAAAGAACAATATATTAATGCAAAATAAGACATAAAAATGCACAATTAATGATCTAGGAATATTAAAATGCAAGATGAAACTTGATGGCAGAAAAAGAATAGTAAAAAGGATGAATACCTCCACAAAATGGTAGACTACCTCAAGGATCCAATATTTGTCCACCAAGAACAAAAAATCAAAAGTAGAGTAGCAGGAGAACACTAGAAGACACTTGATCTTGCTAGGAGAATTTTTCAAAATCCTCTTTGCCAGAAATTACTTGAGTATCACTTAGCAATTTAGCCCTTAGAAAATATCACTTAGGACTTAAGGGAAAATGAGGATCTAAATCCTCTATTTATGAGATGTATGGAGGGTAAAAATTTTGGGAAAATAAATGGTAAACCTAAGGGATGGTTGACATCCTATATATTGGCTCAAAAATTGGGTTTTCCAAAAAAAAACCCTAAAATTTTGAAATTGCACCTTGTACTGGGTGACCATGATTTTGGCAAAACAAGGGAAAAGGGGAAAAAGAGGGGAAGAGAAGCCCAAACTTGTTATTTGAAAAGTTTGAGGGAATTCTTGGGGGTTCTAGGAAAAATGACTCACTTGGGTGGGTCAATTTTCCATATCTACATTTTACCCCCTCTTTGATGCATTTATGGCCTAATAAATGCATCAAAGAAATATGTAGACACTTATGGGCAAATGATGATGAACACAAAAAGGGGTGGTGCAAAAATGGTATCATACAAGATGCTTAGAAATTTTTCATGCAAAATGAGGCATTAGGGACTTTAATGCCTCTTAGGCTAAGGTGCCCCTTAAGTTTTGGAAGGAAAGTGAAATTCCTAAAGAAACCCAAAAAATGAAGACGTAGAAGAAAAGAGAGTAGCAAGAAAAGAGAAACAAGGAAAAAATACAAATAGGAGAGAGAAAAGGAGTATAAAAAGAGGGGAGGGTGAAAATTAATTCATTTTCATCATGCAAGAAGAAAAAGAGCTTTGGATAAAAAGATAAATGACGCTTCCCATAAATTGTTTAAACATTGTAAGGGGTGATGTAAGGAACCTACTATTTAAATAAAGCTCACACACATAAAATATTGAAAGATAACGTAATCACAAAATTGAAACAATCTCACAAATAAATTAGAACTGTAGGCCTCTTCGAGGGGGCAACCTCCTTCAATATTTCATTAACTTGCAAAAATATACATTTGTAAATGGCTTCATAGATTTTAAAGAAATACTTCATGCAACCCTAACCCTAAGCTCAAGAGTTTGCTTACATGTAAAATGCCACTTGAGCTAGAATCTTCTACAAAATTCTGGTTGATAATGGTTACATCAAATGGTCCCACTTGGCTAGGAGAGTAACTTGCCACATACATTACAAAATATTATAAAATAATATTATAAATGGGATCCCCCATGTTGGAAGTGGGTCATTACATAATAATGAGAATTACAAAATAGCATTAGGATGGGATCCTAACATGTCCTTGCCATTCAAAAAGCTTTGTACTCAAATTTTAAGGTGAGGAAAATGGTGTTGGAGCTGATGGAGAGAATCCCATGTAGTATCTTATGGTTGGAGTCCACGCCACTGAAAAATGACTTCAATAATGGTGCAGTTGCGTAGAGTGTGAGTTTAATGATCCAACAACTATTTACGTTCATGCAAGATAGAAACTTCTTCATCTAACTCTGAAAGTCCAGATTGAACCTATACCTGATTACCCACCACCTTTTTTAGAGAGGAAACATGAAAAATATGATGGATCTTGGATGTAGGTGGAAGGGCCAATTTGTAGGCTATGGCACCAATCCTCTATAATACCTAGTAGGGCCCAGAGTATTTTGTCGTAAGTTTTTGGTATCTTCAAAGCTAGAGGGACAACTGTTTGTATGGTTGTTGGTTCATTCTATTCTAGGTCACATCTAGATTCATATTTAATTGACAGAGGACATCAACATTCTAACTAAGAGAAGTATCCACTATATGGACCTTGGAGCCATCTAGAATGTAGGAGGAAGGCATGGATGTATGATACCCATAAACTATCTCAAAAGGGGTAACCTTGGTTTTTGTGTGAGAGGAAGTGTTGTACCACCACTCAACTAAAGGAAACCATTTTTCCCAATGCGTAGGATGATCCAATGTAAAGCAATGAAGGTAGGTTTCCAAATATTTTTTGACAATATCTATTTGCAGATGATAAGATGAACTCATTTTGAGCTGAGTTCCATGTCACTTAAATAATTCTTACTAGAAGTGACTAGTAAATTGTGGGTCACGATCAGACATGATGGAGGATGGAAAACCATGAAGGAAAAAGATATAATAAAGAAAAAATTGGGCAATAGTGGATATTGTGTAAGGATGGGATAGGTAACAAAAGTGAGCATATTTTGAAATATGATCCACTACCATGAAGATAATAGATTTACCTCCATACTTTGGTAATCCTTCAATAAAATCCATAGCAATATCCATCCATACCTATTCAAGAATTGGTAAGGGTTGAAGAGTATCTGTAGAATGCACTACTTCACCTTTCATCTATTTACAGGTATCACAAGCTGCCACAAAATCCTGAATGTTCTTTTTCATACCCTTCCAAAAAAAAGTGCGCTTAAACCGTTTGTATGTTTTGAGAAATCTTGAATGGCCGACATATGGGGTAGCATGCAGTTCTATCATGAGAATTTCCCATAGTGGGGACTTGTGGGGGACAATAAGGTGTTGGTTGTAATACAAATATTGGACATCCCATGTGTAGACTAGATATGAAGTAGGCTCAGTGTCAAGGAAAGCAACCAAAGTCTGCCATTCAAAATTTTGAAGTACCTCCTAGTGTAGGGAATCAATCCATTGGGGAACCAAAAATGAAATGGCACACAACATATTGAGAGCCTCAAATTGGTGAGAGAGAAAATCAACCACAATATTCTCCTTTCCCTTCTTATAGGTGGTATCATAATCATAGCCCATGCGTTTAGAGATCCATTTTTGTTGTTTAGGAGTGGCAACCTGTTGCTCAAAAAAGTATTTGAGACTCTGATGGTCTGTTTTAATGGAGAAATGATGCCCGATGAGATACGATCACCAATGGGTTACCACATGCATAATTGCCATCATCTCCTTGGCATAAGTGGATTTTTCCAAATTATGGTTGGAGAGAGTTTTACTAGTGAAGGCCAAGGGTCTCCCTTATTGCATCAATAGTGCACCAATACCATGACCTGAAGCATTTATTTTAATGAAAAATGGTTTGGAGAAATTTGGCATAGCCAAAATAGGCATAGTGGTCATGTCATACTTCAATTCTAGGAAATCTTGTTTAGTGGGTCCCATCCAAGTAAAATATTCCTTATTTAACTTGGAAGTGAAGGGAGCTAAAATTTTGCCATATTTACGAATAAATTTATGGTAATAACCTATAAGCCCTAAAAATCCCCTAAGACCTTTGAGAGTGTGAGGTTTCAACCATTATTGAACTACTTGGATTTTCTTGGGGTCAAGTTTGATGCCCTCCTTAGTGATGTGTCCCAAATATTCCACTTATGTTAATCCAAAATAACACTTGGAACACTTAGCATACAATTGATGTTGTGCCAATATCTGGAGATTCTGATTCACATGAATAATATGCTCTTCCCATGAGCGACTATACACCAGAATATCATCAAAGAAGACTAATATGAAATTTCTAAGGAATGTATGAAAATTTTTGTTCATGAGGCTTTGAAAAGTGGAATGGGCATTAGTCAAGTTGAATGGCATTACCAAAAACTCATAGTGACCTTCACGAGTATGAAAAGTAGTCTTGGGAATATCCTCATTCTTGAGCCATATTTGATGGTACCCGAGCAAAGGTCAAGTTTGGAAAAATACATAGTCCCATGAAGTTCATCCAGTAATTCATCCACCACTAGAATAGGGAACTTATCCTTGATGGTGGGTTTATTGAGCTCTCGGTAATCGATACACAACCAACAGGATCCATATTTCTTGTGTACTAATAAAACTAGAGAAGAGTAAGTACTATTTCTTGGCTAAATGACATCGAATTTTAACAATTCCTATAATAACTTCTCAATTTTTGACTTAAGATCATGAGGACATCGATACAGTCTAATTTTGGGTGGTGCATTGCCAGGTAACAAGGGAATAGCATGGTCATGAGAGTGGCAAGGTGGTAATTCTATTGGCTCAACAAAAATAGAGTTGTGCTTGGTCAAAATAAGTTGTAAATATTTAGGAAGAGAATCCTCCTCTGAAGGATGAGGTTGGATCAAAAAAATCTAAGCTATGATACCCTGATATAATTTTTTTAATAATTTCTCCATTTGAATGGAATTGATAATTTGTGAAGGCCCTAATTTTAAGCCATGGAGAGTGTAGGAATGTCTATTATGTGAAAAGTGTATTCAAAGGTCAAAAAAGTGCCATGATATGACTCCCAATGTGACCAACCATTGAACTCTCAATACGATATCACATCCCCGTAGTTGAAGTGTAAACATATCCTATTTGAGCTCATAGTCCCCAATATTGACCTTAACATTATGAAATTTACCTTTGCAAGGTAAGTTCCCACAATTTGCTACCACAAACTCAAAGGAATTACATGTATGTACATAAAATTTTACCTTCTTGGCAATGCAAGGATCAATAAAATTTATGTACTACAAAAATCAATCAATATGGTAAGATGCAGGCCCTTGAAATAGCCCACAACTTTCATAGTTTGGGGAGTAGTAATACCCACAAGAGCATGAACAAAAAATTTAGCCTATGGTTCATCCTAGTTATATTCCTATGGTTTGGGTGGTTCCTCTACTGATTTGATGTCATCATCACTGTGGTTCCTGGTGTTAGGCTCATTAGCATTGATGAGGAACAACTTCTTTTGGGTGCACCTATGCCCACGTGAAAAATTTTCATTACAATTGTAGCACAACCTTTGGGTGCATCACACATCCATTTTGGTAGTGGTTAAATGTTTGGGTGTAGCAAATGGTGCACCAGTTTTTTTTTCATTCTGATTATGGAATCTAGGAGGAAAAGAGGGTTTAGTCTATGGAAATTTAGATATCCACCTCTGAGCTAAAAATTTGGACTCAGACAAATGTGCCAATTGGATAGACTACATCATGGATTGTGGTTTAAATATTATGACCTTAGCTTAAAGATCTTTCCTCAACCCACTAACAAAAAAACTCATACATAACCCTTAATTCAATCCTATAGTTTTTTTGGCCAATCTCTGAAATTGTATTTGGTAATCTCAAATCGTTGAAGTTTGTTTCAGCTTTGTCAATTATCCTGTAAAATCATCATACTCACTAGAGCCAAAGTGAGTGAGTAATTGAGACACAAAATATCCACAAGAAGGATCAGGGAGAGTTTTTTGTAACCATTGGTACATCTATAAGGCTTCAAATTTCATTTTAAAATAAGCCATTTGAACTCGATGGTAAATGGGGACATTATGGAGTCTAAATAATTGAGCAACATGACATAATCACCCATCCACATCCTTCCTGTTGAGCTTAGGAAAGTCTAGTTTTGACCTCTTAAAGGTAGTATCATGATCAAATAAAAGGTGAGATTAATTTGTTCCCTTTCCTTGACCTTGGTAAAAATATGAGTGTTTAGTATGATACTCAAACTTGCTTGGAATACATTGCAATTTGGACTCAACTTCTATAAATTGGCCTTCTAGGAAAATTCTGGAGGTATCTTGTTTAGCTCTGAAAGTTTGAAATTCTTCCATCAAGGTGTCACTTGTGGTTTTCAAGCTTATAACAAAACTCATTAGGTTATCCAACATTGAAATAGTGTTTTGCTCTACCTCTTTTTGATGTGCATGAGTTCCACTTGCCATTTGGGATAGCCTTGAACCTTTTTTACTAACTTACTAAAAATAAAAGTGGGGTTGTAGGAGTTACTATTTTTAGTAAGGATTCCAAAAAAGTGCTTTGATGTTATATATCAAGATAATCAACTTCAAAATATGGTCACAATGAGCTATATGCCAAAACATAGATTTTTGGACACCCCTGACTCAGATTTTGTATTTGTGGAATATTTGGCCAAAAAAGGCTAGTGGAAAAATGACAAATTTGAGGAATTTTAAGAAAAGGGGAGTTAAGACTCAAAAATTCTTTGAGAGGTGTCGAACGGGCTAACTAAGATAAAAAAACAAATTTGAGGGTTTTGGGAGTTGTCTAGGGCATGTTATGACATTTTTAGTGCTATTTTTCCTATTTCTAGTCTAAAAATTACTCAAAATAGAGTAATGATAAAACCACTATAAATTATTCGTTATAGCTCCGATTTGCATGAGTTTTGATTTTTTGGGTATAGAATAAAAAAGTAGTAAAATACTCTCTTTTTTATTATTCTACTGGAGCAGTCGATTTTTTCAATCTGTGTGTTCTATTAATTGATCACCTTGTCATTGTCCTATCACCTGTACTATAGTTACTAACATTGATGGTTCTATTTTTGACCTTGGCCACCTGTACTTTTTTACTATTATAGTTGACTATTACTATTATTATTACTATTACTAATTTGACTGTTAATGCTGCTAACCTAACTGTTACTATCACTAACCTAACTGGTAATGGTACTAACCTAACTATTACTGCCATTGCTCTGGATGGTTCTAGAATATTTTAGACTATTAAAGACACTTGCAACTCTATCCTAACTACTGGTGCAAGCAAAGTGTATTATTTTATGATAGGGAAGTCCTTCGTATGCTCACTTTTTGGGATTGTGAATGCAATTTTTGCAAAATAGAGAGATGTGTGTTTTCGTAGGTTGAAGTGTTTAACAGAACCAGGGTATACTAGGTAAAGGAGTATGTAATATCTATAGGCCCTTTGTTATACCACAATGATGAACAATAGTGACCAGACCAATATTTCAAGCCATTACCCAAGGAGGATTCCACACATACCCTTGAGCACACTATCTACCTCTTTGACAATACGAGAGGGTAATCGTATGGGATGTTGTGTCTCATGGACTATGGATGATACAAGGCTGAAAAGATTCCTATTGGATAAAATTTTGTTCAACCTAGAATGGTCTCCTGATACAGCCAAAGATGTGTGGGATCTCAATTTCTTGTGCGAGTGTTGTTTGAGGTCTAGGTATTGGATACTGATCGCCCCTTCCTTCACTAGATGATTTATTGTAAAATGGTTACAATCTTGATAACGGTTACATCAAATTGTCCCACTTGGCTAGGAGCATAACTTGCCACATACATTACGAAATATTGTAAAATAACATTATAAATAGGATCCCCCACATTGGTAGTGGGTCATTACATAATAATAAGAATTACAAAATAGCATTAGGATGGGATCATAATAATCATGAAGTTATCCTGTATGGGATAAAATATTTGATTGATATGTTATAATGAGTACTACCCAATAGGGGTGTGGTGTGTAATAGATGAACAAAAAATAATAATGTGTGTGTGTTGACAACAAGAAGATAGAAGAATAAGAGAAGTAAGGAGTAAAAAATAATGTTTGTGTCCTTATTGGATTTTTTATAGCTAAGATATGTGTGTAAGATAATCAATGGTCATATAAACATCATAAAGGATATTCATGTGGTATCTACTTCCATCTCATGAGGATCTATTAACAATCAAAATATCAAAAAGGAAGAAGTGTGAGAAAAATAAAATGAGCAGATAGAAGAAGGAAAGTATATCATTTATCTTGGGGAAAAGAAGAAAATATGAAACTTTCAAAGTACAAAATATATACAAGAGGTGAAGAACACTATCCCTTGACTTAGAGAAATTAGAAATGATAAAAACTTGCAAGGTCAAGGAATATAAAACAAGAGAAAGAAGAGAAGATGTGAGCAAATGCAATAAGGAAAATGCATGAAAGTATGCCCTAGGTTGGGGATTCTCTAGGAATCAGAGCCCTAGTATGATTGCAATGCATGTGAGCTAGAACCTAACTAGGTTTCATCACTTGCCATCCTCACAAAATCCCCAAAAATCTTTATGACCAAGTAGTCATGCAAATATGATCAAGCAATAATGCACCTAAATTACAAGAAAAAATTAAAGTGGAACAAAATGTTAGGTAAACCATACAAAAATATGACAGGCAATTATGCAGTATGAGCAAGGAAATCAAAATGTAGGATGAAGAATGAAAATGTAGAATCATGCATAATATATTTTTAGGTGCATTATATTCATTGATTCTTTTAAATATTTACCATCTAAGAATGCCAAATGATAGGCTCCTAAGCCAAATCTTGTTGTTATGACAAAGGGGCCTATCCAATTGGGTTGAAACTTACCTTTAAGATATGAATGAGCATTGGTGTTCTTTTGGTTCTCCTTGAGGGCAAGGTACCTAATCTCAAAATAACGATTGTGAACTTTATTAGAGTAAGATAACTTAAACCTATTTTTATAGGCTCAAATATTCTTTAAGACATGAATGTGCTTTTCATCTAGTAGCTCCAATTAGTTTAAATAATCTAAATGATAGTTGACACAAATTTTGATTGTTTCTTATCTTAATGATAAGGATAGTGGTACAAGGGACTAACACATAAAAAAATCTATTATAGAGGATATATTCATAATCCATATCATAAAGAGTATCTCCTTTAGAATATTCTCTAGGAGTCACTACATGAAATTCATTGCAAACTTTGACTATGCCATCCTTCTTAATGAAAGGGGGAAAGACTCCTAATTTCTCAAGGTCTTTAGGAGACATAGGAACAAAATCCTAGACTCAAACATGTGCAACACAAGGGATTGACCTATTAACAAAGAAGTTATTTTTAATGATATCCTCAAGAGTATCCCATTCAACATACTCCCCTAGGGTCACAACTAACTCAGGATGCACCAAAGTTACCACATTGAAAAATAAAATGTCAAATGGATAAGGTGGTCCCTTGTCCTCATCACTCCACTCCAAGTCTTGATCATCCAAATATTCAACATATGTAATAAGGTGATCATCATCATCAAATAAAAATATTGGTTTTTATTGGGTATGTTGCCTATGCCACATCTCCTAGGCAAAATCTCATATTCCAAAGGCTCTCGAATACCTTCTTTTTGTGGCTTCAAACATTTACCTACATATCCCATACTAGATAGGATATGCTTAGGAAATGGGAAATAATTAGATAGGTAATAATGGGTAAAAGACCTCTCTATAGGAAGAGGGTTTCTACCTGTTGTTGCCATTGCACAACTCACCCCAATTAGGGACCCACTTAAAATATGTTTGAATTTTTACACCAGTTTTAAATTTTGCTCGCACCCATATTTTACATTCACTTGCATTTAATAAGTCCTTTAACTTTCTAGCATTGAATATTTTAGAGTGGATTAGATTTCAATTGCTCTTCAAAATTTGGAAAATTCTATTTTTTTGAAGCTGTGGGTTTTCTAAATTTCACCATTCTTGGTAGTCTTAAACCTAAAATGACTATGACATTTTCTAGAGAGCTTCATTTGATTTGATTCAAATATTTGTGGAAATATCTTGAAATTATATTTACAATGATACTAAGCTTACATACATAGAATTAATACTTTAGTAAATTTTATGAAAATACCATTCAACATATATCATTTCCCTGTGGTAGTCCATGAATTTCAAGAGGCCATATATTTTGATCCATAGTGAATTTTCTAGTTATTTTAACTATTTTGGATACTTATTTGGCCTATTTATAAATATAAAAAATTTCATGAAATTCTAGGTAAAGTTTTACCTATTTTTGCACTATAGAACGTTTCTAAGCTTTTAATCATGCAATAATATCATAGCTTAAATATGATGAGGTTTATTCCCCATTAAATCAATCTTGAAACTAGCTCTCTAATGAATATAAACATGCTTTGGTTAATTGTATGCCTCATTGCTATGCTTGATCACCCGATTTAAATCCTATTAGTTAGAAAATTAATTCAAAGTTTAAATTCAAATTTTTACTTTTAAACTACCAAATAGTCATGTATCGTTCCAAATTTTCCACACCCTTACCTTCAGGCTAAAGGATCCACGCCCGGAAGGGGGATGCGGGAAGGATGGGACAATACCTCGGACTAAGAGGCCTTTTGAAGGTCCCGCCTCTCGGGAGAGGTGTATTAAGGTGATTTTTCGACGGATGGTGGGTTCAGCAGGAAACTTTTGAATGGAAGTTTCCAAGCCTAGGTTGGGAATGTTTTTGATGTGTTCAATTTTATGTTTGATCATTCAACTCCTAGGTTTGGCCAAATGAATTTAAGTTGTTCTATATGAAATGAAAATTTAAATGAATACAGAAAATAGATTTGAACAGAAAAAAGAGAGAATAAGCTAGATTAAAGAGCCATACCTGATCCGGATGTCTGATGGAGGTTCTAATTCTTGAAGTAGTCAGGATCGCCTCTGATATTATAGGATCGTCTGTGATCAGACAGGATCGTGTGAGATCTAATGAATTCGTCAGAGACCTGCAATCATAGAAATAGATACAAAATACAAAAAATGTAGCTATGCCAACAGAGGGCAATGATGTAGAATGACAGTAATAATATTAAAATGATAATAATAAACAAAAACATGAGTGTATTACAATGATTTAATGACAATTTATGATTTTATTATGCATTAAGACTATATGGGTGAACTCCGAGATACAAAATAATAATAAGTTTAACTAATGCAAAGCAAAACAGTAAATAATGGAGAAAGAATGCAAACTCAGGGCACTAATTACCCCCAATGTTGACTGCAGTCGAAATCATCTCGGATTGATATGAAATCATCTCGAATTGGACAGGATCGTCTGCGATGATCTGAGCTTGCTCCGGCTGAAGAATAACAAAGTTACTGCAAGAAAATTCAAAAAGGGACAAAGGCAAACAATAGTCTAGGATATTCTAATGCATGTAAAACTCGAAGTGCAGTAAAATTCAGCCAGGGGAATGTCAAGGGGAGGGCCTAAGATTAAATAGGCATAGGAAAGAGGTTGGGAGTTTGGAGATCATCCCAATTTGGGAGATCTCCAATAGGGGAGGTATCTAACCGTGCAAACACGCTTTTGCCTAGGTTAGAGACGCCGTTGAAACAGAAGCTAATTATGAAAAATCAATTTTGGGACGAAATCATCTGGACATCCTAGTCCAGATGAAATCATCCGATTTGAGGCGATATCGTCTGATCAACGATGATATCGTCCAACGGTCACAACAAATCCTAAAAATTGCATGGAAAACGAGGAAAGCGATTAAAAGGCGATTCAAGGTTGAAATTTTGAATTTGAATTATTACCAAGATAATTTTAATTATTGCTAAGGTTTACTACGCAAATTTTAGGGTGCTACATTTTGCCCCCTCTTTAGCGAATTTTTTGAAAAAAATGCATTAAAGATGAGTTCTTCTCGATCCATGAGAAAGCAAAAATTATTCCCATTTTTAGGTGACGATTCTAGGTCAAATCGTACGACAGCTTACTATGGTGCCCCCTCCGTGTGTTTACCCAAATCGAACGTTTGAGGTAAAAATGCAGAAAAACAAAAGTTTAAAATGGTTTTAGTTGTTTTTGAATAAAATTAAGAAAAATAGGGTAAAACCTTAATTCATTGTTACTGTTCATTTTTACTGATTTCTAGAGCTCTGCAGATAATATGGTCAAGACAGTGCACAGAACAACAGAGGTCCGGCACGGGCTATGGGTTAGGGTCTAAACTTAGTTTAGAATGCTTTAATTTAGAATTTTATGCTTTTTAGATCAATTTTGACTGATTTTTGAGCATCGTGGCCGTTTTTGGGCCATTGATGTCATCGAGACAAAATCGTCTCGATATCATCGATTTTGTCTAGGGGAAAAATCGACGATATGGGGACGATTTTGTCCAATAAGGGACGATTCCCTCATGCAAAATCAAAAATGAATTTGCTCAAATTTGGGACGATATCATCCAATAGTGGACGATATCATCATTTATATGAAAGTGAACTTATGTTACTTGCATTTTTTAATTAATGATTGTATTAATGATTTTTATTGTTTTGTTGTTTATATTGCAGAGAGGATTATTAAAGAGCCAGGAATGGAAATACGGTAGACTGAAGGATGACTTGGCCACTCTATCTTAGGCCGAGCGAGATTAGTTGGCACAAGTCGGCTTGCAGCACATGGCAAATATGCCATAGGTGTCTACAGATATGGGGCTATTGACAGCCCTAGAAGAGAGGTGGTATCTGGGTTCTTGTTTTTGATTACCGATAGGGGAGATGACTCCCACATTGGAGGATGTATGGAGGATTTTGAGGATCCCCATGTAAGGACAACTAATCACTCCCATGGCCAATCAGGGCCATGCGATGATGTGACTGTGGAGATTCGAGCTTTGCCTTGGAGAAGGGTGGAGTGAACATCGAGTCACTATGCCAGATGCCTAGGGCATCCAAACTGACACAGGCTTTGGATGGGGTGGTAGGTGGTCTACTGTTATGCCATCAGAATGGATGCAGACTACCATGGCTACTAAAATATGTGGTCTATGACATAAGATACCATGGGTATAGATTTTCTTGGGGGAGCTTTGTACTATGCCGATTGTATAGGATCTTGTATGGGTTCGTATACAAGGGCGGTCGATGTCTAGTCATGACATCACTACTATAGGTTTGGTGCTGGGAGCACATTACGGTGCGAAGGCTGGTAGGGCTCCCACTGATAGGGATTGATGGGGAGAGGCCTCGAGTTTTCTACTAGTGGCTATGGAGAGGGTCACAACGGCGGATAGATCTGCCAGTGTCCCGAAGACTACTTGATGACCTTGTCTTCGACTAGATCACCTGGAGGCCTTGGAGAGATCATCCAAGGTGGTACAAGGATGGATAGGAGCTGTATCACATCAAGAAAACCTGCTAGCTAAGGATGGAGAGGGGAGAGGTGGAGCTCCATCGGTATGACCGAGTTTTGAGGTAGTTCGATCTACAATAGGGGATCCTATTTCTTAGAGACTACAAGTTTTCCCAAACCATCTGGGATAACACTACAGTTAGCAAGGCTCCAGATATGCAGCACTTCTAGAGTCAGGACGTAGATGATGCCCCCATTTAGCCAGTGGATGGGGACCATGCAGGGGTCACAGATGGCTACGATGCCTGGTACATAGGCATCCGCCCTCCTCGGATGACAAGGGCTCAAGGTTTGATTCATGTAGTTGTGCGTTGAATGGGGAGGCAACGCCAGGTAGCCATTGAGGTGGCACAAGGTCATGATGAGAGAGAGCAGAGGAGGCCACAGGCTCAGTAGAGGCCATGACAACAGGAGAGGAGGGAGGAGAGACCCCCTTCTCCACATAGAGAGAGGCCACCATCACCCGATAAGGGCAAGGGTGTCGAGGCAAGAGAGAGTAGCGAGATGGCTACTCTTTGGGTGAAGACTATTTGTCTTCGAGCTCAAGTGCAGTCCTTGTAGGATGAGGTTGCACGACTCAGGGCTTGGGGCGGAGGGGTGAGCACTCAAGATTTAGCATGAGCTATTGCCCAGGTTACATTCTATTAGGCTCTATATTACCAGGTTATGCCAACAGAGTAGAGGGTGCCATTACCAACTCATATTGCAGAGCCTGTCATGATGGGGTCATCTAGGACATCATCACGATCGGCATCCAGGACTCATGGCACCACACAGACTATGATGGGGCCACCTCCTTTGCCTTAGGGTGGGGGAGGATATGAGGCTGAGAGCTCGAGGGCTTCTCAAGGCTAGCTGCTATAGACTACATTGCACAGATTGATACATAGTTTTGATATTTTTGATAGAGGATCGAGTATGCCAAGGTATAGATTGTGGCATACCGATCCAGTTTTGAGATGATGTATATATTGTTGATATATATAGAGATGAGATATTTTTGATCATATGACTTGTCTTATGTGTTTGTTATGATGCTTTAATGTTTGGTGTGATTGATTTGATGATTCATGTAATTATGTCGTTGGAAATATTATGGTTTGAATGTCACGCTTTTAAAATTTAAATGAAATAATCTAATGTAAACAATTGGTTGTTGTGATGTGATTTGATAAAAAATAAAAGGGACTTTTAACAATAATTTCAAAGGACATTGTCACTGTTATAGACCATTTCATGGAGTCGCCGCTCACTCGGTCGTCAAGCTAATCCCAATATAGAAATATTGTTAAAAGTAAAAGAGTGCTTAAGATACTGTCTTAAGACTTTGTTGTGATGATGCAAATGATGATGATGATGGTGATTTGTTTGCAAATTTTCATAAAAATAGTATGCATGAAATATTTTAAAATGATTTTGCTAGGCATAAATTCCTAAGTGTGATAAAATTTTGAACAATTCCTTAGGAATTATACCATGGTTGCAATATTGAATTTGAACATAATGACATGAAATAGAATAAGTGTTCGTTTGTTTTAAAGCATAATTGTGTAACACAATGATTTAAGTCATATGTTTTTGATGAATTTATTTGAAATAAATGGGAAATAAAAGTAAAACAATGGTTTGCGCTAGGCATAGAATATTTAGGTATAGACTTATACCATCATCGCAAAATTCGAAGAAGAAATTGATATTGTAGTTTTATTACATGGTTTAATTTTTAATTTTTGAAAATAAATAGAAAATATGAAGATGAGGACTTGCGCTAGGCATAAAATTCCACTTGTGGTTTTGGAACTATACCATCGTCGCGAAAGTCAAAAGTTATATGTAACTTTATTACATGTTGTTGAAAAATGATTTTGATTTTTTTTTTTGGTAATGCATGTAGTTGTCTTTATACTAAACAACTGTTCTCAGAGAAGAAAATGAAATTATTCCAGACAATTTGCAAAAATATTTCAAAGAATATTAAAGACAAAAGTTAGATTTATAAGGAATCCCATGTGCGTATGTGAGTTCATTTTCGATCTTGATTTATCATAATGATACACAAAATCTCTCAAATATAAATGTGTGTGCAATTGTATTGTTCATTTACCAGTTTTGAGCAAGATACTTTGATACAAGTGATTTAAAGTAACCAAATAAGTGTTCATTAACCATGATTTAGATGCATATAACCATACCAGACTACTATGTAAGTCAGGTTATCAAGAGCTAGCTAATCCATAAGCAGACATAGGTCTGTACAAAAGAAGGTCGCTAATGTGACAGACATATCACCATGCTAGGAGTTACCCAAGGCCAAGCGGGTTGGGCACAAACCACCTGTTATGGGGCTTACCTCACAGTTTTCAAATAATTGAGAATTCCAGGGATTCAAGCTCATCAACCCTTCTTTTCTTTTCAATGGGTAGGGAAAGGGATTTTACTACTTTTGCTTTTGCTTTCTTTTGCTTTCTTTTATTTTTGTATTTTTTTTTTTTGTACTTTTGCTTTGATATTTGAGATAATGCTGAAATAACATTTTTATTTTTCTTGAACTTTTATTTTCTTCCTATGCTAGGGATACTTGCTCGGATTAGTTGTAGAGCAAGGGATTTTTATTCTGGGTAGGGGTGAGCTTGTCCTTTTGTCAATTCTCAAAGATTCTAGACCATGTGCATGATAGGATAGCAGGGGAAAATTTTCGCTCAAGAAACCACTTCTACTATGTAGCATAGCATGGACATTACAAATATAATCATTTTATTGTGAAAGGATATGCTTGGCTTAAGTAAATAACAATATCAATTCTCTGTGCTCAAACTTTATTTAATTGAATTTTGTGGACTTTGATATAAGAGAGATTAGTAATCATGCCAAATAAATCAAGATATTTATTCATGTGAATGTGAAAGTGCGGGATTCCAAATAAATGCTAATTTATCTAAAATAACTTGAAAATATTCACAATTTAAGAAGTACAAAATAAAAGATGTTTTTGAAGATTTTGATGATTTTGGATGTTTTTGGTGTTTTTAATTTTAAGTTATGAATTGAGAGAAATATAAGATAGTGATTTTTTTGAAATATTTAAAACAAATATATACAATGATGAAATGTCCAATTTTTTATGCATAGTAACGTTTAAGATGTAAAATATTCATGGGTTCTTTAAGTTCTTTTCCATCTAATGTAGATAATTTGTGTGCTCCCGATTCAAATTTAGCAGTGATAATATATGGTCCAAGCTAGTTGGGCTAAAATTTACCTTTAAGCTCTTTAGTTGCATTAGTATTCTTTTGATTTTCTTTTAAAACAAGATTGCCGACCTCAAATGATCGATGACGAACTTTCTTAGCATATGATATTTTAAGCTTGTTTTGGTAGGCACGAAGATGCTCCAAAGCATTGATGCACTTTTCATCTAGGAGCTCTAGCTGACTGAGTCTGCCAGCTCGATATTCATCTCCTACTTCGGTATCTTGAAGTAGTAGATCCAAATAAGGAACTTCTAATTCAAAGGGAAAAACAACTTTAGTGCCATAAACCAAAACAAAAGGTGAAGTTGTAGTGGGGGTTCGAACACTAGTTCGATAAGCCCACAAAGCTAGATATAATTGAATGTGCCAATCACGGCCAGATTTATTGACCAATATTTTGAGAATTTTGATTAAGGTTTTGTTAGAAGCTTCTACTTGGCCATTACCCTGAGGATAATAGGGAGTGGACCAGCGATGTTGAATCTTATATTTTTGGCACAATTTCTTAACATATTTATTTTTGAAACAAGTTCCATTGTCTGAGATAAGATTTTCCAGAATTCTAAACCTACAAATGATTTGATTAAAAATAAATTTAGAGACTTGTGTTCTAGTGCAGGAAGCTAAAGGCATAGCTTCAACCCACTTCGTGAAATACTCAATGGCGGTTATGATGAATTTGTGTCCATCAGATGACACAGGATTAATTTTGCCAATAATGTCTAAGCCCCATTTTGAAAAGGGCCAAGGAGATGAAATAGCCTGTAGTTCTTGTGCAAGGGCATGTACAAGGTCAGCATGTTTCTGGAACTTGTCGCAATGACACACATAATCATGTACATCATTCTCCATGGTAGGCCAAAAGTATCCTATCCGAAGGAGCTTTTTAGCAATGACACTACCACTGAAGTGTCCTCCACAAGATCCATCGTGGGCTTCACTCAAAGCTGATTTGAATTCTTCTAAATTCAAACATCTCAATAAGATACCTTCAAAATATCTTCTATATAAATTATTTCCAATTATGACAAATCGACTTGCTCGTCTACGTAATAACCGATGCTGGTTTCTATTAGAACTGGCAGGGAAAGTCCCATTGTGAAGAAAATCAAATATATTTGTATACCAAGGTTCAGGGGTAGTTGCATTGATTAGAAAAAAATCCAAAGGTTCTAAGCATGACTTATTTAAAGTGGGTTCCTAGAGTTGACAAATAATTATGGTGGCATATTCGTCATCTAACTCCAAGGGCAGAAGAGACGCAGCTACGGCCATAGTGTCAGCCACGCAGTTGCTAGTTCAAGGAATAGCTTCCAAGGTAACTTGATCAAAGAAAGATATTAATTGTAAAACATATGCTTTATATGGATGCAATTTATCATATTTGATCTGATAAATGTCATTAATTTAGTTTATAACAAGTTGAGAATCACCAAAAACTAGCAGATGTTTAATTTTTAGCACCAAGGCAGCTCGTAATCCAAGGATTAGAGCTTCATATTTAGCAGTATTATTGGTGCAAGCAAATGTTAATTTAAAGGACGAAGGTATAATGTGTTTCTATGGAGATATTAAAATAATTATTGCACCAGCCCCACTCATGCATCGGGCTCCATCAAAGTATAAGGACCATTTTTCAACATGGTCTCCCTCTAATTGAAGGCATTCATCGAGAAACTCAATGATGAGGGGATGGGTAGACTCTAAGGGTGCAGCAGCTAATTGATCTACTATGATTTGACCCTTAATAGACTTTTGTCCTATAAACGTGAGTTCAAACTCGCTCAAAGCAATAACCCACTTAGCTGTGCGACCCAATAAATAAGGTCGACTCATGAGATACCGCAAGGGATCATATTTAGCAATGACATAAGTTTTTTGACTGAGCATATAATGGTGTAATTTTTGTGTTGAAAATATGACTGCTATACATAGTTTTTCTAATGCTGTGTAGCGGGTTTCATAACTGATTAAAGTTTGGCTAATATAATAATTAGCACGTTCTCTTTTCTCATCATCAAGTTGAGCTAACATAGCTCCTAAAGCAAAATTTGAAGCAAAAATATACAGGATAAATGGGTGATCAGGTCTAGGCAGTGAAAGCACAGGCGAGTTAAGGAGGTATTTTTTGAGGAGTTCAAAAGCTTCCTTACATTCGTCGTCCCAATTAAAAAGGACGTCCTCCTTAAGGAGCTTAAGAAAGGGACCGGTTTTGTTCGCCAGCTTATCAATGAAGCGACGGATAGCTTGAAGCTTACCTTGTAAACTTCGTAACTCAGATATATTGGTAGGTGTGAGCATATCCATGATAGCCGTAATCTTGAGAGGGTCAATTTTGATGCCACGTAAAGAAAATATAACCCCTAATAGTTTATCGGACTTAACGTCGAATATGCATTTAGCTGGATTTAGTCGGATAAGATATTCCCTTAACCGATCAAACATTGTCCATAAGTCATTTAAATGATCATATTATATGATGGAATGAGCTATAATATCATCTACATAATCATGTATAATATCATGCATCATATCGTGAAAGATATAAGTCATAGCTCGTTGATAGGTTGCACCTGCATTCTTTAAACCAAATGGCATTACTTTCCAACAAAAGGTTCCCTAGGGGGTAGTAAAGGTTGTTTTAGCTTGATCTTCAAGAGCTATCCTGATATTATTATAACCAGAAAATCCATTCATTAGGGACATCATTCCACTCCCAACAGTAAAATCAATGATTTGATCCATGTTGGGAAGAGTAAAATCATCTTTAGGGCATGCAGCGTTAATATCTCTAAAGTCTATGCAAACCTTAACTTTAGTAGCTTCTTTCTTGGTGACTGGAACTACATTCGATATCCATTCAGCATAATCAATAGCTTGTATAAAAATAACATTCAAGAGTTTTTCTAACTCCCCTTTGACTAGCAAGGCCACTTTGGGATGCATTTTTCTAAGTTTCTGTTTAACAAGTTTAGCATCTAGATGGACTACTAGGTGATGCATGACTACAGAAGGGTCTAAAACTGGCATATCTTCATATGTCCAAGCGAAGACATCTTCATATTCTTTAAGGAATGCAATGTATTGCTCTTGTTTTTCTTGACTTAATTATGATCCAATATTGATTATGTGGGGATTATCCTCAGTTCCAATGTTAACTCTAATGATGTTTTCTACTTCCATGTGTAGGTCTCTTTCAAAATTAGGTGGGGTGGGTGAAACGACCAATTCTTGTAATTATTTTAAGGTTAACTTGGATAATTCATCTTGAGGAGTAGTGACCTCAAGTTGGGCTATAGTAGGTATAGAACCATAAAAATAAAAACCATTGTGTAACATCTCTTCAACGGAGACATCATGGAAGATATCTCCTTCCAAATCATCATTAGATTCAACAATCATTTCAGGATAAGCTATGGATAGCATATTACATGTAAATGGCTGATTTTTTAGAGGCAAATCATCATGCCCATCCAAATAATCTTGATAACATATGAGTTGATCTTCATCTTCAAAAGGGAAGGGTTGACCCTTATTAGGAAATAGGCCCACACCACATCGGGTGGGCCATGGTTCTACCTCAAAGGGTTCTTTCATACCATCTTGGAAAAGTCCCAAGCCTTTCCCTTTATATCCCATTTTAAGTATCATAGGTTTAGCTTTAATATACTCATTACTAAAATAACATCGAGCATATCCCTCATGATGAGTTTTGATGTTCTTGGGTATTCTTCCCTAGTCATATCCCTTATAAATGAAGGCGCAACTCCCAACTTGGTAAGTACTTCCCATAGGTTGTGGGATGCCCAAAGTACGAGGAGATGGTGGCAAATTACTTAAGATAATGGAATTTTGCATAGAAGCATTTATTTTTTCTGATATAAGAATGTTAGATAAATCAAGTAAGAGTTCATCAGAAAGAGCATAAGATGTAGAAGGATCATTCCCTATATATTTAGATGTGGAAGGTATGATAGATGTAGATAATGTGGAGTTGTTAATAGATGGGTCTATAGATTTTGAAATTATAGGGATGGAACATGAAGGATTGGTTGTGGATTTAAGATCTTTTTGAGGTTCTAGAGTAGTTTGTTTAGAAGATTGTTGATCTATATATGAGGGTGAAATTAATGGAGGAGAAATAGATGAAGTTATGGGTGTGTTTTTCACAGTTTTATATTAAAAATAAGAATTAGGATGTGCGGATGACAGAGCAAGGCAAAATTGAACTCCAACAGGTTCTGCCAAAGCACACATATCAAAGGGTTTGGGATCACCATGGATAGTGACCAACTGATTTTTAAATTCGAATTTAACACATTGGTGTAAAGTTGATGGGACAGCCCACATTGCATTGATCCAAGGACGACCCAAGAGTATATTGTATGATGCAGGGAAATGTACAATAAACACGGTCATATCTAGGGTTCTGGACCAACTTGCAATGGGATGGTAATAACTCCACACGTTTCTTGTGTTTCATCATTGAAATATTTTATGATCATGTCAGTTTTCTTCATTTCATCACTTCTAAACCCAAATATTTGGTAGAAGTCAAAAGTGCAAATATTTAGAGATGAACCATTATCAATCAAGACCTTTTTGACTGCTACATCTCCAATTAGGGTAGTAATATATAAGGGGTTATCCTTATGTAAACTATGTTGCGGTATATCTTTATCTTGAAAGTCAATGCAATCGACTTCTCTAGTGATGATAGTATTGGTCATGGCTTCAGGTTGAATGTTTTGTGGTACCATCATTTGGCTTAATGTAAGCATCAATTCATCTCTATGTGTAGGAGAAGATCTTAATAAGTCTGAAAGGGAAATTCTGGTTGTAGTATTGGATACTTGCTCATTAATATTGTAAGGAGGTTTAGGTTGAACATTATCATGATTCCATTTATTGGGATTTTTCAAAACAAATGGGGTTGATCCATCATTCTGATTTGGTTCTTGTTGAAGATTTTGAGCTTGTTGTCTGGTAACGACTCCGATGGTACCTATAATGTTATATTGAGGATGCTGAATAGGTCTTGGTCTAGCATTTATAGTTTGTTCATTAGGAAGGAACTGATTAGAAGAAGGTCGAGTAGTAACTCTTCTAGGAAATGGTTCTTCTGGAATCATAGAATCTATGATAGGTTGAATAGGGTCTGATTCATCTTTAGAACTATTTGATTGATTTGAGGTGATGTCTATTTCACTTTCAGTATCCGATTCTACATCATTGAGATCTGGTTTTGAATATTATGTAGGGGCCTAGTCGTGACTATGGATAAAGTTGTGCCAAATATTTGAGGATCCTAAACAGGTAATTGTCCGCTAATAGTCCCTACATATCGGGTAGGAGGGGGAACATTATGATTTTCGATTTTATTGGCCACTTCTTTACCATGTTTTGGTAAAGGATGTTGAAATATATCTAATGATTGATTAGCAATTTGATTCTGATTTTGGGGAATGGTCTTTTGGGCGTTATTAGGAGAATTTTGTTTAGGTTGGAATGCTTGCACCTCCATCTCATTATTATCAATCAGATCTTGTATTTTAGGTTTTAATATTTTACAAGAGTTGGTAGAGTGTCCAGGCCCTCTATGGAAATCATAGTGTAAATCTGCTCTGTATCCAGGTATGGTTGGATCAGGTTCCTGGATAGCTGGTAATTGAATCAAACCTCTTTCGAGTAATTGGGGTAGAATAGTTGATAATGGTTGATTGAGTCTAGTAAATTCTCGAGGAGGTTTATCAGGAAGTTTCAATATAAATTTTTTTGTTGTCTTCGTTGTATTGATATTAGCAAAATTTCTACTATCAGTGACTCCGTCACCTACAACTTGTTTGTTTTTATATTGATTTTTGGATGTTTTCTCATCATCTTTCTTCCTAAGCTGGCCTCTCCTAATGAGAGCATCTTCTACTCTTCGAGCTAAGTCTATAGTCTGATCGAAGGTAGTCAAAGTAGCATTTGATAACTCATAAGATATTTGTTCTTGCAAATTATTAATAAAAATGTCCAACATTTCCCTATAAGGTAGCACAAAGTGCAATTTTCCTATCAATTGCCTCCATCTAGCTATGAAATCAGCAAAACATTCATCTTTGTCTTGTTTTAAGTTGTACAAATCTTTAATGGTTACATGCCTTTTGATATAGGCACTAAATTGATGCACAAAATATTCAGTGGTCTCTTCAAAATTTCTCAAAGAATGAGTGGGCAATTGATAGTACCACTCTAATGCCATTCCTCCTAAAATTTTTGGGAACATTTTTAGTAATAACAAGTCATCATGTGATATATCATGACATGTTATCCTAAACATGCGAAGATGCTCTATGGGATCTTCAGTTCCTTTATATATAGGCAGAACATGCATGGGAAAGTGCTTAGGGTATGGTTGTGCTACAACCATAGGATCTATAGGTTGACTACACATCTCTCAATAATTGTACGAGGGATGGTAGGGATCTATCTGGTCCATGCGGGAAGCTAACTATTTCACCATGGCTTCCAGATTACTAGTTTGCCCACCATATTGGTTTAGTAGGACATAAATATGAGATTTGTGAGCATATGATGGAGGGACATGAATATTAGATGCTATATTACTATTGTGTAAATTTTTGGTAGGAAGGGTGTTATGAACAAGTTTTGAAGTTGTATTATGTTGTATCCCAGATTGTTGAAAATTGGTGTTTGGCTTCATTTTAGGTTTTTGTCGATTTGAAGCATATTGATCAATAGTTTGGTGAAATAAAGTAGTAAAGGAAGGTCTCTTTTGTGTGGGAATGATTTTAGGCTCAATAACAGGTTCCTTAGGAGGTTAGGTAACCTGTTGTTTTTGCATGTTCTAAATTATAGCGGCCATATCCATATTGGATGGTCCAGATTTATCACTTTATTGATCAAAAAAAGACAAAGGATTGGTGTGTATATCAAACATATGTTCCATGGCTACTTGAGTGTCACTAATTTGTCCCCTATCAATACGAACTGCCATATTAAGAGCACCAATATTATTGTTGAATAATTTCTAAAAATGATCTATGTTATCAAAAGTAACAGTTCCATATGGAGCCATTCTAGGAGATGAGGATCCTTCCTCTCTAACATTTTCTTGTTGTTCATTTTCTTCAACCAGGTCATCTTCTGGTTGTTCTAGAGTTTCTTCTTCTGGAATTGGATCCTCAGGAAGGGTATTTAATTTTTTATTTTTCTTGCCTAACCAATCTTCTTCTTCTTCTTCTTCAGTTTGTTTACCATTTCTAAGTTTAATCATTGTGCTTAAACTTAGATTTCAGAAAAAAAAAAATATATATATATATATATATATATATATATATATATATATATATATATATATATATATATGCAACAAGCTTAAGAGGTATATATTTTAATTATATACCTACTATAATATAAAAAAAAATGTTTTGATTTGATTATGTTTTTTTTTTTTGGTTTTTCTTATTTTTTATAACAATATTATAAAGATAACAAACAACACACAAAACGCAAGAAACAATAATAATGAAAGCAATGATCTAGTTTTCTATAAACAATTTATAAATATCATTAATGGGCTCGAGTTCTTTAGGAGTCATGAAATGTTCTTCAAATTGAAAATTGTTTTTTCGGAAGTCAACAAAGTGTGCTATGGTGATATTATCTATTTCAGACTCTGGTCGGTAGAAGTAAAGCTCGTGGCAATACTCTCGATATAACATAGCTCTAGGAACTCTATTCCATATTTTTCTATCTACAAGATCAGCTTCTTGGTCCTCTATACGATATAGAACTTGATGCACTATGGCTGCATTCTCGAGGAATTCCTCAAAGGTATACAACTCAGAAGACACAAGGGCTCTTCTATCTGCTAACCACCTATGGCAAGCTCTCTGAAGTTCATGATAAAGAATAAGTTGATGAGGATCCAGGATTCTATATAGGACAAGCCTATTGATTTGTTTAAGCTCTGTTGACCTAGATGAAATGATACCTAGTCTTCTATCAAGTTCGTCCCACAAAAGTTGGTTTCTATCTGTTTCAGGCACACTAAGAATAGAATTAATTTCTATGGCTGCTAATTGGTTTTCAACATTTATAGTAACTGCTAGTCTTTTCTTAGGAGCTACCATCTAAACATGATATGCAACTTAGTAGTTTTCTAATGCATCTATTTTTTTTTTTTTTTTTCAAAAGGTTTTAGTTTCATGTTGGGTTCACCAAAATGTATCGTTCCAAATTTTCCGCACCCTTACCTTCAGGCTAAAGGATCCACGCCCGAAAGGGGGATGCGGGAAGGATGGGACAATACCTTAGACTGAGAGGCCTTTCGAAGGTCCCACCTCTCAGGGGAGGTGTATTAAGGTGATTTTTTGATGGATGGTGGGTTCACTAGGAAACTTTTGAATGGCAGTTTCCAAGCCTAGGTTGGGAATGTGTTTGATGTGTTCAATTTTATTTTTGATAATTCAACTCCTAGGTTTGGCCAAATGAATTTAAGTTGTTCTATATAAAATGCAGATTTAAATGAATACAAAAAATAGATTTGAATAGAAAATAGAGAGAATAAGCTAGATTAAAGAGCCATACCTGATTTGGATGTCTGATGGAGGTTCTGATTCTTGAAGCAGTCAGGATTGCCTCTGATCTGATAGGATCATATATGATCAGATAGGATCATCTGATATCTGACAAATTCATCAGATGAATTCGTCAGAGACCTGCAATCAGATAAATAGATACAAAATATAGAAAATGTAGCTATGCCAACAAAGGGCAATGATGTAGAATGACAATAATAATATTAAAATGATAATAATAAACAAAAACATGAGTGCATTACAATGATTTAATGATAATTTATGATTTTATTATGCATTAAGACTATATGGGTGAACTTCGGGATGCAAAATAATAATAAGTTTAACTAATGCAAAGTAAAACAATAAATAATGGAGAAAGAATGCAAACTCAGGGCACTGATTGCCCCCAATGTTGATTGCAGTCGAAATCATCTAGGATTGGTACAAAATCATATTGAATTGGACAAGATCATTTTCGATGATCTGAGCTTGCTCCAGCTAAAGAATAACAAAGTTCTTGCAAGAAAATTCGAAAAGGGACAAAGGCAAACAATAGTCTAGGATATTCTAATGCATGTAAAACTCAAAGTGCAGTAAAATTCAGCTAGGGGAATTTCAAGGGGAGGGCCTAAGATTAAATAGGCATAGGAAAGAGGTTGGGAGGTTGGAGATCATCCCAATTTGGGAGATCTCTAATGGATGATGTCTCTAACCACGCAGACATGCTTTTGCCCAGGTTAGAGACGTCGTTGAAATAGAAGCTAATTATGAAAAATCAGTTTTGAGACAAAATCTTCTGGACGTCCTAGTCCAGACGAAATCATTCGATCTGAGGCAATATCGTCTGATCGGCGACGATATATTCCAATGGTCACAACAAATCCTAAAAATGGCACAAAAAATGAGGAAAGCGGTTAAAAGGTGATTTGGGGTTGAAAATTTGAATTTGAATTATTACCAAGATAATTTTAATTATTGCTAAGGTTTACTGCGCCAATTTTAGGGTGCTACAAGTCATGTCACACATTTCTCCAATATCTCATAAAGTCATATACACAATTTTTATATATCTCGACTAAGTTAAAATCCTCAAATAACCCTAAGATTTCAAGGTTTAAGCACTCAGTTTCCCCTCTTGGGACTAAGGTAAAAGAATTAAATCAATGTCATTTTTCACTAAATTAACCCATGTATGTAAGTAATTTGGAATTTTAAGCCAAAGGATCTTTTTACACTAGTGCCCTAATCATTTAATTCTTTTTTTATCGTATGCACCCTGAATCTAACAATCTAAAAGTAGATCCAAGAAATCAACAATGTGGGCATAGAGTCGATAGAATTAAATCAAAGTCAAGAAAAACTAAAATGTAATTTTATTGACCAAGAAATGGATGATCTAGAAGCAAAGCTAGGAAATCAACGATGTAGACACAGAGCTAGGAGAATTAGGTCAAAGTCAAGAAACACTAAAATATAATTTTATTGGCTAAGAAATGGACAATCTAGAAGCAAAGCTAGGAAATCAATGGTGCAAACATAGAGCCAAAATTAGGTCAAAGTCAAGAAGCACTAAAATACAATTTTATTGTCTAATAAATGGATAATATAGAAGCAAATCCAATAAATCAATGGTGTGAACATAGAGTGGAGAGAATGAGGTCAAAGTTGAGAAGCACTAAAATATAATTTTATTGGCTAAGAAATGGATGATCTGAAGGTAGAGCCAAGAAATTAATGGTATGGACATACGGCTTGGATAATTAGGTCAAATTTGAGAAGAACTAATTTGTAATTTTATTGGCTAATAAATGAACGATCTATAAGAAAATTCAGAAAATAAATGGTGTGGACATAGAGCTAGGAGAATTAGGTTAAATTTGGGAAGCACTAAAATGTAATTTTATTGGCTAAGAAATGGATGATCTATAACCACAACCAAGAAATTAATAGTGTAAAAATAGAGCTGGGAGAATTAGTTCAAATTTAGGAAGCCACTAAAATGACATACTATTAGATGAAGAGATGGATGACTAGGACCCGCAACTAGGAAATCTATGGTTAGGAGGCACAATCGATAAGATAAAAAAATATAAAATATAATACCCCAACCTTAGTCTTAATTATTTAAAAAAAATTCCTAAATTTTTATCTTATGTGCCCTAAATCTAATGGCTAGGACCCACAACTAGGAAATATATAGTTAGGACCCATAGCCGGTGAGACCAAAGAGATAAAAAAAAAAACTTAGAAATCTAATTCCTTGACCTTAGTCTTAAAATCATTATCTCATGTCCATTTCAAATAAGATCTAATAGCTAGGGCCTATAACTGGTAAGATTAAAAATCCCAAATATTAACATCTACCACCAATGATAATGTCTTTTGGCTGATGCTCCCTTAATGGATGACTGTACATCCAAGAGATTTATGATTCGAAAGTGCATCCAAGAGAATTAAGTCAAAGTAGGAGGCACTAAACTATGATTTTATTGGCATCTATAATTATCCCTTGTATTATGGGCTTATAGCACTAGTGTACGGATGCCCACTGGAACAGCACCAATTTTACTTGTATATAGCACTTAGGCTATTATGCCCTTAGAGTTGTAAATTCCAAAATTGCACATCACATTGAAAGATTTCATCAATGACGATATTGTACGACAAACTCACTTGGATTAGTTGACCCTTCTAGATGAACGTTGCATCAATGCTCTTGAGCATATTTGTGTTTACCAAGATCATCTAACATAATCTTATAACAATAAAGTCCACCTAAGATAATTTAAGGTTGGGGATCTTGTGCTTAAAGAAAACCAATAGAACTCAAATCTGCCCCTGCACCTATGAGACAAATTTACGACCAATTGGATAGGTCCCTACATCATATCTAAGAATATTGGACCTGGGGTATATTGTCTAACATTGCTAGAAGGTGTTGAGGATCCATATCCACTCAACATTATTCATCTAAGGGCATTTCACACATAAACCAACAAAATCTCAAAAACATCCAAATAAATTTCAAAATCACAAAAACAATAGAAAACCGTAAAAAGCAAAAGGCTCCAAAGGCATATTAAAGCCCTTTGGTAAATTCACAAAAGGTTCCAAAGGCATCTTAAATCTCTTTGGTAAAATCACAAAAGGCTCTAAAGGTATCTTAAAACCCTTTGGTCAAATCATAAAGGGCTCCAAGGGCATCTTAAATCCCTTCGATCAAATTACAAAAAGCCCCAAAGGTATCTTAAAGCCCTTTGTTCAAACCACAAAAGGCCCAAAAGGCATCTTAAAGCCCTTTGGTCAACTCACAAAAGGACCCAAAGGCACCATAAGCCCTTTGGTCAACAACAAAACATAAAAGCACAAAAATAACTTAAAATCAAAAAATTCAAAAAAAATATACAAAATAATCAAAACTCAAAAATAATTGAAAGCATAAAAAATATAAAAACATTTGAATTATGTATAAACACTTGCATCTATATAGTTGTATTGCATTATTCATGTTGCATCCATTGCATTTACATTAGGTAGGTTGTGTTCAAAACATTACAAATAACACTATGTTTATACCTCAATCATGCATCTTCAAAATCCATCATCATTCATAACCGATGTGTGTAATTGTGTTTGTCAACACAACCCCTCCTATTGCTATAAGAAATATACTAGGGTTTTTTGGTCACTCAGCCATACCTAGTGGTTTTATCAAACTTTGCAAAAAATTGTCTTTTCTTTTAATAGGTGAGGTTTGGTTTTTATAGCACATGGTATATCTCAAAATCCTATCACTAATCAAAACATTAAAATCCTAGTTGGAACAAGGGAAATATGACTACTGCGAAGTGGTATTTGGCATCCTTAAGTGAAAATTTTATCTTGCTCATCCCCATATGCACTGGTTTAGAAATGCTAAGAATTGGAAAAAGGACAAGTTCCCCCTACCTAGAGAAATCCCTTGCTTTAGTTAAAACAAGCAAAAAAGTTGAACAAAGTAAAATTCAAAAACAAAATAAATAGTGCTTTTCATCACTAAGCATGGGCAAGTATCCCAAATAAATATGAAGAAAATAAGGGAGTATTGAACTTGAATCCTTAGAGTTATCAGCATTAACGAATCGTAAGGTGAATCTTACGCACGATGATATGTCTGTCACATTAGCATCTTGCTTTTGTACAGACCAATGTTTGCATGTGGAAGGGCTAGCTTTAGGTTTCTTGTATCACCTAGTGGTCTAATCCAACTGAGACGAACTTAGGATCAAGATGAACATTTGAGTATCCCCAATACAACAATGGGATACATGAATCATTCTTGGAACCGGGGTATGCTTATGTTTTATCTAAGACATTCATTTGTACACATAGGTATAATGAGTATCTAGGTCTTCATAACAAGAAATTTATCCTTAAGAAGCTCATTATGATCAATATACAACTTTTGATGGAGCAACTAGGGTGTGTGAGTCTCATGGAAAACCTCAAAAATCCTCTAATAGCAACAAGTCATATCATCAATCGCATCATCAACTTTATTTAGGAGGTCTTGTTTGTTAAAAGGTGTACATGAGATAGTATAGATACTAGATGGATGTCAACAATGAAATTTAGATGGTCATTGAATATTTTGGGTATACCTTTTAACTTACAAAAGCTATAAAGAAAGTACATACATATCACATCATATCATCTCAGAGTTAGATGTTTAAATATTAATTCTTATGATAAGATTTATTATTCATTCATGATTTTTATACATTCTATGGTGTCGTCCATTAGATTGTTAGAACTCATATCACATTCATTTCTTATGTTTTAAGTGATTAAATCATACAGGTTCATTTACATTAGATCATCATCATAGTGCATTAAACATATGGTATTCACCATATCATAACAACATAAGTTAGATGCATATAATAAAATTAAAATTAAACATACATTTAATAATAATTACTACATCCATATAGGCATCCATCATCATAATGCATCTATACATCTATCATCTAGCTAAATGCATATCAATATATCACATCATGTATCATAAAATCATAAATAATACATCACATAAACATAAAAGTAAAAATATATAAATACACATAATGAGTCTCAAAGTGTAGATATCATATATATATATATATATGTGTGTGTGTGTGTGTAAAATAAGTACATAAGGATATAAAATTGCATGTAGGCTACAACTATGTAAGTCATCTGATCTTACACTCAAAAATAAATCCAAATCAATAAATCCATCAATATGGGCCTACATCCCCCATCTTGCCTCTACCTTTGGATCTGTCCTTGTGAGAACAATGGAAGCTAGTCCTCATATTCCTCTTTATATGGGTCCTGGTCCTCTGGATAGGTCAAACTGAAGACTGTCATGATGTACTTCATGTAATCTATTATGACCTCCCTATTGTAGGTATCTCCTAAGGAACAACACCTAGCATACAAATCTACATCTATAGAGATGTAATATAGACAATGTCTCCAATGATCTGATTATCACACTCCTCCAAGACACCCATAGGTGCCTAACCTCTACACCTAGATCCAAACCTATAGGCACATATGCAACAGGAGTAGTCGACACAATCAGTCTCTGGGCATCATTCCTCTTGATCATGAGCTCATTTATCTTGATATATGCTAAGTCTATCTAAGTTTGGAGAGTGGTATTCTACTTTTCAAAGCCCTTGACTCATGCCTAAAGCATGCTAATGGTAGAATCCCTCTATAGAATCTAGATCTTAGCTGACTAAAGCTTAGACTCCATGTGATGCAACTAAGCTTGAAGAGGGGACTCCTACTCCTCGAGAGCTAACTCCTCCTCCTTAGGGGAAACCTAATACTCTACCACCTATAGCTCTACCTACCTCCAGTACTCTATTCGATCCTACACTCAATACCCATTAGGATCCTCAGCATCTGCCTTATCCATAGACCACCACAAGCGGCCATCGCCATGCCACAATCGTGTAACCCACCACCAGGTATACACCTCAGTAACCCTAACATCAACAATGCTCACATAAACTACTATAGGATCATCCTCCCTTAAGACTATTGTAATCTGAGGTAGTGGAATGTTCTTATCTATAGTAATCCTGTTAGGATACCACATCCTAAAATTACTTATTAATTATTATTTATTACTTTAATTATATATTTCATTATTATTGAAAAGTCATGGTTGAAAATTCATTATTGAAAATTCATGATTGAAGAGTCATGATTGAAAAGTCATGATTGAAAGGTCATGATTGAAAAATTCTATATATATATATATATGATATGAGAGGAATCCATATCAAATCATCCATGAAGAAGAATATATAATTGTTTATTGAATGAATTGGAGGGACTTTCCTACCAGTGAAACAATGATTCTTTATAAAAGTGATTCTTTTAATTTAGATGCTATATTAATTATTTATTTATTAAAATTGTGCTAGAACCTTCAGGTTTCTATCATTTGGTATCAGAGCCATGTGGGACCCAGCCATGAGGAAATTGCTCAAGGATCTTCATCAAAACACTATTGTGCATGAGTATGAAATTTAATTTAAGTATATCACCAAACACAAGATAGGGTGAAGCATTTCTCATCTATTGCTTCATAAAATTATTGAAAGAAGAAATTAAAATAGAGGTGACAAATTTCAAACCCTATACCATGATGCAAACCATCAGATTGGCCCTATTAGTTGAAAGTAAATTAAATGCTCAACTTGGAATAAGATCAAAGGACCAAATTACAAAACCACCTATATGGGAATCACAAAATACTTACACAACCCAAAAAATTACCCAAATATTATCCATTAAACGTATTAACCCCACAAAAATGAAGGCACAATGATAAAAGGGCTTTTGTTTTCATTGTGATGAGAAATTTGTTTGCAATCATCAATGTATTACACCTGCACTATATATTTTAGATGCAACTATTCCTTGTAGTTCTCCCAATGATAAAAATGTGATTGAGGTAGACATAGTGATAGATACACCTAAATATAGCACTAAATATAGAAATTATGAGGAAAGTAAGAAATATGAGGAAGCCATGAAATATAAGAAAGAGGAGGAATATGTGGAAAACAAGGATAATGAGCAAGAAATACCCGAAATACTTTATCCCACCAATATCAACAATAGGGTTGATATACTGGAAGTGATTGATGCACCAAGCAAGGATGAGGTAGACATACCCTAAGTGACCAATTCCAGCTAGATATGTACTCTACAAGACCTACACACACCTTCCTCACCAATAGTTATTTCCCATAACATGACCAAACCTATTCAAAACTAACACAGAGCGACTACACACTCCTCTGTTGGCTCTACCAAGGAACCACAAAAGGATATGAAAGTGTTACCATAACTTTTGATGCATCATTTTGAAGTGTTTGAGGAACCCCAATGGTTTCCCTCCCATCATAATCATGATTCTCCTAAGGAATATTCTACTATTTTTCCTGGAAACCCATCACTAACACTTCGACCTTCAAGATATCCCTGCCTTCAAAAAAGTGACATTAAGATAGTACAATAACTTGCACAAATTCAACTAGGAAAACAAGCAACAAAGCTCCTTAATTTGATATTTGAGGACAAAGATCTTTTAAGGAGGGTGGCATGTTAGGATCCCAAATCCTAACATTACTTATTAATTATTATTTATTACTTTAATTATATATTTCATTATTATTGAAAAGTCATGGTTGAAAAGTCATGATTGAAGAGTCATGATTGAAAAGTTATGATTGAAAGGTCATGATTTAAAAAGTATATATATATGATATGAGAGGAATACATATCAAATCATCCATGAAGAAGAATATATAATTGTTTATTGAATGCTTTGGACAGACCTTCCTACCAGTGAAACAATGATTCTTTATAAAAGTGATTCTTTTAATTTAGATGCTATATTAATTATTTCTTTATTAAAATTGTGCTAGAACCTTCAGGGTTCTACCAAATCCATATGTACACAACTAAATCGAGAGGAACATCATGTCGTATGCCAAAATATCAGAGCACCCAAGAATAATAGAAGAACTCCCTGATGTCATCCTTGCAGTCGATAAACCATTAGTCTAAAGACTTATTTGTAAAATATTTTTACCACCATCGGTGCATCATCCTTGATGCTCCCTAGTAAAAAGTGTGCAACCTTGGTCAACTTATCAAACACTATCAGGATTACATCATGCTTGTACCTAGTCTTAGGTAAACCCACAATAAAATCCATAGAAATTACCTACCATTTCTGCATAGATATATCATGTGGATACAATTTACCTGCTAGGTGTTAATGATTTGTCTTAACCTTCTAGAATTATAAATATCTCACAATGGAACTAGTGATATCCTAGTTCATTTTGGACCAATAGAAGGTATTTTTCATGTTTTCCCTCATTTTGACCCTTCTAGATGAGCATAATAGGGAGAATTATGTGCCTCTTGCATAATAAATACCCTTAGATCACCAGTTTTGGGTATAACTACTCTATCCTTGAAGCATAAAAGTCCATATTTTTGGTTGAAAACATTATTCTCTTTAGGATTTCTCTTATTTTTATCCTAGATTTCTTTGCAATACAGGTCCTAAAGATGCATTTCCCTAATTATATCCATCAAGTCTACATGACTCTAGGTTAGTGAATCTATGTCTCTTCTCCTACTCAAGGCATATACAAACTTAATTTTTTCCCTTTGATATACTCAATACCAAAGTTATACTCAACTAAGAACTCTATCCATCTTCTCTATCTTGTGTTTATCATAGGTTGAGTAAAAATATACCTTAGACTTTGATGGTCTATCCTTACCTCAAATGGTTTTCCCAACAAATAATGTATCTAGACCTTTAGGGCATGCGCAAATGCTACAAATTATAGGTCATGCATAGGATAATTTACTTTATGATTCTTGAGTTTTATAAACTCATAGGCTATTGTAGCCTCTTCCTGGGATAAATCCCCACCCAAACCTTCTAAGGATGCATCTATATATATGGTAAAATTCCCAAGAGGCTCTAATATCTTGATAATTGGTGTGATAGTTAACTTATTCTTTAGAGCCCCAAAGGCATCCTGACACTTACCCATCCATCTGAACTCTTTACCTTTTATCTAAAGGTTTGTGATTGAATAGGTAACCTTAGGATAATATTTCATAAAATACCTATAATAACTAGTGAGTTCCATAAAACACCTATAATAGCCTCAATTTGCTTTGGGTCCATGACAATTCTTTTGATTGAGATGATGTGTCCCAAATATTTTAGCTATGAGGTATAAAACTCACACTTGGACACTTCTCCATATAGTTGGTTTTTCCTCAACACCTCCAACACTAACCTTAGGTGATGGTCATGTTAATATTTTGTGCAAGAATATATTAAGATATCATCTAAGAATATCAAGACAAACCGATCTAGATACTTTTGAAACACATTGTTCATCAAATTTATAAAAGTTGTTGGTGCATTCATTGGTCCAAATGGAAATACTATGAACTCATAGTGTCTATATCATGTCTTAAAGGTTGTATTATGAGTATCATCTTCTCAAATCCTTAATTTATGGTATCTAGATCTTAGATCTATTTTTAAAAATACGATAGCATCATTTAGTTGATCGAAGAGGTCATTAATCCTTATCAAAGGAAACCTATTCTTAATGGTTACCTTATTCAACATTCTATAATATATGAATAATATCAAGGAACTATATTTCTTTCACAAATAATATCGTAGCACCCAAAGGTGACACACTAGGTTTGATTAAACCCTTTTTTAACAAGTCTTGAAGTTGCACCTTCAATTCTTGCAACTCAATCAGGGTCATTATGTAAGGTGTCTTTGAAATGGGTTCAGCCCCTAGCATTAACTCAATAGTTAAGTCAACTTCCTATCGGGTCGTATATCTAGAATATCTTCAAGGAATACATCCCAAAATTCATGTAGAACCAAATGTTTCTTAAATACTTCTTCATCCCTATTTTATCTAGTTTTTCCACTGATCTTTACTAGATACAACATACTACCTATTTTAATCGCTTTCTTTAATTGCATAACTAAAAATAACTAAGGTTGAAAATAAACTTACCTACTTTGAACTCTTACTCTCCTCTTATCCTTGTCAATGTATTCCATCCACATATCTTGAAAGTTGATTAAGGCTCCATGAGTCTTCAACCAATCCATCCCTAGGATAATATCAAAAGCATGAAGTGGCACCACATATAAGTTCCATATAGTAGACCCATTGGGTAAGGTTATCTTGGTTGTAGGGAAACATTGATACACTAGGTAGGTATGTTTAAAAGCATACTCGAATTTCCACCCTTATGCCAAAAATCTTAGTCTTTTCAAAATATCTCCAATAATACTAGTGGAAATAAAACTATCTATAGCTTCACTATCTATTAAAATTTAAACATCCCTATTAAACAACTTACAATCCAATAGCATTGGTTTTGCTTGTCTATCCTAATGTTGAATCTTGATAGCTACATAAATTTGGTTTACCTAATCCTCTACTCTATTACTTTATTGTATCCATCAAGGGAATATTTTGGTAAAATGACGACTTCCACATGTGTAGCAACCTGAATTGGGTGGTTGGGTTCTTGATTTTTTACTGACTTGGGTTTCTTACTTTATTTCCCTTTATTATTTCTAATTCCATGTTCATCCAACCTTTCTAGCATTATATGTTGATAATCCATATGATCTTCCAATGATTTGAACATGGAGGTAAGTTGCCTTAATTCCTCTTGTATTATTTCAAATAGGAAGGTAGTGTCTTCGATGATACTTTTAAAATACCTTGTCCTACCAATTTCCTTGCTAGATCTCTCTAATATTCCTTACCATGATTCTTAGTTTTTCTAATTTTCTTGATGATTGTACTGCAACATCATTTTGTAACACTAGTCCCATCCTCTTGGAAGACCTCAATATAGGTGCCATCTCCTATCCACAAAAAGATTTGAGTAAGTTACAATTTCTCTCAATTGTACTTACAATTAGTTAGTTTCATTCTCTTATTAACTAACATAGACCATTATCACTCACTAGATAATGATTAGGGTCACGCTTACCTCCTTGCAAGGTGCCTTTTCCAATAAGAAAATTTAACTTCTAGAATTTTTACTCCTTGATCTAACTAGTCCCAATGGTGTACAATACTCATTGTATACCAAAAACATTAAGATCCCTAGAATAGTAAGCCTCCTCCAAGTAGCACATCAAGTCAAGGATTATCCTACAAGCACTCCATGGAAGCTTTTAGCCCTTTGTCCTAGAACTTTGATACCAACTATAATAACCCAAAACTACCAACCCAAGATATATATATATATATATATATATATATATATTACACAAGTAAGGTTCTTAAGAGATCTAACATTTTCTCTTTAGCATTCAAGGTTTCACCACATTTTAGTTCAAATTCATTGTAGATGATACTCAATGGATAGGAGTTCCCAACTCCAATGGTTTTTGGGTTCACCTTGCTAAACCTCATCATTTAGTAGGATACCAAAAATGGTCCCCCACATTTCCCATACCCTCAATGGTATAGGAAAATGTTACCACAACTTATGGATTATCCTTTAAGTCCCATAAAAATTAAAGGGAAATTCCTATTCCATAACCTTAACATAAATTCATCTAGGTAGGTTATTCAGGCATAAATCCTTGGTTCTTAATTACCACCTCTATGCAGGCTAACTAAGGTAATTACCTCTCAATTGGTAATGAACATGGTCACTTAAACCTATGTATTTGAGGTACCACCATTGTTGTATTGTGAATAATTCCTATAGTATTTCAAATATGGTAACACCTAATCCTAATTGTTCAAGGTGTATCATTTTACAAGTATCTATCTATTTCATTCTTGCAACTCCATATAGACTTGTGAGTACGTAGCTATTGCATTCTTGCAACTCCTCTTAGAAATCACTTCTACTTGGTTATTGCATCCTACAACTCCTCCTAGGATTGGGCTAAAAAATTTAACTTAGGATCTATAAGGTCTATATTGAACCTAAGAAACTTATTTCTACCTAAGGGATCAATACAAAAATAAAATATTTATACTCAAAATACTCAAGCTATAGCATCATATCGATTGAGAATGAAATCATATGCATCACAAATAAACATAAGCTTCATCGAAAGCTAACATATTTATATTAATCCGCATGCTTATTTTTTTCTATTAAAGAGATTACATAAGTAAGCATTACCATATATCACCAAAACAAATATTCATAATGTTATCAATTTCCACTTAAAAATCATTAATATTTCATCACAAGATCACATGTTTATAGTTATGAATAAATCATTGAGCATGAGGGCTAACCTAATCCCAAATATTTATTTCACTTCTTTTAGATATTTATCAATACAAACTACTAATCTTGAAATCATTAAAGTTTTTCCCTAAAAATTACAAATAAAATTCTCATTTGCATAACCAATTTTTGATCCAAGATACAACAATACCATTCTACCTAAATGGCCTTTGTACCACCTTCCTCTGATGATCTTCTTCATGTAAGGATTTACCCACCAACTTGAGGAACATTTAGGGATTAGGATAGCTCATTATGCAATGCAATCTAACATGCTAATTGTATTTTCAAGCATCCAAACACAATACTTTGTTTAAAAGAAAATAAACTAGAGAAGATCCCAAGTTTCTTATTTATTTTTACATGCTATGTAATTACAAACCAAACAAGCACAATATATTTTTAAAAGGAAACCAATGATATAATCCCATACTTCTCTCTATAATGGTTTCCCTACATACTCAACTCTCGGGGAACCCTTATAATATATTACTTCTAGACCAAGAGTCTCTTCCAATTTAATTCACAAACAAAAGTTCATAAATTTCTTCCTATCTACATATCCATAAAAAATATGTAGAAGAATCCACCTTCTAGCATTTTGTTAAACTACTATAATAAGATAGGAAATTAAAGTAATCTCTATTTTTATTCCATATAAGATCATTTATTAAAATGCAATCTATATTTCATAATAGAGACCAAATAAAACATTTTACTTACAGTAGACAATATAACACTCTTTATTAAAACTTATTTATTCAAGTTCTTTATGATCCTAAATATTGAACTATCTATTTTTCCATTATGAGTAAATCATCCCAAGCATTTATTAGCTTCAAATTTAAGAACTTTCAATTCAACTAAACAAATGAAACCTTCAGCAAAATAACATAACTCACTTTCTAACACATGGCTCACACAAGATTTGCACATGAAAGAGCAACAAAAACATGCATACATGTGATCCCAAGTGCACTACCCAGGACTCAAGTATGCATCAAATCACTTGAATCCATAGTATTGAGCATACTAAACTCTAATAGGAATACATTCAATGAAGCTAAAAAGAAAAAAAAGCTCATAAAGGTATAGTAAGAAATTGAAACTTGCCTCACATGCAATACTCAAGTAGATAAGAACATCATAAGGAACACCCAAAATGGACTAGATTAACTAAGCCACCACATAAGGTGTAACCTAATTAAGAGATAAAGGAAACCATTCCCAAAATAAAACATCTAAGACTTGCCAACATACAAGTAAAATACTCTAGGAAATCCTAGACAAACGTTGAGCTAGCATGGGATTAACCTATCCTAAGAAGGTAGTATTCATGTGAACATAATACTAAAATCACTACCCTCTTACAAAAAAAATGATCTCCACCAAAGTATGAATAACCAAATATATCTAAATATCAATAAACTCTTAAAAGATAAACAATCATGATGTACATAGCCAACAGATATATATTAGGGGGAGCATAGAATAACCAACTTCTAGATCATAGGAAAAAGATCATACATTCATATTTACCTATTTTAGATCAATCTGAATACCTTCTATATTGTGTGCCCTCCTAGTTCTCCACTGACTCCCTTCTTCATCTCCAAAAATCCCTTAAAAACCTACCCGAGTCCCCCCTCAAATACTCAATACGGTTTCTCTTCCAACTTAGCATTCACCCCCACGATCTCACCTATTTGAGCTGGAAACTTCCAAATAATAATATTCATGATGAATGTTAGCGATGAAATAACATTTCTCAAACATTGTTGAGTGAGGGAAACATTCAAATTTCCTTTCCATAATGATATTTTTAAAGTAAGCAATCATTTATTATACATATTGTTTCTAAAAGTATACATTTCTCTTTTAGTAAAGCATTCACAAGGAAAAATAAATAAAAATCAATCCATTAATTCTATACTAAATCTTATTATTCCCATTAATAAGGTATTTACATTATTTTCTTTTTAATTAGTGTCAATAGTTAATATTAACTATTTATATTGACACCAATGTTCTCAAGTATTAAGGTTATCAACAAAAAAATAAATAATTGAATGATTTTATCCATCAATATATGCTTTCCATACACACAAGCATATAATCCATTAAACAAATAATATTACACACCATTATATTATCCTTAAGTAGGTGGATATTTTATTTAATATAGTCTATTGCTACTACCGTCCTATTAGGGAGATTCATTGTGCAAGCAACTTTCTGTCCCAATGGTGTGAACATTCAATAAGCACAATGAAATGCACCTACATGAAGGGTACTTTGTTACCCTGAGTTGTCGATGAACAAGTCATCACCATAATTTCCTAGAAATTTCTCTCAACTTAGGTGATTATCCATACTAATCCACCAATAAGATACCTTGGTCTTACAACCACAAAAATATCAGTAGTACCATATTCCAATAGTATAACAAAAGCATATAATGTGGCTACTTATTGATAGCAATGAACAAAACCATGCATTAAATATCCATACATTAATATATAGTTTATTACCAAGGATAAGTCCTACCAAGGAGGGTTGTTACATGAATCATGACCAGCAAGCAACTAAACATATTTATTAGCATGTTGTTCCACCTCCCTACAACAATATGATTGGAATGATATTTATTACTAAAATACAACAATCTCAATCTCAATCATCTCAATAGCCTCAAACTCAAGAAAACACAACTTCGAATCAACCTTCTAGACCACCATTAATAATAATAGAAAAATTGTTAATGTTGATAAACCACCTTTACTTCTCAAATATCAACCTAAAACATATTTTGATCTTAAAAAACTTGGTAATAAACCTACTAAAATCACTCTTCTAAAGCTTTTACAAACCTATTTTATTCATAGAGAAGTTCTAATCAAAATATTAAGTCAACAAGTAGTCCATAAAGATATTCCACCAATCAATCTTGCTAATATTTTTGGACCTCTTGGGGTAGATAATATCACTTTTAATGAATATTATCTCCCTCTGCCAACCTTGCAAGGGTATTCACCTCTTTACATCATGGGCTACATAGGGGATAAATTTATCAAAAGAATATTGGTAGACAATAGGTCATCCTTAAATATATATAGTTTTCAATTCACTCAAAAATTTGGAATAGGACAAGATCTTGAAAAATCGAATATAGTCAGAAGATCATTTAATAATGAAGCCCAATGATCTTGTGGGATCATCACACCTCCTCTTAAAGTTGGACATAAAATTATTTACACCCTTTTTTATGTATTATTATATCCACCTTCTTTACATCTTATTATTGGACACCCTTGGATTCATGGCATGAAGGTTATCAAATAAACCCTTCATCAATGTCTAAAATATGAATTCCAAAGTCAAATTTTTAATATTTATGGTGATCCTCATCCTTTTCAATACTATATAATGGTTGAGATAGAACAATCCAAGACAAAATTCTATCCATATGTATCTTTAAACAAATTTACTCATTGCTTTACTCCTTCTTCACAAGTGATAAGAAAGATAAAAAGTCTAAAAATTAATGATGAACCTTAAATAATTCCTCCCACTAATGATCAGACAAATCAAACTATTCAATATACCCTTATAGAGCTTTCTAAACTACCACCTTGACCAAGAACTTTAATATTACCTCGTAATAAAGGTGAAGGGGTGCACATTAACATGTGCACATTTTCTTACATAGTAACCTCCCATGAAGAAATAATTAGTGGTAGCAACCCATATCCCATTGAAAAGCAATTTGTAAAATGTTATTTATCCAATGACTATCCCCTACCTAAGAAAATTTTAACTAATATGGGATACCAAGGAAAATAATTAGGGCCTCAAAAAAAATTGATCGAATGACCTTTTGAAATTCAAATTTGGCTTGAAATATTTGGCATTGGTTATATCTTATAGAGAGGGGAAAATTGCCCTGTCGTGTATGATTCTCGATTAGATCCACTCAGAGCCAAGGTGACCATGGTGGTGTATTACATTATCTACAATTAGGGATTTAGAAGATCAAAGGGTTCACTAAAAATTATTTAAGGACTCACTCCAATTATGGAATGGAAAGTTTTGATGTATATATTGAGCAAGCACTTATGTTTAGCTTTTCCAAAATCTAGGCTATGAGAAATGAAACAACAATGCAATACAGATAGTAATGCAAGAAATTAGAGACTAACCCTAGGATGATTTTTAATTTTCAACGAGGACTAAAATCCTAAATTGTAGTAAAGTAAATATTTTAATTTTAGCAAGGGTTTGAGAGAATGCATAAACAAAGTTAACCTAAAATGAAAACTATATGCCCTTTCTCTTTTAAATGCCTAGGAATGAAATCAAAACATTTATTTATTTAATGAATAATCTAGATCTATAATAGAAATGGATATAAATAAAACAACATACAACCTAAGAATTTATCTAGGGCACTTACTTAATCTTGTGGTCATCCCTAGATTTGAACTTGTGTCTAGATATATTCAACAAATTTACAACCTACAAAACATTTTCACAAAACCCTAGAAAAAATGATCAGCATTTTGGGGCCTACTTAGGCGACTATGTGACTAAGCTTGGAGGCATAGCATTCAAGCCTGCTTGTTCCTTTTAGCTAACCATTTAAAAAAAAAGTGATCGTTGACCTTTTTGGATTATAAACAAGACAAGATGTAATAAGATGAAACAATGCAAAAAATAGAGTGTAAATGGTGATATTATGATCCATATGAAACATGTAAACATAGACTGAGGGTTTGGGAGAAAATATTTACCCCTAAACCTAACATATCTAAAATCACACCCCATAAGGGGCAACCACAAATTTAGATATGCCAAAAGCATGCCCTATATGGACGAGGTATGAATTCATAATAGAAGTGCAAGAACAATATATTAATGCAAAAGAAGACATACAAATGCATAATTAATGATCTAGGAATATTAAAATGCAAGATGAAACTTGGTGATAGAAAAAGAATAGTCAAAAGGATGAAGACCTCCACAAAATGGTAGACTACCTCAAGGCTCCAACATTTGTCTACCAAGAACAAAAAATCAAAAGTAGAGTAGCAGGAGAACACTAGAAGAAACTTGATCTTGCTAGGAGAATTTCTCAAAAGCCTCTTTGCTAGAAATTACTTGAATATCACTTAGAATTTTAGCATTTATAAAAGATCACTTAGGACTTAGGTGAAAATGAGGATCTAAATCCTTTATTTATGAGATATTTGGAGGGGAAAAGTATGGGAAAACAAATGGCAAGCCTAAGGGATGGTTGGCATCCTATATATTGGCTCAAAAATTGGGTTTTCTAAGATAAAACCCTAACTTTTTGAAATTGCACCTTAAATTGGGCGACCGTGATTTTGGCAAAATAAGGGAAAAGGAAAAAAAAAAAAGGAAAAAGAAGCCCCAACTTGTTATTTGAAAATTTTAAGGGACTTCTCGGGGGTTCTAGGAAAAATGACTCACTTGGGTGGGTCAATTTTCCATGTCTACATTTTACCCCCTCTTTGATGCATTTATGGCCTAATAAATGCATCAAAGAAATATGTAGACACTTATGGGCAAATGATGATGAACACAAAAAGGGGTGGTACAAAAATGGTATCATACCATATGCTTAGAAATTTTACATGCAAAATGAGGCATTAGGGACTTTAATGCCTCTTAGGCTGAGGTGCCCCCTCAAGTTTTGGAAGGAAAGTGAAATTCTTAACGAAACTCAAAAAAGGAATACGTAGAAGAAAAGAGAGTAGCAAGCAAAGAGAAACAGGGAAAAAATGCATATAGGATAGAGAAAATGAGTATAAAAGTAGGGGAGGGTGAAAATTAATTCATTCTCATCATGCAAGAAGAAGAAAAAGAGCTTTGGAGAAAAAGATAAATGATGCTTCCCATACACTGTTTAACCATTGTGAAGGGTGATGTAAGTAACCTACTATTTAAATATAGCTCACACACACAAAATATTGAAAGATAACTAAAATACATGCAATAAAATAATAATACAATGCATAAAGTAATTGTAAAATTGAAACAATCTCCCAAATAACTTAGAATTGTAGGCCTCTTCAAGAGGGCAAACTCCTTCAATATTTCATTAACTTGCAAAAATATACATTTTTACATGGCTTTATAGATTTTAAAGAAAGACATCATGCAACACTAACCCTAAGATCAAGAGTTGGCTTACATGCAAAATGCCACTTGAGCTAGAATCTTATACCAAATTTTGGTTGCAATATTGATAATGGTTACATCAAATGGTCCCACTTGGTTAGGAGTGTAACTTACCACATACATTACAAAATATTATAAAATAAGATTATAAATGGGATCCCCCACATTGGAATTGGGTCATTACATAATAATGAGAATTACAAATAGCATTAGGATGGGATCCTAACATGTCCTTCCCCTTCAACAAGCTTTGTCCTCAAAGTTGAAGGTGAGGAAAATGGTGTTGGGGCTGATGGAGAGACTCCCATGTAGTATCTTATGGTTGGAGTCCATGCCACTGAACAAAGACTTCAGTAATAGTGCAGTTGCATAGAGTGTGACTTTGATGATCCAACAACTATTTGCATTCATTCAAGATAGAACCTTCTTCATCTAACTCCGAAAGTGCAATTGAACCTATACCTGATTACACATCACCTTTTTGATGGATCTTAGATGTAGGTGGAAGGACCAATTTGTAGGCTATGGCACCAATCCTCTGTAACACATAGTAGGCCCCATAGTATTTCATGGTAAGGTTTTGGTATCTTCAAAGCTAGAGGGAAAACTATTTGTATGGTTGTTGGTGCATTCTATTCTAGGTCGCATCTAGATTCATATTTAATTGATGGAGGACATCAGCATTCTAACTAAGAGAAGTGTCCACTGCATGGAACTTGGAGCTATCTAGAATGTAGGAGGAAGGCATGGGTGGAGGGTACCCATAAACTATCTCAAAAAGGGTAACCTTGGTTTTTGTGTGAGAAGAAGTGTTGTACCACCACTCAACCAAACGAAACCATTTTTCCCAATGTGTAGGATGATCCAATGTAAAGCAATGAAGGTAGGTTTCCAAACATTTGTTGACAATCTCCATTTGGAAATTTGTTTGTAGATGATAAGCTAAACTCATTTTGAGCTGAGTTCCCTACAACTTAAACAATTCTTACCAGAAGTGACTAGTAAAGGTTGGGTCACGATCAAACATGATGAAGGAGGGCAAAACATGAATGCCAAAGATATAATCAAGAAAAAATTAGGCAATAGTGGATATTGTGTAAGGATGGGATAGGGAACAAAAGTGAGCATATTTTGAAATATGATCCACTACCATGAAGATAATATATTTACCTCCATACTTAGGTAATATTTCAATAAAATCCATAGAAATATCCATCCATAACTATTCACAAATGGGTAAGGGTTGAAGAGTTCCTAGAGAATGCACTATTTCACCTTTCATCTATTGACAAGTATCACAAGCTACCACAAAATCCTAAATGTTATTTTTCATACCCTTCCAAAAAGAAGTGTGCTTAAGCCGTTTGTATGTTTTGAGAAATCTTGAATGGTCAGCATATGGGGTAGCATGTAGTTCTATCATGAGAAGTTACCATAGTGGGGACTTGTGTGGGACAATAAGGTGTTGGTGGTAACACAAATATTTGCCATCCCATGTGTAGCCTAGACATGAAGTAGGCTCCATTTATAGGAAAGCAACCAAAGTTTGCAATTCAGAATTTTGAAGTACCTCCTAGTGTAAGGAATCGATCCATTGGGGAACCAGAAATGAAATGGCACACAACATATTGAGAGCCTCAAATTGGTGAGAGAGAAAATTGACCACAATATTCTCCTTTCCCTTCTTATAGGTGGTGTCATAATCATAGCCCATGAGTCTATAGACCTATTTTTGTTGTTTAGGAGTGGCAACCCATTGCTCCAAAAAGTATTTGAGACTCTGATGGTCTATTTTAATGGAGAAATGATGCCTGATGAGATACGGTCATCAATGGATTACTACATGCATAATTGCCATCATCTCCTTGGCATAAGTGGATTTTTCCAAATTATGGTTGGAGAGAGCTTTACTAGTGAAGGTCAAGGGTCTCCCTTCTTGCATCAATAGTGCACCAATACCATGACCTAAAGCATTGCTTTTAATGAAAAATGGTTTGGAGAAATTTGGCATAGCAAAAATAGGCATAGTGGTCATGTCATACTTCAATTCTAGGAAATATTGTTTAGTGGGTCCCATCGAAGAAAACTATTACTTATTTAACATGGAAGTGAGGGGAGCTACAATTTTACCATAGTTACAAATAAATTTACGATAATAACCTATAAGTCCTAAAAATCCCCTAAGACCTTTGAGAGTGTGAAGTTTCAACCATTATTGAACTGCTTGGATTTTCTTGGGGTCAATTTTGATGCCCTCCATAGTGATAATGTGTCCCAAATATTCCACTTATGTTAATCCAAAAGAACACTTGGAACACTTAGCATACAATTGATATTGTGCCAATATCTGGAGAGTCTGATTCACATGAATAATATGCTCTTCCCACGAGTGACTATACACCAAAATATCATCAAAGAAGACTAAGATGAAATTTCTAAGGAATGTATGAAAAATGTTGTTCATGAGGCTTTGAAAAGTGGAATGGGCATTAGTCAAGTCGAATGGCATTACCAAAAACTCATAGTGACCTTCACGAGTATGAAAAGTAGTCTTGGGAATATCCTCGTTATTGAGCCATATTTGATGGTACCCAAGTAAAGGTCGAGTTTGGAAAAATACATAGTCCCATGAAGTTCATCCAGTAATTCATCCACCACTAGAATAGAGAATTTATCCTTGATGGTGGGTTTATTGAGTTCTCGATAATCGATACACAACCAACAGGATCCATATTTCTTGTGTACTAGTAAAACTAGAGAAGAGTAAGGATTGTTTCTTTGCTGAATGACATCGAATTTTAAAAATTCTTGTACTAACTTCTAATTTATGACTTAATATCATGAGGATATCGATATGGTCTAATTTTGGGTGGTGCATTGCCAGGTAACAAGGGAATAACATGGTCATGAGAGTGGCAAGGTGGTAATTATATTGGCTCAAAAAAATTATAGTTGTGCTTGGTCAAAATAAGTTGCAAATCTTCAGGAAAAGAATCCTCCTTTGAAGGATGAGGTTGGATCAAAAAAATATGAGCTATGATACCCTGATATATATTTTTTAATAATTTCTCCATCCGAATGGAATTGATAATTTGTGAAGGCCCTAATTTTAAGCCATGGAGAGTGTAGGAATGTCCATTATGTGAAAAGTGTATCCAAAGCTCAACAAAGCACCATGAGATGACTCCCAATGTGCATAACCATTGAACTCCTAATACAATATCACATCCCTGTAGTGGAAGTGCAAACATATCCTATTTGAGCTCATAGTCCCCAATATTGACCTTAACATTATGACATTTACCTTTGCAAGGTAACGTCCCACCATTTGCTACCATAACCTAAAAGGAATTACATGTATGTACATAAAATTTTACCTACTTGGAAATGAAAGGATCAATAAAATTGTGTGTACTACAAAAATAAATCAATATGGTAATACGCAGGCCCTTGAAATAGTCCACAAATTTCATAGTTTTGGGAGTAGTAATTCTTGTAAGAGCATGAACAAAATTTTTAGCCTGTGGTTCATCCTAGTTTTATTCCTATGGTTTGGATGGTTCCTCTACTGATTTGATGTTATCATCATTGTGGTCGCTGGTGTTAGGCTCATCAACATCAATGAGGAACAACTTCTTTTGGGTGCACCTATGCCCATGAGAAAACTTTTCATTACAATTGTAGCACAACCTTTGGGTGCATCGCACATCCATTTTGGTAGTGGTTAAACGTTTGGGTGTAGCAGAGGGTGCAGTAGGTTTTTGTTCATTCTGATTGTGGAATCTAGGAGGAAAAGAGGTTTAGCCTATGGAAATATAGATATCCACCTCTAAGCTAAAAATTTGGACTCAGACAAATGAGCTAATTGGATAGACTACATCATGGATTGTGATTTAAACATTATGACCTCAGCTTAAAGATCTTCCCTCAACAAACTAACAAAAAAAAATCATACAAAACCCTTCATTCAATCCTATAGTTTTGTTGGCAAATATCTCAAATTGCATTTGGTAATATCAAACTGTCGAAGTGTTTTTTAGCTCTATCAATTATCCTCTAAAATCATCATACTCACTAGAGCCAAATTGAGTGAGTAATTCAGACTCAAAATCTCCACAAGAAGGATCAGAGAGAGTTTTTTGTAACCATTGGTACCACTGTAAGACTTCAAATTCCATTTTAAAATAAGCCATTTAAACTCGATGTTAAATTGGGACATTATGGAGTCTAAATAATTGAACAACATGACATAACCACCCATCCACATCCTTCTCATTGAATTTAGGAAAGTCTAGTTTCAACCTCTTAAAGGTAGTATCACGATCAAAGAAAATTTGAGAGTAATTTTTCCCCTTCCTTGACCTTGGTCAAAATGTGAGTGTTTAGTATGATACTCAAACTTGCTTGGAATACCTTGCAATTTGGGCTCAACTTCTGTAAGCTAGCCTTTTAGGAAAATTCTAGAGATATCTTGTTTAGCTCTGAAAGTTTGAAATTCTTTCGTCAAGGTGTCACTTGTGGTTTTCAAGCTTGTAACAACACTCATTAGGTTATCCAACATTTAAATAGTGTTTTTCTCTACCTCTTTTTTATGTCCATGAGTTTCACTTGTCATTTGGGATAGCCTTGAACCTTTTTTACTAAATTACTAAAAATAGAAGTGGGTTGTAGGATTTACTATTTTTAGTAAGGATTCAAAAAAAGTTCTTTTATTTTACATATCAATATGATCAACTTGAAAATATGGTCACAATGAGCTATATGCCACAACACATATTTTTGGGCACCCCTGACTCAGATTTTGTATTTGTGGAATATTTGGCCAAAAAGGGCTAGTGGAAAAATGATAAATTTGAGGAATTTTGAGAAAAGGGGAGTTAAGACTCAAAATATCTATGAGAGGTGTTAAAGGGGCTAACTAAGACAAAAAAATAAATTTGAGGGTTTGGGGAGTTGTCTAGGGCATTTTATGACATTTTTTAGTGCTATTTTCCCTATTTCTAGTCTAAAAATTACTCAAAATAGAGTAATGATAAAACCACTACAAATTATTCGTTATAGATCCGATTTGCATGAGTTTTGATTTTTTGGGTATAGAATCAAAAAGTAGTAAAATATTCTTTTTCTATGAGTCTACTAGAGCAGTCGGTTTTTTAAATCTGTGTGTTCTGTTAATTGATCACCTAGTCACTGTCCTATCACTTGTACTATAGTTACTGATATTGATGGTTCTCTTTCTAACCTTGGCCACTTGTATTTTTTAACTATTATAGTTGGCTATTACTATTATTGTTAATGTTGCTAACTTGACTATTAACTATCAAGTTACTATTACTATCACTAACCTGACTGGTACTGCTACTAACCTGACTATTATTACCACTGATCTGGATGGTTCTAGAATATTTCATACTGTTAGAGACACTTGCAACTCTATCCTAACTACTGATGCATGCAAATTGTATTCTTTTATGATAGGGGAGTCCTTCTTTTTATGCTCACTTTTTGGGATTGTGAATGCAAGTTCAAAAAAATAGAGAGATGTGTGTTTTTGCAAGTTGAAGTGTTTAATAGAACCAGGGTATGCTAGGTAAAGGAATATGTAACATCCGTAGGCCCTTTGTTATACCACAGTGATGAAAAATAGTGCTTAGACCAATATTTTATGCCATTACCCAAGGAGGATTCCACACATACCCTTGAGCATACTAACTACCTCTTTGACAGTACAAGAGGGTAATCATCTAGGATGTTGTGTCTCATGGACTATGGATGATACAAGGTTGAAAAGCTTCCTACTAAATAAAATTTTGTTCAACCTAGAATGGTCTCTGATACACCCAAATATGCGTGGGATCTCAATTTCATGTGCGAGTGTTGTTTAAGTCCTGGGTATTGGATATTGATCACCCCTCACTTCACTAGATTATTTATGGGCTATCTAGATTATTTCAATAATGATCACTCCACAATATTTTAAAACCCCTAGCATAGGGTTTCTAGCCTACTCAACTAAAAAAAAAATAGACTGTATCTTTTTTTGTTTTTGTAGATTTTATTTTTGGTTTTTTAAATAAAGGAAAATAGAATGAAAAACACAGGAAAACTATACCTAACAAGCAAAAATGGTTGAATAACAATTATCACAGTCACAAAAGAACTTGGTCCTGGAAAGCACTTTGATACCACTTGTAAGGAAACTACTATTGAAATAAAGCTCACACACACAAAATACTAAAAGATAACTAAAATACATGCAATAATAGAATAATACTATGCAAAAAGTAATTTTAGAATTAAAAAAATCTCACAAATAACTTAGAATCCTAGGTCTCTTTGAGGGGGTAACCTCCTTCAATATTTCATTAACTTGAAAAAATATACATTTGTAAATGGATTCATAGCTTTTAAATAAAGACTTCATGCAACCCTAACCCTAAGCTCAAGAGTTGGCTTATAATTAAAATGCCACTCGAGCTAGAATCTTCTACCAAATGTGAGTTACAATCTTGATAACGGTTACATAAAATGGCCTCACTTGGCTAGGAGTGTAACTTGCCACATACATTATGAAATATTGTAAAATAACATTATAAATAGGATCCCCCACATTGGAAGTGGATCATTACATAATAATGATAATTACAAAATAGCATTAGGATGGGATCATAACAACCATGAATCTATCCTGTATGGGATAAAATATTTGATTGATATGCTATAATGAGTACTACCCGATAGGGGTGTGGTGTGTAAGAGATGAACAAAAAAAAATAATGTGTGTGTTAGACAACAAGAATGTTGAAGAATGAGAGAATCAAGGAGTAAATAATAATGTGTGTGTCCTTATTGGAATTTTTATAGCTAAGATATGTGTGTAATATAATAATTGGTCATATAAACATCATAAAGGATATTCATGTGGTATCTACCCCATCTCATGATGATCTCTTAACAATCAAAAGATCAAAAAGGAAGAAGTGTGAGAAAAATAAAATGAGCAGATAGGAGAAGGAAAGTATATCATTTCTCTTAGGGAAAAGATGAAAAATTTCAAAGTACAAAAGATATACAAGAGGTGAAGAACAATATCCCTTGACTTAGAGAAATTAGAAATGATAAAAACTTGCAAGGTCAAGGAATATAAAAAAATATAAAGAAGAGAAGATGTGAGAAAATGCAATGAGGAAAATGCATGAAAATATGCCCTAGGTTGAGGATTCGCTAGGCATTAGAGCCCTCGTATGATTGAAATGCATGTGAGCTAGAACCTAACTAGGTTTCATCACTTGCCATCCTCACAAAATCCCCAAAAATATATATGATCAAGTAGTCATGCAAATATGATCAAGAAAAAATGCAACTATATTATAAGAAAAAATGCAAGTGGAACAAAATTTTAGGTAAACCATACAAAAATATGACAGGAAATTATGGAGTATGATCAAGCAAATCAAAATATAGGATGAAGAATAAAAATGTAGAATCATGAATAATATATTTTTAGGTGCATTATGTTCATTGATCATTTTAAATATTTACTATCTAATAATGCCAAATGATAGGCTCCTAATCCAAACTTGGTTGTTATGACAAAGGGGCCTATCCAATTAGGTTGAAAATTACCTTTAAGATCTGAATGAGCATTGGTGATCCTTTAGTTCTCCTTGAGGACAAGGTACCTAATCTCAAAAGAATGATTGTGAACTTTCTTAGAGTAATATCACATAAACCAATTTTAATAGTCTCAAATATTCTCTAAGACATGAATGTGCTTTTCATATAGTATCTCCAATTAGTTTAAATAATCTAAATTATAGTTGACACAAATTTTGATTATGTCTCTTATCTTAATTATAAGGACAGTGGTACAAGGGACTAATACATAGAGGATATATTCATAATCCATATCATAAAGAGTATCTCCTTTAGAATATTATCTAGGAGTCACTACATGAAATTCATTGCAAACTCTGATTATGTCATTCTTCTTAATGAAATGGGGAAAGAATCCTAATTCTCAAGGTCTTTAGGAGACATAGGAACAAAATCCTATTGATAACTAGAAGAATCAACATGTGCAACACAAGGGATTGACCTATTAACAAAGAATATATTTTGAATGATACCCTCAAGATCAATGTCACAAATATTATCCCCTTCAAAATACTCCCCTAGGGTCACAACTAACTCATGATGCACCAAAGTTACCACATTGCAAAATAAAATGTCAAAGGGATCAAGTGGTCCCTTGTCCTCATCACTCCACTCCAAGTCTTGATCATCCAAATATTCAGCATACGTAATAAGGTGATCATCATCATCAAATAAAAAGGTTGGTTTTTATTGGATATGTAGCTTATGCCACATATCCTAGGCAAAAGCTCACATTCCAAAGGCTCTCGAATACCTTCTTTTTGTGGCTTAAAATAGTTACCTACATATCCCATGCTAGATAGGATATGCTTAGGAAGTTGGAAATAATTAGATAGGTAATAATGGGTAAAAGACCTCTCCATAGGAAGAGGGTTTCTACCTATTGTTGCCATTGCACAACTCACCCCAATTGGGGACCCACTTAAAATATTTTTTAATTTTTAAACCAGTTTTAAAGTTTTCTTGCATCCATATTTTACATTCACTTGCATTTAATAAGTCCTTTAACTTGCTAGCATTGAATATTTTAGAGTGGATTAGATTTCAATTGCTCTTTAAAATTTGGAAAATTTCATTTTTTGAAGTTGTTTTTAGGGTTTTCTAAATTTCACCATTATTGGTAGTCTTAAACCTAAAATGACTATAAATTTTTCTAGAGAACTTCATTTGATTTTATTCAAATATTGGTGGAAATATCTTGAAATTATATTTACAATGATACTAAGCTTACATACATAGAATTAATACTTTAGTAAATTTGATGAAAATACCGTTCAACATATATCATTTCCCTGTGGTAGTCAATGAATTTCAAGAGGCCATATATTTTGATCCATAGTGAATTTTCTAGTTATTTCAACTATTTTGGATACCCATTTGGCCTATTTAGAAATATGTAAAATTTCATGAAATTCTAGGTAAAGTTTTACCTATTTTTGCACTATAGAACATTTCTAGTTTTTTAATAATGCAATAATATCATGGCTTAAATATGATGAGGTTTATTCCCCATTAAATCAGGATTGAAACTAGCTCTCTAATGAATTTAAACATGCTTAGGTTAATTGTATGCCTCATTTCTATGCTTGATCACCCGATTTAAATCCTATTAGTGTTAGAAAATTAATTCAAAGTTTAAATTCAAATTTTTACTTTTAAACTACCAAATAGTCATGTCACACATCTCTCCAATAACTCATAAAGTCATATAAACCATTTTTATATATCTCTACTAAGTTAAAATCCTCAAATAACCCAAATATTTCAAAGTCTATGCACTTAGTTTCCCATCTTAGCACTAAGGTAAAAGAATTAAATCAATGTCATTTTTCACTAAATTAACCCATGTATGTAAATAATTTGGAATTTTAAGACAAAGGATATTTTTACACTAGTTCCCTAATCATTTAATTATTTTTTTTATCTTATGCATCCTAAATCTAACAATCCAAAAGTAGAGCCAGGAAATCAACAATGTGGGCATAGAGTCGGTAGAATTAAATCAAAGTCAAGAAAAAATAAAATGTAATTTTATTGACTAATAAATTGATGATCTAGAAGCAAAGCTAGGAAATCAATGATGTAGACACAGAGCTAGGAGAATTAGGTAAAAATTAAGAAACACTAAAAAGTAATTTTATTGGCTAAGAAATGGACAATCTAGAAGCAAAGCTAGGAAATCAATGGTGCAAACATAGAGCTAGGAGAATTAGGTCAAAGTCAAGAAGCACTAAAACATAATTTTATTGGCTAAGAAATGGATAATCTAGAAGCAAATCCAATAAATCAATGGTGTGAACATAGAGCTGAGAGAATGAGGTCAAAGTTGAGAAGCACTAAAATGTAATTTTATTGGCTAAGAAATGGATTATCCGAAGGTAGAGCCAGGAAATTAATGGTATGGACATAGGGCTTGGAGAATTAGATCAAAGTTGAGAAGCACTAATTTGCAATTTTATTGGCTAATAAATGGATGGTCTATAAGAAAATTTAGAAAACAAATGGTGTGGACATAGAGCTAAGAGAATTGTGTTAAATTTGAGAAGCACTAAAATGTAACTTTATTGGCTAAGAAATGGATGATCTAGAACCACAACCAAGAAATTAATAGTGTGAATAGAGAGCTGGGAGAATTATTTCAAATTTAGGAAGCCACTAAAATGACATACTATTGGATGAAGAGATGGATGACTAGGACCCACAACTAGGAAATCTACGGTTAGGAGGCACAATTGGTAAGATCAAAAAACCTAAAATATAATACCCCAACCTTAGTCTTAATTATTTAAAATTTTTGCCTAAATTTTTATCTCATGTGCCCTAAATATAATGTCTAGGACCCACAACTAGGAAATATGTAGTTAGGACCCATAGCCGGTGAGACCAAAGATCTCAAAAAATAACTTAGAAATCTAATGCATTGACCTTAGTCTTAAAATCATTATCTCATGTCCATTTCAAATAAGAACTAATAGCTAGGACCTATAACTGGTAAGATTAAAAATCCCAAATATTAACATCTACCACCAATGGTAATGTATTTTGGCTTATGCTCCCTTAATGTATGATTGCACATCCAAGAGATTGACGATTCAAAAGTGCATCCAAGAGAATTAAGTCAAAGTAGGAGGCACTAAACTATGATTTTTTTGGCTAATAAATTAATGGCTTGGAAGCAAATTTGGGAGATCTGAAATCTCAAAAGTAAAGCTAGGAAGCACTAAGATTTAATCTCGTTTAACAAAGCTTAAACTTTAGAAATGAGTTTCCTCTTTTAATATTTCAATTATGCTAAGGTTTTAAGTTTCTTTCTCAATAAAAACTATGGGTCAACTTTTTTTTTTTGTATGTGCTCATATATATTTAATTCTAAGGCTTATAAAACCTAAGGAAATAGAAGAAATAATTTTACCCCTCATCCTTGTGCTCTCATTAAAATTACAACATAAACATTTTACTTAAAACTTAGGATATAAAATTAAAGAAAATAAAAAAAATTAATAAGATCTCATTTCTTTGGAAAAAAATTATTCAGAAGCTTAAGGTATATTAAAGAAAATTTAAGTCTTTTTAAAGGAATTAAACCTTATAAAATCAATTAATAAAATTTGGATAGCCAATAGCATTGCACATTCGAGATAATTTTAATTCAAAATCTAAAGAATATCATAAGAAAAATTTAAAGGTATATTAATCAAGAGCAATAAATGTTAACAACTAAGAGACTTATTGAAATATTAACAACTAAACATATTAAGAGGATAAGCTCCAACCTTCATAATAATAAATAAAATAAATAAATAAATGATGAAAACCTTAGTGTTGGATTTAATAATTTTAAGATTAAAATTAGAATGGAACTTTACTCAAATTCAAGGAAATTAAACCATATAAAATAAATAAATTAAAATTTGAATTAATATATGTTTTTCTTCTATGTTGTAGGCAAAAAACAAAAAACTTGAAATAAAAAAAAACTGAAAGGAAGCAGAGGGAGTGAACCTAGACTTAATCTTGGCCAGATTGTGCATGACAACTTGGACTACCTAAAGAGTGACAATTCAACTACCTAATCTTCACAGAGGTGCTGACAAAATAGTTAAGGATCCATGGCTGAAATTTAAGATCTAAATAAATAAAATCCTCAATTAGACACCTCATATTCTTATATGAAAATAGCTTAGATTGCCAACTCATTTACCATTGTAAACCATTGAAAGACAACTATAATCCATTTAGAAATTCAAATTGTAAGGCTATAAATGGTCATTGAGACCATTCCAAAGGGCCAAATTCCAATCTTAGCAATAGGTTTTTCAAATTCTTCTTTTCTTTGTAGATAGTGGATATATGCACCCTTGTCATTTGACTTGGATAACTACTCTTGTAATCACATGATGTTAGCAAGTCTAAGAATGTAATAATTGAACATATTTTATCTATACAAGATAATAAAATTCTTGGTGTAATTTATGCATATTGATGGTGGTTGCATTTGAGTTTATTCTAGTATTTTTCTTTATTTTCCTTTGAAGATAGCACCATATTGGTCTCATATTATGTGAATGTTGATCGGGCTAAGGTTGGTTGATTCAGAATTACTACTTCAATAGATTCAATTTAAGACTTCAAGATTCAATGGCTTGTTTTATTTATTTCTTTAACCCTTTTCTTTTAAATTTTATTTAAAATCTATTTAGAATAGGAGTAGATTAGATCAATAAATTTTTGAATCTTATCTTACATGATTTATGTGTTGCATTTCTATAAGTTTCAAAGTAAACATTTTTTGCATACTATAATTCTCATGAAAATAACGCAATGAATGAGATATATTAATAATTTTAAGGTAGCAAGCCTAGAATATTGCTTTTATTTGATTCAATGCAATACTTTGAGATTGAATGTTATATTTCTAGTCTTTCAAGATTAAACAATGAATTTAAACTCACCCTTATTAATAGTTATATGTGCCTCTGAGTTATCCATCTACCTTCTCTTTTTATTACTTTGATTTAAAATTTGATAATAACATACCCTATCACTCGAACCTTGGGGGATCAATGTTCCCTTTCAAGAGAGAACAATTATTGTTCTAACCATTGGTGTATGTTGGAAATTGGGTTGATGTATCACTCAACAAGAAATGGCACTAGAACGAGGGCTTGATACTAATAAATTTAATTTCTAGATCTTGAAATTTTCAAATTATCCTTAAGTTTGAAATTCTTTGATATCTATTGCAATAGCTCTAAACTATTTTAAATTTTGAGATATTTAATTCACTATTATGGTTAGAATATTAGCGTCTTAATTGCTTGCATATAATAGTTTAATTTTTTATATGTAAAATTGTTAGTTCTTGTTATATATTTCATATACATGTAATCTCTTGCCTATTAAAGTAGGAACCTAGAGTTATTATTATTATATCCAATTATTCTAAAGGTAATGCCAAATTCCATTGTATTTATCCTCCTAGAAGGTCTATAAATACCAAGGAAGATTCACATACCTGTCCTTAATTGACACCTCATCCCAATCCTTCACACTACACATTGATCCATTTGTCATCCCATTAAGTACACCAATGGTAGAATTTACACCGTGGTTAGGCGATAGTTTTACATTGCATATTCTTGGACCAACCCATGATATACCCAAGAATGTAGAAAGGTACCTACCTATAAATAGATATGATGGAGTTAGAATAGCTGAAGAACACATACATACTTATAAAAATTATTTAATTCAATTAAAGGTTGAACATGAAGATGTGGCTTGTAGGATGTTTCCTTTCACTTTGGATGAACTAGCATATGATTGGTACATTAGTTTACCTACAAATTCTATTACCTCCTAGGTTGAGTTGGAAACAATATTCATCAACTAGTTCATATTACCCATAGATCCTACTATCATATACCATAAATTTACCTTAGCTAGAAGGGAACCCAATGAACCTCTAAGGCTATTCAATACCAAATTTCATAAGCTTTATAACTAGTTGACTCCACCTTACATACTTAATGCTAATGTAGCTATATAGATGTATTTTATAGCTTTATATCCTCTTACATCCATGTTTGTGGGGATAGATCCTAGTTAAGTGATTAATATATACCTTACCTCCTCAATATATTCTAGAGATATTTATTGGAAATTTACAAGAGCAAATATTATATGCATTGGAAAGATCAACTATTACCTCTTTCAAAAAATAAATATATTTGGCAAGAAGGGTAGAGAAATATTTTATTCAAATAAGTCACCATAAAAAAAATAAATAAGAATATAGGACCATGAAAACTTAGGATAAGAATAATAATATAGTTGGTGATGGGGTAATGGATAGTAAACTTATCAATAGTGTTACTAATACCCTATAAAAGATGGTACCTAGAAAACCTCAGAAACCCCCACCATGGAATTTTACAAGACTAAACCAACCTATTTTTGTGGTCCTAAAGCAAATATTAGAAGATAACATGATTGTGTTACCTCCCATAAGGTAACATAATACTATGACTGATTGGTATAAGCCTAATAAATATTATGAGTATCATAGAGTGGAGGGGCACATGAAAAATTTATGTAAGAGGTTGAAACATGTGGTTCAAGAATTAATCGATGTAGGTCATCTTGTTATAGAGGATTCTCAACCTACTCTTAATTACAATCCTCCAACAAACAAACAAACTCCTACTCAACAAGAACCCATAACTAATCAATATATAGGGATCTTCCAAGAACCCCTACCTAAGCATGGACACCAAGCAACTAATAAAGTTTCATATCATAATGTGCAACCTCCCTACAACAATATGGTTGGTATGATTTCAAAAAATACAACACAACATGATCAAGCTCAAACAACTCAATAATATCAATAGAAGGTGATTTCTAAATCCAAACAACCCTCTAAACTGCCTTTAGTTTTTAAGAGTACCCAAAAAAAGACCACACGAGTAGAAAACCCACCCTTAGTGTTGAAACCACATACTAAAATCTCCTTCGACATTCAATAGTAGTCAGCTAGTACCCCATCCAAGATTTCCCCCTTAGAGATTTTGCAAATTTCTCCTATTCATAGGGAAGCCTTGTTGAATCTTCTAAGTCAATAATCTCTTCCACAAGACATTTTCCCTAGTGCTATATCTAGTATTTTAGGCGTAGACATGAAAATACACTATGTAGATGAAATGAGAAGGCATAAGCAATATATATTAATCAATAATAGGTCTTTGAATACAACACAACCCTATCATAGAGGATTTTAATTGTATAATGTTTGTGAAATAAAAGGGAGATGATCCATTTTTACAACAATGTCACTTGGTACAATCTCTTTTCATGTCACAATGATATTTTGGGTGGGTTTTGACTTGTGCTTCTTGGACCACCTTGGTGTTCTACCAACTACTTCACACTTGCACATATGCAAACCATATTGGATCAGTAAAATTTTATGGGCCTCCCTTGCATGATGCCCTTGCCAAAGCAAATATAATAAAACCTTAAAAGCTCATGAAATGATCACAAAACATCAATGAAATATTACAAAATTAAGAAATATAATGCTTTATTCCTTCATTTACTTCCTTGATGTCTAGATGCTCTATTTGGTGTTTTTATAGGTAACACTCAGTGATGGTTTGAACTATGTAATAAGAGGTGATAGTTAGTAACAGTTAGTGATGGTTATTTTGTTGTGGCAAAAAGGATAAAATGCTTCTTTTAGGGATTTTGGGTAGATATGGTGGAATGTCAACTAGTCTAAGCACGGTTCATGATCAAAGCTCATTAAACCTCCCTAAGTAAACTCTATGGATGGCATGGTTGAAATAATCAAGATCTATAATAATGGTAGATGGGATATCCAGAGGTATCAAGAGATTATATCAAAATTATGGTAGCATAACAATAGATTCTCAACCTCTCTTAAAAATTATGGAAATAAAGGGGGATTTATAAATTTTTGATGAGGGGAGGGGTAGGTGAAATGGAGGTGAGGTGGAGGATAGGTGGCATCCATATGGGTGTGCAAAGACCAATAAAATTTAAAGGGATTCTACTTAGAAGAGTGTACACCCTCCAAATTTAATGGATTTGGGTGGAGTGAACTCTCATCCACCCAAATGCCATAAATTGGCCTAGGGGAGAGTGAGGGACATGGGGACATGTGTACCTTGGGAGCTACTCATGGAATTTTAAATTGCTAAAAAGGTGACATGGAGGTTGAGGAGGACCAAACTATTAAATTTTCCAATTAAATCCCTTTTGACTTGGATCTTTTTCTTGCATTTTTAAATTATACCAATTTGGAGGTAAATTAGGTGGGGAGACTAGGTGGATTAAATAAGGGTTGTAGGTAGGGATTTTGGAGAAACCTAGGGATTTAAGGGAGATTTTTAAATTATAGTGCATATATCCTAGGTATTGTAATGAGATCTTAACATGGTATTAGGGGCTAATGAGGGGCTTAATGGGGGAATTAAATAAATAAGGATTAAATGAACTTTGAGGGGGAAGGGAGGAATAAATAATAAGGATTAGGTAGAAATTAGGATATTCGGGGAGCTAGGAGGGGGATTAGAGGAATTAAGTAGATAGGAGTAAATTAGAGAGAAATTGGGGTAAAAATGGATTATTAGAGGAAAATAGGAACTTTACATAAAACTTGAAGAATTTAGGGAAAATTAGAAGAAAGAAATAGAATTAGGAATACTGAAAGAAATTTTAAAGGAATTTAGGGAAATTAAGAGGAGTTAGAGGGAATAAGAGGGAACCTAAGTCGACTAGAGGGGAGAAAAGATATATTAGAATAATTTAGGAGGAATTAGAAGGAATTAAGAGTAAATTTAGAGGAAATAATTAGAAATTAAAGGAATTGGGAGGAATTTGACAAGATTGGAAATTAGCAAGAAAATGGAAGAATTTGAAAAAAAATAGATAAATTAGAAGGGAAAATAAAAATTTGGGGGAAGTTTAGTGAATTTGAGTGATTGGTGATGGATTTGTGATAATTTGGGTGTTTTGGGTGAATTTGTGATGAGTTGAGGGGTTTTTTTATGGTTTTGTGGAAATTTGATTGCAAATGACTAAAATTTGGTGTCTATAGATGCCCTTTTTTATACCGCATTGCGTAAAACACAATGCAGTGTAAAAAAAAGGGACACCTAGTCCATTGTATGAAAGTCCTTTACTTGTTGCCCTAGAAAAAAGGAAATTAAATGACCTTTTCAAATTTTAGGTTTTTCTACCCCCTCAATCGACAAGTAGGTGGAAGAAAACATGGATGATAGCAATGAGCCAATTGATAAAAGGAATATGAATGATGAAGGTGGTGGTGAGTGATTAAAGTGGATTTTGGTGTGGGTATCATGACTATGTGTCTATGTGCTTATGTGACTATGCTTGTGTGGGATTGAGCTAATGAGGAAGATGCAATACATTGAACATACCCAAACTTAATTAATTAATTGATTGAACATTTTTATTGATTGAGCTATGCGTGAAAGGCAAAGGGTGTAAAATTTGACAAAATAATGTGACCTTTTGAACCAAGTAATTTATTTTGTCTTTAGGGACACTAACAAAGAGGATATTTTTTTTAGGCTTGAGAGGCCTCCATTTTATAATAATTTTAATTTTATTCATCACTTTTTAAAGAGAGATATGAGGGTGAGGTATGTGGATTTATATGTTATAGGTGTATTGATTGAACGATGATAGAAATATGATGATGAGTGGATGGGAGTCATGATATGATGTGATGTATGGATGGTGTTATGTATGTAGATTTTGATGTTTGAGAAATGAATGTGGTTGGATAGATATGACATGTTAAATAATCAAGATTTGATATGCAATATGGTGGATGATGATGTGATTAATTGTGCATGATGAATGTGTGAGATGATAAAAGTAGGAATGGATAGAAATAGATGAAAGTAGGTGTGATAGATATAATATGATAAATACATATATGCAAGTTTGATCATTGTTCAAAAAGCACATAGATACATATCAATATGCATGAATTTAATTGCTTAATCAGGGGCATCAACACAATAGTACTAACCTAACTATGAGACAAATGGTAACATGGGGTGAAAAATGTGGATGAAATGGATGAAAAAGAGAAAAAATAGGGATGAGACCACTTGTCAATTGTATGTCCTAGAGACGAAGAAAATAAATGTATTTTCAAGAGACTCAGACACTCTAGTGATCTTAATTAAACTCATCTAGTAATGAAACATGACCTCGAAGGTACTAATTTTACCCTAGGTAGTCAAGTCTCTCAAGGATAAACTATGTGTGTAGTGAATTTTCATTGCCAGTTTTGATCCATGTTGGAGTAATCACTTATGACTTACACCAATAATCTAGATCACCATGAGCATACATAGGTCTGTATAAGAGGTTGCTAATGTGATAGACGTGTCATGATGTAAAGGGTGTACTCCACTACCAATAAGGTGTCTATAACCCCTATGGATGTTAAACCCATGATAAAATGACCTGAGAATTCTAGGGATTCAAGATTTTTATTTGCACTTTTTTTGTTTTTAATTTTTGACTTGTTTTTTTTGGTACATGTCCTTTTGCCAATTCTTAGGGTTAGATCATGTGCATGATAGGGTGAGTAGGGGAAACCATTCACTTTATGGTGATAGTGACTCATGAGTTCATATTTCCTAAGCACCAAAATTTATTAATGTGTGATACATGTGCATGGTCCAAAAGAAAACCTGAGTTAACTAGGAATGACCTATAGCACTCAAGGACTAGCTAACATTCAATAGAGGTTGATTGAGACACTAGTAATGGTTGAGTGACTAAAAGAACCTAGAGATTCTTCAAACCAGAGACTTCAAAAGATACAAGGTGTCATATGGGTGGTGAAAGCATATACATAGTGATGATAATGGGTGGATGTGATAAAAGTGAGAATTATAGGAACAAAAGTGGAATGGATCAAGAGAACTATGACCAGACCTTGATTAAGAAAATATAAGCTAGTGGCATGAAAAAAATAATTATTTGAACAAAAGTTAAAAGTTCTTTGAGTCCAAAAATGATTTCACACAAATATTAGATAGAGTGCCTATGAGACAAGAATATGGAAAAGGATGAAGAAGAAGAAATAAGAAGATGAGAAAGTAGGGAGCAATAAAATGATGGAAGAGGGGAGAAGAGACTAAGGTAGGGAAGGTATAATGGTCCATGGTATGTAACCACTCGAATAATGTCCATACAACTAGGAGTGATGTGTGAGGAAATAAAATAAGGAAATAAGATATGGGAATTTAATATGAGCCAATTATAGATCGAATTTGAGTAGATTAAAAATTGAATGTGAGTAATATGAAAAGATTGAAAGCAAGTGGGTGGGCTATATGGTATGATTTGTTGTAGACATGATGAGATGTAATAAAATTGGGATGAAGTAAGGTATGATGGCCCCCCAAACCAAGGTAAATATGAGAAGAAGATAAAATAGAAGATGAACCCTCCCAGTTAGAATTTGGTTTGAAGGATGAATTAATTTTCCCAAGGTAGGGGAGGAGAAAAGAGTAGGAAAGGTGAAATTGATGAGTGGTGTGACAATGATGTGGTCAATCATGGGTGCAAATTAGATTTACTGGACACTTGAGAAGGATATGTAAGACTATTTTGAATTATGATCAATGTGAGATGCCTCAGTAATAGAAGTGAAAAAAAATATTTGAACCTTGTTGTTGATAGATTTTTGCATATTTTGAAACAACTATGCTAATATATGTAACAACTAAACTATTGAGTCATTATTCATTGTACTATTCATGATCAGATTCACTGTGTTGATGTGATCGAAGTCATTATGCTAATGTGACTAGATTCACTATGCTAAAACTATGCTATGATTAAGGGAGCTAATTAAGGTGAATGATAGTCTTAGACAAGGTTCTAGGATAGACATAGATTCCAAAAATGGGTGTTTAGGTATTGATCAATATTTAAGATAGCGTTGACTTGGTAGTGTCATCCAACTCAAGTGATGAAGTTAATTTGTGATGAAGTGGTGTGGAATGTGTAGATGTGATGGTGACTAGTGACAAGGGGTGGATGGGCATGATTGGTGTGGATGAATTTGATTAGTGGTTATGTGCAACATGCAATTGGGTGAAAGGAAAAATTAATGTGGATGAGATGGTTAATTGGATGATCAAGATGAAGACAACATAGAAAAAAAGAGGATTTGACTAAAGAATATTAGAAGGGTAATGTGAGAGGTCTTGGTAGGGTCAATATGAATTTTATTGAAGGTTGTGTATGATATAAATAGAGGAAAAAGGTGAATTGACAAGAGGGAAAAAAAGAAGAAAGAAATAAGCCAATGAAAGAGGGTCATTTTGATAGAAATTTTAACTCCCCTTGATCAAGCACCTCCTGCACTAAACACTTGAATAGTTGATAGTCTTCAATGTTGTGACCCTTTTAATGATGGAAAATGCAATAATAGTTTTCATTGTACAAATTAGACTTGGGTCTATTAGGATTTTTTGGACAAATTATATGTAGAGAAATTAGTCTTGCATCTTGCAACTTCTAAAAGATCATTGACATTGGTTTCAAGAGAGGTCCAAGGATGAGATAGATAAGGAGAATATGGGGGTCAAATAAGGAAGTAAGCAGGATGAGGAATGATGTAATATTGGATTTGCAAGAATTGAAAGGATGAGATGAATACTTCTTGATGACTTAATTTTAGTGCAAGATGCATAAGTTGGTTGGAAATTTGATGCATATCTCTTGGTATGGGCAAGATAGGTGGGAGAAATTAGATAGGATGATGATGGTTGAATTGAGTAGGTTGAGGAAAAAATAAAAGGAAAGGTGCATGAATAAAAGAAGGTTCATAATAATTTGGATAGGAGTTATTTGTAAGGAGAGCAAAATTGAAATGGGGAGGTTAGTGGTAAGGTTATAGGGGTTGAAGTGCATGAAGGGGATGATATAAGAGGTGAGGAGATGTGAAGATAGGAGGAAGAGGTGGTTTTTGAAGAAGATATAGAAGTAATGGGGTTGTGAGAATAGAGGGATTTGAGGTTGGAAGAAGAGGTGGTAGAGATGATGGGGATCGATGCAAGGAATTGTTTATGGTCTTATTTTTTAACATGTGGATGACATGGTAGGAGGGACTTAATGTATTAGATTCAAATATGAGGGCCCTAAATAGTCTATTGCATGAGGGGAGGGAGAATGGTGAGGCATGGGTGGGCTATGTGGTGAGATGGGAGGAGTCTCCTTCAGACAAGTTGGAGGGACCTCGATTGGATGAAAAATTTGCTTATCATTTTAAGTGTCATGGGAAAGGGCATGGATGGTTGCAACTTAGATAAATTTTGAAGGGAGAAAATGACCTAATTCAGATAGATATATTTATCCAAAAAATTCTCCTCAATATCAAGAGTAAGACATTAGAGGTTATTCCTAAGGAAGAGTATGGATGATTTCTTATTATACCCTAATCTAGATTTGTATTTCCATAGGAGGTAGGGAGGGTCAACAATAGAGCATTGAACTTGTTCATATCGACCAAGGCCAAATCCATGCCAATTGAAACATTGGAAATATTTCATAGCAAAGGGCCACTTGGATAGATAATTAATGTTATCACAAAATGATGTTGTAGGCTTGATAGCAATAGGTGGTTTAGAAGAAGCATAAAGACCCCCATAGAAAAAGTTGGTATAATTGGTGGAAGAACCAATGGGAATGATAACCTTGATAGTTAAGTTAAAGTTAAGGGGGAAACCAAAATCCTTAACAAACTTGATAGGTGGGGGATGTAGGCAGTAAATCCACCTACTAGAAGAAGAAGAAATGATTTTTGGATTTACACAATTTTGTCTAGTTTTGCTCATTTTTTATTAAAATGTACAAGTGTAAAAATATACAAGTATGATTAAAGTGTACAAGGTTGCAAATGTACAATGTGAAATGTCAATGAAATTAAGTGAAATGTACATTTGGGATGTATTTTATAGAAATTAAATTAGACGTAGTAAAACCTTGTAAATAATTTTTTTGAGTTAATTTGGGATGGTAGTTGTAAGTAATGTGATGTCTCAAAAACTGCTTTGGAATGGTTTCGGTATGCATTATATAGCCCCCATTCATTTTTTTAAGTTGTTCATTGATAGTGGAAATGTTCATTCATTCATGGGGTTATTGATTTGCATATTGTCTATTTTTGATATCTATGGCTTTTGAGTTTTTGGTTGTGAGAAATGAGGATGGTCATATTGTACATGAAGCCTATAATTTGAATATAACAAAAATTCTCTTTATTTACATGTCATTGTGAATTTCATTGTACATTTTGATTGTTGTTGGTTGTGTAATTAATGTTTGGATGCATAACTTGTTAAGTTAATTTGATGGAATTGCATTATGAATGATTATGATCATCCTATAGACTTGGTGTGAGGATATGAATTGATTGCATGATGAATTATGGTTGTAAAATGATTTTCTAGATAGTTGTACAATTTCTAGAATTACTCTTGATGATTGTAATAAATTGTCAGTGAATTAGGGTTTGCATGTTGGAAGAAAAGTAAGCCATTATCATAAGTATTGAGAGGAATTGTTGTGTACACTAATATATATGAGTGTTATTTGTAGCAAGGGTATGTACAAACTATACAAGTACTATACCAAATCGTACAAACTAATTGTTTACCTGATTTGATAATAAAGCTACAAGAAAAAACCTACCAAACAAGGAATAATTGCTATTTCAAATAATTCTATTACAAAACTGATCGATTTGATTTACAAACTCTATTCCAATGGATTTACTAAGTACAAAATCATACAAGGTAAAATGTTGAATAATTTGGATCATACAACTATACAATTTGGTGATTGTACAAGCTATTAGGAAAACTAACATAGTGTAAAAAGAAAACCGTACAAGTTGTACGATTTGAGCAAGTTGGGTTTAAGAGTTTGGAAATAATTTATAGGACTTCTAAATCACCTCCCCTTAGGGAATAATAAACCCTTGATCTATTTTTTATGTCATTTCCTATTAAAATAGGATTATATTGATGCAATTGAAGGAACTCGTTGTAATTTTGGATGATTGTTGAGGATCTAAAATGGTGTTATATTTTGCATTATTTGCATAGTTGAAATGACCCATTGATCGACTAGGTAGTGCTAAAGTGTGCTACATTTGGCACCATTTCATTAATTAACTTTAGAATTTTTGTTAAAACAAGTCAAAATTGTTGCAGTCAAGGAGATTCTACAAAGTGAAAAATTGTGAGTACTACAAATTGGAGGTGAATGACAGACACAAGTTTGCAAAGGTGTAGGAGATGATATTAAGAAGAAGATATCCTAGTTAGGAGGATCATGAGAATTTCTCAAAGAAAGAACATAAATAGTTTTGAATACAATACACATGAACCAGCGATAGAACAAGTACGAACATCTGATAAAGCATACATTGAAAGGATGGATACATTGTTGACAACATGTAAGGAGATGAGCAAGAAGAATCTAGATTCAAGGAGAACATTGAAATAAGTAAAGACATTAATGAAAAAACTATGTGAGATCGAGGTGAGTGGATGGTAACACCTGATAAAGTGGTAGATAGGTTGCAAAGGAGTGTGTTGGATGGGAGTTAGGAACCAAAGCAATAGCACATGAGGTCTCAAGAGGAAAGACCAAGGCAACAACCTACACACCAACAAAGGAGGTAACAAAGTGAAGATGCATAGGATATTGGTAGATGACTATTTGGTGATTATTAGATTCCTCAAATATATGATTCCAATGAGGACCAACAAAGTGAGTCATCCACAAGGTGGAATTAGTCAAGGATTCTAGGAGATACTTTCTCAAGTGAACAGGAAGAACCACCAACAATGACCAATGTAGGCAATTGAGCACGAAAGCAAATATGTCCACCCTTTATGGGTGAAGGAAAGTAATACTCAACGAGACACATTGAGACATGCATAACCATTTGGAAAGCAAATGGTTTGGACCAACCAGATGAATGGTTGTGATTATTTATTTCTATATTACGAGGACTTGCCATATATTGGTGTTTGAAAGGATAAAATACACCAAAATTTCAAGCTTGGAATACAATGAAGGATGAATTCATTAATGAATTTTACCCTTTGGAGGATGACAAAGATATCGTAACTAAAATTTTTACCACTAAGTATAAATTTAATGAATATGTGAAGTCCTATAATCGTCTATTGAATTAGTTGGTGGATAAGATGCAAATAGTTCTAGCAAATGTACTAGTAAAAATATGGTTTGTAGATGGGTTGTTACCCATATATAAGAACAATATGAAGGCAATTCCATATTCCACATATAAAGAAACCTTGGAGAATGCAAATAATTTTGAAAGTGAGGTGAAAAAAATAATCATAGAAATGATAATACATGTTAGGAATCATGATTCAGATAGTGACAAGGATGATACAATATAATAGACTGTACAATCATTCTAGAAGGAATTTGATAAGATAATAAAAGAGGTGAAAGGTAAAGTCAAGCAAGATCGGAAGGATACTTGGTGTACAGAATGCAAGTTTGAAGATCACATGAATGTGACTTGTCCTTGGAATAACTATTGCCACATTTGCAATGTACTTGGATATGAAGTGATATAGTGTCCATTTAATGCAAATGTGCACCCACAAGTTTTATCAATACAAGAATAGGAATAGAAATGAAAACCTCAATGGAGTGGCCAAAAAGCCACCAGTGGAATTTATAGGAATAACCAAAGAGGGAAAATATAATACAAGGGCAACCATTAGGGAGGATAAAGTCAGTTGCAGTATGATTTGGAAGGAATACAAATCATATAGTGCCACAATTTCTAGGAGTGGGGGCATTTTGTGAAGAATTATTCTTCATTTTAGAAATAAGATACACAATAGACTAATGCTACACACAAAGAAATAAATTTTCCAAAGAAAGAAAGTTCTAGTTACCTGTAGACCATTAATTTTTTGGACATTGAGGTACCTCCAGTTAGAGAGAAAATTGAAGAAGTATTAGCTATGACAAGGAATTAAGCTAAGGACACGTATCCTGAACCTGCTAAAAAATGAAATAATGGCAAGTGGCAAAGAGGGTACTTGAGGAAGAAGCATAGAAGCCAAAGAAATTGAGACAAAAGAGTTAAAGAAACCATCATAAGACAAATTAATTATGCAAAATTTGGTAGCACAAGTCTTTAATACAACTGTATTAAAGTAGCAAGTTTGTTATAAGCCATCCCATCATTGCATAAATCAATGGTGGAAGGCATACAACCTCATAAGTTGATGGAATTCTAGAGCTATCCAATCAAGGAAGAAGAAAAAAATAACTATTTTATGGATCCAACCATATTAATGATTGATGTGGGGAAGAAACCTGCATTAGTCTATATGAAGATATTGGGGCACAATTTAACACAAGTCATTATGGATGGAGGATCCAGTTTTAATATGCTACCCAAGAAAACTTGGTGAGAAATTGGTTCTCCATCATTATGGGCATCAAGCTTCTTATTGTATGGTGCTAACCTATACGGTATAGATATAAAGAGTGGCTTGACCGCACAACAAGTTACAATAGCCGACTAAGAATTCATATTGGATTTCATTATGATTACCATGCCAAAGTTAGCATATGATGCTTTTTTAGGGAGAGGATGGCTATGAATAGCCAAAGTCAATAACAACTGGGTAAAGTACCAGCAACAACTTTCAAGATATTCTTGGAATACAAGGATGTATTTTCTTGGATGTATAAGGACCTAAAAGGGGTACCACCAGAGTTATGTGTCCACAAGATCACACTAATGCCTAGGGCACAACTAGTGAGAAGAAGACCTTATAGGATGAACCCTAATTATGACACATTGATAAATGTAGAAATAAAAAATATGCTAGATGCAGGCATCATTTTTATTCACTACTAATGATTGGGTCTCACCTATTATGGTAACACTAAATAATGAAGTGGATAAGATCTGAATGTGTAGATTTTAGGATTTTGAATGAAGTGATGATCAAATATCCATTACCTATCCCCTTCATAGACTCAATTCTAGAAGAGGTCACAAGACATGAAGTTTATTCATTCCTGGATGGATTTTTGGGTGCAATCAAATAAGTATAACTAAGGAGGATAAGTTGAATACAAAATTTATTGTGGTAAACGACATCTATGCATATAATTGAATGTCATTTGGGCTATGTAATACCCCAACAACATTTCAATGCATTATTATATATATATATATATATTTGATTAATTGGCCACAAGAAATTTTAAGGTATTTTTGGATGTTTTTTCCATTTATGGTAATGTCAAGGATCATCTACATAGCCTTAGTGAATGTATGAGCAAGTGTAGGAATGCACAAATCTCCCTGAATCTAGGAAAGTATTTTCTAATGGTACCTTATGGGAAACTTTTGGGACATATAGTGTGCAGCGAAGGGTTGAAGACTGATCCATACAAAATATGTGTTATATTACAAATGGAGAAGCCATATGATGTGAGCTCATTAAAAACCTTCCTTTGATCCATGGGATACTATAGGAGGTTTATCAGGAACTATGCACATGTGTCCTACCCACTAGATTTTTGACTAAGAAGAATATTCCCTTCATATGGATAGAGGAGCACTAAGGAGCCTTTGAGGAGTTGAAGGCTAAACTTATCAGTAGTCCTATTTTTGTGTTCCCTAATTAGGATAAGGAATTCCATGTTCATATTGATACCTAAAACTTTACAATTGGATTTGCATTGGCACAAGAGGAACAATTTAGGCTATATCAACTTATTTTTTTTACAAGTCACCTATTGTCATGAGCGAAGAGGAATTATAGTATAACAAAGAGATAAGCCTTAGGGATGGTATATGTTGTACTAAAATTTAGGCATTACCTACTAGAAAACCTTTTTTATTTCTACATAGACCATTAGACCTTGTTGTACTTGATAAATAAGCTAGTAATACAAGGATGATTCAACAAGTGGCTCATCACTTTACAAGAATTTGTATTTCAAGTAGTGGTTCAACCTGGCAAGGAGCATGTGATTGCAGACTAGTTATATTGAATATGATCAGGAGAACCTATAGGGATGGGGATTCCAAATGAATTCCCTAATGATCAGTTATTTGTAATTAATGTTGTGCCATCTTGGTACAAGTTAATTGGATAATACTTATCCACAGGTGAGTTGCCACAAGATTTGATGGCAACAAAAAAGAAAAAGGTAATCATAAAGTCAACATATTTTTAGTTGATAGCTAGATTGTTATAAAAAATGGGTATTAATGGTATCCTATGAATATGTGTGATGGATGAGAAATTTAAAGCAACATTGAAATAAGCTCATGAAGGGCTGGTAGGAGGACACATGAGGTTTGATACCATTGTTTGGAAATTGCTCTTAGTAAGATTATGGTGTACCACATTGTATAATTATGAAAAGTAATATGTACGGGCATGTGATACTTACCAAAGAGTAGGGAAACTAGTTCGATAAGACTTTATGCCCTTACACCCATCACAACCCTAAGAACTATTTTAGAGATAGGGATTGGACTTTGTCAGCCATTAAAAACTAATCATAGGAAAAAATGTTGATATATCATGGTATCTATTGAATACCTAATAAAATGGGTTAAAGTAAGAGCACTACTAGATAATATGATAAAGAGTACAATTTGATTCTTGTATGAGCAAGTAATTACAAGATTTGATATTCTACTACAAATAACAAGTGATCGAGAAGATCACTTTTTGAACAAGATTATCAAAAAGCTAACAACTAATTTTAGGATTTTGCATTCCTTTTTTAGTCCATATTACCCTAGATCCAATGATAAAGTGGAGGTGACTAACAAAGTTCTAGTGTCAAATTTATATAAAACCTATGGGATAGAAGGATATTTTTGGGAGGAAAGGTTACTATCTATTCTTTGGGTATATCTAACTACCTTTAAACCAAAGATAAACCATACACCATTTCAGATAATATATGTTCTGGACGCAATAGTGCCAACGGAGTTCTTGATACCAACTTTATGGGTTTTTGTGGAGCATATCTTAAGTAACCAAGAAATTCTAAAGGAAAGACCAATGAAACTAATCAGTATGGATGAAATAAGAGTCATGGTACAGTGGGTGATCAAAGTGGCCCAGAAGAGAAGGAAGTTGTGGCATGACAAGCACCTTCAAAATTTGGAACATAAGCAAGGTGATTTAGTTCTAAAATTTAATGGAAAATAAGAAATCAAGTTGGGCAAGTTAAAAAAATTATGGTTTGGTCCTTTTTAAGTTGTAGAAGTGAGGTACAATGGGGTAGTTAAACTAAAAAACTTGAATGGAACTAAAGTTCTAGACATCATAAATAGTTCAAAGTCGAAGCCATATAATGTACAATGTTTGTTCATTTCTTCAAAAGAAGTTGAATAGAGATAGGAAGCTTAGTATGATGAACCACAAAGAATAATTCAAGGTCCATTATAGGAGGACCTTGACATGGTAATTACATGCCTATTTGTATAAGGGTAGGAGGTAAGTCCAATCATCGAACAACAAGAATTGGTATCTTGACCCGGTGAGAGAAGAAGGACGTGAGTACATGTAAGGTTTGTAGATATAACTAAATGGATTGAAGAAGAAGATGAAGAAGGAATTCCTTCAAATGAGAGAATGATGCAAGAGCACCCGGAAGCACCAGCAGCAGAAGTAGCAAAGTTTGGGAAAAATCGTGCTGAAGAGTCGGGAGAAGAAGCAGGAAGCAAGGAGGAAGTGCAGCAGAAGGGGCCGCGATTTCGTGACATGTCGCGAAATCGCGACCCACGATTTCGTGACGTGTCACGAAATCGTGATAGTTTTCTGGAGAGGGACGAAGGCACAGAAGGGGGCATGATTTTGTGACATGTCGTGAAATCGCGACTCGTGATTTTGTAACATGTCGTGAAATCGTGACAGGTTGCAGAGCAGAGGAGAGAACGAGAAAACAGTCGCGATATCGCGACGTCCCGATATCGCGACGTCACGAAATCGTGACGCAAATTGGACAAGAAGCATCAAGTTTTGGGAAAGCCACTTCATAAGAGTTGGCTAAGGAGAAAAAAAATAGAAGAAAGCTTAAGGACAGAAACTGTCATGATATCGCAACAGAAATTGTGTCGCGATATTGCGACATAAATGGCGGAGGAAGGCTTGGTAGCAGAAGGTTCCATGAAATCGCGACATGTCACGATTTCATGACATGTCATGAAATTGCGACACCAGCAGGGGAGAGTAGGGAGAAGCGAGGAAGTGTCACGATTTCGTGACACGAAGGCGAAGATTCGGCAGAGCAGAGGAGTGGTCACGATTTCACGACGTGTCATGAAATCGTGACCAAGGCAACAGAGCAGGTGGCGAAAGGTGAAGTGGTCGTGACATCGCGACGTCATGATATCATGACGTCGCACTGTCATGACGTGAAGCGAGGCAGAATGTAGTGGGGACGTCATGATATCGTGACGTCGCGATATCGCGATGTAGCGATATCACTACAAGAAATTTTAGTCAGAGTACAGAGGAAAAATGGTCGTGATATCGCGACATGTCGCGATATCGTGACCAAAATGGGTAGAGGGCATGGAGGAGCAAAACCGTCGCAATATCATGACATGTCGCGATATCACGACGAAGAGAGAAGAAGGTGCAGGAAGAAAGAGGGATGGCGAGAAACATGCAGGCGGTTGTTTCAAGGGTGGATACGGATGACACGTGGCACCCAGAGAGCAGTCAGGGCAGACAAGGCTAGGAAGCACGAGGAACGAAGAGGATGGACACACAGAATTATCTGAAAGGGATCAGCAGTATCAAGGTCGTGCAGAGTGCGGGAATTTAATTGGGTTGGTGTCCCGATTTTTGTGTGAATGTATTTAATCGGGTTGGTGGACCTGTTTAGGTGGGAGTTCAAGTTTGAGAGGGTCGGGACCTCTATAAAAACCCATTTTATTGTATTTGTCGGGACGGTGGACCGGAGAACAGAGGAGGTAGTACAGGGGAAGAACAGAGCCGAACTCGGCCTTTGTAAAGCCTGCGGGCTGTTTCATTCAAGCTTGTAATTTTTTTTTAAATTTTAATGAAAAGGCAAGTTGGTTGAAGTGTGGGTTTCCAGTGCCCCGTCAGAGAATGAACCCATAAGAACAAGGAATGGTGTATCCACAATTGGAGTATAGATAATTACCCCAACCAATATAATATTGATGAAGAATGTGACTAATAATTTGGTACACATATAGAATGGATACTTTTGATATGGAAGCTTCAAGAAGGACCAAAAGTGAAACCTCAGAGGAAAGGCTCACTGAAATTACTTTATTAGCTTAGATTGGATTATTGCAATAGAGGATGTGACACCAAATCCAATAGTTGTAAGAGTACGAGATATTGCAAGGTCACACTAAAAGACTCTGTGAACAAACTATCCAATATTTGGATGAGATGATGCAAAGGATGGATGAACAAAGGATAGTTAGGTTACAATAATTAGAATTCAAAGGAGAATAACATGAGGTGACACCACAAGTAAGTGGTACACACCATGAAGGTGAAAGTACCAGTAGGAGAGAAAGCTCACAAATAGCACCTCATGGCATACCCAATTAGCCATAAATTATAGAAGAATATATGAAGATACCTTGGTGAGATATTGAATAAGACATTACATCACCCAAACCACAAGGCAATATACACAAGGATTCAAGTGAATCCAGTGATAGAGAGTTACCTTAGTTAGTAAGAGATGATAGTTTAGATAGCAATGGTGATGATTTCATAAGCCAACCATATGTACCTCATGCTCATCTTGATCTTGAGACATATGCAATAGCCTATCAATAGTTGAGGTGATAAATAAGAGAAGTGAGGAGACTTCAAAAGTTAATGAACTTGCCTAAAATTTAGTTAGAAAAAGGGATGATGATTGTAATTTTTTTTGGTAAGTTAATTATATTAATTCAAAAAGGGCATTTGAAAGGTGCCCTGTCACCTTTTACAAAAAGGAACTCTAAGGAACAAGAGGAGGAAAAGAGAAACATGAAGAACAGAGCAAAGCTCATCAAAACTGAAAGGCCTAAAGCCATTACACTCAAAAAGCAACCTGAAGGATTACCAATGATCCTTTAGCACAAAGGAACAAAAAGGAATAGCACCAGAAGGCAGAAAGGAGGAGACAAGCAGGAACAGACCCAACAACATGCCATGAAACCAGAGGAAATGGAGAACAGCCCAAAACAACGATCGGGACCAACAAAAAATGCCATCAAGGAAGAGCGTCGGGCTGTAGAAAAGTGTGGACATCAATATTCAAAACATTGTCCTTCACTGCATCCTTCTCTGCATCCTTTGAGGTCTCTTTCACCTTTGGAATCTCCTTCAAACCATCAAGGTAGGTATCTTTTGTAATTTTGAGACCAACCTCCGATCGAGGAGGCTACAGAAAGATCTCAAAAAAAGGAAATACACTTATCAAGGCTCACGGGGTTCAAATCATTAAAACTCATGCAAAAAAACACCTTGGAATGATGGGAATGAGTGGTTACTCAAAAAAGTTTATAGATCTTGAAAAAGGTAATATTGAAATAGGAAATAGAGCCTATGGGTGCGTGGATCCACATTTGTCCTTTTTAAGAATGTCATCCACCTCAGCAGGTAGACTGTCTATCCATGTTAATAGTCCTTGGGCATGAACCCCAATGTTAGCCAGCTTATCAACAATAGTATTGGCCTCTCTGTAGGCATGTTGGAGTATGCAATTATGTTGCCGCTTAAGAATTTGCTTGCAATATTCAATAATTGATCTGATCCTCCAACTAATAGGCTTAGAAGACTTCAAGTAGTTAATGATATTTAAGGAATCTCCTTCCACAATGATGTTTCTTGGGATAGTTTTGATAAATTGAAGACCCCTCCAAACAGCTTTGGCCTCAGCAATATGGTTGGTGATAACACCAAGAGGTTCAGCATAGGCAAAAATAGGATTTCCTAGATGATCCCTTAGGATTTCGCCAGCCCCCCCTAACCTAGGGTTTCCTTTGGCCGCACCATCAAAATTGAGTTTAACCCAACCGTTAGGAGGAGGAATCCATTTAACATTACTTCTAGGATTGGGAATATCAGCACTTTTGGGGTCATCAAGATTGATGTTACAGGACTTTAAGATATCTTTCTCAAAAGGAGGACAAGGATGTGGATTAAAAGGTGTAGCTAGAGCATTTTCTATGGCAAAAAGGATGATTTTATTGGCAATGTATTGAGGTTGGACAATTTTTTTATCGAAAACTCTACGATTACGTTCAAGCCAGATTTGCCATAAGAAATGTTGAAGGCTAAACTTGCACAATCCTTTAAGCACATGATTTATGAAAGGATTAGGCCATTGGTAAAACAGGTCAACAATTGATGGAGGATTGGCCCAAACCAAGTGAAAAACTTGAAGAAGTTTATTAATGACCTTTCTAGAAAAAGGACAGAAAAGAAAAAGGTGGGAAGTGGACTCCCAATCGGACAAGCACAGATGGCATCTATTAGGAAGAGTAAGGCCTCGTTTCATAAGATTTTCAATGGTTAAAATGTGATTTTGGATGCAGAGCCAAGAGAAGGAAGCAATTTTAGGAATCAGGTATTTAGTCCAGACAAGCTTGAAAGGCAAAGGATTCTCTATATTGGTAATGGAGAGTAGGTAAGCAGTTTTAACAAAAAATTCCCCAGAGTCCGTGGGCTCCCAAATAGGTTGATCCTTTGAACAAGCCTCGGGAATTCTGCAAGAGGAAAGATAGTTATTTAGGCATGAATATTCCTCCTCATGATTTGGAATATTAATCTCCTTCCATTTCTTAATCTCATTAATTGAAGTCATATAATGAGCCACCAGAGGACCAAAACATTGCTTGGTAATGTTAGTGATCCTTTGGAGCGTAGGAATCTGACTGAGAGGAGACTCACCCAACCATTTGTCATCCCAGAAGGAAATGGAGTTGCCATCACCGAGAAGCCACCGGGTTCCTTTTTGCACAAGGGAACGAGCTTGACAAATTGATTTCCAAAAATTGGATCCGTCGAAGGGTACCTGACCATGCAAAAACTCAAAATTTTGAAGATATTTCCTTTTTAATATTTTGACCCAGTCAACCTGTTCATCTGAAATAAGTCTCCAAGCTTGCTTGGCGAGGAGAGAAATATTAATATGGGATATCCGTCTGAGGCCTAAACCTCCTTGATATTTGGGTTTGCAAATTTTATCCCAGGCTACTAGATGAAATCTGTGCTTGTTCTCAGTTCCTGACTAGAGGAAATTCTTTTGGATTCTCTCCATTTTGCTGTAAATAGAAGTTGGAGCTTTGAATAAGGATAAAAAATAAACAGGAATACTTTGAAGGCAGGCCATAGTTAAGGTGATTTTTCCAGCTTGGGAGAGGAGATTACCTCTCCACGTAGTCAATTTCTTTTGAAGTCTTTCAATGACATTATCCCAAATATTATCCTTGACACTTCCATTGAAAAGAGGCATTCCAAGGTAAGAGGAAGGCAGGGAACTAATGGGACACTAGAGAATGTTAGCAATCAAATGTTGTCTTCTCAATGGAGTATTAAGGAAATACAATTTTCTTTTTTGAAAGTTGATCCTTTGGCCAACCACTTCTTCATAAAGGATGAGGATTCATTTGATGATAGAGGCTTCATTGACAGAGGCAAAGGTGGACAAAAGGGTGTCATCAACAAATTGTTGATGAGTAATAGGACTGCATTGTGAAGTAACCTAAATGCCAAAAATAAGACCTGCCTCCCTGGCTACCAAAATGGATCTTCCTAGAGCTTCAACAACAATGATGAAGAGAAGAGGAGATAAGGGATCTCCTTGTCTCAGACCTCTGCTACTATGGAAATAGCTAGCTAGAGAGCCGTTAATAAGAATAGAGAACCAAGCGGAGGATATACACCCTTTGACAAGTGAAACCCACTCATTGTGAAACCCAAACTTGTTGAGAATGGCAATAAGGAAATCCCAATTTAGTCGATCATAGGCCTTGTTCATATCTAACTTGAGAAGAAAGGCTACCTTTTTGTTGTAGGAACTTGAATGAATAGCTTCATGGACAGAAATAATGCCATCAAGGATGGATCTGCCTTTCACAGAGCTGCCTTGGCATTTTTTTATGATGATCGGCATGACATCTCTCATACGGATGGCCATTGCTTTGGTTAAAATTTTGTAAATGACATTGCAAAGGCTAATGGGCCAGAAATCATTAAAACTGGAAGCATTGGGGATCTTAGGTATGAGAGCAATAAAATTTGAGTTGAAGCCTCTGGGAACAGACTTGGAGCTTTGAATTTCTCTGATGGTTTTGCACACATCCTCACTAACAACATCCTAGAAGGATTGAAAGAATCTAGGAGGAAACCCATCAGGTCCCGGAGCTTTGTCAGGTTTCATTGAAAAAAGGGCAGCCTTTATCTCATCATCAGAAAGTGTTGCATTTAGCTTGTTTTTGATATCATCAGTTATGAGCTTGGGGATGAATTGAAGAAAGAAATCTCTGGCAGCTCTAGAATTGTGTCATTGTTCCTCTTGCATAAGATTCCAAAAATGGGCTTGACCTTCAGTTCTGATTTCTTTGATATCATTCACCATGCTGCCATCCTGCTTGCGAATTTCTTTGATTCTATTGTGGCTGCGATGTCTTAATGTAGAAATATGAAAAAAATTTGTGTTAGAGTCTCCTTTTTTTAACCAGATATCACGAGATTTTTGTCTCCAAAAAATCTCTTCACACTGAAGGATATTATGATATTGAGACAGTAAATTCCTTTCAATTTCTTTGATCTCCCCTGAATAGTCCCCTTTTTCCTACCTTTCTCTTTCTATTATGTCCAGCCTGTTAATGATGTCTTGCTTGTTTTGGAAGAGGTTGCCAAAAACATCCCTGTTCCAGATTTTCAGGTTCTCTTTGATGTATCTCAATTTCTGAGCCAAAACAAAAGGAGTTCCTTGAGCATTATATTGCCACCACTGTTTAATCCTTTCTCTAAAATCAGGATGAAGCATCCACATAGACTCAAACCTGAAAGGAGTTTTGAAAAGCTTAGGATTGCAGGTGTCAAGGAGAATAGGACTGTGGTCAGAACCAATTTTGAGTAATGATTGAAGATTTGCATCTCCCCAAATGTTAATGGCTTCCTGGGAAAAAATAACTCTATCAAGTTTAACCTGGATTAGCTGGGATCCGCACCTTCTGTTTGACCAGGTGAATTGATTTCCTTTGAGATTAACATCCATAAGATTAAGATTACTTAAGAATTCCTAAAAATCCTCCATGCTTTTAGAATAAGAGACAGTTCCCCCTTTCTTGTCAGAAGGAAATAAAGGAGTATTGAAATCACCAACTAAAATCCAAGGGATATTAGCAAAAGCCTTACGGACATCAATCAGGTTGTTCCACAAATGAGCCCTACCAGTGATGGAATTAGGAGCATAAATGTTGGTTAGGACCCATGGAGAATCATTGTCTTTATCAAAGAAAATAATGCTCATCATCTCATCAGAAGAGTGGATTATATTTCCTTCCACCAAGTTAGGATTCCAAAGACATAAGAGGCCTCCAGAAGCACCATTAGCTTTGCAAGCAACATAGTTATTGTATTTCCAGATGTGGTTACATATCTGATTTTCAAGCGGTTCTTTGATTTTTGTTTCTTGGATGGCAAAAATTGTGGGTCTTATTTCTTTCCTTAATGATTTAGCTATCCTTTGTTTAGCTAAGCCATTAAGGCCTCTCACATTCCATGAGAGGATCTTCATTTAGAAGATTTTGTGACTTTTTTGCCTCCCTTTCCAGATGGTTGGGGAGGTTTGGTGCACTTTGGATCTTCCTTAGAAATTATGCCTGTGGAAAACAATGTCTTTTGGACACCATTAGCAATATCTTCATTGGTTCCTTGTTTCCAGTGATCAGAGTTTGAAGGTCTCCCTCTTTTTTTCTCCATGCTACAATCAATTGGGGATTTTTTATGACTTCTGGTGATTTTAGGACTAATATTTTGGACAACAGGGCTAGAAGGTTCTAGAGAGGAAATGGAGGTAGATATGATGTCCACCAAAGGCTGGTCAGGATTGAAAGCATCAAGGGGGGAATTCTTAGCCTGAGAGGGCTCAAAAACAACCTAACTTTCCACGACAGGAGAAGGGCTATTATGAATAGATTTAGATTCAGGAATGAGGTTATCAACAATCTCATTCAAACAATTATCTTCGGGATTCATCTCACCAATAGCTTGCTCCAAGTCATCCTCAGGATTTATTTTACCCAAAATTTGAAATTGATTAGGAAAGGCAAAGAGACTAACCTCATTAGCATTGGAATTTGGAATGGAGGCCAGTTCCCCTTTGTCACTAGGGAGAGTGTTGAGGGGAATGTTGTCCATAGTTTCTTTGAGCTGAAGATCTTTGACTGGTCTGTAGACAACTCCTTTAGTAGGAAGGAAGCACCTTTTGTCCTTTCTGAGTGGAGTGAAAGTTTCCTTTCCTTTATCATGGCTGGGGCCTGACACAACATCAGCAGGGGTAGTCTGTTTGATGAACAAAGAACACTGTGCCCGCAAGTGACCTTGAGTTTGATAGTGAATGCAGAAAGGAGGCTTATTTTCATATACAATAGCCTTCTTAAGAAGGTAAGACCCGTGTTCTAGCTCCACAAAGGTAGGTAAAGTAGAAGCAAGGTTAGCATTGATGCAAAGGCGAGCAACATGCATTCTTGACCTTGAAAGAGTGACCCTGTCGATCAGAAGGAGGTCTCCAATTATGGAAGCAATTGATTTGAAGACAGACTCATGCCACAGGTGCCAGGGGAGATTGGGAAGTTTGACCCAAATAGGAGCAAGGTTAATGCTCTAGGAGTCAGGGTCAAAATCAGGGGCCCACTTCCTCAAGAAGACACTTTTAGAGCCAATGAACCAAGGTCCATCGGAGAGGATAAAGTCAGCATCCTCACTGGCATTAAGCCTGATACCAAAGAACCCATTGGAAAGACCAAAAATTTGAAGAGACCCTCTAACCTTCCATCTAGGAATAGCCCAGTGCCTAATGACGTCAAGGCTAGGGTTACCGCCCACCACTTTGCCGACCAGGGAAACAGATTCCTCGGCAATGAATTGTTTCGCAATACTGGCAAGAATTTTCACCCTATTGCCCGACACCTCGAAAGGAAGACAGGAAGCAGCCGAAGGGGAAGAAGGATGGCCCAACACATTAGTGAAAGTTGGCTTGAGGGTATTTTCATCCCAACGAGGAGGGACATCATCAACCCAAATAGAAGGAACACCCTCGGTCGTAGGAAGAGGTTTTAAGTTAGCAGCAGGTAAAGGATTAGCAGAATCCTTTTTTGTAGCAGAATCCTTTTGCGCAGAGGAGAGGCCAAAAATGTCACCAGGAGCAAGAGATCTCTGCACAGGTCCAGAAGGAGACCCAAAAACATGGTTGACAGATCCAAGGAAAATAATATCCATAGGCACATTGGACGAAGGAAAGGTGACAACATCAAGATGGATTCCAGCAACAACTTCCTTCCTTCCAGAATTTTGAATTTGAGCTTTCCCACCTTCAGAATTTTGAATTTCAGAGGATAAACCAGACATTGTTGTAGACCACATTCTTGATAACCTTCATTGATGGTCCAGGATGATGATTGTAATGATTCTAGAATCATTACTAGAATCATTACTAGGATGATGATTGTAATGATTCTAGTTGTGAGTCTAACTTTTCAAAACCATATAGGGAAACTATGGCAATTGTGTCTCCTTAATTATGCTTTTAAGAAATATAATGGACACATCAACTATTACGTGTAGATCATCGAATACAAGCACTTCGATAGCTATCACCTAGAATGCAAATAAATGAAGGTCACTTGGCCAATATAGAATTGGTGAATATAACTCTTGATACTCGATAAAGGGGAGAAAGCAACCAACAAGGACCCATAAGGCAATAGCGAGGACATGGATGAGGAGTGCACCAACTGAATATTGGAAGGGGTAGTGGAGATGTTCCACTTAGAGGAGGTAGAGGGCAACGGAGGAGCCGACCCCCTACTCCTAGATGGTCAAGGGATACATCATTGGCCTATTTGAACTGGACCATAAATCTACAAGGGATCCCCTGGTTAAGTGGGTATGTATCAAAAATTAGAGGAATACACCCACGTGGATGATCTCCATTGATTCGATAAGGACCAAGAAGAATCAAAACTGAAGGAGGATTTCTCAAATAAATAAAAGTATTATTTAATGTTCAAAGAGGTCTTGTGTTAAGAGTATTAGTTCATGGAATACATATGCAAGGAATAGGACTTATTGGATAGGGTAAGGGTATGCTTTGCAGATGAAAGAAGTCAAGGATGGCAAAGGATTCATTCACCAATTTTGGAAGCTAATTTGATCCAAGGAGATAGGCAAAGGAGTTTCTCAAATGATAGTATACCAGTGAGAGCGTCCCTTCCTCATGATCAATCATTAGAATGATGGAATGAAGTATTACCAATAGGAAGTCCTACAATTTGTAATTGTATGATTCCAAATTGTACACATGGCAATCAAAGGATAGTAAATGATACAACCCTACAAAGAGAAAGGGATCAAAAAAATGATCGATTGGCACCTAATAACATGATTACTCACAATGTAGAAGTGGGACACTTAACTAATGAGTCAACAGAAGGTATCGTGCAAGTGAATGTCACTATATGATTCTTGTGATGGTAAATTGTTAGGATATTGAAAAAAATAGAAAAATATCTTAATTTTGAAAATCCTCTAGGATGAAATTAAGATGGAAGGGGTTGAAAACCAGAAATTGTGGCCCCTTCTATGAAAAAAAAGAGGAAAAAAATAGAAAATATCTTAATTGTGAAAATCCCTCGGGATGCAATTAAGTTGGAGGGTGGTTGAAAACAGGAAATGGTGGCCCCTTCTAATAAAAAAATTGAAAATATCTTAATTTTGAAAATCCCTTAGGATGAAATTAATATGGAGGGTGGTTGAAAACTGAAAATGAAAGCCCCCTCTAAGAAAAATAAAAAATAAAATAAAATAAAATAGAAAGGAAATAAAAATAAAATAAAAGAAAAAGGCAAAAGAAAAGGACAAAAGTAATAAAAAGATAAATCACATGCACAAGGAGAATGAGTTGTCAATAATCCATACAATAGGACAAAATTACATGCAAAGGAGGTTAAGGTGGTATAATTTCATGCATTAATATGTTAGGGTTTTGAAAATAGATAAAACGTAGGTGTCATACAAGCTTTTTGACAAGTCGTACACATGCAATTGGAATTCAAAGGATTCAAGAGAAAAAAATGTTGCAATAAAAAAAATTCTTCTACAATTTTTTTAACCCATTCCATATTTGAACCACATAACCTTTTTTATTTTAAAAAAGTAAACTACATTAGAGAAAAAGCTACCAAAGATAAGGTTTACTTTGAAAAACCAGAGTTTTTTTAGAAATTGTGTTATAGGTGGAGAAAAAATATTGTAAAAATGTGGGTTTGAAGAAATAAGTTTCCCAAGAAAACCCTTATTACATTAAAATCAAGGCTAGGATTTTATTTTTTAGAAATAGTGAAGTGCAGGAATTGCAAGGACACAAAACAACAAACCCTAGTGCAGGAAATCAACCATAAAAGCACAAAGATGTTTTTATAACTTTTATTGTGTGGAAAATAAGAAAATTATGGTCATAAAACATTGCCATACTTCCAAAAAAAAAAAAATTGGAGGAATATTGCACCAAGTGAATGAAAAATTACTTAAATTGCACCAAAATTGCATTGAAAATGAAGATTGAACACTCCCAACAAATGGGTTTCCAAAAAATCATACCAATTTAATAAAAACAAGGATTTTTAGCCAAGTGAAGTTTCCTAAGGTGGTATGTACAATTTAGAGGTATCATTGTATGATTTTGGAGCATATTGTATGATTACAAGGCTTTTGAAGGCCCGATTTGTGCATTTTGAAAGAGATTATACAAAAAATTTCATAGTTGTATAGATTTTAACAAGATTGTACAAAAGGGATGTGCCCTTGTATTATTTAGTATCTTATTGTATTATTTTATATTGATATTGTACAATTTGAAGCTCCATTTGTATGATTTGCTACATTTATACGAAATCGTGTGCAATTGAACAATTTTGCTTGTAGTTGTACAATTTGGCAAGGGTTGTACACTTTAAAAATGGAAATTTATGATATACTGAGACCTTTTACGATTTTAGATAGCATTTGTACATTTTAGAAGTATCCATACAAATTTTGAAGAGATTTTGTATGGAGTTGTCCTGAATTGCCAAGCTGATTAGAAAGTGTGCAAACCAAGTTTCCACTCAGTGATGGCAGAGGCATGAGCTATAGGAAATATTTTTGAGCTAATTATGATCGCATTGCAGCAACTAGGATAGAAATATCACTAGGACCACTACACAATGGAGATTCATGACATGAAATATCTCCCTTCATTTACCCAATTCAAGACCAAAAATGTCAATTTTAGTCATATAGGAGGTAGGGTAATCATCCTTAGAGAGGGAGAGGATATAGGCCATGGATGAGTTAGAGATATTGATATGGTGGTAGAGGAGGTAAACCACTACAATATAAGAGTGAGGATATGGAGCCACCCAAGGCACACATAAGGGAACTTCAAAGTGAATTTCATCGAGAGAAGACTTCGAAGGAGCAAGAAGAACTACTTAGTGAAGCAGAGGAGGAGCAAGTGGATATCAATGATTTCACTTTTGGATAGCCAAAAATAAAATTTTGTAGGAAATGGTAGGAAAGGAATGATGTAAAACATCCATTGAGGCTTGCATTTAGGAAATCCAGAGTGAGCACTATTACACAAATACCATCATAAAATAAAGTATTCTTCAATGAATACTTGCTATAAATTCTACAGTCCTAAAAAACCAATTGTGAATTTCACTATTGTGAGAGTGGATAATAGGTACGTCAAGGTGGATTTATCAATGGAGGCATGTCAAAGAACATTTGTTTTGCCCAAGTATGGAGCTCCAATTTTGAAGAAGATAGTAGATCCAATTGAGGCTCATAGGTTGATTATGACACACATCTGTGAAGTCACCTGTGGCAGCTAAGATTTTTGGTTCTAGAATTAATGGAATTAAATAGATCCAATTGAATATGGATGAATTAGCATACATAATGGATTTTTTCATGGCTCATTTTCCTAAAGAATCACAATATTTTGAATACCAATTTGGATGGCACAATATATGGAAGGTGTCTACAATGGCATGAAATATAATTGGGGAATCTACTTAAATGAATGGATGCAGTAGTTGCTAACAACTAGGAGGAATACTTTCACCATGAATTTATATGCCATTGATTCTTTTATTACACATAGTATCTAGAATGAGCACTCCCTTTCCTGGTAGGACCCAACCTTAGGATTTTTTGCCTAATCGACCTACCATACTACGATGGGCAAAGACTATGCCTCTACTAAAGGTAACTCCAAATAAATTTAAGGCCAAGAAGAGCACAAAACAACCAATACTTCCAATGTAGGAAGAGGTTGATGCTAAATCTAATAAATATGTGCACCCCCAAAGGAAAAGAAGAAGATAGTTTGAACCTACTTTGGAACAACAATCATAGGACCAACAGCTGCAGGAGCAACCAATATCTTTTGAAGAGGAGGAGAGATTAGAATGCCAATTCAGTCCTATAAATATTTAAAACATAGGAAACACAAGAAAAAAAAGAATTCTATGCAAAAATAACAACCTGAGCTAGTGCTAGAGGAAGGGTACTCAGAATCAAAAGGATTGGATTTGCTAAATTTTAAAATTTATTGGTTTGGAGGAAGTAGGAAGAGTTATGGGATCTTCGAAATTGCTTCAAAACTATGATTTTAATTTTTTGAATTCATCCAAATATTTTCTTGGAAAAACAATGGTACCACCAGCTTCGAAATTAAAAGTAGTGGTATTCCATTTGAGGAACCTACAAGAATATAGAAAATAAATATTTTTATGAGAGGTGGTAATAGTCAATAGGAGTAGGCAATTACACAACCAACATAGGAAGAGGTTTCTCCTAACCATATAGTGGAAGACCTAAGAGAAGTGCAATAAAACCACAAGAGGAAGGGTTGGTAGAAGTGCAATATGAGGACTTACCTAACCCACAAGAGGAAGTCCAAGCACTGGTGATAGAGAAGCTATCTCTATAGGAAATCATCAATGTTGAGGAGATCAGATCACCAGAGGAAGGAGAAACAAAAAAGACAATATCACACATTCCTCTACAAGAAGAGAAAGTATATAGTGTGATCAAAGAAGTTGAAGGAAGTTCAAATGCACAAGAAGAAGAAGAAGGATAGACCCCACCACAAGATGATAATGTAGAGCTTCATACAATATTTTTATTTGAAGTATCTCACTTTGGTATTTTAGGGGATGAGGATGAAAATACTGATAAATAGATGGAGCACTTTTTACGATAGGCTAGAGAAATATTTTCCAGTTCTAGGTTGTAGTTTTGTAGTGGTGGCGTGGGATAGTTGAAATAATGGAGGGAGAAAACCTTCACTAAATTGGAGAATATTATGGAATGGGTGTGCAATGAGGATTGTACGAGGTAGATAGCACACATTCATGCATAAAACCCATGGTTTTTACCTGGGTTTAGGTAACTATGATTCTAGGAATATAGGGTTTACTAGAGGAAGAGAAGATCAATTATTGCACATTTCCACATGTATACTTGGATAAGTTAAGCTATCAAACTTATCTATTGAATATAGTGGGTACAAAATTTTGAAGAGTACCTTTATAATTGGTCTTCACCCTAAGGAAAATGAATTTTCTAACATACTGGATCATGTGGCTCAGCTTGGGACTTGAGCAGATTTATCAAGCCAAGGAATCTTAGCAGGAAGAAGTGGAAGCTACTCAAAAGGAGATGGTTGCAATGGAAGAAGAATTAGTATGAAATAAAATAATGTCTAAGGAAATATTGAAGAAGGCAAAAGCAAAGTGGGCTAACATCAAGTAGGATTATGAGGATAAGCTACACTCATAGGAGGAGGTAAAACAACTTTTGATCCAACAAGTAGAAGAGTCCACAGAGCATTTGGAGCTCAATTGTCAGCACAAAATGAATAATTTTCCAAACAAGCAAATCATTTGAAGGCAGCAAAGGAACAACTATAGGAAAGGAAACATAAGATTGAGGATATGATAAAGGATACCAAGTGCTACAATGAGATCATCATGGATCATAAGGCTCAACTTAAGGCTAAGGATGAGTGTATGGTAGCTTATGAAGTTGACATGAATTAGCACCTACAAGTCATTACAAAGAATAATGAGTTATCCATAGCGACCAGGATAGGAGCCTTGTTGATAGAAAAATTATGCAAGGAAGCATTTGAGCATGATAAATAGATAGCGACACTTCTAGCTACTATATAAGAGAAATCCAGTGAGTATGATTTGAAATCCATGGAAGTCAGTCAATACACAACTTGATTGAAGGATGAGCATCAAGATTTGCATATGCAGCTTGATGAGTACCACCAAGGTTTGTCGACCAAGACTAAGAAGAGTGAGTTGGTGAGGACACCACCTGATTTAAAGGGGGGGTAAATGTAGGCAACAAATCCACCTCCCAAAAGAAGAAGACATAATTTTTGGATTTGCACAATTTTGTCCAGTTTTGGTCATTTTTATTAAAATGTACATGTGTCAAAATGTACAAGTATGAGTTAAATGTACAAGGTTGCAAATGTACAATGTGAAATGTCAAATAAATTAAGTGAAATGTGTATTTGGGGTGAATTTGATAAAAATAAAATTAGACTTAGTAAAATCTTGTAAGGAATTATCTTTGAGTTAATTCGATATGGCAATTATAATTAATGTGATGTCTCAAAAATCACTTTGGATTGGTTTGTGCATGCATTATATATCCCCCATTCAATTTTTTAGGTTGTTCATTTATAGTGGAAATGTTCATTCATTCATGGGGTTATTTATTTGCATAATGTTCATTGTTGATGTCTATGGTAGTTGAGTTTATGGTTGTGAGAAATGAGGATGGCCATATTGTACAGGAATACCCATAATCTGAATATAACAACAATTATCTTTATTTCCATGTCATTGTGAATTCCATTGTACATTTTGGTTGTTGCAGGTTATGTAATTAATGTTTGGATACATAACTACTTAAGTTAATTTGATGGAATTGCTTATGAATGATTCTGATCATCCTAAAAACTTGGTATGAGGATATGAATTTATTGCATGATGAATTATAGTTTTAAAATGATATTCTAGATAGTTGTACAATTTATAGAATTACTCTTGATGATTTTAATTCATTGCCAATGAATTAGGGTTTGCATGTTGGAAGGAAAGTAAGCAATTGTCATAAATCAACATTCCAAAACTTTCCTTGAGAGGAATGGTTGTGTAGACTAATATATCTAAGTGTAAGTTACAACAAGGGTTCGTACAAACCGTACAAGTATTGTACCAAATAATACAAACTAATTGTTTACCTGATTTGGTAATAAATTTGCAAGATAGAACCTACCAAATAAGGAATAATTGCTATTTCTAAGAAATCAATTACAAAACTGATCGATTTGATTTACAAAACCTATTCCAATAGATTGACTAAGTACCAAATCATACAAGGTATAGTGTCATATGATTTTTATCATGCAACTGTATGATTTGGTGATCGTATAAGCTATTTGGCAAACTGACATAGTGTACAAAGCAAATTGTACAAGTTGTGGGATTTGGATAAGTTGGATTTGAGACTTTGGAAATAATTTCTAGGACTTCTAAATAACCTCCCCCTTCAATAATACTACGCACTTTATCTATAGGGTAGATACAATGACCTATTAGACAAATTTATCCCTGGAGTTAATATTGGACATCTAAACAAATATAGGAGGGGACTCTTGGTTGAATGAGTGGGGGGAAGACTTTGAGAAAGGTAGCTTGGAAAAAGTGGAGGAGATGATAGAAAAGGATGAGATATCTGATATAGTGGAGGAAGAGGATTGTGGTTTATCTTAAAATAATGAAAAATTGGAAATGGAGCTAGATGGAGCAGTTTAAGAAGATGATGCGACAGTAAGAGGATAAGTAGTTGGAGTAGATGACATAGAGGATGAGGCTGAAGAGGAAGTGGATTTAATAACTTGTGCCATGGAAGATACAAAAGTATATGGAAGGGGATTTTTTGGTTGAAATTCATACTATATTATACACTATTGCAAATATTGATGCTCTTAAGGAATGGTGGAGGAGATGGACCAAGCCAAAATATAGTGGTCATGACTTATTATTATCATAAAACCTTGGTAGGATGGGACATTATTGATATGATTAACTTTATTTGGGTAGATTTTAGAATTGGATACACCATTGTGTTGTTTTGTGGTCCCATGTTGTGGTAAAGTATTTTGATGATCGCTAAGGTTTTGGTGAGGAGCCAAAGGGTTATCAACAATAATGGTCCCTCAATCAATCATATCTTGTACCAAGTTTTGAAATTATTGATAATCATTGAGATCATGACCCCTTTGGTGATGTAATACACAATAGTGATATTCTCTATACCCTATAGATATGGGTTTATGTGGATCATGAGGTCTTATTTTGAGTAAGTATATCACTTATACCTCAAGAAGATTTTGGAAAATAGATGACAAGGACTTTGTGAGAGGTGTGAAGTAACACAGGGACCAGGGAGGATAAGGTATGGGAGGGTAAGTAGTTTGGTTTTGATATTGAGAAGGGGGATGTGTATGTTGATATGTTAAAGTTAGGATGGATATGAAGGTTGTTTTTATAGGTACTGAGGTTTCTACGGTGGGTATGAAGGGGGATATGAATGATATGGATGAGGTTGGGCATATGGGTAATATTGATATGAAATGGTGGAAGGCACTTGGGAGACTTGGGTTAGTTGGTAAGATTGGTTATAAGCATTGGTTGGGTTTGTGGGTGGTTGGTAGTTGGAGGGTTGATGATATGTAGGGGGTGGTTGATATTGATTGGGTGGTGGTGTTTACTACATGATAGAGGGTTGATGATGGGAAGGTTGAGGTTTCTTATACGGTTGATGATATATAGGGAGTTGTTGATATTGATTGGGAGGGGATTGATGATAGGGATATTAAGGTTGGTAGTAAGGGAGAGGTGAGTACTGGTATTGAGAAGGTGATTACTGGTATTGGGTATAATGATCCATGGAAATTGGGGCTTGATCTTGGGCTTGACTATGAGTTAAAACCATGAGATAATGGAAATGGAAGAGGATGTGGCAATAAAGGCTTTTAGAATAGGAGTGAATGGATCAAATTTGGCAAGTTTTCAAAATAATGTTCTATCTAAATAAACAAACAAAGAAAGCAAACAAAATTTTTTGGTATTTTTGGTTGATTTTGATTTTGATTTTTTTTCAAAATAGTTTTGTTTTGGAAGGTTTTTGGCCAACGACGTAAGGCGGTGTAGATTTTGGGTTTGTTGTTTTGTTTATTTATTTTTGTGTTTTTAATTTTTTTCTTAAGTTTTTTTGTGTTTTATATCCCTATATCTAGGATCTACAAAAATATATGTGGTGGAGTGGAATATAAAATGGTGTATTCACACCTACCCCCATTTTGAGGGATTATACATGAACAACTAATGCATATTCCTAGGATGGAGGATTGACAATGGGTATCTTATGGGGATAAAAATTATCTCTCGAAAGAGGCTATGTTATTTGAGTTCTACAACTGGCCTACCCAGGATTTTGCTTCACCCTCGATTAGGGTTGGATAAAAATGATAGCTATGATCCACTAATTATTAAGTCTTGTGGTTAAAGTGAATCTATCCTAAAGATTACCCCAGGATGGTCCCAAGGGTAACCAACTTCTTGGTGATGAAGTCAAAGAAGCTATGCATACTAGCTATGGAATTCTAAGGGCTTGATTAGTGGTTGGGGATGAAATCCAACTCATCAAGACATTTTTCTCACACTATATATATATAAAGTGTGGAATCAAAAAGTGCAAAAGTGTGTGCAAGAGTTTTTTGTGGTGTCTCTTTTTTTATTTGATTTTCAGTTTTATTTTACTTTTTAATTTTTTTGTTTTGCTTTCCTCTCTTATTTTTTGATGCAAAGGGGCCAAATGCAAATAAACGGGCTAATCTATCCTTGAAATGGTTCAAAAAATTGGATGCAACTATCCTAAGATGTAACTTAAACCTGGGATGTTGGTTCAGGACCTAATGTAGGTTGTTGATTAATTAGAGGCTACTGTCCTATGGTAGAATGTGGAAAATTTCCCCCTATAAATATCCCAAAGGATATGGATCATAGGGCCAACCATAGGAGGTGGCTATCAACCATTATTAATAGTTAGAAACTATCAATTATGATTGCACAGACCAATCATAGCTAGCAACTATCAATCGTTAGTGACTTTTAGCAACCATTAGTGATGGTTACATAGATCTAATTGTTAATGGTGGTTGTACCTATGTCGTAGACATAGTATATGGATAGAAAGGGGGAAACTATAAAAAATGGATCAATAAATATGTAGTGTAGTTTTTTGATAAGGTCAAAGGACCATATTCCTGAGGATCAAACAAAAATCTACCTTGAGGTAAATGCAACTAACTTATGCTAGGGATATAAATCATGTGATCTATGCTAAAGAAAACAAGAGATACACCTATGATGTATATTAACTAGACTAATTAAAATAGACTAAGCCTAAAAACAAAGGATGTGTTAATCTATATGGGCACTAAATGAGATACTCTATGCTAAACTATTTAAGCCAATGAAAACAAAAGCAAGATAAAATAAAAGAAAATCATTTGCACTAAGAAACAAGATTTTGATTATTTCATTTTTTGAACCAAAGAAATATAGTCTAATGAGATTTTCATTTTTTGAACCAAAGTGCATAAAAGAAAACCTCAGCTAAAATGCTCTTTTTTTCCTTTTTCTTTCAAAAAAGAAGGCTTGCAAAAAGTAAGGAGGTCTAAAACTAGTCTATAGAAAAAATATTCTAAAGTAACTTGAGAAGAGAAATTTACCTACACTAAGGAGGAATGTATAATGAAGGAATACATGTAGGGAACCTAAATCTACTTGATTTTGGAAGGCTTACCTATGATCCATAAGATTTTATAATTAGTCTCTATGTCTGGTGCCTATTTGAGAAACCACCAACTCTGATCGAGGACTATTAGTAACAGTTGAGACTACAGGACCATCAGCTATAATTGTTGATTGTTAGTGATGGTTGGACAAGACTGAGGGTTAGATGTAAAATATTTACCACAACTTCCTTTTGTGATTATAAAAAGACTAAAACTCAAAATAGAAAACAAAGTATTAGTAAAGCAAATAGATGAAGGTATAAAAAAATAATGAAAGATGAGCATCAGAAATGCTCATATTTTGTATACATTTTCTTGATTATTATGCAGTTGTATAATAAGGATTGCATATGTTTATGAATGAATATATAATTATTTTATGAAATTATGTGTGTTATCTAATTCATGTGCTTTCAGTGTGTTTTTGTGGAATTGCAGTTGGTTTAGTTAGATTTGGATCAGTCGAGGTCTTTTTATGGACCTGGCACTTTGTTTCTTTTAGAATCAACATAGAGAAGGTAGGCGCATTCCTCTTCTAGGAAGGCACTAAGTGTAAGTAGGTGCCTCCATCTTCCATGAAGGTGCCAAGGAAATACAAGTGCCTTCCTCTCATAAGGAAGGCACCACTATAAGGCAAGCGCCTTCCTCTCATAAGGAAGGCACCACTAGAAGGCAATCGCCTTCCTCTCATAAGGAAGGTGCCAATAGAATGCAAGTGGATTCCTCTCATAATGAAGGTGCCAATAGAAGGCAAGCACCTCCATATCATAAGGAAGGCACCGATAGGAAGGCACCACTAGAAGGCAAGCACCTTCCTCTCACAGGAAGGTGCCAACAGAAGATAAGCGCCTTCCTCCTCCAAGAAGGCGCCAATGGTAGTAATGCACATTCTACATAGAGAAGGCACCTGAAATACTTAGGCACCTTCCTCATAGGGGAGGAACCCCTGTTCTTCACCTGTTGACCAGACAAGCACAATGTGGACAACAATGACTGGTGCAGTTCCAAATCTACATCATGTAGAGCTAAATTGGGGATCGCACCAACATATGAGAACATCCTACCAATGCCAGGAAAAGCACAAACCAATTAGTGAAAATACCACCATTAGAACTAAATGCCAATTTTAGCAGACATCGATCATATTTACTTGACTATATTAGTTTAGTCTAGAATGAATTGACTGTTATAAATTCTTTGTAATAGAAGTTATGTGGGTGTGCTATATAAACACACACAGACCTCTCTAAGAATAGAGAGAAGAGAGAATATTTTGATAGTAATTATAGAGAGATATACAGAAGAAGCATTGTAATACTTTGGTAAGGAGGGATCCCCCTATAGTGGCAAAGCGATTACAAGGGAGCCCCCTTTGAGTGGCCTACGATTACATTTATATTAATTTGTTAATAATTTTATAGTAAGACCTTGGGGTCTTACCATTTGGTATCAAAGCCATGTGGGACCCAATCATGTGGGAATTGCTCAAATATCTTCATCAAATCACTTCTATGCATGAGTGTCAAACTAAGTTTGAGGATATCACCAAACACAACACAATATTGGATGAATCAATTCTCATCAATGGCTTCATTAGGGGATTAAAAGAGGAAATTAGAATGGAGGTGACAAGGTTCAATCCCTATACCATGATGCAGACCTATGGATTGGAAAAATTAGCTGAAGATAAAATCAATGCACAAAAATGATTAGGGAAACCACTTATGGAAAAATCATCGACCACTTACATTGCTTCCAAACCTATGCATAATGGAAGGGCACAAAGCACTTACACAACCCCAAAATCTAATTGAAATTTACAAATTAAACATCTTAGCTTTGAGGAGATGAAGGAACAATGAGCAAAAGGACTCTATGACAATTGTGATGAACAATTTGGACCCTACCATAAATGTGCTACACTAACATTGTATTTATTGAAGGAAGATTATCCCTATCTCTCCATAGAGAAATCATATGAGGTAGTTGTATCCAAAGCGACTAGTGCACCTACTCACTATAATGAAGACAATGAGGTCGATGTGTAAGAAGTGATTGATGTACCAAGAAAGGATGAAGTAGACATACCCAAAGTGATCAATGCTAGCCAAACATGCACTCTAAAAGACCTACACATACCTTCCTCACCAATAGTGAGTTCTTGCCATATGACCAAACCTATTCGGAACCAATGTAGAGTGACTACACACTTCTTCTCCGTTGGCTCTACCAAGGAACCAAAAAATGATATGAAATCATTACCATCACTTTTGATGCATCATTCTAAAGTATTTGTGGAACCCCAAGGGTTGCCCTCCCATCGTTATCATGATTTTCCTAACGGAGATTCTACTATTGTTCTTGGCAACCCCCCGCTAATGCTTCATCCTTCTCGATATCCCTGCCTATGAAAGTATGCCATTAAAAGAGTCCAAGAACTTACACAAATCCTTATTGGAAAACAAAGGACAAAGCTTCTCACTTTGAGCTTTGAGGACAAAGCTCTTTTTAAGGAGGGTGGCATGTTAGGATCATCAATCCTAACATTATTAGTTAGTATTATTACTCATTTAATTATTATATTATTAACTTATAAAGTGAGAACCATCATGTCTCTTCACCAACGTAGCTTTAGGGTAGATATATATATTAGTTTTTCCATCCATATCAAATCATCCATGAATAATAAGAAGAAGAATCATAGATTATAAGGAGGGAGCCCCCTATAGTGGCAAAGCAATTATAAGGGAGCCCCCTTTGAGTGGCCTGCAATTACATTTACATTAATTTGTTAATAATTTTATAGTAAGACCTTGGGGTCTTACCATAATTATAATCCAGTTCTAAGAGTTTCTAAGTGCATGTTCAGCTGGGAGGAAGCTACTGGAGCCTGGGCCCACGCCAAGCCAGTATTTCTTCCCCTATTTTTCCTGTGTTTTCTAGATTATTTTATCGCTTTTATAATATTGTTTATCACATTGTTATTTCCAATATTTGCAGTAGGTTCATTTCTAGGAATGTGTGAATATTTCCTTTCTATAGATTTAATTATTTTTACGTAAATTATTGAGTGTATGAATGATTGACAACCATTTGAAACACCCCCAATAGTAGAACTAGCGGACTCATCTCAAGTGGTATTGTAAGAAATCTTGTTCAAGACCCTTTGCAAGTTTATGAAGCTCCCTGGGTTGATAAATTAAATGCACGGGCATGTGACAAAAGTAGGAAAGAATTTAACCTTGTTTGGACCGCAAAATTTTGGTGCCATTGTCGGGGAAGCGTCTCAACTATATTATTTAAAATACCTGGAAACCTTCCATCTAACCTTGTATGAGTTCTTCAAGAAGAAGAGGACCTGATGGTCGGTTTATAAAAACCAATCCATCAGAACCTGAGTCAGCTAAGCATTCTAAATTTGAATTAGACTCTCCCGACCCACCTCTAGCAATCCATTAGAGTGAGGATCTACACTTTGTGCAAAATGCCTCCTCATCCCATCAATTTGGGGAAGAATGAATCATCATAAATCCCATGTTTAATAGGACACCCTTAGAGGAAGCCCTGTTGTGGAAAGTTGTAGAAGATCAAACAATAACACTAGACAACCTTAGAGCCTTGACTCAAAAAGTCTTAAACAATTGTAAGGCCATAAATACTACATTAAAGACCACATTTCCTAAAAAAATTGCTGACAACGAAGAAGTCTCATCTGGCTTTAGTTTCATGATTGAAGAAGGAGTAGGAGATACAAAAATGAAAAACATATCCCCTACTCACCTTCCGACCTTTAGAGGATATCCAACTAAGGACCATGACCTATTTTTATTTAAGTTTGATGTCTTATGTAGGTCTGTGGATTACAAATCTAATACGCAAAAGCTAAAACTCTTTCTTTCCATGTTGGACAATGTAGCTCTACGATGGTTCATCATTCTGGGAGACAAACACATTGCCACTTGGGATCAAATGAAGAAGCTCTTTTTAGAGCAATACCAAGATTTTAGGAGAGCAAGATACTCTAGAGAAGAGGTCCTAATAATGACTCAAAAAGAATATGAGTCTCTCGAGGAATACTGGGAGAGATTCAATTTCAATCTTCAATGATCTTCTCACACGAAACTATCTGATAAGTCCCTCAAAAGCATATTTTTGAGAGGACTTACCAATGAATCACTAGACGCTCTTAACATGATTTCTAGAGGTGATGTCTACCAACACACTATGGAAGACATCTGACAACTATGTTGGAACTACTGAATAAGGAGATGCAAGACCACTTCTAGTACCATGAAAGTGACTGCTTCAGTCACAAAGACAAAAATAGGTAACATGCTGGAAGATTTAAAGAGTGAAATGCTCTCATCTCTAGCATTGCAGATGGATACGATGCTTTGTTAGAGAAAAAGAAGCAAGAAAATGAAGCAGCATTGGCTTATTTTTGTCCAAAATGTAGAGGGAAGCATGCAAAGAATGCATGCCTGGAGAACAAAGTTAGAGTATGCACAGTTTGTAGGCTGAACCATAAAACTCGATTGTGCCCACAACTGCCCAGTAATCAAGAGGATGCTGAAAGCATGGATGCCTATTTCATAGGCAATCAAAATAGTTGGCCACAACCCCTTAAGAGGAATATTCCAACCGAAATGCCATCATATGGGGTAGGACCTTACATGCACCAAGGCCCACCTCAACCACCTAATATGGGGTGGTGGGGGCCATCACCCTGGTCCAACGCACCCCCAACAGCATTCCTGAACCAATAGCCATGGATGCCATATCCATATCCTGACAATAGTGGAGAGGCCACACTATGTGGAATTAGGCTCCATGGAATATAGCACTAGCTCACCCCCAACAAAATTTATCGGTGTTTCCAGTAGTGATACTTGCACAGCTACCCGCACAACCGATGACAAATTCAAATAACAGGGTGAACCAGCCAACATACAATGTGGAGGATGAGATGTATCTGATGTACCATTTTTATATTAGGTTTGGTAGACATCTAGGAGTAGGAACACCTCCAATGGTAGAAGAGGAGGAAGAGGTAGGAGAAACACCTCTTATAGAAGATGTGATAGAAGAAATGCCTGAGAGAGCAAAGTCTCCATTTACCAATCGAATACAAGAATAGAGGGAAGTAACGCAGCCAGAGTTCGATATCTTGTCTAGCTAAAGAACCTCATCATGACAATTCCATTATTTCAAGCCATCTGAGATGTTCTAATATATATCAAGGTGATAAGAGAGATGTGTCTAAGGAAGCTAGGATGAAGAGCAACCCAGACTATCAATGTCATGGGTAAACTAGTAGATTTGATGATGGGCAAAATGTGCCATCCAAAGTATATAGACCCGGACATCCTGATGCTGACTATAAAAATTAAGGGACATTCCCTATCCAATACATTGGTCGATCTCAAAGAATCCATAAATTTAATGCCTTAGGAGACCATGCAGAGGCTACATATCATGAACCTGAAACCTACTATGATAGTGTTGCAGTTGGTTGATTGATCGATCGTGGCACTAGAAGGAATGTTGGAAGACATAATAGTGACAGTCAATGCATGGGAATACCCAGCCAACTTTTTAGTCTTGCAATCTAAAACTAGGATGGGTGGTTACCCGCTCATCTTGGGAAGGCCATGGCTGGCAATAGCTAACCCTTACATTAGCTGTTAGGATGGGATGATGACCATCTCCGATGGACAAAATGTTAAAAGGTTGACTATTTCACCCCCAACATAGTCCATCGACTTAGTAGGAGAACCCATGTTGACCGAGCATGAAAATCCTAAGCTATCCATGATCCAACCGATGATGACATTGGATGAGTTGGCAGGAGAAGATGAATATGGTGCTCTTGTGGAGTTCCTCCATGGGGAATCCTCCATATTTGCACCTAGATTGCCATTGTCTAGCATCGAAGATCACCATATTCATTAGATACACTTTGGGCCAGGAAGAACATTGAATGTCAGTAGTGGGTTGGCTCCCACACAATTGACAAAATTAGAAGAGCTCTTGGTTAGACACCAACAGGCATTCACATGGGATTACTCAGATGTGAAGGGTATCATACTAGAGATCTGTATCGATCGTATATACCTAGATGATCAATAAACTCCAAGCAGGAAACCATAGAGAAGAATGAATCCAAAAATGAAAGACATTTTCAAGAAAGAACTGCAAAAACTCTTGACTATCGGATTCATCTATCCTATTTCTAACAGCAAGTGGGTATCATCGTTAGTGGTAGTCCCTAAAAAGAACAAGAAATGGTGAATCTGTGTGGACTAAAAAGTGTTAAAAAAAGCGACAAATAAGGACCACTTCTCACTCTCGTTCATTGATCAAGTCTTGGATACACTCTTAGGGATGAAGTATTTCTCTTTCCTGGATGGATTCAATTGATACAACCACAAATAGATAGGAGAAGAGGATCAAGATAAGACAATGTTAACTTGCCCATGGGGAACGTTTTCCTATATGGTATTACCTTTTACATTGTGCAACGCACTTGCCACCTTTGAAAGGGTGGTTCTTAGCATATTTTTAGACATGATAGGAGATGCGGTCAAAGTATACATGGATGAATTCACCATATATGAAGAAACCTTTGACAAAGCAATGACAAACTTGGAAAGAGTGCTCGAAAGAAGCAAGGAAAACAATTTGTCCCTGAGCTACAAGAAATGCTTTATGATGATGCAAGAAGGCATCATATTGGGACACCACCTCTCCACCGAAGGAATAAAGGTTGGATAAAAGGAAAATTGAGGTCATTAGAGACCTACCCAACCCTAGAATGTAGAGAGAGGTGAGGATTTTTCTTGGATCAACCGGGTACTACCGATGATTTATCGTTGAATTCAACAAAATTGCAAAACCACTACACACTCTATTATCTAAAGATGTGGAGTTCAATTGGATGGAAGACTATGAAGAAGTGTTTTAGTTGCTTAAAGATAAACTGATATCCACACCAGTTCTAAGAGGACCAAATTGGGCCATACCATTCCATATCTATTGTGATGCATCCAACAATGTGATTGGAGTAGTCCTTGAATAGAAGGATGGTGAAGAATTTTACACCATCTACTATGTCAGCAAAAACTTGGCAGGAGTCAAGCTCAACTACACGATGACGAAGAAGGAGTTCCTTGCAGTTGTGCACACCATAAAAAAATTCTACCATTATATCATTAGGTATAAGGTAATTGTCCACATGGACCACATGACTATCAGATACTTTATGAGCAAGCCGGCCATTGGAAAAATAATTATCAGGTGGCTCTTGTTATTGCAGGAATTTGACATCACAATAGTCGACAAACCAGGCAAGGACAATGTCATAGTAGATTTTCTATCTAGATTGATATCGACAGACCATACAATAGTGGAAGACTAGTTTTCGGATGAACATTTGTTCACCATTAGTGAGAAAATCTTGTGGTACGTAGATATAGCCAATTACTTGGCCACCAGAAGAACCTCACCTACTCTCTCTTTCTGAGAAAAGCATGTGGTCATAGAGAAAATTTCATTGTTCCTATGGATTGATGGCCTCATATTCAAAAAAGGATGTGACCAGATTATAAGGACACTTTGCAGGGAAACAAAATGCCTACAAAATCCTATAGGCTGGGTACTTTTGGCCCACTCTATTCAAGGATGTGGCTGCATATGCCAGCAAGTGTGATGAATGCCAAATAATGGGCAAACCAACCCATCGAGATGAAATGCCCCTCCAACCTCAGGTACACCTGGAACCCTTAGATAAGTGGGGCATGGACTTCATGGGACCAATTAATCCACCTTCAATAAAGATGAGGTTTATTTTGGTCTATATAGATTACGTCACCAAATGGGTTGAAGTTCAAGTGTTGAGAGATTCAAAAGAAAGAACAGTCATCGATTTTTTATTTTCCCACATTTTTACATGATTTGGGGTCCCTAGAGAGATAACAATAGACCAGGGGCCTAAATTTACCTCCAGGTTGATCAATGAGCTGATGGAGCAATACAGAGTTTGGCACAATAAAACTACACCCTACCATCCACAAGAAAATGGGCAAGTGGAAGTGATGAATAGAGAAATAGAGAACATACTAATGAAGACTATGCAACAACACAAATAATATTAGGCTACACGGTTGCTGGAGGTAGTTTGGGCATATAATACTAAGTGGAAATCCACCATAGGCTTCACACCCTTCCAACTAGTCTATGGGAAGAGTGTGATGATGCCCATTGAATTTGAAATCAAGACATTGAGGATAGCTTCAGAATTGAACTTGAGCTTGGATGATGCTCAAGAAGAAAGGATTCGGTAGCTAGATCAGCTAGACAAAATCTGAATGGACACTCTGTAGAGAACATAAATCATACAAAAACAAAGAAAGCAGTGGCATGATCGCCACATTAAACTAAAGTAGTTCCAAGAAGGAGAATGGGTGTCATTGTATGATTCTCGGTTCTAGGAAAGAAAAGGTAAATTAATGCAAATATGGATGGGAATGTATGAGGTGATAGAGCTCATCAAGAATGGGGTAGTGCACATTAGAACAATTGACGACAGCAACATTGTATTAATGGTAAATGGCCACCAACTGCACCCCTATAACACAGCTGAAACCTTACAGGTGGAATCCAAGATAGACATGGGGGAGACCCCATCTTGTTAGAACCGGACCAAACTCTTAACAGGAAAAATGGTGGGCATGGAGCTGCTCACAAAAAATTAGTTAATTTAGTTTTTTCTTACGGTGTGTTTTGCAAGGGACGACGCCCGCATGCAAGATGTAGGTATCCTAATACAAGGCCTAACAGGCATGAAATGCATCTAACTACCTTTGTTTTCTTTTCATTTGTTTTTTTGCAGGTGGAGGAACTAACAACACGAGGAATAGGTATCTGGGAAACCATACCTGATTCGACTCAGCATTTCGACATCGACACTCATAGGTAGAAGCTAAGGTAGCATGAAGCAAGACTGAGAAGGCTTGATCACCCTTTCCTAGTCAATCACAACATGATTTCCAAGAATAAAGCACCTTCCACATTGAGAAGGAATAGAAGAAGGTGCCTTCCTTATGAAGAAGGTGCCCAACCAGAAGAAGGTGCCTTCCTTATAAAGAAGGTGCCCAGCCAGAAGAAGGCACCTTTCGTATGAAGAAGGCACCCAACTAGATGAAGGTGCCTTCCTTATAAAGAAGGTTCCCAGCTAGAATTAGGTGCCTTCCTTATAAATAAGGTGCCCAGCTAGAAGAAGGCACCCAACCAGAAGAAGGCACCTTCCTTATAGAGAAGGCACACAAAAAAAAAAAAATATAGGTGCCTTCCATGGCTGGAAGGTGCCACAAATAAATAAATAAATAAAAACCCCAAGGCACCTTCCACATCGGGAAGGCGCATACAGACCAAGGTGCCTTCCACATCGGGAAGGCACATATAGACCAAGGCACCTTCCACATCGGGAAGGTGCACCCATTTAGAAGCACCTTTCGTAGTAGGAAGGCACCATCATCAAAAAGGTGCCTTCCACCACCGGAAGGTGCATCCAATAAAAATGCACCTTCCACCACCGGAAGGTGCATCCAATCAGAGATGCCTTCCACCATCGGAAGGCACATCCAATTAGAGAGCACTAACAACATCGATAATGCACCATATAAGCACCTTCCACATTGATAAGGCACCATATAAGTGCCTTCCACATAGGGAAGGCACCACATAAGCGCCTTCCACATTGGGAAGGTACAAAAGAGCACCTTCTACGTACAGCCAACACTTAAGTCTCTCAGATGCCTCGATAGGAATGAAATCACCACACGAACAAGCACCACTAGATGACCATACCCCTCCCTATGTCACAAATTAGCAAATCAATGCTCTTCATGATGCATGAAACACCGAATAAGGTATGCACATACTAAAATTTTTATATAATTATTTATAAATTATGTAGTACCAAAAAAATATTGGCATCATAAAGATCATATCCCCCATAGCCGAAATTGCATGCCAATGATATGGATCAAAAGGTGTACCCTAGAATTAAATGCTAAGGTTAGGTGCCTTCACTATAAGAAGGCACATTCCTAAAGAAGGAAGGATATAAAAAAATGTAGTAGTAAGGGAAGGCACCATAGGAGGAAGTTTGAATAATAATGTGGTGAAGAAGAATGAGCCGAGTGATATGGAAGGAATCAGGGGGGCAGTAAAAACATAGTTCAATGCCGAGGGATGGCTTGAATACTGTACCATTGTTAGTCAGGGCCAGGATATGTAGGCAGCCAAGGAATTCATTGCCTCCTTGAGGGACGACGTAGCTCAGGTGTGAGGGATAGAAATTCCAGTCACCCCTGAATACATCTCGTAGGCGACTGGATTACCCCTCACAGGGGAATGCATATACAAAGGCAGACTATTGAAGTCGTATGTCAAAGTGCTATTGCTAGGAGAAAATGTGCAGATAGATAAGGAAGGGCTACCCAAAAGTGCCTTCCCATGAATCTATGGAAGATATTTTAGTAGGTTGCTCGATTATTTACATGCACTAAGAAGTATACCCATATGCACGCTAACCATGTGCAGTTTTTGAATCACCTGGTGCATGGAAGGAAGTTGAACGTGCCCTTCTACCTAGAAAATGCCTTGAAGGATGAAGTGTCTAGGTACCAAAAGGGAGCACCGTTCGCCTTGGCCCACCATGGGCTGATATCAGCACTGGTCCACCATGCAGAAGCATAGAGGCAAAACCTCAATGTAGAGGGAGATGGCAGCCAAGAAAGGCAACAGGATGCTATTTTCAAAATAGGGCAAGAAGAGGGAAGCCCTATAGAGGAAATGACGAGTATCGAGCAATTGGCATTGCCTTTTTTCATGAAATAAAGAGGGCATTCACTAGTGCCTAAATGCACAAAAGAAAGTGGGCATTCACTAGTGCCTGAATGCATAGAGGAAAGAGGGAATTCCCTAGTGCCTGAGTATGAAGAGGAAGGAGCATCACTTATTAGCAGTGATGCTAAGTTTCAGATGACAGAATCAGTACCTAGGAGGAAATGCCTACGATGACTCCTCCTCTTGATAGAAGAAGAATAGAGTGACCCGAAAGTCGACATTGCAGCCCAAACCATCTAAGAATTGACAATCCATAGCCCACAAGATGTAGGGACTTCTAGGAGCAATGATCAGGTCAATGCAGCCTTGGAGGAAGCACTAGAGTGGCAAACCAATTGCTGGATGGCCCAAAAAAATTTGGAGGACTGCTAGAACAAGCATAGAGGGGAATTGAAAGAGCGAGAAATACAAATTGGCCAGCTCAAGTAGCTAGTCCGACAATTGTAGGAGGAGAACCAACTACTATAGGATAGGGGAATAAAATGAAGGGATGCATCAACCCAAACTAATTGGGCAATAGAAGTCTTGACGAATTCTACCACATCTACAAAATGAGTATTTTCTTTGGGAGAATTTTGATCAGACGCCCGATAGAGTAGCCCGGAGGCAGGGGAGAATTCCTCTATTTTTGAGAGTGAAGGGGAAAGAAGTCCCACAACATCCCCTATCATTGTCCTAAGTGATACAAAGTAGTATGAGGGCTAGTAGTAGTAGATAAGACCGAGGGATAAGGAAGAACTCCCTAGACCTGAGGAAGGAAGATAAGAACCTGAGGGGTCAGCACAAGACAAATAGGGGGATGAAGAAGCACCCCTAGGGATGGTAGTATAGAGTGAAGAAAATGCTCCAGGGACCGCATAGTAGGACCCTTGAAGTGAGAAGACGTCCACCAGGGAGAAAGGGAAAAACCCTATTCAAATCATCACATTTTTTGTAGAGGCCAGAGGAAAAGGGCCTAGGATGGCTCGAAAGAAGGTGAAGGTGACCTTCAACGAGCTAGAAGAAGATAAGTGGGATATACAACCATTTGTAAAGAGGTAAAAATAGTTTGAACGACTACTCAAAGATATGATAGCAGCTAAGGAGACTAGGAAGGCAACCTCAAGGATGTAGGGGGGTTCTGGTATCTGCATCAATCCGGTAGATGACAGATAGTTCTGGGATATTTATGGGTCATCCCGAGGATGACCCTCCATGATAAGAAGGTATTTTGAATGGTGGGGGTATATGGTCCCGAATTGGAGGCCACTACCATTACAAAGGAGAACGCAAGGCTTACTCTTGAAGCAGCCCGATTGTACAAAGCCCAAGTAGTTCATATTAGGAGGTATAATTCAAATATCCCTCTTGCAGTGGTCATAACTTCAGACGCTGACCTATGGAAAGCTGTAGAAGCTAAATTTTAGGTAGCAAATATGATGTTGGTTTGATCACCTTTGATAGCAGCCAAAATGAGGAAAGCACAGTCGATAGTAGCACCCTCAACTCCATGTAGAAAAAGAAGAGCCACACCTCTAGATCCCAGCACGTAGAAGAGCCAAACACAGGCTACAGGTACAGCCAAATCCACCAAGAAATGAAAATTATGAGGGGTCAACAGGGCTACCTACAATTTTTATGCCATGAGGGTGTGGCATATGTTAGGCATGGGGGGATGATGAGCATCAAAAATGCTCATATTTTGTATACATTTTCTTGATTATTATGCGGCTGTATAATAAGGATTGCATATGTTTATGAATGATTATATAATTATTTGATGAAATTATGCATGTTATCTAATTCATGTGTTTTCAATGTGTTTTTGTGGAATTGTAGTTGATTTAGTTAGATTTGGATCAGTCCAGGTCTTTTTATGGACCTGGCACTTTATTTCTTTTGGAATCAATGCAAATAAGGTATGCGCCTTCCTCTTCCAGGAAGGTGCCAAGCATAAGTAGGTGCCTCCCTCTTCTAGGAAGACACCAAGGAAAGGCAAGCACCTTCCTCTCATAAGGAAGGCACCACTAGAAGGTAATCATCTTCCTCTCATAAGGAAGGCTCCACTAGAAGGCAAGCGCCTTCCTCTCATAAGGAAGGCACCACTAGAAGGCAAGCGCCTTCCTCTCATAAGGAAGGCACCACTAGAAGGCAAGCACCTTCCTCTCATAAGGAAGGCACCGATAGGAAGGCACCACTAGAAGGAAAGCACCTTCCTCTTAGAGGAAGGTGCCAATAGAAGATAAGCGCCTTCCTCCTCCAGGAAGGCACCAACGACAGTAAGGCACCTTCTGCATAGAGAAGGCACCCGACATTCTTAGGCACCTTCCTCATAGGGAATGCGCCCCTATTATTCACTCATTGACCAAAAAAGAATGATGTAGACAATAGCGACTCGTGCAGTTCCAACTCTATGTCATGTAGAGCTAAATTGGGGATCGCACCTATGTATGAGAATGTCCTACCAATGCCAGGCAAAGCACAAACCAATCATTGAACATGCCACCGTTAGAACCAAATGCCAGTTTTAGCAGACATCAATCACATTTACCATATTTTCTTAGTTTAGTTTGGAATGAATCAACTGTTATAAGTTCTTTGTAATAGAATTTTTGCGGGTGTGCTATATAAACACACGTAGACCTCTCTGAGAATAGAGAGAAGAGAGAATGTTTTGATAGTAATTATAGAGAGATATACAGAAGAAGCATTGTAATACTTTGGTAATTATAATCCAGTTCTAAGAGTTTCTAAGTGCATGTTTAGTTGGGAGGAAGTTGTTGGAGCCTGGGCCCACTCCAAGTCAGTATTTCTTCCCCTATTTTTCCTATGTTTTCTAGATTAGTTTACCGCTTTTATAAGATTGTTTATCGCATTTTTATTTCAAGTATTTGCAGTAGGTTAATTTCTAGGAATGTGTGAATATTTCCTTTTTGTAGATTTAATTATTTTTATGTAAATTATTGAGGAGTGTATGAATGATTGACAACCATTTGAAACACCCCCAATAGTAGAACTAGCATACTCATCTCAAGTGGTATTGTAATCAATCTTGTTCAAGATCCTTCGCAAGTTTGCGAAGCTCCTTGGGTTAATAAATTAAATGCACGGGCATGTGACAAAAGTAGGAAAGAAGTTAACCTTTTTTGGACGACAACAAAAGACCCCATAACATAACTCACTAGGCATAAGAGACTAAGAACAAAAAAAAAAATATTCTACTATCTTTATGCTCCTATATAAAATAAAAATTCACAATGAGTTTAGGGTAAGGGTCCTACCAGGTGTGCCATTTTGTAGACATGAAAATGCACCGTGTAGATGAAATAAAAATATATAAGCAATATGTATTAATCAACAATGATTCTTTGAATACAACATAGCCTTGCCATAGGATTCTTTAACAATGTATAATGTATGTGAAATAAAATGGTAATGGCCTTATTTTACAATAATATCCCTTGGTGCAATCTCTATTCATGCCATAATCAAGTTGTGGGTGGATTTTGACTTGTGTTCCTTGGACCAGTTGGTGTTCTACTAGCTGCTTCACACTTGCACACATGTACACCATATTGGATTAATAACATATGATGGGCCTCCCTTGCATGAGGCCCTTGCCAAAGCAAATATAATAAAATATTACAAAGCTCATGAAATGATCACAAAACATCAATGAAATCTTACAAAACCAAGAAATGTAATGCTTTATACCTTCATTTACCTGCCTAATGTCTGGATGCTCTATTTGGTGCTTCTCTAGGTAATAATTAGTGATGGTTGGTAACAGTCAGTAACGCTTGGTCTGGTGTGGCAAAAGGGATAAAATTCTTCTATTGGGGATTTTGGTGGTGTTTGGAGGTCCTCTAATATAGATATGATGGAAGAATATCAATTAGTCTAAGCACGATTATTGATCAAAGATCATTTTGCCTCCCCAATTGAACTCTATAGCTACCATGGCTGAACTCCTCAAGGTTTGTAGTGATTGCAAATGGGATCTCCAAATGCAGTAAGGGATTCTAGGAAAATTTTAGCAGCATAATAGTAGCTTCGTATATTCTCTTCTAAATAATAGAAATGGAGGAAATTTATAGGATTTTTATGAGGGGAGGGGTAGGTGACATGGAGGTGAGGTGGAGGCTAGGTGGAATCCATGTAGGTTTTAAAAGGCTAAGAAAATTTGGGGGGATTCCACTTGGAGGAGTGTGCACCCTCTAAATTTAATGGCTTTGTGTGGAGTGAACCCTCACCCACCCAAATACCATAAATGGACCTAGGGAAGAGTGAGGAGCATGGGGACAAGTGTACCTTAGGAGTTGTTCATGGAATTTTTAATTGGTTAAAATGTGACGTGGAGGTTGAGGAGGACCAAACTATTAAAGTTTCCAAAAAAATCCCTTTTGGCTGGAGTTTTTTATTATATTTTTAAATTATTCCAATTTGGAGGGAAATTAGGTAGGGAGACAAGGTGGATTAAATGAGTTTTGTAGGTGGATATTTTGGGTAGACCTAGGGATTTGAGGAAGATTTTTAAATTAGTGTGCATATCTCCTAGGTATTTGAATGAGAGCTTAAGATGGGATTAGGGGCAAATGAGGGAATTAATGGAGGAATTAAATAAATAATAAGGATTATGAGAACTTTGAGGGGGAAGGGAGGAATAAATGAGAAGGATTAGGTAGAAATTAGGAGATTAGGGGAGCTAAGAGGGGGATTAGAAGAATTAAGTAGTGTAGGAAGAAATTAGAGAGATTGGGGGAAAAAGGGATTATTAGAGGAAAATAGGAACTTTAGGAAATCTTAGAAGAATTTAGGGAAAAATAGAAGAAAGAAATAGAATTAGGAAGGCTAAAAGGAATTTTAGAAGAATTTAGGAAAATTAAGAGGATTTATAGGGAATAAGAGGGAGCCCAATTCGACTAGAGGGGAGAAAATATATATCAAAAGAATTTAGGAGGAATTAGAAGGAATTGAGAGGAAATTTAGAGGAAAGAAATAGAAATTAGAGGAATTGGGAGAAATTTGACAAGATTGGAAATTAGTAGGAAAATGGAAGAATTTGGGGAAATTTAGAAAAATTAGAAGGGGAAATAGAAATTTGGGGAATTTGAGTGAATTTGGGTGATTGGTGTTTATTTTGTGACAATTTGAGGGTTTTGGTGAATTTGTGATGATTTGAGGGGTGTTTTGGTGGTTTTGTGGAAATTTGATTGCAAATGACTAAAATTTGGTGTCTATAGTAGGATCCCTTGGGATACATCATATCACATTTTTGGATTATGATATTCCTTCCTCTGAATTGTGAGGGGATTCTTCCCTCTACATCACTACATATATTAGGGAAATGTTTATCAAGTGAATTTTGATAAATAATGTTTCCTCCCTCAATCTATGTACATATCAAATTTTCTAAAATTTTGGATTATAAGAGGAAGATTTAATCAAATCTTATGTCATCATCAAAGCTTTCAACAATGAGTCACAAGAGACCTGCAACATTGTATACCTCCCCCTTAGGGTTGGACTTAAAATTTTAGATACACTATTTTATGTGGTACCTTACACCACATATTTTAATCTCCTTCTTGGATGCCATTGGATTCATGCGATGGGGGTTGCCCCTTATACACTTCATCACTATTTGAAGTTTGAATTCAGATATCAACTTTCAACCATTCCAATATTTTTTAATGGTTGAGAAATCTCAATCTAGTCTTAATTTATTTCCATCAGCTTCTTCATCTCACATCACCAATCAATTTAAAAATTAGAAAATAAGTGAGTAATCACCAATCAATGTTTCATCACAAGATAAATTCAACCCTTTTATTCAATAACCTATTCTATATTTATCCAAGCTACCACCTTCACCTCAAACTATGGGTTTACCTCATAAGAAGGGTGAAGTAGTACACATTGGCATGTGTACCTTTATCTATGTAGGTATATACCTCAAAGAAAAGATTCATCGTAGTGTTGAGTGATACATCAACCCAATTTTCAATATACACCAATGGTTAGAACAACAATTATTCTCTCTTGAAAGGGAACATTGATCCCCCAAGGTTTGGGTGATAGGGTATGTTATTGTCAAATTTTAAATCAAAGTAATAAAAAGAGAAGGCAGATGGATAACTCAAAGGTACATATAAATGTTAACAAGGGTGAGTGTCAATTCATTATTGAAGCTTGAAATACTAGAAATTTGACATTCAATCTCAAAGTATTGCATTGAAGAATCAAATAAAAGCAAGATTCTAGGATTGCTACCTTAAAACTATTAATATATCGCATTCATTGCATCATTCTCATGAAAATTATAGTATGTAGCAATGTCTATTCTAAAACTTATAGAAATGCAGCACATAAATCATGTAAGATAAGCTCCAAAAATTGAAATTGATCTAATATACTCCTATTCTAAATATATTTGAAAGAAAATTAAAAATAAAAGGGTTAAAGAAAGAAATAAAACAAGCCATTGATTCTTGAAGTCTTAAACTACATATATTGAAGCAACAATTATAAATCAACCATCCTTAGCATGATCAACATTCACATAATCTGGGACTAATATGGTGTTATCTTCAAAGGGAAACAAATAAAAATAGTATAATAGATTCAAATGCAACCACCATCAGCATGTGCATATTACACCAAGAAATTTAGTATCTTGTATTGATAAAATATGTTCAAGCATTACATTCTCAGAAGTTTCTAACATCATGTGATTACTAGAGTAATTCTCCAAGTACAATGATAAGGATTTAGATATCCATCATCTACAAAGAAAAGAATATTCTATTAAACCTATTAATAATATTGGAATTAGACCCTTTGGAATGGGGTCTAAATGGCCATTTATAGCCTTACGATATGGATTTCTCAATGGCCATTTATAGCCTTACAATTTTAATTTCTCAATGGCTTACAATTGTATTTCAATGGTTTACAATGGTAATGAGTTGGCTATCTAAATTTTCTTTAATTGAGAAGATGAGGCATCTAATTGAGGATTTTCTTGATTTAGATATTCAATTTTAGCCATGGATCCTTAACTATTTTATCAGCACCTCTATGAATATTAGGTAGCTAAATCATCGCTCTTCAGTTAGTCTGAGTGTGCTTTTGGGTTAGGGATATATAAGGCTAAAAGTAGAGTTTGTATATTTTCACCTAATCATAAAACCAAGATGATTTAATCCTTATGACCTAAAAGTTATATTAATGTTATTAATGAATGTGAAGCTTCAACATTATGTTACACTATTTTTAATTTTATCTATTTTAGCCCCATAATAAAAGAATAAAACCAAATAATCTGATTCACTAATCCTCGGATTCACCAAATTTTAAACAAATTATTTATCCTCAATTAATTAAACACATTTCCCTTTAGAGATACCAAGAGTCAATTGCAATTGCATGAACATACCATAATTAGAGGAACAAGTGCGAATTGGTAAAATATAGATGGTAACTAAAATCTTAAATCAAAAGAAAACTCACAACAACGAAATATACCTAATCAAACAAAACTAAAAAAATAAAGCAAACAAGAAATCAAATAAAGCAAAACCAAATATTTAAATACTAAGTAAAAACTAAAATGCTAAAAATATATATAACAAAAATTAAATCTGAATAAAATAAAAAATTATCTAAAAGAAATAAATAAAAGAAAGTATAAAACAACACAAACTATAATTTAGGATTGTCTGACTGTGATTGAATTTCCCAGGATCCCAGACATGGTTAAGATATTTTAGGAGATGCATGTAATGAAAAGTATACTAAATTTCATGAGCCTTATCCCATAGTAACACTAGATTTAGATTTTTGAAAACTCTTATTTTATCTCTCTCACCCTACCAGCTCATTTTAATTTCATCACCATTACCATACTTATATTTTGTTCCATAAAAATTAAAGGTCCATAACTAGTCTTCAATTACTTTTTGTCTACTCTGTGAGGTGTCTATTATTGAATAACTATATTTAATTACAATTTCCACTACCACAGTGTAAACTCCTATTTTTGTATTATTATTGTCATTCTTTTGGTTAGTAATGAGTTCCTTCAACCTTGACCCTATTTTTGAAAACTTGATTGCCATATAACTATTCATTGTTTTAGACCAATCATAGTTGAGCAACATCTTACAGGCATCTAGGATATCTACCATATAAGGATCAGAGTAATTTTATACCCTAGGTTCAATAGTCAATTGTTTATGAACTTGATTAAGTACCTCAATCATGTCTACTTTTGTATTGTCCAATGTAATGAGTAGGAGTCAACTCTAATTCCTTGTTAACAACATATGGTATTTCATTACCAACAACCCTTGAATCCATGAGGTAGTTATGTAAAATTTTACCAAAATTCTAGTAGTCAGAAGGAAAGGTGGGGATTCTACCTTTTCTATGTTTATAGCCACCATAGCATGAGTAGCATTTATAGTTTCTTCTTTCTCAAGCAACAAATTCTTATGATCAATCAACTAAACTATCTCAATCAAAGGACTATTTTCCTTGGCTTCATTAAGGTCTTTGATAAAATCATATCCAAGATTATTTGATTCTAGATTCTTCTCTATTTTTAACTGTATAAGAATTGTAGGATATTTAGGTGGAATAGGGCTTTTAGTATCTTGCACCTCAGGTGGGATGGAATTTTCTCTAGGAGGTGTGAAATAAATCAATGATTCCTCTTATTTACTCTAAAGAATATAATAATTATCCTTATAAAATAGTTGGTGAGCTTTCATCTCCTCTTCTATGTCCTCTTCAGATTCTTCCTCATATTTCTCTTCAAATTCATATTCATCCAATTTTTGTGATTCATATGTTTATAAAACTAAGGTTTTCCCTGTATTTTGATTAACTTAATTCCTACAATCCTCATTGGTGGGTACTAACTCCAAAATTTTCATCTCTTTTTGGTCAATATCTAAAGTAGTTTTAAACTCTAGATAGTTAGTTTTAGAAAGGTCAACCAAATTTATGGAGGCTCCTAGACTATCATTCAATTAATTGCTAGTAATATTTGTAACTCCTTTATTACCTAGGTGAGTATCCCATTGACTATTAGTTTCTTGGACATTGAAATTCCTATTCTAAATATTATTTTTAGGTAGATTATAAGAAAATTGTTTCTGTAACTAAATTATATCACTACTGGGGATAGTCACGTGTCAGATAACATGGCTCCTAGTCATCTTAGTAATTTGAGGTTGGTTGATAATCATAGGGCAGGAAAGAAACGATAATATAAGACTTCAAACTAGAGCCACATGGACCACTAGATAACCACCACCATAAATCTAGCCAACAGGTTCACTTCTCCAAGGCTGATTGGCCAAGACAGGATGTGGTCCTAAAGCATGTCATATATGAAAGAAAGAAATTACCAAAGAATTATTAAGAGTAACTGTCAATACAGATCTTGTGGGAGTTTTTTTAGTACTCTGCTATGTGTGTTTGTAGCTTTTTGTTTCTCCACTATTTCAAGGAAGGGATCTATGTCTGTTTCTTTTTTTGTAATTATGATGCAGGTGTGTTTTCTTGGGGTATACCCAAAATGTTGTATGAGAAGTTTCTTTTTGATAACAGGCTATGTGCCTTACTAGATGTAATGGATTTTGTGGCATGTACATTTTACATATATAGGATCCTTAGTAAGGATATGTTCATCAACAACCTTGGGCTGATTTTTGTAAAAGGTTTTGGGTCAACCTGTAAAACCCAGTATTAATGCTATAGTATCTTATCTACCAAAAAAATATCATATCACTAATGAGCTTCTAAACTAACCTCTATAGGTTATCTATTTGGGAGTTGTCATTATTAGTCTAGGCTACAATAGTTTGATTTGTGGTATTGTTTGCAGATGAAGTGGGATTCAAGAAAGTTGGCATGGTTTGATTTGGAGTAGTATTCAAAAATGTTAGGGTATCTTAATATTGATTAACATTTGGAAATGTTGGCATATTCTGATTTGAAGTAGCATTTAGAAATGTTGGTGTAGTTTGAGCATTAGCATAAGTATTCCAATGAGTAGTAAACTAATTATCTAAGTATGTTGGAGTAATAGGATGGGTAGGGGTGGTAATAGGATTATATGGTTGATTGAAATTTGTATATGGAAAAGTATTCAACATGGATAGTTGTTGTGTAAGGGCTTTATTAATCATTGGAACCTAGTTAAATGAACTTGGCTATCCTAGTGAAGGTAATTGACCAATTCCAAAATCTTAAGGTATTAACTGATGTTCTATAGTTAAGGCTTCACTGTATGCCATGGGTAGGGTGGTAATATGCTCCAATGAGATAATAATTTAGAGAAAATTTCATATTTACCTTATTTCAACAAATAAATATCTTTCATGGTCACACCATTTTCAACATAAGCTCCAAATTATTGGACAAACATATCTATTGTCTCCTCAAAATTCCTTAACGAATGATGAGTTAGTTGATAATACCATTCCAATGCCATACAACCAAGGTTCTTAGGAAATATATTTAGTAACAACATGTAATCATATATAATATCATGGCACATTATCCTAAACATATTTAAATATTCAAATGGATCCTTCATTCTCTTATAAATAGGCAAAATCAATATTGAAAAATGCTTAGGGTAGGGCCTAGAGGTGATGATAGGATCTAAGGGCTAATTGCACATTTTATTATAGTTGTAGGTGAAATTTGGAGGTTGGATCATATCCACTCTTGAAACTAGTTGCTTCACCATAGTCAAAATTTATATATAGAGATTGTTGTTATGCAATACCCCTAGGATCCCTAGGGGAGGGTTATAGGTAGGTTTTTGGAAGGGAACTTGGTTAATGTTGGAGGTATTAACACTATTATATTATGGGTTATGATATGTGGTATCTTGTTGTAGAGGATAACTAGCATTTTGTGGAATATAATCATGAAGGTTGATATGAGCAGAATGAGGAGGAAATTGAGTATATTCTTGAGATGCACTACTAGTTGGAGGAACTTGAAAAATTATCCAACATTGGTGGTTATAGTAGTAACATATGTTGGTTCATGAAAATGATTAACATGATCTGAATATTCAAAAAAAGTATTGGTGTGAATGGTTTGATGATGAGATGTCTTAGCCTCTTTGAGTTGGGATTTTTCATCCATAGCCTTATTCAAGGCATCCCTATGATGCTTTAAGAAATTCTAGATATGATCAAATTATTTATAGGTGAGGTGTCCATTAGACCCCTTAGTAGGATCAAGATCATTACTAGATTCTTCATGTTATTCCTCTTATATATTAGGATTATCCCTATCAATTTTGTCATCTTCTTGATGAATCTCAATAGATTCTAAAAGCCTTCACTTCATCCTAATATTGGGATCCATAGGAGAAAGAAAAAGGATAGAGTAGAAAAAGAAGAAACTAAAAGTTATCAAAAGACACACAAAATAATTTTAAGATGTTTTTTCTAATTCTAAGCAAACAAAATTAGTTTTCTTCCTTAAAGTTTTCAAAATAGAAAAATAAAAGGAAGAGGCTTCCTAATTTGGCCACTAAAGACGTTCCTTCATGTTAGGTTCACAAAATATTTAGAGGGAAAAAACTTCCCTACCACATATGATTCTTAGCTAGATCCACTGGGAGTTGATGTGACCTAGGGGGTGTGTTATATTCTCTACACTCAAGGGCTTGGAGGATCAAAGGTTTTACCAAAAATGGTTTAAAGACCCAATCCAAGTATGGGGTGGATATATTTTATGTGTATATTGAGCAAGCACATATGTTTAGATTTTCTAGATCTAGGATATAGAAAATGAAAGAATAATGCATGGAAAACAATAATGCAATAAATTAGAGACCAACCATAGGATGATTCTTAATTTTCAATGATGACTAAAACCATAACTTACAGTAAATTAAATCTTTTATTTTCATCAAGGGTTTGATAGAATGCACAAATAAAGTTAATCCTAAATGCAAGCTATATGACCTTTCTCTTTCAAATGCCTAGGAATGAAATCAAAATATTTATTTATTTATTTATAATATAGATCCAAAATAGAAATGGATAGAAATAATATAGTAAATAGCCTAAGAAGTTATCAAGGGTACTTACTTGATCTAGTGGTTATCCCTAGCTTTTAACTTGCATCCATATATATCCAACAACTTCACAACCTACAAAATAGCTTCACAAAACCCTAAAAAAATTGATCAACATTTGGGGGTCTACTTAGGCAACTATGTGACTAAGCTTGGAGGTACAACATTCAATCCCCCTTGGTCCTTTTATCTAATCATTTGGAAACAAAAACAATTATTTACCTTTTTGGAAATGAACAAGATAAGATGTAATAAGATGAAACAATGCAAACAATAAAGTGTAAACAATTATATTATGATCCAAATGAAACATGTGAACATAGACTAGGGGTTTGGGAGCAAATATTTACCCCCAAACCTAAAAAATCTGAAATCATACCCCATAAGGGGTGACTACAAATATGGATATGCCAAAATTATTCCCTATATGAACGAGGTATGGATTCACAAAATAAGTGCATGAATGATATTTTAATGTAAAATAAGACATAAAAATTCATAAATAATGATCTATGAATATTAAAATGTAAGAAGAAACCTAGTGGTAGTGAAAGAATAGTAAAAAATATGAAGACCTCCATGAAATGGTAGACTCCACCTCAAGGATCCAAAACTTATCTACCAAGAAAAAAAATTAAAATCAGAGCAATAGGAGAACACCAGAAGATACTTGATATTTCTAGGAGAAATTTTCAAAAATATCTTAGCCAAAAATCACTTGAACATCACTTAGCATTTCAAAACTTAGGAAAGATCCCTTAGGACTTAGGGGAAAAAGAGGATCCAAAACCTCTATTTATAAGAGGTTCAAAGGGGAAAATGGTGGGAAACCAAAGGGTAAACCTAGGTGGGCCAATGTCTTGGAGGTCAACTCAAAAATTGTGTTTTATTAAAAAAAACCCTAACTTATTGCAATCGTTCCCCGTACTGGGTGACCGTGATTTTGGAAAAACTATGGAAAATGGAAAAAATCAAGGAAAAGAAGCCTAAAATTATTCTTTGACAAGTTTGAGGGACTTATCGAGGGTTATAGGAAACATGAATTACTTGGGTGGGTCAATTTTCCTTGTCTAAAATTCCCAACAAAAATCAACCCCTACCTATAGATCTGGAAGATGATCAAATTATAACTTATGAGGAATTTATTAATCATCATGTATTATATTGGAGTTATCAAGATGAAGAACCTTTTGTCCATCTTGATTTTATTGAAATCCAAGGTGAATAAGCTAAAGGAGATACCTTTTGTGATATTAATCATGAGAATATTATTCAAAATTGCTTTTTCTTTGATGGGTTATTCCCATGTATGGCCCATGTTGAATCTATTAAAAATGAATAAGAGGATCAAATTTATTTGTCCATTAAATATATTGAGCAATTAGGGATAAATCCTATCCCACCCAAATTTTATGATAAATCCCATATCCTCATTGAAGAAACCATAGATATTAATATTGGCACTTCAAAAGATCCTAAAATTCTTAAATTAGGACAAGCCCTCTTTATTGAATAACAAGAACAATTGACTAAATTATTAAGATAATTTCAAGATGTCTTTTCTTGGTCATAGATTGATATGCTTGGGTTAGATCCTTTTTTTATCACACACAACTTAGTGGTTCAACCAAATGGTAAAACCATTAAACCAAAAATAAGAAAAATACATCCTAAAATTGTCTTGTTAGCAAAAGAAGAGCTTCAAAAGATCCTTGATATTGGTTTTATCAAATCCATAAACTATACTAATTGGATATCTAATATCATACCTATTTACAAGAAATAAGGCACAATTAGAATATGAATTGAATTTTGAGACATGAATATCACATTCCTAAAGATGATTTTCCCTTACTGAATATAGATATGATTATATATTTCAAAACTAGATGTATCATACTATCCTTAATGGATGGTTTTTTAGGATATAACAAAATCAAAATTGCTCTTGAATACCAAGATAAAATTACTTTCATCACTCCTTAGGGTACCTTTTGCTATTAGGTTGTGCTTTTTAGATTAAATAATGTAGGTGCCACATATAAAAAGGATATGACTTATGTTTTACATGATTTATTGCAAGCTATTATGGAAGACTATGTGGACGATCTCTTTGGTCACTCCATTCATCATGAAACTCATGCACAAGATCTAAAGTGTATATTTTAATTATTAAGATAATATAAAGTTTACATTAATCTATATTTAAATGATTAAGAGAATATAAAGTTTGCCTTAATACCTCTAAGTGTGTATTTGGAGTCACATTTGGTAAACTTTAGGCTTCATTATGTTTAGAAGAGGTATTGAAGTATATCCTACCATGATATTGACTATCATTGATATGCCTCTCTAGAAACCTAAAATAGAGCATGTTGTGGTAGCTATCTATATGGACACCATTTTAGGCAATATGACTCACTTGGCATATTCCCAAGGCTTAAATGTGTTTCCTACCACTCAAACAGGGGTAATATGCCCTATGCATCCTAGACCATCATACCCAAGAGTGACCTTCGATGGCTATTTTACCCTATGATGGCCAATAGTAATGGTTGCTCCACCATAGAATGATCATACCTATAACAAACTCAAGCTCCTTGAGCCAAGTTAAATTAGTTATAGGGCAAAAAATATTGAATAGTTATGCAAGAGAAGGTTCTAGATGCAATGTTTGGGTTGCCTAGATTCCAACTAAATATTGGTATTGGCTTCTCTTGCAAGCAAATATTTCCAATTTGGAAAAATATAAGAAGATCCCAAGCCTTCATGAAAAATATCATCAATTATCCATAATGAAGTGCTACCAATTTGTTAACTAGGGAGAACATTATCTCATAAGTGACAAGGTGCTACCCAAATTGTGTCATGGAGATTGCCAATGCAACAATGGAGTCCTTTGGAGTTTTAAGAGCCAATTAAACCACATTTTACCATCAAACATCCAGATATAGAGCCAATACAATTCATTTGTGCTTCAAACAAGTGACCCTTTAACCACTAATTTGGTAGATCAACCTAATCAAATTCTGCATCGATCATGAGAAGATAGTTCTCTATTTGGTAGTCACTTTACCTTGAATAGACATTTAGGTGCAGTTGCTATACCCTCTAATGGCTAATAGAGCTGACTATTCTACCCCATGACGACCTCATAGTGAAATCTATTTTTCTATGTTTTTCTAGTTATAGTAGATTTAGCAGCACCTTATTTTTGTTGTAGCATATATTTACTCAGTTTTCATGCATTTCTTTATCATCTTGAGAATTTTTATTTCAATTGCTTATCATGGAAATGGACCTCATCCTGAGAGGTTATGCATTTGCTATTGATATCTTGTAAGTGTTCTTGTGTGTAGGTTATTAATCTTATAGGAGCTCTTCAACATAAAGATCCATCAATATTCATATCATAATGTGGAGATTGTAAATAAATCCTCCATAATCAGTTTTGAGAGAGCAAAGACTGCAAATTGCACCTACCCTTTGGTTCTCAATTGTAATTTATATCCAATTGGTGTAATCCTTGAGAGGGATGTCTTTATAACCACTTTTTAAAGGATAATTGCAAATATTAATGAGAAAGGGCAACATATTTTCTTTAATCTTCTATCTCATGATGGTTATATGATATTATCCTATCATTTTTATTTCATATATGTTTAGGTGCATGGTTTTTTCTACTCTACAACCTCCTCCATGTAATTTAACTAAATTGCATAGATTTTAAGGTAAGATTCAAGCCATTAAGCATTTTATATCTCAACTAGAATATATGTTTCAACCCTTATTTAATATTCTTTGTAAAAATATAGAATATAAATGGGATGATTAATGTCAATGAGATTTTGACAAACTCAAAAGATATCTCACATCCCCTCCTATTCTCATAGTGCATATTATGGCCAAATACTTGTTACTATAGTCCACGCCTTAGGGGATATGGTAGATCAACATGATGATCAAAATAAGGAAAGATCAATTTAGTATATTAGTAGAACCCTTGTTAGTTATAAAAAATTTTATACCCCTTTAGAAAAAATTTACCTCATTGTAGTATTTGCATCTAAAAAATTATGATATTATATGCTTAGACATAAGACATTGGTAGTTGCAAGGGTTGATCCTCTTCATTATTTAATGTCAAAACCTCACCTTTTAGGTTGAGCTACTAAGTAGGTCATCACCCTTAGTGATTTTTATCTAACCTTCATTATTCAAAGGTCCATAAAAGGATAGGTCATTATTGATCAATTAGATACAAATCCCTTAGAATTAACCCATCTCATAGTAGTATAATTTCCTAATGAATGTGTTTTCAAACTCAAAGAAGAATTTCAAGATTCTTGGACCCTATATTTTGATGGAACCTATTGCTTGAAGGATGCAAGAGTAAAAATCATCTTAGTCACACCATAAAATAAATTTATCCCCTTTCCTTTAAGTTACACTTCTCTTGCACTAATAATACCATAAAATATGAAGCTTTAATCTTAGGTCTTCAAGCCACATTAGACTTAAAAGTTAAAAACCTTTCTACATTTGGTGATTCTCAACTTGTAGTCAATCAATTCAATGATTTATATCATACTAAAGATGAAAATGTGAAGCCTTACAAAGATATTATTGTAAATATTAGGTTAGTTTTTAGAAAGGTCACCATAGAATCCATTCCTCAGTATTTGAATCCCCATGTGAATGCAATGGTTGTAGTTGCATCCCTTATCCCTTTGTATTTAGAGTATGATCATGCTATAATTGTCATCCATCAAATTTAAAAACACATGACCTCTAGTTCTTACATTTATTGAAAATTGAAGCTTCTCCTTTCAAATATTGTTATTATATCATTGTATTCTTAAAATATGACATAATACCTAAAGGATTAGAATGAAATAAGCAAAGGCTACTATGCAAAAACATGTGCAAATTTATTATCATCGATGATATCTTATATCAATGCTATTTTTATGGTAACCTATTGAGATGCCTTACTCCTAACGCCACCAAGCAAGTCCTTCATTAATCCCACAAATGATCCTATAGAGGAAATTTTAAAGGTAACATAATTTCCAAAAAGCTCCTATGGATGGGTTACTATTGGCTTTATATGAAAAATGATGTATGTGACTATGTTTGACATTGCAAAAAATGTAAATATTATGATAACCTTAGTCATGCACCTTTTCAAAATCTTCAAGCCATTTATTCTCCTTAGCCCTTCTCTATATCGGGTCTATACATAATTGGGAAAATCAATCCTAGTTGTTCTAATGACCAAAAATATATTATCATAGCCATTTAATACCTCACTAAATGGGTAGAAGACATGTTTCTATCCACAAGTACTAAATTTCAAGTTTCTAAGTTCATTCTTAATCAACTTCTTTGTAAATATGGAATTTCATCTATCATGATTTCAAATAATGGAATGCCATTTTAGAATAAAAATGTTCACAATATTTGTGCTAAATATAAAATCCAATATAAAATGCACTGGTAGTTTATAAAATTCAATATAAATAGTCAATTCCTTATTATCCTCAAGGAAATGGTCAAGCTAAATCCTCTAATAAATATTTAATAAATATCCTTAATAAGTTGGTTAATAAAATCAATTGTGATTGGTATATTTATCTGTATACTACTTTGTGGGATTATTGTACCATCATACATATATCTATGGGTACAACCCCCTATGTCTTGGTTTATAGGACTAAAGCTATTTTTTTCCTTTGAGCTAGACATCCCTTCTTTGTGCATCCTATTAAAATATACCTATGTTCACAATGAGTATTTCCATTCCCATTTAAACTAGTTGGAGTTTCTTAATAAAAAGCACATTCATACCCTGTAGCATCTTTGAGCCTATCAAAACAAGCTCAAACATTCCTACACTAAGAAGGTTTGCAATCATTCTATTGAAATAGGGGACCTTGTCCTTAAAGAAAACTGAAAAGATACCAATGCTCAAACTAATTTGAAAGGTAAGTTTGAGCCTAATTAGTTAGGTCCCTTTATCATCATGGCCAAGTTTGGATCAGAAGCTTATCATCTAGCAACCCTAGATGACAAATATCTTTAAAAACCCATGAATATTATGCACCTCAAAATATATTATGCATGACTATGTGATTGTTCACTTGCATCATGATCTTCTTGCATATTTTAGAATATGGAGAAGAGCTAGAGGTCTTAACAATAAAATATTTTACTAGTAGTCACTAAATGTAAAACTTCTCTTCACAATATTTCACTCTCTTCTACCTTATCTCAACTCCTCTATGTCTTCTACCAAATTCCCCAAGATCTCATTTGTTCCAACCTGCATTTTTTTACTTGATCATACTACATGCTTGCTTGTCATATATAGCATGGATTTGTTGTCATTTCACTTTTAGTACTTATGCTTGTCATTTATTGTATTTTTGTTTAACATTCAACTAATTGCTTGCTCATGTAGAGTTTTTAGGATTTCATAATGAGGTAATGATGACAACTAGTTAGGTTAGCTCATATAAATTGCACTTACACTAGGTCATTGATGCTTAATGAATCACCAACTCTAGGGTATGTTTCTTTATTCTTACCCATTGGGATTCTACAATTACTCTTTCCATACATATATAGGGGTAAAACTATGCTAGTGAGATTTATTTATTTACATTTTCTTGTGATTGCATCAGTTGGCACAAATAATTATTTATTCTCTTCAATCCACTTTTTACTTGACCATATCTCTTGTCATTCTTGGAATTCTTGTCCTTAAAAAATATTCATTTCTTTCTCTTATATGATTACTTTGGATCTTGGATTCTGCAATGATGTCAAATGATGATCCTAGTGAGGATATGGATTTCTCCATCCGTATAACACTAGATTTATAATAGATAGTGGATCTAAGATTACTCTTTTATATTACATACACATACTTTTTCCTCTCACATATTATGCTTGCTTGAAGATATCATATGGTGGATCATGGCCAATTATTATTTGGTTTATGTATATGCTCATCTATCCATTTAAGATAAAATCTTATGGAAGAAAATAATTTTCCCATTTTTCTAGGGAATAATATGACCTAGAGGTATTAAATATTATCCCTCCATTACACAATTGCAAGAAAAAATAAGGGCCTATAATATTTTTGGATAAATTATAATATTCTAGAAAATATTCTTTAAAAATGATTAAAGTAGGAGAAAGAAAGTTGCAATTTGAGAAAACTATTAAGACATGAATATAGCCATAAATTTTTGAGACAATTTCAATGAAAGAAAAATATTTAAATTTTATAAAAATTTACTATGGCTAGTGGAGCACTAAATTTTTTATTGCCATATTCCCAATTGCTAAGGAGAAATAATTATGTTGCCTAGAATACCAAATTTAGGATACAACTTGATTTTAAGTATGGATAGTAGTATATGGGACAATCACTTGTCCTACTATATAAGGATAAGATCAAATAAATTTTGGCAAGGTAGATAGAAATGGTAGACTAATTATCATGTTTAGAGTAGTATATGAGGTCCAAGCATACATTCATTATTTAACCATATCCAAATATTTATGGGGGAAGCTAGAAATATTATTTGAAGAAAAGAATAAAAATAAAATTCTATTCCTCTAAAGATAGATTCATTGTTTAAATATGAAATGTGGAGAGAAACTAGAATCATTCATGAGGAGAATAGCTAAGTTGTGAGCATAATTGCAAGCATTAGGATAAAAGGTATATAATGAAACTATAATTTCAATTATTTTGTGATCTCCTCCATAAAAGTATTATTTTTTTATGACTATATTAAATATTACTAAAGAAACACCAACCTTTGAAAATCTAGTAAACCTACTTTACAAAGTAGAAGCCTCATATATAAAATATGAAGAAGAATGGTTACTACCCATAAATAAAATGAGGAAGTAGCCACTTAGAAGGGACATAGGACCTCCACAATGCTTCCAAAAAAGAATCAATTTTCAAATATATCAAAATAAAATAAATTATTCTCAAAGTAACACTTTCCCCATGTAAAATATGTATGAACTTTATGGTAGAACTAATCAAACCATGAGGTAATGTTGACACAATCCATTTAAAAATAGATCCCATTCATGAGAGATGAACCAACAACAAGAAAGGTCAACTTTAAAAAATCAAAATCAAAATTGGAGAAAGGCACATCAAAGTAATGTAGCCAAGAAGAATAAAATTAAATATGAACAAAAGAATCACAAAGAAGAATAACATGTGTTTGTCACACAAGTAGAGCTAAGATAACACAATAATGTTTGGTATGAATCTAAATATATGATAGGTCAAGAATATTAGTTCCATCCAAATGCAATTAGGCGACATAAATATCCAAACACGTAAGAATGGATATGTACACTTGGAATGTGATTCCTCACCATCCATAGAAGAATATGAAATAAAATACAACAAAGAGAATGATAAGTCATTGAAATAAGTCCAATAATCAATAACACATTGATAAATAGTTTTCCATGATACCAAGAAGAAATAATAGATGATTGATCTCACTACATAAAGAGATAATCAAAACTTGAAATAAAAACTATTTTGAATAAAATATATGAAAATACAAAAAGTATTGGAAACCAATCAATATAATGATAGACATAGGATGCATGGTAGCACATAACTAAGAAGTATAAAAAATATAAAATATTAGAAGATAAATGAGAAGTGGGAAGGGAAGGATGAAGATCATTACCTCATATTAAAATCTCCTAAATGAAAGTTACACTTTTTATTCAAAGGACCCAAAAATATTTACAAGAAAAACCAAGTGAGAACCCAACAGGGATCACCATACAAAGCCATCAGGAACAAAATGATAAGCAAGAAAAACCAACATGACCAACTTAAAACAACCTGGGATGAACCCAGTAAGAAATATAAATAAACCAAAACCTTCCAATAACTTCTAGAGAAGACTATGTAGAACAACAAATAGCATGACTAAACATTAGACCAACAACCTGAAATAACCACAAGCTAATTTTATTGGTCATGAATAGTCTTAGTCACTTCATCAATTGTATTATGGCTAGCATTGATTGCCTTAGCCACACAAATAACATGTTGGATAATAGTTTGAGTTTTGGTGAAAACTAAATAGGTATTTTCACTTTGGATGCGAACTTGTTTACTTGGATTACCATGTCTCTTAAAGAAGACAAATTCCAACTTCATTATTTGCATTTGAGTCTCAGATGGACTCATATGACACACCTTTGTTAGCAAGAAAATATACTACTTTATTCCCTTATCTATACACGTGTTGGATGGTGATATTTTAATACCTATTCAAAAATATTCTACATTCCTCTATGGTATTGGAAATATTCCATGATGGAGTATGATTTCCTTTGATCCAATTTATGGCAAGTAGACAATTACCTTCAATAATGATATGGTCAAATTCAATCTCTTGCTTGATAATAAAGCCTTGGTAAAGAGCTCTCACTTTTAGCAAGTAGTTATATTGGATCCCAATATTCTCCATAAAGGTAAAAATTATTTTTCCCTTGTCATTTATAATAATACCTTCACCACCAGCTTTCCTTGGATTTCCTTTTGCTACACCATAAAAATAAACTTTATCCATCCAAGTAGATATGGATTCCATCTAACATTTGATCTATCAATTTTGGATTGGGAGGATGTTAAGGTTTTGTTGTTTAGTTTGAATAAAGTGAACAAATGTAATTTAAGACTAGTTTTAGGGACCTCTGAAGAAGATATGAGTTGGGAATTCTCTAAGGTGAAGAAGATGATACGATGAAGCATGAACTGATAATATTTAAAAACACCAATGAACACTCTATTGTTATTCTCCAACTAAACTTACCAAAGATAGTGATGTAAGCATATTGACCAAAGAAATTTGAGTTGAGGATTCAAAAAAGGTTTTGGCCATTGTTCAAATAATTGGTAGATGGATGATGGCTAAACCCAAGCAATGTTGACAAGGTAAAAAAGGGAGTTCAAAATGGAAAAGGAAAAAGGGTATTCCAAAAACAAATGGTAAGATAATTTCTAGTTGGACTTACAAAGAGAAAAATAGTTAGTAATGTACATGCCTCTATTGATGAGATTATCAATTGTTAATATTTTATTCTGTGAGGTAAGCCAAAATAAAATACTCACCTTGGGGATCAAATGCTTAATCCAAATAAATTTTGTAGGATCCCAACACACAAATGGAGGGTATTGAATGTGGTGCATGGATTTGACTAGGAATTGACCATCATCATAGAGTTTCCAAACATGAAAATATTCAAAAATAACACTTAAAATGATGCAAAATATTAGCAAATTGGATAATTATTTTGTAGAAATTTTCAGCTCATTTCTAAGGTTTTTGGTAGGAGTGGATTTCCATTTCCAGTAGTTGGGAGTTTGGGAGATAAAATTGGAGACTTTATCACCAACAATTTGGTCCATAACAGGCTTAATAATGGCCAGTTTATATCTTTGAGAAGAGGGTAATCCTTCAACCAAGGGTCTTCCCACAATTTGATGCTTCTACCACATCCAAGCCATCACCTCTAGTCTTTATTTAAAATATATATGGTTTGAATGATAGAGCTCCAAAAGCACGATCCACTGGGCATGGGAAACTCATCCATGAAGAAGTTTTGTTGAAGATACTTACCTCTAACAATGTTAGTCTATGAGGTTTGGTAATTTTTAATAATCATCCATCCCTATTTAGACATGAGAGCCAAATTTATTTGGTGAAATTTATTTAAGCCTAATCCCACTTTGTCTTTATTAGTGTATTATTAGTGTAGATCTTATCCCAAGCTACCAAGGAAAACCTGTTATGGTTTTCATTCCCATACCAAAGAAATTTCCTTTGGATTTGCTCTTTTTTTGGCATATAGAAGCTATAACCTTGAAAATAAACATGAAGAACATTAGTATACTCTAGATACATACTTGGACAAGGGTTGCCTACTTGCCTTAGCTGCTTGACTTAACAGAACATATTTCTAGCTAGCTAATTTCCTAATAATTTTATCGATTACATTGTTCCACATATTATTACACATATTACCATGGAACAAAGGCATGCCAAGATAGGTAGAAGGAAGATTTGAAATATTGCATCCCAAAATTTATACTATTTTGAGTTGTCTACAAATTGGAGTATTTAGAAAAAAAAATTGCTCTTCTTAAAATTAACCTTTTGAATAGTAACTTGTTCATAAAAATTTAGGATGGTTTTAAGTATTTTAGCTTCAGGGATATAGCAGAGAGTGGCTAAAATAGTGTCATCAATAAATTGTTGGTGGGTAACAACCCTAGACTTTGAGGATGGTTTGATGTCATATAGGAGGCCATGAGAGCAAGCATATTTGAGAGACCTACCAAGGGATTCAACCATGATGATGAAGATAAAAAGTGATAACGGGTCCCCTTTCCTTAGACCTCTCGAGATTTTAAAATACCATGCAACGTAGCCATTGAAAATAACATAAAACTAGAAATAAGTTAAAAATTCTTTAATTAAGATAATCCAATCCTCATGAAATCCAAATTTTCCAAGAACTACAAATACAAAATCCCAAGAGACTCTATCAAAGGTTTTGTTCATATCAAGTTTTAAGAATACTCTAGATTTTTTGCTCTTGGCCACTGAATGAATGAGTTCGTCAATTTTTATAATACCATTAGTAATATTTCAACCTTAGACAAAGCTTCCTTGATAGTGATTGCTAATGGTTTGGAAGGTTTCTTTTAATCTATTGGAAATGACCTTGGAAATGAGCTTGTATATGACTTTGCATAGACTGATAGGTCTAAAATTAGACATAGATTTACTGAAATGGGATTTTGTAATGAGATCTAGGAATGTGAAGTTAATGTCCCTGTGTAAGGATTTGGTTTACTAGAAATCATGAAAAACTTCAAAATTATCTTGGCCACCTATATCCCATAAATATTAAAAAATAGAGGGAAAAAAATAGGTCCAGGGGCTTTATTAGGGTGCATAGAAAATATTACCTCCTTAATTTCATCATTAGTGAATTTTTTGAGAAGGCCATAACTAAAATCCTAGGTTATCATTATTGTAATATTTTGTAGAAGGGAACTGTGATCTTGGGGTAAACACAGAGGGCAAGGCCCTAAAATGTTTTCAAAGTGTGAAACAACTTCAACCTTGATTTTATGAATGTTGGATGTAGATATCCCATAAATTTTGGTCAATTATTTGATTTTATTGTTACTTTTATGTTTGAGAATTGACACAAGAAAGTATTTGATGTTGGAGTCTCCTTTCTTCAACCACAATGCTTAGGATTTTTATCTCCAAAATTCCTCTTCTCTAGCTAGAATACTGTGATAATATAAAAGGAGTTATTTTTCTTTTTGTATTAGATTAGGTTCCAGGATCCCATTCTGAATATGGATTTCAAATATTTTCATCTAATCCATAATCCTTTGTTTCGATTGGAAAATATTAAAAAAAAATCCTTATTCTACAGCTTCAAATTGCCTTTGATGAAACATAGGTTTTTAACTATTTGAGTTATCGGTGGGATTGAAAAATAATTACTCCACCAGTATAAAATACAATTTCTAAGATCCTCATGTATAGCCACATTGATTCAAATATGAATGGTGTTTTGAAAGCCAAGTCCTGTCAGTCCCTTTCCATGACTAGCGGACTATGGTCAGATCTAATTTTTGGGAGTGAATGAAGAGTGGCATCACAAAAAAATTGGATTGCTTTCTTGGATAACAACAATCTATCAAACCTCAATTGGATGAGTTGACTGTCTATTCTCAGATTACTCCAAGTCTATTTTTTTCCTTTTAAATTATTGTCCATGTGTTCATTTTGCTCAACAAACTCAATAAGTTCTTTAAGACTTCTAGATGTGATGAGGTCTCCCCATTTTTTTTTTAGGGATATAGGAGACTTTTAAAGTCAATAGCAAGCATAAAGGGCTCACTTTGGAAATTATTTCCCATTTGGATTAATGTGCTCCATAATGCCTGATGATCCAATAGATTATTAGGAGCATAGATATTTTATAGGATTCACTAAACTTGGGTATATTTGTTGAAAAAATAATGTTGATTATCCATTCTGAAATAGATATGATTATATCTCTTTTTGGTGTCCCACATACATAGAAGACCACCAACCGAACCATGAGTTGTACTGTAGATAAAATCACTATTCTTCTAAAGGGATTTGGTGATTCTATCACTATTGTCCATATCAGTTTTGGTTTCTTGGAGTTATGTTGGGTTTAAGTTCTTTCCTCATGGACCTAATCAATATTTATTTGGATAGTCCATTGAGGCCTCTCGTGATCCATGAGAAGATATTAATCTATGGTTTCTTGAAGAATAATTTTCCCCCTTCCCTTGTTGTGGGTTGGAGGTGGTTTGGATCATTTTCCATCATCTTTCAGAAAATTAGAGATTGATTGATCAACAATAAATGAAAGGATAGTGGGTTGAGTGCCATTGGCTATGTCATTCTCAATTTTCTTACACCTTATCTCTTGATTGAATGGTCAACCTTTCTTTTTGTCACTACTAAAATTGAAAGTTGATTTCTTCTAATTTCTCATTACCTGTTTGGGGGAACTAGAAAGTTCCTCAATGAAAGGGGAATTGACAAGTTTCATAGGATGGTTTGGAATGTTTTTCTGAGGAGGATTATCATTGATGAGGTCCAAGAATCATTGTTTAGAGGAAGACGTGAGGGTCCTGATCTAGTGGGGGAGTGAGACTCAATAATGTTGAAGCCTAAAAATTCAATAGGATTAACAGTGCCTTCATAAATAGTAGTAGCTTCTAATATTTTGGGATTGAATTTACCTTCAATAGTAGTATTTAAATCATTATTTATTCTTTAACACTCTAAGAAAAGTGGGGAAAATTATGGACAACACTCAGAAGTTTGAATTTCATAAAGGCAAGAAACATTGTGGGATGGCATGCAAGATTCTTAGCAAGGTCAATAATCTCAATGGACTTTCAAACAGAGGTGATGAGTTTGATGATAAAATTTTATAGGATGTTGACAATGTGGATAGAGGTGTGGAAGTCATAGGTGTCAGGGGGGTCCCTCTATAGGCCCACCTTGGAACACCCATTATTGCTACTTTGTGGATAAAATATGGAATGGAATGGGTTTTACCATTCTCATCTCTCAAGACTTGATTCCTCTCACTATTTTTGGTAGAGAAGTCATCATTCCACTAGAAGTCATAGCACCTTTAATTTTCCAAGAGTCTCTCTCATTGGTAAAGAAGTTTGTAGGAGTGTGGTCTAACATTGATTCTATATGTAAGTGGATATTTTTAAAATGGTGGTCCATTGGAAACATGAATTTGATTGCCTACCCTAGAGGGTTCTTCATGATCAGGCTAAACAATTCTCAGGATACAAGTCACATTCTCATCGAAGGGCCCTGGTTCTTTGGACATAGAAGCCTACTTTTATGATGTTGGGGGGATAATATTTATCCATAGACCCAAAGTATAAATACAAAACCAATTTGGATCATATTACTTGCTTTACCAACCTAGTTCTGGCACACAAGAATCCTCAAAGGCATAGCTCAAAAAATTGGGAACCTGGTTGCTATTGATTTGGTGACTAAAGAAAGATCCCATATAACATATGCTTGCATATGCATCATAGCTAATTTGTATTGTAAGCTTCCCACATATATCAACCTTATTTTAGGATTGTATCATAAACATCAAGCTATCAAATATGATAATAACCCATTTTTTGTATTTAATGAAAGAAATAAGGTCATCCCAAAGTTCAATGTCCATTACTAACAAAATATTTAAATAAATATGGGTCTCAAGGAAATAATGTCCAATAAGTAGCCAGTCGATGCATTATGTTCAAAAAAAGAATAAATTTGATAAGGGAAAGTAACCTATTTCAATACCTCAGTCGGCTCCTCAGTCTGAGAATGCATCCATCTAGGTACATTCCTTATTTTCCAATCCTAATCCTTTCTTTGCTCAATTCTTGATTTTATGATCTAGTCCTTTTTAATTAGGATCATTAGTCATACAATAAGCATACCTAATTTTTCTTTCATGTATTTTTCCTTGAAATTTAGGATAGGAATATTATATGTCTTGATATGTTTTTTGTGAGCTTATTAACCTTATATTTGTAGGGTTGGTCATCCTCCATTTTGCTTTCATCCCTACTTTTTGGTTCTCAAGTCTCATTTCTTAGGTAGGTGAAACCCAATTGCCAAGAAGGGATGGTTTATTTTTCAAACCCATTCTTCTATGGGGAGAGTGGATTTGGGGTCATTCAATAGGTAGAGACCCTATTAATTATGAATCCCTTTAGAACCACTATAAACATTAAGGGGTTTATCAATTTAATGAGGATTGGATTAGATACCATTAGAACATTGTACTTATTGGTTTATTCAATTTGATTGGTTATCATCACCTCATGGCATTGGGAGCTTCAAATATATCTAGTTTTGGTGCAAATTTTCCTTTGTCAACTTTTTTAATATTCCCACAACATTAATGTATTGATAAATTAGATATTTAATCCTCTTTATCTTTTCTAGACTATTTTATCCTCCTTTATGTTTGGATATGATGGTTGTATCCATTTTTTAAATACCATGGGCAACGAATGATGATTCTAGTGAGGTGGTTGGCCTTAAGTAGTATTGTTGAGCCTTGGATTCCTATGAACTCATGACACACTTAACAAAATTTGGTGTTGCTTTTATATCCTCAATAGTTCACCACCATCATGAAGTAAACTCTTGAATTTGTCATGTGTCTCCCAAATTTCAATTTCCATTGCATAAGCCACCTAATATATTGATAGAGGGAATCATGTTATTCCATTTTTCCTTTTGTGGAGACATAATTATTCCATTGAGTATGTAGTTGATACTACTAAAAGTTCCATCCTTGTTAGCACTCAATCCCTTGGCATTAAAAAACTTCCCAATTTTCCTTCCCAAAGTTTTATTCTATATGTATTATGGAACTCCAAAAAGACACACAAGGGTGTTATACCCAAGTGTGTTCATTCTATGGCCATCCATACTTGGGAAAGAGAGCACTACCACTAACTTATTGTTGTGACTATGATTTTGAGTGTAGTGTTTTATCCTTGGTGGGAGATTCAGGTTCATCAAGGGATTTACAGATTTCCTAATCTAATTCAATGTATAAAATTTGATAAAATACTAGGTTATAGTCTAACTTAGAAACTAATGCATGAGGATTTTTATGAAATGCAATATGAAGACAACAATACAAGAAGACAATTTTATCCTAGACATAATTTTAACATTTTAACGAGTGTTATCTATGCTATGAAAATGATTTTTTTTTATTGTAAAGGATGCATAATACAATTTTTTCTAGATACAACTACTATATGTAATTCTAGTTTGAATACCTAAAAAATAAATAAATAAATATACGAGAGTTCCTTTTTATTTTTTATTTTTTGCATTTCTTCTTATATAGATACTAAAAGAAAAATAGCAAATATAAATAGATAGAAAGTCTATACTATAATATCAAAATTGGATGACTAGGGGTACCTACCTATTTAATTGTTTGGAATGAATACATTATCTTGATTCAAATCTAATTTTTGTGCGAATATATCCCCAAGAAATCCTACAATTGGCAAATTTTCTGATACCTACAAAATATATAGAAAAAAGAGATTATAATTTATTGACTTGCTAAAAAATAAGAAGATTTTTTCTTCTTGATTGGCATAGTCAAGCCCATTGTTTATACAAATATTGAGATCACCTTACCTTAGATGTGGATGATAAGTGTTTTATGGAGAGTATACTATTTGGAAGTATTCTAACTGGTAGATTTATTATTATGATAGGACTAAGTTGATTAAAGATGGATCAAAAGATAGAGATTACTTATTGTAGGTGCAATTTTACATTACTTCACCCACTTCCTTTTTGCAATATGATGCCTTTTAGAGTTCACCAAGTTTTGGGAACATTAATGGATGGTTGGAAGAAGGAAGAAATGGTAGGATTAATGGGTGGCTACAAGCAGTAGGTGGATGAAAATTTTTTCAAAGAAGCAATGCAGATAATGAAAAGGGTAGATGATTCACTCTTTGCTTTGGGTGAAACTATCTAAAGGATCCACCCACTTGATGGATAGACATTTCAACCAACCAGAAATGGTAGAGATATCATAAACCCCACCCAAAAGAAGGATGGAGGCTCCCACCCATTATTGAGCAGAAATTTCAAGCACAAATTGGATAAAATTTTGAGCAAACGATCGCCCTCCTTATTTATGACTTTACAGGAGAAAAAACAAGACAAATAATGTACTTGCCCAACATACAAACTCCTACAATCACCTAAAATTCAAAAAAAATGAGTACTCATTATTGTAGCCGATCAGTACCAGATATTTTTATGCAAAAGTGATAAATTTGAAACGTGTTGCTTGGTATGAAACTAAATGGTGCGGGAAGCAGGATCATTTTTTATATTGAATCGCTTTTTGATTATAAGGTAGAAAACCCACAATAGACTTAATTTATATATTTGTTCGATGATGCCTTATTATCATATTTGGATTGCATTTAAATACCTAGTCTAATAGTTGTAAGAGTGAAGGGTTGTGAACCTAAAATATAATTAATAAATAATATAAGTATTACGGTATGTTAGGAGGGTCCTAACATGCCACCCCCCTTAAAGGAGCTTTGTCAACAAAGCTATAAATTTGGAAATTGTTGTTGGATATCTTGAAAATTTTCCCACGTTGTGTCTTCTAAAGGTAGACCTTTCCAATGGATTAAAATTTTTGTGATATTGCGAGTACGAAGGTGACGAGAGCGGCGATCTAAGATAGCTTCTGGCTTGATTAGAAGTACTCCATCATCAAAGAGTTCAGGGAGAGTGGTTTGTGTCATGATATGGGCTCCAACTATGAGCTTAAGGCAAGATACATGAAATACAGGGTGAAGTTTGGAAGAGGGAGGAAGCTCTAGTTTGTAAGCAATGGTCCCAAGATGTTGTAGAACTTTATATGGCCCGTAAAATTTGGGTGCTAACTTTTGAGAACCTTTTTGTTTAAGAGAGGATTGATGGTAAGGTTGGAGACGTAAGAAAACCATATCACCCTCATGGAAACTACGTTCGCTTCTATGTTGATCGGCTTGCTGCTTCATGCAATGTTGGGTGGTGTGTAGGTTCTCTTTTAGGATCCGTAGTATGTCATATCTATTAGCAAGTTTCGTTTCCACCACATGGACTTTTGTAGTCCCTAGAATATAGGAAGTGAGGGATGGTGGTGTTTGACCATATAGTGCTTCATAAGGAGTCATTTTGATGGTCGTATGGTATGAAGTGTTATACCACCATTTCGCTAGTGAAAGCCACTTTACCCAATGCAGTGGTTGAGTGGAAAAAAAACATCGAAGGTGTGTTTCCAAACATTTATTTACAACTTCTGTTTGGCCATCGGTTTGAGGATGGTAAGCGAAGCTCATACGAAGTTGAGTACCTTGTAATTTGAACAATTCCTTCCAAAAGGTTCTAGTGAAATTTGGGTCGTGATCACTAACAATTGTGGAGGGCATACCATGTAATTTAAATATGTTATCTAGGAAGAGGTGGGCTATAGTGCTAGTGGTATAAGGATGAGCTATGGAACAAAAATGGGCATATTTAGATAAACATTCAATGACTACGAAAATGGTTGTTTTTCCTCCTAATTTTGGTAATCCTTCAATAAAGTCCATAGAAACATCTACCCGTGTTTTGGTGGGTATAGGACGAGGTTGAAGTAATCCTGGAATAGCGGGGGTCTCCCCCTTTTGTCTTTGGCAAACTTCACATTCTTTTACGAAGTTTTTGATGTAATTTTTCATTCCTACCCAATAGAAGAAGGTAGTGGCTCTTTTATAGGTTTTTAAAAACCCTGAGTGGCCTGCAGTAGGTGAGGTATGTAACTCATGAATAATTTTTTCATGATAATTTGAATTCGGGGTGAGGACCATCCTCCCTTTGTATCTTAATATATTGTCCTTCCAAGTGTAAGGAGGTTTGCTAATAGGATTATGTTGAAGTTGTTGAATTAAGGCATGGATAGTAGGATCATTTATCCATTCTTCATGCACCTCATCTACCCATTTAGGAATAAGGGAGGAAAGAGCATGGACTTGAGGAATATCTTCAAATTTTCTAGAAAGTGCATTGGCTGCCATGTTGTCCTTTCCTTTTTTATATGTAATTTCATAATCATGGCCAAGAAGTTTAGTAACCCATTTTTTTTGTTCCAGGGTATTAGTCCTTTGTTCCAAAAATTACTTCAAGCTATGATGGTCAGTGCGTATAATGAAATGTTGGCCAATAAGGTAAGGCCTCCAATGTTGAATAGCATGGACAATCACCAACATCTCTTTTTCATACGTAGAGCAAGCTAAATTCTTAGGAGAAAATGCTTTGCTTATAAAAGCTAGAGGCCTTTCATCCTGCATGAGTACGGCTCCCATTCCTATTCTCGAAGCATCACTTTCAATGATGAATGGTTTAGAAAAGTTGGGCATGGCTAGAACAGGGGTGGTACACATTGCAATTTTCAAGGTGATAAAGGCCTCATCCGCTTTAGACGACCATTTGAAAGCATTTTTATTAAGTAATGTTGTTAGAGGAGCAACGATTTTACCATAATTTTGGACAAATTTTCTATAATATCCCGTTAGTCCAAGAAACCCACGTAGAGCTTTTAAGGTTTTTGTAATAGGACAATTTTTCACCTCCTCGATTTTGGAAGGATCTACCATAACTCATTCCTTTGATACAATATGCCCTAAGTATTCAATTTCTTGTTTTCCAAAGGAACACTTTGATATTTTTGCATAAAGTTGATTTTCCTTCAAGATTTGGAATGCTTGTCTAATATGGTCCAAATGTTCTTCCCATGTTTTGCTATAAATCAAAATGTCATCAAAGAAAACTAATATAAATTTATGAATAAAAGGGTGAAATACCTTATTCATTAGACTTTGAAAGGTAGGAGTGTTGGTCAGGACAAATGGCATCACCAAGAATTCGTAGTGCCCTTCATGAGTGCGAAAGGCCGTCTTAGGAATGTCCTTTTCATTGAATCGTATTTGGTGGTAGCCTGACCATAAGTCTAACTTGGAAAAATAAGCTGCCCCATGGAGTTCATCTAATAGCTCATCTATGACCGAAATAGGAAATTTATCTTTGATGGTCATTTTATTAAGCACTCAAAAATTGACACATAAATGCCACGAGCCATCCTTTTTTATAAGTAAAATAATTGGAGAGGAGTAAGGGCTTTTGCTAGGTCTAATGAATCTTGCTTTAATAAGATCTTGTACTAATTTCTCTATTTTTGTCTTTTGGAGGTATGGATAACGATAAGGTCTAATATTAGGAGGTTGATGCCCTAGAAATAGTGGAATAGTGTGATCGTGACTTCGTTGTGGAGGTAGTCCTTTTGGTTCATTGAATATCACCTTATGGTGGTCTAAAATATTTTGTAACTCTGATGTCTCATATTCTTTGTGACTAGGTTGAATTGAAAATAATTGGGCGACCATTCCTTTGTTTCATTTTCAGATAATTTTCTCCATTCGATGCGAGCTGACGATTTGGGAAGGTCCTGATTTTAGGCATTGGATAATATAGGTTTGGTTCTTTGCTATGAATTTCATCCATAGTTCATCAAATTCCCATTGGACTATGCCCACGGTTCATAACCATTGTACGCCTAGTACAATATCACACCCACCTAGAGGTAGGACGTACATGTCACCTTTCATGTTATAAACCCCCATAGTTAGTTTTATATTTTTGCATTTTCCTTTGCATGCAATTTTTTTGTCATTTCCAATCATCACTTCAAAGTTATTGCAAGGGTATATAAAATAATTTGCTTGTTTAGCCACCTTTGGATCAATAAAATTGTGCATGCTACCAAAATCTAGGAGCACGATAAGGCTTTGTTTCTTAAAATACCCTTTTACTCACATTGTTTGAGGGGCAAAAAATTTGGCAAGGGCGTTGAAGGAAACTTTTGGTGCATTTTCTTTGTCACTTTCAAGTGTGTTGGATAATACCTCTACTTCAATTTTAGGTTCCTCTTCAGTAGAATTCCCTTCCTCTGTGGCATCTAGAATATATAATTTCCATGAGGCACATTTATGATTTCTGTCAAATTTCTCATCGCAATGGTAGCAAAGACCCTTAGCTTGTCTTTCCTTCATTTCCTCGAAACTCAGATGCTTAATTGGTAGAGCGGGATTAATTTTGGGGGTTTTATAGGAGTTTTGGGTTCATCCATTTTGCATTAGTTTGGGGTTGGTATAAGTGTTTGATGGTTTCCCCCAAGTTGATTTTGTGAACCGATTCCATGCCTTGATTTTGTCCTCCGCTAATTTTGCCAAGTCGATGGTCTCTAACATGTTTGTAGGGTTATACATTTGCACCTCTATTCAAATTTCTTCTTTTAATCCACTGACAAAACATTCTTGAAAGAAGGTAGCATCTAATACGGATGTTTGATTATCTAGCCTTTCAAATTTTTCTTGGTATTCACTTATCGAAGTGGTTTGGCATAATTTAGTGAGGGCCCCTATAAAGCTTTGAAACTTGCTGGGCCAAATCGCACTAATAGATTCTATGTAAAGGTTGACCACGTCAGAGTGCCGTTAGTTTTCTTGAACCATTAGTACCATTGGATGGCATCATTTTCCAAGTGGAAGGAGGCGATATGCACTTTTTGCATTTTTGAAATTTGATTTAGTGAGAAATATTGATCTGCTCAGTAGATCCAGTTTGTAGGGTATCCTCCTTAAAATTTTGGGAAGTCTAATTTGGTCATCCATGGTACAATGTAAGTTTGTGGACCTCCTAATATTGCTCAGTTTGATGACCTGTGGTTGGGTGAATTTGCATGTTTTGTTGCCTGATTTTGACTGATGGCATCAAGTTTAACATCCATTGCAAATATTTTCTTGAAGAGTTCTCGTGTTACGGGTATTCTCCTCTCTTTCCTATTGAACTTCTTTAGCGAGCCTTTCATGTTTCTCATGAATGAAATCCACTGATCATCGTCCTTCAGCCATTGTGGTTGGTGTAGGTAATGATCAATATGACTTGGTACAGGTGAGCAAAAAATAAAAAATAAAAAATTAATTTTAATTTTTTTCCTTTGCGTTTCGGACGTTGAAAACCTTGATGTTGCATTGAATATTTTAGCTTTTTCAAAATAGCCATTGGTCACCACGCGAAAGGTCGAGCAATTTGGGTGTAAGACAACTTAATTCATACCTTAGGAGAAGGTTTAATTTTTTGCGAGGATTTTGACACGGATCCGTGAAGCATGACTGTTGTTTGCGTCCTCACGAATGTGGACTGGCTGAAATGTGCGGTGGGAAAAAAATTTAATTGTGAATTTGCTCCTTGATCTAGCTCTGATCCAGATGGTATGAAACTAAATGGTGCGGGAAGCAGGATCATTTTTTATATTGAATCACTTTTTTATTGTAAGGTAGAAAACCCACAATAGACTTAATTTATATATTTGTTCGATGATGCCTTATTATCATATTTGGATTGCATTTAAATACCTAGTCTAATAGTTGTAAGAGTGAAGGGTTGTGACCTTAAAATATAATTAATAAATAATATAAGTATTAAGGTATGTTAGGAGGGTCATAACAGCTGCTCCCAAGGTGATTAATTCCAATCATTCATCACCTAACCAAAGGGCTATCAACTGTATGGAGGGGTGAGGTAGATAAGAATTAATAATTTGGGCAAACATATTAGTATCTCCAAGGTATCAAATCAACATGAATGCATCTACCTCCTTCTAGAAGATTGCCATCATCCTAAGGAGCAGTGTACTATTTGATCGCTTGTCTTCCAAGCGTTGTCTTCCCACCTATCACCATTAATGTTTAAATTTTGAATTTAATGTAAAATGCCTATAAATAGTGGAATGCTGGTCATTTAAAAGGGTGTCTCTATAGCCATTACAATCCATATGTAAGGTTTTCACCACTATGTAAATATAGACTTATCACTGTTTAGTTCCTAACTTTCCCTTCATATATTTGCATTGAATGTATGAATGTTTATTTCTTATTTGGTTAGTTAAGTGGTTTCATATAATTTTACAATCTGGATATTGTGGAATTCACTTAGTGGATCTAGAATTTTCATTCATAATATGGGTTGAGGGTTTATTTATATTAAATTTGATAGGATAGGAGCACTCTAATTTTGCATCCTTGATTTCATGCACCCATTTTTTGGTTTTGGAATTCACTCTCCATATTCCACTCCAAAGAGTTATTTAAGGAATATTTGGTTAATATGTTAGGTTTTAGGTTTGTATTTCTACTCATGGTGCAATTACTGCATGTGTCTTGATGTAGCTATACCCATCCTTGTGAGTTTTGGCTATGGATATTTTTCATCCTCTTTCCCCTATTTTCCCCCTTTTTCCTTATTGCAGTTTTAATAGCTAAAACTAGCATAAAGGAACCAACCTTCTATAGGAATTCACTACCTTGCCCTATTCCAGTGGTCGTTCTATGTTGGCATTGGTCCATCCATGCCCTTTGTGCAGTGTAAGATTCTCAACCGATAGTTTTTGGTGACTCTATTAGGGAACTCATTGATTTTCCATGTTTTAGGAAGTTAGAGTTTGGTGATACTTTGATTTACCCATATTAGCTTGAAATAACCTAGTGACTCCAAATGTGTAGTATTTCTAGATCATGAGATCAGTCTCCTTGTGTTGAAATAGCCAAACATCCCAAAGGACTCAATGTTTGATGAATAACTTTTATCTTACTAGCAATGATAGTATGTTCATCTGGTGACTCTAAATCTAAATATGATATAAGAATTGGGATTTTTTAAGACTGATACCAATATGGCTTAGTCATGTTACCCCTAGTGGGATGACCCCAGTCCATTGAACCTCCAATGCTAGCATGAAATTCCCAAGGGTACCCTAAAAACCTTGTCCAAATATAATGGCACCATGGGAATTACTCAAGAGCATCTTGAATATGTTGTTGCACTAGCACCCCTCCATGGTATAACCCATGAAGATGTCATGATTAGGCTTCTGATCTTATCTCTAGAAGGGAGGGCATTGTTATGGTACCAATCCCTGGGTGGAAGACCATCTACTCATGGGTGTATTTGGTGGGAGCTCTTATCAACATATTTGATGGCTCCATGGATCCCTTCCAACTCTTGATGCACCTTTCATTCATCAAGAAGGAACATTTCAAATCAATAATATATTTTAACATTATATTTGAAAGGAGTTGGAAAAGGACCCCTCTTGAATACCAGCCATCCCCCACCCAAGCTCATTTGTACTATGTTCAAGCTCTTAGCTCAAACATCAACCTCCTCTTGTATCAATATAGGGAAAGTAAATTCCTTTAAATATTTTAGAAGGCCATATGGATAGAGCGACTCCTAATTTAACCAGGAAATACATCTTTAGAGAAATTTAGCCTCCCATCACCTTTGTCAACCATCACAGTTTCCTTCCCAACTGTACAATATCCACCATGGATGCCATCTCAAGTTGTGCAAGAATGAGTGCTAAAGTTCTACAAAACACAAAGGGTAGATTTATTCTTGAGCCCATATAGGAGAGATAAAAGTACCAGTCCTACAAAAGACAATCTTAATGCTCACACCTTCTCCCAAAAAGTAGAGGACCTGGAAAAAATCAAGGATTCCAATTACAAATAGGGAGTGGTTTTGTATCGTTTTTATATCAAGGAACACAAAAATCAAGGGCCAAGTCATATTCATGATGAATTAGCCACTCAACATATAGGTCCCAAGGAAGTCCCATATTAATGTGATCTATAGGAAGAAATGCACAAGGATGATGGAGGCATGTGAAGCTAGGATTTCACAAAAGGTGGATCCCAAGGAGTGGTGATATTGGAGCTTGTTGCCACATGAACTAGTACCATAATAAGGCTTCCACATGGAAAAATTCACTACCACACTAATAATTGATTACATAAGTACTAGTATGCATGATAATTTCCCAAGTTGCAAGTACATTGCAACTTGGAAAAATGATTAGCAGTGTTAATTGGACTACATAAGGTATTTCAAGTTCAATATTATATGGTTTGGTTATTTTAGGTTCGTTGGATAAGCTCCAAAGTGAATCAATGGTTGTGGTGTGCCACTCACACGACAATTTTATGTACATAAATTGACTACTAAATAAAGTGCATAAGGCACATGACGGAATGACATCATCTTGTCCTATGGTGACTAAGGATGGACTATTAAAGTGCTTCATTTAAATACACTCAAGTTCCCTATGTTTTCTCTTTATTTGTTGTTGTGACCCCATGCCCAATGGATAAAAGGCTTATGATTCAGGCACCTCTTCACACAATTCAAGAAAATATATCTGTTATATTTTTTAAAGTAGTGCCCACTCCTCGAATGCTAGGAAAATTGGCCTATAAAAGAACCCCAAAGGATAGAAGCAACATGAGTTAAGTAACCTAAAGCTAAGAATGGTGCTGTAATTGAGGATTCCCTATAAGAGTGGATATGAGAAAATAATGTTTTTACATGATTACGTTAAAAAGGGGTGTTGCATTAAAAATAGAAAATACCCTTTGGCATTTTGTCTATTCTTGAATCCATCATGGTCCTTTATAGGGTACGTTAACAATAATATGGTCTATGGGGGTGTCCCATGGATTGCCTTCCCTTTTGTTTCTTTTATTTATGTGCATCCTTTACTTCCTTACCTTTTCTCTTTTCTTTTCTACTACTAACCTACGAGGTTAGTGATAGTCATCCTCTTGCTTCTACTACTTCCTATGTTTTCCTCCCTCCCATATTCCCCTCTTGTTCTCCTTTCTTGGTTTTTCTTATTGTTTTCGCTTACCATATCCTTTATTTTATCCTCTTCCACATTCTACCTCATTTTCCATTCACTCTTTGCTTTGGGTAAAACTATCCAAAAGACCTATCCACTAGCTAGATGGATATTTTAACCAGCCAATAAGGGTGGATATATCATAAAACCCCACCCATAGAAAGGATTAAGACTCCCACCCATTCTTGGGTGGAACTTTCAAGCGTAAATTGGGAGGAACTTCAAGAAAATGACCACCCTCCTTTCTAAAAACTCTATGGGTAAAAAAAAATATAATATGCTTGCCTAGCATGCAAACTCCCACCATCACCTAAAATTCAAATAGGAGTACTCATTGTTGTATTTGATCAATACTAGGTGTTTGTATGTAGAAGTGATTGATCCCAAGGTGATTAATTCCAATAATTCATCACCTAATGAAAGGACTATCAGCTAGATGGATGGGTAAGGTAGATAATAATTAATTATTTGTGCAGAGATGTAAATAGCTCAAAGGGCTTAGATCAATCTTGATATACCTACCTCCTTCTATAATATCACCATCATCCCAAGGAGTAATGTACTAGTTGATCACTTGTCTTCTCCAAGCGTTGTCTTCCCACCTAATGCCATTAATGTTTGAATTTTGAATTTAATGTAAAATACCTATAAATAGTGGAATGCTGGTCATTCCCAAGGATGGATCTTTAGCCATTACAATTCATATGTAATATTTTCATCATTGTCTAAATATAAACATATCACTGTTTGGTCCTTAACTTTCCCTTCATATATTTGCATTGAATGTATGAATATTTATTTTTATTTTTGTCAATTAAGTGGTTTCATATAATTCTACAATATAAATTTTGTGGGATTCACTTAGTGGTTCTAAAATTTGCATTCATAAAATAGGTTGAGGGTTCTGTTAAAGCTGGTAGGATGGGAGTGCTCTAATTTTACATCCTAGATTTCATGCATCCATTCATTGGTGCTGGAATTTTCTCTCCACATTCTACTCTAAAGAATTTATTGAAGGTGCAATTGGCTAATCTATTAGGTGTTAGATTTGTGTTTCCACCCACGATACAATGTCCACATGTGTCTTGATGCGGCTATACCCATCCTTATGAGTTCTGGCTACAACTATTTTTTATCCTCTTTTCCTCCTTTTCCTCTTTTTTCTTTTTTGTGGAATAGGTAGCTAGAACCACCATAAAGGAACTTACCTTATCTATAGATCGATCATCTTAACCTATATTGGTGGTCATTCGATGTTGGCATTGGTCTATCTCCATCCTCCACATGGTGCTAGATTCCCGACCAACACTTAGTCTATGAAAATAATGCATAGGGATGAGTTTTTATTAGACTAGATGTTGGGATAACTAGGAATATAATGCATCTAAAATGTATGGCAATTACGCTACTTGTAATATTTATAGCTAGTTTATTCACTTTTAATATTGGAAATAGATAATGAAGTTTATTCTAGTGAAATGAGGGCATGACCATGTTATGTGAATATGCCACCTAAAATTAATCTAGCTAGAAAATTTCCTCAATCCATTAGTGGTATGATGAATCTAACCATGGGGTATATATGGATGTCTTTTATTGGTGTAGTAGGGTTTGGTAGTTATTTTTCTCCTATAAAATATTTTGATGATTCCTATGGGCCAAAATAGGAAAACTTTTGATAGATAAAATGGTGGTGAAATATAAAAATAGAGGATATAAGAATGCATGCTATTAATTTATATTATAATAAAAATACTAATAGTAATTGAAATAAAATTATAACATATCACAAAATAATGTCACCAATTTTGATTACAAGGTGCCCCATTTCCCTCATTTGAATCCAAATCATTTATTATTCCACAAAAATTATTTGGTAACACTTCATTATACTACACTTTAGTTTCAATTTTAGCAAAATTTTGTTACTAAGAATGTTCTCCCTTGAATGCTATCCCAAGGGGCCAATTTATTAAAATTGGCCCTCCTAGGGTTTCCTAAGTGGTAGGAGTGAGGTTGCTGGCATGAAAGGTTGATTAGCTATTGATTAAAGTTTGCAATTAGCTACTCTTTCATATTGAGTTTTCTTTGGGGTGAGTAGGAAAAGGGGAAGGAAATCCATTACCTTCCTTCCCTATCTATTGATCACCTCTACCTATAGAAAGGAATTTAGGCAATATTTATTTCTTGGCAAGCCACTACATGCATAATTTTTTACTTTCATTTTATGGGTGTGAATATTCCTCCTAAATGAATACACCAATGAGCATATTTGCAATTAGCCATATTTACAATCTGACCATGAGAAGTCAAATTTAGAAGAGGATAGAGGAATTTGATTTGTACTCAAATATGTTAATCTAAAAGCATATTCAATCCCTAGCAAATTTACTCTGAAGTAGATTTTCCACTACTATATTTTATCTATAATTATTAGGATAGGCTTAATTGTTATTGTTAAGTTACTCTTTTTGTTAGTTTTCTTTGAATATTGGTGTAAAATAGGTGATCCAATTTTAGGTATCTACATTTACCCCCTTTTTATGCATTTTAAAATTTAATAAATGCATAAAAAATAGCTATAAATGTCTATGATTTTCAAATAATCATGATTATTGGGATTCAATTAAGCAATGCAAGGTAGAACGTATCAAGAAATTATTTGTAGGAGAAGCAAAATTTTTCCAAGCTTTTATTGGATAATTTTCTTGTTATGGCTTATGAAAGGTTTAAATTGGTTCTTACCCTTAGCATGGATGTCCCTCAAGTTTCTTAGGGATAATAGGGGTCACAAAGGAACTCAAATAGGCTATATGAGAAATAACCAAAGAAACAATGACCTAATTTATGGTAATATAGGGTAAAAGTTATTTTCATCATGCAAGAGAGAGAGAGAAAGTGCTCTAGAGAAAAATATATGGTTTGTAGAATGGATCAACATAGATGTCTAATCCATATATTAGATAAAGTACAAGGTGGAATAGGTCTAGGTGGGGCCCCAACATAGGTATTGACTTTTTTATCTACTATCTTTTTCATTTTTTGTCTTTTTATGTTTGACATGTTGCAATTGGCATATTTTTACCATGGGCATGAATACATTGTCTCAAATAGGAAGGTGGCATATTCATGATTCTCATGGGGTTGATAGATTTGTATTTTTTTAATGAATTCACTATATAGGGAATTTTATTTTTAGTTAGCATCGCTACTTGATAAATTTGATTTTAGTTGGCAAATTAGTTAAATATTTTAAAAGTTGATTTATATTTATGGAAAAATCTAACTTTTGATGTGTATTTTTCTTAGGTGTAGGTTTTATATATTCTAGACTTTCAACAACACTTTCTTCACACTTTATGATCTATAGTTATAGTAATGATACCAGTAGACCAAGATATTTTGGATGCAATCGATCTAGTGCATCTAGTGATGGTGCCCACTGTTGAGCTAGATTATGCTCTCTTGATTGCTCTTGTAGAGAGGTCACATTTGGAATTTGGTAAATTTTTTATCAATGAGGGATATGATAGTAACCTTGGAGGATTTATAGAGGATCATTCAAGTACCTTTTCAAGGTTTCAATATATAGATGAGTTGTAATCGAGCTCAAGCTATCTTAATATTGACCCAAGGTCAACGTTTTGAGCTAAGGCACTATGTAATTGACATTAATACCATGTTTTAGTCAGGACTATTGAATAAGTTGATAATGTTATTATGCACTATGGTTTTAGGTTTTCCTGTGGGAGATACCAACAAGAGATTTTTGCATTGGGGATTATTTGAGATCATTGCTTAAATGAGGGATGCGTAGGTACAATTCACATGAGGAGCATTTATCTTATATATACTATACAAAATTATTAATATTATCACTTATAAGAAGGAGAAGAGCCTAGTTTGTTGCAAATTCCTATATATATGGGCATGGGAGCATATAACTATCAATCGATTAGTTGGATTACCTATGGTTCTAATGGATCCAAATTTATCAACTAATTTTAGATGGTATCACTCACATGATATACATAGGAGAGCACTCAAAGGCATGAGTATGGTATTTTGGAGAGTCATTTATGGCCTCTAACTAGACCAGATAGTGTGGTTCCCCTAGAGAGATCACACAAGATGGGCTAAGTATGGGTACAAGCTAACTAGGGTATGAAGGATCAAGTGGTTGTAGGGACTGCATAGGTAGTTTGAAATCTATCATATAGATGGAGTTTAGAGGTATTTCAACCTAGTTCAAAGGATCCCTATAATAGGAAAATATTTGTTCTAGTGAGTCACTTAGGAGAGATAGAGAGGCTCTGGTGATATTTCAAATATCAAGGGTTTTATTAAGTAGGATAAGGATCATCCTCTCATTAAAAATCCTAGATTAGATGACACAAGGGTTTTTCTAGGGTATCTTTAGTAGTACTACTATATTTTACCTACACAAGTTACATCGATCATGAGGTATCCATGAATGGGCCCTAGGTTGAGTTGGATGGATCATAATCAAGTCTAGATAGAATATGAGCATTGCAACATAGACATAGATATGGATTAGTGCTATATCAATCATTTATTGTGCCAAATATAGCTACAAATAATGATACAAGATAGGTACTAGTAGGTTTATGGAGGAGGCATTCTAGCTAGAGAGGGAGGTCATGATGAGGAGGATGGATTTTTTGTAGATATAGCTAGATTAGGCATGAGCAACCCAAGAAACAACTCTCCTAGATAGGAATTGAGCCTGAATAGAGAAATATTAGGCCTAGGAATAGAGGGATTAGTTGAGTAATAATTTGGATGATGTCATAGCTAGATTTGATATAACTAGGGTTAGGATTAGTGACATATATATCAGAGAATTATTTGAGTAGATAACTAGGCTTTAGTATTAGTTTACTATTGAAGTGTACATGAGCATGCAGTATAGGTATGCTTATTATGCAACCATTCCTCTTGATTAGAGTCAAATATCTCCTCCAAGGACTCAATCTAGGATGAAATCTATGACTTATCCATCACAAAAATCTATACAGTTTCCTCCTCAACCTGTTGAGGGTTTATCATAGAATTAGGTTTAGGTTACATTATTTTTGTTATTTGCAAGTGTCATGAGAGTATCAAATTTTTATTATATGCCTCAAATATTTGATAGGATTGAGTGTTCCAATTTTGGTCGATTATTGTACACTAGGTCAATTTTGAAGAAATCATAATATATCAATTTATTTATTTCTTTGAGATTGTGTTCTTTCAATATTAAGTTGATCTCATGTAAAAATTTGTGTAATTTTTATGATTAAAAAATATATGACATGATATATGGGTGATGTTATATGATTAATATTGTGTCTAGATAGGTAGGAATATGATTTTAGGGTTGATTTAAAATTTTTACTAAATTAATCTTGTTTAGCAAAAAATCTTTATATTAAGAGTCTGATAGGAAATTGATATAATTTGATAAGCAAATTACTATCAATTTATGGTTTACAAAAATATCACTATGATATGATCAATGTTAGATGACGAATATTTTTAGGAATAATTTGAAGGATACTTGATATGTGAAACTAGTTTTTAGAGTAGTTAGTGTATTCATGTGAACATGACAATTGATTCAAAATAAATTTGTCAAAATTGAAAGAAAATTTAATTTTTGAACTGCAAGGTAGGATTCATTTTAAATAGTGCTAAAGGATATTCTCAATATGATTTGTTAGGATTTATAGGAAAAGGAAATATTTTTCTCAAATTTATTTTATTTCCAAAAAGGAAAGATTAAAAACCAACATCCTATCATCATCTTGAAAATAAGAGGTTGGTAAGAGACTAATTGTTGTATATTATACATATCAATTTGGAAGTCTAATTGAATAGAACTTTAAAAATTGATTTATTTATCTCATAAATAGACCCTCTATGGTGGCATATTAGCATAATGCATGTACAAGTACATATGCAACTATGAATGATAGATTTTTTAGGTAATCTATGCCATAGGATAGTTTATATCCTATAAAATGTTTTGTTTACTACTAAGTGATGATTCTTTTAGCCCTATTAATAGAAAAAAAACTAAGGCAATTGTTGCTTTTTATAGGAAATTAATGTTTTTTTATATTCAACCAATCAATGTCATGATATGGTACAATACATGCAAATAGTTAATGTCCATATGATACATGTTATGCTATTTTTTCTTTCTTTGATAGCCTATGTTCATATGATATGGTACACTTCATTTTCACTAGATTTGGATAGTTTATATCCTTATTTATAGACTTTTAATGCCTCTAATTTTAAGGTTCATTTAGATGATTAGTGATGAGATAAGATGTTAATAAGAGATCTTGCCATTGGAAATATTAATGTCATAGGATTTTTATCATTTATCATGTTTTTAAAATATTTAAATATGTCAAATCATCCTCTCAAATGAGTTTTTTAGAGGTGGTGAGGTTCATTTGTGATAATATTGATCAATTGAGAATTTTATTAGGGCTTATAAGAAAATGAGATATGGAAAATATATCTCCAAGAAGGCGCTAATAAGAGGGATACAAATAAAATATGTCTAAGGCTAATGATTTTTTTATAAAATTTTATAGCTATGCATCCCTGCAACTTAGGGATTAACATCATTTGGCAAGTGTGGTATAGTTGCTTGATTTGAAGTAATTTATTGTTATTTTGTTATTTTATGCACATATAAATAAATTTATAGAGCAAAAAACTATTGTACGTATGCAAAGGTGAAAACCAATGTGCATTTTGTTGATTTCTCACTAGCATTTAGGATCCAAATTCTATAATAATTTATATAGATTGGATTATTTGTTGCATACTAGTAATTGTGTGTCTAATTTTCACCTATGGAAACTCCTTTTATGAACATAATAAGGTTGTGCTAACTTGGAAACATGTTATTATCACAAAAAGAGTGCATGGAGAAGATTGGATGATTTAGTTCATGATTTTGTTTACCCACAATAGCCTAACAAATAACACCCTATATGTGCTAATATTTTGTTAAATCTTGTTGTATGGGATAAATACAATGAAGTAAATCGATATGTGATGTTATGTCATATGAAAATACAACAAACAGATCATGCTAGATGAAAGAAATAGAATATGTAAAGTACATACATGATCCTAAAAGTAGGGATTTTCTAGCATTAGAGACCTAGTGTCAATACAATGCATGTAAATGCTATCCTAGCTAGTGATCATCATTGACTAATCACAAGATCCCTTGATTTATTTATGCACACACAATCAATGCATAATTGTAAGCATATAGTCATGACAGTAATGATCGGATGATATATAATATATGAGTACTGTCTCACTGCTTTTGAGTGAAAAAGGAGAAGCATAATTATTCCCCATAGAATATTTTTGGAGCCATGAAAGATATTTAAAAAAAAAATTGTTCTATACTTCCTCAAAAGCTATGAGCTTATACCTTTTTGGGAAAGGAAGATGATGAGATGGTAACTCTATGTCACTATTATATCAAACATGAAATTTCCTTCATCACTTCATCCTTGAAAAGGCTATGATATGCAACATACATCCCTAATATAGTATAAATAAGGTAATAGCTACATCCTTATAGAGTAGAGTAAATAGTGAGTTAATACATGTAGTCTATGCATACGTGTGATCATATAATTATGCAAATTCAAACAAGAATGCATCATGTATATGAAATTAATGATGATTAGAAATATTTAGGGCTAATCCATGTTATATTTATGTCAGAGAATTTGATGATATAAGGGTTGTTAGCAATTATGCTTCATTTATATTGCCTTTATTTAGAAATACAAGGTGGTTATATGATAATTTTGATAAATATTTATACCAGGATAGGATTTTTGTTTTAATTATCCAATATCATTTGATATTTGGAATATTTTGTTTGGTATTGATTAATTATATAACCTTTATCCATTTTAGGTATAATTATGAATTCAATAATTGATAAAAGTTAAAATTTGTGATAGGTCCTTATATTAAATAAAAATATTTGATAGAATTATTCCTCATTTTTTGGGTGTATATGAATGCTAATGCTTACCAAGTGGTGAGTAATTCTATCTATAATTTTATCTAGAATGAATCACAATTTGATTGGATTTGTGATGAATAGGTTTGACACATTGAAGACATTTATATTGGTCTTTGTTTTTAGATTTAAGATGAACCCTTGTATTGAGGGAGAATATTTGATATATTTATTCCTTATTTATTGGGAATATAGGAATACTAATGCTTGCCAAGTAGTGAATAATTCTACCCAATATTTTTTTGGATATAAGGATGAATCATAAATTGATCAATGGTTGGTATGTTGATGATATTGTGTTTGCTATTTTATATGTACAATATACCCCTATATCAAAGAAGAATATTTGATAGATATTTGATAGAATCATTCCTTGATCTTGGACATATAGGAATTGCTAATGCTTACCAGTGAATATTCTACCAAACTTTCTATTTGGATATAAGGGTGAATCATAACTTGATGAAAATGATGTTTGAGAAAATATTTTGAAATATTGATGAAATTGAGATTTTTAATAGATCATTACATAGAGAAAAAACATTTCATAAAATTATCTCATGTTGTTGGATGCTTTCTAATATTTTCAAGCACTTTCTAGTCATCAAATAATCCCATGACCTAATTTTTCTAGGTGTAAATATGAATTAGTAGATGTGATGATAAAAGATATTGTAGGAGAGAGGGGAATACTTTTTACTTAGGTCAAAACTTGTTAGCTCATACTTACCCTTTTATATGCCATCATTAAGTCAACATTGTATTATTAGCATCATCATTGAATGCTAACAATTTAGAGGAAGAATATGATAAGAAGATATGATATAAAAAATATATTTGAAGAAATGATAAGTTGTCCATCTAAAGGATGTCATCAGAGAGATTCACTACCTCAACTACCTAATTAAGGTATAAATATATAGTGTGATCTATCTTGACTAGTATCATCACTGGTCATGGTAAATCATCTTGATTCAATATGCAAACAACAAGCATATGAACACAGTCAAGTGAAAGTGTCATTTTATTCTGCAACAAGCAAACATATGATCAAAAAAAATAATGCACATAAGTTATTTAGAAAATTTAGGCTATAATTGGTATCAAGTTGTAGTTATGTTATAACTGGTGATCATCATATATTTTCAAGACATCAATTTCATTTACAAAGTTCAAAATATGAAAAGGACTAGAGAACATTTTAGGGAAGTCATTGAGGGAGCCCACTAGCTTAGTGACCTACTACAAGTGCAATTTAAGTGACACTATTTTCTATCTAGGTTCATCATAACTTAATTACGAGACACCCTCTTATGACTTTATGGGATGAATAGCTAGACACAAGCATACATGCAACTCAAGCATATAAGGTAAGCACAACTATTTTTAAATAAAATCATAAATACAACCAGTTCATGCAATCAAGCACATGAGTAGGCAAACATGCAGATTCAAATATAATATCTTTTTAAATGCATTATATTGTTAGGTTATTTATGTTCATTACCGTATAATGTGGCAAAGTGATATGTACCTAACCCATATTTGGCTATTATGATGAAGGGACCTAACTAGTTGGGTTCAAATTTACCCTTAAGGTCTTCCTTTAGGTTAGTAATTTTTTTATTTTCCTTAAGAACTAAGTTATTTACTTTCAAGGCATGATGTTTAACTTGATTCCCATAGGATTTCTTAATTATTTTATTATACACATGTAAATTCTCTTAGGCATGAGTTTGCTTTTCATAAAGCAACTCGAGTTGGCTAAGTAATGCATGGTGACACTCATCACCAACTATTGCATATTTTAGGAGGATTCTAATAGATGGGAATTCTAATTTAAAGGATAATATAGCCTTAGTCCCATAAACCAAAGCATAGGGTGTAGCTTCAGTCAAAGTTCTCACACTAGTGTGATATGCCTATAAAGTGAGATATATTTGTAAATACCAATCCCTACCAGTTTTTCTTACATGATTATTTAATTTTTTATTAATGTATTGATAGAAGATTTGGCCTACTAATTACCCTATGAGTAATATGGTATCAACCATTTATGTTAAAATTTTAATTTGGTGTGGAGTTTGACTACATTCTTATTTTTAATATAAGTGTCATTGTTAGATATAAATGTGCTAGGAATGGCATATCGAGACAAAATATGGTTTAGGATAAACTTAGAAACCTAAATATAGGTACAAGAGGATAAATGAATTATCTCTACCCACTTGGTAAAGTATTAAGTTGCCATGATTATGAACTTATGTCCATTGAATGACATTGAATTTATTTTTTTGATAATATCTAGCCCCCAAGTAGAGAAGGGCCAAGGAGATGTGATTGATTGGAGCTCTTGGGATGGTGCATGAATTAAGTTATCATGATTTTGATACTTATCACACTTGCATACATGGTTAAAAGCATCTATCTCCATGGTTGGGTAATAATAGCCCATACAAAAGAGCTTCTTAGCAATAGTACTTCCATTGAAGTGTCCACCACATGCCCCCTCATGGACATCTTGAATGACTATTTTGGCTTCATATGTTTTAAGGCACCTTAAGAGAATACCATCAAAAATTCATCTATAGAGGATGTCTCCCATTATCACAAATTGGAAAGCTCATTGCCTAATATTTTTACACTCATTTCAATTTAATCCCTTAGGTAAAACATCACTCTTAAGGAAATCATTTGTTTCCTTATACCAAGAGTCAAAGACTAGTGTTTGTTCTATGGAAAAAATAGCCAGTGGTTCTTGACTAGATTGTAAGGTTATAGGTTGCCTAATTTGAAAAATTATCATTTTTACTTTTTCATATTCCAATTCTAAAGGTATAAGCAATGTAATGATAACGATTACATTTTCTTGGTGGTTACTAGCATAGTATCATATCAATGGTTTGATAGACTCCATTAATTTTATTAACTATTAATTGGGAATATCCAAATATGGAGAGGCTAGTGACTTTAGGGCTAGGTATACTCATTGATAGAGGATGAGGGCTTCATATTCAACCATGTTATTAGTATATAATAATTGAAACTTGAAAGATAAGGTAAATATAATTTGTTATGGTGATACTAGGATGATTCTTGTCCCTGTTCCCTTAACAAATCTTGCATCATCAAATAAAAGATCCCAATATTCCTATTGTGATGCCTCAATAGTGCACACCATCTCTCTAGGTAATCAATCTCTAGAGGATGACTAGCTGGTAAAGGAGCTATTACTAGCTAATAAACTATCACTTGTCCCTTAACTAATTTTTTACTAATGAATTCAAGATCAAATTCATTAAGTGTCATAACCAATTTGGATATCCTACCCAAAAGGTAGGGTTTAGACATAAGGTATCATAGTAGATCAACCTTAGCTATAACATATGTTTTGTGACTTAACATGCAATGTCTTAGATTTTGAGAAGCAAATAATCCTAAGGGATATACATAGTTTCATAATTGTTGAATGTTTTTCTAATACAACAAATGGTTTATTCTCTATGTTTCTTATCATATTGTGCCAACATGTCACCTAAAGCTTGAACTATCACTGCAATATACAACAATAGTAGCTTGAAGGGATCAAAGGGAACAAGGACTGTAGGAGACAATAGGTATGTTTTTAAAGCATAAAAATATTTTTTACATTCCTCATCTCAATTGAACTCAATCCATTTTCACAATAGTCTAGAAAAAGTGTTGACATTTATCTACTACTTGGGATATAAATTTTCAAATTGCTTGGAGCTTGCCTTGCAATATTCTAAGCTATTTTAAGTTTTAGGGAGATGGAATGTCAATTATTATTGATATATCATCAATATCTACCTCAATGCCTCATATATACACCTAAATAAGCAAGAACAACAAATGCACGTAATAGATTTAATTGAAATGCAATCTATTTGTAATTATTGAATGAAAGCATGCACAAAAAGATGATAAAGTAAGCTCTGAAATTGACAAATGTGTTAAGTAAAAAGGGGGGTTCTCCTTATATTAATTAATTTATCAATTCAATGGTTATAATACATCCCCTTGAGGGATTTTCAATGTGATACATTTCAATTTACAAAAATTTGAGGAATCAAATCCCTCCATGAGCTTAATGGTGCACATCAAGTGTTCTTCTCATGACCCAAAATTGAGAGCTATCCCTGGGCTACATTTATTCAGCTCCTTATATTATCCCTCATGCATAGAATACCTGCACCTACACACAAGATATTGAATGATGTTAATAGCATATGCATTTGATAATGAAAACCCTAAAAAGTATGTAATAAAGAAAGTAAAACTTATTTGCGATAAATATAAATAACTCCAAATGACTTGAAAATTTAGTATGATGTTAATGATATGATTTTAGAAGGATTTGAGCATAAATAAAAGTGGAATTGTGATCACAACCTATGGTCATTCCTAGTAGGAACAAGTAATACTGAAATCACAAAAACATAAATCGACACATCAAATCTATTCAAAACTTAACCAAAATTGAGTATGCTGCTATTATAATGCTATAGAATTGATCTATGTTAAAATCAGGTCAAAATTGTTAGCCATTTTATGGTCATACCTGGAAAGTTCAATTAATATTGTTAGCAATTTCATGGTCATTCTTGGCAAGTCCAATTAGGATGGTCATCCGTCCCTGGTAGGGATGGTTATAAAAGGGGGTGGTTTTTGCCACCAATTTCAAGGGGATATGGTTTAGAACTCTCCTAAATATGTTGTCATTGAATTTGGTCAAATTAATCTTAGATTTGATAGGTTTTAGAATCGATTAGCATATTTTGGGATGCCCCTGAAAGCACCTTCAATTGAAGAGGTTTTCAAAGAAAATACATGGGCAAATATGAGGACAAATATTAGCAGCACTTCATGGTAAATAGTTTTTATTATCCCTTATTTTAATTGGGTAGAAGCACCTCAAATTATAGACAAAAAAGGGACAAGGGGCAAAGGGGTAAGTTTTGGCATGTAAGGTAAGTGCCACCACTTGGAAATGCCTTTGCCATGCATAGGGGGGAAGAGGCCTTCCATTTGGGCCTCCAATTGGTAGGCCCTAATGGCCATGACAACCTCCCAATCCATCATGATTTATTGGGTGGTATAAATGTTAGAAATTTATTTCCATTTGTCCTACCATTTTAATTTTTAGGGGTCTAGAACATGTTCATTCCACACAGTGATGGTTGCATGTGGTCATCCCTAGGTGGGACAACCATGAACTGTGGCCATCCTTGGGTGGGATGGCCATGACTACGTGCCCCAAAACCCTCCAAAAGTGGGGTAAACCTTACAAAAAGTGATTGGGATCCCTTATTAACCATTGAGGGTTGCCCAATGGGGCCATATGATATCGATAAGAGTGGTGCATTAGTAGTCTTATCTGATTTACATGATTTTAGTGTCTATAGATGCCCCTTTTTGAGACATGTTGTGTGCAACAAAGCGCTAAGAAAAGATAGATGACTAAATCATTAAATTATTGAGTTTATTTAGTAACCTAACCAAATTTAGATGCCTCCATTATGGAAAGAGTATACATTCTTGAAATCCTTGCTTTTGACATAGTTGAAGGATTGATTGTGGTATACCTTTCAGCTACACTGTAGTAATAGTTGTATGGGCTTAGGGTATACTTGGTCTTGGTTCCTTGTTTCCTTGTAAGCCTTTATGTGGGTACATTACTAAGGCTTAAAGGAGGCCAAGAATTTTGTTTTGTTGCATTTTTTGATTGTTTTCCCCAACATGGGATTACAAATTTATCTTTGGCAAATATTCTTTTAAATGTATGAAAATTGCACCTTTGAGTAATTTAGTGTTGATTTTATTGTGAATTCGTTATTATGACTACACCCTCAAGTGATGATTCAATTAGGGCATGAAAAATGATAAAGTAATGATTCGCTTGACCCATATGACTTAATTGGGATAACCATCAATTTTAACCTTTGTAAGATGTATCAATTAGACTAGGATTTTGATCATTTTGATGATACTTCATGGAAGCAAATAACTAAATATCGTATTCCTATGGAGTGGTCCAGCCATAATGGCCTTATTTGGGAGTGATGTAAATATTTTTTAGAGCATCCATTAACCCTTTGAGTTTAATGTTGATCCTTTGTTAATTTTTTCAAATTGGACTTGTTTTTTATGGGGTTTTGGCCCTTTTTGTGAAATTTTTTAGCTATTTTTGTGAGGTTATTTGGTGTCTTAATTTTTTTTGAATTTTTTATTTTTGATGAGATTTCATGGAATAAAGGAAATTAATACCTCATTCCTATGGATTAGTCCATCCATAATGGCCTTATTGGGGATTGAAGTGAAGATGTTTCAGTTCGATTATGAATAATTTGGTTCAAGTAACCTTATGGTAATTTACTCATCTTGCAGGATTGCATGGAGTGCAAGTCGCTGAAAGTGCCAATTGTATAGGTAAAATAAATTGGTATGAGGTACACTTGATATTTTTAATTATCTAATTTTTATTTTTATTTTATGATTTTAGGGGTGTGAGGTCTGAGGACCTACTTGATTGCAGCCTACGGGCAGTTTTTGAATCACGATGTAGCTTTTTACCCATACATACATTTATATATATATATATATATATATATATATATATATATATATATATATATATATATATATATATATATATATATATATATATTGAGTTTTTTTATGGTCATCATGTGTTTCTTTACTACTTTATTAGATGTATGCAATGCTTATGTTTGCTACTGGTGCTTTGATGTATGCCTAGCATGTATGTGTGTATTGTAATATGATGTGATTTGATGATATGTATGTATGTATATGCATAATGAAATGAAATGGATGATTTGTTAATTTATATGATGGATTATGAATACTATTTGACATACTAGATGCTAGCACCATAGACTGTACAAAATTTATCTCATCATTTTAATGTGATCATGACACTATGTAATGGCTTGTGTGACGTAATGTAACAAAACATGTGATAGTATGATATGAAATGAAATACATAATATAATATCATGTAATGTGTTTGGTATTTTCAAGAGACTCAAACACTCTAGTTACCTAATCAAAATTTTTATAGTAACCATGCAAGAATTTTTGGCAAAGTTTAAATCTTCTAAGATGACCAAGATATTCAATATCCTTGTGTGTGCATGTGAGTTCATTACTATGATAACATATAAAGTTACCCCAATGCCAAATAGGATTGATGTAGCCCATATGTACTGAATATCACCTTGCAAGTCTCATTATCTTAAGTTTTGTATTTAGTTGGATTAGACCACTAGGCAATACAAGATACCAAAAGCTAGCTCATCCATATGCAAACATTGGTCTGTACAAAAGCAAGTCGCTTATGTGATAAACATATCATCATACGTAAGGATACCACCATTGCTAGGTGATCTTGATGCCACCCAACCTATAATGAGGATCACCTTTATGGTTCTCTAATGCTAAGAATTTTGGGGATTTAAGTTCAATACTCCCTTATTTTCTTTTATTGTGAAATTACTCTAGGGATTTTCTCATTTTTGTTTTGGTGAGAAAAGGATTTTGGTAGTGGTAAGAACCACAGTTTATTTTATTTTTTCTAATGGTGAAAACCACTTTTATTTTGATTTTTTTTAATGGTAATAACCACTGTTTATTTTATCTTTTGGATACTTGCCCCAATTTGGTGTGAAGCAAGGGATTTTTATTATTTGGATAAGGAGGAACTTGTCCTTTTGTCAATTCTCAGAATTTTTTAACCATTCACACAAGGGTATGAGTGAGATAAATTTTTTTCTTAGGGTAACCTAGACCACTTTGTAGGTTTCATCTTTCCTTGTGCTAAATGTGGATTTATTAATGTGAAAATATGTTGAGATTTTAACATATACAAGGTACAATCTAAGCAGGATTCTACCTTCTAAAAATCATGATAGCTTTCTACAAAATATAAGAAGAAAAATAGATATGGCTAAGTGACCAAAAACCCTAAATACACCTTATGAACAATGGCTAAGTGAAGGGAAACAAACACACAGTATGGAATGTGGATGGAAATAACAAATATAATGTAAACATGTGGTAAAATTGACCTTTTGACAATATTAATTGTGACAGATGCCTAATGTACAAACTTGGTGCTAGACATGTATGATCAACTTCTAACAATGCACAATGCAATGATAAGGATGCCTAATGCAAGTGATGTTATAATGCGAAGATATGAAATGTAATGCAATGCAATGTTTTTGTGTTTTTTATTATTTAATGATGTTTTTAGATTTTTATATATATGTATATACAATTTTACCAATGGGATTAGTTAATTCCATTAGAGATTTTTGGGTGACCAAAGGTCTTATAGATGCCTTTGGGGCATTTTGGAGTGTCCAAAGGGCTTATAGACACCTTTGGAAAAAAAATTTAGGGGTGACCAAAGGGCTTATAGATGCCTTTAGGGTATTTTGGGATGACCAAAGGGCTTATAGATTCCTTTGGGGCATTTTGGGGTGACCTAGATGGTCATAGACCACCTAGGAGAATTTTAGGTTGACCTAGATGGTCATAGACCACCTAGGGGTATTTTAGGTTGACCTATATGATCGTAGACCACGTAGGGGCATTTTAGGTTGACATAGATGGTTATAGACTGCCTAGGGGTATTTTAGGTTGACCTAGATGTTCGTAGACCACCTAGGGGCATTTTAGGTTGACCTAGATAGTTGTAGACCACCTAGAGGAATTTTAGGTTGACCTATATGGTTGTGGGTCACCTAGGATCATTTTAGGGTGACCTAGATGATCATAGACCACCTAGGGATATTTTAGGTTGACCTAGATGATCATAGAACACCTAGGATAATTTTAGATTGACCTAGATGGTCATAGACTACCTAGGGGTACTTTAGGTAGGGCATGGACCCCCTATATATAGACCCCCTATCTATGGGTTATCGCTAGAGTAGATAGGGTGGTTGTGGTAGATGATGAGTTTGTTCTTCAAGTGGCAAAAGCTATCAGTGAATAGGATGTTTTAATGGTAACATGTGAATATAGAACTATTATTCATCATCCAAAGGGACCACTTACTCATATTACTCATCTAAACTTGGGTAATTGATGAGAGTTATACCATAGTTTGATTCATCATCTATTATCCACTAGTGAGGAGGACCCTGATCCTCTTCCTCACTATTAGATTGAAGGGAAATATCTCCCATTTTGTGAGGTTGAGCAACATCACTGGATAAACCTTTATCTATCATATTTATGGTAAAATAATCTCCAAATGAGTGGACATGATGTGGATTGGTATAGGGATCACGTGCATGCTCATCCCTATAATTCATACATAGGCATTCTAGACTCTCTATGAGGACATCTAAAGGTACTGGCTTGTTGTATCCCAACCCAGATTTATCATATGGTAACTTATATTGTGGTTTATAGGGGACACAAGTACCTTGTTCATATAACCCTAGACCAAAATAATGCCAATTGTAGCAATGTAGATATCGCATGGCGTAGTCAAGATTTGGCATGTAATTTATATCCTCATAGAAAGATCCATCATATTATTATTACTAAGGAAGTAGAAATGTTCCATTATCGATACCCCAATATATAATTTTTTTTTTATTGGGTGGTATGCGTAGAGGCACAATGCTACCTATGGGGAGATGAGGTCATATTATATATTGCACTATCTTGATGGATGAAACTATTGTGATGTTCCTGACTAAGTACTCTCCTAACCCTGTACTAGCCAACTAGATTATAACCTGGGATGATGAAAGTGGAGGATATGGAAGTGAGGCTTGATATGACTCAATTTGTACCTCTTGATATGGTTCCTCATTTTATAGAATAGGAATATATTTTATAGAAATGGTGGAAATTATGGGAGGGATTTCATTGATTGGCCTCTTCGACATATTCCTCTACAGAGGATTAGACGATGACAAAGGTATTTATGATGTTGCCAATGATGATGATGGCATTTATGAAGATGGTATTGATGTAATGGAAGGTAATGGAGAGGGGAGTGGACCTTGAATGGATGTATTTATTTGGAAGTCCACATGATTCAAGGGTAACATCAACTCGGGGAATTGTTGCACCATGTTACAATACTTAAAGGGCTCAAGGTCTGCAGAGATTATGTGTACCTACCCTTCATAAGTATACTTTAGAAATTTATGAGGAATGTAAGGGACACACTTCATATCTCGAATTAAAGGTTTTCTTAGCAATATGTTGTAGGCCATTGCACCCTCCAAAACATGACATAAGATCAGTATAGTTTTGCATCCCACCTGAATGGGTAGGACTATAGTACCAATTATGGAGCAAATCATTTCATTGAATTCTTGTAAGGTGTATGTGGATGCAACAACATGAGATACTGATATTCCTAGGTGTTTAATATTACTAGTGGTTATTATGTTTCTCGATAAACCAGTGTCTATTAGAACTCTTTTATATTGTATGTCATTCACACATGCAATGATGTGTAAAGGAGGGTCAACCACATCACTTGTTATGGGTTTAAGTTCATGCTCATGGAACGTGATCATTGGTTCCTTGCATTGATGCACATGCCCCACAAAATTTATGGAGTTAGAATCCTAGGGATGCAACTCTATTGACTTAATAATGCCCATTAGAGGTTCTCTATGAGGTTTTGATTGTTGAATGACCTTATATATAGAAAATCTAGCTGATGTTGTTCTTAAGCTTTGTGCAAGCTTACTTTTTATTATCAATGTTGGCCTAGGTGGAAGGCTCTATATTGGAGGTGGGGGAGGTTGTGAAGTAGATGGAATATCACTTGAAGATATAGGTGGTGCAACTTGACTTGGGTAGCATCTATTCCTAGTCACAATATTAATTGTCTCGACATACCCTTGTAGAGGGGGTGTCATCTTGACCTCATTCATTTTTTTGGTAGGAGCTTCATGTACCTCATGAGTAGGTAAGGAGTCTTTGAAAACCCCCATATATTGATTATTTTGGGTGAGAGGATTATCCAATTGGATCTCATTCCTCTATATCACATCCTACACTATGTTTTTGAAACCATAGCACATAGGCAAGTCATGGCTATTATACCAATGATATCTACAAAATAGCTCTTCTCAACATCCCATAGGCTTTGGTTTACCTGTATTCAGGTCTATAGGCTTGATTTTTGGTAAATTAATCATTTTGGTAGCCCAAAAATAATTGAATAGGGAGTCCATTAACTCAGTGAATGGTGTAAACTATCACCTAGGGTAATGTTGCTGATTTTGACCCTAATTACCTTGAGTATTATTATTATAACTCGCAGGAGGAGGTCGGGCCTGATAATTTACCTTTTGATGAGGCTTCGTTTGTGCAAGCCCTGGGACATTAATGACCACTTGATTTACTGTTTTTAGCTTTGATGGTGCCAAATTATTCTTTGTATTTTTAGTCTACTCCTTCTTGTGAGGTTTAGCTATATCTCCCTATTGGATTTTGATCTCTTGTATGGTTCTAGTATACGCTAGAGCATCCTCAAGAGTGGGATATTTTTGGAGTTTCAACAACAAAGATATTTGTTTTAGACAACTATTTGAAAAAATCTTAGTCAACTCAAACACTGGTAATAGATAGGGTAGCTTAGCTAAGAGTTTTTTCCACCTATTTTCATAGTCAGTGATAGACTCATCATCATATTGTTTCAACCCCGTAAGGTTATTTAGGGTCACCTTTATCTTGGTATTGAAGGTGAAAGGTTTCAAGAACATGTATGCAAACTATTCAAAGGTATAGATGCTATGCCTTGGAAGTTGATTAAACCACTCAACGACTAGGCTAGAGAGGGTAATTAGAAATTTTATTAGGATTAATGCATCATTCTCTTGTATGCTAAAGCATTGGTTCATGAACCTAGTGATATGCTCTTGAGCATCTTCTTCCCCTTTAAATTTTTCTAACTTAGGTATTTTAAAATACTTAGGGTATGTAGGGGAAGGTATAGATGGATGCAGTGCTAGTTGAGTATCATTTGACTATGCAACTAGTGCAAGGTGTGCTTTTGAAGCCCAGTCCTAGTTTTCTTATTCTCTATAGTTTTGAAGCACTCAAGCAATGATTGATACGCATCCGAGGATTTGATCTCCTCTTCTTTATTTTGGCCCCATATAAGGGGACAAGGAATGTTAAGCATATGTTGAGGTGGTTGATTGTCATCATCCATACCTCCAAAAGGTGCTTCTAGGTATTCCTCATTTTGTTACAAATCATCATAAGCCCCATAATGTATTTCTAGAATAGGCCTATAAGGAGGAACTAACACCTACTTAAGGTAATTTATATTAGGCCTATTATGTAATTTTTGATCAGGCCTAGGAGGTTGAGGTGACATCATTTGATTAGGTCTAGGAGACCTATCTTGATGAAAAGTGGGCTGCCTCTACCGAGCCTCCTATCTATGCATGCTTGGATTAGGAACTCCATTACACAAAGTCTCTTGAATTAATTGTTCAAGTATTTGTATTTCTAATTGCTATTACTGCTCTAGGAGATCCAAGCATTGTTTATCAGACTGAAGTTGATTAAACTTAGCTTGATGATCAATGTACCTTTTGACTAATTGATTAATTTGATCAGATGTGTTGGGCCTTGCCTTATAATTATTGCCCTGATACCTATCCTATTCAAGATGATCTATGAGGTCTCTTATGGATTTCCCTCAATTAATACAAGTCACATTAAATTGAGGTTCACTCCTAAACATGTGTTCTTGGTATTCTACAAGCATAGAGGAACATCGTGCTTGCATGGAATGATGTGACTAAGGATAATAAATATCTTCCTCATACATGAGGAATGGTAAGGCAAAATTGTCTCACCCAATGTGATGAGTATCATACTCATATTGATATGTGTATTTTGGAGAAGGGTGATTTGAGAGTATAAGATGATCATTTAACCCTACCCTTGGTGTATAGTCTTGATCCTGCACACCAGTGTGTAGAGTAGATGGAGGAGGTATGCAAATTCATGGTATTGCTCTATGTGTAGGTGCCTCATTATGTATTTGCCTTTCTTTTAGGAAGGCATTAGAAGTATCTATACTTGGGAAGTAATTTCCTAGAGTGGGACTATGAACTGTAGGGGTACCTCATGTAGGAGTCCCTTGCAAGCTATATCCCCTCTTCGACACTATAGGACTTGGGAGAGTAGGTGTCCACAAATGATGTATAACCATGTCCTTGGGATCAAATTGGAGATAATATGTGTCTCCTTGCCTACTCCTTGCAGCGTCCGCCCTTAAGTGGGCTTGGCTATAGGTATATACCATAACTACTTTTTACCAAACTCTTTGTGATTATCTCCTTTACAAGTTTTATAGATTTAAACACACAAAAATAGAAACACAAAAGAATATAAATGATTATATCTTTTAAATATTATGTGTTCCTAAAATGTTTGGTGTGTTTTAAATTTGTTGCTTTTGTAAAGAATCTCTTTCACATGTTTTGAATGTTTGTTGATGTAATTCTCAATTGTTAAAGGGATTTCACCTATACTCTCATAGATCAATAATCAGCAATGAAATTCTGGTCATGTGAACCAACCAAAGTACGGATATGAATCCCATACCTAATCAGGGAGTATAGGTCCTACCAATATTCATCTATATTGACCGTGGGCAGTGATACACCCATTGAAGAGCAATGCATGCAATTTTCCATGGCTAAGATAGTTCTTGAAGCTAGCCTTGGCTAAAAATAGGATTTGTAGGATTTGATCCAACATATGGAGATGAAACCCACCATCGTTGAACTCTATTAGTGGTTGGGGATGAATTCCAACACACTAAAGTTTAAAAGAGACGTGGTGTGTGTGATTATTTTTAAAATGATTGAAAGTAAACAAGATAGAATTGAATGAATTTTCATTAAATGTAATAAATAGCATTTTACTTTTAGATTCATATGCATATATAAGTAAGGAACCTACAAAATTTTTTACCTATATGAAAACCTAACCCTTAGGTAGGTCATACACAGGTAAACCAAACAAATGCATGTCTAAAGTTGTTATTTTTCTAGTTTTTCCTTAATTTCTTAATGCAGAACTTAGAAAAGGTAAATATAACTTTCAAACACACATAAAAGATATGAAAAACTAAAATTTAACCTTTTTTGAAACAACCTAACTATAAATTGAAGGTTTGGGAACTTACCTTATTTGTTCTAGAAATTACTGTTTTTGGAAATTTTTGTAGAAAACCCCTAGTTTTGTGGCCATCCCTAGGTGGGATGACTACAAATTTGGGGGTTGTCCCTTGGTGGGATGGTTTTTGTGGCCGTCCCTGGCAGTTCCAATTAGGAATTTAGTGGCCTTTCTTGCTTAGAATGGTTACAACTTGAAACATCCAAAACACTGAAAAACAAAGATAAGGGACTAGGTCCCACTATGATCATCATTGAAGAAGTGAGAACAACATATGTGCCTAACATATTTAATTGAAATGCAATCTACTTGTAATTATTGAATTAAAGCATGCATAAGAAATATGATAAAGTAAGCTCTAAAATTGATAAATGTGTTAAGTAAAAAGGGGGGTTCTCCTTGTATTCATTAATTTATCAATTCAATGGTTACAATACATCCCCTTGAGGGCTTTTCAATGTGATACATTTCAATTTACAAAACTTGAGGAATCAAATCCCTCCATGAGCTTAATGGCACACATCAAGTGTTCTTCTCATGACCCACAATTGAGATCTATCCTTGGGCTACATTTATTCAGCTCCTTAGCTCCTCCCTCATGCATAGAATACTTGCACCTACACACAAGAGATTGAATGATGTTAATAGCATATGTGTTTGATAATGAAAACCTTAAAAAGTATGTAATAAAGAAAGTAAAACTTATTTACGACAAATATAAATAACTCCAAATGACTTGAACATTTATTATGATGTTAATGAGATGATTTTAAAAGGATCTAAGCATAAATAAAAGTGGAATTGTGATAAAAACCTATGGCCATTCCTGGAAGGAACAAGTAAGACTGAAATCATAAAAACATAAACCAACACATCAAATCTATTCAAAACTTAAAAAAAATTAAGTATGTTTCTATTCTAATGCTATAGAATTAATTTATGTTAAAATCAATTCAGAATTATTAGCCATTTCAGGGCCATCCCTAGCAAGTCCAATCAAGATTGTTAGCCATTTCATGGCCATTCCTAGAAAGTCCAATTATGACTATCATCTGTCCATGGTAGGTATGGTCACAAAAGGGGGTGATTTTTTCCACCAATTTCAAGGGGATCTAGTTTAAAACTCTCCTAAATGTGTTGTCATAAAATTTGGTCATATTAATCTTAGATTTGATAGGTTTTGGAATTGATTAGGGTATTTTGGGATGCCCCTGAAAACACATTTTATTGAAGAGGTTTTCAAGGAAAATACATGGATAAATGTGAGGATAAATATTGGAAGCACTTCATGGTCAATAGTTGTTATTATACCTTCTTTTAATTGGGTGGAAGCAGCTCAATTTACAGCCCAAAAAGGGCCCAAGGCAATTTCCACCACTTGGAAATACCTTTGCCATGCATAGGGAAGAAGAGGCATTCCATTTGGAACTCCAATTTGTAGGCCCTAATGGACATGAAAACCTCCCAATATATCATGATTTATTGGGTGAGATAAATGGTAGAAATTGATTGCCATTTATCCCACCCTTTGAATTTTGAGGGGTCTAGAACATGGTTGTTCCACCAGGGATCGTTACATGTGGCCATACCTGGGTGGGATGACCATGAATTGTGGTTGTCCCTGGGTAGGACAACCATGGCTACATGCCACAAAAACCTCCAAAAGTGTGATAAAAATTTCCAAAAATGGTTGGTAATTAAGACAATGTGCTTATACTAAGAGGGGGGGAGGTGAATAGTATAAGATAAAACTTTTTGCTTTTCAATCCATATGATAACATAAACAATATTAAAATAGTAAACATTACATAAAGCATCACACACATGAGAGATATGATTTAACATGGTTCACCCAATGTGGGATACTCCACGGAGAAAATATTCGTTACAAAATTTTCTCAATAAATTCTCTTGGGAATCCTTTCCCTATTACAATGTTTATGGACCTATTTCCAAAGGAGACACCAATCCCCTAATCTATTTTGTGGATCTCTGTCCATAGGAGAACTCATCCTATACTATGATTGGTGATCCTCTAGAATACTACTACCTCCACTACATTGGCTCATGGATCTCTCTCCACTAAATACCTCTATCCTCTCTACCATGGCTAATGGATATCTATCCATGAGGGACTACTATCCTCTACTCTATCACCTCTAAAAATTGCTCGTACTCTAATCTATCTCTATCTCAAACCTGTACTGAACACTGTACTCTACCCTACACAAATTAGCTTAATATCTATCTCAAATATATATTGAACACTATCCTCTACCTTGCACAAATTTGTTCAATATTTGTCTTAAATATGCACTAAACACTATCTATCAGTCTCGCAAAAATTTGCTCAATATTTGTCTCAAATATACATAATAAGTCTTCACCAAGACTTGTCTCAAATATTCTTGTAATCTTACAAAAATATCACATAAATCTATCCTTAAGTCCCCTCTAGGACTTACTCAAATATGCTCACAAGATTTCACAAAATATTGTTCAAACCAATTGGAAAACTTGCATACAAAACTCAACTCAATCTCTCATAGAAAACTTCTTCAATCTCACAAAAAAGTTTCACACAAAATATTTTTTAAACCATAGAAGCATATAGAGAATTTTTACAGACTCAATTTGTTTCACACTCACAAGCACTCAATCACTTCCAAACTCTTTTCAAATCAATTTAGAATAAATAACAATTTATTTCATAGAACTTGAAATATCACTCAAAAACTTTCAACCAACTATGCTCAATAAAATCCACTCAACTAATCACTCAATGTAATACAACTTGCTTATAAACCTTAGACAAGTATTTCATAATGCTTTCAACAACTCTCAGTATGGAGCTCAACCTTGACTCAAGATGATTCCAAATTCACATACCAATGATAATCATGATCTTTTGCAAACCCTAATCAAGCACATGAAAGCTTGCTCAAATATTTCCAACAATACTTATCAAACAAACCTTTTCACTCCAACTTACATTTCACAACATTCAAAAATATTTCAATCACAAGAATGATATGCCCATACCTTTTATTTTTAAGAATATTTGACCTCAAAATCTATCTCAATCAGAATCAACATCTTTTCCAATATCAATGGTTAGATAGCAAAAATCTTCACTCAAATATTCCCTCAATATTAATTCACCATTACAAAATTAACAAGACTCAAATACACCTTATCATCTCCAAACTTATCAAATAAATATTTCAATCACTCAGTTTCACTATAACCCCTTTCATAAATTTAATGCATGAGGTAATCCAAAATCCTACTTATGTCTCCTTAAAATTTCATTTTCAAAATAATTAACTTTATAAAATAATGCAATTTACATTTAACTTTCAACAAAACTATTTATCACTTTTGTTTAAGGTAAAAATAATAATTTACCTTACCCTCCTTTTAACTCCTTAGGTACTCACTAAATAAAATACAGCACGTGCTCATATCGTACCCACAATCCAAAATTAAATCATGCGCTTCAACTAAGCATCACCAACAATCATAGACCATAGACCATATACCATATGCAAAAATTAAATACCTCAATGCGCTCCTCAATGTCACTCGATCCCTGGTCGAAGCACTACTTATGCCTTATCTTTGGCTACCCTACTGCATGAGCTAAGCAATCACATGGGAGGTGTAGTGCCCTAAAATTGGTGCAGTTAAACCCTTAGTAAAATATTAAAAAAAAATGAATTTTAACCCCAAAATCATCCGTTAACCGTTCACCTCGTTTTTCATGCCATTTTTAGAAGTTGTTTGACCGTTGGGCAAAATCGTCATCGATCTGATGATATCATCCCAAATCGGATGAATTCGTTTGGAACAGAACGTCCAGACGATTTCATCCCAAAACTAAATTTTCATAATTAGCTTCTATTTCAACAACCTCTCCAACTCGGGCAGAAGCGTGTCTACGCGGTTGGAGATTCCTACGTTGGAGATCTCCTAGATTGGGATGATCCCCAACCTCCTAACCTCCTACTAATCCTATATAAACTTGGGATTTTCCCAGTTTATCCCCCTAGCTGATCATTTCCCTACAACTTTAGTTTTTTCTGTGTTAGAACATCCTATCCCCCATCATTTGCATTTGTGTTTTCAAGTTTTATTGCAGGATCTCACTGTGTTTCAGCCGGAGGAAGCTCGGATCATCGTAGGTGATTCAACCTCAATTTTGGATGATCTTGTTGAGATCGGCGATGATCTCGTACGATTGTAGATGATTTTGACTGCAGTTCAGATTGGGGGCAATTAGAGCCTTGAGTTTGCATTCTCTATCCATTTTTCTTATTTAATTGTGCATTAGATTGATTCACTTCTATTATGCATCTTGGAGTTCACCTCATTTAGCATATTTGCATGATAAAATTCAAAATAAATTATTAAAACATTGCATCCCATTTGATTTGATATCAAGATTTATCATTTAAGCATTTATATTCTTATTTCTATCATTTTGTATCATTCTTGCAATTGTATTTTTGGTTTTTGGTGTCTATTTTCATGATTGCAGGTTTCTGATGAATTAGTCAGGTCGTTGATGATCTTGGCTGATCTCAGATGATCTCTTGTGATCTGGATGATTATGTACAATTATAGATGATCCTGTCATATCCGGGATGATATGGACTCCTACAAGCTTCAGAATCTTCATCAGACATCAGAAATTAGGTGCACTCTTCTCCATTTTAGATATTTTTTTTATTTAGGATTCATTTATGTTTGTTGTTTTCATATAAACCAGAAATTTCATATAGAATAGCTTAGATTCATTTTGGCCAACCTAGGAATATGAATGATTGAACATAAAATGAACACATCAAACCCATTCTCGACCTAGGCATGGAAACTACCACTCAAAGTTTCCTGGTGAACCCCACCATCCGTCAAAAATTCACCCTTATACCCCTCCCCCGAGAGGCACGACCTTCAAAGGGCCTCTCCATCCGAGGTATTGTCCCATCCTTCTCGCATCCCCCTTTCGGGCACGGATCCTTTAGCCTGAAGGTAAGGGTGCAAAAAATTGGGTGATACATTTTGGTGAACCCAACGTGAACTAAAACACCTTTTGAAAACAATCCAAAAAAAAAAAGAAACATTATTAAGAACATCTAGAATCATTAGAAAATAGTTAAATTTGCATATCATATTTAGATGGTAGATTATAATAGAAGACGAGCTGTCACCATAAATTTTGAAAATCAATTAACGGCCATAGAGATTACTTCTGTGCTTAGAGTACCTCAAACAAATAGAGCCCAATATTTGTGGGACGAACTTGATAGGAGATTAGGTATTATTGAATCCAGATCTGTAGAACTTAGGCAAATTAAGAGGTTTGTCCTAGATAGAATCCTGGATCCTGATCAGGTGACTTTGTATCATGAACTTCAGAGAGCTTGCCATAGGTGGTTAGCAGATAAAAGAGCACTTGTGTCTTCAGAATTATACACCTTTGAGGAGTACCTTGAGAACGTAGTTGTAGTACATAAATTTCTATCTCGTATAGAGGATCAAGAAGTTATTCTTATGGATAGAAAAAGATGGAATAGAATTCCTAGAGCTGTGTTGTATCGAGAGTATTGCCATGAACTTTATTTTTACAAGTCAAAGTCTGAAGTAGATCATATTACCATAGCACACTTTGTCAAATTCTTGAAAAACCACTTCCAATTTGAAGAGGAGCATTTCATGACTCCTGATGAACTTGACCCTATCAATGATATTCATAAACTATTCATAGAAAACTAAGTCATTCTTTTTACTATTGTTATTTCTTGCAACTAGCATGCTGTTTGTTATTTTTATTCTCGCAAAATAATAATATAATCAAACAAAAGAAAACAAGCTAAACAAAAACAAAATATTTTCCTTTTAAAGTATTATAGTAGGTATATAGTTAAAATATATACCTCTCAACCCTACCGCATATATATATATATAAGTATATATATTTGCTAAAACCCAAGTTTAGCACAATGCCTAGACTTAGGAATGGAAAACAAACCGAAGAATATGAAGATTGGTTAGGAAGACCATTAACTGACCAAAATGTCCCTTCTGAGGACCAAGTTCAGGAAGAAGAAATCCTAGACCAGCAAGAAGAAGAGCTTTCTGTAGGAAATGAACAAGAAGAAACTAATAGATATGTGTAGTCAGCCTTTAGATCCTATAGTCATAGCATAGCCATATCCTAAATATTTTCCTATGCCTGTTCTTCCCATATATAAAGGAACCAAATATCCCATAGAGCATATTCGTATGTTTAGGATAGCATGTCATGATATATTGCATGATGACTTGTTATTACTAAAAATGTTCCCAAAAATATTGGGAGGAATGGCATTAGAGTGGTATTATCAATTACCCACTAATTATTTGAGGAATTTTGAAGAAACTGTCGATTCTTTTGTTCATCAATTTAGTGCCTACATCAAAAGATATGTGACCATTAAATATTTGTATAACTTAAAACAGGACAAAGATGAATGCTTTGCTGATTTCCTATCTAGGTGGAGACAGTTGATAGGAAAATTGCACTTTGTGTTACCTTATAGGGAGATGTTGGACATATTTATTAATAATTTGCAAGAGCAACTATCTTACGAATTATCAACTTCTACCTTGACCACCTTCGATCAGGCTATAGACTTAGCCCAAAGAGTGGAAGATGCTCTCATTAGGAGAGGCCAGCTTAAAAAGAAAGACGATGAGAAAACATCCAAAAATCAATACAAGAATAAACAAGTTGTGGGTGATGGAGTCATCGATAGCCGAAATATTGCTAATGTTAATGCTACAAAGATAGCGGAGAAGTTTGTACTGAAACATCCTGATAAACCTCCTCGAGAATTTACTAGGTTAAATCAACCTTTATCAACTATTCTATCACAATTATTAGAACGAGGTTTGATTCAATTACCAAATATCTAGGAACCTGATCCAACTATACTCGGATACAGAGCAGATTTACACTATGACTTCCATAGAGGACCTGGACACACTACCAACTCTTGTAAAATATTAAAACATAAAATACAGGACTTGATTGATAACAATGAGATGGAGGTGCAAGCCTTTCAACCTAAGAAAAATCCTACTAATAATGTTCAAAAGAACACCCCACAAAACCCGAATCAGAACACCAATCAGTCATTGGACATCTTTCAAAATTCCTTACCAAAAAATGGTAAGGAGGTGGCTAATCAAATTGAACATCATAATGTCCCTCCTCCTGCCCGATATGTAGGAACTATTAGTGGGCATTTACATTCTCATGATCTAGAAATATTCGACACTACTTTATCCGTGGTTACAACCAGGCCTCTATATAATATTCAGATACCTGATCTTAGTGATATAGAATACGAGACTAAGAGTGATATGGAAATCACATCAAATCAATTGAATAGTTCTGAAGATGAATCAGATACTATTCACCCTATCACAAGTTATATGGTTCCAAAAGAGCCATTTCCAAGAAGAGTCACTACTAGACCATCGTCTCACTGATTACTTTCTAATGAGATAGCTATAAATGCTAGACCAAGACCCATTCATCATCCACAGAATAATATTGTGGGTACCATCGGAGCTATTACTAGACAACAAGCTCAAAATTATCAACAAGATCAAATTTAGAATGGTGGATCAACTCCATTTGTTTTGAAGGTTCCTAATAATGGAAATCATGCACCTAATGTTCAACCTAAACCCCCTTATAATATTAATGAACAATTATCAAATATTACAGCTAGAATTTCCCTCTTGGACCTTTTAAGATCTTCTCCTACACATAGAGATGAATTAATGCTCACATTAAGCCAGATGATGGTACCACAAGATATTCAACCTGAAGCCATGGCCAATACTATAATAACTCATGAAGTTGATTGTATTGACTTCCGGGATAGAGACATACCTCAACATAGTTTACATAAAGATAACCCCTTGTATATTACTGCTTTAATTGGAGATGTAGCAGTAAAACAAGTTTTGATTGATAATGGTTCATCTTTAAATATCTGCACTTTTGAATTCTACCAAATATTTGGGTTTAGAAGTGAGAAAATGAAAAGAACTGATATGATCATAAAAGATTTCAATGACGAAACACAAGAAACGTGTGGCGTTATTACCATTCCATTATAGGTTGGTCCGAGAACCTTGGATACGACTATGTTTATTGTACATTGCCCTGCATCATACAATATACTCTTGGGTCATCCCTGGATCAACGTGATGCGAGCTGTTCCCTCAACCTTACATCAATGTGTTAAGTTCAAATTTAAGAATCAGTTTATTACCATTCATGGTGATCCAAGACCCTTTGATATGTGTGCTTTGGCAGAACCTATTGGAGTTCAATTTTGCCCTGCTTTATCATCCACACAACCTAATTCTCATTATCCATCTAAACATGCGAAACTCACACCCACAAAGTCATCTATTTCTTCTCCATCAGTTGCACCTTCATATATAGCTCAACCATCTTCTAAACAAACCGCATTAGGACCTAAGAAAGATCCTAATCTCACAACCAATGTCTCTTTTTCTACTCCTATAACTTCCATACCTATAATAGACCCATCTATCGACACCTCTACACCATCTACATCCACCAAAGTCATATTTTTAGCATCAAAAGACATAGGGGATGTTCCTTCTACCTCTTATTCTCTCACTGACGAGCTCTTACCCGATCTATCTAAAATCCTTATATCAGAAGAAACGAATACTTCTATGCAAGATTCCCTTATTTTAAATAATTTACCGCCATCTCCTCATACCTTGGGCCTCCCACAGCCTATGGGAAGTATTTACCAAGTCGGGAGTTGTGCCTTTATTTATAAGGGATATGAATGGGGTAGAATACCCAAAAACATCAGAACTCATTATGATGGATATGCTCGATGTTATTTTACTAATGAATATATTAAAGCCAAACCTATAATGCTTAAATTGGGATATAAACGGAAAGGTTTGGGACCTTTCCAGAATGGTATGAAAGAACCTTTTGAGGTAGAAGCGTGGCCCGCCCGATGTGGTGTGGGCCTATTTCCTAGTAAGGGTCAGCCATTCCCATTTGAGGATGATGACCAACTTATATGTTACCAAGATTATTTAGATGTGCGTGATGCCTTGCGTTTAATAAATAAGACATTCACATGTAATATGCTATCTATATCTTATCCTGAGATGATCATTGAATTCGACGATGAGTTGGAGGGAGATATTTTTCATGATGTCTCCGTTGAGGAATTATTACATAATGGATTTTATTTTGATGGCTTTATACCTAGTATAGCCAATCTTGAGGCCATGACTCCTCAAGATGAATTATCCAAGCTAACCTTGGAAGAATTACAAGAATTGGGCATTTCACTCACCCCACCTAATTTTGAGAGAGATCTACATATGGAAGTAGAAAATGTCATAAAAATTAACATTGGAACCGAGGATAACCCTCACATAATCAACATTGGATCAAAATTGAGTCAAGAAAAATAGGATAAATACATTGCATTTCTTAAATAATATGAAGATATCTTTTCTTGGACATATGAAGATATGCCAGGTTTAGACCCTTCTGTAGTTATGCATCACCTAGTAGTGCACCCGGATGCTAAACCTGTTAAATAGAAACTTAGGAAAATGCATCCTAAAGTGGCCTTACTAGTCAAATGGGAGTTAGAAAAACTCCTGAATGTTATTTTTATACAATCCATTGATTATGTTGAATGGATCTCGAATGTAGTTCTAGTAGCTAAGAAAGAAACTACTAAGGTTAGGGTTTGTACAGACTTTAGAGATATTAATGTTGCATGCCCTAAAGATGATTTTACCCTTCCCAATATGGATCATATCATTGATTTTACTGTTGGGAGTGGAATGATATCCTTAATGGATGGATTTTCTTGTTATAATCAGATCAGGATAGCTCTTGAAGATCAGGCTAAAACAACCTTTATTACCCCTTGGGGGACTTTTTGTTGGAAAGTGATGCCATTCGGGTTGAAGAATGCAGGTGCAACCTATCAATGAGCCATGACTTATATCTTTCATGATATGATGCATGATATACTACACGATTATGTAGATGACATTATAGCTCGTTCTATTGAAGAAGATGACCATTTAGATGACTTGAGAAAAATATTTGATCGGTTAAGGGAATATCTTATCCGATTGAATCTAGCCAAATGTATATTCGAAGTTAAGTCAGGTAAATTATTGGGGGTTATAGTTTCTTTACGTGGCATCGAAATTGACCCTCTCAAGATTACGACTATCACTGATATGCCCACACCTACAAATATATCTGAATTACGGAGTCTACAAGGTAAGCTTCAAGCTATCCGTCGCTTCATCGATAAGCTGGCAGATAAAACTGGACCCTTTCTTAAGCTTCTTAAGAAGGATGTCTCTTTCCATTGGGACGACGAATGTCAGGCAGCATTTGAACTCCTCAAACAATATCTTCTTAACCCACCTGTACTTTCGCCACCTAAACCTGATCGCCCATTTATCTTGTATATTTTTGCTTCAAATTTTGCTTTAGGAGCTATGTTAGCTCAACTTGATGATGAGAAAAGAGAGTGTGCTAATTATTACATTAGCAAAACATTAATTAGTTATGAAACCCGCTACACAACATTAGAGAAGTTATGTCTAGCAGTCATATTTTCTACACAAAAACTACGCCATTATATGCTCAATCAAAAAACATATGTTATTGCTAAATCTAATCCCTTGCGGTATCTCATGAGTCGACCTTATTTATCTGGTCGCATAGCAAAGTGGGTTCTTGCGCTAAGTGAGTTTGAACTCACGTTTATAGGACAAAAGTCTATTAAGGGTCAAATCATAGTAGATCAATTAGCTGTTGCACCCTTAGAATCCACCCATCCCCTTGTCATTGAGTTTCCTTATGAATGCCTTAAATTGGAGGCATATCATTTAGATCAATGGTCCTTATACTTTGATGGAGCCTGATGCATGAGTGGGGCTAGTGTAGGTATTATTTTGATATCTCCATAGAAACATCTCATACCTCTATCCTTTAAATTAATGTTTTCTTGTACTAATAACACTGTTGAATATGAGGCTCTCATCCTTGGATTATGAGTAGCCCTAGCACTAAAAATTAAAAATCTATTAGTTTTTGGTGATTCTCAACTTGTTATAAATAAAATTAATGATGTTTATCAGACTAGAGATGATAAATTGCACCCATATAAAGCATATGTATTACAATTAATATCTTTATTTGATCAAATTACCTTGGAAGCTATTCCTAGAACTAGCAATCGTGCGACTGATGCCATGGCCACAGTTGCATCTCTTTTACCCTTGGAGTTAGATGACGAATATGCTACCATAATTATTCATCGACTCCAGGAACTCACTTCAATTAAATCATGCTTGGAACCTTTGGACATGTTCCTAATCAATGAAACTATTCCTGAACTTTGGTACATTGATATCCTCAATTTTATTCAAAATGGGACCTTCCCTGAAGGTTTTAATAGAAACCAGTGCCGGTTATTATGTAGACGAGCAAGTCGATTCATCATAATTGGAAATACCTTATATAGGAGATCTTTTGAAGGTATCCTACTAAGATGTTTGAATCTAGAAGAGTCTAGATCAGCTTTGAGTGAAGCCCATGATGGATCTTGTGGGGGACACTTTAGTGGTAGCGCCATTGCTAAGAAGCTCCTTAGGATAGGATATTTTTGGCCTACCATGGAGAATGATGCACATGATTACGTGTGCCATTGTGACAAGTGCCAAAAACACGTTGACCTTGTCCATGCACCTGCACAAGAACTGTAGGCTATTTCATCTCCTTGGCCCTTTTCAAAATGGGGCTTAGACATCATTGGAAAAATAAATCCCGTGTCATCTGATGGACACAAATTCATCATAACCACCATCGAGTATTTTACAAAATGGGTTGAAGCTATGCCCTTAGCTTCTTGCACTAGAACTCAAGTTTCCAAATTTATTTTTAATCAAATTATTTGTAGGTTTGGAATCCCTACAAATCTCATCTCGGATAATGGAACTTGTTTTAAAAACAAATATGTAAAGAAACTATGTCAAAAATATAAAATTCAACATCGTTGGTCCACTCCCTATTATCCTCAGGGTAATGGCCAAGCAGAATCATCTAATAAAACATTAATTAAAATCCTTAAAATACTAGTCAATAAAATTGGCCATGATTGGCACATTCAATTATATCCTACTTTGTGGGCTTATCAAACTAGCATTCGTACTCCCACGGGCACTTCACCTTTTGTTTTGGTTTATGGCGCTGAAGCTATTTTTCCCTTTGAATTAGAAGTTCCTTCTTTGGCTCTACTACTTCAAGATACTAAAGTAGGAGATGAATACCGTGTTGGCAGATTTAGTCAGTTGGAACTCCTATATGAGAAGTGCATTAATGCTTTGGAGCATCTTCGTGCCTACTAGAACAAGCTCAAACGAGCATATCTCAAGAAATTTCATCACCGATCCTTTGAGATCGATGACCTCGTCTTAAAAGAAAATAAAAAAAATACTAATGCAACTAAAGACCTTAAAGGCAAATTTGAGCCTAATTGGCTTGGGCCATATATTATCACTGCTAAATTTGGATCGGGAGCATACAGATTAGCTACCTTAGATGGTAAATATCTTAAAGAACCTATGAACATTATGCATCTTAAGTGCTATTATGCATAAATCTGGTAATTTCGTCACTGTCTATATTATACATATTGTCTTATTTTAGTAATTCATATAAAAATTTCACAAACAGTAATATTATGTATTATCTTAATTCATCAATTAAAATTAAAATATAAAAAAAATCAAAATCATCAAAATCCTCAAAAACATCTTCTATTTTTGCACCTATCAATTCTTGAAGTATTGTAGTTATATTTTTAGTTATTTTGGATAAATTAGCATTTATTTGGAATTCCTCACTTTCACACTCACAAGAATAAATATCTTGATCTTATTTGGTATGATTATTAATCTCTCTTATATCGAAGTCCACAGTTGAATTAAATAAAGTTTTGAGCATAGAGAACCGATCTTGTTATTTACTTGAACCAAGTACACCTTTTCACATTAAAATGATTTCATTGCAAATTCAAAATGATGCTACATAGTAGAAGTGGTCTCTTGAGCAAAAAGTTTCCCCTGCTATCCTATCATGCACATGGTCTAGAATATTTGAGAATTGACAAAAGGACAAGCTCACCCCTGCCCAGAATAAAAATCCCTTGCTCTACAGCCAATCCGAGCAAGTATCCCTAGTCTAGGAAGAAAAAGAAAAAAAAAAAAAGCAAGAAAAATCATGAGAAAAAGAAGCATTGTTTCAGTATCATTTTGTACCACCTCAGCAATATTTCAGCATTATCTCAGTGTCAAGAAAAAATACAAAAAAAAATGACAACATGAAAAGAAAAAGCAAAAAGCAATAAATCCCTTCCCCTACCCTTTGAAAGAAAAGAAGGGTGAATGAGCTTGAATCCTTGGAATTCTCAATTATTTGAAAACTTTGAGGTAAGCCCCATAACAGGTGGTTTGTGCCCAACCCGCTTGGCCTTGGGTAACTCCTAGCGTGGTGATATGTCTGTCACATTAGTGACCTTATTTTGTATAAACCTATGTCCACTCATGGATCAGCTAGCTCTTGATGACCCGACTTACATAGTAGTCTGGTACGGTTACATGCATATAAATCATGGTCAACAAACACTCATTTGGTTAATTCAAATTACTTGTATCAAATTATCTTGCTCAAAATTGGTAAATGAACAATACAATTGCACACACATTTGTGTTTGAGAGATTTTGTATCATTATGATAGATCAAGATCGGCAATGAACTCACATATGCACATGGGGTTCCTTATAAATCTAAATTTTGTCTTTGATATAATTTAAAATATTTATGCAAATCTTCTGGAATAATTTGATTTTCTTACTTGAGAATATTGGCTTAGCGTACAAACAATTAAATACATTTTTTTTCAAAAATTCAAAATTTCTTTCAAAGCATGTTCAAAAATCTAGCAATAAAGTCACATTTATATTTTTGACTTTCGCAACAATGGTATAGTTCCTAAACCTAAATTGGAATCTATGCCTAGTGCAAGTCCTCATTTTATATTTTTTATCTCAAAATCAAAAATCAACTATGCAATAAAACTATTACATCAATTTCTTCTTTTGGATTTCACGATGATGGTATAAGTCTATACCTAAAATTCTATGCCTAGCGCAAACCATCGTTATAATTTTATCTCCCATTTATTTAATCCATAAAAGCATATGGATTAAATCATTATGTTACACAATTATGCTTTAAAAAGAACGAAAACTTTTCTATTTCATTTCATTATGTCAAACATTCAGTTTTGCGACGATGGTATAATTCCTAGGCAATTGTTCAAAATTCTATCACACTTAGGAATTTTATGCCTAGAAAAAATCATATTTTTAATATTTCATGCATAATATTTTCATGGAAATCTGAAAACAAATCATCACCATCATTATTTTTCATCATCACAACACAAAGTCTTAAGAAAGTCTCTTAAGCACCCTTTTACTTTTAGCAATATTTCTCTCATACTGGGATTAGCTTGATGACCTAGTGAGTGGTGACTCCATGAAATGGTCATGTAACAGCGATAATGTCCTTTGAAATTATTGTTATAAGTCACTTTATTTTTCATCAAATCACACCACAAGAACCAATTTGTTTACATCAGATTATTTCATTTAATTTTATAGCATGACATAAAATTATAATATTTTCAATGACATAATTACATGAATAATCAATCAACCATTAAAATATTAAAGCATCATAAAACATATGCACAAGTCATATCACAAAAAGAACATATATATATATATATATCAAGAAGTCTATACATCATATCAAAATGGATTGGTATGCCACAATCTATACCCTGGCATACTCAATCCTCTCAAAAATATATGGTCTATGTATAATGAGCAGCTAGTCTCGAGAAGCCCTCGAGCTCTCAGCCTCATATCCTCTCCCGCCCTGAGGTGGAGGAGGTGGTCCCATCGAGGTCCATGTTGTATCATGGGTCCTCGAAATCAATCGTGATGATGTCCTCGATGACCCCATCTTGATCGACTCCGTAATGTTGGCTGGCAACGGTATCCTCTACCCCTCTAGAACCACATGATAGTACAACCCCTGGTAGAATGTGGTTTGCACAACTCATGCCAGCTCCAAAATGCTTGCCCCTCCACTCTAAGCCCTGAGTCATGTAGCCTCATCCTGGAGAGTCTACACCTGAGATCGTAGGCGGGCATTATCTACCCAAAGAGCCACCATCTCGCTGCTCTCCCCCACCTCGACACCCTTTCCCTTATCAAGTGATGGTGGCCTATCCCTCTATGGAGAAGGGAGTCTCTCCCTCCTCTTTGGCTGTTGTTGTCTCTTCGAAGCCTATGGTACTCTTCGGCATCTCTCCTAAGGAGGCCATCATTGATCCCTCCCTCTATGACCCCTCGTTGCACCGATGGCATCTTGGCACCACCTCTCCATTCCTTGCACTATAGCATGCATAGGACCCTATGCCCTCATCATCCGAGGAGGGCGGATGCCTGCATACCAGGAATCATACCCATCTACTACCCCTGCATCATCCCCATCCACTAGCTGAATGGGGGCATCATCAGCGTCTTGACTCTAGAACTATTGTATTTCTAGAGCCCCACTCAATGTGGTATTATCCTACATAGTATAGGAGTACTCGTAATCCCTAAGAGAAGGGATCCCCTGCTATAGATTGAACTGCCTCAAAAATCGATCGTAGAGGTGGAGCTCTACCTCTCCTCACTCTGTCCTCAACCAGATGACTCACCTGATGCAAGCCAACTCTCGTCTATCCTCCACCCACCCTGGATGCTCTCTCCATGATCTCCAGGTGATCTGATCTAGGGTGAGGTCATCTAGTAACATCTGGGACATCGATAGATCTATCCGTCACTGTGACCCTCTCTGGAGCCACCAATAGAAAACCTAGGGTCTCTCCCGATCAACTCCTATTAGTGGAAGCCCTACTAGCCTTCGTACCGTAATGTGCTCCTAGCACCAAACCTATAGTAGCGATGTCAGAACTAGACATTGACCTCCCTTGTATACGACCCCGTAAAGGATCCTATACAAGCGGCATAGTACAAAGCTACCCCAAGAAAACCTATATTCGTGGTCTCTCATGTCACAGACCACATCTGAGAGGAGCCACGGTAACTTGCATCCACTCTGGTGGCATAGAAGAAGGCCACCCACCACCCCTACCAAAACCTAGGTCAACCGAGATGCCCCAGGCATCTACCTCAAAGCCTCGATGTTCACTCTGCCCTTCTCTAGGGTGAAGCTTGGGTCACTACACAATCTCATCATGGCATGGCCCTGATTGGCCAAAGGAGTCATGAACCGCCCATGTATGGGGATCCTCAAGATCCTCCATACATCCTCTAGAGTGGGAGTCATCTCCCTTGTCGGTAGCCAAAAGTAGGACGACTCCAGATACCATCTCTCTACTAGGGTTGTCAGTAGCCCCATGTCTGTAGGAATTTGTGGCATCTTTGCCACATGCTACAACACGACCTCTGCTAGTCTGTCTCGCTCAGCCTAATTGAGCATAGCTAAGTCATCCCTGAGACCCCCATATTTCCACTCTCAACTCTTTAGCAATCCCCTCTACAAAATAAACAATAAAACAACAAAAATCATTAGTATATAATAATTAAAATCAATTAAAATCAGTTTCATCTCATAAAAAAAAATGATATCACCCATTATTGGATGATATCGTACCAAATTTAGCAAAATCATCCTTAGTAGGATGAAATCACCTCCGATTCTTCAATTTTGGGATCTCCCCTTATTGGACGGGATCGCCCCTATTTCTATGATTTTGTCCTCGGATGAAATCGACGATTTAAGGACGATTTCAGCGAAATTGGGACGATTTTGTCCCGACGTCGTCGATGGCCTAAAAATGGCCGCGATGCCCAAAAACAATTAAAAATTCAAGTAAAAAATTAAACAAATCAAGCTAAAAACATAGTACACTAGGTTTAGATCCTTACCCGCAACCCGCGTCGGACCTCTGTCGATCTGTGTGTCGTTTCCACCATTTCTCCTCGTAGAGCTCTGAAACAGCGAAAGTGAATAGTAAAAATGAATTAGGGTTTTACCCTTATTTTTATTTTAAAACAACATTTTTAAATTTTTGCTTTTTCGCGCTTTTACCTCAAACGTTCGATTTGGGTAAAAACTCGAAGGGGGCACCATAGTAAACAGTTGTATGATTCGACCTAGAATCGTCATCTAAAAAATGGAATAAATTTTTTCTTTCTCGTAAAGCGTGAAGAACTCGTCTTTAACGCATTTTCTTTAGAAAATTAGCTAAAGAGGGGGCAAAATGTAGCACCCTAAAATTGGCGCAATTAAACCCTCAGTAAAAGATAAAAAAATTGAATTTTAACCCCGAAACTGCCCATTAACCGCTCACCTCATTTTTCATGCCATTTTTAGAAGTTGTTTGACCATTGGATGATATCGTCGTCGATATGATGATATCATCCCAAATCGGACGAATTCATCTGGAATAGAACGTCCAGACGATTTCATCCCAAAACTAAATTTTCATAATTAGCTTCTATTTCAACAACCTCTCCAACTCGGGCAGAAGCATGTCTGTGTGGTTGGAGATTCCTACGTTGGAGATATCCCAGATTGGGATGATCCCCAACCTCCTAACCTCCTTATAATACTATATAAACTTGGGATTTTCCTAGTTTATCCCCCTGTCTAATCATTTCCCTGCAACTTTAGTTTTTGTTGTGTTAGAACATCCTATCCCCCATCATTTGCATTTGTGTTTTCAAGTTTTATTGTAGGATCTCACTGTGTTTCAGCCGGAGGAAGCTCGGATCGTCGCAGGTGATTCAACCACAATTTTGGATGATCTTGTCAAGATCGACGATGATCTCGTATGATTATAGATGATTTTGACTACAGTTCAGATTGGGGTAATCAGAGCCCTGAGTTTGCATTCTCTATCTCTTTTTCTTATTTAATTGTGCATTAGATTAATTCACTTCTGTTATGCATCTTGGAGTTCACCTCATTTAGCATATTTGCATGATAAAATTCAAAATAAATTATTAAAACATTGCATCCCATTTGATTTGATATCAGGATTTATCATTTAAGCATTTATATTCTTATTTCTATCATTTTGTATCATTCTTGCAATTGTATTTTTGGTTTTTGGTGTCTGTTTCCATGATTGCAGGTTTCTAACGAATTTCTCTGATGAATTCGTCAGGTCTCTGACGATCTTGGCTGATCTCAGATGATCTCCTGTGATCTGGATGATTATGTACAATTACATACGATCATGTCATATCCGGGATGATCTGGACTCCTACAAGCTTCAGAATCTTCATCAGACATCAGAAATCAGGTGCACTCTTATCCATTTTAGATATTTTTTGTATTTAGGATTCATTTATGTTTGTTGTTTTCATATAAACCAGAAATTTCATATAGAATAGCTTAGATTCATTTTGGCCAACCTAGGAATCTGAATGATTGAACATAAAATGAACACATCAAACCCATTCTCGACCTAGGCGTGGAAACTGCCACTCAAAGTTTCCTGGTGAACCCCACCATCCATCAAAAATTCACCCTTATACCCCTCCCCCGAGAGGCACGACCTTCAAAGGGCCTCTCCATCCGAGGTATTGTCCCATCCTTCTCGCATCCCCCTTTTGGGCACGGATCCTTTAGCCTGAAGGTAAGGGTGCAAAAAAATTGGGTGATACAGGAGGCAAAAGCACCTTGAGCACTTTGTCTCTTCGTCCCCTACACAAAATCCAAAAGGCTTTGTTCTTGCATCACCGTCGAGGCTTGAATGCAATACCTCTGCATTCCCAATACCTTACATGGCTTAAACTTACTGCTATCCCAAACGATTGGTTGGTGTTAAATATTTTTGCCTTGGTCGCCTTGTAATCCACGTATTTTAGGTGCAATTAAAAATTAAAAACATGTGTCTTTTTTTGCTCACAAATTATTTGCATTCCCTTTCACAAATCGCATGAAAATTATATTTAGAGACTTAGTATTTTAAAACAAACTATGTGGTATTTATACCATATGCTTTTATCCTCCAATGTCGGTAGGGGGAATAAAATTTAATTTAAACTTTGCACCCAAGGTAACTTTTGGTTATATAAATATTATAAATTATTTATAAATTACCTTAGGATTTAATTAAACCTTTAATATTATAATATAAATATTATAATATTATTTCCATTGGGCCTAGGTATTTTTCTCTTTTGCCCTTAGACCTTTTCTGATAGCCTTTAATATTATAACAATAAGTATTATAATATTATTTCCTTTAGGCTTTTTCTTCAGGTTATTTAACCATACTTTTGTCCAATCAAGTGGAGCTCTTAAACCAAATATCTTCGGCTTAAAATATAAATATTTTAACCCTTATTTTTCTATGTCTTGCATTGTTTCCTAACACTGACTCTTGACATCAATGACAACACAAATAACTCAAAATTTACAACAATCTCCCCCTTTATCATTGATGGCAACCCCTTTTTTGTAACCATTACTTTTTATTTTTCCAATATTGCTCCCCCTGATTGAATGCTCTCTCCCTAACTCCAATCTCCCCCTTTGACATCAATGTCAAAGGGCCACCTTTGGGGCTTGGGGATAAGAATGAGACTCTTAGCTTAGCCCCTCCCCCACCTCCTCTCTTGAGGTGATTAATTTTGGGGTGGGAGTAGAACTAATCCCAAATTTCCTCGAAGATACTCAAAAGTCTCTTTTGAAAGTAGCTTAGTAAAAATATCTACAATCTGCTCCTTTATATTAACATATTCCAACCTAACATGCTTATCTATAACCTTTTCTCTCAAAATATGATACTTGATCAGAATGTGATTTGTCCTAGAGTGCATCACTAGATTCTTTAAGATATTTATAGCACTTGTATTATCACACAATATGGAAATAGTGTGATCATGATTTACCTTGAAGTCCTCTAGAGTTTACTTCATCTATAATACCTGTGTACAACAAAAAATTGTTGTAATATACTCTACCTTTGTTGTGGATAAGGATACTAAAGCCTATTTCTTACTTATCCAAGAGACTAAATAGTCTTCAAGAATGAATGCTCCTCCACTTGTGCTTTTTATGTCATCAATGCTACCATCCCAATATGCATCTGTATAAGCTATGAGAGTGAAACTATCACTTTTGGGATACCATAGCCCAAAATCCATAGTCCCTTTTAGATACTCAAAAATATTCTTTACTACTAATACTTGTGTCTCCTTGGGTGCTTCTTGAAACCTTGCCACTAGTCCCACTGCCTACATGATATCTGGCCTTATAGATATGACATACAATAAGCTGCCAATCATAGATTTGTATAACTTCTGATTTACCTCTGAATATTCATCATCTTTACTTAACTTGCATACTATAACCATGGGGGTACTTACTGGTTTACAATATTATATCTTAAATTTATTTAGCATATCTTTTATTTAATTAGTTTGAGAAATAAATACTCCTTTCTTTGATTGTGAAATATGAAGTCCAAGAAATAAGGACAACTCACCAAGCATTCATATCAAATTCATTCTGCATGTTCTTTGTAAATTTTTGACTTGCCTCCAAAAATAATATCATCCACATTTTGCCTCAACCCTTTGACATATAATACATTCTATGTTTTTGTTTACCCATTATCTAAACTCAGAGTTCCTTGCCCAAATTTTTTGCTAATATATTATCACCAAATATTATTGATCCTCCATTAGTTTCTTTGAGTACAAAAAAATTACTTTTATCTCCTGTCATGTGACTAGAACATCCACTATCAAGAAACCATTGTTTTCCCTTATCCTGGATATGAAGATCTATTTTTACTAACATTAATCTAGCTTTCTCATGACCTTTTCTCTCTTTCCTACTTGTTGATGTTGTATTCCTTTTACTTGACTTAGGAAATACCATTTTGTACCATATAGCCTTGTGCCCAAAATTATTGCATTTATAACATATGACATCACTATTCATAAGAGGTGCAAAAGAATTGAAATTTATATTAACATTCTTTTTAACATAACCAGTGCAATGTACAACTCTATGACCATATTTGTTACATGAAAAGCAATAGCCATGGAAGATATTATGTAACCTATTTGAATTCCTTGGAAAATATGGTCGAGTGCTTCTCCTTTTGTTGTGATTAACTCTTGTCCATGGTTCTTATTTGCATTCTTCTTTTCTTATGTCTTTTCTTTCTAGAGTATGAGTCACATTTTAATTTTATTTGATGTCTCTACCTCATGAAAGCTTGACTCCTCTTTTTGTTTCCCTAACTTTATATCTTGTTGTAACTTGGTCTTTTCAACTTCATTCCTTAGAGAAACAATTTATGCTTCCAATATTTCACACTCTATTTCCCTTTCTTTTAACAATTCTGTCATATCTTGTTCAATTTTCTTTCCCTCTTCTACCTTTATCTTAAGTTATGTGAGACTTTGTAGAAGTTCTATCCTTACTTTCTCATCCTCTTGAATTTGATCCTTCAAACTTGAGTTCTTATTTCTAAACTTTTCAAGGATCCTGAGAGCAACAAAGAATTCCTCTCTTATTTCAAAAATGGTATCTTCTTCACTCTCTGAAGTCATGTGTTTTTTTTTTGGATCTTCCTATAATTTATTAATCTTTTCATGAAGAGATATGCTCTAATACCAATTTAAGAACATGTGCTTATACTAAGAGGGGGGGTGAACAATATAAGATAATTTTTTTTACTTTTCAATCCATATGATAACATCAATAATATTAAAGTAGTAAACATTAAATAAAACATCACACACATGAGAGACATGATTTAACGTGGTTCACCCAATGTGGGCTACTCCACGGAGAAAATATTCCTTATAAAATTTTCTCAATAAATTCTCTTGGGAATCTTTTCCCTATTATAATGTTTATGGACCACTATCCAAAGGAGACACCAATCCCCTAATATAGTTTGTGGATCTATATCCATAGAAGAACTCCTTCTCCTATGCTCTAGCTAGTGATCCTCTAGAAGACTACTGACTCCACTACATTGGCTTATGGATATCTCTCCAATGAAGACCTTTATCCTCTCTACCCTAACTAATGGATATCTATCCACTGGGGACTACTATCCTCTACTCTGTCACCTTAAAATACTGCTCTTACACTCCTCTATCTCTATCTCAAACCTATACTAAACATTGTCCTCTACCCTTCACAAATATGCTCAATATGTATTTCAAATATATACTGAACACTATCCTCTACCCTGCACAAATCTACTCAATATTTGTCTCAAATCTACACTAAACACTATCCATCGGTCTAGAAAAAATATACTCAATATCTGTCTCAAATAAACACAACAAGTGTTCACCAATAATTGTCTCAAATATTATTTTAAGCTTACAAAAATCTCACACAAATTTATCCTTAATTCCCCTCTAGGACTTACTCAAATCTTCTCACAAGATTTCACAAAATCTTGTTCAAATCAATTGCAAAACTTGCATACAAAACTCAACTCAATCTCTCACAGAAAACTTCTTCAATCCCACAAATAATTTTCACATAGAATCTTGTTTAAACCATAGAATAATATAGAGAATTGTTAGAGACTCAATATATTTCACACTCACAAGCACTCAATCACTGCCAAACTCTTTTCAAATTAATTTAGAATAAAGAACATTTTTTTTCATAGAACTTGAACTATAACTCCAACACTTTCAACCAAATATGCTCAATCAACTCCACTCAAAAAATCACTCAATGAAACACAAATTTCTTATAAAACTTAGACAAGTGTTTCACAATGCTTTCAAGAACTCTCACTATGGAGCTCAACCTTGACTCAAGATAATTCCAAATTCACATAACAATGATACTCATGATCTTTTAAAAATTGTAATCAAACACATGAAAGCTTACTCAAATATTTCCAACAATGCTTATCAAACAAACCTTTTCACTCCAAATTGCATTTCACAACATTCAACAATATTTCTCTCACAAGGATGATGTGCCCATACCTTTTGTTTTGAAGAATATTTGACCTCAAAACCTATCTCAATCACAATCAACCTCTTCGCCAATATCAATGGTTAGATAGCAAAAGTATTCACTCAAATATTCCCTTAATATTAATTCACTATTACAAAATTAACAAGACTCAAATAACCCTTATTATCTCCAAACTTATCAACTAAAGATTTCAATAACTCGGTTTCACTATAACCCTTTTTAGAAATTTAATGCATGAGGTAATCCAAAATCCTACTTATGTCTCCCTATTTAAAATTGCATTTTCAAAATAATTGACTTTATAAAATAATTCAATTTACTTTTAACATTCAACAAAACTATTTATCACTTCTTTTTAAGCTAAAAAAATAATTTACCTTACCCTCCTTTTAACTCCTTAGGAACTCACTAAATAAAATACACTACATGCTCATATCATACCCACAATGCAAAAAATAAATCATGTGCTTCAACTAAGCACCACCAACAATCATAGACCATAGACCATATACCATGTGCAAAAATTAAATACCTCAATGTGCTCCTCGATGGGACTCGATCCCTGGTCAAAGTGCCACCTGCGCCTTAGATATGGCTACCCTGTCATGTGAGCTAAGTGCTCATGTGGGAGGTAAAAGTACCTTGAGCGCTTTGTCTCTTCCTCCCCCATGCCAAAGCCAAAATGCTTGGTTCCTGTGTCACCATCGAGACTCAAACGCAACACCTCTACATTCCCAATACCTTACACACCTCAAACTTGCTGCTAGCCCAACATATTGGTTGGTGTTAAATATTTCTACCTTGGTCGCCTTGTACTCCATGTATTTCGGGTGCAATTAAAAATTAAAAAACCTTTTTCTTTGTTTGCTCATGAATTATTCACATTCCCTTTCACAAATCACATGAACATTATATTCAGAGACTTAGCATTTTAAAACAAACGATGTGGTATTTATACCATATGATTTTATCCTCCAACGTTGACGTGGGGAATAAAATTTAATTTATCCTTTGCACCCAATCCAATTTTGGGTTATAATATTATTATTTTTATAAATTAATTTATAATATAAATATTATAAATTATTTATAAATTACCTTAGGCTTTAATTAAACCTTTAATATTATAATAATAAATATTATAATATTATTTCCTTTAGGCCTTTGCTTTAGGTTATTTAACCGTCCTTTTGACCAATCATGTGTAGATCTTAAACCAAATATCTTGGGCTTAAAATATAAATATTTTAACCCTTATTTTTCCAATTCCTACACCATTTCTTGACACTAACTCTTGACATCAATGACAACACAAATAATTCAAAATTTCCAACAGGGAGCCCTTATTAACCCCTAAGAGTTGCCCAATGGGGCCATATGATACTGATAAGAGTGGCACATTAGCAGTCTTATCTAATTTACATGATTTTAGTGTCTACAACACCATAAATCCACTTTCAATATGTTACCCCAAAAATACATTTGAAGGTTTTTCTATGAACCTTATAATCTGCATCATTCAAAATTTTGTCTTAAGTCCATGACATGAACTTATCTTTTCATTTACCATTTGAGAAGATCATCAACATAATATTCAACAATATTTTACATAATATCATGAAATATATATGTCATGGTGTATTGATAAGTGGAACCAACATTCTTCAACCCAAATGGCTATTAGTTCATAATATAAATTTCCTTAAGGAGTAGTGAATGTTTTTTTAGCTTGATCTTCTAGAGCTATGTGAATTTGATTATAATTATAAAATCCATCCATCAAGGATAACATTTTGCAACTAATAGATAAGTCAACTATCATACCTTTATTTGGTAAATGAAATTCATCTTTAGGATAGACCTTTTTGATAACTCAGAAGTCTATGCAAACTTTTACAGTACCTTCTTTCTTGGTGACTGGGACTATGTTTGAAATCCAATCAAAATACTCAATAGTTTTGATAAACATGACTTCCAAAGGCTCTTAAAGATCCTTTTTAAATATAAGGTTCAAATGAATAAAACCAAGCATCATCATCATCACTTTTAAAAGGAACGTATTGCTACCTTTTGATGTAATGAGCACTAGGAGATAACAATCACAAGATGCATAATATTATGAAAGAAAGTAAATCTGCTAGATGAATGAAATATGATGTAAATAGAAATGACATAAAAGAATACAATGTAACTATGGAGGAAATTAACACTCCATTAATAAAGCTACTGAACTACATTGCACCCATCACCAATGGATGGTGATCTACATAAAAATGTACTATGCTCTAAGCTACACTATCTAACTATATCCCCTAACTCTATATTTGTATTACAATAAGGTCTTTCTTATATAGGAAAATAGGTTCCTTGGCCAACACTCTACCTAGATGTGTAAGGGATAACTTGCACATATATAGCTTACACATTGACACTTGTGCATTTATTACATTGCATGAAGTAACTAGATAAATTTTCCCTAAATTAATCTAATGTCCTAAGTATGTACCTTGGAAGATAAATTTACATGACCCAAATGATGTAATATACTCTATTTCTAACACCCCCTGTGTTACATTGTTTAGTTATTGAAGACTTTAGTCTTCAATATGGATCTTATTTTTCTTTATCCTAACTTTGTACTCTTAATTTACATTATTTGTAATTTTTTCAAGCAAATAATTAGTATATCTGTAATATGTTACATTGTTGATAGAGCTTTCATCTCATAGTCTTCTACGAGTTCTTTTAGTTCTTTAATTTCATCTATACTATGAACCATGTGTCCTTTATGATTTCTCTTCTGGTAATTCTAGTTGAGGATAATTGGTTGGTCACTAAGATTGTTGTTGATAAGGGTTTCTTTAATATTGTCGAGGTTGGAATAGATTCCCATTATTCATATGATTTCCTTGGTTCCTATTTTTCGGATTGTATTTGCAATAGCTAGTACTATGACCTCTCTTTCTGCATATATGACAATACCATATTTTTTTTCCTATTTTTTATAAAGTGATATTTCCATGTGTATTATTTTTTATGCCAATGCAGTGTTAGTCATCTCATATTTCATAGTGTTTTCTACTTCATATTCTTGAAGTATATTGACTAAGTCAAAAAAATATCTTTACTTAAAAGCTATAAAGATGTCACTAAATGCTTATAGTTTTCTGGAAGTGTTCTCATGATTACTTGAGTAATTAATTCATCCTTAATTGTTTCTCCTAAGGTCAACAATTTCCCTTTAATATTTGCTACCTTTCTTAGGAACAAATCTATACTTTCTCCACTATTCATTTTTAATGAGTAAAGTTGAGTATGGAGATGAAGAATAGTTGCCTTATTCTTTTCTTAAAATATTTTCTCTAGGCTTATCCATGCATCTAAAGATGTTTTTTCTAAACTTATCTAAGGTTGAATCTCATCAGTGATAGAAAATATTACTATAATTAGAGCTTTTGAATCATTTTCCTCAAACTTTAGAATTTTAGTTTCACATGTGGTAGGTCTTTGTGTTTTCCCTTTGACAACATCCCAAAGTTTTTCATATGCTAAGATTGCTTTCACTTTATTTTTTCAAGAGAAATAATTAGGACCCTTAAGTAGTTGAGATTATTTTAGGAAGAATTTATTTGATTCTATTTAAATATTCCTAATATCAATCCTTATATGTATAGGCTTCCTTATGTCTCCCTAGTAATGAGAGTATGAAAACCTAATTTTAGGTTTTGAAGAAATCTTATATCTTCACAAATTGATAATATTTGATAGATATTATTATTATAAAGTTTTTAAGAATACCTTATGACTCCCTAATGATTTTAGAGTATGATATAGTACTTTTGTAAATTATAGTTCAATTTTGGTTGATTTTGTACAGTTTTTTTTAAGATCAAAAATCAACTTTTCTAACACCTTATTACTCCTATTGAACTAAGAACTTTTCAATTTTGAAGAGGTTTTAATGTTGGATTTATTTCATCCCTTTTGAGAAAGTTTGAGACAAGAAAATTATAAATTTCCAACATTAACAAACAATCTTAATAATTGTATGATCCTGAAAAGCATACACCTAATCTTGTAACAATTGAAAATCACATAAAGCACATACATAAATTAACCAAATTGAGATAACCAAAATAAATGTGTCTTTTATTATAATTGAATCAATTCATGGTTACAAATTCATCCCTCTTAGGCATACCCAATGTGATAAATTGTTACAATCATAAGAAATCCCTCGCAAGAGTAAGTGTAATCCGTAGTCTTTTTTAGAATGACACGAACTTCTGCAGGTCAAGTATGACCTTCTTATCACCTATTAAGAGGTATTTGTTGCCTTGAATGTGTTGACAAAGGAGTACTAAAAACCTTATGATAAAGAAACAACAAGAAACACATCATAAGAAAAGGTAGCCTCTCTTGATGAGGCATTGATTGAGACTTTGTCTAAAATATTCTAAAGGTAACATGAAATCAAGAAAGTATATAAAGATGTAAATCTATGCTAAACATGATAAATCTACCATAAAGCATGTGAATGAGACATAGATCTAGTCAGCTAACATCCTAATTAAACATTGGGAGCATAAATGCATGAAAATAATAACATCTAGTCTAAAATTACCTAATACTTGAAAATGAAAGGAATCTACCCCAAATCAATGATTCTAACAATCTAATGGAAAGATAGAGAATCAATCTATGGTAAATTTACCTAAATGCACAAATAGAAATGTAAATCTACTGCTAAAACCAATTGGAAAGAGGATTAAACCTTGATCGTGGGTCTATAAAGTGGTTAGCACTGTTAGCCATGGTTGACAGTTATGGCTGAATCATGAATATCCTTGTTCTTTAAATCAGGGCTTGATTCCTCAATTCACTCTATTGATTTGATGTTCAAAGGTCATCTTGATATCCTATGATAGATTTGGTGGTTTAATTGCTCATATTGATGATGGAATGGTCTCAACTGATCTTCTTGATTTCTCCTAACCCTCCATAGCCTTATTGGTTCCAAGTGCCATTTTGATCTCCAAATAGGTAGCAAAAGTGTTCCTCTCAATGGATGCAAGTGAGTATGCAATTTGATAGGGCTTCGCTGCACTTCAACTCAAGATTCTTCTAGGATTATCCCCAATTTGGAGGGGGGGTTTATATAGCACTTGGGAAGGCCTTATCTTAGCTTCATGGAGAAGCCAATATTAAGAACCTTTAGTTAGGGTAGTTGGAAGGAAATTTCTAGAGGGTTCCACATCCAAAATATTTTGAAACTCAAAAAACTTGGCCATTGTAACCAATTTTGGGTTGGTTGAGATCAAACTTAATTTGAAGGCTAACCATGGCTCTGAGGCACGGTCAGACCTGTTAACTGTGGGTGTCATCCGCAGCCAACACTGACTAGGCCAAGATGCCTAAATTGAGTGGTTAGAACCACTACTTCACCTTGGAACTATCTAAGATAATTCATATGGTCTGTTAGCATGTCCCATATGAGTAGTAACCTTGACATGACACATTTTAGGTGTATACAAATGCCCCTTTTCAGATGCATTATGATATCAAACAATGCTAAGAAAAATAGGCCTTCTAAAATGATGTCATAGGTTGTATGATGATCACTAGTCTGATCAAAATTAGATGCCTAAGGTCCTGCAAAAGGACACGCATCCTAGAATCATTGCTTCCAACTGGATGGAAGGCTTAAATTGAAAGAACTTGCACTCTTTCTATCAGAATTGGGTATCTTTTGTTGCTACTATAGGTTGTTTGAACCTATAGATCCAAAATGTAGAGAGCACAAACTCAACTATCATATTTTATTTTTACCCCAGCAAAGGGTAAGCTTATGATATTCATTGGCAATGATTCATAAGATGAACACAATTTTGATGAGATAAAGGGATCTACGATCAAGGGATCTTCTATTGACTTTGATTATGATAATTGATATAATGACTACCCCATCAATTGACAAGTCAATGAGAGTAGGACAATTAAATGAAGTGATGAGTTGCTTGACCACTATGAATGACTTAAACAATGTAAGGTTTAGCACTTTGATTACTTGGCAAGGCTTAGTCAGCTATGATTACAACTGTTAATAATAATTGTATATCTCTATCCCATGGAGTGGTCCAGCCACAAAGGCCTTCTTAGGGAATCAAAATGATAACAATTCCAATTAGGCATGTGTTGAATCATATTGGTCAATGAGGAAAATTTCATAGAAGAATTGACATGATTGCTTTGATCCAGTGGGGTGGTCCATCCTCTATGGCTTTATTCAATATTGAAATGAAGCATATCAACATAGCAACATAGCATCTAATCCTTATGTCCTGCCTTCCTACGCTCACAAATCCCATGCTCATGTACCACCGAACCAATATGGTGGGAAAACTGGTAATCTGGAAGCCATGGTGAAATAGTTAACCTCCTGTATGGACCAAATAGATCCCTACCATCCCTTGTACAATTATCGAGAGATGTGTAGTCAACCTCTAGATCCTATAGTTGTAGCACAACCATATCCTAAACAATTTCCCATGCCTGTCCTACCTATATACAAAGGAACCGAAGATCCCATAGAGCATCTTCGTATGTTTAGGATAACATGTCATGATATATCACATTATGACTTGTTATTACTAAAAATGTTCTCAAAAAGTTTAGGAGGGATGGCATTGGAATGGTATTATCAATTGCCCACTCATTCTTTGAGAAATTTCGAAGAGACCACCGAGTCTTTTGTGCACCAATTTAGTGCCTATATTGAAATACATGTAACTATTAAAGATTTGTACAACCTAAAACAAGACAAATATGAGTGTTTTGTTGACTTCTTAGCTCGATGGAGGAAGTTGATAGGAAAATTACACTTTGTGTTACCTTATTGGGAAATGTTGGATGTTTTTATCAATAATTTACAAGAACAACTATCCTATGAATTATCAACTGCTACCTTGACCACCTTCGATCAAGCTATAGAATTATCCTGAAGAGTGGAAGATGCTCTCATTAGAAGAGGTCAGCTCAAAAAGAAAGATGATGAGAAAACATCCAAAAATCAATACAAAAATAAACAAGTTGTGGGTAATGGAGTCACTGATAGCAAAAACATTGCCAATGTTAATACTACAAAAACAATAGAGAAGTTCTTATTGAAACCTCCTGATAAAATACCTCGAGAATTTACTAGGTTAAATCAACCTTTATCAACCATTCTCTCGCAATTACTAGCACGAGGATTAATCCAATTACCGACTATCTGGGAACCTGATCCAACCATACCCGGATACAGAGCTGATTTGCATTGTGATTTCCATAGAGGACCCGAACATGATACCAACTCTTGTAAATGATTAAAACATAAAATACAAATTCCAATCAATCAACCTATTAGAAGGCCTCTTGTAATTGATAACAATGAGATGGAGGTACAAGCCTTTCAACCTAAACAAAATCCTACTAGTAATGTTCAAAAGAAAACCCTTCAAATTCAGAATCAGAATGCCAATCAATCATTGGATATATTTCAACATACTTTACCAAAGCATGGCAAAGAGGTGGCTAATCAAATTGAACATCATAATGTTCCCCCTCCTACCCAATATGTAGGAGCCATTAGTGGGCATTTACCTATTCACGATCTAGAAATATTTGACACAACTTTATCCATGGTTACGTCCAGACCCCTATATAATACTCAAAAACCCGATCCTAGTGATGTAGAATATGATACTAAAAGTGAAATGCACATCACCTCAAATCAATTGAATAGTTCTGAAAACGAATCAGATCCTATTCAACCTATCACAAATTCTATGGTTCCAAAAGAACCATTTCCTAGAAGAGTTACTACTCGACCCTCTTCTCATCAGTTCCTTTCTAATGAACAAGCCATAAATTCTAGACCGATACCAATTCATCATCCTCTAAATAATATTGTAGGTACCATCAGAGTCGTTACCAAACAACAGGCTCAAAATTCTCAATAGGATCAAACTCAGAATGATGGATCAGTTCCATTTGTTTTGAAAAATCCCAATAAAGGGAATCATATGCCTAATGTTCAACCTAAGCCTTTGTATAATATTAATGACCAATTATCCAATACTATAGCTAGAATTTCCCTTTTGGACCTTTTAAGATCTTCTCTTACCCATAGGGACGAATTAATGCTCACATTAAGCCAAATGATGGTACCACAAAATATTCAGCCTGAAGCCATGACCAATACTATCATAACTCGAGAAGTTGACTGTATTGACTTTCGAGATAGGGATATACCACAACATAGTTTACATAAGGATAACCCTTTATATATTACTGCCCTAATTGGGGACATAGTTGTTAAACGTGTCTTGATTGATAATGGTTCATCTTTAAACATATGCACTTTTGACTTCTACCAAATATTTGGCTTTAGGAGTGATGAAATGAAAAGAACGGATATAATCATAAAAGCCTTCAATGATGAGACACAATAATCATGTGGATTCATTACTATACCATTGCAAGTTGGTCCTAGAACCCTAGATAGGACCGTGTTTATTGTACATTGCCCTGCATCGTACAATATAATTTTGGGTCGCCCTTGGATCAATGCGATGCAAGCGGTTCCATCCACTCTACATCAATGTGTTAAATTTGAATTCAAAAACCAGTTTGTTACCATTCATGGTGACCCCAGACCCTTTGATATGTGTGCTTTGACAAAATTGGTTGGAGTTCAATTTTTCCTTGCTTTGTCATCCACACATCCATGTCCCTACAGACATGCGAAGATGTTGACAAGATATTGAAGAGGTAACTACATCACCTAAACCACAAGGTAATACACTACTAGATTTGATAGAATCCAGTAGTGAAGGTATGCCTTGGATCATAATGGAACCTAGTATAAGAAGTAGTGATGAAGATAATTGCCCAGGGAACCCTTAGAACCCTCGAGGTAACCATGATCCCCCAGCACATACAATGATACAATGAAAAATAGAGAGAACACAGGGACATCAAACCAACCTTGAACCATAAGATTATATAATAGCCTATTGATAGTTATGAAGATAAAGGAGAGAAGTACGAATATTGGAGAGAAGGATGAATTTTCCAACCAATTGGGTAGAGTAGAGAGAAGAGAATCAGACTCATTCAAGTTCTGAGATAGACTTTTCTGATGCCTATAGAGAAGTTTTGGCAACATCATCACCATAGAGAAAATTCAAAGAAATAAGATGGAGACGTCACCTAGCACATGCGGATCGGAGAATAAAAGCACTACGACAACTATCACCAAGTACAAGAAGAAGTAGAAGTCCACTAGCCAACATTGAGTTGGTAGAGATAACTCCTGATATCTAAAAAATGGGAGGAAGAAACAGAGAAAGACCCCTAAGACTTCAGCTAGGAAGGGGGGGAGGTATTCAACTATGAAATGAACAAAGACAAGGTGATGTTACAATTAGAGGAGGAAGAGGGCAAGGAATATTCTAACCCCCTACTCCTAGATGGCCAAGAGATACACCCTTAGCTTGTCTAAACTGGACAAGGAATCTATGGGGATTACCAGGAATTAGGGGTATCTTACCAAATCTTGCAAGGCAACGTACATGGGGACAACCATATCAATGAGGGATGGGTGGTAGAGGATTACTCCAGAGAAGGGAGGAATCACCATTTGCATAGATAAACCCAATGCCAAGAGGAATAGGATGGGGGAGACACTCGCATGGAAGAAGCCTTGTTGGTAGGGGAAGAGTATAGTTTGTAGATGAAAGAAACTAGGGACAACTAAGAACTAGATCGCCAAGTCTGGAGCCAAAAATGATCTAAGGGGATAGGCGGAGAAGTCACTCGAATGATAGTAGAGTAGTAAGGACACCACTACCAAGGGACCAATCACCTATGTGGAAAGGGGAAAGGACACCAGGTGAGGATACTCCAGCTTGCAATTGTACAATTCCAAATTGTACACATGAAAGAGGAAGGCCAAGAAATTTAGTAACATCACAAGTGGAGGTGGATCAGCCTAGGGAAAAATTACCGACAGGTGACACAACCACTCTAAACGTTAGAGTTGAACCTCCAAGAGAAGAATTTGATGGGATCGTACAAGTGAATGTCACTGTACGATTGCCAAGAAGGTAAATGTAAATAGATTAGGATTGAAAAAAAGAGAGAAAAAAGAAAAAGAAAAGAAAAACCAAGTACCTTAATTGTGAAAATCCCTTGGGATGCAATTAAGAAGGAAGTGGTTGAAAACCAAAAATGGCGGCCTCTTTAGAAAGAGAAAAATTGAAAATTTCTCTAAGTATAAAGATCATACAAGTAAGAATTGAGGATGAAATCGCACGAGTTGGGAGATCGTACAAGTAAAATCGACACAAAGGCATGTGAAATCATACAAGATGACATGTTGTACAATTTGGATCATACACTGTACGATGTTGGCTAGGTTGTACGATTTCCAACTACCCATTTAATGCGGCATGCATGGGAAAAAGTAGTGGTTGGAGGAAAAAGCAGGGGAAAGAGACAAAATTTTTCAAAAAACTTGTTGAGTTGTCAATCATCCATGCAAGATGGAAGGGAAATGTGCAAAGTGGCACAATTTAGGGTTTAGTTAGGGTTTTCAAAATGCTTTAAATAGAAGGTAAAATTGGCAATTTCATTAAATCGTACAAGTGAGAATTCAAAATTTTCAGGAGGACAAAGGTGGAAAGCATGCAGTTGAACAGAGAAGACCATATGGGCAGCTAATTTCATCAACAATTTAGATTTAGATGGACCCATTTTAATTAGCACCAAGGAGTACTTTTCATTTTTAGATAAATTAACCCGGAGAAGGAACGAAAGAGGAAATTAGGGTTTTACTCCATCAAAGAGAAAAATTTGAAGTTCAATAAGAAATACAAAGAGTATATGGTATAAAACATCCAAGTATGAACCCAGAGGTGGAAAATGAAATATTAGGGTTTGGGGAAGTGAGAAATTGTAATCGGATGGTGGAAATTGCAAGGAAAGTGAAGATTTAAACCCTAGAAATAGAAGAATCAGAGCTGGAAAAAGCAAAGAATGGAAGGTGAAGTCTGTATAGCCATCAAAAGTACAGCCAAAATTCATCAAGTGGAAATAAATTGTGCTAGAGGTGGAGTTGGAAAATTGCTCCCGAGAAAGACTGAAAAGGAGGAACGGGGCAATCCGAAAAATGGGTTGGCGAAAGATTCAACAAAGGGGGCCAAAATTTTGAATTTTTCACAACCTAGGGTTTGAAAAATTGTACTGTATGATTTTTGGGGAAGAATGTATGATTTCAAAGGAAGATAGCATAGTTCGGGGTGATTTTCAGGCCATTTTGGGCAATTTTTAGCAAATTGTATGAAATCATACGATAGAATATGAATTCCAAAGGAAAAGGTAGTCAAAATTCAACATCGTATAGAGTACTATCATAATGTATGATTTTAGGTTGTATATGTACAATTTGAAGGAGATATGATGGTTTGAAGACTAATGGGCTAAAAATCAAACTATGGGGAAAAAGAGTAGTGTACGATCTAGAAGCGGCTGGTGAAGGTAAGAACCATACAAGGGTACAAAGAACCATACATTGTATGATTTATAATAATTCATATGATTTTTGGTACACTTTCAATTGCAAAAATGGTGATGGTTGGATGTTAAGTTAATCGATGAGATGGTAGAGGAATGATCTCAATAGAAGAGTTTGGATGTTAGTTAAGGTGGATTGTAGCCAATAGGGTGGAGAGGTCACCAGGTCCATTGCACAAGAGAGAAGCATACCCATGACAACAACAAGGGTGGTAGTTTCAGTCCCATGATTGGCATGGTAATCATCCTTGGAGGAGAGGAGGATATAGGCCATGGAGGGGGCAAAGACATTGGCGAGCTAATCTAAGAAGAACACCACCAAGGCATCGAGAGGAGAGAATGGCACAAGAAAGAACCTCACGGAGGGAAATAGGAGTGAAGTTCACCTGCCAAATCAGGAGGAGCATCTGATCAGTGGATAGGAAGAGGGCCAGGTTGAAGTCATAAATATTACATTTGTGTAGCATGGAGCTGATACATGTAGGAAGTGGTGGAGTGATGGGAGAAATAAGAATCATCCCTGGAGGAAAATGTTTGAGGATGTTGGTGTAGCAGTGATTGCACAAGTTCCACCATTCCATAATTCCTTCTTCCATAACTATCTATTACAGATAGTTCAGGTGTATAACCCTACAACTAGAACAACCTATGTCAATGTGGGCAAGAGGTCAATGAAAGTGGATATTTTGGTAGAGACATTTTGGAAGACATTTGGCTTGCCAGAATATGGTATGGAGATAGTAAAGATATTGGTAGATCCAATAGAGGCATACCACCTCATCACTACACTTACCACTATCACATCACTGACTGAGGTAAAGATCTCAGGTGCAGAAACACGCAAAATAAAATAGAGCTAGTTGAAAGGAGACCATTGGTTGTGTGCTATGAATACAATCATGGCTTGACTAACAGGAGATATAAGGGCCATAGAAATGCCAATGTGGATGGCATAGTATGTAGAAGGTATCACCAAGGGAATTCAGTATGATTGGGGTACCTATCTAGAAAGAAAAATGCATGAGGCACTGACAAAGAGGCCGAAGAACTTTGGAATGACTTTCCATGCCATTGGATTGTTATTAAACATAGTCACAAAAGTAGAGATCCAATTTCTAGGTCTGACACCACCTCAAGAAATTAGGGGAGGATAGTCGATGATATTGATATGGGCTAAGTCAGTACCAATACCAAAAGAGACCTCGAAGAGATATCGAATGAGGAGTGAGCAACGGACCCATAGAGCTCAAGAGGATACTACTATGAAGGAATATGATGATGTACATCATCGGATAAAAAGGCCTAGATGGTTGGAATAGGAGCTAGAACAACAAGTACCTAGGCAATGGTAGTAGGAGCAGCCATCCATTCAAGAAAGGGAGAAGAGGCAAAGAAGCCCAATACAAATACAGACAAGGAGGCAACATGAAAGAATGGTGAGTAAACTAGTTCCAAAAGTATGAGAGGAGCCTGCACCATAGGTACACCAACAAGAAAGAGAATAATCAGACTCGGAAGAGATGGAACTAGATGAGTTGTGTTGGACGGAGGTAGAAAGAATAGTGAAATCTCCATAAATATTTCAACAATTTGAGCAGATGGATGCTTCCAAATTTTTTAAAGGATTTGAGGTAGGACAAGAAGAAATAGCCACTACTCAGGAGGAAATGGGAGTAAGAGTAGACACTGTGGAGGAAGAGTCCAAGAAAAATCCTCATTACAAGTTCATGAGAGGAGGCTCGAGTAAGAGATGCACCAAAAAATATGGAGGCATCACAGGAAAAAGAAGAACTTGTTGTTGAGCAGGTCACAACAATGAACATTCAGCAGGATCAGGAGGAAGAAGTGATAGAAGAACAAAAAGTGGGCAACATAGAACAAGAAGTAGCCCAAGAGAATATAGAAGAACAATAGGTGGGGCTTACAGAATAGAAGGAAGCCCAAGAACAAGTTGAAAAGTAACAATCTCAATAGGAGGTTGTAAATATAGAAGATAGTGAGGAGGAGAAGATCGTAAAGCAGTCTCCACCTCAAGAAAATATAGACACTTAGAGAGCACTTCAGGAGCTTGGAGGAAGCTCTAGCCACCACATGGACGAGGAATATGTACAAACTCCTACAGAGGAAGAACTATGAGGGATCCAATCCAATTATCTTTTGGAAGTACCGTAGTTCAACATAATTGGAACTGAGGAGGAGGCACGTGGAATAGAAGATAAGGTGGAACACTTATTTTCGTAGTTAGGCCATGTTATTAATAGTTCCATATTGGAATTTTGTATTGGCCACATAGGAGAATTGAAGTTGTGGGAAGAACAAGTGTCTCTCGAGTTAGAAAAGATAACATAATGGGTGAATAGTGCAGAGCATACAAGGATAATTACAGACATTCATGCACAACATCCATGGAGGTTGCCCAAGGAAGAGGTAACAAAAATGTTGGGAAGAGAGGACTTGCTAGAAGGGGTGAGAACAAATTACAAGAAATATCCAAGGATGTACTTGGATAGAGTCAATCATCCGACCTATCCCACAAATATGGTAGAGTTGGAGTATAAGAGGGTTGCTACTAGATTGGCTATCACCCTGAGGAAGTTTAACTTCCTAACACACTAGATAGAGTGGTTGAGCATAGGATTGGAACAAATCTATCAGATCAAGGAGGCTTAGAAGGAGGAGACTGCAACCACTCAAAATAAATTGGTCATAATGGAAGAAGAACTACAGAAAAGTAGAGCTACGATAGAAGAGAAGATAAAGAAACTAGAGGATGATCTATCAAGCATCAGAGCTAAGTCTGAAGCCAAACTTAACATGCTTGAAGAGGAAAAGTGATAGATCTCACAGATGGTAGAGGACAAGATTAAGGATTTGGAGGCACAACTCAAAGCAAAGGAGGAATAGATGACAACTCAGTTGGTTGAGAAGAGTGAGAAAATGGCAACACAAGCCAAGAAGATAGAGGAGCTAATAAAGGATAATAAAATATTGAATGAGATGGTCCTAGAAAAGCAAGCTTAGTTGAAAACCAAGGAAGATAGTGTTCGAGCTATGGAGGCTGATATTAGTCATCACCTGAAGACCATTACTAAAAAGAATGAAGAACTATAGGCAATAGCTCGAGCAAAAGCTCACTGGTAGGAGAGGTTGAAAAAGAGTGCCTCAGACCATGAAAAGTAGATGATGGAGTTCCTAAAGACTACCGAGGAAAAGGCTAACTTCCACGGGGTGAAAGCAGTAGAGATGGGAAGCTATGCAGCCAAGTTGAGGAATGAATGAGAAATGTATAAGTCACAAGTCAAAGACTTAGAGGCTATAGTGGTAGAATACAAGGCATAGTGGAAGAAGCAGAATGAGTTGGTGAGGACACCAACCAAAGTAAAGGGGAGGGCAGATGTAGGCAGCAAATCCACCTCCCAAAAGAAGAGAAAGTGATAAAAAAGGATTTGCTCAATTTTGACAAGTTTTGACATAAGTGATAGTTTGCCCAAGTTTTGTAAACCATACAAGTAGGGGAAAACCATACAACTGGATGGAAAAACCATACAAAGCAGCAATAAATCATATAGGGTGCATTGAAATTCATCCAAATACATGGGAAATGTAATTTCATAGTGAAATGGCACATAGATTTGCTAACTAAGGTGTTAGACTTAGTAAAAGGCCAAATTAATGAATTTAGTTGTACATGGGTAGTTGTAAATAACTAATTGCCTTAGGAACCACTTTGGAATGGCCTGGGCAATATTATATAAGGCCCCATTTTCAAATTTGTAGGTCTGGTTGCTAAGAGATAGGATAGAGTACTTGTTGGTTGTAATAGCTAACTTACATCTGAGTTATTGCAAGATATTGATAGAATAACCTTGTTGTAATGAAATTTATGCTATAATGGAATGGAAATACATCATTACACGTTGTGTATGATCCTGGCAATGATGATTGATGATCTATGATGGAATATTGATGTATGTGTGTTTTCTGGTTATTGTTTTAGCTTAGTTTTATGCATTGTTGCAACTCCTTGATAGAGGTTAGCACTAGTGGAACCTGAGGAATGATATATGAGCATAGTAATATGGATAATGACATTATGAGCCCTATTTGTATGATTTTTGTATGTAATTAGTTGAATGGAATCTCTCCCAAGCTCCGTTGTAATGTTTGGCACAACCCAGAGAATGGATTAATTGGCATAGTAAAACCTTACAAAACATCCCTGAGAGAGATTGAGGTATTAGAGCATCTGATTTGGAACCTGACTGTACCATCAGTTTCCATCGATCGTACACCAGAGTCCGTACAAATCGTACAAAGTTGACTTACCCGATTTGGCAAACTGAACTATAGGGATCGACTTACCCGATTTGGTAGTTTGAGGAAATCGACTTGAACCATTACAAAACTGTGTACGAAAGCTTCCAAAACCGAATATATCAGTTTGGCTGAGTGCAAAATCATACAATCCATGCCATTGTATGATTTGTAACCATACAGTGTGAGAGTTTGACATCCATACAAGTTATTTAACTATCACAAAGGGTAGTTTAGAGAACTATACGGTGGTACAATTTGGTAACCAAGTTGGAAATTGTCTATTGATCATTCTTGGTCCTAGAAGATCATCTCCCCACCCAAGAATACTATACCCTTGTGCTACAACATGGCCATAGGTGACTCCTCTAGGTAATGAGGATGATGACTTACATGAGTCAGGCCTAATAGACATAGGGATGACAACTAATTATGATTCCTGGTAGATGACTTGGCTATGGCAGTGTTTGGAGGGCCCATAGGGTAGACCAAAAGAGGGTGTAGTAGTAGAGGGTACAAAGGGAGTAGAGTTTGATACACATGGATGTCAATTTTGTTAGAGGACTAAGGGTGGATGGGGTGAGGTAGAAGCTACAGAGGAGGCCCCCATGCTAAGGAGGAGGGCAAGGAATTAGCAAAGGATGAGGTAGCTCTTGATAGTGAGATTGAGCATCTTAGGGCTTAGGTTTCTAGCCTATAGACTTAGGTAGGCACACTCCATATGTAGATCCTAGGGAGAGACACCTCTATAGCTACTTTGCAAGCATGGTTCAGTGACCTACAGTCATATCTCACAACAAGGTAGAATCAGTGGCATGGCTATGAGGAGGAGATGATATCTCTCCAGGCATATCTCACCATAGTAGATATGGAGATCTATAGGATCATAGGTAACCATAGTCTCCTATAGCCTTAGCTATATACTATAACCACATAGTGTGACTTACTCAGGTTTGTGAGGGGAGATCCCTCATATTCACAGGCTACTCCTATGGCTCTAGCTACTCCAATAGTACAGGGACTAGCAGGGATGAACTCGATGGTAGAGAATATGAGACTATAGGATCTGGTGCAGCATCATATCAGTAAGCAATAATCAGGTTTTGCTTACATCTCTTTCTTTGTGGGAGATATTGAACTACTCGGAGGTGTGGTTCTTGAGAGGACTATATATCTAGGGTCTTAGAGGACTCATACTAGTGAGACAAAATAGTTGTTAGCTCATTATAGTCTTAGGACACATAGGACTGGGAGGACCTTAGGTGCTAGCTCCAAACAGATTCATAGGGAGGGTGGAGGTGACAATGGAGCCTCACAGATTAGGGGTGTAGGTTTTTCTTAGTATAGATCTATGTCAGATGTACCATTTTTGAGTGTAAGGTCGAGGACCTACACAGTTGTAACCTGCATGTATTTTCGACATATGCTAATGTACTCTTTTTGAACACACACACACACACACATATATATATATATATATGATCTGGTATTTGAGACTCATTATATGTGTACTTTATTTATTTTATGTTTATGATATGCATATGGATGTAATGCTTATATGTTATGTTTATTTTATGCTATATGATGTGATGTATAGATGACATGTGCTAGATAGCTATGCTATGTATGATTATATGTAGTGATATATGTGTAGATGGACTACTTATGATGGATATATATGAATGCAATGTTTGATTTTAAATGCATGTTTAATTTACAATACTTGTATGCATTTAATTTATGATGTTATGATATGGTAAATGTAATGTATGCAATACATTATTTACATGATGATGGTCGAATATAAATGAACCTGTATGCTTTAATCACTTAAAAACATAAGGTATGAATGTAATATGAGCTAACAATCTAATGGATGACACCACATAATGTATAACAATCATGAACTGTAATTGATATATCTTATCATAAGAATTAATCATTTAATCACCCATGTGCACTATGACATGATATATTGTTTCTATTCATAATATTTTGTAAGTTAAAATAATATGCATAACATAGTCAGTGGCCATTTAAATATCATTTCTGATATCCATATGGTATCTAACCTATATTATGAACAATCTTTAATAAATAAAATCTTATAAAGATAAATTGATCATTGATGATTGTGATTTGATTGTTGCTATTTAGAAATTTTTGAGGTTTTCCATGAAACTCAAACACCCTAGTTGACTTATCAAAAGTTGTATAATGACCATACTAGACTTTTGAAAAATAAAATTTTCGCTATGAAAGACCAAAATATTAATTACCCCTATGTGTGCAAATGAATATATTAGATAAGTCATAAGCATACCCCAGTGCCAAGCAAGATTCATTAAATCGATTGTTGTATTGGGGATCCTCAAATGTCTATCTGATCCTAGGTTTGAACTCAGTCAGATTAAACCACTAGGCAATCCAGGCCACCTAAAGCTAGCTCATTTGTGACTTGCTAGACCTACCCCAATGTTAGGCAGGATTCATTCAACCCATTTCTATATTGGGAATCACTCCATGGCTTTGAGTATCGACCATTCCAAGGATTCAAGTTCATCCCCTTATTTTATTCAATTTATTGGGATACTTTCTCATAGATAGTGATAAAATCACTATTTATTTTGTATATACCTTTTTTATCTTCTTTTTTTTTTAGCAAGGGATAGGATTGGATTCTAGTATTTTTGTTATTTTTTATTTAAGCAAGGGATATCTTCAGGTAGGGGGTGAGCTTGTCCTTTTTATAATGACTTCTACTCTAGACCACTACTCCTCAAAGATGAGAAAGTAATAAAACCTTTCACCTAAGGTTACTCGGACCACTTTTGTAGTGTTCGTCCTTCCTTACCCTAAGTAGGATTGTTTAAATGTGTTTGATTAGTGATAGGATTCTGATATGCTAAGTGCTATCAAAACTAGACCTTGTCTACAAAAGTGAAGCAATATTTATACCAAGCTCTTGAGAAGACCACTAGGTATGGTTGAATGACTGGAAAACCCTGGTATATTATTCATAGCAATAGAAGGGATTGTGTTGAGAAACACAATTACTCACAAGGGTGATGGATGATGATGATAATGCATATATGCATGATTGAAACACAAACATGGTGTCATTTTTAAGATTGCAAACACAACCTATCTATTGGCAATTTGAGTTATTTTGTGTTGTCATTTATGTCACATGGATCACATTGAGTTTTGGTGGCAAAAGCACATCATAAATAATAATTATGATATTTTGGAGAGCATGGATATTTATAGGATTGTGTGGCACAAGAGGCATATAATATTTCATTTTTTAAATATTATATTAATGGTTTTTATTAAAACCAATGGTAAATGTTTTTATTAAAACCAATGGCAAGGTTTTTTATTAAAATCGACGGAAGGGTTTTTTTATTAAAACCAACAAAAAGGGTTTTTATTAAAACCATTGGAAAGGGTTTTTCATTAAAACCACTATGCTAAGACTTATCCAAATTATGATGGATGAAAAGGTTTTCCAATAAAACCTAGGTGCAAAACGTTTCATGATGAAATTCAAAAGAATGAAGGAGATATCCCAATTCAAAGTTAAAAGGTGAATTAATAATTTTTTTTTAATAATTATAAGTTCTAAGGTTGTATTATATTATCCTCTAACGTGAAAATGTTGGGGAGATAAATAAATATTTGTTTATGTCATTCAAATGCATGGAGGTGCATATAAATGAAAGGTGAAAAAACTTTGTTTATCAAAGACTAGATATAGTGCATGAGAGAGAGTCATCGAAAGGGGAGAAGTGAATAAAGAAGGATAAATAACATTCAATTTGAGAGTAATTTAAAGTAAAAAAATTAGGAAAGTGATGTCATGGAGAACTCCTTAGCGCAGTTGGCAGCACATAAACTTTGCACAAGGCAGGTTCATTTTTTGAATCCTTCCAGGGGTAAAGTATTTTGCTAAGAAAGGCAATTTGGGTGTTCAGATTCGAAGCGTGGGACAAGCTGGGTGTTTGGGATTAAATCCCAATATGGGTTTATGCCCACTTAGTAATTGCCTCATAGTACTAGGCAAGAGGAATAGAGTTCGATTACTGTGAAGGTGTGAAGGAGCATTGATTTTTTGGCAAGGAATTGATGATTTTGAAGGTGTGAAGGTGCATTGATTTTTAGCAAAGGAATTATCGATTTCAAAGGTTGTGAAGGCAACAAATTTTGAATAAAGGTATTTATCTCCAAAACATGGTAATATTTGTTATTACCAAATTTTTGGTGCATTAAAATTATTTCTGTGATAACTAGGGAGTCATAAGGAGTTTAGGGAAATAAATACTTGTTGTATGAGTGGTGGAGAACAGATCTTGCATAAGACAGAAAACCAGAGAAACAAGAGCCCAAAATTTGTTATTCAATACTTCGAAAGAATTTTACAAGAATATACAACCAAACTGCCATTTTGCCAACCCCCTCTCATTACAATCCATGGGTTTTTATTGAGGTCCCGATCCTCTGTGCTTTCACACTTCCCACGATCTACAATTGCCACTTGGAACAATTCTGGAAAGTTGCATTGATGAGACTCTAGGTGAGGTGCGCGACTGGCTGCCATATCCAACGAAATCTTCTTCTTGATCTGCTGCTTGCTGTTAGTTGCTTTAAACGCGTCTTCCAGATATCCTATGCGAGTGGCCAACATGCCCGTTGAAATCCTTCTTTGGAACTGCTGCTTCACTGCCGCTAACTTGCCGCGCACGAAGGGATGTCTTTATGAAAGCTAGGAGTGCGTGTTTTCCTGTTTGGTCACGATATCACGACATGTCACGATATCGCGACCATTTCCCTCCTATGCTTTCTCTCTCCAGCTCCCGTCGCGATATCGCGACATGTCACGATATCGCGACATTTCCTCCATCAAGCCTTCTCCCTCCGTTTTGGCCGCGATATCGCGACCTGTCGCGATATCGCGCCGTTTTTGTCTGTCGGCCTCCGTTCTCCTACTCTGGTCACGAAATCGTGACATGTCACGATTTCGTGACCATTTGTCTTTCGCTCCTTGCCTTCCCTGCTTTGGTCACGATTTCATGACGTGTCATGAAATCGTGACCTTTGTTCCTCCGCGCCTTTGTTCTCCGGCTTTGGTCACGATTTCATGACCTTTGGTCTCCGCGCCTTTGTTTCCCCTACGGTGGTCACGATTTCATGACCTTTGGTCTCCGCGCCTTTGTTTCCTCTGCGGTGGTCATGATTTCGTGACATGTCATGAAATCGTGACATGTCACGATTTCGCGACCTTTGGTCTCTGCGCCTTTGTTTTCTCTGCGGTGGTCACGATTTCGTGACCTTTGGTCTGCTGCTCCCCTATCTTCCGTTTTGGTCACGATATCGCGACACTCTTTGTGTCACGATATCGTGACACATATTTTTCTTGCAACACTTAGAAAAAAATAACATTGCAACACTTAGAAAAAAATAACAACAAAAAGTTTGGTTGATGCTCGATTGCTTTGCTGCCCTCGGATGCTCCTGCATCAGACACCCGGGGTGGATTGAGAAGTGATCCTCACTTCTGATCTTTGGGAGGAAGACCTAGGCGGTCAACCTCTATTTTTGATAACCAAGTTGCATCTTCTATAGGTCTGCCCTTCCACTTGATCAAATACTCAGAATATTGTTTGTTCCTTGTGCTTCTGCCTTCACGAGTATCTAATATTTCCTCGATCTCGTCTTTGGTTGGGTTAGATGCTGGAATGCTCCACAATTCTGTGCTTGGTGCCTCTGTACTATCTCCTTCATGGTATTCCACTAAATCTGATATGTTAAAAATAGGTGAAATGTCAAGCCCACTTGGCAATTCCACTTCATATGCATTGCCTGAATCCCGTTTTTCTAGTATTTTGCATGGCCCAAACTTCTTCATCTTCAACTTGTTGTAAGTTTTGGCTGGAAATATTTCTTTTCTGAGATGGACCATGACTTCATCCCCCACTTCGAACTCTTTGAACCGCCGCTTTTGGTCTGCTCTTGCTTTATACTGAGTATTCATCTTTGTAATTTGTTTCTTTACTTCTTCATGCAGGCTTCTCATCTGTTTCGCGAATTCCTCAGCCTCTGCACTGCACTTTTCTCCTTTATCTAATTTTCTCAGCTCAAAAATGTTTCTTGGACTGTTTCCATATATGATTTGGAATGGAGATTTGTTTGTACTCTTATTGACAGAATTGTTGTATGCAAATTCCGCCTACGGCAAAACTAAATCCCATCCCTTGGGTTTATCTGCTATCAAGCATCTTAATAAATTACCCAGACTTCTATTTACCACCTCTGTCTGTCCATCAGTTTGTGGGTGGTATGCAGAACTGAACTTCAGATCTGTCTTCAGCTTCTTCCACAATGTTCTCCAGAAATACCCAACAAACTTTGTATCTCTGTCAGAAACTATGCTTCTTGGTAGACCGTGAAGTCGTACCACTTCTTTGAAAAATAACCCTGCAATGTGAACTGCATCACTTGTCTTCTGGTAGGGAATAAAATGTGCCATCTTGGAGAATCGATCAACCACCACAAATACAGAGTCATTTCCCTCTTGTGTTCTCGGCAATCCAAGAATAAAATCCATGCTTATGTCCTCCCATGGCCTCTCAGGTACAGGTAACGGCTGGTATAATCCTGTGTTTTGCCTTACGCCTTTTGCCATCTGGCATATTCTGCAACTTTGCACAAACTTTCTCACATCTTGCTGAAGTTGCGGCCAGTAGTAATTTTCATTCACCAGGGCAATGGTCTTATCCCGACCAAAATGCCCAGCCAGTCCTCCACTGTGCTTTTCCTTGATTAAGTTCTCCCGCATGGAACTCCTTGGAATGCATAATTTACTTCCCTTGAATAGCATTCCATCTTGGATTAGGAAATCTAACCATTTTGTCCTGTCCATAGTAACAGGTGCCAAGCAAGCCGTCCAGGCTGCTGCAAAATCAGGATCTTCAGGATAAAGACCCTTCAGTTCTTCGAATCCTACTACTTCCACTGTCATTTCAATCAGCAGATTCTGCCTTCTACTTAAAGCATCTACAACTCTATTTGATTTCCCGCTCCTGTGCTTTAACACAAAGGTATAGCTTTGGAGAAACTCAACCCACTTCATGTGCCGCTGATTCAGTTTTGTCTGGCTGTTGATGTACTGCAATGCCTGATGATCAGTAAATAGAACAAACTCTTTTGGCAACAAATAATGCCTCCACTTCTTCAGAGCCTGAACTATAGCATAAAATTCTTGGTCATAAACTGAATACTTTTTTCGAGCATCATTGAGCTTTTCACTAAAATAAGCAACAGGTCTGCCTTCTTGACTCAGTACAGCCCCTATTGCACTGCCACTGGCATCACAGTCGACCTGAAATACTTTGTTAAAGTCTGGAAGTGCCAAAACAGGTTGTTCTGTGACCTTTTTCTTTAATGCATCAAAGCTCCTCTCAGCCCCTAAGGTCCACTTGAATTCTTTCTTATCCCCTCTCATTGTTTCTGTGAGGGGTGCACAAATGCTGCTGAAGTTTCTTATGAACTTTCTGTAAAAGCTGGCTAGACCATGAAATGATCTTACCTCTATTGTGCTTCTTGGGGTAGGCCATTCTATGATAGCCCTCACCTTCTCTGGGTCCATTTTCAGACCTTCTGCTGAGATTACAAATCCTAGGTATACTAACTCTTTCTTGACAAAATTACACTTTTTCAGATTTATTAATAACTGCTCCTCCCGCAGCTTTTCAAAAACCCTCCTGATATGCATCAGGTGTTCCTCCAGGGTTCTGCTGAATATTAATATATCATCTAAATAAACAATGACAAATTTTCCTAAAAACTCTTTCAGTACCTCATTCATCAGCCGCATGAAGGTACTTGGTGCATTGGACAGCCCAAATGGCATGACCAACCACTCATACAAGCCCTCTCTTGTCTTGAAGGCTGTCTTCCACTCATCTCCTTCTCGAATACGGATCTGATGATAACCACTTTTCAGGTCAATCTTCGTGAAGTACTCAGCTCCACTCAAACAGTCCATGATATCATCCATCCTTGGCAATGGGAATCTGTATTTGATAGTGATCTTGTTAATTGCTCGAGAGTCTATGCACATTCTCCACTCTCCATCCTTCTTGGGTGCTAGTACTGTAGGTACTGCACATGGGCTAAGACTCTCCCTAATCAATCCCTTCTCCAGCAACTCCTGGACCTGCTTGTTTAGTTCTTCAGTTTCTACAGGCGTCATTCTATGTGCAGCCTTATTGGGCAAGCTTGACCCTGGCACCAAATCAATATGGTGACTGATTTTTCTTACTGGGGGTAAACCCTCAGGCACATTATCAGATATGATATCTGGAAATTCCTTCAATAGATCTTGGACTTCTGCTGGGGCATCTTTGCATTCTGTATCCCTGACTCTAGGAATTAATGCATAACACATATGTTCATGCTTTAAATCATCTAAAAATTTTCTTCCGTCAACCAAGCAAATTCTTGCACTGCCACATACCTTTTCTTCCACCTCCTTCAGGGGTTTCAACTTATGACGCATTCCATTCTTGGTCATGGAATAGGTGTTGGCTCGGCCATCATGAACCGCACACCTGTCAAACTGCCATGGCCTTCCCAATAGCAAATGGCACGCATCCATGGGCAGAATGTCACATAGAACCTCATCACGGTAATTTCCAATACTAAATTTTACCAAGCATTGTTCATTGACCAAAACCTTATGGTCTTTCTGCAACCACGCGATCCGATATGGATGCGGGTGTTTCTTTCTCTCCAGTTGTAGCTTTGTAACCATTCCCTCTGAAACTAGGTTATCTGTGCTACCGTTGTCAATGATAATGTTGCAAATCTTACCCGCGCATTTACACCTTGTGCGGAATAAGCTTTTCCTCTGATCTGCAGCTCCCTCTTCATTCAGTAGGACTCTCCTTGCAATCATTACTTCTCCTCTCTCAGCTTCTTCAGAATGCTCAGATCCAGCATCTTCATCAACGACTGCTACTCTGGCATTTCCTTTCGGCCTCCGATTATTTCTTTCTCGTTGCTGTGGGCACTCATATTGGTGATGTCCCTCTTCACCACACTGGAAGCAAGTCCCTCGAAATCTTCCTCTTCCTTGTCCACGTCCAGCTCTGCCTCTTCCCCCTCGGTAACCATTATTCTGATTACGGGGGCGGTCTGTATTTTCTCTCCTTTGTTCTTGATTGCTGCTACCTTCTCCATTTTTTTGAGAATCTTCATTTCTTCTTCCACTGTTCCTTCCGTCGGTCCTTCCGCCATGACCTCTTCCTCTTTGCTTGTTTTCAAACCTCCTATTGAGCTTCTCTTCAACCTTTAAAGCAAATTGGTAAGCGTCCTCTATGGTGGTCATCCGGACTAGACTTAGTTCTTCCTGAATGCTTGCTCGTAACCCATTAATGTAACGGGCTACCTTCTCCTTGTTGGCCTCTGAGTGGCCTGTTCTAATCATTATTTTATGAAATTCTTCTGTGTATTCTTTCATAGACTTGCTTGATTGCCTCAATCCTTGCATTTTCTTTAGCAGGTCTAACTCATAATCACCAGGGATGAACTGCCTCTTTAGCTTTTCTACCATCCGTTCCCACTTAGTTATTCTCTCTTTCCCTCTTTTATTTCGCTCCAACTGCACTCCCTTCCACCAAATGCTAGCATGACCTTTCAGTTTGGTCTTTGCGAATCTAACCCTATCAGGGTCCTCAACCTCTTCGTACTCAAAGTACTCTTCCAGGTCGTTGATCCAGTCGATCAATTCCTCTGGATCAAGGTTCCTAGAATATGTGGAAACCTCCATCTTTGGCCTCTTCCCAATCTGGGATATGGCTTTGTATAGTCTGGCCTGAGCAGGATCTACTGCTTCTTCTTCTTCCTCAGGTTGGTCTTCTTCTTCATCATCTTCCTCTTCACTACCTTCGTCTCTTCTTGGCTCCAATATTCTACGCATTTCTTCTTGCAGAGCTTGCATTTGCCGCTGCAAAGCTCGAACATCTTCTGCTGCTGCCATGCCTCTCCCACCAACAGGGTTTCTCCTTGGAGGCATTTCGCTCACCCAATTCCAAGCCCTTCCACAGATCCTGGTGTAACTGCCTCTCCTCCGGCGATCTGCTACACACTCAAGAACTACTGGCTCTGATACCACTTGGTGGAGAACAGATCTTGCATAAGACAGAAAACCAGAGAAACAAGAGCCCAAAATTTGTTATTCAATACTTCGAAAGAATTTTACAAGAATATACAGCCAAACTACCATTTTGCCAACCCCCTCTCATTACAATCCATGGGTTTTTATTGAGGTCCCGATCCTCTGTGCTTTCACACTTCCCACGATCTACAATTGCCACTTGGAACAATTCTGGAAAGTTGCATTGATGAGACTCTAGGTGAGGTGCGCGACTGGCTGCCATATCCAACGAAATCTTCTTCTCGATCTGTTGCTTGCTGTTAGTTGCTTTAAACGTGTCTTCCAGATATCCTGCGTGAGTGGCCAACATGCCCGTTGAAATCCTTCTTTGGAACTACTGCTTCACTGCCGCTAACTTGTCGTGCACGAAGGGACGTCTTTATGAAAGCTGGAGTGCATGTTTTCCTGTTTGGTCACGATATCGCGACATGTCGCGATATCGCGACCATTTCCTCCTGTGCTTTCTCTCTCCGGCTCCCGTCGCGATATCGTGACATGTCGCGATATCACGACATTTCCTCCATCAAGCCTTCTCCCTCCGTTTTGGCCGCGATATCGCGACCTGTCGCGATATCGCATCGTTTTCGTCTGTCGGCCTCCGTTCTCCTGCTCTGGTCATGAAATCGTGACATGTCACGATTTCGTGACCATTTGTCTTCCGCTCCTTGCCTTCCCTGCTTTGGTCATGATTTCATGACGTGTCACGAAATCGTGACCTTTGTTCCTCCGCGCCTTTGTTCTCCGGCTTTGGTCACGATTTCATGACCTTTGGTCTCCGTGCCTTTGTTTCCCCTACGGTGGTCACGATTTCATGACATGTCACGATTTCATGACCTTTGGTCTCTGCGCCTTTGTTTTCTCTGCGGTGGTCACGATTTCGTGACCTTTGGTCTGCTGCTCCCCTATCTTCCGTTTTGGTCACGATATCGCGACACTCTTTGTGTCGCGATATCGCGACACATATTTTTCTTGCAACACTTAGAAAAAAATAACATTGCAACACTTAGAAAAAAATAACAACAAAAAGTTTGGTTGATGCTCGATTGCTTTGCTGCCCTCGGATGCTCCTGCATCAATGAGTTAATGTGCTTAGGTAATTATAAGGTGTAGAATAAAATATTTGTTATTGTTGTGTGTGATTAGGAAGATATAAGGTATGGAAATAAATATTTGTGATTGTTGTATGTGGAGTTATAAGGTGTGGAATTAAAAATAAAAGCATAGGTGCTTGTTGTATGTGTTAATAAAATTAGGGAGTCATAAGGTTGAAAAGTGTTGAACTTGTTATATGTCCTAGTGCATAATTTAATTATGAAATTATACTAGGAACTTGAGACCTAGTTAATTGCTACCTTGAGTTAGAAGACATTCACATGAGTTAGGGTTTGAATTTGAAGACAAATTGCTTGATTGTGTGCCTTGGATATTGAGAGGAAGTGGATGGATTAGAAAATAAATTTTATGGATAAAATTGATGCTTGAGTTTCATTATTGCTTTAGTGGAGTTCATTGAGAGTATTGTCATTATTGAGGAGATATTTGCTATTGCCTTGAGAAGCATATTGTTGGTTACTTGTTGAGTACATTGCCATTAGTTGAGACCATTGAGGAGATCATTTTCTAGTTACTTGTGGATACATTTGTCTTTCGTTTTTAGGAGATCATTATTGGCTATTTAAGAGCTCTTTTCTTGAGGGAGTTGTGCTTGTTTCTTGAGAGCTTATTGACATTGCATGAGGAAGATATTATTGAGAACCTATTGCTATCACTTGTGGAGATTGTCCTTGGTTGGTTGAAGTCCTAATTATTATTGCTTGGAGAGGTTTCCATTTGAGAGATCATTTGTCATCCATTTGAGAGTACATTATTGATCATTGTTGTCATCCATTTGAGAGATCATTTATCATACATTATTGAGATCATAGTGGATGTTATCATCCATTGAATAGTACATTACCATTCATTGTTGAGCACATCATTGAGTATTGTCATCATTCATTTTTTATCCATTGTTGATTTCACCATTGAGCCTTAACTTCATTTATTTGTGGTTGAGATTTGAATGCTACTTGAGAGTCATTGGTTGAGCCTTTGGGAAGGCTTTTGGGACATAATTTATGGACATATTTGAGATAGCTTTTGTGCATAATTGGTTGAGCCTTTGAGAATGCTTTTAGGATATAATTTTTGGATAGATTTGAGATAGTTTTTATGCATGATTGGTTGAGACTTTGAGAAGGCTTTTGGTACATATTTGTGGATAAATTTGGGACAACATTTGAGAAGGTTTGTTTGATACTTTTGTGAAGGCTTTGAGAACATATTTGGGATAGAATTTTAGAAGGATTTTTTGAGCCATGTGAGAAGGCATTGAGGCAAATTTGTGAGCAGTGAAAGAGATAGGAAATAAATAGAAAACACATCAACACTAGTTGCCTAGCTGAGCAGATTAGTGGATAGCCTAGCTGATAAGATCAATGGATAGCCTAGATGAGTAGATTAGTGGAGAACCTAGATTACCAGATCAATGTATAGCCTAGCTAAGCAGATCAGTAGATAGCCTAGATGAGCAGATCAGTTGAGAGCCTAATCGAACAGATCAATGGATCCCACCTGAGAAGATCAAGATACCCTAGCTTTGAGTAGATCAAAGTAATCATTTGTATTGGGATAAGGATCCCTATTTATTTGTGAAATATTATAAGGATAATATCTTGTGGACTACCCCACATTGGGAGAACCACGTTAAATCTTGTGTCTCAATTATGTGTGATGATTTGTGCACTTGCTTACTATTGCTATCTATGTTATTAATGCACACTGCTATATTTGGTTATTGCAATTGAGGACACTAATTGATATTGGTTTGGAAAGAAATTAAAAAGTGGGTGCTATACTGTTCACCCCCTATCAGTATAAGCTTGTGTTTTTTAATTGGTATCATAGTAGGTTCCTTCGGAAAGACTAACAAGCTTGAAGGCATATTATACTAGGTTACATAATGGACATATGGTATATTGACAGTGAGTGCTCTAGTCATATGACTAGGTATAAGAATAAATTCATTTCTCTAAGAGAAAACAATAGTGGATCAATGATATTTGGTGATAATGCTTCAAATAAGATCAAAGGGAGAGGAACTTTAATTTTGGATGATGGAAAGTCTACTAAACAGGGTGTACTCTATTTTGAGGGTCTAAAATACAATCTACTAAGTGTAATTTAGCTTTGTGACCAAGGGTACATAGTTAATTTTTCCTCTATAGGATGCAAAATTAGGGAAACAAAAATAGGGAAGCTTGTTGCAAATGCAGGAAGAACCAATAACAATATCTACATGCTCAAAGAAATAAAAAGGGAAAAATATCTTCTATCTCAAGAAGAAGAAATTTGGTTATGGCATAAAATGTTGTGTCATTTGAACTTCGACAACATAGTAAGGATAAGCAACAAACAAATTTTCAAATATCTACTGAAGATAAAGAAACCTTCAAATATAATTTGTGCACAATGTTAGTATGGAAAGTAGAAAAGATCAAGTTTCAAGGTAAAATAATATTCCTCTTCCAAGGTTCTAGAATTGATTCATACTAATTTATGTGGTCTATGAGAACCAAAAGCTTGCAAGGTGAAAGATACTTGATGTTGTTCATATATGATTATTCTAGAATGACTTGGGTCATTTTTCAAAAAGAGAAATTAGAGGCATTTGAGCATTTCAAAGTATTCAAAGAAATGGTATAAAATGAAATAGGAAAGAAGATCAAGTGTTTATGATCAGATATAGGAGGAGAATTCATCTCTACAAAGTTCATTGAGTTTTATGCAAAACATGGAATCAGAAGAGAATACTCAACAGCAAGGACTCCATAGAAAAATGGAGTAGTAGAAAGAAAGAATAGAACTCTTGAGAATATGGCCAAAGCAATGCTAAATGAATCAAGAATCTCAGATGGGTTTTGGAAGGAAGCAATCAATACAACAGTCTATGTTATGAATAGAGCTCAAGTTAGAACGAAACATCATAAGAATCCATATGATTTGTGGAAAGGAAGACCTCCCACAATAAACTAATTCAAAATCTTTGTAATTAAATGTTATATCAAAAGAGAGGATAAGGACTTGGGCAAGTTTGATCCTAGATGCAATGAAGTTATTTTTCTTGGATACTCTACAAAGATTAAGGCCTATAGATGCTACAATAAAATAACACACACCATGGTGGAAAGTATAAATGTCAAATTTGATGAAGGAACAAGAATAAATGAGCCATCTCAAGAAGATATTCTTGAAGAAGAATAAAGTTGTCAGGAAGAAATGGGTGAAGATTTAGATGAAGAAGATTTGTAGAATATACCTTCCAAAAATTCATCAAGATATATTTAGAAAAATCATCCAGAGGACTTGATCATTGGTAGCCCTGATCTAATACGGACAAGAAGAGGAATCATAATCTCAAAAGAACAAGAAAATTTTTCACTACTATACAAGATAGAACCAAAGGATGTCAGAGAGGAATAAAGTGATGAATGTTGTATTAAAGCAATGAAGGAAGACCTAGATCAAATTGAAAAAATTAAGACTTGGGAACTAGTTCCATGACCAAAAGGAAAAAACATAATTGGTACTAAATGGGTCTACATGAACAAACTGAATGAAGATGAACAAGTCATTAGAAAAATGGTAATATTGGTGTGTAAAGGATATGCACAAGTAGAGGGAATTTATTTTGATGAGACCTTTGCACCAATTGCAATATTGGAAGCTATATAGATATTACTGGCACTTTCAAGTTACAGGAATTTCAAGGTATATCATATGGATGTCAAATCAGCATTTATAAATGGTCACTTAGAAAAAGAAGTTTACATTGAACAACTAGATGGGTTTGATCAAGCAGATAAGCCATATTATGTATGCAAATTGAAAAATGCTCTTTATGGCTTAAAGCAATATCCCAGAGCATGGTATTCAATATTGGATAAATATATTTGAGGGCAAGGTTTCAGAAAGGGAACAATTGATAGCAATCTATATATTAAAAATAAGGGAAATTATTTGATGATTGTGGAAGTTTACTTGGATGATATTATATTTAGGGGTAGCACTGACAAAATGTGTTAAGAATTTGCAAGAAACATGACTAATGAGTTTGAGATGTCCATGCTTGGTGAATTAACCTTTTTTCTCAGACTACATATTTCACAATTAGAAGAAGGAATATCTCTTTCACAAACAAAGTATATACAAGAGATGTTGAAGAAATTCAAAATGGAAGATAGTAAGCCAGTTAGTACTCCAATGGTTATAGGGTGCAAGTTAAGCAAAGATGATGAATCTCTTAATGCAAATCAAACTCTATACAGATCTATGATTGGTAGCCTATTATATGTTATAGATACAAGACCAAATATAATGAAGGCAATTGGTTTAGTGGGAAGGTTTCAAGCTCCAAAAGAATCACATGTGAAAACAATGAAAAGAATACTCAGATATCTCAAAGGAACAATGGAGTATGGTCTATGGTATCCTAGAAGCAGTAAGTTCACTCTCATAGCATATACAAATGCAGATTGGGTAGGAAGTATGGATGATAGAAAAAGCACAAGCGAAGGAGCATTCTTTCTTGGCGATTGCCTAGTTTCCTGGCTAAGTAAGAAACAACCATCAATATCACTTTTCACAATAGAGGTAGAATATATTACAACAGAAACATGTTGTTCATAGGTGTTATGGATGAAGTAGACTCTCAAGGATTTCAGTATAGAACATGATCATCCCATTCCTATTCTGTGTGATAATACTAGTGCTATAAGTATCTCGAAGAATCCAGTAATGCATGCCAGAACAAAGCACATTCCAATAAAGTATAATTTTTTGAGAGAGAAGGTTATAGAGAAACAAGTAATATTGGAATATGTTCCTACAAAAGATCATATTGCAGAATGTAGCACCCTAAAATTGGAATGGTTAAAAACCTTAGTAAAAGATAAAAGATAAAAATTTGAATTTTAACCCCAAAACCGCTCCAAAATCGTCTGTTACCCATTTCCTCATTTTCTGTGCCATTTTTAGGATTTGTTTTGACCGTTGGATGATATTGTCATAGAATAGATGATATCATCCCAAATCTGATGAAATCATCATGGAAAGAATGTCCAGATGGTTTTTTCCCAAAATCAAATTTTCATAATTAGCTTATGTTTCAACAACCTCTCCAACTTGGTCAGAAGCGCGTCTGCACAGTTGGAGATTGCCCTATTGGAGATCTCCCAGATTGGGATGATCCCAAACCTCTTAAACATCTTCCTAAGCCTATATAAACTAGGATTTTCTAGTTTACCCCCCTGACCCTACATGACCCCCTTGATTCTGATTTCCCTGAACCCCTTAGATGATAGATTTAACTTCTTATTCCCTCGTACCACTGTCTGTGTTCTATATTTTGCATTTTCTTGTAGGAACTCTACTATTTTGCAGTTGAAGATAGCTCAGATCGGTGCAAACAATCTTGGACAATTACGAATGATCTCGTACGATTGGAGGCGATCCTGACTGTAGTCCATATTGGGGGCAATCTGAGTCCAGAGTTTGCATTCCCTTAACTTTTTTTGCATTTTTCATATTGTATTTTTGCATTGTCTTGAATTATTATGTTTTTTTGCATCTTGGAGTTCACCTCATTTAGCATAATCGCATGGTAAGGTTAAAATAAATCATTAAATCTACTACATTTCCTTATTTGTTATTGGAATCCATTATTTAGGCATGTTTGCTATTATTTCTACCATTGTCCTTTACTTCTACACTTGCATATTTGGTATTTCGCATCTATTTCTATGATTGCAGGTTTCTGATGAATTCATATGATGAATTCATCAAATATCAGATGATCCTGTCTGATTTCAGATGATTACGTATGAACTGAGGCGATTTGGACTGCTATAAAACTTAGAATCTTCATCAAATATCCGGAATCAGGTATGACAAATTCTAATTAGCATATTCTCTATTATTAGCACTCATTCTTATTTTTTGTATCCATTTAAATTATCATTGGTAGATAGAATATTTTAGATTCATCTTGGCCAAACCTAAGAGTTGAATGATTGAGTATAAAAATGAACACATCAAACCCACTATCAACCTAGGCATGGAAACTGCCACTCAAAAGTTTCCTAGTGAACCCACCATTCATAAAAAATTCACCCTTATACTCCTCCCCAGAGAGGTGAGACCTTCAAATGGCCTCTCAGTCTGAGGTATTGTCCCATCCTTCTCGCATCCCCCTTCTGGGTGCGGATCCTATAGCCTGAGGGTAAGGATGTGAAAAATTTGGAGTGATACATTTTGGTGAACCCGACGTAAAAATTAAAAACCTTTTGAAAACAATTAAAAAAAAAAACATAAATGCATTTAGAATCAAAGATTACACATCATATTTAGATGGTAGATTATAACAAAAGACGAGCTATCACCATTAATGTTGAAAATCAATTAGCAGCTATAGAGATTAATTCTATACTTAGCGTACCTCAAAAAAATAGGGTTCAACCTTTGTGGGATGAACTTAATAGGAGATTGAATCTCATTTCTTCTAGAGCAATCGAACTTAGGCAAATCAAGAGGTTTGTCCTAGATAAAATTTTGAATCCCGATCAAGTGACTTTGTATCATGAGTTTTAGAGAGCTTGCCATAGGTGGTTAGCAGATAAAAGAGCCCTTGTGTCTTCTGAGTTGTATACCTTTGAGGAATACCTTGATAATGCAACTGTAGTACATAAATTTATGTCTCGTATAGAGGATCAGGAAGTCGTTCTTACGGATAGAAAAATATCGTATAGAGTCCCCAGAGCTGTGTAACATCGAGAGTATTGCCATGAAATCTATTTTTACAAATCAGAGTTAGAAGTAGATAATATCACTATAGCACACTTTATCAAATTCCTGAAAAACCATTTTCAATTTGAAGAGGAGCATTTTATGACTCCTGATGAACTTGATCCTATCAATGACATTCATAAACTATTTTTAGAAAACTAAGCTATTATTCTATTATTGTTATTTCTTGTATTTGGTGTGCTATTTGTTGTCTTTATAAGCATAAATAAAAAATAAAAAAATAAAAATAAAAAATAAAAATAAAAAATAAAAAATAAAAAAAACAAAATCATAACAAAAAAATCAAAACATTTTATTTTTAAGCATCATAGTAGGTATATAATTAATATATACCTCCCAAATCTGTTGCAAATATATCAATATATATATATTTGCTAAAATCTAAGATTTAGACATAATGACTAGACTCAGGAATGGAAAACAAATTGAGGTAGAAGAAGATTGGTTAAGGAAAACATAAAATAACCCAGATGTCCTTCCTGAAGACCCAATTCAGGAAGAAGAAAATCTAGACCAACAAGAAAAAGATTATGTTGATGCAAATGAACAAAAGGAAAACAATAGAGAGGAAGGATCCTCATCTCCTAAAATAACTCCAGAAGGAGCTGTTACTTTTGAAAACATGGAACATTTTTGGAAATTTATCCATACTAATATGACACTCTTAATAGAGCAGTTCATATGGATAAAGATCAAATTAGTGACACTCAAGAAACCCTAGAAGACATATATCACACATGCACTAATCCTTTGTCCTTCGTTGATCAAGAGAGTGATCTAGCTGGACCGTCCAATTTGGACATGGCTACTATAATCCAAAACACGTGACAACAACATGTTACCCAACTACCTAGAGTGCCTTTTACTAAACCAAGGGTTATTCCTATGCAAAATAAACCTTCATTCACTGCTCTATTTCACCAAGCTATCGATCAATATACCTCAAATCAACAAAATCCTAAAACAAAACCAAATGTTAATTTCCAACAATCTGGGATACAACATAATGCTACCACAAATATTCTTCATAATATTCTTCCTACCAATCATTTGCATAATAGCACATAGCATCTAATCCTTATGTACCACATTCCTACACTCACAAATCCCATGCTCATGTACCACCAAACCAATATGGTGGGCAAATTGGTAATCTGGAATCCATGGTGAAATAGTTAACTCATCTTTGTTAATTTCGAAGAGACTACTGAGTCTTTTGTGCATCAATTTAGTGCCTATATTGAAATGCATGTAACCATTAAAGATTTATACAACCTAAAACAAGACAAATATGAGTGTTTCATTGACTTCTTAGCTCGATGGAGGCAGTTGATAGGAAAATTACACTTTGTGTTACCTTATCAAGAAATGTTGGATATTTTTATCAATAATTTACAAGAACAACTATCCTATGAATTATCAACTGCTACATTGACCACATTCGATCAAGCTATAGACTTAGCCCGAAGAGTGGAAGACGCTCTCATTAGAAGAGGTCAGCTCAAAAAGAAAGATGATGAGAAAAAATCCAGAAATCAATACAAAAATAAACAAGTTGTGGGTGATGGAGTTACTGATAGCAGAAACATTGCCAATGTTAATACTAAAGTTCATATTGAAACCTCCCGATAAACCACCTCAAGAATTTACTAGGTTAAATCAACCTTTATCAACCATTCTCCCGCAATTACTAGCATGAGGATTGATCCAATTACCGACTATCCGGTAACCTGATCCAACCATACCCGGATATAGAGCTGATTTGCATTGTGATTTCCATAGAGGAACCAGACATGCTACCAAATCTTGTAAATGATTAAAACATAAAATACAATATTTAATTTATAACAATGAGATGGAGGTACAAGCCTTTCAACCTAAACAAAATCCTACTAGTAATGTTCAAAAGAAAACCCTTTAAAGTCAAAATCAGAATGCCAATCAATCATTGGATATATTTCAACATCCTTTACCAAAGCATGGCAAAGAGGTGGCTAATCAAATTGAACATCATAATGTTCCCCCTCCTACTCGATATGTAGGAGACATTAGTGGGAATTTACCTATTCACGATCTAGAAATATTTGACACAACTTTATCCATGGTTACATCTAGACCCCTATATAATACTCAAACACCTAATCCTAGTGATGTAGAATCTGATACTAAAATTGAAATGGACATCACCTCAAATCAATCGAATAGTTCTAAAAATGAATAAGATCCTATTCAACCTATCACAAATTCTATGGTTTCAGAAGAACCATTTCCTAGAAGAGTTACTACTCGACCCTCTTCTCATCAGTTCCTTTATAATGAACAAGCCATAAATTCTAGACTGAGACCAATTCATCATCGTCTAAATAATATTGTAGGTACCATCAGAGTCGTTACCAGACAACAGGCTCAAAATTCTCAACAGGATCAAACTCAGAATGATGGATCAGCTCCATTTGTTTTGAAAAATCCCAATAAAGGGAATCGTATGCCTAATGTTCAACCTAAGCCTCCATATAATATTAATGACCAATTATCCAATACTATAGCTAGAATTTCCCTTTTGGACCTTTTAAGATCTTCTCCTACCCATAGGGACGAATTAATGCTCACATTAAGCCAAATGATGGTACCACAAAATATTCAGCCTGAAGCCATGACCAATACTATCATAATTCGAGAAGTTGACTGTATTGAATTTCGAGATAGGGATATACCACAACATAGTTTACATAAGGATAACCCTTTATATATTACTACCCTAATTGGGGACGTAGCCGTTAAACGCATCTTGATTGATAATGGTTCATCTTTAAACATATGCACTTTTGACTTCTACCAAATATTTGGCTTTAGGAGTGACGAAATGAAAAGAACGGATATGATCATAAAAGCCTTCAATGACGAGACACAAGAAACGTGTGGAGTCATTACTATACCCTTGCAAGTTGGTCCTAGAACCCTAGATACGACCGTGTTTATTGTACATTGCCCTGCATTGTACAATATACTTTTGGGTCACCCTTGGATCAATGCGATGCGAGTGGTTCCATCCACTTTACATCAGTGTGTTAAATTTGAATTCAAAAACCAGTTGGTTACCATTCATGGTGACCCTAGACCCTTTGATATGTGTGCTTTGACAAAACTAGTTGGAGTTCAATTTTGCCCTGCTTCGTCAATCATCTAAACATGTGAAACACTCACCCATAACATCACCTACTTTTTCCCCATCAACTACACCTCTACATATAGCTCAACCACTTTCTAAAAAAATCCCATTAGGACCTTGAAAAGATCCCAGAACTACAACCAATGCTTCTTGTTTTACCCCTATAACTTCCACACCGATAGACTCATCCATCGATATCCCTATAACATCTCCTACAAGCATTCTTTCCACATCAAAAAATCTAGGAAATGTTCCTTCTACCTCTTACACTCTTACTGATGAACTCCTACCCGATTTATCTAAAATTCTTATATCAGAAGAGATCAACACTGTCGTGCAAGCTTCCCTTGTTTTAAATAAACTCCCACCTTCTCCTCGTACCTTGGGCCTCCCACAACCTATGGGAAGTATCTACCAAGTCAGAAGTTGTGCTTTTGTTTATAAGGGATATGATTGGGGAAGAATACCCCAAAACATCAAGACAAATTGTGATGGATATGCTCGATGCTACTTTACTAATGAATATATTAAAGCTAAACCCATAATGCTTAAATTGGGCTATAAAGGGAAATTTTTGGGACCTTTCCAAAATGGTATGAAGGAACCTATTGAGGTAGAACCATGGCCTGCCCGATGCGGTGTGGGCCTATTTCCTAGTAAAGGTCAACCCTTCCCATTTGAGGAGGATGACCATCTTACATGTTATCAAGATTATCTCGATAAACAAGATTCTTTGCTTTCAAAAAATAATCCCTTTACCTGTCATATGCTATCTCTCGCCTACCCTGAGATGATTTTCAAATCCGATGATGAGTTGGAAGGGGATATCTTCCATGATGTCTCCGTTGATGATTTATTGCATAACAAATTTTATTTTGATGGCTCTATACCTAGTATAGCCCAGCTTGAGGCCTCGACTCCTCAAGATGAATTATCCAAGCTAACCTTGGAAGAATTACAAGAATTGGGTGTTTCACCCACCCCACCTAATTTTGAGAGATATTTACATATGGAAGTTGAAAACGGTATAAAAATTAACATTGGAACCGAACATAACCCTCACATAATCAAAATTGGATTAGAATTAAGTCAAGAAAAACAAGATAAATACATTTCATTCTTAAAGACTATGAGGATGTCTTTGCTTGGACATATGAAGACATGCCAGGTCTAGACCCTTTTGTAGTCATGCATCATCTAGTAGTCCATCCAGATGCTAAACCTATTAAACAAAAACTTAGAAAAATGCATCCTAAAGTGGCCTTACTAGTCAAAGCAGAACTAGAAAAACTGTTGAAGGTCATTTTTATACAAGCCATTGATTATGCTGAATGGATCTCAAATGTAGTTCCAGTAACTAAGAAATAAGCCACTAAAGTTAGGGTTTGTACAGACTTCAGAGATATTAATGCTGCCTACCCTAAGGATGATTTTCCTCTTCCTAACATGGATCAAATCATTGATTTTACTGCTAGAAGTGGAATGATATCCCTAATGGATGGATTTTCTGGTTACAATCATATCAAGATAGCTCCTGAAGATTAGGCTAAGATAGACTTTATTACCCCTTGGGGAACCTTTTGTTGGAAAGTAATGCCATTTGGTTTAAATAACGCAGGCGCAACCCATCAATGAGCTATGAATTATATCTTTCATGATATGATGCATGATATTCTACATGATTATGTAGATGATATTATAGCTCATTCCATCAAAGAAGATGATCATTTAAATGACTTGAGAAAAGTATTTGATCGGTTAAGGGAGTATCTTATCCGATTGAATCCAGCCAAATGTATCTTTGGAGTTAAGTCTGGTAAATTATTGGGGGTTATAGTTTCCTTACGTGGCATTGAAATTGACCCTCTCAAGATCGCGACTATCACTGATATGCCCACACCCACCAATATATCAAAATTACGAAGTTTACAAGGTAATATTCAAGCTATTCACCATTTTATTGATAAGTTGGCAGATAAAATCGGACCCTTTCTTAAAATTCTTAAGAAAGATGTCTCTTTTCATTGGGACGACAAATGTCAGGAAGCATTTGAACTCCTCAAGCAATATCTCCTCCAACCATTGGTGCTTTCCCAACCTAGATCTAATCATCCATTTATTCTATACATTTCTGCTTTCAATTTTGCCTTAGGAGCTATGTTAGCTTAGCTTGACGATGAGAAGAAAGAGCATGCTACTTATTACATATGTAGAACCGTAATCAGTTATGAAACTTGCTATACCATATTAGAGAAGTTATGTCTTGTAGTCCTATTTTCTACACAGAAACTATGACATTATATGCTCAGTCAAAAAATGTATGTTATTGCCAAATTTGACCCTTTGCGATATCTTATGAGTCGATCGTATTTATCTGGTCGCATAGCCAAGTGGGTTCTTGTGCTAAGCGAGTTTGAACTCACATTTATAGGACAAAAGTTTATTAAGGGTCAAATCATAGTAGATCAATTAGCTACTGCACCCTTAGAGTCTACCCATCTCCTCATCATTGAGATTCTCGATGAATGCCTTAAATTAGAGGCAGACCATCTTGAACAATGGTCCCCATACTTTGATGGAGCCCGACGTATGAGTGGGGTTGGTGCAGGTATTATCTTAATATCTCCACACAAACATCTTATACCTCTATCCTTTAAACTAAAATTTGCTTGCACTAATAATACTGCTGAATATGAGGCTCTAATCCTTGGATTACGAGTAGCTTTGGCATTGAAAATTAAAAATTTGTTAGTTTTTGGTGATTCCCAACTTGTCATAAATCAAATCAATGATGTTTATCAGACTAGAGATGATAAATTATGCCCATATAAAGCATATGTTTTGTAGTTATTATCCTTGTTTGATCAAGTTACTTTGGAAGCTATTCCTTGAACTAGCAATCATGCGATTGACGCTATGGCTGCAGCTGCATCTCTTTTACCCTTGGAGTTAGATGATGAATATGCTACCATCATTATTCATCGACTCCAGGAACCCACTTCAAGAAAATCATGCTTAGAACCTTTGGATGTGTTTCTAATCAATGAAACAACTATTGAACCATGGTATACTGATATATTTAATTTTTTGCAAAATGGAACCTTCCCTGATGGTTATACTAGCAACCAGTGCCGATTATTAGGTAGATGAGAAAGTCGCTTCGTAATTGTTCGTAATACCTTATATAAGAGATCTTTTGAAGGCATATTATTAAGATGTTTGAATATAGAAGAATCTAGATCAGCTTTGAGTGAAGCCCATGATGGATCTTGTGGAGGACACTTTAGTGGTAACGCCATTGCTAAGAAGCTCCTTCGGATAGGATATTTTTGGCCTACCATGGAGAATGATGCACATGATTATGTGTGCCATTACGAAAAGTGCCAAAAACATGCTGACCTTGTCCATGCGCCTACACAAGAGCTATAGGCTATTTCATCTCCTTGGCCCTTTTCAAAATGGGGCTTAGACATCATTGGGAAAATCAACCCTGTGTCATCTGATGGACACAAATTTATCATAACCGCTACGGAGTATTTCACAAAATGGGTTGAAGCTATGCCTTTAGCTTCTTGTACTAGAATGCAAGTTTCCAAATTTATTTTTAATCAAATTATTTGTAGGTTTGGCATTCCTGCCAATCTCATTTTCGATAATGGAACTTGTTTCAAAAATAAATATGTCAAAAAATTATGTCAAAAGTATAAAATTCAACATCGTTGGTCCACTCCCTATTATCCTCAAGGTAATGGCCAAGCAGAAGCATCTAATAAAACATTACTTAAAATTCTCAAAATACTAATCAATAAATCTGGTCGAGATTGGCACATCCAATTATATCCTGCTTTATGGGCCTATTGAACTAGTGTTCGCACCCCCACTGGAACTTCACCTTTCGTTTTGGTTTATGGCACTAAAGATGTTTTTCCATTTGAATTAGAAGTTCCTTCTTTGGCTCTACTACTTCAAGATACTGAAGTAGGGGATGAATATTGTGCTGGCAGATTTAGTCAGCTGGAACTTTTATATGAAAAGTGCATCAATGCTTTGGAGCATCTTCGTGCCTACCAAAACAAGCTTAAGAGAGCATATCTCAAGAAATTTCATCCTCGATCCTTTGAGATCGGCGACCTTGTCTTAAAAGAAAATAAAAAAAATACTAATGCTACTAAAGACCTTAAAGGTAAATTTGAGCCCAACTAGCTTGGACCGTATATCATCACTGCTAAATTTGGATCGGGAGCATACAAATTATCTACCTTAGATGGTAAAGAACTTAAAGAACCTATGAACATTATGCATCTCAAACGCTACTATGCATAAAACATTGAGTCATTTCATCATTTGTATATATTGTATTTTGCATATTGTTTCATTTTTTGCCATTTCTATCAAAATATTTTTCAAATAACAATAATAATATTTCTTCTTGCAATTCATCAATTAAAATCAAATACAAAAACATCAAAATTGTCAAAATATTCAAAAAAAAATTTATATATACCTATCAATTCTTGGAATTTGCAGTTATATTTTCAATTATTTTGGATAAATGAGCATTTATTTGGAATCCCACACTTTCACACTCACATGAATAAATATCTTGATTTTATTTGGTATGATTATTAATCTCTCTTATATCAAAGTCCACATTGGCATTAAATAACATTTTGAGCATAGAGAACTGATCTTGTTATTTACTTGAACCAAGTATATCTTTTCACATTAAAAATGATTTCATTGCAAATTCAATATCATGCTACATAGTAGATGTGGTTTCTTGAGCAAAAAGTTTCCCCTGCTATCCTATCATGCACATGGTCTAGAATATTTGAGAATTGAAAAAAGGACAAGCTCACCCCTACCCAGAATAAAAATCCCTTGCTCTACAGCTAATCTAAGCAAGTATCCATAGAATAGGAAGAAAAGAAAAATGCAAGAAAAAGAGAAAAATAAAAATGTTATTTTGTATCATCACAGCAATATTTTAGCATTATCTCAAAAATCAAGCAAAAATACAAAAAAGAAAGAAAAAGAAAAAAGAGCAAAATAGAAAAGCAAAAGCAAAATGCAATAAAATCCTTTCCCTACCCCTTGAAAAGAAGGGTGAATGAGCTTGAATCCTTGGAATTCTCAATTATTCAAAAACTATGAGGTAAGCCCCATAACAGGTGGTTTGTGCCCAACCCGCTTGGCCTTGGGTAATTCCTAGCATGGTGATATGTCTGTCACATTAGCGACCTTCTTTTGTATAGACCTATATCGGCTTATGGATTAGCTAGCTCTTGATAATCTAACTTGCACAGTAGTCTGGTACGATTATATGCATATAAATCATGGTTAATGAACATTCATTTGGTTAAAGCAAATTTCTTGTATCAAATTATCTTGCTCAAAATTGGTAAATGAACAATACAATTGCACACACATTTGTATCTGAGAGATTTTGTATCATTATGATAAATCAAGATCGGTAATGAACTCACATTTGCATATGAGGATCTCTTATAAACCTACATTTGTTTTTGAGATAATTTAAAATATTTTTGTAATTCTTTTCGGAATAATTTTATCCTCTTATTTCAGAATTTTGTTTTGTATAAAAATAAGTATATACATTGTGTCACAAAATTGCAAAACGATTGCAAACAACATGTTCATCATATTATTATTTTCTGTTTATCAAAAATCAAAAATCAAAAAATCAATTATGCAATAAAACTAAAATATATATTTTATCTTTGGATTTCGTGATGATGGTATAAGTCTATACCTATAATTCTATGCCTAGCGCAAGCCATTGTTCTAATTTTATTTTCCCATCCATTTTAAAAACACATATGGCTTACATCATTTTATTACACACTTTTTCTTCAAAACGAACGAACACTTATTCTATTTCATGTCATTATGTCAAAATATTTCATCTTGCAACCATGGTATAATTTCTAAGGAATTATTCAAAAATTTATCACACTTAGGAATTTATGCCTAGCAAAAATCATTTTTAAACATATTTCATGCATAATTTTGTGGAAAAAATTTGAAAACAAATTATCACCATCATCATTTTCATCATCACAACACAAAGTCTTAAGACAGTCTCTTAAGCACTCTTTTACTTTTAGCAATATTTCTATACTAGGACTAGCTTGACGACCTAGTGAACGGTGACTCCATGAAACGGTCTATAACAACGACAATGTCCTTTGAAATTATTGTTAGAAGTCCATTTTATTTTTCATCAAATCACACCAAAACAACCAATTTATGCACATTAGATTATTTCATTTATAAATTTATGGCATGATATAACATTATAATTTATTTCCAACGACATAAATTAAATGAATCAACAATTCAAGCATCATAATACAACATTTACAAAAGTCATATCATCAAAAATAATCTATATATATCATCAATCAATTATCTACATCATCTAGATTGGTATGCCACAATCAAAACCCTGGCATACTCAATCCCCTCAAAAACAAATATATATATACATATATAATAAATTTGCACTCTACAGTAGCTAGCCTCGAGAAGCCCTCGAGCTCTCAGCCTCATCTCCTCCCCCACCCTGATGTGGAGGAGGTGGTCCCATAGAGTTCCGGGCCATATCTCGGGTCCTTGTCATCGATCGTGAGGATGTCCTTGACGATCCCATCATGATCGGCTCTGCAATGGGGGCTGGCAATGATATCCTCTGTCCCTATGGGACCACCTGATAGTACAACCCTTGGTAAAATGTGGTCTGAGCAATAGACCACATCAGATCTTGAGTGCTTGCTCCTTCACCTCGATCTTTAAGCCATGTAGCCTCATCCTACAGTGTCTACACCTAAGCCCGAAGGCAGGCAAACTTAGCCCATAGAACTGCCATCTCACTGCTCTCCCCTACCTCAACACCCTTGCCCTTATCATGCGATGGTGGTCTCTCCCCATACTATGAAGGGAGTCTCTCCTCCCTCTGCCCTGTCTCTCGTGGCCTCTACAGAGCCTGACCCATCTTCTGGTGTCTCTCTTATGGGGACCGTTGCTGCTCTCTCCTGCCATGACCCTACACTACCTTAATGGTAGCCTGGTGCTGCCTCCCCATTCGTCGCACAAGCGTGTGTATCGAACCCTATGCCCTCATCATCCGAGGAGGGTGGATGCCTATGTACCAGGCATCATAGTCGTCTGCAACCCCAATGTCATCACCATCCACTAGTTGGATGAGGGCATCATTCGTGTCCTGACTCTAGAATCACTATATGTCTGGAGCCTCGCTCAATGTAGTACTATCCCAAACAGTCTGGGAGTACTCGTAATCCTTGAGAGAAGGGATCCCCTACTGTAGACCAAACTGCCATAGTACCCGATCATAGCGGTGGAGCTCTACCTCTCCCCACTCCATCCTCAGCCAATAGACTTTCTTGATGTGAGCCAGCTCCTGCCCATCCTCTACCCACCCGGGGTGCTCTCGCCATGACCTCCAAGTGATTTGGTCTAGGATGAGGTCATCTAGCAACCTCTGAGACATCGACATATCTATCTGCCACTGTGACCCTCTCTGTAGCCACAAATAGAAAACTCGAGGCCTCTCTCAGTCAACCCCTATTAGTGGGAGCCCTGCCGGCATCCATACCACAATGTGCTTCTAGCACCAAACCTGTAGCAATGATGTCAAGACTAGACATCGACCTCCCTTGTATACGACCCAATGCAGGATCCTATACAAGCGGCAAAGTACAAAGCTACCCCATGCAAATATGTACCTGTGGTCTCTCATGTCGCAGACTATATCTGAGAGGAGCCATGGTAGCCTGCACCCGCTCTGGTGGCACAATAGTAAGCCATCTACCACCCTTGCCAAAACCTGAGTCAGCCTAGATGCCTCAGGCATCTACCATAGATACTCGATGTTCACCTCGCCCTTCTCCAAGGTGAAGCTCGGGTCTCCAGTCAGCCTCATCATCGCTTGGCCTTGATTGGCCACCGGCATCATCAGCCATCCTTGTATGGGGATCCTCATGATCCTCCATACGTCCTCTAGTGTGGGAGCCATCTCCCCTATCGATAGCTAGAAATAGGATGACCTCAAATACCATCTCTCTGCTAGGGCTGTTAGTAGCCCCATGTCAGTCGGTACTTGTGGCATCTCTGCCACATGCTGTAGCCTGACCTGTCCTAGTCGGTCATGCTCTGCCTGGTCAAGTGTGGCTATGTTGTCTCTTAGTCCACCGTATTTCCATTCTTGGATCTTTAGTAATCCCCTCTGCAAAACAAATAATAAAAACAAAATTTATTAATAACCAATCAATAAAATCAAATTAAACACATTTTAAAATCAAGTTAAAGATGTTATCATCCACCATCGGATGATATCGTCCTAAATTTGGCAAAATCATCCTTTGTAGGATGAATTCATCTTTGATTTTGCAAACTTGGGGATCACCCCTTGTTGAACGGGATCGCCCCTAATTCATTGATTTCACCCTCGGATGAAATCAACGATCTAGGGATGATTCTGATGAAATAGGGATGATTTCGTTCGGACGTCGTCGACGGCCTAAAAATGGCCGCGATGCCCCAAATAATCAAAATTTAAATCCACAAATTGCACAATGCAAAATAAAAACTAATCTACTAGTCTTAGATCCCTACCCGTAGCCTGCACCGGACCTCTGTCGCTCTGTGCGCTGTCTCCACCATTTTCTCTTTGCAAAACTTTGGAACAGTAAAGATGAATAGTAAAAATGAATTAGGGTTTTACCCTATTTTCTTAATTTTATTTAAAAAGTCAACATTTTAATTTTTGCCTTTTCGCATTTTTATCTCAAATGTTCGATTTGGGTAAAAACATGGAGGGGGCACCATAGTTAGCAGTTGTACAATTCAACCAAGAATCGTTGTCTAAAAAATTGAGTACATTTTTTATTTCTTGTAAAACGAGAAAAACTCGTCTTTAATGCATTTTTTTCAAAAATTCGTTAAAGAGGGGGCAAAATGTAGCACCCTAAAATTGGCACAGTTAAAAACCTTAGTAAAATATAAAAGATAAAAATTTGAATTTTAACCCCAAACCCGCTCCAAAACCGCCTGCTACTCGTTTCCTTGTTTTTCATGCCATTTTTAGGATTTGTTTTGACCGTTGGATGATATCGTCATAGATTAGATGAGATCATCCCAGATCCGATGAAATCATCATGGATAGAACATCCAGATGATTTTTTCCCAAAACAAAATTTTCATAATTATCTTTTGTTTCAACAGCCTCTCCAACTTGGGCAGAAGTGTGTCTGCGCAGTTGGAGATTGCCCTATTGGAGATCTCCCAGATTGGGATGATCCCCAACCTCTTAAACCTCTTCCTAAGCCTATATAAACTAGGATTTTCTAGTTTACCCCCATGACCCTACATGACCCCCTTGATTCTGATTTCCCTGAACCCCTTAGCTGACAGATTTAACTTCTTATTCCCTCGTACCACTGTTTGTGTTCTATAGTTTGCATTTTCTTGTAGGAACTCTACTGTTTTGCAGTCGAAGATAGCTCGGATCGGCACAAACGATCTCGAACGATTACGGACGATCTCATACGATTGGAGGTGATCCTGACTGTAGTCCATATTGGGGGCAATCTGAGTCCAGAGTATGCATTCCCTTAGTTTTTTTTGCATTTTTCATATTGCATTTCTGCATTGTCTTGAATTATTATGTTTTTTTGCATCTTGGAGTTCACCTCATTTAGCATAATCGCATGGTAAGGTTAAAATAAATCATTAAATCTACTACATTTCCTTATTTGTTATTGGAATCTATTATTTAGGCATGTTTGTTGTTATTTCTACCATTGTCCTTTGCTTCTACATTTGCATATTTGGTATTTCGCATTTATTTCTATGATTGCAGGTTTTTGACAAATTCATTTGACGAATTCGTCAGATATCAGATGATCCTGTCTGATTTCAGATGATTACATACGAACTGAGGTAATTTGGACTTCTACAAAACTCAGAATCTTCATCAAACATCCAAAATTAGGTATGACACATTCTAATTAGCATATTCTCTATTATTAGCACTCATTCCTATTTTATGTATCCATTTAAATTATCATTGGTAGATAGAATAGTTTAGATTCATCTTGGCCAAACCTAGGAGTTTAATGATTGAGTATAAAAATGAACACATCAAACCCACTATCAACCTAGGCATGGAAACTGCCAATCAAAAGTTTCCTAGTGAACCCACCATCTGTCAAAAATTCACCCTTATACTCCTCCCCCAAGAGGCAAGACCTTCAAAGGGCCTCAGTCTGAGGTATTGTCCCATCCTTCTCGCATCCCCCTTCTGGGCATGGATCCTATAGCCTGAGGGTAAGGATGCGAAAAATTTGGAGCTATACACAGACATATTTACATAACCATTACCAAGAGAAATGTTTGAGCGTTTGAGGGAACAGCTGGGAGTAAAAGTACTCTCACCCCAAAATTAATCACCTCAAGAGAGAATGTGGTGGGAGGGCTAAGCTTAAGAGTCATATATTTTAGTCCCATAGGTGTCCCTTTTGCAATTGATGTCAAAGGGGGAGATATTTGAGTAAGGGGGAGAGTATTGAGTTAGAGGCAGCAGCCTCAAAAGAGATCATTGATATAGGGGGAGTAGCCTCCAAATAGAACATTGAGATAGGGGAGTAGTCTCCATAGAGAGTACTGAGTCAGGGGGAGCAGCTTTGATTTTTAGAAATGGCTTTTGCAGTGATTGTGGTGATTTGCATTAGAGGTGTTGCCATCAATGACAAAGGTGGATATTTTTTGCAATTTGAGTTATTTTGCGTTGTCATTGATGTCACATGGATCACATTGAGTTTTGGTGGCAAAAGCAATTTTTATTTTTTGGTAGATAAGATACTATAGCATTAATACTCGGGTTTTACAGGTTGACCCAAAACCTTTTACAAAAATCAGCCTAGGGTTGTTGATGAACATGTCCTTACTAAGGATCCTATATATGTAAAATATACATGCCGCCAAAGCCATTACATCCGGTAAGGCACATAGCTTGTTATCAAAAATAAACTTCCCATACAACATTTTGGGTATACCCCAAGAAAACACACCTGCATCATAATTACAAAAAAGAAATAGACACGGATCCCTTCCTTGAAATAGTGGAGAAACAAAAAGCTGTAGACACACATAGCAGAGTATTGAAAAAAACTCCCACAAGATCTGTATTGACAGTTACTCTTAATAATTCTTTGGTAATTGCTTTCTTTCGTATATGACATACTTTGGGACCACATCCCATCTTGGCCAATCAGCCTTGGAGAAGTGAACCTGTTGGCTAGATTTATGGTGGTGGCTATCTGGTGGTCCACGTGGCTCTGGTTCGAAGTCTTATATTGTCGTTTCTTTCCTACCCTATGATTATAAACCAACCTCAAATTACTAAGATGACTAGGAGCCATGTTATTTGACATGTGACTATCCCCATTAGTCTTTGTGGTATTTCCAAGAAGCATCCACGAAGACTGACAACTCGGATAATTTTTATTGTGAGTCCATTTCAAAAAAGATACGGGAATACTCCTAGCCTTCGAACTTACAGTGCCTTCCTTGTTGGTAAATTTGACTATCATTCTTGGCATTCTTGTTGAATAAGCTCCTCTACTTCACTCGGGACACCGTGTTCCCATTTGAAAAGTCTGTCACCATCGACACCCAAATTGGCCAGCTTATCAACAACTTTGTTAGCTTCCCGAAAGACATGTTGGGATTTTTTGTCTTGTCTTCCCTGGAAAAGGATCCTAGCCTCTTCAAAAATTGTTTTAATCCTCCAAGGAGGTGTTTTCCAATTATTGAGGAGATTTATAACATGCATAGAGTCTCCTTCTATGATCAAATTGCCTTCTAAGTCTTGAGTCATTTGAAGGCCTCTCCACATAGCTCTAGCTTCAGCTTCATTGTTCGTCCTTGTTCCCAAATATTCAAAAAATACAAGCATCATATTCCCATTATGATCTTGCACAATGCCACTAGTGCCTACTCTTCCAAGATTGTCCTTAGCCACTCCATCAAAATTAAGCTTAAACCAACCCATAGGATGTGGGGACCACTTAACATTGGCTCTAGGGTTGACTACCCTAGGCATAGACTCATCTAACAAGGTTAAGCTTAAATATTGAGCAATCGTGGTCTCCTACAGATGAGTTTTACGGCTATCAAAAGGGATAAGGTTCACATTCTCATTGGCAAAGGATAGGATCCTGGCAATGATAGTTTGATGATCATGGATAGACTCATTAAAGACTCTATGGTTCCTTTCTAACCACACCTACCAAAGATAGTGATTGAGACAAATTTTCCACATGTATCTAAGTCTTTGGCTTGAAAAGGGGTAAGGCCACTGGACGAAAAAATCAAGTACAATGGCTGGTTTAACCCAGGAAATATTGAAGTCCTAAAAAACCCCACTTAGGATAGTCAAGGAAAAAGGGCACTCAAGGAAAATGTGATAAATGGTCTCCCAATTAGCCCTACATAGATAACATCGATTAGTGATACAAATACCTTTACACATCATATTATCAATGGTTAGAATTCTTCCTTGGATAACCAACCATGAAAAGACTACAATTTTTGGAATTAAATTTTTTATCCAAACTAAGTCCTTTTGGAGGACAAAATCCTCATCATCAAGCAGAAGCTTGTAAGCTGATTTAACAGTGAACTACCCATTTTCCCGTAGGAGCCCAGGTCACTTGATCTTCCTTGGGTCTCATGGGGATAAACTATTTCCCAAGAATGTTACAAAGATCATTTGATTCCACTTGAAATCCCTGAATCCTTATTTGTTTCCACTTCATTCTGCCTCTGTCCTCAACCATATAATCAGAGACTTTTTTGCCAATGAGTTCTTCCGTGATATCTCTGATTCGGGATAAGTTAGGATATTGCGTCAGTGGTTCGTCCTTAGCCCACCTGTCATTCCAGCAATTTATCCTCTCACCATTGCCTAAAACCCATCTTAAACCTTTTTTGATGATTTCCTTACAATTGAGAATTGATTTCCAAAAAGTAGAACCTCTGATTGGAACTGAGTCACTTAGAAATTCCATATTTTGAAGATACTTTCATTTGATGATAGCTGTCCATTCATTTTCTTCACCAAAAATGAGGCGCCACACCACTTAGCTAGTAAAGCTAAATTCATATGAGCAATTCTCCTCAGACCTAAGCCCTCATTTTCCCTGGGTCTGCACACTTTGGTCCATCCTACAAGGTGTATCCTTTTTTTCTCCTCTGATCCAGTCCATAAAAATTCTTTTTGGAGTTTCTCAAATTTCTGGAAAACCTTCACAAGGGCTTTGAAAATGGAGAGGAAATAGATTAGAATGCTCTAAAGAGAGGCCTTAGTGAGGGTCAACTTTCCTGCTTGAGATAGAAGATGACCTTTCCATCCAACAAGTTTTTTTTTGAATTCTTTCAATAACCCTGTCCCACATTGACTCTCTCGGAGAACCAATGAAAAGAGGGAGACCAAGATACGAAGTGGGGAGGTTTGCTATATCACACCCTAAAATTTCTGCAATCCTTCCTTGCCTATGAATGGGGGTGTTCAAGAAATATAACTTGCTTTTATTGAAATTAACTTTCTGACCAACAATGTCCTCGTAGAGTTGCAGGATGTATTTAATTATTTTGGCCTCAACCACTGACGCCTTAGTCAATAGAAGGGTATCATCGATGAATTGTTGGTGAGAAATAGCCCTAGTGAGAGATGTTGCCTTGATTCCCGATATTAGCCTTGAACTGCAAGTATTTTTTATGGTTCTGCCTAAAGCTTCTACCACAATGATGAATAACATGGGGTTGATAGGGTCCCCTTGTCGAATTCCTCTACGACTTTGAAAGTAACCAACAATTGTTCCATTAACCATAATCGAGAACCATGCTTTAGAAATGCATTCTTTGATCAAATTAACCCATTGGTGGTGAAAACCAAACTTAAGGAGGACAACAATCAGAAAGTCCCAATTTAGCCTATCAAATGCTTTGTTCATATCAAGCTTGAGGGTAAAAATAGACTTGTTAGTCTTATGAGCAGAGTGCAGAGCTTCATGAACTATGATAACTCCATCCAAGATTGACCTACCCTGGATAGATCTTCCCTAGCATGGATCTATGATGCGGGGCAGAATATCTCTCATTCTATTTGCAATGGATTTAGTTAGGATCTTGTAAGAAACATTGCATAGACTGATTGGCCTGAAGTCAGCCATAGATTCAAGGGTTTGCTTCTTAGGAATTAGAGAAATAAAAGTAGAGTTGAGACCTTTTGGGATATGATTGCTTGCTTGGAATTCTCTGACAGCAAAAATTACATCCTCACTTACGATGTCCCAAAAATCTTGATAGAAATGAGGGGGAAAGCCATCGGGTCCCGGGGCTTTGTCTGGCTCCATGCTAAACAAGGCTTCCTTAATTTCCTCATCAATAAAATGGAGCTAGAAGCTTAAGGTTTATATCCTCATTTATTATGCTAGGAATGGATTGTAAGAGAATATATTTGGCCTCCTCATTGCACTATGATTCTTGACCAAGGATAGAATTGAAATAAGTTATTGCCTCCTTTCTGATTTCTGTTAAGTCTTGAGTAATAGAACCATCTACTTTTTTTAAAAAATTTATCTTGTTATTGCTTTTGTTTCTAAGCGTGGTGATGTGAAAAAACTTGGAATTTGAATCTCCATATTTCAACCAAAGAGCCCTTGATTTTTGCCTCCAATAGATTTCCTCATAGGCCAAAATGTTATGAAACTCTACTAGTTTTATCCGTTCCTCCTACCTAGTAGTTTCATCAGCATCACCATGTTGAATCCTCTGATCAATTATCTTCAAAATTTCAACAACCTATTTTTTATTTTCAAAGAGGTTCCCAAAGACCTCTTTGTTCCAAGTTCAAATATTTTCCTTAACAAACTTTAATTTTCCAACAATTTTAAAAGTTGCACTACCCCTGACAGGTTGCTGCCACCACTGAATTAAGTTATCTCTGAAACTGGAATGTTTGATCCACATAGATTGAAATATGAAAGGTTTCTTGAAGGATAGAGAGTTAGGGATCTCCAAAAAAATGGGATTATGATCAGAGGTAATTTTAGGAAGGGCTTGTAGGGTAGAATCACCGAACGAGTTGTAGCCTCCTTTGATAGAAAAAACCTGTCAAGCCTTTCTTGAATGAGATGACACCCTATCCACCGATTGCTCCAGGTATAATTTGCTCCTCTAAGTTTTACATCCATCAACATGTTGGAGTTCACAAAGTCATTGAACTCATCCATGCTCCTGATAGGTGGTCCATTTCCACCCATTTTTTTTGAAGGGTAAAGAGGAGTGTTAAAATACCCAACCAAAATCCAGGGGACATTATGGAAGATTTCACTCAGATTTCCTAAGTACTCCCACAGTAGAGATCTCCCTTGAATTGAATTCGGGGCATAAATATTTGAAAGGATCCATGACCTATTGATATTTATTTCCTTAAATAAAACACTAAGAACCCTATCATATTTTTGAATAATGGTGCCTTCTACTCTTCGGGGATCCCACAAAGTCATAAGGCCTCCAGAAACTCTTCTGGATGATTTGCAAACCATTTCCCCTTGATTCCAGATTTTTTTTGCTATTTTTTTTACTGAATCTCATTAATTTTTGTTTCTTGCAACATGATAATAGTTGGATTCACTTGATTTCTTATTGCACTGACTTCCCTGTGTTTGGGTAGGCCATTGAGGCCTCTCACGTTCCATGAGAGGAACTTCATTTAGATTGTTTGGGATTTCTTCCTCTCCCCCTCCCTTGAGGGGGTTTTCCTAATTTTTTGTCTTCAAAACCCGGAATAACCTGTTGAAACAAGGTTCTCTGTTTTCCATTGGCAATGTCATTATCAGTTTTAATTTTTTGATGCTCAATATTTGATATTCTCCCTCTTCTTTTTTTACTACCAAAATCTATAGGAGACTTCATAGTGCTCCTGGTTTGTTTAGGACTAAACTAGGGGGAGGCAATTTGTTGTAGAACCGGACTGCCATATTCCTCAGTCTGAAGAGTTTCACATATCTCCACCCCTACATCCAAATCTTCTCCTTTTTTCTTGTATTCCCCTGGTCTACGGGATGGCCCCTCAAGAGGATTCACCTAGCTCCTAGTGATGATGTTAGGGAGATGAGATTTTTTATTTTCCAATGCCTCAACTTTCTTCCTAAGTTCTTCAACATTAGGGTTTGGCTTTGGGATGCCCACTGGGCTTGAAGTATTTTTAGCATTGGGGTTTAAGGATCCTGACTTGGATGGGGATTCTAGAGATCGGGCATTAGGGTTTGGCTTTGTGATGCCCACGGGGCTTACAATAATTTTAACATTAGGGTTTGAGGATCCTGACTTGGATGGGTATTCTAGAGAGTTAGAAAGGTTAGCCTAAAGGTTCTAGGCTTCCATGTCTTCTAATAATCCTCCTACTCCCATATTGGATAGAATTGAAAATTTATTTGAAACTAGAGGATTGGAACTTACCTGAGTATTTTGGTTGCCAACAACCTATTGTTTTTCTTTATCTTGTTGGGACCCTGCACCCTCTCTTTTATTTTTTGGTAGACATAGTTTACCTGATTGAAATCACCTCTGCTAAGGAAACTCCTCAAATTTCCTCTGTCTAGCATTCCCTACTTCTACTTTTCTCTATTCATTGCCATGTTAGGGCACTGATTGCATAGATGTCCTTGATTTTTACATTATGCATAGAATGCCGATATGTTCTCATATTCTATCGGCTATTTTCGATAGTATTCTCCATACTCTAGCTCCAAAAACCTTGGAAATTCATTATCCAAATTAGCATTTATGCAAATTCATGCATGAGTCATCCTTGTCCTAGCCAAGGTCACATGGTCAATGGAGATCAGGTCCCCTATAGTTCTGGCTATGCCCTACAACCAATATTCATTGAAGAACTGGGCAGGTAGACTCGGGAGATGAACCCAAATAGGGGCAATGTTAATATTTTGCTTTTCAGGGTCAAAATATTCACCCCATCATCTAAGAAAAAGGCTCCTTTTGCCCAAAAACCAAGGACCTCCTATTAAAATGTGGTTAGCATCCTCCATATTGTTAAAAAGGATAATGAAGAACCCTCGAGTTAGAGCTACCAACTCCAAGCTACCTACCGATCACCATTTACCCATCACCCAAGCCCTGATAGTCTCCATGTCCAGCCTACCTCCCAAAAACTTGCCTACCAGGGAGAATTCTTCCATTGAAAGAAAAGGGCTCATGGAACTTGTCGGGGCCAAAATTTTATTATTTACTGGAACTAGGGGTGGAAGAGAGAGAACCTCCTTTATTTTTCCTCTAAGAGTCTCAACAAAAGACAACCACTTCTTGGGCCCTGCATTGTCCTTCGTATCTTTTTTTTGGAGGTCTTTCTGAGGAGGGTTGGGCCCCCGCGTGATGCCCACCTCCAAGTCTGCCATAGTTTGACCGCCTTCCTCTGGATCCTCGTTTGATCCATGCTCGAGGTTCCCACCCACCCCTTCTATACCTACTCTACCTCTGGCTCCTTTTCTGATATTCTTGCCCAAAAAATTCAAACCCTCACTCCCGCCGCACCCGCTAAACCTCGACTCACTCATTCCTTATGTTTAAAAAAAAAACCCTATTATTTAACAACCGAAAAAAACCTTATTTTATTATTATTATTTAATTCCCTTACCCATGCAATGCTCATACTCGGTGGAAAAAGTTACTTCTTATAAATAATAAAAAAAAAAATAAAAAAAAAAAAAAAATAGTGACTCCCTTTTTCCCTCCCCCCCCCCCCCTTTTCCCCCCTATTGGCAATTTGAGTTTTTTTGTGTTGTCATTGATGTCACATGGATCACATTGAGTTTTGTTGTCATTTATGATATTTTGGAGAGCATGGATATTTAAAATATTTTTTTTCACAAGAGGCATATAATATTTAATTTTTTGAATATTATATTAATGGTTTTTATTAAAACCAATGGTAAAGGTTTTTATTAAAACCAATGGCAAGGGTTTTTATTAAAATCGATGGAAGGGTTTTTTATTAAAACCAACGGAAAGGGTTTTCATTAAAACCATTGGAAAGGGTTTTTCATTAAAACCACTATGCTAAGACTTCTCCAAATTATGATGGATGAAAATGTTTTCCAATAAAACCTAGGTGCAAAAAGTTTCATGATGAAATTCAAAAGAATGAAGGAGATATCCCAATTCAAAGTTAAAAGGTGAATTATTAAATTTTTATTTAATAATTCTAAGGTATAAGGTTGTATTATATTATCCTCCAATGTGCAAAGGTTGGGGAGATAAATAAATTTTCATCGACATCATTTCAAGGCATGGAGGTGCATATAAATAAAAGGTGAAAAACCTTTGTTTATCGAAGACTAGATATATTGCATGAGAGAGAGGCGTCGAAAGGGGAGCAATGAAGAAAGAAGGATAAATAAATTTTGATTTGAGAGCAAGGTCAAGTAAACAACATGGGAAAGTGACATCATGGAGGACTCCTTAGCACAATTGGTAGTGCACATGAACTTTGCACAAGGCAGGTTCGCTATTCGAATCCCGCAAAGGGCAAAGTATTTTGCTAAGAAAGGCAATTCAGGTTTTCAGATTCAAAGCGCAGGACAAGCTGGGTGTTTGGGATTAAATCCCAACATGGGCTGATGCCCACATGGTAAGTGCCTCACAACTCTAGGTGAGAGGAACAAAGTTTGACTCCCGCAAATGTGTGAAGGCGCATTGATTTTTGGCAAGGCATTGATGATTTCAAAGGTGTGAAGGTGCATTGATTTTTTCCAAAGGAATTATCGATTTCAAAGGTTGTGAAGGCAAAAAATTTTGAATAAAGGTATTTATCTCCAATGCATGGTAATATTTGTTATTACCAAATTTTTGGTGCATTAAAATTATTTATGTGATAACTAGGGAGTCATAAGGAGTTTAGGGAAATAAATGCTTGTTGTATGAATTGATGTGCTTAGGGAGTAACAAGTTGTAGAATTAAATATTTGTTATTGATGTGTGTGATTAGGGAGATATAAGGTGTGGAAATAAATATTTGTGATTGTTGTATGTGGAGTTACAAGGTGTGGAATTAAAAATAAAAGCATAGGTGCATGTTGTATGTGTTAATGAAATTAGGGAGTCATAAGGTTGAAAAGTGTTGAACTTGTTATATGTCCTAGTGCGTAATTTAATTGTGAAATTAAACTAGGAAATTGAGACCTAGTTAATTGCTACCTTGAGTTAGAAGACATGCACATGATTTAGGGTTTGAAGTTGAAGAAAAATTGCTTGATTATGTGCCTTGGCTATTGAGAGAAATTCGATGGATTAGAAAATCAATTTTATGGATAAAATTAATGATCAAGTTTCATGATTGCTGTAGTGGAGGTCATTGAGAGTATTTCCATTATTGAGGAGATCTTTGCAATTGCCTTGATAAGCATATTGTTGGTTACTTATTGAGTACATTCCCATTAGTTGATACCATTGAGGAGATCATTTGCTATTCACTTGTGGATACATTTGTATTTAATTTTGAGGAGATCATTGTTGGCTATTTGAGAGCTCTTTGCTTGTTTCTTGAGAGCTTATTGACATTACACGAGGAAGATATTATTGAGAACCTATTGCTATCACTTGTGGAGATTGTCCTTGGTTGGTTGAGGTCCTCATTATTATTGCTTGGAGAGGTTTCCATTTGAGAGTACCTTGTTGAGCATTGTTGTCATCCATTTGAGAGTACATTGTTGAGCATTGTTGTCATCCATTTGAGAGTTTTGCTTGTTGTCTCCTTTGAGCTGTTGAGATTGTTATCATCCATTGGAGATATCATTTGTCATACATTGTTGAGATCATTGTGGATCATTATTGTCATCCATTAAAGAGTACATTGCCATCCATTGTTGAGCACATTTTTGAGTATTATCATAATTCATTTTTATCCATTGTTGAGTTCATCATTTAGCCTTGCCTTCGTTGATTTGTGGTTGAGATTTGAGTGCTATTTGAGAGTCATTGGTTGAGCCTTTGGGAAGGCTTTTGGGACAAAATTTCTAGATAGATTTGAGACAACTTTTGTGTATGATTGGTTGAGCCTTTGGGAAGGCTTTTGGGACAAAATTTCTAGACATATTTGAGATAGATTTTGTGCATGATTGGTTGAGCCTTTGAGAAGGCTTTTGGGACATATTTGTGGATAGATTTGGGACAACATTTGAGCAAGATTGTTTGAGCCTTTTGTGAAGGCTTTGAGAAAATATTTGGGACAAAATTTGAGCAGGATTGTTTGAGCCTTGTGAGAAGGAATTGAGGCAGATTTATGAGTAGTGAAAAGGATAGGACAGAAACAGAAAACACATCAACACTAGTTGCCTAGTTGAGCAGATCAATGGATAGCCTAGTTGAGCAGATCAGTGGATAGCCTAGATGAGTAGATCAGTGGATAGCCTAGCTAAGCATATCAGTGGAGAGCCTAGCTGAGTAGATAAGTGGATAGCCTAGTTGATCAAATAAGTGGATAGCCTAGCTGAGTAGATCAGTGGAGAGCCTAGCTAATCAGATTAGTGGAGCCCACCTGAGAAGATCAGGACAACCTAGATTTGAGCAGATCAAAGTAATAATTTGTATTGGGATAAGGATCCATATTTCTTTGTGAAATATTATAAGGAGAATATCTTGTGGACTACCCCACATTGGGGGAACCATGTTAAATATTGTGTCTCAATTGTGTGTGATGATTTGTGCACTTTCTTACTATCTCTATAAATGTTATTAATGCACACTGCTATATTTTGTTATTGCAATTGAGGACACTAATTGATATTGGTTTGGAAAGAAAGTAAAAAGTGGGCGCTATACTGTTCACCCCCTCTCAGTATAATCTTGTGTTCTTCATTATCCTAACGCAAGTGCGACGGATGGAAATGCCTAATGCAATGCAATTAAATGAATGCAAATGCTAAATAAAATGCACTATGCAAATGAAATGCAATAATGCAAAATGCAATGCAATGTTTTTAGATTTTATTGATTTTTAATTTTTATGGACTTTTGAAATTTTGATATGACCAAAGGGTTTAGATTCCTTTGGAGCCTTTTATAGGGTGACTAAAGGGCTTATAGATGCCTTTGGAGCCTTTTTGTGAATGACCAAAGGACTTACAGATGCCTTTGGAGCTTTTTAATGGTTTTAGGCATAGAACGCTTTAAGATGAAGGATATTGAGAGGTTCAAGCTCTTCAACACCTTTAAGCGATGTTAAGCAATATGTCCCAGATCCAATCTTTTTAGAGATGATATAAGGACCTAACTAGTTAGTCATAAATTTATCTCATAATTTTGGTGATATATTTGAGTTTTGTTGGTTCTCTTTCAACATAATATCACCAACATCAAAGTCTCTCAGATGGAATTTCTTATTGTAAGCTCATTTTAAGCACTCCTGATAAACGTGAAGATGCTCAAGGGCATTCACACAATGTTCATAAAGTAGCGTCAATTGATCAAGGTGATCTTGTTGTGCAGTGTCATCATCAATGAACTCTTTCAATGCAATGTGCAACATTGGAATCTCCAACTCTAAGGGCATAATGGCTTCAATACCATATACTAGTGAAAATAGAGTTTCCCCAATGGGTGTCCGAATGCTAGTCCTATAATCCCATAATGCAAGGGGCAGCTGGGTGTACCAATCTTTGTGGTGCTATTGCATTGTATTTTTCAAGATGGATAACACTGCCTTATTTGAAGCCTCAACTTGCACTTTTGCTTACGGATAATATGGAGTCGTAAAAATGTGGTTGATCCTATACTTGGAAGGTAAAGCCCTCACATTTATTTCTTGAATAATGTTCCATTATCCAAATATCTTGGATGGTATTCCAAAATGACTTATGATATTGGTGAGTATGAACTCCATAATACGTGCTCTAGTTGTCGTTTTTAACGGATTGCTTCCACCCACTTAGTAAAGTACTTAGTAGCCATAATAATGAATGTATGCTAGCCCAATGACAAAGGAGAGATCTTTTCAATGAGATCTAAACCCCACTGACCAAATGATCAAGTCACTTGAATAGGCTGTAAGGCCTGTGATGTCAAGTGTGAAATATTAGCATGATGCTGACATTTAACGTATTTTCTAACATACACATTGTAATCCTTCTCCATAGTAGGCCAATAATAGCCCATGTGAAGGTTGCACTTGATGATAGCCATGCCACTAAAATGGCCACTGCATGTACCATCGTGAGTCTACGAAATCATCCAAGCTTATTCTTGGAGGTCAAGGCAACGAAGGAGCATTCCATCATAGCTTCGACAATACAAAATATCTCCTAACAAGACATACTTTGTCGCTTTCTATTTAAATGTGCATTTTACGGCATACGATAATCCTTGGGGGATTGTACCATTTGTGAAATCCAGTTTTGATAGACCTCAACCTCAACTGACCAGACAGCATGTTCCCCCTATGGTTTAACATTCACAAATGTAGACTAGAAAATAGCCTTATGGTGAATGGTAGTACCATTCCCCATAGGACCTTGCGATATCAGTGACCCCTAGGGTTCCCTCTTGAGAAATTATTTGGCTCTGTAGAACCATTCATGGTTTGCTTCTATATGAATCATTTTGAATATTTTTTTGTTATTCAAAGCCTCGTGTTGTATGACAGAGTGTGATAATATTTTTACATGGATGGTAGTAATATTGGTAGACGGATTCTAAGGAACTAAGGATCCCAAATATGCCATAGTTTCTACAATTTTTTTGACAAATGAGGGATTTCCTCGATGTCGTACCACTCCAACTGAGCTAGATAAGAGTCAACAAGATCTTTGTAGGCCTTCAGGATAGGAAACCTACATTGAAAAAGTTCCTTCACTTGGTTGACAATGAGAAGGGAATCACCAAAGATATTTAACTTTTTGATCTTCATGGTGACAACTATTTGGAGGCCCAAGATTAGGGCTTTGTATTCAGCATAATTGTTGGTACAAGGAAAGTCCATCTTAAAAAACAAGGGCATGGGAGCACCTTGCGATGTGAACAACATTATTCCTGCACCACCCCCTTGTTCACACATTGAACCATCGAAGAACAAGGTCATATCAACTTTGTTATCCGACTCTTTGGGTTTGGGTGCATTTTATAATGTGAAAACTGCATCATCATGAAGCTCAATGGTGTGATGACTACTATTATTGAGAGGCATCTAAGCCATTTGATCAGCTATGACCTGTCTCTTGATGGATTTTTGGCTAATAAATTCCAAGTTGAATTTTGTCAATAGCATGATCAACTTTGCAGTACGTGTATTATGATATGTCTTGCTCATTATATACTACAAAGGATTTTGTTTTGATATGACATACATCGTATGAATTAACATATAATTCCTCAATTTCTCTATTGCAAGCACTACTGCTAAACATAGCTTTTCCATGTAGGCATATCCTAGCTCATAACTCACCAAGGTTTGGTTAATGTAATATATGGTCTGCTTTTTGTCCTACACATTCTTTTGGGCTAATATAGTCCCCAATGCAAAGTCATTTGCCAATATATATAGCAAGAATGGTATGTTTGGTCTTGGTGGAGCTAGCATTGGCAGGATTGCTAGGTAGTTCTTAATCTTAGCAAAAGTAGCATGACAGTCCTCATCCCAATTTAATGGGACACCCTTGTGTAGCAGTCAATTCATGGATCGATATTTTCCCAATAATTGTGTGATAAATCAGTTTATGGATTCTACTTTTCCCTAAAGGATCCTTAATTCCTTGATGTTTATGGGAGGATGCACCTCTAAAATGACCTTGATATTCACTAGGTCTAATTCAATCCCTTGTTTTGAGATTATGAATCCCAAGAGCTTTCCTGAAGTCACGCCAAATACATACTTCTTAGGATTCAAACTAACATTATGCTCTATCAAGTGATCGAAGACCTTTCTCAGGACCTCTACATGCTTTGAATGTAGCAATGACTTCACCAACAAGTCATTAATATAATCTTCCAAGATATTATGCATGTAGTCATGAAATATGTATGCCATAGCCCATTGATATGTAGCACCAACATTCTTAAGGCCGAATGATATAACCTTATAAAAAAATGTCCCCCATGGCATTCTGAATGTGGTTTTATGCTGGTTTTCAGGATTAATCCAAATTTGGTTGTAACCATAAAAACCATCCATTAGGAATAGCATCTCATAACCCATAGTTATGTCTATGAGAGCATCTATGTTTGGAAATGAAAATGAATCCTTTGGTGTTGCCCTATTAAGGTCTCTTAAATTTGTACAGATACGGATCCTTCCATCAGGTTTTTCTATAGGTACCATATTTGATACCCATTCTAGATATTCAATGGAAATGACAAACTCTACATACAGTAGTTTTTGAAATTCATCCTTAACCATTAACGCTACTATTGGATGCATTTTCCCAAATTTTTGCTTGATTGGATTTTTTAAGAGATATAGTGAAAGGTTATGAGTAACCAATTTTGGATCTGGACCCGAAATGTCTTTATAAGTCCAAGAAAAGAGATTAGATCTCTCTTTCAATAGAGGGATGAGGTTGGCACGCTCATTAGGAGATAAAATTTATCCAAATTTAACCTTCTTAGTAATTATGGGATCATTACTGATATCCACTTAAAAGGTTTCCTCTATTGAGATGTGAGATCCCTCCTCGAGTTGGTGAGGCATAGGGATCAAGTGGATATCATCTACTCGGTTTATGGATTTCATGTTGGAAGCATCTTTAGCATGATAAACAACATGTGCATAGCCTAGCGTAAAATGAAAAGTTTGCAGCATTTCTTCATTGGAGAAGAAAATCATCAGGCTCCAATGGTAAGGCAGTGCGATCCCAATAAATAACATCTACATTAAGATACAATGGTTTGGAGAGTCGGTTAGATTATGAAATGGAGTGTTAAAATCAATGGAGATCATATTTATGTAATGGATTATGTCTCAAATACCACGTGCATGTGACTCTACATTGATATAATTTCCATACCTGAGATGTGGTTCAGGGGGTTTGGGGATCTCTAGATCCGATCTATAGATAAACTTGAAAATAGGATTTTTGGGCTCAAGGAGCTCCATGTATATTGGTGGATCAGGATTCACCATACAATAAATCACTTTGATATTCGGTGGTCTTCCCCTGAGGTGAGGGTAGATATTGATATCTCTGTACATATCCTGTGCAGTGTATGGCGCATTACAATGATGCAAGTAGGGAGGCCCCAAATAGGCTTTCTTTGTTTCATCTTCGTTGTCACTATCATAATAAAAACCCTCACCACTACCTACTAGATCTAGGAGATTAGGAAGATGGGGCCCCATGTAATCCCACTTTTGATTGCCACTATCACCAATGGAATATTTCTCATCCTCTACAACTATCTCCAAGGGCAACAAATGACATAAATGAAAGGGGCCCAGATAAGCCACCTCAATTTCATCCTCAGATTGCTAATTGTTTGAGGACTCACCATCATCATCACTCTCATACATGCAACTCAGTCCCTCTCTCTCAGAGATGGACTCTACTTTATCCTTGTTAGAGTTATCATCTGACTCAAAATATTTTTCTATGCTAGCATTTTGAACCTACAAGCCTATGTCATTGGCTTCCCCATGGATTTTTTCATCCAAGTTATCTCTTGGTATGTGTTCTAAACTGATCTACACCAAGATGTTCTCATGATATATCTTAGGCTGTTCTATAGTGACGTAAGACACTAACCAATTATCCCTTCGAAAGGGGGAGGGATTGGGGTGATAAGGATTGAAATCTACTTCACCCCCTAGACTAACTTATAGGTGATCTAAAGATGTTGTGAGGAGTTCATCCTATCCTTAATATAATACCCTAACCCAAACCTATAAATTGGCAACTGATATTATGGTTTGTATGGCCTTCTATGCCCCTTCTCGAATTATCTAAGATCGTAACCATACCAATGGTAATACTTGAAATATTCTAAGGTGTATTCTGGGTTAGAGAGATAATGAAAATTCACTATGAATGGTTCATAATCTCCTCATCCATGGTAGTGCAAGATGTGAGCTTGTGGTCGAACCATATCCTGTGTAGTCTTGATGATTAGCATAAATGTCACATTCTACATGATATACTCCTCTAATCTAGGATTAACCAAATTTTTGGTCACATGTGATGCAGATGATCCTGCTAAAGATGCAAGTAAAGAAGGTTGGGGTGCCTCTTCGACTTATTCTTGAGCATCCTCTACATCCATAGGAGTAGGGACCTCGATGGTAACTGGTTTGGGTGCTTGTTTTATCTCTTTTTTTCCCACCTTTGTTTTTATCTTCCTATCATCATGAGGCATCGTGGATGCCATCAATATGGTGGAAGCAGCTGTCGTGTACCCTAATCATTGAGATGTGAATGTTTTAGGTTTTTCATACACTTCCTTCATTTTGTCTCCTGTCTCTTTAATCAGCGATGCTGGTTGTATGTCTAGGTGCATTGAGGGGAGCATGAAGTCCCCAAAAAAATATGCTAAATTCATGTATTTGAATGGTTCCTCATCTGATGGTACTATGCGAACCTGTCCCTCATGAACGTATTTAATACATTGATGGAGAATGGAAGGGACACAATGCATTTATCTTATCCAAGGCCTCCCTAGAAGGATGTTGTATTGCATAGCACCTTCAATCACATGACACATTGGGATGGTATTTAGTCCCACCTAAATAGGTAAGACTATCATACCAACAATTGAGCATAATACGTCGTAAAAAGCTCTCAATGTGAGGGTAGAAGGTGTGATATGCATCTTTGGCAAATTTATGTATGTCAATATCTTGGTCGTGATTATATTGATTGATGATCCCGTATCAATCAAAACATGTTTGAAAGGTATGTGATTTACACATGTAATTATGTGGAGCAGCGGGTCCACTATGATAGTGGAAATCATCTTGATTTCATGATCATAAAATTGTATGATTGGTTCTAGACACTATTGCACGTGTCCCATGAACTGTGAGAATGCTTAGGAAACCTGGGACTGCACTTCTATGGACCTTAGAATGTCCATAAGCATATCCCTATGCTTGGGAGACTACTGAATTAGCTCATAAATTGACAACTTTGCTAGATTTATTTATAGATTTTGAACTAACATACTCCTAATTGTTACCACCGGTCTAGTTCGTGGGCCTAGCACATTCTAGGCTGGCCTTGGAGGAGGTGCATATTGGACCCTAATAGGCACTAGAGGTTGATTTGGTATTTCATACCTCACATGTCTTGTGACAATGTTAACCATTCCAATGAACCCATGGATTGGTGGTTCGATGCGTACTTGATTGCCTTGGCCAACATTGTTCCTTGGTACCTCATGGTTGGGTAGATGATTTTTGTAAATCCCCATATTTTGATTATCTGGTTCTTATGGATTTTCCACAAGAAACATACCTTTTTTAATCATATTTTGCACTAAATGTTTGAAAGATCAACATACACCTATGTCATGACCTTGCATTCGATGAAATATGTAATATTGATCATCTTTATATCCCTTAGGCTTGGGTTTATTAGGGTCCACTAATTTTATTTATGGTAAGTTTATTGCCTTCGCCTCACATAATTGATGGAAAATCTATGTTAACAATTCCGATAATTGAGTGAATATACGAGGATGATGTCTTTATTTGTCATTACTCTTTTGGTTGTTGTTGCACTGCTCATATTGCACAAAAGGAGGTTGGGCTTGGTAATTTTGTTGCTGCTGCCCCTTATCCCTTTTTTGAAGGTTTGAAACGACCTAATTAACGTGGCCCAGTTTGACCTTTTGTTTTTCACTATTCTTCTTGTTTCATTCCTTCTTGTTTTTGAGTTTCAAGTTACCCTCCTGTAACTTGATATCCTCTATCACTTTGGATTGCACCAAAACCTCTTCAAATAGTTGATACTACTGCAACTACAACAATAATGAAATGTAATTTGCACAACTTTTCGTAAACATTCGGGTTAATTTAGAGGTAGATATGGATAATGGTATCTTGGCCATCAATATTCTCCACCATTTCCCATAATCCATAACTGGCTCATCATCACGTTGCATTAAAGTAGCCAGATTGGATAAGTTCACTATTTTCTTAATGCCAAAGGAGAAGTTGTTAATAAATGCATCGACCAATTGCTCAAAGTTGGTGATGCTATACCTTTTGAGTTGATTAAACCACTCATGGCCTGGGCCTGAGAGGGTTGTAATGAAGGTCCATAGGAGGAAGGTATCATTTCTCTCAATATGAAAGCACATGTCTAGAAACTTGTGATGTGCTCCTGAGGATCCTCCTCTCCTTAAAACTTTTCCAACCTAAGCATCTCAAAATATTTGGGATAGACCAAAATAGGCACTGATGGGTATAAAGGTTTATTATGAATCTTATTCAACATAGGCTTTTGATAAATCATTCCTTGCTTCTCTATAGCTTTAAAATTTCTTTCCAAGGCCTTATATGACTGCGAAGATAGGATCTCCTCTTCTCTGGATTGCTTTTGAGGCACCTTTAGAGGAAGATTCTTCTTCAGTCAAGGTGGAGGACTAGACTCATCATCCACTTTGACTAGGGATATCTTAGGATATTCTTGATCTAATTAGTCTCATACTTCTTCCTCATACTACTTATGCCCACGATGTTTGAGCATTGAATGATGATCCCTGTGTTGGGTCGTATGGTGAGTATGGGTTTCTATATGCTTAGGGTGCAACTCGGGTTGCAAAGTAGCTTATCTATCAATGCGCTTCCTGTACTCACTGTGGGGAGGCAAATCAACACTTTCCAATTGGTCCTCCATCTTAGCACACTTTTTTTGATCAAGGATGTGTTGCTCACACATGCATTGTTCATATAAGTGTTGTCTTATGGGCCCTTGCCTTTGAGTGTCCTCATTTTTGAGGCATTCCTACTCTGTGAAAACATCTTCCAATTAGTATTGGAAGATCTGATATGTTTTATATGACATCATCTTGTGATATCTATCTATGTCATCAGTTGTATGAGGCCTCTGGTGTGTGCGCTCTATTCAAGCGGCTTTGTGGGTGTGCCCCCCAACAGACTGATTTGATACACTCTTTCCCTTGTCTATGAAGACAACATTTATGTTCAACTATCACCTATACTTTGTTCCCACATGGGATGCAGGGGCATGCATATCACAAGAATGCTTGGAGCATTCTATAGGTTCCCTGACTGTCCTAATTGTACTTCCACTATGCACACTCACAAAACAAGAGGGTACAGGTGAAGGTTTATAATCTAGCTATCCTAAGACTCTATCCAGACCATCTAACTGTCTACTATGCCATGGATTATGTGGTGGTGTACCATTTGCTCCCACTTTAGACATGGCTATGGTGATCCTACAAGATTCAATTTTGTTGGGAGTTTGCATGGGCCTACGCTCAAAAGGGGCCTTCTCTAATTACCCCTAAATGGGTGGATCTTGAGCCCGTCTATACTCAGATGGTGGGGGCCTTGAGCCTCCCTTATATACAGGTCGAAGGGATACCAACCTGGATTCCTCTATGACATACTCTTTAGCATATCCCTTGGATACACATGGAGTGCAATAATGGTAATGCTACCATGTTTGGTACCCCCATGCTAGGAAGCCCCACACTCTGATATGTGTCTTGAGGTGTGTCTAGTACCTCATCTAATAGGGGTATTCTCAACAGGATCCCCATGCGTAGAATTATCCCCTCTAATACTCGTTGAACAATGTTAAGGAGGATTTTGTGGTTGAGGGTCTGACACGTGTTGTTGCGTATCAAGTAGAGCTTGGGCGTTGACCTTAAATATATGTTGATATTAGCCCATCCATGTAACCACCATAATGTGTATCCTATACCTAGATTTAAATTTTATTAATACACAACGAATACAATGATAATTATCTCTTTTAAAATTTTAATGCACCCTAAATGGTTTGATGATTTTTCAAGTTTGTTGCATCATAAAGTAACTCTCATTGTGTTTTCAGAATGTTGATGATATAATCAAATTTTTAAGGGATTTCACATGTATACTTGCAACTCGACAATCGACAATGAAATTCATGATCATGTAAATCCCTTGAAATGTGGAGATGAAACCCACATTCAGGAAGGTAGCATAGGTCCTCCCAGTCCTCACCCAGTTCACTCGTGTGTAGTACTACACCCCTTCGAAGAGGAATGCCTACTTTTTTGCATGGTCTATGATGGTTCTTGGCACCGGTATTGGTCTAGTAACAAAAGGATTGAAGGAGTTGGGCCAACATATGGAAATCACTGGCACTATAGTTGAACCCTACCAGTGGTTGGATATGACTTCCAACGCACTAGCATTTAAAGTGTGTTGTGGTGTGTGTGGTTCTTTTTACTTTGCATGAAAAATAAAATGCATCAAAGAGCATTCAAATGATTTTCCCTACATGCTTTGAAAAAGAGAATTTTATTTTAAGAGAATGCACAACTATGCTAGATGAATTTTTAGAGAATGCAATTCTACCTATGAAGGAATGGCCACCAATTAGGCCTCATGCATGCAAACTCAAAACATGAAATAGCCTAGACTTCTAGAGACTAGCACGGACTGCAATCAGAGGTCTATTGTTCCTAGAAACAAATAGTAGAAAACTAAAAGGTATTTTTGAATTTTACATTCTACTTTTTGCTATGTTTTCTACTTAATTTGTTCATCTATTGCATTTTGCTTTTGTAAAACATAAAAAAAAATAGATACAAGGAAATGGTCCTACCTCAGATCCAATTCTAATTATGGTATTTGATATCTGCTATTTTTTATTTTCTACTAACCACGTCTATCAGGCATGACTACAACTATTACCCATAGCTCAGAGGTGCAACTACAACTTTTCACTATGGCTGTCAATCACGGCTGAGACCTGCCATCAAAAAACATAGTAAGTCAGACTTCATATCACTTAAATTGTAGGGTTTCACTTTGATCACCTTTTGTACGATCCTAAAAAGCATACACTTAATCTAGTAATGATTGAAAATAATATAAAGCACATACATAAATTGATGAAATTGAGATAACAAAAATAAAAGTGTATTTTATTAAAATTGAATCAATTAATGGCTACAAATTCGTCCCTCTTAGGGATACGCAATGTGATACAATGTTACAATCATAAGAAATCCCTTGCAAGGGTGGGTGTAATCCGTAGGCCTTTCAAAATGATACGAACTACTCCAGGTCAAGTATGACCTTCTTCTCTCACGTGAAGATGCATTTATTGCCCTAAATGCTTTGATGATGGAGTCTTGAAAACTCTACATTCAAGAAACAACAAGAAACAATTAAAAGTAAAGGATGCCTCTCTTGATGAGGCTTTTAGAGGAATCTTACATAAAACATGTTATGAAATCAAGAAAGCTTGTAAATCTATCAATCTATGCTAAACTTGATAAATCTACCATGAAGCATGTGAATGAGACATATATTTAGTTAGCTAACATCCTAATTAAATATTTTGAGCATAAATGCATGCAAATAATAACATCTAGTCGAAAATTACTTAATACTTGAAAATGAAAGGAATCTACCCCAAATCAATGACTCTAACAATCTAATGGGAAGACAGTGAATCAATCTATGATAAATTTACCTAAATGCATAAATAGAAATGTAAATATACTACTAAAACTTGCTAGAAATAGGATTAAACCTTGATCGTGGGTCTATAAAGTGGTTAGCAATGTTAGCCATGGCTGAAAACTATGGCTAAACTGTGAATATCCTTATTCTTCAAATCAGGGCTCGATTCCTCCATTCACTTTTTTGAATTGATGTTCAAAGGTCACCTTGATGTCCTCTGATATATTTTGCAGTTGAATTGCTTATATTTATGATGTAATGGGCTTAATTGAGTTTCTTTATTTCTCCTAGCCCTCCATAGCCTTCTTGGTTCCAAGTACCATTTTGATCTCCAAATAGGTAGCAAAAGTGTTCCTCTCAATGTATGCAAGTGAGTATGCAATTTGATAGGGCTTCATTGTGCTTCAACTCAAGATCATTCCAGGATTATCCTAAATTTGGAGGGGGGATTTTATAGCACTTGGGAAGGCCTTGTCTTAGATTCATGGAGAAGCAAATATCAAGAACCTTCAATTAGGGTAGTTGTAGGGAAAGTTATAGAGGCTTCCACACCCAAAACCATTTGAAACTCAAAAAACTTAGCTATCGTAACTGATTTTGGGTTGGTTTAGATCAAAATTACTTTAAAGGCTAACCACGAATTTGAGGCATGGTCAAACCTATTAACCATGGGTGTCAGTTGTGGCCAAAATTGACTCGGCCAAGATGCCTAAATTGAGTGGTTAGAACCACTGCTTCACCTTGAAACTATCCAAGATCATTCATATGGTCTGTTAACATGTCCCATATGAGTAGTCACCTTGACATGATGTATTTTAGGTGTCTACAATAACCTCTTTTGTAACCCTTAGGATTTTATTCAAGTGTTTCTAAGTTTCAATAACCTAGTTTGATGTTGTAACCCTTATTACTCCTAAATTTGGAAAATTTAAAAATTAATAATATTTGTAAAATGTTAAAGAATTTAATCCCAATTATAATTCCTTATTTTTCCTAGGTTAAATTGCATATATTATTTCCTATGCTTTGAATGCACTTTCCTATGCTTGATTGCTTTGGATTATAGTGCATTTTTATGGAAGAAAGGTCTTTAAATTTATGACAAGTGTCGCATCCATTATGTATGAGTGCTCCACCTTTATTAACATATCTATTTCCTTATTTAATGCTTCTTGGTAACTCTGTAACATATGAGCACTCGTGTGGGAACTTGTGTGAGCTTTGTGGAAGAAAACAACTATCACCACTTCCTTGATATTCCTTGTAACTCCTATGTGAGGTTTCTTGAGTGTTGAGAGATGAAATGATGCCTTAGAAAGTTTATTCCAAGTGGAATTAAATCTCTCTACATGAATTCCTTTGCTATAATACTTCCAAGGAGAATATTATAACTCTTTTCATATGCCTTTCCTTACCTTTATTTGTTTTTTGGATAACAAGCAATATTTTCTTTTGCAAGTGAATTGATGAGACACTATGGAGCTTCGAATGGTTATTTTGGTGCTTCCTTTGGTGGATGATCTTCTCCAAGTTTAATACCTTGAATTTAGCACCTTTTATCCTTGTCTTATATACCTTCAATATGTTGATTCTTGTGCTTCTTTGCAGTGTAGATAGCCTCTTGTTATGTTGTTTGTCCCATGTTGGTAGAAGTAGATTTTGACGTCTTATCTTTGTAGATGAGCACTCTTTTTATCTACATAAATGTAGCTTGATAATAGCCTTATGTGGGCTTTGATTTTGTAGGTTCATCCATCCAAGATATACAGAGAGTGTGCCGTTTGAGTGGTTCATTTTACTATGGAAGAAGAGTGCTAACGTTTGGCCTTCCTTGGATGGATTACACTGTAGATATTGTACCTCTTGAGGCACCTTAAAATATTATCTCTTTCTGCATATAATGTATTGTAGAAGTGCAATAACATGTAACCTTATATGTATAAAAAACCTTCTTTATTTCACCTTTTCTTGCACCCTTTTTGAAGGTCTGAAATTTTGGTTTTGTAGAAGATTTTTGAATGCAAATATGGGGTTTTTGAGGATGTCTCTTTTGATAGACTCCTTACCCTTTTTTCTTGGATACTTTGATGATAAATCCAAGTCTGTAAGCATGTAGATATAAGCTTATTTGTAGTTGTAATATTTTTCCCTTTGTACCTATGTGACCTCGAGAAGCGTGCACCGCACCTGACCCAACTTGCAATGTATTTATTGTTATATCAAATTGAAAGGAATGAACATGCAAATGACATGTAAATAAGAAAAATAAATAAATATGCTTTTTATTGATATTTCCAATCCATGGTTACATATTCATCCCTCTAAGGGATACCCAATGTGTGATACAATCAGTTACAAGTGGGGCATAAACCATGGTGGAATAAATTCCCTCGCAAAGGGGAGGTGCACTTTCATAGGCTTCCTAATATCGCACATGAAATTGTATGAGGTCTTACAGATGCCTCCTTCTCTAGATCTTCTCCTGGAGGGATCCTTGTGCTCATGATTCTTTGATCCTATCCTGTAGACCTATACCTATGTTCATGGAAACAACAAAGCACGATAAGTAGAATGGGCAACCTCCCCAGATGAGGCCTTTTATTAGCAAATATGATAATCTAGATAAATAAGCATAATGTGCATTGAAATATACCAGATCTAAGCAATATGCATATGAAAATCAGAAATATTAATCTAAATGCAATGAAATATTTAGATCTATGCTAAAGCCATGTAAATGAAATAATAATAAATAAATATCTATTACTTAGAACAAAGGAATCAACCATTTTAAAACTTGGCTATGACTATGGGCCACTATCAAAGATAACGACCTCTAACTTAAAGGTTACCTCAGGTCTTATGGGCTATGGCAGTCGATCCCTTGCTCAAATTGATGTTCAAGGGTCACCAGGTGTGTCTCCTACACTGATTGGTGGTTGGGAATGATGGATTTGAATATTGATGCATGGATGTGGCTCAGTCGGATGATGCTCCAATGCTCCTCAAAGGGTCATAGATTGGCTCTCCATTTTGATAGGGCTCTACTACATACAATTTGAACTCTCTCCTATATTTTTCTCCTTCCTGGGAGATTCTATATATAGAATTCCCGGTCTCGTAGATCTAGGGCTTGGCTTCCTAGGGAAGCCAAGCTCTAGATCTCATGTCCAACCGACTATCCCAGGTGGGAAGGTTCAGTCTTGAATTGGCATTGAAGGGTTAGTTAGGAGGAACTCTAGGGATTTCCTCATCAATATCCTTTCGAAATAAATGCAAAGTTGTCATTCAACTACATGATCTGGGCCCATTTTCACAGTTATACTATGCATGGTGCTAGCCACTATAGTCTTCAAAAGCTAGGTGTGGTCGTTGTAGTCTTCAACAGCTAGGTGTGGCCACTATAGTCTTTAGCATCTAGGTGTGGCTGCTATAGTCTTTAGTAGCCAGGTGTTGCGATCACTCTGCTTGAGAGTGGACAAACCTAAATGGGCTAGAACTGCCCCTTTTGAGTGGTTAGGACCATTGCTTGCTCTTGGAAAGATCCAAGATTGGTCATATGGTCTACGGATGTGCCCATATGAGTAGTCTCCTAAACATGACATGTTTTAGGTGTCTACAGATGCCCCTTTTTGGGATGCATTATGGGAAAACACAATGCAAAGCAAAAATAGACCACCTAAGGCCACATTGTAGGGTGTGTGATGATCATTGATCTGATCAATATTGGATGCCCCAATCATGGGCTTGAGATGCCTTTGGGGCATTTTGTGAGTTGACCAAAGGGCTTATGATGCCTTTGGGGCTTTTTGGAGTTGACCAAAGGGCTTATGCTACCTTTGGGGCCTTTTGGGTTGACCAAAGGGCTTATGATACCTTTGGGGCCTTTTGTGAGTTGACCAAAGGGCTTGTGCTACCTTTGGGGCCTTTTGTGAGTTGACCAAAGGGCTTATGCTACCTTTGGGGCATTTTGTGAGTTGACCAAAGGGATTATGCTACCTTTGGGGCCTTTTGTGAGTTGACCAAAGGGCTTATGCTACCTTTGGGGCATTTTGTGAGTTGACCAAAGGGCTTATGCTACCTTTGGGGCTTTTTGTGAGTTGACCAAAGGGCTTATGCTACCTTTGGGGATTTTTGTGAGTTGACCAAAGGGCTTATGCTACCTTTGGGGCTTTTTGTTTTTGACCAAAGGGCTTATGCTACCTTTGGGGCCTTTTGTGTTGACCAAAGGGCTTATGCTACCTTTGGGGTTTTTTGAGTTGACCAAAGGGCTTTAAGATATCTTTGGGGCCTTTTGTGATTTAACCAAAGGGCTTGGATATGCCTTTGGGGCCTTTTGTGATTTAAACAAAGGAATTATGCTACCTTTGGGGCATTTTGTAAGTTGACCAAAGGGCTTATGCTACCTTTGGGGCCTTTTGTGAGTTGACCAAAGGGCTTATGCTACCTTTGGGGCTTTTTGTGAGTTGACCAAAGGGCTTATGCTACCTTTGGGGCCTTTTGTGAATTGACCAAAGGGATTATGATACCTTTGGGGCATTTTTTGAGTTGACCAAAGGGCTTATGCTACCTTTGGGGCCTTTTGTGAATTGACCAAAGGGCTTATGCTACCTTTGGGGTTTTTTGTTTTGACCAAAGGGCTTATGCTAACCTTTGGGGTTTTTGAGTTGACCAAAGGGCTTGTGCTACCTTTGGGGATTTTTGTGAATTGACCAAAGGGCTTATGCTACCTTTGGGGCTTTTTGGGTTGACCAAAGGGCTTATGCTACCTTTGGGGCTTTTTGGGTTGACCAAAGGGCTTATGATACCTTTGGGGCTTTTGTGAGTTGACCAAAGGGCTTATGCTACCTTTGGGGATTTTTTGGTTGACCAAAGGGCTTATGCTACCTTTGGGGTTTTTTGTTTTGACCAAAGGGCTTATGCTACCTTTGGGGCCTTTTGGGTTGACCAAAGGGCTTATGCTACCTTTGGGGCCTTTTGTGTTGACCAAAGGCTTGTATGTTTGGGCTTTTTTGAGTTGATGCCTTTGGAGTTTTTGTGTTGACCAAAGAGGCTTATGCTACCTTTGGGGCTTTTTGGTTGACCAAAGGGCTTTTTTGACAAAAGGGCTTATGCTACCTTTGGGGCTTTTTTGGATTGACCAAAGGGCTTATGCTACCTTTGGGGCCTTTTGTGAGTTGACCAAAGGGATTATGCTACCTTTGGGGCCTTTTGTGAGTTGACCAAAGGGCTTATGCTACCTTTGGGGCCTTTTGTGAGTTGACCAAAGGGCTTGTGATGCCTTTGGGGCATTTTGTGAGTTGACCAAAGGGCTTATGCTACCTTTGGGGCTTTTTGTGAGTTGACCAAAGGGCTTATGCTACCTTTGGGGATTTTTGTGTTGACCAAAGGGCTTATGCTACCTTTGGGGCTTTTTGGGTTGACCAAAGGGCTTATGCTACCTTTGGGGCTTTTTGGGTTGACCAAAGGGCTTATGCTACCTTTGGGGCTTTTTGTGAGTTGACCAAAGGGCTTGTGATACCTTTGGGGCTTTGTTTTTACCAAAGGGCTTGTGCTACCTTTGGGGATTTTTGGGTTGACCAAAGGGTTTATGGATACCTTTGGAGCTTTTTGGGGTTGATTGTTGATTAGGGGAGGTATGATACCAATAATGCCCTAGTTGATGTTTAGAAAATATTTTTGTTTTGATTTTATGTTATGGATGTAATGATGGATGCTATGCTTAGATAATGATTTGATTATGCTATATGTATGCAATGTACTAGTGACATGCACTAGCTAGATGATAGATGTATGCTTTAGATGGTATGATCTAGATGATGGTGATGGATGCATATATGGATGCAATGCTTATTGTTAAATGCATGTTTAATTTTAATTTAATTGTATGCATTCAACTTATATTGTTATGATATGATAAATGAAATGTGTGTAATGCATTATGAAGATGATCTAATGTAAATGAACCTATATGCTTTAATCACTTTAAAACATAAGGTATGCATGTGATATGAGTTTAACAATCTAATGGGTGACACCACATAATGTATAAAAATCATGAATGTAAATAATAACTCTTATCATAAGAATTAATTATTTAAGCATCTAAATGTGAGATGAGATGATGTGATATGTATGTGCTTTCATGAGTAAATAAGATATCAAAAATGATTAATATTATTTTTTTTTTGAACCCTTTAATGAAAAAAAGTTGATGATTTGACTTATGGAATGATTTGTTGCTATGAGGGAATTTTTGAGGTTTTCCATGAGACTCAAACACCCTAGTTGCTCTATCAAAAGTTGTATACTGATCATACAGAGCTTTTGAAGGATAAAGTTTTTGTTATGAAGACCTAGATACTCATTATCCCTATGTGTGCAAATGAATATATTAGATAAAACATAAGCATACCCTAGTGCCAGGTGGGATTCATTCAGCCCATTATTGTATTGGGGATCCTCAAATGTTTATCCTGATCCTAAGTTGGACTCAGTTGGATTAGACCACTAGGTGGTACAGGACACCTAAAGCTAGCTCTTCCACATGCAAATATTGGTCTGTACAAAAGTGAGATGCTAATGTGATAGACATATCATCGTGCGTAAGGCTTGTTCAACTGAGAATTCTAGGGATTCAAAATATTTATTTGGGATACTTGCTCATGCTTAGTGATGAAAATCACTGTTTATTTTGAATTTTATTTTTTATTTTGAGCAAGGGATTTATGTAGTGATGATAATCACTATTTATTTTGTTTTTGAATTTTTCTTTGTTTAGGATTTTTGCTTGTTTTGATTAAAGCAAGGGATTTCTTTGGGTAGGGGTGAACTTGTCCTTTTTCCAATTCTCAACATTTTTGAATCGGTCGCACAGGGGGATGAGCAAGATAAACTTTTCACCTTAGGATACCTAATACCACTTCGTAGCTTTCATATTTCCCTTGTTTCAACTAGGATTTTAGTGTTTTTATTAGTGATAGGATTTTGAAATATACCAGGTGCTATCAAAACTAAACCTCACCTATTAAAAGCTAAGATAAATTTCTACAAAGTTTGATAAAACCACTAGGTATGGCTGAGTGACCGAAAAACCCTAGTATATTCCTTATAGCAATAGGAAGGGGTTGTGTTGAAAAACACAGTTACACACATGGGTGATGGATGATGATGGATTTTGAATAGATGCATGATTGAGCTACAAATGTGGTGTCATTTGTAATATTGTGAATACAACCTACTAAATGCAAATGTAATGGATGGAAATGCCTAATGCAATGCAACTACATGAATGCAAATGTAAATGCGTAATGCAAATGTTTTTGTATTTTTGATGCTTTCAATTGTTTTTGAGTTTTTATTATTCTGAATGTTTTTGAACTTTTTGATTTTAAATTGTTTTTGTGCTTTTATGTTTTGATTTTGACCAAAGGGCTTATGGTGCCTTTGGGGCTTTTTGTGATTTGACCAAATGGCTTTGAGATGCCTTTGGAGCCTTTTTGTGAATTGACCAAAGGTGCTATGCTGCCTTTGGAGCCTTTTGTTTTTTATTTTAATGTTTTATGATTTGTTTGGATTTTTTGATGTTTTATACTATTTTTGTAATTTTGAATGTTTTGAATGTTTTTGAAATTTTGAATTTTATTGTTTTGATAGGGGGAAGGTATGATACCTTAGGTATCCCTCATGTGTGTGCTACTCAATGAAAGTGAGGAAGGTGTGATACCTTTAGAAGTCTTACTTTGCTTCATTGAACTTGATGTGGATGGTGGGGAAGGTATGCTACCTTTAGGACCCCCATTGTGTATGTTTTCCACTATAATGTAATCATCTTGCTTAGGAAGAGTGATAAAAATCAGCTCTCTCAATTGGGGCATGAACTTCTGTGGGGTGCCCCTGTCTTGATGAGATGAAATGAGTGAACCATCTGCATGGAGCTCATTTCATTCTAATAGACCTTGGACCACCTTCTAGAATGAGTGGCAGTCATGGATGTCATGCCCCTGTATACGATGATACATACAATAGAGGCTCTCATCAGTGGACCCATGCTTGGGCTCTCTTTGCTTGACCTTGGGCAATATAAATGCATTTGCCTTGTAAAAATTTTGAAATAAAGTCATAGTAGTCATCTCAAATGTTACCTCCTGCTGAGGTAGCTTGTTAGGCCTACGAGGTTGTGACTGACCTTGGGATCTCAATTGGGATGATGTAACCTCTATTTTGAAAGTTTGAGGCACTATGGATGAACCATTTATGGGAAAAGCCCCACTATCTATGAGATCTTGAACCACATTCTTGAATCCATAGCAATTGCAAATGCCATGCCCCTCTATTCGATGATAGAGATAGTAATGGTCCTCTCTATAACCCTTAGGTTTAGCTCTATTTGGGTCTAAAGGACTGATGTTTGGTAAGGTGATGACCTTAGCTTCCTATAGCTTTTGAAAAATATCAGACATAGACTCGTTTAAAGGAGTCCAAATGCGTTGCTACTATTTTGAGCGTTTAGCATGCTTTAGCCTGGTATGAGGACCAGGTTGAGCCCTAGGTATGTCACTTGCTGGCTCAGGGGGCTCTTCTTGCCTTTTTGATGCAAGATATGGATTGCTGACTAAGATCATCTGTTGGTCGACAACCCGAAGCTGCTTCTTTTCAAGCATGTTATATACTATGGCTCTAAAACCCCGACATGATTGAATATCATGACCATTTTGCCTATGATATAGATAGTGTGACTCTTCCTCATACCCTCAAGGTTTTGGATGATTTGGATCTAAAGGTTGCACCTCAGGTAGGGTGATGGCATTTGTAGCAATTAACCGATTGAAAATTGATACAACAGGCTCAGGCAATGAGGGATGCTTGTTAGGTTGTTGAGGTGGCCGAGTTGGTGCTTGTTCTGGTTGAGGCTTTTCCTATGGCTATGTAGGAGATAGTTTGACCTCAGATGAAGGTTGCTTCTATAATTCTAGGCTCTCAAGTTGTTTCATGATAAAGTGCAATGCCTCATTTTGTTGCTCCATTTGTGCCTCTATATTATAGAGGTAATTTTGCATATGCTCCAATACTGATAAGGCTCCCATGTGTATTTCTAGCGATTGGTCCGAAATACCATTATCTATTGAAGGAGGTGATAAAGTAGGTGCTAAAGATCCACCAGGTAACTGTAACTCACCCATTTCCTTTATTTGAGTCAATGTGGATGCTTCATGATGATCCACTTCATTAGTGGTATCCACATGCTCATGTTTATGACTTAATTCATGTTTCTGTTTCATCTTGTGGTGTTGCACTATGCTAGCTTTGGTACCCCCAATCTGATGTGGGGGGAATACTTGTTCTTGTTCTTGAGGAGGCACCATGAGAAGTGAGTCAGGGGTGACTAATGCCAATGGTTTTGACCCCTTCAATGTAGAAGCAACATCTGGTTGCACCATATCTTGTTTTATCTACTTTAGAGTCACTTGGTCTTCTATCTTGCTATTGACCATTACCATGAACTCTTGAGAAGGCACTTTTTCTTGTGTCTCATCGACCTTCTTGTAATACTTGAATGGCTCAGGATCATGGGGGACCACATACACTTGTCCTTGGTGTATGAATTTTAGGTTTTGGTGCACTATGGAAGGCACACATTCCATATCCCTCATCCATGGTCTGCCTAGCAATATGTTATACTACCTCTCACCCCCAAGGATATGGCACAATGTAGGTATCATCTTTATCCCAACCTGTATAGGTAGGATTATTGTGCCAATTGTTGGGGAAGTAGCATCATTGAAGGCCCTCAATGTGAATGTTGAGTCCTTAATGCGTGAAGGTGGTAAATTTAAATGCTTCAAAGCTATAGTTGTGATGATGTTGGTAGATGACCCAGTGTCAATCAAGACTCTCTTGTACGAAATATGATTGATGCTTGCTATGATGTGTAGCGGAGGATCAGATTCATCCTTAGAGATTGGCTTAATCTCCTATCTATGAAAGGTAATCACAGGGTCCTTTTGTAAGTGAATTGAACTCATTGTTGGTGTGGACTGTGATAGATTATCAGCTTTAGTTGACTTTTTTGGCATGTTGGGTTGATCAAGGCATATTTTGCTTCCTATTGTAGTATTGATCATACCGATAAAACCCTCATTAGGTGGGGCTATGTGCACCTCATTGACGTGCTCAACTTGATTATTGTTGGCCCCATGATTGGGAAGAAGATTTTTGAATATGTCGATGTTTTGCAATTCATTCTTATCCAACATATTCTGCACTACATTCTTGAATGCAACACAATCCTGGATATCATGGCCATTTTTCCGATGATAAACACAATAGAGATCTTCCCTATACCCCTTAGGTTTGGGGCAATTAGGATCCAGGGTGCACACCTTAGGCAAGTTTAAAACCTTGGCCTCACAAAGGTGGTTGAAAATTGATGCCAAAGATTCAAGCAATGGCGTATAGTTGTGAGGTGGACGTTTCTATTTGTCCTTGCCTTGATTCCTATTGCGCTGGTCGTAATGCATAGGAGGAGGTTGAGCCTGATAGTTTTCTTGTTGTTGGCTCTGTGTTGCTTTTGGAATGTTTAACATGATCTGGTTGACGTGCGTAGGTTGGGCCTATTGTGATTGATGTTGCGTGCTCTTGTTCCATTCTTCCTTGCTATGGAGCTTTAGGTCTCCTTCTTCCAACTTTATATCTTCTATCAGCTTGGCTTGAGCCAAGGCTTCTTTGAATGATTCATACTATTGTAGTTGCAATAACAATGAGATGTGTTTTGCATAGCTCTTCATGAACATTCAGATGAGTTCTTCAGTGGGGACTAAGAATGATAGTTTTACCATGATTTTTCTCCACCTGTCCCCATAGTCCATCATTGGCTCATCATCATACTGCTTTAAATTGGCCAGATCAGACAGGTTCACCTTCTTCTTGGCATCGAAGGAGAAGCATTCAAGGAACGCATTCACCAGTTGCTCAAAATTGGTGATGCTATGCTTGGGCAACTGATTGAACCATTGAGTCATTATGCCTGAGAATGTCATGATGAATGTTCTCAGCATTAGGGCATCATTCTTCTCAAGGTGGAAGCATGCATTCATGAAGTTGGTCACGTGTTCTTGCGCATCTTCCTCTCCCTTAAATTTTTCTAGCCTAGGCATCTCAAAGTGCCTAGGATATGCAGGACTCAGTACTGAGGGGCACAAAGGTTGGTTGTGTATTTTTCTTAAGGTTGACTTTTGCCCAACTATGTCCTACTTCTCGAGATACTTGACTCTCTCAGCTAGCACTTTGTATGCTTGAGAAGAAATGATCTCTTCCTCCCGAAGGGGTCTCTGGGGTGCAAGCGGAGGTAAGTTTCTTTGAGTATGGGGTGGTCGATTGTATTCATCGGCCACATTTATAGAAGATGGTTCAAGATATTGCTGATCCTGGTCATCCAACTCTGATCTCTCATAATGCCTATGCTCGGGCTTGTTTGGCACTAAACACTCATGTGGCCGAGAAGCATGTTGAGAGGTATGGAGAATATAATCATCTACTCACCTATTATGCAGCTCAAGGTGTAAAGTAGCATGTCTCTCATTGTGTTGCTACCTATACTCACTATGGGGAGGTAATTTTGATTGAGCCAATCTATTTGATCACTCTTCACGCTCCTTTAGATCAAGGAGATGTTGCTCTTCTAGGTGGTGTTCATATAATCATTGTTGGTGCAACCGTTGTTGTTTTGCACTTTCTCATTCTACATTTTCTAAATGCTCATGCTCAATGCGTAAATCCTCTAATTGATCTTGGAGCATTTGTTCTCTCTGAATTGCATCTGACCTATGTGACCAATTTGATCGGTTTGCTGTGTTGGGTCTATGACTCTGCAACTCCGTGCGAGGGTTCTTGTTTACTTTGAATTGTGCAACAAGGTTGGAAACTCTCTTTCCTCGATGATTCGAGATTGCATTGATATTATGCTCTTCCCTAGGGGTGCAATCTTCATGCAAGGATGTTGTGGGGGTGTCACGTGTTCGCTGGGAACACTCACCATGGGTATGGATAGGATGCAACTGAGTTATAGTTCCTTCATCCATGATGTATTCTTCAATAGATCTAGTAGATCCATGAGGGGTACGATCATGATATATGCTACCATGCTCAAATGTCCCATGTTGGGATCTTCTAGCACCTTGATCTAAGAAGTCAAGGTGATGGGTCTTCCAAGGTTGGGCAAGAGGAGTTCCTTCCTCGCCAATACTATGGTCAGACAACTGACATCCCCCATGTTTGGAAGGATTTGGTATTACAATGGGTATGTGAATGGTCGCCTTCCCTCTATCTTGCCCCTCATTGGGCTGATTTGAACTCTCAGTGTAATGAGATGTGGTGGGTCTAGAAGTATTCTCGTTTAGGTCATGAGAAGATCTAGTGTTGGTTCTCTTGAGCGGGGTTTCTTGGTGAGATCCATTGTGAGTGGTGTTGTCTCCCTTGAGACTACCTAAAGTTCATTCAGGTATGTTTTGGGTAGGTGTGCTACCTCTAGGGTGGTCTAGGCCCTCTGGTGCATTGGGTGCAACCTCAGTCTTAGACTAGGGATGGCCCCATGTATTGACCATAACCTTGTGAAATTTGACTTCCAAAAAATGTTGTGGGTGTTATATACCAAAATGATCAATGCGATGAGCTGATCACAATGGGCTATGACTCCAAAAAGTGACTTTCGGGTCAAAATTTTGTATTTTTGAAATAATTGGCCAACCGGGGCCCATGGGGAAATGCCCACTTTTAGGAATTTTTAGGAAATTTTGAATCATGAAGATTTAGGACTCAAAATTTTTGTGAGAGGTGCACAAGGGGCTAACTAAGACAACAAAATAAATTTGGCAATTTTTGGAGTTGTCTAGCCCATTTTATGACTATTTTAGTGCAGTTTTTCCCTATTTTTGGCTTCGAAAATAGAGTAATCATAAAACCAAAATAACTTTTTTGTTATAGCTCCGATTTGCACGATTCTCGATCCATTGGATGCAGAATCAAAAAGTAGCTTTTTTTTCAATAAATTTCCTTGAAAAATTAGGGTTAGGTTGATTACCCCAATAATAAAGAAACACACAAAGTAGACAATATGATTATCTCTTTTAAGGATTAAATGTGTATCCTAAGAACTTGTTTTAGTGTGTTTAGATTTGTTGTTGCTCTTGCTTTCTTGTTCATGTTTTGGACTTAGAATGAGGGAACTCAATCAAAGTGGTGACTAGGAACACTAGTGCCAAACATGATTTCTCAAAAGAGTCTAGGGTACACCACTTAAATCCCAATGGGGGGTTCGCCTAGCTCTTCCACTCTGAATCAATAATTGCTCCAATAGTGGGAGACAGTTTGAACACAAGTGACCTACACCAACTTAAAGGAGTTCCCTATTCTATCTAAGGACATCTAGGGGGCAAGCCGATGGAAGGAGGTGAATTCCAACGTCATCGATCTGAATTGGGGGTTGGTGATGAAATCCAACCTTACCAATGTTATTGTGATACGTGCAAGTGTGTGGGGTTATTTTTAACCTTGCATGTAAATAAAATGCATCACCAAGAATTCATGATATTTCCTATATGCCTAAAATAGAATATTTCATTTCTAGAAATATGCATATTATTCATCTTATATGATCTTCATATAATGCACTTCCTACTTTATGAATTGAGGCCACTATTTGGGCCACATGCAAGCAAACTAATCACATAGAAGCCTAGCATGCTGGAGACTAGGGCAGACCTTACAAGTAGAGGCCCACTATTCCTAGCAGCACCTAGAGGAAACTAAAGAAATCTAAGAAATGTACAATGCAATTTTCTTTTCATTTTCTTCATTTTTCCCTAATTAAACTATGATTTTGCTTGCTATTTCTGGAAGAAAGTTGTAGATAAAAAACATAGAGAAAATAGAGGATGAAACCAACCTCAAATCCCACTTTGATGATGGAAATTCTACCTTCTACTGCACTTGGTTGCTAGCCACTATTGACCAGAGTGGCTGCTTTTGGTTGTTGACAACTACAATAACTAAGATCTATTGGTTGCTGATAGCTACAACAACTAAGATTTACTAGCCACTAACAGCTACAACAACTAAGATCTATTGGCCATTGTTGACTAGAGCAGCCAAACCTACACATAGAAAAATACCCAAAACATTAGTAAAATGGCCAAAAATAAAAACTTGGTGGGGTCCCACCATGATCACCATCTATGTGACCTCGGGGAGCATGCACTGCACCTGACCTGACTTGCAATGTATTTATTATTATATCAAATTGAAATGAATGAACATGCAAATGTCACATAAATAAGAAAAATAAATAAATATGCTTTTTATTTATATTTCCAATCCATGGTTACATATTTGTCCCTCTGAGGGATACCTAGTGTGTGATATAATTAGTTACAAGTGAGGCATAAACCATGGTGGAATAAATCCCCTCGTAAAGGGGAGGTGCACTTTTGTAGGCTTCCCAATCCTACACATGAAATTGTATGAGGGATTACAAATACCTCCTTCTCCAGATCTACTCTTGGAGGGATCCTTGTGCTCTTGATGCTTTGATTCGATCCTATAGACCTGTACCTGCATTCATGGAAACAACAAAGCATGATAAGTAGAATGGGTAGCCTCTCCATATGAGGCTTTTATTAGCAAATATGATAATCTAGATAAATAAGCATAATGTGCATTGAAATATACTAGATCTAAGTAATATGCATATGAAAATCAGAAATATTAATCTAAATACAATGAAAGATTTAGATCTATGCTAAATCCATGTAAATGAAATAATGATAAATAAATATCTATTACTTAGAACAAAGGAATCAACCATTTTAAAACCTGGCTATGACTATGGGCCACTGTCAAAGATAGCGACCTCTAACTTAAAGGTTACCTTAGGTCTTATGGGCTATGGTAGTCGATCCCTTGCTTAAATTGATGTTCAAGGGTCACCAGGTGTGTCTCCTACACTGATTGGTGGTTGGGAATGATGGATCTAAATACTGATGCGTGGACGTGGCTCAGTCGAATGGTGCTCCAATGCTCCTCAAAGGGGTATAGATTGGCTCTCCATTTTGATAGGGCTCCGTCACACATAATTTGAACTCTATTCCTTTCTTTTGATCTTTGTGGGAGAGTCCATATATAGACTCCCCTCTCTCAAATATAGACCTTGGCTTCTTGGAGAAGCTTCAATCCAAATCTCATGCGACTGACCATCCCGAGTGGGAAGCATCAATCACAAATTGGCATTGAAGGGGTAGTTAGGAGGAACTCAGGGAGTTCCTTGCCAAAATATACCTAAAATCAATGTAAAGGTGCAGTCAGACTACATGATATGGGCCCATTTTCATGGCCAAACTACACATGGTGCTATCCACTGTAGTCTTCAGCATCTAGGTGTGATCGTTGTAGTCTTCAATAGCCTAGTGTGGCCACTGTAGTCTTTAGTAGCCAGGTGTTGCGATCTTTGTGCTTGAGAGTGGCTAGGACTGGATGGGCTAAAACTACCCTGTTTGAGTGGTTATGACCACTTCTTTCTCTTGGAGAGATCCAAGAGGGTTCATATGGTCTGTGGATGTGTCCATATGGGTAGTCTCATAAACATGATGCATTTTAGGTGTCTGCAATACCATGTAGTTAACCCTATAATGCTTTGGATTTGAGACTCACCAAGTTTCAATATTTGAAGATTCTTTTTCTGCCTTTAGTTAGTTGCTATTTAGATTATACTAACCTATTTGTGTGGCTTCCCTTGGCCACTATGTGTTGCAAATTTCTACGCTTTAATAATGTCTTTAGACACTTGATTCAAATCAAATTTTGTGCCCTTCTCAAGTACAAAAAAACTAATCCTTTTGAGAGCAATAAAATATTTCAAATGAATCTAATAATATTTCAATTTTAAAGAACTAACAATTTCACCTTATCACTCCAATCACTTTTAATTCACTTAATCACTTTACTGCAGCTAATAAAAAATAATTTGAAATGAACCTTCAATAATTATTCTGCAATTTCACTACAATCAATATTGTAGGACTTAGTATTATTTTTATTTTTCCAAAGTAGATGATAGGTATATGCTATATGTAATACTAAAATCTAATCAAATCCTAATTAATTTGCAAATGAACCTTAAAAAGAACTTTTCTCTTTTTGCACTTTTTGAATACTGTAATCCAATTTTCTTCTTCTTGTAACTTTAATATAAATTAAGGTGCTATAACAATTCTGATAAGTAATCTCATTAAAAAGTTTATTTGCACCAAAATTTTTTTACATTTTTAAATATTTTGTAGTTATTTTGCCACTAGTTTAGATTATGTGAATATTGGTTTATAAGATCACCAAGTTGTTGCTTCGAGTAGGATCTTAGAGATTTTTTTAGACTATCCTAAACAAATCCTTGTTCACAAAAAGGTGGTCTCAAACTTTCTTTCACAAGCCTAATATTTGGTGGCATGTTATCCTCTTATAGTCTCATCCTTCTATTGTATATTTGGATAAGTCTTTGCCTCTGAAGTGGTGCCTTATTGATATGAGAGGAAATCTTCAAATCTCCTAGATTTGGTGATCTTATTATGTATTTAAGTCTTGTTGTCAAATTTTGACTTCAATTAGGATCTTCTTCTCAATATTTTGAATGTCTTGAGGTCTTCAATAGATTATTATTCTAGGATTTGGCACTCCTTACCAAATTATTCTTCTTATATTTGACACTCCTTGCCAAATTCTCCTTCTTATATTTGGCACTCCTTACCAAATTCTCCTTCTCTTTGGCTTGTTGGCAAATGATGATTATTGTCCCAAGTCCTTCACTATCAGGGGATTCTCCTTGGTAGTGGATTTATCCAACGAGTTCTAGATGATTTCTTAAGTAAGGCTCTCCTATAATTTTATTGGTTTGCTCATTGAGACCTCCCCAAGGTCTTTGATATTGTAGATTCTGCTGGTATTCCTTGAGACCCTCTCTTCAACCTTCTACTCTTAGAAGTGTTGGTGGTGAGATATTATTCTAGATATCTAATTCTACTACTTCTAAATATGAGTAGGACTCTCCTAGTACTTCTTCTTCTTCCAAGACTAGAATTTCTTCAATGAGATCTTCTCCTGATCTTTTCATTTTTGCTTCAGGTGTTGAGTTGATTCTGAAGAAAATACTCTTCCTAAATTTTTTGTAGGAAGTTTCCCAACTTACTGAATCTTCTTTTCCTATAATAAAAATTTTAGTACTAAAATCATAATTTGCTTATAAATCAGATATTCTTTTTAAATTCTTCTTCAAGATCAAGGCTTCTAGATCCTTTTTCAATATCTAGGCTTATGTGGCCTTTTTAGTATTAAGGCTTCTGCAAACTTATCAATATCAACGATTTTGTAGCCTTTTTAGTATCAAGGCTTCTGTGGCATTTTTAGTATCAAGGCTTCCATAGCATTTTCAGTATCAAGGCTTCTATGACCTTTTCAATATCAAGGCTTTTATGGTATTTTTATTATCAAGGCTTCTATGGACTTTTTAGTATCAATGCTTCTTTGGCCTTTTTAGTATTAAATATTATGTAGCCTTTTTAGTATCAATACTTCAATAGCTTCTTCAAGGCTTCTATGGTATTTTATTCAAGGATTCTATGGACTTTTGTATCAAGGCTTATATGTATTGTTCTTCAACTGTGAATTTATTCAATCCAGGAATGGAGATATTCAGTATCCTGACTTCATCATAACTCTTCATTATAAGTCTTATGTAGTATTCTTCTCTTGCACAAGGAACTAATATCTACACTATGAAGGCATGCCGACCTTCGGGAAATGAAGTTGGAGTCTCCTAGATTTTTTTTTTAGGAGTCCCAATCCTATGAGAATTAATTTTCTACAACAAAATAAACTTTAGGCAATACTGAGGAAAATTTATATATTCTAGATGATATTCACTAGATGATTTGTTAATCTAGTGGATTGAATGTTGAGTCCTAGTCTTCACAAGTTTTTCTTACAAATTTGTGGAAAAGAATCTAGTCAAATGTAATTTTAGTATTTCTAGAACTAATATTTATTTTATTACTCACTTGGGCTCTCCCTAATTCTACCACCTAGACTTTTATGAAAGTTTTTAACAGTAGCTAGTCCAACAACATGTCAAGTTGACAAAAAACTCAAGCTCAATTATAATGGTGGTTTTCCTATTGACCTATTATGGCTAGATCTACTATGGCTCTGATACTACTTTTAGATTTTGATGTAATGAGCATTGAGAGATAGCAATCACAAGATGTAGAATAATATGAAAGAAAGTAAATCTGCTAGATGATTGAAATATGTTGTAAATAGAAATGCCATAAAAGAATACAATTTAGCTATGGAGGAAATGAGCACTCCATTAATAAATATACTTAACTTCATTATATCCATCACCAATGGATGGTGATCTACATAGAACTATACTATGCTTTAAGCTACACTATATGAATATATCCCTCAACTCTACATGTGTATTACAATGAGGCCTATCTTATATAGGAAAATAGGTTCCTTGGCCAACACTCTACCTATCTATGCAAGGGATAACTTGCACATATACATCTTTCACATTGACACTTGTGCATTTATTACATTGCATGAAGTAACTAGATAAATTCCCCCTAAAGTAATCTAATTTCCTAAGTATGTACCTTGGAAGATACATTTACATGACCAAAATTATGTAATATACTCTATTTCTAACATAAATTTTACTCTATTATGGTCATGAAAATACCCCAACCCATAATGCACAGGTTATGATTTAGTTTCTAAAGGCTCTTTAGTTCCTTTTTCTTTAAGTCTCAGGAATTTTCTTGTGTAGCCAAAGTGACAAAGGAATTTTCTTAGGGATAGGGTAAAGGTTGGAAAGAAAATACAAGGTATATCTTTTCTCTATTAGTCATAGATTAGTTCCATGTGTTATTTTCTCATATGTTGTTCCTATAGACACAAATATGCAAGTTCCCATTTGTGTGAATATTACTTACCTAAAGGGCAATCCAAAAGCAAAAATTAATAAAGGTAAACTAACCAAATCCAAGGTTATTAACTCAAGGTATTAGTTATTAAGGTTTATGTTTTGTATATCTTCAAAAATTTCTTTACCTTTCATTGTAACTTGATTATTGGTTCCTTCTTTGTGATGGATGCTTATTTTATTAGGAGAATAAAACTTTAAAGTATAATTAATGAAGGGAAAATAAGCATTCAACAAAGTAAAAAGTTGAGCTTTTAGATTTTTCGACTAGATGTTCTAGCAATAGGTAAAGAGATGATGGTCAACTACTAATCTATACATTCAAACTTGACAAATTGATGATAATTTGAGGGGACAAATTGCATCACATGGATCAAATATCATCCTAAAATAATATTATATGTTAGCTCACATGGTAACACATAAAATAATATGTTTAAAATGCAAGGCCCTACATTTATTAACAAAATTGTAGTCCCAACAAATTCCTATTATATGTTTTCATAAGCTTTTATGAAAATATATTATTTTCCTAGATATTGATTTTTGACTCCTATCTTATAAATAAATCTAAGGCTATAGACATTAATTGATGACCCATTATCAATGAGAACCCTTTTGATTGATCACTCACCAATATTGCAAGTAATATACAAGGATATCTATTTGAGCATAGATGTATGTGTATTGTCATCCCTAAATAAGTATATAATCATATGGTTCACACTAAGCAACCCTACCAAATTAGCCAAATTATTAGGAGTGATATTTTCTAGTACTATTTGTTTGATTAAAAACTTCAAAAAAATCTCTATGAATCAGGGAAGTTCTCAATAGCTCAAGTATGGAGATCTTAGCTTGTGTGTCCTCTAATTGCTACTAAAGGTTAATTTTTTTCTTATGGTTTTAAAACCAAAGGTGGTTATTTAAGAGAACTCATACATCTCAACTACAAAACTAAAGGAGGTTTAGGAGGTAGTTCAGAGTCTTGACCCTTCTCTCTAGCCTATTGTCTAGTCATAGTACAAATATAAATCATCCCTACCATATTCTAATTTTGTGGAGGAAAGTTCTTATATTACACTTGGTTAACAATATTTTATCCATGTTTAAGGGGTCCTATAATATCCCCAAATATTGGTTGGAAAATGTTGTTTGTTTAGGACAATTGACCACTAGATGACCTTGACCAATAAGATCATGTACCATCAGATGACCTTGAGGGTGATACACTTGTTTGTGTTGTGGTCATTGGTGATATGGAAAGCACATTGCTATTTAGCATTGAACCAAGAAAGCTTCTATATTTTAGGGTCATGCTATCTTATAGGGGGTAGTTTTATTATCTTAGCATCCAATTATTGTATCAACATAGAGGATAGAGGTTGATTTAACTTAATAAAATTTATAGGAGACTTTTATTGAGTTTTGGCTAAAATTAATTTATTTGATACTACAATAGTACTAACATTACCTATTTTAGGGCTAGTGTTGGGGTAAGAGTTAGTTACACTAACACCCATAGCATGTTTATTTTTATAATATCCATTAGTGTTGAAAAGGGATGGTTTCTCATCATCCTTCTTCATTTTTAGTTGCCCTATTAACTAAAGAGTAGCTTCCATTTGCTTTTCAATATCAATCACATCATTGAAGGACACTACACAAGTCATCTCTAAAGGATATGATAAATGTTCTTGCAAGTTATGTATGAAAATATGCAATGATTTCCTAAGTGGTAGAGGAAAAGGTAGTTTTCTAACTAGTGTTCATCATAATGGTAATAATTCATTGAAAATTTTGTTTTTCCCTTACTTAAGTTGACATAAATCATCAAATATATATATTTTCATGATATAAGCAACAAAATGTTGAATGAAAATTTCAGATAGATTAAAAAAATTCTTGATCATCTAATGAGGCAGTTGATAAAACCATTTGAAAGTCTCACGGCCAAGAATAATGGAAAAAAGCTTCAATAACAACATTTTGTCATACTATTAGGATCCTAATAATAACCATAAATTCGTATTAATTCACTTATTATGATTATGTACCATTGTGTATTTTCACCTCACAACTCTAGGATAGATATTTATAATCATGCAAGTGGGTGTAAGTAGGCATCGAGGATGAAATATTAAAATATATGTTTAACCCATTGAAGGGATTCCCTATTCCAGTGCAAAAATTATTCTATCAAACAATGATTCTCTTAATATAAGTGTCATAAATATTTATTTAATAAATTATTGTGCTAGAACCTTCAGGGTTCTACCATCTAGTACCATATCCTTCGTAATCCTATGCCATTCCAAATTTTTTTTCTCACCTTGTACTCCATTGCATATCCACCCAAGCATAAATTTTTCAAATTCATCTTTATTCAAAGTCATAAGTAAGTCACTTGTGCACTAAATATATCACTGTGCATTCTTATTATTTCTGCCCCACAAAAAAATAACAGCACATCCACCACCCACTAAAATTTGCATTCAAAACTCACCAATTCCAAAGCAATCAAAAGACTGGACGTATTTCAAGCATATTAGAAACTTGCCAATGATAAGATAGTAAAAAACAATGCAAATTGTAGGTAATAAGGTATAAATAATTTGGATTTTAAAATACCTCTTTCGATTATTATTAGACCTTGCAAAAATTTCCAAATTAATCTGATCAAATGTCAAAGGACAAATGTAGAAAAAATTGTCAAATTGCTGAAAAATAATATTTTTTTATGAAGTTTTAGGAATCCGATGAAAAAATTATAAAATTATAATTTTAACCTAAAGTTTAAAAACAATCCTCCGAATGTAGGTTAAATTTTTTGATACCAAAAATCATCGTGTGAGAAGAGTTTTAAAAAAATTGGGATACAAAATCCCACATTGGTTATACTATGGGTTCGTTAATGTTTAAAAGTGCGAAGGCACATTTAGGTGGTTGTGACTACCACCTGGTAGTCACACATGCATGTGACCTTAACTTCCCCTTCACTCCCTCGCTTGACATGATGCTTCCTCTTCACCTTCCACTCTACCCCCTCCACGCTTTTCGCTCCACCTCCCCTCATGCATAGCCTCCACTTTTTGCTCTTCCTCCCCTCATGCTTAGCTGACATCACTCTACCATCACACCACTAATGTCACTTTCCATCATGCCAAATTTCAAATTTTGAAATATTGATCATTAAGGTTCAATTAAGTTGACAAACCCACTTTTTGCAAAAATTTACCTAATTTTTGCAAAAAATTATAATTAAAATACATAATTTTTTGCAATTTTTTTCAAAATTTATTCCAACTACCAAAGAAGACTTACAAATAGCAAACCAGTCATAAAATAGCCGATGGTAGGAGATCACAATCGTAGGACCCTACCCTTCAAGAATTTAACCTGGAAGTACGTTAGTGAAGGGAAGAACTTAGAAATAGTACTATAAAAAAGGAGGAGTTCCACCAATTGAAGGACCAAATTACAAAACCTCCTTTGTGGAAATCACAAAACCATGTATGGATAAATACACCTGAGGATAGCACTAAATATGAGGAAGGATTGCATACCATGAACAAAGCACATTATCACAATGAAGATAATAAGGTTGATGTGCTAGAAGTGATCGATGCCTCAGGAAAGGATGAGGTAGACATACACGACGTGACCAATGATGACTAGAACTACACTCTATAATAAATACACCCATGTTCCTCAATAATAATAAGTTATCACCACATGGTCAAACCTATTTGAAAAAAACGCAGAAAGGGGACTCCACACTCATTTTATGTTGCCTCTTCCAGGGAACACTAAAACAATGTAGACATGTTACCACCACTTTTGATGCATCATTCTAAAGTGTTTGAGTAACCCCAAGGGTTGCTCCCCCATCATCATCCCACTCCTACTCTTCTCCTTGGAAATCCACCTCTAACTATTCCACCTTCTCGATATCCCCACTTATGAAAATTTGACTTTAAAATTGTGCAAGAACATGAGAAAATGCTACTTGAAAAACAAGTGACAAAGCTCCTCCCTTTGAGATTTGAGGACAAATCTATTTTTAAGGAGGATGGAATGTTAGTATCATAATCCTAACCATTAATTTGTATTAATTCACTTATTATGATTATGGACCATTGTGTTTTTCACCTCACAACTCTATGATAGATATTTATAATCATGCAAGTGGGTGTAAGTAGGCATCAAGGATGAAATATTAAAACATATGTTTAACCCATTGGAGGGATTCCCTATTCCAGTGCAACAGTGATTCTATCAAATAGTGATTCTCTTAATTTAGGTGTTATATTTATTTATTTATTAAATTATTGTGCTATAACCTTTAGGGTTCTACCACATACATGTTGATGGATTGCTTCTCTAAACATTTTATTGTGTTATATAGGTTTACCTTATCCATTATATAACAAAAAATTTGGAAATACAAATATTATATGGTAAGGCCTATTTGTTAAATTTGGATCTATAGGTTTGTTATATCAATATTTTAAGAATACATTTTAGGTGTGCCTCCTTGAATAAATGCTAAATGTTGTATAAACTCAAAGTTTTATTTGGATAATTGTTCTATCCTAGCATTTAGATCTTGGAATATAGGATAAGACATTGATGATACTATAGAATAAGACTAAGGGTTAACTAAAGGATAATATTGAGCACTTAGATGTGATGATCCAAAAGGGATAACTATGTTATTAATTCTAGGGTTACCTTGGAAAGGTATGTTAGTAGGAGGAATGTTAGTAAAGGTGATATTAGCCAACATAGACATGCTATAGAATGGGTTAGAAGAAACCACATTAAAATCATGAGGTATACTATGAATCACATCTACACATTGGAATTATGGATATCTTAGGTACAGAGAGACTAGAGGGTTTAGCCTACATGGTTCTATTTTGGGAGGTATAGATCCAAAATTATATAAAGAAGATGGGATACATGGTGATATCCCTCCTAAATTTTTGATTATAATCGAGTCTTCCTATTGAGCACATATGAGGTTTGATCTTGATTAATGTCGAATTTCTTGGAAATGTTCTTTTGTGGCAAGGTGAATCCTTTCTTCTACCTTAAAAGTAGCTTCCATATTTTCTTTTTTATCCCATATGAAAGTAGAAATATGATCCATGTATTTGAATACTACCTCTCCTTGTTCATTTTGAGTAGGAGAAAAATTTTTGGAAGGAGGAGCTTCTTCCTCATATATAGGGTTTCCAATCGAAATATTGCTTCTCTCAAAGATGAAGAACTTAAATTTTGCACCATTTATCATGCAACATTTAGAGTGGTATAAGGGGGTTCATACATGGTAAAGGAGTTCAATTTATTAAGTTTTATTTTGATATTACTTATAACAAAGAAGAAGAAGATGTTTGATATCTTTGTCGCCTTAGAAAATAAACCTCCTTGTGACTCCCACTACTCCATAGTAATATAATAGCCAAGAAGGATTTTCCTCTAAGGTTTGTACATTATTTTGCTTAAGTGGTCATTAACCTTTCTCCAGTAGGACTAATAATTGGTTATGTTATTATTATCATGATTGAATCTGATTTATCTAATCAAACAAGATTAAATTATCTTTGATTAAAATATAATATATTTTTATTTTTATTAAGGATAAAGTCTTAAGTCAATAAGGTTTTTGGATAGGTGACCCATGTGATGTATTCACATCAAGTTCACTAAATATATGGGATTCCAAAAAGTCACACAAGGGTTTTAGCCCCGAGAGAGTTCCTTCTAGGGTTATCTACACTTGGGTAGGAGAGTGTTATTGTTAAATGATCATTGTGACTATGTGTAAAGTAGAAAAAGACGTACATATAGACTATTGCAAACTTGTAAATAATTTTAAAGTGAAATTCATGTAACCATTTGAAAATATGATATGAGAAAATATAATGCTCTCTTATTTTATTAATTGAACAATATTCAGTTACAAATATATCCCTCTTAGGGATACTCAATTTGATACAAATTTACACAGTATGTGACCCAAAATAGGAAAAGATGCACTTCAATGGTACTTGCTTCTTCACAAAATTTGATTATGGAGGGATTACTAAGCCACCTCCATTTATTTATGTAAATATGATGGATCTTCTAATATTTTTCCTTGAAATGCCCTATAATATACACAAAGAATTTCAAAATAGATTAGTAGCATATGAGGCCTCTTGAAATGAATCTTAACTCTTAAAAAGTGTAAATCATAAGAACATGCATAAAAAATGATAAAGATAGATGCAATACTAAAAATAATACATGAATATTGAAAGAAATGCCTCTATTATAAATTATAAAACAAATGGAAATGTTAAAAATGTAAAATTTATGTCTAAAACCTAGGAAATGATATATGTGTAGACACCTAAATCATGTCATGCTTAGGGGAGCTACTTACATAGACACACTCATAAGATCATAAGACATAATATTGGACTTTCCAAGCACCAACAGTGGTTCTCACCACTCATTTGGGGCCTTTTCAAGCCATCCAAGCTTGGCCGCTCAAGCCAAGAGCAACCAGATTCTAGCCGCTCAAGCCTAGAGCGGCCAGACCTTAGCCACTATAGACAATGGCCAGATCATAGCCACTGTAGATGACAGCGACTAAGCCATAAGAAGTGGTTTACCAACAAACAGGCCCAATCTCGGGTGGAAGTGGTAGTCTGCATGCAATAAAGGTGAGCGGGAGTGACTTTGCATTCCTTTTCATGACCAGTTCACATAGGAGACTTGAGTTTGCATTTAGACTTAAGTTAACTGACCTTCAAGCATAAACAAAGGACAAAAGCTTCTCATGCTAACGAACAGTTCACATAGAAGACTCAAGTGGGCAGTTAGATTTCAGTTAACTGGCCTTCAAATATAGACAATAGACAAGGGCTTCTCATGCTAACTTGCACTACGCATGAGAAATTCATTTCTAGGGCTTGGACATAGACCTAGGGTTTCACACTATAAAAGGTGCAAGCCTAAGAGCACCAAAGGAGACACATGATCGATATATGACATATAGAGACCCGAATCACATACAAGAGATCATTTTAGAGAGAGAGTTCTCTTTGGGATCACGTGTGCGATGGAGCTTTGACAAATCAAAGGGCATAACACCTACTTTCTTCAACATCAGATCATAGTCTTTGACCCATAGCTTTGGGGCAAGGAGAGCAAGGTTTTCTTTAGCGGCCGCTGTCTTGGACAATGGCCCGTAGGCTTAGCTTAAATAGACATAGCATATTTTATCTTGTTTTCTTATATCATTAGCTTAGATTTACTTGATTCCATGGTATCATTTTATCATATTTCTATTACATTCTCTGATTACTAACAACCTTATCCAGGGAGGCAATCTCGGACAGCTAAACGTGTATTGTTGTTTGAATTGCATACAGGGCCACAGGTTCATGAGACATAATCCATGACATACGAGAGCAAGAGGATCCATCCGGGAGACATACCTAGAGAAGGAGGCATCTGTAAGCCCTCAGACATTTCTATGTGCGGAACCGAGAAGCATTTTAGAGCGCGCCACCCTTTTGCAAAAGGGGACATCTCTTCATCCACTTGTAAATCATTGTATCAATATGGGTATCCCTAAGAGGGACCGACATGTAACCGGGGTTCAATATTAATGAAAGATCCATTCTTTGTCATTTTCATGTTATATGTTTTCTCGTAATATTTTAGCTTCATTTTTGGTATAGTAATAACATCGCAAGTAGAGTTAAGAGCGGTGCGTGCACCCTGGGTCGCTACAGATGGCGATCACGGTGGGACAACCACTAATTTTTCATTTTCTGCTAGAAAACTAACTTAATTTTGTGTGTAGGTCTAGCCGCTCTGAGCTACAATGGCCAAAAACTAGCCGCTCTAATCTACAATGGCTAGAAACTAGCCGCTCTGAGCTACAGCGGCCAAGAACCAGCCACTCTGGTCAACAACGGCCAGGACTGGAGTGCAACAGAGGTCAAAACATCGACTCTCTGAGCTGGATCAAAGGTTGGTATAGCTTTTCTGATATTTTACAGCTTTCTGTCTACTTCTGTGTGTTCAAAATAGAGAACTTAAAGCACATTTATGTTTGGAAATTGAAATAATAAAGAAGAAAGAATTAAGCATTTCGCATATCTTAGATCTTCTTTTAAATTTTCCACTAGGCGTTGCTAGGAACAATGGCTTATGCCTAAAAATTTTACCCTAGAATCCAACGTGCTAGACATTGTATGTTGTTTGCTTGCTTTGAGGCCCTGCTAGAGGCCATAGTTGCATGAGATAAAGTGCGCTCATACAAATCATAGTAGTTCATGCATCTTTCTGAATATTGAAATGTATTTTTGCACTTAGGCATATAGGAAAGACTCATTGCTGCTATATGATGCACTTTATGTTACGCAAGCTTAAAATGAACACCACACACACATGTCTCATTTAAACATTGGAGAGTTGGATTTCATCACCAACCTTCAATTCAGTCCAGTGACGTTGGAATTCATCTCCTTCCACTGGTTTACCCCCTAGAGCTTCCTAGAAATGGATTGGGAAACTTACTTATAGTGACACTAAGTTACTTGTGTTCAAACTATCTCCCACTATTGGAACAATCATTGGTTCAGAGTGGAGGAGCTAGGCGAACCCCCCATTGGGTCTTCAATGGTGTACCCTAGCTTCTTTTGAGAAAATCATGTTTGGCATGAGTGTACTTGATTGTCACTATGGATGAGTCTTCTCATTCTTAATCCAAGAACAAGAGCAAAGAAATCAAGAGAACAACACATCAAAACACAACAAATAGTTTAGGGCACACTTAAATTGGTAATCAAGATAAACATTTGTTTGGAATTGTGTGGTCATTCCTAAATAGCAAACTCAAAATATCAAGTCATAAAACAACATGGTCAAAACAAGAAGTAAACACCCTTGGTCTGATGTCGAGGGAGAGACAGAAGCAATTCATACCCATAGGTGGAGTCATAGTAATGTTGAATGACCTACCCATAAGACCGTGAGACGTAGCTCCATGAGCCTAAGGGGTGATAACTCAACTCTTGGGGGATCTCCTCGAGAAACCCCAAGTAAGGAACCACATCATGGAACAAAGTCACATAAACAAAAAGAGGCTTCACAACCATCCTCATCAAGGAGACATGAGGAGACCTCAAGGGCCTCCTCTAAACACACAGAAACATCTCAAAGACATGAGGAAACTTCAAGGGCTTCCTCCTCACATGGACATAAAGAAGGTTCTAAGACTCATTCTTCACATAGGGATGATGAGACTACCACATCTCCATCCACATGGAGAAAACATGTCACCACTAAGCCCTCTTCATCAAGAAGGCAAACAAGAATTGCAACACCTCAAGACTCACAAGAAACATATGAAATAGGTCTACCCACTGAAGGGCAGGAAACTAGAGCTACATCTAGTCATGGGAATCATATAGAAGAAACCCTTCACACAAAAGGAAATATTCCCATAGACTATGACCTCATAGGAGTAAATGGCACCCCACGGGACCAACCATGGAGAACGAGACAACTAGATAGGTTGGATCGATTTCCTACTCAACCAACTCAAAGAACTATAGCTACTGAGAACTCTGCATCTGGAAGCTCATGAACTATGACTTCTAAACATACCTCCTAGTCTGGGGGTACCTCAGAGTGACCCCATAGAAGATGCATGGAGTCTGATCATAGGGATATTCAATAAGTACACTGAACAAGTCACATTAACTAGCAAGAGTACAGATACAACAAAAACCCCCTCGAGGAATCTATGAGTCAAGACTACAAGAACAGAGTCAGATAAACATGAGTCTTCTACAACAACACAAACTGACCGAATGAGGTGGTTAGAAAATGCATTACGCAAAGAGCGAGAGTTAGTGGAAGCTCTCGAACAAGAGAAACAAAGAGAAAGACTCTTGCACCAACATGAGCAGCGTTTAAGAGAGCAATCTGAGCAGCTAGCTCTTAACAATTTATAGATAAATGGTGGTGACCACCAAAGAACAAGACACACTGACTCACCTAAGGAAAGGCACACTAGACAAGATATCCCACAATGAAACCCCCCACCAAATCATGAACAAAATCCAACTAATGGGGGGAGGGCAAACATAACAAATCAAGATCACAATCCTGATTCCCCTCGTAGGAGGGAGGAAAATGGAACAAATCAAATGAATAGAGAGTTACCTCCATTGCCAATGTGAATAGGCTTGCATGAAGAGGAAATCCATGCATCAAAGGCATTTCAAGAGCTTGCTGAAAATATGAAAACCTTTGAGAAACAAGAGGCAGCTGGGAACTCACCAACATTGAGCAAGATACACAATCAACCATTGTGCCCATCAATCCCTAGCCCTCCATATCCTAAGCACTTTGAGATGCCTAGGTTAGAGAAGTTTAAAGGTGAAGAGGATGCACAAGAGCATGTCACCAATTTTATCAATGCTTGTTTTCATCTTGAAGACAATGACGCTCTCATGCTAAGAACATTCATAATGACATTTTTAGGTGCTGCCACTCAATGGTTCAACCAACTACCTAAGCATAGCATAACCAACTTTGAACAACTAGTAAATGCATTCTTGAAGCATTTCTCCTTTGGTGCTAAGAAGAAGGTGAACCTTTCAGACCTGGCAAACCTGAAATAGTATGATGATGAGCCAGTAATGGATTATGGGAATAGGTGGAGAAAAATCATGGCAAAATTATCATTCTCCATTCCCATAGAAGAGATCATTCGTATGTTTACCAAAATTTGTTCTAAACATATCTCCCTCTTGCTACAACTCCAATAGTATCCTTCATTTGAGGAAGCTTTGGCATAGGCCAAGCTCATCGAAGAGATAAAAGTAGATGAGGGAACCATTAAGCTCTAAAACAAAAAGGAGTGGAACAAGAATGGTAAGAATGACAAGTACAAGTAGAAGTAGGGCAACCTTGCTCTAGTCAATCAAGTCGTATTGGCTACACCCAAGGATGGGGGTGCACAACAACCATAGAACTATCAAGCACATCCCCCACCAGCCAACTACGACCAAAAGAACAATCAAGGAAGAAATCGAGAATGCAAGCCACCTCGTTATTTCATGCCTCTAACAGAATCAATGCAATCAATATTTAATCAGTTGAGCGAGGCTAGGAGGATCAGATTTCTTGATATACCTCTTGTAGATCCCAACCATCCTAAGCCAAAAGGATATAGGGAAGATCAATTTTATCCTTATCATAGGATACCAGGGCATGACATTGAGGCTTGCATCAGGTTTAAGCATCAAGTGCAAAACATGATTGAGGTGGGAGAGCTCAAAGTTGACAACCCACTAGCTCTCGATAATAGAGACATGGGCATATACAGAAACCCATTGCCCAATCATGAAGCCCCTCGAGAGCAAGGGGCCCAAGTCAATCAGGTTCGAGTTGACATACCTACCCATGGATGCATTGGGATGGTTGAGATCGTTAACATAGCAACAAGGACTAGGCGGTATGGTCAACCGCAACCACCTGCAGCTCCCATGAACATCCCAGCCACTCCTAGGCAAAGGTAAGACAACCTTCCAGGTCCACCAACGAGACCTATGGTAACTATTCGGAGTAGATTGGAGCAAAACCTATAGATGACTCCAGCTAAGTTATCCATCTATGAGCTCATACAATAGTCCCCAAAGCATAGGGAGACTCTAATGGAGATTTTAAGAACAATTGAGCTTCAACCGCAAGATGCGAATGCATTCACTCACTTTGTGGGACAAGTGCAAGAATGCCAGGAACCTGTAATCCGATTCTATGATCATGAGATTAAGACAATTTTTGCTACCTTACTAGACCCTCCACTAAACATTGTAGCGGCCATCAATGACTTACCTTTCAAGAGGGTTTTGGTCGATATAGGTTCATCGATAAACATCATCACAACAACTGCAATAGAGCACCTCAAGATACCCAAGACCAATATCATTCCAGGAACTTACACATTGAGAGCTTTTAATGATGCTTTATGCAATACTATGGGAATGATAGTCCTACCCATCAAGGTGGGGCACAAGACCATCCCCATGATGTGTCATGTCTTGGAAGGTGCTATGCAGTACAACATCCTCTTAGGGCACCCTTGGATAAGGGCCATGAAGTGCGTGCCTTCGATCTTGCACTAGTGTGTCAAGTATGTGCACGAAAGCAAAGTCTATGTGGTTTTGGCTGATGAAGAGCCTTTTAAATACGTTAATCAGGTGGATATTCTAGGAGAATTCATGATCCCTTCTACTCACCTATACGTGGCACCTTCATCCCCAACCACACAAGTTGATAACAAAGACAAAGGGGTAAGAAAAGACCTATGCACATCAACACCTCCTGGTGCACTCAAGATAATCAATGCTTCTAAAGTACCATCAACGTCAAAACCAAAAGACAATCAGAAGCTAAAGGCCCCCTTAGTTAAGGAAGAAAGGCCCAAAGAAATGCCAACTATAGCCATTGCTAAAATGCCAAGTCCTATGGAAGAGGAAGATCCTCAAGATCAAGATGAAGATAGTGATTATCACCCTGCTTCACCAGTATCATCCATGGGGTCATCCACGTCGCATGCATCAATACACTTGGCAAGTACAGGCATAGGGGAATACCTTGTGTAGAACATCACCTTTACGCCTATCATTGAGTCTGCACAGGACATAGGGAGGCCTAAAGACTTGAGGCCACCAGTAGGAATAGTGGTTCCACTTGGAATCCCTCCCAACCAAACCAATTTTGTCTATGTCGGCCTGGACTGCGCTCATAAGTCTTCAGATATAGAAGGAGATGGTGACGAATTATTCATAGTCAATGTTCATTACCTCTCTAATCTTGAGTTTTCTCTAAGCTACTTTGAGCATTGCCATTGGCATGGCTATGGCCTTGGCGTATATGAGCAGGGGTGCAGGAGGCCTTATGAGCCACTATATCAGCTTCCTTTCGATAGATTTGGCTTAGGCTATTATAGCAGAGGTCGAGATGACTCACTTGCAGTGGCATTGGAAAGATTAAGCATAGGGTTGGGAGAAGACATTGATTTCATTCCTTATCACCCCTTGAGAATAGCAAATTTGAGCAATAGACAAGTAGCCATGGTAAACATACCACCTCCAAAAACTTATCATCCAAACACCTCAATTGATTCCACCCCAATAGGGTACAACTCATGGGATGAGGAGAATGGATATGAAGCAAGTGATGATGAGGCACAACTTGGCTTAGCCTATCAAGGGCCTCACTATTTACAAAGGTTCACATGGTCCATCCATGATGAGATTGAATATACATCAGATGAAAGTGACTATGAATCAGAAGACTCAATAGAAAGAGCTTACTTAGGCTTAAGCCATCAACCCCTGACTTTGGGGTGAGAGACAAATGCAAATGGATTCTTCATAAGTGATGAAGAATATGAAGATGAAATAGAGATGGCCTACTTAGGGCCAAGACATGAGCCCTTTGTCTTAGGGCCGCATACCAATGCTAATGGTTTTTGGATAAGTGATGATGACTTTGAGGATGAGACCGAGATGGCTTATCTTGGACCTCACCACTTGCGGCAAGTCAACGAGCTAGTAGAGAGAGAGGTGGCACTTCATGCCATAGACCCTCAACTCTAATTTTTGGGGAGACCTATTGACCTAGCTGCCATTCATCGGATGGTTAATCCCCCTTCACCTACATTCAGAGAGCAGTTAGAGCCCAATGATCCTATTGTCCACCCTACTCATGGGCCAGATCCAAAAATTCCCATTCCTCTAGAACCTCATCATGAGTATGGAAGAGAAACCCCTAAGACAAGATTGCACCCATGTGGTCCTAGAGATTTCATCCCATCCATCAACATGATCTCCATCGATTTGACCACTCCACTTCATAATCTAGTAGATCCTACCAAATCATTGCATCTTGATATAGATGCTATTGATTGGGATCATGCTAGTTCACCCATAGAGCCAGAAGACCTCTTCCCCAATGAAGAGATGTTACAGCCATTCCATCTTGCATCAGGTTGTGCGTATGACGTCTTCCATGTTGGTTTGGAACCTGAGTCAATAGGTCCTGTGAATCCCATTGATGACATTCATTTGATACCCATGCCTCATCAGCTAGAGGATGGGTCACATATGGCTATAGAAGCAACTTTCGAGGTGGACATCAGTGATGATCCTACCCAACCAAGGAAAGTCAAGTTCAGAGAAAGTCTATCTCCATAGGAACAAGCCATCTTGATTCCTCTCCTCAAGGAGAGGCCAAATATTTTTTCTTGGACTTACAAAGACATGCCAGGGATAGATCCAAAGTTAGTCATTCACAACCTTTCATTGGATCCCATGAAGAAGCCGATCAAGCAAAAATTGAGGAAAATGCATCCAACCATCGCTTTGATGGTAAAGAACGAATTGCAAAAACTATTGGATGCAGTATTCATAGTTCCTATTGACTACCCTGAGTGGGTGTCAAACATGGTACCCATAGGGAAACCTGATGGAAGAGTCTGTATCTGCATGGATTTTAGAGATTTGAATAGGGCAACACCAAAGGATTCATTCTCATTGCCAAACATAGATGCTCTTGTAGATGCAACCATAGGTCATGAAATGCTCTCCCTAATGGATGGGTTTTTTGGATACAACCAAATCTAGATTAAGCCCGAAGATCAACATAAAACTACTTTCATTACTCCATGGGGAACATTCTATTACAAAGTGATGCCATTCGGTCTCAAAAATGCTGGTGCCACATATCAACGGGCCATGACATACATATTCCATGACTATATGCATAAGATCTTGGAAGATTACATGGATGACTTACTAGCCAAGTCCCTATTGCGGCAAGAGCATGCCGAAGTCCTTAGACAAGTCTTTGATCACCTCATAGAACACAATGTCCGATTGAATCCTAAGAAGTGCGTATTCGGCGTAACTTCTGGCAAGCTTTTAGGATTCATCGTATCCAAGAGAGGCATCAAAGTTGATCCTGCAAAGGTAAAGGCTATACTGGAAATGGCCGCCCCTACCAACATTAGGGAGTTGAGGAGCCTACAAGGCAAGATAGCATCCATCAAAAGATTCATCATGTAATTATCAGACAAATGCAGACCTATGAATAAGTTGCTATGCAAGGAAGTCCCCTTTCATTGGGATGAAGAATGCCATCAAGCCTTTGTAGAGATCAAGACTTATCTAGAAATGCTGCTAGTATTGGCTCCACCAAGGCTAGACATACCATTTTTACTATATATATCGGCTACTGATTTTGCATTGGGCACCATGTTAGCCCAAAATAATGCACAAGATAAAGAGCAAGCCATATATTACATTAGTCGCACCTTGGTGAGCTATGAGCTAGGATATGCGTATGTCAAAAAATTGTGTTTAGCAGTGGTCTTTGCAACTCGAAAGTTGTGACACTACATGTTGAGCCATACGACCTACGTCATATCAAAACAAAATCCTTTGTAGTACATGATGAGCAAGACATATCACAATACACGTACCACAAAGTGGATCATGCTATTGATAGAATTTGATCTAGAGTTCATAAGCCAAAATTCCATCAAGGGACAAGTCATAGCAGATCAATTAGCAGAGGCGCCTCTTCAGGATAACAAGCCTCTCACCATAGAGTTGCCTGATGATGCGGTCTTTGCATTATCAGATCCACTAGAGCTCGAAGAACCTAAGAAAGAAAAAGACATGTCATTGTTCTTCGATGGTTCAAAGTGTGAACAAGGAGGTGGAGCAGGGATTGTCTTTATCACACCACAGGGTGCTCCATTGCCCTTATCATTCAAACTAGACTTCCCATGCACAAACAACAATACAAAATATGAAGCATTGATCTTGGGACTCCAAACAGCCATAGCGATGGGCATTAAAATATTGAATATCTTTGGTGACTCCTTGCTCATAGTAAACTAGGTCAAAGGACTCTTCCAATGTAGGTGCCCACTCCTGAAGACTTACAAGGAACTTGTTGACAATTACTTAGCTCGATTGGAATGGTATGACATCGAGGCAATCCCTCGTACATCGAATAGATTTGTAGACACTATGGCCTCTTTGGGATCCTTAATCCCTCAAAATCTATCTTCTAATTTTACAACCATTCATGTGAAAGTGCTTTCACACTCAACAATACGTCATGAAGCTTTTGACAATCAAGAATCAGTCAACATGATCAACATCGAACCAAATCAGGATTGGTCCTTCATAGCCAAAAGTTTCTTGCAAACAACACCTTGGGGGTCGTTGATCTCCCAAGGACCCATAGAGTGTGGTGCGACCATATACCATAGAGTTGTTCCTCAATCCATGTTCACTACCTCAAAAATGCAGGAAGAGCAAGTTGTCTATTCTATAGAGGTTGTGGCCTATCAGGATTGGCTTTCCCAACTACGGGACTTCCTGAAGCTCAGAATAATACCTCAAGGTTTGTCACATATAGAAAGGTGAACATTTAAATAGAGAGCAACAAGATACATTTTTCTAGGAGAAATCCTCTATAGACGAGGATATGATGGAGTATTGCTCCATTGTCTTGAGCCCCAGGAAACATCTTGGGTAGTTTCACAAGCTCACGATGGAACATGTGGAGGCCATTTCAGTGGCATGGCCATCGTTAAGTGCATCTTGAGAATGGGTTACTATTGGCCCATAATGGAAAAGGACTACTACGAGTATGTCAAGAAATGTAGTAAGTGCCAACATCATGCAAATCTAACACACTTACCATCGCAAGCTTTGCAGCCCATCCAGGCAGCATGGCCATTCTCGCAATGGGGACTAGACTTGATTGGGAAGATCTCACCCCCGTCCTCATGCCGACATACATTCATCATAATGGCCATAGAATACTTCACTAAATGGGTAGAAGTGATCCCCTTAACATCAACAACTGGACCAAGGATTGTGGAGTTTATACTCCATAATATCATAAGTCATTTTGGGGTCCCTTCTAAGATAATATCGGATAATGGGCCATATTTTAAGAACAAAAATGTGCATGCTTTAATGAACAAATATCATATTCAACATATTTTTTCAATGCCTTATTATCCACAAGCAAACGGGCAAGCAGAAGCCTCAAACAAAACAATAGTCTCCATTTTGAGGAAGATAAGTGCAAGAAAATCACAAGGATTGGCACATGCAATTGCCTCTTGCACTATGGGCATACAGGACTAGTATACGGATGCCCACTAGGGCAACACCATTTTCACTAGTATATGGCACTGAAGCCATCATGCCTCTAGAGTTGGAAATCTTGACTCTACGCATAGCACTAAAAGACTTCATAGATGATGAAGCTATGCGACAAGGCCACCTTGATCAATTGATGCTTCTTGATGAACATCGAGTCAATGCTTTAGAGCATCTCCATGTTTACCAAGATCACCTTGCGCGAGCTTACAATAGTAAAGTCCACCTAAGGGAATTCAAGGTTGGAGATCTAGTGCTCAAAGAAAACTAGTAGAATTCAAATCTATCACCGCATCTACGAGATAAGTTCATGGTAAACTGGATAGGTCCATACATGATTTCATAGAGAGTTGGGCCTGGAGCATATCACCTTATATCATTAGATGGTGTTGAAGAGCCTGAACCTCTCAATATCATTCACTTAAAGGCATTTTACACATAAAAACACAAAAACATTCAAATATTTCATAAAACACAAAAACATTCAAATATGTCAAAAATCAAAAACATTCAAATATGTCAAAAACACAAACAAATCATAAAAACATAAAATTCAAAAATCAAATCAAAGGCTCCAAGGGTAATTCATACCGCTTGGTCAAAAATCAAATCAAAGGCTCCAAGGGTAATTCAAACCGCTTGGTCAAAACCAAAATCATCAAAGGCTCCAAGGGTAATTCATACCGCTTGGTCAAACAATCAAATCAAAGGCTCCAAGGGTAATTCACACCGCTTGGTCAAAAATCAATTCAAAAGGCTCCAAGGGTAATTCATACCACTTGGTCAAAAATCAAATCAAAGGCTCCAAGGGTAATTCATACCGCTTGGTCAAAAATCAAATCAAAGGCTCCAAGGGTAATTCAAACCGCTTGGTCAAAACCAAAATCAAAAAGGCTCCAAGGGTAATTCATACCGCTTGGTCAAAAATCAATTCAAAAAGGCTCCAAGGGTAATTCATGCTGCTTGGTCAAAAATCAAATAAAAAAGGCTCCAAGGGTAATTCAAACCGCTTGGTCAAAATCAATAACAAAATCCCCAAAGGCATAATAAGCCCTTTGGTCAAATTAATCAAAAATACAAAAACAACATAAAATCAAAAATACAAAAACAATTGCACTTCACATTTTGCATCCACATCATTGCATTGCATTTTCACATACATTACAAGATATGTCATGAGAGTCTTAAAAGTGATACCATAGTTTGTCGCACAAGTCATTCATATCCATACCTCCATCCACATGTGTGTAATTGTGTTTTTCAACACAACCATTATTTGTTGCTATACATAATATACTAAGGCTTTTTGGTTAGTCAACCAAATCTAGTAATCTTATCAACTTTTGAGGAAAACAACTTTGATTAGTAGAAGGAAAGGCCTAGCTATGATAAAGCCTTGGATATTCAAGATCCCATCACTAATTGAAACACTAAAATCCTAGTTGGTACAAGGAAAATATGAAAGCTGCAAAGTGGTCTAGGTTACCTTAAGTGAAAAGGATTATCCTTGCTTATCCCCCTGTGCAACTGGTTTAAAGGTGTTGAGAATTGGCAAAAGGACAAGCTTTACCCTATCAAAATCCCTTGCTTAAATCAAAATAAGCAAAATCCCAAAGCAAAAGTACAAATTCAAAAGGCCAAGCATATAGTCCAGATTTCAAAAGCAAAAATCCAATACACAAATCATATATTCAAAATACAAAAAAATCAAGCTCAAGAAAAAATAAAAAATAAATAGTGATTTTCATCACTAAGAATGAGCAAAATAAATAGTGATTATCATCACTACAAAAAAATCCCCGCTCAAAAGAAAAAAATCAAATAAAAAATAAACAGTGATTTTCATCACTACATATGAGCAAATATCCAAAGCCAAAAAGAAGCCAAAAAGAAGGGAATAAAGCTTGAATCCTTGGAATTCTCAGCATTGTACAAAACTGGAAGGAGAAATCCTTACGCATGATGATATGTCTATTACAATTGCTTCATGCATTTGTGTAGACCAATGTTTGAATGTGGATGAGCTAGCTTAGGTAACCAAATATTGCCTAGTGGTATAGTCCAACTAAGTCCAACATAAGGATGAGATGAACACTTGAGGATCCCTGATCTTAGCAATGGGCTGAAAGAATCCCGCCTGACATCGAAGGAAATGCTTGAGTTCTACCTCAAAATATACAATCACATGCACACACAGAGATCATGAAAAACTAGGTCCATGGTAAAAGCCTTACTTTTCAAAAGTCTAAGTGGTAAGTAGACAACTGTTGATAGGGGAACTAGAGTGTTTGAATCTCCAAAAAGCCCCAAAATTTTTTTACATAGCAACAAATCATAAAATCATTCACACCATCACTTTCTTTATAAGATTCTATAAATTAGGGGGTATCAACATAGTAGGACAGATACCGCATATATATTAGAAATAGTATATAGACGACCACTGACTACTTTATATCTTTTAATTTACAGAAACTTATTAAGAAGATACATTACACACCATTACATCTCATATATGAATACTTAATCAATTCTTATGATAGAAGTGATTATTTAAATTCATGATTATTTTTAAACTTTCTGTGGTATCACCCATTAAGATTGTCAATGTCATATGCATTCCGTATGTTTTAAATGATTAGAGCATACAGGTTCATTTATACCATTCCATCACATAAGTTAGATGCATATAATTAAAGCAAAGATTAAACATGCATTTAACAATAACATTTGCATCCACAAAAACAAGTCATTAATCATCCATAAACCACATCATAAAACATACAGGCAATATCCATTTGCATACCATAAATTCATCATTCATCATCAAAATACATTGCATCATATCATCAAATCATATAAGCATCTACACATCCATCTAAGCATCTTCAAATATCATCTATCATCTAACATATCCATCAAATCATCATAATATCATCATCGCATCATATCATAAAATAAAATAATAACAAAAACATAAGCAATAAATGATACACATAATGAGTCATAAAAGGCAAATCTATCATAAAAATATGTGTGTCAAGTCCAATGGATATACAAAAATGCCCATGGGCTATAGTCATGTAGGTCAGTCGACCTCAAAAATGGATCAAGAACCAAGTAGAACATCAATCTAGTGTCGGGCCTGAGCCCCCTACATCACCTCCTCTAGTGCCACCTCCCCCTATGGTGGTGTTGCAAGTCGAGTGATGTGAGCCTGTAGGTCTCTCTATCCGAGTCTAGGTCTACTGGCTAGGATGGGTGGAAGACTACCTTGAGGTAGAGCGCCCATTGACCTATGAACCACCTACATCTATTGGATCCTTAGGGATAATCCCATGCCTCCTGAGCTACATCTGAAGGAGGGTAACATGATCCATAAGACCCTAGATCCAAGCCTCATGCTCATCCAACAAGGAATGAAGTCATCCCACCTCTACCCCTGAGCCTATTATTGGAACCTCCTATGGTGTAGAAGTAGGAACAACAAATTGCATCCTAACATCGCCACCCCGATAGTAGCCTATAGAGCTTGTATCTATGTTGTGAGCTGCTCAATCATAGCATCTCACCATTGTACCTAGATCTTAGTAGCCTGGAGCTCAGCCTCGACCTCATGCAACTATGCTCTCAGAGGAGAGTCTCTCTCCTCGAGCTCTAACTCCTCCTCCTCCTCAGGAACATCAGGATCCTCTACTACCACTTGCTCTACCGGTTGGCCCCATACCTCGGTCCTGGCTCGAACCCTATGTCCTGTCGGATCTACGCCATCACCCCTGCCATCATCCTCATGCCCTAGACTATCGATTCCATGCCACATCCGATCACCCCACCACTGAGAGTAGGCCTCTGTAACTCCCCCAACCACTATAGGGTCTACGGCTAGGGCATCCTCCTCATCTGCAAGCTCTGTGACCTATCGTGGAGGTAGGTCCCTCTCTGCTGTGAGGTGCCTGTACAAGAATGGTACCAAGGGCACATCCTACTACAATCCGTACTAACAAAGAACCTGAGAGTAGAAGAAATACTCTCGGATGGCAATCTTATGGCCAATGAGCCATCGCTCACATCGTGTCCTAGCAGTAAAACTAGCTGGATCATCCCAAACTAGACACTCATAGTACGACCACCACACGACATCTCCAACCAATAGTCTGGTAAAAGCATCAGTGTAGTGGGATAGCTCCCCTACAAAAGTGTGGCTCTTATGCTCCTCATGCTCCCAAGCCCATCTGGCAGCATAGCACTATGTCCGAGCCTCAATAGATGTAATCTCAGCTAGGAGCCCCTTAGGGTGATCTACCTTAATGTGCTCCCATCCCCAAACCTGTAAGAGCAAACTACAAGCAATGTTGATGCATCCCCATCGATGGATGTGGTACAACTCATCATAGCACTGAGCCAATAGCGATCTACCCCATGCATAGATGATAGGCTCCTCACTATCCAGTAGGTCCTGCACCATCGCTAGGAGGTTCCAAGGGAACCTCAAACCCAAGTAGTCCAGGATAAGAACATTGTTGATCACCATCAACAACACAACATGCCTCACTGTGAAAACATGAGCATCATACCAAGTCTTGATAGATACTCCCTCGGACCTAGTCTCCTAGAGAGCCTATGTAGAACATGCCCCAAACACCCTATCATAGATGACCACCTGATCATTAGTGGCCAACGAAACAATGGGCACCCCATCGAATGGGATCCGAAAGATCCTGTACACGTCCTTCGACATGATAGTCATCTCGTCGGGTGGAAGGTGGAAGGTGTTGGTCCATGGGTCCCAATGATGGGCTAAAGCTATAAGATAAGCCTGGTCGGCCATAATGTGGGGCAACTTGATAACATATTATAGCCCACGGGCCTTAAACCACTCCCAGTCAGTGTCATCAAATCCAGGAAGCAAGTCCAACAGGAGCTTCGGGTCCCGAGCCCGAGTAGTGAGGATCTAAATAAAGCAGAAGAAAAACAAAACATAACTACAATGCATCTAAGGCATAATTCACAATAAACATGAAAATGGTGCAAAAGAGTATGAGTTACTCTAAATCTAAGCAAGAGAAGAATAAATTGCACCTAAGCAAAGCAAAAATTCAAAAAAAAATCATAAAATCAATACATAAAATGCAAAAACAAGGCTCAAGCTTTAGCCATTGTCGCCTACAGCAACCAAAACCTGGCCGTTAGAGGTAGCAATGGCCAAGGCCCAATGGTCAAATTTTTGACCATTGGGATTCAAGCTTGGCTGCTCTGAGTGACAGCAGCTCAGAGCCAATTGCTCTGAGCGACAACGACCAAGGGAAGGCATGGCAAACCCGTGAACCCTTGGCCAGAAAATAAAAAATAATTACAATTGACAAAATAACTTAAGCAAAGCAACAAAAGGGAGGGAAAGCAAACAAATTGGAAAACAAATCCCCTACCCAAGCATCGAAACTAAGCTAAGTTTGAGAATTCCCAAAATGGCGGCAGTAGGTGAATAATGGAAAATTTTCAAAAACCCTAGGCTAAAGCCACTGACAGATTGCAAATTTGGGGACCAACCCACCATGGCAAAAAGGAACCTAAGCCTAATTACGGAGTTTGTTCATTGCCAGTAGGTTTAGTGATGTTCATTTTGCTCATTTCTTAGTGAAGTTCAATTTTACTTAAGCAAAGAAAAGAGAGCTAGGGTTTTGAAGAGAAATACCCGAGAAGCTCCGGCTCCTCCAGTAGTTGATGTCTCACCTCATGCAGCCATGTCCTCAACACTAGCAAAGTTTTGAAGTCACAACCATCATCGTTGCACCAGAGCTCTAAAAATGGAATCTTCAATAGTGAAAATGATAGGTCAAAACCCTAGAATTGCAAGTTTTATATTTCCTTAATTATGCCTTGGCTGCTACTGATGTCAGTGGCCCGAGCTTCTTGGCCGCTCAAGGTGACAATGGCCATAGGAAGGAAATCAGAGGCCATTGGACCTGATAGCGGCCAAGCCCATAGGTCAAAATTAAGTAGTTCCTTCAATGAGGGAATAACAAAAACAACAAATAATCACACTTTGATGGTTTAGGATCATCAGAATGTTCAAAACAACAAAAAAATTCACATAAAATCACAATCTCAAGCAGGCCTCGTATCCAGTTACCTACTCTATCCACTCGACGATTGCAGCGATTTGCACTCCATGTATTTTGGTGAGATGAGTAGGCAACCATAAGGCCACTTGGGGCAAAAGCAACTCATTTTGGAATTACGATATGTCACCCTTCAAACCCGAAGAAGATCAAGATGGTCGGACTGCTCCATGGGTGCGAAGGGGTCATTCTAATTCCCCTATGACATCAAAAACATTAAGTCAAAGTGATACAATCTAAACATAAATAGAATCACTCATCCTAACTCCCTAAGAAGGCTATTGATAGCTGGACCGCTCCTCGGGATAGGGATGGATGATTATCATAAGCAATTGGAGTCACACTTGGATGTGGGATTGCCCATTAAAAGAAGCAAATGCTAGAAAGGAACCAGATTAGTCATATTGGTCAAGCGACTTGTCGCTTCATTCATTGTCATTTCTTCACCAATCCATTGTGTGAAGAAGGTAGTTCAAAACTTCAACTTAATCATAATCAAAATCAACAAAAGATCACTTGATCATAGCAAAATCATGTTCGTCCTTTGAATCATTGCATACAACAATCACAAATTTCCCTTGTTTTCTAGGAACGTAAGTAGACATGACATCTTCAATTGTAGCTCTCCTACCGATCAAAATTGTTGTAGCAGCTGAAGCTACCCGATTGAGTTTGAGGAATGAGTGCAATTTAACATGCAAAAGCCACTGGGCTAAGTCCTCTAAATATTGAGGCAATGATTCAAGGGATGCATGCCATCTTGCATGATTGGGCCATCCGACGTTGATCAGACCATTGATCACCATACACCCTACAAATAGATCAATCTACATTTTTGCTCAGCGTTGTGTTTTCCACATGATGCATCACAAAAAGGGGCATTTTTAGACACCTAAATTGTGTCATGCTTAGGGGAGCTACTTACATAGACACACTCATAATATCATAAGACATAATATTGGACTTTCCAAGCACCAACAGTGGTTCTCACCACTCATTTGGGGCCTTTTCAAGCCATCCAAGCTTGAAAATAAAATCCTATGGCCGCTCAAGGCAATAGCGACCATAGGAAGGAAATCAGAGGTTGTTGGACCTGACAGCGGCTAAGCCCATAGGTCAAAATTAAGTAGTTACTTCAATGAGGGAATAAAAAAATAGCAAATAATCACACTTTGATGGTTTAGGATCATCAAAATGTTCAAAACAAAAAAAAATCACATAAAATCACAATCTCAAGCAGGACTCGTATCTAGTTACCTACTCTATCCACTCGGTGATTGCAGTGATTTGTACTCCATGTATTTCAGTGAGATGAGTAGGCAACTATAAGGCCACTTAGGGCAAAATCAACTCATTTTGGAATTATGATATGTCACCCTTCAAACCCAAAGAAGATCAAGATGGTCAGATTACCCCAAGGGTGTGAAGGGGTTATTATAATTCCCCTATGACATCAAAAAAATTAAGTCAAAGTGATACAATATAAACATAAACATAATCACTCATCCTAACTCCCTAAAAAGGCTATTGATATTAGGACCGCTCCTCAGGATAGGGATGGATGATTATTGATGAGCATCAAAAATGCTCATATTTTGTATACATTTTCTTGATTATTATGCGGCTGTATAATAAGGATTGCATATGTTTATGAATGATTATATAATTATTTGATGAAATTATACGTGTTATCTAATTCATGTGTTTTTAGTGTGTTTTTATGGAATTGTAGTTGATTTAGTCATATTTGGATCAGTCGAGGTCTTTTCATGGACCTGGCACTTTGTTTCTTTTGGAATCAATGCAAAGAAGGTAGGCACCTTCCTCTTCCAGGAAGGCACCAAGCATAAGTAGGTGCATTCCTCTTCCATGAAGGCACCAAGTAAATATAAGTGCCTTCCTCTCCCAGGAAGGCCCCAATAGAATGCTAGTGCCTTCCTCTTCCAGGAAGGTGCCAAAGGAAAATAAGCGCCTTCCTCTCATAAGGAAGGCACCGACGGGAAGGTGCCACTAGAAGGCAAGCACCTTCCTATCATAAGGAAGGTGCCACTAGAATGCAAGCACCTTCCTCTCATAAGGAATGTGCCACTAGAAGGCAAGCACCTTCCTCTCATAAGGAAGGCACCACTAGAAGGCAAGCACCTTCCTCTCATAAGGAAGGCATCGACAGGAAGGTGCCACTAGAAGGCAAGCACCTTCCTCTCACAGGAAGGTGTCAATAGAAGATAAAGTGCCTTCCTCTTCCAACAAGATGCCAATGGTATTAAGGCACCTTTATCATAGAGAAAGCACCTGACATACTTAGGCACTTTCCTCATAGGGAAGGTGCCCTTGTTCTTCATCTGTTGATCGGACAAGCATGACGTGGACAACAGTGACTGGTGTAGTTCCAACTCTACATCATGTAGAGTTAAATTGGGGATCACATCAATGTATGAGAATGTCCTACCAATTCTAGGTGAAGCACAAACCAATCAGTGAACATGCCATCGTTAGAAATGGATGCTAGTTTTAGCAAGCATCGATCACATTTACCATACTGTCTTAGTTTAGTTTGGAAGGAATTGACTATTATAACTTCCTTGTAACATAAGATCTGCAAGTGTGCTATATAAACACATGCAGACCTCTCTGAGGATATAGAATATTTTGATAGTAATTATAGAGATATACAAAAGAAGCATTGTAATACTTTGATGATTATAATGCAGTTCTAAGATTTTCTAAGTGTGTTTTCAGCTAGGAGGAAGCTACCAGAACCTGGGCCCACTCCAAGATAGTATTTCTTCCCTTATTTTTCCTATGTTTTCTAGATTAGTTTACCACTTTCATAATATTGTTTATCGCATTGTTATTTCTAGTATTGCAGTAGGTTTATTTCTAGGAATGCGTGAATATTTCATTTCTATAGATTTAATTGTTTTTACATAAATTATTTAGGAGTGTATGAATGATTGATGACTGCTTGAAACACCCCCAAATAGTAGAACTAACGGACTCGTCTGAAGTGGTATTGTAAGCAAATCTTGTTCAAGACCCTTCACAAGTTTACGAAGCTCCCTGGGTTGATAAATTAAATGCATGGGCATGTGACAAAAGTAGGAAAAAAGTTAACCTTGTTTGGCCCGCAACATTTTGGTGCCATTGCCGAGGAAGCATCTCAACTAGATTATTTACAATACCTAGAAACCTTCCATCTGACCTTGTATGATTTCTTCGAGAAGAAGAGGACCTGACGGTCGGTTTATAAAAACCAATCCACCAGAACCCAAGTTAGCTGAACATTCTAAATTTCAATTAGACTCACCTGACCCACCACCAGCAATCCATTGGAGTGAGGAGCCACACTTTGTGTAAAGTACCTCCTCATACCATCAACGTGGGGAAGAACAAATCATCATAAATCCCCTGTTTAATAGGACACCATTAGAGGAAGCTCTATTATGGAAACCTATAGAAGATCAGATGATAACACCAGACAACCTTAGAGCCTTGACTCAAAAAGTCTTAAATGACCGTAAGGCCATAAATACTGCATTAGAGACCGCATTTCATACAAAAATGGCTGACAACAAAGAAGTCTCATCTGGATTTATTTTCCTGATTGATGAAGGAGTAGGAGATACCAAAATGAAGAACATATCCCCTGCTCACATTTTGACCTTCATAGGATACCCAACTGAGGATCTTGACCTATTTTTATTTAAGTTTGATGTCTTATGCAGGTCTATGGAATAAAAATATGATACGTAGAAGCTAAAAATATTTCCTTCCATGTTGGATGATGCAGCTCTATGGTGGTTCATCGATCTGGGAGACAAACACATTGCCACTTGGGATCAAATGAGGAAGCTCTTTTTAGAGCAATATCAAGATTTTAGGAGAGCAAGAGATTCCAAAGAAGAGGTCCTGATCATGACGTAGAAAGAATATGAGTATCTCAAGGAATACTGAGAGAGATTCAACTTCAATATTCAATGATCTCCTCACACGAAACTATCTGATAAGTCCCTCAAAAGCATCTTTTTGAGAGGACTTACCAATAAATAATTGGAGCCTCTTAACATGATTTCTGGAGGTGATGTCTACCAGCACGCTATGGAAGACATCTGACAACTATACTAGAACTACTCAAGTAGGAGAGGCAAGACCACTTCTAGAATCATGAAAGCGACTGCTTCAGTCACGAAGATAGAAATTGGTAATATACTAGAAGATTTAAAGAGTGAAATGCTCTCATCTCTAGCATTGTAGAAGGATACCCTGCTATTAGAGAAAAATAAGCAAGAAAATCAAGCAGCATTGGCTTATTTCTATCCAAAATATAGAGGGAAGCATGCAAAGAATGCATGCCCGGAGAACAAAGTTAGAGTATGTGTAGTTTGCAAGCTAAACCATAAAAATTGATTATTTTTGCAACTTCCCAGTAATCAGGAGGATGTTGAAAGCGCAGATTCCTATTTCATAGGAAATCAGAATAGTTGTCCACAACCCCTTACAGGGAATATGCCAACCGAAATGTTGTCATATGGGGGAAGACCATACATTCCCCAAGGCCCACCTCAACCACCTAACATGGGGTGGTGGGAGTCATCACCCTGGTCTAACACACCCCCAGAAACATTCTCAAATGAAAAACCATGGATGCCATATCCATATCCTGGGCAATAGTGGAGATGCTACACTGCGTGGAATCAGGCTCCATAGAATGTAGCACCAGTTCACCCCCAACAAAATTTATTGGTGTTGCCAGTAGTGAGACCTGCGTAGCTACCCACACAACCAATGGAAAATTCAAATAATAGGGTGAACTAGCCAACATACAATGTTGAGGGTGAGAAGTATCCGATGTACCATATTCAGCTTAGGTCTAGTAGACATCTAGGAGTAGGAATGCCTCCACTGGTAGAAGAGGAGAAAGAGGTAGAGAAACACCTCTTGTAGAAGAGGTGATAGAAGAAATGCCTAAGAGAGCAAAGGCTCCATTTCCCAACTAGCTATAAGAACAGAGGAAAGTAACGCAACCGGAGTTTGATATCTTGTCTAGCTTGAAGAACCTCACCATGACAATTCCATTATTTCAAGCCATCCGAGATGTTTTGATATATACCAAGGCAATAAGAGAGATGTGTCTAAGGAAGCCAAGATGAAGAGCAACCTGGACTATCAATGTCATGGGTAAACTAGCAGATTTGATGATGGGCAAAACATGCCATCCTAAGTATGCAGACCTAAGCAGCCTGATGCTGACTATAAAAATTGAGGGATATTCCCTGTCCAATATGTTGGTCGATCTTGGAGTAGCCATAAACGTAATGCCTTAGGAGACCATGCAGAGGCTATAGCTCACGAACCTAAAACCCACTACGACAGTGTTGTAGTTGGATGATCGATCAACTGTGGCACCGAAAGGAATGTTGGAAGATGTAATAGTGATAGTCAGTGCATGGGAATACCTAGTCAACTTTTTAGTCTTGCAATCTAAAACTAGGTTGTGCGGTTACCTGCTCATATTGGGAAGGCCATGGTTGGCAATAGCCGATGCTTACATCAACTTTCGACATGGTTTAATGACCATATTCTATGGATGAAACATTAAAAGGTTGACTATTTCACCCCAGCACAGTTCATCGACTCAGTAGGAGAACCCATGTTGATCGACCATGAAAATATTGAGCTATCCATGATCCATTTGGTGATGACGTTGGACGAGTTGGTAGAAGAAGATGAATATGGTGCTATTATGGAGTTCCTCCACAGGGAGTCCTCCATATTTGCACCTAGATCATCGTTGGCTAGCGCCCAAGATCACCACGTTCAACAGATACATGTCAGGCCAGGAATAACATTGAATGTCAGCAGTGGGTTGACTCCCACACAATTGAAGAAATTAGAAGAGCTCCTGGTTAGACACCAACAAGCATTTGCATGGGATTACTCAGATATGAAGGGTATCAACCCAAAAATTTGTACCCATCGTATATACCTTGATGATCAAGCAACTCCAAGCAGGCAACCATAGAGAAGAATGAATCCAACAATGAAAGACATTGTCAAGGAAGAATTTCAAAAACTCTTGACTACCGGATTCATCTATCCAATTTATGACAGCGAGTGGGTATCACCGTTAGTGGTAGTCCCTAAAAATAACAAGAAATGGTGAATCTATGTGGACTATAGAGTGTTAAACAAAGTGACCAAGAAGGACCACTTCCCACTCCCATTCATTGATCAAGTCTTGGATACACTCTCAAGGAGGAAGTATTTCTCCTTCTTGGATGAATTCAGTGGATACAACCAGATCCATATAGGAGAAGAGGATCAAGATAAGACAACATTCACCTACCCATGGAGAACGTTTTCCTATCAGGTACTACCTTTCATATTGTGCAATGCACCTGCCACCTTTCAAAGGGTGATGCTTAGCATATTTTTAGACATGATGGGAGACATGGATTGCCTCTCACAGGGGAATGCATATACAAAGGCATACTACTAAAGTCATACGCCGAAGTGCTGCTTCCAGGAGAAAATGTGTAGATAGATAAGGAAGGGCTACCCAAAAGTAGCCTTCCCATGAATCTGTGAAAGATATTCGAGCAAGTTGCTCGATTATTTACATGCACTGGGAAGTATACCCATTTGCATGCTAACCATGTGTAGTTTTTGAATCACCTGGTGCATGGAAGGAAGTTGAACATGCCCTTCTACCTGGAAAATTCCCTAAAGGAAGAAGTGACTAGGTACCAGAAAGGAGCACCATCTACCTTGGCCCACCATAGGCTGATATTAGCATTGGTCTGCCATGCAGAAGTGTAGAGGCAGAACCCCGTCGTAGAGGGAGACAGTGGCCAAGAATATTGCCAAAATAGGGCAAGAAGAGGGAAGCCCTACAAAGGATATGGAAAGTATCGAGCAATTGGCATTGCCCTATTTTATGGAAGAAATAGGGCATTCACCAGTGCTCGAATGCACAGAGAATAGAGGGCATTCCCTAGTGCCTGAGTAAAAATGGGAAGGAGCACCGCTTATTAGCAACGAGGCCGAGTTTCAACCACCAGAACCATCCCCCAGGAGGAAACACCTGTGATGACTCCTCCTCTTGGCATAAGAAGAACAAAACAACCTGAAAGTTGACATTGTAGCCCAAAACCTCTGGGAATTGACAAACTAGAGCCCATAAGATGCATGGAATTTTAGGAGTAATGATCAAGTCGACGTAGCCTTGGAGGAAGCACTGGAGTGGCAGACCAATTGCTGGATGGCCCAAAAAATTTTGGATTGCTAGAACAAGCATAGAGGGTAATTGAAAGAACAAGAAAGATGAATCACCTAGCTTGAGCAGCTGGTCCATCAGTTGTGGGAGGACAACCAGCTACTCTAGGATAGGGGAACAGAAAGAAGGGATGCATCGACCCAAATTTAATGGGCAAAAGAGATCGTGACAAATTCTCCCACATCTGCAGAACGAGTATTCTCTTTGGGAGAATTTTGATCAGATGCTCGATAGAGCAGCCCAGAGGCAGGGGATAATTTATCTATTTTTAGGAGTGAAAGGAAAAGAAGTCCAACAACACCCCCTGTCATCGTCCTGAGTTATACAAAGTAGGACAAGGGCCAACAACAGTAGACATGATCAAGGGATAAGGAAGAACTCCCTAGACTTGAGGAAGGAAGAGAAGAACCTAAGGGGTCAGCATAGGACAGATAGGGGGGCAAAGAAGCATCCCCAGGGATGTCAGCACAAGTCCCCTAGAGTAAGGAGAATGCTCCAGGGACCGTAGAGCAGGTCCCTCAAAGGGATAAAGGGAAAAATCCTATTCAAGACACTTCATTTTCTATAGAGGCCAAAGGAAAAGGGCCTAGGATGGCTTGAAAGAAGGTGAAGGTGACATTTGCTGAGCCAGAAGAAGATGAGTGGGATATGCAACCATTTGTAGAGAGGAAAAAATAGTTTGAACGACTGCTCAAAGAGATGACAATAGCTAAGGAGACCAGGAAGGCAACCTCAAGGATGTAGGGGGACTCTGGTATCTGTGTCAATCTGGTAGAGGATAGCCAGTTCTAGGAGATTTTGAATGATGGGGGTATATGGCCCCAAATTGGAGGCCGTTACCATTACAAAGGAGAATGCAGGGCTTACTCTTGAAGTAGCCTGATTGTACAAGCCCAAGTAGTTCATCTGAGGAGGGATAATTTAGATATCCCTATTGTAGTGGTTAGACCTTTAGACGCTGACCTATGGAAATCTATAGAATCTGCATTTCAGGAAACAAAGATGATGTTGGTTTGATCACCTCCGATAGCGGCTAGGACAAGGAAAGCACAATTGACAACAGCATTTGTAACTTCGCATAGAAAAAGAGGAGCCACACCTCCAGATTCTAGAGCATAGAAGAGGCAGACACAAGCCGTAGGTATAGCCGGATCCACCAAGAAATAGCAATGATGAGGGGTCAACATGGCCACCTGTAGTTTTTATGCCATGAGGGCGTGGCATACGTTAGGCATGGGGGGATGATGAGCATAAAAAATGGTCATATTTGTATACATTTTTTTGATTATTATGCAGTTGTATAATAAGGATTGCATATGTTTATGAATTATTATATAATTATTTGATGAAATTATGTGTGTTATCTAATTTGTGTATTTTTAGTGTGTTTTTATGGAATTGTAGTTGATTTAGTCATATTTGGATCAGTCGAGGTCTTTTTCATGGACCTGGCACTTTGTTTCTTTCAGAATCAATGCAGAGAAGGTAGGCACCTTCCTCTTCCAGGAAGGCACCAAGCGTAAGTAGGCACCTTCCTCTTCCAAGAAGGCACCAAAGAAATACAAGTGCCTTCCTCTCCTAGGAAGGTACCAATAGAAGGCCAACGCATTCCTCTTCCAGGAAGGCACCAAAGGAAAATAAGTTCCTTCCTCTCATAATGAAGGCACCAACAGGAAGGTGCCACTAGAAGGCAAGCACCTTCCTCTCATAAGGAAGGCACCAACAGGAAGGTGCCACTAGAAGGCAAGCACCTTCCTCTCATAAGGAAGGCACCAACAGGAAGGTGCCACTAGAAGGCAAGCACCTTCCTCTCATAAGGAAGGCACCACTAGAAGGCAAGTGCCTTCCTATCATAAGGAAGGTGCCACTAGAAGGCAAGTGCCTTCCTCTCATAAGGAAGGCACCACTAGAAGGCAAGCACCTTCCTCTCATAAGGAAGGCACCGACAGGAAGGCACCACTAGAAGGCAAGCACCTTCCTCTCATAGGAAGGTTCCAACAGAAGATAAGGACCTTCCTCTTCTAGGAAGGCGCCAATGATAGTAAGGCATATTTCGCATAGAGAAGGCGCTCGAAATACTTAGGCACCTTCCTTATAGGGAAGGTGCCCCTATTCTTCACCCATTGACCAGACAAGCACGACGTGGACAACAGTGACTAGTGCAGTTCCAACTCTACATCATGTAGAGTTAAATTGGGGATCACATCGATGTATGAGAACATCCTACCAATTATAGACAAATCATAAACCAATCAGTGAACATGTCACCATTAGAAATGAATGCCAATTTTAACAGACGTCGATCACATTTACCAGACTGTCTTAGTTTAGTCTGGAATGAATCGACTGTTATAACTTCTTTGTAATAGAAGATATGTGGGTGTGCTATATAAATACATGCATACCTCTCTAAGGATATAGAATATTTTGATAGTAATTATAGAGAGATACAGAATAATCATTGTAATACTTTGATGATTATAATACAATTCTAAGAGTTTCTAAGTGTGTGTTCAGCTGGGAGGAAGATGTTAGATCCTGGGCCCACTCCAAGCCAGTATTTCTTCCCCTATTTTTCCTATGTTTTCTAGGTTAGTTTATCACTTTTATAAGATTGTTTATTGCATTGTTATTTCCATTATTGCAGTAGGTTTATTTCCAAGAATGCGTGAATATTTCCTTTCTGTAGATTTAATTGTTTTTACATAAATTATTGAGGAGTGTATGAATGATTGACGATCATTTGAAACACCCCCCAATAGTAGAACTAGTAGACTCATCTCAAGTGGTATTGTAAGCAAATCTTGTTCAAGACCCTTCGCAAGTTTACGAAGCTCCCTGGGTTGATAAATTAAATGCATGGGCATGTGACAAAAGTAGGAAAGAAGTTAACCTTGTTTGGGCTGCAATAATTATCATAAGCAATTGGAGTCACACTTGGATGTGGGATTACCCATTAAAAGCAACAAATGCTATAAAAGGAATCGGATTAGTCATATTGGTCAAGAAACTTGTCACTTCATTCATTATTATTTCTTCACCAATCCATTGTGTGAAGAAGTAGTTCAAAAATTCAACTTAATCATAATCAAAATCAACAAAATATCACTTGATCATAGAAAAATTGTGTTCGTCCTTCAAATCATTGCTTACAATAATCACAAATTTCCCTTGTTTTCTAAGAATATAAGCAGACATGACATATTCAATTATATCTCTCCTACCAGTAGGAATTGTTGTAGCAGCTGAAGCTACCTGATTGAGTTTGAGGAATAAGTCTAATTTAACATGCAAAATCCACTGGGCTAAGTCCTTCAAACATTAAGGCAATGATTCAAGGGATGCATGCCATCTTGCATGATTGGGCCATCCAATGTTGATCAGACCATTGATCACCATACACCCTACAAACGAATCAGTCTACATTTTTTCTCAGTGTTGTTTTTTCCACATAGTGCATCACAAAAAGGGGTACCTATAGACACCTAAATCATATCATGCTTAGGTATGCTACTTACATAAACACACTCATATGATCATAAGACATAATGTTGGAATTTCCAAGCACCAACAGTGTTTCTCACCACTCATTTGGGGCATTTTCAAGCCATCCAAGCTTGGTCTCTCAAGCCAAGAGCAACCAAATTCTAGCTACTCAAGCCTAGAGTGGCCAGACCTTAGCCATTGTAGACGACAATGGCTAGATCATAGTCACTACAAATGACAGTGGCTAAGCCATAAGAAGTGGTTTACCGACAAACAAGCCCAATATTGAGTGGAAGTGGCAGTATGTATGTAATAAAGGTGAGCAGGAGTGACTTTGCATTCCTTTTCATGACCAGTTCACATAGTAGACTTGAGTTTGCATTTAGACTTAAGTTAACTGACCTTCAAGCATAAAAAAAGGAAAAAAGCTTCTCATGCTAATGAAAAGTTCACATAGAAGACTCAAGTGGGCAGTTAGATTTTAGTTAACTGGCCTTCAAATATAGACAATAGACAAGGGATTCTCATGCTAACTTGCACTACGCATGAGAAATTCATTTCTAGGGCTTGGACATAGACCTAGGGTTTCACACTATAAAAGGTGAAATCCTAAGAGTACGAAAGGAGACACATGATCGATATATGACATATAGAGACCCGAATCACATACAAGAGATCATTTCAGAGAGAGAGAGAGTTCTCTTTGGGATCACATGTGTGATGGAGCTTTGACAAATCAAGGGGCATAACACCTACTTTATTCAACATCAGACCATAGTCTTTGACCCATAGCTTTGGGGCAAGGAGAGCAAGGTTTTCTTTAGCAGATACTATCTTGGATAGTGGCCCATAGGCTTAGCTTAAATAGACATAGCATATTTTATCTTGTTTTCTTATATCATTAGATTAGATTTACTTGATTCCATGGTATCTTTTTATCATATTTCTGTTACATTCTCTGATTACTAACAACCTTATCCGAGGAGGCAATCTCAGAAAGCTAAATGTGTATTGTTGTTTGAATTGCATATAGGGCCATAGGTTCACGAGACGTAATCCACAACATACGAGAGCAAGAGGATCCATTCGGGAGACATACCTGGAGAAGGAGGCATCTTTAAGCCCTCAAAAATTTTCTTGTGTAGAACCAAGAAGCATTTTAGAGTGCGCCACCCTTTTACAAAATGGGACATCTCTTCATATACTTATAAATCATTGTATCAATATGGGCATCCCTAAGAGGTACCGACATGTAACCGGGGTTCAATATTAATGAAAGATCCATTCTTTGTCATTTTCGTGTTATATGTTTTCTCATAATATTTTAGCTTCATTTTTGGTATAGTAATAACATCGCAAGTAGAGTTAAGAGCGGCACATGAAATCTGAGGTCACTACAATATGAGATCATAGCCAATGATGATTAGAGTAGCTGGCTCTATTAGCCACTATCAACATTGGTGGCAACATCTATGGTCCATTATCAAAAATAGTGATCACAAGATGAGGGTTCTGCTCTCTAAATATTGGCCTGGTGATGATCAATTCCAAGGGTAGAATTGATGTTCAAGGGTTGCTTGTGTCTTGGCACATAGTTTTATGATGAAATTGGCTTCAATCCATTGTAATTTAGTACTTGAACAACAAGGTTGATCTTCAAGCTAGGGTAGTCTCCATTGGTGGAAAAATATGTGTCATTGTGCAATTCGGTAGGGCTTCACTACGCCTCAGAGGGATGTTGATTCACTCTTCAATACGATAGAGCTCCGCTATGGCATTATCACATGAATTTCTCTAAGGTTTGCTATAAAATTTGGGGCCTTAAATAGGCACCCAATATCCTTGCTCTAGCTTCACAGGGAAGCCAAGAACAAGAAATGGTTATGCTTAGGTAGTTGTAAGGATGCTTCCAGAAGCTTTGATCTCCTAACCATCCAAGAATTAGTTATGCTCAATAGATTTCACTTGGCTTTGGTAGCCCGAGTTGGTTACAGGGTTAGTCACTATCGATAGGTATGGCTATGGGCAAGTTGCCCATAGCCGCTATCGACAAATGCAACTAGCCCATAGCCACTCTGATCATTAGTAAATGTAGAGGCAACCATTGATTTCATTAGTGGCTATGGTTGACTAGGACTAGACTACCCTATTTGAGTGGTTAGAACCACTGTTGGATCTTGGAAAGGTCCAAGATCAATCATATGGCCTAAAGAGGTGTCCATATGAGTAGCCTCCTAAACATGACATGTTTTAGGTGTCTACAAATACCCCTTTTTGAGATGCATTGTGGGAAAACACAACACTGAGAAAAAATAGATAACCTAAAGCCATATTATAGGTTGATTGATGTTCATTGATCTGGTCAATGTTAGATGCCCCAATCATGGAAAGGGCGTGCATCTCTGAATCATTGCTTCCAATGGCATGGAAGGCTTAAATTGTGATTAAAAATTTGGATGTGATCTAAAAGTGATTGGTTTGGATTGTTAAAATGATAATGACCATTGTATCATATTGACAAAGATTTAAATCAACATATTTACTTTTTCCCCTACAAAAGGGGAAGCTTATGATAGTTGTTAGCAATGATTCGTAAGACGAATGCAATTCACATGATTAAGTATTCAATTGTTGATTTTGATTATGAATTCTTTGATTATGACTACCCCCTCAAGTGACGAGTCGATGAGGAAAATGGCAAGTGATGAAAGCGATGAGTCGCTTGACCAAGATGACTGATTTGGATAGTTCAAGATGATTAAAGTTGTTGTAAGGTAGGTCCTATTACAGCTGTGATTTCAACCATTAATAGTAATTGTACATCTCTATCCCATGGAGCAGTCCAACCGTAATGGCCTTCTTAGGGAATCAAGATGATAGCAATTCAATTTAAGCATGTGATGAATCACTATGTTCGATGATTTGATAAAATTTCATAGAAGAAATAAAATGAATGCCTCGTTCCCATGGAGCAGTCTAATTGCAATGGCCTTCTTGGGGATTGAAGTGAAGACATTTCAATTTGATAATGAATAATTTGGTTCAAATGGCCTTATGGTAATTTACTCATCTTGTCGGATTGCATGGAGCACAAGTCACTACAACCACCAAGTGTATAGGGTAAATAACTAGATACGAGGCACATTTGAAATTTTGTGTTTATTTGATTTTTTTGTTAATTTTGTGATTTTTGATGATTATGGACTGGTAGATATGCATTAATGTCCAATATGAAACTCCTTATGGTGAGCAATTAGGTGCATTTATTACTGTTTCTTAGCCACTATGAGGTACGATAGCCATGGTTTGCAAATCCCATAGCCGCTATCAAAGTCAGTAGGTGGGGTTGACCTGATCCGCGACCACTATCAAAGTGAGCGGCTACCAAAATTGTAAAATATAAATATGAATTTTGGCAATTTTTAGTTCATTATTTCTAGCTGGCAGTGGAGAAAGTGAGAGCTCTAAGGGAGAGAAGCTAAAAATTGATATGAAACGCTATCAAAACTACCTGAAACCACCATGGTGGATCAGCCAGAAGCCTCTACAAGTGGCAGAGCTAGAGCTCCTAAGGTAGATACACCATCTCCTACTCTAGTGAATTAACCATTTAAAATGAACCTCATTAAGTAATGGGTTAACTGAACTTCACTAAACTATAAGAAATGAACCTCACCCCTTAGTTTAGGTTTAGCTTAGGTTAGCTTAGGTGGGTGGGTTTTTAATTTTGGGTATTTTTGGGGTGGGAGATGACCTCGCATGGGGTCAATCCCATAGCCACTATCGATGAGGGTGGCTCCCAATTTGGAAATTGGGAGTTACTATCATTGTGGGTGGTTAGGTTCAAACCCCAATGGTAAAAAATTTGACCATTGGTGGTAGCCATTGATGATGTCGATGATGGTCATGGTGGCTACCATTGACGTGAGTGGCTGAGAACCTTAGGAATTTTTTATTTTTGTTTGATTTTTTATTTTTTGGGTTAAGTGAATGAGTGCATTGATTTGCCCTTCTCCTGGATGTTAGACTCTGATAGTATGGGGTCAAGAGCCCAATTTGCTTTTGGAGCTCCAAAATCTATTAGATGATGTTGAATCAGAGTGGTTTGGGGTGATTGTCCTCATTTATTTTGTTAGATTGTCGACTATGATGTCGAACTAGTCTTTCCTGATAGCCCTAGTCCATCGATGGGATAGTAGGACAAACACTTTCTATATACCCACTGGATAGATGATGGTGACATTGGAGGATGTCTATCATATTTTTAGGATTCCCATCGATGGATGGGCTATTGTTTCTTCTCCCACTATAACTAGGGATACAATCTTTGCTCAAGTTTTTTGAGATAGAGCAGATGAGGTACTAGGGGATATTGAGCATGGTGGGGTGCTTATTGAGTATTGGTTTAGGGTGGATGTCTTCTCTCGATGCTAGGTGGTATTGATGCACATTATCTATAATGTGCTACTACTAGACACATCAGGAGTGAGGTTCCCTTGGAACCTCCTAGACATGGTGCAGGACCTATTAGAGTGCACCTCATGATAGCCTCTAATTATGGTATGGGGGAGTGCACTTCTAGTATAGCTCTATGATGAGCTATATCAGATTACATGATGGGGGTGAGTAGGAGTGGGATGCAACCTACTTCTATAGATCTGGGGGTGGGAGCATATCCATATAGATCGACCTAGTGGATTGCCCTTGGGGATAGTGATCGTAGTAGTAGATGATCAGTGCTATGCTATGAGATGGCCATGGTTGGTGGAGACTATCTAAAGTTGACCACATGTAGGGGATGTAGACCACTACATTGGGTCACTGATAGGATTATAGGCCAGTCAGATTATATGGAGACCTTACCTAGACTATCTTGATTGGGAGGAGGTAGGGAGGTACTTGGTTCACGTTAGGCATGATATATGGCTCATAGGGTATCATGGGAGGGTGAGGGAGTACTTTCATTACTCTTGGGTCACTAGGTAGTTTGGGATTGCATAGGATGTGCTAGAGGAGCTAGTCCTCTATCACCACTGATAGGAAAAAACATAGCTTTTAACATGATAGGTTACAACATTATTTGAGGAGGTAGATCCTGTGATAGATGATATAGGTGTAGAGGATCCTGGGACCATTGTAGAGTATGACACTTGGTGGACTACTTAGTTATGGTAGGGTGGTGGTAGCCTAGGTAGAGCTAGAGATGAGGTGATAGCTAAGGGAGGTGATGGTGATGGGTGATGAGTGCATCATAGGGTGGAGGAGGAGTGGGGATAGGTTGTAGGGTAGATGGATGATCCTCATGATGAGGATGAGGGTGAGGAGGATGCTCTAGATGATGAGGTATCCTAGCTATAAGCTTAGGTACATAGTCTACAAGCACAACTTTAGGTGACTCAGGTAGGTTATGGAGCGAGATACATCTCTCACTATTGTGTAGAGTTAGTTGAGTGTAGGGTAGTGATAGTGGTGGGGGTTTGTAGAGGAGAGGACCACTCTGTAGGCTCAGGTAGATTCTACCATATCTTAGATTAATAGATAGAGGATCCTATGGATAGTACTAGGGATGCCCTATAGATGCTAGTTAGAGGGATGCTTTTAGGATACAGCTAGGGTTGCTCCTATTGCTTAAGTTATATCATCTACTCCAGTTACTCAGGGGTCGGTAGGCTTAGGTGGGGATGCAGAGATTAGATGATTATAGGGTCTCTTAGTAGATGATGTGAGGTGATATGCATTATATGCAGCACATATAGCTCTTCTAGAGGTTGAGGTTAGGATACATGGTGGCATTGTACCATCTAGGTCCATAGTAGGGGGCTCTTAGCGGAGTAGGCGGAGTGAGTCTGGGTAGTCATCAGTGCGGCCCAATCATAGGTTAGGTGCACGATCTGAGAGATTGGTAGGTACTAGCTCTAGATAGCCTCATAGATATGGAGCTGAGGGTGGAGGTGACTTAGGGGTGCAGGCCCTATTTGATATGTCATGATGTCTTATATCATTTTTTAGTGTAAGGTCTGAGGACCTACACATTTGTAGCCTATGGGTATTTTTGTACCTCTATGTACTTTGATATATATATATATATATGATACTCTATTATGGTCTCATTATGTGTATTATGTCTTTGCTTTTATGTTTATGTGATGCATTTATGGATGCAATGCTTATATGATTATTTGATTATGCTATATGTATGTGATGTACTAATGACATGCACTAGCTAGATGATAGATGTATGATTAGATGCTATGATCTAGATATGTAGATGCACTATTATGTATGCTTATATGGATGCAATGGTGAATGTTAAATGCATGTTTAATTTGTTTCAATTGTTTATGCATTTAATCTATGTTATATGATATGGTAGATGCTATGTATGTAATGCATTAATTACATGAGGATGATCTAATGCAAATGAACTTGTATGCTTTAATCACTTAAAACATAAGGAATGAATCTAATATGTGTTACAAACTAATGGAAGACACCACAAAATGTATGAAAATCATGAATGAAAATGGTAACTCTTATCATAAGAATTAATCATTTAAGCATCCATATGTGAGATGAGATGATGTGAGATGTATGGGCTTTTCCTATAAGCTTCTGAAAATTAAAATATATGCACAAAATAGTCAGTGGCCATCTAAATATCATTGTTGATATCCATCCTAGTATCTATCCTATTTCATGAACACCCCTTAATAAACAAAATTTCATAAGGAAAATTGTGTATGATTGATGAGATGATTTGTTGCTATAGGGGAATTTTTGAGGTTTTCCATGAGACTCAAACACCCTAGTTGATTAATCAAAAGTTGTATAATGACTACACAAGACTTTTGAAAGATAAAAGCTTTGTTAAGAAGACCAAGATATTCATTATCCCTATGTGTGCAAATGAATATATTAGATGAAGCATAAGACTACCTCATTGCTAGGTGGGATTCATTCAACCCATTGTTGTAATGAGGATCACCATATGTTCATCATGATCCTAGGTTTGGATGTAGTTGGATTAGACTACTAGGTAATACAAGCCACCTAAAGCTAGCTCATCTATAAATTGCTTAGAAGATACCCCATTGCTAGGTGGGTTTCATTCAACCCATTGTTGTAATGAGGATCACTCCATGGTTTTCGAATATTGACTATTCTAGGGATTCAAGCTCTTCACCCCCTTCTTTTATTTTCATTTATTGGGATACTTGCTCATGCTTAGTGATGAAAATCACTATTTATTTTACATTTTGTTTTCTTTTGGAGCAAGGGATTTTCTTAGTGATGAAAATCATTGTTTATTTTTCTTTGCTTTGTTTTGGGAATTTGCTTATTTTGTATGAAAGCAAGGGATTTCTTTGGGTAGGGGGAGCTTGTCCTTTTGCCAATAATCAACATTCTAGACCATGCACATGATAGGATGAGCAAGGAAAACCTTTCGCTTAAGGTGACTAGGACCACTTTGTAATGTCATCCTTCCTTGTTCAAACTAGGATTGTTAATGTTTAAAATTGTGATAGGATTTTGATATATGCAAGGTACTATCAAAACTAGACCTCATATTCTGAAAGTGAAGATAACTTTCTATAAAATCTGAAAATATCACTAGGTATGGTTGAATGATTGAAAAACCCTAGTATATTCCTTATAGAAATTGAATGGGTTGTGTTGAAAAACACAATTACTCATAGGGGATGATGAATGATGATGATTTATGGATGCATGATTGGCATACAAACATGGTGTCATTTGTAAGATTGTAAACACAACCTATCCTAATGTGAATGCAATGGATGAAAATACCTAATGCAATGCAATTAAATGAATGCATATGCAAAATGTAAAATGCAAATATTTTTGTGTTTTTGATGTTTTGAATTGTTTTTGAATTTTATTATTTTATAATTGTTTTTGGATTTTGATGTTTTATGATTTTTTTGATTTTTGATTTTATTGGGGAGAAGGTACGCTACCTTAGGTACCCCTAGTGTGTGTGCCACTCAATGAAAGTGAGGAAGGTGTGATACCTTTAGAGGTCTCACTTTGCTTCATTGATCATGATGTGGATGGTGGGGAAGGTGTGCTACCTTGAGGACCCCCATTGTGCATGTCATTCACTACAATATAATCAGCTTACTTAGGAAGAGTGATAGAAATCAACTCTCCCTATTGGGGTATAGACCTTTGTGAAGTGCTAGTGTTCTTATGGGGTAAAATAAGTGAACCATCTATGCGGAGCTCATTCCGTTCTACCATTTCTTCGACCACTTTCTTGAATGAATAGCAGTCATGGATGTCATGCCCATGTATATGATGATAGATACAAAAGAGGCTTTCATCCTGTGACCTAGGTTTAGGTGTTCTAGGTTTGACCTCTGGTAATATGATTGCATTCACCTCGTATAACTTTTGAAATAGGGCCATAGTAGTCATTAAAAATGTGACTACTCGATGAGGTGGCTTGTTAGGCTTACGAGGATGTGGCTGACCTTGGGGTCACAAATGGGATGATGTGGCCTACATTGTGGTAGGCTGAGGTACTATGGGTGAACCATCTATGGGCAAAGCCTTACTATCAATAAGGTCTTGAACCATATTTTTGAATCCATAATAATTGTGAATGTTATGGCCCTTTATTTGATGATAAAGGTAAAAGTGATCCTCCCTATAACCTTTAGGTTTAGCTCTATCTGGGTCTAAAGGGTTTATGTCAGGTAAGGTGATGACCTTAGCTTCTTGCAACTTCTAAAAAATGATTGACATAGACTCGTTTAATGGAGTCCAAATATGTTGTTGGTGTTTTGAGCATGTAGCATGCACTAGCTTAGTTTGATGAAAGGGTTGAGCCATTGGTATCTCAATTGTTTGCTTAGGGGGATCTTCTTGCTTTTTTGGTGCAAGGGATGGATTACTAACTATGCTTATTTTTCGGTTAACAAACCAAAGTTGATTCCTTTCAAGCATGTTGTGTATTATGGCTTTGAAACCACAACATGACTGAATGTCATGGCCATTTTATCTATGATATAAATAATATTCCTCCTCCTCATATCCATGGGGTTTTGAATGATTTGGATCTAAAGGGTGAACCTCAGGCAAGGTGATGGCATTTGCAGCACATAATCGATTGAAAATCGATATCATAGGTTCGGGTAATGGTGGATATTTGCGAGGTTGTTGGTATGACCGACTTGGTGCTTGCTCTTGCTGAGGCTTTTCCTATGGTTGCATAAGAGGTGGTTCGACCTTGGATGTGGGTTGCTTTTGTAGTTCTAGACTCTCAAGCTGGTACATGATAAATTGCAATGCCTCATTTTGTTGCTCCATCTGTACCTCTATATTATCTAGGTGATCTTGCATGTGTTGCAAGACTGATAAGGCTCTCATGTGTATCACTAGTGATGGGTTTGTATCACTATCATCAATTGAAGGAGGTGAAAGAGTGGGTGCCAAAGAACCCTTAGGTAAATGCAAATCACCAGTCTCCTTCATTTGAGATGATGTGGATGCTTCTTGATGATCCACTTTAAAGGATGTATCCACATGCTCTGTTTTATGACTCAATTCATATTTTTGTTTCACTTTATAGTGTTGAACTGTGCCATCTTGAGTACCCCTAGTTTGATGTGGGGGAGATACCCATTCTTGCTCTTTTGAAGGTGCTATGAGAAATGAGTTAGGTGTAACTAATTTCAAATGTGGTAGCACTTCTGATGTGGCAACACTTTTTGATGGTACTACCCATTGTTCTGATTGCTTTAGAGAAACTTGGTTCTCTATTTTGATATTGACCATTCCCACAAACTCGTGAGAAGGTGTTTTGGATTTTAGACAAGTTGTGGATGGATCATCAACTTGTCAAGGTGATTCTATCTCAGTTATGTCAACTGAGGTTTTCTCTTCCTCATCAGGTAAGGTGATACTATGAATTTTGTTGATGGGAGTAGGTAGCGATGGCTTGATGCAAGCTCTATTCGAATGTTTCCTTATTTCATCTGAATGAATGTTCTGAGACTCGCATGTTGTAGGAGGCTCATGTGGTTCATCAATATTTTTATAATACTTAAAAGGATCAGGATCATTGTGAACCACGTACACTTACCCTTGGTGCATGAATTTAAGGTGTTGATGGACAATGGATGGCACACATTCCATGTCCCTCATCCAAGGTCTACCTAATAATATGTTGTACTACCTCTCACCTTCTAATATGTGACACAATGTAGGTATGGTCTTTATCCCAACCTGGATAGGTAGGATTATTGTGTCGACTGTAGGGGAAGTGGCATCATTAAAGGCTCTTAATGTGAATGTTGAGTCTTTAATGTGTGAAGGTGGTAGATTCAGATGTTTCAAAGCCATAATAGTGATGATGTTGATGGATGAACCAATGTCAATCAAGACTCACTTGTATGGAATATGATTGATGCTTGCTATGATATGTAGAGGTGGATCAGGTTCATCTCTAGGGATTTGCTTAATCTCTTACTTGTGAAAGGTAATCATAGGATCCTTATATGATTGAATTGAATTCAATGTTTGTAAGGATTGTGACACATGATCAACTTTATTTAGAATTTTTGATGATATGGACTGATCAAGGTATTTCTTGTACTTCATTGTGATGTTTATCATACCTATAAAACCCTCATTGGGTGGGGCTATGTCTACCTCATTCACGTGCTCAACTTGCTCATTTTGGACCTCATGCTTGGGTAGAGGGCCTTTGAATATGTTAGTGTTTTGATTATCGATAGCCAAGGGGCTATCTATTTGCAAGTCATTTTTATCTAACATATTATGCACCACATTTTTGAATGTGATGCAATCCTGGATATCATGGTCATTTTGTCGATGATATACATAGTATAAATCTTCCCTATACCCCTTAGGTTTGGGGTGATTAGGATCTAGGGTGCATATCTCAGGTAAATATTAGAGCCTTAGCCTCGCATAGGTGGTTGAAAAGAGATGCCAAAGGTTCAAGTAATGGCATGTAGTTGCAAGGTGTTTGTCACTATTGTTTTTGTGCTCGATTTTCATTGCATTGTTTGTAGTGCATTAGGGGAGGTTGAGCTTGATAATTCTATGGTTGTTGGCTTCTCTTCTCTTTAGGAATATTTAACATGACTTGATTGATAGGTGTAGGTTTGGCTTGATATGGTTGATTTCATGTGTTCTTGTTATTCCATTCTTTTTTTGTATGGAGCTTTAGATATCCTTCTTGGATTTTTATGTCTTCAATCACTTTGGCTTGCACCAAAGCCTCCTCGAATATTGTGTACTATTGCAGTTGAAGCAGCAATGATATATGTTTAGCATAAATTTTGGTAAACATTCGAGTGAGTTCAATTGTGGAATGGCGAATGGAATTTTTACCATGAGTTTCCACCATCTATTCCCATAATCCATCACTGGCTCATCATCATATTATCATAAATTAGCCAAGTCGGATAGATTTATTTTCTTCTTGATGCCAAATGAGAAGCGTTCAAGAAAAGCATTCACTAGCTACTCAAAGCTAGTGATGTTGTGCCTTGGTAATTGATTATACCATTCAAGGGCTGCACCTGAAAGGGTAATCATGAATATTCTTAATAACAAGGCATCATTATTTTGCAATTGGAAGCACAGGTTCATAAAGCTTGTTATGTGCTCCTGTGCATCTTCATCACCCTTAAACTTATCCAATTTAGGCATTTCAAAATATTTAGGATAAGCTAGACTTGAGATCGAAGGACAAAGAGGTTGGTTGTGGATCTTGCTTAAAGTAGGCTTTTGATAAGTCGTATCTTGTTTCTTGAGAGATTTGATTCTCTTGGTAAGCACTTTGTAAGCCTAAGAAGAGATGATCTCTTCCTCTCAAAGGGATCTTTGAGGAGTAGGAGGTGGTAGGTTCCTTTGGGATTGAGGTGGTCGATTGTATTCATCGACCACATCTATAGATGATGGTTCAGGATATTGTTGTTCCTGATCATCTCACTCTGATTCTTCATATTGATCATGCTCAGGCTGATTTGGTGCTTGGTATTGCTATTTCCTAGAAGCATGTTGTGATGTATGGTGAGTATTATTGTCTACTTTTCTAGTATGTAGCTCAGGGTGAGATATAGCATATCTCTCATTATGTTGCTACCTGTACTCACTATGTGGAGGTAATTCTACTCGAGCTAATCTATTTGATCACTCTTCCCACTCCTTTTGATCAAGGATGCATTGTTCTCTTAGGTGATGTTCGTACAAACATTGGTGAAGCAACCTTTGTTGTTCTACATCTTCTTTCTACTCTAAATGCTCACGCTCCATATGTAAGTCCTCCAATTGATCTTGGAGTATTTATTCTCTCTGAAGTGTGTGAGACCTATGTAATCGATTTGATCAGTCTACCATATAAGGTCTTTGGCTTTGCAACTCTATGCGAGGGGTTTTATTTACCTCAAATTGTGCAACAAGGTTGGAAACCCTCTTCCCTCGATTAATCGAGGTTGTATTGACATTAAGCTCTACCCTATGTTATGATCCATCATGTGAGGATGGTGCATGGTTGGATCATGTGTGCGCTTGGAGCACTCACCATGGGTAAATGTAGGATGCAACTAGGTTTTAGTTCCCTCTTCCATGATGTATTCCTTAGTGGACCCAATGGATCCTCAAGGAGTATGATCATGATATATGCTCATGCTCAAATATTCCTATGTTTTGATCTTCCAGCACCTTGATCTAAGAAATCAAGGTGATGGGTTTTCCATGGTTGGTCAAGAGGTATACCTCTTTCATCGATACTATGGTATGATAAATGACACCCTCCATGCTCAGAAGGATTTGGCATTATGATGGGTATGCGAATGGTCACAATCCCTCTACCTCACCCCTTATTGGGTGGATTTGGCCTCTCGATGTGATGAGATGAAGTAGGCCTAGAAATATTCTCATTTGGATCATGAGAAGATCTAGTGTTAGTTCTCCTAGGTGGGGTTTCTTGGTGAGATCCATCGTGAGTGGTGTTGTCTCCTCTGAGACTACCTGAATGTCTTTCAGGTATGTTATGGGTAGGTGTATTGCCTCTAGGGTGGTCTGGGCCCTCTGGTGCATTGGGTGCCACCTCAGTCGTGGACTGAGTGTGGCCCCATGTGGTGACCATAACCTTATGAATTATCTCTTGTGTAAATTTTAAGAAATAGACAAAGTATACAAAGTGATTATCTCTTTTAAATTTTCTTTGTGTTTCCTAAAACTCATCTTGTGTGTTATGGTTTGTTGGAAATCAGATCTTTCTCTTATCGTGTTTGCAAATTGTTGATGATACTCTTGATTGTTTAAGGTTTTCACCTGTATACTCATAGTGACAAACTCGGTAATGACGTCCAGGTTGTCATACCCACCAAGATATGGAGATGAAACCCATATCCGATCAGGGAGCATAGGTCCTACCGATCCTCACCCAACACACCATGGTCAGTGATACACCCTTTGAAGAGGAGTGCATGCTATTTTCCATGGATAGGATAGTTCTTGGATCAGCCTTGGCCATGAATGGGTACAAAAAACTCAATATACAAGCCAACCAAGTGGTAATGACATCCACCATTGGTCTTGATCAGTTGGTTGGATGTGAGAGCCCAATGCAACTGATGTTTACACTTGAAATATGGTGTGTGATTTGTTCATTTTATTTCAAGCATAAAGTAAAATGCATCAAACAACATACTATGATATTTCAACTACATGCAAATAAAAGTATGTTTTATATTTAAAAATGTAGTATGAAAAGATGTTTTAGGTTCAAAAATATGTAGATGCAGCTAAAATGATACAACCTTTGAGCAGGCTTCAGATCAAGTAGACCTACAAATAGTTTAAATAGTAGCCACCTTTGTGAATAGCGGTGCACAGTCATAGCCGCTATACATAGGAGCAGCTAAGATTCATAGCTGTTGGCTTCTAGGGTGGCTAACAGTCATAATCATTGTTCCTAGTAGTAGCTAACAAGAAACATAGAAAACCTAAAAATTTTCCTTCTAAATTTATCTATGTGATCTGATTAATCCCTAAATTACTACATATAAGAAATAGAGACACACAAGAAATAGAAAATAGGGAGAGAATCACTTATAGGTGAATCCTCATCTGATGAAGAATGTTGTAGATTTGATTTTCTCTATCTTTTTCGTAGCCACTAATGATCAGGGTGGCTATGGTGCTAGCTACTATCGCTCAGAGTGGTTATGACTATTAGCTACTGTCGCTCAGAGTAGTTGTACCTATAATGAGAAAAATAAAAAAACATAGTTAGCAACTAAAAAATGGGCTAGGCCCATCATGATCACCACTTGTAAAGCAACAAAACATGTACATCTAGACTATTGCAAACTTGTAAACAAATTGAAAGTGTAACTCATGTAACCATTTGAAAAGATGAAATGACAAAATAGAGTGCTCTCTTTTATTAATTGAATAATATTTGGTTACAAATAGGTCCCTCTTAGGGATACTCAATTTGATACAAATTTACATAGTATGTGGCCCAAAATGGGGAAAGATGCACTTCAATAGTCCTTGCTTCTCCACTAAATTTGATTATGGAGGGATTACTAAGCCACCTCCATTTCTTGATGTCAAGATGATGGATCTTGTGATCTTTGTCCTTGAAATGCCCTGTAATCTACACACAAAGAACTACAAGATAGATTAGTAGCATATGAGGCCTCTCGAAATGAGGCTTAACTCTTGAAAAGTGTAAATCATAAGAACATGCATAAAAATTGATAAAGATACATGCAATACTAAAAATAATGCTTAAATATTGAAATAAATACCTCTATTCTAGATTAGAAAACAAATGGAAATGTTGAAAATGTAAAATCTACGTCTAAAACCTAGGAAATGATATCTTAGACCATAGCCACTGATGATCATAGTAGTCATCTCTATTAGTCACTATCAACGTCGATGGCAGTGCCTATGGGCCACTATTGAAAATAGTAATTGCGAGATGAGGGTTCTGCTCTCTAAATCTTGGCCTAGTGATGATCAATTCTAATGGTGAATTGATGTTCAAGGGTTGCTTGTGTCTTGGAACATAGTTTTATGGTGAAATTGGCTTCAATCTATTGTAATTTAGCACTTGAATAGTAAGGTTGATCTTCAAGCTAGGGTAGTCTCCATTGGTGGAAAAATAGGTGTCATTGTGCAATTTGGTAGGGCTTCGCTATGCCTTAGAGGGATGTTGATTCTCTCTTCAATCTAGTAGAGCTTTGCTATGGCATTAGCACATGAATTTTTCTAGGGTTTGCTTATAAATTTGGGGCCTTAAATAGACACCCAATTTCCTTGCTCTAGCTTCATAGGGAAGCCAAGAACAAGAAATGGTTAGGCTTAGGTAGTTGTAGGGATGCTTCCAGAAGCTTTGATCTCCTAACTGCTCAAAAAATTATTATACTCAATGGATTTCACTCGACTTTGGTATCCCAAGTTGGTTACAGGTTTAACTGCTATCTATAAGCATGACTATGGGTAATTTTACCATAGATGCTATCAACAAGCGCAAACATAGCTACTTTTATCATCAATAACTATGGAGGTAGCCATTTGATTTCATCAGTGACTATGGTTGACTAGGACTAGACTGCCCTAATTGAGTGGTTAGAACCATTGTTGGGTCTTGGAAAGGTCCAAGATCAGTCATATGGCCTACAAAGGTGTCCATATGAGTAGCCTCCTAAACATGATGTGTTTTAGGTGTCTACTCTATGCTTTTTATTGTAGCATTTTATCTTTGGTAGGAGATTCAGGTTCACCAAGGGATGTATAAAGTCACTAATCTAATTCAATGTGTAAAATTTGATAAACACTTAGGTTATATTCTAACTTAGGAACTAATGCATGAGGATGTTTATGCAATGCAATATGAAGACAATCATACAAGAAGACAATTCTATCTTATACATAAATTTAACCCTTTTATGGGTGTTATCTATGATATGAAAATGAACTTTTCTTTTTATTTTTCCTGTAAAGGCAAGGATGCAAGAAGGATGCATATTACAATTTTTCCTAGATACAACTACTATATACCATTTTGGTTTGAATGCCTAAAAAATAAAATAGACAACTACATGAGAGTTCCTTTTATTTTTTATTTTTAGTATTTCTTCTTATATAGATACTAAAAGAAAATCAACAAATAGAAACAAACAAAAAATCCGTGCTATAATCTAAAAACTGGGTGACCAAGGGTACCTACCTATTTTGGTTTTTGAATTGAATATGTTTTCTTGACATGAATCTACTTTCTATGTGAATATGCTACTTAGAAATCTTATAGTTAGTAGATTTATAAATACCTATAAAATAGAAAAAGGAGACTATAATTCAAGGGCCTACCAAAAAGTAGGAAGATCGTTTATTCCTTATTGGTATAGTCAAGCCCTATGTTTATACAAAAATCGAGGTCACCTTGACTTGGATGTGGATGCTAAGTATTTTATGGTGAATACACCAGCTGGAAGTGTTCTAGATAGTAGACTTATTATTATGATAGGACTAAATTGATAAAAAATAGATCAAAAGATATAGATTACTTAAAATATCAAAACGATGTACAAGGATGAGTTTTTATTAGAGTGGATGATGGGATGACTAGGAATATAAGGCATATTAAATTTATGGTGAATACATAATTTTTAATAGTTACAACTAGTGTATTTTCTCTTAGGAATGGAAATAGACAATGAATGTTATTCTAGTGAAATGAGGGTGCAACCACACTATGCAAGTATGCCACCTAAAACTAATCTAGTTGGTGGATTTGGTCAATCCATTAGTGGGATGATAAACCCAACCATGGAATAGTTATAGATATCTTATGTTGGTGTAGTAGGGATTTTGGTAGGTGTTTCCCTCTTGCAAAATATTCCTACAATGCCTATGGGATGAAATAGGAGACATTTTGACAAATAAATGATGGTTAAATATGAAAATAGATGATATAATAATGTATGCTATGAATGTGGATCATAAGAAAAACATTAATAGTAATTGATAAATTATAACATCACAAAATAATATCACCAATGTTGATCATGAGGTGCTTCCTTTCCCTCCTTTGAAGACAAATCGTTGATGACTCCATAAGAAAATTTTGGCAGCACTTCGTTATGCTTCACTTTAGTTTCAATTTTGGTAGAGATTTGTTACTAAGAATGTTCATCCTAGGGGGAAAATATATAGAAATTGGCCCTCCTAGGGTTTGGGGAAAGTAGGGAAAGGGGAAGGAAATCCATTATCTTCCTTCCCTATTTGTTGATCACTTATGCCTATAGAAAGGAAGTCAAGTGATATTTGTGCCCTAGTAGGCCACTACAGACACAATTTTTTACTTTTATTTTTTAGGTGTGAATACACCACCTAAATGAATACACCAATGAGAGTATTCACAATTAGGCATATTTGCACATCTAACCATTAGAGTTCAAATTTGATAAATGGTAGAGGAATTTGAATTATGTTTTAATACATTGGTCTAAAAGCATATTCAATCCTTGGAGAATTCACTCTATGGAGGTGGATTTACCATTGTTGGATTTTGTTTTCAATTCATAGGGTTGAATTAATTGTTATGGTTAAGTTGATCCTTTGTCAATTTTTTTTGAATATTTATGTAAAATAAAAAATCTAATTTTAGGTATCTATATATATATATATATATATATATATGTATGTATGTATATATATTTGCTACATACACTATGTATAGAGGAAAATACCTAGTGATAAATCATCCCATGTTTGTTAGCTCAAATGCTTCATTGAGATTTGGTCTTCATGTCTTGAATTCCCACTACTCTAGGTAGTCATTAGGAATGTATGGGTGTATCTAGTCGATGAACTAGTCAAAGTCTGACAAATATTATTCTACTAGGTAGGTTTACTCCTTCCCACTCCTTTTGGAAAGGATTTTCTCAGTGTGGTACATGAGCAGGGGTTTTGATGGGAATTTTAACTTGGTCCCTATCTGGTTTGGAGTAGCATGTGGGTCCAGTAGAATGATAGGTATCCTCTAATATTAGAGGTGAAGTATCTTGAGAGGTATATTCCAAGTAAGGCTGAGATATCAATCATCACTATGTATTGATGAACCATCAAGTCAAGGTATGGTAGGAGTTCCAAAGGAAGGTAAATACTAGCATTGGAGTTCCATATAACTACACCAACATACTATTGGCATGTTATAATGGTAGGACAAGTGCTTTTGCCACCTTTATTGGAATTACCAATATGTTGGACCCTGATTCAACTATGTAGTTGTGTATCAATTGATCTCCATAGATCAATGTTAGGTAGAATGACATAGGATTTCACTTGCTAATTTTTAGGTCTAATATATATATCATAATGGGTATTACTATCTTCTAAACTCTTTCTACTTCTTTAGGGTATGTCTAATTTGTTCATTTATTTTGGAATAGAGAGGACCTTCGAAAGATGCATGGCTACAATATACTTCCTTAGATTCTCTACCACATAGAAGGTTCTAACATAAGGGTTTCTTGGAATGGTTGATATTTTTGAAGGACTAGTTCTTTCTACCATTTGAGGTGGTCTTGATGAAGTTACAACAGGCTACTTTGGTAGTTCAAGAGAAACTCTTATCACTGTCAAGGTTGCTCGACCCTAATTCACTAGTGTATCTAATGCTAGAGAGGTCCTCCAATTATCTTCATAACTCCTCTAAGGCCTAGAATTAATTGAGCTAGGTGTTCCCTAAATTTTTACTGGCCCTTATTTTGGCCTATGTATTATACTACAATTGGAATTATGGCATCCCACCTAAGGGGCCTACTTTGTTTAACACAATGTATACTTCCACTTCATCCTAGGTAGCAAGGGTCTACTCCAAGGTTGAGAAGTCATCAACCAATTGCATAGTTAGAGACTGAGTGATAGGTTTTTGAATCAACATCAAGACTTTTGAAATAGAAAGATGAGTGATATTATGGTTGCAAGAGGAAGCCTAAACAACCTGAGATTCTATTTTGATATAAAAATTGGAGGAATTAAAGTCAAGAGTGGGATAGTACTAGTCACTAGGGTCTTCAACATAATTATTCTGGGTGGTAATCAGGTTCCTAGATAAGCTGATAGGTACTTGGTGGACTAGGATTGACATGGGCACTATCTATTGAGTCAAGGCCTAGGGATGACTAGGATTCTTGTTGGTAAAAAATGAGGGTTAATGATATCTAGTTGGAGATGATAAAAAATCTAGGTTTCCCTATTGGAAAGAAGGCTTTGGATAACTTTGATAAGGAAACCTTTAGATGTTACAATACATGTTCAAGGCTGTGATGTTATTAGTGACGTTCCTCACAATTTTGAATATGTCATCCATTTTAACATCTAGAGGATATGAAGTTGAATTTTAATCTATGTATATACGAGGATGAATTAGATTGATGGTAGGTTGTATGGTAAAAGACTAATGATATAGGTATTGAATGGAAAAAAAAAATAGTGGACGAGGTCTAGGGGCTAGCCTTCCTATTTGGATTAGGAATTTCTTAGCTTTGATGGCTATCTCATAGGTCTTCAATAGTGAATTACCACCCTTAGACTTGACCATAATGGTAGTCTCATGATTAAAAGCCTTTAGATAGTAAATGAATACCATACCCAAAGGTGGTCAGATCTCATAGAAGATCCTATTCCAAGTATTTTGGAAACAAACATTGAAATCATCTATTGTATCTGTAGGTACCCTCTTGATAGGTGTGATTTTCTCTAGGAGGGATGTTCCATCTACCTTTTCTATAAATTCCTTTACCAATATCTTCATTAATTGGGCCTAGATTTTAATTGATCATGGAATGAGACTAAGGTACCATTCATGAGCTCTCCCTTGGAATGAAGCCATCAATAGTCTTAAGGCTATATATTTCTTTTCAATTAAATGCATTATGCATAACCTTACTAGGTGTTGTAAGCATTCTATTGGAGTGACAACAACTTCTCCCAAGAAGTAAGGTAAGAATTTGAGCATCAAGATAGAATTTAGGTCCCATGTGTTAGGTGGAACTAATGGAATTTAGAGATCTCTATCATTCCACATCAAAAAACATTTGGGAGGTTGAAGTATAATAATATCTATGTTGCACCATCAGTTCCCTCTTATTTATCTCTAGTTTAGAGGTGGTACCAGCTCTTGTTGATTAGCTCTAGAAAAGGCTCTAGTATTAGACCTTCTACTCATATAATTTTATGTCTTCCCTTTGAGAACAAAGTCACCAAGTGGAGATAATTTTATTCAATAATTTGATAAGATAGAGATCCCCATTCAAATATTGACCTTTATTTTGTTGGATGACTTCTTTAGATTCTATCTTTTTAATCTAAGCCATCAAGGAAAGTCATTAGGTGAATTGTCTAGGTACTTCTATTCAAGCATGAAGACTATGACCTTGATTGAAGTCATAGTTAGGGTTCAATATTTGTGAGGTAAATTATAAAATATCACTCCATCGAGCATGCCAAACAAATTATTGTCATATTAGAATGCACCTACCAAACTTGGGCTAGGGGGGCTGATAAGCAAAATGTGCTCGTGCCTCACATAGAGAAAAATAGTAGAAGCACCATGTATGGGGGATTACCTATAGGGAAACCTTAAATGTTTTTAATTGAGGTTCACTCCTAATTAGAATCTAATATTTGATGCACAATAGACCTCTACAAGTTAGAGTTAGAAAAATAACTGCAACTAAAGTAAAAATAGGAAAATAAATTCTTTTTAAAAAAAAATCCTAAGCTATGAGGATGATGTACTAAATAATTAGGATCTCCAAATTTTTATTGCAAAAAGTGATAATTAAACATGGAAAATTTCATCTACAACTAATGAACACAACCAAGAAAACACACTGCTAAGAATCAAGAAAATACAAGAGAATGATAGAGCAAAACTAGTCATGGATTCAATTAACATGCTTAATATGATTACAAGACAATGAGGCCTAAGGGGTTTTATGCTCCTTGGGTATGATAAAAGGTTTGGACTCCCCTCATTATAGTAGGAAATAAGGAAGAAATAAATATCCTACAAGGTCAATTACAAGCATGAGTAGACAACTCCCAATGCATTTTACAATACAATTAGGCCTATTATAAGACAAGAGAGGGGTTCATTCCCTATAAATTTATGTGCAAAAGGCCTACAAATATCTTCTATTCCTATAGTTGAGAATATTTCAACTTGTGTGATAGTACCTTTAGGATCTCTAGATCTAGGACTATAAATATTGAAAGATTTTGGGTCTTTAGATGATCAAGTGTGGTTGATTTAGATTTTTTTGCTATGTTGGGATGGCTTAACCATTATTCTTCTACCATATTTCTCCTATAATACATTACCTTACTGATGTGATAGACATTGCTTCTCTGATTGGTGTAGGTGGATAGGGTAGGCTTATGTGTATGGTGGATGGTGGCCATGGATTGATGCATGATTGGATTTGATAGGCTTGGTAATGAAAGTCAAGTTTTATGGCCAATGACATATCTCTTCTTTAATTATCCTTTGTCTACTTTCCTTGTCACGTATGTGGCAACCACATGTACTTTGATGAAATATAACCTTCTTAAACCAATGGTGAGCTTTCTTTGTTAAGCATTAGTTCTTTTCTTTCTTGAGCTCTTGACTGGTCACCACATGTCTGGATTTGATATCTATTAGATCATTTTATTTATTTATGCACTATCCTCTATCGAAAGGACTACATGGACCATTGAATTAAAAATAAATGGACCACGGGTCTTAAGGTCTTTTATGCTACTAGGTTTAGGTAGAAGATGAGTGACAACCATAGATGGAAGATCTAATATTCAGTGTGGCTTCTAAGATTTTACATCCTTCTTTAGAGATAATTTATTTCAACTAAAGGTGGGAAGCATCTTTTGATAGTATTTCCTTGGCCTGTCTTTCTTTTGTCTAGTCTTACTTGGAGTGAAGTTGGGCTATAGGGAAAATTTCCCTATAATAATTAGTTCATTAGAAAAATATCCTTTGGGCACCTATCCAAAGATAGTTATTTATATAAAATATCTTTTGGGATTTTTCTCAAAGGTAATAAATATATATATGTTTTAAATATCCTTTGATTTTATGCTTAAAGGTAGTTGATTTAAAAAATATCCTTTAAGTTCATGCTTAAAGGTAGTTACTTACACAAAAAGAAGAAGTTCTTTAAATTTATGCTTAATGGTAGTTATTTACAAAAAAAAATTAAGTTCATGCTTAAAGGTAGTCACTTACAAAAATTCCCTTTAACTTCACACTTAAAGGTTATCAATTACAAAATATTCTTTTGTGTACATTTACATATATCATGTGAAGAATTTTGTTTCTCAAGTCACTTAAGAGTTCATCCAATAATTAGGATAAGAGGTCATTGCTTAAGGGTGAATCAATCTCTCTAAGCATTAAAGTCCTTTAGATACATGGTGTCTAGGAAATCTATCATTTCTTAAGTGCTCATTCAATTATTAGGCTAAGAGGTCACCATTTAAGGATGAATCAATATATCAAAGCATGAATGTCCTTCAGGAATATGATGTCTAGGAAATATATCATCACTTAAACATTTATCCAAAAATTTGGTGTAAAAGCCACTACTTAAAGGTGAGACTTAATAAAAATAAAAATAAAAATTTAGAAAAATAAAAGCACACAACTTTTGGTAGAATCTAGTGTCTCATTTTTTATCCTTTCCCTTCAACTCTCTTCCTCTTCCCTCTTTCATCTATTTATCTCATCTTCCTTAAATCATGTTTAATTCAATAGTAGCCATCAATCATCAACCAAATTTCTAATCAATATTCATCTCAATCACCCCCCTTTTATTCAATCAAATCCAAATAATTTTTCTAATCATGATCAAATCACTTATTGATATTTCATCCCGTATTAATCACATTCTTATCATTGTACTTCTATGGATCATATCCAACTTAAGTTTTCTCAGTTCAACTTGGTTTCCCTCCAAAATATAAACATACACACTAAATATGAGTAGCATTTAATGTTTCCCAAAACATAATCTATAATATCACTTGAAAGTGAGAAAACTTTGTATTTCTCATCAAACTTAAAAACCAATACAAACTTGGGGTATCTATGCAATATTTTGACACATTCATTATGTAACAAATGCATCGAAATGGATAAAATGATAACACCCAATTTTATGCACTTCAATCTACCATGATCCTCATTGAGTAGCCTTCAGATCAACAAAATTGATTCCACCTACTTAATGTCTAAATTTACAAGTCTTTAAATAAATAATTCCATAAAAATAAAATTGAAAATATCTTTCCAATGAGTATATATAAGCCTATATTGTATAACAAATCATGCCTCTAATTGCTCCAAAAGCAAAAACATTGTCACCCCATGGAAGAACCATACTATAACACTTTTGCCAATAAAGAACTGATGAATCTTTCCTACCCAATTTTGATCCCTAACAATAAAAAAGTGATAATACATGCTTTATATCTTGTTTTTTTCTCAATTAAACCCTAAAAACAATAACCCTAAATGCTAAACCCTAAACCCTAAACCTTAAACTTTAAACCCTAAGGAGGCTTTCAAAAATGAAAAGAAAAAAAAGAGGAGCTCTAATGCCATTTTTTTTGTACATTAATACTTTAATGACTTTCCTTTATACTTTGATAACAACTCTTTCACCACCTAAGGATCTAGTAAGTGATTTTATTTTTAATTAGCAAGCAATTTTATAGCAATTTATAGTTGGCATCAAGTTATCATTAAGGCATAAAAATATTCTTTGAATAATATTTCATTGGAAAATTGACAACTTGTGGTATTGTGTTGTGTCTCTTCTCCCCTTTCCTTCATATATTTAGCATTTGTCCTTTGACATTCATTTTAATCTACATCTAATTAGCATTTATCCTTTGGATTTCATTTTAATCTACATCTATTTATCATTTGTCCTTTGGATTTAATTTTAGTCTGCATATATTTAGCATTTGTCCTTTGACTTTCATTTTAATTTGTATCTATTTAGCATTTTTTCTTTGGCTTTAATTTTAATATATATATCTATTCAACATTTTTCCTTTGATTTTTATCTTTCTTACATTTTAGATTTTGCATGCACTCATTTTAGGAATCCTTGACCTTTATGATTCACATTTTCTTGACCATCTATCTAAAAAACAAGGGGTTTGATTGTCACAAACAAGTAAACATATCATCCTCTATCAAGACCTAATAGATCCTTCTACATTGATTGCTCCTTCTCTATTTTAGTTTTGTAGGATTTTGATTTTCTACTTTAGCTATGAATTAGGTTTTTTGTTTTCTACTTTTGTTGTGAATCAAGATTTTGACCTCTTGGTTTTGTTGTGAATCAAGTTTTGTTGTTTTTGTTAGTTTTTACCTTAGGACCTTAAATTTATATGTTTTGTCTATTTTGAAAAATCTATTTCTATTTTTTAAAGTAATTTTACCAAAAACAATAGTGAATCCATTTCAGTCACAAATCATAAAGTGGGATAATTGAATTGTTCTTTTTTTTATAGATATTAAAAAAAAAATTGTATGTAGTTTATACTTTAAAGAAAATTATTTGTTGCATATTTTTTTAAACTTCCATGCTAAAAAAAATGAAATGTTTTTTTTTATTTGAATAAAAAAAACATCATCTATTATTCAAATTTTATTTAATGCATTTACTGTTTATGCATCATATATCAAGATAATATCGAATTAAAAGTTTTGAGCTAGATAGAAGTAGATCTTAGGAAGAAACTTGGTTTTCTTAGAATCATGAGAATTTGCAAAAAAAGAAAAAGAACATTAAACATTTTCTAGTCTTATCACTTTTTTTCCCCCTAATCTTAAAGTGTGAAGCTAAAATATGAAAGGTGCTAGGTTCCTCGTCATTGATCCCTTAGTGGTCAACCATTTTTTCCTTTCTTAAACATTCCTTGTAAAGAAAAATTCAAGAAATAATCATTAAAGTATATTCAAAGTTTGAAGCATGTTTTGGCATGAATTACAAGGCAATATCCATAACAGTGACTGAGAAATATTTCTTCTACCAAATGAAATTAGTGGATGGAAACAACTAGTAAAACACATAATAAGAAGTCAAGAATTGGATCAAATCAGTCATCGTTTCCTTTGGAGTGGTACTAAGGAGAAAAGAAAATGGGCCTTGGTGAAATGGGATACTTTATGTCTTGCTAAGAGTGAAGGGGGGTTAGGATTCTGGTCTTCTATTAATAAAAAAAAGCTTTAGTCGCTAAATTATATTGGAGGATGTTGCATAACCCCAATGCTCTTTGGGCCAATAATCTTCGTGCTAAATATGCTGAGAACAAAAGTCCTAAAGACCTTGTTTGCTATCAATTTCCTACCAAAGGTTCTCCCATTTTAGCAGTTCTTAAGATTGGTTAGGATTTGATAAAGAAAAAATTATTTTGGATCATTCATAATGGTCAACAAGTAAATTTTTGGATAGATTCTTGGGATGGTCACAAGCATTTGATAACTCAGTTTCCCGATTGGAGGCCTTGGATGGAGGAGCTTCACCGAGCGAATTGGATAAATGTGGCTAATTACTATCGATGCCATACTGATAATTCAAAGGTTGGTAGATATTGGATTCCTATTTAGGACTGGCCTATTCAAATCCCAGAAGGGCAAAGACAAGATATCCAAGGCATCCTTCATATGAAATCCCTCTCTTGGTCCCATGAAAAATATTGTTTTGGATGGAACAAAACTACTAAGGGTGAGTATTCAATTGCTCAAGGTTATTTGACCTTATGACATAATAATCCCAACCATTTTTTTGACATATTTTCTCGATTATGGGCTCAAAATCTCTGGCCTACGGTGAGGTTTTTTAATTGGATTTTATTGCATCGTAGGGTGCTTACTGGTGAGCAACTTATGAAGCATGGTTTTCATGGCCCTTTTAGATGTGAAATGTGTGAAGAGAATGTAGAAAATCTCAACCATATTTTTATTGAGTGTGCTTTAACCTCTGATATTTGGATGAGAATGGCCACTTTACTTGGCTTACAGTGGTCCAATTTTTTTACTTTTGAATAGCTTTGGAGGGATTGGCCCAATCAAGAGGGTGTTGATCATTTTATTAGGCAGTTAGTTTGGATGGGTTCTACCATTATTCTTTGGAATATTTGGAATGAAAGGAAAAGTCAAATTTTTAAAGGATATTCACTATATTTGGCAAAAGACCATAGCCAACTTAGTTGAATCAGTCAATCAACTCCTTAATCACCCCCAAAACTCCCACCAAATATGGGATCAAGTGATGCAAATATTGAATATTAAATCTTCTAAAGGCAACCAACTTAAAGGGAATGTGAGTATTAGTAATATGGATAGGACTAGAAATTGGCAACCTCATCCTAAGGATTTTGGAAAATTTAATACTGATGAAGCCTCTAGAGGGAACCATAGAAAAGCCAGTGTGGGAGGAATTGGTAGACTTTCAGATGGCTCCCTAGTTTTTACTTTTGCTAAGAATTTAGGTATTCTTTCCAATAACCTTGTTGAGGGGTATGGTATCCTCGCGAGGCCTTCAGGAGGCTACTAAGGTTGGATGGGAAAAGGTGTTAGTTGAGTCTGACTCTCAACTTATGATTAATATCTTGAAGACTCCTAAGAATCATAAGGTGGATTGGAGAATAAAAAGAATTATTGAGAAGATTCAATTAATCCAGATGGGATTTTTGAAAGTTGATTACAATCATATGGTCAGAGATCAAAACAAGAGTGTTGATGCTTTAGCTAATTACGCTTTGGATAAAGGTGATATTTCTTGTTATGGCCACCCTCCTATATGGTGGGCTTCTCAAATTAGGGAAGCTCTTCTTTCTATCATTTCTTTAGATGGCTCCAGTTATGAAGGTACCTAGTTTTTTCTTGTTTTGCTTCTCTTGATTCATTCAGTTTTTTTTTAGTTCCCTAGCTCATTCTATTATTTATTTTCTTTCCTCTGTTTATTAGTCTTCTGGTCTAGATAGGTCATTGTTATGTTCAATCTTTTTTTATTTTTTCTTTTTTTTTTGTTTAGTTTTTTTAAGGTGGGTGGGTTATTTTGTTTTGTTTTGTTTTGTTTTTGTGTTCTTTGTGTTGTTTTTTGTTGTTAATGTGTTTTTGTTGTTTTGTGTTTTTTTTTTTATGTTTTTTGTTATTGTTGTGTTTTTTCGTTCTTGTTCTTGGGTTTCTCTTTGTTTGTGTTAATTTGTGTTTTTATGTGTGAGTGTTTTCTATGTTTTTTATTTTTGTTTATTGTCTATTGTTGGTTGTTTTTTATTTTATTTTATTTTAATTTTTTAGGTTTTGGTTGTGTTTATTTTTCATGTTTTTTTTGGGGTTATGTCTTTGTAGTGTCTTTTGTTTTGGTCTTGTTTGTGTTTTGTTATGTGGTTCTTGTATTTTTCTATGTGGTTTGTGTTGTGGTTTCTTTTATCTTATTGTGTGTGTTTGGTTGTGATTTTGTTTTTGACACACTCAAGGAGCATGTTTTTTATTTTATTTTATTATTTTTGTTGTTATTTACTTATTTTTAAATTGGTTTTGTGTGTTTGTTTGCTCCTTGAGTATGTCAAAGGTGGTAGGCTAGGTCCAAGTCCTGGGTGTTTTTGGTGGAATGGATACCCTTGCCTCCTCGGGTCTTACCCGAAAGTGGCATCCCTTTTGGGATTTTTTCCAAAATAAAAAACACATAATATAGAGCCTTTAGTTCCAAATATGGTTGGATAGATAGCCATTCTCAATTTAAGTTTTAGAATTTATTGCTTTCATCATTAACAAGAGGTTATATTTTATTTACTATAGTTAGGGATTGAGTTAATATTATTTTTTTAAATATGAGCCTAAGTTTATTTGTATAGGTCTGTTTATCTATTTAGAAATGAATTTCCTATTTGAATAAAATTAATACTAAATTAACTACTACAAAGGATGTTATAGATTGTGCATAGTATTTGTGGATAAACTATGAATACCCTATTCCCAAATCTTTATATTTAGACAAATGGTATTTGTGGCATTGCCTTTATATCTCTATTAGTTATTTTTAATTATCTCATGATATATATAGTTTGTGATGTGTTGAAATTATTTGGATCTAAGGGTATATTAGTTACATACAATTTATCTTGCTACAACCTTATAGTTATATTTAATTTTCATGTTATTGTTTATTTTCTCTTATATTTTTATAAAATAATTAGATTAGTGTTTATAGATTAGAAAGGAGTTAATATTATGCAAACAATGAGTGGCATCAAAATATCCCTTCCAATCAAACTAATATTTGAGGGCACACATAACCATCAATTACATTAACAAAAATAGTTAGTGAAGGTTAATTCCTAATTTAATTTGATTTTTAATTGATTTAGGAAAGAGAGTGTGATTAGATTCTATTTTTAGAAAATATTGCATAGAGTTGTGTTGTAATTATGAGAAATCAATATTGTTCTTAAAAATAGGTGCTCTATCTAGAAAATATAAACAAATATATGTGTGATGTGGTCTACCGACAAGGATGCTACTTGCATTATCGGTGATGTGACCTGGGTTCAATCCCCATGGCGGATGTATATAAGAAGTATTACTAAAAAATATATATAAACAAATAAAATTCTATAGATAAAGACCAACATTGGTGCACCTTAGTGGATCTAAGGGGCTTGGTTTTTAAATGGTCAACACATGGTGAATTATATTTTATGGGATGACATGGAAATGATGAAAAATGCCTAAGAGTATTGTAAGCTTTTGAAACTCAAGGTCTACCCACTTCTTTCCTAGGATCCATCAACTAAGAAAGAAAATAAATATACAAGCTTGAGATATGGATTGATAATTTTTTTTATATATAGAAAGCCTATATGTATTATAGAGTTTAAAATTTTTAAATTTTTGATGTAAGCAATAATTCTAGATATTATATTTCTATTGGAAAATTGGTTGAGCAAGAGAAAAAATATTAGCAATGAATTTCAAAAGATGTTATAAGTGTTTTATTTATCTATTTTTTTGTGAAAGGATGAGGTAGTTCAAAATATATCAAAAGTTGAATAATTCTCAATTGAGTTATCCTATGAGAGTATGATGTAATAAAAATTTCCTTCTCCCAAAGATTTTACTTGAAAGAGTGTTTAGTGACTTGAAGCCCTTTTAAAGCATCAAAATTCTTTTGGTAGTAGTCTAAGAAAAACTCTTTTAACTTTTAAAGAAGAGGATATCATCGAAATTTTAGGTATGTACTATGTAAGCAAGAGGTAGAAATATTAGCTTATCTACTTCTTTATTAGTCTTGCTTCAACCATTTGAGCATAATTTTTTACAATAGTGAAAATCTATTGGGTTGCTCTATTGAAATTAGAAAGTTTGATGAAAATATTGGATCAATTATTTGAAAGCTAAAATATTAGGCATATTATGGATAAATTTGTTTGTTATTACTTGTTGTAATTAATGTCTTAAAAGGAATAATAAAATTTCAAAAAATGCATTTTACAATCATACCTATGTTTAGATTGTGTTGTTGCCTCTCTTGTATAATATTTACAAACATGGTGCTCATCGTGAGAAGTCATAGGTGTGGAAAAGGATGTATTAGCCGTTTGGTAATAATATTTGAAGATATTGATAGAGGTTACTTGCACTAATGAAGTTAATATAAAGGATCTATATAGAATCATGATAAAATTAAAATGTTCAAAAGTCGTGTTTGTGAAACTTAATCTTGAAAACCTTGAAAGACCAAATTGAGGTGTTATTTTTAATCTCTTCAAGATTATCCTCGTATACTAATAATCATTTGGAACTTCAAAAAACAAATATGTTTAGGCTAGGGGAGCTTTTTACATGGATCAACATGTCCATATCAAAAGGATGGAGTCATATTTTAATTGAGGATTCACATATTATTATCAATAGTGTCAAAATAGATGTAAGGATTGATCAACAATAGGATTATTCTATATATTTATTAATTATTAATGGAGGCAATTTCTTAAAAATATGAATATATCTATAGAGAAATAAAAATTGTGGTAAATGATTTAAATAATTGTGGAATAGATCTTTGCTTTGATGAAATTCAAATTCAAAAGGTAATTGACCAAGAAAAAATCTCTTAAAAAAATAATATAAAAAATTAATAGGTAAATTTAGTAATTTGAGGATAAAAGATAGTTTTGATAGAAAAGAAAGGTATATACAGTCTACTTATATTTTTGTTTTAATGAGAGTGAACCATAATAAAAGCCACACAACTTATTAAAAGAAATATTTTTAAAAGGAATGGTTAAAAAGAATATCAAATTTCATTCTTTGTAATCCTTTCAATGTCATTCTTATTTTGAAAAGGGAGAAAATAATGCTTGTATTATAATAAAATTTATTTAAATAACATTAATTTGTATGTAAAAAAAATTGAGTCTAAATTATATAAGAAAATTATTTATCTTCATATTTAATAAAAAAATAATAATAATTATCTTCTCTTCTAATCTTGTCTTGTCCTCTCCTCGAGGCCTTTATTGGAGAGTTAATAGTCGTCGTTGGTCGGTCAATCATCTCTGTGTTGGTCCCATCCTTGCTATCATTATTTGGTCCTTTAAAAAACTTATCACCGCATTTTTGGTAATCGTTCCCAATTATGGACCTTTTTTTTCAATCACCTCCCTTGAGCTTTCTCATGGCTCCTCCATGTCACTTGCTCGTGTATTTTTATGCAAAACTTTAGGATTCACAAGTGTCACATACCTCATTCATTATTTTTGGGCTAAGTCCATCCCAACATAGGTTCCATAGATGGAGAGGAGTTTTTGGCATGAGGACGATCATCAATGGCTATGATAGTGCATCGTTTCTAGGAGCATCGACATGTGCAATGGTGGTTTCTTTACTCTTTTGGATAACCAAATATATAGTATTTTAAGATCAATTTGGGCCCTCTCTATTGCCTATTACAATATGTTTTGTCTTACCATTTCCAAAAATGTTTATTGTGGAAATGTGTGTTGCTAGCTCGATTCATCATCCCTGTATTTCCTGTCACCATTCCCTATATGACCTACTCCATTTTCCCTTTTTTGCTTTGCTTCCCCCATCTCTAATTATGGTTGATCATAATTATAGGTTTGAACCTAAGGTTCTTCAGATGGATACCAATATTAAGGAAATTTTCAAGGACCAAGGGCCCCTCCCTTTCCTCCATAATTTTAAAGGAAATGACATGGAGATATCTTAGAAACTGGCTCATTTTTGGGAATATGGAAGAGTTTCAACCAGAGAGATCAAGTTCACCATAACTATAAATCTACTAGTAGAAGTTACAGGGCTCCCTAATGATGGGGAGATTGTTCAGTGTGATAAACACTCTTTAGCTACCAAATCATCATTTTTTCCTAAAAAAGAGGACAAGCTTAAAATGGATAAAGGTGGTATAGTCATAGAATATCTTCTCAAGTCATGGGATAGGGTAATGGTACCTATCCTTCAATATTTTAGAGTGGACGGTCCTAGTTCCATACTCATAAGTTTCCATATCGTATTTATAAACCACCTATGAGGCTAACAAGTTTATTAATATCTTAGAATACCTTTTTAGGTCCATTGAGAAGTATATCAACAACTTTTAGAAAGGATATTCCTCCTTTATTGTCCACCAATATCTCCATATTATCATTTACAATCATGTTATTTGGAAGGAGCCCCAAAAGGCTATTTTTTCTTGTGTTGGAAGCCCATAGTTCTTGACTCCAACCATTGTGAAAGCCTTCTCTAAAAACAATTGATGGAGCTACTCAAAAGCATGTCTTTCCTAAAACCAACCGAATGTTAGATTTTGGATATAAAGCTAAAGATACTCCTCCTACAATGAAATCGAAGGCCCAATGTCGCTCAATCCATAGTAAGTCCCATACTAGAAAATAAAAATCCTCTATTATCCTTGAGCAAGAGCCTAATAATTATGAGGATTCTTCCACTATGCTTCACAAATTTAAATTTAAGGATATCTCAGTGTGATCCTCCTCTCAAAAGGGAGCTCCTTAGAGTGGTTCCTCCAATCCATCCAATCATTCCCAACAGAGAATGTGCATCCCATTCATAACCAAGAAAGGGTATATTTAAGAACTCGACAACCTAATGAGTGTTATTTTTAGAGAAACCAATATGATTGCCTCTTTGTTGTAGCAGACTATAGTCATCCTAGATGAATTCAGGAACCGGTTTGAGAGCGACGAACAAGCGGATCATGTTGATACCCCTGCTCTTGGCGATGGCAAACGATGAGCATCCTTCCAGATCTTCTCTTTTGTGCTCTTCTCCCTGTTTGTTAAGTGGTCTCCCTTGTTTCAAAGACCCTTTCCTTTTTGTTTTAGTTGTTGTTTGTTTTCTTGACCCTGTTTCAAGGAGACAACCTCCCTTAATGTTAGTTTTTTTCCTTTTGTCTCTACAAGATAGTCCCTCTCGATATTTTTTTAATGTAAAAGGTTCGAGGACCCTTTCAAAAACCCTTTCCTCCAATCAATAAAAAAACATTTTCAAATAATCATTCTTAATCACATTACATTATAGTAGTAGTGATGAGGATAGCTACATTTTCAATTAACTATTTTAAATTGATTTATAAATATCAATTTAAATTTTTTATTTTCAAAAAATATATATTACATATATATTTTTTATTTAGTTTTGCTTATATGTCAATACTTCAATATAATACCTAATGATGATTAGAGGATTATATGCTTAAAACAAACTATATATTTTATTTTCTACGATCTCATTTCCAAAATATTTATATTCATATGAAAAAGCAAAAAAAAACGATTATTAAAAATAAACATGTAAACTTTATAGAAAATTTTTCTAATGTTTTTTTTTTGTTCTTTACATTTAATTTACTCGAGATGACGAATAGGAAGTTTTATGAGAAGGAAAGTTTATAAAAAAATAAATTAAAAACAGGGCTTTGACAAAATGTAGAAAATTTAGAAGCGGGTTGTCTTTTTTATATTCGCTTAAATAAGGTAAACGACCGGGAAACTAAGATAGAGCTGAATATTCAGGCTGATTTATATAATATATATGCTCAAATTATATATGTTTTTAAAAATATCTTAGTTACATTTTGTAATTCCCACAAAACTGTAAACATAATGACAACAGCCTATGTCCAATAACGACTATGTCCACTTCATGGTCATCGATAGGTGCGCGGAGGATTAAGGGTTGAACTCAGAATGGGTACACCTTTTAAGATTCTCTAAATTTTCCACGAAGAATGGAATGAACAATTTGATTCATTGGGGGACATCATCCCTTCCATAGATCACCGATATGTCAACTTCCTCAGTATCTCGGTGAAATGCCTTGTTTAACTTGGCTTGTATAACTGGACATCTCGATGTCACTGTTTAAGAATACTTGCTTAAACATCTTCCAGATGTTTTTGACATTTGTGTAGTGTGATTGATGTGCTACTGCAACTAAAACTTGGCCATCACTCATCCATATATACTTTTTTTCTTGTCCCTGAGTAAATTTCGCAACCTGAAATAAAACGCGGAATGGAAAATTACAACACATCATAATCAATCAGTCAGCTCTGTAAATAAAACTCTACCACGAAAGAAATCAAACACAGCCAAATCAATGGAATGATGGATGACATTGCAAACTACATCCACAGTGAACGACAAAGAGACAATGAATGATGGATTCGAGGTTGATTGATGCGAATAACAAGGCTTCCCATTGTCTGCACCTTATTAGTGGTGGAACCCTATCCCTCCAGCTGATAGGGATAGACGAAATTTGAATACGCAACCGTCACTTTCAATGGCTAAATAAACGGCAACACTTGGAACAAAATCTTCTTAATACACGGCAACACTTCGAACCAAATCTTCTTAAGATACGTTTTAGTTAAACGCCATTATCCAGATCATTAAATTTATTAATGCTAAGCACTATTCCTCTTCCCATTGAAGTCTTTCACAAGTAAAATTGATACAAGACTTTGTCTCTCTGCGCACCGTGCATGGCATTGTCCTCTCAATCTTACGTCGATTGCTTGTAATATGCATACCACACAACTGGCAGTGTGGACGGAATTGTCTTATATATTTAACTTTGACTGTAATGACATATTACACAACTGGATGCCAGGCTAACAATCTTCATCTGAATCAAGTTTCTGTTGAGGTATTTTACCTTTTCCCAGGTTTGAGTTCAAATTTGGGATATGCTGAACTCTACTTTAAATCTTTTCAGTATGACCAAACCAATGATGACACGAAATCCAAGAGGATGATGGTAAGAAGCCAAACGAATAGACTAAAAATAATGATGTAACAACTCCCATATTTACCTCCTTCAAGTAGTAAACCGTGTCTTCTGCACTATCATAGTTACTTTATACACGAGGCATTACATCGACAAAAACAATGGTGCACGGCAGCCAAATCCAGGAGGACGGGGATTTTTGTTGACAAAAAATGCTAGGAGGACCCCACGATTCGTGACGTGCGATCTTGATTACCACTTCCGATCTTAATACAACTTACAGCAAGAGAGATGTTTTCTCCATTTCTGAAATGATACATTTTAATATCAAATTCTTTGATTAGTGGTTGTTTTACAGGGATGTTTATAAATTTATATTTTTTTAGCAATATTTTATATATATTTATTTTGAAGATTGAACTTAGATAAGTAACATCACACTGACAAACTTTCTCCATAGTATAGAATAGCAAAGATGCAATGAATTCCCTTAACGAATAGATGCTAACGGTACTGTTCGCGAGCACGTATTTTTACGGTAGACTGCCTATTCGCACCAAATTTTAGGGTAGATTACATTTTACGCAAAGAGGGCAAACGCATTTATTTGCTTTTGTTGATAAATCATTTGTAACAATGTCCACGAAATCTTTTGGTGGATTATATTTTGCTTCCAAAAAGGAAAACATTTCCTTCGCTTTTCCAAGACGAATTCGACATTTTAACGAGTTCGACTCTGCCCAATTTGTCTTGTCATATATGATTACGGTGATGCGGTGAATAGTATGCAAGGTTATCCTTATAAAATTGACTAAGAAATATTGGGCGTGACATATATCCGACAAAATTTCCTAACTAGACTACAAATTACGGAAGGTTAGATAAATGTCCTGAACGAAAAGATGCAAATGCTAGGCGACAGATACGTAAAATCAGATAGTAGAAGTTACCAGAAGAGTTACACACATTTATGTAAAACTTGCCAATTGGCAACGTTTAAGCCAAAATAATGTTAATGGTCGCGTTTTATTGTCTTCTGAATGCGAAGCTGAGACCTTGACATATAGAAGGGAAAGAAGGTCACGTAACTCTCGATGAAGCTGGCTGTCACATAACGGATATACCGGTGCTTTCACAAGACCAGTAATAATTTAAATATCCTTTGTCACGGCCGTTTAGTGAGACGCAATCAATATCGGATATTAAATGCTATTCAAAAATTAAAATTAAATTAACTATAATTAAAAGTTGTCTCTAAGGTAAAATTATTCTGATAGTTGATCTTCGGGACAGTGGTTGGGGCTTTGGCTCTTCTTGGAAGGTCGAAAGTTCAAACCGTGGTATGTGGTTTTGTGTTTTAAATTCTCTATTGATAAGCTCTTCCTAAAATGTTGAGTAAGAAAATCAATGTGATAGATGCACATGATGACACATGTCGCCTAGAACATGGATGTTTTGTGTTTTAAATTCTCTATTGATAAGATCTTCCCAAAATGTTGAGTAAGAAAATCAATGTGATAGATGCACATGATAACACATGTCGCCTAGAGTGTGGGTCCAAACAAACAGGGTTGCCATGATCCTCATTTTAAGAGGCAGTCTTTATCAAGACTCAGAGTTTTCAACGTGTTTTCAAACCCTAGAATGTTTACATGTTTGGATTAAGATGATGCATCATTTTGATCAATGATTATGATTTTATGTCCCCAAAAAGGTGTAATCCAATTGTTGGCCACAAAGAGAAAGTAATCTCTTCTCTGCTATAAATATCTATGATCTATTTGCATTTCATCTATGTGTTAATTGACAAATTCTCTCTAAGTTAAAAAATCAAGTTCACTCTTCTACTTGATCTTTTTTAGATCTGAGAAGTACCTCAAAGCTTTTTAACTGCTACTTTGGTATCCTCCATGGAGGGTAGGTGATCCACCAAAACTTCATAGCCAAAGATCATGCTTGCCATCAATAGATAGGATTCTTTGCCTTATTGATTCTTTATATACTCCTTGGTGCCATCTCCCCTTCTCTTTGATGTTGTGCTAGAAAGGACTTGCTAGTTAGGAGTTGTTATTTATATATTATTTACATTTGCATTGTTGTCAATTTTTGAATCTAACCCTTGTTTTCCTAGTTCACGCTCAAAGACAAAACTTAGAGAACTAGGACCTCAAGATTTACTTTATATATTAGCCTCAATAATTATAGTTTACTTTCAACAAGTTAATGTAGAAAGATTTTCATTTCATGTTATTTCATTTAATTTATACTAGAATAATTCTTGCTTTCAGTCCTTTATTTTTACCAAGCATAGATAGACTGGTTTACTTGCATTGATTCTTGGTAGCTAATGCAAGTTATGTGAAAATTATATATTACATTTGGTATTCATGATGTGAAACATCTTTTGAGATTTTTTTTTGTATTTAGTCACTAGGGTTTGGTGGGTTGTTGCTTTGGGTTGCTTAAGGCTTAAAATTTTAAAACCCTAGGTTTTGCTAAATAGTTTGTTCATTGTATTAGGGTTCCCCTTCATATTTGGGTGTTGGTATGATGACTAGGTTCAAAAGGAAGAAAATACATAAAGATGAATATCTTTAGTATTTCTATAGGGAAGAAAATTATATCAACCATACCATATTTTAAATCCTTTTCCAACCTAGAATATAATAAGCATATTTGTCACTTTAATGGGGAATGTGAGGAAGATGATGATAGAGATCCTATTAAAGACTATGAATAATCTTATCAATTTGGTTTAAGGTCTTAGATATTTTTTCTAGAAACATATGTAGCATTTTTTAGAGGGCAATATACTTTTTCAAATTACGACTTAAAAATATGATATCAAATTCATAAATAAAGAGTGTATACCTACAAATATTATAGTATCACTAGAGACATTGATGTGGTTGATAAAGTATATTTGGATGAATTCATGGCTATTATGCAAAGGCAAGCATGGATCTAATTGGATGCTCAACATAAGAAATTGGATGCTATGATTCTAGATCTTATACAACTACTAGTGAACTTTACTAACAAAAGTCTTTTTGTCCAAACTATTATTCCTCCTATCTTGAATCCTCATTTTACATCCCTACACAGATATTTCCTATGTCGTGTGATGTGATATGTATGGGATGGGATATGTAGCACCAATGTTCATGATACATCACATAAAAGAGAAATTGTTGGAACTCCTAATAAGGTTACCTAATACCTACAAATGTTTTACCACAATGGAATCATAAATTCACTCTTAGAATGTCCCCAAACCTAGGCTTAGAAATTAGTATCATAATAATAATTTTGAAGTGCCAAAATGGAACAATCCTTGTTAATTTTATTTATGATAGAAATCATATGGATACAATTATAATAATTGTATAAATATTCAAAACGTTGGTTTTAAGTTAATATTTGGGCATAAATTTTAGCTATAAAATTTCCAAAACTACTAGAATAAAGATATTTGGATATATAGTCATTTTTTTTAATAGAAAATCAATCATTATCAAAATTGAATATTAGATATCTATAATATGTCATTGCCTAACCACAATAAAAAATGAGCTTCTACCTCTACCAACAATAACCTATGCCTAATAAAAAAATAAAGGATGAACACATAACAAAAGAGGTGGGGTATAATCATAGAGGTAATTAGAATAATCAAAACCGATGCTATATGCCTCAACCAAATAAAAATCAACAACAAGTTAATCCAAATCCAATTAAACCCCAAAATGTTCAACAAGTGAGTTAGGTTCCTACTCAATCTAGGGAATAAAATAATGATTTTATCTATGGCCATTCAAATGTGGATCACTATATCAATATGTTTGAGCTATACTGTAAAACAATTGAATCTCTAGAACTTTAAATTGTTGCTAATACTAGAAGTTCATTCTCAATATAAGAAAAAATAGTCCATGAAGGAAGGACAAAAAATTAATAAAAGTCAAAAGATTCTATTCAAGTGATGGTTAATCAAACTATCAATCATACGAGTTCAAACCACTAATCATTAGAACCTAAGTAAAATTATAAAAAATAAAATATCTTATAATACGAAAAATATTCTTGATGAAGCTTTGACTAAATCTAATGAAGCACCTTTAGGAAAAAAATTTGCTAGGCCAGGATTCCATCTTAAATAGGTGATCATGGTAAAGACAACAAAAACCACATACACCTTGTAATAAAAATAAATTTATCTTAAAATCAATCATGAATAAAAGAGAAAACAAGGGATATTATAGAGAATTTGTGTATCACTCCTTGTAAGGTCACATATTTTGAATTTCTTAGAACATCTCCTTACAAAAGGTAGATATTGAAAAATATTTTTGACAAAAAACATATGCATGGGATGTGACTCCCTAATTCAATGTCTACTATTCGAGGGTCATATGAAGTATAGTACATTCAATTCCAAAGAGAGAACATTTGAATTGATACACATGCTAGTCCATATTTGATAATAATATTTCCTCTAACAAATATGATTGCTATTGATTATTTGGTTAGGGATAATTATCCACCATTAATTATTACTATGATTCATAAAGTTCTTGCTATTTATAGAGCTTTGGTAGGTCAACAAAGTTTGTCATATCATACAAGTCTTTGATATACTGACTTAAGATTTCCATTAGTATTAATTATCAACATGAAATTTATGTTATGACTACAATCAGAACCCTCAAGAGCCTATAACATGTATTTGAATTACTATTTGTATGGGTCCCAAAAAGGTGAAGGTAAAATTTATGGTTTTGAATTTCAAGACTAGTTATAATATGGTATTAGGTACACCTTGGATAAGTAATATGAGAGTGGTGTCTTTTTCAATTTATAAGTGGTCAAGCTTACTTATGATTTTTTTTTTTACAATAGAAGGTAATTTAGATACTTGTAGTCCTTCCATTCCTAAGCATAGAAGTTCTTTTATTTTATCTATGGATGAGACACATGAAGTTTCCATATATGAGCATGAGGAAAAATTGACTATTAGGATATAAGATGTATCCTAAATTTTATTTTAAATACACCAAATAAATATATGAATAAAAATATCATCATCCATTCATGGATCTCATCATCCATCTCCCACAAGAAGTTCATAATAAATTTCCATATTTTTAAATCCTAAGAGGAGAGAAGATATGCTTTTGTTTTATCAAAGGTAATCTTGGTTACACAAGGATCATTCAAAAAAAGTAATTATATTAAGAAAGTTGTTATTTTAAAGATGATGATAGTCTAGGGGAAGAGAGTGATAGTGACTATGAAAGTAAAAGAAATATTTCTTGTAATATTGAAATAAAATATATTTTATCTAATAGTCAAATTTTTACATTGGTATGGGGTATTACAAAATAGGTGCTATGGAGAATTCTATTCTTACTTATGGTGATTTATACTTAGAAATGAATTCATGTAATATTTTAGTAATACTATTGTTAATTTGTATTATTTTTATATGCTTAAAATGATGAATGTCTATAGCATAGATCTATGGTAGATAGAAAAAGGAATGTAGACATTATAGTTATTTCTATAGTAGAAAATTCATACACAAATAAAAAATAGTCTAATTACCAAATCATATAACTCATTTTGAAAGATATTAATTCCAAAATTGCTATATTGATGAATTAATTGACTATTTTCTATAATATAAATCTACTTCTAGGATTATTTTCTCCTAGAAGTTATTGTTTGTGTAAAGTGAAAATGACTAACACTGATAGAAGCAACAGATCAAAGCAAATGATATAGTATGCATAAAATAATAGATCTTATTTATATTAAACTCAAGGAGCCTAGATCTCCACTTTATACAATAAGTTTACCCTAAATTGGGGGTTACAACACAATGTATTACTTTGATACAATTATTACAATAAGAGGGTTTGAAACCCTCATTCAAAAGAATTCTGGTGTCTCTAGGTCATCTTCACTCCAAATAATTTTTGAGTGGGCTTGAGTATCCCTATGTGGCCACTCGAGCTACAACAATCATCAATGAAGAAACCTCTTGTTATTGCAAATAGATCACACAATAAAAAATGATTAGTAGTATTTGAGAGGGCTCCATTGTGTGATACCCTATGAATAAGAGATCTACAAACCCTAGGTGCAGTGATGATAAAATGTAAGTCAAACACAAAAAAAGTAAGTTAAAACTCAATAATACCTATTACCTTATCAAAATATACTTGATTTACCTTATCTATATCTTCGCTTCCTTGATCGGGTGATGCACGGATACTCGTGAGTGTTCGAGAGTTTGTTGACTGTAAACCAGTCAACAAAAAATGCCCAAGAGCATCTAGGAGTGGTTATGCATGCCCTGTAGCATCTCGAAGATGATCTACGATGTTTGGGGAATACCTTGAGGTGTTTAGGGATTGTGAGGAGGTTTTCTACAGAACCAGATCTAGTTTTTAAAGGTTTTGACGATGGATATGGTGGATGTAGAGGCAGTAAGGATTATGCGAATGTGAAGGAAATTTGAAAAAATGATATGCTAGGGTTCATTATTAGGATGTTAATTTTTTTTTAACTCTCCAAAAATCATTTAGCCCTTGATTCACAAAAATGAATTATATTTTATAATTTACCCTTGATCATGTTAGCATTTCGACAATACCAATGAGTGGCCAATATTAAAACATAATTAAGGGTTAAGATTGATATTGGACAAGTGACATGGATCATGTGAAATGAATGGTTGAGATTAAAACATGATGAGTGGCTAGGATATATATATATATATTATGGATGGCTATTATTGAAGGATGTATAGATGATAATTAGTTAGGTTTTGGTGTCTACAAATGCCCCTTTTTGTATAATGTTGCATGAAACACAATGCACTACAAAAACAAGGGACACCTAGTTTGGTGAAGCAACGTCTTTGCTCAATGCGCAAGAAGATCCTAAAGACAAAAAATATTGTTGTAGCTTACCCCCTCAATTGGTGAATGAGTCAAGAATGAATCTCACAAGACAATTGATAGAATTTTGGGTGATGTGAGTAATGTAAATTATTTTGGATGATGTAATGAGTGATTCTATTTTTGCCCCACCAGAAGAAGTGGTTTTTGGAAATGTGGATGATATGAATGATGTAAATAATGTGATGAATAATTCTACGTTTACCCCAACAAAAAAGGCATTTGTTTAAAATATGGATGATGTAAATTATGTGAATGATTGATTCTATTTTTCCCCAACAAAAAAAGGGGTTTTGGATTGGATGATATGAATGATGTATCCTGATGTGGGAAATCAAAATCAAATTTTGTTACCCCAAGTTTGGGAAGATTTTGTGTTGTTGACAAATATACCTCTTGGTGTCATTGATATGCAAAATGATGAACATGTAAAAATGACAAAGTAAAATAAATAGTCATCCTAGGGGCCTGTTAGTGACTGTAGTCAATTCCTAAATGTAGCATGAGTAACCAATAATCCTAGTGGATGTGTATCCTTGGTGACTATTGTAATGTAAAGGAAGTAATGTAATGAAATTTATCCATGTTTATGATCCCATGGATAATGGCATCAATGATATATTTTGAGAAAATTAGTTTGAGCACAGTCTCACTCGAAAAATGAAGGACCAAAAAAGTTTTTTATTTTTTTAACAAGAGTATGATGGATGATGATATGAGCAAGTGTCCTTATGGTGATCTACCCATCCTACCAAATTGCATGGATTAACAATCATTACAATCACTAGAGGAATAGTGTAAACCACTAGATACGAGGTTAACTTGGATGATGCAAGTAAATTTGATAATGTTGAATTGAAATGCACTAAATTATGGATGATATGAATGATGTAAATGAATGTGACTATAAATAGTTCAATGAATGTGAATGGTATTGTGATTGATTTTGTTTTTGCCCCAATAGAAAAGGGATTTTTGGATTTTGTGGATTATATGAATGATGTAACTGATTGTGAATGATGTAAGTAGATTTTGATAATGATGAATGGAGATGTAAGGATGATTTTGATGATTTTGTGAAATTTGGAACTATTTTGTAACATTTTGAAGCAACTTGGGATAATTTAGTAATTTTTAGTCATAAACCATAATTGAATGTCCAAATCAATCTGTGTTATCACAAAAGGTGATGAAATGATGTGATGAATTATTAGAATGGTGAATATGGTAGTTTTGTAAAGTTTTGGATCATTTTGAGGCATTTTTATGTGATTTAGGCATTTTTGAAAATTTTGGTCATAATAAAAAATTAAGCATCCAAATCGATCTATATCATCACAAAACATAAAATGATGTAATGGATGCATAAAAATGTTTGAGGTGATTTTGTGGGGTTCTGCTACATTTTGATACCATTTGAGTCATTTTAAAATACTCTAGATCCAAACATTGACCAACATCCACATCATGCACAAATGCGGGAGGGGAGTTTTCTACTCTGTAGATGTAGGGGAGCGTTTGGGTGCACCAGGAAGATGCCTTGGGGTGTTTGAGTTTGCCAAATCAACTATAAAATAGCTATAGAGATGAAATTGGATTCATTATTACATTCAAGAGTTTGAGAATTAGCATCTAAAGAGGATTTAGATGATGGAAATGGAGGGCATGGATGTGAAAGTAGGATTTGAGGTGCAGGTGGTGAAGGCAAGTTTCCTTAACTCATTTTTTTGGATTTTATAAAAAATTTAATGCAATTAATGTGATGGTAATGTGAATTTATGTTTGTGCTTGTGCTGCATTTGAGGATCTTGGAGGATCAACATCGATTCTTGTCTATCATACCAAGGGTAAGAAAGGTGATGCAAAAGGCTGATTGGGATTGGATGGAGTGGGTGGGATTGGTAGGGTATGTCCACATTGAGGTGGTGAGGGATGATGAGGGGTATCTCTCTGCCTTGGTAGAGATATGGGGTCCACATAAGGGTAATTTATATTTTTCAACAGGTGAGATAATGATGACAGTGGAGGACGTGTACCACATCTTCTAAGTACCAGTGGAGGAGTTATGTGTCCAAGTTGGTCACGATATGAAGTATGATATGAGGTAAATATTTGGTGATGGATTAAGGTATGTTAACATCTGATGTGGAGGGATCATATATTTGGATATGTATGAGATGAAGGAGTTGGAGGCACTACCTACCTTAGTCATGTTCTTATTGGCTAATGTGTTGGTACCTAACAACATCGACTATTGGTTTCCATGGACCATGATTCAATTGGTGTTATATATGATCAATGAGCCTTAGGTGTATGCATGGGTGCCTTCACTATTAGCACAAATATACTTGGATCTATATGAGGTGAAGAGCCAATGGTAGAAATGGTTGGGCTATAGTGTGTTGCTATAAATTTAGGGTTAGAAGCATGTCAGTATAATTCATATTATGGTCCTACCATGCAAGGAGTAGGATAGGGATCACCCCTATGCATTGATATGGTGAGAAAATGAGGTACAATTGAGTTATCCTGGTCATAGTGTACAAGAGTATAGAGATCTATGGGTAGGATTGAAACTGGATTAGGTGTGTTGAAGACCATGTTAGAATGCTAGGTGGCCCAGTGATGGAGAGCAGATATGGTGGGTTAGGCAGGCAAGATGGGTGGTTAGACGATATGGTAGTGAGGTGGAGTTGATCCAATTATCATGAGTGATATGGTAGTTTAGAATATGATAAGGAGTTCTTGATGCTCTAGTGTTGTATAGACGTCAATAGGATAAGTCAAATCTACCTTATGTGGAGGAGTGGAAGGTGGAGTATGAGTAATATGAGGAGATATATATCCCAGATGTGGATGATGTCAAGACCACCATTGACTATGATGCATGATTTGCTTCATAGCCACCATGGGTGCTGAGTCGGGTGGTTGAGGAGGGGAGTGGAGATGATGGGGAGGTAATAGCAAGGGTCGAGGAGATTACTCAATGTTAGATACATCATCAATATAAAAACTAATGGAAGCATGTGAGGGTTGTAGTAGATCAACCTCTAGATATTGGGGGTGATGGTGGTCATGGTGGTATGGAGGAGGTTATAGAGATACCTCCTAGTTAAAGTAAGGAGGAGTGGGCTAATATCCATGCAAAATAAGACCAAATTTGGTAGATGGTGGTAGAGCAAGATGTAGATATTACTCAACTATAGGCATATTTGGATGCATGGGTGGTAGTAGGTGGAGGTGAGGATGCAGTAGTGAGGATACAAGCAAAGCTGGCATAGAGGGATGCTCATCAGAGATAGTATGTGCTACACCTTCAATCCCAAGAGGGCTATATTCATGATCTTGAGGATCTCCTTACGCAACATGGCATTGGACTTCTAGTAAAACCTTCCTCATCTATATTGGGGACTATTAGGTATAGTGACTCTAGGTGTAGTGATTCTAGGTCTAAGGCTCCATCAGGATCTTAAGGGTCTACCTATGGGTGCTAGCTAGTGCCTTGATGCACTTTTTGTATATGAGCCTTGGTGCTCCATTGTATATAGCCTTCAAGATTTCATTGTACATGTGATTTATACGTACATGGATTTTATTTTTGTGTTATGAATTTGTGTGAATATGAATGCATGTGTATGTGATGTGATGGATGAAAATGTTTATGCTTTATGATAATAATAATGCAAGTGAATGGACACACTAATGATCATTTTTTATTGTTTAAATTTTGTTTGACCATATTTATAATTATCACTTAATCAAGACACCAAAATGGTGGTATGTGAAATGGAAGACTCATGTAAGGGTATGATAATAAAATGGATGTTGTGTTGGCTTATGGATGGCTAAAATTATTTTGCAGTGACTCAAACATCCTAGTGATTTCAAACAAACTCGCTAAGTTTTGTCTAGTTTCTCCAAGACCAAATGTGTGTGTAGTGAATGTTCATTTACCATTCATGATCATGGTAATGAATTAAGGAAATCAAGAACCCATGTGTGTGCAAGTGAGTTCATTAACCTATCTTGAGTAAATATAGATAAAACCTATCATGGAGTACCAGGAAGCTAGCTTGTCCTTATGTGTATTCAGAAGTCTCTTTGAGAGATATGTGTCATCATGCATGAGCATACTCCACTAAAATTCAAGCATCTATAGCCCCAGTGGATATTAGCTCCCTATTACAATGATATAATCTCTAATATTTGGAAAATTAGACTACCTAACCATTTCGATGGAAATGTAGTTCTATCCTTACTACCTGAGGATCTGTGGTGTGTGATAATTAAAAGAGTTAGAGCTTTGGGGAATCAGATTCTCAACCTAGATGTGATGAGAATTTTACCCTATCCTTACTACTCATTATTTTGTTTGGAAGTGTTGTGTAGTGGTGAAAAACCACAATTTTTAATTTAGAATATGTGCACAATGAGACAAGCAAAGATGACATTTTTGCTTTGAGGTTCAACCCAATCATGGTGTTATCCCTATTTGACACAAGATGTTTTTAATATGTATGAAATGTGTTTGGTTCAAGATTGTTAGATTCAACTACCATAACTAAATATTTTCTTAGTGAAAATGTATTTTGATCCTAGAAAAAAATCTCGACATGTATTAGGGGTTGCTTAAAACACTAGGAGTGGCTGAGTGATCGAAAACACCTAGGGGTGATGGAATTTTGTACTAAAAATGATGATATGACTTATTAAATGGTATAATGAGATGGATATGAAATCAAAGGTGTCCTTGATTAAGGTGACAATACTTATTAGATCAATTATTGTCTAAAATGAGCAAATGACTCCTAATATGGTGAATGACAATGAATGTGATTATGGAAAATGAATATGTAAAATGCATTGTGTATGAATGATGTTTTTGTATATATATATTAGCCATGTATATATGCATATATATAAATAACATTAGGCATATAATGCTCTCAAGTGGATGAAGTTTAGTGGCTCGGGCTCTTTTACTCCCTCTATACTGGCAAGCCTATAAGTTCCTTGATCCACCTTTTGTTTGATAATGTATGGACCTAACAAATTAGCCATGAATTTATCATGAAGATGTGGTAATGCATTGGTGTTTTGCTAATTTTCTATAAGTACAATATATCCTACTTGGAATTCACGTAGATAGACTTTGGTATTGTAATCATGCTTTAAACGATCATGATATACTCGTAGATGATCCAAGGCATTGATTAATATTTCATCAAGGAGCATTATTTGGTCGATATGTTTTTGTATAGCAGTATCATCATCTATGAATTCCTGCAATGAAATGCATAGTGAGGGAATCTTGATCTCAAGAGGTATGATTACTTTGATGCCATACACTAGTGAGAATGGTGTTGCCCTGATAGACATGTGGATGCTTGTTTGATAAGCCTATAATACCAAGGATATCTGAGTATGCTAATCTCGATGATTTTCTTTGAGTAATTTTTTGAGGATAGTGATCAAGGTCTTATTGGTTGCCTCATATTATCTATTTTTTTATAGGTAATAAGGAGTCGAGAAACTATGTTGGATATTATATTTCTCACAAAGTGTTCGAACATTCTTGTTTTTTAAATAATTACCATTGTTAGATATTATTTTTGAGGGGATACCAAAGTAAAATATGGTATTTTGAAGTATAAACTCCATAATTTGAGGTCTTATTGTACTGGTTAGAGGAATTGCCTCAACCCACTTTGTGAAGTATTTAGAGGAAGTAATGATGAATGTGTGTTGTCCCAAGGAAGGAGGTGAAAATTTACCAATAAAGTCCAAACCACATTGTGAAAAGGGCAAAAGACTCTGAATAGGTTGTAAGTCTTGTGATGGTACATAAGTTAAATTAGCATGTTTTTGACATTTTTGATATTGTTGGTATTTCTTGATAAAAGTACAATAGTTGTATTCCATGGTGGGCCAATAATAACCCATGCATAAAATATGCTCTATGATCGATATTACACTAAATTTACCACCACAATTACCATCATGAGCTTCAAATATTACTATTTGAGCCTTTGCAAGATTGAGACAATGAAGGAGAACTCCATCATAACCACGTATATACAATACGTCCCCTAAGAGAGTGATGTACCAAAGAATTAGGATCTCCAATTTTTTATTGTAAAAAGTGGCAATTAAACATGGAAAATATCATCTATAGCTAGTGAACACAACCAAGCAAACACATTGCTAAGAATCAAGATAAGCCAAGAGAAGGATAGAGCAAAACTAGGCATGGATTCAATTAACATGCTTAATATGATTACAATACAATGAGGTCTAGGGGGTTTGATCATCCTTAGGTATGATAAAAGGTTTGGACTCCCCTCATTATAGTAGTAAATAAGGATGAAAGGAATATCCTACAAATTTAGTTACAATCATGAGTATACAACTCCCAATGCATTTTACAATTAAATTAGGCCTATTATAAGCCAAGAGGGGGGTGCATTCCCTCTAAATTTATGTGTAGAAGGCCTAAAAATATATTCTATTCCTACAGTTGAGAATATTTCAACTTGTGTGATAGTAGCTTCAAGATATCTAGACCTAGGACCATCAACTTGTGTGAGCATGGGTGTTTTGTGTTTTAAATTATCTATTGATAAGCTCTTCCTAAAATGTTGAGTAATAAAATCAATGTGATAGATGCACATGATGACACATGTCGCCTAGAGCATGGGTCCAAAAAAAATAGGGATGCCATGATCCTCACTTTAAGAGGCAATCTTGGTCTTGATAAAGACTCAGAGTTTTCAACATGTTTTCAAACCCTAGAACGTTTACATGTTTGTATTAAGATGATGCATCATTTTGATCAATGATTATGATTTTATGTCCCCAAAAAGGTGTAATACAATTGTTTGCTACAAAGAGAAAGTAATATCTTCTCTACTATAAATATCTATGATCTATTTTCATTTCATCTATATGTTAATTGATAAATTCTCTCTAAGTTAAAAAATCAAGTTCACTCTTCTACTTGATATTTTTTATATCTGATAAGTACCTCAAATATTTTTAACTGCTACTTTGGTATCCTCCATGGAGGGTAGGTGATCCACCAAAAATTCATAGCCAAAGATCATGCTTGCCATAAATATATAGGATTATTTACCTTATTGATTCTTTATATACTCCTTGGTGTCATCTCCCCTTCTCTTTGATGTTGTGCTAGATAGGACTTGCTAGTTAGGAGTTGTTATTTATATATTATTTACATTTGCATTGTTGTCAATTTTTAAATCTAACCCTTATTTTCCTAGTTCATTCTCAAAGACAAAACTTAGAGGACTAGGACCTCAAGATTTACTTTATATATTAGCCTCAAGAATTATGGTTTACTTTCAACAAGTTAGTGTAGAAAGATTTAAATTTCATGTTATTTCATTTAATTTATACTAGAATAATTGTTTGTTTTGGTCCTTTATTTTTACCAAGCATAGATAGACGGGTTTACTTGCTTTTATTCTTGGTAGCTAATGCAAGTTATGTGAAAATTATATATTACATTTGGTATTCATGATGTGAAACATATTTTGAGATATTATTTTTTGTATTTAGTCACTAGGGTTTGGTGGGTTGTTGCTTTGGTGGTTTCTTAAGGCTTAAAATTTTAAAATCCTAGGTTTTTATAAATAGTTTCTCCATTGTATTATGGTTCCCCTTCATCTTTGGGTGTTGGTATGATGACTAGGTTCAAAAGGAAGAAAATACATAAATATGAATGTCTTTAGTATTTCTATAGGGAAGAAAATTATATCAATCATACTATATTTTAAATCCTTTTCCAACCTAGAAGATAATAAGCATATTGGTCACTTTAATGTGGAATGTGAGGAAGATGATGATCGAGATCCTATTAAAGACTATGAAGAATCTTATCAATTTGGTTTAGGGTCTTAGAGATTTGTTCTAGAAACATATGTAGCATTTTTTAGAGGGCAATATACTTTTTCAAATTACAACTTAAAAATATAATCTCAAAGTCATAAACAAAGAGTGTATACCTACAAATATGATAGTATCACTAGAGACATTGATGTGGTTGATAAAGTATATTTGGATGAATTCATGGCTATTATGCAAAGGCAAGCATGGATCTAATTGGATGCTCAAAAAAAGAAATTGGATGCTATGATTCTAGATCTTATACAACTACTAGTGAACTTTACTAACAAAAGTCTTGTTGTCCAAACAATAATTCCTCCTCCTATCTTGAATCCTCATTTTACATTCCTACAAGGATATTTCCTATGTCGTGTGATATGATTCTTAGAAATTATTAGTGTCAATATTTGGCTCTGGATATAAAGACCATATATTTAACTAGTCATGTCCCCAAGTTTTTTCCTGATCATATTGGCAAATCTCAAATAATAACACATCATATTATGGGGTTTGGTTTAATAATGAAGAATCCATACATAAGCTAATGCATAGGAACTAGTAGCTAATACCCTTGATTGATTTAACTCTCTTCTTACATACTCTAGTAGTTCTTATAAAATCTTTGTTAAAAATCTTAAGTAGGAGTTTGATGATGATATGTCTACTACATATTCTATGATAAATTTTCTATAGTATAAATAATTACTACATATTCTATAGAAAATTATTATAAAAATAAGAAAAATAAAATAAAATCTAATGTCAATGCCTAAAGAGATGCTCACCAACATGGTTAGTAATGGTTTGAAAGATCCATATTAACTTGATGTGTATACATAATCCTTGTAGGGTTTCCACTTTAGAGATAGTCTTGGATTTTGTAAAATCTATTGATTATTTGAAAAGGAAAGACAAAAAAAAAATTCTAAGACCAAGAACTATAAAAAATATATTGTATGGGATGGGGTGTGTAGCACCAATGTTCGTGATACCTCACATAAAAGATAATTTGTTGGAATTCCTAAGAATATTAGCTAATACCTAAGAAGGTTTTACCTAAATGAAATCATAAAGTCACTCTTAGAATGTCCCCAACCCTAGAATTATCAACTAGTATAATAATAAATATTTTTTAAGTGTGAAAATGGCACAATCCTTGTTAATTTTATTTATGATAGAAAGCGTATGGGCACAATTATAATAATTGCATAAATATTCAAAACTTTGGTTTTAAGTAAATATTTGGGTCTAAATTTTAGCTATAAAATTTCCAACACTAATAGAATAAAGATATTTGAAGACATAGTCATTGTTTTAGAAAAGAAAATAAATCATTTTCAAAATAAAATATTAAGTGTTTATAATACCTCATTGCCTAACCACAATAAAAAGGGTGCTTCTACCTCTACCAAAAATAACCTATTCCTAATAAAATAATAATAAAGGATGAACATATAACAAAAGATATGGGGTATAATCATAGAGGTATTTAGAATAATCATAACCAATGCTATAGGCCTCAACCAAATAAAAATCAATAACAAGTTATCCAAACCCAATTAAACCCCAAAATGTTCAACAATTGAGTTAGGTTCTTACTCAATCTAGGGAATAAAATAATGAAGTTATCTATGACCATTCCAATGTGGCTCACTATGTCGATATGTTTGAGCTATAATGTAAAACAATTGAATCTCTAGAACTAGAAATTGTTGGTAATACTAGAAGTGCATCTCAATATAAGAAAAATAGACCATGAAGGACGGACAAAGAATAAATAAAAATCCAATAATTATACTCAAGTGATGGTTAATAAAACTATTAATCATAATATTCCAAACTCCTAATCATTAGAACCTAAGTAAAATTACAAAAAAAATATTCTAATATGGAAAACATTCTTGATGAATCTTTGACCAAATCTAATGAAGCACCTTTAGGAAAAAAAAATTCTAGGCTAGGATTGCATCTTAAAGATGTGATCATGGTAAAGATAACAAAAACCACATATACCTTGTCATCACAATAAGTTTATCTTAAAATCAATCATGAATAAAAGAGAAAACAAGGGATATTATAGAGAATTTATGTCACTCCTTGTAAGGTTCCATATTTTGAATTTCTTAGAACATCTCCTTACCAAAGGTAAATATTGAAAATTATTTTGGACAAAACACATATGCATGGTATGTGGCTCTCTAATTCAATGTCTACTATTCTAGGGTCATGTGAAGTGTAGTATATTCAATCCCATAGAGAGAATATTTGAATTTATACACACACTAGTCTAGATTTGGTGATAATATTTCCTCTAACAAACATGATTGTTATTTATTATTTGGCTAGGGATGATGATCCACCATTAATAATTACTATGATTCATAAATTTCTATCTATTTATAGAGATGTGGTAGGTCAACAATGTTTGTCATATCATACAAGTCTTTGATATACTGCCTTAATATTTCCATTAGTATATATTATCAACATGAAATTTATGTTATGACTACAATGAGAGCCCTCAAGAGCCTATAACATGTATTTGAATTACTATTTATATGGGTCCCAAAGAGGTGAAAGAAAAATTTATGGTTTTGAATTTCAGGACTAGTTATAATATGGTATTAGATACACCTTGGATAAGTAATATGAGAGTGGTGGCTTATTCAGTTTGTCAAATGGTCAAGCTTGCTTATGACAATATTTTTTTACAATAGAAGGTGATTTAGATACTTGTAGTCCTTCCATTCCTAAGCATAGAATTTATTTGATTTTATCTATGGATGAGACACAAAGTTTCCATATATGAGCATGAGGAAAAATGGACTATTAGGATATAAGATGCATGCTAAATTTTATTTTAAATACCCCAAATAAACATATGAATAAAAATATTAGCATCCATGCATGGATCTCATTATTTATCTCCCATAAGAAGTTCATGATAAAGTTTCATATTTGTTAAATCATAAGAGGAGATAATATATGCTTTTGTTCTATCAAAGGTCATCTTGTTTACACAAGGATCATTCAAAAAAATGAATTATATTAAGCAAGCAACTAATTTAAATATGATGATAGTCTAGGGGAGGAGAGTGATAGTGACTATGAAAGTAAATGAAATATTGCTTGTAATATTGAAATGAAAGATATTTTATCTAATAGTAATTTTTTTTACATTGTTATAGGTTATTACAAAATAGGTGCTATGGAGAATTCTATTCTTACTAATGATGATTTATACTTAGAAATTAATTCATGTAATATTTTTAGTAATACTATTAATAATTTGTATTATTTGTTATATGCTTAAAATGATGAATATCTATAGCATAGATCTATGGTAGATAGCAAAAATAATGTAGACATTATAGTTATTTCTATGGTAGAAAATTCATACACTAAAATTTGAAAAAATCCAGTTGCCAAATAAACTAACTCATTTTGAAAGATATTAATTATAAAATTGCTATATTGATGGATCCAGCGGTGGTGGTTAGGAGTATCAGTTGGATATCGACAATTTTTTGTCTTCTCAATCACATGAGTAAATGCATACAGTTGTCTCTCCTGATGTATTTTGTCTCCTTTTCTTTACTCGGTTCTGATGTAATAATGGCTTGTTGAGTCGATCCATGTGATCGTGATTTTTTGGGGTGTGTGCCATGGGGTGTGTTAATTCCACCCAACCTTTTTTGTATGAAAGTGATTTTTTCCATTTAATATAAAGTCCTTTCATTAAAAAAAAATGCTATATTGATGAATTAATTGACCATTTTCTATAATCTAAATATACTTCTAGGACTATTTTCTCCTAGAAGTTATTGTTCGTTAAAAAATTAGGACTTGTTGGAATTCACAATATTTTCTAGAATGAATAGAAGTAATCCATCCACTCAAATTTTATATAAAAAATAAAATAAATTACACACACACACACACACACACATACACACACACACACACACACACACACACACACACACACACACTATATATATATATATATATATATATATATATATATATATATATATATATATATATTTGAGGCACTTGTAGGCACCATAAATAATAATTGTACAATCCATAAATTGTGTTCACAACACTCGGATAATCAATTGAGGAGTGTAAGGGGGTATTTGTACAAATACCAAAACCCTAATTTAACATAACAAGAGGGATTAAAGTTGATTACAAGTTATAAAGAGGGTTTTACCATAACAAGGTTAGCTACAGCCCATAGGGGTTACATAATAAAATATTACAATAAATTCAATAAATTATAAAATAAATTTCCTTAGGCCTATCAATATTACATCATATAATGTCATCCTTGGCCATGAATCAGATTATAATTTGAACCCCCATATAATCTCAACTAAGGACCAAGGAGAGAATATGTTAGTGATAATAATATCTCCCCCCATAATGGATTTTCTAGTGGGTCTCTACAATTGAGATAGATCCTTAAAAATCTCCCTCATCATTTGGAAGATGTCCATCTATCTTTAAGAACTTAACTTTAATCCATTGTATTTTTAGTAAACAATTATTTATTGGATATCCCTCCCTATTACAATATCCACAAGTGGTATTTGACATATTTGAATACTTAGACTAGCCCTTGACCCCATAGGTCTTAGTCTCCTTAGATTTGAATTCCCTTTCATAAGATTATATTTGTGGAGTTCCATCATAGTTCCAAATTTCTACTTAATATGAACTACTAGAGAACATATATGATCAAGAGTAAGAGTCTTTTGAGATTCCAAGAACATAGGAATCATATGAACCATTAGGTTTAACATCTAAAATGAAGCAGACAAATTAACAAGGGAAATATTTATGCATAATGAATCATCTTTTTTTTCTCTAGAAGATGCAATATCTACCCTCAATACCTTTAATATTGCAATATAGTCCTCAACATTATCAAATCAACCAATTTAAGAGAGAAAATATCTAATTCCAAGTGACTTACTTCATTAGTATCTACTTTTCCAAATAACTTAATAAATTTTGACCATGATGTGGAAAAGTAACATTGGTTCAATCAACAAGATAAATATTCCAAGAGCTTCTTATTCTCTTTGATGGTGGGTTTCTTCATCAAGAATAGTTGTTTTATCCTATTGAAAGATGCACTGCATGTTATTACTATAAAATAGACCAATCATATGGGTTGACTAAATTCTATAATTTTATCCATAAAGGTGAGCAAGTAGGCTTTGTAATCCATCTTACATAATTTAACCAATAACACCATAATAGGTCTATAAACTAGTACCACTGGTCTATAGATCTCAAATATCATGTAATTTGAAAGCAAATTAGGATCAAAATGCTTATGTATGTAAAAGTTATGGCCTTTAGTATTTTTTCCCTAATTAACCCCCTAAAATTAAATTTAAATTTCCAAACCTTAGTGCAATAGCATCCAATCACTCAATACCACTTGGCACAAAATTATTCATTGATATTATCCACTTATTCTTTACGACCACAACATGCTTGCTCAAGTGAGACTACGAAAAGTGTTACATATGGATTGGCACATGAAATATATTTATAGAAAAAAAATGTGCATGACATATAAAGGTGTCACATTGGCAACCACATCAACCTCAAAATTTGCTTATGCAAGTTTCTTCAAAAAAATTACTTATAGGAATTGAACCTTCATTGCATTTCTATGAAGAGCATTGCTCTAGTCGATGCTCTTTACTTGCACTTGTGGGAGAAAAATTACTAAAAAAAGCAACAAAACCTCCATGATTATACAAAATAAAAGATATTATTCCCCACATGGACTCAAATTTTGGCCCTTTGAGTCACCAATTCCTTAGCAAGGGCACACTTTCCAATAGAATAGGATATCCAAGCTAACAAAATCACCTCATGGTTCTATAAAATCTAGTAAGCACTTTGGTCAAAAAATGTTAGATTTTTATGTAGCATGTAATGGGAGATAACAATCACAAGATGCAGAATACTATGAAATATAGTAAATCTACGATATGACTAAAAATACTATAAATAGAAATGATGGAGATGTTTACAAAATAGCTCTAGAGGAAATGAACACTCCATGAATAGATATACTTCTCAATAATGGGCATTAATAATATCACACACTATAATATTACATAACATTGCTACATCACACCACTCTACTCTACACTACTTCCTAATGCTCTATATTTCTCTATACCTATGGCCCTTTATATAGGAAATAGGTTCCTTGGCCAACACTCTACCTAGATGTGCAAAGGATAGCTTGCACATATACAACTTACACTTTGAAACTTGTGCATTTATTACATTGCATGAAGTAACTAGATATATTCCCCCTAAAGTAATCTAATTTCCTATGATGTACCAAGAAAGGTACTTTTACATTATTTAAATGATGTAATATACTCTATTTCTAACACCCCCTATATTACATTATTTGGATATTGAAGAATTTAGTCTTCAATGTGGATCTTCATCCAGTCCTTGAGATTTTGAATCTTCTCTATTTCTTGCAACCTATTCAAGCAAGTGATTAGTGTATTCATAATCTATCATTCTTGTCGAGAGAGCTTTGATTTCATAATCATCTATCGATTCTTCCAGTTCTTCAATTTCTTTTATCCTTTAAGCTAGATGTCCTTTTTGATTTCTTTTTTGATACTCCAATTGAGGGTAATTGGTTGGACGCTAAAATTATTTTTGATGGGGATTTTGATATTGTCATACCTAAAATTGGTTCCCATTGTTCATTTGATTTCCTTGATTCTAATTTTTGGGATTGAACCTACAGTTTCTGGTGCTATGGCCTTTTTTTTGCATATCTGACAATACCTATTGTACCATGATTTCCATCCTTTTTATGAAGTAGGAATGTTTCCCTGTGCATTTTCTTTAGATGCCAATGCATTGTTAGAAAATTCATCTTTACCTATATTTTCCACTTCATATTCTTGTAGAATCTTGACTAATTCATCAAAAGAAGTATCTTTAATCATAATTTTTAAAGATGTTACCAACTACATATATCTGTATGGAAGTGCTCTCATAGTTATTGGAGTAAGAAGTTCATCTTTTACTATTTCCCCTAAGGTAAGTAATTTTCCTTTGATATTTGCTACCTTCCTTAGGAACAGTTCTATGCTTTCTCCATTATTCATTTTTAATGAATGAAGTTGAGTCTGAATATGGAGAATAGTTACCTTATTCTTTCCTTCAAATATTTTCTCTATACTTTTCCATGCATCTAAATATGTTTTTGCAGAACTGATATAGGGTTGTATTTCATCAGTGATAGCAAAGGTTATTGTAATTAGAGCCTTTGAATCATTTTCTATGAAATTTTGGATTTCAATATAATCTATGGTAGGTATTTGTATTTTCCCTTTGACAACATCCCATAATTTTTCTTATACCAAGATAGCTTTCATTTTATTCTTCCAGGAAAAATAATTAGGACCCTTGAGTAATTGTGATTTGGCTAGGAAGACTTTGTTTGAATCCATTTAAATTTTCTAATATCAATCCTTAAATTTTTTAGAGTACCTTATGACTCCTTAGTATTCTATGAATAAGATATAGTTCTTTTGTAAATTATAGTTTAATATTTGGTTGATTTTGTAAAGGTTTTGGAAATGCCAAAATCAATTTTGATTATACCTTATTGCTCCTAAAGCATTGTTCCCAAATTGTAAAGAGGAAATAATGTTGGATCTTTTGTCTTATTTTGAGAAGTTTGAGATAATAATTTTATGAATATCCAACCTTTGAGAAAACTATGATAAACCTCTCTTTATAAATAACCCTTTGGGAATTAGGTTTAGTGTATCTAATTTTCCAATTAATTAATTTGATGTAGTAGCCCTTATGACTCCCTAATATTTGGATAAATTAGACCACAATAATATTTGTAAATAATTATTATTTATTCTAGTAGAAACCCTTATTACTCCTAGGTTTTATATTGCAAATATTATATTTATTTGATAAAGTATTCCCTTTGATGAATGACTTTCAATTATTTAAATTCCTTCAATTATGATCTTATAAATCCCAAGGAAAGAAAGCACATAATAATGGAAATGAAAATTTACCTTTCACCAAGCAATATATGATGTTGTTCTCTGAGAAGCTAGGGCTGCAGTATTTACATAGACGTATTGAATATTGTGACTGTACCCTTCAATGGAATCACTTAGAGCTTTAAGCATTCCAAAATAGGTGCTACTTGGACTCTTCCTTTGACCTCACTTGGATCAAGCATTGAAGGCTCTAACACCTTATTTCCATGCTACAATTTTACCCTGTACGCGCAAATGACAAAGTGATAAATATCAAGATAAAAATTCACTTGTTGACCTCAATCGTTGATGTCCTTAATATGGAGAAGCTTCTTATCTAAAGTTCCAAGGGGCACATATGTTTCCCTTCAAGCGCTTGAGGAGATTTTGGTGCAAAATAAATGTTTGTCTTCCTTCTTGTAATGTATGATCATTACATTCTTTAGCAAAATGTTTGATCTTCCAATGGACAAGTGTATCCCATTGTAGCTCTAAAATTCTCGCACTCCTTTCCTTCAGGCTAATGGATCCGTGCCTCGAAGGGGAATGGGAGAATAGTAGGTCTACACCTCGGAGAGAGACACTTGAGATCGTGCCTTCTTTGGTGATTTTTCGATGAATTGGGTGGGTTCACCAGGAAACATTTTGTGGCAGTTTCCACGCCTAGGTTTTGGAGTTTGTTTGATGTGTTCTTTTTATATTTGCTCACAATCACCTAGTTTGGCCAAAATGCAACTATTCTATACTAAATGCAATTTCTCTTTCCTTGAGAACAAATGGCATACAAGTCTATCTAGAAAGCGTTGTAAATCTAACTTTGATGCAATGATTGAAAGTGAAAGATGGAGTTTATGCTAACATGTTGTTTTTATTTTTATGTTTTTTATTTTTTCAATTTAATGTATTAAGTATAAAATAATTTAACTAAATTCTATGTTTTGTCTTTTCGTTCTTTGGAACCTTTTGATTAAATGCAATTGATATGGAAATGATATAACTAAGTTTGTATCTTTTTGTCCTTTTGTATTTTTCTTTTAAACTAATATGATTGATGCAACAAAGTCTAAGTTTTTAGTATTTTTATTTTGAGTCTTTTAACTAATATGATTGATGTAAAATGATGCAACTAAGTTTGTATTTTGACCTTTTCTTTTGAGTTTTTCAACTAATGTGATTAAATGCAAAATATGATGTAATTAAATCTATGTTCTTTTATTTTTTTTTATTTTTTTTTTATGCAAATGTTTATAAAAATAGAGAAATATGAATCTATAGTATGAAGGAGCCAAGAAGAATTAGATTTAGATCCTTACCTGGTTCGGATGTTCGATTTAAGTGGATCTATAATTGATCTATCAAATTTGCCAATTTGGACCTGTAAACCTGCAACTTGATAGAAAAAGCACTTGATACTAATAATTAGAAGCCATAGATCCCATAAAAATGGCCTTAGGATTCCTTTTAATCATTAGAGTGAAATGGATCTTCTTGGTTCTTTCCCAACAATTATATATAAAAGGATGATAATAATTGGTGATTATAAATAAATCAAAATCTATATCCGAGTGATAAATGATACAACAATTAATAAAGCTAGTAAAACCAAATGGTTTCAACTATATCCTACTTGATCTAAAACAAAGAAATGCCTAACTTAAAGTCAAATATTTGCCCCCATATTTATATTTATATAAATTTATTAGATCCGTATGAATTCATGATAATTAGACCTATGTATGGTTTGTTAGCATTTTAGAGGTCAAAACAACATCAAAATGGGGCAAATTATATATCGTTGGAAATATCTTTTTGAGCCCTATCCAATGGTATAAAATTTATGAAAAATAGAGGTGATTTTCTTAGATAAAATTCAACCTGAAGGTCATATTATGTTTTAAGAGAAATAAATAAAATATAAAATACGATTGTAAAAATGATGATTTTTAGGATAATTAGAAGAAAATAAAAACTTGCTTACAATGGGGGTATCACGGGTTTTGATTATTGATAATTAAAAGCAATGAAAATGATCGACAATATTCTTCAATCAGCTTCAAGCATTCAACCTACAAAATAAAAGGGAAGAGAAAACTTGTTCTGGATATTTACCTGCAACAAAAAATTATTAATTCATAAACATCTCTCAATTCAACACTGTCATTGCCCTTAATTTCTCAATTCCTCTCCCTTCTTCATTCCTTCGATCTCTCTCTGCTTCTCTCCTCCTTGATCTCTCTCTGCTTCTTTCTCCTCGCTTGGGAGATGGAGCACATATATTTATCATTCCCGTGAGATAACCAATCTGGGAATTTGTTGAGCAGTTTTAATTAGATTAGTAAATTACTAATCTAAATTATTTGTTGACCCAAATTAGGGCTAGCAAATCAATGGGAAATATGCCTTCCATTGAAATGGTCTTGGAGCCAAAATCAAATAAATTTTATAAAGTTAGATGCACATTTTCTCGTGAATTCCGTGATAGCTAGACATGTACTTAGTATTTTTTTAGTTTGAGGGGTCAAATGATGTCAAAATTGGACATATAATATACCGTTGGAAAGATATTTTTGAGCCCTATCCAATGATATAAAATTTGAGAAGAATTGTGATGATTTTATAGGGTAAAAATTCTCTTGAATATAACCTTAGTTTTTTAAGGGTTTTTGAGAAAAATGACTCATCTTAATGGGTCAATTTTTCCTGTCTACATTTTGCCCCCTCTTTGGTATATTTATGAATAATAAATGTATCAAATAAAAGTGTAGACACTTGAGTAGAAGTGATTATGATTGACATGGGCAAAAAGGAGTAGATGGTTTAGAATGAATAGTTCATGGGAAATTGATGTTTTAGAAAAATAATTACTAATTTATTGACTAGGATGCCCCCTTAAGTTTTTTGCACCAAATTCTATATTTGGTGGAAAACTCAAAATTTTCTATATATATATATATATATATATTGATCTTCTTTATTTTATGTGACTTTGAATGATTTGATTTATTGGATGATTTATTGCACTTGCTTATGATGGTTGTATTATATAATTTCTTATAATCATGCTTTTATTTTTGAACATTTTGATCATGCTTAACATAAAAGGAAAATGATTTTGTAAAGTGTGTTTTGAAAAAGATGTTTTTGTGTGGTGATAAAATTTATGGATTAACAATGAACCTCAAAGGATGTTGTGTTGTTATATGACCGTTGGTGGAGATCGATGCTCTCTAGGTCATGAAGCGGATCCTATTGTGAGGAAGTTTTGTATTGCTAATACCAAAAATATTGTGGGCTCAAGAGTGACCTTGAGGCTTCTGATGATGAAAGAAGATATTGATTTGTTGAGAGAGATTGATTTTGAGAAAATAAGTTGATAAAGATTATTTTTGTGAGGGATATAAAGTGATTTAAGCATGAAAATTTGGGAAGGATGACTTGCGCTAGGCATAGAATCCCTAGTGTGAAATTTGAGAAAAATAATTACTAGGAATTATACCATCATCGTGAAGTCAAAATGCAATGCATGATTATATATGATTTTGAAAATGCAAGTTGTATTTTGAAAATAAATCATTGTGTCACATGTTGGAAATTTTTGAAGATAATATATATATATATGTATGTATATTGTAATTACAAAATGAAGTGATATGGGATTAATGTGAATAGTTATAAACTAATGTTTTCTAACAAATTTCAAAGAAATATTTTAAATTATTTCCAGGACAAAGTCAAATTTATCAAGAACCAGTGTGTGATGTGTGAGTTCATTATCCATCTTGATTTGTCATAATGATACAAAATCTCTCAAGGATCAAATGTGTGTGCTTGTGAAATTGATTTACCGATTTTGAGTAAGGTAGTGATACAAGCAAACTTTTATGAACCAATGTGTGTGCAAGTGAAATGTTCATTAACCATGATTTTGTGCATGCCATTGTACCGAACTACTATGTAAGTCAAGTTACCAAAAGCTAGCTAATCCACAAGCGGACATTGGTCTATACAAAAGAAGGTCGCTAATGTGACAGACATGTCACCATGCAAAAGGGATTACCCAAGGCCAAGTGGGTTGGGCACAAACCACCTGTTATGGGGCTTACCTCATGGCTTTCAAATAACTAAGGAATTCCAGGGATTCAAGCTCACTACCCCCTTCTTTTCTTCTGATTTTTGGAGTAGGGATTCTTGTCCATTTTTGAACAAGGGGATTTTATTGCTTTTTATTTTCTTTTCTTTTTCTTTTTCTTTGCTTTTTTTCTTTTTTTTTTTTTGATTTTTCTTTTTGGGATACTTGCTCAGATTAGACGTAGAGCAAGGGATTTTATTCGGGTAGGGGGGAGCTTGTCCTTTTGCCAATTCTCAGTATTCTAGACCATGCGCATAATAGGATAGCAAGGGAAAATTTTCGCTTAAGGAACTAAGACTACTATGTAGTATCATTTTCAAATTTGCAACAAATCATTTTTAAGATGTGAGAATGTGTTCTTGGTTCAAGAAGTAGTAAGATCATTTCCCAAAACTCAAAATGTTATTTAGTGAAGTAATAGTGCTCTTTGATACAAGAGAGATTTATAATCAAAGTGATAAAATCAAAATTTATTAAAGATGTAAATTAAGTGCATGGTTCAAGATAACTTTTGAATTTATCTAAAATAAAGTAAAATATAACTTGCAATCTTGGAAAACATCACACACTAATGCAATAATTTGAAAATATTTTTGGAAAAATTTTCATGTTTTTTTAATTTTTTGGTTGTTTTGGTTTGTTTTGTGATTTGATAAAATTGATAATATATACAAAAAATGCTATATATACACTATACAAAGTGATTTATGCATAACATTTCTAAGGTGGCTTCAAAATCAAAGGAGGTTTTGAAGGACAATTTGGTTGTGGTGAAGGTGATTGAAGTTGATTTGTTGATATTTGAGATTGTTGTGATGGAGGATGATAATCAGATATAGATGAAGAAAAGTGATGAACAGAATAGGTTATGAAGAGGAAAATAATAGAGAACTTGATGTGATAATGATAAAGAAAGAGAGAATGAAGGATAAAAGGTGATGAACAAAAGGTGTCAATGGTGATAAAGAGGAAGAGAATAGAGAACTTAATGTAGTGATGATAAAGAAAGAGAGAATAGAGAATACAAATTCCCTATGAATAGGAGAGGTTTGCAAAAGTTTCAAAAAGGATATCTTAGTTGGAAGATTGTCTGATTGTGGTTGAATATTGAAGGAGACTTTAGGTTGAGATGTCAATGCTAAATATGGGTTTTCTATGCTTGTATCTTCTTTTTGATTATTCTTCAAAACTAAGAGAGGTCTTGAAGGTTGGTTGGATGAAGAATTTATCTCCTTCTTGTCAAGATGAGTTAATTGGGAAAGAACTTGCTTTATTGTAGTCTCTACTACTAAACTAATAATATCATTGTGATGAGGCACATTATGATATGATAATTGATTATTTTCCTGTTGTTGATGATTGGGTAAGGGATTTTGTAAGATCCCTATGTCTTGATTAGTTGTTTGAGTTTGTGATTGAGAATTTTGATTTTGATCTTGTTGTCTAGTGATGGCTCCAATAGTGCCCACAATATTATTGTTTTGCAAGTGACCAAAGTGGGGTCTAGCATTTACTGTTTGTTCAATTGAAAGTGTTTGTTGAGATGAGGGTCGAGTGGTCATTCTTCTAGGGAATGGTTCTTCTGGAACTAATAAATCTGTGATGGGAAGAATTTGATCTGACTCATCTTCAGAACTATTTGAATTATTTGAGGTGATGTCTATTTCACTTTTTGTTTCACTTTTTGTTTCACTTTCTGTGTCACTTTTTGTATATATGATTGGCCTAGTTGTAATTGTGGATAAAGTAGGCACATAAGGGGTTTGAATATTTTGATATGGCAAGAGACTACTAATGGTTCCCACATATCTGGTTGGATGAGGGACATTATGATGTTCTAATTGATTCACAGTTTCTTTACCATGGTTGGGTAAAGGATGTTGAAAAATATCTAAGTTTTGATTAGCATTTTGGGTTGGTTGTTTTTGGGTATTATTTTGAGGATTATTATTTGAAGGAAATTGTTCTACTTCCATTTCACCTTTATCAATTAGATCTTGTATCAAATGTTTTAATCATTTACAAGAATTAGTTGAATGTCCATCCACTTGGTGAAAATTACAATGTAAATCAACCCTATATCCCAATTGTAGTGGTATCCGATTTTCTTACCTCTGATAACTATATCAAACCTTATTCCAATAATTGAGGTAAAATCATAGTTAAGGGTTGATTTAATCTTGTGAATTCTCTTGGTGGCTTATCAAGAATTTTCAATACAAATTTCTTTATAGCTTCTGTAAGGTTAATATTTGAGGTGTTTCTGCTATCAGTAACTCCATCACCTACTACTTATTTCTATCCTTTTTCTTAAATTGTCCTCTTCTAATGAGGGCATCTTCTACCCTCCTAGCTATATCAATGGCTTGATCAAAGGAGGTTATTGTAGCAATAGAAAGCTCATAAGATAGTTGTTCTTGCAAATTACCAATGAATATGTCCAACATCTCACGATGAGGTAATACAAAATGTAATTTGCCTAAGAGTTGTCTCCACTTAGTCAAGAATTCAACAAAACTCTCATCTTTACCTTGTTTTAAATTGTATAAATCCTTAATAGTCACATGCCTCTCTATATAGGCACTAAATTGATGGACAAACATTTCCGTTGTCTCTTCAAAGTTTCTTAAATAATTATTAGGTAGTTGATAATACCATTCTAAAGCCATGCCTCCAAGACTTTTAGGAAATATTTTTAGCAACAACAAGTCATCATGAGAAATATCATGACATGTTATCCTAAACATACGAAGATGCTCAATAGGATCTTCGGTTCCTTTATATATCGGAAGAACAGGCATAGGGAAATGTTTAGGGTATGGTTGAGCAACCACAATAGGATCCAAGGGTTGACTACACATCTCTCTATAACTGTATGAGGGATGGTAGAGATCTATTTGATCTAGACGTGAAGCTAATTGTTTAACCATGGCTTCAAGTCCTTGTGGTTGTCCACCAAATTGATTTTGTTGTACCATGTTGTTGTGTCTTTGATGATAAGTTGGTGTTGTTGTGTAAGGATTTCCAATTGAAATACTATTGTGTAAAGCATGTGTAGGAATAGTATTATGGAGCTTATATGGGATTGTGTTTTGTTGAATTTTTTGTTGATGATGATTGGTATTTTGCATCTTCTTAGCTTTTTGATGTGATATTTGTTGATTAGGAGCTTGAGAAGGAGAAGAATATTGTTTTTGTTTAGAATTTGAATTTGTTGTTGGTGGTGGTTTTGCTATATTTTGATTCAAATTCTGATTCACATTTTGAGATGTACCAACTTGATCTTGATCTTTATTCATATATGTTAATGGATTTCCATTTAATCGGAGAGCAGCTTCTATAGCGACCTCCATTGAATAATCTCCCATAGGGAGTTGACCTTTTGTCTGTATGACATGATTAATGACATCTATATTATCTTTTAGAAATCTAGTGAAATGTTGCATAGACTTAAAACTGAGATTACCTTTATCATCCATATGAGGCATAGTATAGCCTACTTCTTCTTTATTGTTGTTTTCTTCATCTGGTTCTGAAATTTTATCATCTTCTATTTGAACTCTATCATCATAGGTTTTCTTGATCTTGTTCTTCGAATCGATTCTAATTGCTTACCACTTCTTAAGATTCTAGGCATTTTTCTTTTAGGATTTTTTATCTTTTAATGATATATATATATATATAGATATATATGATTTTAATTTTTGAGTAATATTTATGGTTACAGTTCTCCCTATGTTGAAATCTAACATCTATGAAATGGACTTAAAGTGTGCAAAATTTTATTAATGATCTTTTTGGTTTTTGTTTTTATATTTTTGTAATTTTTATGTTTTTTTGTGTTTTATAAATCAGAAATATGCCTATGTTTTTCACGTCGGGTTCACCAAAGAATGTAGCTCTAAAATTCTCGCACTCCTTTCCTTCAGGCTAATGGATCCGTGCCTCGAAGGGGAATGGGAGAATAGTAGGTCTACACCTCGGAGAGAGACACTTGAGATCGTGCCTTCTTTGGTGATTTTTTGATGAATTGGGTGGGTTCACCAAGAAACATTTTATGGCAGTTTCCACGCCTAGGTTTTGGAGTTTGTTTGATGTGTTCTTTTTATATTTTCTCACAATCACCTAGTTTGGCCAAAATGCAACTATTCTATACTAAATGTAATTTCTCTTTCCTTGAGAACAAATGGCATACAAGTCTATCTAGAAAGCATTGTAAATCTAACTTTGATGCAATGATTGAAAGTGAAAGATGGAGTTTATGCTAACATGTTGTTTTTATTTTTATGTTTTTTATTTTTTTCAATTTAATGTATTAAGTATAAAATAATTTAACTAAATTCTATGTTTTGTCTTTTCGTTCTTTGGAACCTTTTGATTAAATGCAATTGATATGGAAATGATATAACTAAGTTTGTATCTTTTTGTCCTTTTGTATTTTTCTTTTAAACTAATATGATTGATGCAACAAAGTCTAAGTTTTTAGTATTTTTCTTTTGAGTCTTTTAACTAATATGATTGATGTAAAACGATGCAACTAAGTTTGTATTTTGACCTTTTCTTTTGAGTTTTTCAACTAATGTGATTAAATGCAAAATATGATGTAATTAAATCTATGTTCTTTTGTTTTTTTCTTTTTCTTTCTTTTGTTTTATGCAAATGTTTATAAAAATAGAGAAATATGAATCTATAGTATGAAGGAGCCAAGAAGAATTAGATTTAGATCCTTACCTGGTTCGGATGTTCGATTTAAGTGGATCTATAATTGATCTATCAAATTTGCCAATTTGGACCTGTAAACCTGCAACTTGATAGAAAAAGCACTTGATACTAATAATTAGAAGCCACAGATCCCATAAAAATGGCCTTAGGTTTCCTTTTAATCATTAGAGTGAATGGATCTTCTTGGTTCTTTCCCAACAATTATATATAAAAGGATGATAATAATTGGTGATTATAAATAAATCAAAATCTATATCCGAGTGATAAATGATACAACAATTAATAAAGCTAGTAAAACCAAATGGTTTCAACTATATCCTACTTGATCTAAAACAAAGAAATACCTAACTTAAAGTCAAATATTTGCCCCCATATTTATATTTATATAAATTTATTAGATCCATACGAATTCATGATAATTAGACCTATGTATGGTTTGTTAGCATTTTAGAGGTCAAAACAACATCAAAATGGGGCAAATTATATATCTTTGGAAAGCTCTTTTCGAGCCCTATCCAATGGTATAAAATTTATGAAAAACAAAGGTGATTTACTTAGATAAAATTCAACCCAAAGGTCATATTATGTTTTAAGAGAAATAAATAAAATATAAAATACGATTGTAAAAATGATGATTTTCAGGATAATTAGAAGAAAAGAAAAACTTGCTTACAATGGGGGTATCACGGGTTTTGATTATTGATAATTAAAAGCAATGAAAATGATTGATAGTATTCTTCAATCAGCTTCAAGCATTCAACCTGCAAAAGAAAAGGGAAGAGAAAACTTGTTCAGGATATTTACCTACAATAGAATTATTAATCCATAAGCATCTCTCAATTCAACAACTATCATTGCCCTTAATTTCTCAATTCCTCTCCCTTCTTCATTCATGTGATCTCTCTCTCTACTTCTTTCTCCTCGCTTGGGATATGGAGCACATATATTTATCATTCCCGTGAGATAACCAATCTGGGAATTTGTTGAGCAGTTTTAATTAGATTAGAAAATTACTAATCTAAATTATTTGTTGACCCAAATTAGGGCTAGAAAATCAATGGGAAAGATGCCTTCCATTGAAACGGTCTTGGAGCCAAAATCAAATAAATTTTATAAAGTTAGATGCATATTTTCCCGTGAATTCCATGATAGCTAGACATGTACTTAGTGTTTTTGCAGTTTGAGGGGTCAAACGATGTCGAAATTGGACATATAATATACCGTTGGAAAGCTCTTTTCGAGCCCTATCCAATGGTATAAAATTTGAGAATAATTGTGATGATTTTATAGGGTAAAATTTCTCTTGAATATAACCTTAGTTTTTTAAGGGTTTTTGAGAAAAATGACTCATCTTAATGGGTCAATTTTTCCTATCTACACCCATACACTCAGTGCACTAGCCTATTCGTGTAACTTATTTCTTGAAGATGAGTGCTCTCTTGACTTGAGCATTAAGGTTTTCCTTTGGTGAAAAGTATCACTTTCTTCTTTGCATGGACGTCCTCATTTTTGCTGGTTCAAATGGACCTTTTTGGATATCCTTTTAGCTTCAAAAATAGCCAACTCCTATTTCATTCACCTACATTGTTTTTAGCTGGTATATGGAGCAACAATATGGAGGCTTTGAGCACCGATTTTTTCCAGTGGATGTGGAGTAAGTGACACTCCAATGGTGCTTTGATTTTCCCTTTATTTCTTACTTGCTTACATCCTCCTTTCATAGATGGTATTGTTCTTGATTGACATTGTTTCTCCTTTTGTTTTACACATTGTACTTTTTAGGTTCATTCATCCAGGATGCAAGGAGTATGAGCCCTTTGATTGGTTGGTTGAGCTAATATTGGATTACTGCTAGCATACGATTGCTTTCGACTGGTTTTTATAGGAAGTGTAGTGCCTTTGGGGCACCTTTAAATATGTATTTTCTCCCTGTATAACCAAATTAGGATAGTGCAATATAATGTGAAATAGTTTTTACACAAAATGTCCTTATTGCACCTATTTTTGCACTCCTGTTTTTACATCTAAATGTTTGGTTTTGATGCAGAATATTGATTGCAATATGGGGGTTTTGAGCTTGTCTCTTTTATTAGACACCTCCCCCTTTTTTCTTTGATTTTTTATAAATGATCCAAGCTTGTAACCACATGATGGAAGCTTTTTTTTGTTGTATTTTTTTGCATAATTTCTTGTGATTTGAACTTGAGACTCACCAAGTCTCGTTCGATGCTTCCTTTGATGCTCTTTTGGTGGTTACTTTCTTATCCAATAATTAGAGGATTGAGCTTATTTTATGGCTTCCTCAAGCCACCCAAAGTTGTATATCTTTGTGCACTAATAGTTTCTTTATACACTTTGACAATTTTTTTTGTGCCCTTCTCACGAACACAAACAATAATATTTTTGAGAGCAATATAATAGTGAAAATCTAATAATATTTTACTTTTAATGCACTAAAAATGTCACCTTATCACTCCAATCAACTATCAAAAACTAATGCACTTAATCAATCTACTGCAACTAATCAAGAATAATCTGAAATGAATCTTCAAGAATTTTTCTACAAGTTTTTTAAAAGCAAGGTAATAGGAGCTAGTCTTATTTTTATTTTCCAAAGTAGATGATAGGTAGTTGATAGATAGTTTGAGATTCTAAAATCTAATAAAATCCTAAAGTGCAAATGAACCTTAAATAATCCTTTATTTTTGCACCTTTTCAAGACTCTAATTAAACTCTCCTCTTTTTTTGAAACTTTAATCCATTTAAGGTGCTTAAACAAATCTGATAAGTGATCCACTTAATGAATCTACTTGCACCAATAGTTGCTTACCTTTTTATGAAAGCCCTTTTCATAAATTCTATAGAGGATGTAGATCTTGGTGTCTATGATCACCAAGTTTCTACCTTGAGTAATATCTTGTAGCTCTCTGTAGGTTGCCTTGAACATCTTTATATTCACCAAAACATGGTCTCCCTTTCACGAGCCTAGAATTTTTTGTGGCTTGTTCTCCTCTAGAAGTCTCCTCATTTTTGCTATATATATGAAGAGATATTTTATTCTGAAGTGATGCCTTCTTACTGTAAGAGGTAATATCCAAGTCTCTTGGATTTGGTAGGCTTTTTCTATTTGAATCTTCCTTCAAGCTTCTTATCAAATTATGACTTCAATATGATCTTCTCAATATTTTGTATGTCTTGAGGTCTTATAATATTTGGAAATCCTTTCCAAATTCTTCTTCTTGGGCTTGTTTTTCTATGGCGATAATTGTTCCAAATATTTCACTATCTTCAATAGTGAATTTCTCCAATGAGTTCTCCTTGGAACTTCTTTGATGAATTATTTAGCAAGGCTTTCTATTCCTTTTATTGAATGTTCGTAGAGACCTATCCAAGGCCTTTGATCTTGCAACTTATTCTGGTATTTCTTGAATATAATTGTTGGTGGTGATATCTTGTTCTGGATCTCTAATTCTACTACCTCTGTATTCGAGCAGGACTCTCCCAGTCATTTTTCATAAATGAGACCTTCTCTTTTACTTTAGGTGTTGGATTGATTTTGAAGAAGATACTCCTCCTAACCTTTTGTAGGAAGCTTTTCCAACTCACTAAATCTTCATGTTCTTCCAATAAAATATTAGTATTGAAACATGCTTTTGAATTAGATACTCTCTTCTGAAGTCTTCTTTAGGATCAAGGCTTTTGTGGTCTTTTTCAGTATTAAGGCTTATGTGGCCTTTTTAAGTACCAAGGCTTTTGTGGCCTTTCTTCAAGGATTCTATGGTATTTCCTTTTGGATCAAGGCTTCTATGGCCTGTATTTTGGATCAAGGCTTCTACGACCTTTTAAGATTTTTATGGCATATTCTTCTATATCAAGGATTCTATGGACTTTTCTTCTTATGAAGTTTTCAATCTAGAAATGGATATCTCCTATCTCCCAACTTTAGCATAATTCTTCTCTAGAAGTATCTTCTATAGTATTCTTCTCTTGCAATAACTAATATTTGCACTATGAAGGCACTTCGATATTCGAGTAACAAAGTTGAAATATCCTAGATTTCTATTGTAGGAGGTGTCCCAATCATCTAAGAATTAATTCCCTATAATAAAATAAACTTCAGTTCAATTTCTTTAGATCTCTTAGATGAGTTTCACTAGTTGATTCATCAAACTAGTGGATCAAATGCTGAATCCTAGTCTTCACAAGTTTTTCCTTGAAACTTTGTGGAAATACTCTATCCATATGCAATTTTAGTAATCAAAAAACTAATATTTCTTTTAGTCCTTACTTGTGGCTCTCCTTAATTCTACCACCTAGACTCTTTTGAGAAATTTTGACAATAACTGGTCCAATGGAGTGTTAGTTTGACAAAAACTTAGGGTTAATAATAATGGTACTTTTCCTATTGACATATTGTGTCTCTGATACCATTGTTATCTTTTGATGCAACATGTAATGGGAGATAGCAATAACAAGATGCATATTAATATGAAATAAATTAAATCTATGAGATGACTCAAAATACTATAAATAGAAATGATGGAGATGTTTACAAAATAGATTTGGAGAAAATGAACAATCCATGAATAGAGCTACTACTCAGGAATGGGCATTGATCATATCATACTCTATCATATTACATCACACTGCTACATCACACCACTTTGGTCTACACCATTTTCTACTGCTCTATATTTCTCTATACTTATGGCCCTTTATATAGGAAATATTTTCCTTGGCCAACACTATACCTAGCTATGCAAGGGATAGCTTGTACATATACAACTTGCACTTTGAAACTTGTGTATTTATTACATTGCATGAAGTAACTAGATAAATTTCCCCTAAAGTAATCTAATATCCTAAGTATGTACCAAGAAAGGTACATTTACATGATCCAAATGATGTAATATACTCTATTTCTAACAAAAAAAATCCATCTATGTGGACTCAAACCCAATATATTTGAGTCACTAATGCCTTAGCATGGGTGCACTTGTCAATAGGACAAGGTCTCCAAGATGAATAAAATACTTCATAGTTCCATAAAACCTAGTGAGCACTTCATCCAATTTGAAAAATTCATCTCCCTTTCATAGACATTCCTCCTATTCTCTTTTTGCTTTTATGAAAACATAGTGTTAAGGGATCAAAAATGCAACCCCTTGTTATAAATATTATCTCCATGCCCACTAGCCATCATAGTAGTGCTACAAATATTCCATGTCCTCCAATCATCATGGCATAAACGACCCTCTATGATCCTTTTCCTAAATATGTGTATCAAGAAGGTGTGTGCAAAAGCAAATGTGCATGCACTAGTGCACAATTCAAATTTGTATATTTTGTCACAAAAAATAGGGACAACCAAACCATGTAAAAAATTAATTAGAATTCCAAGCAGATATTGACAATTAGCGCAAAAATAGTGAAGAGGACATATTTCCTTTGAAATAGTGAGTGATATGCTATGTATTAGGGTCTTTTATTTTCTTCTTATTTGAAATTTGCTTATGAATATTTGAATAATAATTCATCCCAAAACTTGGAAAAAATGGATGCTCCATGTTAGCTTCATGCATGACCAAGTGATGTTGCTCCATACTTGCTCTAATACCATATTGAGATTTAAAATTTATTTCCAAAATAAATAGAAAAAATCTATCCACTTGAATCTTATAAAGAGAGTGATAAAAGAATAAAAAACAAAAAATAGACATAGATATTAGGGCACTTAAATGCACCATAAATAATTAGTATACAATCCATAGATTACATTCTCTACACTTCGATAATCAAATGATGAATGGGAGGGGGTATTTATAGCAATATTAAAACCTTAATTACATAATAAAATTTAACCTAAGTCAACATAACAAAAGATATTAAGGTTATCTTAAAGCTATAAAGAGTGTTTAACCATAGCCCATAGGGATTACATAATAAAATATTATAATAATTTAATGTAATGTACAATGAATTCCCTTATGCGTATCAATATTAAATAATACAAAGTTATCCTTGACCATGAATCAAGATTATAAGTTAAACAAGACTAGTTTGATTTTCTTTATTTTCTAATCCTCTTTATTTTTATTTTAAATTTGATGATAAATATTTCTTCTTATGATTTTCTATTACCTCAAATGTGTTTGTTAATTCTTAGATTGTTCATCACACACCATTATTACAACATAAAGAGGTTATGATAGTCTCCTCAAATAAATAGAATTTAGAATCTAATACATATTTTTTTGGTTTGATGTTGTTTTATATGCTAAGAAAAAAATTATTTTTAGATATTTTTATTCATATAAGTGGCATAATATGTTGATTTATTCTACCCCCCCTTGTCTAGATAGGCATTTCAATGAGAAAATTTTCTCTCCAATATTCAAGGCTAAGATACTTATGGATTATTTTTTTAATTATATAATTAATTATAACTCTATTGTAACCTTCACATCCTTCTCTTTGATACTTTTCATAAATATGCTAAAGTCCTCTCTCAATTAAAATGCAAGAGCTAATATAGTGAGCAAAGCATTTATATACTATATAATGTACTTTTCTCCCTACTTTACCTAATGATGAGTCTATCATTGAATTTATATGATAGAGAGGAGTGAATCACATGCCAATATCATCATATGGGTTTTATCAAGGAACCTAACCCCATGTGGTTCCACCATATGTGGTCAGATTATATTTATCAATTTAAGATTAATCTTCATATTGAGAGCCTTCCTCTTACTTTGGGTTATTTTGAATAAGGTAATATCACGAATGGTGTACACACTATAGAATTTTATATAGGTACCCTTGAGCTTCAGCACATCATGATGAATGGGAAAAACTATCCCATTAGGAAGTTGTTTTTATAAAATTCTTCAAAAATATAAAGAGGTTTTTTCCTAGGAATATTCAAACATGTTTGGTATGGCTGGGGATCTTAGTCTATAATATTATAAAATATGAGGATGTAAATTCTACTTGGAAAAATAAAAGAAGGTTCTCTCTTAATTTACAAGACTTATGTCTGAAAGATATTAAAGAATTATTATATGTAAACTTTAGTACACCTAAAAATCATTCAATGTGGTGTATAACATTATTCTAATTAACATAAATGAAAAGAATGGTATTTGGATTTGTTGTGGTTTTCAGTAAACTAACATATTTTATCCTAAGTATAACATTCATTTGGATTCAATAGATGACATTTTTGATTCCACCATTGGTTATAGAATGTTGTCACTTATAGATGACTATTCTAGATATAGCTAAATTTGGATTGCTCTTAAATATTAAAATAGAAAAACTTTTGCTACATCCTAGGCCACATTCTATTATATTGTTGTTATTTGGGTTAAATAATGTTGGAGCAATGTATTAAAGGACTATTAAAACAATGTTTAATGATATGATGGGAAATATAGTAGAAGCATATATCTATGTCCATTTGGGTGAATGAAAAAAATTGAATAAAAATCTAATTGACCTTAGACTTATTTTTTATTGATTACATTATTATATAGTCTAAGATAAATCTAAAAAGATAGTGTTTTTGGTGTCACTAGTGGAAAATTTTAGATAGATGAGTAGATGTGAACCATGATAAAATCAAGTCATTTACTCTATGTCTTTCCCATGTAGTATTTGTACCCCTAAAAATGTCATATTTACTCTTTTACAGTATCAATGTTTAATTGTTTTGTAAAAATCTCCAAAAATACAATTATTTTGTATTATTACCTTAATATACCCACCTTAGCACATTTCCCCCATTAATTCCCATCCTACATCTAGCCTGGGTGCACATCACCCTTATCTACCCTATCACCCTAGTCTACCATACCTCCTAATATCCACATCCCCATGCTCATTCAATGCACATGGTGGGGTGAATACTTTCTCCACCCATATGAATTAATGGGGCATGGTGCATCCATGCTCATTTAACACGTGTATGGAATCAGGACTTCCTCCATCCCAAAAACATTAATGAGGCATGATACACCCATGCCACCTCACCACCACCTCACCACCCCCTTCACCCTTAGCAAAAATATATAAATGGCCCATATTTTCCTTTCATTTGCATGAATGAGATAGATCCTTGGAGAAATTCTTTCAAAATTACTCCAACCCCCACTTGTATGCATTGAGAGAATCCATATTTGCTTGTGTTAGCACCATGGATAGCTTGTTGTGCCTCTTGTTGCATGTCCTTATTTTGTTAGCAAGTCGCAAATTCATATTCCAGTCACTATATTCAGAGTAGAGCTACCTGAAAACCTACTTAAAGATTCCATCGAAGGAATTTCTACCAAAGTCAACACAATAAATACCATCCAAACAGGGAGGGTTTACAACCAAAAACGTCCTGATATGGATGGTTCCTATCAATGCTAGGTTATAGTCAGCCATATCACCATAGATAAAACACAAAGGTGAGTAAAGAAGGTATACTATATTTTTATCTTGTTTTGAGCTCTGTTTATTGCATAAATATAATTTATTTGGTTTACCCATTTTTATAATTTTGGACCTAAATTAGGTGGACCCAATAGGTGCTACTAACTAGTGATTCAATTGTGTAGGATTGGAGATAATACTCAACTAGCACTAGTATGAAATCCCACCCTCTTGAAGTGGTCAAGGAGATAAAGGAGTGCTAGAATTAAATTATAAAAAATTATTCCTCATTGGAAGAACTTCTTGTATCCCAAGGGGCATTTGTAAAAGCTATGATGTAACACCCATTAAGTTTAATGAAATTGCATGTTTTGTTATCCTCAATGTTAAAAAAAAATATATCACTTTATAAAAACTTGGGGTAATTATAATATTTATATCATAGTTTGATTTCAATGCTTATTCCCATAATCAGTTCCCTAAGAAAGATGTTAATTTCAAATGGGATGAGAATTATGATAACATACTTTTTTAATTGAATTTCTTTTCATTAATACCTCCAACTCTCTATCCACATAATTTAGATGTCATTCATCAAGTTTACTTAGGATATATTCTCACATAATAGGACAATAATGAGAAGAAATTTATCACATACTACATAATTTAAACAAAGTTTCTCATAAAATCTAGATACACTTCCAAGAAGGTTGTTTTACTATTTACTTTTTTTGTGAGAAGTGATATTATATTTGATATTGAACAAATTATGTGTTCATAAAAATACCTTTTCAAGCATCTCATTTAATACCTTAATCCCTAGTTACACCCTATGTGACAAGTGGATAAATATGATGCAATAATTGACCTTCATATAATTACCTAAAGTTAGTTAATACACAAGTGATTTCTAATCAACTTTCTAAAACACTTGATCCTTTCTAATAACCTTTTAAAGGATATTTTCTAGATTATGTCATAATGTATATTTTCATATGATCCTCATGATTTTGTGATATTTATTTTCTTTGTCGCTTCTAGTTAAATATAAGAGTCTAGTACTTATAACATTATAGAATAGGAAAAATCTATTATTGAATCTAAAAAAGATCCTAACGATCAGTAGTATAAATTAAACAAGGTTTCTAATTCAAATGAATCAACTCTTAAAAAAACCTTCCTCGTGATACATAAACTTATGCTACACCACTGCTCAATAGCTTAGTCCTTTTCTTTATGGTGCAAAAAATGAGTATGTGGAAAGAGTCAAAATTTTCTCTAAAATATTTTTTTGTACTTACTATTCCTATGAAATTCTACTTAAATTTTTCTAAATTTTATTTGTGCTATCATACATTATGAATCCTTAGTCATAGGATAATTGATAGTCCAGAAGATAATGTATAGCACATCAAAATATTGGATTATTCTCAAATTATAGTCCACAAAAATTTAGGAGAATATTTAGTTAAGGTGCATCTATTTCCTTATTATCAAGTGACTAAAAATATCATTATTTGCTTTGAATCATTTTCTATTAGAAATTTCTCAAGAGGATAGAATGTAGAGGTTGTCTCCTTTGGACACTTTAGCTAGAAAGTTTATATCATATAATAACTTTGACGAAACTGACTTTGTGGTCAAATTTGATGATAAGCCTATGATTTTTTCTTTAATATGATAAATTGTTGTATTCCATTTTATGATACCTATTATAGATACATTCTATATTTTCTAGGCAATCAAACATACCCACCTACCACTCAAATCCATAACAATGTCATCAATTTATTGGTTGGTGATGATGTATTGCACTTTAGCAGCCTTGATAGAGTGATAGGGTTCCTCATAGAGCTAGAAATCTATAAGGATTTATTTGAAGTGCATAATGGATATTGTAGTGAATATTTTAGTGGTAATTCCAGACCTAGAAGCTTTTTTTCGATTGGATACTTTTTCCTAGCAATGGAAGTTAATTCAAACAAATATGTCAAAGAATACAATAAATCTCAGTTTCATAAGGATATAATTCATGCCCTTTGCTAGAATCTTCATCCTATTGAAGAACCTTGACCTTTTTCCAATTGGGGTTTTGATCTTCTATGGCCTACCCATCCAATTTCCATTCATATTGGGTACAAGTACATCATTATAATAACTAAATATTTTATTAAGTGGATGGAAGCATTGTATTTGACTTATCAAATAGCACTCACTATTTTAAAATTTATTTTCAACCAAATTGTGTGTCATTTTGGCATTTTTCTAAAAATGATTTTGAATGATGAAAAATAATAAATGGGTAATTAACTAAGGATCTTAAAATTCATCATAGCTTTTCTATACTCTATTATACACAAGGAAATGCACAAGTAGAATCAACTTATACAATTTAGGTCAACGTATTAAAGAAAAATGTGAAAGCATCAAATGATATTGGCATGTGAAATTGTATCTCACATTATGGACATGTCACACTATTATTTAAATGTCTATGGTACTAAAGTTGTTTTGACTCTTGAAGTAAAATTACCTTATTTTCATGTTTTTTTGAAAAATATTTTATCATAATGAGTATCACTAGAAGTATCTCTTTGATATTATGATATCTAGGGATTTCTTTTTAGTAGTTGCTATTTTTTTATTTGCATTTACATTGCTGCCATTTTTTTGGCCCTTTTTTGCCTATTTCTCTCTCAAAGGTGAAACTTAAATATCTAGGATCTTCAAATTTACTTTTAGCATTAGCCTCAAGAATTGCAATTTATTCTAAGTGAGATAAAGTAAAATATTTACTTTTCATTTTATTTATTTTTAATTTACATTAGAGTAACTTTTAGTTTTCAATGCTTTACTTTTACCTAGCATAGATAGACTCAATTGATTGCATTGGTTCTTGCTAGCTAGTGTAGGTAATGCCAAAATTTTATATTATAAAAATATTTTAAGTGTTCAAGATATATGAAAGCATTACAATTATATTTATGCTTTATAATATAACTTAAAATTAGTAGTACTTTGAATTTTATTTACTTTGTTAAAGATCTTTTTGTTATTGTGGGTTACAATAGACTTTTGTTTGCATTTTTTAAAGATATTAATCTTTGTTTGTACTTAACTTAGATTTATAAATTATATAATTATGTTTTATTCTTTTTTACTAGAATAATATATGTAGAAGGATGTTTATTCCATATAGCTCTAGCACTTTATTTATAAGGTGTTACTTAGTTACAAATAGAACATTGTCTTGACATGTATGAAGCAACTCTAAGCCATGTAAATTTTTTATGTAACTCCAAGATTTATGTCACTTAATATTTCCTTACATTTAAAATTTAGGAAACTTAGGAATACATTGTTGCAAAGGTGAATTTTATAACCTAAATATTATAACTCATTTACTCTACAAAGTCAAGCTTAAATAAGGGTAGGATGTAAGGGAAGTTGTATAGTCACTTTTGAAATCTATAGCACTATTTTACTATTTTTTTGTATCATTACATAGTAAGAATTTAAGTATTTAACCTTTCTAATTATTCATGGAGATTTTTTCCTCATGGTTTCCTTGTTAGCATATATTTTTATTCTCTTTTTGTTTTTTTTGGTAAATAAAAGTCTTCATTAATTACCGGGTTTTGCAGGTTAACCCAAAACCTATTACAATATCCAACCTTCTACTGAGATTGTAGATCCTAGTTATCCTTGAAGCTTTCTTACCAGAACTTGTGTTGAATCCCCTACAACACCTTACTAACAAGGCACACCCATACCTAAACATAACTGTAAACATTACTTACATTTACAGGAAATTGAATTTTGGAACTTTGCACTTGTGAAACTTGTTGATTGCCCATTTCCTATTCTCTGTCAGAATCCTCCAAGGCTTACACCCTGTTACCTTCATTTCCAATTTGGTATGATTTAGAGGGAAACTCCACAGTTATTACTAGCTCCATGGGGAAAGAACACCCATTCATATTTCTCCTTAAAGGGTAGGATTCTTTTCATGACTAATAATGTTTTCCACTTAACATGGCACACCTTGTGTCCATGTCACCAAACTACCAATATCAAAACCTATGTCTGCTAATTTGTCAGCTGACCTATTGGCCTCATGGTACACATGACGAGCCCTCATGTTCTGTCTTGCCGCACAAAGTATTCTCACTTCATGGATGACTCCCTCGATTCTCCATGGAGGTTTTTTGCCATTGGTTAATAGGTTGATGATGTTCATAGAATCACCTTCAATCATCAAGTTACCTTGAGTTGCTTGGGCTACTTGCAACCCTCTCCAAAGGGTTCTAGATTCTACTTTGTTATTAGTTTTGATTCCCAATGGTTCAACGAAGGCCTTGACCAGATTACCTTGATGATCCCTGATTATTCATCCAGCTCCAGCTCTTCCCAGGTTCTCCTTGGCTGAACCATAAAAATTTAGTTTAATCCAACCCTGTGGGGGTGGCTCCCAAGAAATCCCATTTTTGGGATTGGGAAAAGGAATGGAAGGATTGTCATCAATACCTAAGGCCTGAGCTAATTGTTTTTCTTTGGGAGTAATTGAGTGATTCTCATCCACTAAGGTGCTAAGGTTTTCTTTTACAAAGACAATAATCCTATTGAGGATGGTTTTTGGGTTGTGAATGGTATCCTTAAAGGCTCTATGGTTCCTTTCTAGACAAATCTACATTGATCCTTTAGGTTTCCTCATAAACAGGGGAAGACCTAAATAGGAGGTGGGAAGGGATGCAATCTGACATTCCATCATCCTTGCTATGTTGATTTTCCTCGGAATGGGGGTATTGATGAAATAAAGTTTTCTCTTATTAAAATTCACTTTCTTTCCAACCGCTTCTTCATACATTATGATAATATTTGTAATCCTTCTTGCCTCAACCACAGAAGAAAAAGTCAGTAGCAATGTATCATCAACAAATTGTTGATGTTTCACCGGGGTAGTTAGCGATGTGGCCTTGATACCAGATATGAGTCCAGCTATCGCTGCTGCCTTAATGGTTCTTCCCAAGGCCTCAGCTACGATGATGAACAACAGAGGACTTATGGGATCTCCTTGTCTTATACCACATTTTCTTTGAAAAAACTTGCAGTGGACCCATTAACCAAAACTAAAAAACAAGTCTTAGAAATACACTCTCTTATTAACTTGACCCATTTCATGTTGAAGCCAAATTTTAATAAAACTGCCTCTAGGAATTCCCAATTTATCCTGTCATAAGCTTTGTTCATGTCTAAATTTAAAGCCATGATTACTTTTTTGGTCTGAGTAGCTGTATGAAGAGCCTCATGAATAGTAATAACTCAATCTAATATTGATATTCCGTGTACATAACTTCCTTCACTTGGATTAATGATAACCGATAGAACTTTCTTCAAATGGTTGGCTAAAACTTTGGAAAAAAATTTATAGGTTATATTACACAGGCTAACCCGCCTAAAGTCAGCCATAGTATTGGGGTTGGGGCCTTTAGGGATCAAAGAAATGAAATTTGAATTGAAACCCCTTGGAATATTATTTGAACTTTGGAACTCCTTGATTGCAGTAATAAATTCTGCTCCAACAATATCCCAACAAACTTGGAAAAACCATGGTGAAAACCCATCCGGCCAAGGAGCTTTGTCAAGATCCATGTTAAAAAAATCCTCCTTGATATCTTTGTCTAAAAAATCTGCTGTAAGAGACTCATTAATCATTTCATCAATGAGTTGTGGAATGAATTGAAGGATAGAGTCCTTTGCTTGGGCATTACAGGCCCGTTCTTCACCCAATAATGAATTGAAAAAATTAACAGCCTCGTCCCTGATCTCCTAAATGTTTTGAGTTGAAGATCCATCCACCTTAGTTAAATTTATAATATTATTGTTTTTTATATTGCTCAATGTGGTAACATGGAAAAAAATTGAATTAAAGTCCCCTTCATTTAGCCATAATGCCCTTGATTTCTGCCTCCAATACATCTCCTCACAAGCTAAAATATTATAAAAGTCACAAAGGGTTTCCTTCTCTTCAATCCTTGTCACCTCATTATAGATTCCATTTTGGATTTTGATTTCTATTATTCTCAATTTTTCCCCCACTGCTCTCTTATGCTCAAAAATATTTCCAAAGACTTCTTTATTCCATATTCTAAGGTTGTTTTTCACCATCTTAATTTTTTGAGATAGTTTGAAGGAAGCACTTCCCTGGATAGGCTGCTGCCACCATTCCTCTATTCGTTTCTTGAAGTCTAGATGTTTAACCCACATTGACAGAAATTTGAATGGATTTTAAAAGGAGTTAGCCTGAAATGCCTCCCATAGAATAAGATTATGGTCTGAAGCACATTTAGGAAGGGCTTGTAACACTGAATCACCAAACATTGTTGTAGCTTCCTTGGATAAAAAAAACCTATCCAACCTTTCTTGAATCAGCTAACTTCCTATCCTCTTGTTACTCCATGTAAATTTGGCTCCTTTTAGTCTTAGATCCATCAATTTATTTGTGTTAATGAATTCATTGAAGTCCTCCATGCTCCATGAGGGTAACCCAGATCCTCCCTTCTTATCAGATGGGTAAAGGGGGTATTGAAATCTCCCCCAATAACCCAAGGAATGTCTTTAAAATCTTGGATCAAATGCCCCAAAAAGTCCCACAGTTTAGACCGCCTTTGGACAGAGGTGGGGGCATAAACATTTGACATAATCCAATTCTTATTAGTATCAAAACCATGAAATAATATGCTTAAGACTCTTTCATTTCCCTAAATAATACTTCCTTCTATTTTAATAGGATCCCATAAGATCATGATGCCCCCAGATGCTCCTCTCTCCTGTTGAAAGGCCACTTCCCCTTGCTTCCAAATCCTTCTAGCTATAAGTGTTGATTGTGCCGCATCTATTTTGGTTTCTTGAAGAAAAATGATAGTAGGATTCCAATCCTTCCTTATAGACTTCACCATACTTTGTTTTGGTGGGCCGTTTAGGCCTCTCACATTCCATGAGAGAACCTTCATTTAGACTGTTTGATATTTTTTCCCCACCCCTTTCCTTGAGCCAAAGGGGGTTTGTCAAATTTTCTATTATCCTGGACAATAATAGCTTGCTGTAACAATGTTCTTTGCTTTTTGTTTGTAATTTCTTCATTGATTCTCATTCTATAGTGCTCTATTGTAGATATTCTCCCTTTATTTCTTTCACTTCCATAATCTATCGGAGGCTTGGTGGTGCTTCTAGTCTATTTTGGACTGAAATGAGGGGGCATATACTGTGATAGTCTAGGGCTTGAACCTTATTCCTCATTTTGGGGGTTTTCAATTCCCTCTTCATCCTCAGCCTTGTTTTGGTTCACCTCTCCTATATGGTTTCTAAACATGGGGCTTTCCTTCAAGGAACTTTTTACCATTGGGCTTGTCTGATAAGGGATAATTTGCTCCACTACCTTTTATTCTCTTTTTTTGTTTGCTTATTATATATGTAATATCAAATAGATTTTTTTAGATTTATGTTAATAAACATTTCATAGTACTACAACCAATTATTCTTAATGTTATCATGTATATGATCTTAGCTCATTAGAAGAATTTTTTGGACAAAATATTAATTCAATTTAAAATTGAGTTTATGTGTGACATTTTAAATTTTTATTATTATCAAGAGAAGAATTTAAAATTTATGTTACTTTGAGAGAGTTGCAATTATTATTTAAATAAAAATAGTTGGATACTATTATTTTCTAAGAGTCAAATGTTTATTCTTGTAATTTCGAAAAGAAAAAAAAAAGGTTTTTCATTTTACATATGAAGGAAAACTGATATTTTTCAAGAACTTTTAAGTAGGATCTATTAATCTTACTTTATTTTATTATGACTCAAACCTAGCATTATTTTATATATTTCTAACAAATGGTGCTAATACGAGTATTAGGCATTTTTATTTAGTCGATTTTTTTTTATTTTTTTAAGCTATTTTATCTTGAAGTCTTCTAGAAAAGTCTTCTTTGAAAAAGAACCACTTTACATACGTAGTTATTACTTTGGATTTCTTTTTCTTTTTACTTGTAAATATTTGTCACCTTAATCTAAAAATATCCATATACTTACTGGTAATATTTACTACTTGTTAATGAGATTTATTTTTAATAATATTTACCCCTCATTCTTACTATTTACTGTGGTATTCATAATATTTTTTTAGTCATTATTGTATTATTGGATACATTGTAATCATTAGGGGGTGATTAAATATTTTTCCTCATACAAGACTAGACAATCTTATTTTCTGTAAGAAGAATTAGAGGGTGAAAAGATAGAGTTGAACATGAAATATCAAATAGTCTCTTGAAACAAAGAGACACATTGATGTATAAATATGTATGTTGTATGCAAGTTTATGCTAGAAAAATATTGTGAAAATATATGAAAATATTATTTACCTTACCCCTAATTCCAATATGTGGTATTAAAGCCACTGAGAGTCCATGTGAGGTAGCAACCTGAAGAGTTTGTGGGGTTTGTGAGAAGGAATAATTGTTTTCATTTGATGACATACCCTTATAATTAATTTTTTGCAAGTCTTGTTTGATGTCCAAGCTTCACTTAAAAATTAGACTATCTTATGAGACCTAGCGTGTGGTATGAGAAGAAAGCATTTAGAGAGAAACATGATTTTTGGTGATGCTTGAGGAGAAAATATTATGCTAAAATGGGTTGTAGAAGCCTAGAGAGTATTGTAGTTTATTACATTATTTGGTACCTTGCAAGTACAATATAAATATTTTATAAATAGTTGGATTCGAGGAGTCTTGCAAATATTTTTCATTTAGTAAACATTAGATGTTTGTTATTATTATGGAGTCAATAAATATATTTTCTCTTATGATAAATATGAAGTCATATCTCCTATGAGTTTGAGGAGATAAATATATACATGAACATGGAATATCAAGAGCCTCTTTCTAAAGGTTATTTATAGAGGAGCACATGAGTTTGTATATAATTAGAAATTACAATTTTAATTTGTACTATAATATATTATTACTTTTTCATCCATAGGAATAAAGTGAGTTTATTTATTTTTGAGTAATGTATTGAATACATGTTTATCTCATTTTTAATATATGGTGTGAGAATGTTAACCATTAGCTATTATTGAAGCTAGCTTATTTACAAACATTGGTACTAGAGCTACAGATTAACAATCCAAATGAAGAAGAGTTAAGAGTGTTGTGGATTAGCAAGCAAAAGGAAGAAGAGCTAAGGAAGATTGATATGGTTAACAAGACAAGGGAGAAATCCATGGTTAGTAATACAAGGGAAGAGAGAACCTAGGTAATTTTGTAAAAGTATTTAACTGAGTCCATATTGTATTCCTTATTTGACCAGGAATTTTTATACTTATGAGGTGGAGTAAAAGTACAAAAAAAGAGTGAATCATTCCAAGGAAGGAAAACATCCCTGTATGAGAGAGTAATACCAAAAAGAAATAAAATGACCAAAAAATATAGGTTGATGTTAAATTTACCAATTTGATAATCCATTATCTTATAGGTTGAGTAGTAGAGATTGTATTATCTCAAGATCATGTTTATAAGCTGAAAAAGAAAACTTAGCTTCCTACTCCCATTTGAGAAGAACATGGCAAATATATTCATTTAAGAAGGATGTGTACAAACCTAGTTGTGAGAAAAATAGAAACAACTGAGAAAATATTGAATTTATTCAAGCAAAATACATCTACTAGCAATGGAAAGACATGTTGAATAAGGTGTAGGTAACACCTACCATGAGAATATAAATATAAATTCCAAGATGATAATAGGAAAATTGCTAAAATTAAAGGTGAATAAGAACATTGAGAAAGATCCTACCTTGGATGGACCAAATCTAGAAGAATCCAAAGATGACGTGTTAACAAGGAGGTACGACTTTTGGGACTATGGCACTAATTTAAAAATGGGAATGAATGTAAAATTTCTAAGCACATAGGAAGGTATTATTCACCCCAATTTTATTTATCAAAACCATGTATTATGCAATGAATACTTAATTGAGATTTAATCTCTCATAAAGAAAATTTTTGAAAGGGGCATGATATGAAGTAAAGAGAGGAATAGTTAAAAGAATCAAAATGGAATCATGTTAAAATAAATAGTAGATAGATAAAAGAAAAATTGAAAGCAATAAAAGGTAAAGAAGAAATTGAAAAAGAGAAATTTTAGAGAGATAAGGGAAAATTTGAAGGAATAAATCAAATGGAGAAAGAAGATTTTAGTTTATTTCCTTAATAAATGAAATAGAAGAAGATTTGATAACAAGAAAGAACTATAATAAAAGGGCATGGCCAAAACAAAGAAAAGGACAATTTGAGAAAGGAAATATTGGTTTTTCATAGTTCCAAAGAAAAATCATTCAAAGAATTTTTTTAGATATTGAAGTCCATCTAGTTTTTTATAAAGTGCAATTTATTTGCAAAGGATTTTTTTTAAGGATTTTTTTTTAAATGTGTATTTTTGAAGGGATATTTTTAGAATGGAGATATTGAAGGCAATGCTAGATTATTGAAGCATTATCCATAAGGTACAAGACATTTTTTCCTCTGCTTATTTTATCTAATGTTGACTAGCATAAGAAAAGAGAAAATAATGAGAGAATATTGGGATTTGATATTTTATAAAAATGAATCTTTAAAAGGAGGAAAATAAGAAAACAAACATTGAAAAAAATTACACTTGAAGAAAGGAAAATATTTCAAAAATAGAAAATTCATAATAAATTAATTAGGGAGACAAAAGGTTGTCTACTTGACAATTGAAAGAGTTTTCTAACTTCTTATAATCCCATCTTTAAATAAAATTGAAAGAGTTGATTGTAATTTGAAATAAAAAGAATTAGGAAATTGGAAAAGTAATTAAAAAGGAATTTTATAAAAATCCCTAATAATATCTTCTTCAAAAATTGCTCTTACTAAATTCCATTTGTTTGAACATCCAAACCTTATTAGAATAGGGACTCTCATATAGATAAAATTCTATCACAAAGAACACGGTAAATTGGGTAAAACAACCATATTATTTCAACAATAAATGGGAGATCAAATTTATAACAAAACTTGAAATAACACATGGTATAGTAAAGTTAGATGATAAATATTGTTATATTGATTCAAGGGCAAGTAATAACATGACTAGTAATCTACATTGGTTTGAGTCTCTACAAGTAAAAAATAATATCTATCAAAAATATAGATGATATAATATACCAAGTTCAGAGAGTATGTAATATTTCACTTAGCCTACCTTTTCATGAATACACACTAAAAAATGTATTGTATGTGTCTGGATAATCCAATAACTTGATATCAGTGTCACAATTGATGGACAATGGTAGGATTGTTGAATTCAGGGTTGTCAATGGAATAAAAAAATATCTGATTAAAAGACTAAGGGGACTTTAAGCCATTGGTTCTATTAAAAATATAATATTTTCTCTAGCTATGACATCACTTCTCATAAAAAATTAAATCAACTTCTTTCATGAGAGAAATATCAATCACAAATGTAATATCAAAGTGAACTTGTAGAAAATATGCCATTGTCATTGATATCAAAAAGAGTTACTAGATATGTGTTATTTTTAAAAATATACCACAAGGGCTACAAATAGGGTCTTCAAGTGAAGTAACCCTTCACAAAACATCATTATGGAACCACAAAAGGTCTTTTGTGAGATCCTCAAGGGAATGGGCTTACTAATCATAGGCCACTATTAACTATGTAGGTCCTCTAAACCTGCACAACCCTAAAATAACTATTAGTAATGTTTGAGGGACTGTCTCAATCAGATCCCTTGTAATAACAAATGAATAGACTCAAAACAAAATCTAATGCATGAGTACATTGCAAAAAATGATTGAAAGTGATGCAAACAAATATGTTTACCAAGTTGGTGACCTATTGCAATTTTTTGGGAGTAAGTGTACCCAAGGGTATATTCAAAAAATGAATTTACCTATCTGTGCATTTAGCACTATATGGCCCAAATAGAAGAAAATTACTTTTTTAGATCTCTCCAAATTCATCTAAGTTATTATCAGGCTTGTAGCTTCACCTACAATCTATTTCAAGTAGTACATGAGAGGAAACCATAGTAGATATATTTGTATCTATGATATGTGTAATTACCATATATGGTTATTTTGGAAGCATGTCTACATGTAAATTCCCCTCTCCTTAAGTGGTATAAAAGGCCTCTTTTTATATAATTTGGCCAAGGTAGGAGGATGAGGTGGAAATTAGGTGGCAATAGACAAGGCCTCCTTTAATGGGTAGTGGTTGATATTAGGTCTTCTTCCCACTCATGTGCATTAAATGGGAATGGAAGCACCATGCCCATTAATACCTAGGGAAGGAGGAAATTTTTAATTAAATATCTTAAATGCATTTAAGGAGTGTAGGTATTATGGAAATGTGGAGGTAGGTGCCTAGGGAGGTTTGAGTGACTTGGGAAGTAGAATGCATAGGAAGAGGGTTGTGGTTGACCTAGGGTTAGATTGACCTAGGGTTTAGGGTGATTAATGATTTTTAGATAATTATACCATTTTTGTGGGTTTTGTGAATAGATCCCTAATTAGCATTGCATGAGGATGAATGTGACATTTTTAGGTGTCTACATTTACCCCTTTTGTATTACATTGTGTGAGAACACAAAGCAGTGCAAAAAACTTTATGAAACTAGATTGGTGGTTGATTTGTGATGAGGATGGATTAATAATGACTAGTCATGGTTGATGCATGATTAACTATGATTAGTTGTGGCTTTTTTCATGCCGTGATGATTGTCGAGGGAGAAGATGCATGATTGTCTCGAGTCATGAACAATGTTAGATGTCCCAATTATGGAAGGGATAAGCATCCTTGAAACTTTTTCTTTGGTAGATTGTAGAGCTTGATTTGGTTTCATAAGTTATCTATCTATTTTTAAGTTTTCTCATGATGCTTCTATCACGAGTGGTCTTACGCATACCACTTAAATGAAGGGGATTCATGATTAACCATAGATTCACAAGCATGGGGTACCAACTATTTTTTTTGGATTAGAGTTTTGCTTTTTTTTTTGCCCCAACAAATGAGGGCTTGTGATAGTCTCAAGCAAAGGTTCATGGACAAACATGATTCCAAAAATTAAGTGTTTGAATATTGATCATGTGCAACATGGCTTTGGTGATGTATACTCACTCAAGTGATGGGTTTATGGGTGAATAATTAGTAGAAAATGGTGAGTTACTTGAAAACAAATACCATTTTAGGATTGCATAGGAGATGAGAAATATGGAAGTTTGTAATTTTAAAGTTTTTACAAAAAAATTGTAAATGTACGGAGTTGTATGTTTAGTAATGATCGTACCTATCGTATGATTGAAATTATGTGACCCATTGCAATTTTTCTATAGTTTATGGGACCAAAGGATGTTAGAATATAGAAATTCATTGAAAACAATGAGCCTAATCCTATTATGGTGGTTTTGGAAAATTTGGAGAATATTTTATAGGGGAAAGGTTGTCTCAAAGATAACCTTACTTTTGGAAGTGATAAATGCTCAATTTTGGGTTTTGAGGGGGAAATTTGTCTTGGTTGTTAATGTCTAATGTCTAATGGTGAACTGGTGGAGATTGATGCAAATTAGTTCAATTTGTAATGTCTACAAATATGGTGGATAGGAAAGTATTGGATAGACTCCAATGGATTAGTAGAAATATGTTATATATATGTTATAGTAATATTTTTGGTGTGGTGGATATGCCATGATTTTTGTAGTATTATTTTTATGAGATGAGGATGATGAATACATGATTATTTGGTGTGTTGTGTACTATTGATTATGGTAGTGATTGTATGTATGTTATTTTATATGGATATGATGTGATATTTGCCATTCATTTGATATTTTTGATGGTCTAAATGAAATCGCATGGTTGTGTGAATGCATTTTGTGTTAGAAATAGAGTCTATTCCATGATTTGGGTTATGTAAATGTATCTTCCAAAGGTACATACTTATATTAATTTATGGGAAAGTTATCTAGTTACTTCATGCAATGTAATTAGCACACAAATGTCAATGTGCAAGTTGTACATGTAGAAGTTATCCCTTGCACAACTAGATAGAGTGTTGGCCAAGTATCATATTTTACCTATATAAGTATGGCATCATAGATAAAGTCATATATAGATATATACAGTCATTGAGAGTTGGGGAACATAGTGTAGCTTAGTGTGTAACACCATCCATTGGTGACGGGTGTAATGTAGTTCAGTATCTTTATATTGAAGTGTTCCTCCATAGCTATATTGTAATATTTTATATCATTTCTATTTATTGCATATATCAATCATCTAGATGATTTACCTTATTTCATATTATTCTACATCTTGTTATTGCTATCTCTCCATGCTTGCAATATCAAAAGCTATGAAGAACATAAGATTATACTGAGAGGGGAGTGAACAGTATAATATCACTTTTTACTTTTCTTTCCCAAACAATATTATGCAATATATCAATAGCAATATCAATAGTAGTAATAAAATAAATGCACAAATCACCATACACAATAGAGACACGAATTTAATGTGGTTCACCCAATGTGGGCTACTCCATAGATAAAATATTTCATTAAACATTTCTCAACAAATCTCTTGGGAAACCTTTCCCTATTATAATTTTTATGGACCTATGTCCAAAGGATGTACCAATATCCTAATCAATTTCATGTATCTCTATCCACATGAGACACCGATCCTCTCTGCTCTAGTTGGTGATCTTCTAGAATAATTGATACCTCCACTGTAGTGGCTTATGGATCTCTATCCATTGAAGACTCCTACCCTAACTTATAAGACTTGTCTTAACTACCCTAGATAATGGACCTCTATCCACTAGAGAATTTTTTCCTCTATACTATGTCATATCCAAATCTTTCTCTTAGCTTTATCTCAAATATTCACTAAACACAGTCCTTCGATCTAGCACAAATGTACTCAAACTCTGTTCTCAAATATATAGTAAACATAATCCTTCAGTATATCATAAATCTACTCAATATATATCCTCAAATATACATTAAACATAGTCCTTCAATCTAGCACAAATTTGCTCAATCTCTATCCTCAAGCCTTAACACAAATCTTGACTCAATCAAAAATCAAATCTGCTAGATCTACCTCAAACCTTAACCCAAGTTTTGAACAAATAAATCAATCAACTCTGCTCACAAGTCTTCTCAAATACTTGTCTTAAATCTGCATTGTAAGCTTCCACAAAATCTCACACTAATCTATCCACAAGTCCTCTCAAAGACTTATCCAATATGTTCTCAGTATCTATCTTCAAATATGCTCAACAATTCCTTACTAGAACTTGACCAATATGCTCAACAAGTCTTTACCAAGACTTACGTCAAATATGCTCAAGAAGTCTTCACTAGAACTTGTCCAATTTTCTCAACAATTCTTCATCAATACTTACCTCAAATATGCTCAACAAGGCCTCACTAGAACTTGTCCAATCTGCTCAACAACTCCTTAAGTCCACTCTAGTACTTACTCAAATCTATCCACTAGATTTCACAAAAGCTTTATACAACTCAACTCAATATATTACAGAAAACCTCTTCAATAACATAAACAAGTTTTACATAGAATCTTGTTTAACTCACAGAAACATATAGAGAATGGTTAGAGAATCAATATGTTTCACTCTTGCACAACACTCAATCAATTTCAATCTCTTTCCAAAATCAAATCAAAATATGGAACAATTTTTTTCACAGTTGTTGAATTATCACTTCAACACTTCCAATCAACTAAGCTCAAACAACTCCACTCAACTAGTCACTCAATGAAGCACTCCTTGCTTACAAACCCTAGTCCAAGCATATCAACACTCACTCATTTATTTTCAACAATGTTTATCAAAAAATATCACATAACAATGATACTCATTTTCTTTGCACAAAACCTAGTTCAAGATAGCTCTCAACTCCACATAACAATGATACTCATGTTATTTCACAAACCCTAGTCAAGCATATTAAATCTTACTCAATATTTCCAACAATGCTTATCAAACAAGGTTTCTAGCATCAACTTTCATTCCAAAAAACCAAACTCAAAAATTCTTATCAAACAATCATTTTCACTCCAACTTAGCATTAACACCATCCACCAATCACTCTCAAGGATGATATGCCCTTACCTCTTGTTTGAAGATGGTTTGACCTCAAACACCTATCTCAATAACAACCACTCTTTTTACCAATATCAAGGGTTAGATAGAAAATATTTGTCCTTAATATTTTCTCACAAAAATATTTCACCAAGTCAAAATATCAAAAATGTACTCAACCTTATTTCTCCTTTCAATACATTTTTTATTAACTTTGTTTTAATAAAAATATCTAACACCCTTGGCACACCTTATTACTCCTCTTATAAATTCAAAACACTCAAAAAATCAAATCACAAAAATAGATTATGTGTACCATTTTATCTCCTTAACTCACAAAATCTTTTTTAAAATAATGCAATATCCAATCAATAAGACTTTAGTAAATTAAAAATTAATTTCCATATTAGCAATTTCAACTTCCACCTTAACAATTTCGGATGCAAAAATTTAAACCTTGCAATAAAAATGCATACCTTATACACTTCATCAAAAAGGGCCTCGATGGGTTTCAAACACACAACCTCTCCCTACCGAGTTCCTTCGCACAATGCACACCCATCGCATGGGCTACGTGCCTCCATGAAAATGGAAAGGCTAGTTCATTCCCTTTGTCCTTCACCATCTGTGCAAACCTCAATGAAAACCTTCCTTCACTTAGAAAAATGAAGACCATGGGATTCGATCCCTTAACCTTGCACCAACAAACATACTAGCATAGCCTCTAGCTACCAGTCATGCTACCCAGTGCCTTGCAACATGGAGTGAGCTCCCCTCTTCCCTGTCCTATGTTCTGCCTCTTAAAAGATTTTAAAACACACACAATTTTCTTCCTTGCCTTGCACACGATATTCACTTATGTCATATGGATCGCATGGATAAATGTTTTCCATAGTGTTTGCCCTCCTTTATATGCAAAGTGCCATAAGCTCCAAGACAACAGTAAACATTTTAATTCATTTAATTCAGATTATTTAAACTTTACACCCCTATTAGCCTATATTTTAGGTTTTTAAATTAAATCATAAATTAATTAATAATTAAATTATTATAATTAATTTATATTTAACTTAATAACTCTTAGAGTTAATCAAATTAAATTATAAATTAATTTATAATGAAATTATTATAATTAATTTAAATCTCTAGGTATTGACCTTAGACATTTAATATTATAATAAAATATTATAATATTATTTTTCTTGGGCCTTCCTTTTGCCCTTTAGACCTCATTTGACCACCTAGAAGCAATATTTATTTTGCACTAATTTTGAAACCTAAAACTGATGCTGCTCACTGAAACGAATGCTCACTGATCCTGATTTCTTGATATCAATGACAATAAAACCTGCTCATATTTCCAACAATCTTCCCCTTTGTCATTAATGGTAACCCAATTACCTTTCACCATTTCCTTAACCTTTTTCTGTTTTGCTCCCCCTGAGGAACTATTCCCCTTGACTGAATACTGTCCTCTTAACTAAAATCTCTCCCCTTTACTCAAAAATCTCCCCCTTTGACATCAATGGCAAAGGATCACTTTTGGGGCTCGGGGGTAAAAATGAGTCTCTTAGCCCCTATCCCAAATCCTCTTGAGGTGATTAATTTTGGGGTGGGAGTATTTCTACTCCCATAAAGCATTGATCTTTGCCTTTGTCCACTTTCTTCCTCAACTGATCCTTCTGATTCCTTTGACTATTTTTGTTCTTGCTTGTCTCTAGAATTTCTGCTCTACACCATCTTGATGTATGCCCATCATTATTGCACTTATAACACTTAATATTGTTATTCCTTGGAGGTGCAAATATCTTGGAATTTCTCTTGGTGAAGCCATATCTATTCCTATCATGAACCCTACAATTCACTTCCTTGTGACCAAACTGATTATAAAAGTAGCAATATCCTTGAAAAAGCTACATGTTTCTGAAGTTCCCATATTCATGTCTTTCTTGTGTCTTCCACTGTGAAGCCTTGTGTCCAAATCTATGACATTAGAAACATCTTCCATTGAAACTACCTTGCCTTGACCTCATTTATCTCTTAGTCTCTTCTACCATATGTTGCTTCCTATTCCTTTTGTTCCTTATTTGTGCATTATTCTTTTCCTTGTTGAACTTTATGTTTTCCAACTCATCCTAAAAAGTCTCACTCTCTCTTACACTCTCTTCTTCTGAAGTTTCTTCTTCTTCAGAACTTGAGGTTGACTCCTCTCCTTGTTTCTTTTGTACCTATTCAAAACCAAGACCTGTCTTGTTTTTTGACCGTCTTTGTACCTTGATCATCTTATCTATGATTTTTGAGCTCTTTCCAAACTTGTGTAGCTTATATTTAGACTCTTTTACTTCCTTCCTTAGTAGATCCACCTCATGCTCTAACCTTTCACATTCTAAAATCTTAGCTTCTAACTTCTCTTTAAATATCCTTTTCTTAGCTATTGAGTTAGTTATATCATTTATAAGCTTTCCTTTCTCTTCATCACATTCTTGAAATTTAAGCTTGAGTTTTGAATTTTGCTTTCTTACCTCCCTTAATGCATCAAGGACATGATTAAGCTTGTAGACACTAAAATCTGGTCAATCCGATTAGGCAATCACAAGCACTGGTTAATTGACACCATATGGCCCCCTTGGGCAACCCTCAGAGGTTTACTAGTGGTCCTAACCACTCTTGGGAGGCCCTACCCCACTTTTGGGAGCTTTTGGGCCATATAGGCATGACCGTCCCACCCTGGGATGATCATAGTTTGTGGTCGTCCCACCCCAGGATGGCCACAAACTAGCCATCCTAGGGTGGGACGACCACAACCTGGTAGTGGGACCAGGGTTTGACTCCCAAAAAGTCAAATATGGACAAATGGCACCCAAAAATTGCCATTTTCCCTACCTATTCGACCATGCAAGTCAGATGACACAGCATCCTTATGACATGCTGCATGTAAGAGGCCAAATAGGGAGATTCTCTTCTCCCTCCAATGCATGCCACCCTGTTGGCCAAATGGCACCTCTTGCCCTGCATGCCCTCGCATGCCTTCTTGCCCAAAGGCCTCCTTTGGCTATAAAGTGGATTATTTTTCCATACAATATATAGAGAGGAGTTTTGAGACATAGCAATGAAGTGCTACCAAGATTTCCCCTCACCATTTTGTGCCCCTTTTCCCTCAAAATCTCTACCTAGCGAAGGAGGTTTGCGAGTGAACTAGGAGGCATGATCTGCTTACAAAACTGAACCATATGAGTGATTTTTACCACCAAATTTAATGAAAACACTATTTATGAGGTCCCTAACCAATTCATAGAGGAATTGGTGATAAAATAAGTGTAGAACTAGTGGTCGTCCCACCCCAGGATGGTCCCTAGTTTGTGATAGTCCCAACCATCCCACCCCAGGATGGTGGCTTATATATGCATTATTTCTTTACTATTATTTTTTAGTTATATTCTATATTATCATATGATGCTACTATCCAAATTTCATGTGATTTGGATATGTTTTGGTTTATAAATTGCTTGCTTTGGGTTTTGTAGGTTGGGAACAGGCACTACGAATGCGACATGCCATCGAGACACAATTTTGGTTCTATTTTTAGTGATATCTTCCCAAAACCTTCTATTTTACATCCCTATAAAATTTCAAGTCATTTGGAGTTTATTTGGTATAATATCCATGCATATTCTCATTACTAGTCTTTTGATGCCTGTGGGGATTGCATGTTTTTCATCATACGCACTTGCTATTTGACATTTCTGGTTTCCTTGTGTGTAGGTGCAGGTTTCTACAGTGCATTAGGAAGGATCACAAGACCTCAAGATCAAATATACAAGTGGCAGCAGTAGTAGCCCACCCACCTCGATTGTGGGTACGAGGAAAGACACTGGATGTGCACCCGAGTTACTTGAAGGATTTTGATCCTTGGGCACCCAATTTGTAAAAATTGTATCATATTTGAGCCCTCAAGGGGACATATATGTAACCTTGGATTTTATCCACCATATTAATAAGAAATAAACTCTCTTTTGCTTCATTTCTTGTTATTTGGTATCTCTTCCATTTTACTTGCATGCTTCCGTTTGATGCTCTTAAGCAGTAGGAGATAGATACATATATTTTTCATCATCATTAGGTGCACCATTTTTCCCTAATTTAGTGGTGATCATGGTGGGACCCTATCCCTATTGATTTTCTAAAGGTTTGACCTTATATTTTGCTTGTTTTCTATTGTAGGTACTGGTCGTCCTGGCCTGAAATGACCTTTGGACTGCTCCTTAGCTCACCCTGGGATGGCCACACGACCATCCCACCCTAGGATAGCCATATATATGGCAGCCATCCCACCTTAGGATGGCCACAAAATAGAGCCTTTTCTACTCAGATGCCAAAAAAAAGTTCCTCGGGTGATAAGGTAGGTACCTAAACTTTCTGTTTTCTGTTATATATTAGAAATTGCTGAATTTGGTTTTCCTTGCATGCTTTGTTTGCTAGAAAGGTAGAAAATTTAGTTTCCTTTTCTTATAAATGCAAAAATAAAAAAAAATAAGAAAATAAAAAATAAGTTAAGTTATGATGCCCTTGTATGGTTTGCTTGCATGTAGGCTACCTAATGGGTAGGCCATCATTTAGGGTTTGCATTTCGTAGGTTTCCTTTTATCTAGCTTCTTCTGAAAGTAAAATGTACTTTTGCATGCATTTAGTGAATGATCATTGAATGCTTCATTGTTTACTTTCTTTGGCTTAAAAGGAACCACACACACCATGATTCACTTAAACGCTAGTGAGGTGGATTTCATCACCATCCACTAGTAGAGTTCAATGAGGTGGCTTTCATCTCCACCCATTGTCTCAAATCCCATGAACCTTGTTCTTTGCCAAGGCTGGTTCCAAGATCCATCATAGCCCATGGGTTATAGCACGTATCTCTCTTCGGAGAGGTATATCACAGACTACGAGTGAACTGGGTGAGGAACTGGTAGGACCTATGCTCCCTGGCCATGTGTGGACTTCATCACCACACATTATAGGTGGGATAACATGACCTGGAGTTCATCACTAGGTTTTTGAGCTATGAGTATATAGGTGAAATCCAATTAAACACAATATTATCATCCAACAAGATTTCAAACACGTGACACAAGGTCATCCTTTACAAACAACACATCTGAAACACACAAAATAGTTTAGGGATTCACATCTAAAACTTAAAAGAGATAATCATCTATCTTATTGAGTGTTTCCTTTCTTGTGTGTTGTTTCATTAAGAATTTGTAAAGGAGATAATCATCTAGGGTTTGGTAGAGAGTTACAATGGTGTGCACCTATAGCCAAGCCCAATCATAGGTGGAAGCTATGGAGAGTGGACTAGGAGACATGAGTCATCTCCGCTATAGCCCCAAGGACTTGGTCATACCTCCTTGGTGAGCCTCTACTCACCCAAGTCCTAGAATAGTGGGATGTGAACCACACCTACAAGGGAGCCCTATGCGGGACACCCCTATGGGTGATGGACCTTACCTGGGAGAGTGTTCCTAGTATTTAGACACATCACATGCCTTCTTTGATGAAAGGCAATAGCACACTGAGGTGCTAGTAGATAGAGCGGTGCCATGCATCCATGTACCTATTAGGTCTGACATACCTATTCATAGGCTAGAGCATGACTTCACACATTGGGCAGAGTAGGTTGATCCAACCTTACCTCTACATCACCTTGATAGGGTCCAATAGCTTAGGCAACCTGACGAGTATGATACTCATCGCTCAGGGTGAGCTAACTCCACCCTTCCCTTCCTCATCCATGAAGGAAGGCATGAGGAAATCTCTGATTATCCTCAAGAGTAGTATACCATGCATGCACGATGTGCCTCTACGCCCATTGAGTACAATGAGCATATGCTCAGGCTCAAACCTCAAGTCAATGTGATGGCCCTCGATCGAGGGAAGCACATGATAGATATCATAGATTATCTTGAATGAGGTCAGCCTCAAGGTGAGACTCCTAGGCCTCCTAGGCCTCACATAGTAGAATAGATCAATCAAGTAGTTGCAAGATATGCGGAATGCCAAGCTCAGTTCAAGCAGCTTTGATGAGACAAAGAGCAACTAGACCACTTGCATCAGCTTGAGAAAGAAAGAATCGAATGATAGACCAATGAGCTATTCCAAAAAACTTTATGAGAGAGGGTTCCTACCCCTAAGACACATAGGTAGGAAGTCCATCTGAGGCAACCCATACTCATTCGAGATAGGTCTCCTAGACCTTATCCAATGTTACCTCCATGACCTCCTAGGCTATATCGAGACTTGCCTCCCAGGCCAAACATAGGATGCCCACAGTGGGTAGATACCCCTCTTTATAGACCGGCTCGAGAGATGCCCTATGGGGCTTACACTGAGCATGAGCTAGAGGTAGAATATTTGGAAATGCCTTACCAAGGTAGGGGGTGACATGCCACCACCCCACAATAGGTTGGAGGATCCTCGACCTCCATCATAGGATAGGAGCAAGGATGAGGAGATTAAATCCTCAGATGCATATCAAGCATTGCTAGAGCACCTAGAGTTAGTAGAGAACAAGACCTCTAGGTCTGGATCTCAAAAGCCCACTTTGCACTAGTTACGTAGTCAGCCCCTTCATCCTTCGGTTCCTACCCCTCCCTATCTAGAGCAATTTAAGCTGCCTCAGTTGGCTACCTTTAAGGGAGAGGAAGATGCGTAGGAACATGTCACCAAATTCTTGAGTCAATGCTTTGGCATTCAGGATAATGATGCTTTGCTTTTGTGGATATTTATGACTACCCTCTCTGGCCCTACCATGGAGTGGTTTACCCAACTCCTAAAGCATAGCATCCATAATTTGGATCAACTTGTAGATGCATTCCTCGAACGCTTCACCTTCAATACCAAGAGGAAGGTGACGTTGGCTGATCTAGCTAGGTTGAAACAATATGATGATGAGTCAATAGCAAATTATGGCAATAGGTGGTGAGCCTTGCTCTCCAAGCTACCTTATCTACTCCCCATGTCGGATTTGACTCAGATGTTTTCCAAGAGCTACCTAAAGCCGATCTCCTTGTTGTTGTAGCTGCAACAATATCCGACTCTTGAAGATGCCCTAGCATAGGCTAGGACCATTGAAGACATCAAGATTCAAGAGGGAGAGATTGTGAAGCCTTGCAAGAAGGAGTGGAACAAGAATGCTAAGAATACCCCAGTGAAGCCTAAGCCAGTAATAGTGAATCAGGTTGCCATTAGTGTCCTAGGGCCGATGCAAGCAGTGCCACCTCAAAAGCCTAATTATCAGGCCACACCTAGGAACTATGCCAAGGACAACTAGAATAGTCAAGGGAAAAATCAATAGTGTCACCCCAAGTGATAGTTCACACCCATTGTAGAGTCTATGGACTCATTGTTTGAGCACCTCTTAGTAGCTAATTCGATCAATCTTCCTGAGAGTCGACCTATCAACCCAAATGCACCTAAGCCCAAAGGATACAGAGAAGACCTATATTGCAAGTTTCATAGGAAAAATGGGCATGACGTGCAAATGTGCTATAAGTTCAAGCATGTGGTGCAAGACATGATCGATAGGAATACCCTTCAGGTAGACAACCCTATCATACCAAACAACCAATATATGGAGGTCTTTAAAGACCCCTTGCCTACCCATGCAGAGTAGGCCAAGCTAGTGCCCTAGGTAAATGAGGTTCATCATGCACCCCCTCAGCAAGGGTATGTCGGCATGATCAACATTGTAATGAGGAATAGGTGGTACCCAAGTCCTATCACACCACCTATGGCTCAAGGTGATGTTCCTTCGATGTCGTAGCCTTTACCACCTCTTGTGTCGAGCCTCCCACCTAGGCCTGTGGTCACAATTAAGAGCAAGCTCGCTCAGAGCCTAAGAATGACATCTGCTTAACTCTCCATCTATGAGCTCATTCAATAATCACCACCTCATAGAGAAGCCTTGATGGAGATCCTTAAGGCAATAGAGCTTCAGCCCTAAGAGTCTAACTCCTTCAACAATTTTGTGGGGCATGTGCAGCAATGCATAAAATCGGTGATTACCTTTCGAGAAGATGAACTTAAGCCGATTCCAACTGATATGGTGGATCCTCCCTTGCACATCATCGCATGTGTAAATGGGATACCATACAAGAGAGTGTTGATAGACACTGGGTCTTCTAGCAACATCATCACTACAATAACTCTCAAACATTTGAAGCTCCTAGCATCCCATATTGTTGCATCTACCTACACCCTTCGAGCATTTAATGATGCCATATGCTCGATAGTTGGCACAATAGTCCTACCCATCCAGGTAGGACAAAAGACCATATCGACACTGTGCCACATCTTGGAGGGTGATATGGCATACAATATCTTGTTAGGTAGACCTTGGATCAGGGACATGAAGTGTGTCCCTTCCATTGCTCACCAATGCCTCAAGTACACTCATGAAGGGCAAGTCCATGTCATCCCTACAGACCTAGAACCTTTCAAGTATTGCAATATGGTGCAGTAGCTCCCTGAGTCAACCTTACCATCAACCCATCTAGATTTTCAACCGAATAAATCTAGCCAAGGTTTGACTCCATCACCATCACCTTCATTCAATCCATCATCATCTCATGCCACACCATCCTCATCTTCAGCACTTCTAGATGTGCCTTCATCATCGATGAATCCTCCATTGAGGGACATAGGGAAGAGGCCTATTGATGAGAGCCCTTCGATCATATCCACCATCTCCACCAGTGAGACCCCTAGCCCAATGGATGAGGAGCTACCTCATGAGGCAAATGATGAATCAATCCAACTCTCACTCTCATCCCTTTTTTATCCATAGCCTTAGGTCACAGTACACCTAGCTTCTACCAGATTAGGAGAGTACATGGTTAGGAATGTCACAACTACCCCTGCTATAGAGTCGATGCAAGACATGGGTCGACCTCATCTTCCCATAGGTACTATCATACCTCTCGGTCTTCCCCCTAATCAAATGAATTTTATCTATGGGGGCCTTGACTATGGCATCGAGCCTTACCAATAGTAGGAGGAGGATGAAGAGCCCTTTTTTGAGGACATCAACTACATGTCCAACCTTGACTTTGCCATGAAGTACCTTCACCTCTGTAATTGGTATGGTTATGGGTTGGGCCTGTATGAGCAAGGCACTAGAGTTCCTTATCAACCATAGTATCAAATGCCTTATGATAAATCTAGTTTGGGACACAACAAGCCTGTGCCCCTAGATGTCCTCATAGATAGCTTAGAGCGCATGACTCTAGACTTTAGGGATGAGCTTGTATGAGATCCTTTTACCAACCCCAATCATGTCTACTCATTAGGGGACTACTTCCCTATGCCCTTGGGAGATGATGACCCACCTCATGATGTCATCCAATATTATGAGAGAGGTGAAGGTTCATGCACTCTTCCCCATGATAGTGAGGAAGAGGATCCAGGGTCCCCTTATGAGTGGACATCTGATGATGAGTCAGACTATGGAGTCGCACCTATTGACTCTGATAGCTTTGATGGAGAAGGCCCATGAATCATCCCTCTGGATGATGAGGATGAGTTCTATTTGTGCATGTTCCCATTACATGATCCCATCTAGTGATAACTTTTACCTCTAGAGGAGCAAGCTCACCCATAGCCGCATCGACCACCTTCGATCATTCAGCCTCCACCGCAACCACCTCCAGAAGTTGTGCAACATCCTGATGTCCATGAACACCACCCACCACATAGGGGAAATCATCCATCCATAAATATGATTTCCATAGATCTGTTCGAGCCCTTGCAAGATCTGAATAACCCATTGGAGCCATTGCACCTCGACTTGGGGGTAATTGACTTTGATCAGGGAGATTCACCCCCATCGCCTTTCGAGTACTGGCCTTGCGATGAGATGTTGTAGCCATTTCATTTCTCTCCAAGGCCTACTCATGATGTCTTCCATGCTGAGGAGGAACCCAAGGTTCCAATTGCTGATCTAAACCCAACTGATGACATCCACCTGATCCCTACTCCTCACCAGTTGGAGGAGGGATCACATATGTCAATCGAGCCTATGATTGATAAAGATATCGGCTCAGATCCTAAGAATCCATAGTATATCAAGCTAGGGAAATCCTATCCCCCAAAGAGCAAGCTGATTACATAGCCCTTCTCATAGAGAAGAAGGAAGCTTTTGCATGGTCCTACAAAGACATGCCAGGACTGGATCCAAATCTAGTCACCCACAATCTGATGCTTGACCCCAAGGCCAAGCCGGTTAAGCAAAAGTTAAGAAATATGCATCCCATAGTAGCCCTAATGGTCAAATATGAGCTACAAAAGTTGTTGGATGCTAGGTTTGTCATTTTTGTAGACTATCCACCATGGTTGTCCAACATGGTTCCCATCAAGAAGCTTGATGGGAGGATTCACATTTGCACCAATTTTTGAGACTTAAACAAAGTGAGTCCTAAGGATGATTTTCCTTTGCCGAGCATCGACGCCCTAGTAGATGCCATAGTGGGCCATGAAATGTTATCCCTCATGGATGGTTTCTCTGGGTACAATCAGATTCGTATCAATCCAGAGGACCAACTCAAAATGACATTCACAATGCCTTGGGGAACATTTTGCTATAAGGTCATGCCTTTTGGCCTTAAAAATACCGGTGCTACCTACCAGCGTGCCATGACATACATCTTCCATGACTACATGCATAAGATTTTGGAAGATTACATGGATGACTTACTAGCTAAATATTTATTATGCCATGAGCATCTCGATGTCTTGCACAAAGTCCTCGATCACCTTATTGAGCATAACGTGAGATTGAACCCCAAGAAGTGCATCTTTGGCATCACATCTAGAAAACTCTTGGGATTTATAGTTTCTAAATGAGGCATCAAAGTGGACCCCAACAAGGTCAAGGTAATCCTCGAGATGCCTCCCCCAACTACTATTAAGCAGCTTCAAAGTCTACAGGGTAAGATCACATCCATCAAATGCTTCATAGCGCAATTGTCGGACAAGTGTCGACCCATGAACAAATTATTGCACAAGGGGGTCACATTCCATTGGGATGATGAGTGTCAGGATGCCTTTGATGCAATCAAACAATACCTGGCTTCACCACCAGTGTTGGCTCCACCTAGACCAGGAGTGTCATTCCGCTTATACATCTCAGCCACTGAGATTGCATTGGGCACCATGTTAGCCCAAAACAATGAATTGCATAAGGAACAGGCTACTTACTATCTTAGTCACACCCTAGTCAGCTATGAGATCAAGTACGCATACATTGAGAAGTTATGCCTAGCGGTGGTCTTTGCCACCAAGAAGCTATGCCATTACATGCTTAGCCATACCACGTATGTTGTATCAAAAGAGAATCCATTGTGATACATGATGAGTCATACTTATCACAATAGTCGCATGATGAAATGGATCATGTTGTTGATGGAGTTTGACCTAGAATTTATCGGATAAAAATCAATCAAGGGTCAGGTCATCATCGATCAACTCGTAGAGGCTCCTCTCTAGGATGATCAACCTCTTAGCATGGAGCTTCTCGATGATGGAGTCTTCAACCTATCAGAATCACTTGATTCTGATGAGCCTGAGTCACAAGCCGATATGACTCTATTCTTTTATGGCTCCAAGTGCGAGCAAGGGGTGGCATAGGGATCATGTTTTTCACACCACATGGGGCTCCCATACCCCTATCATTTAAACTTGATTTCCCATGCACCAACAACAATGTCAAGTATGAGGCCTTGCTCATAGGTCTTCAAATGGCTATCACCATGAGAATAACCAAGCTCAACATTTTTGGTGACTCCTTGCTCATTGTCAACTAGGTCAAAGGGATTTACTAGTGCAAGTGTCCAGTTCTGCAAGCCTATAAAGCCCTTATGGATAAACTCCTGGTAAAGTTTGAATGGTATGACATCGAGGCACTCCCTCGATCATCTAATCATTTTATAGATACAATGGCCTCCCTAGGGTCCTTGATCCCATAGAACCCTACTTATGAGATGACAACCATTCAGGTCAAAATGCTATCACAATCTACGGTTGAGCATGAGAGCACTCAAGCCATGCCAGAGGTCCACTTGATTCAAATTGAACCTCATCAAGAGAGATTCTCGCACATTCATGAGCACTTGAATCATGCCACTTGGGGGACTTTGTTCCCTCAAACCCCTTTTGATAGCAGTACAATGCTATTCTTACAAGTTCTTTCCCAATCAACATTCGCTCGGGAGGAACTTCAAGAGGGATAGGACAATTCATGCAATCGAGGCTTCCTCACAATAGGATTGGTCCACACAAATTAGGGAGTATCTAAAGCTTGGTAATCTCCCTCTTGGATTGTCACATACCACCAAAAGGACATTTAAATGGAAGGTAATAAAATATGTCTTGCTCGAAGATATTTTGTATCATCGAGGCTATGAAGGAATCCTCCTTCATTGCTTAGAGCATCAAGAGTCAGTTTGGGCAATGGCCCAAGCACATGATGGTACTTGTGGTGGCCATTTTAGTGGCATGGCCATCGCAAAGTGCATTCTTCGCATGGGCTATTATTGGCCAACTTTAGAGTGAGATTGTTGTACATATGTTAAGAAGTGTATGAAGTGTCAACACCATGCTAACTTGACACACGTACCTTCTTAGGCCTTGCAACCGATCCAATCGGCTTGGCCATTCTCGTAATGGGGGTTGGATTTAATTAAGAAAATCTCACCTACCTCTTCGGGCCATCACACATTTATCATTATGGCTATCAAGTATTTTACAAAGTGGGTGGAAGCAATTCCCCTTACCACTATGATAGGACCTCGCATAGCGGAGTTCATATTACATAATATCATTTGTCATTTTGGTATTCCATCCAAGATCATTTTTGATAATGGGACATCATTCAAGAATAAATATGTGTGTGCTTTGATAACAAAGTATAATATCCAACATAACTTTTCAATGCCCTATTATCCTCAAGAAAATGGGCAAGTAGAGGTATCAAACAAAATATTGATTGCCATCCTAAAGAAAATAGTTAAAGAGAATCACACCGATTGGCACATGCAAATACCCCTTGCTCTATGGGCCTATCACACTAGCATTCGGATGCCCACTAGGGCAACTCTATTTTCACTAGTGTATGGTATCGAGGTAGTCATACCTCTAGAGCTAGAAATCCCATCATTGTGCATATCCATGTAGGAGTTCATCGATGATGACACCGCATGGTAGGCTCACCTAGATCAACTTACGTTGCTTGATGAACATCGCGTTAATGCTCTTGAGCACCTACACGTTTATCAAGAGTGACTTAAGAGAGCCTACAATATGAAAGTCCATCTTAGAGAATTTTAGGTTGGTGACCTTATTCTAAAAGAGAACCAATAAAATTCTAATTTTCGCCCCATCTACGGGACAAGTTTATGGTAAACTGGTTAGGTCCCTTTGTCATCACTAGTCATATCAGACCCAAAACTTATCGCCTAGCCTCCCTTGAGGGAATCGAGGATCTTGAACCCTTGAACATCCTTCATTTGTGGCCTTTCCATGCCTAGAGTGTTGTGGCCCACCCCAAAATGCTCCAAGGGTGTCTACAACCCGCTTGGTCAACCCAAAATGCTCCTAGGTGGTCTATGACCATCTAGGTCACCCAAAATGCTCCAAGGGTGTCTACAACCTACTTGGTCAACCCAAAATGCTCCTAGGTGGTCTATGACCATCTAGGTCACCCCAAAATGCTCCAAGGGTGTCTACAACCTGCTTGGTCAACCCAAAATGCTCCTAGGTGGTCTATGACCATCTAGGTCACCCCAAAATGCTCCAAGGGTGTCTACAACCTGCTTGGTCAACCCAAAATGCTCCTAGGTGGTCTATGACCATCTAGGTCACCCCAAAATGCTCCAAGGGTGTCTACAACCTACTTGGTCAACCCAAAATGCTCCTAGGTGGTCTATGACCATCTAGGTCACCCCAAAATGCTCCAAGGGTGTCTACAACCTACTTGGTCAACCCAAAAAGCCCCAAAGGCATCCATAAGCCCTTTGGTCACCTAAAAAGTCCCAATGGCATCTAACAAGCCCATTGGTCACATGTACATACATATATATCAATAAAAATCTAAAAACATTATCAAAATATCAAAAATACAAAAATATTGCATTTCATTACATTGCATACCATTGCATTATATCATCAATTGCATTAGGTATACTCATCATTGCACTTTGCATTTTAGAGTTGCTCATACATGTCTAGCACTATGATTGTACACTAGTCATCATTCAAAATCTATGTTGTTCAAGTCATCATTCACATCATTTCATATTTCACATATCATTTCCACTTACATTTCCCACTTTTTATATTTGTGTCCATTCCCTTCACCTAGCCATTTGTTCTAGAATGTCATTAGGGTTTCGGTCACTCAACCATCTCTAGTTTTCTTTTCAGATTTTGTAGAAAGCTATCATGATTTTTAGGAGGTAGAGTCTTGCTTAGATTGTACCTTGTATACATCAAAATCCCAACACATTTTCACATTAATAAATCCAAGTTTTGCACAAGGAAATATGAAACCTACAAAGTGGTCTAGGTTACCTTAAGTGAAAATTCTATCTTACTCATCCCCCTATGTGAATGGTTCAAGAATGTTGAGAATTGGCAAAAGGACAAGCTCTTCCCTACCCAATTCCCCAAAATAAATAGTGGTTTTCACCACTATCAAAAATCAAAATCCCAAAGTCAAAATCCAAAGTCAAAATAAAAAAAAAATCAAAAGCAAAATAAATAGTGGTTATCACCACTCCCCAAATCCCTTGCTCAAAGAAAACAAAATACAAAATAAATAGTGATTATCATCACTACATATGAGCAAATATCCTTGAATTCAAATAAAAGAAAAGAAGGGAGTATTGAACTTGAATCCTTGGAATTCTCAACATTCGAAAAACCATAAGGTGATCCTCATTACAGGTTTGGTGGATAGCCTACTTGGCAATGGTGGTATCCTTACGCATGATGATATGTCTATCACATTAGCTTTTATGTGTGTGCAGACCAATGTTTGCATGTGGATGAGCTAGCTTTTGGTAGCCTATACTACCTAGTGGTCTAATCCAACTAAGTACAAAACCTAGGATCATGCTACTCATGGGGTGATCTTCAGTATGGATGGGCTGCATAATCCCATTTGACACTAGGGTAATCTTATGCTTATCACAAAATGAACTCACTTGCACACATAGGGATATTGAGTATCTTGGTCATCCTAGTAGATTCATACCTCGTCAAAAAGTCTTGCATGGTTAGTATATAATTTTGACCAGTTGACTAGAGTGTTTGAGTCTCATGAAAACCTCAAAGACATCCTATAACATCCTCTTATTCATTCCATTTTATCACATTTATGTCAGTTGCATTTTCATAAATACATTACATAGTCTCATGACAACATTACACATGAATTGATGAATTCTATATAGTCTATGGTGCTAACATAGTATGTCATATAGTATATACATTTCATCATCTAGATCAATACATCATCCATCTCAATATGCATCCATACATATCATCAAATCAAATAAAATCACAACATATGCATACATGATAGACATCCATCATCATATCATAAAGCAAATAAATACATTGCATACATCTCATAAAGCAATAAATACATGATGATAAACCACATAAAATCTCATATATATGTATATATGTATGGGGTAAAAAGATACATCATACTGCTTGTAGGCTACAATAAAGTGAGTCCTCAGACTTCACAATGCTAAAACATCCAAAAATCCAAAAAGAGCCATCAGAGTCTCAATGACCATGGTCATGTAGGACCGGTACTACGACTCACACTCCCACCTATAGTTAGAGTCTATTGTGAACTCCCATGCCTGCTACCACCTACCCTATCAGCCCATCATCTAGATCTAGGTACCTCCATCCTAGCTGAAGACTACCCTATCCCACTCTATCGACTCTGGTGTGATCTACTCATAGTTGAATCATCTGGTAGGTGCCCTCCAAGGTGCACCACCTCATTCTCTAGCTCATCTATGTAGGTCCACCCCCATCGATACCACACCTGGTAGGTCTCCACTATGGAATGGAGTCATGTCACCTCTACCTATAGCCTAGCCACATCCTCACTATTGGATCCCTCCCACCTAGGCTTTAAGATCACAACTATACCCATAGAGCTACTATCTTAGCTTGAGCATCCTATACCTATGTCCGAAGGAGATCTCTCTCCTACCTAACCCTGATCAGCTCATCTTATAGCTCAGTCTCTATGTCACCCTATACCACCTATTGTGCTTGCACCCCTTGATCCCTAGTATCATCATCCCCAAAGTCACCCTAATATCCTAAGTCTAGGAGGTCTACCTACTCATCTACCATGCACCCATACCCATGCCACTCACCTATCTCGACCTGGTCCTCATTAGGAGCCTCTTAATAAGCCTCCCCTACTACCCCTACTACACCTCCCCTAAGTGGCCCCTCTCCTCACCACTGGTGCATCACCCACCAAGAGTCATACTCCTCTGTAGTCTTAACATCATCCACATCTAGAATGTCTACTATAGGATCTGCATCCCTACTAACCACCTCCACCATCGACCACCTCAGTGTCCTCTCATCCCTATGATATCGGTAAACCACTAGCTCACTAGGAAACCCCTATCATAGCCTAAACTATCACATAACCTAAGCATATGGAAAGAACTCCTACTCTATCCCATGTCGTCCAACTAGCCATCTCCCTCACCTCACTCGATGAAGCTGCACCTCAACCTCAGCCCATGCTAGGCAATCCTTGTAGGGTCTCTAGAACACATCAGCTACTCTGAGTCCTACAAAATACTAGGTATAATGACCCATATCACCTACCTAATATCAAATCTATCCTACCTCTTGAGCCCCCTACCATAGGATCCCATAGCCAATATCTCGGTCCTCCAACTCTGCCCGTGTCATCCATGGTAGTCCCTATGACCTATCCATCACTATATGCTACCATCCCCAAACTTATAGTAAAAATTTGCACCCCAAGCCCTTCCACCCTTAAGAGTAGATCTCGTATAACTCATCATATAGTTATGCTAGTAGTGTCATCCCCCATGCCATCACTAGTGGCCGCTCCATAGTGCACCCTACCAGAGTAAACACTAACTCCAGAAGGTTCCAGGGAAACCTAGCACCCGATGAGTCTGGTAGAAGCATATTAGAGATCAGTGTCATCAGTAGCACATGCCTCACGCCCAGTACCCTAGCCTCATACCAATGCATCACAAGTATACCTCTATTGGAAGAGCCCCCTATCACCTCCTTCACGGCCCTACCAAAGTACCTCTCCATAACTACGTCTCTCTAGTCTCGGTGAGTAGACTCAATCGATCATCCCTCTATCAGAATGTGTAATATCTGGTAGATATCCTCCAGTGTCACCATCATCTCCCCTATCGGTATGTGGAAGGTGTTGGTGCGTGGGTCCCATAGGTCAATAAGCATCGTCAAGTAAGCGTGGTCACGACACAGGCTCTAACCATGTCACCTACTTGAGGCCAATGGCATCAAGCCACTCCTAGTATATGTCATTCAATAAGTCTCTCATGGTATCAAATAGATATGGAACATGACATCGACTCTTCACCACCTGGCAGAGACAAGTCGGTCAAAAACAGGCTCCAAATAGGCTTCAAAATGCCCCAAAAACACTCAAAAAAGACAAAAAGGGCCCTTTTTAGGCTAGTTTGTGGTCGTCCCACCCTAGGATGGCCCCCAAATTTGTGACCATCCCACCCTGGGATGGCCCCTAAATAGCTCAGGCTGGCCGTCCCACCCTAGGATGGCCCCCAAATTGGGCAAAATTGGGCCTTCTAGGCCCTCAAAAATAGGGAAATAACAACAAATTAAAGCCCTAAAAAGCAATAAAATCACATAAAAACATAAAAAAAGCATAAAACATTATAGGGTATCCCTAATAAGGTTTAATTACCAAGAATTTAGTGTGCTCTATCAAAAAGCAAAAATAAGCCATAATTTCAATTTCAATTTCAAGCATAGTGCAGTAAGAAATCCAAATTCTTACCCATCTCGCACTAGCTCGTTGGATGAGTCTGCATACTGGCTCATGGTGACTGTAGGATGATTTTGGTAGCACTCCACTACTCAGAATATTTCTCCTCCTCCTCACCTCTCAAGCTACAAAGTTGCAAATGCACAAATGAGCCCAAATGACCCATTTTTGGCTTAAATAACCCTCCTAGGGCCCTGACCATCCTGGGGTGAGCTAGGTAGCTGATTGGCTGGCTTTCCCACCCTAGGATGGTCATGGAATATGCCACCATCCCACCCTAGGATGGCCACAAAAATTGCACAAAAATAACTTAAAATGCACCAAAAAGGGTCCAAAACCCACCAAAAATAGCTCAAATTTGGTCAAATTTCACATAGGATCAAAAGGAATCTAAATTGCTCATGGAGAAGTGGAAAAGTCTTTACTTCACACCCTAATAAGGCCATTGTGGCTGGACCACCCCATGGGAATGAAGTTTTCAGCTCCTTTCTTCCATACAACATCAACAAAATCACCAAATTCCTCTAAAAATGCTCCATTTTTCAATGAGTAAAATTGGAGGAAACCCTAACAAAGTCATATGTGTCAAGTGACTCATCACTTTTATCACTGGTCACTCCCTCATCGACTCATCACTTGAGGGGGTAGTCATACTTAGCACATTCATAATCACAATCAACAATCACACACTCAATCATGCGAATTGCATTCATTCAACGAATCTTTGACAAAGACAATCACGCCCCTGCTTGGGGTAGCAAACAAGCACAAATTAAAAAAATTCTTGGCATTCTAGAATCATGAAGGATACGGCCTAATTGTTTCATGACTGAACAATTTCCAAGATCAAGCCAACCTTAAATTCAAGGTTGTACTTGAAGCAAGTTCCTTAGCTCATCAGAAGCAAGGATTCAAGAACACATGCTCTTTCCATGATTGGGGCATCTAAATTTGGTTAGGTTATTGAATAACCCTAATAATTTAACATTTTAGTCATCTATTTTTTCTCAGCATTATGCTGCACACAATGCATCTCAAAAAGGGGCATCTGTAGACACTAAAATCTGGTCAATCCGATTAGGCAATCACAAGCACTGGTTAATTGACACCATATGGCCCCCTTGGGCAACCCTCAGAGGTTTACTAGTGGTCCTAACCACTCTTGGGAGGCTCTACCCCACTTTTGGGAGCTTTTGGGCCATATAGGCATGACTCATCCCACCCTAGGATGATCATATTAGCATCCCACCCTGGATGGCAAAGGGGGGAAATACCTAGGGTGGGACGACCATAGGGTTTGACTCCCAAAAAGTCAAATCTGGACAAATGGCACCCATAAATTGCCATTTGCCCTACCTATTCGACCATGCAAGTTAGAGAATGTAGCATCCTTATGACATGCTGCATGTAAGAGGCCAAATAGGGAGATTCTCTTCCCCTCCAATGCATGCCACCCTGTTGGCCAATTGGTGCCTCTTGCCCTGCATGCCCTCGCATGCCTTCTTGCCCAAAGGCCTCCTTTGGCTATAAAGTGGATTAGTTTTCCACACAAGATATAGAGAGGAGTTTTGGATACATAGCAATGAAGTGCTACCAAGATTTCCCCTCACCATTTTGTGCCCTTTTCCCTCGAAATCTCTACCTAGCGAAGGAGGTTTGTGAGTGAACTAGGAGGTGCGATATGCTTACAAAACTAAACCATATGAGTGATTTTTACCACCAAATTTTATGAAAACACTATTTAGGAGGTCCCTAACCAATTCACAAAGGAATTGGTGATAAAATAAGTGTAGAACTGGTGGTCGTCCCACCCCAAGATGGTCCCTAGTTTGTGATAGTCCCAACCATCCCACCCCAATATGGTGGCTTATCTATGCATGATTTCTTTACTATTCTTTTTAGTTAGATTCTATATTATCATATGATGCTACTTTCCAAGTTTCATTTGATTTGGATGTGTTTTGGTTTAGAAATTGCTTGCTTTGGGTTTTGTAGGTTGAAGATAGGCACTACGAATGCGACATGCCATCGAACACAATTTCGGTTCTATTTTTAGTGATATCTTCCCAAAACCATCTATTTTACATCCCTCTACAATTTCAAGTCATTTGGAGTTGATTTGGTATAATATCCATGCATATTCTCATTACTAGTCTTTTGGTGCCTGTGGGGATTGCATGTTTTTCATCATACACACTTGCTATTTGACATTTCTGGTTTCCTTGTGTGTAGGTGCAGGTTTCTACAGTGCATTAGGAAGGAGCACAAGACCTCAAGATCAAATATACAAGCGGTGGCATCATAGGTTCCCACCCACCTCGATTGTGGGTACGAGGAAAGACATTGGATGTGCACCCGAGTTACTTGAAGGATTTTGATCCTTGGGCACCCAAAATTTGTAACAATTGTATCATATTTGAGCCCTCAAGGGGACATCTATGTAACCTTGGATTTGATCCACCAAATTAATAAGAAATAGACTCTCTTTAGCTTCATTTCTTGCTATTTGGTATCTCTTCCATTTTACTTGCATGCTTCCCGATTTGATGCTCTTGAGACATAGGAGATAGATACATATATTGTTCCTCATCATTAGGTGCACCATTTTTCCCTACTTCAAATATCATTTTCAAGATCAACTTCTCCATTCTCTGATTCTTCCTCTATTTGTTTGCCTTTGAAAACATCTTCATTCTTTCTTGACTTATTTTCTATAGGATCACCTCCTTCTTCCTCTAATGCCATAAGTAGATTCTCTTCTGGTCCTTCAAGTGTATCTTCATATTCATCATCACTAAAACTGAAACCACTCATTGTACAACTATCTTCACTATGACCAAAATTTCTATATTTAAAATACTTGAGAATTATTGGTGACCTTTTCCTAACCACTTCTTTTTCTTTTGCAGAAATAGTACTTCATCATTTTATGAGGAATTTTCATCACTATTACTTGAATAATTACTTGCTTTTTCTGCATAAAAACTCTTCTTCTATCTTTGGAAGCACTTCTTTCCTTGCTTGCCTTGCCCATGCCTACTTTTCTTTTGGTACCTGTATTTTTTTGTTTCCCTGTTCTGATGATCCTGTTTTTCTTCATCATTGTTATTTCCAGCTTCTTGACAATCAGATGCATAGTGACCATACTTTCCACAATTGAAACATATAACATATTTCATACTTTTAAACTTTCTTAAATCCTTGTTCCTTCTACCATAGTTTACTTCTTCATCATTGGATAACTCATTGCTTGAATCTAAATTCTTACCCTTTGTCTTCTTGGTAGCTTTGAAGGTTGCTTATTTCTAGGGATTAGGTTCCTCTTTTGTTCTCATATCAAAAGCTGTAAGAATTCCATGTAATTCATCCCTTGTCAAAATATCACTATCTTTTGATTCCTCTACAGCTGAAATATATTCACTAAACCTTTTTGGGAGTGACCTTAAAATCTTATCACAAACATCAGGTTCTTGAACTTCAAGTCCAAGTCCTTGCATGGAGTTAACAACCTCGTCTACATGAAGTATATAGGCACTAATGTTTTCCTAATAATTCATTTTTAGGTCTTCAAATATTTCCTTGAGATTTCATAACTTTACCTTTTTGACCTTTTTATCCCCTTCATATATGCCTTGCAATTTATCCCAAATTTTGTTTGCTGATTTGCAGTGCATAACATTTATAAACTCTATTTTATGCAAACTTCTCAAAATTACATTCATTTCTTTTGAATTTTAGTGATGTAGAAACTTACCATATATATCTGTAGGTTGGATTATCTAGTGGTGTTTATCCATTTTCAACTGCTTCCCTTATTCATTGCCAAGTGCCATCAGGTGAATCTTCATTCTCATACTCTAGAATACATAATTGTTCCCATCAAATACTAGTGCTAAATTATCTAAGGATCCACTCTTAGAATCCATCTATCTTATTGTGAGATTTTCCTTCAAGTTATTAAAATATTCAAAAGGAAACCACTATGATACCAATTGAAGAACACAAGCTTATACTGAGAGGGGGAGTGAACAGTATAGGACCATTTTTTACTTTTCTTTCTCAAATAATATTATGCAATATATCAATGGCAATATCAATATAAGTAATAGAATCAATGCACAAATCACCATACATAATAGACACACCAATTTAACATGGTTAACCCAATGTGGGCTACTCCATGGAGAAAATATTTCACTAAAAGTTTCTCAACAAATATCTTGGGAAACCTTTCCCTATTATAATGTTTATGGACATTTTTCCAAAGGAGACACCAATCCCCTAATCAAGTTCATTGATATCTATCCATAGGAGACACCAATCCCCTTTGCTATGGTTTGTGATATTCTAGAAGAACTTATGCCTCCACTGCATTGGCTTATGGATCTCTATCCACTGAAGACTCCTGCCATCACTTAGAAGACATGTCTTCACTACCCTAGCTAACGTACCTCTATCCACTAGATATTATCACCCTATATAATATATCACCTCCAAAGCTTGCTCTCAGATCTGTCTCAACTCTGCACTAAACATAGTCCTTTGGTCTAGAACAAATCTACTCAAAATTTATCCTCAAATCAACACTAAACATAGTCCTTCAGTCTAGCACAAATCTGTTCAATATCTATCCTTAAATCTACACTAAACACAGTCCTTAAGTCTAGTATAAATCTGCTCAATCTCTATCCTCAAGCCTTAACACAAAGTTTGACTCAATCACAAATCAACAATGCTAGATCTACCCAAAACCTTAACCCATGGTTTGAAAAAATCAATCAATCAACTCTAATCATAGGTATTCTCAAAGACTTGTCTCAAATATACATTGTAAGATTCTACAAAAGCTCACACTAATCGAAGAAGTGAAATTCACGATATCGCCTTAAGGGCATTTACTTGCAATTTATATCAGTTATAAAGCATTAAAAGGAAATATGGCATAAGCATGTAATCTACTTGAAATGAAACAACATAGGCAATAAAGATAATCAAATTATCTCTCTATTCATTCATAAATAGCTTCAAAACCAGATTACAAGACATCCCCTTGAGGGCTTTACAAATTTGATACATTTCAATTACAATATCCAAGGGATCTAGTCCCTTGGAAGGAGGCCTTTAAGGTGATAAAACAATAATGTGAACTCCTGCTTCCCACACTCGAGAGCTATTGTTGGGCTGATAATATTATGCCTCCTTAGCTCCTCCTCTTGCCTAGCATTCCTGTTCCTGAAGACAAGGGATTGAAAGGGGGTTAGTAGCACCTGCGTTATAGAAGAAACCCATAAAACCATGAAAGGAGAGCATATTCTACAACAATAAAAGGTGATCTACATGCATAAAAACTGATCTACATTAAGCATAAACATATTTTAAGATGATATAAATGCAAATAAGCAGATTTGGAAGCAAGATCTAAGGCTAAACTATGCAAAAATGGTGACCATTCCTGGGTGAGCCAGATAAACCTGTAACATTGGGGATCACAAATCCTGCATCAAAACTCCTCCAAATTGCTTCAAATTTGGACCAGAGGTTCCTCTAGACATTCCTAAGGGGACTATGGAGGAATTTATCTAAAATTATAAACTATTTGGTAACCATCCCTAGGTGTGCCATGGATAGACTACTGATCGTCCCCAGGTGGGACGGTTACAAAACTGACTTAGTTTTGTCACCTATGGCTATGGGAATTGGTCCAAAACTTGGTAAGGGTGTTGTCGATATATGGGGCCAAAGAATTATTCAATTTTGCTAGTTTGGTTTTAATGGTTCGAGCCTATTGCCCCTAAAATCACCTTCGAAAGGAAGAGGGTTTCAAGGCCAAGGCAAAGGCATGTTTTGGTTTGGGTTTGGTTTGCAAAAGGGTGAGGATAGAATTGGGCAGCACTTCATTGCTAAAATGCTCTAATTATCCTCTCTTTGAAATTGGGAGTTTGAAGCTCCTTTTATATCCCAAAAGGGCATCTAGGGAAAAATGGCATGTCTTGCCATGTGAGGCAAGTGCTGCCATGTGTCCTAATCATGTCATGGGGTGATTGGGAGAAGGTTGCCCCTTTGGGTGCTCCCAATAAACTATCCCACTATCCATTAGTAGGTCCCCAATCAATTTGGGGTGATTGGATGCACTAATGGTAGTCTTTGATTGCCATTTAGTGTATCCTTTGACTTTTTCAAAGGTCTAGTTAGGGGCCATCCCACCCAGGGATGGTTGTTGATGGTCATCCCTGGGTGGGATGGTCACCAACTGTGACCATCCTTGGGTGGGACGGTCACTAGTAGGAGCCCCAAAACTGCCCTAGACTGCTAGGAACCCTCCAAACTGAGTTTTGGAGGCTTTTGGAAGCCTTTTTCTAGCCTAGAGGGGTGCCCAATAAGGCCATATGTTGTTGATAAGAGGGCATATGTAATGCACTGATAGTCTTATCCGATTTACATGATTTAGGTGTCTACAGATGCCCCATTTTTGGGATGCACGATGTGAAACAAAGCGTTGAGAAAAAATAGATCACTAAATCATCGAATGATCAAGGTTTTTCATTAACTTAATCAACTTTGGATGCCTCCATTGTGGAAAGAGCATACATTCTTAGAATCCTTTCTATTGACATAGTCGAAGGATCGATTGCAGGTATACCTTTCAACCATGTTGTAATGACAGTCTTATGGGGCTTAGGGCATACTAGGTCTTGGTGCCTTGTATTCTTGTAAACCTTTACATGGGTCAATTCTCAAGGTTTCAAGGAGGTCAAGCCTATTTAATTTGCTTCTTATGCTAATTCTTTGCCCCAACATGGGCTTGAAAATTTATCTTTAGCCAAGATTCTTTTGAATGCATGGAATTTACACTTCTGAGTGTTTAAATGTTGATTCAATTTATGAATTCATTATGATGACTACCCCCTCAAGTGATGAGTCAATGAGGGCATGAAAAATTCTAAAGTGATGAGTCACTTGACACATATGACTAAATTGGGGTAACTCTCTATTTTTCCCATGGTACTAAATACCTGTTTGGAGGTGATTTTTGATTGTTTTGATGAATAGTTTTGGAGGCAAAAGGCCCAATATCTCATTCCCGTGGAGTGGTCCAGCCATGGAGGCTTTATTGGGGAGTAAAATAGAGTCTTTTGATGCATCCAAAATTATTATAAGTTCAGTCTTGATCCCTCTCATTTTCTAGCCCATTCTGCCTTGTTTTTGGTGGGTTTTTGGCCCATTTTTTGATATTTTTGATGTTTTTAAGTGCAATTTTCTTGTGACCATCCTATGGGGGATGATGGAAGTATTTATGACTATCCTAGGGTGGGACATCCAGCCAAAAGTGTGCTCATCCCACCCAGGAGCGGTCGGCTTCTTTTGGAGCTATAAAAGGCCAAAAAGGGCCATTTGAGCTCATTTGTGCATCTTGCTTGGAGAAGTTGGAGAGGAGAGGAGGTAGGAGAGAGTTTTATGAAGTGGAGTTCTATAAAAATATCAACCCACAACATGATCCAACCATTGGATGCATCGGGCGGTGGAGCCGGTGCAAAACGGGTATGGATTACATGCTTTCTCTACCCTATTTTATTATGTTTTTGCAATTTTTGCTATAATTTCATGACTACAGCCACACCAATAGTTAATAAACCCTAGGAGGACTAAAATATATGAAATTTAACTTTTATTTATGTTTTATTTGCAAAAAATTAGGGTTAAAAACCATTTTTTTATGTTTTTTAGGTTTTTAGGGTATTTTTAAGGGTCAAATTGACCCTATTTTACCCTTATTTGGGGACCGTCCTTGTGAGGGATGGTCACTGGTGGCCATCCTTGGGTGGGATGGCTACCAAATTAGGGGCTGTCCCTGGGTGGGACGGCCAAAAATTGGGCCAAAAAGGCCCTTTTTTATGTGTTTTTATAGCAAAATTTTGTTGTTTTAGGGCATTTTTGACACCCTGATTTGCATGAGTAGATAGTTAGGAGTCGGTATAGGGTATCGAGTCTCTTTCAGGTCACTAGAGACTATTTTACTATTATATACTAGTATTGGCTTGATGCCATCGGTCTGAAGCAAGTTACGCGGTTAGATCCCGTGGTGGGAGACCGTGCCTATCTGACTGCTTTGATAGACCTATGGGACCCTCGTACTAATACTTTCCATTTAGCTATGGGGGAGATGATAGTGACACTAGAGGATGTATATCGGATACTATGTATTTTGATAGAGGGGTACCATATAGTATCTTCTTCGATAGAGCGATGAGAGGTCATAGTGCAGAGGTACTTTGGAGCCCGTTGGGAGGATGTATCGATTGATATTCCTAGTAGAGGGATTCTAGTGACTAGATGGTATCAGGAGGGTGTGCTTGGAATTAGGCACACATTTTTGATGACCTTGATCAGCAACATGTTGCTACCTAACTCTTCGGGAGCTAGGTTCCCATGGAACCTAATAGAGCTAGTCTTTACTCTAGTGGATTGCATAGAGGATGAGCCCATAGTTATGGCTTGGGGTCCTACTTTATTGGCATAGCTATATGATGAGCTGTATGAGATCCACTCATGTGGGTAGAAGGGTTTGGGCTGTAGATTCCTACTATAGTCTTGGGCTTGGTAGCATATTGTAGTAGAGAGACCATGGGGACTACCATGGACCACTCGAGTAGAGCTACCAGATAGGGAGATTGGCTATGGGGAGCTATGGAAGAGGTCATATGAGTTAGGATGTAGTTGATGATATGTTGGGGAGGTAGAGCACTATGCAGAGGCTTTTGCATGGCTCAGGGTAGTAGATATCGAGTGGAGACCCTACAAGGGTTGTCCTGACTGGAGGGAGGTTGAGACACATCTACGTCGAGTTTGGTGAGGTAGATGGTTGATAGGGTGACATGGCATAGAGTGAGAGTACTTCCCTTATGATCATGTGCTATGATAGTTTGGGCTATGCCAGGGGTTGCCTAGGGAGCTGATGGTCTATCATCATCATGGGGATGAGAGGACTCTAGCATGGCCTATGGTAGAGGACTTGGGAGATGAGTCAGATCTTGAGGTGGCAGTTTTTGATTTAGATGATGTGGGCACTACAGAGGAGTATGACGCATGGTGGGTCATATGATAGTGGTGGGGGGAGGGACCACTAGGAGGGGATGTAGTTGCTAGGGTAGCGGATGTAGCTAGGGGTGCTCTAGATGAGGAGGGTTTGGATGAGTCTCCAGATGATGAGGAGGTAGACATAGGTGAGCGAGTTGTGCATCAGCGTGTGTTAGTGGATAGGGTGGAGCTGATAGATGTACAGGATCTAGTGGGCTTTGATGAGGGAGACTTGGGGGATCAGGGTATGTAGGCATAGCTAGCAGCATGAGATGCTATGATTGTGGAGTTATAGAGTGATCAGGCATTACTATAGGCATAGGTGTAGAGTGCACAGGTTGAGATGGAGAGGTAGGTAGCAGTGATAGCTACACTTTAGGCATAGGTCGATGGATAGGGCCCTAGCCATGGGGAGTCTAGCAGTGGTGATCTAGCTAGGATGCAGGAGGAGATAGCACATCTCCAGGGTTTGGTGGTGACCTATCAGACTAGGTGTCAAGAGGAGTGCACCTACATGGATATGATGGAGGATGAGATAGTGCACTGTAAGGGGTGCATACCAGATCGGGCATTAGCCATTGGATCACAGTGTAGCTAGGGGAGCGGGATGGGACACTCATCTGCTCGGATGAGGGCTCTGAGCACTTCTCGAAGGATGGAGGTATCTGGAGGTAGCATATCAGGGGGTAGCAGGTCTGGGAGCTCATGATGGACTCATACTAAGAGTAGAGGAGAGAGTCGAGGTACCGGTCCTACGTGACCATGGTCAGTGGACTCTGATGGTTCTTTTTGGACTTTTTGGGTTGCAAAGTCGGATGACTCACTTTTATTGTAGCCTATGGGTAGTTTATGGACTATGATGTAGCTTTTTGGCTTTTACATATAGATATATATGTATGACTTTGCTTTTATCATTATGTCATCTTTTACTGCTTTATGATATGAATGCAATGCTTATATTTGCTTTATGATGTTATGATGGATATCTAACATAGATGTATGTAGTTATCCGATGATGTGATTTGATGATATGTAGATGTGGATGCTTTATTTATATGCTTTTGTAAATTAAAATATATGCATAAAATAGTCAGTGGCCATCTAAATATTATTGCTAATATTTAACCGGTATCTATCCTAGCTTATGAACATCACTTAATGAACAAAAGTGTAAATGTGTATGATTGGAAGTAATGATTGATTAGATTTAATTTTGTATGATGGATTTGTGATGACTTTTTGATGCATACTATGCTAGCACCATAGACTATACAAAATGTATCTTTATTATTTTCATGTTATTATAACACTTTATTTGATGGACTTTGTAATTTTGACAAACATGTGACAACATGATGTAAAATGGAATGGATAATGTAATGTGATATGATATTATTTGATAGTTTTTAAGAGACTCAAACACTCTAGTTACCTAATCAAAAGTCATATACTAACTATACAAGATATTTTGACAAATTATGCACCTACTAAGATAACCAAGATAATCAATATCCCTGTGTGCATGTGAGTTCATTACCATGATAACACATAAGATTACCCTAGTGCAAATGGGATTTATTCAGCCCATCGACACTAGAGATCATTCTGTGAGTCTCATTATCCTGAGTTTCGTACTTAGTTGGATTAGACCACTATATAACCTAGGTTACAACAAGCTAGCTCATCCACATTCAAACATTGGTCTATACCTAAACAAGTTGCTTAAGTGATAGACATATCATCATGCGGGAGGCTACCACCATTGACAAGTAGGCTATCCACCAAACCTGTAATGAGGATCACCTTATGGTTCTCTAATGCTGAGAATTCTAGGGATTCAAGTTCCAGAGTCCCTACCTTTCTTTGACTTTCTCAAGGGAATTGCTCATTTTGATTTGTTGAGCAAGGGATTTTAGTAGTGGTGAGAACCACTATTTATTTTTGCTTTTCCTAGTGATAATAATCACTGTTTCTTTATGCATATTTTGGAGTGATAATAATCACTATTTTCTTTGGAATATTTCTTTGAGATACCCTGTAGGGTGGGGGATAATAATCATTATTGATTTTCTTTCTTTGGGATACTTACCCCAGTGTAGGGTAAGGGATTTTGGGTAAGGAGGAACTTGTCCTTTTGTCAATTCTCAACATATTTGAACCATTCACATAGGGGGATGAGCAAGATAACCTTTTCTCTTGAAAGTAACCTAGACTACTTTATAGTTTTCATCTTTCCTTGTGCTAGACTTGGATTTTTAATGTGAAAAATGTGTTGGGATTTTGATGTATACCAAGAATTATCTAAGTAGGATTCTACCTTCTAAAAATCATGATAGCTTTCTACAAAATCTGAGAAGACAACTAGATATGGTTGAGTGACCAAAAACTTTAACTATGTTTTACTAACAATGGCTAAGTGATGGAAAATAGACATATAATATGGAATGTAAATGTAAATGGTATATGTAATATAAATAGGTGGTAATATTGACTCATAATAACAATGATTTTAATAGATGCCTAGTGTATAGACCTAGTGCTAGACATGTATGATCAATTTGGAATAATGCATAATGCAATGATGAGAATGCCTAATGCAATTTATATGAAGTGCAATGAAGCAAATATTTTTGTATTTTGATGATTTTAATAATATTTTTGTAATTTTTGATATATATGTATATACATGTTGACCAATGGGCTTAATGAATGCCATTGGGGCTTTTGGGATGACCAAAGGGCTTATAGATGCCTTTGGAGCATTTTAGGATTGACCTAGATGATCGTAGACTAGTCTAGGAACATTTTATTTTGACCTAGATTGTATAAACCTAGGGATTTTTGACAAAGGTTTTTTTTTTTACCTATTGATAGTCTAGGAGTTTTTTACCTAATGGCTTATAGAGTTTCCTTTGGGTTTTTCTTGTTTGTGACCTAGATGATCGTAGATAGTCTAGGAGATTTTCATTTTGACCTATATGGTCGCTGACTGCTAGGAACATTTTGGGTGACCTAGATGGTCAAACTTAGAAAGTGTCTAGACTACCTAGGGGTATTTTATTGTGACCAAAGGGCTTATAGATGCCTTTGGAGATTTTAAGGTTGACCTAGATGATCGTAGATAGTCTAGGGGTTTTTTATTTGACCTAGATGGTCAAAGACCGCTAGGAGCATTTTGGGTGACCTAGATGGTCAATGACACTTAGAAAGTGTCTATAGACTACCTAGGGGCATTTGGTTGTGACCAAAGAGGCTTATAGATGCCTTTGGAGCTTTTAAGGTTGACCTAGATGATCGTAGATAGTCTAGGGGATTTTTTATTTGACCTAGATGGTCAAAGACCGCTAGGAGCATTTTGGGTGACCTAGATGGTCAAGACACTTAGAAAGTGTCTAGACTACCTAGTTAAATTTATATGTTTGTGACCAAAGGGATTATAGATGCCTTTGGAGATTTTAAGGTTGACCTAGATGATCGTAGATAGTCTAGGAGATTTTTTATTTGACCTAGATGGTAAAATATCGCTAGGAGCCTTTTGGGGTGACCTAGATGGTAACGAACTTAGAAAGTGTCTCGACTTACCTAGGGATTTTTGTGACCAAAGGGCTTATAGATGCCTTTGGAGCTTTTAAGGTTGACCTAGATGATCGTAGATAGTCTAGGGGATTTTTATTGACCTAGATGGTCAAAGCTCTAGAGGCTTTGGGTGACTGAGCCTTAATGTCTATCTAGGGGATTTGATTGTGACCAAAGGGATTATAGATGCCTTTGGAGCATTTAGGTTGACCTAGATGATCGTAGATAGTCTAGGAGCTTTTTTATCTCGTTTTACCTAGATGACAAGTGTAGACCGCTAGGAGCACTTTAGGGTGACCTAGATGGTAATGACACTTAGAAAGTGTCTATGACTACCTAGGAGGTATTTGATTGTGACCAAAGGGCTTATAGATGCCTTTGGAGATTTTAAGGTTGACCTAGATGATCGTAGATAGTCTAGGAGGCTTTTTTATTTGACCTAGATGGTCAAAGACCGCTAGGAGCCTTTTGGGGTGACCTAGATGGTCAATGACACTTAGAAAGTGTCTATGACTACCTAGGGGTATTTGGTTGGTGCTCTAAGCATGAAATGGTCACAAATGACTTATATTCATGGGTTCAGGCTCTTCACTTCCTTCGATGGATGCTAAGCGATAAGTTCTAGGTCCAATCTGGCTTGTGATGATGAATGGACCTAACCAGTTTGCTATAAATTTGTCTCACAAATTGGAGGGCAAATTTGAGTTTTGTTGGTTCTCTTTTAGAACTAAATCACCTACTTGAAAGTCTCTTTGATGTACTTTCAAGTTGTAAGCTCTCTTAAGATGTTCTTGATAAACACGTAGATGCTCGAGGGCATTTACACGTCATTCATCAAGCAATGTTAACTGATCTAAATGAGCTTGTCTAGTTGTATCATCATCGATGAATTCTTGCATGGAAATGCATAGCAATAGAATCTCTAACTCCAGAGGCATGATGGCTTCAGCACCATACACTAGTGAAAATGGAGTTGCCCTAGTGGGTGTCCGAATGCTAGTGCGATAAGCCCAAAGGGCAAGAGGTAATTGATTATGCCAATATTTATGATTTTCCTTGATGGTTTTCTTCAAGATGGCTACTACTATCTTATTTGATGCCTCTACTTGCCCATTGGCTTGTGGATAATAGGGCATGGAAAAGCTATGCTTTATGTTATACTTTGTTGTTAATGCATGCACATCCTTATTTTTAAAGGGTGTTCCATTATCCGATATTATTTTGGATGGAATACCAAAATGACATATGATATTATGTAGCATGAACTCCACAATGCGAGGTCCAGTCATTGTGGTAAGGGGAATTGCTTCCACCCATTTTTTGAAGTACTCGGTTGCCGTTATGATAAACGTGTGATGGCCCGATGAGGTAGGTGAGATTTTCCCAATTAAATCAAACCCCCATTGTGCAAATGGCCAGACCGATTGAATCGGTTGTAAGGCCTATGAAGGTACATGTGTCAAATTTGCATGATGTTGACACTTCATGCACTTCTTAACATAAGTACAACAATATTTCTCTAAAGTTGGCCAATAATAGCCCATGCAAAGAATGCACTTAGCGATGGCCATACCACTAAAGTGGCCACCACATGTACCATCGTGTGCTTGGGTGATGGCCCAAGCTGACTCTTGTGAGTCTAAGCAATGAAGGAGGATACCTTCATAACTCCGATGATACATTATGTCTCCTAATAAGACATATTTTTCCACATTTTGTTTGAATGCTCGCTTTGCGGCATGCGACAATCTAGGTGGAATATTACCCAACTTAAGATAATATTTAATCTGGATGGCCCAATATTGCTTTGAAGAAGCCTCAATATTATGAATCATGCTATCCTTTTGATGTTTGTCTCATGTGAATGCTTATTGAGAGTGAACTTGGAGATATAGCATTGTGCTAGTATCAAAAGGATTATGAGGGAACAAAGCCCCCTAGTTAGCATTATTCAAATATTGGTGTAGTTGAGAGAACCTTTCATGGGAAGGCTCAATCTGAATCATGTGAACAACTGGTATAGCATTATGCTCTTCACGCTCAGTCATAGATTGTGCTAGCATTTTTACTTGGATAGTTGTGATATCATCTGAAGGGTCATGCGGGATTAGCGACCCTAAGGAAGCCATTGTATCCACAAAATGATTAGATGAGTGAGGGAGTGCCTCTATATCATACCATTCAAATTTGACCAGGAGTTTGTCCACTAGGGCTTTGTAGGCTTGCAAGATAGGACACCTACACTAGAATATCCCTTTAACCTGATTTACTATGAGCAAGGAATCACCAAAAATGTTCAACTTTGTTATTTTCATGGTGATTGTCATTTGAAGTCCTATGATGAGAGCTTCATACTCGACATTGTTGTTAGTACAAGGAAAATCGAGTTTAAACGAAAGAGGTATGGGAGCCCCTTGCGGTGTGAAAAACATGATACCTGCACCACCACCTTGCTCACATTTAGAACCATCGAAGAATAGAGTTATGTCTACCTGTGACTCAGGCTCGACAGAATCAGGTGATTCTGAGATATGAAATACTCCATCATCGGGAAGTTCTATATTTAGAGGTTGATCATCCTGTAGAGGAGCCTCTGCTAGTTGATCGGCTATGACCTATCCTTTGATAGATTTTTTTCCAATGAACTCTAGGTCAAATTCCATCAACAACATTATCCATTTTGTCATGCGACTATTATGATATGTTCGACTCATCATGTAGCACAATGGATTTTATTTAGATACAACATACATGGTATGATTAAGCATATAATGGCATAGATTTTTGGTGGCAAAGACCACTGCTAAGCATAGCTTCTCAATGTATGCATATCTAGTTTCATAGCTGACCAGTGTGTGGCTAATGTAATAAGTAGCCTGTTCTTTGTGGAATTCATTCTTTTGGGACAACATGGTGCCCAAAGCCAACTCAGTAGCTGAGATGTATAAATAGAATGACACTCCTGGTCATGGTGGAGCCAATACAGGTGGTGAAGCCAGGTATTGTTTAATTTCATCAAAGGCATTTTGACATTCTTCATCCCAATGAAATGAGACCCCCTTGTGTAGCAACCTATTCATGGGTCGACACTTATCCGATAATTGTGCTATAAAGCATTTTATGGATGCGACCTTTCCTTGCAAACTACGTAGTTGCTTAATGGTTGTGGGGGGAGGCATTTCTAATATTACCTTGACCTTGTTTGGATCTACCTCTATGCCTCGCTTGGAGACTATGAATCCCAAAATTTTACCAGATGTGACACCAAAGACACACTTTTTGGGATTAAGTCTAACATTGTGCTCTATGAGGTGATCTAGGATCTTACACAATACATCGATATGTTCATGGCGTAATAAATATTTTTCCAATAAATCATCCATGTAATCTTCCAAAATCTTGTGCATGTAGTCATGGAAGATATATGTCATGGCTCGTTGGTAGGTAGCACCAACGTTCTTAAGGCCAAAAGGCATGACCTTGTAACAGAATGTCCCCCAAGGCATTGTGAATGCCATTTTGATTTGGTCTTCTAGATTAATATGAATCTGATTATATCCAAAAAATCCATCCATTAGGGATAGCATTTCATGTCCTGTTGTTGCATCTACCAATGCATCGATGTTAGGTAAGGGAAATTCATCCTTAGGACTCACTTTGTTAAGATCTCGAAATTCGATGCAAATGTGAATCCTCCCATCAAGATTTTTTATGGGAACCATGTTTGAAACCCATGGCAGATAATCTACTGAGATGATGATATCAACATCCAACAACTTTTGTAATTCATCTTTCACCATTAAGGCTACTGTTGGGTGCATTTTTCATAACTTTTGCTTAACAGGTTTGATCTTGGGGTCTAATGTAAGATTATGCATGACTATATTTGGGTCTAGTCCTGGCATATATTTATATGACCAAGCAAAAGCTTTAATCCTTGCTTTCAATGCAGCTGTGAAATCATCTTGTTCACTTAGGGAGAGACCTTCCCCTAATTTAATGGTATGGGGATTATCGAGATCTGTACCGATATCCTTATCAATTGTTGGCTCAATTGACATGTGAGACCCATCCTCCAACTGATGTGGGGTGGGAATTAAGTGAATGTCATCAGCTAGGTTTGCTTCTTCCATAGGAAATTTAGGGTCAACCTCAGCTTGAAAAACATCTTGAGTAGTTCTTGAAGAAAATTTAAATGGTTGTAACATTTCCTCACAAGGCCAATACTCTGAGGGTGATGGAGAAGAATCTCCCTGATCAAATTCAATTGCCTCTAAATCAAGATGCAATAGCTTGGATGGGTTATTCAGATTCACCAATGGTGTCGTTAAATCTATGGAAATCATGTTGATGGATACATGATCTCCTGCTCTAGGGTGAGTGGGTCTAGAGACCTGATGTTGTCTCATAACTCATGGGTGTGGCTCTGGTGGAAGTGGAATAACTGGTGGTGGCCTATGCGGAAGAGGGCGAGCCTACTCTTCATGAGGCAATAGCTGGCATCAGATGGGTCCTTGGATAGGGAATAACATATGAAGATAATACTCATCCTCATCATCCAAAGGGAACATACGCTCGTATTCATCATCTGAGCTATGGTAGTTAATGGGTGCGATGCCATAATCATCTTCATCATCACTCATCCATTCATGAGGAGGACCTTGGTCTTGTTCCTCACTATCATATTGCAAGGTGTGTGAGCTCTCCCCCACTTCATGGGGTTGGGCGACATCACTGGAAAGACCTTGATCTATCATTTCTATGGGGAAATGATCTCCCAAGGAATGAACATGATTCAGATTAGCATATGGGTCATGGGTGAGCTTAGCCTGATGACTTAGGCATAGGTGTTCGAGACTCTCGATGAGGACATCCAATGGTACCAGTTTATTGTGTCCCAACCTGGATCTATCATACGAAAGTTGATATTGGGGTTGACATGGAACATGGTTACCCTGCTCATATAAACCGAGACCAAACCCATGCCAATTGTAGTGATCTAAGTACCACAATGCATAGTCTAGATTCGACAAATAATTTACATCCTCAGAAAAGGGTTCATCATCATCTTCCTTCTGAGGAATGGGTAGAGATCCATACTCTAAACCTCCATATATGAAATTCATTTGATTAGGAGGTAGACCAAGAGGTACAATGCTACCTATGGGAATATGAGGTCTCCCCATATCTTGCACTATCTCCAACGATGGAACTATCATGACATTTCTCACCAGATATTCTCCTATCCCTGTACTAGACATCTGGACTGTGACCTAGGATGGTGAAGATGGATGAGATGGAATGGAGGTTTGAGGTGATTCAGTATTCACCTCTAGAGGTAATTCCTCATTAATGACACAAGGAACCTCCTCCATGGATATGGTGGAAACTAATGGTGGGCTCTCATCAATAGGCCTCTTCGATGTGTTCCTCGATGGAGGGTTTGACAATGTCGAAGCCTTCTCTGAAGGTGGTGATGATGAGGATGGAGTGGATGATGATGAAGGTGGTGGAATGGGTAGACTCTGAATAGGTGTATTCAATCAGAATTCTATGTGAGTCGAAGGTAATGTCGACTCTGGCATCTGCTGCAACATGTTGCAGTATTTGAAGGGCTCTAGATCGGTAGAAACTACGTGCACTTGCCCTTCATGAGTGTATTTAAGACATTGATGTGCTATGGAGGGGACACACTTCATATCCCGTATCCAAGGTCTACCTAGAAAAATGTTATAGGCCATCTCACCTTCTAGCACATGGCACAACGTCGATATAGTCTTTTGCCCCACCTGAATGGGTAGAACTATGGTACCGATAGTAGAGCATATTGTGTCATTGAAAGCATGAAGAGTGTAAGTTGATGCCACAACATGAGATGTTGGAAATTTAAGGTGCTTTAGTGCTTTAGTTGTTATGATATTACTTGAGGAACCAGTGTCTATGAGCACTCTCTTGTATGGTATCTCATTTATACATGCAATGATGTGTAAAGGAGGATCTACCACGTCATTAGCTATTTCCTTAAGCTCATGCTCATGAAATTGTATGATTGGTTCCTTGCACTATTGCACATGACCCACAAAATCTATGAAGGAGTTGGACTCCTGTGGTTGCAACTCTATTGATTTTAGAATGTCCATCAAGGCATCCCGATGTGGAGGTGATTGTTGGATCAACTCATAGATGGACAATCATGTTGATGTGGTCCTCAAGCTTTGTGCAAGCTTGCTCTTAATTGTCACTGTTGGCCTAGAAGGAAGGCCCTGTACTATAGGTGGTGTAGTTTATGACGTAGTTGGAACATCATTCGAAGCTGCAGGTTGTGCAACTTGACTTGGATATCTCTTGTTCCTGGTCACAATACTCACCATCCCAACATACCCTTGCACAGGGTGTTGTTGCTTCACCTCATTCATCGGTTTAGCAGGCGCTGCCTGTACCTCATGAGTTGGTAAAGGGTCTTTGTATATACCCATTTGCTGATTGGTAGGAGCTAATGGAGCATCCACTTGAAGCTCATTCCTCTCAATCATGTCTTGTACTACATGTTTAAAACCATAGCATGATTGTAAATCATGGCCACCTTGTCGATGAAACTTACAATATTGATCCTCTCGATGTCCCATAGGCTTGGGTTTGCCTATTTCTGGATCGTTGGGTTTAAGATCTGGTAAATTAACCATATTTGCAGCCCATAATTGATCAAAAATAGAATCCATGGATTTAATGATGGGAGTAAATTGTCATTGAGGGTGACATTGTTTTTGTCCCTGGTTCATTGTACCATTATTGTTATAACTCGTAGGAGGAGGTTGAGCCTGATAGTTCACCTTTTGGGGAGGCATAACTTGAGGAGGTATAGGGACATTTATGGCCACTTGATTGACCGTAGCTGGCTTTGTAGGTGTCGAGCTATTCTTAGGATTCTTTGTCCACTCCTTATGAGGTTTTGTTATTTCTCCCTCTTGGATTTTGATTTCCTCTATGTTTCTAGCCTATGCTAGAGCTTCTTCCAAGGTAGGGTATTGTTGTAATTGCAATGTCAAAGAGATGGGTTTCAAGCAACTCTTTGAAAACAAATGAGTTAATTCAGTCACTGGAAATAGATAGGGTAGCTTAGCCAAAAGCGTTCACCACCTATTTCCATAGTCAGTAATCGACTCATCCTCAGTTTGTTTCATCCCCGTGAGGTCGGTTAATGTCACCTTCCTTTTGGTGTTGAAGGTGAAACATTCCAAAAATGCATCAATAAATTGTTCAAATGTGTAGATGCTATGTTTTGGAAGTTGGTTGAACCACTCAATGGCAGGACCAACGAGGGTACTCAAGAAAGTTCTTAGGAGCAATGCATCATTGTCCTGTATGTTAAAGCACAGATTTAGAAATCTTGTGACGTGCTCTTGAGCATCTTCTTCACCCTTGAATCTATCAAATTTGGGCATTTTGAAATGCTCAGGATAGATCAAGGAAGGAATGGATGGATGTAATGGTTGGTTCTTTAGCTGATGCAAGGTAGGATTTTGAAGCCCATTGCCAGTTGTCTTACCTTCTATAGTTTCTAAGCATGCAAGAAAAGCTTGATACGCATCTGAGGATTTGATCTCCTCTTCCTTGCTTTGAACTCGTAGAGGTGGATGAGGAATATTAAGCCTAGGTTGGGGTGGTTGATTGACATCAGCCATGCCTCCATAAGGTGCTTCTACATAATCCTCATTCTGTTCCAAATCATCGTAAGCCCCATAAGGTGTTTCAGGTATGGGCCTACAAGGAGGAACAAATGCCTATTGAAGGTGATCTATGTTTGGCCTATCATATGCATTTTGTTCAGGCCTACGAGGTCTAGGAGGCAACACAGGATTAGGTCTAGGAGACCTATCTTGTTGGAAATTTGGTTGCCTCGGGTGAGCCTCTTGTCTATGCGTGCTTGGAGTTACAGCTCCATGATGCAAAGTTTCTTGAATTTGTCATTCAAGATTTTCTTTCTCTATTTGTTGTCATTGCTCTAAGAGATCTAAGTGATGTTTATCCGACCTAAGTCGATTAAACTCGGCCTGGCGGTCAACATATCTCTGGACCAAATTATTAATTTGATCCATTGTATTAGGTCTAAGTACCTTAGCATTATTGCCTTGTTGTCTATCATGTTCAGGAGGATCTGTGAGATCAATTACGTGCTTCCCTCGATCGAGGGTAGTCACATTGACTTGAGGTTCTCTCCTAAACAAGTATTTCTGAGAGACTACTAGTGTAGAGGCACAACGTGCTTTCATTGACACATTTTCATGAGGATAATCTGGATGTTCCTCAGGTCTTCCCTCATAAACAAGGTAAGGTAAGGTGGAATAAGGTCACCTAATTTGATGAGTATCATACTCATTATGATTTTGATACCTTGGAGTAGGGTGACTTGAAATCTTGAGATGATCATTCAACCCTACTCGAGGTGTGAGCTCTTGCTCCTGTATATGAATAGGAGTAGAGGATCGAGTAGGCATGCGAATGCATGGTATTGCTCTATGTGGAGGCGCCTCATTGCACGGTGACTCTTCTCGAAAGAAGGTGTTTGTAGCATATGAATTAGGGAGATATTTTCCCAAACTAGGACTATGACCTATAGGAGTACCCTACGAAGGAGTCCCCTGTAAGCTAGACCTTCTAGTTGACTCTCTAGGAGTAACCATCCACTCATCAGTCGGTCTACGACTAGGAAGAGTAGCTGATTTCTAGGGAGGAATGATCCTATCCCTAGGCTCAACATGAGGACATTCTATATCCTCTTCTCTATTGCCCATAGCTTCTACCCCTGAATGGGCTTGGCTATGGGTATGTACCATAGCTATGTACTCTAACTACTATGTGTTTATCTTCTTTACAATTTCTATGAATTTGAAACAAACAAACAATAGAGACACACAAGCATAGAAGTGATTATCTCATTTTAAATATTTTAAATGTGAATCCTAAACTGTTTGATGTGTTTCAAGATGTGTTGCTTTGTAAAGAAAATACTTTTCTCATGTTTGATATTTTGTTGAATGATATACTTAAATGTTTAAATGGATTTCACCTATATACTCATAAAAAACCAAAGTATGGTGATGAAATCCATATCCAATGAGGTAGCATAGGTCCTACCGATCCTCACCCAACACCTTGTGCATAGTGATACACTCCTCTGAAGAGGAATGCATGCTATTTTGCATGGTTAGGATAGATCTTGGAGTCGGTATTGGCCAATAGAACAAGGTTCATAGGATTTCTCAAGAGTCAATCGAGTGGTGATTAAATCCACTATTGGACTCTATCAGTGTGTTGGGATATGAAAGCCCAACTTCACTAATGTTTATAATGAATCATGGTGTGTGTGTGGTTCCTTTTAAATATTTGAAAGAAAAAAAAGAGCACTCAATGATTATTTACTAAATGCATGAAGGTGCATTTTTCTTTTAGAATTATTAGTAGCATAAAAGGAAAGCAAAAATGCAAACCTATATGAACTTAACCTTTGTGGGCAAGGTTCCAAGTAGAAACCAGACAAAAAGTAGAAATTCTACTATATTTTCCTCTATTTTTCTGAACTAATTAATGCATTATTTTGGAAAGAGAAATTCTAACCTTTCTATGCAAATAATAAGCAAGAAAAACATGAAATTTGTAATTTTTAATAGTAAATTTCAAATTGATAGTGCATAAGGGTGTAAAATGAACCTTTAAAGTTGTTGTTTCTGCAAATTTTTGTAGAAACCCTCTGGTTTTGTGGCCATACCTATCAGGTATGGTGGTATATTGGGGGTCATCCCACCTAGTGCCATGTAGTTGGTCATCTCACCTAGTGCCATGTAGCAGCAAAGGGGTCATTTTTGATCAGAATGGTCAGTACCTACAACAAATAAAACCAAAATTTGAGGTCCAAATTAGCACCATCCAAGGGGATATTGAAATAATATTAGATACCATGATCACCACTAAAGAAGTGAAATTCACGATATCACCTTAAGGGCATTTACTTGCAATGTATATCAGTTATAAAGCATTCAAAAGGAAAGATGGCATAAACATGTAATCTACTTGAAATGAAACAACATAGATAATAAATATGATAAAATTCTCTTTCTATTCATTTATAAATAGCTTCAAAACTAGATTACAAGACATCCCCTTGAGGGCTTTACAAATGTGATACATTTCCATTACAATTTTCCAAGGGATCTAGTCCCTTGGAAGGAAGCCTTTAAGGCGATAAATAATAGTTGTGAATTCCTGCTTCCCACACTCGAGAGCTATTATTGGGCTGATAATATTATGCCTCCTTAGCTCCTCCTCTTGCCTAGAATTCCTGTTCCTGAAGACAAGGGATTGAAATGGGGTTAGTAGCACCTGTGTTATAGAAGAAACCCATAAAACCATGAAAGGAGAGCATATTCTACAACAATAAAAGGTGATCTACATGCATAAAAACTGATCTAAATTAAGCATAAACATATTTTAAGATAATATAAATACAAATAAGTAGATTTGGAAGCAATATCTAAGGTGAAACTATGCAAAAATGGTGACCATTCCTGGGTGAGCTAGATAAACCTGTAACATTGGGGATCACAAATCCTGCATCAAAACTCCTCCAAATTACTTCAAATTTGGACCAGAGGTTCCTCTAGACATTCCTAAGGGGTCTATGGAGGAATTTATCTAAAATTATAAACTATTTTGTGACCATCCCTAGGTGTGACATGGATAGATTGTTGATCATCCCTAGGTGGGATGGTTACAAAATTGACTTAGTTTTGTCACCTATGGCTATGGGAATTGGTCCAAAACTTGGGTAAGGGTGTTTTTGATATATGGGGCCAAATAATTATTCAATTTTGCTAGTTTGGATTTGATGGTTCGAGCCTATTGCCCCTAAAATCACCTTCGAATGGAAGAGGGTTTCAAGGCTAAGGAAAAGGGATGTTTTGGTTTGGGTTTGGTTTGCAAAAGGTGAGGTTTGATTTGTGTAGCACTTCATTGCATAAATTATCTAATTATCCTCTTTTAAATTGGGTGTTTGAAGCTCCTTTTATAGCCCAAAAGGGCATCTAGGGAAAAATGGCATGTTTTGCCATGCGAGGCAAGTGCTGCCATGTGTCCTAATCTTGTCATTGATTGATTGGGAGAAGGTTGCCCCTTTGGGGCTCCCAATATACTATCTCACTATCCATTAGTAGGTCCCCAATCAATTTGGGGTGATTGGATGCATTAATGGTAGTCTTTGATTGCCATTTAGCACATCCTTTGACTTTTTCAAGGGTCTAGTTAGGGGTCGTCCCACCCAGGGACGGTTGTTGATGGTCATCCCTGGGTGGGACGGTCACCAACTGTGACCATCCCTGGGTGGGACGGTCACCAGTAGGAGCCCCAAAACTGCCCTAGACTGCTAGGAACCCTCCAAACTAAGTTTTGGAGCCTTTTGGAAGCCTTTTTCTAGCCTAGAGGGGTGCCCAATAGGGCCATATGTTGTCGATAAGAGGGCATATGTAATGCACTGATAGTCTTATCCGATTTACGTGATTTAGGTGTCTACATAATATATCCACAAGTCCTCTCAAGGACTTATCTAACATTCTCTCAATATTTATCTTCAAATCTACTCAACAAGTCCTTACTAGAACTTGTCCAATCTACTCAACAAGTATTCACCAAGACTTACCTTAAATTTTCTCAACAGGTCCTCACTAGAACTTGTCCAATCTGGTCAACAATTCTTTATCAAGACTTACCTTAAATATGCTCAGCAAGTCCTCACTAGAACTTGTCCAATCTACTCAACAAGTCCTTAAGTCCACTCTATGACTTACTCAAATCTATCCACTAGCTTTCACAAAAGCTTTATACAAATCAACTCAATCTATTACAAAAAACCTCTTCAATCACATAAACAAGTTTCACACATAATATTGTTTAACTCATAGAAACATATAGAGAATGGTTATAGACTCAATATGTTTCACTCTTGCACAACACTCAATCATTTTCAATCTCTTTCCAAAATCAAATCAGAATATGGAACAATTCGTTTCAAAAAACTTGATCTATCACTTCAACACTTCCAATCAACTAAGATCAAACAACTCCACTCAACCAATCACTCAATGAAGCACTCCTTTATTACAAACCCTAGTCCAAGCACATGAACACTTATTTATTTTCAATAATTCTTATCAAACAATCTCACATAACAATGATATTCATGTTATTTGCACAAAACCTAGTTCAAGATAGCTCTCAACTTCACATAACAATTATACTCATGTTCTTTCACAAACTCTAGTCAAGTATATGAAAGCTTACTCAATATTTTCAACAATGCTTATAAAACAAGATTTCTAGTATCAATTTTCATTCTAGAAAACCAAACTCAACAATGCTTATCAAACAATTTGTTTCACTCCAACTTAGCATTCATAACATCCACCAATCACTCTCAAGTATGATATGCCCTTACCTCTTGTTTGAAGATAATTTGACCTCAAACACCTATCTCAATCATAACCACTCTTTTTGCCAATCTCAAGGATTAGATAGCAAATATCTGTCCTTAATATTTTCTCACAAAAATATTTCACCAAGTCAAAATATCAAAAACTTACTCAACCTTATTTCTCCTTTCAATACAATTATTATTATCTTTGATTAAAAAAAATTTCTAACTCCCTTGGCACACCTTATTACTCCTCTTATAAATTCAAAGAACTCAAAAATCAAATCACAAAAAAAAATTATGCATTCCCTTTTATCTCCCTTAATTAACTCACAAAATCCTTTTTAAAATAATGCAATATACAATCAATAAGAACTTAGGCAATTAAAAATTAATTTCCACCTTAGAAATTTCAACTTCCACATTAGAAATTTTAAATGCAAAAATTTAGAACTTCCAATAAAAATGCATACCTCATACAGTTCATTAAAAAGGGCCTCAATTGGTTTCGAACGAGCAACCTCTCCCTACTGAGTGCCTTTGCATAGCGCGTGCCCACAACATGGGATACGTGCCTCCATGCAAAGGGAAAGGCTAGCACCTTTCATTTGTCCTTCACCATCTATGCAAACCTCAATGAAAACCTTCCTTCACTTAGCAAAATGAAGACCACGAGATTCAATCCCTCAACCTTGCAACAACAAACATCCTAGTGTAGCCTCTAGTTGCCAATCGTGCTATGCAGAACCTTGCAATGTGGAGTGAGATCCCTTCTTCCTTTTCCTATGTTCTACATCTCAAAAGATTTTAAAACACACATGATCCTCTTCCTTGCCTTATGCACGATATTGTCTTATGTCATATGGATCGCATGGATAAATGTTTACCATAGTGTTTGCCCTCCTTTATATGCAAAGTACCATAAGCTCCAAGACGTCGATGAACATTTTAATTTGATTAATTTGAATTATTTAAAATTTGCACCCTTATAACCCTATATTTTAGGGTTTTAAATTAAATCATAAATTAATTAATAATTAAATTATTATAATTAATTTATATTTAACTTAATAACTCTTAGAGTTAATAAAATTAAATTATAAATTAATTTATAATGAAATTATTATAATTAATTTAAATCTCTAGGTCTTGACCTTAGAATTTTAATATTATAATAAAATATTCTAATATTATTTTACTTGGGCCTTCCTTTTGCTCTTTAGATCTCATCTGACCACCTGGAAGCAATCTTTCTTTTGCACTAATTTCAAAACCTAAAACTGATGTTGCTCACTAAAACTAATGCTCATTTATCATGTTTTCTTGACATCAATGACAAAAAAACCTACTTATATTTCTCATAAGCTAACTATGGTATCATAGTTATGCTAGATCTAGTTTGTGTAGGTCTATAGGAAAGCCACCATTATCATTGAGCCTAAGCATTTTGATAAACTGATGCACCGTTAAACCAGCCACCATCAAAATCTCTTAGAATAATCTAGGTGGTATAATGAGGAAGAGTCACGAGTGAGGACTAAAACAAATATTGGTTCCATGAAATACTAATATTAAAATTGACTAGAGTCTTTCCACAGAGTTTTAGGAAAAACTCATGAAGACCAGGACTCAACATTTAAGCCACTGGATTGACAAATCATTTAGTGAGGATTATCCAGGATATCTAGAATATGCTAACTAGTGCCTAAAGTTTCTTTTTTTTGCAAAAATATAATTCCTAGAGGACTGGGACTCCTCCTACAACAAAAATCTAGGAGACTCCAACTTCGTTGCTTGAAGGTTGGCATGCCCTCATAGTGTAGAGATCGTTTCCTTGTGCAAGAGAAGAATACTATAGAAGAAGACTTATTGTGAAGAGTTTTGGTGAATTTAGGAGACTAAATATCTCCATTATTGATTCAAATAACTTCACAAGTTGAAGAATAGGTCATAGAAGCCTTGACATAGAAAATCCATAGAATCCTTGGATAAAAGGCCATAGGAGCCTTGAAGAAGAAGCCAAAAAAGTATTGATACCAAAAGGCCATAGGAACCTTGGTATTAAAAAAGGCCACATAAGCCTTGATACTAAAAAGGCCATAGAAGCCTTGATACTGAAAAATGCCATAGAAGCCTTGATACTGAAAAAGGCCATAGAAGCCTTATTACTAAAAATATCATAGAAGTATCGATCTTGAATTCAAAGAGTATATCTGATTCAGAAGTAGACTAAATATTTTAATACTAATACTTTGTTGTAGGGAAATAAGATTCAGTGAGTTGGAAAACTTCCTACAAGAAATTTAGAAAGGGTATCTTCTTCAAAATCAATTCAATGCCTAAAGAAAAATCAAAGAGATCATAAGAATATCTTATTGTAGAACTTCCAGTCAAGGAAGGAGAAGGCAAATAAGGACTACGTGAATCATGATCGACTACAAAAGTATCAAAATTAGAGATCAAGAGGTATGTCTCATAACCAACACTTCTAGGAGTAAAAGGTTGAAGAAAAGGTCTCAAAGAAGACCATAATAATATTTTAGATAAGAGACCTTGATAAGGTCTTATCGAGCATCCAAAAAAAGGCTAGGAGAGCCTTAATAAAGATATTCTCAAAGGAGAACTCATTGGAGAAATCCACTATCAATAAGAATCCTCTAATAGTGAATGAATTGGCACAATTATCATCATCCAAAAACAAGCCCAAGAGAAGAAGAATTTGGCAAGGAGTGCCAAATTCATGAAGAAGAATTTGGTAAGGAGTACCAAATCCAAGAAGAAGAATTTGGCAAGGAGTGCCTAATCCATGAAGAATAATTTGGCAAGTAGTGCCAATTATGAGAAGAAAAGTTTGGCAAGGAGTGCTAAATCTCATAATAATATCCTGCTTGAAGTCAAAAATTGACAAGATGACTTGAAGATAGAAGAATCTCACCAAATATTGAATATTTGAAGATTACCTCTCACAGAAAGAAGGCATCACTTTAGAGATAAATACTTTTCCAAATATACATTAGAAGGAGGAGAACAGAAGAGGATAACAAGTCATCAAATCCTAGGCTCATAAAATAAAGGTCGAGACCATCATTTGGTGAAGAAGAAGCTATTTAAAATATTCTACAAAGAGTTGCAAGGATACTCTCGTAGTAGCAACTTGGTGATTCTAGACACTAAGATCTACATCCTCTATAGAAGTGATAAAAGAGCTACTACAAAAAAGGTATGAAACTTTCTGATGCAAGTAGGTTTATTAATTTATCTGCCTATTAGATTTTTTAGAAGCACCTAAATTAGTTGCAAATAGAAAATTGAATTACAGTATTTGAAAGTGCAAAAAGAAATTTTTCTTTTTAAGGTTTATTTGCACTTCTATTAGGAGTTGATTATATTTCAAAATTGCTTCTATCAACTACTTATTATTTTGGAAAAAGAAAAATAAGACTAAGATCTACAATATTAGTTGTAGTGAAATTGCAAAATAACTCTTAAAGATATATTTTAGGTTATTATTAATTAATTGCAATAAATTATTAGTGCATTAATTTGAGAGTTTATTGGAGTGATAAGGAGTAATATTAGTGCATTAAAAGTGAAAAAACTTGTACTATTACACTACTCTCAAAAGAAATTAGTTTTGTGTTCTTTAAGGGTACAACATCTTATTTGTATTAAGTGTCTAAAGACACTATTGAAGCACAAAAATGTGCAACTCGTACTGGTCTAAATAATCCACCTAAAAAGGTTATAATCCTCTAAAAATTGGAGAAGAACACAACTAACCTAAAACAGAAATAGAAGCTTTAAATATTAAGACTTGGTGAGTATCAAATCCAAAAGCATTACGAGATTGAATGCAGGAAAATAAAGTGCAGAAAACTACATAAAAAAGCTTCTATCTATTGTTATCTATGCTTGGAGTTGTTATCTAAGTGTCCAAGAAAAAATGGGGAATGTGTCTACTCATAAAATACAACCTTAAAACCCTTGTATTACATGAGAAAAATATGCCATAAAGCCATAATTTCTGATCCAAAATAAGAGTGCAAAATAAGGTGCATCAAAGGAGGTTAATGTACATACTATAGTACATTTTATAGCACCATTCTAATCTTGTTTTTTACAGTCTAAAAGCATATTTGAATGTACCCCAAAAAGGCACAATAAACATAGTAAAAATAACCAATAAAGGGTTAAATGTAAGCACTCTTACCAAGAAATAGAAGTCACTCAAAGGGGATCATCTTGGATGGTCAAACCTGTAGAAGACAAAGCATAGGAGAAGATCAAGTAGTGTACAAAGTATAAGACAAAGAAAATGGACATCAAAGGAAAGAAGCATTCTTATAAAATTATTTCTACCATTAGTGAATGCTAACATTGGAGTAATGCATCAAGGAGTCTTCATCCAAGCACTACCATTGAGACTCCATTCAAGAGCTACCAAAGGTACTCCATATCTCCACCACATCTCAACCATTATCTTTGCTTGACTGGATATACTTTAACATCTACATAAAAAAATAAAGATTAATGTGGAAAACACATTGGAGAGTCTTCAAATAAGCGTTGATAGAAAGAAAGGAATGCAACTGCCAATTATCATCCTTTAAAGATACTCTATAACGCTCACAAAGAATATGCTACACTTCTTGGCACCCATACTCCAAATAGTGGAGTTATGTACAACTTGACATACGTTACAAGAAATATTGCTTGGATATATTGAGGAAGGAGAATTTCGTAGAAAGTGCTCAAGAGAGAATCAAAAACATTTTCAATACAAAAGTGACACTTATCACAAATAGTGGAGTGAGTTCGACACCTCCACAAACCAAGTTGAAGCTTCCATGAGTGTTCAAAAACTCATAAAGTGACACTTATCACTCGTCCTATCTCATATTAAATATGTGTTGGACTTTGGAAAGGAAGTGTAATAGTTGAAAATAATACAAGTAGAATTTGGAAGGTACTCAATAGATCAATGATAGACTCTCAACAATATTTTGGGTGCTACTTAGTAGATCAATGGTAGACGCTTGGCAGCATTTTGGGTGTAATTCGGTAGATTGATGACAGACACTCATTACCAGTTTGGGTGTGATTCGGTAGGGATCCGAAGCAAGTTGTGTATAGTTGAAAAGACTCTCGATCAACTAGCATTCATGAAGAGCATTAAAGCCTTGGGGAATTTGCACTCAAGAAGGAGAGCTCACTATCATATTCACCTAATGTCTTAAAGGTATAAAGCCTAATTTTTCATCTAATTTGATTTTAGTTTTAAAGGGAGTTATAAGGTTATAATATAAGGTTGATATATTAATTAAAATCAATATTTGTTTGAAAGCAGGATGTAGAGAAATTAATATAATATTTTCAAAATATAACTTAGGAGCAATAAGGGATTCTACTTGGAATTAATCCATTTAATGTTTACAAATATTAATGTGTTCTAGTTTTCCAAATTTGGGAGAGATAAGGGTTACAACTTCAAACTAATTTTATGAAAATTAGCAACACTTGAATAAAATTCCTAAGGGTTTCAAAAGGGGCTATTAAAATATTTTATCAAAGTTGGAAATTTATATTCTTGTCTCAAAAAAATTATCTTAATGGACAAAAGAAATCCAACATTAAAACCTCTTAAAAATTGAAAAGTTCTTAGTTCAATAGGAGTATTAAGAAGTTGATTTTTGATCCTTACAAAACTTGTACAAAATCAACCAAAAATTGAACTATATCTTACAAAAGCACTATATTATACTCCAAAAAATATTTGGGAGTCATAAGGAATTCTATAAAACTTGATAATAATATCCATCAAAAATTGTCAAGTTGTGAATATATAAGATTTATTCAAAAACCTAAAATTGGGTATTCATACTCTCATTACTAAGGAGACATAAGGAAGCCTATAGGACAAATAAATGTTTTATCAAATCAAGCTTATATACTTCATTTAAGGAGCATATATCCTAAGACTAGGGAGCTATATAAGAATGTCTACTTCTACCAATAAGTTCTTATGATAGGAAAAATCCAATGCCATAAAACTTGGGATCATGAATATAATCATAAAATCATAAGGAAAGTTATATCTAGCTTCAAAAATAATTAATAGTGAAGCTTTATAAGATAATTTTGATACTATGGAATGCTATCTTCAAACTCGTCTCAATTAAGCTATTGCCAATGAAAAAAGTAATATTTTAATTTCCTTAGAATTTGTAAGCATATTATACATGGCACTCCTCACATATAAACACTACCATGTTGAAAATAAAGAACAAAAGGGATTGATAGAATTACTCAAAAAGAAGTCAAAACTTGATGAATCATATTTAGAAAAAAATTCAATCCTCATGTAGCATCAGTACTTCTTGTTATACTAACTCAAAATATTATCATGATGCCTTAAGTAGTTGTTTAGAAGCTTCTGTACAGACTAAATATAGTAAAGGAGAATCATATTCACAAGAACTTGGTAGCAACTCGACCTCCTGTGTAAATACATAAACCAAAATTAAAGGCAAAGCTAAAGATGAAGAAGAAAATTCAGCAGTTAAATAAGGAATATAATGCAAAGTCAATAAAAATAAGAAGGCTTAGCTCCATATTACTCAGCATCATATGAATACATAGATTACCTACTCAACCTGAACACAAAGAATGTAGACGATGAAGATAAATTTCAGGAAGAAGAAGAATATCCATATAGAAGACTAAATTCTTCAAGACCCAAATAATGTAATATAGGGGGGTGTTAGAAATAGAGTCTATTTCCTATTTTGGGTTATGAAAATGTATATTCCAAGGTACATACTTAGATTAATTTAGGGTCAAGTTATCTAGTTACTTCATGCAATGTAATAAGTGCATAAGTTTCAATGTGCAAGTTGTCCCTTGCACAGCCAAATAGAGTGTTGGCCAAGTATCCTATTTTACCTATATAAGGATGGCCTCATAAATAGAGGTATATATAAAGATATAAAGTTATAGAAATTCATGGGACATAGTGTAGCTTAGTCTATGACACCATACATTGGTGATGGGTGCAATGTAGTTCAGTAGATTTATATTGGAGTGTTCATTTCCTCCATAGCTACATTGTAATATTTTATATCATTTCTATTTATTGCATATTTTAGTCATCTAAAAAATTTACTTTATTTTATATTATTTTACATCTTGTGATTGCTATCTCTCCATGCTTACTACATAAAAAGACATTTTAAAACTTATAATGTACGTGTGTAATCAAATCTTATTGGATGTGTGTATTTGATTTATATAATAATGTATGGTGGAAGTAATCAATGACAAGTACATACAGCATGATAATCTATATTTGAGGGATAAAATGTTCTCAAATATTGTTGAAAATGTACGATTGAATTATCCAATAGTGTATCATATGTGAAAAATTAATCTATAAAACAAAATTTTTGAGCTTTCAAAGTTGATTGTAGCTTTTCAAAAAAAACAAAGACAACAAGCTTGTATCTATGGCTATTGTTGTTCTTTGGTTATCTTTTGTCGCTATAGTTTTTATTGATAAGGCATTTTTAAAGGGATACAAAAACTTTTACAAGTCGTAAAGGGGATCCTAAGTGGGACAAACCATAAGAGGAATATTCCAAAAAGGAGGACCACCCTTGATGGCCTCAAAACTAAAAAACTACAAAAATCATAAGAGGATAACACTAGTAGGCAAACACAAAAAACAAAAAGTAACAGTCACCAGATATAAGGGGAAATTCCAAAATAGGAGGGACGAACCACAATGCATCATTCTAGGACATAGTCCTCATCATCTTAATCTTTGGGAGCATCCTCCCCATAATGGCATGCTTTATTAACATTCATCTAATTGATGATCTTACTTGCCCTTAGTAACATTGACGTAGCTAATTAAACAATATCATCCAGGTCAGACATCTGGTCTATGTCACCAATGGGTTGTATGGAGAGTACACTAGGAGATAGCCCAACCAGAGTCTTTTGTAGCTTGTGAGCAAGGGAAGCATAATCAATTGCAAAAATTTTTAAAGAAATTATGTTTTTACCTTTATTATTGTAAAATTTAATCCAGAATGAGTACCTGCTAGGAGTTGAGGAGGATACCTCACCATTCTCTTATTACCTACCCTACTAGGTGTTCCAAATTCAACACAAATAACTAAAAATTTAGGGACATCATCCAATATCACCAAGGGAGAGCCTGGGATGGGCTCTGGGTTGGGATTTGTTATCAGATTGCTAGCTATGATAATTATTTGATCTAGATTTTGACTGATGTAAATTTAAATAATAAAATGTAATCACTGATGCTTTGGATAAGTGGATTTCCATTTACATACATTGCCAATGGAAATTTCCATCGACTAGAAAAGATATTTTGGGATATTGATTAACTTAACATCCTTCATATATTTCAAAAATACCATATGGAAGCTCTACAATGGGGAGAACAACTCATCAATCATCAGATACTACATTATTGGTACCACGGCATGGTTCCATGATGGTGGGAGGTCTTCCCAGATGAAACCATTGTCCTTCTTGGATAGGAATTTCCATTTATCCTAAAAGTATATAAGCTACCCCACCATCAAGTGCTTGTCTCAGTGGATGATCTCCCTATCATTTGGAATCTTTGTTATCTCTGCAAAATCAATCGTTACAGAAAATTATTGATTTAACCATTATATTTTGTTGCTATAGTTTTGATTTAGATATGTTGTAAGGTTTTTGCAACTCTTGAGGAGTGTGTTTGTTGTTCATTCTATCCTTCTGAGCTTAATTTCTAATCTTCTATTAGTATTGTATATAAGGGCTGGGATCCTTTCAAAAACCTTTATGATTTACCATAATAATAAAATAAGGATTGTTAATATACTTGAATATTTCTTTAGGACATTGATTTATCTATATTAACAAATATTTGTGTTAGATAAACTTCAGCTCTATCTTATTAGAAAATTATTACAGGGCGGCAACAACATATCTATTTTTCAAACCTACCTTACTACACATTCTCAAATAATGGTAGGATTGATACCCATCCTTATAACCTTAGCATCATACAAAAGTTACACTTTTGATAGATGATCAACAATAGCTCCTTTGGAAGGTCATAGGTATAATAGTGGTTAAATCATTTAATTTTTATTTATACATCACTTTTTTTCTTAGCTTTATCTTCCATTTACCATATATCATTAATTTCATTAATGGATTAGATGATGCAAGCCCCCAAAACTATCACGAATAATTTTTGCTCTAGTTTTATGTATTTTTACATAGGACTAAAAATTGAATTAAAAAATATCAAACTTTAAAATCATGTATGTAAAGCTCATATCACATTATTTGTGCATTTGGAAAGTTAATTACAAAGGAAAATACTTATTACTTATATCATGCATAATTGAGAATTTAAAATTTGAATCTTAACCTATGAAAGTGCATTTAGGTCCCAATTTTAGTCTTGAAAAGTAAAAAGGTTTCTTCATAGAATAATTAAATGTAGTCAAAATTAAAACCAATGTTTTTCTTTTAATTTTCATTTAACATCATCCATATTTTGAAAAATAGAATAGAATTATTATTTTTTTACATTCTTGCATCTTAATTTGCTTGATGATATCCTAAAACTAAAGAAATACAAATGAAAAGTATCTCTTGAGTGCATTCCTATCTTCTCTAGATCATTTAAAAGACAATTTATAATTTTAGCATAATAAAACATCTTATAATTTACATTTTTCTTAGAATATGTCTTAGCATTACATAAATTAATCTTTAAAAACTTCTATCTTTATCTCCTTTTTCTTCAAAAGCAAATCAAATATTCTTTTATTGCATATTGATTTCATCTAAAAAGTAAATGCTTTGCATATTTACTTTTATTACATTAAAATTATTTATATAACATTTAATTAAAGATTTAATTGCACTCTTATTTATTTTAAAAATTTCTATTACCTTAGAGAATCCCTTGCTTTTCATTTCATATTTAATAGAATCAATTGTTTTGCTTAAAATATAAACCTATAAAAGGATCTAGTGTCGTTCATTCATAAAACTAAATCACTTAAATATAATCCTATAACCTTATCCCCATACCCATTATTTTTGAAGTGCAACCCATATATTTGGGAATAATATTCTCATAAATCCATTAAAATTGTTTGTGTGCATCTATAAATATATACACATAGGTTTAAAAATTGATCTTTACATATGAATCCAAAAATATATCTATTTAGATATGTACATGAGATATATTTATATATTTGGATAAACTAATCCCTAACTTTAAGGACAATATTCCTATAAAGATATTTTTTATTAGTTGAAATAAGGGGTTTTGAAAGGATCCCTGAATATTATTACAAAAGGAACAACTAACACCCTATTAGGGAGAGATATATTGACAATCTAAATAGAGACCAACATCTAGAACCCATGCAGGGGAAACTAGCACAGTCACCACTAGGGTGGACACACAAAAAAATAGACAGGTAGAAGGAAGACTAGATGGTCTACAACCTACCCCCATAACCTGTACATATGAATCCACACAGAGGCACCCATGCATAGGAAACAAACAAAATCTTAGAAATACCCATCAAAAAATAGACCCTCGACCATTATTGTTTGTTGATGCTTGGATTATCCTTACTAGGGCCCTCCAAAAGATGACCTGCTTATCCCCAGCTCAGTATAGATGCCTCTAATCTCTAAATCATTGATACCTAGTAGAAAATCCTCTCTCCAAATAGTTAGACCATCCTAAATCAACCCAAAATTTGCTATGAAATTAGTTGATTTATTACCTTCTCTATACACATGCTTGAAAACCACATCCTCAAAGACTTGAAGGATTATTTTTTCCTTAGAAATCCTATTATCAACAAAAGTACTAGGATTTTGATAACCTTTCACTAGATTTATGATATTAAGGGAATCACCCTCAATGATGACCTTACTCTGCTTGAAGCCACTCAATAGAGAAATCCCTTGGAAGAGAGCATGAGCTTTAGTAAAATGACTTGATTGAGGTCCTAGATTCTCAGAAAAGGTGATAAGGAGTTTTCCACAACTATTTTAAATGAAACCATCTACATCTGCCTCTACTAGGTTACCCTTGGAGGTCACATCGAAATTGAGTTTAATCTATCTTGTAGGGGGTGGTTCCTAGGAAATTTTTCTTCTCCCACTCAAATCCAAATGGACAGTAGACATCAAAAAAGTTTTAAACACCAAAGCACACTACAGAGCTAATTCCCTAGTAGAGGAACATGTGTACAAAGAGATGGTAAATATGTTCTCCACTATTTTTGCAATGCTCTTAGAATAGATAAATATGGTTGAATTGGATTCATTATTAAAATCCCTCAAATTACTTTCCTTCTAGATACACCACATGATGTGAGCCAAGCTAAATATCCAAAATAGATGAAGTTAGGGAGAAAATAAGGGAGGGTCCCATTGGTATAAAATATCAAACATTTAAAATGGGTATACCCAATAGACACCAACCAAATTGAAAGGAGCATATTCCTATAAAGAAATTAGAAATATATATTAGTAAATGTTTAATAGAAATAAATGCATATTTTAATATTATGTGAAAGTGAATAAAGTACAACTATAATGAAAAAATAATTTAATGTGTTATTTGGATGTGGACTATGCACTTCTATTACAATTTTATGCACTAATATTGTGGTGTTACAACTTAAAATAGTGATACATCTATCATCAATAGAAATGCATATACATACTTGCACATATACTATATAAAAATTGGTATCTAAAATAAATCTCAATTATTAAAAATTGTAAAATATATAGTATTTGAAATTTAAACTAGAATTATTTATAATCATATCAGTCTCAAGAATTGAACCACTAGTAGAAAAAAGAGGCATACAATCATGTTGATTTTTATATTACTCATGTGGTGCATCTATAACATGGTCCACTAATATGATGTCTATGATTCATCCAACCTCTCAACTAGTCCTTCATTAAAGAAGGCATGAATATCACTATGCATGTAAAAGTACTCAGGAGTGGTGACATGTAGATCAATACCCATGTCATCCATCATATGTGGTGCATCACCTAACATAGGTTGTATGTACTATGATGTTATATTCATAGATTATGGAGTAACATGATCCTATATAGATACAATAAAATCATATATAATGTTAGTTATATTAAATTTTTTAAAATACTCTTAAATTATAATGACTTAAAAATCATAAATTTTAGTGTTTAAATATTTATAGTGTGCTCTCAGGAATCACACTACAACTTAATGATTGTAATCCCACACCATGTAATACATATAAATCCCAAGAGTCTCTATTGTTTATGTAGGATTATTTGGGACATGAAACTTAGGTTTTTAATTTTAAAATATCCAATTGTCTATGTGTTCCACATGAATGTTAAGACATATATTTATGACAAGATATGCCTTGAAGTTTCCATAAAAAGGCCCATTTATAAGTACTTGAAGTCTCTCCATATCATGAACATCATCCACATATCTAGAAAGGACCATCACAACAACATTTGTCATATACAATTTCCTTGTTAATGACATTGTATCTAAATGAAAGAGACCCTAACCTAGAATGTTGATGAATCTCTATAAAATATTCCACTCAACTTGACATAATATTATGTATATCCCCTATGATATATATCATAACCTCTAATAATGGGCCTCTAACTAAAATTTATATAAAATTATATGCATCCTATACAAATCTAGAAACAAAAATATCCACTAATGACTTCCAACATCATCTCTTATAAGGATTTGTCAAATTAGTTGGATATTACCTTCTAAAAAATTTATTTCTTTCACATATACAACCTTTATATTGGACAAAAACATCATTAATGGGAATATATAATCTATATCTATTTATTTTTATACCTCTATGATCAATAGTCTAACAAAATAAAGTGACAACTCATCCTTCTTTGGACATTAACTCTAATATGCTATAAAATGTAGTTAAATTAAATTCCAAAGGAAGTAATTCATATATTTCATGACTCTATAGCTATGAATTTAATCCAATATTCCTAGATATTCCTCCTTACCAAATGCATCCATAACCTTATCCTTCGTAATATTATAGTTTTCAATGTCATATATGATGTTACCAATACCATACTACCTCAATACATCTCTAAGTTGATCCAACTATTCTAAAACAAAGGGAATAAGATTATATTTGGTGCAAATAACTATAGATAATTAACCTCTAAGTGGCAATAACTTGTCATGATAATAATGATGGATATATCTTTGCAAACCCATATTGAGTGCTCTTAGTGAATCCTTGACACATTCATAAAAAAAAATTGTCTTCTATCTATAAATGTTTTTTTTTTTTTTCAAATTACACTTGACTAAATATATCATTTTAAATGTTTCTATGTACTTATTGTATCTATGTTTATATAAACTATCAAGTTTTTCAATACATATAAAAAACTATAACTTGTATAAAATGGCATATACAAGAAGATTAATATTAAAATTTATAGTTATAAAATTTAGCAAATGTATATGAATAAAAAAAAGTCAAAAATATTCTTTATTTTTTAAAATATGAACAATAAAATAAATGGATATCATCAAAAAAATGATAATATAGAAACAAAGGGTTTTGAAAGGGTCCGTGAACCTTTTACATAATTACATCACTATTTGAAATAGATAGGACATAGTGGAACACTAGGTGAACATGAACGAAGTACAAAAAGAAACTAACAAGAGAACACTCACATACAAGCTACAAAGACCAGAAGAGAAATAAGGGTGAAGCCCATAAACCAAACCAGCCATAAGAACCATATGCAAAGCACCATAGAAAAAAAATGAGATAGGGAGCGAGCCCAAAAACAACCAAAAATACATTATAGAGAAAAGAGAGAAAATAGGATAAATCAAGAGAGTAGGAGAACCCCCTGAACTACTCAAGATTTCTATATAAGGAGACCTCAGGGTATTTGAAATACCTCAACATCCAAGAGAGTTCCTTCACATAGATAGTTGACATATTTGTAGTCCTAGAGAGGGAGGCCCAAAGACTCCTAGCAAGTAACATGTTATAAATATTCATTGAGATGCTCATAATATCTTCTTGCTACCAAAATGAGATCATGCAAAAAGTTCTCTTTCCACACCTTTAGTCCTTTAATTTGGGTACCTATATTAGTAAGAAGGTCTGTAGATGAGTTGTCTTCGTTGTATGTATATCGACATTGAATTTTTTCAAAGTTACTTAGGACCTTCTTTGATTCATCCAAAATATTAGCTATATTCCAACTAGTGGAGTATCTACCATTTATGTTATTGATGATATTAAGCAAATATCCTTCTATAAGGACTTTGTTGACATCCATCCTAGAAATAAGAGCCAAACCTTGGAAGAGCACTCTTGCCTCAACAAAATGGCTAGTTTGAGTTCCAAGATTTTTAGCAAAGGTGGTAATGATCTCCCCCTTATCATTTCTAATTAGACCTCTAGCCCCTACTAGGCTAGGATTACCTTTAGAAGCTCCATAAAAATTAAATTTGATTCAATCCCTAGGAGGAGGAGTCCATGAGGTTTGCCATCTAGGAGGATTGGCTTGAGGGACTTTTGAGATAGATAGAACTAGGTTAGTAATTAGGGAAGATTCATAAGGTAGAGTGGGAGAAGGGCAAAATGGTATATTAGAAACATTTTAAAAAAGAGCAAAATAAATTCTAGAACTAATAGTAGTTGGATAGAATTAAAGGTTATTGAAGTGAGAAGAGGATCTCAAGGGAGAAGAGGTACTCTAGAAAAAGGTGTTGGGTGGTCTCTTCATTCAAACCATAGAGATAATAATAATTGGTTAGAATTGATCATCCCTTTATAATATTGTCCAGGGATAAAATTTTATTCTAGAGGACGAGCCAAAGGAAGAAATTCACTTTAGGAATGAGCTCTTTGGACCAAATTTTAGAGCAAGAAAATGATAAAAAAATTGTTTACAGCTGTAAGATGATAAGCATATTTAACAGAAAAGACACCCTTCTCATCCTCCCTCCAAATAATAGAATCTTCACAAGCATAGTTTTTGATAGGCTAGATTCTTAGAATGAGAGCAAGGGTCTTCAAGGATACCACATCATATTGGTTCGAAAAAGGACTCCTAATATCTTTGCACTTCTTTAGACAATCCACTTATTCAATGTAATCCACCACTTTAGATCTAAATTTTTGAGTAAGTTTCGGTCTAATGGTATCAATGGAAGGGATATACATGAGGGGAACATCCTCTAACCATTTATCTCACCAAAATTTGATTTTAACTCCATTGCCAAGTCTCCACTTTATGCCTCTTTGGATGAGATTTTTGGATTTTAAAATATTATTCTAGAATGTTGAGCCATGGGGAAGGTTTTTATCATTCATAAAATTTTGGCCTCTATTAAGGTATTTTTCTTTAATAACATGGGTCCAGTCAATGCTATCTTGAGTGATAAACCTCCAACATTGCTTGTCCAATAAAAATTTGTTCATGAGTTTGATTTTCCTTAACACAAGACTCCCAACCTATTTTTTTGAGTACACCTAGTCCTAAGAGACAAGGTGAAATATTTTTTGACTTCAATCCCTACCCATAAAAAATATCTTTGGAACTGATCAAATTTTTCAGAAATTTTAACAAGAATTTGGAATAGAGATAGAAAATAAATTGGGAGAATTTGCAGAGTAAACTTGACCAACTAAGCCTTACCTACTTGGTTGAGGAGAGCTCCCTTCTTGCAAGGTTTTTTTTAAATCTCTCAATAATTCCAAAGATCCTCCTTGCTTCTTCTGGAGAACATGGGTAGGCCAAGGTAGGTGGAAGTAAGAAAAACACTGGAAAACATAATAATTTTGGTAATAGCTCTCTACCTACTGAGAGGGGTGTTAAAGAAAAAGAGTTTACTTTTCAAGAAATTGATGTATTTCCCAATAGAAAATTTAAATTCATTCAATATTTTTTTAATTTATTTTTCTTAGGGAATAGAGTAACTGGTGGAGAGCAAAGTGTTATCTAAAAATTTATGGTGTGTCATAGGATCAATGGAAGAAGTAGGTTTTCCCTTCAATGCTCTTGGTTGAAGCAACTTCCTTCAAGGCTCTACTTAGGGCTTTATCAAGAATGATTAAGAGACATGGGGATAAGGGATCTCCTTGTCAAAGTATTTTATTATTTTTGAAATATATAGAGATATCCCCATTTACAATAATTGATAATCAAGGGGTAGAGAAGAATTTTTTAATAAGGGAGACCCATCTAGTATGAAAACCAAATTTGCACACCTTTTCTAAGAAGTTCCATGAGATCCTATCATAATATTTACTTATGTCAAGCTTGAGAAACATACCTACTTTACCACTCTTATTGATATAATAGATTAGTTCATGGACCTTAATGATACCATCCAAAATTTGTCTACCTAGCACAAAACCATCTTTATTAGGGTCAATGATTGTAGGAAGGATGGTTTTCAACCCTTGGTTGGTATTTTTGCTAATATTTTGTATATGGTATTACAAAGGCTAATGGATATAAAATATTTAAGATCTTTAGTGCCAAAATTTTTGGGAATGAGCACAAGAAAAGTGGAATTGACATCATTAGGGATGAAACTAGATCTTTAAACATTAGAGATAGAAAAAATAACATTAGAACCTATGATATACCAAAACCTTTGGAAAAATAGTGTAGGAAATCCATTAGGACCAAGGGATTTCTCACTCACCATAGATAATAATACATCTTTGATTTCATCATGTGTGAAGGGGGAGGTCATCTTGGAATTATGTTCTTGAGATATGATAGAAGAAATGTTGTTTAGGAGTCTTCTTTTAGCATTGATATCACCCGGTCCAGAGGAGTTAAGAAGGAATTGAAAGAAGTTGGCAACTTCATCTCTGATATATTTTAGGTCAACCATATTAGATCCATCTTCTTTGATAATCTCTTTAATTTTGTTATGGCTTCTATGATTTACGGTTATCATATGAAAAAAAGTGATGTTCCTATCTCCATTTTTTAGCCACTGAACCGTGGATCTCTACCTCCAAAAGAAATCCTCTATTGATGATATTGTGGAATTCAAATAGCATAGGATTTTATTGAATTCTAATTTTCTCTTGAAGAGGTCCAAGTTATTGAGAAAGCTCTAAATATTGCAATTGTGCTTTCAAATATTCTTTTTTCTTGCTAAAGTGCCTAAAAATCTCTTTATTCCATCTTTTCAAAATGGTTTTAATAAATTTTAGATTCTTGGATATCTAAGAAATTAAAGGGCCTACGAAGCCTTTTGACCACCACTCCACAATTCTTAATTCCAAGTTAGAGTGAAGGTTCCACATAGACTCAAGTTTGAAGGGTTTTTTGAAGTTAGATAGAGAGGTAAGAAGTTCAAGAATAAGGGGGTTGTGATCCAAGCCTATCTTAGGGATGGAGGTGAGGGAGGAACAACCCAAAATTTCAAGGCCATATCTAGCTATTAAGAATCTATCTAACCTATATTGAATGAAAAGGGAATCAGGTCGTCTATTACTCCAAGTAAAATTCTTGACTGAAAGCTCCAAGTCATAAAGTTTAAGTTGGTTAAAAAAATTAGAGAAATCAACCATACCTTTAGACAAGATAGGATTTCCATATTTTTTATTAGAGGATACAAAGGAGTGTTGAATTCACCTGCAAGCATCCAAAAATTCATTAAAAAAAGAGTTTCATCTAGATAAGAAGAGCCCAAAGGGAGCACCTTTTAGAAATGGAGTTGGGAGCATAAATATTTGAAAGAACCCATCTCTTATTGGAAGATTTAAAATAAAAGTGGATGTTAATGATTCTATCAGAAAAGGAAATTAGAAACCCATAAGCCTTCATAGGGTCTCATAAATAAATAATTCCACCAAATAAGCCATGATCATGGTTGGCAACAAAAAGATCTTCCTTCCAAATGATATTCTTAGCTCAATCAAATTATTTTCCATAAGCTTGGTTTCCTAAAGGAGAATAATGTGAGGGGATAAATATCTTCTCATAGAGGTGAGAAATATCTATTTTGTGAGTCCATTTAAAACTTTGACATTCCATGATAGGATATTAATATAGGATTTTAGAATATTTTATATCCCCACCTAACATAGTGAGCATATGTTTCTTTAAAATTTTTCCAAGGTGAGAGAGGAATCCTCCTAGAATTTATATCCATCCATTGATATAGTTAATTAAGAAATATCTATAATATATGCTTTCATTGCATGCCTTCTAAGGTCTTTTTTCATGGGTTTTCCCTTTTTTATCCAGACCTTTAGACTAGGGAGCCTTATTAGAGCATTTATTTACTTGGTGTCTACTCTTCTTGCAATCTGAGTAGTACATAAGTCTATTATCATACTTAATAGCTTTAGTATGAGATCCATAATCTAAAATTAGTTCAATCAAGTCTGGAAGCTCAGAGAAGAGGTCCAAATTAATGCACATTCTTACATACACCATTCAATATTTGGTTTTGGTGGTCGCATTGATCATCACCAATTATTCAATCATTTTTTGCAATTATCATAATAATATCCTCATGCTAGAACTAGAATGGTAGGCCTCGAAGCTTCACCCATATGGGGGTAGAGTAAATTTTATGTGTTTCAAGGTCAAAATCCATCCCCCATCACCTCAAAAATAAGCTCCTTGTACCAAATAACCATGGTCCACCACCCAGGATATGGTTCATGTCTTCTTCATAATTGATCTTGATAAGGAAAAATCCCTTAGTGTTGGCGCAAAAAAAATGGTTAAATTCTACTCAAGATGTCACAACCCTTTCACTATTTCTCAACCTAGGGATGCTCGTTAACTTGTGATGTACCAGGTAGATATTGACTATAATACCACTGAGATGAGTCCACTAAAATGTATAGTTTGGGGGGTGTTTTGTATAGTATTAATTCAATCCAAACCACTTAATCTTCAGAAAATAAATTAAAAGAAATAAAATCACACCACACTTGTAGACATTAAAGAAAGCAGTAAATAAATCAAATTGTTGAAAACAATCAAATGCAATAAAATAGACTTAATAAAACTAAAATGAAATTATAAAAAATTAAAGGAGAGGGTAGGAATACTGGCTAGGAGTAGGTCCAGGTTCCATCTTATTTCACCCGCTTAATTACATACGTCGAACTTCAAATAAGATAACTTTGAACGAATTTTATTGCATAAATGGAATTACATTACAGTCTAGTTCTTCTACTATTTTTCTTCTCCTTTTCTTAGATAAGTCTTGTACAAGCTTCTAAATTACAATAACTAATTTCTAATAAAAATATGATTACAATAACTATACACCAAATTATGGAAATTTGGTGTATTTAGAATAGATTTTGTTTGTTGCAAAATTAGTCTATGGTCCAGTTAAATCTAACGACTTTTATTCACTCTTGAAATTTTCTAGGAAATGGTTGATTTTAGTTTTATATCATCATTATCACTCATGTTCTACCTTCAAAAAAATTGTACTCTATTTCATACGAAAATAGGATAGCTAACGTGTTCATCGGTTAATGAGAGTTAAGCACCATATGATCGGGAGTTAGGTGCTTCATTCATTTTATGTAGATTCAACCGTATTTGACTTCATCAATGGAAATAAGGTGCCTTTAATTTGGAAGACAAGAGCAAGGCACCTTACTATTATAAGTTGGGAGCAAGGCACCTTTTCATCAAATTTAGGATTAAGGCACCTTTCCATTAGATTATGGAAGTAAGGAACCTTTCTATCATAAAACGAGAGTAAAGTGCCATTCTATCGAAATATAGGAGTAAGGTGTCTTTCCCATTAGAAGATGTATGTAAGGCATCTTTCCATTGGGAGACAATAGTAAGGCACCTTTCCATCGAAATATGGAAGTAAGGCACCTTTCTGTCAGAAGACAAGAGTAAGGCACCTTTCCATCAAAATATGGGAGTAAGGCACCCTTCTCTTTCAGGGTCAAACTCCTTCCATAGTATTCATTGAACTCCTTTGAAAATATATGATGCCAAGTCCAAGTGGGACCTCAATGTAGTTATGCAAAAAATAATAAAAATAATCAAATCTACACACAAAGCACACTTTTCACACAAGTTAGGCAATATACATAATTTACCATTAAATATATATAAATATTTATAAATTACAAATTTGATATAATAATTTTGCACAAAACATTAGAAACATATGCAAAAATATGAGCAATTATGGTGCTCATAATCCCCCCATGCCTAATGATTATCACATCCTCATGGCACTTTGTATTGGTAGTCCCCAGCTTTTTCTATGGCCTCCTAGTAAGCTTTATTCCACTACTTCCTCTTCTTGGTAGTGGCCTTGTCTCTTTCCTTATCCGTTGGATTCCTCTTATTGGTATTCTAAGAGCCATTGGCCCCTTGTTGTGGCATATGTTGTTGTGGGATATGCCTAACTTTTTGGCTAGGCTTGGCACTTGTGCTTGGTGGCTTTATGACATATGTTTTCTGTCCCATTTTTATTCATGTAATATCCTATAAAAGTAGTGGTCCATTTTTGGAATTCATGCTCTGCCTCCTTCCTTAAATGGTGATGTTGAGGTAAGAGCTTTGTATTTGGGATGTCTAATTTTTTCCTAAAAGGGATTCAATATTCATTCACCACTTTGACCTTGTGCAACTAGGCCACTTTAGGAGGAAGCATAATATATTTTGATTCAGGTGGTTTTGTACTTCCTTCAAAAAGTAGCTTCTTGCTAGCTATTTTGCCCTTGTTTGTAGCTATAATTGGGTCTAATACCCCCATATCCTGCATGTATATTTTCATTTTGGAGGTTTTATCTCCATCAGACCCATATATCTCCTAGAACTGCTTCTTAGGAGTAGGATTAAGGTTAATCTCAAACTCTCTGATAATTTTAATAAAGGTATTTTTTGCCATATTTACCTCCTTAAGATATTTTTAGATCTTGTCAAATTGCTCCTATTTCCTAGAAAAACCCTTCAGATACCCAACCCATTCTTCATCTAAATAAGGGGCTGCTTGGGTCTATTTTTTTGTAGATTTGTCCCTATTTCTAGGCTTTTGTTGTGGTGCTATGGTCTTAGGATTTTTTTTGGGTGTCTAGGTTGCTTTATTTTGTGGTGACCTAGTTTCTTTCTTCTTAGAACTTAGCTTAATTGAGTGATCCAGGGTTGTTATGTGAGGGGGAGTTTTATCCTCGGGTGTAGGTGGTGTCATTTCTCTGATGTCAAAGGCTTAAGGTATCTAATACTCAGGTTTTGTCTTAGTAGGCATATCTTCATCTACCTACTCAGCTATTGGTGTTTTAGTAGGTGGCTAACCTACTAATTCCTCCATAGAGTGTGCTTGTTGTCAAGGCCAACAACACCAAAATTTTGGGGTAAAAACATTGGTTAAATTCTACTCAGGATGTCACAACCCTTTCACTAATTATCAACCCAAGGATGCTCGTAAACTTATGATGTACCAGGTAGATATTGACTACAATACCACTAAGATGAGTCCACTAAAATCTATAGTTTTGGGGATGTTGTTGTATAATATTAATTCAATCCAAACCACTAAATCTTCAAAAAATAAATTGTAAGAAATAAAATCACACCACACTTGCATAAATTAAATAAAGCAGTAAATAAATCAAATTATCAAAAAAAATCAAATGCAAGAAAATAGAAATAATAAAATTAAAATAAAATTACAGAAAAGTAAATAAGGGAGGAATACTATATAGGAGTGGGCCCAGGCTCCAATAGATTCCACCCAGTTAACTATGTACATTGAACTTCAAATAAGATAACTTCGAATGAATTTTATTACACAAAATGAATTACATTATAGTCTGGTTATTCTACTATTTTTCTCCTCCTTTTCTCAGAGAAGTCCTATGTGTTTATATAATGTATAGTCTTCTCTAATACGATAACTAATTTATACTAAAAACATGATTACAATAACTATACACCAAATTAAGGAAATTTGGCGTATTCAGAACATATTATGTTTGTTACGTAATTATTCTATGGTCTGGTTAAATCAAACGACTTTTATTCTCTCTTGAACTTTGTTGGGAAATGGTCAATTTTGGTTTTATCTTGTCATCATCACTCGCATTCTAACTTCAGGAATTCATTACTCTATTTCATATGAAAATAGGTCAACTGACGTGTTCATCAGTTAACATGATTTTGATACCATATGATCAATAGTTAGGTGCTTCATTCTACTTATGTGGAGTCAACCATCTTTGACTTCATCAATGGAAATAAGATGCTTTTTTTTTGGACTATGGGAGAAAGTTGCCTTCCCATCAAAAGTTAGGAATAAGGCACCTTTCCGTCGGAAGTCAGGAGTAAGGCACTTTTCCATCGAAAGTCAAAAGTAAGGCACATTTTCGTTTAAATATGGGATTAAGGCATATTTCCATTGGAATATAGGATTAATGTACATTTTCATTTAAATATGGAAGTAAGGTGCCTTTCCATAAAAATATAGGATTAAGGTACCTTTCCATCAAAATACGGGAGTAAGGCACCCTTCTCTTTCAAGGTTGAACTCCTTCCATAGTATTCATTGAACTCCTTTGAAATCATATGATGCCAGTTCCAAGTTGAACCTCTATGTAGTTATGAAGAAAAAAATGAAAATAATCAAATCTACACACAAATCAGACTTTTCACACAAGTTAGGCAATAGACACAATTTACCATTAAATACATATAAATATTCATAAAAAGTAAAAATTTGATATAATAATTCTGCAAAAAATATTAGAAAAATATGTAGAAATATGAGTATTTTCGGTTCTCATAACTTATGAAGGGCCATGATCTCTAAAAAACTTGTATACACCATTTAGTTGAGGCCCATATTGTAAAGGAATCAATATTAGGTGAAGCTCCTAAGAACTTGCCTACCAGGTTAAATGCACTTTCATCCTTATTTAGGTCTATGATATCATGGGGTACCCTTAGGGAACATTTAGAAAGAGAGAGGTCATAGAGTCCCACATAAAAGATTGCTTTCTTGCAAAAATTGGCAACAACATCCATAAAGGATCCCACACCAAGGTTAAAATGAAATGATAGGATTGATGCATCCTTAGGGGGTTCCAACTCCCCAGGTGGTATTGGATAGTCTCCAAACACACCTAAAGTCTTACCTTGAGGATTATTATCCGTAGAGGTCTCCATTCAACTGAGCACTCCACCACCCACAACAAAACTATTTTCCACCTCGTCGCATGAATGGCTCATGCTCCCACTCTTGCATATTTTAAATATTTTTTTACCACATGGATCCATGGGAATCATGGCCACCACTTTTCCAACACCACCTATATCTCTTCATTTCTTGCCTTCACTCCTACCCTAGCACTACACTATTTATGGCCTTCACTACCCTAACTCTACTCAGCCACTACTAAACACTTCTCTAGCACTGCTCCATTGGTGTTCACCTTTGTTTCCCTAACACTACTCAACCACTGATTAGCACTACCCTAATATATTTCAAATTTATTATTATTATTACTTTCTAGTAATTTAATTTTATTTAGTCATCAATAATAGGATATCTATTTTTATAAGGATTATCTAGAGGAAGAATGATACAAAAAGTTTCCCCAACAAAATAAAATTTTAAAACTATAACTCTTATCTCCATATCATAAAATAAATTTGAAAGTTGTTTTGTCTTTTTTTGGAGCAGTTTATATAATATAAGTATTATACAATATATTCAGCTTAGATGGATTCAAAATACTCAATTACTTTTAGATTTGTTTAATAATCAAAACTTTTAATAAATAAGATCATGTAAATATTTTGTTTTCATGATAAGGTAAAGTGGTAGGTCAAGGTGTTTGTTGTAAAGATATTGTTAATGAATTTTGAGCCTCCTAATCAAATTCATTAACAATTGCACCAATTTAAAAAATATGATGGTATGTGGTGGACCACTTTGTGCTTCCAACTAGCAGAGAGTTTTGAATAGTAAGTTCTAGTAGGCCTATTAGTTTTTTGTAGCCTAGCAAAGTTGGTCAAGATGTGCATATGGTGCCTACACTCGGTGCAAATGGTGCCTACACTCATAACAACATCCTCAATAGTGCCTACTTCCTATTTTTTTGTGCCTAATTCCTATTTTTTGGTGCCTACTTCCTGTTGGCTAGTGCTTACTTCCTTCTTGATCAACACCTACACCTAGTTTGAGCACACGAAGACTATTTTGATCGGTAACTACTTCTAAGTTCCTGATGTCAAAGACTATTATGTTAATTCCTACTTCTATTTATTTCCTTCTTCCATGTTTTTGATGATGAAAAATATGTTTAAGTAAATATATCCCATGGATTTTATTTAAAAAAATTTTAGATCTTCTCCTTATATTTTGTTAAAATCACATAGTGGCTCTTTTGAAAGAACTAATCTGAATTTGCCTTATTTTCTATTCTTTCATTTTTTTGGAAGGTCTTTGTTGCTATGTGTTTTAGTTTTTTAAGTTCCTAGTGATTATGTTGGGATTTTTTATTCTATTGAAAATTTAAAGACGATACTAAATATGTACCCAATGGATGCTAAGGCTATCTGGTCTTTTGGGTCCTTTTCACATTGCAGGCATGTGTCCCCTGTGAGTCACCAAACTATTAATGAATTTTGAGCCTCCTAAAAATCATTAATAGTTGCAATAATTTAAAAAAAATAGTGGTATGTGGGGGACCACTCTGTTCTAGCAATGGTAGAGAGTTTTGAACAACAAGTGTTGGTAGGCCTATTAGTTTCTAGTAGCCTGGTAGAGTTGGTCAGGATATGTAGATGGCACCTACACTTGGTGCAGGCGATGCCTACACTCAGAAAAACATTCTCAATGGTGCCTACTTGTTTTTTGTTGGTTCCTACTTCCAATTTGTTGGTGCCTACTTCCCATTGGTTGGTGCCTACTTCCTGTTTGATCAACACCTACACCTGATTTGAGCACACAAATATTGTTTTGAATGATACCTACTTACAAGTTATTGATGTTATATATTATTATATCGGTGCCTACTTCCATTTTTTCCTTCTTCTAAGTTTTTTATTATGGAAATTTTTTTTAGTAAATATATCCTCCAACTTTTATTTAAAAATTGTTTAGATCTTCTCTTTTTATGAGTTTTCTAGATTCTTTCACATATAAAAATATTATGAATCTAGAAAGACAATAGAGAATATATGTAAAATTTTGCAAGTTGATGAATAAAATATGTAAAGTCTTGTTATAATTAATCTGCATGGAAAATATAAGGCTTAGGAGTTGTGCTTGCAGGCCAGTGTTAAGGTAGATGCCTCTAGAAGCTTGGTAGTGTTAGTGGTTGGTGGAGTTCCAATTGTCTTAGGTGGATTTACAATGTAAAGTGTAGTGCTAGTTATACATAGGTGGTTCAAAGATTCTAATATTGCTAGCATCGAAGAAAGAGCATTGGTTAGTTTGTAGGGGTGTGTGGTCAAGGACTAATAGAACCTGTAGTCAGTTTTAATTATGGCCATCTGCCATTTTAAAGTTAAATTGTAAGTCATATGTGATCTATATAATATTAACACATAAATATTTTAATCTTAGTTTTTGATCCTCATGCTTTTGTCTTGGTGGCTTTTGGCCCTGGTGGGTTGATTCACCACCATATTTTGGTTGGCCTGTGTAACACAATGGAACTAATGCAAGAAATCATTTTGGTTGTATTTTGTGTATATTTAGTTTGGTTAGATTTCATGTGCCATTGACCCTTGATTCACCAACCTTAACTCTTGCATTTTTCTCAAATTCTATTTTATTTTCATATGTGTTGCACTGTGTCTAGGCAGAATTAATATCGAGACTATTGTGGTTGTATTCTGTGTATCTTTAGCTAAGGTTGAATTGCACATGGATTGGTCCTTGGTTCACATTATCTTACCTCTTGTAGTTGTTTCAAGATCCATGTTACTTTTTGCCATTGTGTCTTTCATGTTTTTGTGGATCAATCAAAATATTTCCTATGACACTATCGCTTATTTTTATTTTTATTTCCCTATTTCTTTTCTTGTTGTGTTGTTTTTTATTTTACTCTCTCCCTTTTCTCTTGTTTTTGTTCTATTTTACGAGAGCCAGCTCCCTCTAGAGGTATTTTCCTATCATGCATTTCCACATGAGAGTAAGATTCCCATGTTGACATTTTACGCGGGTGCAAGTGTGAGCATACATTTTCAGACATCAACAGATATATATTAAAATTACAATGGCAATTCTTATGTGTTTTTTTTGCATAGTAATGACTTATTAGTTTATATCTTGAGGTTAAATAATTTTTTTTAAATCAATCTATTATTCCTTTGATGAAAGGGTCACCTAAAGTAAAAATTAAATTTATTAAAATATTTCTATGATTGAGTCACCATTTCTATAAGGATAATATAGATGAAGAAATTAGACAAGACATGGAGATATAATATTAGGTGAAGATATGATGAATAACACCTATATTAAACATGTATAGAATGATATTTCAAAAAAAAATTAAAATATCTAATATGATCACACAAATGTTACTTCACAAAATTTTAAAACTTTAAACTAAAACCCTTAACAACCTAAGTATATAGAATATTATAAGCCATTCTATGTGAAAGTTGAACATAAAAAACCTTTATTAAAGTACATGTTGAATAGTTTCTATTGGAAATTTGAGTGATTTTATGTTGTCATTGATGTCACATGGATCATTGATGTCACATTGAGTTTTTGTGGCCAAAGCATTTCATAAATAAGCATTTATGATATTTTGGAGAGCATGGATATATACAAGGTTTTTGTGAAAACCAAGGCAGGAAAAATAAAAGGTTTTATTTAAAACCATGGATGGCAGATTTGAAATGGTTTTTTCTTAAAACAAAGGTTGGATTTTCGTTTCATCGAAAAAGGTTCCCCGATGATGGAGATATTTAATTTTAAATATTTAAGTTTAAATTTTAAATTATTTAAAATTTAAATTTAAATTTAAAATTAAAATTTAATTTATAGCACCGACGTCAAAGAAAGGAAAATGTATAAAACTAATATTTAAATTATAGCGCTAACATCAAAGGAAATGAGGAGGACATATATATATATATATATATATATATATATATATATATATATATATATATATATATATATATATATATATATATATATTATATATATGCCCAAAGTCTTGATTTATTTTCCTAAGTGCTCGATTTGATATTTGGATTCGAATGGTAAAAGAGCATGTGCATCGTGTGTCAAAGTGTGTGTGAAAAGGGTTTTAAAAGGCTTACAATTATCTCGTTCATTGAAGAGACTATTATGGAGTAAGGCAAAAAATATAGGCCTCATTGGCCTAGTGGTTCATGCACTGTGTGTGAAGTAGGAAGTCCTGTGTTCGATTCTCGCTAGAGGTATTTCCCTATGTTGAAACATGTGAAGCATGTTTTGTTTTCGAAGGGCACAAATATTTGCGGCATAAGGTTTTGTTGTGTGCTTCTTTTGAGCACGTGAGGGCATGTGGCCCAATGATAGGTTGGTTGTGGTTAAGGCACTTAGCAAGGAAGGTCATGATATCGAATCCCGTCAGGGACAGAGGCAAGTTAATAATTTTTTTAATATATTTTATTTTTCTAAAGTGCCCTAGGAGGAATAAGGGTTGTGATGCATGTTTAGAAAAATGATATTTTTGATGATTTAATTTTTGAAAGTATATCTTATTATATATCATTGGAAATATTATTCTAAGGGCTATTTGATTAACTTTCTTAGATGAATAAATAAGGTGTGAGTAAAGAGATACTTTTTATTTTGTAAAGAGGTTCAAAAGTGAAGGTTTCTTTGTTATTTTTCAAAAGAGATCAATTCATTTATGAAGTGACATGGTGTATGTTATTGAGTAGGATTAATAAGGTGTTATTTGGATTTTATTATTGTGTTATTAATAAGGATCTCTAACCCTTGTTGAAAGTTGAAAAATAAAGTGTGTTGAGTGAGACAGATTTTGTGGACAACCAAAAGGCTTCTTCATATTCATAAAAGGTATGGGCACATTCTCCTATTGATTGTTTATGGTGGTTGATTTCTGAAATATCATTGGAGAGAAAAGGATTAATTGTGGTTTCCTTTTCGAAAGTAGTTGGTTGAATGCTTCAAGATTTTTTAGGTTTATAATTGTTATTAAACCTTGTTTTATAAGTATTGTTGTTGAAGCCATTAGTTGTGTGAAAAAATTGAGATAGGGTTTGAGAATAACATGAGTATCATTGTTATGTGAAGAATGTTTTATTAGCATTGTTATTAAAGCCCATTGGTTATACAAAGAAATTTAACTTGAGAATAACATGAGTATCATTGTTATGTGAGATTTGTGGTTGAGCATTGTTGGAAATATTTGAGTTGGTTGATACATGCTTGGACTAGGGTTTGTAAGAAAGAGTTGTTCCTTGTGGTAGTTGGTTGAGAAGAGTTGTTTGATCCTATTCAAGTGATTGTGTGAAGTGGTTGTTCATGTTCCATGAAACAAAACATTCTATAGTTTGTATTTGAGTTGATATTGAGATGTGAGGATAGAACATATCGAGTCTCTAAAAATTCTCGTTATGCTTCTATAAGATTGATTTGAGTTGAGATTAATATTTGAGGATAGAACATATTGAGTCTCTAACAATTCTCTTTATGCTTCTATAATATTTATTTGAGTTGAGATTTGGATTTGAGTATAGAACATATTGAGTCTCTAATAATTCTATTTATGCTTCTATGATATTGAATTATTGATCAAGTTCTTGGTGAGCTTGCTAGTGCATATTTGAGCAAGTTCTTGGTGAGCTTTCCAGAGCATATTTGAGCAAGTTCTTGGTGAGCTTGCTAGTGTAGATTTGGGCAAGTTCTTGGTGAGATTTCTTAAGCATATTTGGACAAGTTCTGTGTGAGCTTGCTTGAGCACATTTGGACAAGTTCTATGTGAGCTTGTTGAGAAGATTTGGAAAAGTTTTGTGTGAGCTTGTTGAGTAGATTTGGACAATTTCTATGTGATCTTTTTGAGAATATTTGGAAAAGTTTTGTGTGAGCTTGTTAAGTAGGTTCTGAGTGAGCCTATTGAGCAGGTTCTAAGTGAGCCTATTTACAGAGCTTTGGAGGTGATAGATTATAGAGGACAAAGTCTCAATGGATATAGATCCAACATCTAGTACAATTGAAGATAGATCAAAGTGAGGAGTCTTCAAGTGGAGAGAGATACACCAGTCAATGTAGCAGAATGACAGAGTCTTCTAGAAGATCACTAGCCAGAGAAAAATGGGAAAGAGTTCTCCTGTGGAAGAGATCCATGAACTTGATATTAGGGGATCAACATCTCCTTTGGACAGATATCCATAAACATTGTAATTTGGAAGGATTCCCAAAGAAATTGATTGAGAAAGTTTTAGTAAAATATTTTCTCCATGGAGTAGCCCATATTGGGTGAACCACGTAAACTATGGTGTCTCTATTATGTATAGTGTTTTATGCATTGCTTGATTACTGCTATTGATATTGTTGTCTATATACTACATAATATTATATTGAAAAGAAAAGTAAAAAGTGGTCTTATACTTTTCACCTCCCATATCAGTATAAGCTTGTGTTCCTAAATTGGTATCAAAGCGGGTTCCTTCAGAAAAGCTGATAGCTTGAGGGTAGATTCTACAAGAACATAGATGGCTTAACAAAATGGCTTATCTAAAAATAAGTCTCCACTATTTTATGGTAACAATTATGCTTTCTAAAGCATGATAATTAAGAACTACTTGATATCACAAGTATATGAGGTATGGCAGATGGTTGAAAAAGAGTATAAGATTGAAGGTGATCCTGAGGCAGATAATATTGTCAAGAAATTGGTTGAGATCAATGCAAGGACAATGAATTATATTTTGAGTGGGCTATGTGAAACAAATTTTCCAAAGGTCATGGTATGTAATTCAACTAATGAAATGTGGACCAAGTTGTGGAATACTTATTAATGGGATTCCAAGGTAAAGTTGGAAAAACTATAAACTTATAGAAAAATATTTGAGGAGTTGAAAATGGAAGATTCTGAATATATTGCAAAGTTTTTACTTCGAGTTGATGAGATTACTAACACCATGAGGGGCCTAGGATTTGAGATGAAAGGATTAGAAGTTACTAAAAAAGTTTTGATATCACTTCCCATGAAGTATGATGCAAATGTTTCATCAATAGAAGAAACAATGAATATCAACAAGCTAACAATGGAAGAACTACAAGTAACTCTCATAGCTTATGAGATGAGGGTGAGTAAGCATCAACTTCCAATAAAATAAATTGCATTCAAGGCTTCAAAGAAAAATAAAGGGAAATTTCCAGAGACACATAAAGATTCAAATAATTATGAGGAAGCTAACTTCATAAAAAAGAAAAAGGACTTAAGAAATTATAGGGATATGAAGAAAGTCAAATGCTACAAGTGTGGTGATTTTGGTCACTATGTACACAAGCGTCCACATGAAGAAAAAAATGATGATTAAAAAAATGGTCACAGAAGAAAAGAATATGTAAAGTATAAGCGTGACAAATATAACAAGTACAAGCAAAGCAAGTATGAGAAGAAGAAAAAATTGTGTAAGACAAAGAAAAATTTCTACATTGTAGAAGCAAGTGATAGCTCAGATCATAGTGATAAAGATAAGTCATATGATGAAAATGAAGAACATTTATTCCTAGGAATAGAAGGAGAAAGAGAAAAGTTCTTTTTGTGTGGTCAAAGATATCACAAATTAGGATATTGCAATGGATTCAGTGATAGTGAAGATGAAATGACACATCAAGGAAACAGGCATGGTCAAAGAAGTCATGAGAGTTTGTTTTCTATAGAAGATGATAATGATCTCAGTGACAGTAAAGATGAAAAAGGGTTTTTCTATGGGATAAAATAAGTAGAAGAAGAACTTCCACTCCAAATAGAACACCTATTCCTAGGTATTGAAGTTAAATAAGAGGATATATCTATCGAAGAATGACATGAAGAACTTGCTATAGCCATTGAGCAAAAAAAAGGTACAAGAAGGGTCTAAGAATACTAAAATGCTTCATATGTAGAGACTTTGGGTATTTATATGATGATTGCATGTACTACAACAATTGCAACAAGAAAATTTTATTTGTGGAAAAAGAAAGCATCAGTTCTAGTAATAGTTCTAGCAGCAGTTCTAGTGACAATTCTAGCAACAATGATGTTGAAGAAGAGGAGGATTTAGATAAAGAAAAGGAGGAAGCCACTCTTAAGGAACTTGCTGAATTGAAAAGAGAAAATTTAGAATTGAAGTCTCAAATACAAGAAGATGAGAAATGTAAGACAAAGCTTCTACATGATATATCTAACTTACTTGGCCAGTAAGTAATCTATGTAATATTTTGGGAGCTAATACATGTAGTCATGGAAAATGTATGTCATCGCCCATTGATAAGTGGCTCCAAAATTTCTAAGACCGAATGGTATTACTTTGTAACATAATTTCCCCCAAAGAATGGTGAATACAGTTTTATGTTGGTCTTCAAATTTAATCTGAATCTGATTGTAACCAGAAAATCCATCTATTAGGGAGAGTATCTTATGACCTCTTGTTGCATCTACAAGAGCATCCATGTTGGGCAACGAGAATGAATCCTTTGCCATTGCCTTGTTGAGATCCCTAAATCGTTGCAAATACATACTCTTACATCAGGTTTTCCTATGGGTACCATGTTTAATACCCACTTTGGATAGTCGATGGGGACAATAAAGACCACATCCAACAATTTTTGTAATTCATTCTTAACCATCAAAGCAACTATTGGATGCATATTTCTTAGCTTTTGCTTGATTGACTTATTTTCAGGGTCTAGCGATAGGTTGTGAACAACCATATTAGTATCTAATCCTGACATATCTTTTTAGGTCCAAGCAAAGAGATCTAGTCTCTCTTTTAGTAGGGGAATTATGATGGTCTATTCTTATAGAAACAAGCTTTATCCAAACTTTACTTTATTTGGTTGAGATGAATCATCGCTGATGTATACTTCAAAAGTCTCCTCTATAGCCATATGTGATCCCTCATCCAGCTGGTGAGGAGTGGGGATCAGATGAATGTCATCTACTAGATTTATAGTCCCTACTAACTCAGGGTTCAAACTAGTGTGCTAGACATCATGTGCACATCCTGATGTAAAATAGAATGGTTGCAACATTTATTCACTAGGGAAGAAATCCTCAGGCTCTAGGTGCAAATTGACATGATCCCAATTGATAGCATCTATGTCAAGACATAGTGGTTTTTAAGGATTTTTTGGTTTATGGAGTGGCATGGTCAAATAAATGGAGATCATATTTATGGAAAATATGGAATCTCTAGGACCACCGAGGTGTGACTCTACCTCGATGGGGGGTTGTCTATGCTCACAATGAGGCTCAGGAGGCATTGGGATCTTAGGATCCGGGTGATGGATGAATGAAATGATGGGATCATTAGGCAATAAATGTTCTATAAATTTTGGTGGATCCAGATTGACCATGTGATAAATGGAATTCAGGTTTAAATGCATTCCCCATAAGCAAAGGCTAGGATCTATGGCATGGAGTGCCACTTCTCTCTCAACAAGCAAGTCAACTAGGTGCAAGTGGTGAGGCCCTAGATAATCCATATCTATTTCATATTTGAAGTCATCATAACTTATCTAGAAACCATTTGCATTTGTTTCTACCCCCAATATGGGGTGATGCCTTTCTTTTGAATGCCCTAGATAGGCTAGATCAATATCATCTTCATAGTAATCATTGCTTATGAAGAAACCATTAACATTTGTCTATGGCCCAATGATGTGGCATGCATGTCTTGGTCGCAAGTCGACCCTCTCTATTGAGTCCTCTGACTCAAAATCACTTTATTTTGATGTGCATCCTTCCTTATATGAGATGTACTCACTCTCATCTGAGATCTAGAAACTCTCTATGTGGCCTGTCCAGGTAATTTTTTGCACATATCAAATCCCATGGTAGGCTAGCTTGGTTTCTTTTTTATCTATGCTTGGAACATATCTGTAATCCTCTCACTCATAGCTATGCAACAACTCTTCCTCATTTAGGATGACTCTTGAGGGGTTTTCTTCAAGGGAAGGGTCAAGGTGATATGTCTATGGGGGTGTGATATTGACTATTGACACCCATTCATCATCCCACAAGTTTCTTCTAGGGGGTTGAAGTGGGTTCCAATCAATGTTTTCTTTGAAACCAGTGTTTAGCCTATCTAAGGCTATCTCTAAAGAGTCACCACAGCCCTATTTGTGATATCCTAGGCCCCACCTATCAGTAGGTAGTTGATACTATGGTTGACACAACTATCTACACCCCTACTCATATAGGCCTAGGCCATAGTCATGTCAGTGACATTGTTTAAAGTATCTCAGTGCAAACTTAGGGTTTGACAAGTAATGGACAATCACAGTGAATGGCTCATCCTCATCATTCTCTAGGTTAGTAGTAGTGTGGGCATAGTCTGACCTGACATATATGAAGTTGGTCTAGTTGGGTGGAATCCCTAAGGGTACCACCATCCCTATTGCCATGTTTGGGACTCTTTGTCATCCCATATCTTGTGTAGACTGAATGATTGGTGTGAAGGTCACATTTTGCACAAGATACTCTCCTATCATTGTGTTGGCTAGATGTAATATCACTGTGGGGGTTGATGACACTATTGATGATGCAGGTGAGGTAGGTTATGGTTCCTCCTCACCTCTCTCTTGGGAATATTCCTCCATGGGAACAAGGATTTCTTCTGCTGCTTTAGTCATGAACTCTTGGGGTCCTTCCTCCACTAAAGGTTCCTATAGCTTCTATTTATCATTGGCCTTGTCAGTCATAATCCTTTTATAAGCACCCATTTCTTTGGTTGTAGGATTTTGTGTCGATGTTGATGCGTCCCCTTGAATTGATCTACTATGGATTCTAGGCTACGTGGATGGTGATGACGGTATGATGTACAAGTGCATTGACAGGATGTCAAAACCTTCAGGTAAGTCGACTTGGTGCACATACTTAAATGACTCTTCATCATATGGGACTACATGCACCTGTCCCTCATGCACATACTTGACGCATTGGTGCAAGATCGAGGGTATGCACTATATATCCCTAATCTAGGGGTACCCTAGAAGGACGTTATATTGCATTACCCCTTCCAACACATGATACATTAAATGGATGGTCTTATGTCCCACTTTTATAGGAAAAATGATCATACTCATTGTGGTGCATAGTGCATCATTAAAAGCCATGACGGTGTATGAATTCAAGATGATATTGGACTTGGGTATATTCAAGTTCCCTATAGCTTTGGAGGTAATGATGTTGATTGATGATCCGGTATCAATGAGAACCCATTTGAATGGTATATCATTGATAAATACGATGATGTGCAGAGGTGGATATGCTACAGTAGTTAACACTTATTTGATTTCATTATCATAAAAATGAATTATGGGCTCTTGGCATTGTTGCACTTGCCCCACAAAATGTGTGAATGCATTTGGATTCTGGGGCTGGAGCTTGATGGACCTCAGAATCTCCATTAATGTATCCCTATGCATAGGGGACTATTGTATAAGCTCATAGATGGATAACTTGGCTAGAGTCATTTGTAAATTTTGCTCTAGTCTACTCTGAACCATTATTAGAGGTCTCATTGGGGGACCTGGAGGATTGTTTTGCACCTGTCTCTATCAAGGTGTAGTCGACATGTTGATAGGAGCCACCGGTGGCTCTAGTTGCCCATATATCCAACTCTTGGTTGCTACGTTGACTAATTCAACCATTCCGATGCATCCTTGAATAGGTGGCTCAACTCAAATTTGGTTGACCTATGCACCCTAATCCCTCAGGGCTTTATGAATGGGTAATGGGTTCCTAAATATACACATATCCCTATTGTCAGGATTCAGTGGGTTATCAACTTTGAGCTCTCCTTTATCAATCATGTTTTGTACCACATTCTTAAATCCCATGCATCTCTTGATGTCATGCCCTGGTATATGATGGTATAGATAATGGTGGTCTTCCTTATATTCCTTTGGCTTGGGTCAGTTAGGGTCCAATAGTTGTATTTCAGGGAATCTTATCCTCTACGCCTCATTCAATTGGTTGAATATCGACTACATCAACTCATTCATAGGCATGAAATAACAAGGTGGCCAATGTTTCCTATTTCAGCCCTAGTTATTCTTGGGATCTTAGTTATCCAGTTGGGGTTGCGCTTGATAATTATACGGTTGTTGTCCATTCTCCCCTTGTGGTGCAACTAATATAACTTGATTTACCTGAGCAGTCTTGGCCTATTTTTGCTTGTTATTTTTGTTCTAATTTTTTTTACTCCACTCTTTCTTGCTATAGAGCTTAAGGTCTCCTCATCAATGTTAATTTATTCTATTATCTTGGCCTAAGACAAGGCTTCTTTGAAGGATTCGTATTGCTAAAATTGCAAAAATAGATATATGTGCTTGTTGTATCTCTTTACGAACATCCAGATGAGCTCTTCTATAGGAATGGGGAATTATAGCTTCACCATGACTTTTATCCATCTATTCCCATAGTCCATCACTGGCTTATCATCGTATTATTTTAGGTTGTCTAGATCGGATAGGTTCACTTTATTCTTAGCACCGAAGGAGAAACGTTCTAGGAATGCATTTACCAGTTGTTCGAAGCCAGTGATGCTATGCTTGGGTAACTAGTTAAACCAATGGGTTGTGACCCCTGAGAATGTCATTATGAATGTTCTCAACATCAAAGCATCATATTTGTGTAGATGGAAGCATGTGTTTATGAAGTTGATCATGTGCTCTTGCACATCTCCTTCTTCCTTGAAATTATCCAACCTAGGCATCTCAAAGTGCCTAGGATATGTGGCACTCGATACTAACAGACACAAAGGCTGATTATGTATCTTGTATAATGTTGGATTTTTTCCACTTGTGTCTTTCTCAAGATACTTGACTCTCTCAACAAGCATTTGGTATACCTTCAAGGTGATAACCTCATGCCCTTGAAGGTCTGCCCATAGTGTGAAGGTAGGTATTTAATTGTTTACCTCAATTTGGTGTCTATACTCTCCTCCCATTACCACACTTGGAGGTGCAAGTGGGGGTCGTTCCTGATCTTCTACCCTTGTTCGACCCTCACTGAATTGTGTTTATCCAAGGCCCATGTGATGATGTTGTGGAGTGTGGTGAATATGATCATATTTGGCACCTCTCTCATGAGGAAAACCAGTGTGTCTCTCATGTTGATATCTTTCACCAGCTATGCATGCATCCATCTGAGCGAGCCTTTCTACTAGCTCATCATTCTCTGCTCTTTCCTCCTTTAAGAGTTGCTCTTGTAAGTGTAGGTGTATTTTCCTATGTTCTTCTTGTTTTATATTTTTTACGCATTCTCACTTAATGCATAGCTCTTATTCCAACCTTCATAGGTGGTTTGAATGACCCGCTATTAAGGGTTCACACCTTTCTACCTTTGTGTGAGGAATTTTGATATGGATGTTCCTTGGGGGGGTTCTTGTTGTGTTTCTACCCCGATCTACTAGGGTGACATGCTCTGTGTATTGCATCAAGGGTTGAGTATGCTCATGATCTAAAGTAGCGTATGTGTTATGGGGTCACTTTGCAGCCTCCTAAGGTTAATTGGTGCATCTAGAGGCTATACTATGTGAACTTCCTAAAGTAGAATGTTCAGTAGCAATACTTCTCAAAGCTGGTCTCAGGGAAAACCAATCCAGTTCATCCAATTGTCTAGTTATCCATGGCTAATCCCATGGAGTGCCATTGGCACCAATGAGGTTATGATCCAAAGGTATTCTCCCATCCTCCAGGAGGTTAGAGGATGTCCTAGGTCTATGATTTGGTGTAGGCCTATCATATTACCCCTCAGTAGGCTAATTTTTTCTATGGGTATCGTATGATGTGTGGGATATTTCTTCCCTTTCTTTTTCATGGGATGATGGAAGTCTCATTGCCTCATCATGTGAGTGTGATTATGGGGGGCCTTGAAGCCTCCATGTATTTGTGTGATGATGGAGGTTGTGATGTCTCTGTACATCAAAGTTAAGAAGGAGGTCATGATGCCTTTGTGTGCCTATGTAAAGAGTTGCACCATGATGACTCCTCATTACCATGTGATAAGGGGGGCCTTAAGGCCTCCTCATATCTATGTATTGGAGAATCATGAAGTGGATCTCTCATTGGGGTTTCTCTTAGAGTCCCCCCTATAGTTGAGTTATCATCCGTAAGACTTGCCTAACTTCATCCGATGGAATTATGGGTGGGCAGATCAATGCCAGTGTGTCTATGAGAATTAGGAGCACTAATTTTCCCCTCGATCATGGACCAGGGTTGGTTGCTCTATGTTTTCACTATTCTGACTTGTACGTTATCTTGTTAATTGGTTTACAAATTACACAAATAAAGTAAGCATATTTTTATCTTGTTTAAGGATTTTTAATATGTTCCCTAAACTATCTGGTGTGTTTGGATGTGTTTATGATCTTGTCTTCTTATCTATGCTTTGGAATTGGAATGAGGGAACTCAATCAAATTGAAGACTAATAACACTAGTGTTGAACATGATTTCTCAAAATATTCTAGAATACACCACTTAAATCCCAGTGGGGGGTTTGCCTAGCTCTTCCACTATGAGGTAGTTGGAGACTATTTGAACACAAATGTCTTATACCAACTTAAAAAGGAGATCTCTATCCTATCTAAGGACCTCTAGGGGACAAGCTAGTGGAAGGATATGAATTCCAACATCACCGGTATGAATTGGGAGTCGATAATGAAATCCAACCTTATCAATGTTATGATAGAATGTGCAAGTGTGTGGTGTTATTTTTAGATTTTAAAATAAAAAAATGATACATCAACCAGCATGCATGCTTTAATATACTACATGCCTAAAAAGAACATTTAGTCTTCAAAATTATGCATGTTTAATTTAATCTAGATGATCTTTGTGTAATGCACTTCCTACTTTGTGAATGAGAAGCCACTGATTGGGCTGCATGCAAGAAAACCAACATACAATGGTTCAACACACTAGATACTAGGGTATATCTTACAGGTAGAGGTCCACTATTCCTAGAAGCACCTAGAGGAAACTAAGGAAATATAAGAAGCTTTTAATGTAGTTTTCATTTCATTTTCTTCAACTTTCCCTATTTAGCTGTGTTCTTGCTTGTTGTTTCTAGAAAATAAATGCAGACATAAAGTCATAGAGAGTCAAACATATGTACCCACCTCAATTCCACACCTAATGATGACTTGGCTGACTTCTGTTTCAACTCTCCTACTAGACACTATTGACCAGAGTGGTTGATTCTAACCGTTGCCAACTGTAGCGGCTAAGCTCTTCTGGCTACTGTTGACTAGAGTGGCTAGACTTGCATAGAAAAATGTTTCTGAAACATAAGTAACTCGGCCAAAAGAAAAAACCTTGGTGGGGTTCCCACCATCATCACCATCTGTGTGACCCCAGGAAGCATGCACCCATAATATTACTTGCAAATATTATACCAAAATGAAATGAAAGACCCTAAAATGCATATAACATGGAAATAACAAAGAGAGATCCTTTTATTTATATTGGAACCTAGTTACATGTCGATCCCTTTTAGGGATACCCATTTTGATACAATGAATTGCAGGTGAATAAAATATCCCCTCACAAAGAGGTGGTGTGCTTGTGTAGGCTTCCTGATACCACACAAGAAACTGTATGAGGGCTCACAGATGCCTCTGTCTCCAGATCTACTCCTGAAGGGATCCTTGTGCTCTTGATGCTTCAATCCGATCATGTAGACCTATATATGTGTTCATGGAAACACCAAAGCATGATAAGTAGAATGGGTAGCCTCCCCATATGAGACCTTTTGTTAGCACATGTAATAATATAGATAACTAAATATGGAATACATTAAATCAAACCTAATATAAGTGACGTGCATATGGAAACCAAGAATATTAATCTAAATATGCTAGAAAATGTAGATATATGCTAAAAACATATATAGGAAAGAATAACAAATGCAAATCTATTACTAAGAAACAAGGAATCGATTGATCTGAATCTGACTATGACTATGAGCCGCTATTAGAGACAATGGCCTTTGATTTAATGGTTACCTCAATTCCAATGGGCTATGGCAGTCAATCCTTGCTTGAATTGATGTTCAAGGGTCACCTAGCATGTCTCATACACTGAATGGTGATTGGCTATGATGAATTTAAATCACATTATGTGAACATGGCTCAATCGAATGGTGCTTCGATGATCTCTCTATCTCGAAAGAGCTCCATTGCTCAACTTTCAAACTTCTAGAATCCTTTTCTTCTTGTGGGAGACTCTATACGTATACTTTCCTCTTAGGGTTTGGACCTTGGATTCCTAAAAAAGATTTTCTCCACATTTGCATGTGACTAACTATCTTAGGAGAATGCATTAGTTATAATTCTTCATTGAAGGGGTATTTAGGAGGGACTCTGGGAGTTCCTCACCAAAATACACCTAAAATCCATGCATAGATGCAGTAAAACTGCATGATCTAGGCATGTATTCATGGCCAGACTATTTGTGATCTTTATCGCTATCAGATATAGTGGCCAAGTCTAGCCACTATAGTCTCCAGTAGCCAGGGTTTGTGGTCACTCTACCTAAGAGTAGCCAAGCCTAGAGAGGCCACCACTGCCCTACCTTAGTGTTTAGGACCACTATTTTATCTTGGAGATATCCAATAGGGTTCATATGGTCTGAGGATGTGCCCATATGGGTAGTCTCCTAAACACAATGTATTTTAAGTGTCTACAAGAAGGACAATTAATAATGCAATGAGTCGCTTGACCAATATGAATAATTTGAATGATTTAATACTTTAATTCAATCATGATTTCAACTATTAATAGTAATTGTACATCTCTATCCCATGGAGAAGTCCATATACAATGGCCTTCTTAGGGAATCAAGATGATAGCAATTCCAATTAGTCTTGTGTTGAATCATATTTGTTGATGATTTACTAAAAATGTCATAGAATAAATGAAATGAATGCCTCATTCTCGTGGGGCAGTATGATCGCTATGGCCTTCTTCAAGATTGAAGTGAAGATATTTCAAGTCAGTAATGACTAATTTGCCCCAAATAGCCTTATGATAATTTAATAATCTTGCTAGATTGCATGGAGTGCAAGTCACTACAATTGCCAAGTGTGTAGAATAAATGACTAAATATGAGGCACATTTGAATTTCAATTTATGTAATTTTTTTTGCTATTTATTGAAATTTTTGAGGTTTATAAATCATTGAATGTTTTTAATTTTTTATTTTAAAGCTATCCACGATAAAAATTTGGAAGCATTTATTATTTCTTGCTAACCATGGTTGTCATCTGCAGCTAATTTTGGTAAATTTCTTAGTTATGGTTGATACCCACGGTCTACAAAACCCTAATCTACACCCACAGTTACCAGTCATGGCTGAGGGTAGACTAGAAAATATAAAATAAAAATTTGTCATTTTGAATTTCATTATTTCCAATTTGTTATTTTCTAGAGAGAGCTCTAAGAGGTGAGGCTAAAATTCTAACATGGAACACTACCACAAACCCTACCCATTATGATGGCTAACCAACCATAGGCATCCACCAGTGGTGGAGCTAGTGCTACGAATGTAGCATTGTGAGCCTCTTCCTTCCATTTATCAACTTTTAAAATTAACCAAATTAAATAATGGCCTTAATGAACACATTAAACTATTGGCAATGAACCTCAACATAGTTAGGATTAGTCTAGGCTAGATTAGTGTGTGGGTTTTAATTTTTGGGTGTTTATTGGGGTAGAAAATGACCTCAAAAAGGGTCTTTCCTGTAGCCACGGGTGGCAGTTGTGACTCCTAATTTACTAATTGGGGGTCGTGGTTGTTAATCATGGCTGAGGTCAAACATCAACGATCAAAAATTTGACCATTGATGCCAATCGCGAGTGACAACCATGGCTAAGCAACTTTAGAAAATTTATTAATTTTTTTTTATTTTTATGCTATTAGACTTGAATTAATTGATTTATTTGAGTTTTCCAATTGCAATTTTGATTTTTTTGAACATTTTGAATGTATTTTTAATTATTTTTGTCCTTTTTAAAGGTTTTTAAATTTTTTTTGCTTTTGAAGTGTATTTTTTTGATGTTTTTGAATGTTTTTTATCATTGCCATTATTATTTTCCTTTATACCTTGAATGCTAGAGTGCGGAAGTTAGATATCCTTCACGAGATCCTACCTAGACTAGGTGATGCTGACTAGGATTGTTTTGGGGTCATAGGATTTGGATATGTGCTAAAATTACCCTCTATCTAGGTCGACTAGGCCTACATGACTACATTGGTCTGCTACTGAGATGCGTAGACCAATACATTCCACCTTACCATCGAAGAGATCGCTTTGAATTTTGAGGATGTCTACCACATCTTCTATATCCCTATTGATGGTGAGACCATAACCTATTAACCTATTGAGGTGAAGTTTATAGTATTTTAGAGGATCTTCAATGCTATGCAAGATGGGGTGATGGCTGACACAAATCATGGTGGGGTACCCATGAAATGCTGGTATAGGGTGTGGGTCTTCACATAGTGATAGTTTTTACTAATGCACATCATTTTGAATATTGTGCTTCATGACACATTCAGAGCAAGGTTCCATTAAAACCTATTGGACAGGATATAGGACTTGTTGGCTAGCACCACAACATAGCCATTGATTCTATCCTATGGGAGTGCTCTCCTTGCTCAACTTTATGATGAAATTTATTGAATCACTTAGTGTGGGAAAGCACGAGTAGGATGTAGCTTGTTAATACCAAATCTGGGTATGGGAGCATATTAGTATTGATCATACTATAAGACTATCTCTATAGATTAGCATAATTATAGAGGAGTCATAGTGCTACGTAGCTTGCTGGCCTAGAGAGGTTGAGGGCTATAGGATAAGGTCTCATGTAGGGGACATTTATAATTACATGTACAAACTTATAGGGTTATGGATAGGGTAGGTAATTTGGTGTCCTTATATGGACTACCCAACATGGAAGGAGGCAAACCGCTACCTAATATGGGTACGATGTGATAGATGGATTACTGGGCACAATCTTGGTGTGGGTGAGTTCTTCCACTTCTCATGCATCTCTCAATAATTTGGGATATTTCAGGATATCCTAGATGATCCCATCATCTACTACCACCTTAAGGTACAGACTCATCTAGTCTGGCCTCAGGTGACCCCATTAGGTGATGAGGATGATGACTTCTAGTACTAGAGGCTAGCTAATGCAGGGACAACAAAAAACTATGACACCTTGTGGACTACCAAGCTATGGTGGGGTGGTGGTCCTCTAGGTAGATTGAGATATGGGGCATCTATAAAGGGTGTAGGTGGTGATCCTGAGGGGTGACAAGTTCACCAAAGGATAGAGAGTGTATGGGACATGACCACTATAGTAGAGGAGGAATCCCAGGATGAGGAGGAGGGTGATGAGGAGCCATATGATGAGGTGTCTCAACTCAAGGCTCGGGTAGCTAGTCTAGATACACAACTGCAGATGGTGCAGACATAGATATTGGAGAGAGATATTGTAGCACCCTAAAATTGGTGCAATGAAACCTTAATAATTACAATTACTCTAGTAAATATTCAAATTCAAATTTCAACCCCCAAAACCGCTCCCAAACCGTCGTTTAACCCGTTTCCTCCTTTCCCGCGCCATTTTTAGAGTTTGTTTTGACCGTTTGACGATATCGTCGTCGATCAGACGATATCGCCTCAGATCGGACGATTTCGTCTGGACTAGGACGTCCAGACGATCTTGTCCCAAAACTAATTTTTCTCAATTAGCCTCTGTTCCAACGGCGTCTCTAATCCGGGCATAAGCGTGTCTGCACCGTTAGAGACCCTCCCCGTTGGAGATCTCCCAAATTGGGATGATCTCCAACCTCCTAACCTCCCTCCTAAGCCTATTTAAACTTAGGCCCTCCCCTTAACCTTCCCCTGGCTGAATTTTCCTATAAATCGACCTTCACACGCATTAGAATAATCTGTATTACCATCTACATTTGTTGCATCCAATTTTCTTGCAGGAACCTTGTCATTTTTCAGCTCGGAGCAAGCTTACATCGTCGCAGACGATCCTGTTCGGATCGGAGATGATCCTGTCAAATCAGAGATGATTTCGACTACAATCATCATTGGGGGCAATCAGTGCCCAGAGTTTGCATTTTCCTCTTTTCATCTACTGTTTTATTCTGCAACTAGCTAGTTTATTTATTATTTTCTGCTATTCTGCATCTTGGAGTTCACCCATGTAGTTTAATTGCATAATGAAATCATGATTAATTATTAAAACATTGTAATTTGTTTGCATTCCTATTTAGGATTATCTGTTAACATCTTTATTGTTATTTTACATCTTTATCCTCTATTAGCATTGCTATATTTTTTGTATTTTGTGTCTATTTCTCTGTTTGCAGGTCTCTGACGAATTCATCTGACGAATTCGTCAGATCTCAGACGATCCTACAGGTCGGAGACGATCCTGTCAAATTCCAGATGATCCTGTCTGCTTCAAACATCAGAATCTCCATCAGACATCCGGATCAGGTATGGCTCTGTAATTTAGCTTTTCCTCTCTGTTTTTTGTTCAAATCTATTTGTCTGTATTTCATTTAGCTTGTATTTTCATAATAGAACAACTTAGATTCATTTGGCCAAACCTAGGACTCGAATGTTTAAAGATAAAACTGAACACATTAAACACATTCCCAACCTAGGCGTGGAAACTGCCATTCAAACGTTTCCTGGTGAACCCACCATCCGTCGAAAAATCACCATAATACACCTCCCCCAAGAGGCGGGACCTTCGCAAGGCCTCTCAGTCCGAGGTACCATGCCATCCTTTTCCCATCCTCCTTTCGGGCATGGATCCTATAGCCTGAAGGTAAGGATGCAAAAAATTTGGAGCGATACATTTTGGTGAACCCGACGTGAATGCATTTAAAACCTTTTGAAAACAAAACAAAAAATAAAAAAAAAAACCAAAAAAACATAGATGCATTTAAAATCATTTAAAAATAATAAGTTGCATATCATGTTTAGATGGTAGCTCCTAAGAAAATATTAGCAGTTACTATAAATGTTGAAAACCAATTAGCAGCCATAGAAATCAATTATGTGCTTAGTGTGCCTGAAACAGATAGAAATCAACTTTTGTGGGACGAACTTGATAGAAGACTAGGTGTCATTTCATCTAGGTCAACAAAACTTAAACAAATCAAGAGGCTTGTCCTAGATAGAATCCTGGATCCTCATCAACTCGTCTTTTATCATGAACTTCAGAGAGCCTGCCATAGATGGTTAGCTTATAGGAGAGCTCTTGTGTCTTCAAAATTTTTCACCTTCGAGGAATACCTCGAGAACACAGCCATTATACACCAGTTTCTAGTTCATATAGAAGACCAAGAGGTCGATCTTATGATTAGAGGAATATGGAATAGAGTTCCTAGAGCTATGTTATATCGAGAGTATTGCTCACGAGAATTACTTCTATCAACCAGAATCTGAAATACATAATATCACTATAGCCCTTTTCATTAAATTCTTGAAAGAAAATTTTCAATTTGAAGAAGAACACTTCATGACTCTTGAAGAACTTGAGCCCATTAATGACATTTATAAATTATTTATAGAAAACTAGATCATTGCTTTCATTATTTCTTGCATTTATTGTGTTGTTTGTTATCTTTACAATATTATTACAAAAACAAGAAAAACTAAAAAACATAACAAAAACCAAAACATTTCATTTTAAATTTTTATAGTAGGTATATAATTAATATATACCTCTTAAGCTTGTTGCATATATATATATATATATATATATATATATATATATAGTATATATATATTTGCTGAAATCTAAATTAAACACAATGCCTAAACTTAGGAATGGTAAACAAACCGAAGGAGAAGAAGAAGATTGGTTAGAAGATAAAACTAGAAACCCAAATGTCCTTCCCGAGGATCCAATTCCGGAAGGAGAAACTCTAGATCAACCAGAAGATGACCTAGGTGAAGACAATGAACAAGAAGAAAATGTTAAAGAGGATGGATCCTCATCCCCTAGAGTAGCTCCAGATGGAACTATTGCTTTTGATAACTTAGATCATTTTTGGAAATTTTTCAATAATAACATTGGCGCTCTTAATATGGCAGTTCGTATTGATAAAGGGCAAATTAGTGACACTCAAGCAGCCATGGAACATATGTTTGATGTGCACACTAATCCCTTGTCTTTTATTGATCAAGAAAGTGATAAGGCTGGACCATCCAATAGAGATATGGTCACTATGATTCAAAACATGCCAAAACAACAGGTTACCCAACCTCCTAAGGAACCTGTTATTGAGCCTAAAATCATTCCCACACAAAAGAAAACTTCCTTCACTGCTTTACTTCGCCAAACTATTGATCAATATGCTTCAAGTAAACAAAAATCTAAAATGAAGCCAAACACCAATTTTCAACAATCTGGGATACAACATAATACAACTTCAAAATTCCTTCATAACACCTTTCCTACCAACAATTTACACAATAGCAATATAGCATCTAATATGCATGTCCCTCCATCATATGCTCACAAATCCCATATCAATGCCCTACCGAACCAATATGGTGGGCAAACTAGTAATCTGGAAGCCATGGTGAAGCAGTTAGCTTCCCGCATGGACCAGATAGATCCCTACCGTCCCTCGTACAATTATCGAGAGATATGTAGTCAACCTTTGGATCCCATAGTTGTAGCACAACCGTACCCTAAGCATTTTCCCATGCCCATCCCGCCTATATATAAAGGAACCGAAGATCCCATAGAGCATCTTCGCATGTTTAGGATAGCATGTCATGATATATCACATGATGACTTGCTATTACTAAAAATGTTCCCAAAAAGTTTAGGTGGAATGGCATTAGAGTGGTACTATCAATTGCCCACTCATTCTTTGAGAAACTTTGAAGAAACAACTGAATCTTTTGTCCATCAATTTAGTGCCTACATCGAGAGGCATGTAACCATTAAAGATTTATACAACTTAAAACAAGACAAAGATGAATGTTTTGCTGATTTCTTAGCTAGATGGAGGCAGTTGATAGGAAAACTGCACTTTGTGCTACCTTATAGGGAAATGTTGGACATTTTTATCAATAATTTGCAAGAACAAATATCTTATGAGTTATCAACTGCTACTTTAACTACCTTCGATCAGGCTATAGATTTAGCTCGAAGAGTAGAAGATGCCCTCATTAGGAGAGGCCAACTTAGGAAGAAGGATGATGAGAAAACATCCAAAAATCAGTATAAAAACAAACAAGTCATAGGTGACGGAGTCACTGACAACAAAAATGTTGCTAATATCAATGCAACGAAGACAACAAAAAAATTTATATTGAAACCTCCTGATAAACCTCCTCGAGAGTTTACTAGATTGAATCAACCATTATCAACTATTTTACCTCAATTACTCGAAAGAGGTTTGATTCAATTACCAGCTATCTGGGAACCCGATCCAACCATACCCGGATACAGAGCTGACTTACACTGTGATTTCCATAGAGGACCTGGACACTCTACCAACGCTTGTAAAAGGTTGAAACATAAAATACAAGATTTGATTGATAATAATGAAATGGAGGTGCAAGCCTTCCAACCTAAACAAAATACTCCTAATAATGCTCAAAAGACCATTCCCCAAAATCAAAATCAAAATGCTAATCAATCATTAGACATATTTCAACATCCTTTACCAAGACATGGTAAAGAGGTGGCCAATCAAATTGAGCATCATAATGTTCCCCCTCCTACCCGATATGTAGGAACTATTAGCGGACAATTACCTGTTCAGGATCCTCAAACATTTGACACAACCTTATCCCTGGTCACGACCAGGCCCCTACATAATTTTCAAACTCCCGATCCTAGTGATGTAGAATCAGATACTGAAAGTGAAATAGACATCACCTCAAACCAATCGAATAGTTCTGAAAATGAATCAGATCCTATTCAACCCATCACAGATGCTATGGTTCCAGAAGAACCATTTCCTAGAAGAGTTACTACTCGACCCTCTTCTAATCAATTTCTCCCTAATGAACAAGCCATAAACGCTCAACCGAGACCAGTTCAACGTCTTCAATATAACATTGTAGGTACCATCGGAGTCGTTACCCGACAACAGGCTCAAAATTCTCAACAAGAACCAAACCAGAATGATGGATCAGCTCCATTTGTTTTGAAAAATCCCAATAAAGGGAATCATGCTCCTAATGTTCAACCTAAACCCCCTTACAATATTAATGAGCAATTATCTAATACTACAGCCAGAATTTCCCTTTTGGATTTATTAAGATCTTCTCCTATCCATAGGGATGAGTTGATGCTTACATTAAGCCAAATGATGGTACCTCAAAACATTCAACCTGAAGCCATGGCCAATACTATCATCACTAGAGAAGTCGATTGTATTGACTTCCGGGATAAAGATATCCCACAACACAGTTTACATAAGGATAATCCCTTATATATTACTGCTCTAATTGGAGATGTAGTTGTTAAAAGAGTCCTGATTGATAATGGTTCATCTCTAAACATTTGCACTTTTGACTTCTACCAACGATTTGGCTTTAGAAGTGATGAAATGAAGAAAACCGACATGATCATAAAAGCTTTCAATGACGAAACACAAGAAACGTGTGGAGTTATTACCATCCCATTGCAAGTTGGTCCTAGAACCTTAGATACGACCGTGTTTATTGTACATTGCCCCGCATCGTACAATATACTCTTGGGTCGTCCTTGGATCAATGCAATGCGGGCTGTCCCATCAACTTTACACCAATGTGTTAAATTCGAATTTAAAAATCAGTTGGTCACTATCCATGGTGATCCTAGACCCTTTGATATGTGTGCTTTGGCAGAACCTGTTGGAGTGCAATTTTGCCCTGCTCTATCATCCACACATCCTAATTCTTATTTTTCATCTAAAACTGTGAAACACACACCCATAGCTTCACCTATTTCTCCTCCATTCATTTCACACTCATATATAGATCAACAATCTTCTAAACAAATCACTCTAGAACCTCAAAAAGATCTTCAATCCACAACCAATCCTTCATGTTCTATCCCTATAATTTCAAAACCTATAGACCCATCTATTAACACTTCCACATTATCAACATCTATCATACCTTCCACATCTAAAGATATAGGGAATGATCCTTCTACATCTTATGCTCTTTTTGATGAACTTTTACCGGATTTATCCACAATCTTAATATCAGAAAAAACAAATGCTTTCATGCAAGATTCAATTCTTTTAAATAACTTGCCGCCATCTCCTCGTACCTTGGGCCTCCCACAACCTATGGGAAGTACTTACCAAGTCGGGAGTTGTGCCTTCATTTATAAAGGATATGACTGGGGAAGAATACCTCGAAATATCAAAACTCATCATGATGGATATGCTCGGTGTTATTTTACTAATGAGTATATTAAAGCTAAACCTATAATGCTTAAAATGGGATATAAAGGGAAAGGCTTGGGACCTTTCCAAAATGGCATGAAAGAACCTTTCGAGGTAGAACCGTGGCCTGCCCGCTGTGGTGTGGGCCTATTTCCTAGTAAGGGTCAACCCTTTCCTTTTGAAGATGATGATCAACTCATATGTTATCAAGATTATTTGGATAGGCGTGATGATTTGCCTCTAAAAAATCAGCCATTTACATGTAACATGCTATCCATAGCTTACCCTGAATTGATTGCTGACTCCGATGAGGAGTTGGAAGGAGATATCTTCCACGATGTCTCCGTTGAAGAGATGTTACACAATGGATTTTATTTTGATGGTTCTATACCAACTATAGCCCAACTTGAGGCCACTAATCCTCAAGATGAATTATCCAACTTAACCTTAAAATAATTACAAGAATTGGGCGTCTCACCCGCCCCACCTAATTTTGAAAGAGATCTACACATGGAAGTCGAAAACGTCATTAAAGTTAACATTGGAACCGAGGATAATCCTCACATAATCAATATTGGGTCAGAATTAAGTCAAGAAAAACAAGAGCAATACATTGCATTCCTTAAGGAATATGAAGATGTCTTCGCTTGGACATACGAGGATATGCCAGGTCAGGACCCTTCTGTAGTCATGCATCATTTAGTAGTCCATCCGGATGCTAAACCTGTTAAACAAAAACTTAGAAAAATGCATCCCAAAGTGGCCCCTGCTAGTCAAAGGGGAGTTAGAAAAACTCCTGAATGTTGTTTTTATACAAGCTATTGATTATGCTGAATGGATCTCAAATGTAGTTCCAGTCACCAAGAAAGAAGCCACCAAAGTTAGGGTTTGCACAGATTTTAGAGATATTAACGTTGCATGCCCTAAAGATGATTTTCCTCTTCCAAACATGGATCAAATCATTGACTTTACTATCGGGAGTGGGATGATGTCCTTAATGGATGGATTCTCTGGTTATAATCAGATCAGGATAGCTCCTGAAGATCAGGCTAAAACAGCCTTTATTACCCCTTGGGGTACCTTTTGTTGGAAAGTTATGCCATTCGGCTTAAAGAACGTAGGTGCAACCTATCAACGAGCTATGACTTATATTTTTCATGATATGATGCATGATATCCTACATGATTATGTAGATGATATTATAGCTCGCTCTATTAATGAAGATAATCATTTAGATGATTTGAGAAAAGTTTTTAATCGATTAAGAGAATATCTTATTCGATTAAATCCAGCCAAATGCATATTCGGAGTTAAGTCCGGTAAACTATTAGGGGTTATAGTTTCTTTACGTGGTATCAAAATTGACCCTCTCAAGATTGCGGCTATCACTGATATGCCCGCACCTACCAATATATCTGAGTTACGAAGTTTACAAGGTAAACTTCAAGCTATCCGTCGCTTCATCGATAAGTTGGCGGACAAAACCGGTCCCTTTCTTAAGCTCCTTAAGAAGGATGTCCCTTTTAATTGGGACGACGAATGTAAAGAAGCTTTTGAACTTCTCAAACAATACCTCCTTACCCCACCTGTGCTTTCACCGCCTAGACCTAATCGCCCCTTTCTCCCGTATATTTTAGCTTCGATTCTGCCTTAGGAACTATGTTAGCTCAGCTTGATGATGCGAAGAGAGAACGTGCTAATTATTATATTAGCCGAACCTTCATCAATTATGAAACCCGCTACACAGCGTTAGAAAAACTATGTCTAGCAGTCATTTTTGCTACGCAAAAATTATGCCATTATATGCTTAGTCAAAAAACTTATGTCATTGCTAAATATGATCCCTTGAGGTATCTCATGAGTCGACCTTATTTATCGGGTCGTACAGCCAAGTGGGTTCTTGCTCTAAGCGAGTTTGACCTCACATTCATAGGACAAAAGTCTGTTAAGGGTCAAATCATAGCAGATCAATTAGTTGCTGCACCCTTAGAGTCTACCCATCCCCTCATCATTGAGTTTCCTGATGAATGCCTTCAATTAGAGGCAGACCATATTGAACAATGGTCCTTATACTTTGATGGAGCCCGATGCATGAGTGGGGATGGTGCGGGTATTATTTTAATATCCCCACAAAAACACATCATTCCTCTGTCCTTCAAATTAACATTTGCTTGCACCAATAATATTGCTGAATATGAAGCTCTAATCCTCGGATTACGAGCTGCCTTGGCGCTAAAAATTAAACATCTGTTAGTTTTTGGTGATTCTCAACTTGTCATAAACCAAATTAATGAAGTTTATCAGACCAGAGATGATAAAATGTGCCCATATAAAGCCTATGTTTTACAATTAATGTCTCTATTTGATCAAGTTTCCTTGGAAGCTATTCCTCGAACTTGCAACCGTGCGGCTGATGCTATGGCCGCAGCTGCATCTCTCCTCGCCCTTGGAGTTAGATGACGAATATGCCACTATCATTATTCGTCGACTCCAGGAACCCGCTTCAAATAAGTCATGCTTAGAACCTTTGGATGTGTTTCTAATCAATGAAACTACTCCCGAACCTTGGTATACAGATATATTTGATTTTCTTCAAAATGGGACTTTCCCTGCCAATTCTAATAGAAACCAGCGTCGGTTATTACGTCGACGAGCAAGTCGATTTGTAATCATTGGCAATACTTTATATAGGAGATCTTTTGAAGGTATCCTATTGAGATGTTTGAATCTAGAAGAATCCAAATCAGCCTTGAGTGAAGCCCACGATGGATCTTGTGGAGGACACTTCAGTGGTAGTGTCATTGCTAAAAAGCTCCTTAGGATAGGATACTTTTGGCCTACCATGGAGAATGATGCACATGAGTATGTGCGCCATTGCGACAAGTGTCAAAAATATGCCGACCTTGTCCATGCCCCTGCACAAGAGCTGCAGGCTATTTCATCTCCCTGGCCCTTTTCAAAATGGGGCTTAGACATTATTGGCAAAATCAATCCTGTGTCATCTGATGGACACAAATTCATCATAACCGCCATCGAGTATTTCACGAAGTGGGTTGAAGCTATGCCTTTAGCTTCCTGCACTGGCACACAAGTTTCTAAATTTATTTTTAATCAAATCATTTGTAGGTTTGGAATTCTTGCAAATCTCATCTCTGATAATGGAACTTGTTTCAAAAATAAAGATGTCAAGAAATTATGCCAAAAATATAAGATTCAACATCGCTGGTCCACTCCCTATTATCCTCAGGGTAATGGTCAAGCAAAAGCATCTAACAAAACCTTAATCAAAATTCTCAAAATATTGGTCAATAAATCTGGCCACGACTGGCACATTCAATTATATCCAGCCTTGTGGGCCTACCGAACTAGTGTTCGAACTCCCACTGGAACTTCACCTTTTGTTTTGGTTTATGGTGTTGAAGCCATTTTTCCCTTTGAATTAGAAGTTCCTTCTTTGGCTCTACTACTTCAAGATACCGAAGTAGGAGATGAATATCGAGCTGGCAGACTCAGTCAGCTGGAACTCCTAGATGAAAAGCGCATCAATGCTTTGGAGCATCTCCGTGCCTACCAAAACAAGCTTAAAAGATCATATGCTAAAAAATTTCGTCATCGATCCTTTGAGATCGGCGACCTTGTTTTAAAAGAAAATCAAAAAAATACTAATGCAACTAAAGACCTTAAAGGTAAATTTGAGCCCAACTGGCTTGGACCATACATTATCATTGCTAAATTTGAATCGGGAGCATACAAATTATCTACCTTAGATGGTAAAGAACTTAAAGAACCCATGAACATTTTGCATCTTAAACGTTACTATGCGTAACAAAAATTAATCATTTCATCATTTGTACATATTTTGCATGTTGTTTTATTTTAAAAATATATCAAATTGTTTACACAAAAACAAAAACAAATAAAAATAATAAAAATAAAAACAGCAATACTCTTGACTCTTTCGAAACCAAAACAAAATAAAAAAGAAAGAGAGAGTCAACATTCTCAAACTTCTCAAAAAAGTATTTGTATATATTTCTTCTTACAAATGTTGCAGTTATATATTTCAAATTATTTTGGATAAATTAGCATTTATTTGGAATCTCTCACTTTTGCAAACACAAAAATAAGTATCTTGATTTTATCTGGCATGATTACTAATCTCTCTTATATCAAAGTCCACAAAATTCAATTAAATAAAGTTTGAGCACAGAGAATTGATCTTGTTATTTACTTAAACCAAGCACATCCTTTCACAATAAAATGATTATATTTGTAATGTCCATGCTATGCTACATAGTAGAAGTGGTTTCTTGAGCGAAAAGTTTCCCCTGCTATCCTATCATGCACATGGTCTAGAATCTTTGAGAATTGGCAAAAGGACAAGCTCACCCCTACCCAGAATAAAAATCCCTTGCTCTACAGCTAATCCGAGCAAGTATCCCTAGCATAGAAAAAAAAAGAAGCAAAGTTCAAGAAAAAGAGAAAAAGAAAAAATGTTATTTTATATCATTACAGCAATGTTCCAAGCATTATCAAGCAAAAATACAAAAGAAAAGCAAAAGAAAGCAAAAGCAAAAGCAATAAAATCCCTCTCCCTACCCTTTGAAAAGAAAATAAGGGTTGATGAGCTTGAATCCTTGGAATTCTCAATTATTCAAAAACTGTGAGGTAAGCCCCATAACAGGTGGTTTGTGCCCAACCCGCTTGGCCTTGGGTAACTCCTAGCGTGGCGATATGTCTGTCACATTAGCGACCTTCTTTTGTATAGACCTATGTCTGCTTATGGATTAGCTAGCTCTTGATAATCCGACTTACATAGTAGTCTGGTATGGTTATATGCATCTAAATCATGGTTAATGAACACTTATTTGGTTCATTCAAATCACTTGTATCATAGTATCTTGCTCAAACTGGTAAATGAACAATGCAATTGCACACACATTTGTATTTGAGAGATTTTGTGTATCATTATGATAAATCAAGATTGGAAATGAACTCACATATGCACATGGGATTCCTTATAAATCTAACTTTTGTCTTTAAGATACTTTGAAATATTTCTGCAAACTGTTTGGAATAAATTCATTTTCTTCTTTAAAGTACAATTGTTTAGTATAAAGACAACTACATGCATTATCAAAATTCAAAATTTCTTTCAAACCATACAATAAAAACATATATATATATATTGTCGACTTTCATGATGATGGTATAGTTCCAAAACCAAAATTGGAATTTTATGCCTAGCGCAAGTCCTCATCTTCATATTTTCAAAAATTAAAAATCAACCATGCAATAAAACTATCTATTTTCTTCTTTGATTTTCGCGATGATGGTATAAGTCTATACCTAAATATTCTATGCCTAGCGCAAACCATTGTATCAATTTTTATTCCCCATTTATTTAAAAATCATAAAATCCATATGACTTAAATCATTCTGTTACACAATTATGCTTTAAAAACAAACAAACACCTATCACTATTTCATGTCATTATGTCAATATGCAAATTTGCAACCATGGTATAATTTCTAAGGAATTATTCAACATTTTATCACACTTAGGAATTTATGCCTAGCAAAAGCCATTTTAAAATATTTCATGCATAATATTTTCATGAAAAGTCTGAAAACAAAATCATCATCATCATCATTTGCATCATCACACCAAAGTCTTAAGACAGTCTCTTAAGCACTCTTTTCTTTTTAACAATATTTCTATACTGGGATTAGCTTGACGACCGAGTGAGCGGTGACTCCATGAAATGGTCTATAATAGCGACAATGTCCTTTGAAATTATTGTTAAAAGTCTTTTTATTTTTTATCAAATCACCACATCACAAACAACCAATTTGTTCTATCAGATTATTTCATTTAAATTTTAAAGCATTTATTAAAAACCATACATATTTCCAAACGACATAATTACATGAATCATTAAATCAATCACACCAAAACATTAAAAGCATCATACAAACGCATAAGACAAGTCATATGATCAAAAAAATATATCTCATCTATATATATATCAAATATATGTACATCATCTCAAAAATAGATTGGTATGCCACAATCTACATCTTGGCATACTCAATCCTCTCAAATCATATAATCAGTCTATACAGTGCAGTAGCCTAGCCTCGAGAACCCCTCGAGCTCTCAGCCTCATCTCCTCCCCCACCCTGAGGTGGACGAGGTGGCCCCATCGCAGTATGTGTGGTACTGTGAGTCCTAGTTGTCGATCGAGATGAAGTCCTCGATGACCCAATCCTGATCGGGTCAGCAATGCCGACTGGCAGCTGTACCCTCTGACCCTCTGGCACCATCTGGAAGTAGATACCCTGGTAGAATGTGGTCTGAGCAATCGACCATGCCAGCTCCTGCGTGCTCGCTCCTCCGCCCCATGCTCTAAGGCATGCAATCTCATCTCTGAGCTGTGTAACCTCAGCTCGATGGCGTGTAGCCTCATCCTGCAATGTCTGCACCTATGCCTGGAGATGGACTGTCTCCGCTCGGAGAGTCGTTGTCTCGCTGCTCTCCCCAGTGTCAACACCCTTGCCCTTATCGGGCGATGGTGGCCTCTCTCTCTGTGGAGAAGGGGGTCTCTCCTCCCTCCTCTCCCACTGTCGTGGCCTCTACTGAGCCTGTGGCCTCCTCTGCTCTCTCCCGCCGTGACCCTGTGCTGCCTCAATGGCCGCCTGGCATCGCCTCCCCATCCGATGCACAACTGCATGAATCGGACCCTGAGCCCTCGTCATCCGAGGAGGGTGGATGCCTGTGTACCAGGCATCATAGCCGTCGGCTACCCTAGCGTCATCCCCATCCACTGGCTGAATGGGGGCATCATCTGCATCCTGACTCCAGAATCGCTGCATATCTGGAGCCCCGCTAACTGTAGTGTTATCCCGGATAGTCCGAGAAAACTCGTAGTCTCTCAGAGATGGAATCCCCTACTGTAGACCGAACTGCCTCAAAACTTGGTCATACCGATGGAGCTCCACCTCTCCCCTCTCCATCCTCAGCCAGCAGACTCGCCTGATGCGAGCCAGCTCCTGTCCATCCTCGGCCCACCCTGGATGATCTCTCCAAGGCCTCCAGGTGATCTGGTCGGAGACGAGGTCATCTAGTAGTCTCCGGGACACTGGTAGATCTATCCGCCATTGTGCCCCTCTCCGGAGCCACCAATAGAAAACTCGGGGCCTCTCCCCGTCAATCCCTATCAGTGGAAGCCCTACCGGCCTCTGCACCATGATGTGCTCCCAACACCAAACCTGTAGTAGCGATGTCATAACCAGACATCGGCCGCCCTTGTACATGACCCCATGCAGGATCCTGTACAATCTGTAGAGCACAAAGCTCCCCCAAGCAAATCTATATCCGTGGTCTCTCATGTCGCAGACCACATCTGTCAGTACCCATGGTACCCTGCATCCGCTCTGGTGGCACAGCAAAAGTCCACCTACCACCCCAGCCAAAACCCGTGTGAGTCTAGATGCCCCAGGCATCTGGCGTAGCGACTCGATATTCACTCCGCCCTTCTCCAGGGCGAAGCTCGGATCGCCACACAGTCGCATCATCGCGTGGCCCTGATTGGCCGTGGGAGTGATCAGCCGTCCTTGTATGGGGATCCTCAAAATCCTCCATACATCCTCCAGTGTGGGAGTCATCTCCCCTATCGGTAACCAAAAATAGGAAGAACCCGGATACCACCTCTCTGCTAGGGCTGTCAATAGCCCCATGTCTGTAGAAACTTGTGGCATGTCTGCCACATGCTGCAAGCCGACCTGAGCCAGCTGATCTCGCTCTACTTGAGACAGGGCAGCCAAGTCATCCCTCAACCCGCCGTATTTCCATTCTCTGCTCTTTAGTAATCCTCTCTGCAACATAAACAAAATCAACAATAAAAATCATTAATAAATCATTAATTAAAAATGCAAGTTAAAATAAGTTCAATTTCATAAATGATGATATCGTCCACAATTGGACGATATCGTCCCCAATTTGAGCAAATTCGTCTTCAATTTCGCCAGCCGAAATCGTCCCCTTTTTGACGAAATCGTCCCCCTATCGCTGATTTCGCCCTCAGACGAAATCGACGATATCGAGACGATTTCGATGAAATCGAGACGATTTCGTCTCGACGACGTCGACGGCCCAAAAATGGCCGCGATGCTCAAAAATCAAGCAAATCTAGTCTAAAAAGCATTAAATTCTAAAGTAAAGCATTCTAAACTAAGTTTAGACCCTTACCCGTAGCCCGCGTCGGACCTCTGTCGATCTGTGCGCTGTCTCGACCATTTTTGTCTCCAGAGCTCCAAAAACCAGAAAACTATAAAAATGAACAGTAACAATGAATTAGGGTTTTACCCTATTTTTCTTAATTTTATTCAAAAAACAATTAACAACTTTTTTAAAATTTTGCTTTTTCGCGTTTTTACCTCAAACCTTCGATTTGGGTAAAAACACGGAGGGGGCACCATAGTAAGTTGTCGTACGATTCGACCTAGAATCGTCGCCTAAAAATGGGAATAATTTTTGCTTTCTCGTAGATCGAGAAGAACTCGTCTTTAACGCATTTTCTTCGGAAAATTCGCTAAAGAGGGGGCAAAATGTAGCACCCTAAAATTGGCGCAGTAAAACCTTAATAATTACAATTACTCTAGTAAATATTCAAATTCAAATTTCAACCCCCAAAACCGCTCCCAAACCGCCGTTTAACCCGTTTCCTCCTTTCCCGTGCCATTTTTAGAGTTTGTTTTGACCGTTTGACGATATCGTCGCCGATCAGACGATATCGCCTCAGATCGGACGATTTCGTCTGGACTAGGACGTCCAGACGATCTTGTCCCAAAACTAATTTTTCTCAATTAGCCTCTGTTCCAACGGCGTCTCTAATCCGGGCAGAAGCGTGTCTACGCCGTTAGAGACCCTCCCCGTTGGAGATCTCCCAAATTGGGATGATCTCCAACCTCCTAACCTCCCTCCTAAGCCTATTTAAACTTAGGCCCTCCCCTTAACCTTCCCCTGGCTGAATTTTCCTATAAATCGACCTTCACACGCATTAGAATAATCTGTATTACCATCTACATTTGTTGCATCCAATTTTCTTGCAGGAACCTTGTCATTTTTTAGCCGGAGCAAGCTTACATCGTCGCAGACGATCCTGTTCAGATCGGAGATGATCCTGTCAAATCAGAGATGATTTCGACTGCAATCATCATTGGGGGCAATCAGTGCCCAAAGTTTGCATTTTCCTCTTTTCATCTATTGTTTTATTCTGCAACTAGCTAGTTTATTTATTATTTTTTGCTATTCTGCATCTTGGAGTTCACCCATGTAGTTTAATTGCATAATGAAATCATGATTAATTATTAAAACATTGTAATTTGTTTGCATTCCTATTTAGGATTATCTGTTAACATCTTTATTGTTATTTTACATCTTTATCCTCTATTAGCATTCCTGTATTTTTTGTATTTTGTGTCTATTTCTCTGTTTGTAGGTCTCTGACGAATTCGTCTGATGAATTCATCAGATCTCAGACGATCCTGCAGGTCGGAGATGATCCTGTCAAATTCTAGACGATCCTGTCTGCTTCAAACATCAGAATCTCCATCAGACATCCGGATCAGGTATGGCTCTGTAATTTAGCTTTTCCTCTCTATTTTCTGTTTAAAATCTATTTTTTGTATTTCATTTAGCTTGTATTTTCATAATAGAACAACTTAGATTCATTTGGCCAAACCTAGGACTCGAATGTTTAAAGATAAAACTGAACACATTAAACACATTCCCAACCTAGGCGTGGAAACTGCCATTCAAACGTTTCTTGGTGAACCCACCATCCGTCGAAAAATCACCATAATACACCTCCCCCGAGAGGCGGGACCTTCGCAAGGCCTCTCAGTCCGAGGTACCGCGCCATCCTTTTCCCATCCTCCTTCCGGGCATGGATCCTATAGCCTGAAGGTAAGGATGCAAAAAATTTGGAGCGATATAGATACATCCATTACAACCTTATAGGCTCAAGTGGAATGACTAGAAATTATAGCAAGGAAAACTCAATGGTGGGGATACTAGGAGGAGTAGACATCTTTCCAGGCATAGATTTCCATAGCTAACATAGAGATAGACAAGATCACTAGGTAGCATTATCTTCTCCAATATCAACTAGACTTTAGTACTGCAAAGAAGTAACTACTTATGATAGTGAGGGGATATCCCTTGACTCCTTAGGCTACTCCTATATCTTTAGCTATACTTGGGCCAGTAGGGCTAGACATGGCTATAGAGATTTAGTGATTGTAGGCTATAGTATCCAATGATGTGATATGACATGCTTTCGATGCAATGCACATCACTCTCCTTGAGGGTGAGGTCATACTACGAGGTGGTGTAGTGCCTGATAGATCTACAATGTCTACATCTCAGAGGACCAGGAGGAGTGATATGGGGTAGTCATCAACATGGCCCAATCATAGGATAGGTAGATCAGAGAGGTCCACAGGCACCAGCTCTAGGCAGACTCATAGAGAGGGTGGAGATGGGGGTGGAGGCCAACCAAGGGGTGCAGGCCCTACTTAGTATAGATATTTAGATACATGTACCATTTTTGAGTGTAAGGTCTGAGGACCTACATAGTTGTAGCCTATGGGTATTTTTGATATACCTCTATGTACTTTTTGACACACATATATATATATATATGATATGACTTTTGATGACTCATTATGTGTATTATTTTTGTTGTTTTATGTTTATGAGATGCACATGGATGCAATGTTGATATGATTTGATTACTGCTATATGATGTGATGTATTGATGACATGCACTAGCTAGATGATTTATGTATGCTTAGATACTATGATGTAGATGTGTAGATGGACTACCTATGATGTATGCATATATGGATGCAATGATTTGTGTTAAATGCATGTTTTAATTTTGATTTAATTGTATGCATCTAATTTATGATATGATGAATGCAATGTATGTAATGCATTATTTACATGATGATGATCTAATGTAAATGAACCTGTATGCTTTAATCACTTAAAACATAAGGAATGAATGCAATATGAGTTTAAAAATCTAATGGATGACACCACATAATGTATAAAAATCATGAATGAAAATGTTAAATCTTATCATAAGAATTAATCATTTTAACATCCATATATGAAATGATGAGTTATGAGATGTAGTGGTTTTTATGAGAAAAAATTTTTTTATGAGAATGAGTTGTTGCTATAAGGGATTTTTGAGGTTTTCCATGAGACTCAAACACCCTAGTTGATTTATCAAAAGTTGTATAATGACTATACTAGACTCTTGAAAGACCAAGATTTTGTTATGAAAGACCAAGATATTCATTATCCCTATGTGTGCAAATGAATATATTAGATGAGACATAAGACTACCTCATTGCCAGGTGGGATTCATTCAGCCCATTGTTGTAATGAGGATCACCAAATGTTCACCTTGATCCTAAGTTTGGATGCAGTTAGACTAGACCACTAGGTAATACAGGCCACCTAAAGCTAGCTCATTTGTAAATTGCTTAGAACTACCCCAATGCCAGGAGGGATTCATTCAACCCATTGTTGTATTGGGGATCACTCTATGGTTTCAAGTAGTGACCATTCCAGGGATTCAAGCTCTTCACCCCCTTATTTTCTTTTGATTTATTGGGATACTTGCTCATATATAGTGATAAAAATCACTATTTATTTTGCATTTTTGTTTTTCTTTTGTTTTGAGCAAGGGATTTGATTTGATTTTGGGATTTTGCTCATTTTTTTAAGCAAGGGATTTCTTGGGTAGGGGGGAGCTTGTCCTTTTTCCAATGATCAACACTCTAGACCATGCACATCACAAGATGAGCAAGTAAAAACCTTTCACTTAAGGTGACTAGGACCACTTTGTAGTGTTCATATTTCCTTGTCCTAATTAGGATTTTTAATGTGTTTGATTAGTGATGGGATTTTGACATATGCTAGGTGCTATCAAAACTAGACCTCATCTCCAAAAGCAAAGATAGATTTCTACAAAATCTGAGAAGATCACTAGGTATGGTTGAATGACCAGAAAACCCTAGTATATTCCTTATAGCAATAGGAGGGGTTGTGTTGAGAAACACAATTACTCACAAGGGTGATGGATGATGATGATGAATAGATGCATGATTGAAATACAAATATGGTGTCATTTGTAAGATTGTAAACACAACCTATTCTAATGCAAGTGCAATGGATGGACATGCCTAATGCAATGCAATTAAATGAATGCATGTGCAAAATGAAATGCATAATGCAAATGTTTTTGTATTTTTGATGTTTTGCAATATTTTTGGATTTTATTGCTTTTTGATTTTTATGGATTTTGATGTTTTCCATGTTTTTTATGTTTTTGAATTTTTGAATTTATGTGTGGAATGCCTTAATATGAAGGATATTGAGAGGTTCAGGCTCTTCAACACCTTCAAGTGATGTTAGGCGATATGTTCTAGGTCCTATCTTCTCTGAGATGATATATGGACCTAACCAGTTGGCCATAAATTTATCTCGTAAGTGCGATGGTAGGTTTGAGTTCTGTTGGTTTTATTTCAGTACAAGATCCCCAACTTTAAAGTCTCTCATATGGACTTTATTGTTATAAGCTCATTTTAGGTATTCTTGATAAACTCGGAGATGCTCAAGGGCATTCACGCGATGTTCATCAAGAAGCGTCAGTTGGTCGAGGTGAGCTTGTCGTGTAGTGTCATCATCGATGAACTCTTTCAATGTGACACGTAGGGTTGGAATTTCCAACTCTAAGGGCATAATGGCCTCAATGCCATATACTAGAGAAAATGGGGTTGCCCTAGTGGGCATCTGTATACTAGTCCTGTAAGCCCATAATGCAAGGGGTAGTTGGATATGCCAATATTTATGGTTCTCTTGAATAATATTTTTCAAGATAGCTACCACTATCTTGTTTGAAGCTTCAGCTTGCCCATTTGCTTGTGGATAGTATGGAGTCACAAAATTGTGTTGTATATTATACTTGGACATCAAAGCCCTCATAGTTTTATTTTTGAATGATGTTCCATTATCCGATATGATCTTGGATGGTATCCCAAAATGACTTATGATATTGTGGAGTATGAACTCCACAATACGTGCTCCTATTATCATTGTTAAAGGGATTGCTTCCACCCATTTTTTAAAGTACTCAATAGCCATTATAATGAATGTATGTCATCCCGATGATGGGGGAGAGATCTTGCCAATTAGATCTAGACCCCACTGAGCAAATGGCCAAGCCACTTGAATGGGTTGTAAGGCCTATGATGGCAAGTGCATAATATTAGCATGATGCTAACATTTAATGCATTTCTTGACATATGATGTAATCCTTCTCCATAGTGGGCCAATAATAACCCATTCGAAGGATGCACTTGATGATGGCCATGCCACTAAAATGACCACCACATGTACCATCATGAGCTTGTGAGATTGCCCAAGCTGATTCTTGGGGCTCAAGACAATGAAGGAGAACTCCATCATAGCTTCGATGGTACAAGATGTCTCCTAACAAGACATACTTTGTCACTTTCTATTTGAATGTGCATTTCATGGCATGCAATAATCCCTATGGGATTAAACCAAGCTTAAGGAAGTCATGCAATTGTGACATCCAATATTGATAAGCTACAACCTCGATTGACAAGATGACTTGTTCCCTTTGTGATTCGATATGCATGAATGCATATTGGGACACAACCTTGTGGTGAATGGTGGTGCCATTCCCCATAGGACCTTACGAGATCAAAGACCCCCAGGGTGCCTTCTTAAGAAAGTCTCTAGCTTTATAGAACCACTCATGGTTTGGTTCTATATGAATCATGTTGATTGATTCTTTATTGTCAAAAGCCTCATGCTGCATCATAGATTATGAAAGCATCTTCACATGAATGGTAGTGAAATCGGTAGATAGATTCTGAGGGATCAAGGATCCCAAAGATGCCATAGTGTCTACGAATTTTTTTGATGTACGAGGGATTGCCTCGATGTCATACCACTCTAGCTAGGCTAGATAAGTGTCAACAAGATCCTTATAAGCTTTTAGGATAGGACACCTACATTGAAATAGTCCCTTCACTTGGTTAACAATGAGAAGGGAGTCACCAAAGATGTTTAATATTTTAATCTTCATGGTGATTGTTATTTGGAGACCCAAGATTAGGGCCTCATATTCAGAGTTATTATTGGTACAAGGAAAGTCTAGTTTAAATGACAAGGGCATTGGAGCACCTTGTGGCATGAAAAAGATAATTCCTGCACCACCCCCTTGCTCACACTTCGAACCATCGAAGAACAAAGTCATATCAGCTTTGTTATCTGGTTCTTCAGGTTTGGGTGACTCTGATAATGCAAATATTGCATCATCAAGAAGCTCTATGATGAGAGGCTTACTATCTTCAAGAGGTGCCTCTACCAATTGATCAGCTATGACCTATCCCTTGATGGAATTTTGGTTGATGAATTCCAAGTCAAATTCTATCAGTAGCATGATCCACTTTGTAGTACATGTATTATGATATGTCTTGCTCATCATATACTACAAAGGATTTTGTTTTGATATCACATACGTCGTATGACTTAGCATGTAGTGGTGCAACTTCTTAGTCACAAAAACCACTTCTAAGCATAACTTTTCTATGTATGCATACCCTAGCTCATAACTCACCAAGGTGCGACTGATATAATATATCACTTGCTCTTTGTCTTGCACATTCTTTTGGGCTAACATGGTTCCCAATGCAAAGTTAGTAGCCGATATATAAAGTAGGAATGGCACATCTGGCCTTGGTGGAGCTAGTACTGGTGGCATTGCTAGGTATTGCTTAATTTCAGCAAAGGCCTCTTGATAGTCCTTATCCCAATTGAATGGGACCCCCTTGTGTAGCAGCCAATTCATGGGTCAACATTTATTCGATAATTATATGATGAATCACTTTATGGATGCTACTTTGCCTTGTAGGCTTCTTAGCTCTTTGATATTGGTGGGAGGATGCATTTCTAGTATGGCCTTGACCTTTTCTGGGTCGACTTCGATCCCTCATTTAGAAATGATGAATCCCAAGAGTTTTCTTGAAGTTACACCAAATACACACTTCTTGGGATTCAACCTGACATTATGCTCTATCAGGTGATCGAAGACCTTTCTGAGAACCTCAACATGCTCTTAACGTAGCAATGACTTTGCCAATAAGTCATCGATATAATCCTCTAGGATCTTGTGCATGTAGTCATGAAAGATGTATGTCATGGCCCATTGATATGTGGCACTAGCATTTTTAAGACTAAATGGCATAACCTTATAACAAAATGTTCCCCATGGCATTGTGAACATGGTTTTGTGCTGGTCTTCAGCTTTAATCCAAATTTGATTGTAACCAGAAAAACCATCCATAAGGGAAAGCATCTCATGACCTACAGTTGCATCTACGAGAGCATCTATGTTGGGCAATGGGAATGAATCCTTTGGTGTTGCCTTGTTGAGGTCTCTAAAATCCATACAGATATGGATCCTTCCATCAGGTTTTCCTATAGGTACCATGTTTGATACCCATTTTGGATAGTCGATGGAGATAATAAACTCTACATCCAACAGTTTTTGCAACTCATATTTAACCATTAAAGTGATGGTTGGATGCATTTTCTTGAGCTTCTTCTTGATTGGATTTTTAGAGGGATCTAGTGAAAGGTTATGGGTAACCAATTTTGGATCTAGTCCCGACATATCCTTGTATGTCCAAGCAAAGAGATCAGGTCTCTCTTTTAGTAGAGGGATGAGGTTGGCATGCTCATCAGGAGATAGACTCTCTCTAAATTTAACCTTCTTAGGATTAGTGGGATCATCACTGATATCCACATCAAAGTTTTCCTCTACTGACATGTGTGATCCCTCCTCAAGTTGGTGAGGTGTAGGGATCATGTGGATGTCATCCATTGGGTTTAAAGGTTCCACATCAGAATTACCCTCAATGTGATAAACATCATGTGCACAGCCTAGTGCAAAGTGAAATGGTTGTAACATTTCTTCATTGGGGAAGAAATATTTAGGCTCTAGAGGTGAATCAGTGTGATCCCAATCAATAGCATCTAGATTAAGACATAATGGTTTGGAAGGATCTATTGGGTTGTGGAGTGGAGTGGTCAAATCAATGGAGATCATGTTGATGGAATGAATTAGATCTCTAGGACCATGTGTGTGCACCTCTACATTATTGATGTACCTCTCATACCCAAGATGTGGCTCTAGGGGTATGGGGATCTCAGGATCCGGTCTATGAATAGACTAGAAAATGGGATCATTTGGCTCTAGGAGCTGCCTATATGTAGGAGGATCGAGGAAGACTATATGATAAATTTCATCTACATTGGGTGGTCTTCCCCTGAGGTGAGGGCTAGGATAAAATCTTTGATACATCTCATCCATGTCGAATGGTTCATTATGATGATGTAAGTGTCATGGCCCAAGGTAGGCCATTTTGGTCTCATATTCGTAATCACTATCATCTATGAAGTATCGATTATCCATAACCACTATCTCATTGAGATGATGTAAATGTCTAGGCCCAAGGTAGGCCATCTCTATCTCATCCTCATATTCTTCATTGTTTGAGGACTCTTTGTCATCATCATTTTTAGAATCACATTCTGGTCCATCTCTTTCGAAAATGGATTCTACTCTAACTTCCTCAGAAGCAACTTCTGATTCAGTATCTACTGTTAAGCCTAGATTCTAAATTTGGATGCTAGTGTCATCGATATCTTCATGATTTTTGATTATCAAGTTGGTTCTCAGAATATCCTCTGGATTGACCTCCACCACAATGTTGTCATGATAGATTTTAGGTGGCTCGATAGCAACCATGGTCACTGGCCAGTTGCCCCTTCACAAATAGGAAGGGTTAGGATGGTAGGGGTTCCAATCCATGTCATCCCCTAAGCTGAGATTCAGGTGATCAAGCGATGTGAGAAGTTCATCCTGACCTCTAATATTATAGCCTAACCCAAATCGATCAGTCGGCAACTGATACTATGGTTCATAGGGAGTTCATCATCCTTGCTCGAATAAATTGAGACCGTAACCATGCCAATGGTAACATTCAAAATATCATAAGGTGAACTCTGGGTTAGATAGATAATGAACGTTCACTATGAATGGTTCATCATCATCTTCATCCATAGGTGTATGATCCGCAAGTTGATCAAGGCCTCCATAGATGAAGTTGGTTTGGTTGGGTGGCACCCCTAGTGGTACCACCATCCCTACAGGAAATCATGGGCTTGAGGTCTACCCATATCTTGTGCAGTTTTGATAAAAGGTGTGAACGTCACATTCTACACTATGTATTCCACTAACCCGAGATTAACCAAGTGAATGGTCACCTACGGTGCAGATGACCCAGCTGAAGAAATAGGTGAAGCAGGCTATTGTACCTCCTCAACTTCATTCTGTGCATCTCCCTCATCCATGGGATTAGAGACTTTAGTAGTGGCTACTTTAGGATTTTCTTTTGACTCTTTCTCACCCATTACTACCTTGAGCTTCTGGTCATTTCTAAGCATCATCGATGTTGTAGGCTTTGTTGAAGTAGCTATTGTATGCGTAGATGGTCATGGTGCTGATGTTGAAGGTCCAACACACACTTCCTTTGATTTACCTTCTAGATGTTTAATAGGTGATGTTGGTCTTATATCTAGATGTGTTGAAGGGAGTATGAAATATCTAGGTAAATCTACTTGATTCACATATTTGAATGGCTCCTCATCGGAAGGAACCACGTGCACTTGACCCTCATGTATGTACTTGATACATTGATGTAGTATTGAGGGTACACATCACATCTCTCTTATCCAAGGTCTGCCTAAGAGGATGTTATACTACATCACACCTTCTAACATGTGACACATCACCGAGATGGTCTTCAATCCTACCTGAATAGGTAGGACTATAGTGTCGACTATTGAGCACAATGCATCATTAAATGCTCGTAGTGTGAAGGTCGATGGCACGATATGCAATTTTGGCAATTTCAAATATGCTAAGGCCTTTGTTGTAATAATATTGATCGAAGACCCTATGTCGATCAATACCCACTTGAAAGGTGTGTGGTTGACACACACAATTATATGAAGTGGTGGGTCCACTGTAATAGTAGAGACCATTTTAATTTTATGATCATAAAACTGAATCACGGGCTCTTGGCACTATTGCACATGTCCCACAAAATTTGTAAAGGCTTTCGGGTCTTGGGACTGAACCTCTATGGACCTTAAAATATCCATTAGCATCTCCTTGTGCTTAGGAGACTATTGTATTATTTCATAAATAGATAGCTTTGTTGAGGTTATCTGTAGGCTTTGGATAAGCCTATTTCTTATGGTCACCATCGGTCTAGTTGGTGGGCTTGGAAGATTGTTCTGTGCTGGCCTTTGTGGGGGCACAACTTGAATCCTGACTGGAGTAGGAGGAGGACCTAGCTGATCATACCTCCTATTCTTGGTGATAACATTCACCATACCGATGAAGCCCTGTGTAGGCGGATCAATCCACACTTGATTCACTTGGCCGACATTGTTCCTTGGAGGCTCATGGTTGGGCAAGGGATTTTTGAATATCCCCATGTTTTGATTGTCTAGAGCTTGAGGGTTGTCAATGATCAGCTCATTCTTGTCAATCATGTTCTGGACCACATGTTTAAAACTATGACATCCTTCAATGTCATGCCCTTTCTACCTATGGTAAGAATAATATTGATCCTCTCTGAATCCTCTCGATCTCGGTTGGTTTGGATTGAGTAATTTAATATCGGGTAAGGTGATGGCCTTAGCCTCACACAATTGATGAAAAATTGATGCCATCATCTTTGACAATGGCGTAAACTAGCGAGGAGGGTATTGTTCCTTATTTTTACCCTATTTCTTATTATTGTATTGATTGTACTACGTAGGGGGAGGTTGAGCCTGATAATTCTATTGTTGTTGGCCCTTGTCCCCTTTCTGGAGATTCAACACTACTTGATTCATGTGGGCCAGCTTGGCTTGGTGATTTTGATTTTTAGTGTTCTTATTGTTCCAATCCTTTTTGTTCTAGAGTTTCAAGTTACCCTCCTATAACTTGATATCCTCAATAACCTTGGCTTGCGCCAAGGCCTCCTCAAATGTCTGATATTGTTGCAATTGCAACAATAGCGAGATGTGTTTTGCACAACTCTTAGTGAACATCCAAGTCAGTTCCATTGTTGGAATGGAAAATGGTAGCTTAGCCATTAACTTTCTCCATCTCTTTCCATAGTCCATGATTGGCTCATCATCGTATTGCATTAAAGCGGCCAAATCAGACAAATTTATTTTCTTCTTGATGTCGAAGGAGAAGCATTCAAGAAAAGCATTAGCCAATTGTTCGAAGTTGGTTATGTTGTGCCTTTTTAACTGGTTGAACCATTCTAGGGTAGGGCCTAAAAGGGTCATGATGAAGGTCCTCAATAACAAAGCATCATCACTTTGTATTTGAAAGCACATGTTCATAAAACATGTGACATGCTCTTGGGCATCTTCATCTCCTTGAAATTTATCTAGCTTTGGCATCTCGAAGTGATCGGGATACACTGGAGTAGGCACTAAGGGGCATAGAGGTGCATTGTGTATTCTATTCAAGGTAGGCTTTTGATAAGTCATACCTTGTTTTTCAATGGCTCTTACCTTTTCTACCAAGGCCTTGTAGGCCTACGAAGATAGAATCTCCTCTTCCTTGAGAGGTCTCTAAGGAGATTTTGGAGGTAGATTCTTCTTTGATCAAGGTGGAGGACTAGGCTCATCCTCCACGTCCACTAAGGAGATCTCAGGATATTCCTATTCTTGGTCATCTCCTTCTGCTTCCTCGTACTGAGTACACCCATGGTGTTCGAGTGCTTGGCACTGTAACATGTTTTGGGTCGTATAATGAGTATGATTTCTAGTATGCTTAGGGCACAATTTAGGCTATGAAGCAACTCATCTATGATGGTGCTCCCTGTATTCACTTTGAGGAGGTAAATTGGTGTGAGCCAATCTATCTTCTCTCTCTGCATACTCCTTTTGGTCAAGGATGCATTGCTCATGCATGCGTTGCTCATATAGATGTTGCCTTAACAACCTCTATCATTGAGTATCCTCATTTTTGAGGTGCTCATGCTCTATATGCACATATTCCAATTGATCTTGGAAGATACATTACCTTTGCTCTAAAACTAGTTTTTGTGATCGATCTATAAGATCGGTAGTATGTGGTCTCTAGTGGTTTAGCTTAGTTTGGGAGCTTTGTTGGTGTGAGCCCCAATAGACTTATCTACAATACTCTTGCCTCTATCTATGTAGATGGCATTCATGTTTTGTAGTAGTCTATTATTTGTGCCTCCTTGTATGGATGGGGCACGCATGCTTTGGGAGCACTTTGAGCACTCTCCTAGCTCAATGATTTGTCTATGTGTGCTCATGTTACGTGAAATTGTAGAGCGAGAATGAGTAGTTGAGGCTTTATACCCTAGTTGGCCTAGGACTTGATCTAGTCCATCTAGCTATCTAGTTCTCCATGGTTTATTTGGGGGTGTACCATTAGCTCCCAATGTGGCCAAATCTATAGTGAACTTTCTAGGTCCACTAGGGTTTGGCATCTTCATGGGTCTATGCTCTAATGCAGCCCTTTCTTCCTACCCTTGATTGGGTAGATTTTCTTGTTGTCTATCCTGGGATGGTGGGGGCCTTGAGCCACCCTTAGATCTATCCCTCGAGGAGTGTGCATTACCTCCTCTAACTAGGGTATTCTAAATAGAATCCCCATGCATTGAATTGTCCCCTCTAATACTCATCGAACATCATTTAGGAGGATCCTATGGTTGAGAGTTCAATGCATTGTTTTGTGTGTTTTCTGGAGCTTCGGCTTCCACCTCGGTTATGCATCGATGTTGGCCTCTCCATGTATTAACCATAATGTTAATTATCTCCTATGTAGATTTTAGAGAAAACAAAGCAAACAAGGGTGATTATCTCTTTTAAAGTTTCTTTGTGATCCCTAAACTATTTCAGTGTGTTTTAGGTGTGTTGTATCATAAACTAACTCTCATCATGTTTTCAGATTTGTTGATGATATACTTGTTTAGTTTAATGGATTTCACCTGTATGCTCATAGCTCGACAACCGATAATGAAAGTCATGGTCACGTAAACCCACCAAAGTGTGGAGATGAAGCCCACACTTGGTCAGGGAGCATAGGTCCTATCGATCCTCACCCAACACATCGTGCATAGTGATACACCCCTCTGAAGAGGAATGCATGCTATTTTGCATGGATAGGATGGTTCTTGGAGTCGGTATTGGCCAATAGAATGGGTTCATGGGATTTGAGCCAATGGATGGATATGATGCCCACCATCATTGAACTCTATTAGTGGTTGGGTATGAATTCCAACTCACTAACATTTAAATGTTATGTGGTGTGTGAGGGTTCATTTTAACTTTGTATAAAAGGAAAAATGCATCAAAGAGCACCCATGATTTTTCCTATATGCCTAGGAAATTTATGTTTGAATTTAGAAATATGCAAAACTAAATGCTATTTTCCAAATTAAAGAATGTAAAATTACATGAGAGATTGGCCTTTAGATAGGCCCCAAGCAAGCAAACCCTAACATAAATATTTAATGCTAGCTGTTATTCTGTACCATAGCTAATAGATAACTAAATCTTAGTTATGGGTGACAACCACAACTAATAGTGCTAGCTGTTGTTGTCAGCCACAACTAATAGTAGATAAGGCAATTTTCATTATTTTTCCCTCTAAATTTGGCTAGATGATCTAATTAGCCTATTGATAGGAAAAACATAGAGACATGGAAATCATAGAGAAGGGAAAATTACCTAGAATCCCTCATCTGATGAAGAGACAGGTTGCTTACTATCTGTTTCTCTATTTTCTACTAGTCATGGCTATCAAGCATGGTTGAGATGCTAGCCATAGGTGTTAAACATGGCTAACACTATGCATCATAGCTATCAAGCATGGCTAAGACCTACAACACAAAAACATAGAAATATTAGTAACTAATAATGCATTTTGTGGGTTTCCATCATGATCACCATCTGTACGATCCTAGAAAGTATGCACCTAAGCTATTGCATCATTAATACCAAATATTAAAGCAATAAAGCATGTATAACAATGAATTAACAAGAATGTGAAGGTTTATTTTATTAAATCATTGTAAATCTCGGTTACAAGTAGGTCCCTCTTAGGGATACCAAAATCTTGATACAATGAATACAAATTTGAAGCCCCTAAATGGGGATGGTGCAATCCATAGGCTTTCTAGATTCGACATGAACTGCTCAAGGCTTATGGATGCCTTCTTCTCACTTGCTTGGAGGAATTTGATGCAAATAATGCTTGAAGATATTAAGAACCTATGATCTGCATTCAAGAAACAACATAGCACTATTAGAAGCATATGAGGCCTCTCATGATGAGGCTCTTGTTGAAGATTTGCAAAGAATATGATAAATATGCAAAGAAAGCATAAATACTTATAAAGATAATCACAAAATCTCTAAATTATGATAAAGCATGCTAGGAAAATAGTAAATCTAGCTAATCTGATGTATAATTTGCAATTAAAACAAGAAATAGATCTAATCTAAGAAGATAAGTGCAAATTAGCAAATATGATGAAATAAGAGCAAAGCTACCTCTAATTTCTGCAATTAACCATACAAATGCATAAATGAAGGTTAATCTAAGGTAGATCTACCTAATTGCATACTTGAAATGAAATTCCTATGGCTAAAATGAAGGAAATTGAGTGTCAAACCCTAGCCATGGGTTTCAAATGCAGCTAGCTCTATTAGCCATGGTTGACAACCATGGTTGAGGTGAAAGTCCTCTTTCTCTTGCAACCAGGGCTTGAATCTCCAAATTCCTTCGAGGAATTGATGATCAAGGGTCACCTCTTTGTTCTAGAATAGGTTGGTGGTGAAGTTCACTCAAATTTGCAATGGAAGTGGTTCAATTGGTAAAGCTTGATCTCCTCAAGCTCTTAGGATCTCCATTGCTTCAAATGCAGTCATGATTCTCCAAATGGATAGCATGTAGACACTCCTCAAGGGTTGTATGTGGCTCTCCAATTTGGTAGGGCTTCACTGCATTCACTTGAAAACTCTTCTAGAATTTCTCCCCAATTTGGAGGGGGTCTTATAGCACTCTCAATTCCTCATCCTAGCTTCCTTGAGAAGCCAAGATCAAGAACTGGGAGGTTGGAGCAGTTGGGAGGAAGAATCCAGAAGCTTCCTCACTTGAAACCATCCAAAATCCATTGCCATGGCCATTGTAACTAATTTTGGCTTGGCTTAGGAGTCCATGATAGTTGTAGAGCTAGTCATGGCTCTTAAGCATAGCTAGAATCCTAGCCATGGGTGTCAGCCATGGTTGAGACCTTAGCTATGGATGCCATCCATGGCTAAGACTGAGTAGGCCAAATATGCCTAAATTGAGTGGTTAGAACCATTTCTTTGCCTTGGAAAGGTCCAAGATCATTCATATGGTCTGCAAGGATGCCCATATGAGTAGTCCCCTAAACATGAGTAGTATCCTCTTTAATTCACATTGCATTGTATGCCTTCTTGCATTGGTTCTTATTCTTCTTCTTTATTGGAGTTAGTACTTTCATAGGTGGATGTGCTATCACCTGATTCTTGCAATGATATTTTCTCTTTGCTTTTGTTCTTCTCATCATTCTTTGTGTCCTCTATAGGAATTTTTTTGAACATACACTTAGAGCATCATGATAATATTTTGAATTAGTAGAACTTGAAGTACTAAGACTACATGAGGATTGAAATATATTTGCTAATGATGATTCATCCATTTATGTTTTCAGCTTAAGTAATTCTATCAATCCCTTATGTTCTACATTTTCATCCTTATAGCATTTGAATGTAAGTAGTGCCATGTATAGTATGCTTCCATATTCTAAAGGAATTTGAATGTCATTCTTTCCATTGTCAATTGCTTCAGTGAGTTTAGCATGTAGATAGAGCTCCATCATTTCAAACCTATCTAAAGCTTCATTTTGTATCCTTTTCTAAGTAGGATATAAGTTTCTTTCAGATTTTATAAGTGAATTCTTGATTTCATTTTTTATGACACTTGCTCTTTCTTTTCTAATAGTGTTGTTCATGTCATTATTTGTTGTATTACTTGAGGTGGACATCTTTATAGCTTCTTGGAATGGAGTATAAAGTGCTTTGATAGAGCTTATATCAAATTTTCTTAAGTGGTCTACCTTATAACTCCCTAGTTATGAGCTTGATTTGATGAAATATTTTAGAGCTTAGGTTTTGTAGGCTTCCTTATATCTCCCTAGTTTAAGAGATGTGAAATAGTAGAATCCCTGTAGATTTTGTAGAAACCTTATGATTCCTAAATGGATTAAGCACTTGATATTTTTTGTTGAGTGTTATTATTATCAGGTTTTGTAGAATGCCTTATGACTCCCTAGTGCTTTTGGATATGCTATAGTGCTTTTTTTGGAATAGTAGTTCAATTTTGAGTTGATTTTGTAATGTTTTGTAAGTAGAAAAAATCAACTTCTATTACACCTTATTACTCCTATTGAACATAAGCACTTTCTAATTTGATGAGGTTCTATTCGTTGGATTTCTTTTGTCCCTTTAATATGATTTGAGACAAGTATGCCAATTTATTTTCAACTCTTGATTTTATTTAATAGACCTCCTTTATAGATTTTGATATCTAGTATTTAATGTTTCTAAATTCCAATTACCTACTTTGATATAGTATTCCTTATAACTCCCTAATATGGAATATTAGAAAACAATATAATATTTGCTATAATATGAATTTTAATTTCCAAGTTGAAATTCATATTTCTCCTACTTTATTATTTGCAAATATAAATATTTTTGGAATATGCTTGCTTAATATATTACTAATTCTAAGTGAATGAATTGCAATAGTAAATATAATGTGCCCTTATAACTCCAATATATCCTTAGTCTATAGAAAACAATAAATAGTATATAATTTACCTTTGTATTCTTTTGCCTTGACACTTTGAGGTGGTAGATTTGAATCCTTTCAAATGGTATTCAATGCCATTTTTGACTGATGCTAAAATCCCCCTTATGTAATGCTTCCTTTATCCATAACTAGCACTAGTATTCGTTAATGAATGCTTGGTCTAATATTTTATGAATTGAAAATTGGTATGGCAATTTTATGATGTATTCCTTCCATGATTTAGATTTTGAATTATTGTTTGAATGAGGTGATTTCTATGTTGATCTTATGATATCTTCTTTAATGTTGGCATTCTCCTCTAAATAGCACACAGGATTGAATTAGCCTTATTCCTCTAAATATGCTTCACACCATTCAATGATGGTATTCTATTTGCCCTTCGATGCTGCTCCTTCTTCAATATGTATGTCTTAAATACAATTTCTTCCTTTTTAGACAAGTGTCACTTAAGCATTACTTTGTAGGTATTGATATTACAATGTTTGCAATGATGATTTTAGTGGTAACCTCCCAAAGAATTGTAACTCCTCCTGGGTGAGTGCTAGAATATTTATGAGTATTGAATTCTTAGAGTTCTTATGATAAGTGGTACTCATGGATTATACATGTAAGCCTTTCTTATAACACTTAAATGATGGGCATTGATACTCTATATTTACCTATATCTTTGAAATGTGTGTTAGCTTGCTATGTTTCTTGAAATGCAATAAATCCATCTTCTCAAGTTCACACATTGTCTTGATGAGGATAATGAATGGCACTAGTTGTATTGCTTCTTGGTTCTATGGTGCTCTCAATGGTGGTACTATGGTAGCCTCTTGTGCTCTTCAATGGTGGTTGTTCTCTCCAAGTAAAATCCTTGGATATAGCATTTATCCCTTTGTATCTCTATGCTTATAATGTGTTGTTTGTATGTATTTTATAATAGCTTATTACTAGCATTTTTTCTTGGATTTTATAGCACCTCTTTTATGTAGATGATATCCCTATGTATTCTACCATTTTATTTATGTAGACTCATATGGTAATGAATTATTGATAGCTCTAATGTTACAGGTGATACGCTCACTTCTAGGGTTGGATTGAATGTGGAGAAATTGTGTTTTTAAACACCTTGATTCTTAGACATGTGAGCTCTTTATTTGTGCCTTCCTTTTGCTTGAGCTCTACCCTTCAACCTACAAAATATGACATCTGTGTTGCTTCCTATAAATGTGATAACTTTTGTCCTTTCAAAGGAACAAAAGAGGTGCTTTGTAATAGTTATATTTGCACCAATACAAAGGGACCTTTTGTGAAATCCTTCTTACCTTTTTTAATATACTTTCTTGGATTTTTTTAATGATAGTTAATCCAAGCTAATGAGATATTATTTTTGAAGTAAGGATTTTTGTACTTTGTACTTAAATAAAATCCTTATATTCTCCTTGAATATTGAGACTCGTCAAGTCTCGATTTGAGGCTTCCTTAAAGGATATTAATGGTGGCTTTCTTTGGACATGCAGTGCTATAGATTCTTGTGCTAGTTTTGTGCCTTTAGTAACACAAACTAATTTCTTGATAGTAACTATTTAAAGATCAACTTTATTCTAAATATGGTGCTTAATGTAATTTTATAATGAACCCTAATTTAATTTCAACTGATTGCACCCTAGTTGCTTACCTTTAATGGATTCTATAGTAGATGTAGATCTTGGTGTTTTGTTTCACCAAGTTTTTGCCTTGTAGTGGATGAATTTGTAGCTTATTTTTGGTTATCTAGAATAGCTTCCTACTTCACCAAACTAAGGTCTTGAAATTTTTGTCTTGAGCCTTAGGTTTGGTGGCTTGATCCTTCTAGTGATCTTCTACCTTATGCTATAGATTCAAAGAACTCCTTTCTCTAGACTTTTGCCTTATTTGTATGATAGGTAATCTATAAATCTCATAGATTTGGTAGGCTTATTCTATATGAATCTTTATTTAACCTTCTTGTTAAATTCAAACAGGATATTCTTATTATCAATATTATGAATATCTTGAGGTCTTCATTGAATTCTTCTTCTAGATTTGGTACTCCTTACCATATTCTTCTTCTTTTATTTGGTACTCCTTGCCAAATTATTCTTCTCTTAGGCTTATTGTCAGATGGTGATAATTATCCCAAGTCCTTCACTATCAAGATCTTCTCCTTGGTAGTGGATTTATCCAATGAGTTCTCCTAGGAACTCTTTTAATGATGCTTCTATGATCTCTGTAGTAAGGCTATCTAAGCCTTCTTCTTTTTTTTCTTGAGACCTCTTCAAGGTTTTCTATCTAGAAGCTTATTTGGTCTTCTAATTGAGACCTTTTATTCGACCTTCTACTTTTGGAAGTGGTAGTGATGATATATTCTTCTCAAATCTCTGATTCTACTAATTCTAGATTATGGAATAGGAATTTGTTGGTCCTTTATATTTCTTCTGTAAATTGTAGGCTTTGATGTAGATCACCAATCTCCTATTTCTTGGACTCTTATTTGTATTATTCTTCTGAATCAGGAACTTTATCTTCTAAATCAAGAGTTTTATCTTCTAGAATTTTCTTCAAAAACTCTTATTTTTAATTTTCTTCATAAACTCTTCTTTGGAATTTTCTTTAGAATTAGGAATTTAATATTCAAAATCAGGAATTATTTTTTTGAATGTTTCTTCAAAAACTCTTCTTTGGAGTTTTCTTCTAATTTATAAATTTATCTTTTGATTCAAGAATTATTTTTAGAAAATTTTTCATAATTAAGGCTTCTATGGCCTTTTCTGGATCAAGGCTTCTTTGGCCTTTCCTTCTTCAAGGATTATCTGGACTATTCTTCTTCTAGGCTTCTCTAGCCTATTCTTCTTCTGCACTTTGTAGGTATTGATCTTATATGGAGATAACCAATCTCCTATCTCCTCCTTGACTCATCTTCTAGAGTCTCTTCTTCCTTGAGTTTTCTATAAGGCTACTATGGCCTTTTCTTCACTTTTGCACTTCATATGATTGCAGCTCTTGTAATGGGAAATTTTAATTAGGTCTTTGAAATATTTATTCTTCTCCTTGTTGCTGTAGGTGTTGGAATAATTTTGAGAATATATTATTCCCAACTCTATTGTAGGAAGCTTCTAAACCTTTTCCTGAATCTTCTTTTTCATATAAGTTTTTAGAAAATGGAATGGAATAACTTCTAAATTTGGAGATAATAATATTCACTAGTTGATTTTTCAAACTAGTGGTATAAATATTGAATCCTAGTCTTCACGTGCTTTTTTGCAACTTTATAGAAAGACTCTAGCCAAATGTAATCTCAGAATTTTTGTAACTAAGATTTTATTTTAGTCCTCACTTGTGATTCTCTCCCTATTCCTATTGACCTACTAGACTATTATGGATGTATGCCCTCCTATTCCTATCTCGATTAATCATGGATATAATACCACTATTAGCTTTTGAGGATATATGCACTAGGAGAGATCTAACACAAGTCATGATAAGAAAGAAAGTGATTCTACAATATGACTAAAATATACTATAAATATAAATTGGTAAGAATACAATGCAATATGGATGATATGGTCACTTCATTAATATAAGCTAAAGAACTACATTGTGCTCCATCTAGGAGCTCTACCAAAATCTACTCTCTATTATGATGCTCTTGATATCTATATGCTATGTCTTATGATATATCACTATGAGGCACTTTATATAGGAAAATAGATTCCTTAGCCAACACTCTACCTAGTTATACAAGTGGATACCTTGCACATTACAACATGCACATTGACACTTGTGCATTTATTACATTGCTTATAGTAAGTAGCTAACTTCCCCCTAAAGTAATCTCTACTCTAACTATGTACCATAGGTGATACATTTACATGACCCAAATAATGTAATATATTCTAACACAATGTGACCTCTCCTTGTGTCTCTATCTTCAATATTCAACCATCAATCTTTCAAAACTTGGAAATTCTTCAATATGACCTCTTTTTGGGTCTCTATATTCAATCTTCAATCTTCCAAACCTTGGAAATTCTTCAATGTGACCTCTTATTGGGTTTTTATATTCAATATTCAATCTTGCAATGAGAACCTTCTTGTAGGTTCTTCTCAATATTTTATAATATCTCCTTCTTGGACCTCCTTTAATGTATACTTTTCTACAACAAAGAGTTAATCCCTGCACTAGGAAAGCACATAGAATTTTAGGAAATCAAGAATCAAATTCTTCTCTATCTATTGTAGGAAGCTTCGCAACTTCTAATAATTAATATTATACAACAAAACTTAGACATTAATAATTAAATGTATTCAAAGTTCCAAAAATAATAATATTCACTAACTATATTAAAAACTAATGGAAAAAAATCTATACTGAATCCTGGTCTTCACGAGTTTTCCTTCAACCCTATGGAAATAATCTAGCCAAATAATAATTTGGAATATTTACTCTCTTATCAAGTTTTATCAATAGGACCTCTTCTAAGGGTCTCTTGATATTTAATGATAAGGTCTATCTTCAAGACCTTTCAATATTCTTCTATTCCAATTTTGCTCTTGGAATAGGTATTTCCTTAAATATCATTGGTTTCTCTTTAACATAGTGAGAAATGCCATTTACATTGCCAAAATATCATTACACACTTGTGCTTTTATTACATTGCATAAGTAAATACTTTCATCCTAATCTAAGACACTCTTTCCTAATATATAGATGTACCCATTTTGGTACATTGGCATGTACCAAATAATATAATATATTCCAATAGTCCTCAATGATAAGAATAGAAGACAAGAAGAAATGATCAAATATTTTGAAAACAAGCTTAGTGATATTACAAATGAAGCAAATAATCTATTAAATCCCATGATGAAATATGTTTGTTGTGATACAAATGACTTAAGAACTATGACAACAAATGCATGTTGTGATACTAATGATATTCAATAAAAGTATGATGCAAGCTATGATACTTCTAACTTGGAATTCATAATGAAGATAGAATAACTTGATTCAAGAATAGATGTTGCATGTGATTCTAACATAATTCATGAAGACAAAGTGTGTGAAGATAATGTATGTAACAAAGAACATTGTAATATAGACTTCAAACATTCAAACAATAAATGTAAACATTGTGGTAGACATGGACACAAGATAGAAATATGTTGGAATATTTATTGTTGCAAAATTTGTGGAGGTATCAATCATTCTCAAAAAAAATTATTGGTACAAATAAAATCATATTTTTGAATCAATATACACAATGATAAGAAAATATTTTAATAGATTTCCTCATTAATACTTCTCAAAATTTATATATGGGCATAATAAATGTATGAAATTCCTCAAAAAAATATTTAGAAGAAAAATTAAGCAAGAAGGTGAATCTGATAGAACTCAAACAGAGTTTGGTCAATGTTCTAGGATTACTTGAATAATGAAGACTATGATTGTAAACTAAAGTCTTCAATAAATAAATAATGTAATACAAGGGGGTGTTGGAGTATAATACAATATTTCATACATGATAATGTACTTCCATGGTACATTCATCGTACATCTTGTAAAAATTATATTAGGAGTAAGTATTAGATTAGAGTGAGTAATATTTTATGTAATGTGATAATGTGTAGGAAATGCACAAGTGTTATGTAAGTGTGTATGTGTAGAAAATTCATATGTATCATGTGAGTAAGTGTGCAAGTGTAATGTGATTTTATGTGCACAAGTTTCTTATATGTAGTAGTGCACAAGTGTTTTTAGTGCACAAGTGTTTTTATATTAGAGTGTGCTAAGTTAAGATTTGTGTCTAGGTGTGCATACAAGATAGAGTCATGTGTATGTAAGTGTCAAGTAGAGAAACCAAGAGTCGTGAGACTTGCCATAAGGAAAGGAATAGTCAAGTATCCAAATATTCATTCTATAATGACTATATATTACTCCATGGAGGACCATTAGACATATAGAAGAATTTATCAATATCATCATCAAGAGTCAAGTACTATATCTATAAGAGAAAGAGGAGTAATAAAGATTGCATAAATTTTGAGCAATTAATATTGTAAGTCATGCTACATGTTTTATACATGTATGATTTAGGCTATTTACATTCATATTTTTGCTTATTAATGAATTTTATTTGATATATTATAAGCCTATATTTACATATTAATTATCTCATATTATTCTACTTACATCATCATCTTGATCTTACTATATCATGACTATATTATATTTGATCCTATAAAATTTATCTTGTGAGTTTCATATTGATATTAAGGATTAAAAAGCCATCATATTTGGCCTTATAAAGGATCTCCTACTCACTCTACATGTTTACCTAATGTAATTATAACCTATAAAGTAGTAGTGATTTAATTATTGATGTCATTTTGCATCTACATCCCTTGGGATTTCATATCCAAAATTAGATGTTACCTATCCCTAGACTGGACACACATAATCTTGAGAACATAATATGACACTAAGGTAAATATACCCTCTAAATTGATCCATATACATCATGTAGAATATATTATGGCTATAAAATTAAATCTTAGAAAACTTCTTCATGGAAGAAGAATGGTCAAATTCTGAATTACTGAGAGATGAGATCTACACTTTGGTGCCAAATAATTAGTGTTGGACATTTTGAGTCAAAGTTGTCATTGATGTCAAGGAACGAAGTTGTCATTGATGTCAAGGAATAAGCTACCATTGATGTCAAAAGGTCAAAAGGAACAATGCAAAGGTTAATGGCAAAAGAGCTTCATAATATTTTTAATATTATGTGGAAGCATAAGTAGAAGGGTTTTTATTAAAACCATGGATGAGCAAAAATAAAAGGTTTTTCATAAAAGCCCAAGGAAGTTTTAATATTTATTTTATAAAATATTTAAATTCAAATTGAATTTAAATTTTATAAATAAATATTATTTATACAAAGTGGTAAAACCTAAGAAGGCTTTAATCCTTAATAAAGCCAAAAGGATTTAAATATTAATTTATAATATTTAAATTCTAAAGAATTTAAATAATTTATAAATTAATTAGGCGTCGACGTCTAAGAGAAAAAGGAATCCACTGACGTTTGAAATGTTGGTGGCATATTGGTATAAAAACCATATGCCAAAGTGGCAAATGATTTATCCCTTGCTTGATTAATAAAAGGTCTATGAGTTGTGTGTTTCATGCGATTTCGTGCAAGGAAGAAGACAAAGTTTTGTCTTAAGTGCGTCAATGAAGAAATAAGATGAAATATGCTCTAACCCTTATAACCATCCAATGTGGTGGTCTGGTGGCAAGTTGGAGTGAGCTAGGGTGCTTGTGAGTGGGAGGACCCACGTTCAAATCTTGGTAGGTAGCATTTTGAGTGGACTTGGTCAGTGTTTTGAGTGGACTTGGTTAGGCACCAAAGGAAGTAGTGCAAATCCTTTTTGGGAGAGGCGCCAAGAGGGAGAAGATAGAGCACATGGTGCTCTTCCCTCCCAAGGTGAGCACCTAGCTCACATGGTGGTTGGAGCCATGGCTAGGGCATTGGTAGAGGCAGCGTCGTGAGTTCGAATCTCACCAAGGCAAAGGTAATAAATTTTTAATATATTTTGTGATGCCTAAGGTTTTGACATGAGGTCCTAGGGAGTTAAAAGGGGTAGATAAAAAGTATTTTTAATTAATCATTATTTTGGTTAATTGGAGGAATAAGGAGTTAGCTTTATTTTTAAATAAAGTATTTATGACATATTGGTTTATTGGAGATTAAAGTGTTGGTTAAATTTTGAGAGGACTTCTTGCCATTGAGTTATTTTGAGAAGGTGATTTTATTGACATTATTTTTGGTATTGAATATTATTTTAATTGGGAGATTATAAGGTGTATTTGGTCAATTATTTTTGTATATGTTGATGGATGCTTTCTTCAAGATGGAGTGATAAGGTGTATGTATGTTTTGATATTTACATTGTATTTTTGAGAGAGTTTATCATCTTATAACTTCCTTGAGCTTGGCAAAGAAGTGTTTGTGGTTGTGGCAGATTTTTGAGGTTCCTTCATCATCAAGAAAAAGGTATGGGCACATTCTTCCATAGTTGAGTTGATTGGTTGGTTTTTTGGAAAATAAGTTTGGAGTGAAAAGGACTTAATTAGGTTTCCTTATTGAGTGTGTTGAGTTAATGCTTCAAGGTTTTCTGGAATAAAGAGTTGTTGTTAAAACCTTGTTTGATAAGCATTGTTGTTGAAGCCATTGGTTAAGTGAAGAACTTGAACTAGGGTTTGAAAAGAACATGAGTATCATTGTTATGTGAGATTGGTTGATAAGCATTGTTGGAAATATTTTGAGTGAGTGTTTATATGCTTGGACTAGGGTTTGTAAGCAAGGATTGTTTCATTGAGTGATTGGTTGAGTAGAGTTGGTTGAGCCTAGTCAAGTGGATGTGTGAAGTGATTGTTCAAGTTCTATAAAATAAATTATTCTATATTCTGAATTGATTTGAGAAAGTGATTGAGCATTGAGGTGAGTGTGAAATATATTGAGTCTCTAACAATTCTCTTTATGTTTCTATGATATTGGACAAGTTTTAGTGTTGACTTGTTGAACATATTTGAGGTAAGTCTTAGAGAAGACTTGTGGATAGATTTGTGTGAGCTTTTGTGGAAGCTTACAAAATATATTGAGGATATATTTGAGAATAGATATTGAGGATAGATCAGAGGATAGATTTGGTGCAGATTTGAGGATAGGTTTGTGCTAGACTAGAGATAGAGATTGAGTATATTTGTGCTAGACCAAAGGACTATGTTTAGTATAGATTTGAGATAGAGCTTTGGAGGTGATAGATTAGAGGATGATAGTCTCCAGGATAGAGATCCATTAGCTAGGTAGGAGGATAGGTGTCTTCAGTGGATAGAGATCCATTAGCTAGAGTAGTGGGGGCAAAGTTCTTCTAGAAGATCACCAGCTAGAGTAAGAGGAGAAAGGAGTTCTCTTGTGGATAGAGATCCACGAACTTTGATTAGGGGATTGGTGTCTCCTTTGGATAGAGATCCATAAACATTGTAGGGAAAGGATTCCCAAGAGAATTTATTTGAGAAAATTTTATAAGGAATATTTTCTCCGTGGAGTAGCCCACATTGGGTGAACCACGTTAAATCATGTCTCTCATGTGTGTGATGCTTTGTGTGATGTTTACTACTTTAATATTATTGATGTTATCATTTGGATTAAAAAGAAAAAAATTTTATCTTATACTGTTCACCCCCCTCTCAGTATAAGCACATGTTCTTCAATTGGTATCATAGCGGGTCTCTCCATGAAAAGACTAACAGCTTGGAGGAGGATCCATCAGTAACACACATGACTTTAGAAAATGAAGAGGAGACTATGTTTGACATAAAAGAGGAATTATTTGCTGCTCTCATAAATTTGGAAAGAATTAGAGAGAAGAATTCAAGCTTGAAGGAACAAATTCAAGAGGATGAAGAAGCAAGGATGGAACTTCTACAAAATCTCACAGAACTCAAGATAAGGGTGGAAGAAGGAAATAAAATTGAGCAGGATATGACAGATCTGTTAAGAGCAAGAGAAACATAATGTGAAATATTGGAAGCAAAAATTGTTTATCTAAGGAATGAAGTGGAAAGGACCAAGGCACTACAAGATGTAAAGTATGAAAAACAAAAAAAGGAATCAAGTCTTCAAGAAGCAGAAACTTCAAACAAAGATAGGCAAGCTAAGGACATCAAAAAGGAAGAAAGCAAAGAAGAACCTTGGATAAGAGTTAATCACAAAAGGAGAAGCACTCCACCACAATCCAAAAGGCATCCAAGCAGGTTACATAATTTCTTCCATGGTCATTGCTTTTCTTGTAATAAATATGGTCATAGAGTTGTACACTATATTAGTCATGCAAGAAGCAATGTCAATAGAAATTTCAATTCTTTTGCACCTCTTATGGATGATGATATTATATGTTACAAATGCAATAATTTTGGGCACAAGGCTAGATGGTGTAAGATGATACTTCCTGAGTCTAGAAAAACAATTTCAACAACTAGGAAAGATGAAAGGAAAAATGTTAAGGCTAGATCAATGTTAGTTCAAACAACCCTTCATGCTCAGGATAAGGAAGAACAATGGTATCTTGATAGTGGTTGCTCTAGTCACATGACAGGAGACAAAGACAAATTCATTGTTCTAAAAGAAACCAATAGAGGATCAGTAAGTTTTGGTGATAATGGATCAACAAGGATTGGTGGAAGAGGAACTCTAAGTTTAGATAATGGGAAAACAAAAATAGAAAATGTGTTGTATGTTAAAGGGTTAAAACATAATCTGCTAAGTATAAGTCAACTTTGTGATCAGGGGTATATGGTTACTTTCCACCCAGATAGATGTGAGATAAGAAAATCAAAAACTGGAAAAGTCATTGCCAATGCAAAAAGAACTCCAAATAATCTATACATGCTTAGTGAGATCAAAGGGGAAAAGTGCTTTCTATCACAAGAATATGAGAGTTGGTTATGGCATAGAATATTGGGTCACTTGAATTTTGACAACATAGTCAACATAAGCAATAAGCAGGCTGTCAAAGATTTACCCAAAATAAGAAGACCACAAAACACAATCTGTGCACCTTGTCAACATGGAAAGCAAACTAGAACAAGTTTTAAGTCAAAAGGATATATGTCATCTGAGCCATTGAGTCTAATACATACTGATCTATGTGGTCCTACCAGAACACAAAGTATTCAGGGTGAAAGTTACTTTATATTGTTTATAGATGATTACTCCATAATGGTTTGGGTAGCTTTCCTGAAAGAGAAGTCAGAGGCCTTTGAAAAATTCAAAGCATTTAAGGAATTGGTTGAAAATGAAACTGGAAAAAGGATTAAGTGTCTAAGATCTGATAGAGGAGGAGAATTTACCTCAAATGAATTTGTAGAGTTTTGTGAACAACATGGAATCAAAAGAGAATACTCAACAACAAGAACTCCTCAACAAAATGGAGTAGTTGAAAGGAAAAATAGGACTATTGAGAATATGGCTAGAGCTATGCTAAATGAGTCTAAGCTCTTAGATGGATTTTGGAGAGAAGTAGTCAACACAATAGTATACATAATCACTAGGGCTCAAATGAGGGTAAATCATCACAAGACTCCATATGAGCTTTGGAAAGGAAGATCGACCACTGTAAAACACTTCAAGATTTTTGGAAGCAAGTGTTACATAAGACGAGAAGATCAAAACTTAGGCAAGTTTGACCCAAGATGTGATGAGGGAATTTTTCTTGGTTATTCCTCAAGGAGTAAAGCCTATAGATGCTTCAACAAGAGAACACGTACTATTGTAGAAAGTATAAATGTAACAATTGATGAGAAGATAGATTCAAGAGAACCAGTTCAACAAATTGTGTATCAGGAAGATGGAAGTTGTCAAGAAGAGTTTCATGAGGAATCATATGAAGAAGAAGAAGAAACACAAAGACTTCTTCCCAAAACTCCATCTAGGTATGTATAGAAGCATCATCCAAGAGATTAAATCATTGGGAATCCAGATGAAAGATAGACAAGGAGAAGGATAATAACACCATCTCAACAAGCAAATTTCTCTTTACTATCTAATATTGAGCCAAAAGACTTCACTTAGGCAAGTGAGGATAAGTTTTGGATTAAGGCAATGGATGAGGAATTAGATCAGATAGAGAAAAGCAAGACTTGGGAACTTGTTCCATGACCAAAGGATAAAAATGTGATCGGCACAAAATGGGTATTCAGAAATAAGTTAAATGAAGATGGACAGGTGGTCAGGAATAAAGCGAGGTTAGTATGCAAAGGTTATGCACAGGTAGAGGGAATTGACTTTGATGAGACATTTGCTCCAGTTGCATGACTTGAAGCCATAAGAATGTTCTTAGCCTTCTCAAGTTTCAAAAACTTCAAGGTATATCAGATGGATGTTAAGTCAACATTTCTAAATGGTGTTCTAGAAGAAGAAGTTTATATTGAATAACCAGAGGGATTCATATTAGCAGATAAACCAGATCATGTATGCAGATTGAAAAAGGCATTGTATGGTCTAAAGCAGGCTCCGAGAGCATGGTACTCAAGATTGGATAAGTATCTTCAGGAACAGGGATTCAGAAAAGGAATAGTAGACAACAATTTATACATCAAAAATGAAGGGAATAATCTACTAATTGTGGTTGTTTATGTTGATGACATCATTTTTGGGGGAAACAATGATAAGATGTGTAAAGAATTTTCTAAGAACATGCAAAATGAATTTGAGATGTCTATGCTTGGTGAGTTGTCCTTCTTTCTTGGACTTCAGATCTCACAATATGAGAAAGGAGTATTTCTCTCACAAACCAAGTATATAAAAGAAATGCTAAAGAAATTCAGGTTAGAAGATTGTAAACCGGTAAGTACCCCCATGATCACAGGATGCAAGTTAAGTAAGGATGATGAATCTCTAGAGGTAGATCAGAGATTATATAGATCTATGATTGGCAGCTTATTGTATGTTACAGCTACAAGACCAGACATAGTGCAGTCAGTGGGATTAGTGGTAAGGTTTCAGGCAGCACCTAAGGAAACACATGTGGTAGCAGTAAAGAGAATTCTCAGGTATCTAAAAGGGACTATGGATTTTGGGCTCTGGTATCCCAAAAGTGATAGTTTCACACTCACAACATATACAGATGCAGATTGGGCTGGCAGTATTGATGATAGAAAAAGCACAAGTGGAGGAGCATTCTTTCTTGGAGACTATTTAGTCTCTTGGCTAAGTAAGAAGTAGGTTTCAGTATCCTTATCTATAGCATAAGCAGAATATATTGTAGCAGTAGCCAGTTGTACACAGGTATTATGGATGAAGCGAACTCTAGAAGACTTCAAGATAAAACATGATCATCCTATTCCCATACTATGTGATAATACAAGTGCTATAAGTATCTCAAAAAATCTAGTGATGCACTCCAGGACAAAGCACATTCTGATTAAGTATCATTTTCTGAGAGAACAGGTGACAGATAAACAGGTCAGGTTGGAATATGTTACTACAAAGGAACATATAGCAGATATTTTCACTAAGCCACTTTCAAAGGAAACCTTTGAGTATCTTCGAGGAAAACTGGGAGTAAGACTCCCACCCTAGAATTAACCACCTCAAGAGGAGGTGGGGGAGGGGCTAAGCTAAGAGACTCATTCTTAGCCCCGAGCCCCAAAGGTGACCCTTTGCCATTGATGTCAAAGGGGGAGAGATTTGAGTAAGGGGGAGAGATTTGGTATTTGAGTAAAGAGGAGAGAGCATTGAGCTAGGGGGAGCAATGTCCCAGGGGGAGCAGAACAAAGAAAATGTTAAGTTTTTGGTAAAAATAATTTGGGTTGCCATCAATGACAAAGGGGGAGATTGTTGGACATTTTGAGTCAAAGTTGTCATTGATGTCAAGGAACAAAGTTGTCATTGATGTCAAGGAATAAGCTACCATTGATGTCAAAAGGTCAAAAGGAATAATGCAAAGGTTAATGGCAAAAGAGCTTCATAATATTTTTAATATTATGTGGAAGCATAAGTAGAAGGGTTTTTATTAAAACCATGGATGAGCAAAAATAAAAGGTTTTTCATAAAATCCCAAGGAAGTTTTAATATTTATTTTATAAAATATTTAAATTCAAATTGAATTTAAATTTTATAAATAAATATTATTTATACAAAGTGGTAAAACCTAAGAAGGCTTTAATCCTTAATAAATCCAAAAGGATTTAAATATTAATTTATAATATTTAAATTCTAAAGAATTTAAATAATTTATAAATTAATTATTTAAAAATGACATCTAAGAGAAAAAGGAATCCGTTGATGTTTGAAAGTTTGGTGGCATATTGGTATAAAAACCATATGCCAAAGTGGCAAATGATTTATCCCTTGCTTGATTTATAAAAGGTCTATGAGTTGTGTGTTTCATGCGATTTCGTGCAAGGAAGAAGACAAAGTTTTGTCTTAAGTGCATTGGTGAAGAAATAAGATGAAAGATAATCTAACCTTCATAACCATCCAACGTGGTGGTCTAGTGGCAAGTTGGAGTGAGCTAGGGTGCTTGTGAGTGGGAGGACCCACGTTCGAATCTCGGGAGGTAGCATTTTGAGTGGACTTGGTTAGGCACCAAAGGAAGCGGTGCAAATCTTTTTGGGTGAGGCGCCAAGAGGGAGAAGATAGAGCACGTGGTGCTCTTCCCTCCCAAGGTGAGCGCCTAGCTCACGTGGTGGTTGGAGCCATGGCTAGGGCACTGGTAGAGGTGGCGTCATGAGTTCGAATCTCACCAAGGCAAAGGTAATAAATTTTTAATATATTTTGTGATGCCTAAGGTTTTGACATGAGGTCCTAGGGAGTTAAAAGGGGTAGATAAAAAGTATTTTAATTAATCATTATTTTGGTTAATTGGAGGAATAAGGAGTTAGCTTTATTTTTAAATAAAGTATTTATGACATATTGGTTTATTGGAGATTAAAGTGTTGGTTAAATTTTGAGAGGACTTCTTGCCATTGAGTTATTTTGAGAAGGTGATTTTATTGACATTATTTTTGGTATTGGATATTATTTTAATTGGGAGATTATAAGGTGTATTTGGTCAATTATTTTTGTATATGTTGATGGATGCTTTCTTCAAGATGGAGTGATAAGGTGTATGTATGTTTTGATATTTACATTGTATTTTTGAGAGAGTTTATCATCTTATAACTTCCTTGAGCTTGGCAAAGAAGTGTTTGTGGTTGTGGCAGATTTTTGAGGTTCCTTCATCATCAAGAAAAAGGTATGGGCACATTCTTCCATAGTTGAGTTGATTGGTTGGTTTTCTAGAAAATAAGTTTGGAGTGAAAAGGACTTAATTAGGTTTCCTTATTGAGTGTGTTGAGTTAATGCTTCAAGGTTTTCTGGAATAAAGAGTTGTTAAAACCTTGTTTGATAAGCATTGTTGTTGAAGCCATTGGTTAAGTGAAGAACTTGAACTAGGGTTTGAAAAGAACATGAGTATCATTGTTATGTGAGATTGGTTGATAAGCATTGTTGGAAATATTTTGAGTGAGTGTTCATATGCTTGGACTAGGGTTTGTAAGCAAGGATTGTTTCATTGAGTGATTGGTTGAGTAGAGTTGGTTGAGCCTAGTCAAGTGGATGTGTGAAGTGATTGTTCAAGTTCTATAAAACAAACTATTCTATATTCTGAATTGATTTGAGAAAGAGGTTGAGTATTGATGAGTGTGAAATATATTGAGTCTCTAACAATTCTCTTTATGTTTCTATGAGATTGGACAAGTTTTAGTGTTGACTTGTTGAACAGATTTGAGGTAAGTCTTAGAGAAGACTTGTGGACAGATTTGTGTGAGCTTTTGTGGAAGCTTACAAAATAGATTGAGGATAGATTTGAGAATAAAGATTGAGGATAGATCAGAGGATAGATTTTGGTGCAGATTTGAGGATAGGTTTGTGCCAGACCAGAGATAGATATTGAGGACAGATTTGTGCTAGACCGAAGGACTGTGTTTAGTGCAGATTTGAGATAGAGCAAAGTGTAAGCTTTGGAGGTGACAGAGTATAGAGGATGACAGTCTCCAATGGATAGAGATCCATTAGCCAGGGCAGTGAGGATAGGTGTCTTCAGTGGATAGAGATCCATTAGCCAGAGTAGTGGGGGCAATAGTTCTTCTAGAAGATCACCAACTAGAGCAAGAGGAGAAAGGAGTTCTCCTATGGATAGAGATCCACGAACTTTGATTAGGGGATTGGTGTCTCCTTTGGACAGAGATCCATAAACATTGTAGGGAAAGGATTCCCAAGAGAATTTATTTGAGAAAAATTTATAAGGAATATTTTCTCCGTGGAGTAGCCCACATTGGGTGAACCACGTTAAATCATGTCTCTCATGTGTGTGATGCTTTGTGTGATGTTTACTGCTTTAATACTATTGATGTTAACATTTGGACTAAAAAGAAAAAAAATTTATCTTATACTGTTCACCCCCCTCTCAGTATAAGCACATGTTCTTCAATTAGATGGATGAATGAGCCACTATAATAGGGAATTTGGACTTGTATGATGTGCTAGAGCTAACTAGGTTAAGCACATACTTGATCTAAGATGAAAATCTATTCCTACTAAATATTTCCAAATTCTCAAATGATATAACCAAACTTTGGAAGCTTTATTTTTATGGAGCCAAGCAAAGAATCAAAGTGGGAGTTGGTATCTGCTTGGTGTAACTAGGAGGAGAGAAAATGCTATAGTCCTAACAACTCTAGTTTTATTACTCAAACAATTTAGCAAAATATGAAGCATTGGCATATTGTCTCTAAATGACAACCAATAGAGAGATCAAGTCAAATCAAATGTATGAAGATATTGAGCTTATTGTCAACCAAGTCAATTATTTATGCTGAGCCAAAAATTGGTTGATGAAATCATACCAAAACTAGGTCTAGGATCTATTAGAGGTATATGATATGTTTAAGTTGTCATTAATTCCTTGAAATAATAATATGTATGACAATTTTATGTGGTCGTTTAAGCCTAATTCGATCGTGTAGAATATATATGAAGCAACCATCAACATGTCAAATTCATTGTTAGGTTGACTATCCCATTTAATGACAAGTACTAGCAAGTATTTAATAGCAATGAGAATATTATCTAGTTTATCAATAAAAATTTGAGTTTGTAGAGGAGTTGGCATTGAAGATACAAGAGATTTTTAGTGACCAAATCATCTAGATCAAATACAATAAGCTACACAAAGAATTAATAATGCTTAAATCCAAGTTTAACCTAGAGCAATTACCAAGAGATAGAAATCACAACCAAAAAGGTCTTGTAGAAAGGAAAAATGGCTACCTAGAAGGAAAAAAAAAACTCATCAATGTGTGCCAAAATTATACTAGAGTAATGGCTTGGAGCTATGAGGAACTTAAGGGATAGTATAAGGAGATCATACAACACACCATAGATCTAAATTTGGATGCCAAGCTAATGACACAAAAATAGAGGTTGATAAACCCCAAACTAGATGCCCTCATGAGGCAAGATCTTATAAATATTATATAGGTGAAAATCGAGTACCCTCTCACGCATACCACCTAGGTATCCAATCTAGTTCCAATCAAAAAATGGTGAGAAATAGTTATGCATTAATTTTAGAGACCTATATTGAGAATTATTGAAGAACCACTACCCATTGCATTCTATGGATTATATCCTATAAATGATAGCTAGATCGTAAAGATTCTATTTTTTGGATGGTTTCTAGGGGTATGACTAGGTTTGGGATAAGAATGAGGACCAACATAAGATAGTTTTCACAACCAAGTGGGGGGCCCAAGCCTATTAATGAATGTAATTTGGTCTATCCAATTCTAGGGTGACATTCTAGAGGGACATAGACATAACTTTTAGTGGCTTTCTAAACAAAATCCTATTGGTCTACCTAGATGACCTCATGGTATTCTAAAAATAAAACAAGACCTAGCACATTTGGAGAAGGTATTTCAATTATGTCAAGAGTTCAAGGTGTACCTTAACTCAAAGAAGTGCATCTTTTATGCACCACAAGGAAATATCCTGGGACACATCATATCCAAATAATATCCATAGCCCCTAATAGGGTCAAGGCTATTCTTAATCTATCTCAACAACATGAGAAATCCTTCCAATATTTCCTAGGATAGGTAAATTCATCTTAAGATGCATACCATACTTTACCTCCATTGTCAAACCCATTACCCAAATATTTAGGAAATGATTGTAACTCAAGTGGATCGAGGAAGGGAAACAAGTCTTCCAAGATATTAAATAGTTCATGTTAGAATCTCCAATGCTAACCAACCCAAATTTTGAAAAATATCTCATCCTCTATGCCTATAGTGGTAAAATCAGTATAATAGGTGTCCTTATCCAAAATGATGATGAAGGCAATGAACATACCAATGATTTTTTTAGATATATCCTAAAGGGTTATAAGGATTGATACAATATTTTTAAGAAACAAGTATATGCCTTGATAAAAAACCTTTCAAATAAAAAAATTATTAATAATATCATTCATTCAAACATTAAAGACCATATTATGAATGAGGATATTAGTGAAAAAATAGCAATATTTATCACCTAGATCCTTTAATATGATATTAAAATAGAATAACTAAATTGATCATAGGTAGAGCATTGTGTCAAAAGCTTGCATATGACATTGTCGATGCAAAGAAGGGAAAGAAGACATACGTTCTCATTATTAGATAAAATTGGGAATAGGTACAAGATCAAATAGATTACATATAGTAGAGTTAGTATCCCCTTGACTTGAATCAAAATAAAAGGAAAGCATATAGATTATAAACTACATATTACACTCTCATTAGAGGAGTGCTATTTTGGAGGAACTTTGATGGCATCCTCTTGAGATGTATGGAACTAGATGAGTTGCTTCGCTACTCCAATAATTCCATCAGGGTTTTTTTATGGACATTACTCAATGCATATGACCACACTAAAAATATGAGTGGGATACTATTGGCCTACGATGTTTAGTGATGCTCACTAGTGGGTGACAGAATATGACAAGTATAAATTCTTCATAAAAAGGAGCTAAAATGCTCCTCTATCTCTTAAGCCTATTAGTTGATGAATCCTTCTCTTAGTGGAGGATTTATTTAGTTGGTGAAATCAATCTATAATCTAGTCAAGACTATGGATGGATCCTCACATCCAACAATTACTTCAAAATATGAATTGAAGTTATCCCACTCAAATAATTCATCAAGAAAATTATTTTCAACTTCCTAGAATAGATCATTACCCAGTTTGGTGTGCCCAATACCATCATAATAAATAATACACTAGCATTTATAAGGGTGGAGGTAAGACAATTTGATTTTAAATATGGTATCTACATGAAGGAATCTTCTGATTATTATCCATAGGGTAATAGCCTAGCCAAATCCTTGAATAATAACCTATTACACATTCTAAAAAGGGTCAACATAAATAGTCAAAGATAGGGCCACTTACACATTTGTCAACCTCTATATGGGTAGATAGCATCAACCCAAAGAAGGTAATAAGTGTAGACATGGAAATACACCTTGCAATAGAGAATGAAAGAAAATACAAGCAACATGTATTATGAGAAAATAAGTCTTTGAGTGCAATCAAGCCTTGCCAAAGTGGATTTTAAAGAATAATGTATTTTGAATGAAAACAAAGGGGGATGATCCCTTTCATAATAAGTTATCAGGTGCAAATTTTCTTCATGCCACAATTAGAGTTTGTAGGTGGGTTTTGTGTGTGTTTTTCCTAGATCACCTCAATGCTATGTCAACTACTGCAAAGACTTACATACATGCAAACCATATGGAGTAAGTAGCATCTAAAGAGCCTCCCTTACATGAGGACATTTTCAAATAAAAGATAATAAAGTATTACAAAAACCATTTAGATTCTCACAAAACCTCTTTGAATGTTTAAAAACCAAGAAACAAGTTGCTTTATACCTTTATTTATTAGTTTGGTGAGTGGGTGATTTGTTTGCTATATCCCTAGACAACCATCAGTGACAATCTATGTGTAACCATCAAATATAGTTGGTGTTGTTTAGTTGTCAATAATTATTTAGATCAATACATGTGAGTGAAGGAACTCTCATTGAGGAGTTTGAATGGTGTCTAAGGCCTCCCTGGTGTAGGTTGAATGGAAAAAAGTTGGTTGGTGTGAACATGGTGGTCGATCAAAGGAGAATTTGAAATCCTCAAGCATACTTCATGGCCACTATGATTGAGCTCCTCAAGGATTGTGTTAATGGAAAATTAGTCTCCAAGAGCAACAAGGGTGGTTGGCCAAATTTTGGTAGCATAACAGCATATACACATGAACCTCTCTTTATATGGTGAGAGTAGAGGGAGATTTATAGGATTTGAGCAAAGGGGACGGGTAGGTGGCATGTAGGTGAAGTGGAGGTGATGTGGCAGCCATGTGGATGGTGCAAGATCCAATGCAAATCTAGGGGATTCCACTTGGTGGAGTGTGCACCCTCCAAATTAAATGGCCTTGGGTGGAGTGAACTCTCACCCACCCAAATGCCATAAAGTGGCCTAGGGGAGAGTGAGGGTCATGGGGAGATGTGTGCATGGGGTGATGTGTGCACTATTTTTAAATTTCTAAAAATATGACATGGAGGATGAGGAGGAAAAAGGCATTGAATTTGCTAATTTACTCCCTTTGACTTTAACCTTTTTCTTGTATTTTTAAATTGCTCAAATTTGGAGGGAAGCATGAGTGGGGGGACCAAGTGAAATAAATGAAGGATTATGGGTGAAGATTTTGGATAATCCTAGGGATTTGAGGAGGATTTTGAATTTATGTGCATATCTCCTTAGGATTATATTGAAGTCTTAAGCTAAGATTAAGAGGATAATGAGAGGTATAATAAAGAAATTAAATGCTTAAGAAAAATTGTGAGAGAATTGAGGGGTAAGGGAGGAATAAATGAAGGATATTAGGTAGAAATTAGGAAATTAGGGGAGCTAAGAGGGGGATTAGAGGAATTAAGTAGAGTAGGGGGAAATTAGAGGGATATTAGAGGAAATTGGAAGAATTTGGGAAATTAGGGGAAAAAGAGAAATTAGAAGAAAATAAAAGACCTTAGGAGACTTTAGAAGAATTAAAAGGGAATTTAGGGGAAAGGAAGGCTAGGAGGAATTTTAGAGGAATTTTAGGGAAAATTAAGAAGAGTTAGAGGGAATAAGAGGGAAATTGAGACCACTAAAAGGGAAGAAGGGAAAATTAGAAAAAAAATAGAAGGAATTAGGAGGAATTTGACAAAATTAAGAAATTAGAAGGAAAATAGAAAAATTAAGGAGATTTAGACAAATTAAAAGAGAAAAAATAAAATTTCAAAAAAATGAGTGAATTTGGGTGATTGGTAATGGTTTAGGGGCAATTAGTGGGGCTTTGGAAAATTTGCAATGATTTGACGGGTTATTTTATGGTTTTGTTGAAATGCAACTATAAATGACTAAAATTTGGTGTCTACAATAAGTTGCTCTCCTTACTCCTTAGTCTATGGTCAAGAAGCCTAACTCCCTATCTCCATTGAGTTGAATGTGCTACAACTACTACATAAACTAGGGATTCAATATCATGATGTCATCTCATTGAGAATCAATAAATTATTGAAGTAAAAAAAATTTAGGGAGGTAGCAAGGAACCACTTACATATGCATCAAGATAATATGAAGAGATGGTTTTACTATAAGGCTATAGTCTATTAGTTCCAAGTGGAATACCTAATGCTCAAATGAGATGAAGGCCATAAAAAACTTGGTTGATATGCCAAGTTTGAATCCATTTAGATAAGACCATATATCATCACCAAAATCAAAGCAAAAAATATAGTAGAATTGTCCATGAAAAAAAATCAACTACTCCCAATCCTAATCAATAGGATCTACCTATAAAAGTATCATAAAAAAATGATAGGACTTCTAGAGTAGAGAGGAGAAGACTTTATATGATAGGTGTTGGATTTTTAAGCCTTACTACCACAAAATATAATAGGTCCCCTACCTGTTCTACCCCTCCTTGGTAGAACTTTTGTGAACCATGAACTATGTATTGATGTGTTTATGTAATGGCATAGTTTCTATCAACATGATTTATTAATAGAATGATTGCTTCCTTTAAAACATGGAATATGGTACTGTTGATGTATCTGTGGGTGCAATATCATGTAGCTTATCCTTGGTGGAGCTATGGGTGAACTATTAGCTTTTGATGCAACATGTAATGGGAGATAGCAAACACAAGATGCAGAATAATATGAAATAAAGTAAATCTATGAGATGACTAAAAATATACTATAAATAGAAATGATGGAGATGTTTACAAAAGTAGTTGTGGAGGAAATGAACACTCCATGAATACAGCTACAACTCAAGAATGGGCATTGAGCATATTACACCCCATCACACTACATCACACTGCTACATCATGCCACTCTGGTCTATATGACTATATCTCACAATGACATATCTGTTCTATACCTATGGCCCTTTATATAGGAAATAAGTTCCTTGGCCAACACTCTACCTAGATGTGCAAGGGACAACTTGCACATGTACAACTTGCACTTTGACACTTGTGCATTTATTACATTGCATGTAGTAACAAGATAACTTCCCCCTAAAGTAATCTAATGTCCTAAGTATGTACCAAGAAAGGTACACTTACATTATCCAAATGATGTAATAGTCTATTTCTAACACCCTCTTGTATTACATTATTTGGATATTGAAGACTTTAGTCTTCAATGTGGATCTTCTTTCAGCTGATGATCTTCGACTTGTTCAGGCTCATCATCCTTGTCTTCTATCCAACCACTTTTATTGTTCTCTTTGCAAATGTCTTCATTTGGTTCTAAATGTTGATGACTGAGTAGAGCATGGTGTACTTGTCCTCTCATCTTCTTGATTTTGATTCTTCTATGCTTCCTTCTTTGATGTACTGGTTCTTCATTTTCTTGAACCTGTTCCTTTGAAAATATGTTAGCATCATTATGAAACATCACAATATTTTGTGAGCTTTCCATTGAATCTAGGATATATGTATTTTCATGGATTGTTCCTATTGCTTTTATTTCACCCTATTTCATAATGAGACATGTATTGATTCCATCCATATATCCAAATTTGATCATGTAGTTGTCTTCTACTAACTTGCTTACTGAGATGAGATTGAATGTTAGTTCAGGTACATACAATACATTTTGCAGTAGAAGATCTGGAAATGATCTGCTAGGTGTTACACATCCATATCCATGTATGGGATAGGTTTGGCTATCTACAATTCTTAATCTGTAGCCTTTAGCATCTTCAAGATAGTCGAACCATTGTATATTCCTTGTCATATGATGACTTGCCCCTGAGTCAATATACCACATGTCTTCATGTTTTGTAGAATAATTTCTATTGGAGCAAATTCCACATCCATTATATGACATTCCTTTTTCCATTTGAAGAAGTAGAAGAAATGAGATAGGATTTTCTTTGTTGTCTACCTTATGACTCCCTATGTTAGGATATGTGATTCCTGAAGAAGAAATATAAGCTTGATTTGATAAAACCTATAATAATAATCCTTGTTTTGTAGACTACCTTATGTCTCCCAAATAAAGTGAGTATATACTCCTAAGGATTTTTAGGTTATGAGGAAAGCTTATATTTTGTAACTTGATAATCTATGATGCATGCTTGATATTACCAAGTTTTGTAGAATGCCTTATGACTCCCTAGTATGCTATGGATAAGATATAGTGCTTTTGTAGAATTATAGTTCAATATTGATTGATTTTGTAAGGTTTTGTAGAATACCAAAATCAATTCCTATTATCCCTTATTACTCCTATTGAACTAAGCATTGTTCCCAAATTTTAAAGAGGTTATAATGTTGGATCTTTTATCTCCTTTTGAAAGGAATGAGACAATAATATTATGAATATCCAACCTATGAGAAAACTCTCTTTATGAATAACCCTTTGGGAATTAGGTTATGTGTATCTAATTTTCCAATTAAATGATTTGATGTAGTAGCCCTTATGACTCCCTAATCTTTGGATAAATTAGATCACAATTAATATTTGCAAATATTCAATATTTATCCAAGTAGAAAACCTTATTACTCCTAGGTTTTATATTGCAAATATTTGATTTGATTTGATAAAATATTTCCCTTGATATATGGCTTCCAATGTAAATAAATTCCTTTGATTTAACCCTTATAACTCCAAGGAAATAAAGCACATATTAATGGAAATGATTTTACCTTTCTTCAAGCATTGTTCGATGTTGATTTTAGAGAAGCTTTGACTGTTGTTTTACGTAGACGTCATGGATGCTTTGGACGTATCCTCCAATGGAAGTGCTCTGTGTTTAATGCATTCCAAATCTGGCATCTTCTAGTCTCTTCCCTTGACTTTGGTTGCCTTAGCATTAAAGGCTCGAACACCTTCTTGACTGCTGCAACTCGACCCTTTTTCGCTCGGATAATGTGAGAGTAATTTTGACGTCAAAGAATGCTGCTTGACTTTGGTCATTGATGTCCTTAAATGGGGATGATCCATCTCTTATGCGCCAAGTGGCATGACCATTACCTTTGAGCGCTTGAGGAGAGTTTGGTGCCAATGAACGCTTTGTCTCCCTTCTTGTAATGTAAGAACATTACGTTCTTTAGTGAAACACTCGGTCTTCCTTTTTGACAAGTGTACTCAATGCACCAAATGCACCAGGTTGTTCATGTAACTCCTCCTTGAAGATGAGCACTCTCTTGAATCGAGCGTTAGGGTTTCCCTTGAGTGACAAGTGTCACTTTCTTCTCTGCATGGACGTAGACCCTATTGTTGGTTTGAATGGATCCTTTGAGACCTTTTTAGCCTTGCAATTCTCCTCCTTTGCCTTCGTTCATCTACACAGTCTTTCGTAGGGATATGGAGCAGGAGTATGGAGGCCTTGAGCACCACTTTCAATGAATGTACATGGAGTAAGTAGTACTCCAAATGGTGCTTCAACTTTCTTTTACCTTGTATTTGATTTTTGCCCTCCTTACGTAGACTCTCTTGCTCTTTAATAACGTTGTGCTTCCATGCTTTTGTACGTGTATCTTGCAGGTTCGACGCTCTTGAATGTGAGGAGTATGAGCCCTTCGTATGGCTCTCGAGCTAGGCTTGGATGGCTGCTTACGTACGACTGCTTTCGGCTGGTTTTTCCAGCAAGAGTAGTGCCTTTTTGGCACCTTTGAATCTGCCTTCTTCCCCTGTATAACCAGATTAGAAATAGTGCACTATCATGTACAATAGTTTTAATACAAGATGACCTTGTTGCACTTTCTTTTGCACTCCTCTTTGTTGATCATAAATTCTGGTTTTTTAGGCAGAATATTGAGTGCAATATAGGGGTTTTGAGGTTGTCTCTGGATTAGACACCTTCCCCTGTTAGCTTGGATATTTTATAAATGAATCCAAGCTTGTAACCATATGATAGAAGCTATTTTTCTGCACCTTTTTCTTGTGCTTTGAACTTGAGACTCACCAAGTCTCGTTCGAGGCTTCTTTTGATGCTCTTATGGTGGTTACATTCTTCTCCAATGCTTGGAGGATTGAGCTGATTTTGTGGCTTCCTTAGGCCACTTCAAAGTTGCAGATCACAGTGCATTAACAGTGTCTATAGACACTTTGACAAATTCTATTTTTGTGCCCTTCTAATGAAACACAAACAATAATCTTTGAGAGCAATATAATAGTGCAAAATGAATCTAATAATATTGCACTAACAATTTCACCTTATCACTCCAATCAACTCTCAAAAGTAATGCACTTAAATAATTTACTGCAACTAATCAAGAATAATCTGAAATGAATCTTCAAGAATTATTCTAAAATTTCTTTATAAGCAAGGTAATAGGAGTTAGTCTTCATTTTCTTTCCAAAGTAGATGATAGGTAGTTGATAGATAGTTTAAGATTCTGAAATCTAATCAACCCCTAAAGTGCAAATGAACCTTAAAGAATCCTTTATTTTTGCACATTTGAAGACTCTTAATTCAACTCTCCTTTTTGCAACTTTACTCCAATCAGGGTGCTTAAACAAATCTGAAAAGTAATCCACTTAATGAATTTACTTGCACCAATAGTTGCTTACCTTTTTTTGAAAGCCCTTTTCGCCACTTCTGTAGAGGATGTAGATCTTGGTGTCTAAGATCACCAAGTTGTTGTCTTGAGTAAGATCCTGCAACTCTCTGTAGGCTACCTTGAACAACTTCATCTTCACCAAAATATGGTCTCCAACTCTCTTTCACGAGCCTAGGTTTTTGGTGGCTTGTTCTCCTCTTGTAGTCTCCTCATTTTTGTTGTAGATTAGAAGAGATCTTCGATTCTGAAGTGGTGCCTTCTTGCTGTGAGAGGTAATCTCCAAATCTCCTGGATTTGGTCGACTTCTTCTATCTGAATCTTCCTTCAAGCTTCTTGTCGAATTCTGACTTCAAATAGGATCTTCTTCTCAAGATTTTGAATGTCTTGAGGTCTTCTAAGATTTGGCACTCCTTGCCAAATTCTTCTTCTTGGGCTTGTTGTCGGATGGCGATAATTGTCCCAAATCTTTCACTATCTCCAATAGTGAATTTCTCCAATGAGTTCTCCTTGGAACTCCTTTGATGATTTCTTCAGTAAGGCTCTCCAAGCCTTTTACTAGATGCTCGTAGAGGCCTCTCCAAGGCCTTGCAACTCCTTCTGGTCTTCTTTGAGACCTTATCTTCAACCTTCTACTCCTAGAAGTGTTGGTGGTGAGATCTTCTCCTAGATCTCTAATTCTGTTACCTCTGTATTCGAGCAGGACTCTCCTAGTCCTTCTTCATCAATGAGATCTTCTCCTGATCTCTTTTGCTTCAGGTGCTGGATTGATTCTAAAGAAGATACTCTTCCTAAAATTTTTGTAGGAAGCTTTCCCAACTCACTGAATCTACCTGTTCCTACAACAAAGTTATTAGTACTAAAATCTACTTCTAAATCAGATACTCCCTCCTAGAGTTTTCTTCAGGATCAAGGCTTCTGTGGCCTTTTATTCAAGGTTTTGGTCTTTCTTTAGTACCAAGGCTTCTATGGCCTTTTCTTCAAGGCTTCTATGGCTTTCCTCTAGATCAAGGCTTCTGTGGCCTTTTCTTCTGGATCAAGGCTTCTATGGCCTTTTCTTCTGGATCAAGGCTTCTGTGGCCTTTCCTTCTTGTGAAGTTTCCAATCTATCAATGGAGATCTCCTATCTCCAAACTTCACTACAATTCTGCTCTAGAAGTCTCTTCTATAGTGATCTTCTCTTGCAACAACTAATCTCTACACTATGAAGGCACTCCGACCTTCGGGAAACAAAGTTGAAATCTCCTAGATTTCTATTGTAGGAGGTGTCCCAATCATCTGAGTATTAATTCCCTACAATAAAAGAACCTTCAGGTTAGTTTCTCTAGATCTCTTAGATGGGCTTCACTAGTTGATTCATCAACCTAGTGGATCAAGTGTTGAGTCCTAGTCTTCACAAGTTTTCCCTTGAAACTCTGTGGAAAGACTCTAGCCATATGCAATCTCAGTATTCTAGAATCTGAGATTTCATTCAGTCCTTACTTGTGGCTCTCCTTAATTCTACCACCAAGACTCTTCTGAGTATTTTTTATAGTGATTGGTCCAATGGCATATCAGGTTCTCAAAAAACTTAGAGTCAATAATAATGGTGGTTTCCCTATTGACCTACCATGGCTCTGATACCATTGTTAGCTTTTGATGCAACATGTAATGGGAGATAGCAAACACAAGATGCAGAATAATATGAAATAAAGTAAATCTATGAGATGACTAAAAATATACTATAAATAGAAATGATGGAGATGTTTACAAAAGTAGTTATGGAGGAAATGAACACTCCATGAATACAACTACAACTCAAGAATGGGCATTGAGCATATTACACCCCATCACACTACATCACACTGCTACATCATGCCACTCTGGTCTATATGACTATATCTCACAATGACTTATATGTTCTATACCTATGGCCCTTTATATAGGAAATAAGTTCCTTGGCCAACACTCTACCTAGATGTGCAAGGGACAACTTGCACATGTACAACTTGCACTTTGACACTTGTGCATTTATTACATTGCATGTAGTAACAAGATAACTTCCCCCTAAAGTAATCTAATGTCCTAAGTATGTACCAAGAAAGGTACATTTACATTATCCAAATGATGTAATAGTCTATTTCTAAGATGAACCACCTACCATAAGGGATACCTATAGAAATTATGATGATTATTTGTTCATTGGAAACTTAGGGTAAACATGAAAAATTTACCTTCATTTAGATGCATATAATTTTTTTTTTTTAACAATTGCACATTTATGCCAAGATATTGCTTGCAATGAGCCTCCTCAATGAAGTTGGTGATAGCATAGACTATCATAAAAAGGGCCACCTACTTGGGGATAAAACATTGGTGTAGAATATGGTGGATGTGATGCCTTGTTTAATTAAGTTTCTTTGAGGGAACAAAAGTTTGTTATGTTAGATTAGCAAACCTTATTTTTAATATTCTTGTTTTCTTGCTTGGAAATTATTAAACCAAGAATTGTATGGTTTCTTTTATAAATATTTATATGTAAATATATATATTATGTTGTATGTTTATTTTTTTCTTATCGAGCACCAAAGCATTAAGTCACCTTGATATTATTCATTCTGGTGTATTATTCTCTCTAAGCCACCTATGGAATATGGAGGGACTCTTTAGTTTTCCTTAAGAAAATCCCTCCTTGAGCATGTGGAGTGTAATGTTCCTTAAGAACCTAATTATATGTGCACCCACATAAGATATGGATCCTCTTTTAAAAATCAAGAGAAGGGTGCATAAAGGATAATGAACACTTGAAGGAGTGGAGAAAGTAGCAGAAGGAGGTAACATGGAGCAACAATCAAAGAAATATTTGGGAGGTAATGAAGCTAGTGGTACAGGTGCTCTTCTCTTCCTTGTTTGAATCTTTTTGGTTGCTCTTAGATGTGGTGCAAACTTTACTTTTTGTTTCTTTGATGTTCCTTTTTTTTATTTGGTTAGATGTTTATTATTCTCAATGTCAGCCTCATGTTGTGTAAGATCTTTCATTCATGTATATATTTGTAGATCAGTTTCATTTCCTTAGCACCCTGTTCTTCCATTTTTTGTTGAATGCTTCCTTGTGTATTGCATATTTTGTTTTTTCAATTGGGTACTTGTGGAGGTTTTCCTAGATTATGTTTTTCCATATGGTTCTTGTGTTTTGCTCTCACGAATTTGGTTCTTCCTACATCCATGGAGGAAGTTTTGTTTATGTGGATCCTTTTCCTTCATGTTTGTAGTCATCGAACATTGTTCCTTTGAAACCCTATTTCATTATTTGTGGTTTGAAGTTGATTTGTCTTTGTGATCTTCATCATAGATTTTTCCAAGCTAAATTTCGATTGTGGTATGCTTCTTTCACTCTATGTGCTTCACCTATGAGGTTTTTGGTGGTCAGGTGCTTTGTTATAGCTTGGGAGTAGTTGTATGGTTTTCTTTAGGTTGTTGGAGGGTGGTTGATCACTTTTTTTCTCTATTTATCTTAATTCTTAGTTTTATTTTATTTTTTTGTTAAAGCTTTATGTTGTAATTTATGCCTCCTATAGTAGTGTTAAGTGGTAGGGTTGGTCTTCTATTTGCAAGAGGATATTGTAGAGGGTTGGCATAAACATAGATTAAAGCCTCACTTTACAAGTTTTGGAAGCTTGTGTTTGGTGTTGTTTGTAATTGAAGTTTGTTTATTTTTCAAATGAGAACTATATCTTTTTATTTTGTGTTTGAGGAAAAGATAAAGCTAGGAGAGGTAGCTCTTTAAGTTACTTTTATTTAGATGGTTATGTATAGCTATCTCTCAAGACTTTTATGGAGTCTCTTTAGATTGATATAGTACTTTGTATGGTGGATGATGTATTTGGGTTATTATTTATGATGCTTTGAAGTTAATGTTTTTTTATAGTTGTGTTAATGTGAGTCAGTATTAAAAGGGACGTACTTGTTTTGAATTTTTTAATTAGGTACCTATACTTTAAAAAAATAATTATTGTAGGGAATTTCTAGTTGTTGAATGATAAATATTTTATAATGATTCTTGAGATCTATGTAGATAAAGGGGTCATTATAAAGAGAAGTATGGGCTTCTCTTGGTTGGACTAGAATATTGTATTTTGTTTGTTAAATGAGAAATATTTTATAATGATTCCTAAGATCTATGTAGATAAAGGGGTCATTATAAAGAGAAGTATGGACTTCTCTTGGTTGGACTAGAATATTGTATTTTAATTTTTAAATGAGAAATATTTTATAATGATTTTTGAGATCTATGTAGATAAAGGGATAATTATAAAGAGAAGTATGGGATTCTCTTGGTTGGACTAGAATATTGTATTTTGTTTGTTAAATGAGAAATATTTTATAATGATTCCTGAGATCTATGTAGATAAAGGGTCATTATAAAGAGAAGTATGGGATTCTCTTGGTGGGACTGGAATATTATATTTTATTTGTTAAATGAGAAATATTTTATAATGATTCCTGAGATCTATGTAGATAAATGGGTCATTATAAAGAGAAGTATGGGCTTCTCTTGGTTGGACTGGAATACTATTTTTTTTTGTTGAATGAGAAATATTTTATAATGATTCCTAAGATCTATGTGGATTAAGGGATCATTATAAAGAGAAGTATGGGCTTCTCTTGTTTTCTATGGTGATGTAACCTTATTGGTTTGAAGAATGTTTGGTTTCCTTTTATAATTGCTTATGTGCATGGTTGACTGCATAATAGAATAAGGCATGATTTAAGTTGCATTGCATCTAGAGTTGTTTTGATCCCTAAGTAAACTTAAATCTTATTGAGTGCTTTTCCATAAAGAAGCTTGCAGGCTTAGTTGATAGAAGATCTTGATTGGTGATTGGAAGTTCATCAAAATGTTATTGTTGTAAATAAGCAAAGGCTTGTTTTGTTTGAAATACTTTGTAATCTTGACTCTTGTTCCAAGGTTAATTGATGCTATTATTTGAAAATAAGATCTACTTTAATCTCACTAATTTGGTGCTGCTTTAAAAATGGAGCTTTAGGTTTTATACTTGTTTAAGTTAAGCTTTTCAATGTTGATGTCAAAAATATTAATTCAGAGTTGAACTCATGGGTAATATTTAGAGGTGGTTGTTATTTCAGGATGCATTATATTCTTTTTGGGTTATCTTGCTAACACTATTTTGTTGTTGGAAATATTTTGGGATATAAGTTTTGTTAAGAGCATAGCTTGGATTTATGGTTAAGAGGAAATTATTGTTACGCTTTTCTCTTGAGATGATTAATGCAATATTTTTTGTTATAATTTTCTCTTGATATGATTAATGCAATATGTTTTTATGCTTAATACTATGGTTTAGCTTTTGGTACATACTTGTTATTCCTCTATCCTTGGGAGGGGTATTTTTTCCTCTTGTAACCTTAGAAATCCAATCCTAGGAGTTGTGTGAATGCAATAGCCAGGTAGCTGAGAATTCTAGAAGGAGTTGCATGAATGCAATAGCTAGATACTTAATGAATTTTTAAGAAGTTGTGTGTATACAATAGCCAGGGTACATATAAATAGTTCCACCCTTAATCAAGTAGGATCAATTGTATGGGGAAAACCTATTTGTAAAACAACAGTGATGATACCTTGATTACATATGATAAATTAGTCATGTTAGTTATCATCTAAGTGATAATAACCTTAGCCTATGAATGTATGGTAACTAAACACCAAGGCTCTATGTTGAATAATCTATCTAGGAGAAGCTAGAGTTAAGTTAGGGAATTGGTGTCCTCCATTTTAGTGTTATGGGTCTAAAAGGATAATCCCTATGTTGTGGTCACATGGTCCTATACCAAGAAGGGTGTAGGAAAGGTGGGGGGACCACTAATGATATCCTCATAAACATGTATATTTGGTAAGGTGAACCCTAGAAGATATGGGAGTTGGTCTCTCTTGTCCACTGAGTGTCATCTATAGTGACTTGGAAACTCAAATTAGGTGAAGCCTTCTATGCTAAAAATTATTTTTAAGGGTTATTTACTTATTATTATGTATTTTAAGTGCTCTAAAAAAAAATTGGGTTGGTAGTTTTGAGTTGTTATGGTGTTGCATGTAGGTAAGGGAAGATACAAAAGAACCATGACCTATGAAATCATTTTTTCTACCATAGATGAATGATTCCCAAATGTAAGTTGAACTAGACCTAATGTTTCCCTCTATACAAATGATCAAAGCTCTCCTATCCTCACCTTTAAAATAAATCTAGGACTAGAACAAAGATATTGAATTATTCTCTTCTCACCACCCCTACTAGTGCATTAAAGCTATATAATATTTAAGTTTCTAAAGGGATTACAAGGCTCATTGGTGCCTCTTTTCTTATTATAAATCATCAACAATAAATTCACATGTGAAGGAAGGACCATGAAGTGACAAGAGAGTAGGCAAGATTTGAATTTCATATGAGCTAGCTAATGACATGTACTTGAAAATCCTACATTATGAGTGATATGTATAAATGCATTACCATCCCATATTTCTATGATATAATGATATCACCTTAGAATCCTAAAAATTCTCCTATCATTCAAATCTATGTGAAGCAGGATGACCTCGAGCAATGTAAAGATAATCCAAGTCATCAACCAAAAATAGTTCCTTAGAACTGGACCACTAGAGGGAAATCTACTTAGGAAGGTGGATAAGGAGTTTAATAATCCCAATAAATAGAGAAAAAAATATGAAATACTACCATATCCCCTTACATATTTTTATCAAAACACACATCCAAAATAGGGCACTTGTCACTCCACATGTCACTTCAAATGGCACTATAGCAAGAAATTTGCATTCTAGTTGTTTGATTAGACCCCAATGACAAATATGATGAAACTCCCCTTGAAGGATGATCTCACCATTAATACAAGTTACATATTAGTTATAAAATTACAAAATTGGCCAATCATGGACAAGGATAATACATAAACCAATATACTTTGTTAACCTAATGGATGGCTATGTCCATCTTGGCCAATGGTGGTGAAGGTTAAAGTACACATGCAAGGAGTAGTAACAGTTACCAATCCTATTAAATTTGTAGACCTATGAGTCTTATCCATTAGGCACTAAGGATCGATAGAGCTTGTAGCCCAAGGAACCATTAAGAAACCAAAGAAATAAAAATTATAGATCATTTCCAAATTGCCATGGAAGAAGGAAATAAGGTTACACGTAGCTGAGCAACTCAATACCATGCTAATAAAGGTATCCCTACTAATTCTAAACTAAAAAATCCACAAGTCCTCTTAACCAATGAAGCATAGAAATTAGAAAGCCCCAAGTTGTCCAAGAGAACCAAGAGCTTAAGAGAGGGTGCCTTTTAGAGAAGCCAGGGCCAATAAGGATTCCTTCCCCATGAAAATATGTATGACCCACATGGCCCAATATATGGTGCTCCAAGTACACTATTACCAAGATTTTATGGTTTCTTGCACCTTTAACTATAAAGCATAACATGAGGTGATCATGGACTATGATGGTTACTTCAAGATTATGATCTTGGTTGAGGAAATATGGAATATGCTAATCTTTCCTTAGGGGATGAAATCCACCCCCTTTAGTATTGACTTTCTCTATTCAAGACAGCAACAACCACTAAGGCCCTAAATTTAAATCTCAATAACAAGAAATTTTCCATGCTATCTTTTCTCCTATCCTAAGCATTGTTAAGTAATGATGCCCCCAATGTATTGAGTATGGTTGCATTTATATTTAGCACTGAATAAGATAATATTATGATGCAAGTATTATTGGGTATCATGTACACACTAAGGTATACACCCAAACATAGGGAAATAATCTTGGATTTTAGTGCCTACATAGCTCAACAAATATATTAAGGCTTAAAAAAATTGATACCATTTTATATTTTATATAGCTCACACCTTTATCATCTCATATTATCCCAAAATCCTTGGATATATGAGCATATGGACTTAAAGGTTAGAGAAAAAATAGCCAAAGCTAGCTCATTTTCACCTAGATAGGAGTTGTTTACCAAACTCCCTCATTTTACACCTTTACATACAAGTTCTTAGTGCCATTATTGTGCATCATAAGAGGGACCAAACCTCGTTATATTACATAAGACTACTCCTAGAAGTTATTTCATGAATACCAAGAGGATTGGTTCTTCCTAGAGAGTTATACCATCATCAAATGCATGAGTTTTCTAAATAAGTGTACTTTCCATCGAGGTACATGACCAAAAGGGCATTTTTCCTAGAGATTCTAAGGTAGCTCAACATAGTGGATGATGCCTATGGGACCAAAAAAATCAAGGCCAATTATTAAAAATTATCAATAATAGTGGGGGAGTGCACAAACTAAAAAGGAAATCCACTTCTCTACTAAAGGATAAACTCAATATTCTAAGCCTCAAGATGTCATAAGACTCCTGGTTATTCAACATAGAAGGTCTATTCCAAGCATGGATATCCAATATAATTAATGCTATAAAATTCAATCCCTTGGTGAGACTATGACTAAAAATATATCAAAATCTTGATGAAGGTTCATTTTTTCTACTATTAGAAGAATATTTTCTATCTTATCCATCAAAACTAGAGTCACAGTTTGACTTCTATGAACCCAAGGGTAAGATAGACCCCAAAAACAAGATCACTAAGAATAAGATAGAGTAGTTGCAGTAGAGGAGCTACTCTAAGGAGAAAATATAGTACTAGTGGATATATCAATAGTAAATTAAGGATATGATATCATTGCTCAAATAGAATTCAAAGGATTAGGATTTTAGTGATAAATATAACAATGCAAATTATTTAGAACCCAATGATGATTAGGAGAAAAATAAGCAAGTAATATTGGTTAGGAAACTATGCCAACTAGAGAAAGAGTAGAGAACCACTTTATTTATTATCCAAAAACCCTTAGAAACATCACTACAACCAGGAATGAACACCAGCAAAGTTACTAATTTGGGAACCTCAATTTTGGCTACTTTAGTCAATCATACACCACCATTGGATAAGAAGTCATAGAAAAGGTTCAAAAGGATCAAGGACTCCAAGAAGAAGAAAAAATCATCCCTGGGTTATGGAAATCCTATGAAGTCAAAAGGATAAAGGTCTAGATTTAGGAGTTACCATCACCAGAAGAGGACCCTAAGGAAATTATGTAATAGCTCAAGGAATCTCCTGAAGAGATTCTCTAGGAACTAGAAAGGGTTCCATAATTGACCCAACCATCATCAACATTATCCCTTACTATTTCCATCTCAAAAATCCTTCCCCTAAGTGATCCTCCCATTACAATCCATCTCCACTATCCCAACCACTCCATCCCCAATCATCATTTCCTAGTCACTCTAGGATGCCATGATCTTCATTTTATCTCCATATATCATGTCCACCTCCACCATTTTCCCCCTTTCCATTCTTGAAGACCTTACCTTTTCCTTTGAAAATTTTAATATAAATATCTATCCCTCAACCCATCACTTTGATCCTTTATCTAGTCCCCTACCTCCAACAAGCTCAATATTATAACCAAAAATAGACACAACATGAGATATAATGGCAAGCAACACAACCTACCACCACACAAATAAAAAATACATTCCTACCTCAAATAGATGGACTAGGTATATTTGAATTTGCATCTATCATCTCCAAGGTAGAAGTAGAGATGTAAAATCAAGATTATTAGATGTTAACCATCATACTTAGCTTTAAATATGTAAGATCAAAGGAAAGAAACAAATTAATTGAGAAAATTGGTGACTCACAACTATGCAACAATCATAAGAAAGTTGGCTAGGAAAGAGAATAAATTGAAGAATACTATGAAAAATCTTAGAACCTCCCAGATTGAAGCTAAATAATTAAAGTTTGAACAATCCCACCTCATGATGAAGTTCAAGAAAGTGGAGGACAAGTTAGAGGAACAAAGAAAGAGGTTGATATAACTAGAGTAGGGAACAAGCGATGTTGAGTAGATCTCAGAGATCAGTTAGGTAATTTGAAGAGGGGTTGTCTAGGAAGCTGAATAACTTATTCCAATATTTGAATGTGTCTAGGAAATTTCATCTCTAAGTGTCAAATTCAACAAGGACCTTGAATGGCTAAAGTATACCAACCTCAAGTTCTAGGAACCACAAACATTCAAGGCCATCTCAGTGCAATTTGATCATCATGGATGGATTATGGCAATAATTATTGGGAAAGATATCATAATCCACAAGATCACCAAAGTCTTGGCAAGACAACAAGTATCACATAAATACAGTGATAAGATAGAGGACCTAGATTGGAGGACAAAGGAAAGGAAAGGGCGTGTGTCTTTTTTGGTATCAATAAGAGTCTTTCCTCCCTAGGATCCTAATTGTTAGCCTCTCCCAAAGCCATAATATTGGTATCAACTTAATGAGCAAGTGGAAATTAGAATACCTTCAAATACATCCATCTCTGACAAGATGAACTTAGCTATGAAGCCTATAGTTGTGCTCAAAACACTCCTCTAGAAGGCCAAGCACAAATTTATTCCTTTTCTCATGGAATATTTTTCTGAACTCAAAAAGAGAATCTTGCAGCTCACTTGGACCAAGCTACCTTCTAAAGAGGAGTATATGGAGGTCATCGAGGTGATTAATATGCTATAGTATTGACTCTACATCCAAAGATAAAGATGTCAAGTCTAGGTCCCTCATCCTAAGCAAGTGTGAGATACCATGAGAATTGTCATTACAATAGTGAATTTTTTACTACATGTGTAATCCAAAGGTAGTTCTCCACCTAAACTAGATTTTTTTAGTAGATTCAATGTAAAATAAGTAGCATCAAAGCAATTATGTCCTCACGAGGAGTATCAAGATAAAAGTTACTAAAAAAGTCCAATAACTAGACCCTAAAATATAAGAGATAATAGGAGAGGGAAAATTTGAAAACCCAAGAAAGGATCAGTCAAGAAAAGCACCAACTGGATCCAATAAAAGGTCAAATGGGGCAACAACTTACAAACCAAGAAAATACAGATATGAGGCCCATGCATTGTCAATATTGGAAATGAGACTTCTCCAACAAAAAAAACCACCTATGATCAAGTTTCCAAAAGGAGAAGAGGAATATTAATTATGATTTTAAGGGGTGACACTCCATTTATAGAACATTTTTGGCAATTAGACCCCTAGGTCAGCTTTGGATCTACTAAAAATGAATGTGACATGGTACCTTGAGCTCAAAAACCAAAGAAGATATAGGTTTTCCCACTTAGGATAGTTAGAGGGAAGTTTGAATTTTAAATTTTGAGATAGATTGTTTAAATATTCAGTTTTGTATCTATGTAAAAATAATAATTTTGTGCCTAGTATTTGGTCTTATATAGAGTTTTTCTCTCATACCCTTTTGTGTACCAATATAGAATCAAACCTTGAGTCATTACATGTATAGGCTTTCAAACCTTTTTAATTTTCTATATAATGTTAAAATTTCTTGCAACCATAAGTACAAGGAGCTATGACTACCAAAATTGGTGTCCTCGTCTTTTTGTGTATGTATCTTTGTGTGGAAGGTTGTGACTAATGTTTGTCCTAGTTTTCATAGAAATATTAACCAATAAATGATTACACCAAATTGAAATTGTGTTCACATTTATTATCACATTTTATCCATGTTTTTATTAATCCCATTGGTACTTAGAAAGAATTTATAATTCTTGGCACATCATCCATAGTTTAGACTAGTTATTTTTATTGCTTTCCTCTACCCATTTTCCTAGAACAAACCTAGTAGACTAGGAAAGCTTAAAAATTGAGCCTCACAAATACCTCTAAACAAGGAACCGACCTTAATAAAAACCCCATAGCTCATCCCCAGAACCACTTCCCATGCTTCCTAGACATTTAGATTATACACCCCATGTGAGGTGCAAGCACTAGATATAATTGATAACCGTAGCGGGTGGCCATTATGTGCAGATCATCAAACCTAAAAAATATTTTCCAAAACTAAGTATTCAAATAAAAAAATACCACTTTGGTTACTATAAAAGGTAGGGATAGCCAAAAAAAAAATCTTATTAAAGCTATAAAGGATTGAAGCTAAATTCTTGAAGTTAGGTGGATATCTTCTAGATGATGAGGGAGATTCAGAATGATCTACCTCAAATACAAAGGCCCACTAGAGAAACCATTATGGGGGAAAATATATTATTATAACAAATTTATTTTTCTCCTTGATCACTTAATTTAGACTATGGGGGTCTTAAAATTATATTCTGATTATTGGCCAAGGATGACATTCAATGTATCTGATAGTATCACGACCCTCCTTGGTAGTACTAGATACTCAAGTTGAACTATGTATTAGCAAATGATGATTAATGCTTAGCTAAGTTGTTTTTATGGATATATGCTTCTAATATTGTTTACTCTTTGCATAATAATATGGTACTATTGATGCTCTACTTATTTGTAGGATCAGGTGCTCTCGAGGGTGGACAAGAGAATTGACCACAAGGAATGAGAGACCATATTAAAAGGAAAATTATGAGCATGACTCATTCATCAAATAGCTTAGGGTAACATGAATGAATACTCTTTCATGTAGGTGAATTATGGTTTTCTTATGCTTATGATTCATACCATTGGACTAGGAAAGTTGCTTGCAATGAGTCTCCTTAACATGAGTCGATGATAGTTTATGTCTATCTTAAAAAAATGGAACCACTCATTTAGGGATAAAATGATGGTACATAGCATTGAGAGAGTGCATTTGTTATTGCATATGGAATGATGGTTTTTTTACCTTCCTTGCACATGTGAATGAATGGTCTCTTTATATATAGTTTTAATCGAAGGTTGCTTCTTATATTGGAATGAAAGATTATTTCGTTTACCTTGATTGAATGAAAAGACTTTATCGTAGACTAATGTTAGAATTAATATTGATCAATGAAATTATTAATATTATTTAAATATTAATATTAATCAAGGAAAATTTTAATTTTAGTTTAATCTAATGATAGTAGTGATCATTGGAATTATTAATGTTATTCTAATGTTATATTTAATATTAAATCAAAGGAATGATTATGATAGGTTGATCTAATGATCAATGGAATGTTTAATGTTATTATTAGGTTAGATTAAGTATAAATAAAGGAATGATTAATGTTATTTTAATCTAATGTTAGCATTTTTAATCTAAAGGATTGATTATTTTGTCTTTAGACTTTGATTTATGCTTGATTGCTAAGAGTGTTTTCTCTTTTTTGGTGTATGTTGTTTCTTGCACGTCCATGGCATGTTGGGGTGCCTTTAACCATGTTATTAGTAGAGCAATTGATTTCTTTGGTTGGCAAAGGTAGAGATGCCTTTGGCTAACATATTGCTTTTATTATCCATTCCTTGTTGTTGTGTTATGAGGGCATCTACGTATTGCTTCTAGCACTACCACCCATCCCTAGAATATTTTTAAAGACATTGGAAGGATTGTTTTAGGGAAGATCATATTTTAGGAGTAAGTGGAAGGAATGATCATGGAGGTACAATGTAGAGACTATCAGTGCATGGTTAAGAGGAGCAAAGAATTTGAATGTCATCAATCTCTACTGTGTGCTAGGTAATATCCATAGTGGTGATCTTTGTTTTACTTGGTGTTTGTTGTGCATTTTCCTATTTTCCTAATGTTATTTTTAGTTGACTGCACCCTTTATTCTACATGTATCATGTGATTGACTACATGTTTTACATAGGCTATCGGTTGGTTTTATAAGCTTGGATAGGATACATGCTTCTACCATCCTAGAATGGGTTTCCTTGTGTGGCGAAGGGCACTATGGGAGTGGTAATATTTTAATGATATCCTCATACATCCACAACATTGCCACACATCTCCCTATTCCTTATATTGCAAAAACCACCTATGTTAAGTCACCTTGGTTTGTGTGTTGTTTTGTACACAAGGTGTCCCTTCGGGAATGCCTATCTAAGCTTAGTGGTGGTCGTAGTGTACGCATACCAGCTTAGAATTGTTGTTTTCATGAGTTGCATTGGATGATGTTTGTGCTTTGTGGACTTAGTTAAACCTTACCCTTCTTCACAATAATTCAACTGAGCCCTTCGATATTCCTAGCTTTTAGGAAGTGTATAATTGAGGGTTTACTCTTGCTGAGTGTTGCTTAGTTATTTGATGCTTGCATAGAATAAATTGATTATCTAATCCAAAGGTTGCAAAAGGAACCTTAGAGTGAATAATGCAATATACTTTAGGTTAGAGATTAATATTAATTAATCTAAGGTTTACAAAAGATCTAAGTTGATTATTGTAATAATACTTTAGATTTGCTTTGCAAGGTTAATATTATTTAATCTTTAATTTATACAATGTTAGGATCCTCAATCCTAACATTATTAGTTAGTATTAGTTAGTATTATTAATCATTTAATTATTATATTATTAACTCCTAAAGTGAACCATCACAACCTTTCATAACATGAACCATCACGTATCTTCACCAACGTAGCTTTAGGGTAGATATATCTATATATATATATATTACGTTGGACATCCATATCAAATCATCCAAAAAGAAGAAGAATAAGAATATAGATTCTAAAGGAGGGAGCTGATATAGGGCTATAAACAACACACAGTAAGAGTGCCGAGATCAACAATGCACAGGCCAAAATTCCAGCAAGTTTCATTTAACAGAGGTCTTGATTCGAATACACAGCAATTCCCCAAATAAAATGGCCAGGAGTCCCCCCATACAATGCATGCGCGGTCTTTTTATATCACCGGCCCCAACTTCTTTCCATCATTACATCAAGTGCGGGATTCCCTGTAACCCTTCGCACGAATGTCCTGTGACCGCCTGCAACATGCCGCCGGGTGCCCCGTATTATCATGGTCTAGGGTGGCGGAGTGCGCTGCGGCCGCCTGTCAATCCTTTCGCCAATTCATCATTCAAAGGGATGCGTCACAGCCGCTTGTAATTTGATGCCACGCGTCCCCTTGCCAGAGTCCCCGTAACCGCTCCATACTCTCGGGCCACCCGTAACTTCACGCCACGTGTCCCTCTGCACTGGTCTCTGCAATCGTCGGCTGGTCAACGTCGTGAGAGCTCTGGTCGCGATATCGTGACATTTTTGCTCCAATACTTTCTCTCTCCTCTTTGGTCGTGATATCGCGACGTTTTTGGCGTTAGGCTTCTCTCTCCTCCTTGGGGCCGCGATTTCGTGACACGTCGCGAAATCGCGACGTCTAGGCCTTTCTTACTCGCTTTCCTCCTTTGGGCCGCGAAACCGCGACATGTCACGATTTCGTGACATCTTTGCATTCCGTACTTGCTGCTTCGTTTCGGGCCACGAAACCGTGACATGTCACGATTTCGTGACCATTTCACGTCCTTGAGTCTTTGGCTCGAAAGTGTCACGATTTCGCGACCACCTTGCGCTGTTGAGTCTTCGCACCGAAAGCGTCACGATTTCGTGACCACTTTGCATTTTGGAACCTTGCCTCCGGATATGTCACGATTTCACGACGTCTTTGAGCCTTGTCCTCGAAGGTGTCACGATTTCGCGACGTCCAGGAACCTAGTCTTCGAAGGTGTCACGATTTCGCGACGTCCTTGAACTTTGTCTTCGAAGGTGTCACGATTTCGCGACGTCCTTGAACTTTGTCTCCGAAGGTGTCACGATTTCACGACGATTCTTGTGCCTTAGAACTTTTTGCCAAAGATGTTCCTGTGCTTTCAAATCTTGCTTCCCGGATGTGTCACGATTTCGTGACCATTTGGCACTTAAGTGACTTTGCCTCGGAGCTGTCGCGATTTCACGACCGTTGGGCGCTGAAGCTGCTTTCCTCCGAAATTGTCGCGATTTCATGACCGTTTGGCGCTGAAGCTGCATTCCTTTGAAAATGTCATGATTTCATGACCGTTTGCGCTGAAGTTTTTTAAAATGTCACGATTTCATGACCGTTTTGCGCTGAAGCTGCTTTTCTTCAAAAATGTCATGATTTCGCGATAGTTTCACGCCTTGGCCCTTTCCATGAAAAAGCGTCGCGATATCGCGACAGTTTGGCCCGCTGGCGACCTTCTTCAAAAAGCGTCGCGATATCGCGACAGTTTGGCCCGCTGGCGACCTTCTTCAAAAAGCGTCGCGATATCGCGACAGTTTTAGTACTTAAGAAAAAAATACATTTTGGGTGATGCAAGATTGCAGCTTTGCCACCGGATGCTCCTGCATCAGACACCCGGGGTGAGTTTGAGAAGTGACCTCACTTCTGATCTTTTCGAGGTAGACCCAGGCGATCAACCTCTGCCTTTGATAACCAAGTCGCATCTTCCATGGGTCTGCCCTTCCATTTGACTAGATACTCAGAGTAATTCTTGTTCCTAGTACTTCGGCCCTCGCGCGTATCTAGAACTTCTTCTATCTCGTCCGCAATTGGAATGACTGCTGGAATGCTCCACAAATCTGGATTGGGTATCTCACTGCTTTCTCCTTCATGATACTCGATCAAATCCGAGATGTTAAACACGGGGGAGATGTTAAGTTCGCTTGGTAACTCCACCTCGTAGGCATTACCCGAATCCCGTTTGCCAATGATCTTACATGGCCCAAATTTCTTCATTTTTAGTTTGTTGTAGGTCTTGGCAGGAAACCGTTCCTTCCTCAGATGGACCATGATAGAATCTCCTACTTGGAACTCCTTAGCTCTGCGTTTTTGATCCGCCCTTGCCTTGTACTGAGCATTCATCTTGGCAATGTGTTTTGTCACTTCCTCATGCACTCCCTTCAAGTGTTCAGCAAAGTCTTCTGCTTCAAGGATCGCATTTCTCCCTCGGATCTATCCTTCTTAATTCTGAAGCATTTCTTGGGCTTCTCCCATAGATAATCTGGAATGGGGATTTATTTGTGCTCCTATTGACCGAGCTGTTATACGCGAATTCTGCTTGCAGCAGAACTAGATCCCATCCCTTGGGCTTGTCCCCTACCAAACATCGCAGTAGGTTGCCCAAACTCCTATTAACCACCTCTCGTTTGGCCATCTGTTTGGGGGTGGTATGCAGAACTGAACTTTAACTCCGTCTTCAGTTTCTTCCACAGGGTCTTCCAAAAATAACCTACAAACTTGGTATCCCTGTCCGACACAATGCTTCTTGGCAGCCCATGAAGGCGTACCACTTCCTTAAAGAACAAACCAGCTACATGGACCGCATCGCTAGTCTTCTGGCATGGGATAAAGTGTGCCATTTTCAAAAATCTGTCCACTACCACAAATATGGAATCGTGCCCCTCTCGCGTCCCGGGCAAACCAAGCACAAAATCCATACTAATATCTTCCCACGGTCTTTCGGGTATAGGTAGCGGTTGATACAAACCAGTAGGCTGCCTCATACCCTTTGCCATCTGGAAAATCCTGCAACTCCGCACAAACTTTGCCACATCCTGCTGCAATTGTGGCCAGTAATAGTTTTCACTAACCAAGTGAGATGGTCTTGTCACGACCGAAGTGTCCAGCTAAACCCCCACTGTGCTTTTCTTTAATGAGGTTCTCTCTCATTGAGCTCCTCGAAATGCACAACTGGTTCCCCCTAAACAACATTCCATCTTGAATCAGGTAATCCAACCATTTAGTCCTGTCCAACGCAACAGGCGCAGTGCAAGCTTTCCAAGCTCCTACGAAATCGGGGTCTGTAGGGTATAAGTTCTTGAGTTAAGCAAACCCAACAACCTCCACTTTCATTTCTAGCATCAGACATTGCCTCCTACTCAGTGCATCTGCCACCCTATTGGATCTTCCACTCCGATGCTTCAGCACAAAGGTATAGCTCTGCAGGAACTCTACCCATTTCAGGTGCCTCTGATTCAATTTTCCTTGACTGTTAATATACTACAGCGCTTGATGGTCGGTATAGAGAACAAACTCCTTGGGCAACAAATAATGCCTCCATTTCTTAAGCGCTTGGACTATGGCGTAGAACTCTTGATCATATACCGAATACTTTCTCCTGGCATCATTGAGCTTCTCGCTGAAATAAGCTACAGGCCTACCCTCTTGGCTCAATACGGCTCCTATCGCACTGCCACTCGCATCGCAGTCTACCTGAAACACCTTATTGAAATCTGGAAGTGCTAAGACGGGTTGTTCAGTGACCTTCTTCTTCAGCATAGCAAAGCTTTTATCTGCTCCAACCGTCCACTGGAATTCCTTCTTGTTCCCCTTCATTGTCTCTGTAAGAGATGCACAAATACTGCTGAAGTTTCTAATGAATTTTTTGTAGAAACTGGCCAGACCATGAAATGATCTAACCTCGGTCACACTTCTTGGGACAGGCCATTCTAGGATAGCCTTCACCTTTTCGGGGTCCATTTTGAGACCATTAGCTGATATAACAAATCCCAGGTATACCAGCTCCTTCTTCACAAAGTTGCACTTCTTCAGATTGATCAGTAACTGCTCCTCCCGCAGTTTCTCAAAAACCTTCCTGATGTGCATCAGGTGCTCCTCTAAGGTTCTGCTAAAAATCAGTATATCATCCAAGTAAACAATAACAAATTTGCCCAAAAATTCCTTCAGAACCTCATTCATTAACCTCATAAAGGTACTAGGTGCATTGGTTAATCCAAATGGCATAACCAACCACTCATACAGCCCCTCTCTGGTTTTAAAGGTTGTCTTCCACTCATCCCCTTCTCTAATGCGAATCTGATGGTACCCACTTTTCAAGTCAATTTTTGTGAAGTACTCAGCTCCACTCAAGCAGTCCATGATATCATCCATCCTTGGCAGTGGGAACCTGTATTTAATGGTGATCTTGTTGATTGCCCGAGAGTCGGTGCACATCCTCCATTCTCCATCCTTCTTGGGTGCTAATACTGCTGGTACAACACATGGACTAAGACTCTCCCTAATCAGTCCCTTCTTCAACAGATCCTGAACTTGTCGATTTAGTTCCTCAGTCTCCACAGGCGTCATTCGATGTGCAGCCTTGTTTGGCAAGCTCGATCCAGGCACCAAATCTATGTGGTGACTGATCTTCCTAACAGGCGGTAAACCTTCAGGAACATTATCTGAAATGATATCTGGGAATTCTTCTAACAGTCCCATGACTTCCACTGGAATTTCCTTGCATCCTTCTTCCCTAACCCTGGGGATTATAGCATAGCACATATGATCCGGCTTCAGGCCTTCCAAGAATCTTCTGCCATCAACTAGACAGACTCGTGCACTGCTGCATACTTTCTCATCCGCCTCCTTCAGGGGTTTTAACTTGTGGCGAACTCCATTCTTTGACAGAGAATATGTGTTGGCTCGACCATCATGGACAACACTTCGGTCAAACTGCCATGGTCTCCCAAGCAGCAGGTGACATGCATCCATAGGCAAGATGTCACATAAAATCTCATCTCGGTAAGTTCCAATGTTGAACTTCACCAGGCATTGTTCACTGACCAGCACCCGATGGTCCTTTTGCAACCATGCAATCCGATAAGGGTGCGGGTGTTTTCTCCTCTCCAGCTGCAGCTTGGCAACCATTTCCTCAGAAACCAAATTGTCAGTGCTTCCATTATCTATGATGATGTTACATACCTTGCTTGCGCACTTGCATCTTGTTCGAAATAGGTTGTTCCTTTGGTCTCCCCTTTTCTCTTCATTTAACAGGACTCTTCTGATGATCATCGCTTCTCCTCTTTCTGCCTCCTCTGAGTGCTCAGACTCTACACCTTCGTCTGCTACAGCAGCTCGGGCCTGACCCTCAGGTCTTCGATTTGGCCTCTCTTGATGCTGCGGGCAGTTGTATGCCCTGTGTCCTTCTTCTCCGTAGTTGAAGCAGGTTCCTCGAAAGACACCTCTGCCAAACCCTCGCCCAGACCTACCTCTTCCTCTTGGGTAGTTGTTGTTCTGATTGCGTGGGCGTTGGTCATCCTCCTCTTTCACTTCTTTCTATTTTTGGCTACTGCTAGCTTCACCAGTTTTCCCAAAATCTTTGTATCTTCCACCACTGCCTCTTCCACCAGCCTCTTCCACCCCTCGTCCTTCCCTCTCTGCTTACCATCAAACCTCCTATTCAGTTTCTCCTCCACTTTTAATGCAAATTGATATGCATCCTCTACTGTGCTCATTCTAACCAGCCCCAGCTCTTCTTGAATACTGGTTCGCAATCCATTGATGTAACGTGCGACCTTCTCCTTATTCGCCTCCGAATGGCCGGTTCTGATTGAGATTTGATAGAACTCTTCAGTATATTCCTTGACAGTCTTACTAGCTTGTCGAAGACTCTGCATTTTCTTTAACAAGTCCAGCTCATAATCTGTAGGGATGAACTGCCTCTTTAGTTTCTCTACCATCCTATCCCACCTGGTGATCCTTTCCTTTCCCCTCCTGTTCCTTTCCAACTGCACTCCTTTCCACCAGATGCTAGCATGTCCTTTCAGCTTGGTTTTCGTGAACCTGATCCGATTTGGATCTGATATCTCTTCGTATTCAAAATACTCCTCCATGTCGTTGATCCAGTCTATCAACTCCTCAGGGTTGAGGTTCCCCGAGTAAGTGGAGACGTCAAATTTTGGCTTCTTCCCGATCCGGGAGATGGCCCTATACAGCCTAGCCTCTGCTGGATCCAAAGCCTCTCCTTCGTCGGATGGAACCTCTTCTTCCCACACTTCATCTTCGCTGGGTTCTTCCCTTCTCGGCTCGACTCCTCTTCGAATTTCCTCTTGCAGGGCCTCAACTTGCCTCTGCAGGGCTCTTAGATCGACCTCCTCCCTTCTTGCTCGCCTGTGCCTTATACCACCACGGTCTCTACGCGGAGGCATCCTGCTTCTTCTTCGCAACCCACAACCACAGTCCTGGCGCAAACTGCCTCTCTGTTCGGCGATCGGTTTGCACTCTCAGAACCAACCTGCTCTGATACCACTTGATATAGGGCTATAAACAACACACAACAAGAGTGCCGAGATCAACAATGCACAGGCCAAAATTCTAGCAAGTTTCATTAAACAGAGGTCTTGATTCGAATACACAGCAATTCCAAAATAAAATGGCCAGGAGTCCCCCCATACAATGCATGCGCGGTCTTTTTATATCACCGGCCCCAACTTCTTTCCATCATTACATCAAGTGCGGGATTCCCTGTAACCCTTCGCACGAATGTCCTGTGACCGCCTGCAACATGCTGCCAGGTGCCCCGTATTATCATGGTCTGGGGTGGCGGAGTGCGCTGCGGCCGCCTGTCAATCCTTTCGCCAATTCATCATTCAAAGGGATGCGTCACAGCCGCTTGTAATTTGATGCCACGCGTCCCCTTGCCAGAGTCCCTGTAACCGCTCCATACTCTCGGGCCACCTGTAACTTCACGCCACGTGTCCCTCTACACTGGTCTCTGCAATCGTCGGTTGGTCAACATCGTGAGAGCTCTGGTCGCGATATCGCGACGTTTTTGCTCCAATACTTTCTCTCTCCTCTTTGGTCGCGATATCGTGACGTTTTTGGCGTTAGGCTTCTCTCTCCTCCTTGGGACCGCGATTTCATGACACGTCATGAAATCGCGACGTCTAGGCCTTTCTTACTCGCTTTCCTCCTTTGGGCCGCGAAACCGCGACATGTCACGATTTCGTGACATCTTTGCATTCCATACTTGCTGCTTCGTTTCGGGCCGCGAAACCGCGACATGTCACGATTTCGCGACCATTTCACGTCCTTGAGTCTTTGGCTCGAAAGTGTCACGATTTCGTGACCACCTTGCGCTGTTGAGTCTTCGCACCGGAAGCGTCGCGATTTCGCGACCACTTTGCATTTTGGAACCTTGCCTCCGGATATGTCACGATTTCGCGACGTCTTTGAGCCTTGTCCTCGAAGGTGTCACGATTTCGCGACGTCCTGGAACCTAGTCTTCGAAGGTGTCACGATTTCGCGACGTCCTTGAACTTTGTCTTCGAAGGTGTCACGATTTCGCGACGTCCTTGAACTTTGTCTCCGAAGGTGTCACGATTTCGCGACGATTCTTGTGCCTTAGAACTTTTTGCCAAAGATGTTCCTGTGCTTTCAAATCTTGCTTCCCGGATGTGTCGCGATTTCGTGACCATTTGGCACTTAAGTGACTTTGCCTCGGAGCTGTCGCGATTTCGCGACCGTTGGGCGCTGAAGCTGCTTTCCTCCGGAATTGTCGCGATTTCACGACCGTTTGGCGCTGAAGTTGCATTCCTTGAAAATGTCGCGATTTCTTGTCCTTTGAAAATGTCACGATTTCGCGACCGTTTTGCGCTGAAGTTGCTTTTCTTCAAAAATGTCACGATTTCGCGATAGTTTCACGCCTTGGCCCTTTCCATGAAAAAGCGTCGCGATATCGCGACAGTTTGGCCCGCTGGCGACCTTCTTCAAAAAGCGTCGCGATATCGCGACAGCTTTGGCCGCTGGCGACCTTCTTCAAAAAGCGTCGCGATATCGCGACAGTTTTAGTACTTAAGAAAAAAATACATTTTGGGTGATGCAAGATTGCAGCTTCGCCACCGGATGCTCCTGCATCAGGAGCCCCCTATAGTGGCAAAGTGATTACAAGGGAGCCCCCTTTGAGTGGATTGCGATTACATTTACATTATTTTGTTAATAATTTTATAGTAAGACCTTGGGGTCTTACCATTTGGTATCAGATCCAATATATCAAATGGCCAACAGAGGAATATATCATGATACCAACCTAATTTTTCTTCTTTATCTCACCCACCTACGTCAAATCACATCAGTGCATGCATACAAAATTCAATTCCAAGATATCACCAATTGCATCATAGGGTTGGATGAATCAGTTCTCATAAATGGTTTCATCATTGGATTAAAATAAGAAACTAGAGTGACGGTCATGATGTACACTCCTCACACCCTACAGGAAGCCATTGGATTAGCCTTTTTAGTTGAAGATAAATCTAATGTTCAACATCGACACAAGGAGCAACCTATTGACAAATCATCATTCCTGCCCACTATCCCAAAAACTAAACCCTTACCAATTAAGTACCTTAGTTTGCAAGAAATGGAGAAGCGACGAACGAAAGACCTATGGTGTACTTGTGATGAGCAATTTGGACCTCATCATCATTGTGCTACACCAACATTGTATTTATTAAATTTAGATGATCCTTTTCCCTCCATAGGGGCCAAAGATGAGGTAGATGTACAATTATTGAATGTAGTTGATTCCTATCATTCCATAGATGGATAAGGTGAGGTAGATGTACAAGAAGTGACCGAAACACTTGATCATAGCCATGAAGACAATGAGGTTGATGTGCAAGAAGTGATCAATGCACCCAAACAAGATGAGGTAGACAAACCCGAAGTGATCAATTTTGGCCATACATGCACTCTACAAGACCTACACACACCTTCCTCACCAATAGTGAGTTCTCACCACATGACCAAACCTACTCAAAACCAAGGCAGAGTGACTACACACTCCTCTATTGGCTCTACCAGGGAACCACAAATGGATTTGGAAGCATTACCATCACTTTTGATGTATCATTCTAAAGTGTTTGAGGGACCCCAATGGTTTCCCTCCCATCATCATCATGATTTTCCTAATGAAGATTCTACTATTGTTCTTGGCAACCCCCCACTAACACTTTATCCTTCTCGATATCCCTGCCTACGAAAGGATGACATTAAAAGAGTCCAAGAACTTATGCAAATCCTTCTTGGAAAACAAAGTACAAAGCTTCTCACTTTGAGCTTTGAGGACAAAGCTCTTTTTAAGGAGGGTGGCATGTTAGGATCCTCAATCCTAACATTATTAGTTAGTATTAGTTAGTATTATTAATCATTTAATTATTATATTATTAACTCATAAAGTGAACCATCACAACCTTTCATAACATGAACCATCACGTCTCTTCACCAACGTAGCTTTAGGGTAGATATATATATATTACGTTGGACATCCATATCAAATCATCCAAGAAGAAGAATAAGAATATAGATTCTAAAGGAGGGAGCCCCCTATAGTGGCAAAGCGATTACAAGGGAGCCCCCTTTGAGTGGCTTGCGATTACATTTACATTAATTTGTTAATAATTTTATAGTAAGACCTTGGGGTCTTACCATACACTTATCTAAGAGTATGTTAACACAAAATAAACTTTAGATTTTGCTATCAAATTCTTAGATTTGCAACTAATCCAATGATAGATTAGTTTGGTAATTAATCTAATGGTAGATTAATTCTTTTAATCTTTAGATTGCAACTAATCCAATGATAGATTAGTTTGGAAATTAATCTAATTATTAATTTAATATAATATTTAGATTATTAATTAACCTAATGATAGATTAGTTTTGTAATTAATCTAATGTTTGATTTAATTTCATATTTAGATTAGAAATTAATCAAATGATAGATTAGATTGGCAATAAATCTAATGGTTAATTTAATATACTATTTAGATTATTAATTGACCTAATGATAGATTATTTGGCAATTAATCTAATGATTAATTTAAAAAATATTTAGATTATTAATTAATCAAATGATAGATTAGATTGGAAATTAATCTAATGGTTAATTTAATATAATATTTAGATTATTAATTAACCTAATGATAGATTAGTTGGAAATTAATCTAATGGTTAATTTAACAATATATTTAGATTGTTGTCTAATCAAATGATAGATTAGTTCGGCAATTAGTCTAATGATGGAAACAACTCATCTTTAATCAAATGATAGATTAATCTTAAGTCTTTTCAAAAGAATGAAAGACTTGCAAATGGCAAATTGATTACTTAGATCTCTAAATTTTTCTACTTAACCAAATGATGGGTTAATTTAATTCTTAAGCTAATAAAGGATTAATTTAGTTTGGAATGAACCTAATAATGGATTAAACTTTAGTTAATCTTTTGTAAGATCAATTGTTGGAACTTTAGATTTAGTATTAATCTAATGATGGATTTAATTGATCTAACCTTTAGTTTGATCCAATGATAGATATAATGGATTAATTTGTGGAGATAACCTTTCAATATTGTTTATAATCCATGGGTGATTTTCTTAGCTTGTGAATTTTAATATTTGAGGAAAATATTTTGAAAAGAAGTATGGGCTTCTTTATGCTTGTGCTTGCTTTGCATAATTAAAAAATAATCATATAGAAATGCATTGCTAAGCTTTGGAAAGAGATAGAAATAGATTGAAAATATTTGAGGAAAATATTTTGGAAAGAAGTATGGACTTCTTTATGCATGTGTTTTCCATATGAAGATGAATCATATAGAAATGCATTGTTAAGATTTGGAAATATACATAAATGGATTTGTGAAAAATATATTGTGGATATATATATTGTAGAAGAGTATATTGCAAAAATATATTGCTTGTTTGAGAAATATATATTGTGTAATTATATTTTGTAGGAAATATTTTGTGGAAATGTATTGCTTGCCTTGTGAAGAATATATTGTGGAAGTATATTGCTTGTTTGAGAAATATATATTGTGGAAATATATTACTTGTTTGAGAAATATATACTATGGAAATATATTTTGTAGGAAATATATTGTGGAAAAGTATTGTTTGCTTTGTGAAAAATATATTGTGGAAATATATTTTGTAGGAAATATATTGTGGAAATGTATTGCTTGCCTTGTGAAGAATATATTGCTGGATATATTATTTGTTTGAGAATATATACATTATGGAAATATATTTTGCAGTAAATATATTGTGGAAATTTATTGCTTGCTTTGTGAAAAATATATTGTGGAAATAAATTTTGTAGGAAATATATTGTGGAAATGTATTGCTTGCCTTGTAAAGAATATATTGTGGAAATGTATTACTTTTTTGAGAAATATATATTGTGGCAATATATTTTTTAGGTATTGTGGAAATGTATTGCTTTTTTTGTGAAAAATATATTTTGTAGGAATATATATTGTGGAAACATATTGTTTGGTATAGAGAAATATATTGTGGAAACATATTCTTGCTTGTGGAATATATTGTGGAAATGTATTGCTCGCTTGTGGAATATATTGTGGAAATATATTGCTTGCTTGTGGAATATATTGTAAAAATATATTGATATTTTGCTTTGAGGAAAAAACCTTGAAATATTTATTTGTATGTGGAGTCCAATGGAAATAAGGAAATTATGGGAGGCTTCCCTAAGTCCTTAGGCATGGAGTCCCTTGTTAAGTGAAATATTATGGGGTATTTCACATAATCTCTTTGAGTGGGTGTGGATTCCATATATAGGGAAAAAATAAGGGGGTTCCCTTATTTTCTTGTATATTTTAGAACATGGGAAAAATAAGTTGGACATAGAGTCCATCTTGGATGAAGAAATTTATGGGGTTTATTCATCTGATTATTTTTAAATAAAATAGAAATGTAAAGGATCAATTTCTATATGAATAATTGATATATTGGATTGAGTATGTAGAAATTAAATGGCTTGTTTATTTTCTTTATTTTTATAATAGATGCATAGAATATGATATAAGCATTTGGGAATGCATTCATACCTACAAATGAGTTATTCTAATCCCCACCTTCCTATAAAATGCCATGGATTTTAGAGGATGAAGATAGCATATCAAGATGATGGAATCCCTCATTTTATGTAACAATGTGAAGGATTAGTTTGAATATCACTCTTGAAGAAAGGGAATTTATTTTAATAGAATTCAAGGACTTACTATTTGTAAATCTAAACCTTTATTTGGATGTTTATCATGGTGCCATATTGATTATTGATTTTATGGGTTTTATCCATGTTGTTGGAGCTAATGATTTGATCTAAATATTTTATTAGATTTATTTGTAAGCTTAAGATAAGATAGTATTTATGCTTCCATTCCATAATTTGCTCTTATTTTACTTGCAAAAATGAGGGAGAGAGAAAGAGTTATCCTTCGGTTTAGGGGTTTCTTTGGGAAAGGCTCTAAAGGTATCCTTGTCTAAGACTCTTCTTTTTAACTTGGGCTATTATGGATTAGGAACACCTAGTTCCTATATCCATGAGAATACCATCACATGGAGTGATTATTTCTTAGAGTCCTATCACAAAGATGGGAAAGATAAGTTTGAAGTTTAAAGGATCACTGTGGAGGTGCAGCTAAATTAGAATAAGGTATTATACCTGATGGATCTAGCATAGAGTGACTTATGACTAGAAGAAAGAATTGGTGTACTACTCTCTAGGGACTGAGAAGGGATAATCCTAACGCTAGAGTCAAGAAGTCTACAATCATGGAGAATGTCAAAAAGTGGGGAGACTCTTTTGAAGCATATACCATGGAGGTATATGAGGTGAACCCCAATTACCTTTGAGATCTTGGCCTCTCATGTCCACTTGAGTAATGTCTACAACATCTTAGACTCAAAATGTGGGTATGTCTAGTAAATATATGTATTCTATGGATACTTTTATGAACCTTAATAAGTTATATATATATATATATATATATATATATATCTGAGTTGGTTAGCTTTAGGGGTTGTTACAAATAAGCCTATGGGCATTTCATTGTATAATTTATTAATTATTTGTAATATTTTATTATGTAAGCCCTGTGGGTTGTGATTAACCTTGTTTTGGTTAAACCCACTCTATAAATTATAATAAACCTAAACCCCTATTATTATCAAATTAAGAATCACATTAAGAATGCATGTATTCAACCTTGGGTGCTTGAATATGCTTCATTTGAAGCTGTAAATTTTGATTTTTCATCTTATTCTCTTGTTTCTTGGAGTGATCAACTGATGCATTATTTTATATATAATAATTTTTCTTGATTGGATAAATCCAATTTACTGTCATATGTTTGGTTACTTATACATTGTACCAAACTTGATATGTATGAATTAGTTGTGCTTGTGCAACAAACACATGTTTTTATTCTTATTAAACTTGGTTCTCTTTAGCTACATTATTTTTCTATATCATTTTCCAAATTTAAATTTTCTTGTCTAAAGATGACCTATCTTTTTATTGGTTCATCTCTTGTGAAGGGGATCCATTTTTAAATGGATTATGCCAACATTCCTTAACTATATAGTTATTTATACCATAAATTTCACACATGTTTTATGTGTAAAGAATATTTCTTCGAGAATCATTTCTTTGATTCTAATATCCTTGAGATTTTTTTCTCTATTAGAAGCATTGTGGAGATCTTATGCCTCTTCTAAATGGTTGCTTCCCCTTTTTATTTGTAAGAAGTAATTGTTCTTATTCATTTGAGGCCTCTAATTTTTGAAATAGGTTCACTAGCTTTTCAAAGCTTGGTGTTTGTTCAATCATATTTAGTATTGTCACAAAAGAATTATATTTTGAAGGGAGAGATATTCAAATAATTAAAATAAGAGTTTCATCTATTACCATTTGTACCAAAGCTTGTAGTGATGCTCATAGTTATGTTGTGCCTCTATGGTTATGTAGTGTACCTCAATATCTCTTGCTACCTCTAAGACTTGATGTTTATGCCTCTATGTTTATCCTTTGAAGATCCTTTTGCATGTTTTTTCTATGTATTTTAGGCCCTCATTTAGTGCCCTAGCATATTTCTAGAAATACTTTATATTTGCATGCATCTTCTTCTTCGCCAAATGTAGTTAGCTCTGTCATAGAGTTCTTGTGTTGCTATGGCCATTTAAGATCAAGTTTCTTTCTTGGTGGAAAAATAGTTATTTTGTCTTTAGCTTTCTTCAAGAAGATACAACAATATTTGGCACAATTCAATTTAATGTGCACCATTTTAAAATATAGTTCATGAATATATTTCTTGCTTATCATTTGAATGTGACATTATCGATAAAGAATAGTCATTTTACCTATAAATAACCCTAACTTTGCCTTGCTTTTTAAATTCTACTTGATGTTCTTGAATGGTGTGTACCTATAATTTTTTAAAATATATGCTTGTTCTATTTTGGCTACTTTTCAAGAATAGCTTCAAAGATATAATTCTTTCTTTTGACAATGATCTTTTTCTTGCAACTCTTTTGAGTATTTTCAAGTTAGGATATCTTCTTTCCTATTTTATGGAGCATTAGTTCCTCTTTTTCTTTGAAATTTTACACTTAAATGTAGTGGCTAAATATTTTTCCAGTAGTTCCTATTTCTTGTTTGGGCAAGATCCAAAATTTAAATCTTCCATGAAAATTGCTTCATGAAAATCATAATAACATTTATTTTAAGGTTTGTTCAAAATGAGTCTTATGTAGAATTTACTTCACGAAGATGATGATTACCTCTTATTTTCATGTTAATTCTTAATCAATATTTGGCAAGGATGTTTACCCTTGAGAATTATTTTCAACAGGGTGCTTCTTGAGATCCTCTTGATTGAAGTGAGAGTAGGATATGGAGATATGGCTCTTCCTTTTTCTTGCTCTGATACCACATGTTAAATCGCAATGCTCCTTTGCTCTGCATTATGAAGTGGTATATATTTAAATACATAGAATACCTACTTTTGGCATAACAATATTCTAACTAAACTTGTAACTACCTGTGTCCTATAGTGCATACATAGACCTTGTGATGTGTTTTTATACCATATGCTATTTCACATGGGCTTTGATGTAATAACTCCTAACATCTTTAATGTGACTCAAATTATTTTATTTTATTTCAATATTAAGATATATTAAGATCTAAAAATGCTAAACCCTAACCAGTGTTAGAAAATATGTGAGAAATTGCGCCCATGAGTTTTTTATAAATAAACTTGTCAGGTCAACAACAAGCAGAATAAAAGGAAAATTTTAAATTTGAAAAAAAAAACATTTCTCATTTGCTCATTTTTTCTTGTCGAAAACTCTAAAAATGTCCTGTAAGAGGTGAATGTCTAATATATAATCAAATTTTTGGTTCTTTAATTGTTTAATATATTTATTTATTTATTTATTAAAAAAATCTTAGATTTTTTTTAACTTTTTCCATGTTACCAATAAACCACCATTTTGTAAAATCTCCAAAGTTAAACCCTGAATTTATTTAGAGTTACAAGTTTTTCAACTATGACCTCCATGGTAGTATATACACTTAATCAAATCAAGAAGATTGTTGCTTTGTTTTGTTAACACAAAAATTTAATATTGACACAAAAATTAATGCCTCTATTATGGAGAAATTTTAAAATATTCCAACCCATTTATAGATTCATGGATTTACATCATTATCGATACCCATGCTTGTAGTAGGGGAAATTTGACCCATATCAAATTTTTCCCCTTAGCAAACAATGTTGCTAACCTCTAGCAATGTCCCCCTAACCCTTCTTCCCCTTTCCTCATTTTGCATACCCATTTTTTGGCCATTTTCTCCTCTCCGACAATTTTGGGATGTTTGCGATAATTTTGGGTTGTTACAAAATCGTCCAGACATGAAATTTGCCTAATTATGATGATTAGTTAGGAAATCATTGTGTTTGTCCTTATTTGGGCCAAAGCGCATCCCCGATAAATTTGGGACCTCTCGAATCTATCTAAATTAGGGTGAAGCCTTAATTTCTTGTTATTTCACCCAATTTAGCGAACAAACTTAATAGATTTAATCCGAGACTTCTCCTTGGATTCCTCCTAGCTCCCTGATGTCCTGATTTCCCTTTTGTTTCATTCAAACTTACAGAAAACCTTAGAGAATTCATGTCCATTTTGCAAGTTGCAGGTCACAAAATTGTAGGTTGTAGTCACGAAATTGCAGATTATAGACCCAAAATTGCAAAAGAGATAGAAATTTGACCATTGCTTTTCAAAGGATGAATTCGTGAGCTTACAAATTCATGAAATTTCTCATGAAATTGTGAGCTTACTCCCAAAATCATCTGCATCACACTTGGGGGCATATTTAGATCAGATTTTGCATATTCTTGATTTCATTTCATGTTTTCAATACTATAGATCATATTTCCTTATTGAATTGAAGCATTACTTACCACTTTATTGTGTTAAAATTGCATGATTTCAAGATAAAATTGTATTTCATCTAGCATATAATTACTCAAATTTAAGATCTGTAATCTGATTATTTTCTAGAAATTTGTAGAGATCTAATTATATTAAATCCTAATCTATTGATGATCGGATCTAATCTTTGATTTTCAATCAGGTTTTAGTGTCTTTTTATGAAATTGTAGGTTTTAGACAATTTTGTGGATCCTCGAATCAAATTCGTAAAGTTACAAATTTTCTCAAAAGGACCCGAATTCATCTGCAGAACCCGAATTTACACAAACAAGTCAGAAAGCTTCAAAATTCAACCATCCGGATCAGATAAGGCTTAAAATTCCTTTTAATCTAAAACTGCACAAAAATTTATTTCTTAGAACATTTGTGTGTATTTGTTTTCATTGAATCTAAATCGCATATAGGTTAGTTTAGTTGCATTGGCCAAACTTAGGTGTATGCGAGTAAGCTTAAAATAACACATCAAACAAATCCTCACCTAGGCGTGGAAACCACCATAGAAAGTGTTTCTTGGTGAACCCTCACCCCATTCATCGACAATCACCAAAGAGAGCGCAACTCAAGCGCTTCTCATCTGAGATGCAGATTCATCATTTTCCCTCCCCCTTTCAGGCGTGGATCCATTAGCCTAGGAGAAAGGGGTGCAAAAATTTTGGGTCTACATTCTTTGGTGAACCCGATGTGAACTACATAATTATTGTTAAACTTTATTTTTCCTTTTTCAAAACAAAAAAAAAAATCTCACTAAATGGTAGAAAATAGTCTTAACGAGGTCTTCTTTATAGACCTTAGAAAAACACTCATAGAGCAAGAAGTTGACCTCTTCTATAAAAATCATAATCTAGAACGTCAAGTAGACTTGTGGAAAAAATTTGGTATTATTGAAAATAGATCACAAGAAATAAGGAAAATCAAAAGAATCGATATTGCAAAAGCCTTAGGGCCAAATTATTATTCTCCTTATTTTGAAGTCAAAAGAAGTTGTGAACATTGGCTCATAAACAAATGTGCTAGTGTTCATTCAAACATTTATCCTTGGGATAACTATTTGGAAGAAGCACTAAAAGTTCACCAATTCTTAGCATACTTAGAGGACAATGTGCTAGCGCTAGAACAAAGACAAAGATATCACAAAGCACCTAGGGCAGTCCTCTTTTGAGACTATTGCTATGAATTGCAAGCACAACCTTCCACTTCAGAAACCAAAGAACTTACCCTCGTCCACTTCGTCCAACTTCTAGTACGTGATTTATCTTTTGAGGAAGAACACTACATGAATCTTGAGGATCTAGAGCCTATTAATGACATTCACAAGCTTTTCAAGGAAGATTAAATTATTTAGCATTGTTATCAAAATTTTGTAAATATTTGAGTTAAAGCATAGTAGATTGTTTTCTTTTTCAAGATAAAAAAACAAACACTCAAAAACAAATCAAAAATAAAAAAAACTTTTAATTAGCATCACTAGGAAAGATGCCTAAAAATTTAAGGAGTGGTAAACAAGTGGCTACTGGCTTCGAAGATGAGTCAGAAACTACAAACCCTAATGCTGAAATGGAAATAGAAGAAATTCTAGAAGAACAACAATTACAAATAGAACAAGATGAAGAAAATGAAATAATCAACGATATTGACCCAAAGTTGGGACCTCAAGGGGACATTCATTTTCAATCTATGCAACACTTTTGTGATTTTTTAAACCGTAATCGAGATTCCCTTACTAATGTGTTGGAAATAGAAGATCAACTTGCAAAGGGTGACTTCTCGATGGAAGCAGCTCTAGAAGCAACTTTCAAACTTCACCCAAAACCTGAGACATACATAAATGCATCATTACAACATGACACTTATAATGATCATTCCTTAGATAATACCCAAAACATACCTCCTCAAGAAGATGATGCTCAAATAACATCACAACAACAAAAACCTATTTTTGCAACTACCACAACCACTTCCACACAACAGAAACCTTCTCCATCTAATAATAATACTATTCTTTCTCAATATTTCCAACATCTATTTGCTCAAAATGCTACTTCTCAAAAAAATAAAAATATGCAAATTCCCAATTCTCCTCGACAAAATGCTCAACAAAATGCTGCTCCTTATAAACTCAAAAACCCTAATACTTCAAACAATAGGCACAATCGTGTCTCTATTTCCACTCCTTATATGGTAGCACAACAAACATATTATCCTCCACATAACAATATAACGCAAAATGTATGATGAGCAACCACATCATCTTGAGACTATAGTAAAACAATTGGCCTCATGATTGGATCAAATAGACCCTTATCACCCTACATACAGCTATAAGGAAATGTGCAACCAACCTTTAGATCCTATTGTTGCCGCTAGGCCATACCCTAAACGATTTCCAATATCGATTTACCGATTTATAAGGGGGTCAAAGATCCGATTGAGCATATTCGGATGTTTAGAACAGCTTGTCATGACATTACATATGATGATATGCTATTATTAAATATGTTCCCAAAAATTTTAGGAGGTATGGCATTAGAATGGTACTATCAATTGCCAACACATTCTCTAATAAACTTTGAAGAAATTGCTGAATTATTTGTACATCAATTTGGTGCTTACATAGAGAGACATGTCACCATTAAATATTTGTACAACCTTAAACAAGGAAAAGAAGAGAGCTTCATAGAATTCCTAGCCCGATGGAGAAAACTTCTAGGAAAACTACATTTCACTTTACCTCCAAGGGAAATGTTAGATATTTTCATTGGGAATTTATAGGAACAATTATCCTATGAGTTAGCCACTGCAACCGTAACATCCTTTGACCAAGCTATAGAATTTGTAAGAAGGGTAGAAAAATCCCTAATTAAAAGGGGACAATTTAAAAATAAGGATGAAGACAAGTCATCTAAAAATCAATACAAAAACAAACATGTGGTAGGAGATGGAGTTATAGATAGTAGACCCACTCCAAATGTTAATACCACAGAAACTACAAAGAAGTTTGTGTTAAAAGCACCTCAAAGACCTCCACTAAGAAACTTCACAAGATTAAACCAACCTTTGACAATAGTCTTACCACAATTGGTTGAAAGAGGTTTGATAAAATTGCCAGAGATACGACAACCTGATCCCTCTCAACCTTGGTATAGACCAGACCAACATTGTGATTTTCATCAAGTTGATGGACATCCAACAAACACTTGTAAAAGATTAAAACATTTGGTGCAAGATTTAATTGATGATGGAAAACTGGAAGTGGAAAGCCCTCCACCAAATAAAAACCCTCCAATAGCAAATACACAAAAACAACAGGCACAAAATGCCAATCAAGATTTAGATATATTTCAAAACCCTTTACCAAACCGTGGTAAGGAAGCTATAAATCAGCTAGACTATAAGAATTTTCCTCATCCAACATGTTATGTGGGAATGATTAGTGGTCACTTACCATCTCAACCTTTACAAATTCCCTTTGTGCCTACTCAATCTATTGTCATGATTGAACCAATTCATGAAAGGACAATACAATTTTCATCCTTGAACTTTATAGAAAGTGAAACTGAATCTGAGATAGATATTAGTTCTTTGAATTCTAATAGTTTAGAAGATGAATCAGAACCAATTTTACCTATCACAAATTCATTAATTCTGGAGGAACCATTTCCTAGGGTGATGACAACTCGTCCTTCTTCACAATAATTTCTTCCCATAGAACAAACATCAAATGCTAGACCTCAACCTAGTCAAAATGATCATCCCCTTCCCCATCAATCAAATAACATTGTGGCTACAGTTGGAGCCATTACTAGACAACAAGCTCAAACACAAAACTCTCAATTGCCTACAAATCAACCAAATGATGTGGATCAACCACCTTTTGTTCTGAAACCACCTAATAAGGGAAATAATGTAATTCGGCCTCAACAAAAGGTTCCCTTTGATATTAATGAACAACTAGCTAATACAACAGCTAGGATTTCCCTCTTAGATCTTCTTAGAACTTCATCAATTCATAGAGAAGAGTTAATGAACACCTTGAGTCAAATGATGGTACCTCAGGACATAGAACCAACTACTGTAGTGAATGTTGTAGCCTCTCAAGGAGTGGATTACATTGACTTTCACGACAAAGATATACCTCCACACAGTATGCATAGGGATAATCCCTTATACATAACAACATTAATTGGATATGTAGGTGTCAAGAGAGTATTAATTGACAATGGTTCATCCTTAAATATCTGTACCTATGACTTTTTCAAAAGGTTTGGGTTCAGAAATGAATATTTACGAAGAACTAAAATGATTATAAAAGCTTTTAATGATGAAACCCAAGAAGCTTGTGGTATGATATCTATCCCACTACAAGTTGGCCCTAGAATATTGGACACATCCATTTTTGTTGTATCTTGTCCTGCATCATACAACATCCTTCTAGGATGCCCTTGGATTAATGCAATGAGGGCAGTTCCCTCTACACTACATCAATGTGTCAAATTCAAATTTAAAAACCAATTGGTCACCATCCATGGAGATCCTAGACCCTTTGACATGTGTGCAATGGCGGAGCCTATTGATGTTCCATTTTGTCCAGCCTTATCATCATCAATACCCATTCCCTCTAAATCTTCTTCCCCAAAAATTGAACCTTTACCTTCTTCTGACACAACTATACCATCTAAAATTGATAATCCTTCTACCTCGTATCCCCTCATAGATGAAACTTTAACAGACCTATCTACCATATTAGCACCTATAGAACAGGTAAATTTTGTTGTACAAGACTCCATTGTTTTGTCCAAATTACCGCCTTCCCCGCGTATGATAGGTTTACCTCACAAACAGGGAAACATATATCATGTTGGAAGTTGCACTTTTATTTTTGTAGGGTGTTCTCCCGATAGAATTAACATCAAGAAAATGAGTTTTACGTTTGATGAGAATAGTTTTGCTCAATGTTACTTTTCCAACAAATATATAAAATCAAAACAAATGATGTGTGATATGGGTTATAGAGGTAAAGGCTTGGGTCCTTTTGAAAATGGTATACGTGAGCCATTTGAGGTTGAGGAATGGCCTACCCGATGTGGTATAGGCTATATCCCTACAAAATATCAACCTTTCCCTTTTGATGATGATGATCATCTAATCACCTATGATGAATATTTAGAAAATAAAAAACATTTAATAAGTAATAAGAAGAAAAGACAAACTCAATTTTCTTGCAATATGATTTCAATAGTTCATCCAGAAATGATTACCACTCCATATGAATCTATATAAGGAGATGTCTTTTTCAACACATCCCTTGAAGAAGTTATGAGGAATGGTTTCTTCTTTGATGGATCTATCCCATGCGTAGCCCATGTTCACACAGAAACCCCACAAGAAGAATTAGCCAAATTATCCCTAGAAGAACTTCAAGAGATGGGTGTTTCACCTGCCCTCCTAACTTCGAAAGGGATTCAAATATTTTGGTAGAAGATATTTTGAAAATTAATATTGGAACAGAAATCAATCCTCACATGGTCAAAATTGGAGCTACCTTAAATAAATAAGAACAAATAAAATACACAAAACTTCTTGTGGAATACCCTGATATTTTTGCATGGACATATGCAGATATGCCTGGTTTAGATCCTTCTGTTGTCATGCACCATTTAGTGGTACATCCTGATGCTAAACCAATCAAACAAAAGCTTAGGAAAATGCATCCTAAAGTAGCCTTGCTAGTAAAATATGAGTTGCAAAAGTTATTAGACGTTGATTTCATTTAGGCCATAGATTACTCTGATTGGATATCTAATGTCATCCTAGTAACCAAGAAAGAGGCTACTAAAATTAGAGTATGTACTGATTTTAGGGACATCAATGTTGCATGTCCCAAAGATGATTTTCCCCTTTCGAATATGGATCAAATCATTGATTTCACAGTAGGAAGTGGGATGTTATCCCTTATGGATGGATTTTTTGGATATAACCAAATCCGTATAGCACAAGAAGATCAACCAAAAATTGCCTTCATTACACCTTGGGGGACTTTTTGTTGGAAAGTAATGCCCTTCGGTTTAAAGAATGCAGGAGCAACTTATCAACGAGCTATGACCTACGTGTTCCATGATATGATGTATGACATCTTACATGATTATGTAGATGACATCATAGCTCGATCCATTAAGGAAGAGGATCATATTCCTGACTTGCGATGAGTCTTTAATAGACTCTATGAATATAAAGTCCGCTTAAATCTAGACAAATGTGTTTTTGGAGTAAAATCAAGGTAAATTATTGGGATTTATTGTGTCTATGTGAGGAATAGAGATAGATCCTATTAAAATCAAGGCAATAATTGATATGCCACCACCAAAAACTTTGACAGAACTAAGAAGCTTACAAGGTAAGCTCCAATCCATCCATCGTTTCATTGACAAATTGGTAGATAAGTGCCAACCCTTTCTTAAGTTACTTAAGAAAGATACCTTTTTCAAATGGGATGAGGAATTTCAAGAAGCATTTTAAAGCTCTTAAAACATATTTTCTTACACCACTAGTACTTGTTCCACCTAGGCTAGAACACCCTTTTATTTTATATATTTCTACCTCAGAACTTGCGTTAGGAGCAATGCTAGCACAACATGATGAGGATAAGAAAGAGTGAGCCATTTACTACATAAGTAGAACTTTAATAAGCTATAAAACTCATTACACACCTTTAGAAAAACTTTGTTTAGTTGTTGTGTTTTCTACACAAAAACTGCGCCACTATATGCTTAGCCAAAAAACTTATGTCATCGCAAAATTTGATCCATTGTGATATTTGATGAGTAGACCCTATTTATCAGGACGTGCAGCAAAATGGGTTCTTGCTTTAAGTGAGTTTGACCTAACCTTTATTGGGAAGAAATCCATTAAAGGGTAAGTCATAGCAGATCAACTCACCGCTGCACCCCTTGAATCTACTCATCCATTGACAATAGAATTTCCTGATGAATGCCTTAATCTAGAAGGTGATTCTTCAGAATCATGGTCTTTGTTTTTTATGGAGCCCATTGTATGAGTGGCGCAGGTGCAGGTATCATATTGGTATCTCCACAAAAGCAACTTATCCCATTGTCTTTTAAACTCCAATTCGCCTACACAAATAACACAATAGAGTATGAAGCTTTAATCCTTGGGTTACGAGCAACTTTAGCCTTAGATATTAAAATATTATCAATTTTTGGAGACTCACAACTCATGGTGAATCAAGTTAATGATATTTATCAAACCCGAGATGAGAAACTCCACCCTTATAAAGAGTATGTTTTAAAACTTATCTCTTTATTTGAGAAAGTTACCATCGAGGCTATCCCTCATACCAGTAATCGTTCTATAGATGCTATGGCAGTAGCTGCTTCCCTTATCCCTTTGGAGTTGAATGATGATCATGCTACTATCATTATTCACCAACTCTAGGAACCTACATCATTAGAGTCATGTCTAGCACCCTTAGACATCTTCACAATTGAAGAAGCATCCTCAAAACCATGGTATGGGGATATTTTAAATTTTCTCCAAAATGGGTCATACCCTGATGGCCTAGATAGGAATCAACGATGATTATTGCGTAAGTGGGTTGTTCATTTCGTAATTATCAAAAGTACTTTGTACAAAATATCCTTTGAAGGTATCCTCTTAAGATGCCTCAATGTCAATGAGTCTAAAAAAGCATTAAGCGAGGTCCATGATGGATCTTGCGGAGGTCATTTTAGTGGAGGATCCATAGCCAAAAAACTCCTACGAATGGGATACTTTTGGCCCTCCATGGAAAAATATGCCAATGAGTATGTGCGTAGATGTGACAAATGTCAGAAGCACGCAAATATCATCCATGCTCCTACCCAAGAGCTTCAAGCTATCTCTTCCCCTTGGCATTTTTTGAAATGGGGCCTTGACATTATAGGGAAGATCAACCCAATATCATCATATGGTCATAAATTCATCATTACAACAACTAAATATTTTACAAAATGGGTAGAAGCTATGCCATTGGCTTCTTGCATAGGAACCCAAGTCTCAAAATTTATTTTCAATCAAATCATCTGTAGATTTGGGATCCCATCTACGCTTGTTTCAGATAATGGAACTTGTTTAAAAAACAAAGACATTCAAAAACTTTGTGCAAAATATAAAATCCAACATAGATGGTCTACTCCTTATTATCCACAAGGAAATGGCCAAGCTGAAGCATCCAATAAAACTTTAATTAAAATACTAAAAATATTGGTTAATAAATCAGGATGAGATTGGCATACTCAATTATATCCTACTTTATGGGCTTATCGAACTAGTGTTCAAACCCCTACTGGCGCTTCACCTTTTGTCTTGGTATATGGTGTTGAAGTCGTATTTCCTTTTGAGCTTGAAGTTCCTTCTTTAGGTCTTTTACTTCAAGATGTTGAAGTAGGAGATGAATATCGTGTTGGATGACTAAGCCAATTGGAATTACTAGATGAAAAGTGTATAAACGCCTTAGAGAACCTTCGCTCATATCAAGATAAACTCAAAAGATCATATTCTAAGAAATTTCATACTCGATATTTTGAGATTGGAGATCTAGTTCTTAAAGAAAATAAAAAAAATACAAATGCTCGAACTGATTTAAAAGGAAAATTTCAACCAAATTGGCTAGGTCCATTCATCATCACTACAAAATTTGGATCAGGTGCATATCGTTTGGCTACCTTAGATGGAAAAGACCTTAAGGAACCAATGAACATCATGCATCTTAAAAGATACTATGCATAAAATCAAACAAAGTCCCACCATTGTACATAGTTGTAAATACCTTGTACATAAATTTCTTGCATCTAATTCAATCATTTTATTTAAATCATCTTCAACTTAGTTGCATTTATCTATGAATTTATTCCAATAAAATTGAGATCCAATTGCACAACATCATATGGTTACATCCAATTATTATTCTATTTAAAAATTAAACCAATGTTGTCAAAATTCATAGTTAATTTTGGTTTACTTTGGATGAATCCAAAAATTATCTTGAACCACTCACTGAATACACATTTTAATAAAATTTTGATTCTTAGTATTGATTATAAATCTCTCTTGAACCAAAAGCACTACTATTTCACTAAATAAATTTTGAAGTTTTGGGAACTGATCTGACCACTTTTTTGAACCAAGAATCACTTACACATATTAAAAATGATTTTACACAAGGAAAGATGATGCTATGTAGTAGTCCTAGCTCCTTAAGCGAAAAATTTCCCTTGCTATCCTATTATGTGCATGGTCTAGAATACTGAGAATTGGAAAAAGGACAAGCTCCCCCCTACCCGAATAAAATCCCTTGCTCTTTGTCTAATATGAGCAAGTATCCCTTGAAAAAAAAAAAAAAGAAAGAAAAAGCAAAAGAAAAATACCTTTTACTACAAAGCAAATAAAATCCCCTTGTTCAAAAAAAAAGTGAACAAGAATCCCTACTCAAAGAAATCAAAAGAAAATAAGGGGGTAATGAGCTTGAATCCCTGGAATTCCTCAGTTATTTGAACACCATGGGGTGATCCTCATTACAGGTTGGGTGGCATCAAGCCTGCTTGGAAATGGTGGTATCCTTATGCATGGCGACATGTCTGTCACATTAGCAACCTTATTTTGTACATACCAATGTCATCTTGTGGATTAGCTAGCTTTTGGTAGCTTGTATTACATAGTAGTTAAGTCTAACTGAATGCATACAATCATGGTAAATGAATACATCTTTTGCACACACATTGGTTCTTAAAATTGGCTTGCATCATTACCTTACTCAAAATTGGTAAATGAATTTCATAAGCACACACATTTGATCCTTGAGATATTTTGTATCATAATTAAGGTCAAGATGGAAAATGAATACACAAATCACACATTGGTTCTTGATAAATTTGACTTCATCCTAGAAATGACCAAAATTCTCCTTGAAGTTTGATTAGCAAACATCATTATTTCATCATGGATTTGCATGACTATTAGCATATGCAATTGGTCCTAAAAAAAATAGTTAATCTTACATTTTTATACCTATCACTTAGCATAAATGCTTCCATTCTACTATATTGCTTTTTTTTTTTTTTTTTCTTCTTTTTTTTTTTTTTTTTTTTTTTCTTTTTTTCTTTTTTTTTTCTTTTTTTCTTTTTTTTTTTTTTTTTCTTCCTTCTTCTTTTTTTTTTTTTTTTTTTTTTTTTTTTTTTTTTCTTTTTTTTTTTTTTTTTCTTTTCTTTTCTTTTTTTTTATTCTTTTGCTTTTCCTCCCTCTCTTTTTCTTTTTTTTTTTTTGCTTCTTTTGTTGGTTTTGGTTTTTGTTTTGCTTGTTGTTTTTTTTTTTTTTTTTGTTGCTCGCCGTGCGGTGTGTTTCGGGGTTTGTTTTTTTTTTTTTTTTTCTTTTTTTTTTTTTTTTTTTTTTTTTTTTTTATTTTTTTTTTTTATCTTTTTTTTTTTTTTTTTTTTTTTTTTTTTTTTTTTTTTTTTTTTTTTTTTTTGTTGGCCTTTGTTGTTGTTTGTTTTGGTGTTGGGTTGGGTGTTGGTGGTTTGGTGGTGGGGGTGGGGTTGGGTGGCGTTGCTTTTTGGGTGGTTGTTTTCTTTCTTGTCTTTTTTTTTTTTGTTTTTTTTTTTTTTTTTTTTTTTTTTTTTTTTTTTTTTTTTTTTTTATATATTTTTTTAAATTTTTTTTTTTTTTTTTTTTTTTTTTTTTTTTTTTTTTTTTTTTTTTTTTTTATTTTATTATTAAAAATAAAATAAAAAATTTAATATTAAGATGTTTATTTTGGGGTGGTGGGTTTAGAAAAAAAAAAAAAATCAAAATTATATATAATAATTTTATTTTTTTTTTTTTTTTTATTTTTTTTTTATTATTTTTATATATTGGGGGGTCGTTCTCTCTCTTTTGTTTTTTTTTTTTGGTGGGGGGGGGGGTATAAAAAATCCTCTTTTTTTTTTCCCCTTTTTTTTCTGGTGCCCGTGGTGTGTTGTTGTTTTTTTTTTTTTGGGGGGGGGGGGGCCCAAAAATTTGGCCTCGGATTCCCTAGAATTTGATCTAGCCATAGATCCAAAGTGGCTTGGATCCAAAAACTCTGGAGGTAATGCAATCTTCTGACTCTCAGGTACTGGATGAAAGTAGAAACCTTGATAGAATATCATGTTCTGTCACATGGATAGCTTATACTTGTGCACTCCTTAATGCACTCTCTAAACCTCTCCTTCCAGATGACTATCTTGAGGCCTTACTCTTCGAATATGTCAACTGGGATGATGTCGATTGAGATACCTCCACTCTCTCTCTTTGGGCCAACTGCACTCGTTCCTATGCATCTCACTCTCTAAAGACCATGTCATGCTATACTAAATATCAATATGGATCTTTAGGTTCATAACCTCAATATCTAGAGCAACTATCCTCTCTACACTGTTGCTCTCCCCCTCTTTTGTGACGATGCCCTTCTCGGATAAATACTATCTAATCTCCTGCTAAGGAGATAATCAGCCTTGTCTTGGAGAGGAATATTTCCTCTGCTCATGCTCCCCAATCCTCATAGGTCTCTCTACTTGTGATAATATCTATACATGATTACCTCCTCTTGTCTGAGGCCCCTCTCTCCTAGGGGGTTCTTGTGTCCCACTCTACCACTTCTCAAGGAAGTATCATTGGATAATATCCTAATAATCCCACCACATTTGGTAGACTCTATATTGCATTGAAGTGACCCTCATAGGATGGATCCTCATATACCACTCTGTATAACCATTAGTAACACTTTCATCATCTCCTACAACTAATGGTACTATAAGGTCATCCTCCTGTGCATCCAAAAATCTAGACAAGTTAGGTGCCCCATTGACTGTAGTCATGTCATGAATCACCCTCGAATAATGAAAATCCCTAACCTCAGGGATGCCCTACTAAAGCCTAAACTAGTGAAGCACTCTATCTACTTAGTGAAGCTCAACCTCACCATGCTCCATCTGAAGCCACATCACTCATCGGATGTGAGCCAACTCCACTCTATCCTCCTCCCAACCTGGATGCCCTAGCCAGGGTCTCCAATAAATGACTGCTATTGTTAACTCATCAATCCCTCTCCTGGCCTCCTCTAGGCCTCCCCTCCTCTCTCCTCGTCCTCTCATGGGACCCTAGATAAATACAGCAGGTCTATCAGCCTCTATCCCCTATCGAGGAAGTCCCCTAGGTCTCCTCACTATTATGTGCTCCCAACACCATACCTACAGAAAGGATGTTAAAACCTGTCTTGTGGCCTTCTTGTACATGACCCTGAATAGAGTCTTATACAAGCGGCATAATATGTAGGGTCCCCATGCAAATATATGACCTGAATCCCTCATATCTGCTATGACCTCTACCAGGCCCCATGGTAGATGTCGACCACTCTGGTGACACACTAGAAAACCTATAACTACACCTGATAGCACTACTATGAGTGTAGAAACTCCCTCTGTCATTATCAGTCTCTCCAGGCTGACACCACTCTGATCAATCGAAAAGGTAGGACATCCTGTCAATCTCCTCATTGCCTGTCTCTGGTCCCCTGACAGGTATACAAACTAGCCCCTGATGGGCACTCTCAAAATCCTCCAAACATCCTCTAAAGTAGGAGCCATCTCCCCCGTAGGTAATCAGAATGTGGAAGACCCCAGATACCATATCTCAACTAAAGTCATTAGAAGGTTATAATCTATAGTAATTTGTGGTATTTCTACCACATGTCTCAACCCTATCGCCTCCAAGATTGATCTCTCATCTACATTCAGGGATTCTACATATCCCTGAAATCCTGTACACCTCCATTCCCTGTTTATCAATGCACCTCTCTGTCAAAAGAAAACCAAAATAAAACAATTATTAGGCATCGTATTACAAAAAAAAAAATGTTTCAAAATTCTATAAAATTAATTTTTTGAATTTACGATTTTTGATCCAAATTTATAAATTCGGGTCTAAAATCAACTTTAGACCCAAATTTGAAGATTCGGGCCATTTTTAGAAAATTTGTGACATTACGAAAGCATCGCAACACCCCGAATTTGTTGTCGCAACCGCGAAACGGTGAGACGCATAAAATTTTTTCAAAAAACATCACCAAAAATTGCAAACAAACAAAAATTTTCTACACTAAGATGGCTAGAATCCTTACCCAGATCCGGATGCCCTCCCTATTTTCCGCATGGACCTCATCTGCCCGATGTTGTGATTCCACCATTTTTCCTTCTCCAGAGCAAACTTTCCTGCAAATATGAAATGTAAAAATGAAATTAGGTTTTACCCTAATTTTTCATTTTATTCACTTTTTTACCCTAATTTCTCACTTTTTACCCTCTTTTCAAAATTTCGAGTTTTGCACTAAAATTTTGAATTTTATACAAAACTCGAAGGGGGTATCTCAGATAATAAATAAATTAATTAAAATTTATATAAATTTTTGCAAAAAAGTTTTGGTTTTCTCGTAAAATGCATTTTTCCTTCTTATTTTTGCTACATATTTTCTTTAACGCATTTTTTTCAAAAATGCACTAAAGAGGGGGCAAAATGTAGCAGGGGAAATTTGACCCATATCAAATTCTCCCCCTTAGCAAACAATGTTGCTAACCTCTAGCAATGTCCCCCTAACCCTTCTTCCCCGTTCCTCATTTTGCGTACCCATTTTTTGGTTGTTTTCTCCTCTTTGATAATTTCGGGACGTTTACGATAATTTTGGGTTGTCACGAAATCGTCCAAACACAAAATTTGCCTAATTATGATGATTAGTTAGGAAATCATTGTGTTTGTCCTTATTTGGGCCAAAATGCGTCCCCGATAAATTTGGGACCTCCCAAATCTTTCTAAATTAGGGCGAAGCCTTAATTTCTTGTTATTTCACCCAATTTAGCCAACAACCTTGATAGATTTAATCTGAGACTTCTCCCTGGATTCCTCCTAGCTCCCTGATGTCCTGATTTCCCTTTTGTTTCATTCAAACTTACAGAAAAATTTAGAGAATTCATGTCCATTTTGCAAGTTGCAGGTCATGAGTTATAGTCACAAATTATAGGTTGTAGTCACAAAATTGCGGATTATAGATCCAGAATTATGAAAGAGATAGAAATTTGACCATTGCTTTTCAAAGGATGAATTCGTGAGCTTACGAATTCATGAAATTTCTCACGAAATTGTGACCTTACTCCCGAAATCATCTGCATCACACTTGGGGGCATATTCAGATCAGAGTTTGCATATTCTTGATTCCATTTCATGTTTTCAATATTGTAGATCATATTTCCTTATTGAATTGAAGCATTACTTACCACTCTATTGTGTTAAAATTGCATGATTTCAAGATAAAATTGTACTTCATATAGCATATAATCACTCAAATTTAAGATCTATAATCTGATTATTTTCTAAAAATTTGTAGAGATATGATTGTATTAAACCCTAATCCATTGATGATCGGATCTAATCTCTGACTTTCAACCAGGTTTTAGTGTCATTTTATGGAATGGCAGGTTTTAGACAATTTTGTGGATCCCCGAATCAAATTCGTAAAGTTACGAATTTGCTCAAAAGGACCCGAATTCATCTGTAGAACCCGAATTTACACAGATAAGTCAGAAATATAAAAAATTCAACCATCTAGATTAGATAAGGCTTAAAATTCCTTTTAATATGAAATTGCACAAAATTTTATTTCTTAGAACATTTGTGTGTATTTGTTTTCATTGAATCTCAATCGCATATAGGTTAGTTTAGTTGCATTGGCCAAACCTAGGTGTATGTGAGTAAGCTTAAAACAACACATCAAACAAATCCCCACCTAGGCATGGAAACCGCCATAGAAAGTGTTTCCTGGTGAACCCTCACCCCATTCATCGACAATCACCAAAGAGAGCGCAACTCAAGCACTTCTCATATGAGATGCATATTCATCATTTTCCCTCCCCCTTTCAAGCATGGATCCATTAGCCTAGGAGAAAGGGGTGCAAAAAATTTGGGTCTATAATGACCATCTGGGCAATATGAAAAAAACCATGAAATTTTATGAGGTCCACCATGCACAATTTTAATGCTAACTGGGTACGCCCTAACTGGGTACGCCCAATATTATATTAACAATATTGAGCAACCAAAGAAGGAAAAATTGCATATCATTTCCCAATTGTCATGGAAGTGAGAAAGAATATTACACCTACCCGAGCAAATCATTCTCTGCTAAGAAGAGGCTCCCTACTTGTTCCAAATCAAATAATCCATAATTCCTCTTAACCAAGAAGTAGAGAAAGTAGCAAACCCAAAGTTGTCCAAGAGTACCAAGAGCTTAAGAGAGGATGCTTTTTAGAGAAGCAAATGCCAATAAGTTGAGTCCTTCCCCATGAAAATTTGTATAACCCACATGGCCTAATATATGGTACCCCAAGTACACCATTACCCAAAGTTTTTGGTTTCTTGCACATCTAAATACAATGCATAACATGAGATGATCATGGGTTGCGATGGGCACTTCAAGATTATGATCTTGGTTGAGGAAATATAGGATATGATAATGTTCCCTTGTGGGGTGGAAGTCACCCCCTTTAGTGATGACTGTATCTATTCAATACATTAACAACCAATAGAGGCCCTGAATGTAGAGCTCAATAACAAGAAATTTATCATGCCAACTTTTACCCTATCCTAAGCACTATTCAGGAATGATGCCCTCGATGTATTGAGTATGGTTGCATTTATATTTGGCACTGAAGAAGATAATCTTATGACATAATTAGTATTTGGTATCTTGTACACACTAAGGTATACACCCAATCATAGAAAACTATTCTTGGATTTCAGTGCATACATAGCTTAGCAAATCTATAAAGGCCTAAAAATATTTGTTACCATTCTATATTTTATATATAGTTCATCCTTTCCATTTTTGTATTATCCCAAAATCCTTTGCCATATGACCATTTGGACCTAAAATTTAGAGATAAAAATGGCCATACGATGCTCACTTCCACCTAGATAGGATTCCTTTACCAAAATTCCTCCTTTTACACCTTTACATACAAGTTCTTGATGCCATCATTATGCACGATAAGAAGGGCCAAAACTTAGTGCATTCCACAAGACTACTCCTAAAAGTTGCTTCATGAATACCAAGAGGATTGGTTCTTCCTAGAGAGTTACACCATCATCCAAATGCATGAGTTTTCCAAATTGGTGTACCTTTCTTTAAGGTACATGATCAAAAGAATATTTTCCCTAGAGATTCTAAGACAACTCAATATGGTGGATGATGTCTATGGGGCCAGACAGAGCAAGGCCAAGTATTACAAATTATCGATAATAATGAGCGAATGTATAAACTAAAAATAAAATCTAGTTCCCTACTAAAGGATAAGTTCAAGAGTCTAAGCCTCAAGACGTTAGAAGACTCCTAGTTATTTGACACAAAAGTCCTATTCCAAGTATGGCTCTCCAATATAATTAATGCTAAAAGATTCAAGATATTGGTGAGATTATGGCTAAAATCTTGATGAGGGTTCCTATCTGCTACTTTGAGAGAAATATTTTCTATCTTATCCATCAAAGCTAGAGTCACAATTTTATTTCTATGAACCCAAGGGTGAGATAGACTCCAAAAATAAGATCACTAAGAATAAGATATAGTGGTTGCAATAGAGGAGCTACTTTGAGGAGAAAATCTAGGACTAGTGGATCTATCAATAGTAAATTAAGGATATGATATCAATGCTCAGATATAATGCAAAGGATTAGGAGTTTAGTGATAAATATGACAAGACAAATTATTTATAACTTGATGATGATTGGGAGAAATTTAAGCAAGTACTATTGGTTAGGAAACCATGCAACTAGAGATAGTAGAGACCTGCTTTAGTTTTTTTCTATGCCCCCTTAGAAACATCACAAAAACTAGGCATGAACACCACCAAAGTTACTATTTTGGGAACATCAATTTTAGCTACTTTAATCGATCCTACACCACCATTGGAGAATAAGACATTGGAAAAGTTACAAAGAGTCAAGGAGAAAATTAAGGAGTTACCACCACTAGAAGAGGACCCTAATAAAATTATATAAGAGCCTAAGGAACCTCCTAAAGATATCCTATAAGAACCAGAAAGGATTTCATCATTGACCCAACTACCATCAACCTTATCCCCTACTATTTCCATCTCAAAAACCCTTTTCCTAATTGATCCTCCCATTATTCAACCCATATCCACTTTCCAAACCACTCCACTCCCAATCATCATTTCCCAATCACTCTAGGATACCATGAACTTAATTTTATCTCCATATATCATATCCATATCCACCATTTCCCCCCTTTCCATTCTTGAAGCCCTTGCCTTTACCTTTAAAAGTTTAGATACAAATATCCAACTCTTAGCCCATCACTTTGATCCTTGAGCTAGTTCCCTACCTCTAGAAATTTGAATATTACAAGCAATAATAGACACAACAGGAGATATAATGGTAAGCAACACAACCTCCCACCACATAGACCAAAAATGCCTTCCTACCTCAAAGGGATGGTCTAGGAATATTTCACTTTTCACCTATCATCTCCAAGGTAGAAGGAGAGATGCAAAATAAATATTATTAGATTTTAACCATCACACTTAACTTTAAAGAAGCAATACCAAAGGAAAGAATCAAATCATTTGAGCATATGATAAAATTGGTGACTCACAGCTATGCAACAATCATAAGAAATATTTCTAGAAAAGAGAAGGAATTGGAGAAGATTAAGCAAAATTTTAGAACCTCCTAGTTTGAAGCTAAATAATTGAAGGTCAAGCAATCCCACCTCATGATGAATTTCAAGAAATTGGAGGACAAGTTAGAGGAACAAAAGAAGAGGTTGATAGTGTAGACACCAAAACCTAGTCACTTCTCATCCATCCAGGTCTTTCCGCCATCTTTACCCCTTTATTTATGTATATCTAGGAATATATTTTAAATATATGTTTAATATTAATATTTTCATATTGTATTATATATAATAATAAATATAAATATTATATATAAATAAATCCCAGCCATTCAATTTAACACACCCAAAATTAATGTCCACCCTCCAATGTGTTTTAATTTGAGCCACACAATTCATGTCGTTCAAACCCTAACATACCCTAGTGTGGATTATTAGTAGGAGCAATTTTTATGGATCAACCCCTAAGTAGTTGATGCCTAAGTTTCCTAAATGTTTTTTGAAGTCTTCTACCTAAGAATTTTGAGTATGAGTTCATCCAAGCATCCTTGCTATCCATCCTCACTCGCCCTCACCTCTACATCCATTGCCACCATTCTTGCTTAGCTTGATCTACTTCTGCAGATATTCACCTCTACTCTTGAATATCTTTAGGCACTCCCTATCTCCACAAAGCATATTTGAACACTTCCTTCCACCGCTAAGTACCTCTATATGCTCTCTGCCATCCCCAAGCATCCACGAGCATTTCTTACTACTATCGAGCACCTGCAGGTATTTTAGAACCTACTTCTAAATACTAGTAAATCTCTTAGGTGACGCTAGGGCATCGTCACACCGAGTTACTGCAAAAACCATCATAAATAATAAAATGGTAAGATCAACAAGGTAAATATATCTATTGTTATAATATTTCCATTATTTCCATATTTTATATGCAATTTGTTATTTGATATTTAGGGTTTATATTAATTATTGAGGGTCACATAGTGGAGCCTTCACAGTTACTACTAATCCTATTCTATCATTCTTTGTGTGTAGGTTTTGGAGATACACAAGCATTGCACAACTGCTTAAGCTAGAGTGGCCTAGTATTGGATAGCACGAAGCCCACTCACCCTTGTTGGGATTAGAAATGAGATTGAAGACACCACCAATATTGTTCACTAGGGTTTCGAAGAACCCTAGTTATTGTAAACATTTGTATCAAAGAAATCAATTATTTCATTATAACATTGGAGATTTGAGGCTCCCCCCATATTAATAAAAGCATCTCTTTTTGTGCAATATTGAGTCTTGATTTCAATTTATCTTATCTATTTTGGTGTTTCACTTTTACATCTACAAATGGCGATCATGGTGGGACATCCATTCAACAACCTTCCCAATCCAATCCATCATCATCAACCAATGTTTCACAATTTGAGTTGATGAATTGTGAGACATCTTCATCTCCATCATTCCTCGATCCATTATCCAATCATGGTCCTTCCACATCATCCCAAGTCGAGTTCTGTTGTGATGTCCTTCACGACACCAAAATATGGGACCCACTTGAATTTTAAAAGTTGTTTTAATTTGTGCTTTTGCTCATTGTTGATTTTCTTCATCATCTGGTGTTGAAAAAATTGATCTCTAGGAATGTTGTATTATGGTTGGTTTCACTGGCGGATTTCATTTCATGTTAAAATGGTGATTTTCTTGTTTGGTATTGTTATATTGTGTTTTGTCAAGTTTTTTTTTATGTTGTTCTTTTATGTTGTGTTCTATTTGTATAGGTGTCTTTATGTTATTATTTATTTTTTTATTCTTTTAGGTTGCATGTTTATATGTTATGTTTAGTTATGTCTTGTTTCAAATTAATTAAATTATAAATTTTTATAACTTTATATTTTAATTTATTTAAAATTGTTATTTTATAAACTTGTTTTAAATTAATTAAATTATAAAGTTTTTATATTTAAAATGTTATTTTATAAATGTTTTATATTCTAATTAATATTTGTTTTGTTGGCAGGATTATTAAAATATGTTGAATAGAGGATGTGTTCGTGGGTTTCATGGGTATGTCTTAACTTTAATTTTTGAATGTCAATGAGGAGAAATATTAATCCTTTGAAAAGGCTTTATTTATATTAGGGTTTCAAGAATTCATTTTTTAAAATAACAAAATGAAGCAAACTAATCAAGAGGAACAAATTTCTTAAGTTATAAATAGATAATTATAAACCAAAGAGAAGCGTCGGACATGTTGGAGAAAAAAAGGAAATATTGAAAGGAGACAAATAGAAGACCAAGTTGCATAGAAAGCTACATTTGCACATGAATATAAAGTATTTGTTGGATTCATTGTAAGATATAATATTTTGTATCAAATTCAAATTTTATTAAAATCAAACACTATTTTTAATTTATATGTTGATTGATATAATTTTTTAATTAAAATTTATGTAGAAGATAGCACCAAATTTATGGTAGGATTGTGTAAAATATGGTCTGCTTGAGTTTGGTTTTCAAATTTGTGTTTTTCTGTGTTGTAGCATGTTTGTCTGAACATTTTATTCAAATTTGTTTCTTTACCTAAGACATTTTTTATTTATTTGAGGCATTAAGATTTAAGATAAAACCTAATTTATTTTATAAAATATTTAATTTTTACAACTAGGTTAAATTTTGAATTTATCACTCAAATATTTAATTCTATAAATATTTCGGGTGAATAAATTTCATAGAGGGAATCAATGAGCTTTTGATTTTAAATTTCATTAAGTTTATAAAGTTCATTGAATTTGTTTTATTAAAACCCTAAGTTGAATTTCAAAGATTCGGATTTATAAAAAGGGTTGTAAAATTTATTTAGGTCAAATATTTAAGTTAATAAACATTTGACAAATAAATTTTAGAGACGGAAAAATATTATATGGATTATTGATTTTAATATCATAAATTTTTAAAATCAATGATTTGAGAGTTATTTATGTTTATGAAAGTTTGATTTATTAAAATTATCAATCTCAAATCATAAAGTCCAAAGTATACTATTGAAAGGATTAGATATATTTACTTCAAATATTTAGTTTAATAAATATTTGAAAATAAATAAACATCACATTAAGGAAGATTACGTGAATTCTAATTTTCATATTATAAAGTACAAAACTTTATAATTAGAATTCATACATATTAATTATTTTTATTTATTTATTTCAAATATTTGAATTAATAAATATTTGAATAAATAAATATTTGGTTTAAAAGGTTATATAAATTCTAATTTTTATATTATACAAAACTTTATTTTTTTTTTTGGTAAATAAAAGTCTTCATTAATTATCGGGTTTTGCAGGTTAACCCAAAACCTATTACAATATCCAGCATTCTGCTGAGATTGTAGATCCTAGTCATCCTTGAAACTTTCTTACCACAAATGTGTTGAATCCCCTACAACACCTTACTAACAAAGCACACCCATACCTAAACATAACTGTAAACATAATTTACATTGACAGGAATTGAAGTTTGGAACTCTACACTTGTGAAACCTATTGTTTGTCCATTTCCTATTCTCTGTCGAAATCTTCCAATGCTTACACCCTGTTACCTTCATTTCCAATTTGGTATGATTTAGAGGGAAACCCCATAGTTATTACCAACTCCATGGGGAAAGAACACCCATTCATCTTTCTCCTTAACGGGTAGGTTTCTTTTCATGACTAATAATTTTTTCCACTTCACGTGGCACACCTTGTGTCCATGTCACCAAACTACCAACATCAACACCTATGTTGGCTAATTTTTTAGCTGAACTATTGGCCTCATGGTACACGTGATGAGCCCTCCTGTTCTATCTTGCCACAAAAAGGATCCTCACTTCATGGATGACTCCCTTGATTATCCATGGAGATTTTTTGTCGTTGGTTAATAGGTTGATGATGTTCATAGAATCACCTTCAATCATCAAGTTACCTTGATTTGCTTGGGCTACTTGCAACCCTCTCCAAAGGGCTCTACCTTATGCTTTGTTATTAGTTCTGATTCCCAATGGTTCAGTGAATGCCTTGACCAGATTTCCTTGATGATCAGTGATTATTCCTCCAACTCCAGCTCTTCCTGGGTTCTCCTTGGCTGCACCATCAAAATTTAGTTTAAACCAACCCTGGAGGGGTGGCTCCCAAGAAATCCCATTTCTGGTATTTGGCAAAGGAATGGAAGGTTTTTCCTCAATACCTAAGGCCCAAGCTAATTTTTTTCTTGGGGAAGAATTGAGTGGTTCTCATCCACTAAGGTACTAAGGTTTTCTTTCGCAAAGACAATAATCCTGTTGAGGATGGTTTTTGGGTTGTGAATGGTATCCTTAAAGTCTCTATGGTTCCTTTCTAGCCAAATCTTGCAGAGAAAATTATGCCAACAGATTTTCCATAGGTACTTAAGTTTTAGGCTAACAAAGGGTTGAGGCCATTGATGGAACACTTCGGATATAAGAGCAGGCTTAACCCACGAGATCCTAAACTCTTGGAAAAGTTCATCCACGATGGACTCCGCTACCGAACACTCCAGAAACAAGTGTTGGGTTGTCTCCCATCCTGCCCTGCACATGTAGCAACGGTTAGCAATAACCATACCTTTGGATAACATATTGTCCATAGTGAGGATTTTTCCTTGAATCACCAACCATGAAAAAAAGGATATTTTAGGAATTAAGCCTTTGATCCAAACCAAACTCAATTGAAATTGTTGATCTTCCGCATTGAGAAGAAAATTATAGGCAGACTTAACTGTGAAGTCACCACTTTCAGTCTCAACCCAAACAATGTGATCTTCATCCTCTCCAGAGGGAATAATTTGCTGAGTTAAAATTTTATAAAGCTCTTCAGACTCTGCTTCAAAACCCTGTACTCTGATGTGTTTCCACCTATTGATATTTATATCCTGCCACATATAATTTGCAACCTTCTTCCCAATATGCTACTCCATATGCTCTTGAATAGTAGCCAAACGAGGATTATGGGATAACTCCTCAACTCTCACCCACCGATATTTCCAAAAGTCTATTGTTTGCCCATTTCCTCGAATCCATCTAAGACCTTTCTTGACAAGATTCCTGCTTGTGAGGATTGCCTTCCAAAAAGTAGACCCCATGCTTGCTAAGTTGTCATTAATGAAGTTCACACCTTGGAGGTATTTCCTCCTAACTATGGCAGTCCATTCATTATAGACCTTAGTCAATAATCGCCATGCTTGTTTGGCTAACAGAGTTGTATTTAGATGAGCATATCTCCTCAATCCTAACCCCCCATAATATTTAGATTTGCAAACCTTGTTCCAACCTACTAAATGAATCCTTTTCTTATCCTCAGTCCTTGACCAGAGAAATTTTTTTTGAAGCTGCTCAATTTTGTGATACACCCTGTTGGGAGCTCTGAATACTGATAGGAAGTAAACGGGTATACTTTGAAGTGAAGCCATAGTTAAAACTGCTTTGCCTACTTGAGATAACAGATGTCCTTTCCAACCTACTAGATTTTTTGGATCCTCTCCAGAACTATGTTCCACATTGATCCTTCAAGTTTCCTCATAAACAGGGGAAGACCTAAATAGGAGGTGGGAAGGGATGCAATCTGACATTCCATGATCCTTGCTATGTTGTTTTGCCTAGGAATGGGGGTATTGATGAAATAAATTTTGCTCTTATCAAAATTCACTTTCTTTCCAGCCGCTTCTTCATACATTATGAGAATATTTTTAATCCTTATTGCCTTGACCACAGAAGCCAAAGTTAGTAGCAATGTATCATCAATAAATTGTTGATGTGTCACTGGGGTAGTTAGTGATGTGGCCTTGATACTTGATATGAGTCCAGCTACCGTTGCTGCCTTAATGGTTCTTCCCAAGGCCTCAACTATAATTATGAACATCATAGGACTTATGGGATCTCCTTGTCTTAGACCACATTTGCTTTGACAAAAACCTGTAGTAGACCCGTTAACCAAAACTGAAAAACAAGGCTTAGAAATACACTCTCTTATTAACTTGACCCATTTCATGTTGAAGCCAAATTTTAATAAAACTGCCTCTAGGAATTCCCAATTTATCCTGTCATAATATTTGTTCATGTCTAACTTTAAAGCCATGACTACTTTTTTGGTTTGAGCGGCTGTATGAAGAGCCTCATGAATAGTAATAACTCCATATAAGATTGATCTTCCTTGTACAGAACTTCCTTGACTTGGATCAATGATAACCGGTAGAACTTTCTTCAAACGGTTGGCTAAAACTTTGGACAGAATTTTATAGGATATATTACACAGGCTAATCGACCTAAAGTTAGCCATAGTCTTGGGGTTGGGGCCTTTAGGGATCAAAGCAATGAAAGTTGAATTGAAACCCCTTGGAATATGATTTGAACTTTGGAACTCCTTGATTGTAGCAATAACTTCTGCTCCAACAATATCCCAACAAACTTGGAAAAACCACGGTGAAAACCCATCCGGCCCAGGAGCTTTGTCAGGATCCATGTTAAACAAAGCCTTCTTGATCTCTTCGTCTGAAAAAGCTACTATAAGAGACTCATTAATCATTTCATCAATTATTTTTGGAATGAATTGAAGGAGAGAGTCCTTTGCTTGGGCATTATAGGCCCGTTCTTCACCCAATAATGAACTGAAAAAATTAACAGCCTCGTCCTTGATCTCCTGAATGTTTTGAGTTGAGGATCCATCCACCTTAGTTAAATTTCTAATATTATTGTTGCTTCTATTGCTTAATTTGGTAACATGGAAAAATTTTCAATTAGAGTCCCCTTCCTTTAGCCATAATGCCCTTGATTTTTGCCTCCAATACATCTCTTCACAAGCTAAAATATTATAAAACTCACAAAGGGTTTCCTTCTCTTCATTCCTTGTCGCCTCATCATAGGTTTCATTTTGGATTTTGCTTTCTATTATTCTCAGTTTTTCCCCCACTGCTCTCTTATTCTCAAAAATATTTCCAAGGACTTCTTTATTCCATATTCTAAGGTTGTTTTTCACCATCTTAAGTTTTTGATATAGTTTGAAGGAAGCACTTCCCTGGATAGGTTGATGCCACCATTCCTCTATTCGTTTCTTGAAGTCCGGATGTTTAACCCACATTGATAGAAATCTGAATGGATTTTTAAAGGAGTTAGCCTGAAATTCCTCCCATAGAATAAGATTATGGTCTGAAGTGCATTTAGGAAGGGCTTGTAACATTGAATCACCAAACATTGTTGTAGCTTCCTTGGATAAAAACATGTCCAACCTTTCTTGAATCAGCTGACTTCCTATCCTCTTGTTACTCCATGTAAATTTGGCTCATTTTAGTCTTACATCCATCAATTCATTTGTGTTAATGAATTCATTGAAGTCCTCCATGCTCGTTGAGGGTAACCCAGATCCTCCCTTCTTATCAGAAGGGTAAAGGGCGGTATTGAAATCTCCCCCAATCACCCAAAGAATGTCTTTAAAAGCTTGGCTCAAATGCCCCAAAAACTCCCACAGTTTAGACCACCCTTGGACAAAGGTGGGGGCATAAACATTTGACATAATCCAATTCTTATTAGTATCAAAATCATGAAATAATATGCTTAAGACTCTTTCATTTTCCTGAATAATACTTCCTTCTATTTTAATAGGATCTCATAAGATCATGAGGCCCCCATATGCTCCTCTCGCCTGTTGAAAGGCCACTTCCCATTGCTTCCAAATCCTTTTAGCTATAAGTGCTGATTATGCCACATTTGTTTTGGTTTCTTGAGGAAAAATGATAGTAGGATTCTAATCCTTCCTTATAGACTTCACCGTCCTTTGTTTTGGTGGGTCGTTTAGGCCTCTCACATTCCATGAGAGAACCTTCATTTAGACTGTTTGATATTTTTTCCTGGCCCCCTTCCCTAATCCAAAGGGGTTTTGTCAATTTTGCTATTATCCTGGCCAGTAATAGCTTGTTGTAACAATGTTCTTTGCTTTCTGTTTGCAATTTCTTCATTGATTCTCATTCTATAGTGCTTTGTTGTAGATATTCTCTCTTTTTTCTTTCACATCCATAATCTATCAGAGGCTTGGTAGTGCTTCTAGTCTATTTTGGACTGAAATGAGGGGGCATATATTGTGATAGTCTAGGGCTTGAACCTTCTTCCTCATTTTGAGGGTTTACAATTCTCTCTTCATCCTCAGCCTTGTTTTGGTTCACCTCTCCTATCTGGTTCCTAAACAGGGGGCTTTCCTTCAAGGAAAATTTTACCGTTGGGCTCATCTGATAAGGGATAATTTGCTCCACTACCAGATTAGGAGCTACATTCTTGGCTCTTGTTTCCACAACTTTGACTCTTGACTCTATTTTTTCCATGTTTAAACTGAAATGACCTGGCAATTTTTCTTCATTTTGAGCATAGCTTTTGGGGCTTTTTTTCATAGCTATGGATGGTCCCAATTTGTATGGGGAGTCTAGGGTTTTAGGAAACTTGACACTAATGGTATCATCCTTACTGTTTTCTTTTTCAACTTCTAGATTTGCTAGGATATCAAACATGTTCAAGTTGGGATATTTATTACATACCTTATGATTTTTGCCTCCCTCATTATGTTGTTTTCCTTTCTCCTAGATTTTTGCCAGTTCTATGTTGGCTTGGTCAGCCTAGTTATTCTTAACTTGTCTGTATCCTTCCAAGTTAAGATGCGGTCCTTGAAACTTTGGGATCCCTCTCCCATTAGCTTTCCCCAGAAAACCTTTGCTCGTGGCTTCCTTGTTTGTAGTTATTGTCAGACATTGGGATTGAAGGTGGCCCTGGGTTTTGCACACGCTACAAAATGCTAGCTTGTTCTCATACTCCACAAGCTAAATCCTTAGAAACTCTCCATATGCTAGTTCCAAGTTTGTATTTACACAGATCTTGGCATGCGTCAGTCTAGTCCTTGCCCGGGTTGAATGGTCTATTGCCATGAGCTCTCCTATCATCTTTGCTATGCCACTAAGCCAGTACTCATTAACAAACTGGGCTAGGAGGTTTGGTAAGTGGACCCAAATGGGTGTTATATTAATGTTCTACTTCTCAGGGTTGAAATCCTCCCCCCACTTCCTCAGAAAGAGGCTACGCCTTCCTAGAAACCAGGGTCTTCCTATCAAGATGTGCTTTGCATCATCTTTATTGTTGAGTCTTATCATAAAAAACATCTTGACATGGCTACAATTTCTAAGCTTCCTGAATTTTTCCACTTTGTCACAGCCCATGAGAGAATAGTCTCAATGTCCGACCTTCCTCCCAAAAACTTGCCAACTAAGGATGATGCCTCCATATCCAATAATCTTTCCATAATCTCCACTGGCATAGTTAACCTATTATTTTCTGGTATTAGGGGTGGTATTTCATTGACTGGCTCCTTCTTTTTCCCTTTCAGCATTTCCAAAAAGGTTGGGCCCTTGTTGCCAGCTCCCGAACCCCAGTGGGACCCTTTGTCTAAGGGTTTATCTGGAGGATATGTACCTTTAGCCTTTTCAAACTGAGCTGACAGGGAATCCTTTTCCTTTCCAGCTATAGCATTTTGCCCTACCTCTGGATATTCTCCTTTCGTTGGTTAAAAATTCCTGCCTACCATTTTTGCTCCTCCTCCACTTCCTCCGCTTCCTCCACCGCTCCTCATCTCTCCCACCCCACTTCCTCCAAATTACTATGATTATTAAAGTAAAGTAATATTTTTTTAACTTTGATTCAAGTACAAAACTTTATAATTAGAATTCATACACATTAATTATTCATATTCTATGAAAAGAAGCAAGGATTATAAATCTTAGAATATTCTAAAAGCCCAAACATAGGGATTATAAAATGTTTCACATTTTATAATTAGGGTTTTTATTTTATTCATCATTTATTAGATCTAATTTTAAGCTTCATTCATGAAATAAATATAAGTTTTGAATTAAAATGCTTTAAAAAATTCATGCAAGTTTAATATAAGGTTAAAAGCATTTTTAATCAAAGTTCATCTCTTAAAATAGATTTGCATTCTCAAATATTAGCTTTAAAAGACACGTTTATTAATTTTGAGGAAGTAAATTATACTGATGAAAATGCAAGTAATGATTTCAAGATCAAAATATTTGTTATACTAGGCCCTTTTTTAACAATTGATTGTTAATCCCTGAGAATTTTTGTGCACTTAATTGACATAAATTCATAACGTGTTATGTAAAAGAACCTTGGAGAAACATATTTTCTTTGCAAGAGAGGATTACGATCCTAATTATCGGGTGATATTTGTAATCGGATAAAATCACACCTCAACAAGGTCCACCTCATGAATCCTGGTATTGGTTAATATGTGGTCCAATACATCACCATCACATCACTCACCATTCCAACCACTAAGGATTTAGGTCACCCACATGAACCACCTTTATCCATAGGAGCAGTATATGACATGGGGTTGGCTTCTAATAGCATAAATTTTGTATATGGGGGAATTGATTCTTCATCAAATCTAGCTCCCCTAGAAGAACCCAAGGAACCAACACCTACCAATATACAAAATATGTTGGGATTCCCATCCCATTATTTTCACATAGTTAATTGGTAGGGACATGGCCTAGGATTGCATGAATAGGGAATGTATGACATTATCAATTTTCGATATCAAGAAATGCATGACCATTCAGGCTTAGGTTACACTCCACTTTCCACCACCTCTTCTCTTGAACAAGCCTTCCAAAGACTTACTCTAAATTTAGGAGAAGGCCCCCAACCCTATGACTTAGATGATGAATTCTATGAAGAATTTTAACTCATGTCAATAATTTTGGATTAATTTGAAGAGGAATCAAAACCCATAATTCCCCATACCAAACATGATGAGTTTTACCTTAGAATGTTCCCCATCCATGAGCTCATAATTTTCTTGCTTCTTCCACAAGATTGAGCCGACCCTACCGGTGAACCACCACCTCCATCTCATTAATCCATTTCATAAGCCAAACTTGTAACATATGTACATAACACAAAAATAGTGGTTTTCACCACTACCAAAAACATTAAAAAACAAAACAAAAAAAGTGGTTTTCACCACTACCAAAAAAATCAGAAAAAAAAATCAAAAATCAAACAAAAACATTTTCCTTTTCTGCATTACATGTATATATCATTTAGTTAAGTGCATTTATTTGTGTTTCTTGTTGTTGTCCAGGTTTACCAAGCTCCTAGCATCGGTTCTTAGGTTCCATTCATCCCATCCAACCTCATCCACTTTTCCCTTAAGTCAATATGAATCCTGTTGACTTATTCACCCCACTCTATAATCCATACGATTTGGCAAAGCCAATTCCTATTGATATGAGTATTATTTATATGGAACATGTTTCCTCACCACCATCCTTTTATGAGTTTGTTTTATCCAAGGAATTGTTAATGGCTTCTACCAACTACATTCCTCCATCCCATCCACCTTCACCTTCACCTTCACCTTCACCATTGGATCCTGAGGTTTTCCAAGCATACATAGATGAGGAAAAGTCAAAATAGTTTGATGACATATTAGATGGAATTCATATAATTCCTACATCCCATCAACTTGAGGAAGCCACATGCCCATTGAAGATACCATCAATGTGGACCTTAGTTCAGACAAAGAAAATATCTAAATTGTCAAGCTTGGCAAAATATTATCCAATGATGAACAAGAGTAATTAATTGCTCTCCTCAATAGGAAGAAGGGTATTTTCACATGGTCCTATAAATACATTCCTAGTCTTGACCCTAGATTGGTTGTCCATAATCAAACTTACATCCTGATGCTAAGCCGATCAAACAAAAACTTAGAAATATGCATCCTAACATTGCCCTCTTGGTTAAAGAAGAACTCCAAAAGCTACTAGATGTGGATTTCATTGTACCCACTGATTATCCTGATTTTCTCTCAAATATGGTACCCATTTGTAAGCCTAATGGGGCGATACACATCTACACTGATTTTTGAGATCTTAACAAAGTGTGTCCTAAGGATTAATTTCCTCTTCCAAACATTGACACTCTTGTCGAAACTTGCATTGGCCATGAAATGCTCTCTCTCATGGAAAATTTTTCAAGATATAACCAAATTCAAATAAATCTTGATGACCAACACAAAACAATATTCACTACACCTTGGGAAAATTTGTGTTACAAGATGATGCCCTTTGGCCTTAAAAATATAGGTGTCAATTATCAACGTGCCATGACATACATTGTCCATGACTATATGCATAATATTATCGAATATTATGTGGATGATCGCTTGGAAAAATCCAAAACTCAAAAAGAGCACATTGGTGTGTTGGAGAAATTTTTTGACCAACTTCTAGAACATAATGTAAGGTTGAACCCCAAGAAATGTGTCTTTGGTGTTACCTCTGGCAAACTATTAGGGTTCATTGTCTCCAAAAGAGGTATTGAGGTGGACCCAAACAAGATCAAGGTCATCTTAGAGATGCCTCCCCCAACAAACTTAAAGGAATTGTGTAGTTTACAAGGAAATATCCAATCAATCCATCATTTTACTGCACAACTTTCTGATAAATGTAGGTCATTCAATAACTTGCTAAAAAAGGGGGTACCATTTTCTTGGATAGACGAATGTCAAAAATCCTTTGATGACATTAAGTAATACCTAGCTTCTCCACCAATCTTATCTCCTTGTCTTCTAGGGGTACCATTCTATCTTTATGTTTTAGCAACAAACTTTGAACTAGGGACAATGCTTGCACAAAATAATTAAGAAAATCGAGAGCAAACTATTTATTACATTATTCAAACATTGGTAAGCTATGAAACTAAATACGCTTATGTAGAGAAATGATACTTGGCAGTGGTTTTTACCACTAAGAAACTTTGATATTACATGCTTAGCCACACAACATATATCATAGCTAGATAAAATCCTATGCATTATATGATATCTCACACTTACAATAACATCCACACTGCTAAATGGATAATTTTTCTTACAAAATTTGACTTGGAATTCATTAGCCAAAATTCCATTAAAGGTTAGGTCATAGTCGATCATCTTGTGAAAGCTCCACTACCTAGTGATCATCCTTTTATTATTGAGCTTCCATATGATTTGGTATTTGTTGTTAACGAACAAGAAGAAGATGTCATTCCTGAGGAAGACATTAATATCACATTATCATTTGATGGCTCTAAGTGTACAAAAGGTCAAGGTGTTGGAGTTATGTTTCATACACCCCAGGGGGTACCTATCCCTTTATAATTTAAACTTGACTTCCAATGCACAAACATCATAGCATATTATGAAGCCATAATCTTAGATCTTCAATTAGCTATAGCTATGAGCATTAACTATATAAATATATTTGGTCATTCTCAACTTGTTTTCAAGCAAATCAATGAATAATACCAATGCAAAGAACCTACCATTAAACTTTATCATGAAGTAGCAATGAAATTGCTCTCTAAGTTTGATTGGTATGAAATCAATATTTTGCCATGTTTGACTAATATATTTTTGGATGCAATGGCCTCTCTTGGATCATTGATTCCAAAAGACTCCTTTGAAGAGGTACAACCCCTTATCATTTTAATAGTGTCTAAATATGCAATTGTTTGCATTGAATCTAAGGATGCAAATGATGTTTGCTTTATCCAATTGGATCCATAAGAGCCTTGGTCAAGCCAGATAGTAACCTTTCTCAATTTTGGAACACTCCCATCTGATATATCTTAAACTACCAAACACACTTTCAAGAAAAAAGTAGCTCATTTTGTTCTCTTGGGGGACCTGTTGTATAAACGTGGTTATGATGGAGTCCCTCTTTCATGTCTCGAGTCTAGTGAGGCACAAATATCCATAGCTAAAGCTCATTATGGTACTTGTGGTGGTCATTTTAGTGGGATGGCCATTGTAAAGCATATTCTATGCATGGGTTATTATTTGCCCACCATGGAACATGATTGTTGCACATATGTTAAAAATTGTAAGAAATTTCAATAACATGTTAATTTAACTCATGTGCCATCACAAGCTTTACAGTCTATTCAAATACTTTGGCCCTTCTCACAATGGGATCTAGATTTAATTGGTAAAATTTTACCCCCCTCCTTGGGATAGCATACATTCATCATCATAGCTATTGAATACTTCACAAAGTAGGTTGAGTTAATTCCTCTAACCAGTATGACAGGACCTAAAATTGTGGATTTTATACTTCACCACATCATTTGTCATTTTGGTATCCTCTCAAAAATCATCTTCAAAAATGGCAAGTCTTTAAATAACAAGGATGTTCAAGCACTTTGCAATAATTATAACATCCAACATAGTTTCTCCACTCCTTATTACCCACAAGTCAATGGACAAGCTAAATCTATCAACACGACCTTAATTTCTATTCTTAAGAAACTTGTTAATAAAAATCATAGAGATTGGCATACCAAAATCCCCTTGTCTTTATGGGCTTATCAAACAAGCATATGCATTCCTAATATGGCAACGTCATTTTCATTGGTATATGTAGCCAAAGCAATCATGCCTCTTGAGCTCGAGATTCCCTCCTTGTAAATTTATTTGTAGGAATTCATAGATGATGATACTGCTAGACAAGCACGTCTTGACCAGCTCACACTTCTTGATGAGAGGTGAGTCAATACTTTAGAGCATTTAAGAGTTTATCAAGACCACCTAAAGCATACATACAACTACATGAATTCCAACTAGGAGATATTATCCTTAAATAGAATCAACAAAATACCAATGCACTACCACATCTTCATGATAAATTCATAGTTAATTGGTTGGGTCCATACATTATCACTTAAAGAGTGGGTAATGGTACTTATAGGCTTTCCAGTCTAGAGGGAGAGGACAAACCCAAACCACTTAATGTTATACACTTGAAAGCATTCTATGCATAATGTGATTGATATATATGTATATATACATGGCTAATACACAAAAACATTGCACTTCATTTGCATACATTACATACTCAAAAACATTGCATTTCATCCCAAAACATTGCATTCACACACATTTCATTTTGCATTTCATACATTGCATTCACATCCACATTTCACATTTCATATTAGGGATCATTTATTAAGTTCAAGGTTTTGAAATTGGTCCAATAAATTCATGTTGCCTTAATCAGGGGCACCTTCAAAAACATCATCCATGTCACTGCAACATTCCACCAAGCCAAATTGTCATTTGTAAAACCACACATCCATAATTCTTAGGTGTTTTTGGTTACTCAGCTACTCCTAGTGTTTTAAGCAAACCCCAAATACATTTCAAGTTTATTTTAGGACCATTACACAATATTCACTAAGAAAATATTGAGTTTTGGAAATTGAATCCAAAATATTCTTGAACCAAACACAATTCAACATCTTAAAAACATCTTGTGTCAAATAGGGATAACACCATACTTGGTTTGAACCTCAAAGTAAAAAGGGTAATCCTCACTTTTCCCATCATGCAACATAGTCCACAAAAATAGTGGTTTTCACCACTATCACAGTTGCTTCCAAATTCAAAAGATAAAGTAGTAAGGACATGGTACAATTCTCATCACACTTAGGTTGAGAATCTGATTCCCCAAAGATCTAAATATTGTACATCACACACCACTTATTATTGGATTGTAATAATCATACTACATTTCCAGTAATACGGTTAGGTAGTCATCCCTAAAACTTAAGAAATAAAAATTTGTGGACTATGGAGTTAACCTCCACTAGAGCTATAGACGCTTGACTGGCAGTGGATTACACTCATGTGTGGAGACACATATCTTTCAAAGAGATCTCTGACCACACATACAAATGAGCTAGCTTCTTTATTTCATCCATAACATGTCACACCAAATTTATTCAAGATGAGTTAATGAAGTCACTTGCACACACATTGGTTCTTGATTACCTTGAGTCATTACCATACTCATGATTCGGTAATTGAATTCACTATAGACACATTTGATCCTAGAGGGATTAGGCAATTTTAGTGAGATTTTTTTATATCACTAGTATGTTTGAGTCTCTATAAAATAGTCAATGTTCCATATCAACATACATATCTTCTTTTATATCAACATACATATCTTCTTTTATATCAACATCCATATATTATTCCATGTCACTTTATGAGTCATCCACCCCACATGCCACCAATTTTGGTGCCCCTAATTAAACAATAATGCTAGAACATGGCCAAGAAAAATCTAAGCTATAAATGATCATTAGAACATTTGCATTCCATACCTTGCATTAATCATCCATATATTTCCACTTGCATTAATAATCCATAACATATCATATGCATTAATCATCCATATAAATAAAGCATTCACACAAAAATATATAACACAAAAGTAAAATCCATGTATATATATGTATAAATATCACATATACAATGAGTGCCAAAAGGCTACATACAATGGAGCACCAAGGATCATATACAAAAAGTGCATCTAAGCACTAGCTATGCCCTCCAAGAGGACCCCTATGACCTAGTAGGAGTCTTAGACCTAGCACTATGTCTAGACTCGCTCTTTCTAGTAGCCTTAGATATATATGAGGTTGGAGGATTTGGAATAGTAATATGATGCTCTATCAGATTATCCTCCAAAGCCTAGATATATCTCTACCCAGTACTCCCTCTTTGATATATTTTCCTAGAGCCTCATGATCCTTTCATCATGAGCCTCCACCATCACATCCCACTCTACCATCTACTACTCCAACCTCACCCAATCCTCCTTGCTTTGACCTAGAGGTTCATCCATAGTATCCTCCACATCATCCCCATATTCACCATATCCCCCACTCCCAAGAGTCTATCGAGTTGTGCCCTTAGTCTTCCTCCATCGACTATCAAATTAAAGGTACCTCTACCACTTTGGAACCTCATGAATCCCCTCACCCTCACCCTCATCTCCATATCTATTCACTACTAGAATTGATGCCCATGGTGGCTGTGTAGTGAACCATGCATCATATTCTGGAGTAGTCCCCACATCATCTATATTAGGGAGGTCTATATGTTCATAATTCTCATACATATCCCTCCATGGCTCTACATATGGTAACCCTATATTCTCTCGATACCTCCTATATAGCACTGGCTCATCTGCACTCCCTTGCAACAACCTAAACTGTTGGACTACCCATGAGAAATAAAAATATTTAGCCTCACTCCAATACCTCCCAACCACCCACCTAGCCTTCGTCATCCATTTTAGATGCTCTTTGTCACCTGTCCACCTGGTACCCCGCCATGGCCTCCATATCACTTGGGTGGATGTTAATCTAGCCCATAAACCCTTGTACAACTCACTCATCCACACAATATGACTCAGTTGCACCTCCTTTGCCATTGCCCATCTCCTTGAGTAGGGCTACTCCCTACCCAAGCCTACCACTAGTAAGCCCTTCGGTCAAGCCATGTTGAAGTGCTCCTATCTCCAATACTATAGCAACAAGCTACATCATAATCCCTTCCTCCCCCACCTCCTCACCTCATAGAGCTCCCACTATGCTTGCACTAATAATGTAGGATCCCATTGTACTAATATAAAAAGCATATGCCTAACTAGTGCATCAATTAACATCAAGCATTAAAGCAATAAAGAATGGACAACAATAAATTTAACAATAAATTAAGGTTTATTTTTATTAAATCTTTGCTAAATATCGATTACAAATACATCCTTCTTAGGGATACCCAAATCCTTTATAAAATTGATACAATTTTTAAGGTCCCTCGAAAGGGATGGTGCAATACACAGACTCTTTAGAATAGACATGAACTACTCAAGGCCATAGATTGTCTTCTTCTCATGAGATTGGAGGAACATGTTCCCAAGAATGCCTTGAAATGCTTAGATCCTATAAAACTACATTCAAGAAACAACATAAAAGGGGTTAATAACAAAAGAGGCCTATCTTGATGAGGCACTTGATAGATAATCACATAAATGATGAAAAATATAGCAAGAAAAAATGTAAACTAGTAAATATGTGCATGAAATATCTAAATTGCTATAGATATTTTAAATAAATCAAGAAATATAGTAATTAAGCAACCTAATTAACCATATAAACTTGAAATACATCAAATTTGATGCAAGTAGTCTATGTTAACAAATGCAAAGAAAGGACAAATCTACTTCTAATTCCTAGATTTAACCATACAAGTGCCTGAAGGAAACTAATATAAGTTAGGTTTACCTAAATACTTTCTTGAAATAGGAAATATATAGCTAAAACAAAGGTAATCATAGATCAAACCCTCATAACAAGTCTAAGGCATAGCTGGCACTATTATCCATGGTTGGTAGCCACGGTTGAGCCAAAAGTATTCTTGCTCTTGTAATCAGGGCTTGGATATTTAATTTCCTTTGTGGAATTGATGATCAAGGGTCACCTATGTGTTCTTGCATGGATTTACAATGTAAATTATCTTAATTGGTTGTGGAAGAGGCTCAATTAGGATTATTTATCTCCTTAGACTCTTTAATCCTCCATATCTTTGAATGCAATAATGGTTTCCAAATTGGTAGCAAGTAAGTACTCCTCAAGGGTTTGCAAATGACTCCACAATTCAACAAAGCTTCATTGTGTTTAATTCAAAACTCTTCCAATGTTTTCCCTAATTTGGATGGGGATCTTATAGCCTTCTCAAGTCCTTGGTATAGCTTCATGGATAAGCCAAGATCAAGAACAAGGAGGTTGGTACATTTGGGAGGAAGGTTTTAGATGCTTCCTCACTTAAAATTGCCTAAAAATCCATCGCCATGGCCATTATAACTAAATTTGGCATTTATTGGGAATTCAAAATAGTTTATGGGCTAGTCATGGCTCTGAGGTGTAGCTAGATCTGTTATCCATGGGTGTCATTCGTGGCTAAGGTTGAGTATACCAACTCTACCCAAATTGAGTGGTAAAAACCACTGCTCTATCTTAAAATGGTCCAATATCATTCATACGGTATGTTAGTATGCCCATATGAGTATTCCCCTACACATGACATGTTTTAGGTGTCTACAGATACCCATTTTGGGATGTGTTGTGATAACAAACAATGCTGAGAAAAAATAGACCTCTTAAAACCATGTTGTATTTCAAATTATGATCATTGATCTGATCAACATTAGATGCCCAATCCTGTAAAAGGATGTGCATCTTATAATAATTGATTCCAAATGAGGGAAGGCTTAAATTGCAAATCTTTTGAAAGCTCTACGATGATCGGGTAGTCGACACTATAATCATTATGATAAGTGGAGAGCTACTAACTTAACTATCATAGTTGCTTTTTAACCCAACAAAGGGTAAGCTTATGATAGTTGTTGGCAATGATTCGTAAGATGAACACAATTTGAAAATATCGAGTGATCTCTTGTTGAATTTGACTATGATTATTGATATTTGATTACCCTCTCAAGTGATAAGTCGATGAGGATAGGAAAATTAATGAAGTGATGAGTCGCTTGACCAACATGATTGATTTGACCAATTAAAGACTTTTGCACTTTAATATTACTTGGCAAGGCCTAATTCAGTTGTGATGTCAATCGTTAAGAGTAATTGTACATCTCTATCCCATGGAGCAGTCTGGCCATAATGGCCTTCTTAGAGAATAAATATGGTAGAAATTCCAATTATGCTTGTGTTTAATCACTACATTCAATGATCTACTAAACATGTCATAGAAGAATTGAGATAAATATTTGTTCCCGTGGGGCAGTCCAATCACTGTGGCCTTCTTCGAGATTGAAGTTTTAATGCTAGGAATAGAGAATCATTGGTTCTCCATCATGGCATGCGATGTCCTTTCAATGCCATTCCATGCACATGTGGAATGATGTACTGGACTAAAGCATCTCAATTCAATCAATGACTAATTTACCCCAAATGTCCTTATGGTGATTTATTCATCTTGTCGTATTGCATGGATTGCAAGCCACTGCAACCGCCAAGTGTGTAGAATAAATGACTGAATATGAGGCATATTTATATTTTAAATTATATGAATTTTTTTGTTATTTTATGTTTATGATATGCATATAGATGCAATGCTTATATGTTATGTTTATTTTATGCTATATGATGCAATGTATGAATGACATGCACTAGCTAGATGATGGATGTATGACTAAATATTGTGATCTAGATGTGTAGATGGACTATTATGATGTATGCATATGAATGCAATTTGCGATGTTAAATGCATGTTTGATTTGATGTACTTGTATGCATTTAATTTATGATGTTATGATATAATGAATGTAATGTATGTGATGCATTATCTAATGTAAATAAACTTGTATGTTTTAATCACTTAAAACATAAGGACTGAATGCAATATGAGTTAACAATCTAATGGATGACACCATAGAATGTATAACAATCATGAATGTAATTGATAAATCTTATCATAATAATTAACCAATTAAACACTCATATGTGAGATGTATATAGTGTTTTCTCTTCATAAGCTTTTGTAAGTTAAAATATATGCACAAAATAGTTAGTGGTCGTTTAAATATCATTGTTGATATCCATCTAATATCTAACCTATGTTATGAACACCCATTAACAAAAAAAATATCATAAAAGGAAAAATTAAATTAATTATTTATTGGTTATTTTTTGCTATTTGGGAATTTTTGAGGTTTTCCATGATACTCAAGCACCCTAGTTGACTTATCAAAATTTGTATAATGACTATACTAGACTTCTGAAAGATAAAGTTTTCGCTATGAAAGACCAAGCTATTCATTACCCCTTTATGTGCAAATGAATATATTAGATGAGACATAAGATTACCTCATTTCCAAGAGGGATTCATTCAGCCCAGTGATGTAATGAGGATCACCACATGCTCACTCGATCCTAGGTTTGGACTTAGTTGGACTAGACCACTAGGCAATACAGGGCACCTAAAGCTAGCTCGTTTGTGAATTTCTAGACCTACCCCAATGTCAGAAAGGATTAATTCAACCCATTTTTGTATTGGTAATCACTATATGGATTTTTATTATTGACCATTCTAGGGATTCAATCTCACCCCCTTATTTTCTTCAATTTATTGGGATACTTGTTCACATATAGTGATGAAAATCACTATTTATTTTGTATTGTTTTTTTTTTTAGCAAGGAATTTGATTTAACTTTGGGATTTTTTCTCCTTTTTGTAAGCAAGGTATTTCTTTGTGTAGGGGGGAACTTTTCCTTTTTCCAATTACCATGACTCTAGACCATTGCACCTCACAAATGAGCAAGTAACAAAACCTTTCACTTACAGTGGCTAGGACCGCTTTGCAGTGTTCATATTTCCTTGCCCTAATTAGGATTGTTAATGTGTTGATTAGAGATGATATTCTGATATGCTAAGTGCTATCAAAACTAGACCTCATCCTCAAAATCAAAGCAATATTTCTATAAAATTTTGAGAATACCACTAGGTATGGTTGAATGACCAGAAAACCCTAGTATATTCTTCATAGAAATAGGATGGGTTGTGCTGAAAAACATAATTACTCACAAGGGTGGTGGATGATGATAATGCATAGACACGTAATTGAAATATAAATGTGGTGTTTTTTGTAAGATTGCAAACACAACCTATCCTAATGCAAGTGTGATGTATGGAAATACCTAATGACATGCAATTAAATGGATGCATGTACAAAATAAAAATGCATAATGTAAAAGTTTTTGTATTTTTAATGTTTTGCAATGGTTTTAGATTTATGGATTTTTAAAAATTTTCCATATTTTTGAATTTATGTGTGGAACGCCTTAAGATGAAGGATGTTGAGAGATTCAGCCTCTTCAACACCTTCAAGCGATGGCAAGTGATACATTCTAGGTCCAATATGCTTTGAGATGATATATGGACCTAACCAGTTAGCCGCAAATTTATCTTATAAGTGCAGTGATAGGTTTGAGTTATTTTGGTTCTCCTTCAGCACAAGATCACCAAATTTAAAGTCTCTCAAGTGGACTTTATTAAAATAATCTCATTTTAAGTATTCTTGATAAATGCAAAGATGCTTGAGGGCATTCACATGATGTTCATCAAGAAGCATTAGTTGATCAAGGTGAGCTTGTTGCACAGTGTCATCATCGATGAACTCTTTCAATACGACGCGTAGCATTGGAATCTCCATCTCTAAGGGCATAATGACCTTAGTGCCATATACTAGTGAAAATAGAGTTGCCCCAGTGGGCATCTGTATACTAGTCCTGTAAGCCCATAATGCAAGGGGTAGTTGGATATACCAATCTTTGTGGTTTTCTTGTATCATCTTTTTCAAGATATCTACCACTATTTTTTTTGAAGCCTCAACTTGCCCGTTTGCCTACGGATAATATGGAGTCACAAAATTGTGTTGTATATTGTACTTGGACATCAAAGCCCTTACAATTTTATTCTTAAATGATGTTCCATTATCTAAGATTATCTTGGATGGTATCCCAAAATGACTTATGATATTGTGAATTATGAACTCCGCAATAGGTGCTCTAGTTGTTGTTAGAGGGATTGCTTCCACACACTTAGTAAAATACTTAGTAGCCATTATAATAAATTTATGTCAGCTCGATGATGGGGGAGATATCTTACCAATTATATCCAAACCCCACTTAGAAAATGGCCAAGCACCTTGGATGGATTATAAGGCCTATGATGGCAAGTGCATAATATTAGCATGATGTTGGAATTTAACACATTTTTTGACATACACAATGCAATATTTCTCCAAATTTGGCCAATAATAACCTATTCGAATGATGCACTTGAAAATGGCTATGCTGCTAAAATGACCATCGCATGTATTATCATGAGCCTACAAAATTGCCCAAGATCACTCCTGGGGATCAATACAATGAAGGAGAACTCCATCATAGCTTCAATGGTACAAGATGTCTCCTACCAAGACATACTTTGTCACTTTCTATCTTAATGTGTGCTTTACAGCATGCGAAAATCCTTGAGGGATTAAACCAAGCTTAAGGAAATCATGTAATTATAACATCCAATCCTAATAAGCTTCTGCCTCAACTAACAAGATAACTTATTCCCCTAGAATTTCACTATGCATGAATGCATACTATAAAACAACCTTGTGGTGAATGGTAGTTCCATTCCCTATGGGACCTTATGAGATCAAATACCCCTAAGGTACCTTCTTGAGAATATCTCTAGATTTATAGAACCACTCATGGTTTGGTTCTATATGAATCATGTTGAATAATTCCTTATTATCAAGCCACGCTACATCACGGCATGTGATAGCATCTTTACATCAATGGTAGTAGAATCGATAGATGGATTCTAAGGGATTAGAGATCCCAAATATGCCATAGTGTTTGCAAATATATTTAATTAATTAGGGATTACCTCAATGTTGTACCACTCTAGATGGGCTAGATAAGTGTTAACAAGATCCTTATAAGCTTTTAGGATAGGACACCTGCATTGAAAAAGTCCCTTCACTTGATTTATAATGAGAAGGGAGTCACCAAAGATATTTAACCTATAAATTTTCATGGTGATAGTTGTTTGGAGGCCCAATATTAAAGCCTCATATTTAGAATTATTATTGGTACAAGAAAAGTCTAGCTAAAATGACAAGTGTATTGGATCACCTTGTGGTGTGAAGAAGACAATTCCTACACCACCCCCTTGCTCACACTTCGAACCATTGAATAACAAAGTCATGTTAGCTTTGTTATCTGGCTCTTCAGGTTCAAGATATTCTAATAATGCAAAGACTACATCATCAGGAAGCTCAATTATGAGAGGTCTACTATCTTCAAGAGGTACCTCTACTAGTTGATCAGCTATGACCTATCCCTTGATGGAATTTTGGTTGATGAATTCCAAATTGAATTTTATGAATAGCATGATACACTTTGTAGTACATGTATTATGATATATCTTGTTCATCATATACTAAAAAGGATTTTATTTGGATATCACATACATCATATGACTTAGCATGTAATGATGCAAATTCTTCATTTCAAACACCACTGCTAAACACAACTTCTCCATATATGCATATCCTAGCTCATAACTCACCTAGGTGCAATTGATGTAATATATCACTTTTTTTTATCTTGTGCGTTCTTTTGGGCTAACATAGTTCCCAATGCAAATTCAATAGCTGATATATATAATAAGAAAGGAACGTCTGGTATTTTTGGAGCTAGCACTAGAAGCATTTCTAGGTATTGCTTGATTTTAGCAAAGACTGCTTGATAGTCCTCATCCCAATTGAATGGGATCCCCTTGTGTAGCATTCTATTCATGGGTCAATTTTTTTCTAATAATTGTGCGATAAATCACTTTATGAATGTTACTTTACCTTGTAGTCTTCTTAATTCTTTGATATTGGTTGGATGATGCATTTCTAGTATGGCCTTAACTTTTTCTGGGTCAACTTTGATCCCTTGCTTAGAAATAATGAATCCCAAGAGCTTTCCTAAAGTTACGCCAAATATGCACTTCTTGGGATTCAACCTGACATTATGCTCTATCAGGTGATCGAAGACCTTCCTCAAGACCTTTGCATGCTCTGAATACAACAATGACTTTGCCAATAAATCATTAATATAATCATCTAAGACTTTATGCATGTAGCCATGAAAAATATATGTCATTGCTCGTTGATATGTGGTACCACCATTTTTAAAGCTAAATGGCATAACTTTATAACTAAATGTTCTCCATGGTGTTGTGAACATAGTTTTATGTTGGTCTTCTATTTTAATCCAAATTTGATTGTAACCAAAAAAAACCATCCATAAGGGAGAGCATCTCATGACCTACAGTTTCATCTACAAGAGCATCTATGTTGGGCAATGAGAATGAATCTTTTGGTGTTGCCTTGTTGAGGTCTTTAAAATCCATACAAATATAAAAACTTCCATCAGTTTTTTCCATAGGTACCATGTTTGATACCCATTGTAGATAATGTATCGCTCCAAATTTTTCACACCCTTACCTTCAGGCTATAGGATCTGTGCCTGGAAGGGGAATGTGAAAAGGATTGCGCGGTACCTCGGACTGAGAGGCCTTACGAAGGTCCCACCTCTCGAGGGAGGTGTATTATGGTGATTTTTCGACGGATGGTGGGTTCACCAAGAAACATTTAATGGCAGTTTCCATGCCTAGGTTGGGAATGTGTTTTATGTGTTCGTTTTAGCCTTAAACATCCATATCCTAGGTTTGGCCAAAATGCGTCTAAGCTATTCTATATGAAGATGCAGATTAAATGAATACAAAAAAGCAGAATAGGACAGAAAAACAAAGAAATTATAGAACATTAAAGGAAAATACCTGATCTGGATGTCTGGTGGAGATTATGATTCTTGAAGCAGTCAAGATCATCTGGAATTTGACAGAATCATCTGAGATCATACAAGATCGTCAGAGATCTGACGAATTCGTCAAACAAATTCGCTAGAGACCTGCAAACAGAGAAATAGGTGCAAAACATAGAAAGTGCAACTATTCTAACAGAGGGAAATAGTGTAAAATGACAGCAATTATATCAAACTAAAACTTGAAAGCAGAAACATGAATGAATTATGCTAATTTAATCACAATTATGGCTTAATTATGCATTTAATCTAGATGGGTGAACTCCAAAATGCAAAATAGCATAAAATACTGAATAAGCTAGATAATTGCAAAACAAAACAACAGATTGAAAGATGAAGAAATGCAAACTTAAGGCACTGATTGCCTCAATATGGACTGCAGTCAAAATCGTCTCGCATTGGTATGAAATCGTCTCTGATTCTATAGGATCGCCTCCAATATAAACAGGATCATCGACGATGATGAAAGCTTACTCCGACTGAAAAACACTAAGGTACCTACAATAAAATTTTAGTAGAACTAATGCAAACAATAATTCAAGATATCTTAATGCGTGTGAAGTCAGTTTACAGAGGATTTCAGCCAGGGGGGTGCTAAGGGAAGGGCTTAGGATTAAATAGGCTTAGGAGGGAGGTTAGGAGGTTGGAGATCATCCCTATTTGGGAGATCCAATGGGGTAGGGTCTCTAACGATGCAGACACGCTTTTGCCCGAATTAGAGACCCGTTGGAACAGAAGCTAATTGTGCAAAATCAGTTTTGGGACAAGATCGTCTAGACGTCCTAGTCCAGACGAAATCATTATATTGGGGGCGATATCATCTGATCGATGACGATATCGTCAAACGGTCAAAACAACCTCTAAAAATGGTGCGGGGAAAGGGGGAAACGGATTAACCGGCGATTAACGGGCGGTTTGGGAGGTTAAAATTTGAATTTAAATTATTTACTAGAGTGAATGTAATTATTAAGATTTCACTGCGCCAATTTTAGGGTGCTACATTTTGCCCCCTCTTTAGCGAATTTTCCAAAGAAAATGTGTTAAATATGAGTTCTTCTTGATCTACGAGAAAGCAAAAATTATTCCCATTTTTAGGCGATGATTCTTGGTCGAATCGTACGACAGCTTACTATGGTGCCCCCTCCGTGTTTTTACCCAAATCGAACGTTTGAGGTAAAAATGCGGAAAAGCAAAATTATTTTTGAATTATTTTTTAATAAAATTAAGAAAAATAGGGTAAAACCCTAATTCATTTTTACTAGTTTTAGAGCTCTAGAAGCAAAAATGGTGGAGACGACGCACAGATCAACAAACGTTCAGCACGGGCTACGAGTAAGAGTCTAAACTTAGTTTAGAATGTTTTAATTTGAATTTACATGCTTTTTAGGTGAATTTTAATTGAATTTTGAGCATCACGGCCATTTTTTGGCCATCGACATCGTCAGGACAAAATCGTCCCAATTTCAATGAAATCATCTCAAGTTCACCAATTTCGTCTAGGGGCAAAATCGGAAAGGGGGACAATTTCGTCAATTTAGGGACGATTTCGGCTTGCGAAATCGGAGATGATTCTGCTCAAATGTGGGACGATATCATCCAATAGTGGACGATATCATCATTTGATAAAATTGAACTTATTTTAACTTGCATTATTAATCACTTGAGTTTGTTATTAATAATTGTTTGTTGTTTTGTTGTTTATGTTGTAGAGAGGATTGCTAAAAAGTAGGGAATGGAAATATGGAGGTTTGAGAGATGACTTGGCCGCTCTTACACAGGAAGAGCAGGATCAGCTGGCACAGGCCAGCTTATAGCATGTGGTAGAAATGCCACAAGTGTCTACAAACATGGGGCTACTGACAGCCCTAGCAGAGAGGTGGTATCCGGGTTCTTCTTATTTCCGGCTACCTACAGGGGAGATGACTCCCACTTTGGAGGATGTATGGAGGATTCTGAGGATCCCCATACAAGGACAGTTGATCACTCCTATGGCCAATCAGGGCCATGCTATGGGGCAGTTGTGTGGTGACCCGAAATTCACCCTGGAGAAGGGCGAAGTTAACATCAAGGTGCTACGTCAGATGCCTAGGGCATCTAGACTCACATAGGTTTTGGTCGAACTTCTACTGTGCCACCAGAGCGGGTGTAGGGTACCATGGATGCTAGCAGATGTGATCTATGATATGCGAGACCATGGTTACAGGTTTGCTTGGGGTAGCTTTGTGCTATACTGACTATACAGGATCCTGCATGGGGTCGTGTAAAAGGGCGACCGATGTCTAGTTATGACATCACTCCTAAAGGTTTGGTGCTGGGAGTACATTGCAGTGCGGAGGCCGATAGGGCTTCCTCTAATAGGGATTGATGGGGATAGGCCTCAAGTCTTCTACTGGTGGCTTCGGAGAGGGTCACAGTGGCAGATCGACCTACCGATGTCCCAGAGACTGTTGGATGACCTTGTCCTAGACTAGATCACTTGGAGGCCATGGTGAGAGCACCCAAGGTGGGCCGAGGATGGACAGGAGCTGGCTCACATTAGGCGAGTTTGTTGGTTATGGATGGAGAGGGGAGAGGTGGAGCTCCACCACTAAGATCAAGTTTTGTGACAGTTCGGTCTACAGTAGGGGATCCCATCTCTTAGGGATTACGAGTTTTCTTAGACTGTCCGAGATAACACCATAGTGAGCGGGGCTCCAGACATGCAGCACTTTTGGAGTCAAGACTCAGACGATGCCCCCATTCAGCAATTGGATGGGGATGACGCAGGGGTAGCCAATGGCTACGATGCCTGGTACGTAGGCATCTGCCCTCCTCAGATGACAAGGGCTCAGGGTCTGATACACGTAGTTGTGCATTGGATAGGGAGGCGATGTCAGGCAGCTATGGAGGAGGCCCAGGGTCATGGCGGGAGAGAGCTAAGGAGGCCACAGGCGTAGGATAGGCTGCGATAACAGGAGAGGAGGGAGGCGAGACCCCTTTCTCCATAGGGAGAGAGGCCACCATCACCCGATAAGGGCAAGGGTGTTAACACTAGGGAGAGTAGCGAGAAAGTGACTCTTTGAGCGAAGACAATCTATCTCCATGCATAGGTGTAGACCCTATAGGAGGAGGCTACACGACACCGAGCTGAGGTTACACAGCTCAGAGACGAGATTGCACGCCTCAGGGCACGGGGCGGAGGGGCGAGCACTAGGGAGCTGACACGGGCTATTGTCCAAATAACTTTCTATCAGAAATTATACTATTAGATGGTGCTAGATGAGGATAGACTACCACTACCAGCTAACATCGTAGATTCGATCAGGATCGGGTCGTTGAGGACTTCGTCTTGATCAATGAGTAGGACTTGCAATACTACACATACTACGATGGGGCCACCTCGTCCACCTCAGGGTGGGGGAGGAGATGAGGCTGAGAGCTCGAGGGGTTCTCAAGGCTAGGCTACTATACTACATTGTACAGATTGATATATAGTTTTTATTATTATTATTTGATAGAGGATTGAGTATGCCGAGGTACAGATTGTGGCATACCAATCCAGTTTTGAGATGATGTATATATTGTTGATATATATATGAGATGAGATATTTTTGATCATATGACTTGTGTTATGTATTTTTATGATGCTCTTATGTTTGATTGATTGATTTGATGATTCATGTAATTATGTCATTTTGAAAAATTATGGTTTGAATGTCATGCTGAAAAAAATTTAATGAAAGAATCTGATAGAACAAATTGGTTGTTTGTGATGTGATGAAAAAATAAAAGATAAAAGGGGACTTTTAACAATAAATTCAAAGGACATTGTCGCTATTATAGACCATTTCATGGAGTCGCCGCTCACTCGGTCATCAAGCTAATCCCAATATAGAAATATTGTTAAAAGGAAAAGAGTGCTTAAGAGACTGTCTTAAGACTTTGGTGTAATGGTACAAATGATGATGATGATGGTTTGTTTTTCAGATTTCCATGAAAATGGTATGCATGAAACAATGTCAAAATGATTTTTGCTAGGCATAAATTCCAAAGTGTGATAAATTTTTTGGATAATTCCCTAGGAATTATACCATTATTGCAAAATTGAAGGTTGACATAATGACATGAAATAGTGATAATGTGCATGCTTTGTGTTTAAAAAAATATAACTGTATAATAGAATGATTTAAGTCATATGGTTTTCATGATTTTTAAATAAATGGGGAATAAAAATTGTTACAATGATTTGTGCTAAGCATAGAATATGTAGGGATAGACTTATACCATCATCGCGAAAATCAAGGAAATATAGATGGTTTTATTGCATGGTTGATTTTTAATGAATAGAAAATATGAAGATGAGGACTTGCGCTAGGCATAAAATTCCAATTTTGGTTTTGGAACTATACCATCGTCGCGAAAGTCGATAAGAAGTTATATATATGTATGTTTTTATTGGATGGTTTTGAAAGAAATTTTGATGTTTCTATTATGCATATAGTTGTCTAAACAACTGTACTTGAAAGAAGAAAATGAATTATTCCAAACAATTTGCAGGAAATATATTTCAAAGTATTTTGAAGACAAAAGTTAGATTTACAAGGAATCCCATGTGCATATGTGAGTTCATTTCCAATCTTGATTTATCATAATGATACACAAAATCTCTCAAATATAAAATGTGTGTGCAACTGCTATGTTCATTTACCAGTTTTGAGCAAGATAATATGATACAAGTGATTTGAAGAAACCAAATAAGTGTTCATTAACCATGATGTAGATGCATATAACCATACGAGACTACTATGTAGGTCATATTATCAAGAGCTAGCTAATCCATAAGCAGACATAGGTCTGTACAAAAGAAGGTCGCTAATGTGACAGACATATCGCCACGCTAGGAGTTACCCAAGGCCAAGCAGGTTGGGCACAAACCACCTGTTATGGGGCTTACCTCACAGTTTTCAAATAATTGAGAATTTCAGGGATTCAAGCTCATCAACCCTTCTTTTCTTTTCAAAGGGTAGGGAAACGGATTTTATTGCTTTTGTTTTTGCTTTTTTTTTTTTTTTGCTTTCTTTTGCTTTTCTTTTGTATTTTTGCTTGATTTTTGAAATAATGCTTGAAATAACTTGTTTCTTTTTTTCTTTTTCTTTTGAACTTTTCTTTTCTTTCTATGCTAGGGATACTTGCTTAGATTAGCTGTAGAGCAAGGGATTTTTATTCTGGGTAGGGGTGAGCTTGCCCTTTTGCCAATTCTCAAAGATTCTAGACCATGTGCATGATAGGATAGCAGGGGAAACTTTTCGCTCAAGAAACCACTTCTACTATGTAGAAAAGCATGGAAATTACAAATATAATCATTTTATTGTGAAAAGATGTGCTTAGTTTAAGTAAATAACAAGATCAATTCTCTGTGCTCAAACTTTATTTAATTTAATTTTGTGGACTTTGATATAAGAGAGATTAGTAATCATGCCAGATAAAATCAAGATATTTATTTTTGTGAGTGTGAAAGTGAGGGATTTCAAATAAATGCTAATTTATCCAAAATAATTTGAAACCTATAACTGCAATAATTGTAAGAAAATATATATAAAGACTTTTTGAGAAGTTTTGAGAATTTTGACTCTCTCTTTCTTCTGTATGTTGTTTTGGTGTCGAAAGAATCAAGAATATTGTTGTTTTGATTTTTATTATTTTTTTTTTTGTTTTTGAAAGAATTAACAAGTGCCATAAATAAATACAAGAAGTAGTTTTGAATATTTTTATGATTATGAATGTTTTTGGTATTTTTGAATTTATAAATTGAAAGAAATATAAAATAGTGATTTTGAACAAATATATACAAGGATGAAATGACCAAATTTATACATAGTAACGTTTAAGATGCAAAATATTCATGGGTTCTTTAAGTTCTTTACCATCTAAGGTAGATAATTTGTATGCTCTCGATTCAAATTTAGCGGTGATAATGTATGGTCCAAGCCAGTTGGGCTCAAATTTACCTTTAAGGTCCTTAGTTGCATTAGTATTTTTTTGAAGATTTGAGGATTTTGATTTTTTTGTATTTTGATTTTAATTTATGAATTGAAATTGGTGGTATATACAATATAATCTATATACACTATACAAGGTTATTTGAGTATAGCATGTCTAAGGTTGCTTCAAAATCAAAGGAGGTTTTGAAGGATAATCTAGTTGAGGTAAAGGTAAGAACAAAAGGCAATGAATAAAAGGTAGTGATAACAAAATATTTGTTATAATGTAGAATAATGTAGCAAAAGATTTGACTTTTATATGTGTAACCTTGATCATGTTACAAAATAAAATGTAAGAAGGATAAGAAAGTTCTTCATTCTTATCACTATATTCCAAATCTTGATAAGATGGAGAGAGCATATGTGAAAGACATGCATGGATGTTATTTGATAAACAAGGATGATCATATATGGATGAAGAAAAGTGATGGATAGAAGATAATTGTGATAATAGAGAAAGTATAGAACTTGATGTTTCAACCGTTAAATATTCTCCAAATGGTTTTGGGTCACCCTGTATGGTAACAATTTTATTTGCAATTTCAAATTTCAAACATTGGTGAAGAGTGGAAGGGACAACCCTCATTGTATGCATCCAAGGACTTCTAAGAAGTAGGTTGTAAGGTGAAGGGCAACATGCTACATAAAACAAAGTATCCAGGATCTTGGATCCAATATTAAAGGGAAGAATTATAGTACCTTGAGCTTCTTGAATTTCATTGTTAAAAGATTTTATAATAACATTTGATTCATTACTATCTTCTTCCTTTGTTTTGAGTTTTTGGAATAATTGATAAGTGCATAAATTAAGAGAGGAGCCATTGTCTACCATGATAGTTTTAACAGGTGTTGCTTTACTAGATCCGATAATGTAAAGATAGGAGTCTTCTTGTGGAGTAGAGGAAGGAATATCCTCATCATAGAATGAAATATGGTTAACCTCAAGAGGGTTTATACCATTAATTATGTTTTTAGAGAAAATATGATGAGGAACAAATTGTTGGCTAGGTATCTTGAACAAAATTTCCTTGTGATAAATTTGTAATAATTCTAAAAGGGATATCTTTGCTTGAGGATTAATCACTTATTGTTGGCTATCAAAGTGGATTTCAGATTGAGATTTTGATTCTAAAGATGAGCTTTCTATGCTTACATTCCATGTTGTATCATTATTTAGAGCCAAAGATAGTTTTGAAGGTTGGTCAAATGAGGAATCCATATCTTGAATATCAGATTGAGTTGATTGAACTTGAGGTTGCTCATTTGTAGTTTTTGTTACAATATTAATAATATCATCATGATGGGACACATTAACATGCAATATTTGATTGGTTTCTTGTTGTTGGTAATTGAATAGGGGTTCTTGGGAGATCCCCATGTCTTGATTGATTATTGGTATTTGTTGTGTAGGAGTTTGATTGTTTAGTGGAGATTTATAATCAGTTGTAGATTGTAATTCCTTTATATTAAAAAGACCCTTATCAATCAAATCTTGAATTAAATATCTTAAATATTTGCAATTATGTGTCATATGTCCATCTACTCTATGATATTCACAATGTAGCTCAGGTTTAAACCAATCTACTGTGGTATCAAGTTGTCTTATGGAAGGGAGTTCAATCCTATTTGTGTCAAGTAAATACTTGAGAATTATATCCATTGGTTGATTGAGCTTAGTAAATCTACGTGATGAAGGTTTTCGAGAGGTTTTTGATGCGTGCCCTAGGAATTTAGTCATAAAATGGCCTAATGGTTTCTCACCTCTACTTTATTTGTTATGGGTAGAATGATGACAGGAAGATTGCGAAGCATGAGGTGAGTGCATGGTAGGATTGGAAGAATGAGTATTTTCTTATTGAAATGGATGTGTTGTATTGAGAGAAGAATATTGAAAATGTGGAGGAGGATTGTATGTGGATTGATAAACATAATATGGATATATGGGAGAGTTATGAAGAGGATTGGAAAAAGGATTGTCCTGTTGGGTTATGGATGAAAAATGAGAAAAGTGTGATGGAGGTGATGTTGAATAGGGATGAGGTTGGTTATAATCAACAAATGTATTTGGCTGAATTCTTCCAACATTACTGATGGGCTCATATGGATTTGAGTAAAAACTCATGGTTTATTTTAATACTTCTAAAAGTAATATTTAGCATCTACTATTTAAAATCGAATCTAAAACATGCAAACTTGAAATGATGATTTTGTTTTTGTTTTTCTTGTATACATATATATATATATTTGTTTTGTTTTTTTTTTTTTTTTTTTGAATCAGAAAGATGCCCATGTTATTCACGTCGGGTTCACCAAAATGTATCACTCCAATTTTTTCACACCCTTACCTTCAGGCTATAGGATCCGTGCCCGAAAGGGGGATGTGAAAAGGATGGTGCGGTACCTCAGACTGAGAGGCCTTGCGAAGGTCCTGCCTCTTGAGGGAGGTATTATGGTGATTTTTTGACAGATAGTGGGTTCACCAGGAAACATTTAATAGCAGTTTCCATGCCTAGGTTGGGAATGTGTTTTATGTGTTCTTTTTAGCCTTAAACATCCATATCCTAGGTTTGGCCAAAATGCGTCTAAGCTATTCTATATGAAGATGCAGATTAAATGAATACAGAAAAGCAGAATAGGACAGAAAAACAAAGAAATTATAGAACATTAAAGGAAAATACCTGATCCGGATGTCTGGTGAAGATTCTGATTCTTGAAGCAGTTAGGATCGTCTGGAATTCGACAGAATCATCTGAGATCAGACAAGATCATCTGAGATCTAACGAATTCGTCAGATGAATTTGTCAGAGACCTGCAAACAGAGAAATAGGTGCAAAACATAGAAAGTGCAACTATTCTAATAGATGGAAACAGTGTAAAATGACAGCAATTATATCAAACTAAAACTTAAAAGCAAAAACATGAACGAATTATGCTAATTTAATCACAATTATGGCTTAATTATGCATTTAATCTAGATGGGTGAACTCCAAAATGCAAGTTAGCATAAAATATTGAATAAGCTAGATAATTGCAAAACAAAACAACAGATTGAAAGATGAAGAAATACAAACTTTAGGTACTGATTGCCTCAATATGGACTACAGTCGAAATCGTCTCGCATTGGTACGAAATCGTCTCTGATTCGACAGGATCGCCTCCGATCTAAATAGGATCATCAGCGATGATGAAAGCTTGCTCCGACTAAAAAACACTAAGGTACCTACAACAAAATTTGAGTAGAACTAATGCAAACAATAATTTGAGATATCTTAATGCGTGTGAAGTCAGTTTATAGAGGATTTCAGCCAGGGGGTGCTAAGGGAAGGGCTTAGGATTAAATAGGCTTAGGAGGGAGGTTAGGAGGTTGGAGATCATCCCTATTTGGGAGATCTCCAATGAGGGAGGGTCTCTAACGACGCAGACACGCTTCTACCTAGATTAGAGACCCGTTGGAATAGAAGCTAATTATGCAAAATTAGTTTTGGGACAAGATCGTCTGGACGTCCTAGTCCAAACGAAATCGTCAGATTGGGGGCAATATCGTCTGATCGACGACGATATCGTCAAACAGTCAAAACAACCTCTAAAAATGGCATGGGAAAGGGGGAAACGGATTAACCTGTAGTTAACAGGCAGTTTGGGAGGTTAAAATTTGAATTTAAATTATTTACTAGAGTGAATGTAATTATTAAGATTTCACTACGCCAATTTTAGGGTGCTATAGATAGTCTATGGAGATAAATAAATCTACATCCAATAACTTTTACAACTCGTATTTAAACATTAAAGTGACTGTTGGATGCATCTTCATGATCTTTTGCTTAATAGGTGTTTTAGAAGGATCTAGCAAAAGGTTATGAGTAACCATTTTTAGATCTAGTCCCCGCATATCCTTGTATTTCCATGCAAAGAGATCAGGTCTCTCTTTCAATAGAGGGATGAAGTTGGCACACTCATCAGGAGAGACTCTCTCCAAAATTTACCTTATTAGGATTAGTGGGATCATCACTTATATCCACATAAAATGTTACGTCTACTGATGTATGTGATCCATCCTCAAGCTGGTGAGGCATAGGAATCAAGTGGATGTCATCATCTGGGTTTAAAGGTCCTGCATCAAAATTTCCCTCAATGTGATAAACATCATGTGCACAGCCTAGCATAAAATAGAGAGTTTACAACATTTCTTCTTTAGGGAAGAAATCTTCAGGCTCTAGTGGTGAATTAGTGTGATCCCAATCAATGGCATATAGATTAAGGCACAATGGCTTGGAAGGATCGATTAGATTATGAAGTGGAGTGGTCAGATCAATGGATATCATATTGATGGAATGGATTATATCTCTAGGACCATGTGTGTGTGATTCTACCTTATCTATACTATCTACATACCCAATATGTGGCTTTGTGGGTATGGGGATTTTCAAATCCGATCTATGAATATACTAGAAAGCAGGATCGCTTGGCTCAAGGAGCTACATGTATATCGACAGATCATGAAATACTATATGATAAATCATATCTAATTTGGATGGTCTCCCTATAAGGCATAGGCCAGGATAGACTCACTGATACATCTCATTGATGTTGATTGGTTCATGATGATGCCATAAATAGTGAGGCCCAAGATAGGCTCTCTCGATATCATTCTCATCATCACTATCATATATGAGTTCTTCATCTCAATTGACAAGAATCAGGTGATTAGCAATATGAGGCCCAAGGTAGTCCCACTCTTCATAGCCACTATCATAAATGAGGGGTCCCTCATTCTCGCCCACTATCTCCATAGGTAACAAATATCTTAAATGTAGAGGGCCTAAGTAGACCAACTCAGTTTCATCCTCATATCATTCATTATTTGAGGATTATTCATCATAATATATTCTATAATTACAATCTGGTCCATCGCTTTCAACATTGAATTCTGCTTGCACTTCCTCATAAGCAACTTTGATTCAATTTCTATTGCTATACCCAGATTCTGGATCTGCATACCAATATTGTTGGTAGATTCATAACTTTCAATATCCAAGTCCACTCTTGGAATATCTCCTGGATTGACCTCTACCACAATGTTATCATGATAGATATCAGGTGGCTCAATAAATATGTAGGTCACCAACCTATTACCCCTTCGCATGTAGGAAGGATTAGGGTGATAAGGATTCCAATCCACATCATCCCTTAAACTAATGTTAAGATGATTGAGAGATGTTGCTAAGAGCTCATATTATCCTTAGATATGATAGCCTAACCTGAACCTATCAATTGGCAACTGATATTGTGGTTCATATGGAGTTTGACAACCTTGCTTGAATAAGCCTAGACCATAACCATGCCAATGGTAAAATTTGAAATAGTGTAAGATGAACTCAGGATTATATAATGAACATTCATAGAGAATGGTTCATCATCATCCTTATCTATGGGCGTGCGATTTGCAAGTTGGTTGAGCCCTCCATAGATTAAATTCATTTGGTTGAATGGCACCCCTAGTTGTACCACCATCCCTACAGGAAAGTAATGGGCTTGATTTCAGCCCATGTCCTATGCAATCTTGATAAATGGCATGAATGCCACGTTATGCACTATATACTTTTCTAGCCCAAGATTAACCAAATGTATGGTCACCTACGGTGTAGATGACCCTACCAAAGAAGTAGGTGAGGTAGGTTGAGGTGCCTCCTTGACTTGATTCTGAGCATCCCCTTTGTTCATGGGACTAGAAACCTTGATAGTTGCTACTATGGGTGCTTTTTTTGTCTCTTTTTTGCCTAGTTTTACCTTAAAATTATTTTCATTCTTAACCATTGTAGATATTGTAGGCTTTGTTGAAGTTACCATTGTGTGCTTTGATAGTTGTGGTGCTGATGTGGAAGGTCTTGCACACACTTCCTTTAGTTTACCTTCTAGATGTTTGATGGGCGACATTGGCTATATATCTAGGTGTGTTGATGGAAGAATGAAATCCCCAGGCAAATATGTTAGGTTCACATATTTAAATAGCTCCTCATCAGAAGGAACCATGTTAACTGATCCCTCATGTACATATTTAATACATTGATGTAGAATTGAGGGAACGCAATGCATATCTCTAATACAAGGTCTCCCTAGGAGGATATTATATTATATAGCACCTTCTATTACATGACACATCATGGGAATGGTCTTCAGCCCAACCTAGATCAAAAGAACTATAGTACCTACTGTCAAGCATAGTACATCATTAAATATTCTCAACGTGAAGGTAGAAGGTACAATATGTGATTTCAACAACTTTAGATATGACAATGCCTTAGTAGTAATAATGTTGATTGATGATCCTGTATCAATCAATACCCATTTAAAGGGTGTGTGGTTAACACATGCAATTATATATAGTGGTAGATATGCTATAGTAGTAGAGACCGTTTTAATCTCATGATCATTAAATTGAATCATTGGCTCACTACATTGTTGCACATGTCCCATAAAATTCATAAATGATTTGAAGTCCTGGTACTAAAATTTAATAGACCTTAGGATTTACATGAGCGTATCCCTGTGCTTATGAGACTGTTGAATCATTTCATATATTGACAAATTTGTTGGATTTATCTACAGGCTTTGAACTAGCCTACTCCTAATTGTCACCATCAGTGTAGTTGGTGGGTCTAGCACATTTTGCGTTGGCATTTGCAAGGGTGTAGCTTGAACCCTAATTAGAGTTGGAGGTGAATTTGGTCAGTCATAACTCCCTTGTCTTGTGACAACATTGACCATACCTACAAATCCTTGAGTTGGTAGTTCCACCCGCACTTTATTCACATGACCAGCATTGTTCCTCAGTGGCTCGTTATTTGGTAAGGGGTTCTTGAAGATCCCCATATTTTGGATGTTTAGAGCATGAGGCTTGTCCATAATTAGCTCACCTTTTTTTATCATGTTTTGCACCACATGTTTAAAAGTATAACATCCTTCGATGTCATGTCCTTTAATTTTGTGGTAAGTGCAATACAAATTGTCCCTATACCATTTTTTCTTGGGTTGATTAGGGTCTTGCAATTTGATCTCTTGTAAGTTTATGGTCTTAGCCTCACACAGTTGATGGAATATCGATGTCATCGACTCTAAAAATGGTGTGAACTAGTGAGGAGGGTTTTGCTCTTTATTCTTATCCTTCTTTTTATTTTTGCATTGGTTGTATCACACAGGATGAGGTTGGGCTTGATAGTTCTATTGTTTCCCCTTATCCCATTTCTAGAGGTTTAACACCACTTGTTTCACATGGACCGACTTGGATTTTTGATTTTGATGTTGGGTGTTCTTCTTGTTCCATTCCTTCTTGTTTTGAAGCTTCAAGTTACCCTCTAGTAACTTGATGTCCTTAATTACCTTAGCTTGTGCCAAGGCTTCCTCAAATGTTTGATACTATTGCAACTATAGCAGTAGTGAGATGTGCTTCACACAACTCTTTGTAAACATCAAATTCAATTCTATGGTCAGAATTGAAAATGGTAACTTTACCATAAACTTTCTCCAAATTTTCCCATAATCCATGATCATCTCATCATCATGTTGCATTAGAGTAGCTAGATCAGACATGTTTACCTTCTTCTTGACACCTAAGGAGAAGCGTTCAAGAAATGCATTGGCTAGCTATTCAAAGTTGGTTATGTTGCACCTCTTACATTGGTTGAACCACTCTCAGGTAGGGCTTGAAAGGGTTGTGATGAAGGTTCTCAGCAACAAAGAATCATTGCTTTCTCTATGAAAGCACATGTCCATAAAGCTCATGACATATTCCTAAGCATCTTCCTCTCCTTGAAACTTCTCTAGCTTTGGCATCTTGAAGTGATCATGATATGCTAGAATGGGCACTGAAGGACATAAAGGTTCATTGTGTATTTTTTTAAGGTTGGCTTTTGATAAGTCATATCTTATTTTTCAATTCCTCTAACCTTGTCTGCCAAGGATTAATAGGCCTCTGAAGATAAAATCTCTTCTCTGAGAGGTCCTTGAGGAGCCTTAGGAGGCAGATTCTTCTTTTTTCAAGGTGGGGTACTAGGCTCATCCTCCACGTTGACTAAGGAGATTTTAGGATATTTTTGTTCTTGGTCATCTCTTGCTACTTCTTCGTACTATGTATGCCCATGATGTTCAAGTGCTTGGCACTGCATCATGTTTTGGGTTGTGTGGCGAGTACAAGTTTCAATGTGTTCAAGGTATAATTTAGGCTACAAAGCAACTCATCTATGAGTGCACTCCTTGTATTCACTCCAAGGGGGTAAATTGGCATGAGCCAATTGATCCTCTCTCTCAGCACACTCCTTTTTTTCAAGGATGCATTGCTCAAAAATATGTTGCCTTAGCAACCCCTATCTCTGAGTATCCTCATTTTAGAGGCACTCATGCTCTACGTGTACATATTAAAATTGATATTGGAATATTTAATACCATTTTTTTGACACCTATTTTTGTGATAGATCTATAATATCGATCGTATGTGGTTTCTAGTGGATTTTTTTTGTTCAGGAAGCTTTATTGGTATGACCTCCAATAGACTTGTTTGTCATGCTCTTACCTTTTTTTGTATAGATGGTATTTGCATTCTGGTGTTGTATGTGATCCATGCATGCATGAGTTGATGGGGCAAGTATACTATGAGAACACTTAGAGCATTCTCCTGGTTCTCTAATAGTCTTATGATTTCTCTCACTATAAGAACTCATGGAGTGAGAGTGAGCAACCGAGGTTTTATACCCTAATTGCCCTAGGACTCTATCGAGACCATCCAGTTGCCTAGTGCACCATGACTCATGTGGTGGCATACCATTGACTCCAACTTTGGACATATCAAATGTGAACTTACCAAGTTCATTGTTTTTTAGAGTCTCTACAGGCCTATGCTTTGAATTAGCCCTCTCTTCCTACCCCTGAATAGGTATATTTTCTACTTGTCTATTTTGAACTGACAGGGGCCTTGAGACACCCTTAGCTTAAGTATGAATGGGAACCAACTTGGTTATAGTTACTTCCTCCACGATGTACTCTTTAGTATATCCAATGGATCCATGAGGTGTAAAATCATGATATATGCTCCCATGCTTGACTATCTCATGCTAGGATGTCTCATGCTTGGCTCTATCTCATGAGGACTGTACATTACCTCCTCCAGATGGGGTATTATGATGAGAAATCTAACGCATAGAGTTATTTCCTCTAATTATCACTAAACATCATTTAGGAGGATCTTGTGATTGAGGATTTGATGTGTTGTATCATGCATTAGGTGGATCTTTAGACTCGACCTTGGTTCTATGTTGAGATCAGCCTCTCCATGTTCTAACCTTGATATGTATTATCTCATATGTAGATTTTAAAGCAAACAAAACAAACATGGATGATTATCTCTTTTAAAATTTCTTTGTAAGCCATAAATGGTTTGATGTGTTTGAAATTTGTTGAAAATCTAAACTATTCTCATCATGTTTGAAATTGTTGATGTAATGCTCAAATAGTTTAAGTTTTTCACCTATTTGCTCGTAGCTCAACATCTGGCAATGAAAGTCACAATCACATAAACCCCCCAAAATGTGGATATGAAATCCACACCTTGGTAGGGAGAACAAGTCCTTATGATCATCACCCAACACCCCATGCATAGCGATACACCCCTTCGAAGAGGAATGCATGCTATTTTGCATGATTAGGATAGATCTTGGAGTTGGTATTGGCCAATAGTACAAGATTCACGAGAGTTGAGCCAACGGATGGAAATCATTGCCACCATCATTGAGCTCTACTAGTTGTTGGATATGACTTCCACGTCACTAGCATTTAGGTGTTGCGTGGTGTGTAAGTGTTCATTTTAAATTAACTATGAGAGAAAATGCATCACCAAGCAAACATGATCTTTCCTACATGCCTAGAGTAAAAGCATTTTAGATTCAAAAAGATGCATGTATTTGACTAAATGAGATTCAGAGAATGCATTTACATGATAAAATTAGCCACTGATTGGGTCCCAAGGAAGCAAAATCTACAAACATAACCCAAACCACTGGAGACTAGGGTGGATTGCAATCAGAAGTCCACTATTCCTACAAACAACTGGAATAAAACCTAAGAGAATCTAAAATTTTGATTTTAATATTTCTCTATATTTTCTACTTAGACCAAATTCATCTACTACATTCAATAAATAAAACATAGACAGACACAAGAAAACACAGGAAATTATCTCCTACCTGAGATCCAATTCTGTTGTAGATTTGGTTGTCTACTATTTTTCTATCCTCTATTAGTTGTGGCTATTAGGCATAGCTGAGATTGTTCACCGTGGTTGTCAAGCATAACTGAGACTATTCACCATGGCTATTAACCATGACGGGGATCTGCAACAAAATACACAACAATTCAGTCATCTACATCATAATTTGTAGGTTCCCAATGTGATCACCATCTATAATGATCTAAAAAGCATACACCTAACTAGTGCATCAATTAACATCAAGCATTAAAGCAATAAATAATGGACAGCAATGAATTTAATAAGAAAGTAAGGTTTGTTTTTATTAAATCTTTGCTAAATACCAATTACAAATACATCCTTCTTAGGGATACCCAAATCCTTTATACAATTTTGAAGGCCCCTCGAAAGGGATGGTACAATATGCAGACTTTTTAGAATGGACATGAACTACTTAAGGACATAGATTTCCTTCTTCTAACATGATTAGAGGAATATGTTGCCAAGAATACCTTGAAATGCTCAAATCATGTAAACCTATGTTCAAGAAATAACATAAAAGGGGTTAATAACAAAGGAGGCCTCTCTTGATGAGGCACTTGATAGATAATCACATAAATAATAAAAAAATATAGCAAGAAAGCATGTAAACTAGTAAATATGTGCATGAATATCTAAATTGCTATAGATCTTGTAAAGAAAGCAAGAAATCTAGTAATTAAGAAACCTAATTAACCATATAAACTTGAAATGCATCAAATTCAATGAAACTAGTCTATATTGATAAATGCAAAGAAAGAAGGACAAATCTACTTCTAATTCCTAAATTTAACCGTACAAATGCATGAAGGGAAACTAATCTAAGTCAGGTTTACCTAAATACTTAATTAAAATAGGAAATCTATAGCTAAAACAAAGGTAATCATAGATCAAACCCTCACCACAGGTTTGAGGCATAGTTGGCACTATTAGTTGTGGCTGGTAGCCGCGACTAAGATGAAAGTATTTTTGCTCTTGTAATCAAGGCTTGGATATTCAATTTCCTCCATGGAATTGATGATCAAGGTTTGCATGTGTGTTCTTGCATGGATTTATGATGTAAATTATTTGAATTGGCTATGGAAGAGGCTCAATTAGGATTATTGATCTCCTTAGACTCTTGAATCCTCCATAGCTTTGAATGCAATCATGATTTCCAAATTGGTAGCAAGTAAGCACTCCTCAAGGGTTTGCAAATGACTCCACAATTTGATAGAGCTTTGCTGTGTTTAATTCAAAACTCTTCCAATATTTTCCCCAATTTGGAGGGGGTCTTATAGCCTTCTCAAGTCCTTGGTCTAGCTTCATGGAGAATCCAAGATCAAGAACCAGGAGGTTGGGACATTTGGGAGGAAGGTTTCAAATTCTTCCTCACCTGAAACTGCCTAAAAAACCATCACCATGGTCATTATAACTGCATTTGGCTTGGCTCAAGAATTCAAAATAGTTTCAGGGCTAGCCACAGCTTTGACATGCAGCTAGATCTATTAGTCATGGGTGTCAGTCATGGCTAAGGTTGAGTATGCCAAATCTATCCAAATTGAGTCGTTAAAACCATTGCTCTATATTGGAATCATCCAAGATCATTCATATAGTCTGTTAGTATGCCCATATGAGTAGTCCCCTACACATGATGTATTTTAGGTGTCTACACCCATGCATATACCTACTGCATAGTGACCATATCGTTCACTAACCCTATCAGTTTCCAAGGGAAACTATAGCCAGTGTTGTTTGGGGCCATGATGTTGGCCAACACGAACATCACTAAAGCCCAAAGGGCATCCAACTCCTTGTCCACATACATGCACAAGTAGTAAATAACTCCACACTCAACCCTCACACTCTACCAACTATCTCCAAACATCTTCTTCATCTTTACACCCTAATCGCATCCAACCTCAACACGAATCCACTCCATTGGTACCTTAAGGATGTGATATACATCCTCAAGTGTGAGAGTCACCTCTCCCATGGAGATCTAAAATGTGCCCCTATTTAGATCCCACCTCTCTACCAAGGAAGAGAGGTACCCCTCATCCACCCTCACCACATCAACCTGGGCTACCTTTGCTAGCCCCACATCCTCCAAAAACTTGCACTCCTCCTCCATTATTGCCTTCCTCATCCTAGGGATGTGAGTCAAGAATCGATGTCGAGCCTCTAAAATTCTAAGCTTCAACACAACACAAAAGCATTTTTTAATATATTTTCAAAAAAAAATCACAAAAACATAAATTTTTTTGCATAAATATAATAGACTTACCTTAGTAGCTCGCACTTCAGCCCCATATCCAGTCCCTGCATCTACTCCAGTTGCCATAGCTTCTACACACAAAATGTTTCACCTCACTCCACTCCAGTTCCCTCACCTCTCCCAGACGTAGCTTCTCAAACTCACAAACGCACAAATAAACTCAATTTTTTCCTAGTAAGCTATTTGTAGCTACTTCATGTACCTTAAAAACTGAAGCACACCAAGGTGTTTGCAAAGCATCCAAACACTGGTGGACTTCTGTGCATGCCGAAAGCACCAACTAGAATTTGGCATCAGAATTGACAAAAGACCAAATCATTGCAAAATAGTGGCTTACCCCCACAAAATCACTCCAAATTGCATCTGTGCATCCATCTATTCATATTAGCAGGTTTTGTAAAGGTTCCAACTAATTTGGATGTATAATTTTCATTTGCAACCAAAAGTTAAAAAATTGCATTACAAATTCCAAAGTGCTCCAAAATAGTCTAGATCTTCATAAAATGACCATATTCATCATTCACATCATCAATACTTCCCTTCCACATCATGCTCACTCATCAATCATAACATTTGCATATTTGCCAAGTTCAAACAAATATTCAAGTGAACCTTGTATCTAGTGGGTTATTCTATATAATTGGTGATTGCAGTGATTTGCATCCATGCACTTTGGTAAGATGAATAACCTCCCATAAGGACACTTGGTCATTTTCATAATTTTATATCTCCTTGCAAGAAAACAACATCAAATTTGGTACTTCACATTTTACGTGAAACCTTGCCAAGAACAATTTACACAAAAGCAATCATTTATGGCCTAGTTTGTGGGTCTTAAAATATGTACAAAATCACATTTCATAATTTCTCATTTCCTTGAAAATCATCATGGTTACTAGACTTAACTAGGGTGATCAGTTATGATCATAGAATTTTTATGACAATCACTAGCTGGCCCTCCGAAGTTGACTATTTATCTTTTATCTTTGCATATTAATCTTTGCATATCAATGACATCATAAGGTATATTATTCAAAAAATTTGAATAACCCCAAATTTGGGCCAACCACATTTTATTTTGACTTTCCCACAATAGGATACATCTTACATGATCATGGCATACACACTTGACAAAAATATCTTCATATGTTGGGGCAACAACAGACACATATTCATCGCATTTTCACAAAACCCTTCATCTATTGGGGCAAAAATAGATGCAATCATTTCACATTATCCACCAATCCCTTTCCAACCATTGGGGCAAAAACAATATCACATTTACATCATTCATATCATCCACATTTCATTTGCACACATTTTTTTCAATTGGCTTGTGAGATTCATCTACAAACTCATTCACCAATTGAGGGGGTAAGCTATGCAAATCTAAATTCTTTAATTCTTTTATCTTCAAGCTCATCTATCACATATCAATAGAAAGCTACTTTTGTGCCTAGCTCAAGTAGGTGTCTTGTGATTTTTTACTGCATTGTGTTTCACGCAACATAGTACAAAAAGGGGCATCTGTAGACACCAAAACCTAGCCACTTGTCATCCATCCAGGTCTTCCTACCATATTTACCCCTTTATTTATGTATATCTAGGCATATTTGTTAAATATATGTTTAATATTAATATTTTAATATTATATTATATATATAATAAATATAAATATTATATATAAATAAATCCTAGCCATACGATTTAACTTAATCCTAGCCATCCATCCACATCAATCCATGCCACACACCTAAAATTAATATCCACCCTTCGATGTGTTTTAATATGAGCCACACAATTCGTGTCATTCAAACCCTAACATACCCTAGTGTGGATTATTAATAGGAGTCATTTTGATGGCTCAACCCAAAAGCAGTTGACACTTGAGTTTCCTAAGTGTTTTCTAAAGTTTTTTGCCTAAGTATTTTGAGTCTGAGTTCATCCAAGCATCTTTGCTATCCATCCTCGCTCGTCCTCACCTCCACATCTGTTTCTACCATTCTTGCTTAGCTTGTTCTACTTATACAGATCTTCACCTCTACTCTCAAACACCTTTGATCACTCCCTATCACCGTCAAGCACCTCTAGGTGCTTCCTTCCACTGCAAAGTGCCTTTGGGTGCTCTCTACCATCCCCAAGCACCCATAGGTATTTCTTGCTACTGTCGAGTGCCCATGGGCATATCAAAACCTACTACTAAAGACTAGCAAATCCCTTGAGTGATTCTAGGGCATCGTCACACCAAGTTCTTGCAACAACCATCATAGATCAAAAAATGGTAAGATCAACAAGGTAGATATCTCTATTGTTATAATATTTCCATATTTTATATGCATTTTGTTACTTAGTATTTAGGTTTTTTATTAATTATTGAGGGCCTCATACACTGGAGCCCTCACAGTTAGTGCTAATCCTATTTTTTCATTCTTTGTGTGCAGGTTTTGGAGATACACAATCATTTCACAGTTGTTTAAGGTGAAGTGGCCTAGTATTGGATAGCACAAAGCCCACTCACCATTATTGGGATTAGAAGTGAGATTGAAGACACCACCAACATTGTTCACTAGGGTTTCGAAGAACCCTAGTTATTGTAAATATTTGTATCAAAGAAATCAATTCTTTCATTGTAACATTGGATATTTGAGGCTCCCCCAATATTAATAAAAGCATATCTTTTTGTGCAATATTGAGTCTTGATTTTAATTTATCTTGTTATCTATTTTGGTGTTTCACTTTTGTATCTACAGATAGAACTAGAGAAGGGATCAAGTGATGTTAAGCAGATATCAGAGATAAGTTAGGTACTTTGAAGAGGGTTTATCTAGGAAGATGAAGAACTTCTTTCAATAGCTGAATGTATCTAGGAAATTTCCTCTCTAAGTGTCAAATTCAACAAGGAGATTGAATGGATAAATAAGGATACCAACCTCAAGTTCGAGGAAGCACAAACATTCAAGGTCATATTGGTGTAAGTCGATCATGAAGGATGGATGATGGCAAGAATTATTGGGAAAGATATCATAATCCACAGGATCATAAAAGTCTTGATAAGCCAACAAGTATCGTATCAATACATTTAAAGGCCCTATATTAGAGGACAAAGTATAGGAAAGGGCATGTATATGTATTGGTATCAATAGGACTCTTTCCTCCCAAGGATCCCAATGGTTAGCCTCTCCCAAATCCAAAATAGAGGTATCAACTGAATAAGTAAGTGGAAATCAGAATACCATCATATTCATCCATCTATGATAAGGTGAACTTAGCTATGAAGCCTATAGTTATGCTCAAAACACTCCTCTAGAAGTCCAAGCACAAATTTATTCCTTCCCTCATGGAATATTTTTGTGAGCTCAAAAATAGCTACTTGCACCTCACTTAGGAAAAGCTACCTTCTAAAGAGGAGTGGATGGAGATCATCGAGGTGATTAATAAGCTCTAGTCTTGACTCTACATTCAAAGACAAGGATGCCAAGTTTGGGTCCGTCATCCCTAGAAAGCTAAATATACCATGAGAGCCACCATTACAATAGTGAATTTTTACTATATGTGGAATCCAAAGGTAGTTCTCCACCTAAACTAGAATTTTGTAGTAGATCCAATGCAAAAGAAGCACCATTGAAGAAACTAGGTCTGCACAAGGATTTGCAAGTTGAAAGTTGCTACCAAAGTCTAGTAACTAGACCCTAAAAGATAAGAGATAGTAGGAGAGGGTAAAATTGAAAACCCAAGCAAGGATCAATCAAGAAAAGCACCAACTGAATTCAATAAAATATCAAGTGGGGCAACAGCTTAGAAACATGGAAAATACAAAGATGAGGCCCATTCATTCTCAATATTGGAAATGAGACTTCTCAAACAAACAAAGACATGTAAGCTTGAGTTTTCAAAATGAGAAGAGGAATATTAATAATGCTTCTAAGGGGTGACACTCCATTTATAGAGTATTTGTGGTAATTAGACCCCTAAGCTAGCTTCAAATCCACCAAGAATAAATGTAGCATAGTACCTTGAGCTCATCAACCAAAGAATACATAGGTGTTCCCACTTAAGATAGTTGGAGGGAAGTTTGAATTTTGAATTTTGAGATAGACTTTATAAATATTTAGTTTTGTATCTATTTACAAGGAGGATGAATAATATTTTTGTGCATAGTATCTGGCCATAGAGTTTTTCTCTCATCTCCTTTTGTGTACCAATCTAGAATCAAACCTTAAGTCATTACATGTATTGAATTTCAAACCTTTTTTATGTTATATATAATTTTAAAAGTGCTTGCAACCATAACTACAAGGAGCTATGACTACAAAAATTTATGTCCTAGTCTTTGTATGTGTGTAGCTTTGTGTGGGAGGTTGTGACTAATTTTTGTCCTAGTTTTCATAGGAAGATTAACCAATAAATGATTACACCAACTTGAAATTTTATTCATATTTATTATCTCATTTTATCCATGTGTTTATTAATCCTATTGATACTTAGAAAAAAAATTACAATTCTTGGTACATCATCATCCATAGTTTAGACTAGTTATTTTTATTGCTTTCCTCTACCTCTTTTCCTAGGATAAACCTGGTAGACTAGGAAAGCTTAAAATTGGACCTCATGAACACCTTTAAACAAGTAACAAACCTTGATAAAAACCCCATAGGTCATCCCCAAATCCACTTTCCATGCTTCCTAGACTTTTAGATTATACACCCTATGCGAGGTGTGGGCACTAGACATAGTCAATAATTGTAGTGGGTGGTCATTATGTCCATAGCATGAAACCCAAAGATAGTTTCCATCACTAAGTATTCAAAGAAAATAAATACCACTTGTGGTTATTATAAAAGGGAGGGACAACCAACAAAAAATTCTTATTAAAGTTGTAAAGGGTTGAAGCTAAATTCTTACAGTTAGGTGGATGTCTTCTATATGATGAGGGAAATTCAGAAGGATCTACATCAACTCATTAGAGGCCTACTAGAGAACCCATTATGGGGGGGAAGATATTATTATCACAAATGTCTTCTCTCCTTAATCACTTATTTTAGACTATGGGGGGTCTTAAAATTATAATTTGATTACTGGACAAGGATGACATTTGATGTGTCAGATAGGCCTATGGGAATTTCATTTTATAATGTATTAATTATTTGTAATATCTTATAATGTAAGCCCTATGAGATATATTAGCCTTGTTTTGGTTAAACCCACTCTATAACTTGTAATTAACCTAAATCTCTCTTGTTATCATATTAGGTTAAACTGTATGATATATTTGAGGTTTTGGTATTGATATTAATACACCCTCCTACTTATTTTTTTATAGGAGTGTTGTGTAGCATTATCTATAAATATAGTGATTATTTATTGTCCCTACAAGTGCCCATCAAATCTCTCTCTCTCTCTCTCTTGTTATTTTATTTCCATATAATATTTGAGTGAATGTTTTGCTTCCATTATTTCTAAAAAATATTATTAATTCCAATGTGTAAAGCATTGTACTCAACAATAGTTCACTGCATTACTTTAAGACACCTAATAGAGAGGATAAAGAATGAAAAAAAAGTTTATTATTGTTTTATAGATATAAAATATTTTAACATTGCATCTAGAGATAAATTATAAAAAATATTGGAAAAACTTGGTATACTAACCAACTACAGAGCAACTATGCATAGGATTTTATGAGCAGGTGGTAGCAAAAACCATTGAAAATCTAGAAGGATTGTTGGAGTGTTTTAGAAGTGATATCAAGGTGAAACAAGTTGTCTATTATCACCTGCATTATTTGACATTTATGTTGACAAGTTGAGGGAATGGATGGAAATGTTTGAAGTAGAGGGAATACAATTAGCTAGTGTTGTTGCCATTGCACAACTCACCCCAATTGGGGATCCACTTAAGATTTTGGTTTTAATTTTTTATTTTTTTCTTTGTTTAAATCAAGAATTTGAAATTGTTTATATTGCTCACATTAAGGTTTTAAAATTGCTTGTATTTGAGTATTTTGAAGACATGGATTTTAGCCCCATTGATTTTGATTGAATATTTTAAATATTTTATTTTCAATGGCATTATTTTAGATTGAATATTTCAATAAAATTAAATTTCAAAGGTTTTTATAAGGTTTTAAATATTAAATTCAATTTTAGAGTTCCTTAAATTTCATCATCTTGCCCTAAATTTACTACAGATTTGAAATTGCCATAACTTTTTGTGGAAAGCTCCATTTGAGGTGATTCAAAACCTGATGGAAATATCCTGAAATTATATTCATAATGATATAAAATTTGCAAAAAAATAGACTTTAATTTTTTCAAAAAATAGCAGTTTTCCAAAATAGCCCATGAATTTATAATGAAAATATATCATGATACGCAATAATTTTTTTAATTTAATCAATGGATTTGGATACACATTTGTCCCATTTATAAACCTGAGAATTTTTGTTAAAATATGAGCACTTTAAATTTTGACCTAATTTTGGTACTATAGGAAATAAGGCACCAAATTTCATATTTTAAATTTAGACTATTGGGTACCAAAAGTAGCACCAAGGTCAATTAATTACCAATGGATAATACTCTGGTTAATTCATTATTTCTAAATTTCATACTTTAATTCGATAAAATCCTTTTTATATGAAGCTTAAAGCCTAAGTTTCGGGCAATAATAAATCCATACGCTCATTACACCACCGTAACAATAAGTCGAAGGCCTCCCTAGGGATTATTATTTCCCTAAGTCAAATATTTGATGATAGACCCTCTAATAATGCCTAGGTATTCTATATGACCCCTTTAGAAGATAATGTCCTTGCAACTTTACAAAGATGAATGACTCGAAAGAAATACCGAGAGATCCAATGGATCAGAGGCACTGTCAAGGAACATAGATTAATGTAGTATTAAATATCCAAGGTTTAAATTCTAATATTCTTATCCTAATATCAATGGACTCGAAAGCAACATTGAGATATCCAACGGATTGGAGGAACAATTGAGGACCGAAGCTTAATGCAGTATTAAATGCCCATGTCTTAAGATCTTAGCTCCTTCTCCTAAATCAATGATGTAGAGGAAGAATCAAGAGATATAACAGATCAGATGCTAAGCTAAAGCTTTAAATTTAACATCTTTACCTTAGTATTCATTAATTATAAATACCACTTAAATTTATCTTATGCACTCAAATCTAACGATGTGGAAAAAGAGCCGAGAGATCTATGGATTGGAGCCACAACCAAGGAGATTAAAAGGCTTGAAGCTTAACACCTTTATCAATTAAATGTCTTAATTTTTGTCTTCATTAAATATCACTCAAATATGACGATGCAGAGTTCAAGTCGAGAGATCTAATTACTCGAAGGTATTGTCAATGAGAAGTAGAAGCTCAAAAATTAATGCTCAACCTTTATCTTTGTTAATTTAAATGGTCGCTTAAAGTTTGTTTCATCCACATTAAATCTAATTGGCTCAGAGGCACAATCAATAAATCCTAAGCCAAAGCTGACGCCAATCAAATTGCAACTGAAAGAGATTAGGTCAGAGCCAATATCAATCTAGTTAGAGTAAAAAATTGAATCAAATTGTCGCTTAAGTTTCACCCTAAATAGAAGGCTCAGAATCAATGTCGAATGGTTCAAAGGCATAGCTGAGAAACTAAGAAGCTCGAATATTAACATAGCTAGGAAAATTAATAAAAGCATTAAGGATCAAATTTTATCGTATGCGCTCATGTTTTTTTACTAAGGTCCAAAAAACCTAAGGTAATAAAAAGAATAATTTTACCCCTTGACATTAAAGTCACAAAAATTATTAAAGAATATCAAAGTTCATCTTAATACTTGGGACATAAAATTAAAGAAAATTAAAAGGAGCTCATTTTTAGAATGAATTATTCTAGAGCTTAAGGCATAATAAGAAAAAACAAAGTTTTAATAAAGAAAATTAAAGGAAATTTTTTACCTTAGACTTTGAACCTTAGCAACATTGAAAGTAAAATGAAAACCTTAGTGTTTGACTTAATACATCAACATTAAAATTAAAATTAAAAACTTAGTGTTTGACTTAATACTTCAACATTAAAATTAAAATGATGAAAACCTTAGCATTGGATTTAATACTTTGACATTAAAATTAAAATGAAACCTTGGTATTAAATCTAATACTTTGACTATAAAATTTAAAGTGAAGACATGTAACACATAATTAAATGAAAGGATTTTGAACCTTAGAGAATGACTTTAGCATTTGACATGGAGCTTTAAGTATTAAATTTAATAATTTGAACCTAAGATTAAAAGGACTAAACCTTAGAAAATCAATTAATAAGATAAATGAAGGAAATTTATTTTTTAAAAGCACCCATGTTAAAATGACTTTCCCATCAAATATAAATGTGAGCTAATATACATTTTATTATGTGTTACAGGAAATAGAACCAGAGGAGGTAAAAGAACGAAACTAGAAGCTAAAGGATTAGAGAAGAAAAGGGGTGTTCAATGAACTTGGACCAAATTTCAATCACGTGGTGTGTGATAGCTAAACAAACTCAATAATTGAAGATTGAAAGATTGGCTAGGAAAATAATTGAAGAGATCTATGGTTAGAATTGAAGATATAAATCAAGAAAATGCCTAATTGGACACCTCATTATCTCAGTTGAAGACAACTCAAATAGATAGCTCATCCACACAAATGTAAACAATTGAAAGTATAGCTATGAAGCACTAAAAATTTAAAATTGTAAGGTTATAAATAGCCATTGAGACCCCATTCCAAAGGGTCGGATTCCACTATTAGCAATAGAACTTTTAGAATTTTTTTCTTTATAGTTGGTGGATATCTTAACCCTATCATTATACTTGGAGGATTACTCCTGTAATCACTTGATGCTAGCAAGTCTTATAATGTAACAATTGAACACCTTTTATCAATGTGTATCGCCCAAATTTTTTGCACCCTTACCTTCAGGCTAAAGGATTTGTGCCCGGAAGGGGGATGCGAGAAGGATGGTACAATACCTCGAACGGAGAGGCCCTTTGAAGGTCGCGCCTCTCAGGGGAGGGGGATAAAGGTGAATTTTTTATGGATGGTGGGGTTCACCAGGAAACTTTGAGTGGCAGTTTCCATGTCTAGGTTGAGAATGGGTTTGATGTGTTCATTTTATGTTCAATCATTCCGATTCCTAGGTTGGCCAAAATGAATCTAAGCTATTCTATATGAAATTTTTGGTTTATATGAAGACAACAAACATAAATGAATCCTAAATACAAAAAATATCTAAAATGGAGAAGAGTGCACCTGATTTCTGATGTTTGATGAATATTCTTAAGCTTGTAGGATTCCAAAATATCTCGGATATGACAGGATTGTCTGTAATTGTACAGAATCATCCAGATCATAGGATATCATCTGAGATCAGCCAAGATCGTCAATGAATTAACGAATTCATCAGAAACCTACAATCATGAAAATAGACACCAAAAAACAAAAATACAATTGCAAGAATGATACAAAATGATAGAAATGATAATATAAATGCTTAAATGATAAATCTAGATATCAAATCAAATGGGATGCAATGTTTTAATAATTTACTTTGAATTTTATCATGCAAATATGCTCAATGAGGTGAACTCCAAGATGCAAAACAAAAGTGAATTAATCTAATGCACAATTAAATAAGAAAAAGAGATAGAGAATGCAAACTTAGGGCTCTGATTGCCCCCAATTTGAACTACAGTCAAAATATTCTGCAATCGTACGATATCATCGCCAATCTCGACGGGATCGTTCAAAATTGTGGTTGAATTGCCTACGATGATTCAAGATTCCTTCAATTGAAACATAGTGAGATCCTGCAATAAAACTTGAAAACACAAGTGCAAATGATGGGGGATAGGATGTTCTAACATAGCAAAAACTAAATTTGTAGGGAAATGATCAACCAGGGGGATAAACTAGGAAAATCCCAAGTTTATATAGGATTAGGGGGAGGTTAAGAGGTTGGGGATCATCCTAATCTGGGAGATCTCCAATGTAGGAATCTCCAACCGCGTAGACATGCTTCTTCCTGAGTTGGATAGGTTGTTGAAACAAAAGCTAATTATGAAAATTTAGTTTTGGGATGAAATCATCTGGACGTTCTGTTCCAGATGAATTCGTCTGATTTGGGATGATATCGTCAGATCGGTGATGATATCGTCCAACGATCAAAACAACTTCTAAAAATGGCATGAAAAATGAGGTGAGCGATTAACGGGTGGTTTTGAGGTTAATGGCTATGGTGCCCCCTCCGAGTTTTTACCCAAATTGAACGTTTGAGGTAAAAGCACAGAAAAGCAAAAATTAAAAAATGTTGTTTTTTAAATAAAAATAAGAAAAATAGGGTAAAACCCTAATAAATTTTTACTGTTCACTTTCGCTATTTTAGAGCTCTATAGGTGAAATGGTGGAAATGGCACACAGATCGACAGAGGTCTGGTGCGGGTTGCGGGTAAGGATCTAAACCTAGTGTACTATATTTTTAGCTTTATTTGTTTAATTTTTACTTGAATTTTAATTGTTTTTGGGCATCGTGGCCGTTTTTAGGCCGTCGACAACATCGGGACAAAATCATCCCAATTTTGCCGAAATCGTCCCTAAATCGTCGATTTTGTCTGAGGACAAAATCGAAGAAATAGGGGTGATCCCATCCAATAAGGGGCGATCCCCAAATTGAAGAATCGGAGATGATTTTGTCCTATTAAGGACGATTTAACTAAATTTGGTACGATATCATCCAATAATGGGCGATATCATTTTTTTATGAGATGAAATTGATTTTAATTGATTTTAATGATTATGTATTAATGATTTTTGTTGTTTTATTGTTTATTTTGTAGAGGGGATTGCTAAAGAGTCGAGAGTGAAAATACGGGGGTCTCAGGGATGACTTAGCCATGCTCGATTAGGCCGAGCGAGACAGACTAGCAGAGTTCAGACTGTAGCAGAGAGATGGTATCCGAAGTCATCCTACTTTCGGCTACTGACATGGGAGATGACTCCCACTATAGAGGATGTATGGAGGATCTTGAGGATCCCCATACATGGGTGGTTCATGACTCCTTCGACCAATCAGGGTCAGGCCATGAGATTGTGTAGTGACCCAAGTTTCGCCCTGGAGAAGGGCAAAGTGAACATCAAGGCTTTGAGGCAGATGCCTAGGGTGTCTCGATTGACCTGAGTTTTAGCAGGGGTGGTGGGTGGCCTTCTTCTATGCCACCAGAGCAGATGCAGGTTACCATGGCTCCTCTCATATGTGGTCTGTGACATGAGAAACCACAGATACAGGTTTGCTTGGGGTAGCTTTGTATTATGTCGCTTGTATAGGATCCTTTACGGGGTCATATACAAGGGAAGTTGATGTTTAGTGCTGACATCGCTGCTATAGATTTGGTGTTGGGAGCACATTGTGGTGCAGAGCCTGGTATGGCTTCCACTGACAAGAGTTGATCGGGAGAAACCTCGGGTTTTCTATTGATGGATCTAGAGAGGGTCATAGTAGCAGATAGATCTATCGATGTCCCAAAGGTTGGTAGACGACCTCACCCCATATCAAATCACTTGGATACCATGGAGAGAGAATATAGGGTGGGTAGAGGACGGATAGGAGTTGGTTCACATCAGGTGATTCATCTGGTTGAGGATAGAGCGAGGAGAGGTAGAGATCCATCGCTATGACCGAGTTTTTTGGTAGTTCGGTCTACAGTAGGGGATCCCTTATCTTAGGGATTATGATTACTCCCAAACTGTGCGAGATAATACCACATTAAGGGGGGCTCCAGACATGCAATGGTTTTAGAGTTAGGACGTTGATGATGCCCCCATTCAACCAGTGGATGGGGATGATGCAGGGGTAGCAGACAAATATGATGTCTGGTATACAGGCATCCGCCCTTCTCGGATGATGAGAGCACAAGGTCTGATGCACACTGTAGTGCAACGGATGAAGAGGTGATGCCAAGTTGCCATTGGTGCATCGAGGGGTCATGAAGGGAGGGATCAATGATAGCCTCCTTAGGAGAGATGTCAGAGAGTACCATAGGCTCTAGAGAGATAGCAGTAGCTAGAGAGGATGGAGAGACTCCCTTCTCAATAGAGGGATAGGCCACCATCGCTCGATAAGGGCAAGGGTGTCAAGGTGGGGGAGAGCAGCGAGATGGCATCTCTCCAGGTGGAGAATGTCTGCCTACGAGATCAAGTGCAGACTCTTCAGGATGAGGCTACATGGCTCAGGGCTCAGAGTGGAGGGGTGAGCATTCTAGAGCTGGCGCAAGCTGTTATGTAGACTGCATTCTACTAGGGGTTGTACTATCATGTGGTTCTAGAGGAGCATAGGATACTACTGCCAGCCAACATTGCGAAGCCGATCAAGATGGGGTCATCGAGGACATCATCATGATCGACGTCGAGGACCCACGATACAGCATGGACTCTGATGGGACCACCTCCTCCACCTCAGGGTAGGAGATGAGATGAGGCTAAGAGCTCGAGGGCTTCTCGATACTAGTTGCTCATTGTACATAGACCATATATTTTGAGAGGATTGAGTATGCCAGGGTATAGATTGTGGCATACCAATCCGCTTTGATATGATGTATAGACTTCTTGATATATATATATATATATATATATATGTATATGTATGTTCTTTTTGTGATATGACTTGTGCATATGTTTTATGATGCTTTAATATTTGTTGTTTGACTATTCATGTAATTATGTCATTGAAAATATTATAATTTTATGTCATGCTATAAAATTAAATGAAATAATCTGATGTAAACAAAATTGGTTGTTGTGGTATGATTTGATAAAAAATAAAGTGACTTCTAACAATAATTTCAAAGGACATTGTCGTTGTTGCATGACCATTTCATATATTTTCCACTCGCTAGGTCATCAAGCTAATCCCGATATGAGAGAAATATTGCTAAAATTAAAAGGGTGCTTAAGAGACTTTCTTAAGACTTTGTGTTGTGATGATGAAAAATGATGATGGTGATGATTTTTTTTCAGATTTCCATGAAAATATTATGCATGAAATATTAAAAATATGATTTTTTCTAGGCATAAAATTCCTAAGTGTGATAGAAATTTGAACAATTGCCTACAAATTACACCATCATCGCAAAACTGAATGTTGACATAATGAAATGAAATAGAAAATTTTTCATTTTTTTTAAAGCACAATTGTGTAACATAATGATTTAAGCCATATGCTTTTATGGATTAAATGAATGGGAGATAAAATTAGAACGATGGCTTGCGCTAGGCATGGAATTTTAGGTATAGACTTATAACATCATCGTGAAATCCAAAGAAGAAATTGATGTAATAGTTTTATTGCATAGTTGAATTTTGATTTTGAGATAAAAAATATAAAAATGAGGACTTGCACTAGGCATAAATTCCAATTTAGGTTTAGGAACTATACCATCGTTGCGAAAGTCAAAAATATATAAATGTGACTTTATTGCTAGATTTTTTAACATGCTTTGAAAGAAATTTTGGATTTTTGAAAAAATGTATTTAATTTTTTTTACGCTAAGCCAATATTCTCAAGTAAGAAAATCAAATTATTCCAGAAGATTTGCATAAATATTTTAAATTATCTCAAAGACAAAATTTAGATTTATAAGGAACCCCATGTGCATATGTGAGTTCATTACCAATCTTGATCTATCATAATGATACAAAATCTCTCAAACACAAATGTGTGCAATTGTATTGTTCATTTACCAATTTTGAGAAAGATAATTTGATACAAGTAATTTGAATTAACCAAATGAGTGTTCGTTGACCATGATTTATATGCATGTAACCGTACCAGACTACTATGTAAGTCGGATCATCAAGAGCTAGCTAATCCATGAGCAGACATAGGTGCTATACAAAAGAAGGTCGCTAATGTGACAGACATATCACCACGCTAGGAGTTACCCAAGGCCAAGTAGGTTGGGCACAAACCACCTATTATGGGGCTTACCTCACAGTTTTCAAATAATTGAGAATTCCAAGGATTCAAGCTCATTCACCCTTCTTTTCTTTCAAAGGGTAGGGGAAGGGATTTATTGCTTTTTGCTTTTTATTTTCTTTTCTCTTTTTTTTTTTTGTATTTTTGCTTGACACTGAGATAATGCTGAAATATTGCTGAGGTGGTACAAAATGATACTGAAACAATGCTTCTTTTTCTCATGATTTTTCTTGATTTTCCTTTTTTTTTTTTTCTTCTTTCTATACTAGGGATACTTGCTCGGATTGGATGTAGAGCAAGGGATTTTTATTCTGGGTAGGGGTGAGCTTGTCCTTTTGTCAATTCTCAAAGATTCTAGACCATGTGCATGATAGGATAGTAGGGGAAATTTTTTGCTCAAGAGACCACTTCTACTGTGTAGCATCACTTTGAATTTGTAATGAAATCATTTTAATGTGAAAAGTTGTACTTGGTTCAAGTAAATAACAAGATCAGTTCTCTATGCTCAAAACTTTATTTAATTCAACTATGGACTTTGATATAAGAGAGATTAATAATCATACCAAATAAGATCAAGATATTTATTCTTGTGAGTGTGAAAGTGAGGGATTCCAAATAAATGTTAATTTATCCAAAATAACTAAAAATATAACTACAATACTTCAAGAATTGACAGGTGCAAAAATAAAAGATGTTTTTGAGGATTTTGATGATTTTGATTTTTTTATATTTTGATTTTAATTTATGAATTAATATAATACATAATATTACTGTTTTGAAATTTTTATATGAATTACTAAAATAAGACAATATGTATAATATATACAGTGATGAAATTACCAAATTTATGCATACATAATGTTCATAGGTTCTTTAAGATATTTACCATCTAATGTAGCTAATATGTATGCTCCTGATCCAAATTTAGCAGTGATAATATATGGCCCAAGCCAGTTAGGCTCAAATTTACCTTTAAGGTCTTTAGTTGCATTAGTATTTTTTTTATTTTCTTTTAAGACGAGGTCACCGATCTCAAAGGATCGATTATGAACTTTCTTGAGATATGCTCATTTGAGCTTGTTCTAGTAGGCACGAAGATGCTCCAAAGCATTAATGCGCTTCTCATCTAGGAGTTCTAGCTAACTAAATCTGCCAGCATGATATTCATCTCCTACTTTAGTATCTTGAAGTAGCAGAGACAAAGAAGGAACTTCTAATTCAAATGGAAAAATAGCTTCAACGTCATAAACCAAAACAAAAGGTGAAGTGCCCATGGGAGTATGAATGCTAGTTCGATAAGCCCACAAAGTAGGATATAATTGAATGTGCCAATCACGACCAGATTTATTGACCAGTCCTTTGAGGATTTTAATTAATGTTTTAGTAGATGCTTCTGCTTGGCCATTACCCTGAGGATAATAGGGAGTGGACCAACGATGTTGAATTTTATATTTGTGACATAGTTTCTTTACATCTTTATTTTTGAAACAATTTCCATTATCTGAGATGATATTTGCAGGAATTCTGAACCTACAAATAATTTGATTAAAAATAAATTTGGAAACTTGAGTTCCAGTGCAAGAAGCTAAGGGCATAGCTTCAACCCACTTCATAAAATACTTGGTTGTGGTTATGATGAATTTGTGTCCATCAGATGACATAGGATTGATTTTTTTGATGATTTCTAAGCCCCATTTTGAAAAGGGCCAAGGAGATGAAATAGCCTGCATTTCTTGTGCAAGTGCATGGACAAGGTCAGCGTGTTTCTGGAACTTGTCGTAATGGTGCACGTAATCATGTGCATCATTCTCCATGGTAGGCCAAAAATATCCTATCCTAAGGAGCTTCTTAGTAATGGCACTACCACTAAAGTGTCCCCCATAAGATCCATCATGGGCTTCACTCAAAGCTGATCTAGACTCTTCTAGATTAAAACATCTCAGTGGGATACCTTCAAAAGATATCCTATATAAGGTATTTCCAATTATGATGAAGCGACTTGCTCGTCTACGTAATAATCGGTGTTGGTTTCTATTAAAACCTTCAAGGAAGGTCCCATTTTGAATAAAATTGAGGATATCAGTGTACCAAATTTTAGGAGTAGTTTCGTTGATTAGAAACACGTCCAAAGGTTCCAAGCATGATTTAATTGAAGCGGGTTTCTGGAGTCAAAAAATAATTATGGTAGCATATTCGTCATCTAACTCCAAGGGTAAAAGAGATGCAGCTGCGACCATGGCGTCAGCCGCACGATTGCTAGTTCTAGGAATAGCTTCCAAGGTAATTTGATCAAATAAAGATATTAATTGTAATACATATGCTTTATATGGGTGCAATTTATCATCTCTAGTCTGATAAACATCATTAATTTGATTTATAACAAGTTGAGAATCACCAAAAACTAATATATTTTTAATTTTTAGTGCTAGGGCTGTTCATAATCCAAGGATGAGAGCCTCATATTCAGCAGTGTATTAGTACAGGAAAATATTAATTTAAAGGATAGAGGTATGAGATGTTTCTATGGAGATATCAAATTAATACCTACACTAGCCCCACTCATACATCAAGCTCCGTCAAAGTATAAGGACCATTGCTCTGAATGATCTGCCTCTAGTTTAAGGCATTCGTCAGAAAACTCAATGATGAGGGGATGGATGGATTCTAAGGGTGCAGCAGCTAATTGATCTACTATGATTTGACCCTTAACAGACTTCAGTCCTATAAATGTGAGTTCAAACTTGCTTAGCACAAGAACCCACTTTGTTGTACGACCAAATAAATAAGGTCGACTCATGAGATACCGCAAGGGATCGGATTTAGCAATAACGTATATTTTCTGACTAAGCATTTAATGGCATAGTTTATGTGTAGAAAATATGACTGCTAGGCATAACTTCTATAATGTTGTGTAGCAGGTTTCATAACTAATTAATGTTCTACTAATGTAATAATTAGCATGCTCTCTTTACTCATCATCAAGTTGACCTAACATAGCTCCTAAAGCAAAATTTGAAGCAAAAATATACAAGATAAATGGGCGATCAGGTTTAGGTGGTGAAAGTACAGGTGGGTTAAGAAGATATTGTTTGAGGAGTTCAAATGCTTCCTAATATTCGTTGTCCCAATGGAAAGAGACATCCTTCTTAAGAATCTTAATAAAGGGTCCAGTTTTATCCGCTAGCTTATTGATGAAGCGACAGATAGCTTGAAGCTTACCGTGTAGACCATAATTCAGATATATTTGTAGGTGTGGGCATATCAGTGATAGTCGTAATCTTGAGAGGGTCAATTTTGATGCCACATAAAAAAACTATAACCCCTAATAATTTAGCTGACTTAACTCCAAATATACATTTGGTTGGATTCAATCGGATAAGATATTCCCTTAACCGATCAAATACTTTTCTCAAGTCATCTAAATGGTCATCTTCTTTAGTAGAATGAGCTATAATGTCATCTACATAATCATGTAGTATATCATGCATCATATCATGAAAGATATAATTCATGGCTCATTGATAGGTTGCACCTGCATTCTTCAACCCGAATGGCATCACTTTCCAACAAAAAGTCCTCCAAGGGGTAATAAAGGTTGTTTTATCTTGATCTTGAGGAGCTATCCTGATTTGATTATAAGTAGAAAATCCATCCATTAAGGATATCATTCCACTCCTAGCAGTAAAATCAATGATATGATCCATATTGGGAAGGGGAAAATCATCTTTAGGGCATGAAGCATTAATATCTCTAAATTTTGTACAAACCTTAATCGTAGTAGCTTCTTTCTTAGTTACTAGAACTACATTAGAGATCCATTCATCATAATCAATGGCTTGTATAAAAATAACATTCAGGAGTTTTTCTAACTCCCCTTTGACTAGTAAGGCCACTTTAGTATGCATTTTTATAAGATTCTGCTTAACAGGTTTAGCATCCGGATGCACTACTAGGTGATGCATAACTACAGATGGGTCTAAACCTGGCATATCTTCATATGTCCAAGCAAAAACATCTTCATATTTTTTAAGAAATGCAATGTATTTATCCTATTTTTCTTGACTCAATTCTGATCCAATGTTGATTATGTGAGGGTTATCGTTGGTTCCAATGTTAATTTTTATGACATTTTCTACTTCCATGTGTAGATCTCTCTCAAAATTAGGTGGGGCGGGTGAAACGCCCAATTCTTGTAATTCTTCCAAGGTTAGCTTGGATAATTCATCTTGAGGAGTCGTGGCCTCAAGCTGGGCTATACTAGGTATAGAGCCATCAAAATAAAATGCATTATGTAATAATTCCTCAATAGAGACATCATGAAAGATATCTCCCTCGAACTCATTGTCGGATTCAATGATCATCTCAGGATAAGCTATAGATAGAATATTACATGTGAATGTCTTATTTATTAAATGCAAGGCATCACGTGCATCTAAATAATCTTGGTAACATATAAGTTGGTCATCATCCTCAAATGGGAATGGCTGACCCTTACTAGGAAATAGGCCCACACCACATCGGGCGGGCCATGCTTCTACCTCAAAATGTTCTTTCATACCATTCTGGAAAGGTCCCAAACCTTTCCATTTATATCCCAATTTAAGCATTATAGGTTTGGCTTTAATATATTCATTAGCAAAATAACATCAAACATATCCATCATAATGAGTTCTGATGTTTCTAGGTATTCTACCTCAGTCATATCCCTTATAAATAAAGGCACAGCTCTCAACTTGGTAAATACTTCCCATAGGCTGTGGGAGGCCCAAGGTATGAGGAGATGGTGGCAGATTATTTAAAATAAGGGAATCTTGCATAGAAGAATTCATTTCTTCTGATATAAGAATTTTAGATAGATCAGGTAAGAGTTCATCAGTAAGAGCATAAGAGGAGAAGGAACATTCACTACGTCTTCTGATGCAAAAAATATAAATTTGGTGGATGTAGACGGTGTAGAGGTGTCGATAGATGGGTCTATTATAGGTATAGAAGTTATAGGAGTAGAACAAGAGACATTGGTTGTGGGATTAGGATATTTCTTAGGTCCTAATGCGGTTTGTTCAGAAGATGGTTGAGCTATATGTGGAGGTGCAACTGATGGAGAATAAGTAGATGACTTTGTGGGTGTAATTTTCACACGTTTATATGGATAATGAGAATTAGGATGTGTGGATGATAGAGCAGGGCAAAATTGAACTCCAATAGGTTCTACCAAAGCACACATATCAAAGGGTCTTGGATCACCATGAATGGTAACCAACTGATTCTTAAATTCAAACTTAACACATTGATGTAAGGTTGAGGGAATAGCTCGCATTGCGTTGATCCAAGGACGACCCAAGAGTATATTGTACGATGCAGGGAAATGTACAATAAACATAGTTGTATCCAAGGTTCTCGGACCAACCTGCAATGGAATGGTAATAACTCCACACGTTTCTTGTGTTTTGTTATTGAAATCTTTTATGATCATATCAGTTCTTTTCATTTCCTCACTTCTAAACCCAAATATTTGGTAGAATTCAAAAGTGCAGATATTTAAATATGAACCATTATCAATCAAAACTCGTTTGACTACTACATCTCCAATTAAAGTAGTAATATACAAGGGGTTATCTTTATGTAAACTATGTTGAGGTATGTCTCTATCTCGGAATTCAATACAATCAACTTCACGAGTTATTATAGTATTGGCCATGGCTTCAGGTTGAATGTCTTGTGGTACCATCATCTGGCTTAATGTGAGCATTAATTCATCTCTATGTGTAGGAGAAGATCTTAAAAGGTCCAAGAGGGAAATTCTAGTTGTAATATTTGATAATTGTTCATTAATATTATAAGGAGGTTTAGGTTGAACATTAGGCACATGATTCCCTTTATTAGGAACCTTCCAAACAAATGGAGTTGATCCACCATTCTGAATTTGATCTTGTTGATAATTTTGAGCCTATTGTCTAGTAACAGTTCGATGGTACCCACAATATTATTCTATGGATGATGAATGGGTCTTGGTCTAGCGTTTATAGCTAGCTCATTAGAAAGTAATTAGTGAGACGATGGTCTAGTAGTGACTCTTCTTGGAAATGGTTCTTCTAGAACCATATAACTTGTGATAGGGTGAATAGTATCCGATTCATCTTCAAAACTATTCGATTGATTTGATGTGATTTCCATATCACTCTCAGTCTCGTATTCTATATCACTAAGATTAGGTATCTGAATATTATATAAAGGCATGGTTGTAACCACGGATAAATTTGTGTCAAATATTTACAGATCATGAGCAGGTAAATACCCACTAATATTTCCTACATATTAGGTAGGAGGAGGGACATTATGATGTTCAATTTGATTAGCCATCTCCTTACCATGTTTTGGTAAGGGATGTTGAAATATTTCTAATGACTGATTAGCATTCTGATTCTAGTTTTTTGGGGTGTTCTTTTGAACATTATTAGGAGGATTTTGCTTAGGTTGAAAGGCTTGTACCTCCATCTCATTGTTATCAATCAAGTCCTGTATTTTATGTATTAATATTTTACAATAGTTGGTAGTGTGTCCAAGTCCTCTATGGAAGTCACAGTGTAAATATGCTCTGTATCCGGGTATAGTTGGATCAGGTTCCTGGATATTTGGTAATTGAATCAAACCTTGTTCTAATAATTGTGGTAGAATAGTTGATAAAGGTTGATTTAACCTAGTAAATTCTCGAGGAGGTCTATCAGGAGGTTTCAGTACAAAATTATTTGTTGTCTTTGCAGCATTAACATTAGCAATATTTTTGCTATCGGTGACTCCATCACCCACAACTTGTTTATTCTTATATTTATTTTTGGATGTTTTCTCATCGTATTTCTTTTTAATTTGGCCTCTCCTAATGAGAGCATATTCCACTCTTCGGGCTAAGTCTATAGCCTGATCGAAGGTGGTCAAGGTAGCAGTTGATAATTCGTAAGATAGTTACTCTTGCAAATTATTAATAAAGATGTCCAACATCTCCCTATAAGGTAACACAAAGTGCAATTTTCCTATCAACTATCTCCACCTAGCTAGGAAATCAGCAAAGCATTCATCTTTGTCCTATTGTAAGTTATACAAATCTTTAATGGTCACATGTCTTTCGATGTAGGCACTAAATTGATGAACAAAAGACTCGGCAGTTTCTTCAAAATTCCTCAAAGAATTAGTGGGTAATTGATAATACCACTCTAATGCCATTCCTCCCAAGTTTTTCAGGAATATTTTTAGTAATAACAAGTCATCATGTGATATATCATGACATGTTATCCTAAACATACGAAGATGCTCTATGGGATCTTCGGTTCCTTTATATATGGGAAGAACAAGCATAGGAAAATGTTTAGGATACGGCTGTGCTACGACTATAGGATCTAAAGGCTGACTACACATCTCTTGATAGTTGTATGAGGGACGGTAGGGATCTATCTGGTCCATGCGGGAAACAAGTTGTTTCACCATGGTTTCAATATTACTAGTTTGTCCACCATATTGGTTCAGTGGGACATAGGTATGGGATCTATGAGTGTATGATGGTGTGACATAAGGATTAGATGCTATATTGCTATTATGTAAAGTGTTGGTAGGAAGAGTATTATGAAGGGGATTTGTAATAGTATTATGTGGTACCCCAGATTTTTGGTAATTGGTGTTTGGTTTTGTTTTAGGTTTTTGTTGATTTGAGGTATGTTGATCAAGAGCTTGGCGAAATAGAGAAGTAAATGATGGTTTATTTTGTGCAGGAATGACCCTAGGCTTGTTAACAGACACTTTAGATCATTGGGTAACCTGCTATTGTTGCATGTTCTGAATCACAGTTGCCATATACAAATTGGATGGTCCAGCTTGATCACTCTCTTGGTCAATAAAGGACAAGGGATTAGTGTGTGTTTGAAATACTTCTTCTAGAGTTTCTTGAGTGTCACTAATTTTATCCTTGTCCATATGGGCTGCTCTATTAAAAACACCAATATTAGTATTAATGAACTTCGAGAATTTTTCCATGTTCTCAAAAGTGATAGCTCCTCCCGAAGACATTTTAGGGGATGAGGATCCTTCCTCTCTAAAAATTTCTTCTTGTTCATTTCCTATAGTAATCTCTTCTTTTTGCTGGTCTAGGGTTCCTTCTTTCGAAACTTGGTCCTCAAGAGGGACATTTTGGTCAGTTAATGGTCTTCCTAACCAATCTTCATCTTCTTCGGTTTGTTTTCCATTCCTAAGTCTAGGCATTGTGCTAAACTTAGGTTTTAGCAAATATATATACTTATATATATATATATATATATATATATATATATATATATATATATATATATATATATATATATATATATATATATACGGTAGGGTTGAGAGGTATATATTTAAACTATATACCTACTATAATACTTTAAAAGGAAAATGTTTTGTTTTTGTTTTTTTTTTGTTGATCATATTATTATTTTGCGAGAATAAAAATAACAAACAACATGCTAGTTGCAATAAATAACAATAGTAAAAATAATGACTTAGTTTTCTATGAATATTTTATGGATATCATTGATAGGGTCAAGTTCATCAGGAGTTATGAAATGCTCCTCTTCAAATTGGAAGTTGTTTTTCAATAATTTGACAAAGTGTGCTATGGTAATATGATCTATTTCAGACCCTGACATGTAAAAATAAAGTTCATGGCAATACTCTCGATACAACACAACTCTAGGAACTCTATTCCATATTTTTCTATCCGTAAGAATGACTTCTTGATCCTCTATATGAGATAGAAATTTATGTACTACAACTACGTTCTCAAGGTATTCCTCAAAGGTGTATAATTCATAAGACACAAGTGCTCTTTTATCTGCTAATCACCTATGGCAAGCTATCTGAAGTTCATGATACAAAGTCACCTGATCAGGATCCAGGATTCTATCTAGGACAAACCTCTTAATTTGCCTAAGTTCTACAGATCTAGATTCAATAATACCTAATATCCTATCAAGTTTGTCCCACAAATATTGGGCTCTATTTTTTTGAGGTACTCTAAGCACATAAGTAATCTCTATGGCCGTTAATTAATTTTCAACATTTATGGTGACAACTCGTCTTCTATTATAATCTACCATCTAAGTATGATATGCAAATTTAACGGTTGTCTAATGATTCTAGATGTTCTTAATAATGTGTTTTTTTTTTCAATTTTTTTTCAAAATGTGTTTTAGTTTCACGTCGGGTTCACCAAAATGTATCACCCAAATTTTTCATACCCTTACCTTCAGGCTAAAGGATCCGTGCCCGAAAGGGGGATGCGAGAAGGATGGGACAATACCTCGGACGAAGAGGCCCTTTGAAGGTCGCGCCTCTCGGGGGAGGGGTATAAGGGTGAATTTTTGATGGATGGTGGGGTTCACCAGGAAAATTTGAGTGGTAGTTTCCACGCCTAGGTTGAGAATGGGTTTGATGTGTTCTTTTTATGTTCAATAATTCAGATTCTTAGGTTGGCCAAAATGAATCTAAGCTATTCTATATGAAATTTTTGGTTTATATGAATACAAAAAACATAAATGAATCATAAATACATAAAATATCTAAAATGGAGAAGAGTGCACCTGATTTCTGATGTCTGATGAAGATTCTGAAGCCTATAGGAGTCCAAATCGGCTCGGATATGACAGGATCGTCTGTAATTGTACAGAATCATCCAGATCATAGGATATCATCTGAGATCAGCCAAGATCATCAATGACCTGATGAATTTGTCAGACGAATTCGTCAGAAACCTACAATCATGAAAATAGACACCAAAAACCAAAAATACAATTGCAAGAATGATACAAAATGATAGAAATAAGAATATAAATGCTTAAATGATAAATCCAGATATCAAATCAAATGGGATGCAATGTTTTAATAATTTACTTTGAATTTTATCATGCAAATATGCTAAATGAGGTGAACTCCAAGATGCAGAACAAAAGTGAATTAATCTAATGCATAATTAAATAAGAAAAAGATATAGAGAATGCAAACTCAGGGCTCTGATTTTCCCCAACCTGAATTATAGTCAAAATCATCTGCAATCGTATGAGATTGTCGTAGATCTCAATAGGATCATCTGAAATTATGGTTGAATCACCTACGATGATCCAGGCTTCCTCTGGTTGAAACATAGTGAGATCCTGCAATAAAACTTGAAAACACAAGTGCAAATGATGGGGGATAGGATGTTCTAACACAACAAAAACTAAAGTTGCAGAAAAATGATCATCCAGGGGGATAAACTGGGAAAATCCCAAGTTTATATAGGATTAGGAGGAGGTTAGGAGGTTGGGGATCATCCCAATCTGGGAGATCTCCAACGTTGGAATCTCCAACAACGTAGAAATGTTTCTACCCGAGTTGGAGAGGTTGTTGAAACATAAGCTAATTATGAAAATTTGATTTTGGGATGAAATCGTCTGGATGTTCTATTCCAGACGAATTCGTCCTATTTGGGATGATATCGTTAGATCAGCGATGATATCATCCAATTCTCAAAACAACTTCTAAAAATGGCATGAAAAATGAGGTGAGCGGTTAACAGGCGGTTTCGGGGTTAAAATTCAAATTTTTTATCTTTTACTGATGGTTTAACTGCACCAATTTTAGGGTGCTACACAATGCAATATACTAAAAATTTTGGTGTGATATGTACATGCTGATGGTGGTCTCATTTAAGTCAATTTTGGTATATTGTTTATTTTCTCTTTGAAAATGGCACCGCTTTGATCTTATATTGTGCAAATATTGATTAGTCAAAGTTGGTTTAATTCAGATTTACAGCTTCAATGGATTCAAATTAAGACTTCAAGATTTAATGGTCTGTTTTTTTTCTCTCTTTAACCCTTTTCTTTTGAATTTTCTTTGAAATCTATTTAGAATAGGAGTCGATTAGATCAATTTTAATTTTGGACCTTACCTTATGTGATTTATGTGCTACATTTCTATAAGTTTTAGAATAGACTTTGCTACACACTATAATTCTCATTATAATGATGCAATGTACATGAAGTATTAGTAATTTCAAGGCAACAAGCCTAAAATCTTGATTTTTACTGATTTCTTTGAAGCAATCTTTAATACTAAATGTTCATACTTTGATAATTTTCTAAGTAATTGAATCATATTTATGTTTCTTTAGGCTTAGATAGTGAATCAACACTCACCCTTGTAACAATTACACGTGACCTTGAATATTCTAGATATTTTCCTTACTTTCCTTTGAATTACTGAATAATTTAATAGAATAAATCAACCAGGTTAGGCCAAAATTATCAAAACCTTAGGGAAATCCATATTTCCTTTCAAGAGGACATCTTGTCCTAACCATTGGTGTATGTTTGCAACTAGGCAAATGTATCACTCAACAAAAATGGCACTAGAAGGAGGACCATAATAGTTTGATTTATTATCACTTACTATGAATTCTTGATTTTCTAAAGTAGTCCTCTAAGCCCTTAGTACTCAACAACAAACAATACTAGTTAGGGCCTAAAATGTTTGACTTGATTCATTTCTATTACATATTTCTCAAATAAGAGCATAATTCTTGATTTCTTAATTTTTGCTCAATTTTTACTATTATATCCCATCACACCATATATTAATCCATTTTTCACTCCATTAAGTACACCAATGGTAACATTTGCACCTTGGTTAGGTGGTAGTAGTCCACTGAATATTCCTGGACCAACCCATGACATGCCTAAGAATGCATAAATATACCTACCTAAATACAAACATGATGGAGCTAGGATAGTTGAAGAACACATTCAAGCTTATAAGGATGCTTTAATTCGGTTACAAGTTCAACATGAATATGTGGCTTGTAGAATGTTTCCTTTTACCTTAGATGAACAAGCATATGACTAGTATATTAGTCTACTTACAAATTCTATTACCTTTTGGGTTTAGTTGGAAACAACATTCATAAACCAATTTAGATTACCTATAGACCCTACTCTCATATATCATCAATTTGCCTTTGCTAGAAGAGAGCCTAATGAGCCTCTAAGGCTATTCAATACCAGGTTTCACAAGCTATATAATAGGCTAACTCCACCTTATATTCTAAATGCAGAAGCAACAATTCAAATGTATTGCAGAGCCCTAGATCTCTTAACATCTATATTTGTAAGGAGATCACCTAACATCACCACTCTACCAATGGCATATAATGAGGCTTTGGCAATAGAACAACAATTGATACCTCAAGGATTTGGTATTGGTCAATTACCTTCGATAGGATAACTAGGTACATTCAACTAGGTTCCCATGATTAACCAAGATTTATCACAACTACCTATGTTGAATGCTTTACAATATCCTAACTCTAATCAGTCATTCAATATCATTCATGTTCATATTTATCCTACCATCCCTACGTATCCAAATAACCAATATACCACACATGTGAATATTAATAATAATCCTCAAATAAAACTAGCATTTATGAATGCTACCTCAAACTCAATGACAACGTTCCCAAATTCAAATGTAAACTCAAATAAAAATGTATCCTCTTTTGTGAATCTAAATCTTTTTGCCAATAATACAAATCATACTATAGCTCAGGTTAATAATGAGAGTGCTCAGTTAAAATTTTACAAATATTAGTTCAAAAATTAGTAATGATACAATTCAACTACTGAAGCAAACACCTCAGAATATGCAACTAAACAATGTAGGAGTACCCAACCCCATGGTCAATCAAAATCAGTCTAACACAATAGTCAATATTTTAGATTTAGCTTTGAAAAATTGTAGTAAAGTACAAGAAGAAGTGGAAAATATAGAAATAATGCATAATGAAGACAATACAAATCTTGTTAACAATCAATTAGATGACAACCTAGGAGCTTCCATAAATTCAAATGAACTTGCTAAAACTAACTGTCAAGAAATCCAACTTATTCTAGATAATGACCAGAAAGAAATAAAAATTTTAGAGTCAATAATCATTAATGAGGATTGTAGCAATCAAGTTAATCAAAATGCAGGGATTAACTTAATTTTAGAAACATATGAACCATAAGAAGTGGATGAAGATAAATCTGAAAATGAATATGAAAATTACATAGAATAAGTGGTATAATTTCACAACTTGTTTTAGGAAGATAATGATTGTAATCTTCAGAATAAATATGAGAAGTCATTCATTTCTTTCAAACATTTCAAAGAAATATTCATCTTGCCTGAGGTGTAGGACACTAAAATTCCTATCTTACTTAAAGATCCTAAAATTCCTATACATTTAGAAATAAACATGCCATTGTTAGAAGTAGAGAAAGCTCTAGAACTGAATAATATTGGATATGATATTATTGAAGACCTTAATAAAGCCAAGGAAAATAGTCCTTTGATTGAGATAGTTCAGTTGGCTAATCACAAATATTTGTTGTTTGAGAGAGAAGAAACTACAAAGGCTAATCATGATAAAGTGGCTATAAACATAGGGAAGTTAGAATCCTCACTTTCATTGTTGACTACTAGAATTTTTGGTAAAATTTTACATAATTGTCTTGTTGATTCAAGTGTTTTTGATAATGAAATGCCATATGTTGTCAACAAGAAATTAGAATGGACTCCTACTAACTCAAATAATAAGGTTATTACATTGGACAATATAGAGTTAAATATGCTTAAGGTTTTGAATCAAATTCATAAATAGATGACTACTAAACCTAGGATACAAAATTACAATGATCCCCATATGATAGATATCCTAGAGGATTATAAAATGTTGCACAGTCATGATTTGTCCAAAATAATAGATAATGCTAACAAAGATAAATTTTTAAAAATAGGGTTAAGGTTGAAAGGACTCATTACTGATCAAAAGAGTGACAATAATGATCTAAAAATAGAAGCTTGCAACATAGTAGTGGAAACTACACTCAAAGATGAATATTCAAAGATAGATATTCCACCTAATAAACCAAAGGTTATCCAAGACCAATCATGGAGTTTTAAGTCTGATAAATCAAAATTTAAATATGGCAATGATGATGGAATCAAATCAGGTGGGGTGAAAGAGGTAAAATAAAATCTTGTAAAAATTCAGATTTGGTGTTACTGAGGAATGAGGTCCACAAGATTCATCAGGTCTATCCTGACAAACATCTTAAAAAATATTAGAACCTTGGGAAAATTCATATTTCCTTTCAAGATAGGACATCTTGTCCTGACCATTGGTGTATGTTTACAACTGGAAAAATGTATCACTCAATAGCTAGTTTTGTAGTGATAATTCTCCTGTATGTCAATGACATCATCTTGGTCAACAAGGCACTCCAAAATTTTAAAGGACATCTAAATGCCTTAGAGCATTTTTGTAAAGAAATTTGAACAGAAGTAAACACTTTCACAACTAAATTTATGGTCTTTATTGGATTCTACTTCAATTTCTTCTATGAATGGGGAAGAATCACATTCAAAATGCACATCTTCAACCTTGGGTGCTTGAATCTACTTCATTTGAAGCTATAAAATTTGATTATTCATCTTATTATCTTATTGCTTGGAGTGATCAACTCATGCATTATTTTCTATATAAAAATTTAGATGAATTGGATGAATCTGTAATGTCCTAAAAATAAATATTTTTTGTAAATGTCTCCTACACTTAATTATACAAGTGAAAAAGGGGTTCATGTGACTAGGAGACATAACTTAAGTTGTGTTTATTTATGTTTTATGTTTTTATGTTCTAATAAGGCACTATAAGTGATTTTAGGGTTGGGAGATGTCAACTCCAAATTAGAACCTCACCCTATATAAGGGAGTGAGACGTCCCATTTTGGGCATGTTATGTTGATATCAAAATTGAATATTGAAACCCTAGAGGTTCCATGAGTTGAGATTGCAGGTCTTGCTCATTCCCATAGTGCATTGGAGGTGCATGGTTGGGGTCTTGGCAATATCATTGTAGGTGTTATTGCCCTAAAATATCAAAAATACAAAAAGAGGCATCTTTGAGGAGTTCGTGGCATTTTTAGGAGCATTTGTGTCATGTGTTTCAGATTTGTTGGCAGCCCCAAACCCTACGCTTGTATTTGGGGTCATTTTTGAGGAGTTTTTGCATCTGTTCAGCCTTGGGGTTAGTTCGTCCCACTTGTGGGAGTTTATATCTGCATTTTGAGTTCCTTGAGGACCCATTTGTTAATTCCAAATGTTATATTGGTTTGGCAATATTTAATATATGATACTGGCTGATTTCTCCTCATACTTGTGTTATTTTATGAGCAATTTCTGAGTTATTTCCTTGTACTTAATTTTTGCATTTTCGTAGTAAGGGTTTGTTGTTCCTAAAAAAGGGACATTACAGAATCCAATTTACTGTCATATTCTTAGTTACTTCTACATTGTACCAAATTTGATATGGATGACTTAGTTGTGTTTGTGCAACAAACACATGTTTTTCTTCTTCTTAAACTTGGTTTTCTTTAGCTACATTATTTTTCTATATCATTTTCCAAATTTGATTTTTCTTGTTTGAATATGACCTATCTTGTTCATCTCTCGTGAAAGGGATCCATTTGTAAATGGATTATACCAAAATTCCTTCACTATACAGTTATTTCTACCACAACGTTCACACTTTTTTTTTGCTAAAAATATTCCTTTGAGAATCATTTTTTTGATTCTAATATCCTTGAGATTTTTTCCCTTATTGGAAGCATTTTTGAGATCTTATACCTCTTCTAAATGGTTGCTTCCTCTTTTGATTTATAATAAATAATTATTCTTGTTCATCTAATGTATGCGATGCATCTACTTTTTGAAGTAGGTTCATTGGCTTTTCAAAGCCTGGTGTTTGTTTAATGATATGTAGTGTCATCATAAAACCATTATATTTTGAAGGGAGAGATATTCAAATAATTAAAACAAGAGTTTCATCTATTACCATTTGTCCCAAAGCTTGTAGTGATGCTCGTAGTTCAAAAATTCTCTTCATGAATAATTTGAGTCTTTCTCCACTCTTCATCTTTAAGCATTGAAGTTGGTTCTAGAGAAATAGAATTTAATTTTGATTTTTTGCTTCAAAGACTATTTATAGCTTCTCTCATGCATCTTTGGTCATGGACCTAAATATATGCTTGTGCTTCATCGACTACTCTAAACATGATGATTAATCTTATCTCTTTGTTGGCCTTGTTGAACGCTATCTAAAATTCACCTTTTGTAGTAGGATGGGTAATGGTTTTATCTACAACTTTCCATACTTCTTCAAACTCAAGATGATTTATGAGTTTGATCTTCCAAGAAAGATAGTTTTACCCCCTTAATAGTTGGGAATCAGGAAATAAGAATTTTGGTGCTCCACTAGCCATAGTAAACTTTCACAAAATTTGAATATTCTTCTTTTACTAAATCAACCTAAAAAAATGCTTTCCAATGAATATATATAATGTTTATACTCATAATTTTAATGATACCTTAGGTTGTGAGAATATCAATGTCTCGTCGAGAAAAAATAATAATTAGAGGAAATATCCCTCCTCTAAGAAATATTCTTTAAAATATTTCAATCTTTTCAAAATTTTATATATTTCTTCCCATTTTTTACTTGTATTAAACAAAAGGGAAGAACAATGATATATTGGCTTTAACTAGTCTTCCCAATTTCAATGTGGGATATTAGAAAGTTTAAAAATCAAACCTTGGTCAATGAATTTGAAGGTATATTTGGAGCAGATATGCTTTAAGATGTTCATGTGTCTTTATCCATGTGTAGCTTCCTCATTGATGATTTTTTTTAGAATGCCTTGATAATGTCAAGGAAAAATGTTTTCCAAACATCAAATATTTGTGATGTTGCTCCTTCTGCTAAAGTTTTTTGTGATGCTTCTAGTATATTTTCCTACACTACCTCTGCTATATTTTAAGGCGTGTCTTGGGCTCTACATCAAACGTTGACATATGGGAAAAATATCTCAAATTTCTTGAGCGCTTGTCTCTTTGTCCGGTATTCTTTGAGTGCTATGTCGAGTGCTTTATTGTTTATGTTCCTACAAATGCTTTCTTGTTTAGGTTATTGCAAGTGGCTCATTCATCTAAATAACTTTGCTATCAAACATTTGCATGTTTGCTTTTGTCGTCTTAGTGCTTCAATGACTAGTAAATATACCTGTTTGTCCCCTATATATTTCTTTTGTGTGCTTCAAACTCCCTTTAAGTTTCAAGATCTCCTCTACATGTTGTGTACCTCAAGATCTCATACTGCCTCTAATAATTGACATTTGTACCTCTATGGTTATCCTTTGAAGATCTTTTTGTGTGCTTCTTTTATGTATGTTAGGCCCTCATTTAGTGCCCTAGACATATTTCCAATTCATACTTTATATTTGCATGCATTTTCTTCTTCGACAAATGTAGTTAGCTTTATCATAGAGTTCTTATGTTGTTATGGCCATTTAAAATTGAGTTTCTTATTTGGTAGAAATTTGGTTATTTCTTCTTCGCTTGCTTCAAGAAGATACAATAATATTTGGCACAATTCAATTTAATATGTCCCATTTCCAAATATAGAACTATTGGAGGTTCCACCCAACTATAATTCATGAATAAATTTCTTTCATATCATTTGAACATGATGTCCTTTGCAAAGAATACAGTCATTTTGCCTATGATTAACCCACACTTTGCCTTTGCTTTTTCCATGTTACTTGATGTTCTTGAATGGTGTCTACCTATAATTTTTTTAACTATATGCTTGTTCTTAGAGGAGAGATTATGATTTTGGCTACTTTTCAAGAGTAGCTTCAAAGATATAATTTTTTCTTTTGATAATGATGCTTTTGTTGCAATCCTTTTGAGTAGTTTCAAGTCAAGATATTTTCTTTCCTTCTTGGTGGAATGTTATTTCCTCTTTTTCTTTGAAATTGTCCACTTGAATATAGTGGCTAAAACTTTTACTAGTACGCCCTAGTTCTTGTTTGGGTAAGATCCAAATTTTGAATCTTCCACGGAAATTGCTTCACGAAAATGATAATAACCTTTCTTTTGAGGTTTTTTCAAATTGAGTCTTGTATGGAATTTACTTCATGGAGTTGATGATTACCTTTTCTTTTGATGTTAATTCTTAATCAATATTTGGCAAGGTTGTTTACCCTTGAGAATTCTTTTCAACAGAGTGCTTCTTGGGCTCCTATGGATCGAAGTGAGAGTAAGATCTGAAGGAGAGATGGCTTTTTCTTTTGCTTGCTTTGATACCACATGTTAGAACCTGATGCTTCGGTGTTTTACATTATGAAATGGTAGATATTTAAATACATAGAATACCTATTTTTGGCATAACAAACCTCTAACTAAACTTGCAACTACCCTTGTCCTATAGTACATGCATAAACCTTATGATGGGTGGTTATACCACATACTATTTCACATGGACTATGATATAATAACTCCTAACATCCTTGATGTAACTCAAATTATTTTATTTCATTTCAATCTTAAGATATATTAAAATTTAAAAATATTAAACCCCAACCAATGTTAGAAAACATGCTAGAAATTACTGCCCATAAGTTTTTTAAAAATAAACTTATCAACTTTGTGACAAAATTTACCCCAAAATTCCTCAATTTCTTACTCGAAGGTAGACCACAAACATTTTATATATAACATTTCTTCATTTTTCCTTTTCTACAATTCTAAAAAAATCTTGTAAGAGTTAAATGACAAGTTTTTGGCTCTTCAATTATTTTATATTTATTTATTTATTAAAAAAAATCTTTATTTTTTTAAAAGGCTTTTCCTGAAAAATCAAGTTTTTCAACTATGACCCCAATGGTAGTAACCTCAATCAATCAAATCAAGAAGATTGTCGCTTTGTGTTGTTAACACGACAATGTAAAATTGACGCGAACACTAATGCCTCTCTTCTGGCGAAATTTTAAAATATTCCAACCCATTTACAGATTCCTATCTTTGCATTACTATCGATACCCGTGACCAACTGGGAAAAACCATGAAATTTTATGAGGCCCACCATCCACAATTTTAACGCTAAACCGGGTACGCCCAAGATTTAGACTAACAAGACGCGTCTAACTCAACCCAATGTTTAAATAAAAGCGAGTACAATATTTACTTTAATTCAATTCAGTCCACCATTGAAGTTCCGTCGCCGTCATGGCCCTCACAAGTTCCGTAGAACCGCCGACGCGTACACGGGAATTGTTCTGTGCAGATTGCGCACCCTTCTTTTCACAGCTCTCAAAAAACCGACACAGATGCATGCATTTATCTATATTTATCTGGTGCTGGGGCCGTTGGGAAACTCTGTCGTGTATTTTGTATATAAGTTCTGTCGCTTTTGACGTTCTACGAATCATCTGGTGCTGGGACCGTTGGGAAAATTACAAATTTGTCACGTCACGTCACTTCACTTCGAAGGGAGGGAGGGAGGTAGTTGAATCCATGGTAGCGTCACTATCCAGATCTGTAAGATTTGAGGTTCGTCAGCATTCCGACTCCGTCAGAATTGTTTTTATTATTTAAGACAGTACGAGGCGTCTAGGTAGAACCCTTCGTCCTTTTTTATTATATTATATGATTAAAGGGTTCGTATCTTACGGTGGCAGGACTTCCTTGACTTTTTTCGATCAAGTGTACGTATCGTGACCCACAAAAAAAGAATGCGGTGCCCCCCTTTTTTTTCTTTGTCGTTTCTAAATTCCATGTAATCCAGTTGGAACGCATCTTAATTAAGGAAGCATGAGGAACCTCAATAGTATGCCAAAAGAAAAAAGTCTAAATGGCAAAGAAAAACACACCACATTTAAAGCAAGACATCATCCTCCACATCTGTACAATTGTAATGTTAGTGTGTGAGTTTAACAACGACACGTCTAAGGCGCTATCGCCACATTTCAAATGGAAGAGAACCACGTTGCCTAAGCTTTCAACACTTTTCGTTCTTTCGTATATTTTTTTGATATGAGGAATCTTTCCTTTTTAATAATTGGGTATAGAGAGTTTTCGTTGAGTATTTGTGAGTTTGAGGTAGTTTAGCGGGTCTTCCTTGTCGAGTGTTTGTTAGCTTGAGGTCAACGAACTCCTCTGAGGTCCTCCTAAAGTAAAAGTTTATTGAAGTGGAACGAGACACCCCACCTATAAGAATAATATAATGGAAACGGGTATAATAGTAATTTTTTTGGATTTGAAAGACACCCATGTTCAAACCTTGGGGCAATCTGATTTCAAAGATAATAAGAACTTATAAAAATAATATAATGGAAACGGGTATAATAGTAATTTTTTGGATTTGAAAGACACCCATGTTCAAACCTTGGGGCAATCTGATTTCAAAGATAGTAAGATAGTAGTGTTATCTGAATCCTTTGAGTGCATGACAGATCAATGAGGAAGATGAAATAGGTTTGGTAGGAACAACCCCTTGTAGTTTGAACCCTACAACCAGATGGAATAAGTTTAGTAAGAGCAAAAATAATGTGGTTGTAACTAACTCTCCAAAAATAATAATCAGATTTGAAACTGCATCCACACCCACGCCGACACCCACCTCACCCCACCCCACCCCGCACTCTTAAAAATAATATGATAAAAAAATAATATGATAAAAAAGTTACTATTTTTTTATAAATAATATGAATTTGAATTTGAATTTGTATTAATGCCCATCCGTGACCAAAAGAGGTCAATAGGACTGTAAAGTAGGACATATACAAAGCAACGGGAGTGCTCAATGCGCTTCAGAGAAAATAAAGTAAGAAAAACAGTAAACATGATGACATATGATATACACTATTTGTGGATCAAGGATTACTCTCAACATTCAACGCTGAAGAGAAGTGAGTGATGTAAGAGTTGGATGTCGTCGTAGATGTTCTTTGTTGGAGGCGACGATAAATTGATCTTCTTGTATCTTTGTGATCACCCTGGTGCTTCCTGGTCATGGCCTCTGGAGGCTGGAAGAATGAAGTGATAAATCGGGATCTTGTTATCTTTTACGAATTGTTACGAAGTAGTTCTTTTCTGAGATTGAATAATTCTCGGTTGAAAAGGGCAATGCATCTCTGATCTTCATAATTAATCCAATATTTTAGTGTATGGGTGTCTCTGAATAATCAATAATATCTACCTCGTATCTCTTAGTAGATAGGACAGGTGAAAATGAAATGCTCCTCGGATTCCACATCAAGACTGCACAATTTGCAAATACGCTAATCTCTGGGGAGGTGATGATCTATCTCAATACGCAGTTGGTGGGAGCAAACTCATAGCTGAGCTAAAGGAAACCTGAGGCTATGTGACATCTATATCAAGTTATAATTTAGAGTAGTGATCAATCCATGCTCTAGTTGGAGATAAAAGTGAGAGTAATGAAGCAGTTTTGGTGAAAGAGGTTCCTTTGGATGAGTCCAAGTAGTTTTTATATATGCTGAGTAAATCTCATCTCGAATATCCTTATTGGAGTATGGTGCATTGATTGATGCTTTAGTAGGAGGAGGTCTCGTGATGTCTAGGCTAAGAGATTGAAGTAGAGTAGTAGTTTGAGCATACCAGCAATTCCTGACCCCTTGATTTACCAACTGTATTGAGGATTGTAGTGCTAAATATGGATATCTTCTCATGTCCGACATACAATGAAATCTACGCAGTAAAGAAACAACAAGAAATATTGCTGATGTAAGCAATGGACGAGCACCAAACTCAGCTAGAATGATGGGATGTGGAACAGTTCTTTTGGAACGAATAAACTTTGACATCATTGAGATGAGGACCCTTTCAATAAGAGAGTTAACTGTTTGAGGCTAGGGCCCCAAAATTCATAGCCATAGAGCAGTGTAGGGGTAACAAGAGTGTGGAAGAGTTTGATCTTCGTACTGATGTCCTGAAACTAGAGTTGAAAGCATTGCTTATCTAGAGAGGCTAGGGCAACATAACCTTTGTTTAACCTTGCTTGAGATGCAGGGATCAAGTTGAAGGTAGGTCCTATGAAAAGAACTCCCAAGTATGTGTATGATGTGACAATCTCAACAACCTTCCCTTTATATGTGATGTGAACAGAAGAAAGATATTTCTTGGGTAGGCTGAATGTCATGATTTTTTGTTTACTGGAGATTAACTTCTAATCCATGCAAGTCAGAGTATGTGCCAAGTATGTCCTGTTGCTATTATAATCCTCTGCTGCTGTTGTAATCCTCTGTTGTGTGACATTAAAATAATGTCATAATGCAAATAGCAAAATGACAATAACACTACCAAATATGATGAAAACTTTATTTTTTTTTATAACCTAAAAAAACAAACGTACGTTTTTCTTATGAGTAAAAGTTTCATTAAAAATAAGTTTTGAAAAAAAAAAAACCAACAAAAACAAACTAGTGTTTGATGATTTTCTTCTTCTTAGCTATTGAAATAATAATATTATTCAAAAGTTGTGACCTCTCAGCGCTTATTTATGTAATATAAATTTTTAGACACAATGTAATTTTTTTTGGTATGTTAAAAAATATGATTTTTGAAAATTATTTTATAATTTTTACGGTAAAGATTTTGAACCACCTAACGTTAAAATCATAGAGAGCCAGGTTATAGACTATGTTTTTATAATCACGTATATCATGTTTTGGAATATAGATAACTATCTATTATGATATTCTCACAATGACACTGAGAGGGGGGGGTGAATCAGTGTAACTACTTAAAAACTTAAATCTGCAACTTTTAAAACTAATAATGCAAGCTTGAAACTAGATAATGCAAGTATCACACAAGAGCATCACACAACACAGGATTTTACGAGGTTCACCGATGTGGCTACTCCTCAAATAATGACTGTTTGGACTTCAATCCAAATCCAGTCTTTGCAAGGATTCAATATTTACAATTGTTTACCAGCACCCACTGGAAGGAGCACCAACCCCTTTATCCAAGCACCAACTTGGATTTCTATTTTGCAAGATAAATGGACATAAAAATGCCTTCTCTTTTGCAAGACCCTCACTTGGTCTATAGCTCATGCAAATTTATCTCACGAAGCATAGAGAGACTTGTTAGAGACTCAATATCTTCCTTTCTAATCTAAAACCTCTCTCTTTATTTTTCAAGAACAATATACGGGTTTTAGTTCTATTGTTGTTCTTCATGCAGCACACTTACCACACTTTGCCTTTTTAATTTTTCAATACAACACAATTGCGGTAACCTTCTAACTATGCCAGTTCGATCCTTATATACTTGATTTCCTCGAATGGCTCAATTTGAAACGGCTCAATTTTCCCTCCAACATTTTCATGCATTCTCGGCTGTAATTGACGTGTCAAATCCTTCTCTGACCTGATCCGCCTTTTAGCCGCTTTCTTACTGACATTCTGACGTTCTGACAGCCTTTTTCTCTGCACATTCTGACATTCTACTCTGCTGGAACTGACACCCCTTTTTGTGTAGACTGACAGCCTTTCTGCGCGTTTCGATGCTCTCTGATTTCGTTCTCTACGTAACTGCTCTTTCAAATTCTTTTGCACTCTATTCTAAACGGTGTCAATCCTTCTATTCTACCCGTTACTTTCTTGTGAGTCAAGCACAACCATCGAGAAAATTTCTTGTTTGCAGTGATTATCTGAAAAACTGCTCTTTACGCCAGCTTGCAGCATCACGGCCCTGCAACAGCCGATCTCTTCTTAAATTCGTTGTCTAGTCACTTTCACTTGTAACTACAGTTAACTGCAGCATGAATTTCTCCTATGCATTCTCACCACCTGTCACTTGGAACTGCAGATCTGACTCCAGTTAGGTTTATCGTAACTGGCGCCTTTTTGACACCTGTCACTTTGAATGCCTCTTAGACCTTTTTCCCGCCAAAACATTACCTGTCGCGATATCGCGACATTTTCCGCTTTGCTGACGTCATCCTCAACTTAGTCGCGATATCGCGACACTTTCGGCTTCCTGAGGCTTCTCTGGCAACTTGTCGCGATATCGCGACATTTTTAGACTTGTTGACGTCATCTTCAAAGATGTCGCGAAATCGTGACGTTTCGGCTTGCAATGGCTTTTCGTTCACCCTGTCGCGATATCGCGACACTTTTGGTTTTTCGACGTCATCTTCTAAGATGTCAAAATCGTGACGTTCCTTGCAATGGCTTTTCGTTCACCCTGTCAAATCGCGACACTTTTGGTTTTTTCGACGTCATCTTCTAAGATGTCGCGAAATCGCGACGTTTTTGGTCTTGCCGACGTCATCCTCATTGCCGTCGCGAAATCGCGACGCTTCTGGCCTCCGTACAATTTTTACTCCATGCAGCCGCGAAGACCTTACATGTAGCGAAATCGCTACACCATTGTTGCCTTAGCATTTTTCTTTGCTGCTAGCTAGTGAAACTCCGACGTGTAGCGATATCGCTACACCTTTCCACTTTGCACTTTGAACTCGTAGCAAGATCGCTGCACCTTCCCAACATGTGTTTCTAACCTGTAGCGAAATCGCTACACCTTCGCATTATGCACTTTCAACTTGTAGCGAAATCGCTACACCTTTTTACCTTGCACTTTCAACCTGTAGCGATATCGCTACACCTCCGCACTATGCACTTTCAACCTGTAGCGAAATCGCTACACCTTTTTACCTTGCACTTTCAACCTAGCGATATCGCTACACCTCCGCACTATGTGCACTTTCAACCTGTAGCGATATCGCTACACCTTTTTACCTTGCCTTTTGAAATAGTTAGAAAAACGCTGCACTTTTGTTCTTAGTGTTTCAAGCTTGTAGCGAAATCGCTACATCTTTCATCCTTTGCATTTAGAGCCTGTAGCAAAATCGCTACACTTTCCTTACTTAGTGCCTTTTCTTCGCTTTCACCGACAAAATTGCAACATGTAGCGAAATCGCTACGCTTTCTTCACTTTGCTGCTTTGCCTCCAACATGTCGCGAAATCGCGACACTTTCTCATGCACTTTCTCTCTCATCCTTTTTGTCGCGAAATCGTGACAATTTTGCTTGCGCCTTCTCTCTCCTCAGCCATGTCGCGAAATCGTGACAATCTTACTTGCATCTTCTCTCTCCTCAGACATGTCACGAAATCGTGACATTTTGGCGTGCTTTTTCTCTCTCCTCGGATATGTCGCGAAATCGCGACATTTTCTTATGGACTTTCTCTCTCCTCCGGTATGTCGCGATATCGCGACATTTTCTTATGAACTTTCTCTCTCCTCCGGTATGTCGCGAAATCGCGACAGGAACCATGTCGCGATATCGCGACAGAAAACATGTCGCGATATCGCGACAGTTTTCTTCCTTGTCTTTTTCTGCAAATTTCTGGATCTGGGTCCCCTCTGTTTTTCTTGAGATTTTCTGCACTTGATCTGACTGACCTCTGAACTGCTTCAACCGCATCACTCGTCTGTGTTGACAACAATTACAATCCTTTTGCACTGCTTTTGCTGCACCTTGCTCAACAATCTCCCCCTTTGGAATTGTTGGCAACACTTTGTAGCCTTGCTCAAATTCTTCTCCCCCTTTGCCAATAATGCCAAAGGGCTACTGCAGACTCCCCCTGAGTCTATGCACAACATTCTCAGGCATAAATAACTTGAATGCTCCCCCTGAGAATGTATTTCCCATAGCTAGTCAGTGCTTGGGAAGTGTGACTACTCCCAACTTCTTTCGAAGGTATTCAAATACTTCCTTTGGTAAAGGTTTGGTGAATATGTCTGCTACTTGCTCTGTAGTGGGAACAAACTCTAATCTGACTTCTCCTTCTGCAACCTTATCCTTCAAGAAGTGATACCGGATTGCAATATGTTTGGTGCGGGAATGCATTACCGGATTCTTTGAAATGTTGATTGCACTAGTGTTGTCACATTTGACTGAAATGGGCTCATTGAAGTGAATTCCTAGATCTTTCAATGTTTGTCTCATCCATAGTATTTGTGTACAGCATGTAGTAGCTGCAATGTATTCGGCCTCGGCTGTGGATAAAGAGACTGATTCTTGCTTCTTACTGTGCCATGCAACCAATTTGTTTCCAAGAAAGAATGCTCCTCCACTTGTACTTTTTCTGTCATCAATGCATCCTGCCCAATCTGCATCAGAATATGCAAAGAGAGTGAAGTATTTACCTTTTGGATACCACAGCCCATACTCCATAGTACCCTTGAGGTACCTAAAAATCCTTTTCACTGCTTGTCACATGAGTCTCTTTTGGACTAGCCTGAAATCTTGCAACCATGCAGACAGCCTGCAAGATATCCGGTCTAGTGGCTGTCAAATACAGCAGGCTCCCTATCATTGATCTGTACATTGTTTGATCAACATCTGGAGAGTTATCATCCTTGCTCAACTTGCAGCTTGTTGTCATGGGGGTGCTCACTGGTTTACTATCTTCCATAGTGAACTTTTTCAGCATTTCTTTCACATATTTAATTTGAGAGATAAAAATTCCCTTTTCTGTTTGATTAACTTGTAATCCAAGGAAATATGAAAGTTCACCTATCATAGACATTTCAAACTCTTTCTGCATTTTGTTTGCTATGTCTTTGCATGATTCATCATTGCTACTTCCAAAAATTATATCATCTACATAAACAACAAGGACAATGAAATTGCCATTTTCAGTTTTCACATATAAATTGCTATCCACCATACCTTTCTTGAATCCTTGCTTAGTGAGATAGTTGTCCAACCTTGCATACCAAGCTCTAGGTGCTTGTTTCAAGCCATACAATGCTTTCTTCAGCTTGCAAACAAAGTCAGGATTATCACAAAGTTGAAAACCATCGAGGCTGTTCAATATATACTTCTTCTTCAAGATTTCCATTCGGAAATGCTGATTTTACATCCATCTGATAAACCTTGAAGTTCTTATGAACAGCTAAAGCCAAAAATAGTCTTATTGCTTCAAGTCTGGCCACGGGTGCAAAAGTCTCTTCAAAATCAATCCCCTCAACTTGGGCATATCCCTTACAGACTAATCTTGCTTTATTCCTTACAACCTGTCCATCTTCATTCAGCTTTGTTTCTAAATATCCATTTAGTACCAATTATGTTTTTATTTTCAGGCCTTGGTACTAATTCCCAGGTTTTGTTTTTCTCAATTTGATCTAGTTCTTCATTTATTGCTTCCATCCAGCTTTCATCCGTGCTTGCTTCAATAATATTCTTGGGCTCAATACTTGGATAACGAGAGAATAGTTATTTACTACTCTTCTTCTTGTCTGAATGCCAACTGTAGGGTCCCCAATAATCTGCTCTTTGGGATGATTTTTCTGCCAACTGCCTGTTCTGTATTTTCTATTTTCATCTCTTTCTAAGTCCTCTGAATCTGATTTCTGTCTCTCTTCTTTTTCTTGATCTTCATCTTCTTCAATAAATTCTTCATAGGTTGGGTAGTTTTCATTATTGCTGATTTCTTGTTTTCTGCCTTCATCAACCTTCACATCCGCACTCTCCACTATTTTCTTAAGTCTTTTGTTGTAGCATGTATAGGCTTTGCTTTTAGTTGAGTACCCAAGGAATATTCCTTCATCAGCTCTGTCTTCAAACTTGCCAAGATTGCTTTCAGTTCTCTTAATGTAACACTTGCTGCCAAACACTTTGAAGTATTTTGCTGTAGCCTTTTTGCCAAACCACAGTTCATATGGTGTTTTGCTTTCATGCGGCCTCAACATACATCTATTCTGAATGTAGACTGCAGTGTGAACTGCCTCTTTCCAGAATCTGTCAGCAATTTTGCTCTCTGTTAACATGGTTCTTGCCATTTCTTGTACAGTTCTGTTCTTTCTTTCAACTACTCCATTCTGCTGAGGTGTTCTTGCTGCTAAAAACTGTCTTCTTATTCCATATTTTTCACAGAATTTCGCAAACTCTTCTCGAGATAAACTCTCCTCCTCTATCGGATCTCAAACACTTTATTCTTTTTCCGGATTGGTTCTCAACAAGATTTTTGAAGGTTTTAAACATCTCAAAAGGCTTCGACTTCTGTTTCAAAAAGAGTACCCATGTCATTCTGGAAAAATCATCTATACACAACATAAAATATTTGTATCCATTTATGCTTTCTGCCCTCATGGGACCACACAAATCAGTGTGAATCAGTTCTAATGGCTTGCTAGTGAAATATTCTTTTGCTTTGAAGGTAGATCTGGTTTGCTTCCCCTTTTGGCATGACTCACATATACTTGTTTGATGGTTTACCAATAGTGGGTATGTCTCTTACTGCTCTTTTCGAGCTGATTTTTATCAGATTATCAAAGCTTATGTGACCGAGTCTTTTATGCCACAACCAGTTTTCTTCTTCTTGACCAACCAAGCAGGCTCCTTCTGAAGTCTCCGAGAGAGTATACAAATTTCCAGAAGTTCTCAGTCCAGTGGCTATTAACTTTCCATTTCTTGTCTTCCTTACTTCACAGCCCTCCTTCTTGAAAATTACTTCATGACCTCTGTCACAAATCTGACTTACACTCAACAAGTTATGCTTTAGTCCTACCACAAAAAGAACTTCCTTAGAGTTGATTTTACCGTCACTTAACTTAACTGATCCTTTACCCACTATCTTTGCTCCATCATTGTTTTCAAATTTTACAGAACCACCTTCGTATGTCTGTAGGTTGTCAAACTTCTGTTTGTCTCCTGTCATATGACTGGAGCATCCACTGTCTAGAATCCAAGGAGCAGATTTATTCTGTGCTTTGAGAGCTGTTTGAACGATCAGGGATTCTTTGTCTTTCTTCGGTTGTCCCTTTTCTTTCCACTGAGTTTTGACAGCAGATCTGGTTACTTTCTTCACCTTCTCCCTTTCATTTGCTTGTGACAGTTTATTGGGAAATTTTCTGTACTGTTTTGATCCAACTGAGTGATATTTTCTTTCCTGATATTTATTTCCTGCAAAAGAGCTACGACAATTTCTTGCAATATGGCCGAAGTTATGGCAGTTATAACATTCTACAGCATAATCTATCAAAGGAGAAAAAGTATTTCTACTAGTAAAGTTTCTTTGTTCTACATTATATCTACAACTTGAAATTTTATGACCATATGCATTGCACTTAAAACAATAACCAGAAAAGGAACGAGTGTACCTGGGAAATGGTTGTTGCCATGTGGAGGTAGGAGCCATGGGTCTTCTCCTTCTTTGATGAGAGACTTTGGTGAATCCATCATTTGTAGCACTCCTTTCGAACTTGGACTTGTTGTTTTCTTTTGCACTGATACGGTTTGTCTTGATCAACCCTGATCTTGTCTTTATTCTTTATTGGTTCTACTATTATAGCCTTTGAGTCCATTGAGGATTCTCCTTCATCAAAGCCCAAACCAAACTTGATACCCATGGGCCTTTGATTATTCAACATTTTGTTCAGCTTCTCAGAACTGTCTTCAAATTTATGATGACAACTCAGTTTCGATTCATTTCTTCTAGTTGCAGCCTTAATCCAACTATGTCTTCTTCTAGCTTGTTGCACTCATTTATTTTCACGGTTAGTTGAGCTTCAAAATCTTCAGACTTTTTCTTATACTCTTCAGTTTGTACTTTCAAACTTATAATTAATTTCCTAGCCTCCTCAAGTTTTCTTGAAGTCTTTTTATCTCTTCTCCTTTCTGCACTTAACTCTTCAAGAGCGAGCAACCAACTCACCTTCCGGATCTATCTCAGCCTCATCCTCTAATTTTTCTTCACACTCTTGGGTTTCTTCAGTTCTTTGTTCTTCAAAAGCCATGAACAAGGCTTCACCAGTTTCTTCTTCTGAGTCCTCACAAGAACTGTCTTCAGAAGAGTCAATGTTCTGAGAAAGGAAACTTTTCTTCTTGAAGTTCCTTTTTCTAAAATGTGGTTTCTTTTTCCAGACATTTCTTTCTGGATGTGTTCCTTCATCATTTTTATTTTTCTCCTTCATTGGGCATTTTGCTGCAAAGTGCCCGATGCCTCCACAGTTAAAACATTTGAACGACAACTTACCTCTGTACTTTCCTTTTCCCTTTACTAATTTCCTAACAAAGTTTGCTTCATTTTCATCTGCAGATTCTTCTTCCTCTGACTCTTGTTTAGATTTTACATTTTTCTGTGCTTGGAAGGTTGCTTCTCTGTCAGAGGGCTTAGTTTGTCCAATCCTCATTTCATAAGCTGTTAGAGAACCATGCATTTCATCCATACTAAAAAAATTTAAATCTTTTGCTTCTTCTATGGCAGAAACCTTTGCATCAAACCTTTTGTTGAGAGTTCTCAGTACCTTCTTCACAACAATAGCATCTTCCATTTCTTCCCCCAGTCCTCTTATTGCATTGATGATTCCATTTACTCTCAGCATGTAAGCTTCTATGTTCTCATCATCGGTCATCTTTAATGCTTCGAACTGGGCACGATGTGTTTGTAGCTTAGCTTCCTTGATTTTGCTATCTCCTTCATGAATGCTTTGCAGTTTGTCCCATATGTCTTTAGCAGATTTGCAGTTCATGATGCGTATCAACTCACTGTCGACCAATCCACACATAATAGCATTCTTGGCTTTCGAGTTGTTCTCAAACTTTTTCTTTTCAGCCGCATCTGTTGGAGGAACAGTGGGAGTGGTGTATCCATTTTCAACAGATTCCCAAATGTCATAACCCAATGCACAGAGATAGGTCTGCATTCTGAGCCTCCAGAAAGAATAATTTGTTCCATCGAACAGAGGAGCTTTGTTAGAAGAAAAACCTTCACCACCGGCCATTGTATATCTCCCAAGAACACCTTAGCTGATTAAGCTTGTGCAGGTGCCTGGCTCTGATACCAATTGATATTCTCACAATGACACTGAGAGGGGGGGTGAATCAGTGTAACTACTTAAAAACTTAAATCTGCAACTTTTAAAACTAATAATGCAAGCTTGAAACTAGATAATGCAAGTATCACACAAGAGCATCACACAACACAGGATTTTACGAGGTTCACCGATGTGGCTACTCCTCAAATAATGACTGTTTGGACTTCAATCCAAATCCAGTCTTTGCAAGGATTCAATATTTACAATTTTTTACCAGCACCCATTGGAAGGAGCACCAACCCCTGATTTATCTGTTGCAACAGATAGGAGCACCAACCCCTTTATCCAAGCACCAACTTGGATTTCTATTTTGCAAGATAAATGGACATAAAAATGCCTTCTCTTTTGCAAGACCCTTACTGGTCTATAGCTCATGCAATTTTATCTCACAGAAGCATAAAGAGACTTGTTAGAGACTCAATATCTTCCTTTCTAATCTAAAACCTCTCTCTTGAATATTCAATAGCAATATACAGGTTTTAGATCTATTGTTGTTCTTCATGCAACACACTTACCACACTTTGACCTTTTAAATTCTTCAATGACAACACGAGTCGCGGTAACCTTCTAACTGTGCCGATTCGATCCTTATATATTTGATTTCTTCGAATGGCTCAATTTCAAACAGTTTAACTTTCCCTCCAACATTTTCATGCATTCTCGGCTGTAATTGACGTGTCAAATCCTTCTCTGACCTGATCCGCCTTTTAGCCGCTTTCTTACTGACATTCTGACGTTCTGACAACCTTTTCTCTGCACATTCTGACATTCTACTCTGCTGGAACTGACACCCCTTTTTGTGTAGACTGACAGCCTTTCTGCGCGTTTCGATGCTCTCTGATTTCGTTCTCTACGTAACTGCTCTTTCAAATTCTTTTGCACTCTATTCTAAACGGTGTCAATCCTTCTATTCTACCCGTTACTTTCTTGTGAGTCAAGCACAACCATCGAGAAAATTTCTTGTTTGCAGTGATTATCTGAAAAACTGCTCTTTACGCCAGCTTGCAGCATCACGGCCCTGCAACAGCCGATCTCTTCTTAAATTCGCTGTCTAGTCACTTTCACTTGTAACTACAGTTAACTGCAGCATGAATTTCTCCTATGCATTCTCACCACCTGTCACTTGGAACTGCAGATCTGACTCCAGTTAGGTTTATCGTAACTGGCACCTTTTTGACACCTGTCACTTTGAATGCCTCTTAGACCTTTTTCTCGCCAAAACATTACCTATCGCGATATCGCGACATTTTTCGCTTTGCTGACGTCATCCTCAACTTTGTCGCGATATCGCGACACTTTCGGCTTCCTGAGGCTTCTCTGGCAACTTGTCGCGATATCGCGACATTTTTAGACTTGCTGACGTCATCTTCAAAGATGTCACGAAATCGTGACGCTTTCGGCTTGCAATGGCTTTTCGTTCACCCTGTCGCGAAATCGCGACACTTTTGGTTTTGCTGACGTCATCTTCTAAGATGTCGCGAAATCGCGACGTTTCGGCTTGCAATGGCTTTTCGTTCACCCTGTCGCGAAATCGCGACACATTTTGGTTTTGCTGACGTCATCTTCTAAGATGTCGCGAAATCATGACGTTTTTGGTCTTGCTGACGTCATCCTCATTGCCGTCGTGAAATCGCGACGCTTCTGGCCTCCGTACAATTTTTACTCCATGCAGCCGCGAAGACCTTACATGTAGCGAAATCGCTACACCATTGTTGCCTTAGCATTTTTCTTTGCTGCTAGCTAGTGAAACTCCGACGTGTAGCGATATCGCTACACCTTTCCACTTTGCACTTTGAACTCGTAGCAAGATCGTTGCACCTTCCCAACATGTGTTTCTAACCTGTAGCGAAATCGCTACACCTTCGCATTATGCACTTTCAACCTGTAGCGAAATCGCTACACCTTTTTACCTTGCACTTTCAACCTGTAGCGATATCGCTACACCTCCGCACTATGCACTTTCAACCTGTAGCGAAATCGCTACACCTTTTTACCTTGCACTTTCAACTTGTAGCGATATCGCTACACCTCCGCACTATGCACTTTCAACCTGTAGCGATATCGCTACACCTTTTTACCTTGCCTTTTGAAACAGTTAGAAAAACGTTGCACTTTTGTTCTTAGTGTTTCAAGCTTGTAGCGAAATCGCTACATCTTTCATCCTTTGCATTTAGAGCCTGTAGCAAAATCGCTACACTTTCCTTACTTAGTGCCTTTTCTTCGCTTTCACCAGCGAAATTGCAACATGTAGCGAAATCGCTACGCTTTCTTCACTTTGCTGCTTTGCCTCCAACATGTCGCGAAATCGTGACACTTTCTCATGCACTTTCTCTCTCATCCTTTTTGTCGCGAAATCGTGACAATTTTGCTTGCGCCTTCTCTCTCCTCAGCCATGTCGCGAAATCGCGACAATCTTACTTGCATCTTCTCTCTCCTCAGACATGTCGCGAAATCGTGACATTTTGGCGTGCTTTTTCTCTCTCCTCGGATATGTCGCGAAATCGTGACATTTTCTTATGGACTTTCTCTCTCCTTCGGTATGTCGCGATATCGCGACATTTTCTTATGAACTTTCTCTCTCCTCCGGTATGTCGCGAAATCGCGACAGGAACCATGTCGCGATATCGCGACAGAAAACATGTCGCGATATCGCGACAGTTTTCTTCCTTGTCTTTTTCTGCAAATTTCTGGATCTGGGTCCCCTCTGTTTTTCTTGAGATTTTTTGCACTTGATCTGACTGACCTCTGAACTGCTTCAACTGCATCACTCTGTCTGTGTTGACAATAATTACAATCCTTTTGCACTGCTTTTGCTGCACCTTGCTCAACATATTACATAAACATTATTTAAAAAAACAATTATATAATTTAAATGTTATAATATATATATAATTTTTTTTTATAATAATATTATTATTAATATTTAAATATTTAAAAATAAATTTAATAATAATAATTTACTAATAATTTAATAAATATTAATAATAAACTACAAATAAGTAAAAATTTGTTTATAAAATTTTAAAATATAGAGTTATATTTACATCTTTATTGTATGCATAATAGTTTTTTTTTGTAAGTTGGTTTATATATACAAAAAGCGGGTTTTTTAAGAGGATCCCTAAACCTTATAATAACATAGGTCGTAGCCTTCAGTAGCAAAAAGAGTCTCATGGGCTACTACAAAAACCAACATAGATAATTTAACCAAAAATACCCCAAAAGATACCCCTTGAGCTACATAGAAAGTCATCCCAGAAAGGGAGTGATCCAACCTAGGCAAAAGAAAGAAACATTGGTAAACCATTCTAGGCCTACTACAGACGGAACCGTCACAAAAACATAACCAGGGATCCTCCATCAAACCTCGGGATCCTCCTGATCCTCTTGGCCATCCTGGCCCTTGTAACGCTTCAAGATCCTGATCATCACGTTGATCGAGATCAAGATGTTGGCTGCCATGTCCAGTAAGAACTGGTAAGACAGACCCTCTTCCTTGCTCTCAGTGTGAGCTTATCTGCTGAGGCAGAGTCACCTTCTCGGTCTTTACTTTCTTCAACCGCTGGGATGCACGGGAGGGGGGAGGAGTTTTGACATTCTGTCCTCTCTTGCTAGGTTGACTACGAGAGAGGCCTTTAAAGGGAAACTGCTTGGCCAAACTAGGAGGATTGTTACGAGCAGGATTGGGCGATCGATCCTCCTAGGCAATCGTTGGGCTAGCCGGGGGCTGAGTAGACAACGACATAACCGCCTGGGGGGAGGGTGATTAGCAATGACATGATAAATTACACTCATTAACCCTTGGTGGATCGGTTTACAGGACGTTTTCTTGCATTTCTCCACTGAGATGGAGAGGGAATAAGTCAGATAGTCGGGGATGCACACCTGCTTGGCGTCCTTGAGGTGATTAACGAAACTGATATGAAAACTGTGCAAGGGTTTGTCAGGGTCATCACAGGTAATGTATTGCATTACTGGGATCATTGCTAAGTTCCAGGGCTTCGAGAGGACCGAGCGAACTTGTCCCAACCTAGATTTCGACCTTTCTCGAGAAATTGGTCCAATTCCTCCTTCCAATTATGCTTGTCCCACCAAATATTGCATCTTGTAGTTGGCAAACGAGTGACCTCATAGAGCATCTCCATCGAGATTTTTAAATGAATCCCCCTAACGCACACCTCTCCACAGTTCCAAGTCTTGACAAAGGCGCGTGTAATATCATCTTTGACTCCTTGAAAATTTTGGAGGAAAGGGACCAACCCTTTGGCTTTCACGAAGGTCAAAGCTTCATTGTAGAGGGAGAGTTCAGTGGGTTCGACGAAGGGAGCAACCATGATTTTGATGTAGGGAGGACAAAGGCCAAAACAGGGAAGAGGGAAAATAGCGTAGGACAGACCAACCACACTCATAGAAGGAAATAGGGATATGGTCATACAAAAGAGCCAGGGGATAAATAACCCATCATCGAGGATCCACTCGATTCCATGCAGTGAGTGTCATCATTTTCAAAGGTGGCAATAACTTTGGCAGGGTGGCAGAAGGTGAGGTTGAGTTGGACATTCTCTCTCTGTAGATGCCATGCGTAGCCAGAGTACCGAGGGTCCTTGATGATGCCTTTCTTGGAGATGTCAAAGAATGTTGATAGGACTGCCCTTCCAAGGTCGCTAGAGTGAGGGCCTATCACACAACCTTCTTAAGTGTGCCTCGGTCGATTGGATATGCTCAACGATATGGTAATTGTTTCAAGAAACTTCATGCGACTTCCACGCTTGATGAAATTACATCGAGAAATGTTGGAACACTTCCCGATGGCCATCGAGGCCCACCCGCCTCTGTTGCACTTACCAAAAGAGTTCGAATTTGGGATGTCAACAATATCAAAAGGGACACGTGGCCTCCCATAGTCCTTACATGCTCTACCTGACCTATACAAACCCCTCAACCTAGGTGGATTCATTGTCATTGTATTGGTTGGTGGCCCTCTCCACGTTCGTAGGAAAATTTTGATGCCACACCACAAGACAAGTGGACAAGAGCCCTTTGTTTGCCATGTGGTCAGCAAGACCGTTACCTTCCCTGAAGGTGTTCTTGACTTAGAATGTGTTCCTCCGATGAAGGAGGTTCCTTGCCTCTATGATAACATTAAAAACCCTCCAAGCTGGAGGCTTGGGATTCAACATGTATTTTATGACATTCATCGAGTCTCCTTCAACAACCAGGGGTCGAGGATCCTCGAAAATGATTTCAATCCCTCTCAAGAGCCCTCTAGCCTCAGCAACATGGTTTTTTTGGGTTCCCAAGTTTTTGCAAAAGGCTAGGATGAGCTGGCCATTCTGATCCCTTACTAAATTGCCCACTCTAGTCGGCCCCAGATTGCCTTTTGATGCCCCATCAAAATTTAACTTTATCCATCCTTCGGTGGGCCGCATCCATCTGACCTCCTTTATAACTACAGTAGGATCCTGTCGATCATCAAGCTCCCTAGTTAAATTCAAGGATCTAAAAATTCCTTCTTCAAATATTATCTTGGGACAGGACTGGGGATGAGCTTGGCATTTTCAATTGCAAAGGCAATGGCCCTGTAAGCAACAGAGGGAGGATCCCTAGGAGAATTTTTGAAAACTCTTCCATTGCGCTCAAGCGAAATCTACCAAATGAGATGGTGAAGGCAAGCATCCTATAGGAAACAAAGTTTTGAGTTTTGAAAAGGGTTGAACCATTGAAGGGAAGCCGCCTTGATGGTCTTGGGAGGGATCCACTGAATCTGAAAGCTAGAGAGGATGAAGCTAAGGACCAAGGAGGTGAAAGCACAATGCAAGAAAATATGGTTAGAGGATTCCCAGTCTGCCTCACATAGGTAGCACCTATTAGGAATTGCAAACCCCCTCTTGTGGAGATTTTCTATTGTGAGGGCTCTATTTTGGAAGTAAATCTAGGAGAAAAAATTGACCTTGGGAATCATGGGCTTCCTCCACACCACATTGCAGGGGAATTCAGACTTATAACCTATGTTATGAAGGTCATAGGCATACTTGAAAGAAAACTCACCACTATCCATCCCCCTCCATATCATTCTATCAGGCCATCTGTTGGTAGGAATGATAGTCGACTAGAGCAGGGAGGACAGGAATGAAACCTCCTCCTCTAATCTAGCCACATCAATGATATTCCACTGCGAGGATCTATTCCTCCAAATGTTGAAATCAACTACCTTCATCCTGGTGTTAGCATTCACAGCCATCCCAAGGTGTTCTAGCTCAGGCTACTTGATCAGGGGTTCCTCTTGGATCCACCTATCCTTCCAAAAATCAATGCTTCTACCATCCCCAATTATCCACCTTCTTCCATCTTGGATCAACTATCTCATTTGAATGATGGCTTTCCAAAAAGTCGATCCGCCAGTGGGAACCCCTTCATCAAGAATCAAGAGGTTGGTAAGGTATTTCCTCTTGACAATTTGAATCTACTCCGTCGTCTCATTGGTCAGGATCCTCCAATTGTGCTTAGCCACAAGAGCGAAGTTCATCTTGGTCATTCTCTTGAATCCAAGTCCACCTTGCTTCTTACTTTTGTAGACCATGTCCCAAGCTACCAGGGGGATCCTGGACTTGTCGTCATTGCACGAACAGAGAAAAATCTGTTGAATCTGCTCAATATTGTGGTGCACCAAAGCCGGCAACCTTAATACTAACATGAAATATGTCAAAATTCCTTGAAGGCATGCCATGGTGAGGGTGGCCTTAGCAGCTTGGGATAAGAGCTTGCCCTTCTAGGTAGAAAGCTTCTTATGAATTCTTTTGAGCACTATGTTCCACATACCTTCCTTGGGTCGACCACAAAAAAGAGGGAGACTGAGGTAGGTAGTCAGGAGGGCATCAATGGAGCAACCAATGATCCTATAAATCTTGACCTATCATCTCACTAGAGTGTTGAGGAAAAAAATCTTGCTTTTGATGAAGTTTACTTCTTGGATTGCAACTCATTCATAAAGGGACAATATTCGCATGATGGATTTGGCTTGAGCCACAGAAGCTAATAGTGGATAGGAGAGTATCATCCACAAACTATTGATGGGTGACAGCCTCAGTCCCAGAGGTAGGAAGGATGTCAATCACCTTCCTCCATAGTTGGGCATCCTTAAGATCTCTCCCCAAGGCCTCTGCTAGGATGATAAAATGGATGGGAGACAAAGGATCTCCTTGGTGGAGGCCTCTAGCACTCGAGAAAAAACTGGTAGGAGATCCACTGACTAGAATGGAAAACTAGGGAGAAGAGACACATCTGTGTATGAGGTCAACCTAGAGGGGATGAAAACCAAACTTAAGGAGGACCACACAGACAAAGTCTCTATCAACCCTATCAAAGACTTTGTTCATGTCGAGCTTGAGGAAAAGGGCAGCCTTCTTGGCCATGGAAGCAATATGCAAGGTCTCATGGATCGTGATAACCCCATCCAAGATGTTCCTCCCTTTCACTAAACTTCCTTGGCAAGGGTCAATGATGAGGGGGAGGATGGCCTTTAATATTTTAGCCATGACTTTTTCTAGGATTTTGTAGAGGACGTTACAGAGGCTAATGGGTTTGTAATCTGAGATGGATTTGCAGGTTGGGGATTTTGGAATAAGAGCTAAGAAAGTGGAATTGATGCTTCGATGAATGAATTTGGTTGATTGGATCTCCCTAATGGCCTCACAAACATCTTCCTCTGCAACATCCTAGAGATTTTGAAAGAAACACGGAGGGAACCCATCTGGCCCAAGGGCTTTATCTGGTTGCATGGAAAAAAGGACCTCTTTGATTTCATCAAAGGAGAAAGGTTCCATCAGCATGTGATTTGCATCCTAGGGTACAATGCCCAAGATATTGACAAGGAGGTTAGATTGGGCCTGGATATCACCCACAGTGGAGCTCCCTAGGAGCTCCTGGAAAAAAGGCACCACCTCGACCCTTATCTCAACAATGTCCCTTATGGTGGATCCATCGCTATAGGTGACCTCCCTGATTTTTTTGGATCCTCTATGCCGCATGGTGGAGGCATGGAAAAATATTGTGTTTGAATCACCCTCATTAACCCATAGGTCCCTGGATTTGTGTCACCAGAAGGTTTCTTCCCTAGCAAGAATGTTGTGATATTCTGCTAGGAGGTTCCTCTCCTCCTCCATGGTGGAGCTACTATGGTCTCCTGCCTCGATCCTCATTTCTAACTCCTGGAGTATTTCTGTAATGGATTTTTTGCAAGTGAAAATGTTTCCAAAGACCTTCCTGTTCCAAACTTTTAGCTTCTCTTTAACTGTCTTGAGCTTCTAGACAAATTGCATAGTGGGGGATCCCTTGAACTTTTGTTGCCACCAAGAGGTGACTTTAGCTTTGAAATCCTTATGGTGAATCCACATGGATTCAAATCTGAAGGGGGTTTTGAAATAGGGTGGCTTGCCTACCTCAAGGAGGATAGGGCTATGGTCTGATTCAATCCTTGGTAGGGCCAATAGGGAGGCGTCTCCAAACAAAGGAATGACTTCTTGGGATATTAGGAATCTATCGAGCTTCACCTGGATGAGCCCGTTGCTAATCCTCTTATTACTCCACGTAAAACTAGACCCCTTAAGCTTGATGTCTAGGAGTTCATTGATGTTGACGAAGTCCCTAATATCCTCCATACTTTTGTTGTAGGTGTCAAGACCACCTTTCTTCTCGAATGGATGTAAGGGGCTATTGAAGTCTCCTCCAATGATCCATGGGATTGTGTTGAAAGCATTCCTCATCTGAGTTATGGTTTCCCACATCTCAACTTGCTAGACTAGAGAATTTGGAGCATAAATATTTGAGAGGATCTAGGACTGATTGCTGGTCTTGGAGTGAATCAAGATGTTGAGGATCCTGCTCAAGGACGACAACAGTCTTCCTTCAGCCAGGGTAGGGTCCCATAGACACATGAGCCCACCTAAGGATCTTTGTGCTGGACTGAATAGAGTCTCCCCTTTGGACCAAATAACTTTTGCCACATTTCGAGAGGAGAGTTCATCATTTTTGGTTTCTTGAATAATAAAAATGGATGGATTTGTCCTTTTCCTTAGGTCAGCAACCAGATGCTACTTGGCTGCTCCGTTTAGACCTCTCACATTCCATGAGAGAACTTTCATTTCAAGGGTTTATGGTTTTTCCTGCCTCACTTCACCAACTGGAAGGGGGGTTTGTATCTTTGCTTATAATACTTCTAGGTATCAAAATATTTAGAAAAAAGAGTCATTTGAGTCCTGCTGGTGATTTCCATTGTAGTTTCCTTATTTCTCTGATCATTGCTAGAAGACTGCCCTCTTTTATTTTCACTATCATAGTCAATGGCCTGGTTCTTGCTCTTGGTGTTCCTAGGACTGATTCTCCTAGAGAGGGAAGGACCTTATTTTTCAAATATCAAAGAGTGGGATACCTCACCCCTATCCGACTAGGAGGGGGATTTCCTATTGACTGCAAGATAATCATCCATGTAAGGGTTCAAAACAACAAGGGTGGAAGGGGGCTGTACCTGGGTGATAGGATCCTCTAGGTGAGGATAGTTAAGTGGAGCTATGTCTAGAGGTGCCTCCTGATCCTTCTAGATCAGTTGTGGAACTTCCCCTTTCTCATTCTCTTGCTCACCTTGAGCTGAAGTGCCTCATTGGTCATCCTTTTGGATTGTCTACTGAGCGGGTTTTTGCATGATGCATTTTGGATCTAGAGGCGATTGTTTGTTGTGTGGGGGGATCCCTTGGTTCCATTGTGAGCCCTTGTTCTATCCCATTGGCCTTTAGTTCTGAGACCTCAAAGATGGACATTGGACCTAGAGGTGACCTTGACTGCGATAATGAGTACAAAATGCCAACTTGTTTTTGTATTCGATTGCTTGTATTTTAATGAGGGTTTATCCTCTATACAGGTTGATGAAATATAGAAGCTCTATTTCTAGGTGGCTAAAACATAGAACCAGACTTGGACCATCTGAGATCAAACTTTGGTAGAGTAGTCGATAGCAACTAGCTCGCCTATGTATCGAGCTATCCCTGTGATGACATTCTTATGCCAACACTAAAAGGGAAGGTTCGGTAACCTTACCCATATCATGGAAAATTTTATGTTTTGGGTCTTCGGGTTGAAGTCCTTTCCCCATTTTTGGAGGAAGAGGCTCCTGCGCCCTAGGAACCATGGTCCTCCGGCTAGGATGTTGCAGAAATCCTCATGGGTGTTAAGTCTGATGGAAAAAAACCCTTGAGACAAAGCCACTATCTCCATGTTACCATTGGTTTTCCACTTGGAGAAAGCCCACTTTCGAATGGTCTCCACGTCCGGTCGTCCTCCAACGAAATTTTTGACCAGGGTAAACTTCTCGAGCTCCATGTAACTGTCCATCAGATCTTTAGGGATGACCAAATATTCTCCTGAGGGGATCAATTCCTGGGTAGGTTTTTTGACTAGAGGTTCCTGGCTCACAACCTGAGCATAGGTTCCTTTTTGGGTTAGGGTTGGTCCACCTATGGGGCCCTCCTTATCAGGGGGATATTTCCTATGCTTGTCAGTCCCATCCGCCTAGGCCCCCGCTGTGTCGGGTCCTCCCCCATCAGCACTATCATGAATGGTTCCTCCTGTGTCCTTGCTTGACCATCCTACCTCTGTCCTCCCGCCTTCCACCGTTCACTCACCTGCTTTCTCGTTGCCCATCCTCCAAACCCTGGAAATGGTAATTATCATGATGAAGAGGGTATCTCCAAAAACCACTCTAGTTATTAGGTTTTTTACTAAGGTTGGAAAATTATATTTTTCTTGTATGAATGTTAGAATTTCCCAAGAGTAGAACTACAAAGCATTACAAGATTTGAAGAGATAAATAGAATTGATTCGTATGCATAATAGATTTTACATGTTAAAGATTGTATCTCTTCCTAATCAATGTGTTTTTTGTATGTGGTATTCAAGAATATATAATTTTAAGTGTTTATATTCTCTACATTGTATATTTGTATGCATATTCTTAACATTATTTGTTTTTGTATGTGGTATTAAAAAATGTTTATATTCTCAACATTGTATATTTATATGCATATTTTTGATATTTTTTTAGTTGTTATATGTTTTTTTTTTTTTGAAAAAAATGAAAAACTTGTATTAATACAAAGAGCAATTACAAGCGGGAGAGAACACATCCCAACCAAGAACAACAAACAACACTACAAGAGAAGAGCACAAAGTCAACCCAGCACAACACAAAGCAAAGAAGTCAACTGGGCGCGAACAAGCGACATGTCGCGAAATCGCGACATGTCGCGAGATCGCGACAGTCAACCCCGGCTCCTCCACTGCGGTGCCAACAGTCACGAAAACGCGACATGTTGCGAAATCGCGACATGTCGCGAAATCGCGACATGTCGCAAAATCGCGACGACAGCACCCTCCAGCAACCCTTCGTCAAAATTGTCGCGAAATCGCGACAAGAAGACCAGCTTGCTCCAAAACGCCAAAAAGGTCGCGAAATCGCGACAGAGAGCCTCCGAATCATCCAACCATCAAAAGTGTCACGAAATCGCGATGAATTATCCTTATGGCATCCAGATCGCAAAAGCGTCGCGATATCGCGACAGTTTTCTCCATTTCGCTGGTAAGCCAAAATTGTCACGAAATCGCGACGAGATTTTCATACAGCAGCCATCGCCAAAAAATGTCGCGATATCGCGACAAAATATCCACTTTGCACCACATCAGCAAAATGGTCACGATTTCGCGACGGGTTTTCCTTATGACACCAGATCGCCAAAAGTGTCGCGATATCGCGACGGTTTTTCCTTTCGGTGCCCAGTTCTCAAAACTGTCGCGATATCGCGACGAATTTTCCTTTCGGTGCCCAGTTCTCAAAACTGTCGCGATATCGTGACGAATTTTCCACTTTGCTCTCCATCTGCAAAAGTGTCGCGATATCGCGACAATTTTTCCAGTTAGCCCCAAATTGCCAAAACTGTCGCGATATCGCGACAATTTTACCATGCGCCTTCCCCGAGGGCCGCGATGGCACGACATGTCGCGATATCGCGACAAAAACCCGCCAAATGCCGAGAGAGCGCAACCTGTCGCGATATCGCGACAGCTTCCAACTTGAAGCAGCGACGGCGCTACATGTCGCGATATCGCGACAGAAACCTTCCTTAGCATAAAAACACTGCACATCATTTCAGAAAATGTTCAAGGCCTTGTCGGATCTCTGCATCCTCCACAGGCATGTCACTGTGCAGCTGCATCCCAACCTCCCTTTCAGCACCCATCTTAGCAAGGAAATCGGTCGCCTTATTGAGATCTCGATTCACATAGACAGGTATCACATCATCTAATTCCCTCCAAAGCTCTTTGATTTGGGAGACTAAGATCCGCAACCTCCAAGCTTTCGAGACAAAGTTTCTCATACAGTCAAGAGCACCCACCAAGATTTGGGAGTCAGACTCAATAATAATCTTCTTGTGTCCCTGTTTGGCAGCCCAGAAGGAGGCAGATTTAATGGCAAAGGCCTCGGCTTCATTGTTTGTGGCACATCCCAGACCCTACAGTTCCCAATAGAGCAAAGACCCAGCATGATCGTGGCACACTACTCCAATTCCAGCACTTCTCGGATTGCCTTTAGCGGCTCCATCGGTATTGATTTTGATCCATCCTTCGGGAGGAGGTTTCCAACTACCACTCACCTGCCTTTGTTGAATAACGACTCCCTCTTCCAAAGGCTCGGAAGCGGTCGAATTTCCCCCTCGGCATGAATGGCAACCGTTTCCGCCACTTTGCTCCAAATGACTTGCCATATTCCTTCTAGAGGGGAGAAGGTTTCACGAAAAATACGGGCATTTCTCTCCAACCAAACCTGCCACCAGATAAAAAATAAACCAAGCTCCCAGCCAATTCGAAGAGCTTTGGATTTAAATCTACCTTTCTTCCAGCTTTCCCAAATGTTGTTTTGAGACAAGACCCCATTAGCCTGAAGTTTAAAGTGGGAGAACCAGCGCTTCCAGATCTGTCGTGTGAAAGAACATTCAAACATTAGATGATCCGCAGTTTCCTCCTGCTTGTGGCATAACACACATTGAGAAGGGCCAATGATGCCTCTGAGTCTGAGATTGTCATAGGTGAGAATTCCATTATGCAAAAACTGCCAGGCGAAGAAGTTCACTTTTGGCCAGCCCTGGGGATGCCATATCTTTCTCCAATCATGAACCAAAAAAAAGTGTGGGGGGGGCTCTGGGAGGATCTCATCATATCCCTCTTTCACAGTATAAACCCCAAGGCTCCCATAGCCCCAGGCCAGTTCATCCTCCTCATCTCTCCCAGTAAGAAACCGTTCTGCCAAGATTTTTCCCAAAGTAGGTACCAACTCCGGAGGGATTGGTATTGGCCACTCATCCAGCCGCTTAAACTTTATGATCTTGTAGTCCCCCAATTGACTAGTGTTAAAGTAGCTCTCAATTTGGATCCATCCCTTATCTTCTATAGCAGATTTTATCGGTTGCAATTCAAGAAACACAACAATAATGGGAGGATTCTGGTCCCAGGAATCAGTCCAGAACCGAGCCTTATCCCCTCTCCCCACTTTCCAAAATAGTTGATCTTTGATGAGTTGAGCTCCAAGCTTGAGCGCCTGCCACATTGGTGATCCAAAACCTTCCAGAGGAAAGCGGCCCACATCATTAGGATGGATGAGAACCCAAGTATTTGCTAGAGAGGATTACTGCTGAAGAGGGATGTTGGCTGAGAAATCCACCTCCGATACAGTTTGCCAGCCAAAGCCTTGTTGTTAAACTTGGAGCTTCTTAGTCCCAACCCTCCTTTTTCCTTGGGTTGGGTAACCTTGTCCCAGCCAACCAAGGCCCATTTCCTCTCTCCCTTGGCACCTTCCCATAGAAATCTTCTAGCCATTTTATCCAGCTCTTTCCAAATAGGCGGGAGCGACCGGGACGGAGAATTTATAAATTGGCATGGCCTGAATAACTAACTGCAGAAAAGTTAGACGACCCCCATAACTTAACCATCTATGAGACCAATGGTTCATTCTATCTTTGATGCCATCCAATAGGTCCTTCCAAACATCTATTTTTAGTTTTTTGAAATGGAGAGGGACCCCCAGGTAAACTACTGGGAGAGAGGTCAGAGTGAAACCTAAAATCTCAATAACTCTGTCCTGTAACCGTTGATCAATATTGAAGAAGATCACTTTGGATTTATTGTCATTGATGACTTGATTAGAGGCCCGGAGGTAGACATTTAGAGTATCTCCGATTCTTCTTGCTTCCCTAAGGCTGGCCACTCCCACCAATCCAGTATCATCTACAAACTATAAATGAGTCAAAACTTCAGCCCCGACCTTAATACCTGTTATTTGACCTTGAAGTCTTCTTCTCAGAAAGAGTCTACCCAATCCTTCAGCCAAGATGAGGAAGAGATAAGGAGAGCAAGGGTCTCCTTGCCGCAGGCCACGAGAGGCACCAAAAGGAGGCGAGGGAAGTCCCTTGATAAGAACGAGTATGAAGGCGTAGAAATACGGCTCATGACCCAGTCTGTCCAATCCTGAGAGAAACCAAAGGCAGTCAACATCTTTGCCAAGAAGCCCCACTCCACCCTGTCATAAGCCTTGGACATATCCAGTTTAATGAACATTCCTTTGTTCCCAGATTGGTGCATTGTATGGATAGCCTCCTGTGCAAGAATCACTCCATCCAAGATTTGCCTCCCTTCAACAAAACCCCCCTTGCTCTGGGGAAATTATATTATGCAGGATAGGTTTTAACCTTTCAGCCATAATCTTAGTAATTATTTTATAGATCACATTGCATAAGGCAATAGGTCTAAAATCGAGATAAATGAACCCCCCCTGCTCCTTTTGGAATTAAAGTAATGAAGGTATGATTTAGAGCCTTGAGCATTCTTTTATTGGTTCTGGACTCCTCAGTGATAGCCAGAACATCTTCCTCCAGGGTATCCCAAAAGGCCTGGAAGAACTCAATAGGGAAGCCATCAGGACCAGGCGATTTACCAGTACTCATCCCAAAGACCACCTTCTTAAGTTCATCTCTATCTATAGGTCTAAGTAGGGCCTGGTTCTCTTCAGGAGAGATTATAGAAGGAATGACAGCAATAACTTCATCTTGGGCTGCCCCATCTTGCTCCATACTTTCCTTAAAGAGTTTTGAGAAATACTCCATTGAGTGGGAGTGCATACCAGGAAGAGTGTCAAAAGAGTATCCATTCTCATCTTGAAGGAAATCCATATTATTCGCTTGTCTCCTAGCACAGGCAGAGCGCTGAAAAAATTTTGTATTTTTGTCTCCTTCTAATAACCAAGTATTTCTTGCTCTTTGTTTCCAGTAAATCTCTTCTTGATTATCAATATCCTCAACCGCTTTGCGCAAAGCATCATCCTCGGATTTAAGGTGCTCGAAAATGTTTCCTTCCCTGAAATGTTTTTGCACCTCATCCCATCTGGCCAACAAGGGGGCCCGTTGGTGCTGGAAGTCTGATTTGTTAGTTTGCCTCCACTGTTTCAGTTTACACTTGACAAATTGAAGCTGTTTGTGAAATTTGAACATTGTTGTCCCAAAAGGTGGGCGGCCATCTTCCCACCACCGAGGAATTTTTCTTCGGAGATCTTCTTTTTGCAACCAAAAATTTTCAAATTTAAATGGTTTATGGTACTGCCTTGTCATAGCCCCTCCCTCCGATAAAATGGGAAAGTGGTGCAAACTGGGCCTTCCAAAATCTGAAATTTAATATTCCATTTCACAAATGCTTCCTCCGAGACCAGAAACCGGTCTAGTTTTACCTTCCTACTATGTGGCTCTCTTCTCTTATTAGTCCACGTAAAATAAGTGCCAGGACCTTTGATATCAACAAGGTGAAAGGCCTGGACTTGAGCAATCAGAAGCCTATCCCCTGGATCCAAAACTGGGAAACCACCTTCCTGATCCCTGGAAGATAATTTGGCATTAAAATCCCCAGCAATAATCCAATCGCAATCTTCCCGGGAGGATCTCATTGAATGAACAACATTCCATTGAAGCCGTTGGCCATCAATGCTTTGAGCCCCATAGAAGTTTGTGATTAAAACTTGTTCGATTTGTAACAATGTTCTTAAAGAGAGATGTGAGAACACCCCTCCAAGTTGTATGTTCTATTGCTATCCACACCAGAGGGTTCCAAAGAGTAACAATCCCCCCCGAAGCTCCTTGGGCCGCCACATCCATATATCCAGCGCCCCTCCATATTCTACTAGCAATTTTACACATAAGATCTAAAGACATTTTTGTTTCCTGAAGGAGCAAAAAGTCTGTTTTGTGTCTTCCTAAAAGTCTTTGAGCAATGATTGATGGGTTCTCTTGTTTAAACCCCTTACATTCCGGGATTGTATAATCATTGGAAACCTTGGGAGCAATAAGAGTCAATTGTTCTCACCGATCCTCCATTGATCGGCTTGTCCCCTTGCGCTACTAGTAGATCCTTATTGGATTTTCTACCAGCTCCTTGGGAATTACTATTCTTAGACCTCTTTTCCACCTGGGTAATCCCCAACGTTGGTCTTTCTCTGTTCTTTTCTGCACTTCCCATGTTGACATCCTTAATAACTGGTTGTGCAGGGGAATGGATTACCATAGCCCCTAGGTTCTCTGGCTGCAAAGTCTCAGGGGTTTCAATCACCTGTTCTAAGACAGGAGTAGATGATAGAGGAGCATGAGAGTGGGTGTTATTATCCTCAGCATTCCCATCCACTCCTTCCATGACTTGGTCTTCTTGGTCTACAAGGGATTTGAAGATTTCATATCGATTGGTTGGCTTGGTTTGGGCCTGCTCTTTGCCATTTCTCTTTTTGTTTTTCCTCCACTTCTGCTGTTCAAAGCCATCTTTATGGGCATCAGAACCCTGGGGGATATTGGGGGGTTCTTTGACCGGAGTGAACTTACCCTCTCTGGGGTGATTTGGCGCTCCCGACGGAGCTTTCACTTTTGTGGTCAAGCTATTTGGGCAGAACCTAGCCAAATGGCCATGCTTATGGCAGACTCTGCATCTAAAAGGTAAGGCTTCATAGTCTAGCTGTTGTATCCAGGTTAGTCCTGCCAACTCCAATTCCACCTCGGTTGGAAGTGGCTGGCTAATGTCCATTTCTACGCATATTCTAGCAAAGACAGCAGTATTTCCCTCCATGGTATCTCTTGAAACTCCCAAATATCTACCTAGAGAATTACCAATCAACTCAAGAATCTGCTCACCCCAAAACTCCATTGGGAGAGCGTACAGCCGTATCCAGACCGGGACAGCCGTGGGCTCAATGCGAGGATCAAAACCCACTCTCCACGGTTGGACAAATAATCCTGCTGGGCCATGGCTCCTCTTCTCTGATTCAAATGCTCTGTTTCTATCTGCTAAAGAAGAGAAACTAATAATAAAATACCCATTGCTTATAGGCCATAGAGAGTACTCACCAATGGGCTCCCAGTTCTGTCTCACCCAGGTGTGTAGAAAGTTTAAAGTGGGCCGGATACCCATGAATTTGCGAGATCAGATCATGGGTAGCACGGTATATAATCGTATCCTCAACCAGTTTTGGTTCTATGACAATCTTAGGCCTAGAAGCAGATTGTGGAAGGCAATCGTTAACTCTGTTTGCAGGTAAACCCTTTCCAGCATTCTTAAATAGCATTTGATAAGCACTTCGTTGAGCTTCATCGGAGGAAGATGCAGGGTTTTCTTTTAATATATCAGCATATGAGCTTTTCTGCCCATCGATAGATCCTGGAGGAGACCCCATTGGGCCCTCCCAAGGCAACGAACGATCCTTCAAAGTAGTGTAGATTCAATCCATAGGAGGTCCTGGAAGAATCTTCCAACCAGAAACCCTGGAGCTTCACCCGGTGCCTGCACAGAAGGTTTCCCGCCAAATCGCCAAAGCTCGAACCATATTTTAGTTGTTATATGTTACAAATATAATAATATTGCATTTAATTAAAAATAAAGTTTAAAATATGATAAAGGTTATTAAAATGTGGCACCCTAAAATTGGCGCAGTAAACCTTAGTAAATAATTAAAATTACTTTAGTAATAATTCAAATTTAAATTTCAAACCCAAAATCGCTCCAAAATTGCCTGCTACCCGTTTCCTCATTTTTCATGCCATTTTTAGGATTTGTTTTGTCCGTTGGACGATATCGTCGCCGATCAGACGATATCGCCTCAGATCGAACGAATTCGTCTGGAGCAGAACGTCCAGACGATTTCGTCCCAAAACTGATTTTTCATAATTAGCTTCTGTTTCAACGACGTCTCTAACCTGGGCAAAAGCGTGTCTGCGCGGTTAGAGACTTCCCCCATTGGAGATCTCCCAAATTGGGATGATCTCCAACCTCCCAACATCCTTCCTATGCCTATTTAATCTTAGGCCCTCCCCTTGACATTCCCCTGGCTGAAATTTCCTATAACACGAGTTCTATTTGCATTAGACCATCTTAAATCACCATTTGCCTTCGTATTTTTCCAAGTTTGTTTGCAGGAACTTCATTGTTTTTCAGCCGGAGCAAGCTCAGATCGTCGTAGACGATCTTGTACAATCTCGGATGATCACGCACCAATTCGAGACGATTTCGACTATAGTCAACATTGGGGGCAATCAGTGCCCAGAGTTTGCGCTTTTCCTATACCTTTCTGCTATTCTATTCTGCATCTAGTTAGTTTTATTATTATTTCCTGTTATTCTGCATCTTGGAGTTCACCCATGTAGCTTAAATACATAATAAAATCATGATTAGCTATTAAAGCATGATAATTTACTTGCATTTCTATTTGGGATTATCTTATTAACATCATTATTATCATTTCATATCATTTTCCTTTATCAGCATATCTGCATTTTTCGTATTCTGTGTCTACTTCTCTGATTGCAGGTCTCTGATGAATTCGTCTGACGAATTCGTCAGATCTCAAACGATCCTGTCTAATTTCAGACGATCCTGTCAGATCAGAGGCGATCTTGACTGCTTCAAAAATCAGAACCTCCATCAGACATCCGGAATCAGGTATGACTTTTCTCATCTAGCTTATTCTCTGTGTTTTCTGTTTAAATCTATTTTCTGTATTCATTTAAATCTGCATTTCATATAGAATAGTTTAGATTCATTTGGCCAAACCTAGGATTTGAATGATCAAGCATAAAAATGAACACATCAAACACATTCCCAACCTAGGCGTGGAGACTGCCACTAAAAGTTTCCTAGTGAACCCCACCATCCATCAAAAAATCACCTTAATACTCCTCCCCCGAGAGGCGGGACCTTCAAAGGGCCTCTCAGTCCGAGGTATTGTCCCATCCTTCTCGCATCCCCCTTTCGGGCACGGATCCTATAGCCTGAAGGTAAGGGTGCGAAAAATTTGGAGCGATACATTTTGGTGAACCCGACGTGAAACTAAAACCTTTTGAAAACAAAAAAAAACATAGATGCATTTAAAATCATTAGAAAACTACTAAGTTGCATATCATGTTTAGATGGTAGCTCCTAAGAAAAGACTAGCTATCACTATAAATGTTGAAAACCAATTAGCAGCCATAGAAATTAATTCTGTGCTTAGTGTGCCTCAAACATATAGAGTCCAACTTTTGTGGGACGAACTTGATAGGAGACTAGGTATCATTTCATCTAGATCAATACAACTTAAACAAATCAAGAGGTTTGCCCTAGATAGAATCCTGGATCCTCATCAACTCATTTTTTATCATGAACTTCAGAGAGCTTGCCATAGGTGGTTAGCTTATAGGAGAGCTCTTGTGTCTTCAAAATTGTTCACCTTCGAGGAATACCTCGAGAACGCAACTATTATACACCAATTCCTAGGTCGTGTAGAAGACCAAGAGGTCGTTCTTACGGATAGGGAAAGGTGGAGGAGAGTTCCTAGAGCTGTGTTATATCGAGAGTATTGCCATGAACTTTATTTCTACCAACTAGAGTCTGAGACAGATAATATCACTATAGCACTTTTTGTCAAATTCTTGAAAGAAAATTTTCAATTTGAAGAAGAACATTTCATGACTCCTGAAGAACTTGAGCCCGTTAATGATATTTATAAATTTTTTATAGAAAACTAGATCATTGCTTTCATTATTATTATTTCTTGCATTTAGTGTGTTGTTTGTTATCTTTATAATATTGTTATAAAAAAAAACAAGAAAAACCAAAAACATAACAAAACCAAAACATTTTATTTTAAATACTATAGTAGGTATATAATTAAAATATATACCTCTTAAGCTTGTTGCATATATATATATATATATAAGTATATATATATTTGCTGAAATCTAAATTTAAGCACAATGCCTAGACTTAGGAATGGTAAACAAAGCTGAAGAAGAAGAAGAAGAAGATTGGTTAGGAAAGAAAACAAAAAAATCAAATGCCCTTCCTGAGGATCCAATTCCAGAAGGAGAAACTCTAGAACAACTAGAAGATGAGCTGGTTGTAGATGAACAAGAAGAAAATGTTAAAGAGGAAGGATCCTCATCCCCTAGAATGGCTCCAGATGAAACCGTTACTTTTGATAACTTAGATCATTTCTGGAAATTTTTCAATAATAATATTGGTGCTCTTAATATGGCAGTTCGTATTGATAGAGGCCAAATTAGTGACACTCAAGCAGCCATGGAAGATATGTTTAACATACACACTAATCCCTTGTCCTTTGTTGATCAAGAAAGTGATAAATCTGGACCATCCAATAGAGATATGGTCACTATGATTCAGAACATGCAACAACAACAGGTTACCCAACCCCCTAAGGAACTTGTTATTGAGCCTAAAATCATTCCCACACAAAAGAGACCTTCATTCACTGCTTTATTTTGCCAAACTATTGATCAATATGCTTCAAATCGACAAAAACCTAAAATGAAGCCAAACACCAATTTTCAACAATCCGGGATACAACATAATACAACTTCAAAACTTCTTCATAACACCCTTCCTACCAACAATTTACACAATAGCAATATAGCATCTAATCTTCATGTCCCTCCATCATATGCTCACAAATCCCATATTAATGCCCTACCAAACCAATATGGTGGGCAAACCAGATGTCTGGAAGCCATGGTGAAACAGTTAGCTTCCCGCATGGACCAGATAGATCCCTACCGTCCCTCGTATAATTATCGAGAGATGTGTAGTCAGCCTTTGGATCCCATAGTTGTAGCACAACCATACCCTAAGCACTTTCCCATGCCCATCCTGCCTATATATAAAGGAACTGAAGATCCCATAGAGCATCTTCGCATGTTTAGGATAACATGTCATGATATATCTCATGATGACTTGCTATTACTAAAAATGTTCCCAAAAAGTTTAGGAGGAATGGCATTAGAGTGGTACTATCAATTGCCCACTCATTCTTTGAGAAATTTTGAAGAAACAGCTGAATCTTTTGTCCATCAATTTAGTGCCTACATCGAGAGGCATGTGACCATTAAAGATTTGTACAACTTAAAACAAGACAAAGATGAATGTTTTGCTGATTTCTTAGCTAGATGGAGGCAGTTGATAGGAAAACTGCACTTTGTGCTACCTTATAGGGAAATGTTGGACATTTTTATTAATAATTTGCAAGAACAAATATCCTATGAATTATCAACTGCTACCTTGACCACCTTCGATCAAGCTATAGACTTAGCTCGAAGGGTGGAAGATGCTCTCATTAGAAGAGGTCAGCTCAAAAAGAAAGATGATGAGAAAACATCCAGAAATCAATATAAAAACAAACAAGTTGTAGGTGACGGAGTCACTGATAGTAGAAACATTGCTAATGTTAATACTACGAAAACAACGAAGAAGTTTATATTAAAACCTCCTGATAAACCACCTCGAGAGTTTACTAGATTGAATCAACCTTTATCAACCATTCTTCCTCAATTACTAGCACGAGGCTTGATTCAATTACCAGCTATCCGGGAACCTGATCCAACTATACCCGGATACAGAGCTGATTTACATTGTGATTTTCATAGAGGACCTGGACATGCTACAAACTCTTGCAAAAGATTAAAACATAAAATACAAGACTTGATTGATAATAATGAAATGGAGGTGCAAGCCTTTCAACCTAAACAAAATCCTCCTAATAATGCTCAAAAGAACATTCCCCAAAATCAGAATCAAAATGCTAATCAATCATTAGATATATTTCAACATCCTTTACCAAAACATGGTAAAGAGGTGGCTAATCAAATCGAACATCATAATGTTCCCCCTCCTACCCGATATGTAGGGACTATTAGCGGACAATTATCTATTCAGGATCCTCAAATATTTGGCACAACTTTCTCCATGGTTACGTCCAGACCCCTATATAATACTCAAACACCGGATCCTAGTGATGTAGAATCGGATAATGAAAGTGAAATAGACATCACCTCAAACCAATCGAATAGTTCTAAAAATGAATCAGATCCGATTCAACCTATCACAGATGCTATGGTTTCGGAAGAACCATTTCCTAGAAGAGTTACTACTCGACCCTCTTCTAATCAGTTCCTTCCTAATGAACAAGCCATAAATGCTCAACCGAGACCAATTCAGCGTCTTCAATATAACATTGTAGGTACCATCGAAGTCGTTACCAGACAACAGGCTCAAAAATCTCAACAGGATCAAACTCAGAATGATGGATCAGCTCCATTTATTTTGAAAAATCCCAATAAAGGGAATCATATGTCTAATGTTCAACCTAAGCCTCCTTACAATATTAATGAACAATTATCCAATACTACAGCCATAATTTCCCTTTTGGACTTGTTAAGATCTTCTCCTACCCATAGGGATGAGTTAATGCTCACATTAAGCCAAATGATGGTACCTCAAAATATTCAACCTGAAGCCATGTCCAATACTATCATCACTCGAGAAGTCGATTGTATTGACTTTCGAGATAAAGATATCCCACAACATAGTTTACATAAGGATAACCCCTTATATATTACTGCCCTAATTGGAGATGTAGCTATTAAACGAGTCTTGATTGATAATGGTTCATCTTTAAACATATGCACTTTTGACTTCTACCAAAGATTTGGCTTTAGGAGTGACGAGATGAAAAGAACGGATATGATTATCAAAGCCTTCAATGACGAGACACAAGAAACGTGTGGAGTCATTACTATACCCTTGCAAGTTGGTCCTAGAACCCTAGATACAACCGTGTTTATTGTACATTGCCCTGCATCGTACAATATACTTTTGGGTCACCCTTGGATCAATGCGATGCGAGCGGTCCCTTCCACTTTACATCAGTGTGTTAAATTTGAATTTAAAAACCAGTTGGTTACCATTCATGGTGATCCTAGACCCTTTGATATGTGTGCTTTGGCAGAACCCGTTGGAGTGCAATTTTGCCCCTGCCTGTCATCCACACATCCTAGTTCTTATCATCCATCCAAACGTGTGAAACACACACCCATAACATCATCTACCCCATCAACTACACCTATACATTTAACTCAACCATCTTCTAAACAAACCACATTAGGACCTCGAAAAGAGCCTAAACCTACACCCAATGCTTCCCGTTTTACTCCTATATCTTCCATACCCATAGACTCATCCATCGATATCCCTATAACATCATCGTCCACTACAGGCATTCTTCCCACATCAAAAGATCAAGGAAATGTTCCTTCTACCTCTTATGCTCTCACTGATGAGCTCTTACCTGATTTATCTAAAATTCTTATATCAGAAGAGATCAACACTGCCATGCAGACTTCCCTCCTTTTAAATAAACTCCCACCTTCTCCTCGTACCTTGGGCCTCCCACAACCTATGGGAAGTATCTACCAAGTCGAAAGTTGTGCTTTTGTTTATAAAGGATATGATTGGGGAAGAATACCCCGAAACATCAAGACGCATTGTGATGGATATGCTCGATGCTATTTTGCTAATGAATATATTAAAGCTAAACCCATAATGCTTAAATTGGGCTATAAAGGGAAAGGTTTGGGACCTTTCCAAAATGGTATGAAAGAACCTTTCGAGGTAGAACCGTGGCCTGCCCGTTGTGGTGTGGGCCTATTTCCTAGTAAAGGTCAGCCCTTTCCATTTGAGGATGATGACCATCTCATATGTTATCAAGATTATCTAGATAAACAAGATTCTTTGTATCCAAAGAATAATTTTACCTACAATATGCTATCCATAGCCTACCCTGAAATGATTGTCGAATCCGACGATGGATTTGGAAGGGAGATATCTTCAATGATATTGTCAAGATTGTTAAAAAGATCCTTAGGATAGGCTACTTTTGGCCTACCATGAAGCCGATGCACATGATTAGTGCACCATTGGACAAGTCCAAAAACATGAGCATGACCTTGTCCATGACCTTAAAAGAACTAGAGGTATTTCATCTCCTTGGCCCATTTTGAAAGATGGGGCTTAGACATTATTGGTAAAATTAATCCTATGTCATCGATGGATACAAATTCATCATAATCGCCATTGAGTATTTTACGAAGATGGGTATGAAGATATGCCTTTAGCTTCTGCTGGAACACAAGTCTCTAAATGTTATTTTTAATCAAATCATTTGTAGGTTTAGAATTCTTGCAAATCTCATCTCGAGAAATGGAACTTGTTTAAAAATAAAGATGTTAAGAAATTATGCCAAAAATATAAAATTCAACATCGTTGGTCCACTCCCTATTATCCTCGGGGTAATGGCCAAGAGAAGCATCTAATAAAACATTAATTAAAATCCTTAAAATATTGGTCAATAAATCTGGCCATGACTGGAACATACAATTATATCCAGCTTTGTGGGCATATTGCACTAGTGTTCGTACTCCCACAGGTACTTCACCTTTTGTTTTAGTTTATGGCACTAAAGCTGTTTTTCCCTTTGAATTAGAAGTTCCTTCTTTGGCTCTACTACTTCAAGATACCGAAGTAGGAGATGAATATCGAGTTGGTAGACTCAGTCAGTTGGAACTCCTAGATGAAAAGTGCATCAATGCTTTGGAGCATCTTCGTGCCTACCAAAACAAGCTTAAAAGATCATATGCTAAGAAAGTTCGTCATCGATCCTTTAAGATCGGCGACCTTGTTTTAAAAGAAAATAAAAAAAATACTAATGCAACTAAAGACCTTAAAGGTAAATTTGAGCCCAACCGGCTTGGACCATATATTATCAACTGCTAAATTTGAATCGGGAGCATACAAATTAGCTACCTTAGATGGTAAATATTTAAAAGAACCTATGAATATTATGCATCTTAAACGTTACTATGCATAAAAATTTGGTCATTTCATCATTTGTATATATTTTGCATGTTGTCTCATTTTAAAAAAATATATAAAATTGTTTAAACAAAAACAAACAAAAATAACAAAAATAACAAAAACAACAGCAATATTTTTGACTTTTTCGAAACCAAAAAAAAAAAATAGAGAAGAAAGAGAGAGTCAAAATTATCAAACTCCTCAAAAATATTTGTTGTATATATTTCTTCTTAAAGTATTGCAGTTATATTTTCAAATTATTTTGGATAAATTAGCATTTATTTGGAATCCCTCACTTTTGCAAACACAAAAATAAATATCTTGATTTTATCTGGCATGATTACTAATCTCTCTTATATCAAAGTCCACAAAATTCAATTAAATAAAGTTTGAGCACAGAGAATTGATCTTGTTATTTACTTAAACCAAGCATATCCTTTCACAATAAAATGATTATATTTGTAATGTCCATGCTATGCTACATAGTAGAAGTGGTTTCTTGAGCGAAAAGTTTCCCCTGCTATCCTATCATGCACATGGTCTAGAATCTTTGAGAATTGACAAAAGGACAAGCTCACCCCCTACCCAGAATAAAAATCCCTTGCTCTACAGCTAATCCGAGCAAGTATCCCTAGCATAGGAAGAAAAAGAAAAATCAAGCAAAATCATGAGAAAAAGAAGCATTATTTCAGAATCATTTTGTACTCTCTTAGCACTATTTCAGCATTATCTCAAATATCAAAGCAAAAGATACGAAAAAGAAAAAAAAAAAAAAAAGAAGCAAAAGAAACAAGCAAAAGCAAAAGCAATAAAATCCCTTTCCCTACCCATTGAAAAGAAAAGAAGGGTTGATGAGCTTGAATCCCTGGAATTCTCAATTATTCAAAAACTGTGAGGTAAGCCCCATAACAGGTGGTTTGTGCCCAACCCGCTTGGCCTTGGGTAACTCCTAGCGTGGTGATATGTCCGTCACATTAGCGACCTTCTTTTGTACAGACCTATGTCTGCTTATGGATTAGCTAGCTCTTGATAACCCGACTTACATAGTAGTATGGTACGGTTATATGCATCTAAATCATGGTTAATGAACACTTATTTGGTTAATTCAAATCACTTGTATCAAATTATCTTGCTCAAAACTGGTAAATGAACAATGCAATTGCACACACATTTGTATTTGAGAGATTTTTTGTATCATTATGATAAATCAAGATCGGTAATGAACTCACATACGCACATGGGATTCCTTATAAATCTAACTTTTGTCTTTAAGATACTTTGAAATATTTTTGCAAATTGTTTGGAATAATTTCATTTTCTTATCTGAGAACAGTTGTTTAGTATAAAGACAACTACATGCATTATCAAAAAAATCAAAATCATTTTCAAAAAACATGCAATAAAGTTACATTTATATATAAACTTTTGCCTTTCATGCCGATGGTATAGTTCCAAAACCAAAATTGAAATTTTATGCCTAAAGTGCAAGCCCTCATCTTCATATTTTCTATTCATTTTCAAAACTTAAAAATCAACCATGCAATAAAACTATTATTTTCTTTTTTGGATTTCGCGATGATGGTATAAGTCTATACCTAAATATTCTATGCCTAGCGCAAACCACTGTACTAATTTTATTTCCTAGAAAAAATCATTTAAAATATATATATATACATATATATAAATATTTCATGCATAATATTTTCATGGAAATCTGAAAACAAATCACCATCATCATCATCATTTGCATCATCACAACAAAGTCTTAAGACAGTCTCTTAAGCACTCTTTTACTTTTAGCAATATTTCTATACTGGGATTAGCTTGACGACCGAGTGAGCGACGACTCCATGAAATGGTCTATAATAGCGACAATGTCCTTTGAAATTATTGTTAGAAGTCCCTTTTATTTTTTATCAAATCACACCACAAACAACCAATTGTTTACATCAAATTATTTCATTTAAATTTTACAAAGCATGACATTCAAACCATAATATTTCCAAACGACATAATTACATGAATCATCAAATCAATCACATCAAAACATTAAAGCATCATACAAACACATAAGACAAGTCATATGATCAAAAATATCTCATCTATATATATATCAACAATATATACATCATCTCAAAACTGGATCGGTATGCCACAATCTGTACCTCGGCATACTCAATCCTCTATCAAAAATAATAAACACTATGTATCAATTTGTGCAGTGTAGTCTATAGCAGCTAGCCTCGAGAACCTCTCGAGCTCTCAGCCTCATCTCCTCCCCCGCCTTGAGGTGGACGAGGTGGCCCCATCATAGTCCATGTGGTGCTATGAGTCCTGGACTCTGATCGTGATGATGTCCTCGATGACCTCATCATGATAGGCTTTGCAATGGGGGCCGACAGTGATAACCTCTGCCCCTTTGGTACCATATGGTGGTATAGCATCTGATAGAATGTGATCTGGGCAATAGCCCATGCTAGGTCCCGAGTGCTCGCCCCTTCGCTCCGTGCTCTGAGGCGTGCGACCTCATCTCTGAGCTATGTGGCCTCCTCTCGGTGTCGTGCAGCCTCATCCTACAAGGACTGCACCTGAGCCTGGAGACGAACAGTCTCCACCCGAAGAGTAGCCATCTTGCTACTCTCTCCTACCTCGACACCCTTGCCCTTATCGGGCGATGGTGGCCTCTCTCTCCATGGAGAAGGGGGTCTCTCCTCCCTCCTCTCCCGCTACCGTGGCCTCTGCTGAGCCTGTGGCCTCCTCTGCTCTCTCCTGCCATGACCCTGTGCCGCCTCAATGGCCGCCTGGCATCGCCTCCCCATCCGACGCACAACTACATGAATCGAACCCTAAGCCCTCGTCATTCGAGGAGGGCGGATGCCTGCGTACCAGGCATCGTAGCCATCGACAACCCCTACGTCATCCCCATCCATTGGCTGAATGGGGGCATCGTCCGTGTCCTCACTCCAGAAACGTTGCATATCTGGAGCCCCGCTGACTATAGTGTTATCCCGGATGGTCCAAGAAAACTCGTAGCCTCTGAGAGATGGGATCCCCTGCTGTAGACCGAACTGCCTCAAAACTCGGTCATAGCGGTGGAGCTCCACCTCTCCCCTCTCCATCCTCGGCCAATAGGTTTGCCTAACATGAGCCGGCTCCTGTCCATCCTCGGCCCACCCTGGATGATCTCTCCAAGGCCTCCAGGTGATCTGGTCGGAGACAAGGTCGTCAAGTAGTCTCCGGGACATTGGCAGATCTATCCACCACTATGACCCTCTCCGGAGCCACCAGTAGAAAACTCGGGGCCTCTCCCCGTCAATCCCTGTCAGTGGGAGCCCTACCGGCCTTCGCATCATGATGTGCTCCTAGCACCAAACCTGTAGTAGTGATGTCATGACCAGACATCGGTCGCCCTTGTATACGACCCCATGCAGGATCCTATACAATCGACATAGTACAAAGCTCCCCCAAGCAAACTTGTACCCGTGGTCTCTCATGTCATAGACCACATCTATTAGTAGCCATGGTACTCTACATCCACTCTGATGGCATAGCAATAGACCACCTACCACCCCAGCCAAAACCTATGTCAGTCTAGATGCCCCAGGCATCTGGCGTAGCGACTCGATGTTCACTCCGCCCTTCTCCAGGGCGAAGCTCGAATCTTCGCACAGTCGCATCATCACGTGGCCCTGATTGGCCGTGGGAGTTATTAGCCATCCTTGTATGGGGATCCTCAAAATCCTCCATACATCCTCCAATGTGGGAGTCATCTCCCCTATCGGTAACCGAAAACAAGAAGAACCCGGATACCACCTCTCTGCTAGGGCTGTCAATAGCCCCATATCTGTAGAAACCTGTGGCATATCTGCCACATGCTTGCAAGCCGACTTGAGCCAACTGATCTCGCTCTGCTTGAGATAGAGCGGCCAAGTCATCCCTCAGCCCATCGTATTTCCATTCTCGGCTCTTTAGTAATCCTCTCTGCAACATAAACAACAAAACAATAAAAATCATTAATAAAATAGTGATTAAAAATGCAAGTAAAACAAGTTCAATTTCATACAAATGATGATATCGTCCACTATTGGATGATATCGTCCAAAATTTGAGCAAATTCGTCTCCGATTTTGCAAGAGGGAATCGTCCCTTATTGTACGAAATCGTCCCCATATCGTCGATTTCGCCCTTCGATGAAATCGGCGATATCGAGACGATTTCGACGAAATTGAGACGATTTCGTCCCGACGACGTCGATGGCCCAAAAACGGCCGCGATGCTCAAAAATCATTCAAAATTAATCTAAAAAGCATGAAATTCAAAATTAAAGCCTTCTAAATTAAGTTTGGACCCTTACCCGTAGCTCGCGCTGGACCTCTGTCGATCTATGCACTGTCTCGACCATCTTGTCTGCAGAGCTCTAGAAACCAGGAAAATGAACAGTAAAAATGAATTAGGGTTTTACCCTATTTTTCTTAATTTTATTCAAAAACAATTAAAAACATTTTAAAATTTTGCTTTTCCGCGTTTTTACCTCAAACGTTCGATTTGGGTAAAAACACGGAGGGGGCACCATAGTAAGCGGTCGTACGATTCGACCTAGAATCGTCGCCTAAAAATGGGAATAATTTTTGCTTTCTCGTAGATCGAGAAGAACTCATCTTTAACGCATTTTCTTTGAAAAATTTGCTAAAGAGGGGGCAAAATGTAGCACCCTAAAATTGGCGTAGTAAACCTTAGTAAATAATTAAAATTACTTTAGTAATAATTCAAATTTAAATTTCAAACCCAAAACCACTCCAAAACCGCCTACTACCCGTTTCCTCATTTTTTGCGCCATTTTTAGGATTTGTTTTGTCCGTTGGACGATATCGTCACCGATCAGACGATATCGCCTCAGATCGAACGAATTCGTCTGGAGCAGAACGTCCAGACGATTTCGTCCCAAAACTGATTTTTCATAATTAGCTTCTGTTTCAACGATGTCTCTAACCTGGGCAAAAGCGTGTCTGCACGGTTAGAGACCTCCCCCGTTGGAGATCTTCCAAATTGGGATGATCTCCAACCTCCCAACCTCCTTCCTATGCCTATTTAATCTTAGGCCCTCCCCTTGACATTCCCCTGGCTGAAATTTCCTGTAACATGAGTTCTATTTGCATTAGACCATCTTAAATCACCATTTGCCTTCGTATTTTTCCAAGTTTGTTTGCAGGAACTTCATTGTTTTTCAGCCGAAGCAAGCTCAGATCGTCGTAGACGATCTTGTACAATCTCGGACGATCATGCCCCAATTCGAGACGATTTCGACTGCAGTCAACATTGGGGGCAATCAGTGCCCAGAGTTTGCACTTTTCCTATACCTTTCTGCTATTCTATTCTGCATCTAGTTAGTTTTATTATTATTTCTTGTTATTCTGCATCTTGGAGTTCACCCATGTAGCTTAAATACATAATAAAATCATGATTAGCTATTAAAGCATGATAATTTACTTGCATTTCTATTTGGGATTATCTTATTAACATCATTATTATCATTTCATATCATTTTCCTTTATCAGCATATCTGCATTTTTTGTATTCTATGTCTACTTCTCTCATTGTAGGTCTTTGATGAATTCGTCAGATCTCAGATGATCTTGTCTGATTTCAGAAAATCCTGTCAGATCAGAGACGATCTTGACTGCTTCAAAAATCAGAACCTCCATCAGACATCCGGAATCAGGTATGACCTTTTCTAATCTAGTATATTCTTTGTATTCTCTGTTTAAATTTGTTTTCTGTATTCATTTAAATCTGCATTTCATATAGAACAGTTTAGATTCATTTGGCCAAACCTAGGATTTGAATGATCAAGCATAAAATTGAACACATCAAACACATTCCCAACCTAGGCGTGGAAACTGCCACTCAAAAGTTTCCTGGTGAACCCCACCATCCGTCGAAAATTCACCCTAATACTCCTCCCCCGAGAGGCGGGACCTTCAAAGGGCCTCTCAGTCCGAGGTATTGTCCCATCCTTCTCGCATCCCCCTTCTGGGCATGGATCCTATAGCCTGAAGGTAAGGGTGCAAAAAATTTGGAGCGATACATAAAATTAAGTAGTTTTTAAAGTGTATTAGGTCATATATTATATATATGGAATGATGTGATTATTTATTTATACCTATTTTTATCAGATTTAAATCATAAAACTTTTATATGGTGTTCTAAAGTCTTATCATTAGGTCCACTCTACTATTAATATTAAGATAACGGAAATAAGTATTGCAAAGTTTTAAAATATCAACTATATTATATTAAAATATCAACTATATTATATTAAAATTTTTGAAGTAGGACATGACTCAACATTTTGGTACACAGGTGTAGGGTTACATAAGTTCCTTTGAATATGGAAGAAGTTGGAAAGAGCTACAAACAGATAGTATGGATTCGATCAAGGAAAAAGCAATAAGAATATTGAAGAATTTATTGGTTGTTACCCCTCTAACTAATTCTAAAACCATAAACAACTTTTTCTAGAGTAGGGAGAAAAAAGAATCATATTTTGTTAGAACAAGGTACCAATTACTAGAGGAATCAGGTTTAGGTTGATTAACAGTGACAAAAGTTTGGATCAAGAAGTTGATCTAAAAACTTACATTCTTTTTTTGGCTAGCCACTGAAAATAAAATTCTAACCATTGAAAATATTTGTAAAAGAAACTTCCAGGCTGTTAACATGTGTGCTTTATGTCATGGTGACAATGAATATGTATGTCATTTGTTCCTAGAATGTGTATTTTTGAGATGTATTTTGTAGGAGCTTTTGGAGAAGTTTCAAGTAGCATGGTTGTTTCTAAATTGTATGGTGGACCTTGTGTTGCAATAGGAGTCTCCCTTTTCTAGCAGAATATTGAGCATGTTGTGGAGATTTTGCCTTCCTCACAACCTATGGGGTATTTTAAAGGAAAAAAACCAGTGCATATTTAAGGACAAAAAGAGAGAGCCTATGGAACTAGTGAACATAATTGAGGCAACAACAATGGAAAACCTGAGAGTAGCTAACCTGAATAGGATCGAGGATAAGTATGAGGAGAGGATCACAACCTTGAGATGGGGATTATAACCCCTTGTTAATTGTGTCCTAAAACCAAAAAGTTGAAAGGTAGTAGGTGATATGGGAGCCCCCTCCAAAAGAATGATTGAAGCTAAATTTTTATGGGGCCTCAAAAGGCAACTTGTATAAAGCTGGAGTAGGCGGTGTCTTCATAGATACTTTAGGGTGAGTACTCTTAGCTTATTTTGAACCCTTGGTCATCTAATAAAATCATTTTATAGAATCCATAGCGATTTTTTCAAGAATTCAACAGTTAGAGATGTTGGGTGGTAGGAATCTTATCATCAAAGGGGATTACATAAATATAATAAAGACTCTAAAAGGAGAACATGAAATTAGTTGGTCGATTGAAGACATGATTGAAAGCTATAGAGTGAAAATTAGAATTCTAAAAAATTACTAGATCTAACATGTTTTTAGGGAAGGAAACAAAATTATGGACATAATGGATAATATGAGAGTATCTTAGGGAAATCACTTATGTTGGCTTGAAAAATTCTTAAATCAGATTATAGATTTGGTAGGCTAGGAAAAAACTATGGAAAATATCTATTTTATCAAGTATCCGATGATCAATATGGAAGATAGATAATGTAGGAGGAGACAATTAACAGTCACCTAGGTTGACAGATGTGGGTTGGTGGTAAGGTTAGAGTACCATGGAGTGAGCATTAAATGAAAGTTGAAGTCTACATAAGCATGGTGTCTAGTAAAATGGTTGGAGTAGCATATTTACAGGTAAAGTATAGAGTTGAAGTAAATGCGAACATGAAATTGTGTCATGTTGGTAAGCTGTAAATGATGTGGTCCCTATTTTCTTACTTGGAAATGATTATGTAGATTGTTGTCTTGTTTTAAGTAAAGTATCTTTAATTCTTGTTTTGACGTTCTATAGGAAGTTGAGTACTAGTTTGTTTTGTTAATCATATGTATTAAGTATGCGCTTATAAATATCCTTATATAATATGCTATGACATTTTGTGAAGGGTTGAGTCCCTAATCCCCTTATAATCATTAATAAAAAAACAAATTTATATTTTTAAGTTTGCCAAAAGTTTTAATATAAAATATAAATTAAAAAAACCAAGAAAATGGAAATTTATTAGAATATGTGTTAAGTAGAAATGATAAAATTAATTTAAATAATTTTAAATATCAATTATTTGGATTAAAATTGTTAAAGGTCAAAACATTGTTTGTTAAGTATACATTTTGAACTATTTAATATATTAACATGTAATTTTAATAAATAATTTAATATTTAATATTTAATAAAAAAATTGTTGAAGAGCATGCTACCAAGCTATATTAATAGTTTTTTATTAATTGAATTTTTTATCCCATCTCTTAGACAATATTATTATTATCCATTTGGATGAAAAATAAATAATGAAAATTGTAAAAGACTTGGTCATGAAAAAACTTCGAACATAATTTTTGTGTGTGAGAAATTTAACTACATTAGACAAAAGATATTATCATGGAAAAATGAGGTATAAAGCTTGGGATTGTAGAGTAAGGTTGCATATTCATTTAGAAAAATCGTTGTATAGTAAGAAATACCTTTTAATTATAAACAATAATGATTTATTTTGATTTTTTGAAGTTGTTTTAATTTATTGGTGGTGTACATTTCTTAAATGATAAAAAATTGATTGTGTAGGATATAAGACACACCATTTTCATTGTTCAAGAAAAATGTTACAATAATATTTTACAAATACCCTCTCGGGGCTTACACTAGGGAATTTACAAGATGGGAGTTGCTCCTTTACAAAATAGTGTCCAAATGGTCTTCTATGCCAGCTTGAAGGATGGGTGGGTTTTGGAGCCTTGGTTTCTTGATCACCCTAGGATACATGCACCTCCATGGTACCTTCACATAGTCAAATATAAGAATTTAATAGCATAAAATGGTCCTACCTTGGTTAGGCCCAAGTTAACAAAATATGCAAGCAACAAAATGTTACAAATCTTGATTAAGGTAATAACATAACACCAAAATATCACAAAACATCATGAAACATACATTTCTTACCTTGTCTATATACTATAGATAGTGTGTCTAGTTAAATCTTTGGAATGCAACCGCCAGGGGTAAAATGACCTCTATTGTAAATTTCTAAGGGCTTGACAGTCTTGACTGCTAACCACCAAGGGGATGACAACTGAGACCTTTGCTACTTAGATTTGGTTGAAACTTTTAATGGACCTCCAATAGGGTGTTAATGACATCTTGTGGTAGTTTGGAGTAGATTTGATCCTCTATCTATGAGCAATTTCAAAAATAATAGACATGCATATTCAAGCATACATAGATTTCCATAACTGATTTGCACATTAGGAGGATGATTACAAAAGGAGATGAGCACACATAAAGTGGTTCACTAACATTTCTGGTAGATTTTTGGTTTAGTATTTTAATTCTTCTTAAAAATGAAGGAAAACTAGGGATATTTATAGATTTTTTGCAAGGGAGAGGGGGTGGTGACTTGGAAGTGATATGGCATGACATGGTAGCTATGTGGCATGGGTGAGGGGATGTGGAAAATATGGAGTCTTCCACTTAGGGTGGTCAAAGGGAGTGTGCACCATACCTCATTGATGACCTTGTGTGGGGAGAGTCCTCACCCCACTCAAGTGGCATGTGCACACCATACTCCATAAATGAACTTAGGTGGGGAGGATCCTCACCCTTACCAAGTAGCATTGAGAGGTATGGGGAAGGTGAGGGTGAATAGAGATGTGGCAAGTAGGGGTAGACTAGGATAGGGTGAGGGGGACCTATTCTAAGATCAAAGGGAGGGTGTGCACATAGAATAGGAAATTGTGCACATATACTAGGAGGGATGGGAAGTGACATGGTGACTAGGGGCTTAGTATAGGAGTGTGCTTAATGGGGGAAGGAGGCTAAGGAGGGTAATATTCTATTTTTCAAGGTTATAAAGTGGGATTAGATAATTTTAAGAATTATTTGGGCTTTTACAAAATTATTTAATTTAACCTTAGGCAAACACAAAATTAACAACTTTTAGGTGTCCATATTTATCCTTTTTTGTACCATGTTGCATGTGAACACAATACAATGAAAAATAGATGACATTGGTTGGGTTGGATTGGGGAAAATGATAATGAATGGATAATGATGATTGGAAAATTATGATACTAATTTTTGGCATGTCACAATAATGGCTTGAAGAGGGGATGCAAGATTATCTTTAATAAGGGACAATGTAAGGTGCCCCAATTATGGGATGGACAAATGCCCTTCGACTTTACCTTTAGTGGATTGATGTGATCATTTTTATGGTAAACTAACAATCATTGGTAGGTGTCATCATTATGCTTTGGTTGTGTGTGTATGAGTAACCATACAATCATAGGCATGGAGAATACTAGATTTATTGAGTTAGAGTTTGAGGTGAGAAGAGAAGTTTTGCTTTTGTACTAGTAGAGGAGGGCTAATGATATCTTCAGGTAAATATTCTTGGACAAGTGCAATTCTAAAATTGAGTATTTGGGTATTACATCTATTTGGGATTAAATTTTATGGGTATTGCCTACCCCTTAAGCGGTGAGTGGATGAAGGAAGAAATAGATGAAAATAAAAACACTGCTTAACGAAAAGTGGATGGGTGACTGAAAATAGAATCAAATAGGATAATAGGGTAAAATTGGACAACTATTGGCAAAATTTTGGTCAAATTGGTGGATCATCAGGGGGCAGAAATTTCAAAAATATCTACTACAAGAACTTGGAAATTTTATATGATGGTTAGCAACCATATTAGGTGGTCACCAGTGCAAAGGGATAAATAATGTATTGCAGGCTTAGGGTGCTTGTTGTCATCATTTGTTGTGATGAAGAAAAGGAAGAGAGAGAGGTGTGGAGGAATATTTGAAGCAAAGCTCTTGTAAATTTATGGGTTGAGTTGACGAGATGGCTATGGGTGGCGTGGCTATGGGAGTAGGAGGGAGTGCATAGCTGGTAAGTCTTTGGGTGATATTTCTTCCTTCATTTATGTTTAAAGGTAAAATGAATGTTAGGGTTTTTGTGGTGTTTTTTTTTAATTAGAAAAATGAAATCATAGACTAAATTAGGCTAGTGTAGGAAAATAAATGTTGTGGATTTATTTTAAGGGTGGGTTTTATTGTTATGAATTTTATTAGTTTGTGGTTTTTTTTGGTGCTTTGGGATAATGGGTATCCCAAAATGTGGTCTATTTTGAAATCGCATGGATCCGTATAGTCATACAAATTATATCAATCCATATAATGGTTTATTTTTTGTATGTTTTTGGCTGACTGTCTAGGGTTGAATGATGATATAGTCCAACCACCAAGGGTCGAATGATAATGCAATATGACCACTAGGGGTTAGATAGTGGATTTGTATGGATTCATAAAGTTGTACAAATCGTATTTATTTATTTTTTGTTTGGTAATGTTTGATTATGAATTGTTGATGGGGATGGGTGAATAATTTTAGCTTAATATTTTTAGGCTGTGACACAAGTATAGGAAGCTTTTATTCTAGGTGAGGAATTTTCTAACACTCAAGGATTAGTGGTGTCTAAGAGACATAGGGTTGGAGGGGGTGACTTGATCAAAGGCTATGCCTACTGATCATTGTTATATTTTAGCCTTGATAGAGAGGTGTGATTTAGACATAAGGACTTTTCATATATCGACTGGAGATATGACCATCACTTTAGAGGATGTTTATAAGATATTCCAAGTTCCTATGGAGGGTATTAACATATGTGGTACAAAATCATCATAGAAGGATGCGATGATGGAGAGGTTGTATGGTGAGAGTGGCAATAGGTTACTATTTATAGTGGGGGTGTGTTGTATGATCTTCATTATGAACTAGGGATCTTCACATGTAGGAACATGATTTTTATGGTGTTGATTTCTAATGTCATATTACAAGACTCTTCAGGTGTATGGTTCCCATGGAACTTTCTAGGGTTGGTGATGGATCTAGTGGAGAGACTAGTAGTGTATGCATGGTCCCTATATTTATTGGATCAGACATATTGTGAGTTGTATGAGGTACAATAATAAGGTCAAGTGGGATTGGGGTACTGTCATGATCCTCCCCTAGTGAACTTTTTCATATGATGGACTTATAAATTTATATGTTGTTTTAAATAATAGATTAAATGGCATTATGATGATTTGATGATGGACATGATGCTACTAATGGATTTGTATGGTTGTAGGAATAGGAATATTCACAAGTGGGTAGAAAATTGATGGCTAAAATAGTTAAAATAATATGACTCACAGTATATCCATTTTAAATCTAGTTCATGCCTTTGCATTTTGCATCGATTATACCTGCATTTGTATGTTGAATATCATTCTTGCATTTATGATATTGTTGTATGTTTACCTCCCTTGCATTAGCATTGGTTGTTCCATAGGAATCAAGCCACTTTTGGTAGGTATAAAGTAACTAAGTTATTTTATGTTTGGGAAGGAATGAATATTAATAAGGGAGATTTATTTATATAGAATGCTATGGTTCCTTTTTGCAATATTAATTTTCTAATTTTGGATAATACTAATTGGGTGAGCTCATTTAACTTTAGGATTTCTAAAGCTATATTGATAAATTGAATTATTAACATATAAAACTATGATAAAGGTTTAAGATTTAGAAAGAACTAAACATTTATCATTAGAATATTATGATAGTATTTTAGTACAATTTTGTCTAAAAATAAAAGGGTGAGTGGTTGGAGAAATTGTTTCATGGGATAGGATGAATCTATCATCTCACACCTTAAAACCTTATGGAATTTTTGAAAAGAGGGAGTTTTATTCAACAAGAAATGAAAAGTACAAAGGAGGATCATGAAAAAACAAAAGCAACAAAGACCTTGCCATTGGTGTGTGTTGGTTGTCTTCAATAAAAAATCTCTAAGAAATTTAAGATGGTATTTGTATGATTAAAACAACCAATAGAAGGCCAATGATGTGGAAAACCTAGAAGCGCTAGGTGAGAAGGGCTTCTTTAGTTTGTTGTTTTCTTCGAGACCAACTGGACTAGATTTTTGGCCAACCTTTTTATAATAAAATTATGTCAATTATTTACTCTTTGATTTAAAATTAAAGTCAAAATCAAGTTGACTATATCTCGGGTGAAATCTAAGCAATTCAATATTTTTCCATGTCTGTGCAAATGTCACCCCGATGTCTATGTCCCAGATGTTGGATTTCAATGTAACCAACCATCTTCCTTGGTGTTTGGAAAACCCTAAAGTGTCACCGATTAGTCCTCCTCAATTGCACATAGAATTTCTTTGTGAGCACAACACTTTTGAGGTTTAGGTGTTCACCTATGAGTGTCTATCATAGTGCTCATATATCAGAGTTCATATCTCTTCATGGTATTAATTATTTTAATCTCTATATAAGGTTTTTCATGATAATAATTTTATTAAATTTGGTTGTTTAGGGGTTTCCAAGTGGCACCCATAGAGAGGCATTGTTTTGCACCCATGTGACATTATATAACGTGTAGTACTGGTCAACCCTAGATCAAGATGTGGATTGTAAAGTCTTAATCCCACATTTTGGGTGTTGAGGCACTCGAGTGCTTGTTAGTTCTTTTGGCACTGTGATTAAGTAGACTACCTACATTGGTAGTCAAGGGGGTTCCTTCTAGAGTGCTATCTAAGGTGTTTCCCTCATCATGTGGCAAGTATTGCAAATGGATATTTGTGTTAGTATGTGTTTGTTTTTGGTTTGAAGGATGGATTATTGAGTTATTGAATGGTTCGATTGACTGCCCATTAGTTTGTTTATGGTAAATTGTTATTGAATTTATGAAATAGCAAAAATATAGTTGCATAATACAAAATGAATTGCTTATCTTTATTTTATCTGAATAATGGAAGGGCAATAATATAGTTGTCTAATACAAAATGAATTGGTTGACTGGGATTTATACACATAGTGTACTGAATGAGGGTTTTGTATACTTTTAAAAAAAGAAATGGGTTTTGTAAAATGAAAATAATAGATGCTTATTTTGTGGAATAGAGATCACTTTATGATATTTAGATTGACTCACTTGAAAATGAATTATATGGTGATTAATCTATTTTATATTAGAAAGAAATAATATTTAGAATAAAGTTAATTCATTTTGGTAGAACCAAAGGGATGATTTTAAATACTTTTAGGGTAGTGAAAGGTCTATATTTGAGAATTGAATATTTTAAGGCATCTTAACTTAAAAAGGAGCTATTGTTTGAAAACCATATTTTAGTTGATATGGGTATTGTAAATTATTGTGAATTTTACTTGCTTCTTGTTAATGAATGAAAATCTAATCCATTTTAGTTGGATTAGAAATAGTTCATTTACTTTATGGTTTTAGCGCTTGAAATATGAAGAGAAAATAAGTTATATGTTGTGATGTAGTCTTTTTTAATACCTAAGAAGATTAAGGAAGTTGTTTTGGATTACCATTTGAGAAAGTTTAGTAGTAATTTGAACCCTTTGAAAAGTGATTTGATGGTTTATGGTTTATAAATCGAAAGAAATGAAAAATATTTATAGTTTATGTTGACTTTAAAGTAAATAGTAAATTATTTCATTATGTTATAGGATTTTATTAATTCTTATAGATGTAAGATTTTTTTTAAAGTGAAGTTGGGACTTATGGGGGTTTCAATTTCATATTTTGGAAAATACTTAAGAAAGGGTTCTTAAGTACTTATGATTGGTGAATGAATACAAGGCAATTATGGGGTTTCCTTACTATGTGTAGGTGAAATATTGATATTCCTATTTAGGGACATGATAATCATGGTATTCTAATATAATAATTGGGTTTTATTGAAAATAAGGAATAAGGGATCCTTTATTTTATTGTAACAATTGAATATTAGACTTTAGAAATAAAAATGGATATTACAAAGTTGGGTTTTTCCCAAAAGGGTTTTCCAAGTTAAAGAATGTGTTATGCATGAATCTTTCATGAATACTATTTTGAATTATTAAATACATGAAAGTATCTAGTTGAGTTCTTGATTTACTTTGAATGGTATAATAAAGGAAAAATATATTTATATACTATTTAGTGTTATGGTTATAACTAAAACTTACTTGTACTTTTTTTAAGAGTAATATGAATAGTAAATAGTTACTTGAATTAGATTAAGATTTATGCAATTGTGTTTTGCAATAGAAGAAAAACTTGTATTTAAGTTCTTGAGAGTTTAGGGTTTTTCTTTAGGAGAGACCATCCATAGGAAAAATAGACTAGATAGACCCCTAAGGGTAGTACCAGGACTAAGATTATTGTGGTGTAACAATATCTTAGGGTTACAATGGGTACTTTGATAATGGACCATTGAAGTGTGGCTTCTTTAGCTTGTTGTTTTCTTCGAGACCAACTGAACTAGATTTTTGGCCAACCTTTTTATAATAAAATTATGTCAATGATTTACTCTTTGATTTAAAATTAAAGTCAAAATCAAGTTGACTGTATCTCGGGTGAAATCTAAGCAATTCAAGATTTTTCCATGTTTGTGCAAACATCACCCCGATGTCTATGTCCCCGATGTTGGATTTCAATGTAACCAACCATCTTTCTTGGTTTTTGGAAAACCCTAAAGTATCATTGATTAGTCCTCCTCCATTGCACATAGACTTTCCTTGTGAGCGCAACACTCTTGAGGTTTAGGTGTTCACCTGTGAGTTTCTATCATAGTGCTCATATATCAGAGCTCATCTGTCTTCATGGTATTAATTATTTTAATCTCTATATAAGTTTTTCATGATAATAATTTTATTAAATTTGGTTGTTTAGGGGTTTCCAAGTGGCACCCATAGAGATGCCATGTTTTGCACCCATGTGAAATTATAGAACATGTAGGACTGGTCAACCCTAGATCAAGATGTGGATTGTAAAGTCTTAATTCCACATTATGGGTGTTGAGGCACCCGAGTGCTTGTTATTTATTTTGGTACTGTGATTAAGTAGACTACCTACATTGGTAGTCAAGGGGGTTCCTTTTAGGGTGCCATCTAAGGTGTTTCCCTCATCATGTGGCAAGTATTGCGAATGGATATTTGTGTTAGTATGTGTTTGTTTTTGGTTTGATGGATGGATTATTGAGTTATTGAATGGTTCGATTGACTGCCCATTAGTTTGTTTATTGTAAATTTTTATTGAATTTATAAAAGAGCAAAAATACAGTTGCATAATACAAAATGAATTGCTTATCTTTATTTTATCTAAATAATGGAAGGAAAATAATATATTTTTCTAATACAAAATGAATTAGTTGACTAGGATTTATACACATAGCATACTTAATGAAGGTTTTGTATACTTTTAAAAAAAGAAAGGGGTTTTGTAAAATGAAAATAATAGATGCTTATTTTGTGGAATAGAAATCACTTTATGATATTTAGATTGACTCACTTGAAAATGAATTATATGGTGATTAATCTATTTTAGATTAGAAAGAAATAATCTTTAGAATAAAGTTAATTCATTTTTGTAGAACCAAAGGGATGATTTTAAATACTTTTAGGGTAGTGAAAGGTCCATATTTGAGAATTGAATATTTAAGGCATCTTAACTTAAAAAGGAGCTATTGTTTGAAAACCATATTTTAGTTGATATGGGTATTGTAAATTATTGTGAATTTTACTTGCTTCTTGTTAATGAATGAAAATCTAATCCATTTTAGTTGGATTAGAAATAGTTCATTTACTTTATGGTTTTAGCCCTTGAAATATAAAGAGAAAAAAAGTTATATATTGTCATGTAGTCTTTGTTAATCCCTAAGAAGATTAAGGAAGTTGTTTTGCATTACCATTTGAGAAAGTTTAGTAGTAATTTGAACCCTTTGAAAAGTGATTTGATGGTTGATGGTTTATAAATCCAAGGAAATGAAAAATATTTATAGTTTATGTTGACTTTAAAGTAAATAGTAAATTATTTCATTATGTTATAGGGTTTTATTAATTCTTATAGATGGAATATTTTTTTTAAAGTGAAGTTGGGACTTATGGGGGTTTCAATTTCATATTTTTGGAAAAATACTTAAGAAAGGGTTCTTAAGTACTTATGATTGGTGAATGAATACAAGGGAATTATGGGGTTCCCTTACTATTTGTAAGTGAATTATTTATATTCCTATTTAGGGACATGAGAATCATGGGATTCTAATATAATAACTGGGTTTTATTGAAAAGAAAGAATAAGGGATCCTTTATTTTATTGTAACAATTGACTATTAGACTTTAGAAATAAAAATGGATATTACAAGGCTAGGTTTTTCCCAAAAGGGTTTTCCAGGTTAAAAGATGTGTTATGCATGAATATTTTATGGATATTGTTTTGAATTATTAAATGCATGAAAGTATCTAGTTGAATTCTTGATTTACTATGAATGGTATAAAAAGGGAAAATGGATTTATATACTATTTAGTGTTATGGTTATAACTAAAACTTACTTGTGCTTTTTTTAAGAGTAATATGAATTGTAAATAGTTTCTTGTATTAAAGTAAGATTTATGCAATTGTGTTTTACAATAGAAGAAAAACTTGTATTTAAGTACTTGGGAGTTTAGGGTTTTTACTTAGGAGAGACCATCCATAGGAAAACTAGACTAGATAGACCCCTTAGCGTAGTACCAGGACTAAGAGTATTATGGTGTAACAATATCTTAGGGTTACAATGGGTACTTTGATAATGGACCATTGAAGTGTGGCTTATAGATAGAGTAAGCCTGGATTCCATTGTAACTAGTTTCGTGTGATGGATATCCAATGGATGGTGAGGCATCCATATGAGATATGTCATGCGAATGATAGCCATAGGAAACTAAATTGGCTATGAGAAAACTATGAGGGATATAATTTGGTGTGGTAGTCATTGGAAACCCTAATTGATCATTGGATGACCAATGGAGAGATGTCACACGGGTGATAATCACCTCAACTAAACTATCAAGAAGATGGTTTAATTGAGCATGATAGTTTTATACATGGTGTAGTGGGTAAAACTATAAGAAGCTTCACACCTAAGCACTAGTGGAAATAGAATGATATTAGTATAGAAATTGGCATCCCTTCTCAAAAATATGAGATAAGGTTAATCCCTACTTTATAATAAGATTTTCCTTCAAAGGAAGGTAAGGAAATGGAGGTATCATTAAGGCATCCTTTAAGATGTATCGTTAGTGTACAAGGTGAACCCTAGAGACAATGTAGGAGTATAACCACTCTTGTCCACCCGAGGGATGTTGCAACATCTAGAACTTGAAATGTGGTAGAAGCTTCTGTTGAATCTATCTGTAATACTTTGGTGAATCTTACATATGAAAGAAAAAATTGTGTCTCTCATGGGTGTGTTATAATAGGTTTGTTATAGTTGGTATTAGAGCCTAGTTGTAGGAATTTAAGCTTCCCTATGATGAACTCTAGGTTGTAGATTTGGAAGTAGCCATGGAAAGAACCTAGCCATGACTAGATTTGGTGAGAATTTTAGGAATAAATGAGTCTTCCCATGGGGATGACAATTTACATGAAGTAAATATAACATCAATCAAGAGACTGATAATACTCTTAGAAGGGTACTTTACACAAACTAAGTGTAACCAGTGATACTCTTACATGATTTCTATTTCTAGTTGTTAGTTTATGTGAATGATACAACTAACTAAGTGTATGAGGTACATGGGATGGTAACTAACTTAATTCACTTATGTAGAAAAGTATAATGACACCAGAAGAAAGAAACAAAAGGAGTGAGTCAAAACCTCAATCAAAGAGTTCAAGGAAAATAATTAGAGTGTGAATGATCTCACTACTATTTTATTTCTCATGCAAGAGTAAATAGAATAGTAGAGATAGACATTGGACACTTTAGTAATCCTGAATTCTTCTACTAGAGCTCTTCAATAATTAGATTTTCCTAACGCTATGAAAAAAAAAAAATGATCTAACTATGGAAGAAACAACCAATGCGGCAAAAGGAAAATATAAAAAGAAGCTTACAAAGAGAAAGGACAATGTCACTCCTCAAACACCAAAACTGTCTACACTAGCTTAGTCCAAACAAGCAAGGGAAGAGAAACTAGAAAGGGCATATGGTATGGATTGAAAAGCTGAGATAAAAATACAAATAAGTAATGCTTACTTCAGTTACATTATTTTATCAAAAAAATATCGCCAAGATCTGAGAAAGTGAAAGAATGTTGGTTTTATGTAGTGGGAAAAGGAACATAATATGTAAAGCAAGAGTAACCCTTGTATCATAGAGAAGAATGACAAGAAGCCAGGGGATTATAAAAAGAAATTCTAGAAATAGAACAATAATAACAACAATAATCCTCATCCACAAAGGTAACCTAAAGTAGGATAAGATAGATAAACCTAAAAAATAAGATCAGAAAAAACACCCTAGACCCAAAACTAGATGTTTCTACTGTGGAGGTCCCCATTATGCCAATAAATATCCATATAGAGTAGGATCCAACAAATGACTAGAAGAGCCTAACCATAGGATTTATGTAGCCATGGGTAGACTAAATATGGATGAGCAGGCTACTCCACTACTTCTAAAAGGTATGCTTTTTGATAAGGATGTTAAAATCTTGATAGATAGTGGAGCAACAGATAGTTTTATATCATCTAGTATCGTCAGGGATATACTGAAAATATCGAGATTCTTGGTAGAAGGGCGAAAGGTAGAGTATGGTTCTAGAAAAACCTACTTTATAGATCAATGTTTTCCTAACATTCAAATCGCCTTACCCAATGGCTTCTTAGAATGACACTTGTATGTAGCTCCCTTGCATACCTTTGATATTAATTTAGGGATGGATTGGTTGGAAGCCCATGAGGTTATGATCAATTTCCATGATAGATAGATTGATTACACTGATAAAGATAAATAGAGACAATGAATTATCTGTGAGCAAGTATCTTTTCAACCTTAGTTACTTTTATCTATGCAATTGAAGAAAATCATGAGAAAAGGAGGAATGATTTTCATGGTTAAGTTTAATGGGGTTGAAAAGGATAAAATGGAGGAGGTGTTTGGAAAACACCCAAGTTTACAAGAATTTAGGGATGTGTTCCCTGAAGATCTTCTTGGTCTTCCACCAAAATGAGAGTTCAATTTCACCATTGAATTAGTATCTGGATCTGTACTTATACATATAACTCTGTATAGAATGAATCCTATAGAGATGCATAATTTGAAGGTACAACTTCAAGGATTGTTAGATAAGGAGTTGATTCAATCCAATTTTTCTCCTTGGGGTGCACTCATTCTCTTTGTTAAGAAGAAAGATAAATCTCTCAAATTGTATATTGACTACAAGATGTTGAATAAGTAAACCATCAATAATAGACACCCCTTATCAAGAATTGAGGATTTTTTTGATCAATTTAAGGGGGCAACTATATTTTATAAATTTGTCTTTAAATAAGGATATCATCAACTAAGAATACATGAGGAAGATATAAAACTGCTTTTAAAACTCGGTATGGGCACTATGAATTGACTATGCTACCATTTGGGTTGACTAATGTGTCGACTATATTTATGAACCTAATGAATGGTGTATTTAGGAGGATGTTAGATCAATTTATATTGATATTTTTAGATGATATTATGATATATTTCAAGAATAAGGAAGAGCATGACAATCACTTGAGGATAGTGCTTGAGCTGTTAAGGGAGAATCAAATTTATGGTAACTTGTCAAAATGTGATTTCTATGTCTCTGAGGTGTAATATCAGATATATCATATTTGTAGAGAAAATTGTAGTAGATCTTAGAAATATTGAGGCTATCTTAAATTGGCCGTAGCCTACCAACATCTCTAAAGTGTGAATTTTTATGGGTATAACTAACTATTACTGATATGGAACAACAATTGCAAGTATGAGGAAAATATGAAAAACCCAAAAACTAATTTCCATTGATAACCAAAGGGCTATAAATAGGCATTACAACACGGTATTACAACACATGTTAAGGATAATGGTCATTAAATAGTAGTAGTGCACTTATCCTTATCAACAACTAACATTAAATAATAACAACCATAATTTATTAAAACACACCTAATTCATATCCTAATCCCTATCATTCCTCCCCATCATAGAAGCATTGGCCTCCAATGCGTTCAAAAAAAAGGAAGATTGTGTGACTCTTGGAGGCTGTGGAGATGCTCCAAAATGAGATGCCATGCCAACATGAGTGTGGATGAATGGCAGTGTCCAAGATACCACTGAATGCTAAAGGTCCTACAATCGGAAGGAGGTACGATGTGGAATGGTAGGTACCAAAAGAAGATCTGGAGGAGGAACTACAATCGAAGCAAGAGTAGGAGAAACGTGAAGAGATGTGGGTGCAACAACAGGAGGAGGTGCAGGAACCATAGAAAAAACTATTGGTAAAGGAAAAAATATAGGTATAGTAGGAACTACAAAATATATAATAGGAACTACAGATGCAACAAGAACATAAGCCCAATGTAGGTGTTGTGAAGTGGATAAAAGAACTTGTGGCTGAACGTCGGACTGCTGTTGTGTGCTAAAAATTAAAGTAATGGGTTGTGCCATATGCAAAGTAGTGCAATCTCGATGTGGAGTGGGTGGAACACTACAAACAAGAAATGATTTGTTCTCATGCTGCAAAGTGTATGTATTATGATAGGTATCATAAGTGGCATGCTTATCATACTAATATGGCTTGCCCAACAATAAACCACAACAATCCATAGGTGTCACATCACAAGTGACCCTATCTGTGAAGTTAGGACCAAAAGCAAATGCAATTGAACACATGTGTGTGATCTGTGAAATGATATTATCATCCTTCCACCCAAGAGTGTATGGAAATAGATGAGGTTTGGTGGGTAGTTTAAGCTGATCAACAAAAAAACTATGCAATCAAAATTTTCTATGAGCCATTTTCAAGGATATAGTATACAAAAAAATTATGCATTAAATGTGCACATGTTACAAACAAATGATCATGATCACGGGTTGTGGAATGATGCATCAATGTGACATCATTCAGTTTTCCCCTTAACTACTCATATATCATTGCCTCACCAATAACCTTGATGGGGTTCTCAAATGTTCCCTCATCAGACTATACAATGAGATTCTTCTTATAAGAATTTTGTAACTTGGGACATGCAGATTTGTCATGCCTAGGTCTCTTACAATATCAATAGAATTATCAAGAAGTAGAAGAAGAATGAAATATTTTCTTGGAAGCATGGGAATTATGAGAATCAAGATTATTATAAGAATAGGAGAGAGAATAAGAGTGCCTTATTATTTTGTGCTATTGATGAGACTCGTTCGTGGATCCACTAGACAAGTATCAAGGACCTCTGCGTTGTGCAATGAACTTCTCCTCCGCAAGCTAAGCATGGTTGAAGACATCATCAAGTGTGGTGCATGAAGTATATTTCACCTCCCAAAACAAATGTGCATTAAGACCACTCTTAAAATTTAGAATCATGGTATCTATAGGATCAACAATACGCAACAGAATATGCAACCTATTGAACTGATACACATAATACTAAAATGACTGATTTTGTCCCTATCAAAGACAAAGCCAATGAATCTATAAATCAACATCATAATGGGATGGATAAAATGTGGCCTTCAAGGATTTCACCAAGTCATCCCATGTGACAAACTGGCATTCAATTACCAAGAATTTAGCCATGCTAGAGAGTTTTAACTTGGCAAATGGAACTTTTTCACCCTTCACTATTTGACTATAGTCAAACCATATCACCATGTTGAGTATCTAGGTATTAAGAATATTAGGATCTCAAGAACCTTCATAGATGCAAAAATCATATTTCGCATGAGATGATGACTTTATTGTCATATCTTGAAGTTTGTTTTCCAAATAGGCAGCTTGGGATTGGACTGCGGCCAATGTGGTAGACGATTGGGTAGAAAATTGGGAAATTTTAGCCAATTGTTTGGCTAAGGCCATGTTGTTGGCCATATTTCTAGTGTGAGCTAGGAAGAAAAGCCAAATTTTTTCAAAACTAAAGTCAAAATGCAAAAATGCAAGTTTGAGAAGGAGCTATACTTTGGGATACAATTTAGAGGACAAAATAGGTCCAAATAGAAAAATTACCATGGCAAATACGTAGAGCTAGAAATGAGATTTTCAATGAGTATATGCAAGGCTATACTCAGAAAAATAATGGCCCTATAGGAGTAAAAATAGCAGAAGTCTCCCTGAATGATAAAATGACAAAAAATTATTGTCCAACAGGTTACTCCAATGACAAGTTTACAATGGTGAAATGGCTTGAGAAGTGGCAACTCCAATGGCCAAATCCAACTCAACGACGGTGAATGGATGGAATTTATGGTTAAAAACTCCAAAATTAATTGGGAAAACTCTAGCATTAATTGGGGCCAATGACTATTCAATGATAAGGGCCAAGAAGCAAGTGAATTATATTTAAATGGTAAGGACAATAGTGATGTGGAATTGAATGAGGGTAGCCAACGGTTAGTGGGATGATGGGCACGTAAATAGAGGATAGGATAGTATGGTAGACATGGATATTGCTATCATGTGGTTGATGTGGATTACAAAGGATGCACTAAAGGTGATGGGAACATGGCAAATGTTAGGATGATGTCTGCAAGGCTAATTGGGAGCACGATGACACACAGGTAGATGCAAATATGGATGACAATAATAGGGTCATGGAGAAACTAAAGTGGGGTGACATGTGGGATAGATGTGATATATCCAATGAATGCTAACATGGATATGTGGATGTGCACAAGAAAGAAGATGGATGGTAGGGAAGGGATGCATGTGGTGCGACATGGAAGGCAAAATTTAGGGGTTTAGGTCATAGGTTACTAGGTGGACTTGTGACTAGGGTGGATGTGACACTACAGGCACTAACAAAGTGAAAGAAGTGGATGCTAACTATAGAGATCATAGGGTAGAAAAAATCAAGGGATGATAGAGGACTTGGTGATCGATGTTATAAGGACAAGTGTTCATAGACAATGTTGGGTGCTGGCTATTGAATAACTAGCATGACCAAAGATTTAAACACCATAAATGCTAAAGCATGACCTATGTGGGATATTACTCATAATGCAAAAGTAAAAAATATGATGCATCGATGATAAAACCTGGTTGAGAAATGGATAAAAGATGCCAAAAATAGGAAATTGTGTCATGAAAATGAAAAACCTTAAGAATTGTTTTTGATTATTGCATACCATAAAATTTTGAGTCACCATGAAACTAAGAAATCATCACCAAAAATGATGTTGTGGTTGAAAAGGAATGAATGATCGGCTATTCTATTAGGGAATAAGTCTAAAAAGGGCATCGAAAGCATCAAAAGGAATGGATCACAGTCGAAGAAATTGTAGTCATTGAAAGACATCTGATGTTGGATGTTGCACCATGAGAATGTTTGAGAGCTATAGTGATCGATCGAATGTGGATGAAAAATCGTAGAACACCATCAAACTAAAGGACTGATAAATCATCTTACAAATATAAACATCGATACTATACATTATAGTCTACACGAGGTGAATGAACACATCGAGGAGATGATTGGAACTTGCAATAATCTAGACTAGAAATTAGGAAGGGCCGCCAAAAATCCAAGGAGCAAGAAAAACATCAAGGATCACCAGAAAGCATAGGTACTATAATGTAGTGGAAAGAGGAGCTATCAAGATCTGTAGAATAGTTTACTAGTAGGAAGATCAATTTATGTCAAATCACCATCGTTAGTAGGTTTTTCCTCTTGATAATTTGAATCCACTTTTTCGTCTCATTGGTTAGGATCCTCCAATTGTGCTTAGCCACAAGAGCTAAGTTCATCTTGGCCATTATCTTGAATCCAAGTACACCTTGCTTCTTACTTTTGCAAACTATGTCCCAAGCTACCAGGGGGATCCTGGACTTGTCATTACCCGACCAAAGAAAAATCTACTGAAACTACTCAATATTGCGGTGCACCAAAGCCGACAACCTGAATACTAATATGAAATATGTTAGAATTCCTTGGAGGCATGCCATGGTGAGGGTGGCCTTAGCATGTTGGGATAAGAGCTTGCCTTTCTAGGTAGAAAGCTTATTATGAATTCTTTCGAGCACTATGTTTCACATACCTTCCTTGGGTCGGCTGCAAAAAAGGAGACCGATGTAGGTAGTCGGAATGGCATCAATGGAGCAACTAAGGATCCTATAAATCTTGACATGTCACCTCACTAGATTTTTGAGGAAAATTTTTTTACTTTTGATGAAGTTTACTTTTTGGCTTGCAGCTCATTCATAAAGGGAAAATATTCACTTGATGGATCTGGCTTGAGCCATAGAAGCTATAGTGGATAGGACAATATCATCCACAAACTACTTATGGGTAACAACCTCAATCCCAAAGGTAGGAAGGATGCCAGTCACCTTCCTCCATAGTTGGGCATCCTTAAGAGCTCTCCCCAAGGCCCCTACTGGGATGATAAAAAGGATGGGAGATAGAGGATCTCCTTGGCGGAGGCATCTAGCACTAGATAAAAAACTGGCAGGAGATCCGCTAACCAGAATAGAAAACTAGGGAGAAGAGATACACCTGTGCATGAGGTCAACCCAGATGGGATGAAAACAAAACTTAAGGAGGACCACATGGATGAAGTCTCTATCAACCCTATCAAAGGCTTTGTTCATGTCAAGCTTGAGGAAAAGGGTAGCCTTCTTGGCCATGGAAGAGGAATGCAAGGTCTCATGGATCATGATAATCCCATCTAAGATGTTCCTCCATTTCACTAAAATTCCTTGGAAAATGTCAATGATGAGGGGGAGGATGGCCTTTAATCTGTTAGCCATGACTTTCATCAGGATTTTGTAAAGGACGTTACAAAGGTTGATGGGTCTCTAATCTGAGATGGATCTGTAGGCTAGAGATTTTGGAATAAGAGCTAAGAAAGTAGAATTGATGCTTCGAGGAATGAATTTTGTTGATTGGATCTCCCTAATGGCCTAACATATATCATCCCCTACAACATCCTAGAGATTTTGAAAGAAACATAGAGGGAACCCATCTGGCCCAGGGTCTTTATCTAGTTGCATGGAAAAAAGGGCCTCTCTGATTTCATCGAAGGAGAAAGGTTCCATCAGCATGTGATTTGCATCCTAGGGGACAATGCCCAAGATATTGGCACAGAGGTCAGATTGGGCCTGGTTATCACCCACAGGGGAGCTCCCTAGGAGATCCTGGAAAAAAGACACCACCTTGGCCCTTATCTCAACAATTTCCCTTATGGTAGATCCATCGCTATAGGTGACCTACCTAATTTTGTTGGATCCCCTATGCCACATGGTGGAGGCATGGAAGAATATCGTGTTTGAATCACCCTCCTTAACCCACAGGTCCCTGTATTTGTGTCTCCAAAAGCTTTCTTCCCTATCAAGGATGTTGTGATATTCTGCTAGGAGGTTCCTCTCCTCCTCCCTGGTGGAGTTACTATGGTCTCCTGCCCCGATCCTCCTTTCTAACTCTTGGATTCTTTTTGTAATGGATTTTTTGCAAGTGAAAATATTTCCAAAGACCTCCCTATTCCAAAATTTTAGCTTCTCTTTAACCGTCTTGATATTCTGGGCAAATTTCTTAGTGGGGGATACCTCAAAATTTTGTTGCCACCAAGAGGTGACTTTAGCTTTGAAATACTTATGGTGAATCCACATGGATTCAAATCAAAAGGGGTTTTGAAATAGGGTGGCTTGCTTACCTCAAGGAGGATAGGGCTGTCGTTTGAGTCGATCATTTGTAGGGCCAGTAGGGAGGCGTCTCCAAACAAAGGAATGGATTATTTGGATATTAGAAATTTATCGAGCTTCACCTGGATGAGCCCGCTGCCAATCCTCCTATTACTCCAGGTAAAACTAGATCCCTTAAGCTTGATGTCCAGGAGTTCATTGATGTTGATGAAGTCCCTGATATCTTCCATACTTCTACTATAGTTCAAGACCACATTTCTTCTCAAACGGATGCAAGGGGCCATTGAAGTCTCCTCCAATGATCCATGGGATTGTGTTGAAAGCATTCCTCATCTGAGTTATGGTTTCCCACATCTCAACTTGCTCGACTGGATAATTTGAAGCATAAATATTTGTGAGGATCCAAAACAATTGTTGGTCTTGGAGTGAATCGAGATGTTGAGGATCCTACTCGAGGATGATAATAGTCTTCCTTCAACCAGGGTAGGGTCCCATAGACACATGAGCCCACCTGAGGAACCTTGTGCTGGACTGAACAGAGTCTCCCCTTTGGCCCAAATAACTTGTGCCGCATTTCGAGAGGAGAGTTCATCATTTTTGGTTTCTTGAATAATAAAAATGGAGGGATTTGTCCTTTTCCTTAGGTTAGCAACCAGACGCTACTTGGTTGCTCCATTTAAACCTCTCACATTCCATGAGAGGAATTTCATTTCAAGGGTTTAAGGTTTTTCCTGCCTCCCTTCACCAACTGGAAGGGGGTTTGTATCCTTGCTTATCATCCTTCTAGGTGTCAAAATATTTAGAAAAAAGAGTCATTTGAGTCCTACTGGCAATTTCATCCATAGTTTCCTTATTTATCTGATCGTTGCTAGAAGACCGCCCTCTTTTATTTTCACTATCATAGGCAATGACTTGCTTCTTTCTCCTGGTGTTCCTAGGATTGATTCTCCCATAGAGGGAAGGATCTTATTTTTTGAATACTGGAGAGCAGGATACCTCACCCCTATCCTACTAGGAGGGTGATTTCCTATTGACTGCAAGATAATCATCCATGTAAGGGTTTAAAACAACAAGGGTGGAAGGGGACTATACCTCGATGATAAGATCCTCTAGGTGAGGATAGTTAAGTGGAGCTATATCTAGAGGTACCTCCTTATCCTTCTAGATCAGTTGGGGAACTTCCCCTTGCTCATTCTTTTGCTCACCTTGAGCTGAAGTGCCTCCTTGGTCATCCTTTTGGATTGTCTACTGAGGAGTTTTTTCATGATGCATTTTGGATCTAGAGGTGATTTTTTGTTGTGTGTGGGGATCCCCTGGTTCCGTTGTGGGCCCTTGTTCTTTCCCATTGGCCTTTAGCTCTGAGCCCTCAAAGATGGACATTGGACCTAGAGGTGACCTTGAGTGTGGTAATGAGTACAAAATGCTAATTTGTTTTTGTATTCGATCATTTGTCTTTTAATGAGGGTTGATCCTCTATATAGGTTGATGAAATATGGAATCTCTATTTCCAGGTTGGCTAAAACGTAGAACCAAACTTGGACCATCTGGGAGCAGACTTTGGTAGAGGAGTCGATAGCAACCAACTCGCCTATGTATTGAGCTATCCCTATGATGATATTCTTATACCAACACCAAAAGGGAAGGTTCAATAACCTTACCCATATTTGGGAAACATTTATGTTTTGGGTCTCCGGGTTGAAGTCCTCTCCCCATTTTTGGAGGAAGAGGCTCCTGCACCCTAGGAACCATGGTCCCCCAGCTAGGATGATGCAGAAATCCTCATTGGTATTAAGTTTGATGGAAAAAAACCCTCGAGACAAAGCCATTATCTCCATGTTACCATTGGTTTTCCACTTGGATAAAGCCTACTTTCAAATTGTCTCCATTTCTGGTTGTCCTCCCATGAAATTTTTGACCAGGGTAAACTTCTCGAGCTCCATGTAACTGTCCATCAGGTCTTCAGGGATGACCAAATCTTCTCCTGAGGGGATCAATTCCTGGATAGGTTTTTTGACTAGAGGTTTCTGGATCACAGCCTGAGCATAGGTTCATTTTTGGGTTAGGGTTGGTCCACCTATGGGGCCATCCTTATCGAGGGGATATTTCCTATGCCTGTCAATCCCATCCACTTGGGTCCCTGCTATTTTGGGTCCTCCCATGTCAGCACTGCCATGAATGGTTCCTCCTGTGTCCTTGCTTGACTGTCCTACCTCTGTCCTCCCACCTTTTGTCATTCGCTCGCCTGCTTTCCTGCTACCCATCCTCAAAACCCTATAAATGGTAATTATTGTGATGAGGAGGGTATCTCCAAAAACCACTCTGGTTATTAGGTTTTTTACTAAGGTTGGAAAATTATATTTTTCTTGTCTCGATGTTAGAATTTCCCAAGAGTAGAACTACAAAGCATTACAATATTTGAAGAGACAAATAGAACTGATTCGTATGCATAATAGCTTTTACATGTTAAATATTGTATCTCTTCCTAATCTATGTGTTTTTTGTATGTGGTATTCAAGAATATAGAATTTTAAGTGTTTATATTCTCTACATTGTATATTTGTATGCATATTCTTAATATTTTTTGTTTTTGTATGTGGTATTAAAAAAAGTTTATATTCTCAATATTGTATATTTATATGCATATTTTTGATATATTTTTAGTTGTTCTATGTTACAAATATAATAATATTGTATTTAATTAAAAATAAAGTTTAAAATATGATAAAGGTTATTAAAATTAAGTAGTTTTTAAAGTGTATTAGGTCATATATTATATATATGGAATGATGTGGTTATTTATTTATACCTATTTTTATCATATTTAAATCACAAACCTTTTATATGGTGTTCAAAAGTCTTATCATTAGGTTCACTCTACTATTAATATTAAGATAACCAAAAGAAGTATTGCAAAGTTTTAAAATATCAACTATATTATACTAAAATTTATAATAAGTGTAAGTTGATCACATGACATTGTCTCAACTTATTAAAATCCTTGACTTTTAAGGACACTTGAGTTTGAATCTTTTCAAGCTATTCATGCATAATATTCAACTTATTATAATACTAATATGTGACCATGATGTAATATTGGTAGGAGTTTTTGGAGCCTGATTATTGAAAGGTTTTCCAAAAAAACTCTTAGGGTGAAGGGGTAGTCTTCTTTGTCAATATGGGAAAGCTAAACTAGTGAAGGCTATCTTACAAACTATTCCTATCTATTTTATGTATGTTTTCAGTTTTTCGGAGAGTGTTAGGCACAATATTGAATCTATTCAAAAAAAAATTATGGTTTGGAGTAAAATACAAGAGAATACTAGCACTTGTTGCATGGGATATAGTCTATTCAAAATGAGAATGTGGAGGCCTTGGTTTTAGGAAATTTAAAAATATGAATGAGGCACTCATAGGAAAAATGGGATGGAAACTTCTAAAAAATGACCACTTAAGTTGGGTAAAAATCCTAAAATCTAAATATTTACAGGGGAGATTTCCTTTTTACTCTCTAAAAATTTACCTATTGGGTCCTCCTTTTGGAACAATATTACTAAGTGTAGAAATATCCTAGTAGAGGGGATTCAATGGCGTAAGGAGATGGTAACAAAATAAAATTTTGGAAGGATATTTGGATAAAAGATATACCCTTAAAGGAGGACCAAGAAATTTTAGTTTTGGAATAGGACTTGACTCAACATTTTGGTACACAGGTGTAGGGTTACATAAGTTCCTTTGAATATGGAAGAAGTTGGAAAGAGCTACAAACAGATAGTATGGATACGCTCAAGGAACAAGTAGTAAGAAAATTGAATAATTTATTGGTTGTTACCCCTCTAACTAATTCTAAAACCATAAACAACTTTTTCTAGAGTAGGGAGAAAAAATAATCATATTTTTTTAGAACAAGGTACCAATTACTAGAGGAAGCAGGTTTAGGTTGATTACCAGTGACAAAAGTTTGTATCAAGAAGTTGATCCAAAAACATACATTCTTTTTTTGGCTAGCCACTGAAAATAAAATTCTAACCATTGAAAATATTTGTAAAAGAAACTTCCAGGTTGTTAACATGTGTGATTTATGTGAGGGTGACAGTGAATATGTATGTCATATATTCCTAGAATGTATATTTTTGAGATGTATTTTGCAAGAGCTTTTGGGGAAGTTTCAAGTAGCATGCATGTTTCTAAATTTTATGGTGGACCTTGTGTTGCAATGGGAGTCTCCCTTTTCTAGCAGAATATTGAGCATGTTGTGGAGATTTTGCCTTCCTCACAACCTATGGGGTATTTTAAAGGAAAAAAACTAGTGCATATTTAAGGACAAAAAGAGAGCCTATGGAACTAGTGAACATAATTGAGGCAACAACAATGGAAAACCTGAGAGTATCTAACCTGAATAGGATTGAGGATAAGGATGAGGAGAGGACCACAACATTGATATGGGGACTATAACCCCTTCCTAATTGTGTCCTAAAACCAAAAAGTTAAAAGGTAGCAGGTGATATGGGAGCCCCATCCAAAAGAATAATTGAAGCTAAATTTTTATGGGGCCTCAAAAGACAACTTGTATAAAGATGGAGTAGGCAGTGTCTTCATAAATGCTTTAGGGTGAGTACTCTTAGCTTATTTTGAACCCTTGGGCATCTAAAAAAATCATTTTATAGAATCCAAAGTGATTTTTGCAAGAATTCAACAATTAGAGATGTTGGGTGGTAGGAATATTATCATCAAATGGGATTCCATAAATATAATAAAGACTCTAAAATGGGAACATTAAATTAGTTGGTCGATTGAAGACATGATTGAAAGCTATAGAGTGAAAATTAGAATTCTAAATAATTACTGGATCTAACATGTTTTTAGGGAAGGAAATAAAATTATGGACATAATGTATAATATGAGTGTATCTTAGGGAAATCACTTATGTTGGCTTGAAAAATTCTTAAATTAGATTATAGATTTGGTAGGCTAGGAAAAACCTGTGGGAAATATCTATTTTATCAAGTATATGATGATCAAGATGGAAGATAGAGAATGTAGGAGGAGACAATTAATAGTCACCTAGGTTAACAGATGTGGGTTGGTGGTAAGGTTAGAGTACCATGGAGTGAGCATTAAATGAAAGATGAAGTCTACATAAGCATGGTGTCTAGTAAAATAGTTGGAGTAGCATCTTTATAGGTAAAGTATAGAGCTGAAGTAAATGTGAACCTGAAGTTGTGTCATGTTGGTAAGATCTAAATGATGCGGTCCCTATTTTCTTACTTGGAAATGATTATGTAGATTTTTTTATCTTGTTTTATGTAAAGTATCTGTTAGGATCCTACTATAAAATAAACTCAAATAAAAACACACTCACACAATTGCTTGGAAATAAACTCACATAAACATCATATTAATATTCAAAACAAAATACACATTATAACAAAAATTTGCATAAAGGAACAATCTCACAATAAGATAGAATCGCAGGCCTCTTCGAGGGGGCAACCTCCTTCAACACTTCATTAATTTGCAAAAATATGAATACATTGGTTTCTTCTTGGGTATTTAAAGAGTTCCCTTCCATGGTTGGCTTACATGCAAAATTCCACCTGGATTACATGCATAATGCCACCCGAATTACATGCATAGGACCACTCAAATTACATTCACAATGCCACTCAAATTACATACACAAGGCCACCTTACATAACCTATCTACCATGTGTTACATAAAAAGGGTACCATTTGTCATGGGCACTATATAAGCTAAAACTTAGAACATTAAAAAATATTAATCATGGGTACTACCCACGTTATTTAGGAATTATTGCATCATGGAAGTTATTACATTAAGGGTTAGGATGGGATCCTAACATGTCCTTCCTCTTGAAGAAGCTTTCTCCTCAAAGCTAAAATGAGGAAACTGTTGTTGGAGTTGGTGGAGAGATTCCCATGTAGCATCTTCAGGTTGAAGCCCATGCCACTAAACCAGGATCTCTGTAATTGTATGGTTGCGAAGAGTGTGAGTTCAATGATCCAACAACCGCTCAGGTTCAATTAATATGGAGTCTTCTTCATACAATTCAAGAAGTGTGGATTGAACCTGTACCTATGTGCCCACAACTTTCTTAAGAGCAAAAACATGAAAAACTGGATGAAGCTTGGAAGGAGGTGGGAGCACCAATTTGTAAGCTGTGGGGCTAATCCTTTGTAGAACCTGGTAAGGACCATAGAATTTTGTAGCAAGCTTTTGGAACCTATGAAGTTGTAGGGATGATTATTTGTACGGATGCAAGCGAAGGAAGACCATATCACCTACATCAAAACTATGCTCAGAACGATGCTGATCAGCTTGTTGATGCATCCGATTCTGGGTCATGTTCAAATTTTGCTTAAGTTGGTGAAGGACCTCGGTGTGTTGAATCAGAGTGTTGTTGATGGCCTGGACCTTGGAGCTACTAGGAATGTAAGAGGAAGGCATAGGTGGAAAGCGTCCATAGACTGCTTCAAATGGTGTGATTTTGGTTGCGGTATGATAGGAAGTGTTGTACCACCATTCAACCAAGGATAGTCATTTGGCCCATTAAGTGGGATGATCTGAGACAAAGTAGGGTAGGTTTCCAAGCATTTATTAACAACTTCTATTTGACCATCCGTTTGTGGATGGTAGGTTGAACTCATTTTGATCTGAGTCCCCTACAACTTAAACAACTCTTGCCAAAAATGACTAGTGAAGGTGGGATCACGATCAGATACAATGGAGGTGGGCATGCCATGAAGGTGAAATATGGAGTCAAGAAAAAATTATGCAATAATGGATGATGTATAAGTATGGGCAAGGGCACAAAAGTGATCATATTTTGAAAGGCGGTCCACTACCACAAAAATAATTGACTTACCTCCAGATTTAGGGAGCCCTTCTATAAAGTCCATGGAAATGTCGGTCCAAACCTGATCTGGGATAGGCAATGGCTGAAGAGTACCCGAAGAGTGCATTGTTTCACCTTTCATCCTTTGACATGTGTTAAAGGTAGCAACAAAAGAGTGGATGTACCATTTCATACCTTTCCAAAATAAGGTACGCTTGAGTCACTCATATGTTTTAAGGAACCTTGAATGGACTACATAAGGAGTGGCATGCAATTCCTTCATGAGGAGCTCTCGAAGTGTGGACTTATGAGTTAGAACCAGACATTGATGGTAGCATAGATCATGGCCATTCCAATTATATCCTGGTGCAGAATCTGGTTCATCCATTAGTGAGGCTATCAAAGCTTGCAAATATACATCTTGACGTGCTTCTTGACACAAGGAATCAATCCATTGGGGAAGTGGTGCTGAGATGGCACACAACATACTTATGGTCTCCATTTGGTGAGAAAGAGCATCAGCCACAATATTCTCCTTTCCCTTTTTGTAGGTGATATCATAATCATAGCCCATGAGTTTAGACACCCACTTTTGTTGGTTAGGCATGGCAACTCTTTGTTCCAAAAAATATTTGAGACTTTGATGGTCGGTTTTGATGAAGAAGTGACACCCAATGAGGTAAGGTCGCCAATGTGTGACTGCATGCAATATGGCTAACATTTCCTTAGCATATGTGGATTTCCCCAGATTACGATCAAAGAGTGCCTTGCTAGTAAAAGCCACAGGTCGTCCTTATTGCATCAATACTGCCCCAATACCACGACAAAAAGCATCACTTTCAATGCCAAATGGTTTAGATAAATTTGGCATGGCTAAGATGGGAGTGGTGGTAATAGCATGCTTGAGTTCAATGAAGGTTTGGTCAGCAGGCCCTGTCCAAGTGAAGGAATATTTTTTCAACATGGAGGTGAGGGGGGCATCTATCTTCCCATAATTGTAGAAAAATTTGTGATAATATCCTGTAAGCCCTAAAAATCCTTGAAATACCTTGAGGGTACGAGGTTTCGGACACTCTTGAACTACTTGGATCTTCTTAGGGTCAACCTTGATGCCATCTTGTGAGACAATGTGTCCCAGATACTCTACTTCAATAAGGCCAAAGGAACACTTGGACCTTTTGGCAAAAAGGTGATGGGTGACCAACAACTATAAATTTTGATCCACATGATTGAGGTGCTCTTCCCATGTGTGGCTATAAATCAAGATGTCATCGAAGAACACAAGGATGAACTTCCGTAGAAAGGGTCAGAAGATGTTGTTCATAAGACTTTGGAATGTAGAAGGAGCATTTATGAGACCAAATGGCATTACCAAGAATTCATAATGACCTTCATGAGTGTGAAAGGTAGTTTTGGGGATGTCCTCATCCTTGAGACGGATCTGATGGTAGCCAAAGTGGAGATCAAGCTTGGTGAAATACATGGTCTTGTGTAGTTCATCGAGTAATTCATCAACCACTGGAATAGTAAATTTATCCTTGACTGTAGTCTTTTTGAGTTCCCGATAGTTAATACATAGGCGCCATGAGCCATATTTCTTAGGAACAAGTAGGACAGGCGAGGAGTAGGGGCTAGTACTAGGCCGGATGACACCAGCCTTGAGTAATTCATGTACCAATTTTTCCAGTTCTAATTTCATGGCATGAGGGTACCTGTATGGCCTAATATTTGGTGGTGCACTACCCGGGAGCAATGGGATAGCATGGTTGTGAGAGCGACGTGGTGGTAGTATAGTTGGTTCTACAAAGACAACATCATGTTTGTGTAGAACTAGTTGTAGGTCTGATGGAATTTCAACCATTAATGAATTGGTTGGTTGGATGGAGAAGAGTTGTGCAATGACCCCATGTTTTTATTTCTTTAGCACTTTCTCCATACGATTGGAACTAATGAGGTGAGGTGTTCCTACAGAGGAGCCCTTGAGTAAGTGTGTTTGTCCATTTTGGGAGAATTACATCCAGAGTTTTGCAAAGTTCCAATTGATAGTGCCTAACATACTCAACCATTGATATCCCAAAACCATATCACATCCTCCCAACTGGAGGGTAAACATGTCCTGCTTGAGTTCATAGTCCCCTATCTTGATCTTGACATTACGGCATTTTCCTTTACAAGGTAATGTTCCCCCATTGGCTACCATGACCTCGAATGAATTACAAGTGTGGATATAGCAATTTGCCTACTTAGCAACTCTAGGATCAATGAAGTTGTGTGTGTTGCCTGAATCAATAAGGATGGTAAGATGTTGGCCCTTGAAAAATCCCACAACTTTCATGGTTTGTGGAGTGGTAATACCTACAAGAGCATGGACTAACAAGAACAGTCTTTTGTTTGCACACTTATGTCCTTTAAATTTTTTTTCATAAAAATTATAACATAAGCCTTGGGCACGATGGGCATCCATCTCCTCTGTAGTCAGTCACTTGGATGTAGTAGGTTTACTATCCACTAAATTTTGGGTTTAAAAAGGAAATGAAGGTCGATTTGGAGGAAACCATGGGGGGCACCTTTGGTTTGAGAGTTTAGATTTGGCCAGACGGGCCAAACTGATAGCTTCCATCATGGAATGTGGTTTCAACATATTTACTTCATCTTGGAGATCCCATTTTAACCCACTGATAAAACAACTCATGAAAAACCGTTCCATCAATCCTCTTGTCTTATTGGCAAAAAATTTAGATTGAGTTTGGTAATCATGGACTAAGGATGTTTGTTGTAGTTTGGTCAAGGCCCTTGTGAAGTCCTCATACTCACTAGGCCCAAATCGGGTCAGTAGTTGGGACTCAAATTTCTCCTAAGAGAGATTTGGGTTGGAATTACGTAACCACTGGAACTAGTGTAGAGCCTCAGATTCCAAATTGAAGGAAGCCATCTGAACTCGATGATATATGGGAACATTATGAAGTCTAAAGAATTGATCAACCCTAAATAACCACCCATCAACATCCTTCCCATTAAATCGAGGGAAGTCCAATTTTGGCATTTTAAAGGATGGGTCATGGTAATTCCTTGTAGAGTTTTTAGCTTGGTGTTCTATTTTGAGTGGTCCCTTATGTAACTTGCTACCCACATTTATTAGTGTTTCTTCTAAGCAAGCACTAGTGGCCTCACGATCTAGATGAAGACCTTGGACCTCTTCCCTCATGGAGAAAATTTCCAAGTTCAAATTCTCAATGGATTTAGTTAAGGAGTCCATCTGTTCTAGCTCTTTTTGATGTCCATGGGTACCCTGGGCCATTTTGGAAACTTTTGTGACCAGTTACTAAAATTAAAATTGGGTTTCGAGACTTACTATTTTTAGTAAGTGTTCAAAAAAGTGCTTGGGTGCTATATATCAAAATGATCAGATTAAAGAGGTGGTCACAATGCGCTATATCCCACAACACTACTTTTGGGCACCCCAATTTTTTTTTTAATCTCCTATTTTGTCGAGTCTAACAATGTTTACAGTTTTTTATTTTGAGCTACAATGCAAAAGTTGGGTACTGGAGCACTATCTATAATTGGTATTTGGTCACTCGCTAACTATTTTTCTCAACGTGGATAGTCTCTTTGAAACTTCTTACCTCACTAGTCTGAAGATTCTCTGTATTGTGTAGGTTACTGTTATGACAGTTCTATTATGACACTAAAAATAGTAGTCTCTGACCTGACTGACCTCACTGTTATTTCCACTGTAAATTTGACTGTTATTCTCCAAACTGTCAACTTAACTATCACCCTCATATTCTATCCCGAATCCATGCAATGTATGTTATTTTTTTTGGTAGAGGATTCCTTTCTCATATGCTCACTTTTGGGAATTTGGAATGCAGGTTTACAAACAGGGAGTTTTTGTTTGTGATTTTATTGCAGGTTGAAGTTTTAACAGAACCAGGGTATGCTAAGTAGAGGAGTATGTAACACCCATAGACACTATTATACCGCAGTGACGAACAATAGTGCTCGGACCAATATTTCAGGCCACTATCCAAGGAGGATTCCACACATACCCTTGAGCACACTATCTGCCTCTCTGACAATACGGGAGGGTAATTGTCCAGGATACTATGTCTCGTGGACTATGGATGATACAAGGACGATAAGCTTCCTACTGGATAAAATTTTTTTAAGCCTAGAATGGTCTCCTGATACACCCGAATATGTGTGGGAGCTCAAGTCCGTGCGCGAGTTCCGTCTGAGGCCTGGGTATTAGAGCCTGATCGCCCCTCACTTCACTAGACACTGTATGGGCTATCTAGCTTCGCCAATAACGACAAATCCTTCACAATATTTTAAAACCCCAAGCACAGATTTTCTACCTACTCAACTAAAAAGGACTATATATATATATTTTGACTGGTATTTGCCTTTTTTTATAATAATAATAATAAAAAAATTACACAAAAATAATAGAGGATTATACCTAACAGGCAAGAATCGTCACTATTGCAGCAGAACTTGGCCCTGGAAAGCACTCTGATACCACTTGTTAGGATCCTACTATAAAATAAACTCAAATAAACACACTCTTACACAATTGCTTGGAAATAAACTCACATAAACATCATATTAATATTCAGAAAAAAATACACATTATAATAGAAATTTACATAAAGGAACAATCTCACAATAAGATAGAATCGTAGGCCTCTTCGAGGGGGCAACCTCCTTCAACACTTCATTAATTTGCAAAAATATGAATACATTGGTGTCTTCTCGGTATTTAAAGAGTTCCCTTCCATGGTTGGCGTACATGCAAAATGCCACCTGGATTACATGCATAATGCCACCCGAATTACATGCATAGTGCCACTCGAATTACATTCGCAATGCCACTCGAATTACATGCACAAGGCCACCTTACATAACCTATCTACCATGTGTTACATAAAAAGGGTGCCATTTGTCATAGGAACTATATAAACTAAAACTTAGAACATTAAAAAATATTAATCATGGATACTACCCACGTTATTTAGGAATTATTACATCATGGAAGTTATTACATTAAGGGTTAGGATGGGATCCTAACAGTATCTTTAATTCCTCTTTTGACGTTCTATAGGAAGTTGAGTACTAGTTTGTTTTGTTAATCATATGTATTAAGTATGTGCTAATAAATATCCTTATATAATATGCTATGACATTTTGTGAAGGGTTGAGGCCCTAATCCCCTTATAACCATTAATCAAAAAATAAATTTATATTTTTAAGTTTGCCAAAAGTTTTAATATAAAATATAAATTAAAAAAACCAAGAATTTGGAAATTTATTAGAATATATGTTAAGTAGAAATGATAAAATTAATTTAAATAATTTTAAGTATTAATTATTTGGATTAAAATTGTTAAAGGTCAAAACATTGTTTGTTAAGTATACATTTTGAACTATTTAATATATTAACATGTAATTTTAATAAATAATTTAATATTTCATATTTAATATTTAATAAAAAAATTTGTTGAAGAGCATGCTACCAAGCTATATTACTAGTTTTTTATTAATGGAAATTTTTATCCCATATCTTAGACAATATTGTTATTATCCATTTGGATGAAAATAAATAATGAAAATTGTAAAAGACTTGGTCATGAAGAAACTTCGAACATAATTTTTGTGTGTGAGAAATTTAACTACATTAGACGAAAGATATTATCATGGAAAAATGAGGTATAAAGCTTGGGATTGTAGAGTAAGGTTGCATATTCGTTTAGAAAAATTGTTGTATAGTAAGCAATACCTTTTAATTATAAACAATAATGATTTATTTTGAAATTTTTAAGTTGTTTCAATTTATTGGTGGTGTACATTTCTTAAATGATAAAAAATTGATTGTGTATGATATAAGACACCATTTTTATTGTTCAAGAAAAATGTTACAATAATATTTTACAAATACCCTCTCGGGGCTTACACTAGGGAATTTCCAAGATGGGAGTTGCCCCTTTACAAAATAGTGTCCAAATGGTCTTCTATGCCAGCTTGAAGGATGGGTGGGTTTTGGAGCCTTGGTTTCTTAACCACCCTAGGCTACATGCACCTCCATGGTACCTTCACATAGTCAAATATAAGAATTTAATAGCATAAAATGGTCCTACTTTGGTTAGGCCCAAGTTAACAAAATATGCAAGCAACAAAATGTTACAAATCTTGATTAAGGTAAGAACATAACACCAAAATATCACAAAACATCATGAAACATACATTGCTTACCTTGTCTATATACTAAAGACAGTGTGTCTAGTTCAATATTTGGAATGAACCGCCAGGGGTCAAATGACCTCTATTGTTAATTGCCAAGGGCTTGACAGTCTTGACTTCTAACCACCAAGGGGCTAACAATTGAGACCTTTGCTACTTAGATCTAGTTGAAACTTTTTGTGGACCTCCAATAGGGTATTAATGAAATCTTGTGGCAGTTTGGAGTAGATTTGATCCTCTATCTATGAGCAATTTCAAAAACAATATACATGTATATTCAAGCATACATAGATTTCCATTACTGATTTGCACATGAGGAGGATGATTACAAAAGGGGATGAGCACACATAAAGTGGTTCACTAACATTTTTTGTAGATTTTTGGTTTAGTATTTTAATTCTTCTTAAAAATGAAGGAAAACTAGGGGTATTTATAGATTTTTTGCAAGGGAGAGGGGGTGGTGACTTGGAAGTGATATGACATGACATGGTAGCTATGTGGCATGGGTGATGGGGTGTGGAAAATATAGAGTCATCTACTTAGGGTGGTCAAAGGGAGTTTCCACCATACCTCATTTATGATCTTGGGTGGGGAGAGTTCTCACCCCACTCAAGTAGCATGTGCACACCATACTCCATAAATGAAATTAGGTGGGGAGGATCCTCACCCTTACCAAGTAGCATTGAGAGGTATGGGGAAGGTGAAGGTGAATAGAGATGTGGCAAGTAGGGGTAGACTAGGATAGGATGAGGTGGACCTATTCTAAGATCAAAGGGAGGGTGTGCACAAAGAATAGAAAATTGTGCACAAATACTAGGGGCGATGGGAAGTCACATGGTGACTAGGGGCTTAGTATAGGAGTGTGCTTAATTGGGGAAGGATGCTAAGGAGGGTAATTTTCTATTTTTGTAAGCTTATAAAGCGAGATTAGAGAATTTTAGGAATTATTTGCGCTTTTACAAATTTTTTTAATTTAACCTTAGGCAAACACAAAATTAACAACATTTAGGTGTCCATATTTATCCCTTTTTGTACCACGTTGCATGTGAACACAATACAATGAAAAAATAGATGACATTGGCTGGGTTGGATTGGTGAAAATGATAATGAATGGATAATGATGATTGGAAAATGATGATAACAATTTTTGGCATGTCACAATAATGGCTTGAAGAGGGGATGCAAGATTATCTTTAATAAGAGATAATGTAAGGTGCCCCAATGATGGGATGGACAAATATCCTTCGATTTTACCTTTTGTGGATTAATGTGATCATTTTTATGGTAAACTAAGAATTATTGGTAGGTGTCCTCATGATGCTTTGGTTGTGTGTGTATGAGTAACCATAAAATCATAGACATGGAGAATACTATATTTATTGAGTTGGAGTTTGAGGTGAGAAGAGAAGTTTTGCTTTTGTACCAGTAGAGGAGGGCTAATGATAGCTTTAGGTAAATATTCTTGGACAAGTGCAATTCTAAAATTGAGTATTTGGTTATTACATCTATTTGGGATTAAATTTTATGGGTATTACCTACCCCTCAAGTGGTGAGTGGATGAAGGAATTAAAAAACAAAAATGAAAAAAATGCTTGACAAAAAGTGGATGGGTGACTGAAACTAGAATGAAATAGGATAATAGGGTAAAATTGGGAAACTATTGGCAAAATTTTGGTCAAATTGGGGGATCATCAGTGGGTAGACATTTTAGAAATATCTACTGCAAAACTTGGAAATTTTATATGATGGTTAGCAACCATATTAGGTGGTCACCAGTGCCAAGGGATAAATAATGTATTACAGGCTTAGGGTGCTTGTTGTCATCATTTGTTGTGATGAAGAAAAAGGAGAGAGAGAGGTGTGGAGGAAGATTTTAAGCAAAGCCCTTGCAAATTTATGGGTTGAGTTGACGAGATGGCTATAGATGGCGTGGCTATGGGAGTAGGAGGGAGTGCATAGCTGGTAAGTCCTCAGGTGATCTTTCTTCCTTCGTTTATGTTTAAGGGTAAAATGAATGTTAGGGTTTTTGTGGTGTTTTTATTTTGAATTAGAAAAATGAAATCATAGACTAAATTAGGCTAGTGTAGGAAAATGCATGTTGTGGATTTATTTTAAGGGTGGGTTTTATTGTTATGAATTTTATCAGTTTGTGGTTTTTTGGGTGCTTTGGGATAATGGGTATCCCAAAATGTGGTCTATTTTGAAATTACATGGATCCATATAGTCGTACAAATTATATGAATCCATATAATGGTTTTTTTTGTATGTTTTTGGCTAATAGTCTAGGGTTGAATGATGATATAATCCAACCACCAGGGGTTGAACGATAATGCAATACTACCACTAGGGGTTAGATAGTGAATTTGTATGGATTCATAAAGTTGTACGAAACTTATTTATTTATTTTTTGTTTTGTAATGTTTGATTATGAATTGTTGATGGGGATGGGTGAATAATTTTAGCTTAATATTTTGAGGCTGTGACACAAGTTTAGGAAGCTTTTATTCCAGGTGAGGAATTTTCTAACACTCGAGGATTAGCGATGGCTACGAGACATAAGGTTGAGGGGGTGACTTGATCGAAGGCTATGCCTACTGATTATTGTTATATTTTATCCTTCATAGAGAGGTGGGATTTAGACATAAGGACTTTTCATATATCGATTGGAGAGATGACCATCACTTTAGAGGATGTTTATAAGATATTCCAAGTTCCTATGGAGGGTATTAACATATATGGTACAAAATCATAATAGAAGGATGCGATGATGGAGAGGTTGTATGATGAGGGTGGCAATAGGTTATTATTGATACTGGGGGTGTGTTGTATGATCTTCATTATGAACTAGGGATCTTCACATGAAGGAACATTATTTTTATGGTGTTGATTTCTAATGTCATCTTATCAGAATCTTCAGGTGTATGGTTCCCATGGAACCTTCTAGGGTTGGTGATGGATCTAGTGGAGAGACTAGCAGTGTATGCATGGTCTCTATATTTATTGTCTCAGATATATAATGAGTTGTATGAGGTACAACAATAAGGTCAAGTGGGATTGGGGTATTGTCATGATCCTCCCCTAGTGAAATTTTTCATATGATGGACTTATAAATTTATATGTTGTTTTAAATAATAGATTAAATGGCATTATGATGATTTGATTATGGACATGATGCTACTAATGGATTTTTATGGTTGTAGGAATAGGCATATTCACAAGTGGGTAGAAAATTGATGGCTAAAATAGTTAAAATAATATGACTCATAGTATATCCATTTTAAATCTAGTTCGGGCCTTTTCATTTTGCATTGATTATACCTGCATTTGTATGTTGAATATAATTCTTGCATTTATGATATTGTTGTATGTTTACCTCCCTTGCATTAGCATTGGTTGTTCCATGGGAATTAAGCCACTTTTGGTGGGTATAAAGTAACTAAGTTATTTTATGTTTGGTAAGGAATGAATATTAATAAGGGAGATTTATTTATATAGAATGCTATGGTTCCTTTTTGCAATATTAATTTTCTAATTTTGAATAATACTAATTGGTTGAGCTGATTTAACTTTATGATTTCTAAAGCTATATTGATAAATTGAATTATTAACATATAAAACTATGATAAAGGTTTAAGATTTAGAAAGAACGAAACATTTATCATTAGAAGATAATGATAGTATTTTAGTACAATTTGGTCTAAAAATAAAAAGGCAATTGGTTGGAGAAATTGTTTCATGGGATAGGATGAATCTATCACCTCACACCTTAAAACCTTATGGAAGTTTTGAAAAGAGGGAGTTTTCTTCAACAAGAAATGAAAAGTACAAAGGAGTATCATGAAAAAACAAAAGCAACAAGGACCTTGCCATTGGTGTGCGTTGGTTGTCTTCAATCAAACATCTCTAAGAAATTTAAGATGGTATTTGTATTCTTAAAACAACTAATAGAATACCAATGATGTGGAAAACCTAGAAGCACTAGGTGAGAATGCTTATTTAGTTTGTTGTTTTCTTTGAGACCAACTAAACTAGATTTTTGGCCAACCTTTTTATAATAAAATTATGTCAATGATTTACTCTTTTATTTAAAATTTAAGTCAAAATCAAGTTGATTGTATCTCGGGTGAAATCTAAGAAATTCAAGATTTTTCCATGTCTGTGCAAACATCACCCTGATGTCAATGTCCCCGATGTTGGATTTCAATGTAACCAACCATCTTCCTTGGTATTTGGAATACCCTAAAGTGTCACCGATTAGTCCTCATCCATTTCACATAGACTTTACTTGTGAGTGCAACACTCCTGAGTTTTAGGTGTTCACCTGTGAGTGTCTATCATAGTTCTCATATATTAGAGCTCATCTCTCTTCATGGTATTAATTATTTTAATATCTATATAAGGGTTTTCATGATAATAATTTGATTAAATTTGGTTTTTTAGGGGTTTCCAAGTGGCACCCATAGAGAGGCCCTATTTTGCACTCATGTGACATTATAGAACGTGTAGGACCGGTCAATCCTAGATAAAGATGTGGATTGTAAAGTCTTAATCCCACATTCTGGGTGTTGAGGCACCCGAGTGCTTGTTAGTTCTTTTGGAACCATGATTAAGTAGACTACCTACAGTGGCAGTCAAGGGGGTTCCTTCTAGGGTGCCATCTAAGGTGTTTTCCTCATCATGTGGCAAGTATTGCGAATGGATATTTGTGTTAGTATGTGTTTGTTTTTGGTTTGAAGGATGGATTATTGAGTTATTGAATGGTTCGATTGACTGCCCATTAGTTTGTTTATGGTAAATTTTTATTGAATTTATGAAAGAGCAAAAATATATTTGCATAATACAAAATGAATTGCTTATCTTTATTTTATCTGAATAATGGAAGGACAATAATATAGTTTTCTAATACAAAATGAATTAGTTGACTAGGATTTATACACATAGCGTACTTAATGAGGGTTTGTATACTTTTAAAAAAAGAAAGGGGTTTTGTAAAATGAAAATAATAGATGCTTATTTTGTGGAATAGAGATCACTTTATGATATTTAGATTGACTCACTTCAAAATGAATTATATGGTGATTAATCTATTTTAGATTAGAAAGAAATAATCTTTAGAATAAAGTTAATTCATTTTGGTAGAACCAAAGGGATGATTTTAAATAATTTTGGGGTAGTGAAAGGTCTATATTTGAGAATTGAATATTTTAAGGCATCTCAAATTAAAAAAGGAGCTATTGTTTGAAAACCATATTTTAGTTGATATGGGTATTGTAAATTATTCTGAATTTTACTTGCTTCTTATTAATGATTGATAATCTAATCCATTTTAGTTGGATTAGAAATAGTTCATTTACTTTATGGTTTTAGCCCTTGAAATATGAAGATAAAATAAGTTATATGTTGTCATGTAGTCTTTGTCAATCCCTAAGAATATAAGGAAGTTGTTTTGCATTACCATTTGAGAAAGTTTAGTAGTAATTTGAACCCTTTGAAAAGTGATTTGATGGTTGATGGTTTATAAATCCAAGGAAATGAAAAATATTTATAGTTTATGTTGAATTTAAAGTAAATAGTAAATTATTTCATTATGTTATAGGATTTATTAATTCTTATATATGGAAGATTTTTTTTAAAGTGAGGTTGGGACTTATGGGGGTTTCAATTTCATATTTTGGAAAATACTTAAGAAAGGGTTCTTAAGTACTAATGATTGGTGAATGAATACAAGGGAATTATGGGGTTTCCTTACTATGTGTAGGTGAATTATTTATATTCCTATTTAGGGACATGATAATCATGGTATTCTAATATAATAACTGGGTTTTATTTAAAAGAAAGAATAAGGGATCCTTTATTTTGTTGTAATAATTGACTATTAGACTTTAGAAATAAAAATGGATATTACAAGGCTAGGTTTTTCCCAAAATGGTTTTCTAGGTTAAAAGATGTGTTATGCATGAATATTTTATGGATACTATTTTGAATTATTAAATGCATGAAAGTATCTAGTTGAATTCTTGATTTACTATGAATGGTATAATAAAGGGGAAATTTATATACTATTTAGTGTTATGGTTATAACTAAAATTTACTTGTTCTTTTTTTAAGAGTAATATGAATTGTAAATAGTTTCTTGTATTAGAGTAAGATTTATGCAATTGTGTTTTTCAATAGAAGAATAACTTGTATTTAGGCACTTGGGATTTTAGGGTTTTTCCTTAGGAGAGACCATCCATAGGAAAACTAGACTAGATAGACCCCTAAGGGTAGTACCATGACTAAGAGTATTATGGTGTAACAATCTCTTAGGGTTACAATGGGTACTTTGATAATGGACCATTGAAGTGTGACATATAGACAGAGTAAGCCTAGATTCCATTGTAACTAGTTTCATGTGATGGATATCCAATGGACGATGAGGCATCCATATGAGATATGTCATGCGAATGATAGCCATAGGAAACTAAATTGGCTATGAGAAAACTATGAGGGATATAATTTGGTGTGGTAGTCATTGGAAACCCTAATTGATCATTGGATGACCAATGGAGAGATGTCACACGGGTGATAGTCACCTCAACTAAACTATCAGGGAGATGGTTTAATTAAGCATGATATTTTTACTCATGGTGTAGTGGGTAAAACTATAAGAAGCTTCACACCTAAGCACTAGTGGAAATAGAATGAGACTAGTATAAAAATTGGCATCCCTTCTCAAAAATATGAGATAAGGTTAATCCCTATGTTATGATCAAATTTTACTTCAAATGAAGGTAAGGAAATGGATGTTTCATTAAGGCATCCTTTAAGATGTATCGTTAGTGTACAAGGTGAACCCTAGAGACAATGTAGGAGTATAGCCACTCTTGTCCACCCAAGGGATGTTGAAACATCTAGAACTTAAAATGTGGTATAAGCTTATGTTGAATCTATCTGTAATACTTTGGTGAATCTTACATGTTAAAGAAAAAATTATCTCTCATGGGTGTGTTAGAATAGATTTGTTATAGTTGTTATAGGGGCCTGGTTGTAGGAATTTAAGCTTCCCTACGATGAACTCTAGGTTGTATATTTGGAAGTAGCCATGGAAAGAACCTAGGCATGACTAGATTTGGTGAGAATTTTAGGAATAAATGAGTCTTCCCATGGGGATGGCAGTTTACATGAAGTAAATCTAACATCAATCAACAGAATGATAATACTCTTAGAAGGGCACTTTACACAAACTAAGTGTAATCGGTGATACTCTTACATGATTTCTATTACTAGTTGTTAGTTTATGTGAAGGATACAACTAACTAAGTGGATGAGGTACATGGGATGGTACCTAACTTAAGTCAATTATGTAGACAAGTATAATGACACCAGAAGAACGACAAGAAAGGAGTGAGTCAAAACCTCAAGCAAAGAGTTCAAGGGAAATAATTAGAGTGTGAATGATCTCGCTACTATTTTATTTCTCATGCAAGAGTAAATAGAATAGTAGAGATAGGCATTGGACACTTTAGTAATCCTAAATTCTTCTACTAGAGCTCTTTAATAAGTAGATTTGCCTAACGCTATGAAAAAAATAAAAAATGATCTAACTATGGAGGAAAAAACCAATGGGGCAAAAGGAAAACCTAAACAAAAGCTTACAAAGAGAAAGGACAATGCCACTCATCAAACACCAAAATAGTCTGCACTAGCTCAGTCCAAACAAGCAAGGGAAAAGAAACTAGAAAGGACATATGGTATGGATTGTAAATTTGAGATAAAAATACAAATAGGTAATGCTTACTTTAGTTACATTATTTTATCAAAAAAATATCGCCAAGCTCTGAGAAAGTGAAAGAACATTGGTTTTATGTAGTCGGAAAAGGAACATAATATGTAAAGCAAGAGTAACCCCTGTATCATAGAGAAGAATGACAAGAAGCCAGGGATTATAAAAAAAAATTCTAGAAATAGAACAATAATAACAACAATAATCCTCATCCACAAAGGTAACCTGAAGTAGGATAAGATAGATAAACCTAAGGAATAATTTTAGAAAAAACACCCTAGACCTAAAACTAGATGTTTCTACTATGGAGGTCCACATTATGCCAATAAATATACACATAGATTAGGATCCAACAAATGACTAGAAGAGCCTAACCATAGGATTTATGTAGCCATGGGTAGACTAACTATGGATGAGCAGACTACTCCACTACTTCTAAAAGGTATGCTTTTTAATAAGGATGTTAAAATCTTGATAGATAGTGGAGCAAAAAATAGTTTTATATCATCTAGTATCATTAGGGATATACTAAAAAGATCGATATTCTTGGTAGAAGTGTGGAAGGTAGAGTATGGTTCTAGAAAAACCTACTTTATAGATCAATGTTTTCCTAACATTCAAATCGCCTTACCCAATGGCTTCTTAGAATGACACTTGTATGTAGCTCCCTTGCATACCTTTGATATTAATTTAGGGATGGATTGGTTGGAAGCACATGAGGCTATGATCAATTTCCATGATAGATAGATTGATTACACTGATAAAGATAAATAGAGACAATGAATTATCTGTGAGCAAGTATCTTTTCAACCTTAGTTACTTTTATCTATGCAATTGAATAAAATCATGAGAAAAGGAGGAATGATTTTCATGGTTAAGTATAATGGGGTTGAAAAGGATAAAATGGAGGAGGTGTTTGGGAAACACCCAAGTTTACAAGAATTTAGGGATGTGTTCCTTGAAGATCTTCTTGGTCTTCCACCAAAATGAGAGTTCAATTTCACCATTGAATTAGTATCTGGATCTGTACTTATACATATAACTCCGTATAGAATGAATCCTATAGAGATGCATAATTTGAAGGTACAACTTCAAGGATTGTTAGAGAAGGAGTTGATTCAATCTAGTTTTTCTCCTTGGGGTGCACTCATTCTCTTTGTTAAGAAGAAAGATAAATCTCTCAAATTGTATATTGACTACAAGATGTTGAATAAGTAAACCATCAATAATAGACACCTCTTATCAAGAATTGAGGATTTTTTTGATCAATTTAAGGGGGCAACTATATTTTATAAATTTTTCTTTAAATAAGGATATCATCAACTAAGAATACATGAGGAAGATACTCACAAAACTGCTTTTAAAACTCGGTATGGGCACTATGAATTGACTATGCTACCATTTGGGTTGACTAATGTGTCGACTATATTTATGAACCTAATGAATGGTGTATTTAGGAGGATGTTAGATCAATTTATATTGATATTTTTAGATGATATTATGATATATTTCAAGAATAAGGAAGAGCATGACAAACACTTGAGGATAGTGCTTGATCTGTTAAGGGAGAATCAAATTTATGATAACTTGTCAAAATGTGACTTCTATGTCTCTGAGGTGTAATATCAGATATATCATATTTGTAGAGAAAATTGTAGTAGATCTTAGAAATATTGAGGCTATATTAAATTGGCCATAGCCTAAAAACATGTATAAAGTGTGAATTTTTATGGGTATCACTGACTATTACTGATATGGAACAACAATCGCAAGTATGAGGAAAATATGACAAACCCAAAAACTAATTTCCATTGATAACCAAAGGCCTATAAATAGGCATTACAATATGGTATTACAACACATGTTAAGGATAATGGTCATTAAATAATAATAATGTACTTATCATTATCAACAACTAATATTAAATAATAACAACCATAATTTATAAAACAAACCTAATTCATATCCTAATCCCTATCATTCCTCTCCATCATAGAAGCATTGGATTCCAATGCATTCAAAACAGAAGGAAGATGGTGTGACTCCTGGAGGCTGTGGAGATGCTCCAAAATGAGATGCCATGCCAACATGAGTGTGGATGAATGGTAGTGTCCAAGATACCACCAAATGCTAAAAGTCCTACAATGTGAAGGAGGTAGGATGTGGAATGGTAGGCACCAAAAGAATATCTTGAGGAAGAACTACAAATGAATCAGGAGTAGGATAAACATGAAGAGATGTGGGTGCAACAATAGGAGGAGGTGTGGGAACCACAAGAACAACTACTGGTAGAGGAAAAAATATAGGTATAGCAGGAACTACAAAATATATAATATGAACTATAGATGCAACAGGAACATGAGCCCAATGTAGGTGTTGTGAAGTGGATAAAAGGACTTGTGGCTAAATGTCCAACTGTTGTGGTGTGCTAAAAATCAAAGTAATGGGTTGTGCCATCTGCAAAGTAGTGCAAGCCCAATGTGGAGTGGGTGGAACACTAAAAGCAAGAAATAATTTATTCTCATGCTGCAAAGTGTAGGTATTATGATAGGTATCATAAGTGGCATGCTTATCATACTAATATGGCTTTCCCAATAATAAACCACAAAAATCCATGGGTGTCACATCACAAGTGACCCTATCTGTGAAGTTAGGACCAAAAACAAAATCAATTGAACACGTGTGTGTGATCTATGAAATGCTATTATCATCCTTCCACCCAAGAGTGTATGGAAATAGATGAGGTTTTATGGGTAGTTTAAACCGATCAAAAACATACTATGCAATCAAATTTTTCTATGAGCCATTTTCAAGGATATAGTCTACATAAAAATTATGCATCAAATTTGCACATGTTACAAACAAATGATCATGATCACGGGTTGTGGAATGATGCATCAATGTGACATCATTCAGTTTTCCCCTTAACTACTCATATATCATTGCCTCACCAATAACCTTGATGGGGTTCTCAAATGTTCCCTCATCAGACTATACAATGAGATTCTTCTTATGTGAATTCTGTAACTTGGGACTTGCAAATTTGTCATGCCCAAGTATCTTACAATATCGATAGAATTATTGAGAAGTAGAAGAAGAATGAAATATTTTCTTAGAAGCATGGTAATTATGAGAATCAATATTATTATAAGAAGAGGAGAGAGAATAAGAGTGCCTTAATATTTTGTGCTATTGATGAGACTCGTTCATGGATCCACTAGACAAGTATTGAGGACCTCTGCATTATGTAATGAACTTCTCCTCCATAAGTTGAGCATGGTTGAAGACATCATCAAGTATGGTGCATCAAGTATATTTCACCTTCCAAAACAAATGTGCATTAAGACCACTCTTAAAATTTTGAATTATGGTATCTATAGGATCAGTAATATGCAATAGAATATGCAACCTATTGAACTGATACACATAATACTAAACTAACTAATTTTTTCCCTGTCGAAGACAAAGACAATGAATCTATAAATCAGCATCATAATGGGATGGATAAAATGTGGCCTTCAAGGATTTCACCAAGTCATCCCATGTGACAAACTGGCATTCAATTACCAAGACTTTAGCCATGCTAGGGAGTTTTAACTTGGCAAATGGAACTTTTTCACCCTTCACTATTTGACTATAGTCAAACCATATCACCATGTTGAGTATCCAGGTATTAAGAATATTAGGATATCGAGAACCTTCATAGATGCAAAAATCACATTTGGCATGAGATGAGGAGGACTTGATTGTGACATATTGAAGTTTGTTTTCCAAATAGGCATCTTGGGCTTGGACTGCGGCCAATGTGGCAGACGATTGGGTAGAAAATTGGGAAATTTTAGCCAATTTTTTGGCTAAGGCCATGTTGTTGGCCATATTTCTAGTGTGAGCTAGGAAGAAAATCTGAAATTTATCAAAATTAAAGTCAAAATGCAAAAATGCAGGTTTGAGAAGGAGCTATACTTTGGGATACAATTTAGAGGACAAAATATGTCCAAATAGAAAAATTACCATGGCAAATACGTAGAGCTAGCAATGAGCTTTCCAATGAGTATATGCAAGGCTATACTCAAAAAAATAATGGCCCTGTAGGAGTAAAAATAGCAAAATTCTACCCAAATGATAAAATGACAAAAAATTATTGTCCAACAGGTTACTCCAATGACAAGTTTGCAATGGTGAAATGGATTGAGAAGTGGCAACTCCAATGGCCAAATCCAACTCAGCAACTATCAAATGATGGAATTTATGGTTAACAACTCCAAAATTAATTGGGAAAACTCTAGCATTAATTAGGGTCAATGAATGTTCAATGATAGGGTCCAAGAAGCAAGTGAATTATATTTAAATGCTAAGGGCAATAGTGACGTGGGAGAAGTAATTAAATCAGGTTTTGAAAAAGCCTTATGTTTTTAAATATAGCCACCAATATGTTCGTATATGAGTAATTATCTAAAAACATACTAAATATTTTAAATAATTCAATGTTTTAGTTGCCTCCCCAGACCATGTGAATACTAAGTGGTAGTCCCTTTGTGAATTTTACACCACAAATGCTTCAGACATTATAAATTTGGACGAACTGGTGGATGTATTTAGTAGTTGGCAATATGAATTGAAGTATTTGTTGCATGTTGTAAATTGTGAATTAAATAAATTAAATAAATGGTAGGTATTCCACTAAATTTTGCATTGCTGCATTCATTAGAAGTCTCAGGTCCTTTCTCGCAGATCGCGGTAGCTTTATGCCACGTTAGAATGAGTTCCTCCATCTCCAATCAGGAAGCCTAGTGTAAATCTTCTTTAACAACCACAGTAGACAAACACCAATATAACGCATAAATTTCCTATTTGCAGGTTGAGATGTCTTCATCCGGAGAGAAGCTCTCTTTTATTTTTTTACAAATTAAGCCTTTGAGATCATCTGCAATATGCACTAGCTTGATATACCAAGGCAAAGTAAAATTGTCTTCCTTGTTGAAAAATACAACCAACTTTCAGGTTTTATATCTGAGCAAGTATTCAACACAAAGTATTGATGAATAACATTCTTCTAGTATGGGTGGCTCTCTATCATCCAATCTACTCACCATATGAGCGCAAGCCCAATTTTTCTAATCGCTCGTGCCTCCAAAGAAACCCAGATAAATTCAAAATTTCCAAGTCCATGGTTTACAAGACATCATTAATCCTTTTTGGGATGTTCTTTGCATTAGGAACTGCATCCACTGCTATTTTGCAATTCAAAAATAACAATGGCACCATATTTGCGCAAGGTTAAAATAGTATATAAGACTTAATTTATTTCCATGATTGGGGACTGACTCCATCACAACAATTACAAAGATGGGCCAACTAGATTTGGAAAACTACCATAAATTCTAAGTACGTAACTAGGCTTAAAGATTTCTTAAATAAGGTTCTAAAATCATCTACTGGTGCTTTCTCATATTTCGCATCGCACACAAGATTCATGGCCATGGAAATTACCAGAAAGCTTTATGAGTTTTACCAAAAAAAAACTTTATGGCAACTTCGCTATTTTATGTGAAGATCTCACAAGGTCTACTATATAAGATTTTACGAAATTCGATAGGATTTTTGAATCGAACAAGACTGTGGAGCCCAGGTGTACCTACCCAGGAGTAATCCTCACAAGTGGTTCTTCCCTTATGGATATCAATGAGGTTCTTGGACATTATGAGAATGAGGTAAAGTTGTCCATCGAAATTAATTTTGGTGAGGATGTTGATCTCATTGAGGATATTGCCAATTCAAAAAGTGATCGAAGCTTTAAAATTACATGTTTCACCCTATATTTTACAATAGGATATTTGCGCCTTGCTTCTTGTGAGAGAGCACATAAATTGGATTCGAGCATGGCCATGAACACCATTATTTAAAGCAAGGCGGCCATGAACACCTACAATTTTCCTGTTACAAGAATTGAAATCTGGAGGAGGTGGCCATGGAGGAGGTCGTACGAAAATTCTTAGATATTGCAGATTGTGGAAACCAGGTGTAACATCAAAACATGGGAAAACTATGAAGACACTCAACATTAGCAGACATTGGTTCCCATATATTGGAGTTTGGAATCGAAATGAGACTATGGTTTTAGGGAAATAGCTCTTACACACCTCCTTTCCATTGAAGGAGTTTTGTAGCAATTGCTGCACTTTTTGGGATGATCGAGAGAGTTTCTCTCTGGTTGCATTTTATTTTATAATTATTTTTTTATTTTTAGAGTTTTCATAAAAAAATTCTTCTTTTTTCTTTGGAAGAACATAATGCACCCTTTGAAATTTTATGGTTTTGGGCTCTTCCGAGAATAAAAATTTAGGGTTTGAAGCAATATGTTCAGTTGCATTTTTTTCTTTCTTGGGAAGATCAATGGGTACCACCTGAGATTCGTCGACTATGGGTTCTTCCTCCTCTACCTGAGATTCCATGGCTAGGGTCTCCTCTTACATTTCCATTACATATTGTATAATACGATCAAAATGTTCCATTTGTTTTTTTTGTTTTTGTTCAATCATTCTTCTAATTTTTGCAATGTCATTTTTCATTTCCTTGACCAATGTGGTTGGATCCATAAGGCTCTAATACCATATGGTAGGAACCTAGGGTTCCTAGCACATAAAATGATAAATAAATAATAAATAACCTAAATCTAAAAGAATCACCTTTTGATATTGTCGGGAAGTCCCTTCAATAAATTATATTATATTTTATATTCATGGATATATTAAATGATAGAATCACATAGTGTCTTATACCCCTTTAAGGTTATGAGTGAAGAGTCACCATGCTTCCTAACCCTAACCCTAATATAGTAATATAATAATTAATATAATTAATTATTATATTATTTATTAATATAACCATAGGATAACATGTATTATTATTATTATTATTATTAATTAATGTTAGGATAGGATCCTAACAGTATGTCAGATCACCACCGTTAGTAGGCACTGGATCAATTGAAAATAGTCATTTTCATGCAAAAGGGAGCGACGAGTCTAGGATAGGATTGTTGGTACCCAAAAAAGCTACGTATACATGGAGCATATCCAGCAAGACAAAAGAGGTAGAAAATAGTGTCATTGAAAATTGTCGTAGCGGATCATTGTCAATCGAGAAGAGATGTTGCGTGAAGAGGTGTTAGCTACCTGAGAGTGGTAAACTATGGTATAGGATGTAACGTAAACCTCTAGAGGAGCGGTGTCACATGCCGAGCTGCGATAGTATTATTGTTAAGATAATAGATCTTGTTTTAGAGCTAAAGTTACCGGTATCTAGCCTCTACCGAACATGTAGAGTCATGGCTGGTTCCCGTGTGCACTCACCAAAGGAAAATGAGCTGGTGGATCATGCAAAAACACACCAAAAATGTAAGTCAATGTAGATCTGATGCATGATGGTAGAGAACGTGCTAATAAAAGTGATAAATAGAAAATCACCAAACAATAGAGCAATGATGGAGATTTTCTAGAAGTCATCGAATGATAGATCCGGTTCCTCCTAAAATGGCAACACAATGTTGAAAAATCATATGAAAATGAAAACAAAATCGAATGGATTTTGGAATTGTCAAATGCAAGGCTGAAGATGGATGAAACTGTGTATAGATTTGAGACTATATGTAAAGCTGACAAAAAAAATGCTTGAATCAGAGAGAGTTATTCCATGAATTTGACTATGGAGGCATTCTCTTTCACCATTCTAATCGATATTTGCCTAGGTAAAGATGATACAAGCCTTGATTCTACAATCGGCTCTGAGACCAAATGATATGGAACAATAATCACAAGCACAAGGGAAATATGACAAAGCCAAAAACTGATTAACATTGATAACCAAAGGCCTATAAATAGGTATTACAACACGGTATTACAACACATGTTAAGGACAAGGATCATTAAATAATAACAGTGCACTTATCCTTATCAAAAACTAACATTAAACAATAACAACCATCATTTATTAAAACACACCTAATTCATATCCTAATCCCTATCAATTACAAATGATTTGTAAAATACTATTCTAATATTGTCTACCTAATAACCAATCTTCAAAGGAGAGGAAAGGAAAGGAAAGGAATATAAATGGATAGACAAGTGTGAGGTAGCATTTGAGTTACTATAAAATTTACTACAACACCTATTCTAAAAATTCCAAATCACAAGGAAACTTCTTAGTATGTACTGATGCATCTCTAGAAGGGTTAGGTGGAGTCCTATCCCAAGATGAATTAGTTGTGGTGTATGAGTCAAGAAAACTCAAGAAATATGAAGTGAATTATGTTACACATGACTTGGAATTTATAGACTCTCAAGATGTGGTGACATTACTTGCTAGGGAACCTTTTGAGCTTATGATTGATCATCAGAGTTTGAATTATATCTTCACTCAACCTATGCTTAATGCTATATAGAGAAGGTGGATTTATTTCCTAGTTGAATATGTATTTGGTATTGAATATATAAAGGATAAAAAAAATTCATGGAAGTCTTGATTAGATGAAGGTATATAGCTACTATAACCCATAGTCATGTGGACTTGATGGAGCAAGTTAAAGAGAAGCAAACCTAGGATCGAATTTGGAATGATATTCAGGAAAGGATGATAAGAAAACCTAAATATAGTAGAGACTTTAGCATTAAATATAGACTCTTATGATTTAAATATAGGGCTATCATACCAAAAATTGGTAACTTAAGGAGATTTATCATGTAGGAGGCACATATATCTCCTTACTCTGCTCATACTAGACGGGTCAAGATGAGGGAAAATATGAAGAAGATAATCTATTGGTTAGGAATGAAGAAGGAAATCAATGATTTTATCACTATATGCATGGAATGCCAAAAAGTGAAGGCTAAACATAGGAATTCAACAAGATATCTATACCCACATGATACACTTGTACGAAAGTGATAGGTAATATCTATGGATTTAATTGTGGGACTACCTAAGAATAGGTTTCAACATGATGCAATCCTTGTTGTGGTGGATAAACTGACCAAGGTTGTGCACTTCATACCAAGGAGTACAAAGGATGATGTAGTTGTGGTGGCTAACAAATTTGGCAAAGAAATCTTCAAGTTACATGGGTTTCCTAAAGTAGTTATCTCAGATAAAAATTTGAGATTCACTTCTGCATTCTAGTAGGCTCTACATCATGCAATAGGTATGAAGTTGAATATTAGTTTTTCTTACCATATAGAGACTGGTGGTCAAACTAAAAGAGTTAATCAGGTTTTGTAAGACATGCTTTCCATGTACTAGATGGATCAAAATTTTAAGTGAGAAGACTTTCTACACCTAGTTGAGTTTGCTTACAATAGTGGTCATACTGCTTCTATGAGAATGGTTCAATTTGAAGTAATATATGGTAGAAAATGCAAGATGTCTCTATCGTGGGATAATCCAAAATTTTGGATTGTGATCAAATTGGACGTAATTCAAGAGTTGGAGAAGCTAAAGATGATAGGCAAAGGCTTAAGGAAGCTTCTGATCATCAAAAGATTTTTGTTGATAGAAATATATCACCTATAGAATTATCTATGGAGGATTGAGTATTATTAAGAGTAAAACCTATGAATAGCACCATTAAATCAACCAATTTGGATCCTAGATATGTTGGACCCTTTGAAATCACTGAGAAGATAAATCTAGTTGCCTATCATCTCGCCTTGTCACCCAACCTGCCCAAGATCCATGATAATTTCCATGTATCCTTGCTTAGGATATATGTTTATGATCTTGACCATGTATGGAATGTTTCTAATTTATAGATATCCAACCCTACAATGATTGAAGTACAACCGATAAAAATTTTGGAGTTTCATTCCAAAGTGATGAGGAACCAATATTTGGAATAGTGTAAGGTCCAATGGGATTGATATTTTGAAAATAATACCACTTGGGAGAAAGTAGTTGATATGCAGAGACATTTTCCATACTTATTTGAAAATGAAATGTAGTTTTAATTTAATTTGTAGGATATTGATAAAAAAATAGAGGACTATGTTTAGTCTAAGGGGGATAGTATGTCATGACCCTTCCCTAGTAAAATTTTTCATATGATGGGCTTATGAATTTATATGATGTTTTAAATAATATATTAAATGGTGTTATGATGCTTTGATGATGGATATGATGCTACAAATGTATTTTTATTGTTGTAGGAATAGGCATCTTTGCAAGTGGGTAGAAAACCTATGGCTAAAATACTCAAAATAATTTGACTCACGATATATCCATTTTAAACCTAGTTTGTGCCTTTGCATTTTGCATCGACCATACCTAAATTTGTGTGCTGAATATAATTCCTGCATTTATGAGATTGTTGTATGTTTACCTCCCTTGCATTAGCATTGGTTATTCCATAGGAATAAAGCAACTTTTGGTAGGTATAAAGTAACTAAGTTATTTTATGTTTGGTAAGGAATGAATATTAATAAGGGAGATTTATTAATATTGAATGCTATAGTTCCTTTTTGCAACATTAATTTTCTAATGTTGGATAATATTAATTGGGTGAGCATATTAATAAATATTGTTCTAAGATTTAGTTTTAGGATTTATAAAGCTATATTGATAAATTAAATTATTAACATATAAAACTATGATAAAGTTTTAAGATCTAGGAAGAACGAAACATTTATCATTAGAATATAATGATAGTATTTTAGTATAACTTGGTCTAAAAAAAAAAAGGATAGTGTTGCTTGAAGAATATGTCTAATGTAAAGGTTTGTACACCCACATACGGAGCTCATGAGAACTACAGAGGTCAATCTTCGAAGGAGGCTGGTTCCTTGAAGTCTCAACTAAATATACCTAAATGCGAGAGGGAAAAGGGTGCTTAAAGAGATAAATGAGGCTAAATACAAAAATTACAATGGTATATATTAATAAACATTAAGACATAAGCATGAAAAATGACCACTCGACTAAATAATCAACTACCTAACAAACCATCTAATTTTATAATCAATTATAGAACATTTATTTTTAATCTGTTGTATCTTAATCAAACCACAAATTCTAGAGAAGTGAATGAGTACAACATAAATATAGGATTCAAAATTAATACCACAAACATTCAACATGCTCAAATTAGAAATAAGCAATCATCAATACATACATGCTCTACAAATGATTTGAACCAGAGGCAAAATACTAGTCAATTTGTATTAGCAAGTAATTCGTCTATACATATGAATTTTAAACACCTAAGAGTCGATCAGTTTTCCTTTTACATTCTTGTGTTATAGGCTCATATACAATCTCATAATTATCAAAAACATCATTATTTAGAAATGGATTACTACTATGTTAGAGGGAGTGTTAGCTGGTTGTACTATTCAGAAGTATGGTTACTCCAACTACCTCATCATGACCTATTGATTTGACCAAAATTTATGCTATACTAAGTAGTTTTGAGCCTGCTACTTACATCTGGTTTGTTGATATTTATTGATCATTTTTATTTGATCCACCCTATATCTTGTGTGATGGTCATAAAAATGATCATGCTACTAAGATTATTCTAACAGGTAATCTTCATTGGATAGGTGTCTATGAATAATGGTATTCCTCGTGTAGGTGATTTAGTGTTGGGCCTAATTGAGTCGATTGTAAAACTTGTGCTATTATGATATTGAGTATCTAACATATTTGTGCATACTGGCTAGGTATAAAACCTTTGGTAGTCTCAGTATTTTCCTTCTTTATGGTCTTGCACTCTCTAATAACATGCTAGGGTTTTGTTACACCTTTGGGTGTTGACTCTGTCAAACCCTTCGAGTGTCCAAAATTAGATTATCAAGTAGACCGGGGATTCAGTGTCCTCCTAGGCTTTGATAAGGTACAATTAATCCAATGCCCTCTAGATTTTGCTTTTATTGGATTTCAATCTTTGGGTGAACAACTAGCAACCCTCTAGGTTTCTACCAAGTCTAAATATTCTAGAAACATTGACACTTAGCTTATTTTTGCAATGCAATATCTTTCCATCATGGGCTGGGTATTTGGGACCAATCCAATAGTAGCCATGTACAAAACTCCTAGGGTGGGTCTCTAGTACCTTTCCAAGATTTTACTGAGTAAGATTCCTCTAGTACTTCTTGGACTCGATCATTTCTCTTTATTCATGTACCAAAATTTTTTGACCACCCTGGGCTCTAGTTGGATGGAAAACTTTCGGTCTTCCTTGGATAGGTTAGACATTTGTGACTTTTTCAAGCTCTAATCAAGTGTAATTCTCCCAAATTTTGCAAGCTCCTTAGTTGGTATGATCTCTAAGATTTTTCCTAGCCCTGGTGAAAGACAAAATTTTTGACCTCTCCTGGGCTTGGCAAATTTGAAGTACTTGGTTGGGCCAGGTCTCTGGGACCAACCTAGGTGCCAGTCAGGTGTAAAACTCCTAGTCATATTTAAACTTAGCCAATTTTGAGATGAATGTGATTGTATTGCATGGTTTATTTACCTTTAGTGATTTCTTGTCAAAGTGTATGTGGGTAGTGGTCTAAAACACCCACAATATTGGTAGCTTCCTGAGGCTTTTTATCTCATAAAAAGTGGAGAACCCAAGTTGATGCAAAAGTGGAGATCCCAGATCGATGTTGCTTGCAACTATGTTGTGCCAGATACGGATATTACACCTGCCTCTCAATTTTATTTTATACTTATTCCATTGGTCTTCAAAGTAATTATTTTTGATAAGATGTTATGGTGCAACTTTACAAAAAGAATAAAAATAAATATAGTACATGGAGTTTTCTAATGACCTCCTAGTGGTTTATGTTGTTGTGACCCTTCTTCATGTGGAGGCTTCTTTTGTGCAGCTATTCCTGACGATTCTCCATGTTGTGAAACAACCCTCGATGAATCAACTATGTGGAGTTGTTGGCACATATTTCCCCATATATCTAGAGGTAGATCTAAAATTCCTCTTAATTCCAAGATGAATTCATTTAGTTTGCTAACGTAGTAGTAAGGAGGGTCATTGTACTTCTTAGCTAGGTGCTTTGCTTTTGACAAGAGATGAGATAACCTATTAAACAATGCAAAAACTTTCTTAACATCCAGAGGCTCAAATAATGAGTTAATTTCACTATGATCTTTCATTTATATTTCAAATAGCTGGGTGATTATCTCTTACTTGTGTTGGACTAATTTATCATTCCAAAAGCTTGGTGCCCCCAATGTTTTTAGGCCCTATACAAAAATGCTCATTTTATCAACCTCATTTTTTATGATGGTAAATCATTCTCTTGCCATATCAATGAGTTTATTTGCTTGGTAGACCCAATGTACTAGAAGCCTCCATTATTCTACATCCTTGTTGGAGTATGCTTTAATAACAAAGAAGTTGTGAGGATATCTCAATGTTTTATTAAATTTCTATGCCTCCTAAAATCTAGATATGAGACCCTTCTCTGCCCTTTCTATATCTTGTCTGGATAGCCTGGTAATAGTGCTGATTTTCTTAAGCTTTATATAGAAATGGGGGAAGGTAGGTAGAATTTCTTCTTTTATTTTTACCTAGTAAAACTCCCAGACCTATATGATCTAGTATTTAGATATTACTGAGCCTAATGGTTTGTCCATTTCCTTCTCTAACTAATTTATGATGGTGGATAAGGCTTTTTCTTGTTCTACCAGTTTGCTTTTTACTTCAGCCAATATTGAGATTTGCTAATCCTTTTTTTCTTGTATCCATTTTAGTTCAGCTTCCAGCTCTTTGATTTGTTTATATTTCAACTGCACCTCTTTCTAAATATTGGCATTATCAATAATAATTTTTAATCTGATAATATCATTTTTTAGGGCACTATTATCCATATTTTTCTTGGAAGGCTTGACTTCAAGGGTGTCAATTTTCTTGTGGGTGAATTCCAGACTTCTATATATTTTTCTTGTTTTCACAAGCAATGTGTTTGTATCTGCATATATGGCCCAAGTGGTTTCAGTATTTGATATCATGGAGATATCATTTCTATACTCTTCTATATCCCAATATTTTGATTTCATTAGTGAGACTGGCTTCTTCAATTTTAGCTTTGAAAAAGACCTTGATCCTTTCTTCTTTGATGGGATCCACTATAACATAGCCCATGATGACAATTATGTCCTATTTCCTTGGAAGAATTCAAAATTTTCTACTTCTTCCCTCTATTTTTGTTGGTTCTCTTCTACCAGCTAAATAGCAGAGAAGATATCTGGTAGTGGTTCCTAGAAAGTTACTAGAAGTGTAATATTGATAAAAATCGAACACCCAGGAAAGTATGAAATCAAATTGACAAAATAACATCATATAATCAATGTAAAGCGAGATAGACAAAATAAATAGTGCCATTCTTTATTCATATTTTCAAATTGCTCTTTACATAAATATTACAAGATATCTTTATGAGGGATTAACCAATTTGATATGTATTACAATAAATGATTCAAATGATAGGTGTCTTCAATAGATCTTTGTAATCCCCATAAACTGATTATAGGAGGGTTTCTTTCACAACCTTTGCGTGATGATGTCAAATAAGATGGTCTTGATGATGCTTTGCTCTTGCAAAGGGTTTGAAATCTACACAAAAGAATCTACAAGGAATGTTAATAGCATATGAGGCTTCTCAATATGAGGCTAGTTTCTCCATAAGTACAAATTGTAAAGCAAATGCATAAAGAGGTGATAAAATGATAAAATGTAATGCTGCTAGTCTATGTTAAAAAATTGAATGAAAGCATCTAATGACTAAGCTACTATCTAAAACAAAGAAAAATATACATCATCCCATAGCCACTAATAATCAGGGTGATGAGCTCTATTAGCCACTGTCGATGTCGATGGCGATTCTTGCAAGTTGTTGTTGAAAACATCGATCATGGGATAGATACTTTATTATTTTTATTCTAGGCCTGGTGATGACCAATTACTCCATTTAATTGATGTGCAAGGGTTGATCGTGTCTCAAGATATAGTTTATCATGAAATTGGGCTCTAATCTATGATGATTTGATGCAAAAAAATAAGGCGGTTGGTCCTCAAGCTTTGATGATCTCCATCAGTGAATATGTAGATGTCATTGCATAATTGGGTAGCACTTCATTGCACCTCAAATGGATATGAAATCGCTTCTCAGTTTGGTAGGGCTCTGCTATGGAAATTTCTCATGAATTCTCTAGGTAAATCGATAGTACTTCATTAATGAAGACAACCAGGCTTGTATCTTATTTTTGGATGCCTTAAATAGACTTCTTTAATTTAAATCCTAACTTCTCGAAGAAGCCAAGATCAAGAATCTGTTATGCTGAGGCAATTGGATGGATGCTTCTGGAAGCTTTGTAGGTGCAACCACTCAAGAAACCATTATTGGTAATATATTTTTCTTAGCTTGGGTAGATCGATTTTATTACAGACTCAACCACTATCGATAGGCATAACTATGGCCATGGCTACTATCAACCGACATGGCAGGCCATGGCTGCTCTAAGTATTAGTGGTGACGATGGCCACCATTGATATCATCAATGATGAAGGTTGAATAGGACTAGGCTACCCTAATTGAGTGGTTAGAACCACTACTAGGTCTTGGAAAGGTCCAAGGTGAGTCACATGGCCTAAAAATGTGTCCATATGAGTAGTCTCCTCAACATGACATGTTTTAGGTGTCTATAGATACCCCTTTTTGAGATGCGTTGTGGGAAAACACAACACTAAGCAAAAATAGACAACCTAAAGCCATATTGTAGGTTGATTGATGTTCACTAATTTGGTCAACTTTAGATACACCAATAATGGAAAGAGCATACATCTCAAGATCATTGATTCTAATGGAATAAAAGGCTTAATTTAAGTAAAAATTTGAAGCTCTTTGAATGCAATCGGGTCACATTGTTTGTAATACAAAGGACCGATGTTCAGATTGACAAAGGTTTAATTTAGTATATTTGCTTTTTCCCTAGCAAAAGGGTAAGCTTATGGTAGTTTTTAGAAATAATTCATTAACAAACATAATTAACATGATTAATTATTCAATTATTGATTTTTATTATGAATGTTATGATTATGACCACCCCCTAAAGCAACGAGTCAATGAGGAAAATAGAAAGTGATGAAAGCGACGAGTCACTTGACAAAGATGACTGATTTAGATAGTTCAATATGATTATTATTGTTTTAAGGAAGGTCCTATTATAGCTCTAATTTCATCCATTAATATTTATTGTACATATCTATCCCATGGAGTAGTTTGGCCATAATGACCTTCTTAGGGAATCAAGATGATAGCAATTCAGTTTAAGCATGTGATGAAGCACTATGTTCAATGATTAGATGAAATTTAATAGAAGAAATGAAATGAATGTCTCATTACCTTGAAGCAGTCTAGTTACAATGGCCTTCTTGGGGATTGAAGTGAAAACATTTCAAATTTTCAATAAATAATTTGGTTCAAAAGACTTTATGGTAATTTACTCATCCTACCGGATTGCATGGAGAGCAAGTTGCTGCAATCGCTTTGGTAAAATACCAAAAAAATCAAAATAATCCTAGTTTCCTTTGGTCAAATCCCAAAAATCTCCAAATAAGCCTAGTTTCCTTTGGTCAAATCCCAAAAGGCTCCAAAGAAGCCTAGTTTCCTTTGGTCAAATCCCAAAAGGCTCCAAAGAAGCCTAGTTTCCTTTGGTCAAATCCCAAAAAGTTGTAAATAATCCTAGTTTACTTTGGTCAATACAAAAATGCACTAAATAAGCCTAGTTTCCTTTGGCCAAATCCCCAAAAAAGTAGATTTGTCCAGGCCTGACCTCTAACGTCGATAGCGGTTACAAGATTTGAAAATCTTCAATGTTGTCTTTGACAACGACCAAGAAATAGTCATAAATGCACCCATTTGCTCACCATAAGGTGTTTCATAGTGGATATTAATACATATCTACTAGTCCATAATCATCATAAATAAAAAAAATACAAAAATAAAATCAAATAAAACAAAATTTAAAGTGCGCATCGTATCCAGTTATTTACCCTAAATTGGTCTTCTTTGGAGCTTTTTGAGATTTGACCAAAGGAAACTAGGCTTCTTTGGAGATTTTTGGGATTGACCAAAGGAAACTGGGCTTCTTTGGAGCTTTTTGGGATTTGACCAAAGGAAAATGGGCTTCTTTGGAGCTTTTTGGGATTTAACCAAAGGAAACTGGGCTTCTTTAGAGCTTTTTGGGATTTGACCAAAGGAAATTGGGCTTCTTTGGAGCCTTTTGGTATTGGACCAAAGGAAACTTGGCTTCTTTAAAGCCTTTTGGGATTTGACCAAAGGAAACTAGGCTTCTTTGGAGCAATGTGTTATGTGTTATGATTTATGGATGCATTAATGGATGTAATACCATATGATGATGTGATTATGCTATATGTATGCAATGTACTAATGAAATACAATAGTTTGATGGATGTATGATTAGATGCTATGATATAGATGTGTAGATTTCCTAATATGTATTCTTATATGGATGCAATGGTGAATGTTAAATGCATGTTGAAATGTTTCAATTTTTTATGCAATATGTATGTGTATATGACATGGTTAGTATAATATTTATGGAATGCATTAATTACATGAGGATGGTCTAATGCAAATTTAGCTATATGCTTTAATCACTTAAAACATAGTGAATGAATCTAATGTGTGTTTAACATACTAATGGCAGACACCACAGAATGTATGAAAATCATGAATGAAAATTTTAACCCTTATTATAAGAATTAATCATGGATACATCCATATGTGAGATGAGATGATGTGATATGTAGAGGTTTTCCCTATAAGCTTCTGTAAGCTAAAAGGTTTGCATAAAATAGTCAGTGGCCATATAAATATCATTGTTGATATCCATCCAGTATCTATCCTATTCTATACACACCTCTTAATAAAAAAAAGTTCATAAGTAAAATTGTGCATAATTGATGATATGATTTGTTGCTATAGGGGAATTTTTGAGGTTTTCCATAAGACTTAAACACCTTAGTTGATTAATCAAAAGTTGTATAATGACTACACAAGACTACTGAAAGATATAAGCCTATTAAGAATACCTAAATTTTCACTGTGTGTGTGTACAAAGTGAATATATTATATGAGGCATATGACTAACTCATTGCCAGGCATGTTTCATTCAACCCATTGTTGTAATGAGGATCACCATATGGTCATCATGATCCTAAGTTTAGATGTAGTTGGACTAGACTACTAGATAATACAAGCCACCTAAAGCTATCTCATCCATAAGTTGACATTGGTTTGTACAAAAGAAGGTCGCTAATATAATAGACATATCACCACACATAAGGATATTCCATTTATAGGTGGCTTTCATTCAAATCATTATTGTAATGAATATCACCCCATAGTGGTTGAATACTAAATATTCTAGGGATTTAATCTTTTTACCCCCTTCTTTTATTTTGATTTCTTGGGATACTTGATCATGCTTTTTGATTAAAATCACTGTTTATTTTGCATTTTTTTTTTCTTTTGGACCAAGGGATTTGCTTAGTGATGAAAATTACTTTTTGTTTTGCTTTTCTTTGGGAATTTTGCTTGTTTTGTATAAAATAAAGGTATTTATTGGGTAGGGGGAGCTTGTAATTTTTCCAATAATCAACACTCTAGACCATGTGCATGATAAGATGAGCAAGGAAAACATTTCACTTAAGGGGACCAATATCACTTTGTAGTGTCATCCTTCCTTTGCCTAAACTGGGATTATTAATTTTTAAAATTGTGATGGGATTTTGATATATACAATGTACTATCAAAACTAGACCTCATATTCAAAAGTCAAGATAGATTTCTAAAAAAATTGAAAAGATAACTAGGTATGACTGAATGACCAAAAAATCTTAGTATACACCTAATAGAAACTCATAAACTGTGTTGAAAAACATATTTTCTTACAAGGAATATGAATGATCACGATTTTGAGGATGCATTATTGGCATACGAACATGGTGTCATTCATAAGAATGTAAACACAACCTATCATAATGCAAGTACAATGGATGAAGATACCTAATGCAATGCAACTAATGGATGCATATGATGAAATGTAAATGTAAATATTTTTTTGTTTTTGATATTTTGAATTGTTTTTGTGGTTTTAATATTTTCTATTTTTTTTGGGATTTTTGATGATTTTAGGGGGAAAGTGCAATGCCTTATGTACCCCTAGTGTGTCTGCCACTTAATGAAAGTGATTAAGGTATTATACTTTTGGAATTCCTAGTTTTCTTCATTGTGTGTGACATGGATGGTGGGGAAGGTGTGCTACCTTGAAGATCCCCATTGTGCATGTCATCTACTGCAATGTATTCGACCTACTTAGGAAGAGTGACAAAAATCAACTCTCCATATTGGGGGATGAAACTCGGTGAGGTGCCAATATTTATCTGGGGTAAAATAATCAAACCATCTATGCAAAGCTAATTTCTTTCTACCACTTCTTCAACCAAATTCTTGAATGAATGACAACCACAAATGTCATACCCATTTATATGATGATAGGTACAATAAAGGATTTTATTGTGTGTCTCAAGGTTAGGTGTTATTGGTTTAAATTTTGATAATATGATTGCATTTGCATCGTATAGTTTTTTAAATAGGTCCAAAGTAGTCATAAAAAATTTAACTACCCGGTGAGGTGGCTTTTTAGGTTGACAAGGCGATGGTTGACCATGGGGTCATAAATGGGATGATGAAGCATGACTTGAGGTGGGCTAAGTTGAGGTGGATGAACCATATATGAGTGAGGCCTCCTTGTCAATAAGGTCTTGGATAATGTTTTTAAATCCATAACAATTTTGAATGTCATGGCCCTCTATTCGATGATAAAGGCAGAAGTGATCCTCCCTATAACCCTTAGGTTTAGTTCTGTTTGGGTCTAAAGGGTTTATGTTAGGTAAAATGATGGCCTTATATTCTTACAACTTCTAAAAAGTGGTTGACATAGACTCATTTAATGGAGTCCAAATATGCTGCTATTTTTTCAAGCATGTAGAACACACTGGCTGATTTTGGGAAAGTGGTTGAGCTACAGGTATCCTGATTGTTTGCTTAGGTGGCTCTTCCTACTTTTATGGTGCAAGGTATGGATCACTATGTGTATTTTTTGGCTATCAATTTGAAGTTGATACCTCTCAAACATGTTCTGTATTGTGGTCCTAAAACCATAACATGACTAAATATCATGACCATTTTATCTATGATATAAAAAGTATAACTCCTCTTCATATTCGTTGGGTTTTGGATGGTTCAGATCTAAGGGGTGAACCTAAAGAAAAGTGATGGCATTTGAGGTCAATAATCAATTAAAATTTGATAACATAGGTTCAAGCAATGGTTTAAAAATATGAGGTATTTTATGTGACCATATTAGTGTCGGATCTTGATAAAGCTTTTACTATGGTTGTACAGGAGGTGGTTTGACCTTAGATGTGGTTTGATTTTATAGTTCTATGCTTGTAACCTAGTACATTATTAGTTGAAACACATCTCTAATCCATTTGTATTTCTATATTATCTAGATGATCTAGAATGCATTGCAAAACTAGTAAGGTTAATGAGTGTATCATTGTTAAAGGGTCTAGATGACTGTTTCAAGCTATACGAGTTGAACAAGTAGGTGCCAAAGAACCCTTGGGTAAATATTAATCATAAGTATCCTTTGTATGAGAATATGCATATGTTTCTTGATGATCCATTTTAATAGTTGCATCCACATGCTCATGTTTGTGACTCCATTCATGTTTTTGTTCCACTTTATAGTGTTTATCTATGATAGCTTGAGTACCCCTAGTTTGATGTGGGGGAGACACCCATTCTTGTTCTTTTGAAGGTGCTATGAGAAATGAATTAGGTGTGACTAATTTCAATGGTGGTGGTGCTTCTAGCATGGCAACATGATTTTATGGAACTATCCATTATGTTGATTGATTTAGAGATGCTTGGTTCTCTACCTTAATATTGACCATTCCCATAAACTCGTGAGAAGGCATTTTGACATTTGGACAAGTTGTGGGTGGCTCCTCAACTTGTTGAGACTGTTTTGTTTTAGTTATGACATCTAATTTTTTCTCTTCATCCTTAGGTATGACATTGTCTTACGTTGTGCTAATGAGAGTGGATGGAGGAATCTCCTTGATTGACCCCTTCAAATTTTCTCCCTTAAGATATTTTGATGCTTTAAAAGGGGAATAAGGAGAAATCATTAATGATGGTGGATATGCAATTGGTAATGATGGTTTAATGTATGCTATGGATGAATTTTTTATTATTTCATCTAAATGAGTGCCCTCACACTTGCATGGTGTGAGAGGCTCATGTGGTTCATTGATCATTTTGTAATATTTGAAGGGATCTAGATCAGTGTGCACCACATATACTTGACCTTGATGTACAAATTTGAGGTGTTGATGTACTATATATGGAACACATTCCATATCTCTCATCCAAGGTCTACCTAACAATATATTGTATTGTCTTTCACCCTCTAAAATGTGGCACAATGTAGGCATAGTATTTATCCCAACCTGGATGGGTAGGACTATTGTACCAATTGTAGATGATATGGCATAGTTGAAGGATATTAATGTAAATGTTGATTCTATAATATGTGAAGGTGGAATATTGATGTGTAATGCATATTTTTGTTCTCAAACCCTAGCACATATGTTTCAATGTCATTCAACAATAATGCACAACTTTATTCTCAAACCCTAGCACATATGTTTCCAATTTTATTCAATAATGATGCACACTTTGTTCTCAAACTCTAGCTCATATATTTCCAATCTTAATCAAAGCAATGCACAAATACTCTCAACTTCAATAAATCACTAATGCTCATCAAATCAATCCTTATACCTCCACCATATGATATCACAAATATTTCCTTCAAAAAAACATCAAAATTTAGAAGGAATCAAAAAACACCATACCTCTAAAACTACCTTGATGATGATGTGCCTTCAAAACCTGTCTAAAAATAATTTTCTTTTTGATCCTTCAAAAATATGGTTAGTGATTTTCAAATTCTAGCACAGATAGAAAGATAATCCACTCAAATATTTCCAAAATGTCCACAATAAATCTAGAAAACAATACCTTATTTCTCCTCTTTAATATTTCAAAAAGAAGCTTTTAAAAACCTAAAATTTCAACTCACAATACACAAAATATAATAATCATTAAGTACACCTTATAACTCCTAACTTATAATCATTCAACAATACACCATAATTTTCAGCTCATAATATGCAAAATATAATAATCATTAAGTACACCTTATAACTCCTAACTTTAGAATATAATCAAAAAATTATTTTCCTTACCTTGATCAAAGTATTGGTGCGCTTCAAATATCATTAACTTCTATAAACACCAAGCAACATTAGTGCATTTCCCAAAAATCATCAACTACTGTCAAAAGCCAAGAAAAACACACCCAATGGGTTTTAACCCATGGACCTCTCCAACATAGTGCTATCATGAGTGCCCTGACCAACTACACTACCATGGTGGTTAGAACCAAAGGGAGTGTCCACCAAATATATCTTTGTCCTTAGTGTGCAATCCAAAAAACTCAACACACAAAATGGCATCCAGGGGTTTTGATCATGTGACCTTCTCTCATTAGCGCTCACGCAAGACACATAGTCAGATGGTTTACCCTAGTAGTTGGAGCAACCCAGGCGCATGCAAAATTTTGATCTTTAATTACTTTGTACTCCATTTTTAAATGTTTCTAAAAACATTTCACTGTAGTTCGTAATAATCACCATGAAATATATCAAAATAAAGCTTGCATACCTTAACATTTCCAATATGGAAATAAAATAAGGTGTATATATATGCTTCACGTGGTCTTCAAACATCAACAAAAATTTAACCCTTTTATTTGAAATGAAATATTTGGCACATTTTGGTTGGGTTATAATATTTAAAATATATTACAACATAAAACTTCTTGAAACCTTTATTATAATATTAAATAATATTATAATATTATCCTTTGGCCTTCCCTTTTAAACCTTTGCCTTCTCATTAACATTTAAACCTTGCTTTATTTTAAACGTTTGTCCACTTTTATAACTCAGTCTCATTCTTAAACCTCTTTGTCCTTCTTTATAATATTTAAAATAAATATTATAAACCTTTGTTTTTTACCAATTTTCTTTGCTTTGAGATATTCCTTGTCTTGCATAACTATCCAACCTTAGAAGAATATTTATGCCTTGAATTCCATGCTCTTTTTGACATAAAGTATTTGAAATCAATGACAAATTAATATGCTCAATATTTCAAACAGAATCTATGAGAGTATCAATGTTCAAAAGCAGGAAATTGTCTTTAGGGCATGTTGTTTTAAGGTCATGAAAATCCATGCATATACATATCCCTCCACTGGGATTTTTTATGGGGACCATATTGGACACCCATTATGAATAGTCAATGGGCTAAATGAATCTCACATCTAAGAGTTTTTGTAGTTTTTTCTTGAACATGACATTAATTATGGGATGAAGCTTTTGCAACTTTTGTTTGACCATATTAGCATTTGGACTGAGGGTAAGGTTTTGGACTACAAGGTTAGGATTAATATCGAGCAAATCCTTATAGGACCATGCAAAAATGACTTTATACTCAATTAGGATGGCTATAAAGTGTTCATTTTCATTGATTGAGAGACTTTTTCCAATCTTAAGAATGCGGGGATTAGTGAGATCAGGACTAATATCGATGTTAATGGTATCTTCCATAAGCATGTGGGAGCCATCCTCTAGCTGATGAGGGGTGGGTATGAGATGGAGGTCATATGTTACATTCTTTGGAAATATAGTTTCATCACTACTGATTTTATTTTGGAATATAGAGGAAGAAGGAAAAGAGGATTGAGGAGGAAGATAGATGTTCAAATATTGGATTAAGTCCTTGGTAGGAGGAAAGTCTAAAGAAGAGGGAGGAGAGGAAATATGTTTGAAGTCTATAGCATTTGGATCTATTTAAAGTATATGAGGGGGATCTGAAGCATGATGAAGTGGAGAGAAGAGATCAACAGAGATCATGTTTACCTAATGTGATGAAGAAAGAGGATTACTAGAGGATGGGATTTTAGATGCACTCTCTTGAGGAAGGAGCTAGTTAAGGATGGATGGATGTAGATTAAGTTAAGGTGATCAAGCTAGGAGATAGAGGAGGGTTTGAGGATTGGGTTACTTAGGTGGTATGAGCATGGATAGGAAATGTAGTAAAAGAGGGAAAAGGAAAAGGTAATAGTTACCATAATATGGATCATTGGGCATGGGTATGATAGGGGATGACATCTTCTTAGAGATGTCAGAGCAATTGAAAGGATATCAAATTGTTCTTTGTGCTCATCATTTGAGGTATCAGGTGAGAGGGTATAGATTGTGGTAAATTGAATTTTTTTTTAGGGATCATATGAGCATATTCAGGATCTATATACTCATTAGAACTATCCTCATCAAGATCTAGGTTGAGGCATTAGAGATCATTCTCAAGAGGGATACTAAAGATATTTTGTTATACCCTAGGCTAGATTTATCTTTGAATAGTTGATAGGGTGGTTCAATTATGGAGTGCAAGCCTTTATCATATATTTCTAAGTTGAATCCATTCCATTTTAAATGCTGAAAATATTGCATGTAAAAATATGGATTGCACATGTAGCTAATATTACTGTAGAATGGTACTACAGGATCTTTACAAGTTGGTTTTTTACATGAATAATCAATTCCCACATAGATAAAATTAGTATGATTGGTGGAATATCCAATGGGGATGACAACTCCAATAGTTGAGATGTCTCCAGGGTGATCAAAATCCTTAAATAACTCTATAAGAGGAGGAGAGAAGGTGACATTATATATAAGATACTCCCCTAGACTAGGACTAGATATTTTTACAAAGACATGGGAAGAACCTTGGTTGGATGGTTTGGGGGAAAGATCTAGAGTAGGTGGATTGAAATAAGTGGAGGACTCAATGGAAGAGGGTGGAGGCTTCAACAGAAGAGAGGAAGAGGATGGATGTGTTAATTGAGATATTGAAGTAATGGAGGGGGAGGAAGGGGAAGTCATTTGAAAGCATGACATAGCAAATTGGAAAGGATTAGGACTAGTTTGGGAAGGTAATGTGGAGGGTGGAATCTAAGAGGTAGGTGTGGAAGACATCATAGATTTTCCAATGGCCGAGAAAAAAGGAGATGAAGTGGGGGCTGTGAATTAGGAATTAAACTGTGTGATTCACTACTACTCAAACTAATGCTATTAGGGAGAAATTTAGGGGTTGGTGAAGTAGGAGGGGTATGTGAGACTAGGCTAGGAGGTAGATGTGGAGTGAGGGGAAATGGATTTCACACCTTGGCAATTTAAGAGGAACAAATTGGAATATAGGGGGGTGTAGGTAAAAGGGGAGGGTTATATGAAGAGGCATAAACATTAGTGATAGATGAATAAGGAAGTCTAGGAATGAGAGGATTATAATATGGAGGAGGTGGTCAAGTAATAGGAATCAAGGGAGTATGAATGGATGTAGGAGGAGAGGTATAGTCATATGGAGGTGAATAGATGGGAGATTGTAAATATTGTGCATATGATAGGGGAGGGTGAGTCGGTTGGGTGAAGTGTGGAGGATTGGTCCTTATTAGGATGGATAGACCAATATTAGAAGGGTTTAGTTGGATAGGTGGTAGGGATTGCATATTAGTGAGGGCTAAACGAGTGAACAATAATGTAGGCTCACATGAAAGGAAGACCATGTTGTAATATTTAAAAGGTTCATCATCTACGAGAATACAATGGATGCATCCCTCATGGACATAATTGAGGCAATTATGTAAGGTATATGGTACACACTAATATATCATATCCATGGTTGTTGTAAAATCACATTATATTGCATCTCACCTTCAATGATATGACATAATGTGTGTATGATATTGTATCGCCCAAATTTTTTGCACCCTTACCTTTAGGCTAAAGGATCCATGCCCAAAAGGGGGATGCGAGAAGGATGGGACAATACCTCGGATGGAGAGGCCCTTTGAAGGTCGCACCTCTCAAGGGAGGGGTATAAGGGTGAATTTTTGATGGATGGTGGGGTTCACTAGGAAACTTTGAGTGGCAGTTTCCACACCTAGGTCGAGAATGGGTTTGATGTGTTCATTTTATGTTCAATCATTCAGATTCCTAGGTTGGCCAAAATGAATATAAGCTATTATATATGAAATTTTTGGTTTATATGAAAACAACAAACATAAATGAATCCTAAATACATAAAATATCTACAATGGAGAATAGTGCACCTGATTTCTGATGTCTGATGAAGATTTTGAAGCTTGTTGGAGTCCAAATCGTCTTGAATATGACAATATCATCTATAATTGTACAAAATCATCCAGATCACAAGAGATCATCCAAGATCGTCAGCGACCTGATGAATTCGTCAGACAAATTCATCAAAAACTTGTAATCATGAAAACAGACACCAAAAACCAAAAATACAATTGCAAGAATGATACAAAATGATAGAAATAAGAATATAAATGCTTAAATGATAAATCCAGATATCAAATCAAATGGGATGCAATGTTTTAATAATTTATTTTGAGTTTTATCATGCAAATATGCTAAATGAGGTGAAATTCAAGATGCAGAACATAAGTGAATTAATATAATGCATAATTAAATAAGAAAAATAGATGGAGAATGCAAACTCAGGGCTCTGATTGTCCCCAATCTAAACTACAGTCAAAATCATCTGCAATCGTACGAGATCATCACCAATCTCGATAGTATCATCCAAAATTGTGGTTGAATCTCCTATGACGATCTAAGCTTCCTCCGACTGAAACACAGTGAGATCTTGCAATAAAAATTGAAAACACAAATGCAAGTGATGGGGGATAGGATGTTCTAACACAATAAAAAGTAAAGTTGTAGGGAAATGATTAGCCAGGGGGATAAATAGGGAAAATTCCAAGTTTATATAGGATTAGGAGGATGTTAGGATGTTGGGAATCATCCCAATCTAGGAGATCTCCAACGTAGGAATCTCCAACCGCACAGACACACTTCTACCCGAGTTGGAGAGGTTATTGAAATAGAAGCTAATTATGAAAATTTGATTTTGGGATGAAATCGTCTGGATGTTCTGTTCCAGACGAATTCGTCCGATTTGGGACGATATCGTCATATCAGCGACGATATCATCCAAAGGTCAAAACAACTTCTAAAAATAGCATGAAAAATGATGTGAACAGTTAACGACGGTTTTGGGGTTAAAATTCAAAATTTTTATCTTTTACTACGGGTTTAACTACACAAATTTTAGGATGCTATATTTTTCCCTCTATTTAGCAATTTTTTTGAAGAAAATTCGTTAAAGACGAGTTATTCATGCTTTACGAGAAAGCAAGAATTTATTCCATTTTTAGACGACGATTCTAGGTCAAATCATACAACTGTTTGCTATGGTGCCCCCTCCGAGTTTTTACCCAAATCGAACGTTTGAGGTAAAAGTGCGGAAAAGCAAAAATTAAAAACTATTGTTTTTAAATAAAAATAGGAAAAATAGGGTAAAAACCTAATTCATTTTTACTATTCACTTTTGCTGTTTCAGAGCTCTACAGGCAAAATGGTGGAAACGACACACAGATTGACAAAGGTTCGGTGCAGGTTGCGAGTAAGGATCTAAACCTAGTGTACTGTATTTTTAGCTTGATTTGTTTAATTTTTTACTTGAAATTTTAATTGTTTTTGGGCATCACGGCCATTTTTAGGCCGTCGACGATGTCGGGACGAAATCATCCCTAAATCGTCGATTTCATCTGAGGACGAAATTAGAGAAATAGGGGCTATCCTGTCCAATAAGAGACAATCCCCAAATTGAAGAATCGAAGATGATTTCATCCTATTAAGGACGATTTTGCTAAATTTGGTACGATATCGTCCAATAATGGGCGATATCATATTTTTTTATGAGATGAAACTAATTTTAATTGATTTTAATGATTATGTACTAATGATTTTTTGTTGTTTTATTGTTTATTTTGCAGAGGGGATTGCTAAAGAGTCGAGAGTGGAAATACAGGGGTCTCAGGGATGACTTAGCTACACTCGATCAGGCCAAGCGAGACAGACTAGCAGAGGTCGAACTACAGCATGTGACAGAGATGCCACAAATTGCTATAGACATGGGGCTACTGACAGCCCTAGTAGAGAGATGGTATCCAGAGTCATCCTGCTTTCGGCTACCGACAGGGGAGATGACTCCTACTCTAGAGTATGTATGGAGGATCTTGAGGATCCCCATACATGGGCGGTTCATGACTCTTTCAGCTAATTAGGACCATGCCATGATGAGATTGTGTAGTGACACAAGCTTCACCCTGGAGAAGGGTAGAGTGAACATCGAGGCTTTGAGGTAGATGCCTAGGGCATCTCAGTTGACCCAAGTTTTGGTAGGGGTGGTAGGTGTGTATCGCTCCAAATTTTTTGCATCCTTACCTTTAGGCTATAGGATCCGTGCTCGGAAGGAGGATGGGAAAAGGATGGTGCGGTACCTCGGACTGAGAGGCATTGCAAAGGTCCCACCTCTTGGGGGAGGTGTATTATGATGATTTTTTGACGGATGGTGGGTTCACCAGGAAATGCTTGAATGGTAGTTTCCACGCCTAGGTTGGGAATGTGTTTAATGTGTTCAGTTTTATCTTTAAACATTCAAGTCTTAGGTTTGGCCAAATGAATCTAAGTTGTTCTATTATGAAAATACAAGGTAAATGAAATACAGAAAATAGATTTTAAATAGAAAACAGAGAGGAAAATATAAATTACAGAGCCATACCTGATCCGGATGTCTAATGGAGATTCTGATGTTTGAAGTAGACAGGATCGCCTGGAATTTGACAGGATCGTCTCCAACCTGCAGGATCATTTGAGATCTGACGAATTCGTCAGAGACCTGCAAACAGAGAAATAGACATAAAATACAAAAAATAAAGGAATGCTAATAGAGGATAAAGATGTAAAATAATAATAAATATGTTAATAGATAATCCTAAATAGGAATGCAAACAAATTATAATGTTTTAATAATTAATCATGATTTCATTATGCAATTAAACTACATGGGTGAACTCCAAGATGCAAAATAATAGAAAATAATAAATAAACTAGCTAGTTGTAGAATAAAACAACAGATGAAAAGAGGAAAATGCAAACTCTAGGCACTGATTGCCCCCAATGATGATTGCAGTTGAAATCGTCTCTGATTTGACAGGGTCGTCTCCGATCTAAACAGGATCATCTGCGACGATGTAAGCTTGCTCTGATTGAAAAATGACAAGGTTCCTGCAAAAAAATTGGATGCAACAAATGTGGCTGGTAATACAGATTATTCTAATGCATGTGAAGGTCAATTTACAGGAAAATTCAGCCAGGGGTAGGTTAAGGGGAGGGCCTAAGTTTAAATAGTCTTAGGAGGGAGGTTAGGAGGTTGGAGATCATCCCAATTTGGGAGATCTCCAACGGGGAGGGTCTCTAACGGCACAGACACGCTTCTGCCCAGATTAGAGATGTCGTTGGAACAGAGGCTAATTGAAAAAAATCAATTTTAGGACAAGATCGTCTGGACGTCTTAGTCCAAACAAAATCGTTCGATCTGAGGTGATATCGTCTGATCAGCGATGATATCATCAAACGGTCAAAACAAACTCTAAAAATGGCACGAGAAAGGAGGAAATGGGTTAAATGACGGTTTGGGAGCGGTTTTGGGGGTTGAAATTTGAATTTGAATATTTACTAGAGTAATTGTAATTATTAAGGTTTTACTGCACAAATTTTAGGGTGCTACATTTTGCCCCCTCTTTAGTGAATTTTTTGAAGAAAATGCGTTAAATACGAGTTCTTCTTGATCTACGAGAAAACAAAAATTATTCCCATTTTTAGGCAACGATTCTAGGTCGAATCGTACGACAGCTTACTATGGTGCCCCCTCCGTGTTTTTACCCAAATCGAATGTTTGAGGTAAAAACGTAGAAAAGCAAAATTTTAAAAAAGTTGTTAAGTGTTTTTGAATAAAATTAAGAAAAATAGGGTAAAACCCTAATTCATTGTTACTGTTCATTTTTATAGTTTTCTGGTTTTCTGGAGCTCTAGAGACAAAAATGATCGAGACAGTGCACAGATCGACAGAGGTCCGACGCGGGCTACGGGTAAGGGTCTAAACTTAGTTTAGAATGCTTTACTTTAGAATTTAATGCTTTTTAGACTATATTTGCTTGATTTTTGAGCATCGTGGCCGTTTTTGGGCCGTCGACATCATCGAGATGAAATCGTCTTGATTTTACCAAAATCGTCTCGATATCGCTAATTTTGTCTGAGGTTGAAATCAGCGATAGGGGGACGATTTCATCAAAAAAGGGATGATTTCAGCTAGCAAAATCGGAGAAGAATTTGCTCAAATTGGGGACGATATCGTCCAATTGTGGACGATATCATCATTTGAACTTATTTTAACTTGCTTTTTCAATTAATGATTTATTAATGATTTTTATTGTTGATTTTGTTTATGTTGCAGAGAGGATTACTAAAGAGTAGAGAATGGAAATATGGCGAGCTGACAGATGATTTGGCTGCCCTGTCTCAGACAGAGTGAGATCAGCTGGCTCAGGTTATCTTGTAGCATGTGGTAGAGATGCTACAGGTTTCTACAGACATGGGGCTATTGACATCCCTAGCAGAGAGGTGGTATCCAGGTTCTTCATGTTTCTAGTTACCGACAGGGGAGATGACTCCCACACTGGAGGATGTATGGAGGATTTTGAGGATCCCCATATAAGGACAACTAATCACTCCTACAACCAATCAGGGCCATGTGATGATGCAACTATGTGGTGACCCGAGCTTCGCCCTAGAGAAGGGCAAAGTGAACATCGAGTCACTGTGCCAGATGCCTGGGGCATCTAGACTCACACAAGTTTTGGCTGGGGTGGTAGGTGGACTTCTATTGTGCCAACAGAGCGGATGTAGGGTAACATGGGTACTGACAAATGTGGTCTATGAAATTCAAATTATACAAGATCCTGCATGGGGTCGTGTACAAGGGCAGCCAATGTCTAGTTATGACATCGCTACTACAGGTTTGGTGTTGGGAGCACATCATGGTGTAGAGGCCGATAGGGCTTCCACTAACAGGGATTGATAGGGAGAGGCCCCGAGTTTTCTATTGGTGGCTCCAAAGAGGGGCACAGTGGTGGATAGATCTACCAATGTCTTGAAGACTACTAGATGACCTCATCTCTGACCAAATCACTTGGAGGCCTTGGAGAGATCATCCAGGGTGGGTCGAGGATGGACAGGAGATGACTCACATTAGGCAAGTCTGTTGGCTAAGGATGGAGAGGGGAGAGGTGGAGCTCCACCGATACGATCGAGTTTTGAGGCAGTTTGGTCTACAGCAGGGGATTCCATCTCTAAGAGACTGAGTTTTCTTGGACTGTCTGGGATAACACTATAGTTAGCAAGGCTTTAGATATGTAGTGATTCTAGAGTTAGGATGCAGATGATGCCCCCATTAAGCCAGTGGATGGGGATGATGTTGGGGTAGCCGATGGCTATGATGCCTGGTACACAGGCATCTACCCTCCTCGGATGATGAGGGCTCAGGGTCTGATTCACATAGTTGTGCATCAAATGGGGAGGTAGCACTAGGTAGCCATTAAGGTAGCACAGGGTCATGGTGGGAGAGAGCAGAGGAGGCCACAGGCTCCATAGAGGCCACGACAACAGGAGAGGAGGGAGGAGATACCCCCTTCTCCATAGAGAGAGAGACCACCATCACCCGATAAGGGCAAGGGTGTTGACACTAGGGAGAGCAGCGAGATAGTGACTCTCCGAGTGAAGACAGTTTGTCTCTAGGCATAGGTGCAAACATTGCAAGATGAGGCTACATGCCACCAAGCTGAGGTTACATAGCTCAGAGATGAGATTGCATGCCTCATAGCACAGGGCAGAGGAGCGAGCATGCAGGAGATAGCATGGTCAATTGCTTAGACCTCGTTCTACCAGGGTATATATTTCTAGATGGTGCCAGAGGGTCAGAGGGTAGAGCTACCAGTCGGCATTGCTAACTCGATCAGGATTGGGTCGTCGAGGACTTCATGTTGATTGACAACTAGGACTTGCGGTACCACACATACTATGATGGGGCCACCTCGTCCACCTCAGGGCGGGGGAGGAGATGAGGCTGAGAGCTCGAGGGGTTCTCGAGGTTAGGCTACTGCACTGTACAGACTGATTATATGATTTGAGAGGATTGAGTATGCCAAGATGTAGTTTATACCAATCTATTTTTGAGATGATGTACATATATTTGATATATATATATATATATATATATATAGATGAGATATATATTTTTGATCATATGACTTGTCTTATGCATTTGTATGATGCTTTTAATGTTTTGGTGTGATTGATTTAATGATTCATGTAATTATGTCGTTTGGAAATATGTATGGTTTTTAATAAATGCTTTAAAATTTAAATGAAATAATCTGATAGAACAAATTGGTTGTTTGTGATGTGATGATTTGATAAAAAATAAAGACTTTTAACAATAATTTCAAAGGACATTATCGCTATTATAGACCATTTCATGTAGTCGTCGCTCACTCGGTCGTCAACCTAATCCCAGTATAGAAATATTGTTAAAAAGAAAAGAGTGCTTAAGAGACTGTCTTAAGACTTTGGTGTGATGATGATGATGATTTTGTTTTCAGACTTTTCATGAAAAAATTATGCATGAAATACTTTAAAATGGGTGTTGCTAGGCATAAATTCCTAAGTGTGATAAAATTTTGAATAATTCCTTAGAAATTATACCATGGTTGCAAATTTGCATATTGTCATAATGACATGAGATAGTGATAGGTGTTTGTTTGTTTTTAAAGCATAATTGTGTAATAGAATGATTTAAGTCATATGGATTTTATGATTTTTAAATAAATGGGGAATAAAAATTGATACAATGGTTTGCGCTAGGCATAGAATATTTAGGTATAGAATTATACCATCATCGCAAAAATCAAAGAAGAAAATAATAGTTTTATTGCATGGTTGATTTTTAATTTTTGAAAATATGAAGATGAGGACTTGCGCTAGGTAGAAAATTCCAATTTTGGTTTTGGAACTATACCATCGTCGTGAAATTCGACAATATATATATATATATATATATATATATATATATATATATATATATATGTTTTTATTGTATGGTTTGAAAGAAATTTTGAATTTTGATAATGCATGTAGTTGTCTTTATACTAAACAACTATACTTTAAAGAAGAAAATGAATTTATTCCAAACAGTTTGTAGAAATATTTCAAAGTATCTTAAAGACAAAAGTTAGATTTATAAGGAATCCCATGTGCATATGTGAGTTCATTTCCAATCTTGATTTATCATAATGATACACAAAATCTCTCAAATACAAATGTGTGTGCAATTGCATTGTTCATTTACCAGTTTGAGCAAGATACTATGATACAAGTGATTTGAATGAACCAAATAAGTGTTCATTAACCATGATTTAGATGCATATAACCATACCAGACTACTATGTAAGTCGGATTATCAAGAGCTAACTAATCCATAAGCAGACATAGGTCTATACAAAAGAAGGTGGCTAATGTGACAGACATATCGCCACGCTAGGAGTTACCCAAGGCCAAGCAGGTTGGGCACAAACCACCTATTATGGGGCTTACCTCACAGTTTTCGAATAATTGAGAATTCCAGGGATTCAAGCTCATCGACCCTTCTTTTCTTTTCAAAAGGTAGGGAGAGGGATTTTATTGCTTTTGCTTTTGCATTATTTTGCTTTTCTTTTGTATTTTTGCTTGATAATGCTTGGAACATTGTTGTAATGATATAAAATAACATTTTTTCTTTTTCTCTTTTTCTTGAACTTTGCTTTTTTTTTTTCTATGCTAGGGATACTTGCTCGGATTAGCTGTAGAGCAAGGGATTTTTATTCTAGGTAGGGGTGAGCTTGTCCTTTTGCCAATTCTCAAAGATTCTAGACCATGTGCATGATAGGATAGCAGGGGAAACTTTTCACTCAATAAACCACTTCTACTATGTAACATAGCATGGAAATTACAAATGTAATCATTTTATTGTGAAAGTATGTGCTTGGTTTAAGTAAATAACAAGATCAATTCTCTGTGCTCAAACTTTATTTAATTAAATTTTGTGGACTTTGATATAAGAGAGATTAGTAATCATGCCAGATAAAATCAAGATATTTATCTTTGTGTTTGCAAAAGTGAGAGATTCTAAATAAATGCTAATTTATCCAAAATAATTTGAAATATATAACTGCAACATTTGTAAGAAGAAATATATACAAATAATTTTTTGAGAAGTTTGAGAATGTTGACTCTCTCTTTCTTTTTTTATTTTGTTTTGGTTTCGAAAGAGTCAAGAATATTGCTGTTTTTATTTTTATTATTTTTATTTGTTTTTGTTTTTGTGTAAACAATTTGATATATTTTTAAAATAAAACAACATGCAAAATATGTACAAATGATGAAATGATTAATTTTTTGTTACGCACAGTAACGTTTAAGATTCAAAACGTTCATGGGTTCTTTAAGTTCTTTACCATCTAAGGTAGATAATTTGTATGCTCCCGATTCAAATTTAGCAGTGATAATGTATGGTCCAAGCCAGTTGGGCTCAAATTTACCTTTAAGGTCTTGTTGGTCACGAATCTGCCACAGGAAAGGATTTTTACAATTGCGCCCTAGACCCGGCCAACATTGAAAGGTTGGAAGCAAGAAATGGCTCCCAGACCAATCTCCAGAGTGGGCTGGTTCCCTTCACTACTCTAAAAATGGGTTTAAGATAGGGTTCTTTGGAAAGAGATTTAAAAGGTTGCGAGAAAGAAATGGGAAATATGGCCACGAGGCCGAAGTGATGGGATCGAGAAAAACAACAGCGAGGAAACTAAAAACGCAACAACGACAAGTAACATAAGAAATCAGCTTCATCCTCGCACAATCACATGCCGCAAATCCCTCCAAACCCACATTCCGGGAATTGTACCACGACCGCGATATTTAAATCCAGTATGCAGAATTTAAATGTAATAGCAATGCAAGAGTACGAATGCTATTAGAAATGCAGAAAACGAGAAAGCAAATTCATCCATGCGACGCTTGAAAAATTAGAAGTCGATCCTTGTATTCCCGCAAATACAATTCCGAGTTTCTAGCGACAAGTTTTTCCAACCTTTGCAAATGAAAATTACATTGGTTTTTATAGAGGTCCGTCCTCTTTGCGGCATTAAATAATTAAAACCAACTTCCTCGTGATCTACAATCATGCGAAGGAAACGAGGAACATGATCCCCTTAATCGCGGTCTCGAAGAAATAAAAATTAAATTCCATGAAACGCTTGCGGCCCTTCATTAAATTCGATTCTTTGAATATGTGCATGAAAAACCGTTGAATTAATCCACGAACGGCAACTTCGAACCAATAAACCCTTTAATTTTGGTAGCCTGGGCACTCTTTGACCTTAACCGCATTGGAAATCCGCAAAATATTTAATTCGGGTTAGCATTAAATCATCGAAAATCGAAAAAACCCTTTCGGCCGTTCATATTGCACTTGGCGGGAAAAGCTGCGCGAGTCGCGAAAATGCGACGGGTCGCGAAATCGCGACGGGTCGCGAAATCGCGACGTCTTATCATTCAGTACGCTTTGACCACCGTTGACCCGCGAAAATGGAACATGTAGCGATTTCGCTACATGTTTCCGCCGTTGGCTCCTCACTGCGCTACGCCCGCGAAATCGGAACATGTCGCGATTTCGCTACATGTTTCCGTCGCCGTACCAATCGCCATTTTTGGTCGCGATTCGCTGACATGTCAGCGACGCGCTGCAAGTTTTCACTTTTTGCCTTCGACGCTTCCCGGGTCGCGATTCGCTGACATGTCAGCGAATCGCTGCATGTTTTCAACTTAGTGCTTTTTCTGCCCGCCGACCCGCGATTTCGGAACACGTCGCGATATCGCGACGGTTCCGCCAACCTGCCTGCGTTGACTGCGTTGACCGCGATTATGCAACATGTCAGCGCGTCGCTGCAATTTTCAGACTTAGCCATTTTTTGCTCAATTTTTCTCCTTTTTTCGCCCAAGCTGCATCAATCAAAGGTCAGATCCCCAACAATACATCAATGCATTCATCAATGAGAATCAATGTGGCAAAAATGCCAACATTCTTGGCGGCTCGCGGGGTATACGACTCGCTGTATGCAAGAATCCGAGCCTTAGTCCATTGGGCACAGAGTCATATTGGAACTGTAAACAAGCTGCTGCAAAACATGTCAGGGGACTGCTGCCAAACTTCTTCTGCTACGGAAAACTAGAACTGGAAGAACCTGCATAGAAGCGGTTATAAACTGAAGAAATGGAATGTGATGGTGGAGTGAGCTCCTGCGATTGCGCAAGCGGTGACTGCAATGGAGTGATGTGGAAGTAAGCAAGTGATGAGATGAATGACAACATCATGTCGGGAATAGATGGAATGAAGAATGGGAATGGAACATAGGAAGTTTTGAAGCGTGAAATGAAAATGAACTAGGTCTGGAAAATAAATGCATTTTTTTTTTTTAAAACAAAAACCAACTGAGAGGAAAGGGATAAGAATGAAACGGGGAAAAATAGAAAAGGGAAAAGAAACAACAGCTGTGGCTTATTTTGTTTTAATGCAGAAGAAAAAGAAGTAAAAGAAGGAAGATGAAGAAGGGAAAGGAAAGAAAAAGGGGAGGGAAAAGAAGAAAGCCACCAACTGCTGGGAAAGGAGGAGACAAAAAGGGAAACCAACACCTATAGCCCACAAGCAACAAGAGCCAAGGTGACAATAAAAGGCAACACATATATACATACTTTTTTTTTTTTTTTTTTTTATATTATATACATAAGTTTACGACATGATTGGCATGTCGCCACCACAAACCCGATCTCAGGAGTTATCCTGTAAATCTGCAATGTCCCGCCCAGATTTGGTCATACTTGAGTCGGTCCCTGAAATTGGGCTGGCTCCTTCCTGTAGTTCTCCCTTCGACAGTGGCAGTCTCATGATTCGAGAAGTTGACTATCTGCTCATTATCTTCAACGACTTGCCCAAAAGACTTGCATAATGTTGCTCCTGCCTCATCTTCGGATTTAACCCCATCAAAATATAGCTGCCATAAATGATCTGTGACAACATTCTGATCAGCTTGATTAGGCAATTCTGCTTCATGTCACTCTCGGGCTTTTGGATGACATAACGACCGATTTCGGTTTCCGGCATGGCATTAAAATTAAGCATAGAAAACTGATCATCCAAGCGAAGACTATCTAAAACTTCATTCGAGCAAAACGAGTCTTCGGACTCGTCGGTAAGCATGTAAACGAGCTGCACTTCCTTTTCTGTTTCTTCCAACTTTTCAATGTGAAAAGAAGAAGGCTTTTCATTTTGAATCCTGAGACGCCTACCCTTGACAGGAATTTCTAAATGGGAATAATCAAGTGCCAAGTAACCCCCTAACTTGGCGGTAAACTCCCTAGATAAACACATACTAAAGTAGGGCTCTAAATCAACCACAACAATTTCTTGGATAATAGTAACTTGGGGCATTGTATGCAAAGTAATTGGAACATCCTTAATCACACCCACTGTTTTTACGGGCGTACCATCCAATTGCGGAACTCCGGGACTACTCCGTGTGTACTCCATTCCCATTGCTTCACGAGACTCCCTTGGGCATTACTTGTTGTGGCGGCACCGAGTCGATCATACAATTATGAACAATCCAACCCTCTATGTGCAATGACAAATAAAATGGAGGTGGCCTATTTTTTCCAGTAGCAGAGGTGGTTAAAGTTTGTGCATATACTGTATGCAGGTAGGACCTTTTTCATTATCCTTGACAGATTTTAATGATTCCTGTAATAAGTCTACCTGGCCTGGCAATTGCAAAGCATCATAAAGGCTCACCTTAGCAGGAGTCTTTTTAAGATCATCAACAATGTTGTATGAAACTGCAACAGAATTTTTCATCTCAGCAGGTTGCTCAAATCTAGTCCTGTACTGTTGTGTAGCTTCCACTCTCAACCTCTTGGTCAGTGATGGATACTTCAATTTTTCACGTGCCTGCTCCTCTGCTTCTGACCTTACTGGTGCAGCTGCTGCCTTTTCTTGAACTCTGTTAAAAGTTGGATCTTTGGGCAAAGGCTTTGGAGCTAGCACGGGAGCTTTCATCGGCCTTTTCACTTCAGCCGGTACTCTTAACGGCTCTAAGTCAATAGGATCAACATTCATAGGCTTCTTTCCGAGTCCTTGTTAGAACCGAAACTTGATCTTCCACTGCGAGTCATCAAATTACAACCAGCTTCTGAGATCATATTAACATGGTCACCTGAGGTGCTGGCCGCCAAGGTCTGCACATAATTTAAGTGGACCATACATGTATCCTCTCCGTGAGGATCATTACAAGTCGAGCACCAATATACTCCATCTGCATGGGCTGCATCTTCATTTGCTAGAACAGCTAAGCCCCTTTCAGGTGCTTTGCTTGTGGAGGCAGCTTGATCTCTAGTAACTTGAGGAGGTTGAAATCTCCTTGGCTGGAAATCTCTCTCAGCCTGCTTCCTCTCAATGAGTGTGATCTTGTTTCCCATGGTTCTAATAGCAGAATTTGCAGACTTAACCTCTTGCAATAATGCTGTATATGGATCAGGATTTGCAGGTGCAGGAAGTGCTGGTAAGGGCAAAGGAGCTGGTGGTGCTGGCAAAGCTGGAAATGCAGTGGAAACGGGAGATGGTTGAATCTTTGGGTGCGGGGAGCGGTAAAGGAGTTAAAGCGAGGCAATTGAGGAGGTCGGGACGGTTGCAACTTTGAGGTGCTTTAGAACTCCATGATGGTGTAGGTTACATAGCTGGCATGGGGTGTGGTTGTGAACCATATAAATATTGAGGCAAATCCGGAATAAGAGGCATAGTTACCTTTGGAGGCGAGTCTTCCTACGACAACCGGATCGGCTTACGCTTTAATTGCTTGTTCAAAGATTTCCGGAAACGTCACCACATTAGGCTGCCGAACCGCCCATCCGATATCCGAGTGAAACGCTACGAGGTAGTACATCGCGGCTAATTCATCAGCGGGTCGAATACCATCGGGAATCCTTTGCCAAGTTACGGTAAACCGAACATTAAAATCAGGTATCTCTTCTTGTGGATGTCTCTGTATGACAGTAAACTGATTTAACAATGAGAAAGGGTCAGCCTGTTCATGAAAATGTTTCACCAGCAAATCACCCAATTGATCCCATGATGTTATGGTGCCGGGAGGCGGAGTTACGTACCAAAACAGCAGTTTACCTCTCAATGAACACACTAACAATTTGATCATTACATCTTCATCGGTAATGTCATGAATAGCGACCGGAGAAGCCACATCATTTATGTGCTCATAGGCTGCTTTTGCCGGTACCATCGTAAGTGGGCAAAGCCTTCGATGCGGCACTGTGGTGCTTGGATTACGAGCCTGCGAGATTCAAGGCTCCGGTCTTTGTTCCATGCCAAGAATTTTCTGGGTGGAGGAAATTGTGCCATTGGTGGAACTTGTAGGGGTGCAACACTAGCAACAATACTGGGTATTTGTACAGCAGAAGATGGAAGAGACGAGGAAACTAATCTAGAATGCTCACCACTTCTCGAACTATCAAGTTCAAAAAACTGAACAAGATCGCCAAATTTCTTTGACTGTGATCTTGTGATCATGAAGTATTTCTGAGTTCAGCACAGTCACCAAATAACAGGCAGGCGTCCACGCTCAAAAATCTGGATCTTCAACTCAGCAAAGTCGCCAGATGAACTTACAAATCTCCGCTATGAGGCCAAGACAGCTCATCAAATCTTGAGACCTCCGGGTATTAAAACAAATGTGGATTTTTGTGAGACAGAAGAAGTCTGTCCCACCGTGTGCAAAAGCGGCCGGGGTTATCCTTTGGAAAATTCGTTCCACCGATTGATTTGGAGAGAACATTGTCCCACCGTCGTGCCAAAACTGTTGGTCACGAATACGCCACGGGAAAGGATTTTTACAATTGCGCCCTAGACCCGGCCAACATTGAAAGGTGGAAGCAAGAAATGGCTCCCGAGACCAATCTCCAGTGGGCTGGTTCCCTTCACTACTCTAAAAATGGGTTTAAGATAGGGTTCTTTGGAAAGAGATTTAAAAGGTTGCGAAAAGAAATGGGAAATATGGCCACGAGGCCGAAGTGATGGGATCGGAAAAACAACAGCGAGGAAACTAAAAACGCAACAACGAGCAAGTAACATAAGAAATCAGCTTCATCCTCGCACAATCACATGCCGCAAATCCCTCCAAACCCACATTCCGGGAATTGTACCACGACCGCGATATTTAAATCCAAGTATGCAGAATTTAAATGTAATAGCAATGCAGGAGTACGAATGCTATTAGAAATGCATCCATGCGACGCTTGAAAAATTAGAAGTCGATCCTTGTATTCCCGCAAATACAATTCCAGTTTCTAGCAACAAGTTTTTCCAACCTTTGCAAATGAAAATTACATTGGTTTTTATAGAGGTCCGTCCTCTTTGCAGCATTAAATAATTAAAACCAACTTCCTCGTGATCTACAATCATGCGAAGGAAACGAGGAACATGATCCCCTTAATCGCAGTCTCGAAGAAATAAAAATTAAATTCCATGAAACGCTTGCGGCCCTTCATTAAATTCGATTCTTTGAATATGTGCATGAAAAACCGTTGAATTAATCCACGAACGGCAACTTCGAACCAATAAACCCTTTAATTTTGGTAGCCTGGGCACTCTTTGACCTTAACCGCATCGGAAATCCGCAAAATATTTAATTCGGGTTATCATTAAATCATCGAAAATCGAAAAAACCCTTTCGGCCGTTCATATTGCACTTGGCGGGAAAACTGCGCAGGTCGCGAAAATGCGACGGGTCGCGAAATCGCGACGGGTCGCGAAATCGCGACGTCTTATCATTCAGTACGCTTTGACCACCGTTGACCCGCGAAAATGGAACATGTAGCGATTTCGCTACATGTTTCCGCCGTTGGCTCCTCCTGCGCTATGCCCCGCGAAATCGGAACATGTCGCGATTTCGCTACATGTTTCCGTCGCCGTACCAATCGCCATTTTTGGTCGCGATTCGGCGACATGTCGGCGACGCGGCTGCAAGTTTTCACTTTTTGCCTTCGACGCTCCCGGGTCGCGATTCGGCGACATGTCAGCGAATCGCTGCATGTTTTCAACTTAGTGCTTTTTCTGCCCGCCGACCCGCGATTTCGGAACACGTCGCGATATCGCGACGGTTCCGCCAACCTGCCTGCGTTGACTGCGTTGACCGCGATTCTGCAACATGTCAGCGCGTCGCTGCAATTTTCAGACTTAGCCATTTTTTGCTCAATTTTTCTCCTTTTTTCGCCCAAGTTGCATCAATCAAAGGTCAGATCCCCAACAATACATCAATGCATTCATCAATGAGAATCAATGTGGCAAAAATGCCAACAGGTCTTTAGTTGCATTAGTATTTTTTTGATTTTCTTTTAAAACAAGGTCGCCAATCTCAAAGGATCGATGACGAACTTTTTTATCATATGATATTTTAAGCTTGTTTTGGTAGGCACGGAGGTGCTCCAAAGCATTGATGCATTTTTCATCTAGGAGTTCCAACTGACTGAGTCTGCCAGCTCGATATTCATCTCCTAATTTAGTATCTTGAAGTAGTAGAGCCAAAGAAGGAACTTCTAATTCAAATGGAAAAACGACTTCAACACCATAAACCAAAACAAAAGGTGAAGTTCCAGTGGGAGTTCGAACACTAGTTCGGTAGGCCCACAAGGCTAGATATAATTGAATGTGCCAGTCGCGGCCAGATTTATTGACCAATATTTTGAGAATTTTGATTAAGGTTTTGTTAGATGCTTCTTCTTGACCATTACCCTAAGGATAATAGGGAGTGGACCAACGATGTTGAATCTTATATTTTTGGCATAATTTCTTGACATATTTATTTTTGAAACAAGTTCCATTGTCAGAGATGAGATTTGCAGGAATTCCGAACCTACAAATGATTTGATTAAAAATAAATTTAGAGAATTGTGTGCCAGTGCAGGAAGCTAAAGGCATAGCTTCAACCCACTTTGTGAAATACTCGGTGGTGGTTATGATGAATTTGTGTCCATCAGATGACACATGATTGATTTTGCCAATAATGTCTAAGCCCCATTTTGAAAAGGGCCAAGGAGATGAAATAGACTGCAGCTCTTGTGTAGGTGCATGGACAAGGTCAGCATGTTTTTGGCACTTGTCGCAATGGCGCACATACTCATGTGCATCATTTTCCATGGTAGGCCAAAAGTATCCTATCCTAAGGAGCTTTTTAGAAATGACACTACCACTAAAGTGTCCTCCACAAGATCCATCGTGGGCTTCACTCAAGGCTGATTTGGATTCTTCTAGATTCAAACATCTCAATAGGATACCTTCAAAAGATCTCCTATATAAAGTATTTCCAATTATTACAAATTGACTTGCTCGTCTACGTAATAACCGACACTGGTTTCTATTAGAATTGGCAGGGAAAGTCCCATTTTGAAGAAAATCAAATATATCTGTATACCAAGGTTCAGGAGTAGTTTCATTGATTAGAAACACATCCAAAGGTTCGAAGCATGACTTATTTGAAGCGAGTTCCTGGAGTCGATGAATAATGATAGTGGCATATTCGTCATCTAACTCCAAGGGCAGGAGAGATGCAGCTGCGGCCATAGCATCAACTGCACGGTTGCAAGTTCTAGGAATAGCTTCCAAGGTAACTTGATCAAATAGAGACATTAATTGTAAAACATAGGCTTTATATGGGCATATTTTATCATCTCTGGTCTGATAAACTTCATTAATTTGGTTTATGACAAGTTGAGAATCACCAAAAACTAATAGATGTTTAATTTTTAGCACCAAGGTAGCTCGTAATCCAAGGATTAGAGCTTCATATTCAACAATATTATTGGTGCAAGCAAATGTTAATTTGAAGGACAGAGGAATGATGTGTTTTTGTGGGGATATTAAAATAATACCCGCACCAACCCCACTCATGCATCGGGCTCCATCAAAGTATAAGGACCATTGTTCAATATGGTCTACCTCTAATTGAAGGCATTCATTAGGAAACTCAATGATGAGGGGATGGGTAGACTCTAAGGGTGCAGCAACTAATTGATCTGCTATGATTTGACCCTTAAAAGACTTTTGTCCTATGAATGTGAGGTCAAACTCGCTTAGAGCAAGAACCCACTTGGTTGTACGACCCGATAAATAAGGTCGACTCATGAGATACCTCAAGGGATCATATTTAGCAATGACATAAGTTTTTTGACTAAGCATATAATGGCATAATTTTTGCATAGCAAAAATGACTGCTAGACATAGTTTTTCTAATGTCTGTATAGCGGGTTTCATAACTGATGAAGGTTCGGCTAATATAATAATTAGCATGTTCTCTTTTATCATCATCAAGCTGAGCTAACACAGCTCCTAAGGCAGAAGTGAAAGCTAAAATATACAGGATAAACGGGCGATCAGGTCTAGGTGGTGAAAGCACATGTGGGGTAAGGAGGTAGTGTTTGAGAAGTTCAAAAGCTTCTTTACATTCGTCGTCCCAATTAAAAGGGACATCCTTCTTAAGGAGCTTAAGAAAGGGACCGGTTTTGTCCGCCAACTTATCGATGAAGCGATGGATAGCTTGAAGTTTACCTTGTAAACTTCGTAACTCAGATATATTAGTAGGTGCGGGCATATCAGTGATAGCCGCAATCTTGAGAGGGTCAATTTTGATACCACGTAAAGAAACTATAACCCCTAATAGCTTATCGGACTTAACTTCGAATATGCATTTGGTTGGATTTAATCGAATAAGATATTCTCTTAATCGATTAAAATTTTTTCTCAAATCATCTAAATGGTTATCTTCATTAATAGAGCGAGCTATAATATCATCTACATAATCATGTAGGATATCATGCATCATATCATGAAAAATATAAGTCATAGCTCGTTGATATGTTGCACCTACGTTCTTTAAGCCGAATGGCATAACTTTCCAACAAAAGGTACCCCAAGGGGTAATAAAGGTTGTTTTAGCCTGATCTTCAGGAGCTATCCTGATCTGATTATAACCAGAGAATCCATCCATTAAGGACATCATCCCACTCCCGGTAGTAAAGTCAATGATTTGATCCATGTTTGGAAGAGGAAAATCATCTTTAGGGCATGCAGCGTTAATATCTCTAAAATCTGTGCAAACCCTAACTTTGGTGGCTTCTTTCTTGGTGATTGGAACTACATTGGAGATCCATTCAGCATAATCAATAGCTTGTATAAAAACAACATTCAGGAGTTTTTCTAACTCCCCTTTGACTAGCAGGGCCACTTTGGGATGCATTTTTCTAAGTTTTTGTTTAACAGGTTTAGCATCCGGATGGACTACTAGATGATGCATGACTACGGAAGGGTCCAGGACTCGGCATATCTTCGTATGTCCAAGCGAAGACATCTTCATATTCTTTAAGGAATGCAATGTATTGCTCTTGTTTTTCTTGACTTAATTCTGACCCAATATTGATTATGTGAGGATTATCCTCAGTTCCAATGTTAACTTTAATGATGTTTTCTACTTCCATGTGTAGATCTCTTTCAAAATTAGGTGGGGCGGGTGAGACGCCCAATTCTTGTAATTATTTTAAGGTTAAGTTGGATAATTCATCTTGAGGATTAGTGGCCTCAAGCTAGGCTATAGTTGGTATAGAACCATCAAAATAAAATCCATTGTGTAACATCTCTTCAACGGAGACATCGTGGAAGATATCTCCTTCCAACTCCTCATCGGAGTCAGCAATCAATTCAGGGTAAGCTATGGATAGCATGTTACATGTAAATGGCTGATTTTTTAGAGGCAAATCATCATGCCTATCTAAATAATCTTGATAACATATGAGTTGATCATCATCTTCAAAAGGAAAGGGTTGACCCTTACTAGGAAATAGGCCCACACCACAACGGGCAGGCCACGGTTCTACCTCGAAAGGTTCTTTCATGCCATTTTGGAAAGGTCCCAAGCCTTTCCCTTTATATCCCATTTTAAGCATTATAGGTTTAGCTTTAATATACTCATTAGTAAAATAACACCGAGCATATCCATCATGATGAGTTTTAATATTTCGAGGTATTCTTCCCTAGTCATATCCTTTATAAATGAAGGCACAACTCCCGACTTGGTAAGTACTTCCCATAGGTTGTGGGAGGCCCAAGGTACGAGGAGATGGTGGCAAGTTATTTAAAAGAATTGAATCTTGCATGAAAGCATTTGTTTTTTTTGATATTAAGATTGTGGATAAATCTGGTAAAAGTTCATCAGAAAGAGCATAAGATGTAGAAGGATCATTCCCTATATCTTTAGATGTGGAAGGTATGATAGATGTTGATAATGCGGAAGTGTTAATAGATGGGTCTATAGGTTTTGAAATTATAGGGATAGAACATGAAGGATTGGTTGTGGATTGAAGATCTTTTTGAGGTTCTAGAGTGATTTGTTTAGAAGATTGTTGATCTATATATGAGTGTGAAATGAATGGAGGAGAAATAGGTGAAGCTATGGGTGTGTGTTTCACAATTTTAGATGAAAAATAAGAATTAGGATGTGTGGATGACAGAGCAGGGCAAAATTGAACTCCAATAGGTTCTGCCAAAGCACACATATCAAAGGGTCTAGGATCACCATGGATAGTGACCAACTGATTTTTAAATTCGAATTTAACACATTGGTGTAAAGTTGATGGGACAGCCCGCATTGCATTGATCCAAGGATGACCCAAGAGTATATTGTACGATGCGGGGCAATGTACAATAAACACGATCGTATCTAAGGTTCTAGGACCAACTTGCAATGGGATGGTAATAACTCCACATGTTTCTTGTGTTTCGTCATTGAAAGCTTTTATGATCATGTCAGTTTTCTTCATTTCATCACTTCTAAAGCCAAATCATTGGTAGAAGTCAAAAGTGCAAATGTTTAGAGATGAACCATTATCAATCAGGACTCTTTTAACAGCTACATCTCCAATTAGAGTAGTAATATATAAGGGATTATCCTTATGTAAACTGTGTTGTGGGATATCTTTATCCCGAAAGTCAATACAATCGACTTCTCTAGTGATGATAGTATTGGCCATGGCTTCAGGTTGAATATTTTGAGGTACCATCATTTGGCTTAATGTAAGCATCAACTCATCCCTATGGATAGGAGAAGATATTAATAAATCCAAAAGGGAAATTCTGGCTATAGTATTAGATAATTGCTCATTAATATTGTAAGGGGGTTTAGGTTGAACATTAGGAGCATGATTCCCTTTATTGGGATTTTTCAAAACAAATGGAGCTGATCCATCATTCTGGTTTGGTTCTTGTTGAGAATTTTGAGCTTGTTGTTGGGTAACGACTCCGATGGTACCTACAATGTTATATTGAAGACGTTGAACTGGTCTTGGTTGAGCGTTTATGGCTTGTTCATTAGGGAGGAATTGATTAGAAGAGGGTCGAGTAGTAACTCTTCTAGGAAATGGTTCTTCTAGAACCATAGCATCTGTGATGGGTTGAATAGGATCTGATTCATTTTCAAAACTATTCGATTGGTTTGAGGTGATGTCTATTTCACTTTCAGTATCTGATTCTACATCACTAGGATCTGGAGTTTGAAAATTATGTAGGGGCCTGGTTGTGACCAGGGATAAGGTTGTGTCAAATATTTGAGGATCCTAAATAGGTAATTGTCCGCTAATAGTTCCTACATATCGGGTAGGAGGGGGAACATTATGATGTTCAATTTGATTGGCCACCTCTTTACCATGTCTTGGTAAAGGATGTTGAAATATGTCTAATGATTGATTAGCATTTTGATTTTGATTTTGGGGAATGGTCTTTTGAGCATTATTAGGAGCATTTTGTTTAGGTTGGAAGGCTTGCACCTCCATTTCATTATTATCAATCAAATCTTGTATTTTATGTTTCAACATTTTACAAGCATTGGTAGAGTGTCCAGGTCCTCTATGGAAATCACAGTGTAAGTCAACTCTGTATCCGGGTATGGTTGGATCAGGTTCCCGGATAGTTGGTAATTGAATCAAACCTCTTTCGAGTAATTGAGGTAAAATAGTTGATAATGGTTGATTCAATCTAGTAAACTCTCGAGGAGGTTTATCGGGAGGTTTCAATATAAATTTTTTTGTTGTCTTCGTTGCATTGATATTAGCAACATTTTCTGCTGTCAGTGACTCCGTCACCTACGACTTGTTTGTTTTTATATTGATTTTTGGATGTTTTCTCATCATCTTTCTTCCTAAGTTGGCCTCTCCTAATGAGGGCATCTTCTACTCTTCGAGCTAAATCTATAGCCTGATCGAAGGTAGTTAAAGTAGCAGTTGATAACTCATAAGATATTTGTTCTTGCAAATTATTGATAAAAATGTCCAACATTTCCCTATAAGGTAGCACAAAGTGCGGTTTTCTGTCAACTGCCTCCATCTAGCTAAGAAATCAAAAAAACATTCATCTTTGTCTTGTTTTAAGTTGTATAAATCTTTAATGGTTACATGCCTCTCGATGTAGGCACTAAATTGATGGACAAAAGATTCGTCTGTTTCTTCAAAGTTTCTCAAAGAATGAGTGGGCAATTGATAGTACCACTCTAATGCCATTCCACCTAAACTTTTTGGGAACATTTTTAGTAATAGCAAGTCATCATGTGATATATCATGACATGCTATCCTAAACATGCGAAGATGCTCTATGGGATCTTCGGTTCCTTTATATATAGGCAGGATGGGCATGGGAAAATGCTTAGGGTATGGTTGTGCCACAACTATGGGATCCAAAGGTTGACTACATATCTCTCGATAATTGTACGAGGGACGGTAGGGATCTATCTGGTCCATGCGGGAAGCTAACTACTTCACCATGGCTTCCAGATTACTAGTTTGCCCACCATATTGGTTCGGTAGGGCATTGATATGGGATTTGTGAACATATGATGGAGGGACATGCATATTAGATGCTATATTGCTATTGTGTAAATTGTTGGTAGGAAAGGTGTTATGAAGGAATTTTGAAGTTGTATTATGTTGTATCCCAGATTGTTGAAAATTGGTGTTTGGCTTCATTTTAGATTTTTGTTTACTTGAAGCATATTGATCAATAGTTTGGCGAAGTAAAGCAGTGAAGGAAGTTTTCTTTTGTGTGGGAATGATTTTAGGCTCAATAACAGGTTCCTTAGGAGGTTGGGTAACCTGTTGTTTTGGCATGTTTTGAATCATAGTGACCATATCTCTATTGGATGGTCCAGCCTTATCACTTTCTTGGTCAATAAAAGACAAGGGATTAGTGTGCACATCAAACATATGTTCCATGGCTGCTTGAGTGTCACTAATTTGCCCTTTATCAATATGAACTGCCATATTAAGAGCACCAATGTTATTATTGAAAAATTTCCAAAAATGATCTAAGTTATCAAAAGCAATAGTTCCATCTGGAGCTACTCTAGGGGATGAGGATCCATCCTCTTTAATATTTTCTTCTTGTTCATCTACAACAAGCTCATCGTCTTGCTGGTCTAGAGTTTCTTCTTCCGAGATTGGATCCTCAGGAAGGACATTTGGGTTTCTAGTTTTATCTTCTAACCAATCTTCTTCTTCTCCTTCAGTTTGTTTACCATTCCTAAGTTTAGGCATTGTGCTTAAATTTAGATTTCAACAAATATATATATACTTGTATATATATATATATATATATATGCAACAAGCTTAAGAGGTATATATTAATTATATACCTACTATAAAAATTTAAAATGAAATGTTTTGGTTTTTGTTATGTTTTTTAGTTTTTCCTTGTTTTTGTAATAATATTGTAAAGATAAGAAACAACACAATAAATGCAAGAAATAATGAAAGCAATGATCTAGTTTTCTATAAATAATTTATAAATGTCATTAATGGGCTCAAGTTCTTCAGGAGTCATGAAGTGTTCTTCTTCAAATTGAAAATTTTCTTTTAAGAATTTAATGAAAAGGGCTATAGTGATATTATCTGTCTCAGATTCTGGTTGATAGAAGTAAAGCTCGTGGCAATACTCTCGATATAACACAGCTCGAGGAACTCTATTCCATATTTCCCTATCCGTAAGAACGACTTCTTGGTCTTCTATACGACCTAGGAATTGGTGTATAGTGGCTGCGTTCTCGAGGTATTCCTCGAAGGTGAAAAATTATGAAGACACAAGAGCTCTCCTATAAGCTAACCATCTATGGTAGGCTCTCTGAAGTTCATGATAAAAGACAAGTTGATGAGGATCCAGGATTCTATCTAGGACAAGCCTCTTGATTTGTTTAAGTTTTGTTGACCTAGATGAAATGACACCTAGTCTTCTATCAAGTTCGTCCCACAAAAGTTGATTTCTATCTGTTTCAGGCACACTAAGCACATAATTGATTTCTATGGCTGCTAATTGGTTTTCAACATTTATAGTAACTGCTAATATTTTCTTAGGAGCTACCATCTAAACATGATATGCAACTTATTATTTTTAAATGATTTTAAATGCATCTATTGTTTTTGGTTGTTTTATTTTTTTTTTTTTGTTTTGTTTTCAAAAGGTTTTAAATGCATTCACGTCGGGTTCACCAAAATGTATCGCTCCAAATTTTTTGCATCCTTACCTTCAGGCTATAGGATCCGTGCCCGGAAGGAGGATGGGAAAAGGATGGCACGGTACCTCGGACTGAGAGGCCTTGCGAAGGTCCCACCTCTCGGGGGAGGTGTATTATGGTGATTTTTCGATGGATGGTGGGTTCACCAGGAAACGTTTGAATGGTAGTTTCCACGCCTAGGTTGGGAATGTGTTTAATGTGTTCAGTTTTATCTTTAAACATTTGAGTCCTAGGTTTGGCCAAATGAATCTAAGTTGTTCTATTATGAAAATACAAGCTAAATGAAATACAGAAAATAGATTTTAAACAGAAAATAGAGAGGAAAATCTAAATTACAGAGCCATACCTAATCCGGATGTCTGATGGAGATTCTGATGTTTGAAGCAGACAGGATCATCTGGAATTTGACAGGATCGTCTCCGACCTGCAGGATCGTCTGAGATCTGATGAATTCATTAGACGAATTCGTCAGAGACCTACAAATAGAGAAATAGACACAAAATACAAAAAATACAGCAATGCTAATAGAGGATAAAGATGTAAAATAACAATAAAGATGTTAACAGATAATCCTAAATAGGAATGCAAACAAATTACAATGTTTTAATAATTAATCATGATTTCATTATGCAATTAAACTACATGGGTGAACTCCAAGATGTAGAATAGCAAAAAATAATAAATAAACTAGCTAGTTGCAGAATAAAACAATAGATGAAAAGAGGAAAATGCAAACTCTAGGCACTGATTGCCCCCAATGATGATTGCAGTTGAAATCATCTCTGATTTGACAGGATCATCTCCGATCTGAACAGGATCATCTGCGATGATGTAAGCTTGCTCCGGCTAAAAAATGACAAGGTTCCTACAAGAAAATTGGATGCAACAAATGTAGCTGGTAATACAGATTATTCTAATGCGTGTGAAGGTCTATTTACAAGAAAATTCAGCTAGGGGAAGGTTAAGGGGAGGGCCTAAGTTTAAATAGGCTTAGGAGGGAGGTTAGGAGGTTGGAGATCATCCCAATTTGGGAGATCTCCAATGAGGAGGGTCTCTAACGACGCAGACACGCTTCTGCCCGGATTAGAGATGCCGTTGGAACAGAGGCTAATTGAGAAAAATTAGTTTTGGGACAAGATCGTCTGGACATCCTAGTCTAGACGAAATCATCCGATTTGAGGCGATATCATCTGATCGGCGACGATATCATCAAACGGTCAAAACAAACTCTAAAAATGGCACGAGAAAGGAGGAAACGGGTTAAACGACGGTTTGGGAGTGGTTTTGGGGGTTGAAATTTGAATTTGAATATTTACTAGAGTAATTGTAATTATTAAGGTTTTACTACGCCAATTTTAGGGTGCTACAAAGTGGACTTATTCTATGCCACCAGAGCAAGTGCAGGTTACCATGGCTCCTCTTAGATGTGGTCTATGACATGAGAGACCATGAATATAGGTTTGCTTGGGGTAGCTTTGTACTGTGTCGCTTGTATAGGATACTTTACAGGGTCGTATATAAGGGAGGTCGATGTCTAGTACTAAAATCGCTGTTATAGGTTTGGTGTTGGGAGAACATTGTAGTGCGAAGGCCGGTAGGGCTTCCATTGATAGGAGTTGACCGGGAGAGACCTCAAGTTTTCTATTGGTGGCTCTAGAGAGGGTCACAATGGCAGATAGATATGTCGATGTCCTAGAGGTTTCTAGATGACCTCACCCTAGATCAGATCACCTGGAGATCATGGAGAGATCATCTAGGGTGGGTGGAGGATAGACAGGAGTTGCATCACATTAGGCGAGTCATCTAGTTGAGGACAGAGTGGGGAGAGGTAGAGCTCCACCACTACGACCAAGTTTTGAGGTAGTTCGGTCTATAGCAGGGGATCCCTTCTCTTAGGGATTATGAGTACTCCCAAACTGTGTGAGATAATACCACATTGAGTCGGGCTCCAGACATGCAGTAGTTTTGGAGTCAAGATGCTGATGATGCCCCCATTTAACTAGTGTATGGGGACGATGTGAGGGTAGCATACGGGTATGATTCTTGGTATGTAGGCATCCACCCTCCTTAGATGATGAGGGCATAGGGTCTAATGCATGTTGTAGTGCAATGGATGGAGAGGTAGTGCCAGAATGCCATCGATGCAACAAGGGGTCACAAAGGGAGGGATCAGCGACGGCCTCCTCAGGAGAGATGCTAGAGAGTACCATAGGCTTCAGAGAGACAACAACATCTAGAGAGGAGGGAGAGACTCCCTTATCAGCAGAGGGATAGGCCACCATCGCTTGATAAGGGCTAGGGTGTCGAGGTGTGGGAGAGCAGTGAGATGGTGACTCTTCGAGAGGATAATTCCCACCTATGAGCTCAGGTGTAGACTCTTTAGGATGAGGCTACACGACTCAGGGCTCAGAGTAGAGGAGCAAGCATTTTGGAATGGGCTGGGGATGTTGTGTAGACCACATTCTATGAAGGGTTGTACTATCATGTGGTTTCATAGGGGTAGAGGATACCACTGCCAGCCAGCATTGCAGAGTCGATCAAGATGGGGTCATCGAGGACATCATCACGATCGATGTCGAGGACTCGTGATACAACATAGACCTCGATGGGACCACCTCCTCCACCTCAGGGTGAGATAGGAGATGAGGTTGAGAGCTCAAGGGCTTCTCGAGACTAGCTGCTCATTGTACATAGACCATATATTTTTGAGAGGATTGAGTATGCCAGGGTATATATTGTGGCATACCAATCCATTAGTCTATGATGTATAGACTTCTTGATATATATATATATATATATATATATATATATATATATATATATATATATATATATATATATGTTATTTTTGTGATATGACTTGTGCATATGTTTTATGATGCTTTAATATTTTAATGGTTGATTGATTATTCATGTAATTATGTCATTGAAAATATTATAATTTTATGTCATGCTATAAAATTAAATGAAATAATCTGATGTAAACAAATTGGTTGTTGTGGTATGATTTGATGAAAAATAAAGTGACTTCTAACAATAATTTCAAAGGACATTGTCGCTATTACATGACCATTTCATGGAGTTGTCGCTCGCTAGGTCATCAAGCTAATCCCGGTATGAGAGAAATATTGCTTAAAAGTAAAAGGGTGCTTAAGAGAGTTTCTTAAGACTTTGTGTTGTGATGATGAAAAATAATGATGGTGATGATTTGTTTTCAGATTTCCATGAAAATATTATGCATGAAATATTAAAAATATGATTTTTGCTAGGCATAAAATTCCTAAGTGTGATAGAATTTTGAACAATTGCCTAGGAATTATACCATCATCGCAAAACTGAATGTTTGACATAATGAAATGAAATAGAAAAGTTTTTTTTCTTTTTAAAGCATAATTGTGTAAGATATGATTTAATCCATATGCTTTTAGGGATTAAATAAATGGGAAATAAAATTATAATGATGGTTTGCGCTAGGCATGGAATTTTAGGTATAGACTTATACCATCATCGTGAAATCCAAAAGAAGAAATTGATGTAATAGTTTTATTGCATAGTTGATTTTTGATTTTGAGATAAAAAATATAAAAATTAGGACTTGCACTATGCATAAATTCCCATTTAGGTTTAGGAACTATACCATCGTTGCGAAAGTCGAAAATATAAATGTGACTTTATTGCTAGATTTTTGAACATGCTTTGAAAGAAATTTTGGATTTTTGAAAAAAATGTATTTAATTGTTTGTACGCTAAGCCAATATTCTCAAGTAAGAAAATCAAATTATTCCAAAATATTTGCATACATATTTTAAATTATCTCAAAGACAAAATTTAGATTTATAAGGAACCCCATGTGCATATGTGAGTTCATTGCCTATCGTGATCTATCATAATGATACAAAATCTCTCAAACACAAATGTGTGTGCAATTGTATTGTTCATTTACCAATTTTGAGCAAGATAATTTGATACAAGTAATTTGAATTAACAAAATGAGTGTTCGTTGACCATGATTTATATGCATGTAACCATACTAGACTACTATGTAAGTCGGGTCATCAAGAGCTAGCTGATCCATGAGCGGACATAGGTCTGTACAAAAGAAGGTCGCTAATGTGGCAGACATATCACCATGCTAGGAGTTACCCAAGGAAAAGTAGGTTGGGCACAAACCACCTGTTATGGGGATTACCTCATAGTTTTTGAATAATTGAGAATTCCAGGGATTCAAGCTCATTCACCCTTCTTTTCTTTCAAAGGGTAGGGGAAGGGATTTATTGCTTTTTGCTTTTTCTTTTCTTTTCTTGTTCTATTTTTTTTTTTTGTATTTTGTATTTTTCTTGACACTGAGATAATGCTGAAATATTGCTGAGATGGTACAAAATGATAATGCTTCTAAATAATTTCTCTTTTTCTCATGATTTTTCTTGCTTTTATTTTCCTTATTTTTTTTTATACTAGGGATACTTGCTCGGATTGGCTGTAGAGCAAGGGATTTTTATTCTGGGCAGGGGTGAGCTTGTCCTTTTGTCAATTCTCAAAGATTCTAGACCATGTGCATGATAGGATAGTAGGGGAGAATTTTTGCTCAAGAGACCACTTCTACTGTGTAGCATCGCTTTGAATTTGCAATGAAATCATTTTAATGTGAAAAGGTGTACTTGGTTCAAGTAAATAACAAGATCAGTTCTCTATGCTCAAAACTTTATTTAATTCAACTGTGGACTTTGATATAAGAGAGATTAATAATCATACCGAATAAGATCAAGATATTTAGTCATGTGAGTGTGAAAGTGAGGGATTCCAAATAAATTCTAATTTATCCAAAATAACTGAAAATATAACTACAATACTTCAAGAATTGACAGGTGCAAAAATAGAAGATGTTTTTTTTGATGATTTTGATTGTTTTATATTTTAATTTTAATTGATGAATTAAGATAATACATAATATTAATGTTTTTGAAATTTTTATATGAATTACTAAAATAAGACAATATGTATAATATATACAGTGACGAAATTACCAGATTTATGCATAATAACACTTAAGATGCATAATGTTCATAGGTTCTTTAAGATCTTTACCATCTAAGGTAGCTAATATGTATGCTCCCAATCCAAATTTAGCAGTGATAATATATGGCCCAAGCCAGTTAGGCTCAAATTTGCCTTTAAGGTCTTTAGTTGCATTAGTATTTTTTTGATTTTCTTTTAAGATGAGGTCACCGATCTCAAAGGATAGATGATGAACTTTCTTGAGATATGCTCATTTGAGCTTGTTCTGGTAGGCACGAAGATGCTCCAAAGCATTAATGCACTTCTCATCTAGGATTTCCAGCTAACTAAATCTGCTAGCATGGTATTCATCTCCTACTTTAGTATCTTGAAGTAGCAGAGCCAAAGAAGGAACTTCTAATTCAAAGGGAAAAACAACTTCAGTGCCATAAACCAAAACAAAAGGTGAAGTGCCCATGGGAGTATGAATGCTAGTTTGATAAGCCCACAAAGTAGGATATAATTGAATGTGCCAATCATGGCCAGATTTATTGACCAGTATTTTGAGGATTTTAATTAATGTTTTATTAGATGCTTCTGCTTGGCCATTACCCTAAGGATAATAGGGAGTGGACCAACGATGTTGAATTTTATATTTTTGACATAGTTTCTTTACATCTTTGTTTTTAAAACAAGTTCCATTATCCGAGATGAGATTTGCAGGAATTATGAACCTACAAATAATTTGATTAAAAATAAATTTGGAAACTTGAGTTCTAGTGCAAGAAGCTAAGGGCATAGCTTCAACCCACTTTGTAAAATACTTGGTGGCGGTTATGATGAATTTGTGTCCATCAGATGACACAGGATTGATTTTTTTAATGATGTCTAAGCCCCATTTTGAAAAGGGCCAAGGAGATGAAATAGCCTGTAGTTCTTATGCAGGTGCATGGACAAGGTCAGCGTGTTTCTGGCACTTGTTGCAATGGCGTACGTAATCATGTGCATCATTCTCCATGGTAGGCCAAAAATATCCTATCCTAAGGAGCTTCTTAGCAATGGCGCTACCACTAAAGTGTCCCCCACAAGATCCATCATGGGCTTCACTCAAAGCTGATCTAGACTCTTCTAGATTCAAACATCTCAGTAGGATACCTTCAAAAGATCTCCTATATAAGGTATTGCCAATTATGACGAATTGACTTGCTCGTCTACATAATAACCAGTGCTAGTTTCTATTAAAACCTTCAGGGAAGGTCCCATTTTGAAGAAAATTGAGGATATCAGTGTACCAAAGTTCAGGAGTAGTTTCATTGATTAGGAACACGTCCAAAGGTTCCAAGCATGATTTAATTGAAGCGGGTTCTTGGAGTCGATGAATAATGATGGTAGCATATTCGTCATCTAACTCCAAGGGTAAAAGAGATGCAGCTGCGACCATGGCGTCAGTTGCACGATTGCTAGTTCTAGGAATAGCTTCCAAGGTAATTTGATCAAATAAAGATATTAATTGTAATACATATGCTTTATATGGGCGCAATTTATCATCTCTAGTTTGATAAACATCATTAATTTGATTTATAACAAGTTGAGAATCACCAAAAACTAATAGATTTTTATTTTTTCATGCCAGGGCTGCTCGTAATCCAAGGATGAGAGCCTCATATTCAATAGTGTTATTAGTACGGGCAAACATTAATTTAAAGGATAGAGGTATGAGATGTTTCTGTGGAGATATCAAAATAATACCTACACCAGCCCCACTCATGCATCGGGCTCCATCAAAGTATAAGGACCATTGCTCTGAATGATCTGCCTCTAGTTTAAGGCATTCATCAGGAAACTCAATGACGAGGGGATGGGTGGATTCTAAGGGTGCAACAGCTAATTGATCTGCTATGATTTGACCCTTAACAGACTTTTGTCCTATAAATGTGAGTTCAAACTCGCTTAGCGCAAGAACCCACTTTGTTGTGCGACCAGATAAATAAGGTCGACTCATGAGATACCACAAGGGATCAAATTTAGCAATAACGTATGTTTTCTGACTGAGCATATAATGGCGTAGTTTCTATGTAGAAAATATGACTGCTAGACATAACTTCTCTAATGTTGTGTAGCGGGTTTCATAACTAATTAATGTTCTGCTAATGTAATAATTAGCATGCTCTCTTTTCTCATCATCAAGTTGAGCTAACATAGCTCCTAAAGCAAAATCTGAAGCAAAAATATACAAGATAAATGGGCGATCAGGTTTAGGTGGTGAAAGTACAAGTGGGTTAAGAAGATATTGTTTGAGGAGTTCAAATGCTTCCCGACATTCGTCGTCCCAATGGAAAGAGACATCCTTCTTAAGAAGCTTAAGAAAGGGTCCAGTTTTATCCACCGACTTATCGATGAAGCGACGGATAGCTTGAAGCTTACCTTGTAGACTCCGTAATTCAGATATATTTGTAGGTGTGGGCATATCAGTGATAGCCGTAATCTTGAGAGGGTCAATTTTGATGCCACGTAAAGAAACTATAACCCCCAATAATTTACCCGACTTAACTCCGAATATACATTTGGTTGGATTCAATCGGATAAGATATTCCCTTAACCGATCAAATATTTTTCTCAAGTCATCTAAATGGTCATCTTCTTCAGTAGAACGAGCTATAATGTCATCTACATAATCATGTAGTATATCATGCATCATATCATGAAAGATATAAGTCATGGCTCGTTGATAGGTTGCACCTGCATTCTTCAACCCGAATGGCATCACTTTCCAACAGAAAGTCCCCCAAGGGGTAATAAAGGTTGTTTTAGCTTGATCTTCAGGAGCTATCCTGATCTGATTATAACCATAAAATCCATCCATTAAGGATATCATTCCACTCCCAATAGTAAAATCAATGATCTGATCCATATTGGGAAGGGGAAAATCATCTTTAGGGCATGCAACATTAATATCTCTAAAGTCTGTACAAACCCTAACCTTAGTAGTTTCTTTCTTAGCTACTTGGAACTACATTCGAGATCCATTCAACATAATCAATGGCTTGTATAAAAATAACATTCAAGAGTTTTTCTAACTCCCCTTTGACTAGTAAGGCCACTTTAGGATGCATTTTCCTAAGTTTCTGTTTAACGAGTTTAGCATCCGGGTGCACTACTAGGTGATGCATAACTACAGAAGGGTCTAAACCTGGCATATCTTCATATGTCCAAGCAAAGACATCTTCATATTCTTTAAGAAATGCAATGTATTTATCCTATTTTTCTTGACTCAATTCTGATCCAATGTTGATTATGTGAGGGTTATCCTCGGTTCCAATGTTAATTTTTATGACATTTTCTACTTCCATATGTAGATCTCTCTCAAAATTAGGTGGGGTGGGTGAAACGCCCAATTCTTGTAATTCTTCCAAGGTTAGCTTGGATAATTCATCTTGAGGAGTCATGGCCTCAAGCTGGGCTATACTAGGTATAGAGCCATCAAAATAAAATCCATTATGTAATAATTCCTCAACGGAGACATCGTGAAAGATATCTCCCTCCAACTCATCGTCGGATTCAGCGATCATCTCAGGATAAGCTATAGATAGCATATTACATGTGAATGTCTTATTTATTAAATGCAAGGCATCGCGCGCATCTAAATAATCTTGGTAACATATAAGTTGGTCATCATCCTCAAATGGGAATGGCTGACCCTTACTAGGAAATAGGCCCACACCACATCGGGTGGGCCACGCTTCTACCTCAAAAGGTTCTTTCATACCATTCTGGAAAGGTCCCAAACCTTTCCCTTTATATCCCAATTTAAGCATTATAGGTTTGGCTTTAATATATTCATTAGTAAAATAACATCGAGCATATCCATCATAATGAGTTCTGATGTTTCTAGGTATTCTACCCCAGTCATATCCCTTATAAATAAAGGCACAACTCCCGACTTGGTAAATACTTCCCATAGGCTGTGGGAGGCCCAAGGTACGAGGAGATGGTGGAAAATTATTTAAAATAAGGGAATCTTGCATAGAAGTATTCGTTTCTTCTGATATAAGGATTTTAGATAGATCGGGTAAGAGCTCGTCAGTAAGAGCATAAGAGGTAGAAGGAACATTCCCTACGTCTTCTGATGCTGAAAATATGACTTTGGTGGATGTAGATGGTGTAGAGGTGTCGATAGATGGGTCTATTATAGGTATGGAAGTTATAGGAGTAGAACAAGAGACATTGGTTGTGAGATTAGGATCTTTCTTAGGTCCTAATGCGGTTTGTTCAGAAGATGGTTGAGCTATATGTGAAGGTGCAACTGATGGAGAAGAAGTAGATGACTTTGTGGGTGTGAGTTTCGCACGTTTAGATGGATAATGAGAATTAGGATGTGTGGATGACAGAGCAGGGCAAAATTGAACTCCAATAGGTTCTGCCAAAGCACACATATCAAAGGGTCTTGGATCACCATGAATGGTAATCAACTGATTCTTAAATTCAAACTTAACACATTGATGTAAGGTTGAGGGAACAACTCACATCGCGTTGATCCAGGGATGACCCAAGAGTATATTGTACGATGCAGGGCAATGTACAATAAACACAGTCGTATCCAAGGTTCTCGGACCAACCTGCAATGGAATGGTAATAACTCCACACGTTTCTTGTGTTTCGTCATTGAAAGATTTTATGATCATATCAGTTCTTTTCATTTCCTCACTTCTAAACCCAAATATTTGGTAGAAGTCAAAAGTGCAAATATTTAAAGATGAACCATTATCAATCAAAACTCGTTTGACTGCTACATCTCCAATTAAAGTAGTAATATACAAGGGGTTATCTTTATGTAAACTATGTTGAGGTATGTCTCTATCCCGGAAGTCAATACAATCAACTTCACGAGTTATTATAGTATTGGCCATGGCTTCAGGTTGAATGTCTTGTGGTACCATCATCTGGCTTAATGTGAGCATTAATTCATCTCTATGTGTAGGAGAAGATCTTAAAAGGTCCAAGAGGGAAATTCTAGCTATAATATTTGATAATTGTTCATTAATATTATAAGGAGGTTTAGGTTGAACATTAGGTGCATGATTCCCTTTATTAGGAACCTTCAAAACAAATGGAGTTGATCCACCATTCTGAATTTGATCTTGTTGATAATTTTGAGCCTGTTGTCTAGTAACAGCTCCGATGGTACCCACAATATTATTCTGTGGATGATGAATGGGTCTTGGTCTAGCGTTTATAGCTAGCTCATTAGAAAGTAATCGGTGAGACGATGGTCTAGTAGTGACTCTTCTTGGAAATGGCTCTTCTGGAACCATATAACTTGTGATAGGGTGAATAGTATCCGATTCATCTTCAGAACTATTCGATTGATTTGATGTGATTTCCATATCACTCTCAGTCTCGTATTCTGTATCACTAAGATCAGGTATCCGAATATTATATAGAGGCCTGGTTGTAACCACGGATAAAGTTGTGTCAAATATTTCCAGATCATGAGCAGGTAAATGCCCGCTAATAGTTCCTACATATCGGGCAGGGAGGAGGGACATTATGATGTTCAATTTGATTAGCCACCTCCTTACCATGTTTTGGTAAGAGATGTTGAAATATGTCCAATGATTGATTGGCGTTCTGATTCGGGTTTTGTGGGGTGTTCTTTTGAACATTATTAGGAGGATTTTGCTTAGGTTGAAAGGCTTGCACCTCCATCTCATTGTTATCAATCAAGTCCTGTATTTTATGTTTTAATATTTTACAAGAGTTGGTAGTGTGTCCAGGTCCTCTATGGAAGTCACAGTGTAAATATGCTCTGTATCCGGGTATAGTTGGATCAGGTTCCCGGATATTTGGTAATTGAATCAAACCTCGTTCTAATAATTGCGGTAGAATAGTTGATAAAGGTTGATTTAACCTAGTAAATTCTCGAGGAGGTTTATCAGGAGGTTTCAGTACAAACTTCTCCATTGTCTTTGCAACATTAACATTAGCAATATTTTTGCTATCGGTGACTCCATCACCCACAACTTGTTTATTCTTGTATTGATTTTTGGATGTTTTCTCATCGTCTTTCTTTTTAAGTTGGCCTCTCCTAATGAGAGCATCTTCCACTCTTCGGGCTAAGTCTATAGCTCTGATCGAAGGTGGTCAAGGTAGTGGTTGATAATTCGTAAGATAGTTGCTCTTGCAAATTATTAATAAAGATGTCCAACATCTCCCTATAAGGTAACACAAAGTGCAATTTTCCTATCAACTGTCTCCACCTAGCTAGGAAATCAGCAAAGCATTCATCTTTGTCCTATTTTAAGTTATACAAATCTTTAATGGTCACATGTCTTTCGATGTAGGCACTAAATTGATGAACAAAAGACTCGGCAGTTTCTTTGAAATTCCTCAAAGAATTAGTGGGTAATTGATAATACCACTCTAATGCCATTCCTCCCAAGCTTTTCGGGAACATTTTTAGTAATAACAAGTCATCATGTGATATATCATGACATGCTATCCTAAACATACGAAGATGCTCTATGGGATCTTCGGTTCCTTTATATATGGGAAGAACAGGCATAGGAAAATGTTTAGGATACGGCTGTGCTACGACTATAGGATCTAAAGGCTGACTACACATCTCTCGATAGTTGTACGAGGGATGGTAGGGATCTATCTGGTCCATGCGGGAAACTAGCTGTTTCACCATGGTTTCAAGATTACTAGTTTGTCCACCATATTGGTTCGGTGGGACATAGGTATGGGATCTATGAGTGTATGATGGTGTAACATAAGGATTAGATGCTATATTGCTATTATGCAAAGTGTTGGTAGGAAGAGTATTATGAAGAGGATTTGTAATAGTATTATGTTGTACCCCAGATTGTTGGTAATTGGTGTTTGGTTTTGTTTTGGGTTTTTGTTGATTTGAGGTATGTTGATCAAGAGCTTGGTGAAATAGAGCAGTAAATGATGGTTTCTTTTGTGCGGGAATGTCCCTAGGCTTGTTAACAGGCACTTTAGATTTTTGAGTAGCCTACTGTTGTTGCATGTTCTGGATCACAGCTGCCATATCCAAATTGGATGGTCCAGCTTGATCACTCTCTTGATCAATAAAGGACAAGGGATTAGTGCGTGTTTGAAATACGTCTTCTAGAGTTGCTTGAGTGTCACTAATTCGATCCTTGTCCATATGGACTGCTCTATTAAAAACACCAATATTAGTGTTAATGAACTTCCAAAATTGTTCCATGTTTTCAAAAGTGATAGCTCCTCCCGGAGACATTTTAGGGGATGAGGATCCTTCCTCTCTATTAGTTTCTTCTTGTTCATTTCCTACAACAAGCTCTTCTTCTTGTTGGTCTAGGATTTCTTCTTCCTGAACTTGGTCCTCAGGAGGGACATTTTGGTCAATTAATGGTCTTCCTAACCAATCTTCATCTTCTTCGGTTTGTTTTCCATTCCTAAGTCTAGGCATTGTGCTAAACTTAGGTTTTAGCAAATATATATACTTATATATATATATATATGCGGTAGGGTTGAGAGGTATATATTTTAACTATATACCTACTATAATACTTTAAAAGGAAAATGTTTTGTTTTTGTTTTGTTTTTTTTTTGTTTGATTATATTATTATTTTGCGAGAATAAAAATAACAAACAACATGCTAGTTGCAAGAAATAACAATAGTAAAAAGAATGACTTAGTTTTCTATGAATAGTTTATGGATATCATTGATAGGGTCAAGTTCATCGGGAGTCATGAAATGCTCCTCTTCAAATTGGAAGTGGTTTTTCAAGAATTTGACAAAGTGTGCTATGGTAATATGATCTACTTCAGACTCTGACTTGTAAAAATAAAGTTCATGGCAATACTCTCGATACAACACAGCTCTAGGAATTCTATTCCATATTTTTCTATCCATAAGAACGACTTCTTGATCCTCTATACGAGATAGAAATTTATGTACTACAACTACGTTCTCAAGGTACTCCTCAAAGGTGTATAATTCTGAAGACACAAGTGCTCTTTTATCTGCTAACCACCTATGGCAAGCTCTCTGAAGTTCATGATACAAAGTCACTTGATCAGGATCCAGGATTCTATCTAGGACAAACCTCTTAATTTGCCTAAGTTCTACAGATCTGGATTCAATAATACCTAATCTCCTATCAAGTTCATCCCACAAATATTGGGCTCTATTTGTTTGAGGTACTCTAAGCACAGAAGTAATCTCTATGGCCGTTAATTGATTTTCAACATTTATGGTGACAACTCGTCTTCTATTATAATCTACCATCTAAATATGATATGCAAATTTAACTAGTTTTCTAATGATTCTAGATGTTCTTAATAATGTTTTTTTTTTTGGATTGTTTTCAAAAGGTGTTTTAGTTTCACGTCGGGTTCACCAAAATGTATCGCCCAAATTTTTTGCACCCTTACCTTCAGGCTAAAGGATCCGTGCCCGGAAGGGGGATGCGAGAAGGATGGGACAATACCTCGGATGGAGAGGCCCTTTGAAGGTCGCGCCTCTCGGGGGAGGGGTATAAGGGTGAATTTTTGACGGATGGTGGGGTTCACCAGGAAACTTTGAGTGGCAGTTTCCATGCCTAGGTCGAGAATGGGTTTGATGTGTTCATTTTATGTTCAATCATTCAGATTCCTAGGTTGGCCAAAATGAATCTAAGCTATTCTATATGAAATTTCTGGTTTATATGAAAACAACAAACATAAATGAATCCTAAATACAGAAAATATCTAAAATGGAGAAGAGTGCACCTGATTTCTGATGTCTGATGAAGATTTTGAAGCTTGTAGGAGTCCAGATCATCTCGGATATGACAGGATCATCTGTAATTGTACAGAATCATCCAGATCATAGGAGATCATCTGAGATCAGCCAAGATCATCAGCGACCTGATGAATTCATCAGACGAATTCGTCAGAAACCTACAATCATGAAAAAAGACACCAAAAACCAAAAATACAATTGCAAGAATGATACAAAATGATAGAAATAAGAATATAAATGCTTAAATGATAAATCCAGATATCAAATCAAATGGGATGCAATGTTTTAATAATTTATTTTGAATTTTATCATGCAAATATGCTAAATGAGGTGAACTCCAAGATGCAGAACAAAAGTGAATTAATCTAATGCATAATTAAATAAGAAAAAGAGATAGAGAATGCAAACTCAGGGCTCTGATTGCCCCCAATCTGAACTGCAGTCAAAATCATCTGCAATCGTACGAGATCATCGTCGATCTCGACAGGATCATCCAAAATTGTGGTTGAATCGCCTACGACGATCCGAGCTTCCTCCGGCTGAAACATAGTGAGATCCTGCAATAAAACTTGAAAACACAAATGCAAATGATGGGGGATAGGATGTTCTAACACAACAAAAACTAAAGTTGTAGGGAAATGATCAGCCAGGGGGATAAACTGGGAAAATCCCAAGTTTATATAGGATTAGGAGGAGGTTAGGAGGTTGGGGATCATCCCAATCTGGGAGATCTCCAACGTAGGAATCTCCAACCGCGTAGACACGCTTCTGCCCGAGTTGGAGAGGTTGTTGAAACAGAAGCTAATTATGAAAATTTGGTTTTGGGATGAAATCGTCTGGACATTCTGTTCTAGATGAATTCATCCGATTTGGGACGATATCGTCAGATCGGCGATGATATCGTCCAATGGTCAAAACAACTTCTAAAAATGGCATGAAAAATGAGGTGAGCGGTTAACGGGCGGTTTCAGGGTTAAAATTCAATTTTTTTATCTTTTACTGAGGGTTTAACTGCACCAATTTTAGGGTGCTACATATATTAATGCCTACCTTTATTGAGTGGATGATCATACCAAGTGTTGAGCATAATGCATCATTAAAGGCTTGCAAGATGAATGTGGTGGCAAGGTGGGATGAGGAAAGGTTAAGGTGTTTAAGGGTGATAGAAGAGATGATATTAATGGAATAGCCTATGTCTATGAGGATGCACTTAAATATTATGCCATCCATGCAAGCCACAATATGCATCAGGGGATCAGGTCCCTCCATCGAGTCTTAATATTATGGTCATAAAATGTGATGGTAGGAAATATGCATATCCTTACATTACCTACAAAGTTGAAAAAGGAATTAGGATATTGTGGTTGTAAATATATGTACTTTAAGATATCCATAATAGCCTCCCAATGTGGGGGAGATTTTTGAATGAGTTCATAGATGTAAGTTTAATCAGTGCCATTTTAAGACTATGGGTAAGGCAAATTTTTAAATGTAGGATAGGCCATGTTGGAGGAAAGAAAAATGCATTGGAAAAGGTGAAACAATCAATGATGAAGGTATGCTTTGGGGTTAATTTGATTGGAAATGTCAACTAGGGTAGCATTAGTTCCTAATAATGATGTTTATCATTCCTACAAAACCTTGATAAAATGGGGCATGATTTACATGACTGATTTGGTTGGGTGTGGTTGTAGAAGTTGATGCATCATTATACTATTTTGTAGTCCCATGTTGTGGTAAAGGATTTTGAAATATTCCAAGGTTTTGTTTAGGAGGGGCTAGAGGATTATCAACTATAATGTCCCCTTAGTTGATTATGTCTTACACTAAGTTCTTGAATTGTTGACAATCATTGATGTCATGACCCTTTTGGTGATGGTAGATACAAAAGTTATGTTCCTTATACAATTTGGGCTTAGGTTTGTTAGATAAAATTTTGGATAAGGATATCACTTTTGATTCATAGATTTTGAAATATTATCAATAAGAGTTCAATGTTATAAATACCATGTGCCTTTGTGGCAAATAAATTACCTTCGTTTGAATAACACTAAGCATACGATTTCTATGATTTTTGTATGAGGAAGAAGACAAAAGGTTTTTGTCTTTTTTGTGCCAACAAAGGGACAACATTTGTGAGGCTCTAAGACTCATAACCAACTAGTTAGTTGGCCTAGTGGCAAGCGGTTGTGAATTAGGGCTTTGGCAAGTGAGAGGACCCACAATCAAATCTCGATGGTAGTTTTTGGTGAAGGTTTTGGTTTGGGTGCCAAAATAAGCAACGTGTTCATTTTTTGTTTAGGTGCAAAATGTAGGCATATAGTGCATGAGGCACTCCTTGCTTCTAAGGTGAGTTCCTAGCTCACACGACAGTTGAAGCCACGACTAGGGCACTGGTGGTAGCACAGCGTAGGTTCAATTTCCACCAAGGGAAAAAGGTATTTAAATTTATAAATTTAATTTTTTTCCTAAGGTTATTTTGCATAAGAGTTTAGGGATATATTAGGTTTATGAAAATTAATTTTTATATTGTGACTTTGGTGATTAAGTGTTGAATGGAGTGATAAGGATTTAGAAGGTTTTAATGTTATTTTAAAATAAAGTCTTATTTTATTTAATATTTGAAAGGAGTAATAAGGTGTAATTGAGATATAATGTTTTGTATGGTGAGAATAATTTATGAGGGAATTATTAATTGAAGTTTTGAGAAGGTTTTTGCTACTTAACCCTTGAGATTGGCAAAAAGAGTAATTGTGATTGAGACAAGTTTTTAAGGTCAATTCTTCATCAAACAAAAGGTATGGGCATATCTTCCTTATGAGTAATTATTGGATGTTGTGAATGCTAAGTTGGAGTGAAAAGGGTTGTTTGATAAGCATTGTTGAGTTTGGTTTTCTGGAATGAGAGTTGATGTTAGAAACCATTTTTGATAAGCCATGTTGGAAATATTTAAGTAAGCTTTCATATTCCTGAACTAGGGTTTGTGAAAGATCATGAGTATCATTGTTATGTGAAGTTGAGAACTATCTTGAACTAGGATTTGTGAAAGATCTTGAGTATCATTGTTATGTGATATTTTTTGATAAGCATTTTTGTAAATAATTGAGTGAGTATTCATATGCTTGGACTAGGGTTTGTAAACAAGGAGTCTTTCATTGAGTGATTGATTGAGTGGAGTTGTTTAAGCCTAGTCAAGTCGAACTGTTGAAGTGCTAGTTCAAGTTCTGTGAAACAAATGTTTATATATTTTGAATTGATTTGAGAAAGATATTGGAAGTGATTGAGTGTTTGTAAGTGTGAAATATATTGAATCTCTTACCATTCTCTATATGTTACTGAGAGTTAAACAATATTCTGTGTGAAACTTATTTATGTGATTGAAAGAGGTTTTTGTGATAGATTGAGTTGAGTTGAATAAGCTTTTGTGCAAGCTTGTGAGCTGATTTAATTAAGTCCTAAAGTGAACTTAAGGATAGATTTGTGTAATATTTTTTGAAATCTTACAATGCATATTTGAGATAAGTCTTGGTGAACACTTGTTGAGAAGATTGTACAAGTTCTAGTGAGGACTTGTTGAGCAGATTTGAGGTAATCTTGGTGAAGACTTGAGAGCAGTGAGAGCAAGTTCTAGAGAGGAATTGTGGAGAGATTAGTGTGAGATTTTATGGAAGCTTACAATTCATATTTGAGACAAGTCTTTGAGAAGACTTGAGAGCAGAGTTGATTGAATGATTTGTTCAAACCTTGGGTTAAGGTTTGGGGTAGATCTAGCATAGTTGATTTGTGATTGAGTAAATCTTTGTGTTAAGGCTTGAGAACATATTTGTGCTAGACCAAAGGAATGTATTTAGTGCAGATTTGAGGATAGATATTGAGAAGATTTGTGCTAGATTGAAGGACTGTGTTTAGTGTAGATTTGAGGATAGAGATTGAGCAGATTTGTGCTAGATTGAAGGACTATATTTAGTGTAGATTTGAGGACAGAGATTGAGAAAATTTATACTAGAATGAAGGATTGTGTTTAGTGCATATTTGAGGATAGATATTGAGTAGATTTGTGCTAGATCGAAGGACTATGTTTAGTGCATATTTGAGGATAGATATTGAGCAGATTTGTGCTAGATCGAAGGATTGTGTTTAGTTCAGATTTAAGATAGAGTTGAGAGTAATATTTGGAGGTGATAGAGTATAGAGAACAATAGTATCTAGTGGATAAGAGATCCATTAGCCAGGGCAGTGAAGACAAGTCTTCTGAGTGAGGGCAGGAGTCTTTAGTGGATAGATATCCATAAGCTAGTGTAGTGGAGGTAGTATTTCTTCTAGAATATCACTAACCAGAGTAGAGGAGAAGGAGTTCTCTTATGGATAGAGATCCATAAACTTGATTAGGGGATTGGTGTCTCCTTTGGATAGAGGTTCATAAAAATTATAATAGGGAAGGATTTCTAAAGATATTTATTGAGAAAATATTAGTGAATTATTTTCTCTATGGAGTAGCCCAAATTAGGTGAACCACATTAAATTGGTGTCTCTATTGTGTGTGATGATTTGTGCATTGCTTTGGATACTATTGTTGATATTTCCATTGATAGTATTGGATAATATTTTTTGGGAAATAAAAGTAAAAAGTGGTATTATATTGTTCACTCCCCTCTCAGTATAAGCTTGTGTTATTCAACCATGAGTGCTTCTATAAAGCCAGAGACTTTTTCAAGAAGGTGCCCTGGGGATCTTTGATATCGTAGGGTCCTACAGAGAATGGCACTACCATTCACCACAAGGTTATATCCTAGTCTACATTCATGCACAACAAAATTATAGGGGAATAAGTGGTCTTATCAATCAAGGTAGAAGCTTATCATGACTGGATGTCACAACTACATAACATCCTAAAGCTTATTTTAATACCTCAAGGATTGTTGTGTGTCGTGAAGTGCAAATTCATACAAAAAATGATAAAGTATGTCTTGCTAGGAGATATTTTGTACCATCAAAGCTATGATGGAATTATCCTTCATTGTCTTGAGACCCAAGAGTTATCTTGGGCAATTTTGTAGGCTCATGATGATATATGCGATGGCCATTTTAGCAGCATGGCCATTGTCAAGTGCATACTTTGAATGGGTTATTACTAGCCCACTATGGAGAAGTATTGCACCATGTATGTCAATAAATGCATCAAATGTCAACATCATGCTAATATTATGCAATTGCCATCGTAGGCCTTACAACCCATTCAGTTGGCTTGGCCATTTGCTTAGTGGGGTTTGGATCTAATCGATAAGATCTCTCCCCTATCATCGAGCCAACATGCATTTATTATAATGGCTATTGAGTATTTTACAAAGTGGGTGGAAGCAATCACTTTAACAATGACAACTGGAGCACGTATTACAGAGTTTATACTTCATAATATCATTAGTCATTTTGGGATATCATCCAAAATAATCTCGAATAATGGAACATCATCCAAGAATAAAACTATAAGGGTTTTGATGTCCAAGTACAATATACATCATAGTTTTGCGACTCCATACTATCCATGGGAAAATGGGAAAGTGGAGGCTTCAAACAAGATAGTGGTAGCCATATTGAAAAATATGGTACAAGAAAACCACAAATATTGGTACATCTAGCTACCCCTTGCATTATGGGCTTACAGGACTAGAATTCGGATGCCCACTGGGGCAACACCATTTTTGCTAGTATATGGCATTGAGGCCATTATGCCCTTACAATTGGAAATTCCAACGCTGCACGTTGCATTGAAAGAGTTCATCAATGATGACATTACACGACAATTTCACCTTGATTAGTTGAAACTTCTTGATGAACATTGCATGAATTACCTTGAGCATCTTCGTGTTTATCAAGAGTGCTTAAAACAAGATTAAAATAATAAAGTCCATCTAATATACTTTAAAGTTGGTGATATTATGCTGAAAGAGAACCAACAGAACTCAAACCTATCACCACACTTGTGAGATAAATTTGTGGCTAACTAGTTAGGTCCATATATCATCTCAGAGTACATTGGACCTGGAACGTATCTCTTGACATAACATGAAAGTTTTGAAGAGCCTAAACCTCTCAACATACTTCATCTTAAGGTGTTCCACGCATAATAATTCAAAATCTCAAAAATATGGAAAATTTCAAAATCCATAAAAATTAAAAAGCAATAAAAGCTAAAAACATTGTAAAACTTCAAAAAAAATTGCATCATGCATTTAATTTTGCATGTGCATTCATTTAATTGCATTGCATTAGGAATTTTCATCCATTGCACTTGTATTAGGATAGGTTGTGTTTGCAATATTACAAATGACACTGTGTTTGTATTTCAATCATGCATCTATGCATCATCATCATCCATCACCCTTGTGAGTTATTGTGTTTTTCAACACAACCCCTCCTATTTCTATGAAGAATATACTAAGGTTTTTCGGTCATTTAGCCATACCTAGTGGTCTTCTCAAATTTAGTAGAAAGCTTGCTTTGCTTTTGTAAATGAGATCTAGTTTTGATAACTTAGCATATCAAAATTCCATCACTAATCAAACACATTAAAAATCCTAATTGGGGTAAGGAAGGACAAACACTACAAAGTGGTTCAAGTCACCTTAAGTGAAAGGTTTTGTTACTTGCTCAATTGTGAGTCGCAATAGTCTAGAGTAGTGGTCATTAGCAAAAGGACAATTTCCCCCTACCCAATAAATCCTTGTTACAAAAAGGAGCAAAATCCCAAAATCAAATCAAATTCCTTGATCTACAATATATATATATAATAAATAGTGATTTTTATCACTATATATGAGCAAGTATCCCAATAAATTGAAGAAAAGAAGGGGGTGAACTTGAATCCCTGGAATGGTCAATACTTGAAAATCATGGAGTGATACCCAATATAGAAATGGGATGAATGAATCCTGCCTAGAATTGAGGTAGGTCTAGCAATTCACAAATGAGCTAGCTTTAGGTGGCCTATATTGCCTAGTGGTCTAGTCCAACTAAGTCCAAACCTAGGATCGGGTGAGCATGTGGTGATCCTCATTACAACAATGGGATGAATGAATCTTGCCTGGAAATGAGGTAGTATTATGTATCATCTAATATATTCATTTGCACACACAGGGATAATGAATAGCTTGGTATTTCATAGCAAAAAATTTATCTTTTAGAAGTCTAGTATAGTCATTATACAACTTTTGATAAGTCAACTAGGGTGTTTGAGTTTCATGGAAAACCTTAAAAATTCCCAAATAACAACAACTCATTTCAATAAATCAATCATCCACTTCTTTTTATAAGAGTTTGTTTGTTAAAGGGTGTTCATAACACAGGTTAGATACTGGATAGATATCAGTAATGATATTTAGACAACCACTGACTATGTTGTGCATATTATTTAACTTACAAAAGATTATGAATAGAAATAATACATCATTTTATCTCACATATGGATGTCTAATTTATTAATTCTTATGATAAGATATATCAATTATATTTCATGATTGTTATACACTCTGTGGTGTCATCCATTAGTTTGTTAACTCATATTACATTAATTCCTTATGTTTTAAGTGATTAAAGCATAAAGGTTCATTTATATTAGATCATCATCATGTAAATAATGCATTACATACACTGCCTTCATAATATCATATCATAAATTAAATGTATACAAGTAAAGAAACTTAAAACATGCATTTAACACTAAACATTGCATCCACATATGCATACATCATAGTAGTCCATGTACACATCTAGATCATAGTATCTAGTCATACGTCCATCATCTAGCTAGTGCATGTCATCCACACATCACATTATATAGCATTAGATAAACATTGCATCCATATGCATATCATAAACATAAAACAAATAAATGTACACATGTAATGAATCATAAATCCAATGTCATATCACATAAATATGTGTCTCAAAGAGTACATAGATGTGCCCAAAATTTCCATAGGCTACAAATGTGTAGGTCCTCAGACCTTACAATAAAAAATTATATACTATGCCCAATGCATAATCATGACTAGCCTGCACCCTCTATCTATGAGGCTCCTCCATCACCTACACCCTCTCTGTGAGTCCACCTAGAGCTGGTACCGATGGACCTCTTAGACCTGTGAGTCCTATGGTTGGACCAAGCTGAGGACTGCCCTATCTCTCGTGTCTAAGTCCCCTGAGTCCTTGGAGCTTCAAATATCTCTAGAATATTGATACTGTGGAGTGTGATCTCTTCCTCGAGGAGATCGATGTGGGCCTCATCTAAAGTATGTTGCCTAATATGAGTATGTACTAGAGCCTATAGTCTCTTGATATTTGTATATGGGTCCAAAACTATGAGTCCCTATAAAAATAGATCCATAGGAGCAACTTGTGGAGTCAAGGTCTCACCTTGCATGATTGCCATATCCCTCTACTAGTCTTGAGGTCTAGCTCATACTGTAGAACATCCTACTCAAGCATCATCTTCTCTAAAGCTAGAGTGGCACTATCAATATGTTCTATGTGAATATTCCTCTCCTCTTGGTATCCCCACCACTAAGCTTGCCGCTTTGCAAGCTGATCCTAAGCTACTCTTAGCTATGCCTATAGAATGGAAATGGAGGTGTTCCTCCCAAAAATATGCATTTGGGTGGTCCCCAACTGTGACTACAAACTAACCACTTGGGCTCTGAGATGTGAGGCCTCATCATATGGCTCTTCCTCGACCTCTTCCTCCACATGGTGTCCCTCCTCTATGATTGCACCCTCATTCCATCCACCCTCTATCCACTGGTGAACTCATCACCCCCTTGGGTCTACCTCAGCTGCCTCTACTCCTGCTACTTCATCTTTAGCTTTGCCTAGTGGAACACCACCCTACCATATCTTGGTAGTCCACCAAGTGTCATAATTAATAGTGGTACCAATGTATGCTTATCATAAATCCTACTAGTCATCATCCTTATTTCCTAGTGGAGTCACCTGAGGCCAAGTCAAATACTTCTCCACCTTAAGGTGACGGTAGATAGTGGGCACTAGTGGAATATCCTGGTAGATCCTAAAATGCCTAATGACATGAAAGAAATGGAATAACTCATGTATGTTGGGCTTGCACCTAGGGAACCACCTATCTCATCTTTTCCACCTCAAATAACGATCTACCTCCCCCTATGTAGGATAGTCCATGTAAGGTCATCATAGAACCTTCCCTGGTCGTAGTGTAGTCAATCGATCTAAGTAGTATTGCAAATACACTATGCAGGACCTGCTCCTAAAATCCTCGGAATCTCTAGTCCAAGAAGTAGCATAGCACTGATAAGCCTCTGCAATATCTCTAATATGACATGGAAGTCCTCTAGGGTGGTTAATGCTAATGTTCTATAATGCCCATATATGGAGCAACAGACTATAGGCAACTCCCACATGGCCTCGCTGCATGATCTGATCCAACTCGTCGTAGAGCTATGCAAGCAAGGCGCTAACCTAAGATAGAATTAGTGGTTTCTCTCTAGTACTAATTAGAAGATACTAAAACCTAGATAGGAGGTTCCAAGGGAATCTCACTCCAGATATATTTGGGAGTAGGACATGTATGCATAGGTACATTTGGATGGTCTGTCGCTCTGAGAAGACACGCACCTTGTACCAGTGCTCAATGGGCACACCTCATGGTCAATGTCCTCTAGTGCCTCATCACTCCAAGCACCAAAGATCCATTGGAATACTGTAACCTTTTCCATGGTAGGTAAAGAGGTGATGGCCTCACTATCGATAGGGATGTGAAAGATGCGGTAGACATCCTCCAAGGTGACCGTAATCTCTCTGATCGAGAGATGAAATGTGTTGGTTCATGCATCCCAGTGATGGTCCAAAGTAGTCATGTAGGTCTAGTTGGACCTGATGGTAGGCAAGTAGATGACATAACCAAGGCCTATAGTGGTGAACCAATCCCAGTCAATGTCGCTAATATGATGGAGGAGGTCGCATAAGAGCTTGGACTCCCTCGCTCTGGTAGTTAGCTAAAATGGCAAATAATAATACATAAAATCAATAAAAAAACATCAAAAACATACTTTAAAAGTCAAAAAAATTAAAAAATCTTCAAAAGATAAAAATATTCATAAATGCACAAGAAAATTTCAAAAAAATCAATTAAATAAGTCAAAAATAAAAAAAATAAAAAAATTGGAAAAATATTTCTAAAGTTGCTCAATCATGACTGGGACCCACAACCGGTGGCAATAGTCAATTTTTTTATCATTGGGATTTGAATCTCATCATGGCTAACAGTTGTGGCTCCCAATTTTCCAATTGGGAGCTACATCTGACATCCACGACCCCCAATTTACCAATTGGGAGCCGTGTCTTCCACCCACAGCTAAAAGAAGCACCCCTTTCAAGGTCACTTCCCATCCCAAGCAACCCCAAAAATTAAATTCCCACCCATCTAAGATAATCTAGATTAATCCTAATGAGGGTGAGTTTCTTTACCAGTAGTTTAATTTGGTTCATTTAACCCATTTCTTAATGTGGTTCATTTTAAGTTGGTAATCAAATAAGTGAGGTTTGCAATGCTACCTTCATGGCACCAGCTCTACCACTGGAATATGCCTCTGGTTTGTCAGCTATGGGTGTGGTTGTTAGGTTCAATAGTGTTTTGGATCAAATTTTTAATCTCACATCTTAGAACTCTCGTGGTAGCTATAGTGAATTGGAAATTAATGAATTGAAAATGATAGATTTTTATTTTATATTTCCAATTTGGCCCATAGCTGTGTTTTTTAGATGCGAGCATAGAATTAGGGTTTTTCGATCATGGTTTAGAGTCATGGCTAAGTAATTTTCCAAAATTGGCTATGGATGACAAGCACGTTTAGCATCTAGCAATAAATGCTCTCAAAATCCAACCATAAGGAGCTTGAAAATGCAAAATAAAATATATGCAACCATCCAAAACCCTCATAATTTTCAAAAATAACAAAAATTTACTTAATGTAAAAATTAAAATGCACCTCATATCCAATAATTTATTCTATACACTTGGTAGTTGTAGTGACTTACAATTCGTGCAATCCAACAAGATGAATAAGTCACCATAAGAATATTTGGGGCAAAATCAGTTATGGATCAAATTGAGATGCTTCAGTCTAGTACATCATTCCATATGTGTGTGGAATAGCATTGAAAGGATGTCACACACCATGGTAGAGATCCAAATATCTCTTTAACACCACAATTCCTAGCATTAAAACTTCACTCCTGAATAAGGCCATAGTGGCCAAACTGCTCCACGAGAACAAGGATTTATCTCAATTCTTCTATGACATTTTTAGTAGATCATCAAACATAGTGATTCAACATAAACCTAATTGGAATTGCCATCATATTTATTATCCAAGAAGACCATTATGTCTAGACTACTCCATGGGATAGAGATGTATAATTACTATTAATAGTTGAAATCATGGCTGAATTAGGCCTTGCCAAGTAATATTAAAGTGCAAAAGTTATCAATTGTTCAAATCAATCATCATGATCAAGCGACTCATCTCTTCATTAAATGCCCTACCCTCATTGACTCATTTCTTGAGGGGGTAGTCATAATATAAATAATCATAATCAAATTCAATAGGACATCACTCGATCTTGTCAAAATTGCGTTAGTATTACGAATCATTGCCAAAAACTATCATAAGCTTACCCTTTGCTGGGGCAAAAAGTTGTGAGGTGAAAATACGACACTAAAGAAGATTTTAAATTAACAACTTAAAAAGAACAAATAAATTGTACAAAGATGATATTTTTAATGAACAAGTAGGGGGAGCTGAAAAACTTCTTTGTTACAATAGATTTATTCCACAGAATTATTTGATACAAAGTTACAGCTGCTAGGGTTCTCTGAAATCCTAGCTACAAAGAATATAGTGTCTTCATTGTATTTTACCTCCAATAGGTTGAGTGGGCTTCTTGCTATCTATAATAAGGTCACTCCAACTTCAATAACTACTCAAATATCCTTGGTTAGTGTTACCTGATCCTGCACACAAATCAAACTAGAGCAATTATGACAAAAATGAGGGTTCCATTGTGTAAACCCTTAGAACTGTAAGCTAAAAACCCTAGATCTAGTTAAGTAAAATATATAAAATTCAAATAAACACTAAGTAATTTTAAAAAATAAGTTACCTTCTTGTAGTGGATGGTAAATTCTATCGATCCATTGCAGATTTATGGTTGGATCTATTGCAGCCAGGTAATGCGATCGTGCACTAGCTTACATCCAAATATAAGGTAATTTTGAGATCTTTGTTACTCCAATAATTCTAAAATTTTGTGGAGACATTCCAGAGCTCATCAGGAATCTACTCTCAAAATTTTTTCTCAATCAGATTCCATATGAGTGAGTTATGGCCAAAACAGTATAAGGGTATACGAGAATAACAATAGGATGTTTTTGGAGGGAAATTAGAAAATACCTAGGAGAATTTGCTAGGGTTGAGCCATAAAAATGGCATTTAATTATAATAAAACCTAGGGCATAGTTAGGTTTTTAATGACACTAATATTTTAGTTGATATTAAAGCACATCCATGGGTGGATAATAAATTTAGGGTGTGTTATGGATTAAGGTGGATGAACGAATGAGATTAGATCATATCAGACGGTTGAGGTTAATCCGGCTTATAAATATATATTTTATAATAAATGTATTAAAAATATAATATAAATATTATATTTAAATATAAACAATATAAAATAAATATAAATAATTCAAACAGGGGTCAGGGCTAAAGTGGGACATTGGATGGCAGGAAAGGCATATAATGGCCAATTGAATGGTGGGAAAGGGGGATGGTGGATAAATTGGTGATAGAATGAACAATATGAAGGAAAAGTGGCTAGTATTTTGTGTCTATATATGCCCCTTTTTGTACCATGTTGCGTGAAACATAATATGGTGCAAAAACATGAGACACCCAGTTGGGCTTTGGGCGCAGAAGTAGCTTCTTTCTCTCGTTGGATTTTTAAGCAACAATGTTGAAGATAAAAAGAATAAAGAATTTGAAATTTGTGTGGCTTACCCCTCAATTTATAAATGAGGTTATGGATGAATCTTATGAGCCAGTTGAAAAATTTATGCAAATTTTGAATGATGTGATACCGTTTTTACCCCAATGATGCAAAGGGGGTTTGTGTAAAATGTGATATGATGTGTTTATGTTTGCCATAATGGATGAAGGGTTTTGTGGAAATGTCATGATCATGTATGATGTATCCCATTGTGGGAAAAACATAATAAAATTTTGGTTGCCCCATATTTGGGGTGATTCCATGATTTGGAATAAATTTCACTGTATGGCATCATTGATATGTAATATGAAGATGCAAAAAAATAAGAAATCATCATCAGAGGGCTTGCTAGTGATTGTAGGATAATTCCTCTCGAATGGAACCAATAATCCTAGCTAGTGCTTATCTCTGTTATGATTTTTGAAGAGATTAGGAATGATGTGATTTGATTTTTATCCATGTTTTAAGCCCCATGAACTAGGCCATCAATGATAGCTTTTTAGAAAGATACATCTTTGTCAAAGGTTTCATTTGAAATGTGAGGAACCAAATTTTATTATGATTTTTGAACTAGGAGATAAGAAATAATAATGATGACCAAGTGTTCTTATGGTAATTCATTCATCTTATCAATTTGCATGGATGCAAATCACTGTAATCACCAAGTTTATAGAACAAACCACTATATACAAGATTCACTTGAAAATATGATACTAAAGCAGATATTAAATTAACTCAAAAAGAACAAATAAATTGCACAAAGATAATCTTTTTATTTAAAAAGTAGGGGGGGTATAAAAAAGTCCTTTGTTACAATAGATCTATTCCATAGAGTTATTTGATACAAAGTTACAGCTACTAGGGTTCTCCAAAACCCTAGCTACAAAGAATGTAGTGTCTTCGTTGTATTTTACCTTCAACAGGTTGAGTGGTCTTCTTGATATCTATAGCCGAGCCACTCTAGCTTCAATAGCTATTCAAATATCCTTGGTTATTTTTACCTAATCCTATACATAAATCAAACCAGAGCAATTAGTGATAAAAATGAGGGTTCCACTATGTGAACCCTCAAAAATATAAGCTAAAAAGTGTAGATCTAGTTTTAAAATATATAAAATTCAAAGAAACACTAAGTAAATTCACAAAATAAGTTACCTTGCTGTAGTGGATGATATATTCTATCACTCTATTGCATATTGATGGATAGATCTGTTGCAACCTAGTGATGCAACCGTTCCCTAGCTCACATCCAAATATAATGTCATTTTGAGATCTCTATTAGTCCAATAATTCTTAAATTTTGTGGGGATGTTCCAAAGATCATAAAAAATATACCCTTAAAATTTTGGATCAATATGACTGCAGATGAGTGAGATATGATTGAAACAGTATGAGGGTATGCAGGAATAATAGTAGGACGTTTTTGGAGGGAAATCAAAAAATACCTAGGAGACTTAGCCAGGTTTGAGCCATAAAATGGCCTTTACTTATAATACAACCTTTGTGAGGTGAAAATACGACACTAAAGCAGATATTAAATTAACAACTCAAAAAGAACAAATAAATTGCACAAATATGATCTTTTTATTGAACAAGTAGGGGGGAGCTAAAAAACTCCTTTGTTACAATAGATCTATTCCACAGAGTTATTTGATACAAAGTTACAGCTGCTAGGGTTCTTTGAAACCCTAGCTACAAATAATGTAGTGTCTTCATTGTATTTTACCTCCAATAGGTTGAGTGGGCTTCTTGCTATCCGTAATCGGGCCACTCCAGCTTCAAAAGCTATTCAAATATCCTTGGTTAGTGTTACCTGATCCTACACACAAATCAAACCAGAGCAATTAGTGACAAAAATGAGGGTTCCACTATGTGAACCCTCAGAACTATAAGCTAAAAACACTAGATTTAGTTAAGAAAAACATACAAAATTCAAAGCAACACTAAGTAAATGCACAAAATAAGTTACCTTGCTATAGTGGATGATATATTATGTCACTCCATTACAGATTGATGGATGGATCTGTTGCAACCTGGTGATGCGATCGTGCCCTAGCTCACATCCAAAGATAAGGTTGTTTTGAGATCTCTATTACTCCAATAATTCTAAAATTTTGTGGAGCTATTCTAGAGCTCATTAGGAACCTACCCTCAAAATTTTGGCTCAATCCAACTCTAGATGAGTGATATATGGCCAAAACAGTCTGAGGGTATGCGGGAATAACAACAGGATGTTTTTGGAGGGAAATCAAAAAAGACCTAGGAGACTTAGCTGGGGTTGAGCCATAAAAATGGCCTTTACTTATAATCCAACCTAGGGCACACTTAGGGTTTCAATGACACTAATCGTGTGGCTGAGATTAAAGCACATCCAAGGGTGGATAATAAATTTAGGGTGTGTTATGGATTAAGGTGGATGAACAGATGAGATTAGATCGGATCGGACGATTGAGGTTAATATGGCTTATAAATATATATTTTATAATAATAAATGTATTAAAATATAATATAAAATATTATATTTAAATATAAATAATATAAAATAAATATAAATAAGTCAAATAGGGGTCAAAAAATGGTGAGAAAGGGCTAAAGTGGGCCATTGGATGGCAGGAAAGGCATGGAATGGCCAATTGAATGGCAGGAAATGGGGATGGTGGACAAGTGGGTAGTAGAATGACCAGGATGAAGGAAAAGTGGCTAGGATTTGGTGTCTATAGATACCCCTTTTTGTACCATGTTGCGTGAAACACAATATGGTGCAAAAACACGAGACACCTGGTTGGGCTTTGGGCATAGAAGCAACTTCTCTTTCCTGTTGGAATGTAGAATGAACTTGAAGACAAAAGAATAAAATAATTTGAAGTTGTGCGTAGCTTACCCCCTCAATTGGTGAATGAGGTTATGGATGAATCTCATGAGCCAATTGAAAAATTTGTGCAAAGTGTGATGAAATGATGTGATACCGTTTTTGCCCCAACTGGTGCAAAGGGGGTTGGTGGGAAAATGGTGATATGATGTGTCTATTTTTGCCCTAATAGATGAAGGGTTTTGTGCTGAATGTCATGATCATGTAAGATGTATCCCATCATGGGAAAATCATAATCAAATTTTGGTTGCCCCAGATTTGGGGTGATTCCATGATTTGGAATAAAAATTTCATCGTATGGCATCATTGATATGCAATATGAAGATGCAGAAAAAAATAAAGAAGTCATCATCGAAGGGCCTGCTAGTGACTGTAGGATAATTCCTCTCAAATGGAACCAATCATCCTAGCTAGTGCCTATCTCTGTGATGACTTTCAAGGAGATTGGGAATGATGTGATTTGATTTTTGTCCATGTTTTAAGCCCCATGAACTAGGCCATCAATGATAGCTTTTTAGCAAGATTCATCTTTGTCAAAGGTTTCACTTGAAATGTGAGGAACCAAATTTGATTGTGCTTTTCGAACTAGGAGATATGGAATGATGATGATGACCAAGTGTTCTTATGGTAATTCATTCATCTTACTGAATTGCATGGATGCAAATCACTGCAATCGCCAAGTTTATAGAACAAACCACTATATACAAGATTCACTTGAAATTTGGCACATGAACTTGGCAAATGTTGAATATAAATGTAATTGTTGATGGATTTGATGGTGACATGGAGACGTGGTGATGAGAAATGTATTGATGGATGCAATGTGGAGTGATTTTGTGGATTTTACAAATTACCATTGTAGAGCAATAAATGCACTTTTTCTTCATGAAAATTTTGATTTTATTGAATGGGGTAATTTTACATTTATATTAAAAGGCTATTATTTTAAAATAAGGGCCTCATAATATCATTTAATTATACCTCGTTTATGAAATTGATAATTCATAAAGAAAAATAATTTAATGCTTTAAAATGGGTTTCAAGGTAAGGGTAAACCAAGAACCGGTTTTTTTTTTTTTTAGGCCCCGAAAATGGTATTTCGGGAGCAACATATATATTTTTTTTTGTGAAGGTAAACTACATTTTTAAATATATGGATGCAAGTGAATGAGTCTGTTTTTGCCCCAAAATATGAAGGTGTTTTTGGAAAAAAAAAAGGAAAAATTCCATGTTTTTAGCCGATGGGTAAGGCTAGGGAACTCCATGTTTTTAGCCGATGGGTAAGGCTAGGAAAATCCATGTTTTTAGCCGATGGGTAAGGCTAGGAAACTCTATGTTTTTAGCCAATGGGTAAGGCTAGGAAACTTCATATTTTTAGCCAATGGATAAGGCTAGGAAACTTCATATTTTTAGTCGATGGGTAAGGCTAGGAAACTCTGTGTTTTTAGCTGATGGGTAAGGCTAGGGAACTCCATGTTTTTAGTCAATGGGTAAGGCTAGGAAAATTCATGTTTTTAGCTAATGGGTAAGGCTAGGAAACTCTATGTTTTTAGCCTATGGGTAAGGCTAGGAAATTGAGTGAATGTGGAGATGTAATTGATGCATTCTATTTTTACCCCAATAGAAAAGGGGATTTTGATAAGGTGTGATGCAATGAAATGGTTCTATTTTTGCCCTAACAGAAAAGGGATTTTTGCAAATGTGGATGGTGTGAATGCAAGGTAAAGGGTGCAACCTTTGACAAAAGGATGTAACCTTTTGAACCTAGCAATTGACTTGTTGATGATGTGATGTGATTGAATGATTGAATTATTTGTTGAATTGGTGGAGAAGGTGTGATACCTTGAGCATCCCAAAATTGTGATGATGTTTGGTTGATTGGGGAAAAAGTGTGAAACCTTGAACACCCCCAAGTTGTGATGTTGTTTGCTTGATTGGGGGGAAGGTGTGAAACCTTGAACACCCCCAAGTTGTGATGATGTTTGCACTTTCTAGCGATCTTTGCATATGTGAGTTATATATATATATATATATATATATGATATATTATATATATATATATATATATATATATATATATATATATATATATATATATATATATATACATGGCTTTTACTTTTGTGTTATGCCTATGTGGATGTTTTTGTGTGAATGCATGTGTATATGGATGATTAATGCAAGGCAGAGTGCTAATGATCATTTATGGTTTAGATCTTTGCTTGGCCATGTTTAGCATTGTTGTTTAATTAGGGGCACTAGACTTGGTGGCATATGGGATGAATGGCGCATGAAATGACATGGACGTTGACATGGAAGAAGATATGGATGTTGATATGGAAGACTGCCTATTTTGTAGAGACTCAAACATCCTAGTGGCATCAAACAAACCCACTAAAACTGCCTAATCCTCCTAGGACTAAATGTGTGTGCAGTGAATTCATTTACCAAATCAAGAGCAAGGTAATGACCCGAGACAGTCAAGAACCAGTGTGTGTGCAAGTGAGTTCATTAACTCATCTTGAGTAAATTGGGTAAACCTGTTATGGTTGAAACCAAGAGGCTAGCTTGTCCATATGAGCAGTTAGAGGTCTCTTTTAAAAGAGACATGTCACCATGCGTGAGCATACTCCACTACCAGTCAAGCATCTATAGCTTCGGTGGAGGCTAACTCCATAGTCCACGATTTTGTTTTTGATTTCTTGAATTTTGGGGATGACTACCTAACCATCTGACTGGAAAGGTAGTACGATCCTTACAACCCAATGATCAGTGGTGTGTGATGTAAAATATTTAGAGCTTTGGGGAATCAGATTCTCAACCTAAGTGTGATGAGAATTGTACCCTATCCTTACTACTCTATATTTTTGAATTTGAAGCAACTGTGATAGTGGTGCAAACCACTATTCTTATGGACTATGTTGCATGATGGGACTAGCAAGGATGACCCTTTTCACTTCAAGGTTCTTACCAAGGATGGTGTTATCCCTCTTTGACACAAGATGTTTTTAAGATGTGAAATTGTGGTTGGTTCAAGAATGTTTTTGGAATCAATTCCATAACTCAATATTTTCTTAGTGTAAGATGTACAATGGTCCTAAGAAGAACTCAACATGTATTTTGAAGTTTTCTTAAAATACTAGGGGTGGTTGAGTGACCCAAAACACCTAGGAATTTGTGAATATGGCTTGTATGTAAGGAAATTTGGCTTTGTGAAATTGTGAGGATGACATTGTGAAGGTGCCCCTGATTAAGGCAACATGATATTTGTTGGACCAATTAAGATCTTGAATAAATTATCCCTATATGAAATATGGAATGTGGATGTTAATGCAATGTATGAAATGCAATTGAAATGTGGAATGCAATATGTGATGCGGGTGAATACATTGTTTTGAATGAAATGTAAATGCAAGTGAAATGCAATGTTATGAATGAAATGTATGCAAATATTTTTTTTTGTATTAGCCATGTATACATATACATATATAGTAATCACAGTAAGCATGGAATGCTTTCAAGTGTATGATGTTCATTGGCTCGAGTTTTTCTACTCCCCCTAGCCTGGTAAGCTTATGACCAAAGGGATTAGGACCTTTGGGGATTTTTAAAAATTGATATGTGACCAAAGGGATTAGGACCTTTGGGGCTTTTGAAAAAATGAAAATTGAAAGTGAAGATATAGGACTGTTGAAATTAAACTTTTTGACCATAGGGATTAGGAACCTTTGGGGCTTTTTAATTAGAAAAGATTAACTTTGTTTTTTAATGTGAAGGATTAGGACCTTGGGATTTGAAAATGTGACCAAAGGGATTAGGTACCTTTGGGGATTTTTGAAATTGAGATATGACCAAAGGGATTAGGACCTTTGGGGCTTTTTGAAACTAAGATGTGACCAAAGGGATTAGGAACCTTTGGGGCTTTTTGAAATTGAGATGTGACCAAAGGGATTAGGACCTTTGGGGATTTTTGAAATTAACATGTGACCAAAGGGATTAAGTACCTTTGGGACTTTTTAAAAGATGTGACCAAAGGGATTAGGAACCTTTGGATTTTTTATGTAAAATTAATTTTTTAATGTGACAAAGGGATTAGGAACTTTGGGTTTTTGAAATGATTAAAGATTGGTGGGGTTTATAAAATTGAGATGTGACCAAAGGGATTAGGACCTTTGGGGATTTTTGAAATTGATGTGACCAAAGGGTTTAGGAAACTTTAGGGTTTTTTGAAATTGAAATGTGACCAAAGGGATTAGGACCTTTGGGGCTTTTTGAAATTGAAATGTGACCAAAGGGATTAGGAACCTTTGGGGCTTTTGATTTAGAGAATGAAATGATTATGGATGAAAGTGAATGTGATTGTGATGAACTGATTGTGGAACTATAATGAATGATGGAGTAATTGTGAAAATGCAAGTGATGAGTTCTAGTTTTGCCTCAATAGAAAGAGGGAATGTTGTGGAACCATATTAATGATGGAATGGTTGAGATGAAGCCATGTGAATTATGGAATGGCTAAGATGAAGCCATGTTAATGATGGAATGGCTGATATGAAGCCATGTTAATGGTTGAATGGCCATGTTAATGATGGAATGGCTGAGATGAAGTCATGTTAATGGTTGAATGGTTGAGATGAAGCTATGTTAATGATGGAATGGTTGAGATGAAGCCATGTTAATGGTTGAATGGTTGTGATGAAGCCATGTTAATGTTGGAATGGCTAATATGAAGCCATGTTAATGGTGTAATGGTTGTTGATGAAGCCATGTTAATGGTGGAATGGTTATTATGAAGCCATGTTAATGATGAATGGATGTTATGAAGCCATGTTAATGGTTGAATGGCTATGTTAATGATGGAATGGCTGATATGAAGCCATGTTAATGGTTGAATGGTTGTTATGAAGCCATGTTAATGATGGAATGGTTGATATGAAGCCATGTTAATGGTGGAATGGCTAAGATGAAGCCATGTTAATGATGGAATGGCTGAGATGAAGCCATGTTAATGGTTGAATGGTTGTGATGAAGCCATGTTAATGATGGAATGGCTGATATGAAGCCATGTTAATGGTTGAATGGTTGTGATGAAGTCATGTTAATGGTGGAATGGCTGAGATGAAGCCATGTTAATGGTTGAATGGCTATGTTAATGATGGAATGGCTTAGATGAAGCAATGTTAATGGTTGAATGGTTGTGATGAAGCCATGTTAATGATGAATGGCTGAGATGAAGCCATGTTAATGATGGAATGGCTTATATGAAGCTATTTTAATGGTTGAATGGTTGTTATGAAGCCATGTTAATGGTGGAATGGCTGAGATGAAGCCATGTTAATGGTTGAAATGGTTGTTAATGAAGCCATGTTAATGGTTGAATGGTTGTTGTGAAGCCATGTTAATGATGGAATGGTTGAGATGAAGCCATGTTAATGATGGAATGGCTAATATGAAGCCATGTTAATGATGGAATGGCTAATATGAAGCCATGTTAATGATGGAATGGATAATATGAAGCCATGTTAATGGTGGAATGGCTAAGATGAAGCCATGTTAAAATGTGACCAAAGGGATTAGGTACCTTTGGAGCTTTTTGATTGGTGATGTGAGTGACTAGGAGGATGTGATATCCTGAGAGTCCTCACTTTGCTTGGTGATTGAGTTGGTACCGTTGTCTTGATCAGAGGGTTTGGATGGACCGTTGGTGGAAAAGACTTTCAGATCAATAAGATCTTGGATAACATCTTTAAATACACGATAATTGTTGATGTCATGGCCCACTTGTTGATGGTAAGGATAGTACAAGTGCTTCTTATAATTCTTTCCATGTGGCTTGTTAAGATCACTTGATTTGGTTTCTGGAAGTATAATATTTTGTGCTTCATAAAGCCTTTGGAAAATGGTTGAATAAGATTCTGAAAGCACTGTGTAGTTGTGATTGGGCTTTGTGGGATGCTTGGTGCATTTGTCCAATTGTGTTGGACTTTGAAATTGTGGTACAGGTATAAAAACCTGAGATGTGGATTGTGAACTTGGATGTTTCAATTGTTGTGGGTGTTGACACTGAAGATGACTCAACTGTAACTCAATGTTAGTGAGTCGAGTTAAAATTTGTTGTAGAATTTTAGTGTGTTGACAATCTGATTGTAAGCCTTGGTTGGCTTGTTGAGTGACTTGAGATGTGGTGAATGGATTAATGAATGGATGAGATTGAGTGTGTTGTTGGAGGTGTGATGAATTGGGGGGCATGGAGTGAATTTGATGATGATGAGGTTGGTGAAGAAATGATTGTGAATGAAGAAGAGGATATGATGTATGAGGACTATGGATGGGTGGACTCATATGAATGGAATGGGTTGATAGAGGTATGGGAATGGAAACCATAGAAGATTATGGTACCCAAGAGGGGATTTGGGTAATGAAGATGGGCTGAGTGGAAATTGGTTGAGGCATAAGGTTCACTTGAACTTGTTGTTGAGTTGTCTACCGCTGCTTGAGCAATTTGTTCAAATATTCCCATGTATCATGAAGCTCTTGGTCAGACATGGATGAGATAGAAGAAATAGGCAAGGATGTGGATGGACTAGAAGACATGGGCATTGGGCAAGTCGCACTTGATGTGGCAACTTGGGAGGTTGGTACCTATGAGGCAACATTAACATACTCCTCATACAAAGAATTGGAACAGGTTTGGGTATAGCCAGATGGAGGATAAGTGTTAAAAACACTTGGGTTTTGTTGAGATGGACTAGGAGAAGAGGGCATACCATATTCATAGGCAGAATTAGGATATCCTTGGGTGGGGTTGGATGGATAGGATGTAGCCAATTCTTATTGTGCAACATAGTCTTGGCTAATGGGTTCAAGGACATAGTTAGAAGACCTATAGAGGGCCTCTACCTTGTCCATGTCAATTTGGGTGGATGGTTGCTCAATGTTTTGGGGAAGGGATCCCTCTTGTGGGAGAGATGGGTAAATGGGCCTAGATGGACTAGGTTGGATAGAATTGGAAGGGTTGGCTATTGAAGTAGTGGGTATGTTTGTTGTATTTTCCATTAAATTATTTTGACTTAATACCTTTGTTTGATTTTGAGTTAGAACCATAAAGTAATTAAATCAAAATGCAATTTTAGGACTATCAAATTAAATCTCCAAAACTAAAAATAGAGATAAAGAATTTAAAAACAAAGAAAACAATCAATCCTAAGTTTCACCTTGTGTGGCTTACCTTGTTCATTGATTATCTCCTTTTAGTGTAAATTCCTTTTAAAAATGATAGTTTTGTGTGTTTGATGTATCCTAATATTGCTTAATAAAAAATAAAGGTGAAAAACTATGGCTGGATGGGGCAACGAGATTCTTGTTGGTGATGAAATCCAACAAGTTTGCTTCGGGGTGTTCCTAAGGTGTCTAAGGGCAGATATTTGGTGGATGGAGATGAATGCCACCATCACCAAACCTCAAGCAGCAACCGGTGATGAAATCTAGTTACTACTATTTAGAATGAATCATGCTTGTGTGTGATTAATTTTAAATTTTTTGTTCTTTATGGTGTACAAAAAATGTCAAAGACAAACATATTTTGCAAATCTAAATCAGAAGCCAACACCTAAGATGTGAATTTCTTTGATAGAGTGTGAAGTACACCGCTCAAAACCCCCTACCAAAATTGCAACCGAAGGGTTCATCCACCTCTCTGCCAAAGGAGTCACCCAAGGGTAGGAATACTATTCACACTTAAGCATTGTTCCTACTTAGATAAGAAAAATGAGTAGTCCTCAACCCTAAGATGCAGATTCTAGTGAATGACTTTTACTTTCAGATGCAAACAAGAAATGCAAGAATTCACTCAAATTGCAACTTGTAATAACAAAAAATATAAAATATGTGATGGATGAATGCAAGTGACCTAGGTGCAATCTATGATGAGTTTATTTCCAGATTACTTAATGTGTTCATTTTAAGCTTAAAATCTAAAAAAAAAAAAGTGAAATAATGAAATACATAAAAACAAAAATTGAAACAGAATGGTTGTAGGGCTTACCCGAAAGCCTAAGCTCTACTCCAAATCACTGCCAGGCACATTTGGGAACAAAGGAGAGAATAAATGGTTTTTGCTCTAAAAACCCTATAAAATGGAACAACAAAATGAAATTAGTACAACAAAGTAAATAAGAAAGTAGAACCCTTGTGGGGTCCCACCGTGATCACCATTTGTGAGGTGAAAATACGACACTAAAGTAGATATTAGATTAACAACTCAAAAAGAACAAATAAATTGCACAAAGATGATATTTTTATTGAACAAGTAGGGGGGAGCTGAAAAACTCCTTTGTTACAATAGATCTATTCCATAGAGTTATTTGATACAAAGTTACAGTTGCTAGGGTTCTCTAAAACCCTAGCTACAAAGAATGTAGTGTCTTCGTTGTATTTTACCTCCAATAGGTTGAGTGGGCTTCTTGCTATCCATAATCAGGCCACTCCAGCTTCAACAACTATTCAAATATCCTTGGTTAGTGTTACCTGATCCTACACACAAATCAAACTAGAGCAATTAGTGACAAAAATGAGGGTTCCACTGTGTGAACCCTCAGAACTGTAAGCTAAAAACCCTAGATCTAGTTAAGCAAAACATACAAAATTCAAAGCAACACTAATTAAATGCACAAAATAAGTTACCTTGCTGTAGTGGATGATATATTCTATCGCTCCATTGCAGATTGATGGATGGATCTGTTGCAGCTTGGTGATGCGATCGTGCCCTAGATCACATCCAAAGATAAGGTCATTTTGAGATCTCTGTTACTCCAATAATTCTAAAATTTTGTGGGGATATTCCAGAGCTCATCAGGAACCTACCCTCAAAATTTTGGCTCAATCCAACTCCATATGAGTGAGATATGGCCAAAATAGTCTGAGGGTATGCGGGAATAACAGTAGGACATTTTTGGAGGGAAATCAAAAAGACCTAGGAGACTTAGCCAGGGGTTGAGCCATAAAAATGGCCTTTACTTATAATCCAACCTAGGGCACACTTAGGGTTTCAATGACACTAATCATGTGGCTGAGATTAAAGCACATCCAAGGGTGGATAATAAATTTAGGGTGTGTTATGGATTAAGGTGGATGAACGGATGAGATTAGATCGGATCGGATGGTTGAGGTTAATTTGGCTTATAAATATATATTTTATAATAAATGTATTAAAATATAATATAAAATATTATATTTAAATATAAATAATATAAAATAAATATAAATAAGTCAAATAGGGGTCAGAAAATGGTGGGAAAGGGCTAAAGTGGGCCATTGGATGGCGGGAAAGGCATGGAATGGCCAATTGAATGGTGGAAAAGGGATATGGTGGACAAGTGGGTGGTAGAATGACCAGGATGAAGGACAAGTGGCTAGGATTTGGTGTCTAAAAAATTAAATATGATAGTTAAGCTAGTAGCTCTTCACCTATCGATATGATTGTAGTACTAACACTACTTGATCATCGTGGAGCTTCCAAACGCTTTGCAAATTAAGCCTTCCCTTATTTGGAAGTAATGATTCTAAGATGTGCATACTTTTGTAGTACTAGGCATCTAATTTTGATTAGATCAATTATCATCATTTGACCTACAAAATGGTTTTAGGAGGTCTATTTTTGCTCAGCATTGTTCGTTCTCACAATGCATCCCAAAAGGTGTATTTGTAGACACCTAAAATGCATCATGTGTAGGGGACTACACATATGGGTATGCTAACAAACCATATGAAGAATATTGGACAACTCCAAGGTGAAGTAGTGGTTTTAACCACTCAATTTGGGTAGAGTTGGCATACTCAGCCTTAGTCATGGTTGTCACCCATGGCTAACAGAGCTAGATACACCTTAGACCCACGACTAGCAATGAAACTATTTTAAATCCCAGGCTAAGCCAAATTTTGTCACAGTAGTCTGGGTAGCAAAGTTCAAATGGTTTTGGGTGGGGAAGCTTTGAGAGTTTTCCTCCCAACTGATCCAACCTCCTAGATCTTGATCTTGGCTTCCCAAGCAAGCCAAGATTAGGGATTATGAATGCTATAAGACCCCTATTTCAAATTGGAAAGAAGTCTAGAATCTTATAGAGTTAGAATCAATGAAGCTCTGCTAAAATAGATAGTGAATTGAAAAACCCTTGAGGAGAGTCAAAATGCTACCCAATTATGGAGTGACAAGCATGAATCCATCAATGAAGCTTCCAAAATACTAAGAAGCATCAATCACAAAATCAAGCCAATCAAACATGAATCTTATCAAATTCAACCACCAATCCATATTGGGACATAGAGGTAACCCTTGATCATCAATTCCATGGAGGAAACTAAAGATCCAAGCTCTGATTACAAGAGAAAGAATACTTTCAACTCATTTGCAGTTGCCAACCATGGCTAACAGTGCTAGTTGCACCTTAGACCTATGATGAGGGTTTGATCTTTAATTTCCTTTGTTTTAGTAGTAGATTTCCATTTCTAGTTATGCAATTAGCTTAATCTAGTATATATTAAGATTGTAGCAGATATTTGACCAGTTTAAGGATTTAGAGGTAGATTTGATTCCATTTCCTTGCAATTATCAATTTAGACTAGTTTATTGGAGTATCATAATTTTCAAGTTCTAATGGCTAATTAGGATGCATAATAGTTAGATTTTAGGATTTATTTACATGCTTTATAGTAATTTGATGATTTATTGCATATATTCATAGATTTACATGCTTTCTTGCTTTCTTTATCATCAATTTATGCAATGGTCTCAAAAGCCTCATCAAGAGAGGTCTCCTTTGTTATTAAACTCTTTCATGTTGTTTCTTGAATGCAGGGTTTATAGGACCTAGTAATTTTCAATGCATTCAAGGTAGCATATGCCTCCAACCAAAGGAGAATAAGGCTATCTTTGGCCTTAATAAATTAGTGTACCTTCTAAAAAGTTTGTGGATTACACCACACCCTCATTTAGAGGGTCTTCACAATTATATCAATTGTATAAAAAAAAAAGTATCCCTAAGAGGGACGTATTTTTAATCTAGATTTGACAATTTTTTAATAAAATAAAACCCTAATTTCTTGTTAAATTCATCATTGTCTATTATTTATTGCTTTAATACTCGATTTCAATAGATGCACTAGTTAGGTGTATGATTTTTAGATCGTTACAAAATGCACAAGTGTTATGTATGTGTGTATGTACAGGAAATGCATGAGTCATGTAAGTAAGTGTGCAAAAGCAATGTAATTTTATGTGCACAAATGTCTTATATGTAGGTGTGCACAAGTGTCTTTAGATTAGAGTGTGCTAAGTGAAGAGTCATGTCTAGGTGTGCATACAAGATAGAGTCATGTGTATGAAAGTGTCAAGTAGAAAAGCCAAGAGTCAAGAGAATTGGAATAAGGAAAGGAACAATTAAGTATCCAAAGATTCATTCTATTATGGCTATATATTGCTCTATGGAGGAGAATCACATGAATTGTTCACATCATACAATTATCAAGTGTAAAGAGTCAAGTGCTATATTTTTAAGAGAAAGAGGAGTAATAAATATTGCATGCATTTGAGCAATTAATATTGTAATTCATGTTACATGATTTGTACATGTTTGATTTAGGCTATTTTATTCATATTTTTGCTTATTAATGAATGTTATTTTATATATTATAAGCCTTTGTTTACGTATTAATTTTCTCATATTATTCTACTTACATCATTATCTCGATCTTACTATATTATGGCTATTTTATATTTGATCATGTAGAATTTATCCTTTGCGATTTATAATAATATTAAGGCTTTAAAAGCCATCAGTGGTATCAAAGATACTACGAGTAGCTTCTTGGACAGGTTGAGTTTATTTAACTATATACAAAAATTTGATTTTATCTAGTTTGATAAAATTGATTGAGCATGTCTACTTTAAAGGAAGTTAGACCTGGAATTTATTGTAAGATCAAAGTTAGTTGAAAGGGTAGAGTATTTCCATGGTTGAAGAAAAAACCAATGAAGACAAGGACTCACATTTATATTGGAGGTTAATCAATTTTTAAGATAAGTTGATCATTTAGGAAAATAACCAACCCTTGACATCAGAAAGCATCAAGGACATCAATGCCACCTTGAAATTATTTCTTGAGTTCTTAGGTGTGACCTAAGAAATTTTTAATAGATATTGATCATTAGAAATGTAAGAGACTTCCTACAATAGATAGAGAAGAATTTCATCTTCTAAGTGTAAGAAGAAAGCGTAAGTTAATTTAAAGTTGTAAAAGTTTAGGCCATGAAGAGAGACCTTGATATAAAGAAGTTTCAGGTCATTAAATATTGACCTTGACATAGAGGCTTGACAAAGACAAGCATATTGAAAGAAATAGATAACATCGGATTGAGAAGCATTCAAAGCTTTCTAAGAGATAGATAGTAGTGGATTGAGAAGCATTCAAATATTTCTAAGAGATAGAAATGGATTGAGAAGCATTCAAAGCTTCCTAAGATATAGATAGCAATAGATTGAGAAGCATTCAAATCTTCCTAAGATAAAGAGAGTAGAATAGAAAAAAGGTCTTGAAGAAGGATAAAGAAGCATCTAACTTACTTTATATTGCTTCAAGCATTAGATTAAGAAGACTGATATATCATACTTGAAGAAGGATAAATAAGAACCTAAATTACTTTATATTACTTTAGGTATTAAATTAGAATTTTTTAAGTATTGCAAGATATTAAGAAGATTCATATATTAATATTATTTCAAGAGGTCAATATTGAAGAATTAAGACCCTTCAAAGAAAGAGGTATGTATAGAGGAACATTGGAGAATAGAGGCCCTTATATCGAAAAGCATAAAGGCCCTAATATTATAAATAATAGAGGCTCTTATATAGGGAATAAAATATCATATAAAAAATAGGTTATTATAGAGGAATTTATAAGAAACTCTTTACAGATAAAAAAATAAACCTTTTTTATAGAGTAACAAAGAAGATTTAATAGATAAGGGAGAGACACTCTTGAAGAATAAGAGAAGAGAAAAAAGTAAAGAATCATATAAAAGTGAAAGCTTTATGTATAGTAAGCAGAACCAACGCTTACACATTTAAAGCAATGTAGGGCCAAGGCTTACATATTCAAAGCAATGGCTTACATATTCAAAGTAGCATAGAGACAAGGTTTTCATATTCAAAGCAACACATAGGACCAAGACTTAAGAAACACATAAGTTCAATACTTACACAAACCAAGAGATAGATAAAGGACAATGCTAACAAATTAGACTTCTACATGTCAGAGACCATCTAAGATATAAGAACATAAGCACATAAGAAGACAACACTTATAGAAGCCATGTAAGAATCAAAAGAATGTGGATGCTAGTATTAATATCGTTCTCACTATGGTTTGACACAAAAATAAAACTAAGATAGTAGAAAATCATAGGACATAGCCAAGCATATCTCAAGGCTAAGTGCAAAGCTAAGACAAGCATATTACAAGACTAATAGCAAATCTAATCCGAGTATACCATCGACTAAATGAAGAGCTAAATCAAAGATATACCCCATTGAATACAAAGTATAGCCAAGAACATCACCATGAAAAACACCAGGCAAGATAAAGTTGAATATATAACATAGTTGAGCATATCATTGTGCAAAACACCAAGCAACACAAGGCTGAAGTAGAGCAACAAATGCAACACTAAGATGAAATACCAATTGTTCAAACAACAATCAGTTGGGAGACTAAGTGTTAAGCTTTGTAGATAATAAATGACTAATGATGATTAGAAAATGGATAAGGTAACATCTAACATTAATTGGTAAATGAAAAGAAACATTGGAAGTAATGTTTACTACGAGGAGAAGTAACTTATCGCCTACGAGCATTCAAAGCCAAACATTGTATATAACACTCAATCAAAATTTGAATGTCTAAAGATGAATCATTTTTGAATCCATGTAGCACTTAGACATGGTGGTTAAATTAATTAATACAAGTCCCTTATATAGAACTCAAAGCATTACAACAAAGCAAGGAGAATAGGCATGAGCAGAGTCAGGAGGTAAATTTAAAATTTTTTTTCAAAGTTTAATTTTTGGAGCGATAAGTTGTTTTTAGGTTTTATAAAGGTTTAATTTTAGGAGAAATAAGTTATAAGGTTTTCTTATTTATTAAGGATTAATAAGGTAGAACATTGTTAAAATGTTTTATCAAGGTTGAATTAGTTATTAATTAATGGAGGGATAAGTAGAATGCTAGTTTGAGATTGGAGATATAAGGTTTCTTAATAGTTTATTATTTTGTTAAATTATTTTGAAATTGGTTTGATTTATTAGTTTAAAAAAAAAAAGATTTATAATTCTTAAAAATTAATTATTTGGGAGTTAAAAGGATTACAACTTCAAACTTAGGAAAAACTAAATTTGCAAAATTCATTTTCTAGTTTCTAAAAATTTGGGAGATATAAGGTTTTCTACTTCATAGGTTTTAATTTAGAAACATTTACATTATTTAAACCTAGGGAGACATAAGATAGTCGAAATAAAATTTCTTATGAGTACTATTATGTCTAACAACAAGTTAATTCTTTTTGAGTCTCAACTTCTAAAAGGACCAAATTATGGTTCAAAGAGAAATAAAGTGAAATCAATTTTAATAGTTGAAATTCTTTGGGATATAGTTAGTGGATAATAAAATAAAACCGACTGATATGAATATAGTGAATCCAAGGCACTTTATGATAAATTATGAAATACAACCTTAAATAAGTACAACATAAACTTCTACAAAAACTTGGAATACTCTAGGAAAAACAAAGCTACTATTTTCAATCTTCAATATTAGTTATACTCTTTAAAGGTTAATAGTGGTGAAAGTATTGAATTATTTCTTAGAAAGATAGCATATATAAAAGCAAAACTATTAACTTTAGGAGAAAAAGTGGAAGACAAATTTCTTGTTCAAGTGACATTGAGAGCACTTCCAGAAACTTATAAGCATCTAGTTACATATTTGCAAGTTCTAAGAAAATATACTTTATTTGATGAGTTAGTCAACATTCTACAAGAATATGAAGTAGAAAATTCAGCCAAATATGAAATGACTAACAATGCCTTAGTATCAAAGGTAATTCACAAGATAATCTTGCATCAACACCAAGATACAGATCCAAATGGAACACTAGTTATGTTGGAATATATTACATTATTTGGTACTTGCTAATGTACCATCATGGGTACATGTTTAGATTAGGATTTTATCTTAGATTAAGATTTAAGTATTTGCTTAATGCAATGTAATAAATACACAAGTATTATTAGAATATGCAATGATGTAAATGTGCATGTAGTCCACATGTACATGAGTCCTAAGAATAGAATGATGAAGTGTCATAGGAATATATAAGGCCAAGAGTCATGTCACATTATATATAGGACTTCTTAGAGTAGAAGAACAAGATGATTTTGGAGTGCATAGGGTAGAGTTGTAGTAGTCACAATGTAGAGAATATTTTGCAATATGTAGTGTTAGAAACCTCCATTGCATAACATTGCATATTTTTGTGAGATTTCATTAATGGCTATTGGATGAGTATTTTATACATTTTCTTATCATATTTATATTGATAATTAGTTATCCATTATCATAGTTATAACATTACTTGCTTATTTCATTACTTGTGGTTGCATTTCCATTATGTTTATAGCTTCAAAAACTAAAAATGGTATCACAACAATAGGTAGATTTATAGGAAATAGATAAAGCCACAAAAAATATTGAGAGGAGATAGAAAATTCCATTTTTAGAATATTTGAAATTGCTATTTGGCTAGAGTTTTTTAAAAAATTGTGAAGACTAGGACTCAACATTGATTCCACAAGATTGACAAATCGACTAGTGAAGATTCATTATCTCTAGATTTAGAGATTTCTCCATTACAATTTTTTCTAATACTTTGTTGCAAAAAAGTTAATTCAAAGAAATTTGGGAAGCTTCCTACAATATTTAGGAATAATATATTCTTTGAAATCAATCCAATACCTATAGCAACAAGTTGGATATTGAAGATCTGGAGACCTAAGGAAAAGGTCCTATTGTAAGATTTGTAGATTGAAAACTCCAAGTTGGATATTGAGAAGAGATCTAGAGGACAAAGAAGCCACATTGATGATTGCAAATAAAGGAGGAAGTCCTAGAAAGAAGACCCCATTGAAGGAAGAAGATAAAGAAAATATTCCTAGAGAATATTGGATATTGGAGATCTTCATTTAATATTGAAGACTTCACTTTGAAGAAGTTGAAGAGACCCATAGAAGGTCTCATTGAAGAAATTTCATATTTAGAATATTGAATATAGGGAAGGACAAGAAAAGGTCCTATTGTAAATTTCAAAAGCATCATATTTTAGAGATACAAGAAATAGATCTCATTGCAAAACTTCCATAGTTGAAGATAGAAAATATCAAGGAAGCTCTCATTGAAGTTTTGAAGACTAGTAGGGAAGCTGCAGAATTTGAAGGCCCTAGGAGAAGACCTCAAACTATTTTAAAGGATAAACAAGGAGAAGGCTAGGAAAGCCTCTTTGAAGGAGACTTGAAGAAGTCCATTGGATAATATTTAAGGATAACTCAAGGAGAAGAGCTTGATAAAGAAAACTTTGAGACAATTATCACCATCCAACATCAAGCCCAAAATAATGAAATATTTGGAAAGGATTTACAAAGACCTCAAGACATTCAGATTCTTCAGAATAAGGTCAGAAAAGAGGCCAAGATTGAAGTAATAATTCAACAAGAAATTTGAAGAAGAAAGGAGCTTGAAGAAGCCCATATATTCTAGAGTTTTAAGAACAACCACCAAGGAGTTAAAGGCTTATTTGAAAGAAGGAGATTGCTGATTTTTTACAGCAAAAAATTAAAGGACTCTAAAGGTAAGTTTGAGCCAAAACTTGGAGAAGTTTCCAAGAAGAATTGAAAGATTTGAGGATAACATATTGAAGAAAAAATTAGCTATGTTTTTTTTTTTTTTAATTTACATGGTGGAATCGGTAGGCACCATGAATCTGGGTATGCTGTCCAGCTTTTTATGGCCGCCATAGTATTCTACGTTGTCTACCCCAGAAGCCACCACACAGATCTTTGTGCAATCCACCCCTATAACCATCATGCCACAATCATTTTAAACCTTTTACGCCACTGAAAGCACCAGGAAAGGGACATGCGTTTAGTTCGATGAGGCCCGAGATTTGAACCTTGGACCTCCGCCCCCTTATGGGGTTTGGATGAACCAATTGGTCTACACCTCGGACCTCAAAAAAAATTAGCTATGTTAGAATGTGAAAATTTCAAAGTTACAGGAAGAAATTTGGGTTGCACTAATAGCTATAAATTATAGGGTCCTAGAACATCATCTTGAAGGAGAATTGAAGCCACAAAATCATAGTTTTGGGCAGCAAGTTAGTGTAATTTAAAAGCTTCAAATTCGTGAGTTAAATATCTATTTTAGACAGCAAGGAAGATTTGCAATTACATTAAGCATAGGGTAGTGATTAGGTGATCCAAATCACCAAGAAATCCATCTACAAATGGAGGTTAAAAAGGTATGCAACTTAGGTGCAAAAGGTTCAATTAATGAACATCCATATTTGAGTTATTATTAAGTTTATTAAGCACCAACTTTCGATGTTTAAAGTTGCAAGAGAAGGTTTCCAGTTTAAGTCTTCAAGGAAGTGTAGAAGATAGTTTCTACAAGATTTAAAACCTACACATAAGAAATAGGAGTTAGATATATTTCAAGATAAAGGAAAATATCAACATCCTACTATCTAGTAAAGAAAAGAAGACACTATTCTAAAATATAGATTACATTAAGCATAGGGTAGTGATTAGGTGATCCAAATCACCAAGAAATCCATCTACAAACGGAGGTTAAAAAAGTATGCAACTTAGGTGCAAAAGGTTCATTAATTGAACATCCATATTTGATTTATTATTAAGTTTATTAAGCACCAAATTTCGAGGTTTAAAGTTGCAAGAGAAGGTTTCTAGTTTAAGTCTTCAAGGAAGTGTAGAAGATAGTTTCTACAAGATTTAAAACCTGCACATAAGAAATAGGAGTTAGATATATTTAAAGATAAAGGAAAATATCATCATCCTACTATATAGTAAAGAAAAGAAGACACTATTCTAAAATATAGATTACATTAAGCACAGGGTAGTGATTAGGTGATCCAAATCACCAAGAAATCCATCTACAAACGGAGGTTAAAAAGGTATGCAACTTAGGTGCAAAAGGTTCATTAATTGAACATCCATATTTGAGTTATTATTAAGTTTATTAAGCACCAAATTTCGAGGTTTAAAGTTGCAAGAGAAGGTTTCTAGTTTAAGTCTTCAAGGAAGTGTAGAAGATAGTTTCTACAAGATTTAAAACTTGCACATAAGAAATAGGAGTTAGATATATTTCAAGATAAAGGAAAATATCATCATCCTACTATATAGTAAAGAAAATAAGACACTATTCTAAAATATAGATTGCAAATCCTATAGTGAAAAGTAGTGTCATACAAAAGATATCCTATCAACCTGATTAAAAATATTGGAATCATCATTGAAAGTTAAACAAGCTAGGATAAATAGTAGAAAGTTTACAAGGAGAAGAAGACAACATTGAAACCCCTTTAGTGAAAGGAAGGGTGCCAATTTAAAGTACAGGGGGGTAAGCACTTAAATTAGTGCATCTTAAGATTTCAATAGCACCACATTAGAGCCATAAAATAGAGATCTAAGGTTTAGTATCTCCAAGGTGAAAATAAAATATATTGGACATCATCAAACTTGCACATTTACAATCAAGTAAATTAGATATTCTTGTAGGATTCATATAAAAATAGAAAAATAAAATATTGCTTTAGACTTCTCAAGATATGTATACTTCTAAGGAATATTGAGCTAAAACAATAAGACTCAATAACAAGACACCAAGAAGGTGTATCAATCATTGAAGAGCCTTTGATGAAGGTAAGGTAACGAGGCACAAAGAGGTTTACCCCAAGAAATGTAATTATAAGGTAGTAAATTACACCAGAGAGAGCATCATTGGGAATTAATATATAGTTGTTATTCGACCCACATAACAACACTGAAGAAGAAAATAATTTGCATCAAGGAAAGCATATCCCCATTTAGCCCATGTAACAGTGTTGAAGACTATTATAGGTTGTAAGGCTAATCTAGCAAGCTTGCACCACCAAAGAAAGGAGAAGACACATCAAATTGAAGGTTTGAGTCATCAATATTGCACCAATCTATTAAGGAGAAGGAGAGTTGTACATTGCTAGCATCCACCCTACAAGCCATGAAATATACTTAGTTGGCACCTAAGAAAAGCATTGGAAAATAAGAGCTATTTTCATCCTCATAACACCATCAAGAAGTTGGAAGGATTGCCACCAAAATAGTTGAAACCTCTACCATAGAAGGAGAAGAAAATATTTGTAAGCATTAAGGAGTTGTAAGAAGTGCAGTGAGCATTGAGTAGCTTCAAATGATAAGGTAGGAAGAATATTAGGGTGCGTGAAGAGAAGGTCAAGTATTTGAAGAGCATTCACCATGTGGAGAATATGCCACATGACATTATAGAGTGTGTCATCATTGATAATGAAGAGGCTACGTTAATATTCTTGCACTCATATAATATAATGCTTTTAGGAAGCATTAGATAATGAGAGATTTAAGAACACCTTAGATGATGTTAAATAAAGGTATTAAGCCTTAGTGCCACTTGGCACAAGCATTGAGAAGATAAAGGTACTGTAGGAGATATTACCAAGGAGCGAAAGACCCTTAGTTCCACTTGGCACCAATTGCATTGCTTTTTTGTTACAGCATAGAGGGAGAAACACGTCCAAAGGGTACTTATATAGTGCATGCATTGAAAATGGACTAAAAAAATGATGGAGAGAAAATATAACACATGAATATCAGTAGGTAGAGCTAAGAGGATAGTGGGTAGAGCACCTTGGAGAAGTTAAACCATTAAGGATAGTCAAACACCAAGAGACTGCATTAAATTATCAAGAGGCTACAATTATTTTAGGTAGATTGAAGTCTTTTTTGAGCCTAGCATAAAAAATTATTGCATGTAAAGTTTGGCACATTGATAAGGCAAAAATATTTCTCATAAACCTTTGCAAAATATAAAGGAGAAATAAGGTATTTATTAAAGTTAAAATCAATTAAGTTTTATAGGGTATTTAAATAGTAAGAATAATAAGGTGATAAATAATACCCTAGAAAGTATATTGAATGCCTTTAGAAAGGAGTAGAAAAGAGAAGCATTTAAATCATTATATTCAATTCATATTGCATTATATATTTACAATTTATTAAGCTAGGAGATATAAGGGATTTACAAATTGAATTGAAATTATATTGCAAATACATAGTTTTTCTAAATTTCTAATTAGGGAGGTATAAGGATTTCTACACCAAATTTAAAATTATATAAATTTAGAAACTGCTTTATTAAAATATTTAAGGAAGCCAAATTTTATAATTGATTTAAATTTGGAATATTACTTTTATTAGTCTCATATACAAATTGAAGGGACATAGAAAATCCAAATTAAACATCTAAAAGATATTAATAGGTTTATCAATTGAAATTACATCTTTAAGCTTTATACAAAGGGAAATATAATATTGATTTAAAGCAATAGGAGTTGAACATTATATTAAATTTGTCATCTAAACACTAGGGAGACAAAAGGGATTCAAATCAAAGCAAAAAATAGAAATCTAAGTCTACTATCAAAAACTATATTCAAAATAGTTGGGAAAGATAAGATATTCTACAAACTCTCAAATTGAAAAGATATACTCAAAACACTAGGGAGTCATAAGGTAGTCCACAAGTTTTCACCATGACATCAAATAAGTTCATCCTTACACAATAATAACTACCAAATGGACCTAATTAATATTTATGAAAAAACAAAGTGAGCACAATATTGATAGTTGAAAAACTCTGGGATATTGTTTTTTATTTTTTAAATTTTTTAAATTTTTTTTTTGTTTTTTTTTTTTTTGTTTTTTGAATTTACATGGTGGAATCGGTAGCCACCATGAATTCGGGTAGGCTGTCCAGCTTTTATGGCCGCCATAGTATTCTATGTTGTCCACACTGGAAGCCACCACACAGATCTTTGTGCAGTCTGCCCCTATAACCACCATGCCACAATCATTTTAAACCTTTTACGCCATTGAAAGCACCAGGAAAGGGACAAGCGTTCATTTCGGCGAGGCCCAAGATTTGAACCTTGGACCTCCGCCCCCCTTGTGGGGTTTGGATGAACCAATTGGTCTACACCTCGGACCTAACTTTGGGATATTGTTAAAGTAACTAAAACCAAAGCTACTACAGATGATAGTGAGATTAAAAAATTTGAATAAAATGAAGCAAAAGTACTAATGATCATAAATTTTGCAATTAAAAATGAAATACAACCATATATACAACATCTACAGATGCTTGGAAAACCTTAGCCAAGATTTTTGAAGGAAATAATAAAGCCACTATTTTGAATCTTCAAACTCAATTGCATTCTCTAAAATTTAATAGTGGTGAGAGTATAGAATTGTTTCTAAGAAAAGTAGCTGATATAAAAGGGAAATTATTAACCCTAGGAGAAAAAGTTGAAGATAAGTTTATTTTTCAAGTAATCCTAAGAGTACTTCTAGAAAACAACAATCATCTAGTCACATATTTACAAATTCTAAGTAAAGATACATCATTTGTTAGTCAATATCCTATAAGAATATGAGGTGGAAAATTCAATAAAATATGAAATGACTAATAATGCCTTAGTCACAAAATATAATCCACAAGGAAATTTTGCTTCATTCTCAAAGGAAAAATCAATATGGAATAACAAATATTGTCAAGTATGTAGGAAGAAAGGACATAGCACCAATTACTATAGATTCAATCCTAGAAATCAAGCCAATGTTGGAAGCCAATAAAATAGGATATTCCAACCTAGAAAATATCAGAGTCAATATAATTCACATGAGAAACAATTTTAGCATCCATACATTTCTCAAAATCAATACAATCATCCTCAATTGCAATATAGAGAAAGGAAACAAAAAAGACACTTAGTTCAAGATATCCAAGAAATTCAAGAACTAGAAGAACGTACATATGGACATGAAATTAAAGATATCTTAGAAATAATAGTATTTTTTGAAGATACTAAATATTTACTTGATCAATATATAGATTAAAAAAATGAAGAAAGCAAAAGAGGAGCTAAAATTATAGAACCAAGACGAAGATCCATATTGAAGACTACAATATTCAATACCCAAATAATGTAATACATGGGGTTTTGGAATATATAACATTATTTGGTACTTGCTAATGTACCATCATGGGTACATGTTTATATTAGGAGTTTATCTTAGATTATGATTTAAGTATTTGCTTAATACAATGTAACAAATGCACAAGTACTATTAGAATGTACAATGATGTAAATGTGCATGTAGCCCACATGTACATGAGTCCTAAGAATAGAATGATGAAGTGTCATAGGAATATAGAAGTCCAAGAACCATGTCACATTATATATATGCCTTCTTAAATTAGAAGAACAAGAGGATTTTTGAGTGCATAGGGTAAAGTTGCAGTCACAATGTAGAGCATTTTTGCAATATGAAGTGTTAGAGACCTCCATTGGATAACATTGTATATTTTCATGAGCTTTCATTAATAGCTATTGCATGATTATTTTTTGAATTTTATTATCATATTTACATGCTTATTAGTTAGCCATTATCATAGTTATAACATTTATTTCTTATTTCATTACTTGTAGTTGCATTTCCTTTAAGTTTACAACTTCAAAAGCTAACAAGATATTATCAAATATGTAACAAAATGAGACATAGCACAAATTTTTGTAAATAAAATTCAAGGAATCAGTCCTACGAAAACTAGATTAATCAAAATGGTCAAACAAATAAGTCAGTACAACAAAGACAATATCAATATTAATATAAACCACAACGTCAACAATAATTTCAACATCAATATTCTTCTCAATGTCTGCATAATCAACCTCAGTTACAATATAGAGAGGAAAATAAAAAAGGACATCTACATCCAGAAATTCATGAAATACAAGAATTAGAAGAAACTATTGATACAAATAAATTCAAAACTCTTTTAGCAAAAATGATAATCAATGAAGATGAATTCTCTCACAGAGTTTGAAAGTTACTAATTGGTGGGCACTGAATTGCACCAAGTTTTCACTCAGTACTACGACTGTCTATCTTCCTAATTTCTATCCAGGCTTGCACCTGATAGTTGTAACTCAACACTCAATATTGGATGGACAAAAATAGGGGGTTTTCGATATAACCTCCAGAGTAGGCTGGTTCCTTGTCAACTTAGCAAGTTGTTGACACAATTATGCTCACTTAGGGTTTGGAGTTTAGGGTAAGAGAAGGTTAGGGTTAGAGAGATGTAGATAACAGTGGATGGATAGGTTAACAACATTGCACTACCATAAAAAGCTCCCAAAAAACCATACTAAGGACATACATTTAGATCAACTTTTATCTCAGAATAGATCGTTTCATATATTAAGCATAGCAGAGAAATGTTGTAGTAAGCAATTTTAATATCTAGGGAATGATAATCCAAATAATAGAATTCACCAAACACTTATATTTTATAGAAATATACTTCCTAACCACATAGAACAAATTCAAAAGTAGATTTCAATTACTTATAACAGCTAGTAATCCAAAATAGGCACAAACTAACCATCTAAGTATTTATAGAAATGCAACTATGAAATCTGAACCTCTGACATCAAGCATGAGAATGCAAACTTGAGGTGAATATCAATGTATTGATCCTTTCATTAAGCTCTTTAGGAATATTTACAATGGTATAGGCAAACACGCTATATTCAACCCTTCAAAATGAGGGTTCGACCTCTATTTATAGCTTTCTTATTACAATAATAAGGAAACAATACACATAATATTGTTACAATAGTACAACAAAGATTTTAACTGGCATCAGCTCATTGGTCCATCCTCCAAGAAATCTGTTGAAATAAAGTTTGCCATGATAGCTTGGGGTATCTACAACTTGTTTATCGCTTAGTGGAACTAAAGCTCAGGCCGTTAAAGATCATGATTTTCCATCGATCCTTCTTGGGAGTGAGTTATCATTGTCAATTTGTAACCGCATATAGTTTGATCTTCTTGTAAACCCTCGATGCTTCATCTCTCGGTCGACTGTTACAATCCTGATACAACAATATCTTTAAAATAACCAATATTTGGTAGCTTAACCTTGAACTTTGATCTTCTTCATGACATGATTCAAATTAAATCTGACACAAGCTAAATGCCATTTTGATATAAAAATGATGATGTCATATTTCTTATCAAGAACAAAAGAATCTCCAATATGGACCTCTGAACCTCAAATCCACTCTGAGATATTAATATTCAACATTATATTATTCAGTTTGGGTTCGAAGCTAGTCCCATACTTCTTCCATCATGAATCCACACTTTAGTTATTTTGCCACCCTGTCTTATATTCATTATGGAAAGGGAAGACTTGTTCATTCCCAAAATCGCCATTCCAAAATTTTCCACCACTAACATCATCATCTCTTAGGAAATTTTGTGGATTTAAGATTTGTCTTCATCAGGAACAAAAATGACCTTCTTGGAATCACCATTCTACACTTTTCTATCATTGACATCATCATCTCTTAGGATATTTTATAGATTTGAGATCTATCTTCATTCCGAAGTTAGAGTAAAGTCACCCAGAATCGCTCCAAAAATGAAAACTTTACTAACTCATGAATGGATTTATATCTTCTGACCTTGTTATGGATAAAATCATATTGCAAGGTTCACGAAATGATGATTTTATCACTTAGTCAAATTTATACAAAATTTTACTAAGTATGTGGCCATTTTGGGCCTACATTTTGGCACCTCTTGAGTGGATTTGCTTGCAAAGCCAATCGAATCCATAGTCTTATCCATTGGTCCTTAGGAGTCAAAACAAGACTTATATTTAAATATATGTTTTAAGGAATAATTTCTATACAAACACTACCCTCTGAAAGCTCAAATTCTTCCTAGAGGGAAAAGGTTCATATCAAAACCATGCAAAAAACATCATATAACTCACTTGTTCAACTAGAGACTGTATCCATAATATCAGTATTACTACTGCCTTCAAAAACTATACATAAATCTACCTCCTTTATAAGGCTTCACTTCAAAAAATTCCTTCACAAAAAATTTGCGTTGTAGACTTCATGCCTTTATTACTTATTTCTGACAATTGTCATAGTAAAAATGAAAATACAAAACTGATGTATTAGAAACACAAAAACTATGAATATGTACAAACATAAATGAAAAGATTAATTGTGGGCCCCTCTTAGGCCTGTAGTTGTTCAATCCTATCCTTATTCCTCTACAGAATCTTCGTCATCACCTTATATAGCCTCTTCCTCATCATCTTCTCTCAGAGCCTATCATCTCTAATTATCTTAACCATAGGTGTCCCTAAATACTTGGACCATTGATTCCAAATACTAAAGAGCCTATTACCAGGCTTGCTCAGAGGGATTTGAAGTCTCTTTAAGATTATTATAAACATATTGTAGTTCCCCAAAATCCTCATAATTAGCAACATTCCCTCTAGTAACTAGATCTTCCATGATATCTCTTAAGAGGGTGTAACCCATAATTAATTTGGCAGCTTGTTCTTGGGACAATGGCTATTCCAATGAATCAATTTTAGCTTCATCCTATAGGTTCTTCTTGATGAGTTGTTGGTCTTCTTCCACAGATAATAAGCTGTGATCCTCCTTCCAGAGTCCTTTGAAACCAACATGAACCATTTCTCCATTTATTTCAATAATGTCTTTAATGCCTCTTTCCATCCTATAAAATAATAGCCAGGCTCTTTGAACTACCCTGTGCTTTTTCACCACTATTTTTGAGGCTACCCCGGCCAGATTCCATTCTCTATTAGAAATTGATTTAGCAGCATCACTGAGCCTACTACCGACCAACCTATACATTTGTTCCACTGGAATCACCATAGGCTGTAACTCTCCAGTGATTTGATCTAAATCCTTTGAATGGTAGATAACAATTGGCTAGCATCCTTAAGGTAGTTTATTATGAGTTGAAGACCTGAATATTTTTCTTGAACTTTAGAAAGCAACTCCTACTTTATCCTTTTAAAACCATCTTTGGAAAAACCTGAGGACTTGGCTTTCTCAATTTGAAGCTGATATTTCAAAATTTGAATTTCTTTTATCTGATCCTCATTCAGATTCTTTTGTTCTTCTAACTGATATTTCAACTCATTAGCCTTTTGAAACCTTTCTTGCCAATTCTTAGCCTCTTTCCTCAGAGCTTTCTCTACTTCCTTTTGATCATTGAGGATCTTCTTAAGTTTTTCAACTTGTTGCTTTAGCTTATCAACCTTATCTTTTGCTATATTAGTCTTCACATAAAAGGTCTCTAAGTGAGCCTTGGCTATCCCTAACTCATCTTCAGCAGGAATATTGTCAATATCTTCTATTATTTCCTCTACTTTATAATCCTGAGTAGTCATTTAATTTTTAGGTTTGCTTACCTGGGGAATCAAAGACCTTGAAACCCTTTTCCTAGTGACAGGGTTAACATACATACTTTTCCTTATAATGACCATCCTTTTGGAATGCCTAGTAAGCGTCTCTACCCAATAGTCATTTATGCTCTAAGTGGCTTCCTATTATTTTGATACAACAACAAACCTTGAAACATCAACAACTAAATGAGATAACGACATCAAAAATATAAAGGTGGACTGAATTGTTGGTGGGGATGGAGATACATTGACAGTAGCCTCTGTTATAATGGTAGATTATGTGACTACCGCTACTATTGACATAGGTAAATTTAGAGAAATAGGGAAAGAACTGACAATAGAAGGGATGGATGAACTTGGAATGCAGTGTCCCATGGATGGTGGTAATGAAAGAGATGAGGATGCAACAATGGTGGATATTGAAGTGGATATCTCATAAGTGGAAGGTGGGTTTGGAGGAGGCTATGACATAATAGAATTGACTGGTACCTCCATAGCTACTAATGGGATGAGGGCAGAATTGTGAGGTGGAGGAGGTAAATTTACGACATTTTCTTGACTAAAAAGGGAGGGAAATATTTTTGGGGATTCATGGAGATGAGAAGGAGAAGAGGGATTAGAAACCATACCTTCACCTATAGATGTAGGGTGTTCTTATTCAACTTCTATCTCAAGCTGTTGTTCTTCTTCAACTAAGCCTTTTGTATTAAAAGCAGTTACCTCTTCATCAATTTCTTCCATACTCATTTTTTGCTTCTTGGAAACCTCTCTCTCCTCTACTTTTGGGGTTCTCTTAGTCCTCTTATAAACTAATTGGAAAGCAACCATTTCTCCTTTAGAATTTTCTCCCTCTTCATCTTCTTGAACTACTCTTGAAACTAGAGACTGCTCAGATGTGGGCCATAACTCAATTGATGTTGTAGAGATGATGGAAAAATATGGAGATCTTATTTCAATTAACAGAATATTGACAGCTCTTTCTTTGGGGAATTGCATTTCATTCACCAATTTAGCCTTCTTGGGAAACTTCTCTACTTGCTTAGAAGTAGGATTGGATATTTTGAGTACTTCAATTTTTGTTAGAGGAACATTTTGCATCTCTATCTAATTATTTTGATTTGTAAGAGGAAAGAGGGACTCAGAATCATTCTGGGATTTTTCATTGATCAATACTTTATTTCTGACATCCTTTGGTCTTTAGGCTTCGATGTTCTTATTATAAATCCTTGAAAATTCCTTATAAATTTTTATTCCAAAATTTAATTTGGGTTTTCCAATTCTAATCCTCATATGCCACCAATCTGCAATATTTGGTACCTTCCATGGTCCTTTCTCCTTTGGTTTTCCTCTCTCTGCTACATCTTCTTCAGAAGCAATGTCTTTCATATTGATAGATTCAACCCTCACTTTATTAATTGTATCATTTGTAAGCCGATGGCTAAGCTCATGCTCCGAATTGAAATGAAAAATCTATTCATAAAAATCCAACCATGGAGGTAACTGATCTATCTTTGAGATGTTACACTCCAAAATAGTAGTTTCATCATTATTCCTTCCCCATTAAAAATTAGCCTTGGGCATTTTTTCAAATTTATAGGCCTTGTTTCCATTTAGGGTTTTATTTTTCATAGTGAAAATGCCGTCAGGATCATAACTTCATGTCTAAGGAATATAAAACACACCTAATTTGTCAAGGTACTAATAAATTTGTTGGCTCTACCACTCGAATACAATCATATTATTTTTGGTGCGGTAAGTAATTAAAGACTTCTTCTTCCTTCCAGAACCATAGCTTGCATCAATGTACACCACCTGCATTAGATATTCTAGGGTAAATAGCCTTTCTATGACAAAGTGAGGTAGGATAAAGGGTTTACCTATGAAACCATATAACCTGATTACTGTGCCCTCTATTAGTAGATACCAATCTCCTTTCTCAGTATATTATTTCCTCAAAATATGCTTAGCTAAGGAGGGCAACCTAGGGCACTCATTATACATTATTTTTAGGGTAGGTTCCAAAAATTCCAAGTTGAATCTTTAATAGAACTCATTGCTCTTCAAAAAATCCATCCAATAATAGATTGAAAAGGGTTCTCCATCACTAGTTTTATCCTTAACCGGTATCCATGATGTTCTACTTTTGATGGCTGCATAGAACATCCACACCAGACTCGAGCAATGTCTAAAATTAGGAGCACCAATCCCCTTCTTCATGTTTACTAGTTGCTCATGGATCCTTTGAGCGAGAAAAGCATGCCAGTCAAAGTAAATTACTTTGGTACCCCTCTCTCTCACATCTTTCTTATACATCCTTTCATTAGAAATACAATATGCCATGGCAATTTGCCAACCATGAACCATCCTGTCAGAGTCCAAACCCTCCATACAAGCCAACATAGAAAAAAATTTTGGGTTTGTAAATTCATCAATGTGAATTGGGACTTTAGGCATTTCATCTTGATTCCTTATCCTTATAAAATTAAAATGAAGCCATTTTTCTAGTGCCTCCATTTTTTCCTTTGAGACCATCATGTTAGTGTAAGCCCTATCAAGCTCTGCTATGTTAGATGATCTGAGCTCTGAGGATGGGCCTACCCCTATGAATAATAACTCATAGCAAGTCTCTCTTGTGATGGAAAATAAGGGAGTGCCCATAGGGGTTCTGACTGTTCTATTTTCAGAATCATAGAATTGAATCATAGCAAAGACTAGTTTAGGGCAGTGATGCATAAAATCATAGATATAAGAGAAAAAAAGGATTTTATGGCTATCATACCTTGTCGTCGCATTGGATTTCCTTCAAAATATGAAAATTCAAAACCTATTATGAGGTGGGTCCTTCTCACTCTTGTCATTACTGTATCTGCGACTCGACTGGTCCGATGTACATGAACTTGTAATCTCATTTCTATCTTTGATAGTTTGGTGGATGACCTTTTGGGCACCAGCCTGATAGTAGCACACTTCATCCTTTCGATTTGTAGAAAATTCTCCATGGTATCATTGTACCTTTATCCCTTCCTGTATACACAAGGGGTTTCCAAATAAATTTTTTGTATGCTTTTCATTACTTCTTTCCTCTGGAGCCCACGTATCTTTCACCATTAATGCAGCTATTACATGATATCTTTGTTGGCACACATTTCAATCCTTTTCATTATTTATTTGGTAGCTCAAAGGTGATGTCCTATCTTCTTATTGGTTGAATTTTGAAATTGTGCTGCCAGCTCATCACATCCCTTCAGCTACTCTTTTGTTCATGTGCGAGTTCATTAGAATTGAATGTAGAAGCACTATTTAGCCTCCATGTGTCAGACTAGAACTTGTTGTTCAGATTTGACCTGATTCCACTCCAATGTCTTAAGAGACTTTTGAGTCTACTTTGGTACTTGAAGCTTACACACATGGCACTCTACCTCAATTCCACTCTGGCTATCTACAACTTTGAAATGTTCCCAAATTAGCACTATTCTTGGTCCTTTTTTATGTGGGATAGAAACTGATAGACCACTCCATAAAAATCTAGATTTAACCGTGTGGATTTGAGATCAAAATTCCATTTCAGAGAGTACACAACACCACATACGAAATGGAACATTACCATGCATTTTGGCCAACACTTAGTTATTTCTTGCAAAATTTCTTCTCTCTCTCTTTTTTTTTTTAGCATTTCTTTGTAAAGAAATAATTACAAAGTGCAGAAAAGAAATCAAATACAAAGTTCATAAAGGAAGGGGAAATATTTGTACAATGTATATGTAGCACCCTAAAATTGGCGTAGTAAAATCTTAAATAATTACAATTACTCTAGTAAATATTCAAATTCAAATTTTAACCCCCAAAACCGCTTCCAAACCACCGTTTAACCTGTTTCCTCATTTCCCATGCCATTTTTAGAGTTTGTTTTGACTGTTGGATGATATCGTCGCCGATCAGATGATATCGCCTCAGATCGGACGATTTCTTCTGGACTAGGACGTCCAGACAATCTTGTCCCAAAACTAATTTTTCTCAATTAGCCTCTGTTCCAACGGTGTCTCTAATCTGGGCAAAAGCGTGTCTACGTCGTTAAAGACCCTCCCCATTGGAGATCTCCCAAATTGGGATGATCTCCAACCTCCTAACCTCCCTCCTAAGCCTATTTATACTTAGGAATCCCCCTTGGCATCCCCCTTGCTGATATTTCCTGTAACTTGACTTTACATGCACTAAAACATCTTGAATTACCATCTACACTTTTTCTATCCAAATTTTGTTGCAAGAACCTTAGTATTTTTCAGTCGGAGCAAGCTTAGTTCATCGTGGTTGATCTTGTTCAATTCGAGACAATTTCATACCCATATGAGACGATTTCGACTGCAATCAATTTTGGGGGCAATCAGTGCCCAGAGTTTGCATTTTTCTCTTCTTATTTATTATTTTATTCTGCATCTAGTCAGTTTATTTATTATTTTTTGCTATTCTGCATCTTGGAGTTCACCCATGTAGTTTAGTTGCATAATGAAATCATGATTAACTATTAAAACCTCATAATTTGCTTGCATTCCTATTTAGAATTATCTTATTAACATTCTTATTATTATTTCACATCATTGCCCTCTGTTTGTATTGCTGTATTTTTTGTATTCTATACCTATTTCTCTATTTGCAGGTCTTTGACGAATTCGTCTGACGAATTCATCAGATCTCAGACGATCCTGCAGGTCGGAGATGATCCCATCAAATTCTAGATGATCTAGACTGCTTCAAAAATTAGAATCTCCATCAGACATCCGGATCAAGTATGGCTCTGTAATTTAGATTTTTCTCTCTATTTTCTGTTCAAATCTGCTTCCTGTATTTCATTTAGTCTGCATTTTCATAATAGGACAACTTAGATTCATTTGGCCAAACCTAGGAATTGAATGTTTAAAGATAAAACTAAACACATTCCCAACCTAGGCGTGGAAACTGCCATTCAAACGTTTCTTGGTGAACCCACCATCCATCAAAAAATCACCATCATACACCTCCCCCGAGAGGCAAGACCTTTGCAAGGCCTTTCAGTTCGAGGTACCACACCATCCTTTTACCATCCTCATTTCGGGCATGGATCCTATAGCCTGAAGGTAAGGATGCAAAAAATTTGGAGCAATACATTTTGGTGAACTCGATGTGAATGCATTTAAAACCTTTTGAAAAAAAAAAAAAACACAAAAAACATAGATGCATTTAAAATCATTAGAAAATACTAAGTTGCATATCATGTCTAGATGGTAGCTCCTAAGAAAATATTAGCAGTTACTATAAATGTTGAAAACCAATTAGCAGCCATAGAAGTTAATTTTGTGCTTAGTGTGCCTGAAATAGATAGAAATCAACTTTTTTGGGATGAACTTGATAGAAGACTAGGTGTCATTTCATATAGGTCAACAAAACTCAAACAAATCAAGAGGCTTGTCCTAGATAGAATCCTGGATCCTCATCAACTCGTCTTTTATCATGAACTTCAAAGAGCTTGCCATAGATGGTTAGCTTATAGGAGAGCTCTTGTGTCTTCAAAATTTTTCACCTTCGAGGAATACCTCAAGAACGCAGCTGTGGTACGCCAATTTCTAGTTCATATAGAATCCCAAGAAACTAATCTTATGATTAGAAGAAGATGGAACAGAACTCCTAGAGCTATGTTGTATCGTGAATATTGTCATGAGAATTATTATTATCAACCAGAATCTGAAATACATGGTATTTCTATAGCCCTTTTCATTAAATTTTTGAAAGAAAAATTTCAATTTGAAGAACACTTCATGACTTCTGAAGAACTTGAGCCCATTAATGACATTTATAAATTATTTATAGAAAACTAGATTATTGCTTTCAGTATTATTTTTTGCATTTATTGTGTTGTTTGTTATCTTTACAATATTATTACAAAAACAAGAAAAACTAAAAAAACATAACAAAAACCAAAACATTTCATTTTAAATATTGTAGTAGGTATATAATTAATATATACCTCTTAAGCTTGTTGCATATATATATATATATATATTTGCTAAAATCTAAGTTAAGCACAATGCCTAAACTTAGGAATGGTAAACAAACTGAAGGAGAAGAAGAAGATTGGTTAGGAGACAAAACAAGAAACCCAAATGTCCTTCCTGAGGATCCAATCCTGGAAGAAGAAACTCTAGATCAACAAGACGATGAGCTTGCTGTAGATGAACAAGAAGAAAATGTTAAAGAGGATGGATCCTCATCCCCTAGAGTAGCTCTATATGGAACTATTGCTTTTGATAACTTAGATCATTTCTGGAAATTTTTCAATAATAACATTGGTGCTCTTAATATGGCAGTTCGTATTGATAAAGGACAAATTAGTGACACTCAAGCAGCCATGGAACATATGTTTGATGTGCACAATAATCCCTTATCTTTTATTGATCAAGAAAGTGATAAGGCTGGACCATCCAATAGAGATATGGTCACTATGATTCAAAACATGCCAAAAAAATAGGTTACCCAACCTCCTAAGGAACCTGTTATTGAGCCTAAAATCATTCCCACACAAAAGAAAACTTCCTTCACTACTTTACTTTGCCAGACTATTGATCAATATGCTTCAAACCAACAAAAATCTAAAATGAAACCAAACACAAATTTTCAACAATCTGGGATATAGCATAATACAACTTCAAAATTTCTTCATAACACCTTTCCTACCAACAATTTACACAATAGCAATATAGCATCTAATATGCATGTCCCTCCATAATATGCTCACAAATCCCATATTAATGCCCTATCGAACCAATATGGTGGGCAAACTAGTAATATGGAAGCCATGGTGAAATAGTTAGCTTCCCGCATGGACCAGATAGATCCCTACCATCCCTCGTACAATTATCGAGAGATATGTAGTCAACCTTTGGATCCCATAGTTTAGCACAACCGTACCCTAAGCATTTTCCCATGCCCATCCTGCCTATATATAAAGGAACTGAAGATCCCATAGAGCATCTTCGCATGTTTAGGATAGCCTGTCATGATATATCACATGATGACTTTCTATTACTAAAAATGTTCCCGAAAATTTTAGGTGGAATGGCATTAGAGTGGTACTATCAATTTCCCACTCATTATTTGAGAAACTTTGAAGAAACAGTTGAATCTTTCGTCCATCAATTTAGTGCCTACATCGAGAGGCATGTAACCATTAAAGATTTATACAACTTAAAACAAGACAAAGATGAATGTTTTGCTGATTTCTTAGCTAGATGGAGGCAGTTGATAGGAAAACTACACTTTGTGCTACCTTATAGGGAAATGTTGGACATTTTTATCAACAATTTGCAAGAACAAATATCTTATGAGATATTAACTACTACTTTAACTACCTTCGATTAGTCTATAGATTTATCTCGAAGAGTAGAAGATGCCCTCATTAGGAGAGGCCAACTTAGGAAGAAGGATGATGAGAAAAAATCCAAAAATCAATATAAAAACAAACAAGTCATAGGTGACGGAGTCACTGATAGCAAAAATGTTGCTAATATCAATGCAACGAAGACAACAAAAAATTTATATTGAAACCTCCTGATAAACCTCCTTGAGAATTTACTAGATTGAATCAACCATTATCAACTATTTTACCTCAATTACTTGAAAGAGGTTTGATTCAATCACCAGCTATCCGGGAACCTAATCCAACTATAACCGGATACAGAGCTAACTTACACTGTGATGTCCATAGAGGACCTGGACACTCTACCAATGCTTGTAAAAGGTTGAAACATAAAATACAAGATCTGATTGATAATAATGAAATGGAGGTGCAAGCTTTCCAACCTAAACAAAATGCTCCTAATAATGCTCAAAATAACATTCCCCAAAATCAAAATAAAAATGCTAATCAATAATTAGACATATTTCAACATCCTTTACCAAGACATGGTAAAGAGGTGGCCAATCAAATTGAGCATCATAATGTTCCTCCTCCTACCCGATATGTAGGGACTATTAGCGGACAATTACTTGTTTAGGATCCTTGAACATTTGACACAACCTTATCCCTATTCACGACCAGGCCCCTACATAATTCTCAAACTCCAGATCCTAGTGATGTAGAATCAAATACTGGAAATGAAATAGACATCACCTCAAACCAATCAAATAGTTCTGAAAATGAATCAGATCCTATTCAACCCATCATAGATGCTATAGTTCCAGAAGAACCATTTCCTAGAAGAATTACTACTCGACCCTCTTCTAATCAATTCCTCCCTAATGAACAAGCCATAAACGCTCAACCGAGACCAGTTTAGCATCTTCAATATAACATTGTAGGTACTATTGGAGTCGTTACCCGGCAACAAGCTCAAAATTCTCAACAAGAACCAAACTAGAATGATGGATCAGCTCCATTTGTTTTGAAAAATCCCAATAAAGGGAATCATGCTTCCAATGTTCAACCTAAACCCCCTTACAATATTAATGAGCAATTATCCAATACTACAGCCAGAATTTCCCTTTTGGATTTATTAAGATCTTCTCCTACCCATAGGGATGAGTTGATGCTTGCATTAAGCCAAATGATGGTACCTCAAAATATTCAACCTGAAGCCATGGCCAATACTATCATTACTAGAGAAGTCGATTGTATTGACTTTTGGGATAAAGATATCCCACAACACAGTTTACATAAGGATAATCCATTATATATTACTGCTCTAATTGGAGATGTAGCTATTAAAAGAGTCTTGATTGATAATGGTTCATCTCTAAACATTTGTACTTTTGACTTCTACCAATGATTTGGCTTTAGAAGTGATGAAATGAAGAAAACTAACATGATCATAAAAGCTTTCAATGAAGAAACACAAGAAACGTGTGGAGTTATTACCATCCCATTGCAAGTTGGTCCTAGAACATTAGATATGACCGTGTTTATTGTACATTGCCCCGCATCGTATAATATACTCTTGGGTCATCCTTGGATCAATGCAATGCGGGCTGTCCCATCCACTTTACACCAATGTGTTAAATTCAAATTTAAAAATTAGTTGGTCACTATTCATGGTGATCCTAGACCCTTTGATATGTGTGCTTTGACAGAACCTGTTGGAGTTCAATTTTGCCCTGATCTATCATCCACACATCCTAATTCTTATTTTTCATCTAAAACTATGAAATGCACTCCCATAGCTTCACCTAGTTCTCCTCCATTCATTTCACCCTCATATATAGATCAACAATTTTCTAAACAAACCACTCTAGAACCTCAAAAAGATCTTCAATCCACAACCAATCCTTCATGTTCTATCCCTATAATTTCAAAACCTATAGACCCATTTATTAACACTTGCACATTATCAAAATCTATCATGCCTTCCACATCTCAAGATATAGGGAATGATCCTTCTACATCTTATGCTCTTTTTGATGAAATTTTACTAGATTTATCCACAATCTTAATATCAGAAAAAACAAATGCTTTTATGCAAGATTCTATTCTTTTAAATAACTTGTCACCCTCTCTTCATACTTTGGGCCTCCCACAACCTATGGGAAGTACTTACCAAGTTGGGAGTTGTGCCTTCATTTATAAAGGATATGACTGGGGAAGAATACCTCGAAATATCAAAACTCATCATGATGGATATGCTCGGTGTTATTTTACTAATGAGTATATTAAAGCTAAACCTATAATGCTTAAAATGGGATATAAAGGGAAAGGCTTGGGACCTTTCCAAAATGGCATGAAAGAACCTTTCGAGGTAGAACCGTGGCCTGCCCGCTGTGGTGTGGGCTTATTTCCTAGTAAGGGTCAACCCTTTCCTTTTGAAGATGATGATCAACTCATATGTTATCAAGATTATTTGGATAGGCATGATGATTTGCCTTTAAAAAATCATCCATTTACATGTAACATGCTATCCATATCTTACCCTAAAATGATCGCTAAATTTGATGATGAGTCGGAAGGAGATATCTTCCACGATGTCTCCGTTGAAGAGATGTTACACAATGAATTTTATCTTGATGGTTCTATACCAACTATAGCCCAGCTTGAGGCCACTAATCCTCCAGATGAATTATCCAACTTAACCTTAAAAGAATTACAAGAATTAGGCATCTCACCCACCCCACCTAATTTTGAAAGAGATCTACACATGGAGGTCGAAAACGTCATTAAAGTTAACATTGGAACTGAGGATAATCCTCACATAATCAATATTGGGTCAAAATTAAGTCAAGAAAAACAAGATAAATACATTTCATTTCTTAAAGAATATGAAGATGTCTTCGCTTGGACATACGAAGATATGCCAGGTCTGGACCCTTTCGTAGTCATGCATCATCTAGTAGTCCATCCGGATGCTAAACCTGTTAAACAAAAACTTAGAAAAATGCATCTCAAAATGGCCCTACTAGTCAAAGGGAAGTTAGAAAAACTCCTGAATGTTGTTTTTATACAAGATATTGATTATGCTAAATGGATATCAAATGTAGTTCTAGTCACCAAGAAAGAAGCTACCAAAGTTAGGGTTTGCACAGATTTTAGAGATATTAACATTGCATGCCCTAAATATGATTTTCCTCTTCCAAACATGGATCAAATGATTGAATTTACTGTCAAGAGTGGGATGATGTACTTAATGGATGGATTCTCTGGTTATAATCAGATCAGGATAGCTCCTGAAGATCAGGCTAAAACAACATTTATTACCCCTTGGGGTACCTTTTGTTGGAAAGTGATGCCATTCGGCTTAAATAACGCAGGTGCAACCTATCAATGAGCTATGACTTATATCTTTCATGATATGATGCATGATATCCTACATGATTATGTAGATGATATTATAGCTCGCTTTATTAATGAAGATAACCATTTATATGATTTGAGAAAAGTTTTTAATCGGTTAAGAGAATATCTTATTCGATTAAATCCAGCAAAATGCATATTCAAATTTAAGTCTGGTAAACTATTAGGGGTTATAGTTTCTTTAAATGGCATCAAAATTTACCCTCTCAAGATTGCAGCTATCACTAATATGCCCGCACCTACCAATATATCAAAGTTACGAATATTACAAGGTAAAATTCAAGCTATCCGTCGCTTCATCGATAAGTTGGTGGACAAAACCGATCCCTTTCTTAAGCTCCTTAAGAAGGATGTCCCTTTTAATTGGGACGACGAATGTAAAGAATCTTTTGAACTTCTCAAACAATACCTCCTTAACCCACTTGTGCTTTCACCACCTAGACCTGATCGCCCGTTTATCCTATATATTTTAGCTTCAAATTCTGCCTTAGGAGCTATGTTAGCTTAGCTTGATGATGCAAAGAGAGAACGTGCTAATTATTATATTAGCCGAACCTTCATTAGTTATGAAACCCGCTACACAACATTAGAAAAACTATGTCTAGAAGTCGTATTTTCTATGCAAAAATTATGCCATTATATGCTTAGTCAGAAAACTTATGTCATTGCTAAATATGATCCCTTGCGGTATCTCATGAGTCGACCTTATTTATTGGGTCGTACATCCAAGTGGGTTCTTTCTCTAAGCGAGTTTGACCTCACATTCATAGGATAGAAGTCTGTCAAGGGTCAAATCATAGCAGATCAATTAGCTGCTGCACCCTTAGAGTCTACCCATCCCCTCATCATCGAGTTTCCTGATGAATGCCTTCAATTAGAGGCAGATCATGTCACACAATGGTCCCTATACTTTGATGGAGCCCGATGCATGAGTGGGGCTGGTGTGGGTATTGTTTTAATATCCCCATAAAAATATCTTATTCCTCTATCCTTCAAATTAACATTTGCTTGCACCAATAATACTACTGAATATGAAGCTCTAATCCTCAGATTACAAGCTACCTTGGCGCTAAAAATTAATCATCTGTTAGTTTTTGGTGATTCTCAACTTGTCATAAACCAAATTAATGAATTTTATCAGAGCAGAGATGATAAACTGTGCCCATATAAAGCCTATGTTTTACAATTAATGTCTCTATTTGATCAAGTTACCTTGGAAGCTATTCCTCGAACTTACAACCATGCAACTAATCCTATGGCCACAACTGCATCTCTCCTACCCTTGGAGTTAGATGACAAATATGCCACTATCATTATTCGTCGACTCCAGGAACCCGCTTCCAATAAGTCATGCTTAGAACCTTTGGATGTGTTTCTAATCAATGAAACTACTCCTGAACCTTGGTATACGGATATATTTGATTTTCTTCAAAATGGGACTTTCCCTGCCAATTCTAATAGAAACCAATGTCGGTTATTACATAGACGAGCAAGTCAATTTGTAATAATTGGCAATACTTTATATAGGAGATCTTTTGAAGGTATCCTATTAAGATGTTTGAATTTAGAAGAATCCAAATCAACCTTGAGTGAAGCCCACGATGGATCTTATGGAGGACACTTCAGTGGTAGTGTCATTGCTAAAAATATCCTTAGGATAGGATACTTTTGGCCTACCATGGAAAATGATGCGCATGACTATATGCGCCATTGCAACAAGTGCTAGAAACATGCTGATCTTGTCCATGCACCTGCACAAGAACTGCAGGCTATTTCATCTCCTTGGCCCTTTTCAAAATGGGGCTTAGACATTATGGGAAAAATTAATCATGTGTCATCTGATGGACACAAATTCATCATAACCGCAACTGAGTATTTCACGAAGTGGGTTGAAGCTATGCCTTTAGCTTCCTGCATTGGCACATAGGTCTCTAAATTTATTTTCAATCAAATCATTTGTAGGTTCGAAATTCTTGCAAATCTCATCTCTGATAATGGAACTTGTTTCAAAAATAAAGATGTCAAGAAATTATGCCAAAAATATAAGATTCAACATCGCTGGTCCACTCCCTATTATCCTCAGGGTAATGGTCAAGCAGAAGCATCTAACAAAACCTTAATAAAAATTATCAAAAGATTGGTCAATAAATCTGGTCACGACTGGCACATTCAATTATATCCAGCCTTGTGGGCCTATCAAACTAGTGTTCAAACCCCCACTGGAACTTCACCTTTTATTTTAGTTTATGGTGTTGAAGCCATTTTTCCCTTTGAATTAGAAGTTCCTTCTTTGGCTCTACTACTTCAAGATACCGAAGTAGGAGATGAATATCCAGCTGGCAGACTCAGTCAGCTAGAACTCCTAGATGAAAAGTGCATCAATGCTTTGGAGCATCTTTGTGCCTACCAAAACAAGTTTAAAAGATCATATGCTAAAAAATTTCGTCATCAATCCTTTGAGATCGACGACCTTGTTTTAAAAGAAAATAAAAAAAATACTAATGCAACTAAAGACCTTAAAGGTAAATTTGAGCGCAATTGGCTTGGACCATACATTATTATTGCTAAATTTGCATCGAAAGCATACAAATTAGCTACCTTAGATGGTAAAGATGTAAAAGAACCTATGAATATTATGCATCTTAGGCGATATTACGCATAAAATTTAGTCATTTCATCATTTGTACATATTTTGCATGTTGTCTTATTTTAAAAATATATCAAACTATTTACACAAAAACAAAAACAAACAAAAATAATAAAAATAAAAACAGCAATATTCTTGACTCTTTCGAAACCAAAAAAAAATAAAGAAGAAAGAGAGAGTCAACATTCTCAAACTTCTCAAAAAAAAAGTATTTGTATATATTTCTTCTTACAATTGTTGCAGTTATATATTTCAAATTATTTTGGATAAATTAGCATTTATTTGGAATCCCTCACTTTCACAAACACAAAATAAATATCTTGATTTTTATTTAGCATGATTACTAATCTCTCTTATATCAAAGTCCACAAAATTCAATTAAATAAAGTTTGAGCACAGAGAATTGATCTTGTTATTTACATAAACCAAGCATATCCTTTCACAATAAAATGATTATATTTGTAATGTCCATGTTATGCTACATAGTAGAAGTGGTTTCTTGAGCGAAAAGTTTTCCCTGCTATCCTATCATGCACATGGTCTAGAATCTTTAAGAATTGGCAAAAGGACAAGCTCACCCCTACCCAGAATAAAAATCCCTTGCTCTACAGCTAATCCGAGCAAGCATCCCTAGCATAGAAAGAAAAGCAAAGTTCAAGAAAAAAAAAGAGAAAAAGAAAAATGTTATTTTATATCATTACAACCATGTTTCAAGCATTATCTCAAAAATCAAGCAAAAATACAAAATAAAAGCAAAAGAAAGCAAAAGAAAGCAAAAGCAAAAGCAATAATATCCCTCTCCCTACCATTTTAAAAGAAAAGAAGGGTTTATGAGATTGAATCCCTAGAATTCTCAATTATTCAAAAACTGTGAGATAAGCCCCATAACAGGTGGTTTGTGCCCAACCTACGTGGCCTTGGGTAACTCCTAGCATAGCGATATGTCTGTCACATTAGCGAACTTCTTTTGTACAGACCTATGTCTGCTTATGGATTAGCTAGCTCTTCATAATCCGACATACATAGTAGTATGGTATGGTTATATGCATCTAAATCATGGTTAATGAACACTTATTTGGTTCATTCAAATCACTTGTATCAAATTATCTTGCTCAAACTGGTAAATGAACAATGCAATTGCACACACATTTTGTATTTGAGAGATTTTGTGTATCATTATGATAAATCAAGATTGGAAATGAACTCACATATGCACATGGGATTCCTTATAAATCTAATTTTTGTCTTTATGATATTTTGAAATATTTTTTTGCAAATCATTTGGAATAAATTCATTTTCTTCTTTGAAGAACAGTTGTTTAGTATAAAGACAACTATATGCATTATCAAAAATCAAAATCATCTTCACAACATACAATCAAGTTACATCTATATATAACTTTTGACTTTTGTGACGATGGTATAGTTCCAAAACTAAAATTGGAATTTTATGACTAGCGCAAGTACTCATCTTCATATTTTCTGACTATTTTCAAAAATTAAAAATCAACCATGCAATAAAACAATCTATTTTCTTCTTTGATTTTTGCGATGATGGTATAAGTCTATACCTACATATTCTATGCCTAGCGCAAACCATTGTACCAATTTTTTCCCCACTCATTTAAAAATCATAAAAACCATATGACTTAAATCATTATGTTATACAATTATGCTTTAAAACAAACAAACACCTATCACTATTTCATGTCATTATGTCAATATGCAAATTTGCAACCATGGTATAATTTCTAAGGAATTATTCAACATTTTATCACACTTAGGAATTTATGCCTAGCAAAAGTCATTTTAAAATATTTCATGCATAATATTTTCATGAAAAGTCTGAAAACAAAATCATCATCATCATCATTTGCATCATCACACCAAAGTCTTAAGACAGTCTCTTAAGCACTCTTTTACTTTTAACAATATTTCTATACTGGGATTAGCTTGACAACCGAGTGAGCGACGACTCCATGAAATGGTCTATAACAGTGACAATGTCCTTTGAAATTATTGTTAAAAGTCCCTTTTATTTTTTATCACATTATCATCACAACAACCAATTTGTTACATCAGATTATTTCATTTAAATTTTTAAAAGCATGACATTTAAACCATAATATTTTTCAACGACATAATTACAAATAAATCACACCAAAACATTAAAAGCATCATACAAACACATAAGACAAGTCATATGATCAAAAAATATCTCATCTATATATATATCAAATATATGTACATCATATCAAAAATAGATTGGTATGCCACAATCTACATCTTGGCATACTCAATCCTCTCAATCAAATATACAATCTCTGTGTAGTGTAGTAGCCTTGCCTCGAGAACCCCTCGAGCTCTCAGCCTCATCTCCTCCCCTGCCTTGAGGTGGAGGAGGTGGCCCCATCGCAGTTCGTGTGGTGCCATGAGTCCTAGATGTCGATTGTGATGATGTCCTAGATGACCCCATCATGACAGGCTCTGCAATATGAGCTGGTAATGGCACCCTCTGCTCTGTTGGCATCGCTTGGTAATATAGAGCCTAATAGAATGTAACTTGGGCAATAGCGCATGCTAAATATTAAGTGCTCGCTCCTCCACCCTGAGCTCTAAGATGTGTATCCTCATCCTGCAATGTCTGCACCTGAGCCCATAGGCAGGCAACCTCAGCTCGAAGAGTCACTGTCTCACTGCTCTCCCCAGTGTCAACACCCTTGCCCTTATCGAGTAATGGTGCTCTATCTCTTTGTGGAGAAGGGGGTATCTTCTCCCTCCTCTCCCACTATCATGGTCGTTGTTGAGCCTATGGCCTCCTCTGATCTCTCCCATCGTGACCCTGTGATGACTCAATGGCTGCCTAGCACCGCCTCCCCATTCGATGCACAACTGCATGAATCAGACCTTGAGCCCTCGTCATTTGAAGAGGGCGGATGCCTATGTACCAGGCATCATAGCCATCGACTACCCTAGCATCATCCCCATCCATTGGCTAAATGGGGGCATCATCTGCGTCTTGACTCTAGAATCACTGCATATCTAGAGCCTTGCTAACTGTAGTGTTATCCTGGACAGTCTGAGAAAACTCGTAGTCTCTCAGAGATGGGATCCCCTATTGTAGACCGAACTACCTCAAAACTTGGTCATACAGTTGGAGCTCCACCTCTCCCCTCTCCATCCTTAGCCAATAGACTCACCTAATGTGAGCCAGCACCTGTCCATCCTCGGCCCACCCTGGATGATCTCTCCAAGGCCTCCAGGTGATTTGGTCGAAGACAAGGTCGTCTAGTAGTCTTCGGGACACTGGAAGATCTATCCGCCACTGTGCCCCTCTCTGGAGCCACTAGTAGAAAACTCGAGGCCTCTCCTCATGAATCCTTGTTAGTGGGAGCCCTATCGGCCTTCGCACCGCAATGTGCTCCTAGCACCAAACTTGTAGTAGAGATGTCATAACCAGACATCAGCCGCCATTGTATACGACCCCATGAACGATCCTATACAATCGGTAGAGTACAAAGCTCCCCTAAGAAAACTTGTATCCATGGTCTCTCATATCATAGACCACATCTGTCAGTACCCATGGTACCCTACATTCGCTCTAGTGGCACAGCAGAAGACCACCTACTACTACAGCCAAAACCCGTGTGAGTCTAGATGCCCCAGGCATCTGGCATAGTGACTCAATATTCACTCCACCCTTCTCCAGGGTGAAGCTCGGATCGCCACACAGTCGCATCATCGCGTGGCCCTGATTGGCCATAGGAGTGATCAGTCGTCCTTGTATGGGGATCCTCAAAATCCTCCATACATCCTCCAGTGTGGGAGTCATCTCCCATGTCGGTAATCGAAAACAAGAACCTAGATACCACCTCTCTGCTAGGGCTGTCAATAGCCCCATATCTATAGAAACCTATGGCATCTCTGCCACATGCTGCAAGCTGACCTGAGTCAGTTGATCTCGCTCTGCCTGAGATAGAATGGCCAAGTCATCCCTTAGTCAGTCGTATTTCCATTCTTTGCTCTTTAGTAATCCTCTCTGCAAAATAAACAAAATCAATAATAAAAATAATTAATAAATCATTAATTAAAAATGCAAGTTAAACTAAGTTCAATTTTATAAATGATGATATCGTCCACAATTGGATGATATCGTCCCTAATTTGAACAAATTCGTCTCTGATTTCACATAAGGAAATTGTCCCTTATTTGATGAAATCATCCCCCTATCGCTGATTTCGCTCTTGATGAAATCGACGATATCAAGATGATTTTGGCGAAATCGAGACAATTTCATCTCGATGATGTCGACAACCCAAAAATGGCCGTGATGCTAAAAAATAAATCAAATTTAATCTAAAAAGCATGAAATTCTAAATAAAGCATTCTAAATATAGTTTAGATACTTACCCGTAGCCCACGTCGGACCTCTGTTGATCTGTGCGCGGTCTCGACCATCTTGTCTCTAGAGCTCTAAAAACTAGGAAAATGAACAGTAATAATGAATTAGGGTTTAACCCTATTTTTCTTAATTTTATTCAAAAACACTTAATAAAAAATTTTGCTTTTTCGCATTTTTACCTCAAATGTTCGATTTGGGTAAAAACATGGACGGGGCACCATAGTAAGCTGTTGTACGATTCGACCTAGAATCATCGTCTAAAACTAGGAATATTTTTGCTTTCTTGTAGATCGAGAATAACTCATCTTTAATGCATTTTCTTCAAAAAAATTTCTAAATATGGGGCAAAATGTAGCACCCTAAAATTGGCACAGTAAAATCTTAAATAATTACAATTACTCTAGTAAATATTCAAATTCAAATTTTAACCCCCAAAATTGCTTCCAAATCGTTGTTTAACCCATTTCCTCCTTTCTTGCACCATTTTTAGAGTTTGTTTTGACCGTTTGACGATATCATCGCCGATCAGATGATATCACCTCAGATCGGAAGATTTCATCTGGACTAGGATGTCCAGATGATCTTGTCTCAAAACTAATTTTTCTCAATTAGCCTCTGTTCCAACGACGTCTCTAATCCATGCAGAAGCGTGTCTGCGCTATTAGAGACCCTCCTCATTGGAGATATCCAAAATTGGGATGATCTCCAACCTCATAACCTCCCTCCTAAGCCTATTTATACTTAGGACTCCCCATTGGCATCCCCTTGGCTGATATTTCTTGTAACTTGACTTTACACGCACTAAAACATCTTGAATTACCATCTGCACTTTTTCTATCCAAATTTTGTTGCAGGAACCTTAGTATTTTTTAGTCGGAGTAAGCTCAGTTCATCGTGGATGATCCTATTCAATTCGAGAGGATTTCATACCCATTCAAGATGATTTCGATTGCAATCAACGTTGGGGGCAATCAGTGCCCAGAGTTTGCATTTTTCTCTTCTTATTTGCTGTTTTATTCTGCATCTAGTCAGTTTATTTATTATTTTCTGTTATTTTGCATCTTGGAGTTCACCCATGTAGTTTAGTTGCATAATGAAATCATGATTAACTATTAAAACCTTGTAATTTGCTTGCATTCCTATTTAGAATTATCTTATTAACATTCTTATTATTATTTCACATCATTGCCCTCTGTTTGTATTGCTGTATTTTTTGTATTCTGTGCCTATTTATCTGTTTGCAGGTCTTTGATGAATTCGTCTGATGAATTCATCAGATCTCAGATGATCCTGTAGGTCGGAGATGATCCCGTAAAATTCCAGATGATCTGGACTGCTTCAAAAATTAGAATCTCCATCAGACATCTGGATCAGGTATGGCTCTATAATTTAGCTTTTTCTCTCTATTTTCTGTTCAAATCTACTTTTTGTATTTCATTTAGTCTACATTTTCATAATAGGACAACTTAGATTCATTTGGCCAAACCTAGGACTCAAATTTTTAAAGTTAAAATCACCATCATACACCTCCCCCGAGAGGCGAGACCTTGGCAAGGCCTCTCAGTCCGAGGTACCGCACCATCCTTTTCCCATCCTCCTTTTGGGCACAGATCCTATAGCCCGAAGGTAAGGATGTGAAAAATTTGGAGCGATACAAGTATATACATATAATATAATGAGCTCTCTTCTTACATATAGTAGAGCTTGAGGTGGAAACCATTCACCGAAATTGGGTGTATGTTTTTATCTAGATCCTTCAACTGAAATACATTAGACTCTTTAGCTTCCACTATTTTGAAAGGACCATCCCAAAAGGAATCAAAATTTTCATGCTTGCCTGGTTTTGCCCTGTCAACATTCCACTTGAGAACTGAGTCTCCAACTTGGAGTTTTTTGAACCTAGCCTTTTTATCAAACCATGCTTTAATGTCTAATGAATGCTTTTGAAAATGATCATATGCTTGAGTGTTGCTCTCTTCCAATCACAACAAGTGTGTCAATCTAGTTTTAACTGGATCATCCTCTAATTATTCTTCTGTACTGAAAAGCTTAAGCACTGGGATCTCTAAGTGAATCGACAATACCACCTCTTTTTCGTATACCAATGCATAAGGAGAAGTTTTGATGGACTTTTTAATAGTAATCCTATCTACCCATAGAGCATGGTTGAGCAATAGGTGCCAACTCCTTTTGTTACCTTCCAGATATTTTCTTAAAATCCTTAATAGGTTTTTATTGGTAGATTTTGCAAGTCCATTACCTTGTGGATAATAATTTGAAGTATTTTTAAGAGTGATGTCATACTTGCTGGCAAAATCAATGTACTTGGCTCCTATGAAAGTAGGGCCATTATCACTCACCAAACTTCCGGGACTCCAAATCTAGAAATCAAATTATCCATAAAGTTGATCACAACTTCCTGGTCTGCCTTCTTTGTAGGAATGACCTCTACCCATATAATAAGATAATCTATAGCTATCAAGATAAACTTATGCCCCAATGAAGAATTAGGATTTATAACTCCTATAAAATCTAATCCCCATTTTTGGAAAGGCTCCTCAACTTGAATAGGCTTCAGGGGAGATGCAACATTTCTGGTTCTTCCAACGTACCTCTGACACTTGTCACAAGCCTGTGTAGCTTTAAAAGCATCACTGAACACAGAAGGCCAATAATAGCCTGCTCTTATTATCTTCAAAGTTGTAACTCTTCCTGAGCTATGACCACCTACTACCCCTCCATGAAATTCTTCTATGACTATTTTTTGTTGGTCCTCCTTCAAACATTTTAGGAGAATACCATCCAAGTTTCTTTTGAACAACCCTTCAGGTAGTAATACATATTTTTGATCATGAAGTCTATACCTCCTTCTTTGAGAAGAATTTGTACCATGTGGGTAGATCCTAGTTTGGAAATACCTGGTCATTTGCTCAATCCAATCAGAATTTGGAGTGTGTACAATCTCTATTTGATCTTCTTCTGTTATCTGACAAGCGATCATTTTGGCCAATGTTGAAGCATCTGTCAATCCTTGGCACAAGGCTCTACCTCTTACCATATTGGTGGGACGTATTTCTACATCATATTCCTGGATCTTAGTAATCCAACCAACCCTTTTATCTCCCAAGTCACCTTGTAAAATAAAACTTCTTACATCTGGATGAACCACATATACCAAGGTTTTGCTTTGTACCAGATATTGTCTAAACTTCTTTAGCAACTTCATTACAACGAACACTTGTATTTTAATAAAGTTATATTTTACTTGATAATCATGTAAATTTTGACTCCAAAAGAACATAAGGTGTTCATCCCCTTGACTATCTTTCTAGGTGAGTACCGAGGCATAACTTTCTTTAGCTCCATAAGCATAGAGAATAAAATATTTAGTGAAATTAAGATTTATCAAGACTGGGGTTGTTGCAATGGATTGCTTGATGACCTCAAAAGCTTGCTTCCTAACCTCGATCCACTTGAACTCTACCTTTTTCTTGAGTAGTTCAGATATAGGCCTCACTTTTTGTGCAAAATCAAAAATGAATTTCCTGATGAAATTGATTTGACCTAAGAAAGACTGCAAGGTCTTCTGATTAGTAGGCAAAGGAATAGCTAGAATTGCTCCAATTATTTCTAGATCTATGGCCATACCTTCCTTTGAGACCACATGGCCTAATATTTTTCCCTCATGTACTACAAATAATGACTTCTTAGGATTAAGTGAGATACCAAATTCTCTGCACTTTTGAAAAACCTGTTCCAAATGAGATAGATGATCATTTTTATCATGAGAAAAGACCGTCATGTCATCCAGGTAAATCAGAATAAATTTGTTTATAAGTGTACCAAAGGCATAGTCCATGGCCCTCTGAAATGTAGCTCCAACATTAGACAACCCAAAGGGCATTCTCTAATAGGCAAATGTACCCCATTTTGTGGTGAATGCTATTTTGTATTGGTCTTCATATTTTACCCAAATTTGGTTATATCCAGAGTAACCATCCAATAGTGAGAATATTTCTGCTCCAGCTACAACTTGTAAGATCTGGTCAATATGAGGGAGGGGGTAGTGATCCTTGAGGGATGCTTGATTCAGATTTCTAAAATATACACATAGGCGTATATCCCCATTCTTCTTTCTTACGGGTACCAAATTGGCTACCCAAGTGGAATGTTTTATTGGATATATTATCCTAGCCTTTAGTAGCTTTAAGATTTCCTCTCTCATAATGGCTTCTATCCTCGGATTGACAGGCCTCTATTTTTTTTGGAATGGTTTAGCATCGGGTTCTAACTCAATAGTATGTTGGATAATATTTTTGTCATACACCTTAAGGTCTTCATATGACCAAGCCACAGTGTCTTGGTATTTTAAGCATAAAGATTTAATCTCCTCTGCTTCCTCAGGTGAACATTGGATCCCAACATTGAGCTTCTTTCCTATTCTGACCTCCACTTCTTTATAGATCTTTTTATCGACCTTCATAGCTCCAACCTTCTTTCTATCTTCATTATCAAATAGACTTTCAAGGGTGACCAATCCCCTTGGAATATGATTGTTTCTTAGTTGGATAAAGTCTTGCTGATCTATTTCCTCCAAGTCTTCCTCTTGGATAGTTGAGAAGCATGCTTCTCTTATCATAAAATCTAGAATTTGTTCATCACTTTCAAAAACCCACCAGAATATCTGCTTGTCTAGCATTGCAGGTCTGAAAACCATTTTAATTCCCTTGGTCTTCTTAGTTCCAAAATCTATAGGAGGATTGAAATTAGCTCCCTTTGTTGCCAATGAATTTGCCAGGTGATTCTCTTCTCTAGGCACAAAACTTAGATTCAGGGCATCAAATGAATCCATTAGGTCCCATACCCTATTTCTATAAGATTTCAAGTAATGGTGCTTACTGCTGCACTTATTCCTTACCTGATGGACTATCAACTCAGAATCACCATATATGTTCAAAATATTGATGCCCATGCTTTTTGCTTACATCAATATGAGGCACAAAGCCTCGTATTCTATAGCATTGTTGGTACATGACCATGTCAGTCTATAAGCAAAATTATTTATCCCTTCAGACTATGATTGTAGAACCACACCAGCCCCTACACCATTTCTACATTTAGCACCATCAAAATGCATAACCCATGTTTCTTTGTTTCTTAGGGATTGATTAGAAATAGTAGGGAGTTTCTTTTCCAATTTAGTTGTGATGTTGTATGTACCCATACCAGTTCCAAATTGACTATAGTCTTCTCTGAAAGGCAACTCATCTTCAATGTCTAGCTCTTCAATGTTTTCCACTAGCTCAAATTCCTCCACAGGATTAAGATTGCATAGATCCTCTTCAATATTTTCAATATGATAAGCAACTAGTTTCTCAGGTGTTATCCTTATCCTTTTTCCTTTGAAAGGGATTACCATGCTAGAATAATCCATGTACATACATCCTCCTAGTTTTGCAGTAAATTCTCTTGAGAGGCATAACCCAAAATAGGGTTCCAAGTCCACCACCACTATTTCCTGCACCACTGTTACCTCGGGAGCTCTATGCAACCTCATCAGTACATATTTAATAACCCCAACTGTCTTGATATGTGTCCCATCTAATTGCAACACTCCAGGACAAGACCGGGTATATTCCATACCCATTTCTTCATAGACCACCTTAGGCATAACTGTGGTTGATGCTCCTGAATCAATCATACAATTTTGGACTACCCATCCTTCCATTCTTAAGGATATGTAGAAAGGGGGAGGTTTGTTTTTTAGAACAACAAGTGTCATTTATTTCTTTTTTGGTGGTATACTAAGGATGGTGGTGGTTGGTATGTTCTAGGGATTTTTTCTGAGGGAAGATTTAAGCAGGTCAATCTAGCCCAAAATGAAAAGAGTGTCATATAGGCTAGATTTTGATGGAATCCTTTTCATCTCCTCAATAATGTTGTACTCAGACTTGGTCAGGGATAGTCTTTCCAGTCCTCTGTCTGGCTCACCATATTTCCTTTTGTATTGTTGGGTTGCCTCTAATATTTATCTTTTGGTAATAGAGGGGAACCTGAGCCTTTCTTGATCCTCACCCTTGGATCTCATTTTGTCTCCTTCTGTTTCTCTTTCAGGATTTTTAGGGAGACTATTTATCTTCTCCTTCCCTCTAGCTTGAGGAATAGGAAAAGTGTCACTACTTTGAGGGGGGAGTCAACTTTCTTTTGAGAAGGGACCTAGAATTGTCCCATATTTTGGGGGTCTACTTGTAAAGCTTTCTTTCTAGATCTTGTCATAATAACAATTGGGATTTCTTCATCTAAATATTTTTTGGCCATGATATGATCAGGGTGCCATAACATATTAACCCTCCCCTTATGATTCCTTTCAGCTTGATCCATAGCTTGTTGAACATGGTGTTGATACATCACACAATATTGTGAGTCATGGGGATCATTGCATACCAAACACCAAACATTTGCAAGAGTGGTATCTGCAGAACACTCTAGCTCCTCATATGCTGCATTCACCCTAACCCCAATACTATTACTAGGACCAGGCCTTTGATATTTGTTTACATATGGGAATCTCCTCTGTTGTGACCTTTCTTGATCTCTCTTTTCCATTGAATTCATTCTGTTACTCAGAGTTTTCATGGTATTTTGTATATCTAGAATAGCAGACAATTCTTGAGAAGGTTGAGAAGGAAGGGGAGGAAAAGGAGGTGTAGAGGATATAGGTTTAGACCAAGGAATCAGATTCATTTGTGGATATGGAGATGGTAAAGAAAGGGGGTCCATGTAGGAGGGCTTTGTGGATTGCTCATGGCCACTATTGGTTTCTGAGTTATAGGGCAACACGGTTTTGGGGGGAATTCTTCCCACATTGATTAGGATATTTTCAGCATGGACGGCTGCATTATAAACTTGGGGGAAGGTTTCTACTCCAGATTGTTGTGTTTGCAAACCTAACTCTGATCCCAGGGCACGAATATAATACATATAAGCCAAACATGCAGTTGGTCTAGCAGTGGGGGAATTCTCTTCCATGTTCTGCTAAACCTCAAATTAAAATCTGAGATAGTTTCTTGTTGGGTTTTTTGCATGGTTGTAAACTGATTCAGGAGGAAAAGGGATCAACAGATTCATTAAATTCTTCTATGAATGGCTCAGCCAATGATTGCCATGAAGTGATAGAATTATCTTCCAGAGTTCTAAACCAATGCAATATCTTTCCATGAAAGGATAGGGCTAGAATTCTAACAATAATATTTTCTTCTTTTATGTTGTGGATTACTGCCATATTTAGGATATCTTGGTAGTGCTCGTAAGCTATTTTCCCAAATCCATCATACGTGGGGGTTGCCTTAGATACAACCTAGGGAATGGCATCCATTTGGGCTAATCTAAGGGGCCTAGTTGAATCCCAGTTAGGGTACTTCTAAAGTGGCTGATTAGGAGCCACATTATGTGCCATATTTTTAGTTGTAGGTCTTCTTGGGGGAACTATTGGGTTTTCTTCTAGAAGCTCTTCTTCTTCAATAAAATCTTGATCCAAACTTCTGATAATAGTAGCCCCTCTCCGAGGTAACTCACAATGAAAGAAAGAATTAGGTTGTTCCTCTTGAAAGACCTGGTATACATGAAAGGATACTGGTCTACAATACTTTTTTAGGGTCTTATGACCAAGGAGTCACCAGGTGAACTTTATTTTATCCGCTAAAAAGGTCAAGATAATTCACCCAATATTGATTCCTTCGGGTTGAGATAACAATAACTCTTTTGATGGGTTTCGTGTTCCTTGTGAACTGGTCCCATCGGGCGTGCCAAAAACTATTGGGCACTGAATTGCACCAAGTTTTCACTCAATACTATGACTGTCTATCTTCCTACTTTCTATCCAGGCTTGCACCCAATAGTTGTAGCTCAGCACTCAACATTGGATGGACCAAAATAGGGGTTTTTGATCCAACCTCCAGAGTAGGTTGGTTCCTTGTCAACTTAGCAAGTTGTTGACACAATTATGCTCACTTAGGGTTTGGATTTTAGGGTAAGAGAAGGTTAGGGTTAGAGAGATGTAGATAACAATGGATGGATAGGTTAACAACATTGCACTACCATAAAAAACTCCCAAAAACCATACTAAGGACATACATTCAGATCAACATTTATCTCAAAATAGATCATTTCATATATTAAGCACAATAGAGAAATGTTGTAGTAAGCAATTTCAATATCCAAGGAATGATAATCCAAATAACAGAATTCACCAAACACTTAGATTTTACAAAAATATACTTCCTAACCACATAGAACGAATTCAAAAGTAGATTTCAATTACTTATAATAGCTAGTAATCCAAAATAGGCACAAACTAACCATCTAAGTATTTATAGAAATGCAACTATGAAATCCAAACCTTTGACATCAAGCATGAGAATGCAAACTTGAGGTGAAGATCAATGTATTGCTCCTTTCATTCAACTCTTCAGAAATATTTACAATGGTACAGGCAAACACGCTAGAGCCGACCCTTAAAAATGAGGGTTCGACCTCTACTTATAGTTTTCTTATTACAATAATCAATAAACAATACACATAATATTATTACAATAGTACAACAAATATTTTAGTTGGCATCAACTCATTGGTCCATCCTCTAGGAAATCCGTTGAAAGAAAGTCCACCATGATAGCTCGAGGTCTCTGCAACTTGTTGATCGCTCAATGGAACTAAAGCTCGGGTCGTTAAAGATCATGCTTTTTCATTGATCCTTCTTGGGAGTGAATTACCATCATCGATATGTAACCACCTTTGGTTTTATCTTCTTGGAAACCCTCGATGCTTCATCTCCCGATCGACTGTTACAATTCTAATACAACAATATCTTTAAAACAACCAAGATTTGGTAGCTTAACCTCAACCATTGATCTTCTTCATCACATGATTCAAATTCAATCCGGCACAAGCTAAATGCCATTCTACTTTAAAAATTATGACATCATATTTCTTATCAGAAATAATAGAATCTCCAATCCGGACCTCTAAACCTCAAATCCACTCCGGGATATTAATCTTCAGCATTATATTCTTCAATCTAGTTTCAAAGCTAGTACCATACTTCTTCCATCATGAATCCACACTTTCATTATTCTACCACCCCATATTATCTTCATTCCATAAAGGGAAGACTTGTTCATTCCCGAAATTGCCATTCTACACTTTTCCACTATTGACATCATCATCTCTTAGGAACTTTTGTGGATTTGATATTTGTCTTCATTCCAGAGTCAGAAAAAAAAAGGACCTTCCCGGAATCACCATTCCACACTTTTCTACCGCTGACATCATCATCTCTTAGGAAATTTTATGGATTTGAGATTTGTCTTCATTTTGGAGTCGGAGTAAAGTCACCCGAAATCGCTCCAAACATGAAAAATTCACTAACTATTGAGCGGATTCATATCTTTTGATCCGGTTTCGGATAAAAGCATACTACAAGGTTCATGGAATGATGATTTTATCACTTAGTCAAATTTATACAAAATTTTACTAAGTATGTGGCCATTTTGGGCCTACACTAATCTTATAGTTGATCAGGATACAAGAAGGCAACATGATAAGAATAAATCAGAAAAGAAAAAATTGAAGAAGCAAAAGAAGAAGATAAAAATACTCAAAAGAAAAAAAAATAGAACCAACCAAGCCTAGGTTCCAATATCACTTGAAGGGCAAAGACCATGATTGAAGACTAAAGTCTTCAATAACCAATTAATGTAATATAAGGGGTTTTGGAGTATAATACATTATTTGCTACATGCTAATGTACCCCCATGGTACCTTCATGGTACACCTTGTAAAAATTAAATTAGGGTTGAGTCCTAGTTTAGAATATGAGTAATATTTTATGTAATTTAATAATGTCTAGGAAATGCACAGTGTTATGTAATGTGTATGTGTAGGAAATGCACAAGTATCATGTCAATAAATGTGCAAGTGTAATTTAAGTGTTTATGCACAAGTATCTTATATGTAAGTGTGCACAAGTGTTTTTATATTAGAGTGTGCTAAGTGAAGACTCATGTCTAGGTGTGCCTACAATATTGTCATGACCCACCTTGGCAAGACTATTTCATAATATGGATTATTCATAAATGTGGAATTTTGCAATGCTTGGTATTAATTGCTTTATGGATGGTTAATTGTAATTGTTGTTTTGGTTATATTATATGAGGATATGGTACTATTGATATTATGCATGTTTGCAAGACTAGGTACTCTCGTAGGTGGATGAGGAAGTTGGCCACTAGGAATGAGAGACCAAAATAAGGGAAATGATGGTCAATTTAACTGAAGACAACTCTAGGGTAGGATTTACTCGCATTTAGTTGCATATCATATTGCATGTTGGAATGAGGTGATATCATTAGCTGGGAACTTACTAAAAAAATGGAGTAGTTCTTAGTAGGAAGTGATGACAAGCCATTGAAAACTTGCTAACTAAGTACAAGGGGTGGTATATCATATGGAAATTTTTTATTTGTAAGCATTTGAATTAATTTATGTTTGTTGTGAAATAAATCTAGCAAAGGATTCATTAAGAGGAATTATTAATAAACATAGAGGTTTTATTAATTCCCTAGTGTTTAGTGTTAATATTAATATTTAATATTAACATTTGACGCTAAATTAATTAATTAAGGGATAATTAATTAATTTTTTATATATGTTCTAATTTTTAAAGCTTACCATTATAAATAAAAATGGTAATTGTCTTGTTTATGCATTAGGAGATGTTTGGATATCTATGATAATTATTGAATTAATTAAAAAATGGGAAAGGGAAATTAAAATAATTAGGTATGAAATTAAGTTGTTTTTCTTAAAGCACCCAAAAATTGAAAAGGTAGTAAAGATAATTATTTAGTAATGATGAAGTTACAGAAGCTGGTTGGTGAGGGGCTCCTTTTCTTATTTTTGGAATACAAGGAAGAAGGGGAAAAAATAGAGGAGAGGAGGAGAACACATGGAGGGAGAGGTTTAAAAAATGCACAGCTTTTGGAGAAGATTAAGGAGTTATATTTGGACCTTAAAAAATTAATAAAGGAATCTATATTCATTTACATCTTTATTTGAGCATCTTAAACTTGAACCAAAAAGCCTTCAGCACTAGTAGTATGCTCTTCACTTGCGCATAAGGGATCTAGTGAATCAGAAACTAGTTTGCATTTGTTGAGTATTTCTATGCCATGTTTCATTTTTTCTTAACATCTTTACACAAATTTGATTTTAGCTAGTTTGATAAAATTGATTTAGAGTTTGTCTACTTTAAAGGGAGTTAGACCTAGACTCTATTGTAATATTAATGTAAGTAGAAAGGGTAGATTATTCTCATGGTTGAAGAAACAACTAGTGAAGATAAGGACTCACATTTATATTGGATGTAAATAAGATTTTGTGATAAGTTGATCATTCAGGGAAATAACCAACCCTTGATATCATAAGGTATCAAGGACATCAATGTCACATTGACATTATTTCTTGAGTTTTTAGATGAAACCTAAGATATTTGCAATAGATATTGATCATCAAAAGTGTGAGAATATTCCTACAATAAATAGAGAATAATTTCATCTTCTAAGTGTAAGAAGAAAGTAGATGTTAATTGAAAGTTATAAAATTTTAGGTCTTGAAGAGAGACTTTGATATAAAGAAGTTTTAGGTCATTAAATATTGATCTTGACATATAGGATGTGGGAGACGAAGGTTGGATGAGGTGCACAAAATGGGTAAGATAGATATTTGAATCATAATGAAGAGGATGGTGGTATGTGGAATGCAAAGGGGTTCCCTCTCTAGGGGTGTTAGGTGACACAGTCTAAACAAGTTGGCCATAGTCATACTGGTTGCTTGGACTGGGGTTATGAAAAATGATGGATAGTCTACCAGGTGGGATATGAGGTGATTTATTTGGATGCATTGGAGGGGTATCTAATGGATGTGGGATTTACTCAAGATGATCCATGGAATTGTGCACATGATATTTGGCTTGGCTTCTAGTTAGGACCATAAGTAGCTAAGGACATAACATAATATAGATGGATGAAGAAACCAGAAAGAGGATCTTGTAAGCTAACCCTGAGTATGACCATTTGGGGTCTAAAAACCATAGTTGTTGGACATATGGGGTTATATGATTATGAATATGAATCATGAGGGGTCATATGACTAGCTCTAGAGATAGGTTACAAGGGTGACAAGCAAACATAGATGGAATAAAGGTGACAAGACTATGGTTTGAGTTTTTTTTTGGATTTTATGGGTGTTTTTGAAGAAAAACTATCTACACAAATAAGAAAACAAACATCAAATAATAAAGATACAAATTTTTAGTTAGGTTATGTTTTAATGTTTGGTGTTGTTGGAAGTTTTAGTTTTTTTTGTTCTTAGTGTGTTTGGATTCTTTCCTACCCCTAATATCTACAAAAATGTGGATGGGGTGGTATCTACAAGGAGTGTTTATGTGTGCTCCCCGATATACCCAAGAGTACATGGGGAGAAGTAGAACACAAATGGCCAAAATGGCTTCCTAAGTTAGGGTTGGCTCAAGGTATCCTAAGGGGAAAAAGACCTCCAATACCCTTTTTATAGGGTATAAGAGGTAGCACTATCTAAAAACTATATAGACAAAATGATATTTTGCTTCACCCTCAAGCGGGATTTTTCCATAATGACAATTGTAAACCCATTGATTATTTAGCCCTATGAGCAAGGGTATCTAACCTTAGGCTACCTTGATCTAGTCCCAAGGGTAGTCAACTTCTAGATGATGAAATCTAGGAAACTATGTGATCTAACTAAGGTGTATAAGGGATAAACCAATGGTTAGGATGAAGTCCAATGTCATTGATTGGTTTTGCAAAACTGAGTTGTGCAAAAGTGATGTATGTTTTGAATTTTGTTTGATTTTATTTTTAAATAGGTATAACAAAAATTTACAACTAAAACTAACCTAAATATGCAAAATATAAAGTAAAAAACACTAATCCTAAGATGATATTTTTATATATAACATGCAAAGAAAGAAAACCTATTGGAAAAATGAAATACAAATAACCTAGACATGGATGAGGATAATCAATATTACCTAAACAAGGAAAATAAGATGATTCTAAAAAGTAAACAAGAGAGAATATTTTTAAAATAATGAAGCAAAGAGGGAGTCTATACTAGAGGAAGAAAGAGAAGAGAAGAGGCCTACACTAATTTACACCAAAGAAACACTATTATGCTAACAAAGGGATGAAAAAGATAAGAGAAGAAGCTTCTACTCTAAGGAAAATAAATTACAAGAGAGGAAAATCTATTACTAAGAAGAGGAAATGACAAAACAAGAAAAGTAAATATAAACTAAAGAAAGGAAATAACAATGCAAAAAGAGAAAGTCTATTCCTAATAAAAGTAAGAAAATTACATGTAATCGAGACTAATCTATTAGAGAAATGAAAGTTTGTAAATGAAAATTTAATCTAATATAATCTAAGCATAAAAGGAAAGTTGTTCTAATAAAGAAATAAATGAACGTAAAATGAAACTACTCTATTAAAGCAAGAAATGAGCTTACAAAAAAACTAGTCTAAGAAAGTAAGAAAAGGTACTTGAATGAAATTTTAATCTAGGAAATAGAATTAGTACATATAATTGAAACTTATTATAAGAAAGTGGTAAATAGATTGGAAAAGAAAATAACCAAAGAAAATGATAAAGAACTTGAAGAACTAATATGAGAAAGTGATAAAAGTTTGAAATAAATTATATTCTAAGAAAGTGAGATATGAATATAAAATAAAATCTATTCTAGGGAGGAAAGAGAAGAACAAGGAATGAAATCTACTCTAAAAAAGCATGTGGAAGAAGATGTTGATGATGATGGTGATAGGGTTCATGAACCTTTGGGGACCTACTCACTTTTGATTTCCAAGATCACACAAAGTGCAAGGGAAGAGCATACATGGAATGGAAACCCCATTTAATGTGAAATAATTTTGCAAGAGTGAGGTTATTTAACCTATAAGGATAGACACTCTTTTGATCTCCAAGATCACCCTAACGTGCAAGGAGAGAGCAAAAATTGTCTAAATTTATTTACTATGAGATGTGAGGTGAACTTCATTGCCTTAGAAGATATAGCCTAATTTTGATCTCCAATATCATCCTAGGGTGTGAGGATAATGCATACATATATGCACAATACCTATTTAATGTGGAATTCAAGGTGCAATGGGGGTGAAAATATTACAAAAATAAAGGTAAATTTATTGATCCCATAATTTTTTTCCTCCCTTTTTATCCCCATGATCGCATTATGGGCACGAGACGAGATCATATGAGTAGGAGAGACTAATTTTGTTTAATATGAAATCTTAAGAACAATGAAGATTGATTAAGCAAATAAAAGCCTTAAGATGTGATTTCCTTTATGCAAACTATACTAAAAAGTAGTAACAAAGCCTCCTACATGAGGTCCTATGCTAGTTGGGATTGATAGAGGCTACTGGGTTTGTATCTGTGATAAAAAATACTTCTAGGACTCCAATAATTATATCCCTTATGGTTCAAAAACATAACTATCTAACCCTAGAAGACTTAATCTAGGAGGGTTGTTTGGTTGATAGGGTCTAATGGCCTTGGTTTCCTACCTCTTAAGGATCAGTTTGGTAGGTTTCTCCTATAGAAACAAGTAGATAGAATGATTAGAATATGATTTTAAAATAAAAAACAAAGAGGGGACAACAAACCAAAATAAGAGGTCACAATAACAAAGAAGGCTCACTAGCAGGAAGATAACATGATTTACAATCTATTGAGAAGCCTAACTAACAAAAAACTTTGAATTTACAAAAAAAACTAAAGCCTAGGTAAATCAAAAAAAATGATTGAGAAAGGGAGAAGGTGATGTCCTCACAAACACTTGAGGGTCACTATGATGTGTTGTGGGATATCGATACCTAACTATTGGATCTAGCTTAGAGCAACAATGAGTTGGACTGACAACCATTTGAGCTCTAATGGTTAGGATTGTTAATTGTCCAGGATCGAGTGATGATATTTGAGTGTATATGATGGGAGACCAAATTGAGTGGTTCTCAATATAGTTTCTTTTAGGGTTGTGTTGATGTTGTTTCAAGCCTAAAAATAGATAGAATATAGTAAAGTAAACAATAAATCATGGAAATTTTCAAAATAACATACAAGGCATGTGCCAAATAAAGTACAACAATAGAGTGAATAATTCTTTGCCTAAAAAATAGGAATGCCAAGTGTGGTTAGATTTTAGGTTCCACCATGATCATCAAAATATGGGATAGAAGATACAATATTTTCATTGATAAAGAAATATGTTATAATTTTTTTTTACAAATACCATCTTAGGGCTTACACTAGGGGCTTCCCAAGATGGGAGTTGACCTTTTACAAAATTTTACAAAATGTTGTTCAAATGGTCTTCTATGCCAGCTCAAAGGATGGGTGGGTTTTGGAACCTTGGTTGCTTGACCAGCCTAGGCTACATGCATCTCCATGGTACCTTCACACAACCAAACACAAGATGTTACTAGCATCAAATAGGCCTACCTTTGTTAGGCCCAATTTAACAAAAGATGCAAGCAATAAAATATTACAAATCTTGATTAAAGTAAGAATATAACACCAAAATTTCACAAAACATCAAAAAACATACATTGCTTACCTTATTTTTTTTTGTTGATACTATTTCTAGTTCAAACTCTAAAATGCAACTACCAAGGGTTAGATGACATCTACTATGAGTCACCAAGGTTTTGGTAGTCTCAACTGCTAACTATTAGGGGATAAAAATTGAGACATTTGTTGCTTAGATCTAGCTAGGAAGAGTCCTCATACCTCTTACATGACCTTGGGTGGCAAGAGTCCTCACCCAACTCAAGTGGCATGTGCATACCATTCTCCATAAATACACTTAGGTAGGGAGGATGCTCACACTTCCTAAGTGGCATTATGAGGTATGGTAAAGGTGACGGTGAATGGGGATGTGGATATTAGGGGTATGCTAGCATAGGGTGAGGTTGACCTATTCTAAGGTTAAAGGGGGGGGGGCTGTGCATATAGAATAGGAGGATGGGTAGTCACATGGTGACTAGGGACTTAGTTTATGAGTGTGCTTAGTGGGGCAAGGGGGTTAACGAGGGATATTTTTTTATTTTTGTAAGGTTATAAAGTGGGATTTGGGAATTCTGAGAATAATTTAGGATTTTACAAAATTATTTAATTGAACCTTAGGAAAACACAAAATTGATACTTTTTAGGTGTCTAAAGATTAGATTTTTTTTAAATTCTAAAGGGTTTTTTGTTATAGTTATAGTCACATCTAAATTGTGATTGATGCATTTAATCATATGAAATATATATGAAAAACCTTTTAAAGAAATAATATCAGGGTATTAGTTGGAGAAGGAGGTAAATATAATTTGTTATAGGTTTTTTTTAATAATAGTGTATTGATATTCCAACCATTTCTATTGCGGAGGGACCTTATGATATCAAATATGATACTAAGGATGAGGAAGTTGTGGAGATTTCCAAGGAAGCCTACAAGGAAGCCCCAAAGGATATGTCGAAGGATGACATTAAGGACACTGACATGGAGATTGTGGTTGCATCACAAATGCAGACTAATGTACCCAACTGACGTGTTTGTTGTTTCTACTATTGAAAGCTTGGTCTTAGATTTATGCTTTTTGTAATATTCCATACTTTTGGTGGTTCAGGTTCTACTAGCAAGATGACTTTTGTTCCTCTATTGCTTCCTTTTTTGTTTACTCTGGTGTTCTATATTTTGATGTTGTACCAGGTGTTGGAGTGCCTTTCAAATGCCCTTGCTTAATGAATTTCATTAACTTACAAAAAAAAAAATAGTGTATTGATTATGAGGATTTTTTTTTAGTAATACTTCTTATACACATTGACTATGGGGATTGAACCTAGGTCACATCATCGATAATGCAAGTGGCGTCCTTGTCGGTTATAGGGAAAATGTTCAAAATATAATTTTTTATGTAAACAAGTAAAGCAACTACCACATTCATGTTTTATATTATATGTTTGTTTAGATTATATTTTAAAGGATATAGAAATTAGTTTTAGTATTCTCCAATTATATATGTATGTTGAATAAATTATTTATTGTGTTTATATCTTCTTAATTCCTCTTAAGGTCAAGTGAAATGTTTGTAAACTATTGCAAAATACCAAGAAACTTTCTTGCTTGCATTCAAACTTCTACTAAAACTTAATTATTTTTATAGTAGGGTTTCTAGTACTTATATTACATGAATACATTATAATATATTTTAAATAGAGATATGAAGATTTCATATTGTAAAGTTTTATTTTCTAAAACTTATCATTGATATTTTGGATAATGCCAAGTTTTATTATAAAGCTATGAATAAAAGTCTTATTTTTAATAACATTTACACCTTCTCAAAATAAATGTTTAAAAATTATCTTCAAATTAATTTTTTTATTTTTATTTTTAAGTTTTGTTCTTTTATTATTTTATTATCATTGTCAAAACTTACATTTAAACTTTTAAAATAGTTTTGAAAATAGGAAAGTTAACTTATTCAACATTGGGTAAAAGAGGATTCATGAGGTTTTAATTATTGAATTGTGTGGACTTTTAAAATCCTTAAGTCATGTTGATAAGAAGATGTTAGAATGTCAACAAAGAAATCTCATCCCAATGACCACTTCTAGATTGAAAAATATTTTGGAACATGTATTGCCTTACAATATCACTATATATCATAATTATTACCACATTGTGCAATTCATTTTTATATATTATAGTAATTTTTTTGTGTAAGTGTTTTTAATATTTTCATAGAATTTATATATTGTTATTGTTAGGGTACTTAGGGATTAATACCTAATAATATGATAATGTATTGTATAGTTTTCCAGAGCTATAATGAACCCAACTATACCATATAGATGGCATGGGATATAAATTACAAGGACTATTTTTGAGATATATAAATATAATATAGAGTTGGTTGGGGTTAGGGCTATACCTTTCCAAAATAGATGTTTATATAAATAGGGAGTTAATAATTATAAATAATCATCCAAGTAATCATTATTATAGCTATCTCTCTCATGGAATTAGTCTCACATGAGATATTTCAAATGATTCCTTCCATAGGGATTAATCTTGGTACTGCCCTACATAAAGGGTATTTGCATATCTTATCTCTTATGTGGATAGTTTTTTGGATTGATTAATTTAATATTTTAATATATTTGTAAATTGGATATTGATTTATGTTTTTTACAAGAAAAGGTTTTTAACATCTAGTATCAGAGAAATGGTTCTAATAAAGTGCAAAATATTTTCAAGGTTTCTAGGTTTATAGAGATATTTTTCAAGAACTTGAGCTTTTGAGAGAAAAATTAGAAATTCATCATAATTATCAAAAAGCCATATCATTTTGCAGTGATGCAATATTTAAAATATTATTATTCCATTATATAGATCATAATGAGTTATGACTATATTCAATATTTTTAGTTATCCTTAATGGTACTCTAGTGGGATTCTTTGGGAGTAGCAAAGGATTGAGGCAAGGGGATCCCTTATCACCTTACCTTTTATTTCTTATGGTAGAAGCTTTGGGTAGATGTATTGAAGAGGCCCAAAATTCAAGTGTGATAAGTGGACTAAAACCTTTTGCATCTATTAGAGCCATTACCCATTTGCAATTTGTTGATGACATGATTCTCCTTGGTAAATCCTCTATAGAAGAAGCTAGAGGGTTTAGAAGGATTCTCAACCTTTATGAAAAGGTGTCTCACCAAATGATTAACTTGGAAAAAAGCAAAGTGTTTTTTTTGAACATGCTTGAGGACAAACAAAGGAGAATAGCTAGAGTGTTGGGATGCAATATTTTGGTTCTTCCTACAATTTATCTTGGTATGCCAATGTTTACTAGTATATGTAAGGATAATGTTTGGGACCCATTGCTAGATAAATTTTAGCAAAAATTGGTAGGATAAAAAGGTAATAATTTAGTTAGGTAGGGAAAATTTAGTTGTTGAAAAGCACTCTTTAAGCCATACTTGTGTATCTTCTCTCAATGTTTAAAATTCTGATGGAGAGTATTCAAAAAAGTTCTTATGATCCAGATCAGAAGAAAGGAACAAACTATCTCTTGTGGAATGGGACAAAGTATGTAGACACAAATCAAATGGGGGATTATGATTAAGGAACATCCAAAAATTGAATAAGGTCTTGGCTACAAAAAATAGGATGGAGAATACTTAAAAAAGGGGATTTTATGGGTAGGAAATTTGGACAATCAAGATGCAGAAAGGTTTTTGAGTACCTTATACCCTTGCAAAGACTCATCTTTAAGGATCCACTGCATAAGAAGTAGAGATGTCCTTTGGAAGGATTTTATATGGAAAGTAGGTAAAGGAACTAAATTTCACTTTTTGGAGGATGCTTGGTTGGAAAATCATCCACTACATGAAGATAATGAAATATTCAAAATCAAGAATGGGTTAGAGAACAAATTTGTTATTTTGGTTTATGATTACATATAAAGGAAGGAAGGAGAGGTAGGATGGAATAAATTAATATGAAATTCATACAATTTAGAGGCTCTTGATAAACTCAATGATAAATTGAGAGTATATTATGTGTGCTCATCCTCAGAGAAAGATTCTATTATTTGGGGTCATACCCTTGAGGGTGTTTTTAGTGTCAAATCATCCTATGATTTACTTTTGGTAGAACCAAGTGGAGGATTTCCATGGAAGAAATTATGGGGTAAGAAATTTATTCCAAATATAGTTATTTTCTTTGGTTATCATCTTAGAAATAAAATTTTTACCATTTTGAATAAACTAAAAAAAAGAGGTTACTACTTTTCTAATAGATGTTACTTATGTGAAGCTAATGAAGAATCTATGAAACACATTATGTTAGAATGTAAATACTCATTGAAGGTTCTTAATGATTTAATTATGGAAATGGGAATAATTTGGGTCCTGCCAGATAACATGGTATATTGGATAGAACAATAGGAAATACCATTTAGGAGTAGTATATTAAACAACATTTGGGATCTCATTCCATTTCACTATGCTTGGGGTATTTGGTTAGAGAGAAATAGAAGGCTTTTTAGAGGGGAGAAAATATCTATAGCTAGAATTTATCAAACCATTAAAGGATCCATTCTAGATAATTTATCAATTTTGAAGTTGAAGGAAAAACCTAAATTTGGTGAGGAGGTGAGTATAGTCTTGAAGTGGAATCTTAAACCTTTAGAAAAAGAGGATGTTATCCAAAAAAAATTGAGAGATCAAGCCAGTTAGCCTCCTCCCAAATAAGAATGGATGGAACTAAATTTTGATGGGGCTTCCAAACGTAACCCAAGTGAAGCTAGTGGAGGGAAAGTTATCAGGAACATTAGGGGTGTTATGGTGGGGGCAGTTACTTAATATCTAGGCACTATGACCAACCATTAGGATGAGGCTACAACGACCCTTGTTGTTATAAAGCTAGCCATAGGAATAGGAGTGAAGAAGTTGGTGATAGAGGGAGACTCTAAATATTATTAATTACCTAAAATGAAAAGCTAGGATAAGCTAACAAATATCAAGTGTCATAGATGAAATGTTACACTTAAAATATCTACAAAATTTTGAATTATTATCTAATTATAGAGATGTTAACAATGTGGCAGATTGGTTGGAAAATGGGTTGTGCTTAGAGAAAAGAACCAAATATGGATTCCCCCCTAAATTCTTTCATCCTAACCTAATTTAGTCAAGGGAAAAGGATAAAAATAGTTTAAGTTATAATCTATAACTATCTACAGAGTATTTGTAATAGACTATTGCTAAGGTTGTTGTCAGACATTGCTACTAAGGCTATTTTTTACTGTTGTTACAACTATTTTCTAGAACTATTCTTGAGGCTATATTCAAGACTTTTGCTAAGGTTGTTTTCCAAGGCTATTTTCCAATTGTTTTTTGGGCTGTTACTAATGATTTGTATTTCAAAATTGCTACTAATACCAAATTCTATGATTATTGTTAAGGATATTTTTTGAGTCTATTTTTGAAAATGTTTTGGAGTTGTGTAAGAAGTATGATGGTGGCTTATAAATAATTTTTCTAATACCTAAATATATTCATTTTATCTTGTAAAATGGTACAAGCCCTTTCAAAACCATATATTTACCCTAATTAAAAAAGGACTAGTCACTTTTAAAATTTTAAGTAATATTGATGGATTTATGGTCATTTAAAGTTTGGCCATTAGAGCTTATAAAATTAACATTTTTGACAAAGTGAAATTCATTATTTTTGGGAGTCATTTTTTTTCTAGAGAACAAGGGGTTGTACTTGGGTCCCCTACCCTTGATAAATCACAAGGATCACCTTTAGAGATTGATATTTTACAAATATATTTATTTCTCATCTCAATTGAGTTTCTATAGCTAGATACCTACATTATTTTTCATAAAAAGTTTGAATTATTGATTTTCTTTTTTTCGATATTCTTCAAATTTTTGTTTGAACACAAATATTAGAAAATTTAGCATCTTTCTTGATATTTTTCTACAACAACATTCACAAGGCCAAAAATCCACCTCTACTATTTATAAATTGCATCTAAGTATAATGACCCCAGGGGAAGCGGTGCACCGTCCACTAGACTACTCTACTTGTGATTCGATTGAACCCTTTGATATTAAATATGCAACAAATGAAAGATACAAAGAAGATATAACTAGAATGCAAAGAAGTAAATGAATGAATACTTTTATTATTGATATTATCCATATTAGGTTACAAATGAATCCATCTGAGGGATACCCTTTGTTTGATACATGATTTTACACACAAAAGAGGGCAACAGATGTATGAAATATCCCCTCGTATAGGGGATCACACTTTATAAGGCTTCTTGATGATGCACAAAAAAATGAACAAGGGCTTAATGATGCCTCCTTCTCTAGGTCTGAATGCTAGAGGGATCTTCTCATACTCGTATATCATGGATTTGCTCGATTGAATTATACCCCTAAAATTGATGAAACAACAACACACGCTTAGATGTCTGAGATTTCCTCCATGGATGAGGTTGTTAGCAATGAATAATATCAATAGATGCAATGAAACTAGTACTATGTAAGCAACTAACTAAAATAAATCTTAAGCTACTGAAATGAGAGACAAATCAAAATAAAAGAAACTAAACCCTAGACTAGGTTGCGGGCCACTATCTAGGACAACGACCACTAAGGTGAAATATCTTTCTCTTGATCCAAGGATATGGGCTCAAGTCCACTTATAATGTTAAAAATTATTACCTTATGCATCCAGATTTGCCTTCTAATATGACAGGGCTCCGCTATAAGAATCGATCTCCAAGGGAAGCTCTCCAAGTCTCTAGAATCTCTCCTCAATGATCCAACTTGTTCAAAGTTCTGATGTATGTTGCTCTCCCTCTCTCTCTGATTAAAATAAGGTCCAAGAATTTCTAGGAAGCTATATATCTCCTAATTGATCAAAAGAAGGTCCAGTAATGTTCCCTAGTGCTTTTAGGTTCACTCTTTATAAAGTGTTTTGAAGCTCTAGGTCAATGTTCAACCCTAGGACTGAATTCCTCATGTGCACTAGGTGTTAGCTTTAGAAGCTCTTTGTTTTTCTATGTTTAACTAAAGTCTAAATATGGACTTTGATTCTTCCATGTAGAATGGCTATGAGGAGGGATGCAAAGTTATCCCCGTTCATCCTTATTACATGAAAACTACCACTTCCACCCAATATTAGGCTATATGGATGGCAAAATGTATTTAAATATTAGTCGTTGTCATCTGCAATGGCTAATGTTTGGCCACTCTGAGCTACAATGAATAGATTTTGGCTGCTCTGGTCTATAACGACCAGGATTGGATGGGATGAAAATACCCCAAATGAGTGGTAGAAGCCACTTTTGACACTTGGAAGATCCTAAGGTTTAGTCACATGACCTATGGGTGTACCCATGTAAGTAGTATTTCTAACCATGGCATGTTTTAGGTGTCTAAAAATTTCCCTTTTTGCGATGTGCTGAGTAATAGACACAACGCAAGGTGAAAATGTAGACCGCTATGTTAGTAGGGTGTATGATGATCATTGATCTGATTGACATTGGATGGCCTAATCATGCAAGATGGCACACATCCTTGAATCATTGCTTCAACCTGATTGAAGGCTTAATATATCATAGGGCTTGCACATGTCCATTTGCGCTCATTCCTCAAACACAATTGGGTAGCGTATGTTGCTACAACATAATTGATCGAAGAAGAGCTACAAATTGAAGATGTCCTTTTTGCTTATGATCCTAGAAAATGGGAAAATTTTTGTAAGGGTTGAGTGCAATGATTCATAGGATGAACACAATTTTGACATGATCGAGTGATCCTTTGTTGATTTTGATTATGATGATTTGAAGTTCCAAACTACCCCCTCACATATTGAATTGGTGAGGGAAGGGCAATGAATGAAGTGACTAGTCGCTTGACCAAATATGATTGGTTTTGGTTCCTTTCTAATTTGTATTCTATTTAATGGGTAAACCCCCATCCAAGTGTGATTTCAAATTTTTATGATAATCATTCATCCCTATCCCAAGGAGCGGTTCGACCATAAACAACCTTAGGTATTTAGGATGAGAGATTCTATTTGTGCTTGTATTGCATCACTTGGCTCAGTGTTTTTGGTGTCACAGGAGAATTAGGATGATTTCTTTATACCCATGGAGTAGTCTAACCATCCTGGTCTTCTTTGGGATTGAAGAAGGTACATCGTAATCCCAAAATGAATTTTTTTCCCCAAGTAACCTCATGGTAACTTACTCATCTCAACAAGTTGCATGGAGTGAAAATCTCTATAATCACTAAGTTGATAGAGTAAGTAACTTGATAGGAGGCTTACTTGAGATTTGTTTTTATGCAATTTTTTGTTATTTTGATCACTATGATGACCATGGGTCAATAAAATGTGCTTATTTGATGTTTTTGCTACTTCTCATGGAGGGAATTCCTCATGTTTTTTCTTAGGCTGTTGGCCGCTATTAGGTCTAGTGGCTGCCAACTTCCTGCTTATGACCATTCTCACCTTGAGCAACCAAGAATTTTAGGCCACTGATAGCAGCAATGGTCGAACCATAGTTTGGAAAAATAAAAATTAACCCTAGGGCTTGACCTTTCACTTTCACCAGCTGTCAATTTGCATTAGAGCTCTATTTATGAAAGCAAATTTTGTGATTTGGAGTACTGCTACATTAGAGACCATGGCTGTATAGGGAGATACATCTGCAAGTGGAGGAGCCAGAGCTTCTCAGCTATTCTCTCAAAACCTTGACCATGTCAATTTCATTTTTTTGGGTAAAATGAACCTCACTAATTAATGGGTAAATGAACCTCATTAAAGTTTTTTGAAATGAATTAAACCCATACCTTAGGCTTAGATTAGGATTTTATGTGGTGGGTTAGCCACCTTTCTGCTTGTTTTCAATTTTTTTGTTATTTTTGGCCTAGGGTAGAAGCTTTTGGTGTGTCGCCCATCAATCGATGTGGCTCAAAGCAGCCAGCTTAGTCTCTAGCCTGGCCGTTGTCACTCAGAGCAGCTAGGTTTGAATTCCAACGATTAAAATTTTAACCATTAAGACTTGGCCACTCTCAGCTTCAACGATCGATTTTTGGTCACTGTAGGTGATAATGGCCAAGATATCTTAGTAAATTTTTGAATTTTCTTACATGATTAAGGGATGTCTTTTGATTTTTTTTATTTTATAGGTGCATTTATTAATTTTTTTATTTGGACTTAGAGTAGCCCATCATTATTTGCATTTCTTTTATGCTTTATTATGATCCATGCCTTAGATGCATTGTGGTTATGTTTTAATTTCTCTTTTGCTCTTAGATTCTTGATGCTCAGGATTGCAACCTGAATCTCATGAATGACCTTCTACCCCTATTGGATGACACAAGCTAGTTCTAGCTCAAGGCCTATGGGATTTAGTATGTCACTAGGCTGCCTCACATCATTTTAGATCAGGCCTACCTTACGAATTTGGTCCACCAGTGGGATCCTTAGACCAATACCTTCCACATTCCTATCGACAAGATGACAATTATGCCAGAGGATGTGTATAGGATTTTTTGACTTCCTTTTGATGGAGTGGCCATTACCTCGTCAACCACTAAGGATCATGATGATGTATTTCTTTAGGTGTTTAGAGGGCACTCTGTGAAGGCCTTCAAGGACACCAAGTCTAGAGGGGTGTCTATCTCATAGTGGTATGAGGTAGAGGTCTTCATGGGGCAAGGCATGTAGTGTTGTTGATGATTATTAGCAACGTCTTAATCCCAGACTTCTCAGGTTTGAGGTTCCCGTGGAACCTCCTTGTGATGGTTCAGGACCTGATGGACAAAAAGGCACCCATCATCTATGCATGGGTAAGGTCCCTGTTGGCCTAGTGATATGATGATTTGTACCACATACATCGATGAGGTCATATTGGTATTACTTGCAACTTGCTCTTATAGGTTTAGGGATGGGAGCACATCAAGGTAGATCGCTCCAGAGGTATTCCTATCGAGATTATAGTCATAGAGGAGCAAATGTAGTGCTACTCTGCTAGATGGTCTTGATGGCACAAGGGGTGTAAGAGCTATCCTCATGCAGGGAAGCTTTCCCACTACACTAATACTTTTACTGGGTTTAAGGCCAGAGATTTCATATGGTGGCCATATCATGAGTGCCTAGTTTAGGATGATCCTACTAGTTTCATGGCTAGGATGCAATGTGAGCGGTGTCTCATCAATCGTAAGGTTGGCATCCAAGGGCATTTATTATACTCCCAAGTTATTCTTCAGTACGAGTTGTAGCAAGATGTACCTCTTGTTCCATTTGTATACAGGTGCATCATAGTAGAGGGATATATTCCCCTATTGTGGATCAAAGAGTTTTCTAATGAGGAGGATGCCCCAATGGTTTCTCCAAGAGTTTTTAGGGGAGTTACATATGTGTTTGCTTAGTGGTGGGGGGACTGGATGTGGTATGGTGATGGTAGCTTAGGTCACAAGGATGATGGCAGAGGTGATGGTGCAGATATGGTAGGGCATAGAGTCTGATCCAATATTGATGTATGGGGATAGCCAGTAGAGAAGGTGGTAGTAGAGGAGTAGGAGGCTCTAGAGGAGGATGAGGAGGAGCTAGAGCTTGAGGAGAGAGATTCTCCTCTGAGAGCATAGTTGCATGAGGACAAGGCTGAGCTCTAGTCAACCAAGATTCAGGTGCAACAGCAATATTCTACCATAGTATAGTGGGATGCCACCATAGAGCACCTGATGCTATATATCTAGGCTTTGTAGGCTACTATCAGGGGCAATACCACTAGGATGTAGTTTGTGGTTCCTCCTCCTACACCATAGGGTGATACCAAAGCAGATATTGAGGCATACATAGAGGTAGAGGTTCAATGCTTACAAGTATTACTGGATGAGTATGAGGAGCATGTCTCCCATATAGCCACTCTCTAGATGTAGCTTAGGAATAATGGGATTTTCCCTTAGGAGGTAGCAAGTGTAGGTGGTTCACAGGTCAGTAGGCGATCCACCTCTAGGTAGTTCTCTGCCCATCCTATCTAGAGGACTCAGACTCACACATAGAGACCAACATGGTCACATCACTCCATGCATGACATAGCCACAAGAGGAGGTGATGTTGTGGGCATATGAATTATGTTTGATTGATGATGCACTTTAGACTCTATTTTTTATTGATTAGCTTCTTTAGGGGATCCAATGAAATATTATGAAAAACTAACTTTAGATCAATACCTGGAATATCTTTGTAAGTCCAATCAAATATATTTGGCCTCTCTTTAAGGAGAGGGATTATTATGGCTTTTTCCTTTGGAGACAAACTTTCTCTAAACTTGAATTTCTTTGGTTGAGGAGGATCATCACTGATTTCCACCTTGAAAGTTGCTTCTATAGCCATATGTAGCCCGTCCTCCAATTGGTGAGGCATAGGTATCAAGTGAATGTCATCAATAGGATTTACAGGTCCTATTGACTTAAGATCCAGACCAGCATGGAACACATCATAGGTACAACCTGATGTAAAATGGAATGGTTGCAACGTCTCTTCATTAGAGAAGAGATCTCTAGGCTCTATGGGTGAATTAACATGATCCCAATCAATGGCCTGTGTATCGAGATAAAAAAATTTAGTGAGATCTGATGGGTTATGAAGTGGAGTGGTCAAATAAATGGAGATCATATTGATGGATGGAATGAAATCTCCAAGACCACATGGTTGAAATGTTGTCTTAGAGTTTTCCTTACTATACTCATGATGAGGCTCTAGAGGAAAATAAATATTTAGATCCAATGCATGAGATGGTCAAATAATAGGATCATTGGGCTCTAAGAGTTCATTGAATGTAGGTAGAGGGGAATTAACCATGCGATGAATGACATTCAAGTTAACAGGTCTTCCCAAAAATCGTAAGCCAAGGATGGCATGAAGTACCACTTCTCTTTCCACCGATATTTCTTCATAAAAATAATCATCACTTATCCAAAAACCATTGGAATTGGTGTGCAGTACTAAAGCAAGGGGTACATATTTTGGTCCTAAGTAAGCCATTTCTGTCTCATCCTCATATTATTCATCACTTATGAAGATGCCATTTGAATTAGTATGTTACCCCAAGTCATGGGGTCATTGCCTTGTTTCTAGGTAGGCTCTATCTATTGAGTCCTATGACTCATAGCCTCTTTCATCCGATATGAATCCACTCTTTTTGTGGATGGACCAGGTAAACCTGTATAAATAGTGAGGCCCATGATAGGCCAAGCTTGCTTATGCTTCATCATCACTCACCACATATCCATTTTCTTCTTGTTCATCATCCCATGATTTGTAGCCTGTTGGGGTGGCATCAATTGTAGAGCTTGGATGATAAGTCTTGGGAGGTGGTATGCTTTCCATAGCCACTTTTATATTGCTAGTATGTATTGCACTTGGTGGGTAATAAGGAATAAAATTGATGTCTTCTCCTAACCCCAAGGTTAATATGTCTAATGCTACTACTAAAGAGTCATCTTGATCTCTAATGTGATAGCCTAACCCAAATCTATCAGATGAGACCTGGTATTGCAGCTCGAATGGCCACCTTCGTCCCTAATCATATCTACTAAGACCATAACCATGCCAATGGCAATGATAAAAATAGGTTAGATCAAACTAAGGATTAGAGAGGTAGTGAACATTAACTATGAATAGCTCATTATTATCTTCTTCTATATTTGTATATTTATGGGTGCAGTCCAAGCTAGCATAGATGAAATTTGTCTGATTGGGAGGGATTCCAAGAAAAACCACCATTCCCACTGATGGTCTTAGATATTTTAGATGTGCCATGTATTGCATAGACTCTATGATGGACATAAATGTTATGTTCTACACAAGATACTCTCCTATTCCTGTACTTGCCAAGTGTATTGTCGCATGTGAAATGGATGATCCTACAGATGACACTAGCGAAGCAAGTTCTCGTATCTCCTCTGCTTGTTCTTGGAGATATTCCTTCTCCATGGGAGTTGGACTCTTATTAAAATTTATGATTAGCACTTCCTTGGGCTCTCTTTTCTCAACAATGGGCACCTTTATCTTCTGATTGTCTTTTGGTTTAGATGTTGATGGTATATTAGAAGCATTAGTTACTTTGTGCGTAAGATGAGGTGTTGATGCAGATGGGTTCTTTCATGCCCCTATGTCTTTGTTATCCAGTTGATTAGTTGGAGATGATGGTCCTATAGACAAGTGGGCAGAAGGAATTATAAATTCTCTTGGATAATCCACCTAATGAACATACTTGAATGGCTCTTCATCAGCCAACACCAGGTATACTTTGTTATCATGCACATACTTAACACATTGGTGTAAGATCAAAGGAACACATCTCATGTCCCTTATACAAGGTCTCCCTAGGAGGATGATGTATTGCATGGCTCCTTCCAATACATGACACATCACAGGGATGGTCTTATGTGCCACCTTGATAGGTAGGACTATCGTTCCCATAGTATTGCATAAAGCATCATTGAAATCCCTTAATGTATAGGCTCTTGGAATGATATTATACTTGGGGATCTTAATATGTTCTATTTTTGTTGTTGTGATGATGTTGGTTGATGAGCCTATATCGATCAGGACCCACTTAAATGACAAATCATTGACTGATACCATGATGTACAATGGAGGGTATATTAAGGTAGTAGATACTTCTTAATTTCATGATCATAGAATTGAATTACAAGCTCCTGGAATTCTTGTACTTATCCCACAAAATTGGTGAATGCATTTGGATCATGCGGTTGGAGCTCAATTAACCTTAAAATATCATTAAAGGTCTCTTTGTGCTTTGGGGGCTATTTTATGAGCTCATATATTTATAGCTTAACCAAAGTCATTTGTAAATTTTGCTCAAGTCTACTCCAAATGGTTACCACAAGTTGGGTTGGCAAACCTAGAAATTTATCTTGCCCCTACCTCTACCTAGGTGTATCTAGGACATTAATGAGAACTGTAGGAGGTTGCATTTGACCATACCGTCTAGTCTTGGTTGCTATATTGACAATTTCAACCATCCTAACACACCCATGGGTAGGTGTATCAATTTAGACCTGATTGACTTGTGCACCTTTCTCTCTAGGGACCTCATGGTTTGGTAGCAGGTTTTTGTCAATGACCATATCTTTGATATCAAGGGCCAGTGGGTTGCCCAATTTAAGTTCTCTCGCCTCAATCATGTTTTGCACTTAGTGTTTGAAACCAACACAAACCTTAATATTATGAACTGGTATCCTATGATAAGGGTAAAATTGATATTCCCGTATATCCTTTTGGATTAGTATGGTTGGGATATATAAGAGGTATATCAAGGAACCTGATATTTCCCACCTCACTCAGTTGGTTGAATATTGATTGCATTGATTATATCAATGGTGTGAAATAACAAGGGGGTTTATGCTCTTTGTTCCCCCCCTGATTGTTCTTTTGATCATAGTTGGATGGTGGGGGTTGTGCTTGATAATTTTGGGGTTGGTGCACAAACCCGTACTTAGGCATAGCCAATACCACTTGATTAACTAGAGAAGGGTTTTCTTGCTTCTACTTGTATTTGCCATTTTTTCCATTTTTATTCCACTCCTTCTTAGTTCAGAGTTTGATAGTTCCCTCGTCCACTTTTATATCCTTAATTATTTTGGCCTATACCAAAGCTTATTCAAAGGAGGGGTACTTTTGGAGTTGTAGAAAGAGGGAAATGTATTTGGAACAACTCTTGTTGAACATCCGGATGATCTCTTCTATGGGGACAGAGAATGATAATTTTACTCTCCTCCATATATTCCCATAATCCATTACTAGCTCGTCATAATAATGTTTCATATTTGCCAGGTATGAAAGGTTCACTTTCCTATTAGAACCAAAAGAGAAATGCTTCAAGAAAGCATTCACTAGTTGTTCAAAATTAGGTATTCTATGCTTGGGTAGTTGGTTGAACCATTGGGTGGCAGTGCCCACAAATGTTATAATGAATGTCCTAAGCATGAGAGCATCGTTGTCTTCAATATGAAAATATGCATTGATGAAATTAGTTACATGCTCTTGTACATCCTCTTCACCCTCAAAATTTTCCAACCTAGTCATCTCAAAGTGCTTAGAGTATGCGGGGCTAGGGATGAATAGACATAATGGTTAATTGTGTATCTTGCTCAATGTTGGTTGGCTACTAGCCATATCTTGTTTTTATAAGGAATTCATATTTTTAGCAAGTTCTTGGAAGGCCTTTGAGGTGAGGATTTCATCCTATTACAGACCCCACCACGGTGGTGGTGGAGGTAAAACTCTATCCATTTGATTTGCTCCATTTTCTTCCCTCTTATTTGGGGATTCAGGATACACTGATTTATTAAGTCTACCATTTCCCCCCCCAGTTGGATTCCACTCATGATTTAGAGGGTGAATTTGTTGTGGTTTTCCTTCTTGTCTAGTGTGCTCCTCTTTTGGTGAGTTAGCATGTTGATCTCTTTGACGATTATTTTCATTTGTTTATTGGTTGATTTGAGCTAGCTTCTTAGCTTGCCCTCTTAAATGTTGCTCATGTTGGTGTAGCAATCGTTCTCTCTATTTATCATGTTCAAGATCATCTACAAGCTCTCACTATTTGTGCAAGGCATTTTCTAACTATCACATGTGGTTAACTTACGTAGTAATAGAGGACTCACACTTATCTGACCTTGTCTTAGTGGTTTTGATTCATATATCTCTTGAAGAGGTTTCTACTATTTATTTGCTCTTTCTAGCTAATGTGACTTGTTCAATATATTGTTGAGTGTCTCTATGACCAAAATTTGTATGCTTACTATGGGGTCACCTTGAGGCATCCCCAATTTGAGAAGTGGGCTTAGAAGTCACGGTTCATGAACTTCTAGATGCAAAATTATCTGTGGCTACCATTCTGGAAGGTGGTCTTGGATGCAATCGATCCAAATCATCCAACTATCTTATTTTCCATGCCTGATCCTATGGGGTGCCATTTACTCTGATAAGGTCATAGTATAATAGAATCCTCCCTCGTTTTTTAAGGATATCTTCTATTTGTTGTCTATAACTAGAGGTATTTCTAGTTTCCTATCCCTCAGTGGGCTAATCTATTCTAAGTATCTCATATGAATTTTGGGATGTTGGGACTCTTGTGTGCCCTTTTGGTGATGAAGGTTTTGTGGCCCTCTCTACCCTCCATGAGGATGAATATGGGGAAACCTCATCATCCATGTGTGGATAATGGGGTATAGAACCCTATTTATGTCTATGTAAGGAGGAAGCCCTTGAAGCCTCCTCATGTATCTGAGAAATTTTTGTGTGTTTAGAGGAAGCCCTTGAGGTTTCCTCATGTCTCCTTTATGATGATGGTCATGCGACCTATTTGTGTTGATGTGATGTAGTTCCCATATTTAGTTCCCTATTTGGGTTTCCTTGAGGAGATATTCCAAGGGTTGAGTTATCACCCCTTAGACTCACAGAACTGTGTCTTATGGTCTTTCGAGTGGTTATTTCAATGTTACTACGACTTCTGCTAAGGGTATGAGTTTCTTAATATTCTTCTTCGATATCAGACCAGGGTGTTTAATTATTGTTTTGACAATTTTGTTTTATGACTTTAGTTTTTGTGTTGCATTTAAATATGACCAAGAAATATCACGTAATTATTTATCTTCATTACAAATTTAAGTGTGCCCTAAATTGTTTGATGTATTTTTTATGTTTGGTTGTTTCTCATTTCATGTTGTTGCTTTGGATTTGGAATGAGGATACTCATCCACAGTGATAATAAATAAAACTCATGCAAAGCATGATTTCTCAAAAGAGACTAGGGTACACCACTAAAATACTAGTGGGGGGTTCACCTAGCTCTTCCACTCTGAACCAATTGATTGTTCCAATAGTGGGAGATATTTTGAACACAAATACCTTAGTGTCACTATAAGTAAGTTCTTCAATCTGTTTCTATGAAGATCTTGGGGGAAAAATGATGGAAGGAGATGAATGCAAACATCACCGAACTGAATTGAGTGTTGGTGATGAAATCCAACTCCCCAATATTTAAAAGAAACGTGTGTGTAGTTCATTTTAAGTTTTGCATGAATAAGAATGCATCATATAGCAGCAATGAACTTTCCCTATATATCTAATGCAAAATGAATTTCAATTTCATAAAGGTGCATGGCTACTATGAGATTAATGAATGCACTCTATTACATAAAAGTATGGACTTTAGAAAGGCCCCAAAACAAGTAAACCAATCAGAGAGTGTCTAGCACATTGGATTCTAGGGTGAAATTTATAGATAGAAGCCATTGTTCCTAGCAATGCCTAGTGGAAAATCTAAAAAGAAACCTAGGATGTGCAAGATACAAGTTCTTTCTCTTTCATTCTTTCGGTTTTTCAAATTGAAATATTCCTTAATGATCACTGATTTTAATGGAATAGAAATAGACAAAGAGCTATAAAGTGTTAGATAAGTTGCACCGACCTTTAATCCAACTCAAAGAGTTAGTGTTTTGACCTCTACTACATTCCAAATCTAGCCACTTTTGACCAGAGTGACTGAATTTTTGCCATTGTTGACCAAAGCGGCTAACCTCTGGCCACTATAGACCAGAGTGGCTAAATTTTGGCTATTTTAGATCAGAGCGGCTGCACCTATATACAAAAACTAAGTGAGTAAAGGGGAAACAAATGTAAATAAGCTAAATAAATGGGTAGGAGTCCCACTATGATCACCATTTGTAGCGACCCCAGGGAAGCGATGTGCTATCCACCAAACTACTCTACTTGCGATTCAAGTCTCTAGAAGATCTCCTAAATGATCCAACTTGTTCAAATTTTTGATGTATGCTACTTTCCCTCTCTCTCTAATTGAAATAAGGTCCAAGAATGTATAAGAAGCTCTATATCTCCTAATTTATCAAAATAAGGTCCAAGAAACTCCCCTAGTGCTTTTAGGTTTAATCCTTATAAAGTGTTTTGAAGCCTTAGGTCAATGTTCAACCCTAGGACTGAATTCCTTATGTGCACTAGGTGTTAGCATGAGAAGCTCTTTGTTTTTCTATGTTTAACTAAAGTCTAAATCTAGACTTTGAGTCTTCCATGTAGACTAGCTTTGAGGAGGGATGCAAAGTTGTCCCCGCTCATCCTTATTGAATACAGACTGCCACTTCCACCCATGATTAGGCTGGATGGGTGGTAAAATGCATTTAAATATTAGCTAATATCATCTGCAATGACTACATTTTGGTCGCTCTGAGCTACAATAGCTAGATTCTGGCTGCTCTAGTCTACAACAACCAGGCTTGGATGGGCTAAATATGCCCCAAATGAGTGGCAAAAATCACTTTTGACACTTTGAAGGTCCCAAGGTTTAGTCACATGACCTATGGGTGTAACCATGTAAGTAGTCTTCTTGACCATGGCATGTTTTAGGTGTCTACACTTAGTAGAGTAATATTTCTAAAACTTCATGCTATCATAGTTCATTTTACTAAATCTAGATTGCTAGTTTCCTTCCTAAATCATAAGTACAACCACAAGAATTGTAATAAATAGTTTATATGAAAAAATATCAATGTTATAAAATAAAGCAAATATTGCCAACAAAAAAACATAAAATTAAATCTCAGTCATTATTCAATTTAAGCAATCAACATTTTACTTGTTAGATTCAGCTAAACTTACTACTTCCTCTAACCATAGAAAGTATAATTTAACTTCATGATACTTAATTAAAACCCCTTTATTTTCTAGCCTATGTGCAAATTTATTTCCTTCCCTTAATGTATGTGTAAACTTAATTTATTCAAAATATATATCAAGGTCTTGTATTTCTACAATTATCTCTTGTACGTTCCATGGAGCCTTTGCTTTCCTCAAAATTACATTTATTACTATTATATAATCACCTTCCATCCATAATTTGTTCCATTTCATTTGTGTGTATATTTTTAACCCTTCCAAAGATACCCAAGCTTCAACTATAGTATTTGTCTTAAGTCCACTATTGAAAGAGTAATGTGAAAAAAATTCTCCCCTATTATTTTTAAGTATTCCTCCTCCTCCTATTGGTCTTGGATTTCCTTTAGATGCTCCATCAAAATTCATCTTGACCAAATTCACTTATAATGTATTCCACTTTATATTCTTTGAATTCTTTTTGTTTCTCCTATACCCAACATCATAATTCCATTTGATGAACTAAATCCATCTATCAAGGCTCTCAAATTCAATATTAGGGGTTGGGTGAGTTGATAGGGCTTATTTAGCCCCTCCTACAGCTAGAAAAAAAGATTTATTTTTATTATATCTAAACTTATCTCCTTTCCTTTTAATATTTTTACATTCCTTTCCATCCATACAATCCAAAGTATTGTATATTTTTATATATTCTAAATTGTTTGTAAAGCCTCAATTTTAAAAGTGTTCTGCTATTGCTTTAAGCATTATTCATTTTTTACGTTCATCACCATTCATTTACCAAACATATTAAGAATCCATTCCCATAGTTTCTAGACTATTAAGAAATGTCCCAGCATATGGTCTATACTTCCTTCCCTTTTAAATACATTACATTATGAGGGGCCATGAAAACTCCCTTTCATAATATTATCACAGTATAAAATTCTTCTTTAACCTACTAGAAAAATAAACATTTTGACTTTAGGAACACTTGGGTTGTCCCAAATATTTCTTCATATTATTGAAGTATTCCTATTTTATTGGTGCTTTATATTATATCCAATTCTTGGTGTATTATCTTGATCTATTCAATTCCCAAATCAGCTTATGCTTGGCTACCCTCAAAATAATCATTGTTGTTATCTTTCTACGCAACTACATCTTAGAATCAATTTATTGTATACTTGTAAAAAATATATTCTTTCCATTTGTATCTTCCTTCCTCATCATTGTATATAATATTTGAAATCCTTTCACCATATTTGTATTGAAGTAATCTCATACATGGATTTAAAATTGGATCTAGATTCAGTGGTTTTTATTGCACCAAGTATCCATCCAAATAGAAAATGTTTCTCTAGTTCCCACCACCTACCTTAATATTTAATCACTAGATAAGTTAATTTTTTTTAACTATTCCATAGTGTAAATCCATTTGGTAGTGAGAATGTAGTAAATATTAAGCTTGGGTCATTGGGCTCAACTTACTTAGAAGAATTCTTATCCATTGTCTTTGAATCTCTTTATACAATATTCAAATTACATAGCCCCTAATTGCTAACTTTGCATCCTTAATAAATCTTAATCGAGACCTCCCTTATTTTTATCATCACACATCTTGCTCCATTTTACCAAAGAAAATTTGTATTTATCATGTAATCTTGACCACAAAAATAATCACATAATATATATTAAAATTTTTCTATTGATTAGCTAGTATAAAAGACATAATATGTTGCAATGACCTATAAAACTGATTTAACTAGCTATATTATTCTTATTAATGATAATAATATTCCTTTCCATGTTGGCGATTTATTCTGAGCTTTACTTAAAACTAAATTCCACAATTTTATCCTCATTCTCTGCCTAAATAAGTGTTGGTAATTATGTCAGATTATCTCATAGGTAAATTTCTCTAGGATCAAATAATAATAGTCACAATAATAATGCACACAAAATACTAAAAATATTATTTATAAAATTTACAATACCATGCATGAAGCTATGCTAGTTTGATACTTTTTACAAAGCTTTGTCATCAATATATAATTTCATGATACTTTTCGCATGCTTGTATCTTGATCTTCTCTCTCTTCTCATAATGAAAAAGTATCTCTTAATTATATAACACACACATGACACCTTGCATGAATCTTAACTAACTCACACTTGCACTCTTGATACTTCACACACTTTACACATTGATACATACTCTAGATATAAACATTAAATACACACTAAAATATTTAACTCTCCCTAAAATTATAATTACACCCTAAACTATTACATGATAAAATAATGTAATATCTCCAACACTCCCTCATCTTACATTATTTGGTATAATCCAATTTTTTTTTTCAACTTTCATAAAATCATTAAAATATTCAAACTAGCTATAAAAATATTTAAGTCACTTTCAACATGAAATCTATCTCCAATATTAATACGCGTGTAAAAATTCTAGTGTCTATGTTATCACTAGTTGTACCCTTTTGAACTAGGAAAACAACCATTGCTTCATATTTCTCACTTTCTATAGATGTTTAGAATGTCTCCATTGCAATCCATGTTATGGGAGAGATACAACCTACAATATCAAAATCAAGAAAGCAAATACACCCATCATTAAGCAATTACAATTTTCCCTCATGGACATCAATATGGAAGCTTTCACAAGCAAGTAAACTCCCAAACCATACATTCAAGGCAATAATAAAACTTGCTTATGGACTAGAAACAAGTGATCATATTGAATTTAAATTTATGGTAGAAACACCATATAGTTATTCCGTTGTTAACACTTTGATAATTGTAATAGTAATATACTTTCAAGGATATTGCTTGCCTTGTAATCCCTATAACTTCTAGGTAGCCTCTGAAATACTCAATATTCATATATTTCTTTTGAAAATTAACCTCTTCCAACATTGATTCCCTTATATCTATAACAATACCTACTAGTGAAGTTTGATTGATTTGAGAATTCAAAAACTCCAATATTCGTGTCATGTCTACAACTATGCTATAGGCATACTTATATGACTACCACTCATTCATTTTCTCTACAAATATTATGAAAACCTTGAATATTTTAGATATGTTACATTTCCAATATTTAGCATGATTAATATCACTTTTTCCATCAACACTTACTATCATCAATATTAGTGCTAAACATTAAAAAAGTGTTGTGAACCTCTCTTCTCACTACCATAAATCATTCAATGATCTACATAAATATCAACATGCATCCAAAAATAAATTTCATAATAAATTCCACTCAATAAAATGGATATTTATTATAACCTTGAGGTAGGGAAACACCATACAATGATCCTTATTAGAAGGAAGCCACTCCATAATATCTCAAGCTCCATGAGCCAAAACTTCTACAAGAATACTTCATACATATCCTTTACAATGGGGGTATATCTCTCTTTATACAAGAGTGTGATGGTTCACCTTCCATGAGTTACAATATCACCCATGTGGTGGTTCACCTTCCATGAGTTACAAAGTGCATAATAATATGACAATATTCCTTGCAGTTACATATGATAATATTTCCCAATGGTTACATATATGATTCTATGACATACCTATTTCTAATTTAACATGTAATTCATAGAAGGTGAACGACCACATGGGTGATGTTGTAACTCATGGAAGGTTAACCATCACTCTTGTATAAAGAGATATATTCCCCATGTAAAGGATATGTATGAAGTATTATTGTAGAAGTCTTGGCTTATAGAGTTGGAGATCTTATGGAGTGGCTTACTTCCAATAAGGATCATTGTACGGTGTTTCCCTACCTCAAGGTTATAACCAATCTCTATTTTGTTGTATGGAATTTATTGTGAAATTTATTTTTGGATTCATGTTGATATTTATGCAAATTGTTGAATGATTTATGGTAATAATAAGAGATGTTTACAACATTTGGTATTAGAGAAACCACCTAGGTTTGAGTCACAGAGTAGGTAGAAACATTAGTATTGCAATGTTAATCTAAGGATTGTACAAAGAGTGGTGGATCCTATCATACAAGCACACAACCACATATATTTTGGGATATGAAGCATGGTGGGATGTTATAATCTTGGTGGATTTAGATTTTACTAACACCTCAAGTTTTTGGTGTAACAATTCATTACAAAAAATATGGCAGGTTTTTATTGAGACTCAGATATGTAAAAAATGGTTAAATCTATCATTTCATAATTTAATAATGAATGCAACACTAAATATTTCATCTTGAGCATTATAACTTGGTTAATATCATAAATATTCCAATACATCATGTTTGCATTACTCAAAGATTTAAATATTTACTTTCTTGAACTACATAATATGACTTCTTATGTGACGTTGGAGCTTCAAATCTTCATAATTCTCTCTCAATATTGGTAAATGGGTAGCCAAGTGTAATGTGGGCCCACTTTGAATAGACTGTTCATAATCAAATCCTCTTGACCAAATTCATACTCTCTCTCTAGACATTGGTAAACTGCTTCTATGAATACATATGTGTTGTATTCAGTTGGCTTGCCCATTGATGCTCCATATCCATGAGAGTAGAACAATGTCATATGAGCATATTGGATACATAAATACATTATACTAATATGTTTTCCACTCTTTATCTCCACCAAGTGAACCTCCACTTCCACAATTATATATATAACAATAAGATTTAATTTGGAGAAACCTCTCTCCCTTTTACTACCATGCCAAATGTTTCTTCTAGAATGACATTTGTTCCTTCCTGCTACTTGCTTAGAAATATTCTCTTTCATAGAATAATATTTTATTCTATATTTAAATTTCAATACACTCTTCAACTAATTCAACTCTCCTTTGTCAAATATTTAATTCAAATTTTCTCCAAAAACCTTCTTATAATTCCCAATATTTCTTTGAATTTTCTTCTCAATTAATCTTTATTTAATACATTTTAATTCATCCAATTCAATTTCTCAAACAATATTTTCCTCCTTATTCAATTCAATCAATCATTCATAAAATCAACAATTTCTTTAATTCTTCTTATCTATCCAACAATTAGTTCTTCCAATTAATAAAATATTCAACAATTGAATTTAATTCAATCGTCTTCCAAAAACTTAAATTTTAATTTTGCCTTACCTTGGCAATTCTTCTTCTCCAATATTTTACAACTTGGGTTACCTGAACACTTCAATATTCATTCTTCTATGCTTCAATATTCTCTTCTCCAAACTTCTTCACATCTAGTATTCAATCTTAAATCTTCAATATTTGTAGATACATATTTAAATTATCATATATAACTTTAGTTCAATAACGAACCTTCCTTCTTCAAGGCATGGTTTTTTACACTTATGGTTTTCTCATCATGAGTCTTATTTTTCATGGCTTGACTTCTTACACGTACAATATTATAATTACTTGTATTCCACAAATATTAACCTTCCTTCTATGAGGCTTTGCTACATAGTCTTCTTAATACTATATCTTCCAAATTTTACATCCTCTCTCACCGTAGCATCTCCAATATTGCAATAAAAAATATCTCAATTGTAGCTATGAACAAATATGACTTTCACAAACATGGATTTGATGCCACTATTGGAAATTATACCATATTATATTATAGGTAAATTTCTCCAAGATCAAATAATAATACTCACAATAATAATGAACAGAAAAAACTAAAAATATTATTGATAATATCTACAATAGCATGCATGAAACTATGCTAGTTTGATACTTTTTACAATGCTTTTTCATCAATATATAATTTTATGAGAATATTCACAATATTATCTCTTGATATTCTCTCTCTTATCATAATGAAAAAATATATCATAATTACATAACTCATACATGACTCTTCACTAACACACAACTCATAGTTGTACTCTTGACACCTCACACACTTCGTACATTAACACACACACTAGGACTAAGCATTAATTACACTCACAAATATTAAAATCTTCCTAAACTAATAATAACACACTAAACTATTAGATGATAAGATATTATGATATCTCCAACAATAAGGGTATTCTTAGATAAATTTTTGGTATATTTAACTCCTCTATTTGAAGTAACCTACATATCCTTGTTTTTATTCTAGTTGGAGAGTTTAGGAAGTAAATTTTAGATTTTTTCCTATTAAATTTCTACGTTAACACTCTTTTATGTTCATTTAGTAATTTATTCAAAGCTCTAACCTTGTTTATCCTTGTCCTCCTAAAAAAGGTTGTATCATCTACAAACTATTGATGAGTGATGTTTTCGATGTTGTTACTAGACTTAAGTCCACTCATTAGACCATATTTGTATTCATTAATTAGGTTCCTACTCATTACCTCTACCATAATAACGAACACATATGGTGACAGAGTATCTCCTTATCTAAGACCTCTCTTACATTTAAATTATTCTATTACTAACCCATTGATGAACATAGAATATGATATTGTAGAGACACAAGTTTTAATCAATCTCACCTATTTCTTCTCAAATCTAAACTTTTCATATACTAAAAAAATAAAATACCATTTAACCCTATCATAGGATTTACTTATATCAATTTTTATGATCATTCCCCTATTTCTTTAAAGTTTTTGAATGCATAATTTAATGAGCTACTATGATCCCATCCAAAATCTATCTCCCTTTCATAAATCCTCCTTGATATTATAAAATCATTTTTTTTAATAGAGGTATTAACCTATTTTCTATCACTTTGGAGGTTATCTTATATGGCATATTACATAGGCTTATGGGTATAAATGAATCAAACAATTTTTCATCCTTATTTTTAGAATTAGAGTAAGATAATTTGCATTTATTTTATAAGGTATTGTTTTGTTTTACCCTATATTGTTTCACTGCCACAAATAAAAAATCCTTTAATATATCCTAATTATGTTGATAGAATGCTAAAGAGATCCCATATATACCTAGGTATTTATCCTTATCAAAATAAAAGAGCTAAATGAACTTCTTCCAGAGTAATATACTCCATTAGTTTCCTATTGTATTCATCTATTATAATTGAATGTACTTGTAGTAGTTTATCATTAAGAACTTCAAACTCATTTGATCCTAGAATATTTTGGTAAAAATACCTTACCTCCTTCCTAATTTCACTTTGGTATTCAATCAAAACTCCTAATTTTATTCTACTAATTATAGATGTTGATATTTGTACTATTTCCATCCTATGAAAATAATATGTTTTTATCTCCTTTTAATCAAGTTTATCTTGATTTTAATCTCCAAAATTTATCTTCCTTACTCAAAATGTTATGATATTCACTAAGAATATAATTTTCCTTTGATCTTCGATTATTATGCTCACCTTTTTGTAATTTTGAAAGTTTCTCTTTTAGTTCTTGGTTATTCTCAAAAATATTTTCAAAAGTGTTCTTGTTCCATTCTTTCAATCTCAAAGTCATTGGCTTCATTTGTTTTGGAAGTGCATACAACCCATTATTTATTAAATATTTCTATGTTTATGATATCATATCAAAAAATTGTGGATGGTATTCCCACATATGCTAATATTTAAAGTATGATATTTTTTGAATTCACTTACCACCATTTTAACTCTTATTGGCCAGTCATCTAAACCAATCCTATCAAGGTATTAATTTTAGCATTTATCCAACCAATGATAAGAGAGTATTCATCTATATATTTTTTTGCTATTAGGTTCTATCCTCTCTTGTTTTGGGTCCATATATAGTTGTCCTCTTTAAACACAATCTCCCATAGATTATTTTTTTAAACAAAAACTAAGAAGTCTCTCATACTTTTGGTTATTTTTGTAATTTCTCCAGATTTTTCATCTAGCTTGGTTATGGAATTAAAATCTCCTATGATCATGAATCATGTTTATTGGTCTTTACTTCTCATAAAGCCTTCAATCCAACTCCATATTTCTAACCTATTTTATTGATTTGTAGGTCCATATACATTGATAAGAATGAAATGAATATTTAGCAAAGTAGCATGTGACTAATGAGGTCATCTAATGCCTGGTTTTATGAGTGTTTGCATAGGAGGTTCTATTATGATTCCAACATGTTAGAATTTATCCTATCACTCCTTTAGAATTCATAGCATCCTATTCACATCTTGTCCATACTTCTTTCATAGTTTTGGAAAATTCTTCCTTTGTCATTTTAGTTTCTTGGATATAAATAATATCAAGTTTATTACTTAGATAGAGGTCATGTTGGATCCTCAAAATCCAACTTGAAAAGTACCCCTAATTTCAAATTTTGAAGGGTCTTGTGAAGTCCTAGGTTTATGTGTTTTTGGTCAAAATCAAAGAAACTGGTTTTCAAATTCCTTAGGGTAAAGAAAAGGAGTTTAATTCAAAATTTTGTGTTTAGTATGCCTTTAAAATTTTGTCATAATATGTGCATGGTTATCCTCAAAATATTCTTCAAAGTTATATTTTGCTGCAAGATAATGGGTCGTAGCCCTCCAACGATAATTTATTTTATCCCTAAGGTTCCCTTGAGCCATCATTTTCTATTTCTCTAGGTCTAAGACCCCCCCATTTTCTTAAAATCATTCATCCACTAAAAAACCATCAACCTAAGTTACCAAGTTAATACCTCCAAGTCATAAGCCTTATGTTTTTCTCATGCATTAATATTCTAAAAATTCCAATGTTTGAGCTTATATTCATAAGTATTTGATTAATCACTCACAAATCTAAAGTTATTCCTAAGGTCTGTATCCTAAATCATGATTCAATGAAATTTAAGCCTTATCCAAATAGTTTTTTCTAAGTCCCCCATCATATATGTTTCTCTTTCCCCATATTACCTCATTCAGCCTAAGCACCATACCTGGTAACCAATTAATTTTAGCCACCTTAGGTCTTTCCTAAAAATAAGATGAATGAATCACAAGAATTTGATCAAAACATTATCGATGACCTAAAAAAATCAATTGAGGAGAGATGGACGACTAAAAAGGTTCAACTGAATCAAAATGGATGGTCCAAAATATTTTGATCAAAAACTAATGTATGGCTAAGAATGGATCAGTCAAAAAAGGCTATCAATGTGGAACAGATATGTTTATTAGAAAGTGAATGACCTAGATTCTTCTACAAAAATTAGATAGAAGGTGTGGAGTGATTAAGCAAAAAGCAAGAAAATAAATAGATGAATGACTTAAAATAAATCGACTGAATTATGATGGATGACTAGAAATCATTCAACCAAAATAAATTCAAAGGCTGATCAATAGAGGGGTGTGCCAAGTTATCTTTCATCTAGGTCAAGTTTAAAGGATTATCATATCAATATCCTAAATTTTTTTCCCCCTCCTTGAATGTAATAGTCATCATAAATTTAGCCATATTCCCACCTTATAATAAATACAGATCGTAAGATATAAAATTTTCATGAAGGACAATCTACGTCTCACCCCCCACCATTATACTTAAGCCATCTAATTTTTTCTAAGGTCTAAACCCATTCAATAAAAGCCTAACTCATTGCCATCCTATTTTCAAATACCATGACTATAATATTAGGCTAGGGTCAAAAAATTTTTTAGTCGAAGAAAGCTTCACAAGGGTCTAGTCGGTTCTTTCCCTTCCTTGTTATTATATTGTCAGGTCAATTAATGTTTCCTAAGGTTGCACTTCTCCAAAAGTCAAAACTTATTCAAGCAATTTTTCCCTAAGTCCATGCCCTCATTCCCATATTATTTCCTTCTTTAAACCTTTGAAAATATTGTGAAATATCTCATCACCCTCGGTATCTATTGAAAGTAAGATGAAAAACCCAAAAAAAATCGATTGATAGAAGATGGATGGTCCAAAGAAAATTGACTGAAATGAAACATGTGGCTGAAAAGCATTCAACTAAAAATGGATATGCATATGAAATGAATCAGCCAAATATGAATAAATGGCTTAGAATTTTTTGGTTGAAAGGGAAGTCAACGTTCAAATTCCCTTAGTGAGATTAATGACCTAGAGATGATCGATCAAAATTAGATCGATGGTTCGAAGTCATTTGGCCGAAAGGAGATGAATGACTTAGAACAATTCAGTCAAAGCGAGATAGATTTTCCAAAATTGTTCAATCAAAACAAAAAAAATGTGTAGAACAGTTCAACCAATGATCGATAATGATGGAGGATGATTCAACCAAAATGGGGTCAAACATTCCAGTCAAAGGAGACACTCAAATAAAACTCATCGTCAAAATAAGGTATTTTACTAATGTCTCAAGGGTTTAATTCACATGAAAAATCATTTTTCCCTTTTGCTTATTTTTCACTAATACCATATCATGACCTAAGTCCAAAAGCAAAAATTATTAAGCCTCAAAGTTCCCCTCCCATAAGCCTAAGTTGTGTTCCTCAGAATAAAATCTAACTTAGGTCAAATAGTTTCACAAGACTCCATTCATGTCCTACCTCCTCTACCATATTTGGGTCATTTTAATTATTCTAAAGGATTGAACCTAAACCATTTTTCACTCATTTCATATTTAGGTCCATTGATTTATTCCTAAGTTAGAAGCATATTAATTAATACCTATCCCCAAGGTCATATTTCCTCTTCCACTCCATACATAATGAGATGTACAACTGAATACTTTCAACCAAAAATGGATATGTGGTTAGCAATGTTTTGATCAAATGGAGATCTACGACTGGAGTGCATTCGATCAAAAAAATATGCATGGTCAATAGGTCTTCGACTAATTCAATATGAGTGGATGAGGTGCATTAAACTGAATACAAATATGTGGTCAGGGTTCATTCGGCTAAACAAAAATTAGCTACCGATGTTGGTATAAAGAAAAGGATAGAAGGCTCATGATATTTAGCTTATGAATGGTGGAGGTTAATTGGCCAAAAATAGATGAACGGATCAGAATATTTCAATCAAAAAGTGGCCTCATTAATGAAAAATATTTTGTGTGGAGTGGTGCCTCATTAATGAAAAATATTTTGTGGGCCCTATGACCAAGAAAATATAAGGAAAGTTATAGTATATGCTTTGATGAAGATCTTAGTGACTCATATAGGTGACAATCATAAAATTTATAGGCACATAGGCCAAAGTATAGATATTTTCTCAGATATAGCTAGGCATATGATTTAAGGCAACATGAATTAACCAACAACCCATATTTAAATAGGTGCTCAATCCAATGACCAACCATACAAACCAATCAAAAAAGTAAAAATTTCATAAGTTAGATCATTGTGGAGGTGATATGTTAAGATAAGTATGACAAAAATGCAATGATAGTTGGTATGAAATTAATATGCTTTGTGCAAGAAGGTGGTTAAAAAAATACACTAACAATCACAATGAATACAGAGAGGTAAATATAGTAGCAGTGAGAACAAATAAATGAGAAATAGAGCTAAATAATTTCCAAAGGATTAAGGTTCACAAATTTGTAGAGAATGATGGCTTCTTCAAGTGCCACCACCTCCACTAAGAGCAAGGTCAAATTGTTCAGGGTAGAATCACCATTTCAAAATATTTCAAGAGCACTACTGAGTTGCCCTAGGGAATAGAAGACACTACTATATTTAGCTTCAGAGCAAGCATAGAGGACTAGCAATGACACCCAACCTTATTGAGAGACTTTTTTATAAGAGCATGCCGAGACCACAAAGAACAAATTCCATACTAAAACAAGTGGATGAGAAACCTTGCCAAGTTAATCTACCCCAAAGTATACTATTAATTTGATCTTCTATCATGGCTGGCAATGCCATACAACAAATGAGAGTGATAAGGAGTGGCATAGGCCAAATCCAATTTAGGTTCACACCAAATAGATTTAGCAAATTTTTTGGCTTAAAGAAAGCCACACTAATATTTGACAAAAAGGTAATTACTGCCCAAGTTTAACACATTATTGGGACTTCTTTCTATACCAAATTATTTGATTACAATAAAGAAGTGGCAACTTATTTTTCCATTCATAAATATTCACTACATAATTGGGCTACGAATTATGTGTATATCATCAACATATTATTAGGGAAGGAAGATTTAAGCTAGGTTGATAAAGAAGTTGTATTTTTAATTGTTCAAAGCAATAAGAGAGGTCAAATTAATCTTTATAAATGGAAAAAACTTACTCAGTGACACTATTTATAAAGATCTCATAGAGTTACAGAAGGCTATAATTGAAAAAATGGAAATAATACCTTGATTTTCATATTATTCTTTACTTGTTCACCTAATAGTGGGACATCTAGGTTAAAGAGCAATCACTGAGTTGGGGAGAGCATATGACTAGTTAATTTAGGATAGACTTCCCTGTATACAAGAAGGAGCATCAAGCTACACTTAATTCTTCAACAGGTTTCTCCCATCCATATATAATACACTATGCAACCAGATACCCTATAGAATAAGCCTAGGAATAGCCAATTTTCTACATGATAATAATACAGGTGATTATTTCTTTATAGAGCACCTCACTTATATTAGAATTTATGGGGCTAAAGTCCCTCCAAAGGTTTGCTCAAATTATATCCCACATTAATTGCTACCTTGGAAATCATAAGGAAAATTGCAAAAGAAACTAAAGTGAGAGTGATATGAAAGCAAACTAGAATCTTGGTGAGTAGAAAATATGTTTTTGAAAATAGTTAATTTTGCTTCCATTTAATTTTATCAATTTGGGAGTTTGTAATCTTGTTGAGTACAAGTGCAAAGTATATGCCTGTAGTAAACTAGATATGAGTCTTATGTGTCACTTTGGTTTGGTGGGGGTGTGTTGTTTGTGTAGTTGGAGTTCATCCAAAACAGCATAATTTAAATGTAGGAAAAGAAAATCTAAACTATTATTATCAAACACATGATTGAAAGGAAAGTTATAGAAAAGTAATCACAATTGAATGTAGATTGCAAGAAATTAAACACATTGTATAGAAATAAATAAAGCAAGAAACACACTTGCAAAAATAAAATAATAGGAAATAAATAATGATAATAAAAAAATAGGGGAGGAATGTAGGCCCAGGCTCCTATAGATATCCACCCAGCTAATTCACACAGTCACTCTTTGAATGCAAAAAATAATAGAATATTTGAGATTTCTATTTATTGTAGTATAAAAATTATAGTTTTATTGCAAAATAAGTTTGAGATTCTTTGCTTTAGGGGTATCTTGCATTTTATACAAAATAGGTCATCCCTTATTTAAAAATTTAGACTATGCTAATTTTATTATTTTTTATGCTATTCGCTATGTCAGGCGCATGCATAAATTAATTAAACATCTAATAAAAGTGAAGTTGCACTAAAATTGACCCATTTAGGATAACCATAGTGTTCCCTATGCTTTCACAACAAAATTCACCTAATTTTATGCATGGTATTCTAATTACATAGTCAACGTGCACTTTATTCCACTAGGTATAAGCATTGTTTAACTTATCACTAGAATACAGGCATATTTCCATCCTATCGCTAGGATGAAGATATTATATAGATTTTTCTCATTTACTAAAATTTATCACTTTTTGGTCATCGAACAATAGGTACTTGCTCTATCATCAAAATTTAGGTGTCATCTGGCCTGTTTCTAGGAGACAAGCACTTTTCCTATTCACTAGGAGATAGGTGTTTCCTTTTCACTAGGAGAAAGGCATCTTCTATCCTACAACTAGGAGATAGGCACTGCACCTTAGCGATTCATAATGCCTTGCTCCTATGCCACTATCTATGTTTGATCACCAACCATTTATTAATCATGTTATGAGTTTTATCAAATGCTAGGTCCACATGGGACCTCGACTGAAAGTTGCAAAAAAGTGATAAAGTACTACATCTACACACGATTTCCACTTAAAAACATACATTAGGTATAATACGTAATTTTATATTAAATGTGTACAATAATCTCACAAAAAATGAATTTCTAATATAATAATGTTGCACACTTATCCCATTAAAGCATAAAAAAATGAGCACTTTTTGTGCTCATCATCCCCCCATGCCTAATTCTTTCCATGTACTTGTGGCACTTGATGCTGATAATTCCTTGTTTTAGCAATGACTTTCCAATACTCCCTATTTCTATATTTTCTCCCTGGCTATGGATTTTTCTCATTCTTTATCAGCTTTCTTTTACCATTCTATCCAAGACATTATTTTTTTGGGTGTTTTTCCTCTCTAGTTGCACCGTAAAGGTTGGCTAGGCCCTACCCCTATATCAGACTTCTTTTTACTCCAACCCTTCTTACCCATAAATTCTTCCATATAGAATCCAGTGAATGTGGTGGCATTCGTCTAGAAGGTTGGTTCATCTTACTTCCAATAGTGATAATTTGGAGGATTTTTTTTGTGAAATAATGCTAAATTTCTAACAACTAGATAATATGTATTAAAATTAGCAAGGTGCATCAACGAACCAAATGCAAAGAATAAAAATACAAAGAAAGTGTCCATATTTATTAATATTCATGAAATCTCCTTTACAACAAGGTTACAAGAACATCCCTCTTAGGGATTGACCATTGTGATACACATTACAATCCACAACTCATGTGGTAGATGCCTTCAATAGACTCTTAGGATCTTCATAACTTTGCTTGAGGGCTTACTAGATGCCTCCTTCTCCAATTTCAAGAGGTAGGATCTTGAATGATGCTTTATCCTTAGAGAGTTCTATCACCTGCATGCAAGAAAACAACAAGAAACATTAAAAACACATGAGGCCTCTCAAGATGAGGCTAAGTTACAAGCAAGTGCAATAAATAAACCAAGTATGTAAATAATGCATGAAATGCATAAACGAGAGCAAATATGCTTATAAAACAACAAATGAACCATATAAATGTAATGAAAATGATTAATCTATGCTAAGAAAAGTTGAATACATGCTAAAATAGGGAAATATATGGCTAAATCAAAGAAAATGGTAATTCAAACCCTAGTGGCTATCACTCATAGCATCTAGCTCTACTAGCTACTGATGCCATTAGCAGCTAAGCTAGTGGGCCACTATTGAAAATAGCAGACATGGGGCGATGTTTCTACTCTTGAAATTAGTTCTAGCAGTGTACAATTCCTCTATTGAATTTATGATCAAGGGTTGTCAGTGTGTATAAACATATATTTGTGATTGAAATATCTTGAATTCACAATGGATTGATGTAGAATGGCAAGTTTACTTCTAAAGCTATAGGAAACTCCATTGTTGCAAAGGTAGATGTCAAACTATAATTGGGCAAGATATCACTACTTCTCGAGTGATGTGAAATGGTTCTACAATTTGGTAGGACTTCGCTACATTCAATTTTTGATCCTTATACCTCTTTTGGGGGTCTATAAATAGACTTCCCCAAATCCTAATATTAGCTTCTCAAGGAAGCCAAGATCAAGAATTAGTTGACCTAAGTATTTGGGAGGAACCCTTTGGAAGATTCATAGCCCAAAACCACTCCAAAACCATTACAATTTGGTTTGTTGCAACTAATTTTGCTTGGCTTAAGAAGGATAAGTTTGTTATAGGGCTAGCTACTCTCTCTCAGTGTAGTTAGGGGTAGCTTAGCCACCATTGATAATTGTTGCTAGAGTAGCCACTATGATTGTTAGTGGATGGGATATTAGTTGCTAATGCTATCAGCGGCTAAGGTTGTATAGGCTTGAACTACCTAAAATGAGTGATTAGAATCGTTGCTTGTTCTTGGAAAGGTCCAAGGTCATTTATATGGTCTGCAAAGGTGCCCATTTGAGTAGTCTCCTAAACATAAATTCCCCTTTTGGGATGCATTGTGGGAAAACATGATGCTAAGCAAAAATAGACCACCTAAAGTCGTATTCTAGGTTTGCTAATGTTCATTGATCTTGTCAAATCTAGATGCCCCAATCAAAAAAAGGGTGTGCATCTCAGAATCATTGCTTTCAATGGAATAAAAATCTTAGCTTGAATAAAGCTTTGAACGTGATTTGCATGAAATTGATATGGATTGCTTTGATCAACAATGATAAAAAAAATAGATTGCCAAATATTTAGTTCATTATGTTTGCTTTTTCCTAGTAGAAGGGTAAGCTTGTGATAGTTATTAGCATTGATTCGTAATATGAATGTAATTTACATGATTGAGTGTTCAATTGTTGATTTTGATTATGAATATTGATATTATGACTACCTCCTCAGGCAACAAGTCGATGAGGAAAGGAAAAGTGATGAAAGTGATGATTCGCTTGACCAAGATGAATAATTTTGGATAATTCAAGATGATTGCATTTTATTTTTATATGGTAGGTCCTATTACAACTATGATTTCAATCGTTAATAGTAATTGTACATCTCTATCCCATGGAGCATTCCGGCTATAATGGCCTTCTTAGGAAATCAAGATGATGACAATTTCGTTTAAGCTTATGTTGAATCACTATGTTTGATAATTAACTAAATATTTCATGGAAGAATTAAAATGAACACCTCATTCCCATGGAGTAGTCTGGCTGCCATGGCCTTCTTAGGGATTGAAGTGAGGACATTTCAATTCGATGATGAATAATTTTGTTCAAATTACCTTATGGTAATTTACTCATTCTACATATTGCATGGAGTGCAAGTCACTGCAACCGCCAAGTGTGTAGATTAAATAACTGAATATGAGGTGCATTTGAATTTTTATTTATTTGATTTTTTTGTTATTTTTGAAATTTTTGAGATTTTTGGATCTATAGATATGCTTAGTTGTCCATTTTGAGGCTTCTCACAGTGAGAAATTAGGGCATTTATTGTTTTTGGGTTTGCTGATGCATTTATGGATGCAATTCCTATATGGTGATGTAACTATGCTATATGTATGCAATGTACTAATGACATGCACTAGCTAGATGATATATGTATGCTTAGATGTTATGATATAGATATGTAGATGTACTATGATGCATGCATATATGGATGCAATGCTTATTTTTAAATGCATGTTTAATTTGTTTTGATTTTTTCTGCATTTAATATGTGATATGATATGATAAATGATATGTAATGTAATGCATTAATTACATGATGGTGATCTAATGCAAATGAACATGTATGGTTTAATCACTTAAAACATAAGGAATAGATCTAATGTGTGTTTACAAACTAATGGAAGATACCATAGAATGTAGAAAAATCATAAATTAAAATGGTAACTCTTATCATAAGAATTAATCATTTAAACATCCATATGTGAAATGAGATGATGTGAGATGTATGGTTTTCCCTTATTATCTTCTATAATTTAAAATATATTCACAAAATAGTCAATGGTCATCTAAATATCACTGATGATATCCATCTGGTATCTATCCTATTTAATGAAAACCCCTTAATAAAAAAAACCTCATAAGGAAAATGGGGATTGATTGATGAAATGAGTTGTTGCTATAAGGGATTTTTGAGGTTTTCCATGAGACTCAAACACCCTAGTTGATTAATCAAAACTTGTATAATGACTACACAAGACTTCTGAAAGATAAAATCTTTTGTTATGAATACCAAGATATTCATTATTACTGTGTGTGCAAATGAATATATTATATGAGACATAAGACTACCTCATTGGCAGATATGATTTATTCAATCCATTATTGTAATGAGTATCACCAAATTTTCATCATGATCCTAAGTTTTGACATAGTTGGACTAGACTACTAGGTAATACAATAACCTAAAGCTATCTCATTTGTAAATTGCTTAGAACTACCCCATTTCTAGGTGGGATTTATTCAACCCATTGCTGTAATGAGGATCACCAAATTTTCATCATGATCATGAGTTTGGACATAGTTGGACTAGACTACTAGGTAATACAAGCCACCTAAAGCTAGCTCATTTGTAAATTTCTTAGAACTACCCCATTGCTATGAGGGATTCATTCAACCCATTTTTGTAATGGGAATCACTCAATAGCTTTGAAATATTGACCATTCTAGGGATTCAAGCTCCTCACTCCATTATTTTCTTCACATTTATTGGGATACTTGCTCATGCTTAGTGATGAAAATCACTGTTTATTTGGCATTTGTTTTTTGAGTAAGGGATTTTGATTTTGTTTTGATTTGGGAATTTTCTTATTCTATGAAAGAAAGGGATTTCTTTGGGTAGAGGGAAGCTTGTCCTTTTGTCAACAATCAACATCCTAGACCATGTGCATCACAATATGAGCAAGTAAAAACCTTTTGCTTAATGTGATCAGGACCACTTTATAGTGTTATATTTCCTTGTCCAGACTAGGATTTTTAATGTTTTAAAAAGTGATGATATTTTGATATATGCCAGGTTCTATTAAAACTAGACCTCATATCCAAAAGCAAATATAGCTTTCTACAAAATCTGAGAAGATCACAAGGTATGGCTGAATGACCGAAAAACCCTAGTATATGTATTATAGCAACATGAAGGGTTGTGTTGAAAAAAAAATTACTCACAAGGGTGATGGATGATGATGATGAATAGATGCATGATTAAGATACAAACATGGTGTCATTTTTAATACTGTAAACAAAATCTATCCTAATGCAAATGCAATGGATGAAAATACCTAATGCAATGAAGTTAAATGAATGCATGTACAAAAATGCAAATGTTTTTATGTTTTTGATGTTTTGCAATTTTTTTGAATTTTATTACTTTTTGATTTATTTAGGTTTTTATGTTTTATGATTTTTTTTTAATTTTTGATGTTTTTAGGAGGAAAGGTGTGCCACCTTAGGTACCCCTAGTGTGTGTGCCACTCAATGAAGAAGAGGAAGGTACAATTTCTTTAGAATTCTCACTTTGCTTCATTGAACTTGATGTGGATGGTGGGGAAGGTATGCTATCTTGAGGACCCCCAGTGTACATTTTGTCCACTATAATGTAATCAACTTGCATAGGAAGAGTGATAGAAATAAAATCTCCCAATTGGTGTGCAGACCTCTATGGGGCACCCATTTCTTGGTTGGGTAAAATGAGTGAACCGTCTGTGCGGAGCTCATTTCATTCTAGAAGGTTTTGGACCATAGATTGAAGCCATATCATCTGCCAAAAATGTAATGTTGGAGCATCCTAGAAACACCATAGTTATAGCCAACCTTGAGGAGAATATTATCATCATTTTCTAGAAAATGCATAAGATTACACTCACTGGCACAAAGGAGAAAAGTTTTGAAGCCAATATTGCATAGCTTTCACTCACTGGCAAGAAGGAGAAAAGCATTGAAGCAAAAATTGTACAACTTGCACCCACTAGAGAAAAAAACTGAAGGAAAAGAGATGTTGAAGATGTCCTCACATGTAAGTTCCACTTGGAAAATTAAAAGAGAGTGCTACATAATGCATGTGTAGGGAGAGATCATATGGAATAGACATAACACTCATCTTGGAAGTTTTAAAGGTATATTTCAAATGAGTGAAATGTGTAATAATAATTTTAACAAAATGAGAGTGTTGAAGAATCATTGAACAATGTTTGAAGAGACTATAAAATCTACACCAAGTATTGAGAGCATCAACATATTACAAGGTGGAATGAGAATTGAAAACACCTAATGTAACTCCCAATAAACACTTATCCAATGTTGAAATGCACCCACACTATTTAAAGAACCTAAACTCTGAAGAACACAAGCTTATATTGAGAGGGGGGTGAATAGTATAAGACCTCTTTTTACTTTTTCCTTTATACTTCAAAACAGTAAAGCAATATACCCAAAGCAATATCAAAACAATGCACAATATCATCCACAAAGTGACACCAATTTTAACGTGGTTCACCCAGAATGCATGGGCTACATCCACAAAAATTTTATCTAAAAGTTATCTCAAAGTTCTTTGGGAAACCTTCCCAATTAAATGTTTATGAGCCTCGGCCCAAAGGAGATACCTTCCCCCAATCTGAATTTATGAGCCTCTACACAAAGGAGATACCTTACCCTCTGCTCTGGAAATGATCCCTCAGAAGATCAACTGCCTCTACCTCTTGCCAACATGTGGAACTCCTTTCCACCAAAGACCTCCTGTCCTCAATGCTTAGCCTAATATACCTCTGCCTTCTATTATCACGTCCACAGTAGCTCAGCTACCTATACCAAACATAGTCAATCGGTCTAGTACAAGTCTTCCTTTGTATATTAGATCTTTCCAACTCTTGAACAAATCAATCCTCTGCACACAAGCCTTCTAAAAGACTTGCCAAATCTATCCTCAGGTTCTTATCAAAGAACCAATGCACCTCTATCCTCAAGTCCTCTGATAGAACTATCAAACTCAGCTCACAAATCCTCTGCTAGGACCTGTCCAAATATGCTCACAAGTCCCCATCGGAACCTGTCCAAAACCTGCTCACAAGTCCCCACCGAAACCTGTCCAAAACCTCAGCAAGCTCACCAAGAAAAACTTGCTTAGCATGAACCCACAAAAAGAATTGTTAGAGACCCAATGTGATTCATAAACCTCATAGAAGCATAAAGAGAATTGTTAGAGACTCAATATGTTCTATACTTAACTCCCAATCTCAATATCAAATCTCATAGAAACACAAAGAGAATTGTTAGAGACCCAATATGTTCTATACTTAAATCCCAATATCAATCTCAACTCAATCTCAATCTCAAAAGAATAAGATAGATGTAGTATGCTTTTCTCAAGAATATGAAACACAACCCAACAATTGCCAACCATGTAATATCTCATATAACAATGATACTCATATTCATTTTACCAACAATTAGGGTTTCAACAACAATGCTCATCAAACAAGGTTTAGTCAACCAACACCATTCAACTCAACATCAACCTTGAAGCATTCAACCAATCATCACAAGAAAAGGAAACAAGTAGAAATCCTTTTCCCTCCAAGGATATTTGAACAAAATAGCCACCAACACAATATCACCAAATGCAAAGAATAACTTGCTCAAATCAACTCAATGGAGTAAGCCCAATATCATGTATCAAGTAAAGCACTAACTTGATCAAAAAAACCTCTATGGAAGCAACTCAACCATCAATATCAAAACATCCAACTAAGGGTTTCATCATCTCAAAGCAAGTAGCAAGACTTACTAACATAAACCCTAGTGCAAAAAATGCTTCCTCTTCCTCAACAAGAATTATGCATTCACCCAAAAACTCATCAATGATTTTAATGCATAAACAATCTTCAATATCTAGAAAATAGGATTTACACCAAAAATACCTAGTAGACAACCTTTTCACTCCAAACTCAATTTCAGAAAATATACCATCAAAAATATACATGGAAGAAGTTGCCCATACCTTTACTTTGATGAAGAAGGAGAACTCAAAATCTGTCACAACACTAACTCTCAATTTGCCACCAATTAGAGTTAGCAACTATACAACAATATACAATAATAAAGATCCAAATTAACACCTTATTTCTCCAACTTAATAAAAACCACCAGAAGTATAATATACATACAAAGTAAAACCTCTTTACACCTTATTACTCCACATAAACATTAAGCATCAATAAAACAATGTCAAAGAAAATATGATAACTTAACCTTATACCTCCAGCGCATTCACAGCCACTATCCTTTGCACACCGCAACCAAAAGAAAATTACCAACGAAGAGAATCAAACTCGGCACCTTTGCCTTCTAGCGCCTTCGCTAAAACACCACCGTCGTTGGGTCACAAGTGCCCAATGAAGAAATATAGTGTTGCCCTATATTTTATCTTCCTTTGATGCCAAGAATCTGGAAAACATAAATGTCTTCCTCAAGCCACATGCAAACTGGTGAGTGTTGTACAAAACATAACATACTGGGCAATAGAAATAATCATCCACACAATGTGAATAGAAAACATAATTCGAGTGTAGATCCAACAATCATAGGTGAAAGCAATCTGTCGGATGTCAAATCGCAAACTGAAAATGTAATTCAAGTGCAGTCCCAACAATTGTAGGTGAAGCGCAATCTATCGGATGTCAAAGTGCAAACTGAAAATGCAAGAAATTACTTGGGCAACTCAATATCGATAATCAACTCTCAATGAAATACAACTCTTTCTTGGAGATCACAGAGCTACGATTTTCATTACTCGGAGTTACAATCACTTTAGAAAATCATCCCCACTTATATAGCCATTTCTCCTTAACTGTTTGACGTCGGCACTCCTCCAATGATGGCAACACATCAGTGAAAGAAATATTTAACTACGTTGCTTAAGGGTTAAAAGACCCTTTAATAATAATTAAAAAATAATAATAATTATTATTTTATTAATAATAAATTAAACTTAGACCCTTGTCAAAGGTTTGAGTTAATTTAATTATTAATAATAAACATGGACCTTCAAGGTTTTTCAAGAAGTAAAAACCTTTACATTAAGTTAAGCTTGGTTTTAATAAAAACCCTTAATGAGTCCAAATGGTTTTAAGAAAAACCTTTAACCTTGTCACCATGGTTTTAATAAAAACCCTTTAACATTATGAAGCTTCTCAAGATATTTTTGACATCACACTCTTTTTGATATCAACACAAAAATGCCTTTTGACATCAATGACAACTTATACACTTGAGCAAAGGCAATGTACCCAAAGTACCTAAAATTGCCAACAATCTCCCCCTTTGTCATTGATGGCAAAACTTTACTAAAAACACTTCTAAAGAGCCAAAACTAAAACCAACTGTGCTAACAACTAACCAACTGTGCTCACAACTGAGAATCTTCCTTTGAAGTTTTTCTCCCCCTGACTTGAAGCTTTCCTCTTCACTTTGAAGCTCTCTCCCTTACTCATATATCTCCCCCTTTGTCATCAATGGCAAAGGGCCACCTTTGGGGCTCGGGACTAAGAAGGAGCATCTTAGCTTAGTCCCTCGCCCACCTCCTGATGAGGTGATTAATTCTGGGGTGGGAGTAAAACTCCCATTAGGCACTGATCATCATCAATGTCTATAACTTCCTTACCGGGCCTTCTCTTGAACTCTTTGTCCATAATTCTATTCTTGTCACTGTTCTTGTTCTTGTTATCATCCCTGTTCTTATCCATGCTTTGATCCTTGGACCTGATCATGCATATTCCTGTATCCTAGAATTTTAGCTCTACACTGTCTAGTTGTGTGACCTTCATTGTTGCGCTTATAACAAGTAACAATGTTATTTCTTTTAGGCATACCTATTCTTTGAATCCACTAGTTCTGACCAAACCTGTTTTGACCAAACCTGTTCTGACCAAACCTGTTCTGGCCAAACCTGTTATGACCAAACCTATTATGACCAAACCTGTTCTGATCAAACCTGTTCTTGTTATTTGCCTTGCAATAAACTACCTTGTGCCCAAACTGTTGACAAGAGTAGCAATACCCTTGAAAGTAACTAGCACTTCTAAAACTGTCATTTACCTTCTTCACTTGAGCCATGCAATGTGAAGCTATGTGACCAAACTTGTGACAAGCAAAACATCTGCCTTGAAAATTTCTTTTATTTGACCTCTTAGGCTCTGAAAACTTCTTCTTCTCATTCTGAATTCTGTTTTCTATTTCTGTGCATCTATCATTCAAGGACTCATGATCTGAAATACTTTCCTCATCAGAACTCTCTTCCTTTTGGAGTCTCTTACTAGACTCTCCAACTTGTTCCTTATGAGGCTTAACAAAACCAAGGCCTATTTTATCTGTTGTCTTTCTTTGACCTTTGATGAGTGACTTAACCTTTTTGGAGCTATCTTGAAACCTGTAATGCTTATCCTTGTACTCTTTAGTTTCATTTTTCAAAGAAGCCATTTTCTGTTCTAACTCACTATACTCAAGAACCTTAGATTCTAACTCATCCTTGAGTTCTTGTGTCTTAGCTATAGAGAAGTCAAGAATTTCTATAAGATCATCTCTCTCCATAACATTCATCTAACTTTTCCTTGAGTCTAGCATTCTTCTTTCTTTCCTTTTTCAAAGCACTAAGAGAACTAATAAGTTCACCTTTAAGATCTACTTCACCTTCCTCTATATGATTGCTTTTTGAATCATCAAAGCCTTTTTTAGATTTCTTATCACTAGAGGTGCTACCCTTTTCAAAAACCATACATGCATCTTCCTTATAGTTTTCTGAAGCATCCTCATACATACTAGAAACCAAATCATTATTTGTGCAATCATCCTCAAGGTGACCAAAATTTCCACATCTAAGACATTTCATGATAATGAATCTATGTTTTGGTTCTTCCTCTTTTTCTGATATGAACAACATCTCATTTTCATTATCACTTGAAGAACTTTCACTATCACTACTAGAACACTTACTTGCCTTGTCTAGGTAGAAGCTCTTCTTGTGTTTGTGAGAGTACCTCTTTCCTTGATTGTTGTGCTCATATTTGTTTTTCCTATGATGCTTGTGCTTTTTAGAATCCTTGCTCTTATAGTCCTATTTATCTTCATCACTTTCATCCTTCGCAACATTACAGTCAGTAGCATAATGACCAAACTTTCCATAATTGAAAAATCTTACATTTTTCATACTTTTGTGCTTTCTAAAGAACTTGCCTTTCTTACTGTAATATGCCTCTTCATCACTAGAAGACTCATTACTCTCTTGAAGCTGTTTACCCTTGGATTTCTTTGTAGCCTTGAAAGCTGCCTCTTTCTTGACATCAACCTTCACTTGAGTTCTCAACTCAAATGCTGCAAGTATACTATGGAGCTCATCCTTTTTCAACTTATCCAAATCTTTAGCTTCCTCAATAGAAAAAATATTTTCACTAAATCTATTAGGAAGAGATCTTAAAATCTTATCACAAACATCATTTTCAGCAAGCTCAAGACCTAAGTCTTTCATGGAGTTGAAAACCTCATCCATACGAAGCATGTAGTCAATAATATTTTCATAATCATTCATTTGGAGTTGTTCAAACATACCTTTGAAGTGTCTCAACTTGGCCTTTCAGACATTTGCATCACCTGTATGAACCACCTTCAACTATTTCCACATTTCACTAGATGTCTTGCAGTGAATTACTTTGGTGAGATCTTCTTTCTATAAGCCTTTTAGGATTGCATTCATTGCTTTTAAATTGATGTGATGTAGGAGCCTATCTTCTTTAGTATAAGGACTATGTACAAGAATAGTGTACTCATCTTCAATTACTTCCCATACCTCATTACCAAGTTCCATTAGATGAACCTTCATCCTTGCACTCCAAAGACCAAAATTTGACCCATCAAGAATAGGTGCTGCATTGCCGCTTGAATAATCCATTATGTTCTTAACCAGCTCTTCCTTCAAGCTGTTAAACTTTTCGAAGGAACCCAATATGATACCAATTGAAGAACACAATCTTATACTGAGAGGGGGGGTGAACAGTATAATACCTCTTTTTACTTTTTCCTTTATACTTCAAAATAGTAAAGCAATATACCCAAAGCAATATCAAAACAATGCACAATATCATTCACAAAGTGACACCAATTTTAACGTGGTTCACCCAGAATGCATGGGCTATGTCCACAAAACTTTTCTCTAAAAGTTATCTCAAAATTATTTGGGAAACCTTCCCAATTACAATGTTTATGAGCCTTGGACCAAAGGAGATACCTTCCCCCAATATAAATTTATAAGCCTCTGCTCAAAGGAGATACCTTCCCCTCTGCTCTGGAAATGATCCATCAGAAGATCAACTGCCTCTACCTCTTGCCAACACGTGGAACTCCTTTCCACAGAAGACCTCCTGTCCTCAATGCTTAGCCTAAGCGAACTCTACCTTCTATGATCACATCCATAGTAGCTTAGCTACCTATACCAAACATAGTCAGTCATTCTAGTACAAGTCTTCCTTTGTCTATCAGATCTGTCCAAATCTTGAACAAATCAATCCTCTACACACAAGCCTTCTCAAAGACTTGCCAAATCTATCCTCAGGTTCTTCTCAAAGAACCAATGCACCTCTATCTTCAAGTCCTTTGATATAACTATCAAAATCAGCTCACAAGTCCTCTACTAGGACCTGTCCAAATCTGCTCACAAGTCCCCACCGAAACCTGTCCAAAACCTGCTCACAAGTCCCCATCGAAACCTATCCAAAACCTCAGCAAGCTCACCAAGAAAAACTTGCTTAGCATGAACCCACAAAGAGAATTGTTAGAGACCCAATGTGATTCATAAACCTCATAGAAGCATAAATAGAATTGTTAGAGACTCAATATGTTCTATACTTAACTCCCAATCTCAATCTCAAATCTCATAGAAACATAAAGAGAATTGTTAGAGACCCAATATGTTCTATACTTAACTCCCAATATCAATCTCAACTCAATCTCAATCTCAAAAGAATAAGATAGATGTAGTATGCTTTTCTCAAGAGTATGAAACACAACCCAACAATTGCCAACCATGCAATATCTCATATAACAATGATACTCGTATTCTTTTTACCAATAATTAGGGTTTCAACAACAATGTTGATCAAACAAGGTTTAGTCAACCAACACCATTCAACTCAACATCAACATTGAAGCATTCAACCAATCATCACAAGAAAAGGAAATAAGTAGAAATCCTTTTCCCTCCAAGGATATTTGAACAAAACAACCACCAACACAATATCACCAAATGCAAAGAATAACTTGCTCAAATCAACTCAATGGAGTAAGCCCAATATCATGTATCAAGTAAAGCACTAATTTGATCAAAACAACCTCTATGGAAGCAACTCAACCATCAATATCAAAATAGCCAACTAAGGGTTTCATCATCTCAATGCAAGTAGTAAGACTTACTAACATAAACCCTAGTGCAAAAAATGCTTCCTCTTCCTCAACCAGAATTATGGATTCACCCAAAAACTCATCAATGATTTTAATGCATAAATAATCTTCAATATCCAGAAAATAGGATTTACACCAAAAATACCTAGTAGACAACCTTTTCACTCCAAACTCAATTTCAGAAAATATACCATCAAAAATATACATGGAATAAGTTGCCCATACCTTTACTTTGATGAAGAATGAGAACTCAAAATCTATCACAACACTAACTCTCAATTTGCCACCAATTAGAGTTAGCAACTATACAACAATATACAATAACAAAGATCCAAATTAACACCTTATTTCTCCAACTTAATAAAAACCACCAAAAGTATAATATACATACAAAGTAAAACCTCTTTACACCTTATTACTCAACATAAACATTAAGCATCAATAAAACAATGTCAAAGCAAATATGATAACTTAACCTTATACCTCCAACACATTCACAACCACTATCCTTTGCACACCATGACCAAAAGAAAATTACCAATGAAGAGAATCGAACTCGGCACCTCTGCCTTCTAGAGCCTTCGCTAAAACACCACCGTCGTTGGGTCACAAGTGCCCAATGAATAAATACAGTGTTGCCCTATATTTTATCTTCCTTTGATGCCAAGAATCTGGAAAATGTAAATGTCTTCCTCAAGCCACATGCAAACTGGTGAGCGCTGTCCAAAACGTAACTTACTAGGCAATAGAAATAATCATCCACACAATGTGAATAGAAAACACAATTCGAGTGTAGATCCAACAATCGTAGGTGAAAGAAATTTGTCGGATTTAAAAGCGCAAACTAAAAATGTATTTCGAGTGCAGTCCCAACAATTGTAGGTGAAGCACAATCTGTCAGATGTCAAAGTGCAAACTAAAAATGCAAAAAATTACTTGGGCAACTCAATATCGATAATCAACTCTCAATGAAATACAACGCTTTCTTGAAGATCACAGAGCTACGATTTTCATTACTCGAAGTTATAATCACTTTAGAAAATCATCCCCACTTATATAGCCATTTCTCCTTAACTGTTTGACGTCGACGCTCCTCCAATGATGGCAACACATCGGTGAAAGAAATATTTAACTACGTCGCTTAAGGGTTAAAAGACCCTTTAATAATAATTAAAAAATAATAATAATTATTATTTTATTAATAATAAATTAAACTTAGACCCTTGTCAAAGGTTTGAGTTAATTTAATTATTAATAATAAACATGGACCTTCAAGGTTTTTCAAGAAGTAAAAACCTTTGCATTAAGTTAATCTTGGTTTTAATAAAAACCCTTAATGAGTCCAAATGGTTTTAAGAAAAACCTTTAACCTTGTCACCATGGTTTTAATAAAACATGGACCTTCAAGGTTTTTCAAGAAGTAAAAACCTTTGCATTAAGTTAATCTTGGTTTTAATAAAAACCCTTAATGATTCCAAATGGTTTTAAGAAAAACCTTTAACCTTGTCACCATGGTTTTAATAAAAACCCTTTAACATTATGAAGCTTCTCAAGATATTTTTGACATCACACTCTTTTTTATATCAACACAAAAATGCCTTTTGACATCAATGACAACTTATACACTTGAGCAAAGGCAATGTACCCAAAATTGCCAACAAACTCAAGGAGGAGAAGGCACATACCCACGTAGGAAAGAGTATCCATACACAATGAAAGAGGAGTGAACACCATTAAAGGATCAAAGTCAAGGGTTCCAAAAAGGAGTCAAAGCAACGTTAAAGACTCGCTACCATTATCATGCATCTGCCATTGAAGTATTGCAATGCATAGTAAGATAACATCCAACATTCACTATTTAAGAGTTGGATCATTCTAAAGGTAAGGGTTTTACCTTAATAAAATTGCTTTCATTAAGGAGTTATAAGGAGTATAGTATAAGATTGAAACTATTCTATTATTTTGGAAATATTATCAAAATAAACCATACATTTGAAATCAAATTTAAAGGAGACTTATATACTTAAATAGTTTAATATTTGCAATTAAATACCATAGGATATATAAGGGTTTCTACATGGAAAACCAAAACTCTATTATTGTAAATATTATTGTTTTCTAATATTCCAAATTAGGGAGTTATAAGGAATACTATGCCAAAATAAATTATTAGAATTTAGAAACATTAAACTATTGGATATTAATGGCTATAAAAATAATTTCATCATTTACTTCAAAGGAGTTGGAATCATATACTTACACTTGTCTCATACTCATACTAAAGGGACAAAAGAAGTTCAACCATAGAGAAATTCAAAATGCATAGTTCATTAGGAGAGATAAGTGTTAGACATTTTGAGTAAATGAGGTTTTCATTGATGTTAAGAAGGAATGATCATTAATGTCAAATATCAGTTTTAGTGAGCAGTGCAAGAAGAAGCAATTCCACAATCAGTGTAGAAAGGAGAGCTCGCTTTTAGTTAGTGAAAACCTGGTTCCAGGAAGTCAGATGTGGTCCAAAGTATAAAGGAGCCCAAATTAATAATATTATAATATTTTTTATAATATTAGAAAGGGAAGTTTAAAATTAATTAATATAATTTTATTATAAATTAATTTATTAATTAATTTACTTAACTTATAAGTTATTAAATTAATTATTAATAAATTTTTAATATTAATTATAAGTTAATTTATGTTAATTTTAAATAAACCTAAGGTGGGTTATTAATTCACAATTAGAAAATTTGAATTCAACATTGAGCACCGACGTGGGGAGCAAAGTAACCAAGTGTGTATAAAAATGGGATTTCCCCACCTTAGAAAATCTACTTCATGCCTTCGATTTTAATCTCCATGCTTGCAAAAAATGTGTAAATTATTCTATGCGATTAAGAGGATTTTAATTTGTTTTAAGTGTTAAGAACAGGTGGATATTTTGCATTCACAAAGGAAGCACCTTGGTCATCAAGTTCTTGCTAGCGCAGTTGGCAACCTCGACGAAGGCAAGGTGTGAGGGTAGTGATCGATGTAGGTTCGAATCCATGATAGAGTTAGTTTTTTTTTTTGTTTGGAGTTGATGGTGGATGTTGGTTGAAATGGAAGGAAGCTTCCCTTCCTTCATGTGGGTGCCTATAGCCCATGCGGTGGGCACCAAAGCACTAAGGCACTTGGCACTTGGGGAGATGATGATTTGAATCACACCGAAACCCTTTTGGATAGAAGACAAAGGTATGCAATTTGCTAGCGCCAAACTTTTCGAAGGGAATTAGTTGAGTAATTAAAAATTAATTTTTGCATAAATTTATTTGGTTTGTAACATTGTAAGGGGAGTTATAAGGTGAATGCAAAATAATATTCTTTTGTGATATTTGCTTGGGTGTTTGAAAAGGTAATGAGGATTTTAAGGAAATTGTTTGAAGTTTTGTGGTGTTGGATATTATTTTAAAGTTGGAGATTATAAGGTGTATCCAAATTATTATTTTTTCATGTATGATTTGATTATTGCTAATTTTAAGAAGAATTAATAAGGTGTATTTGAGATTGATTATTTTTGTGTTTGAGAAATATTTTGAAAAAAATTTAGTGTGATATTTTGTCATCTAACCATTGAAATTGGAAAGAAGAGAATTGTGATTGAGACAGGTTTTATAAGGTCACTTCTACATCAAATAAAAGGTATGGGCATATTCTTCTTTGGTTGAAGTTATTGGTTGAGGTTTTTTGAAAATAGGATTGGAGTGAAAAGGACTTTGTTAAGTTTTCCTTGTTGAGTGTGTTTTGAATTAATGCTTCAAGGTTTTCTAGAATAAAGAGTTATTGATAAAACCTTGTTTGATAAGCATTGTTGTTGAAGTGAGTGAACTTGAACTAGGGTTTGAAAAGATCATGAGTATAATTTTTATGTGATATTGATTGATAAGCAATGTTGTTAAAGTTATTATGAGTTAATTTGAACTAAGGTTTACAAAGACCATGAGTATCATTGTTATGTGATATTGATTGATGAGCATTATTGGAAATATTTGAGTGAGTGTTCATATACTTGGACTAGGGTTTGTGAGTAAGGATTATTTCATTGAGTGATTTTTTGAGTAGATTTGGTTGATCCTAATCAAGTGGATGTGTTGATTTGATAGTTCAAGTTCTGTGAAACAAATTTTTCTATATTCTAAATTGAATTGAGAAAGAGATTGAGTGTTTATGGATGTGAAACATATTGAGTCTCTAACAATTCTCTATATGTTTCTGTGATTGAAAGTGATTGAGAGTTTGTGAGTGTGAAGCATATTGAGTCTCTAACAATTCTTTATATGTTTCTATGGTAAAAATAAATATTGAAATTGATTGAGCATTGTGGTGAATGTGAAGCATATTGAGTCTCTAACAATTCTCTATATGTTTATGTGAGATTGGACAAGTTCTAGTAAGGACTTGTTGAGAAGATTGAGACAAGTCTTGGTGAAGACTTGTTGAGAAGATTGGACAAGTTCAAGAGAGGACTTGTGGATAGATTAGTGTGAGCTTTTGTGGAAGCTTACAAGGTAGATTTGAGACAAGTCTTTGAGAAGACTTGAGAGTAGATTTGATTGATTGATTTGTTCAAACCTTGAGTTAATATTTTAGGCAGATCCAACAGTGTTTATTTGTGAGTGTATCAAGCTTTGTGTTAATGCTTGATAACATAGATTTAGGATATATTTTTCCTAAAACAAAGGACTGTGTTTAGTACAAATCAAAGGATTGATATTGGATAGATTTGTGCTAGATCGAAGGACTATGTTTAGCATATATTTCAGGATAGATTTGTGCCAGAACAGAGATAGAGTTTGAGCAAATTTGTACTAGACCAAAGGATTGTGTTTAGTGTAGATTTGAGATAGAGCTTTGGAGGTGACATAGTATAGAGGATGACAGTCTCCAGTGGATATAAATCCATTAGCCAAGGTAGTGAGGATAGGTGTCTTCAATGGATAGAGATCCATTATCCAGGGCAGTGGGGCAACAGTTATTCTAGAAGATCATTGGCCATAGCAAGATGAGAAAGGAGTTCTTTGGATAGAGATCCATGAACTTGATTAGGGGATTGGTGTCTCCTTTGGACATAGGTACATAAATATTGTAATAGGGAAAGGATTCCCAAGAGATTGATTAAGAAAATTTTAGTGAAATATTTTTTTCGTGGAGTAGTCCACATTGAGTGAACCACATAAAATTGGTGTCTCTATTGTGTGTGGTGATTTATGCATTGTTTTTATTACTGCTATTGATGTTGCTATCTATACATTGCATAATATTGATTGGGAAAGAAAAGCAAAAAGTGGTCATATTGTTCACCCCCATTTCTGTATAAGCTTGTGTTCTTCAATTGGTATTAGAGTGGGTTTCTTTAAAAGAGTTCAACAACTTGAAGGAAAATATTTCAATAACACAATGGATTATAAGAATGTGTCCTCAGATAATTCAACACTAATATTTTATGGAAGCGATTATATATTTTGGAGTATGAGAATGAAGATTCACTTGATGGCACTTGGCAATGAAATTTGGGAAGCAATTGAAAATGGATACATACCACCAGTTGATCCACCTACATATAAGGAAGGTAAGATTCTACAACATTACAATTCAAAAGCAATGAATGCAATTTTGAGAGATTTTTATAGAACATAATCCATAAAAGTTATGCATTGTAAATATGAAAAAGGAATTTGGGATAATTTGCAAAATATTTGGGACAATTCAAAAAAAAATGAAGATGTTAAGAGGAAGAATCAAAAAAAGGAGGAGTTAATATTGAGGGAAAGCTTATTTATGGTCTTAAAACCTTAAAGAAGGTAAGAAAGCAAAACTCTCAACTTGAGATTTAGTTTCAAGAATGTGGTGAAGAGAGAGGAAAGCTTATAGGGGATCTAAACAATTAAATGGCTAAGATAAAGAAGTTCAAGGATAAGCTAGAAGAAAAGGTCTTAGAATGTGAATGGTTAGAACAAGAAGTAGATCTACTAAGGGAAGAATTAAAAAAATCCAAGGACAAGCTACACAAATTTGGAAAGATCTCAAAGATTATAGATAATATGATCAAGGTACAAAGAAGGTCAACAAATAAAATAGATCTTGATTTTGAACATGCTCAAAAGAAACAACAAAAAGAGTCAACCTCAAATTTTGAAGAAGAAGAAACTTCAAAAGAAAACAGTGTAAGATAAAGTGAGACTTATAAGGATGAGTTGGACAACAGAAAGTTCAACAAGGAAATGAATAATTTATAAAGAAGAAACATATCGAACAAGAACCAGCACAGGGTAAAAGAGACTAAGAGACCAATGAGGTCAAGGCAAGGAAATTTCAATGGATGATGTTTATCATGTCATAGATTTGGGCACATGGCTTCACAGTGTAGGACACATGAAAGACAGAAGTATGGGAACTTTAGAAATAGGCAGCTTTTCCATGGGTATTGCTATTCATGTAATTAGGTTGGTCACAAGGCAATGAATTGCAAGGTACATGATAGGAATAGAGATGGATTCACTAGGAGAAATCCCAAGACATTTGCACCTCCAAGGAATAATAACATTAAGTGTTATAAGTGTAATAATTATGGACATACAAAAAAGTGATGTAGAGTAAACATTCTAAAATCAAGCATGAACATGAACATGAATAGGAATAAGAATATGGACATGAACAGGAATAGGGATAGGAATAGGAATATGGACACAAACATGAATAGGGACATGGACATGAACACAAATGGTCAAAGGAATCTGAAGGGTTGGATGAGAAGGAAAGAGGAAAAAGGTAAAGACCAGTGCTTTTTTGGAGTAGAAATACTACCACCCCAAAATTAACCACCTCAAGAGGAGGTTGGGGAGGGGCTAAGCTAAGAAACTTATTCTTAGCCCCAATCCCCAAAGGTAACCCTTTGCCATTTATGTCAAAGGGGGAGATATTTGAGTAAGGGGAGAGATTTGATTTAAGAAGAGAACATTGATTCAGGGAGAGCAGAATAGAAATAGGTCAAGTTTTGGTAAAAATAATTTGGGTTACCATCAATGACAAAGGGGGAGATTTTTGGATATTTTGAGTAAATGAAGTTGTCATTGATGTCAAGAAGGAATTGTCATTAATGTCGAATGTCAGTTTCAATGAGCAGTGCAAGAAGAAGTAATTCTGCAACCAGTGTAGAAATGAGATCCTGCTTTTAGTTGGTGAAAACCCGGTTCTAGGAAGTCAGATGTGGTCCAAAGTATAAAGAAGGAGCCCAAATAAATAATATTATAATATTTGTTATAATATTATCATTACCATTACCCTTATGTATGAAAAGAAATATTTTTGATTAATGCGGTAAGCATTTTCCATTACCCTCATGATCATCATCATCCATTATCCATTTACTCCTATGATCATATCTCTTATCCATTATTGATCCACTTTCCTTATTACCTATTTGCAAACATCCGATATCCACTATATAGTTTCAATATTAAAAACAAAAAATATAATGATAGGCCAAAGGGGGAAAGCAAGAAATAAATAGCATGGAATTGCTTTTTGCAACTTTGAATCATTACAAACCTGACATTGCATTAATTTACTTAACTTATAAGTTATTTAAATTAATTATTAATTAATTTTTAATATTAATTATAAGTTAATTTATGTTAATTTTAAATAACCCTAAGTTGGGTTATAAGTTAAGGTATGTTAATTTTATGTTATAATAAAATTATATTAATTAATTTCATTAATTAATTTACCTAACTTATAATTTATATAAATTAATTATTAATTAATTTTTAATATTAATTATAAGTTAATTTTATGTTAATTTTAAATAACCCTAAGGTGGGTTATTAAGTTGCAATTCGAATTCAACATTGAGAACCAACATTGGGTTATTAATTCAAGAAGAAATAAAAAGGTGTGCTTGGGATTGATTATTTTTGTGTTTGAGAAATATTTTGAAAAAGAGTTAGTGTGATATTTTTTCATCTAACCATTGAAATTAGAAAGAAGGGAATTGTGATTGAGACAGGTTTTCTAAGGTCACTTCTACATCAAATAAAATGTATGGACATATTCATCTTTGGTTGAAGTGATTGGTTGAGGTTTTTTGAAAACAAGATTGGATTAAAAAGGACTTTGTTAAGTTTTCCCTGTTGAGTGTGTTTTGAATTAAATGCTTCAAGGTTTTTTGGAATAAAGAGTTATTGATAAAACTTTGTTTGATAAGAATTTTTGTTGAAGTTGTAGCAACCTCGGGACGCACACACCGCTTTACTCTACTTGCAATATTATACCAAAATGAAAATGAAAGACCATGAAATGCATATAACACGAAAATAACAAAGATATATCCTTTTATTGATATTCAAACCCATTTACATGTTGGTACCTCTGAGGGATACCCATTTTAATACAATGAATTACAAGTGGGTAAGATGTCCCCTTGCAAGGGGTGGTGCATTTTTAAAGGCTTCCCTGTTCCGCACACAAAAATGTATGAGGGCTTATAGATGCCTCCTTCTCCAAGTATGATTCCTAGAGGGATATTTGTGCTTTTGAATGTTTTTAATATGTCTAATGAACCTATAGTTTTGTGATCATGAAAACAACAACACACACTTAGTTGTCCGAGATTGCCTCCTCGAATGAGGCTATTAGCAGTAAATCTTACAATAAAAGGAAATATGCTCAATGATAATAAATGCAATGAAACTAGTGCTATGAAAGCAAATAAATGAAGCAAAATGGATCTTATGCTAATGATATGAAATATAAAGAAATTAGAATAAGAGAAACTAACACCTAAATCCTAGACTAGGTTTACGATCCACTATCTAAGACATCGACTGCTAAGATGAAATCCCTCTCTATTGACCTAAATACTATGGGCTTAAGTTGCTACTAATGTTAAATTATTACCATATGTGTATGGATGATTACCTCTCAGTTGGCTAGTACTTCATTTCTCCTTAGAGGTTCTCAGATCTACCCTCCAATCCGATAGGGATTCGCTGTATATGCTCTCCAGGAAAAAGCTCTCTCAAAGAAGTCTGCTAAAAGATCATCCATAATCATCCATCCATGATTAGATATCAATTCTGTAGCGACCCCGAGACACACACACTGCTTTACTCTACTTGCAATATTATACCAAAATGAAAATGAAAGACCATGAAATGCATATAAAATAGAAATAACAAATATATATCCTTTTATTGATATTCAAACCCATTTACATGTGGGTCCCTCTGAGGGATACCCATTTTCATACAATGAATTACAAGTGGGTATGATGTCCCCTTGCAAGGGGTGGTGCACTTTTAAAGGCTTCCCTATTCCGCACACAAAAATGTATGAGGGCTTACAGATGCCTCCTTCTCCAAGTCTAATTCCTGGAGGGATCTTTGTGCTTTTGAATATTGTTAATATTTTTGATGAACTTGTAGTCATGTAATCATGAAAACAATAGCACACGCTTAGCTATCCGATATTGCCTCCTCGGATGAGGCTATTAGTAGTAAATATGACAATAAAAGGAAATATGCTCAATGATAATAAATGCAATGAAACTAGTGCTATGAAAGCAAAAAAATGAAGCAAAATGGATATTATGCGAATGATATGAAATATAAAGAAATCAGAATAAAATAAACTAACACCTAAACCCTAGACTAAGTTTGCAGGCTACTGTCTAGGACATCAGATGCTAAGATGAAATCCCTCTCTATTGACCCAAAGACTATGGTCTTAAGTTTCTACTAGAGTTAAATGATTACCATATGTGTATGGATGATTACCTATCAGTTGGCTAGCACTTCATTTCTCCTCAGGGGTGCTCATATATGCTCTCTAATCCGATAGAGCTTCGTTGTGTATGCTCTTGAAGAAAAATTTCTCTCAAATAAGTCTACTAAAATATCATCCATAATCATCCATCCATGATCAGATATCAATTTTGTAGTGATCCTAAGATGCACACACCGCTTTACTCTACTTGCAATATTATACCAAAATGAAAATGAAAGACCATGAAATGCATATAACACGAAAATAACAAAGAGAGATCCTTTTATTGATATTGAAACCCGGTTACATGTCGGTCCCTCTTAGGGATACCCATTTTGATACAATGAATTACAAGTGGGTAAGATGTCCCCTTGCAAGGGGTGGTGCGCTTTTAAAGGCTTCCCGGTTCTGCACACAAAAATGTATGAGGGCTTACAGATGCCTCCTTCTCCAAGTCTGATTCCTGGAGGGATCTTTGTGCTTTCGAATGTTGCTAATATGTCTGATGAACCTGTAGTCCTATGATCATGAAAACAACAACACACGCTTAGCTATCCGAGATTGCCTCCCCGGATGAGGCTATTAGCAATAAATCTAACAATAAAAGGAAATATGCTCAATGATAATAAATGCAATGAAACTAGTGCTATGAAAGCAAATAAATGAAGCAAAATGGATCTTATGCTAATGATGTGAAATATAAAGAAAGCAGAATAAGAGAAACTAACACCTAAACCCTAGACTAGGTTGACCCAAAGATGACATCGCTCGCTAAGATGAAATCCCTCTCTATTGACCCAAAGACTATGGGCTTAAGTTGCTACTAATGTTAAATGATTACCATATGTGTATGGATGATTACCTCTCAGTTGGCTAGCACTTCGTTGCTCCTCAAGGGTGCTCATATCTGCTCTCCAATCCGATAGGGCTTCGCTGTGTATGCTCTCCAAGAAAAGCTCTCTCAAAGAAGTCTGCTAAAAGATCATCCTTGGTCTCAGAATTGATATCTGATCATGGATGGATGATTATGGATCCCTTGGTGCTCTCAGGCTTACACCTTTTATAGTGTGAAACCCTAGGTCTATGTCCAAGCCCTAGGAATGAATTTCTCATGCATAGTGAGAGTTAGCATGAGAAGCTTTTTGTCTTTTGTCTATGTTTGGAGGCTAGTTAACTAAAATATAACTACCAACTTGAGTCTCCTATGCAAACTGGTTGTTAGCATGAGAAGCTTTTGTCCTTTGTCTATGTTTGAAGGCTAGTTAATTGAAGTCTAACTGCCCACTTGAGTCTCCTATGTGAACTGGTTGTTAGCATGAGAAGCTTCTGTCCTTTGTCTATGTTTGAAGGCAGTTAACTAAAGTCTAACTCTCATTGAGTCTCCTATGTAATGGTGTTAGCATGAGAAGCTTTTGTCTTTGTGTTATGTTTGAAGAGGCTATATGAAGTCTAACTCTTGAGTCTCCTATGCAACTAGGTTGTTAGCATGAGAAGTTTTGTCTTTGTCTATGTTTGAAGGCTAGTTAACTAAAGTCTAAATTTGGACTTGAGTCTCCCATGTAAACTGGTTGTGAGGGGGAATGCAAAGTTATCCCCGCTCACTTTATTGTATGTAAACTACCACTTCCACCCCTGATTAGGCTTGTTTGTCGATAAAATGCTTTTTATGACTTAGTCGCTATCGTCTGCAATGACTAAGATTTGGCCATTATCATCTATAGTGGCTAAGGTCTGGCCACTCTCATCTTGAGTGGCCAGGATCCAATCGCTCTAGTTTACAGTGGCTAAGCTTGGATGGGTTAAAACTACCATTTTGAGTGGTTAGGACCACTGATTGCTCTTGGAAAGGTCTAAAATTGGACATATGGTCTTCAGATGTGCTCATATGAGTGGTTTCCTAAACATGACACGTTTTAGGTGTCTATAGATGCCCCTTTTTGTGATGCGTTGTGTGGAAAAACACAATGCTGAGCAAAAACGTAGACTGCTATGTTTGTGGGGTGATTTGACCAAAGGGTTTGTGATTCCTTTGGGGCATTTTGTTAGGTTGACCAAAGGGCTTATGTTCTTTGGGGATTTTGTTAAGTTGACCAAAGGGCTTATGTCCTTTGGGGCATTTTGTTAAGTTGACCAAAGGACTTGCGTCCTTTGGGGCATTTGTTAAGTTGACCAAAGGGCTTATGTCCTTTGGGGCATTTTTTAAGTTGACCAAAGGGCTTATGTCCTTTGGGGCATTTGTTAAGTTGACCAAAGGGCTTGCATCCTTTGGGGCATTTGTTAAGTTGACCAAAGGGCTTATGTCCTTTGGGGCATTTGTTAAGTTGACCAAAGGGCTTGTGCTCCTTTGGGGTATTTGTTAAGTTGACCAAAGGGCTTATGCTCCTTTGGGGTATTTGTTAAGTTGACCAAAGGGCTTATGTTCTTTGGGGCATTTGTTAAGTTGACCAAAGGGCTTATGCTCTTTGGGGCATTTGTTAAGTTGACCAAAGGGCTTGTGTCCTTTGGGGCATTTGTTAAGTTGACCAAAGGGCTTATGTCCTTTGGGGCATTTGTTAAGTTGACCAAAGGGCTTGTATCCTTTGGGGCATTTGTATTTTGACCAAAGGGCTTTGTCCCCTTTGGGGCATTTGTTAAGTTGACCAAAGGGCTTGTGCTCCTTGGGGCTTTTTGTAATTGATTGCTTAACTATTTGATTTTTGACTAGGGGAGGTATGATACCAATATTGCCCCAGTCGATGCTTGAAAATATTTTTGTTTTGATTTTATGTTATGGATGCAATGATGAATGCAATGCCTAGATAATGATTTGATTATGCTATATGTATGCAGTGTATTGATGACATGTACTAGCTAGATGATAGATATATGATTAGATGGTATGATTTAGATGATGATGATGGATGCATATGTGGATGCATGTTTAATTTTGGTGTATTGTATGCATCTAACTCATGTTGTTATGATATGGTAAATGTGTTGTGTGCTAATGCATTATCTACATGGTTTTGATATGATGTAAATGAACCTGTATGCTTCAATCACTTAAAACATAAGGAATGCATATGATATGAGTTTAACAATCTAATGGGCGACACCACAGAAAGTAAAAAAAATCATGAATTTAAATAATCACTCTTATCATAAGAATTGATTAAGTATTCATATGTGAGATGTAATGGCATGAAATGTATGTATTTTCTTGATAAGTTTCTATAAATTAAAAGATACAAAATAGTCAGTGGTCATCTATATATTATTTCTAATATATATCCGGTATCTATCCTACTCTGTTGATACCCCCTAATTTATAGAATCTTATAAATAAAATGGATGATGTGATGGATGATATGATTTGTTGCTATATAAGAATTTTTGAGGTTTTTCTTGAGATTCAACCACTCTAGTTACCCTATCAAAAATTGCGTATTGACCAATCAAGGCTTTTGAAAAGTAAGGTTTTCATCATGGACCTAGATACTCATTATCCCTGTGTGTGCAAATGAATATATTTAGATAGAACTCAAATATTTCCTCCGATGTCAGGCAGGATTCTTTCAACCCATTGCTAAGATCAAGGATCTTCAAGTGTTCATCTCATTCTTATGTTGGACTTAGTTGGACTATACCACTAGGCAGTATTGGGTTACCTAAAGCTAGCTCATCCACATTCAAACATTGGTCTACACAAATGCATAGCTATTGTGTTAGACATATCATCATGCGTAAGGATATCTCCATTGCCATGGTTCACCAAATTAATGGATCCTTCCAGTTTTGTATAATGCTGAGAATTCCAGGGATTCAAGCTCCATTCCCTTCTTTTCTTCCTTTTGACTTGGGATACTTGCTCGTGTTTAGTGATAAAAATCATTGTTTATTTTTGACTGATTTTTTTTTCTTTTGAGCAAGGGATTCTTTTAGTGATGATAATCACTATTTATTTTATTTTTTTCCTTTTGATACTTTGAACTATGACTTTGGATGTCGATGTATGACTTTTGAGGATTTTGAACTTTGCTTTGACTCTGGGATTTTTGCTTGTTTTGATTAAAGCAAGGGATTTATGGGTAGGGTGGAGCTTGTCCTTTTGTCAATTCTCAACACTTTTGAACCGGTTGCATAGGGGGATAAGCAAGGAAGACCCTTTTCGCTTTAGGTAACCTAACCACTTTTATAACTTTCATCTTTCCCTTGTACCAACTAGAATTTAGTGTTTGTAATTAGTGATGGGATCCTGAAATATGCTAAGCTTTGTCACCACTAGACCTTACTCTCTACTAACCAATATGGCTTTCCACAAAAGTTGATAGGATCACTAGGTATGGTTGAATAACTGGAAAACCATAGTATATTATGTATAGCAACAAGTAATGGTTGTGTTGAAAAACACAATTACACACATGTATGAGTGGATGTAGATGGATTTGAGTATTTGTGATACAAATTGTGGCATCGTTTGCTAGATTGTGATCATAACATATGCAAATGTAATGGATATGAATGTTTAATTCAATGCAACTATGTGGATGCAAATGTGAGATGCAAATGTTTTTGTATTTTTGGATGCTTTCAATTTTTTGATCTTTTGATTATTTTGAATGTTTTGAACTTTTGATTTTAAATTGTTTTTATGCTTTTATGTTTTGCTTTTGACCAAAGGACTTTAAGATGCCTTTGGAGCCTTTTGTGATTTGATTTGACCAAAGGGCTTTAAGATGCCTTTGGGGCCTTTCGTGATTTAATTTGACCAAAGGGCTTTAAGATGCCTTTGGGGCCTTTTGTGATTTTTTGGTTTTCTATTGTTTTTGTGATTTTGAAATTTAATGAATGTTTTTGAACTTATTTTGATGTCTTGACCAAAGGGCTTATTGTGCCTTTGGGGCTTTTTGTGGGTTGACCAAGCGGCATGAAGATGTCCTTGGAGCATTTTGATTAATTTGACCAAGCGGCATAAATATACCCTTGGAGCATTTTGATTAATTTGAATTTGACCAAGCGGCATAAAGATACCCTTGGAGCATTTTTTTTGATGAGATTTGACCAAGCAGCTTAGAGATGCCCCTGGTGCCTTTCGTTTTTGACTTTTTATGTTTTATGATTTGTTTGTATTTTTGATATATTTGAATGTTTTTGTATTTTTGATATATTATGGGGGGAAGGTGTGACACCTTAAATACCCCCAATGTGTGTGCCACTTAATGAAAGTGAGGAAGGTGTGATACCTTCAGAACCCTCACTTTGTCTCATTGAACTTGATGTGGATGATGGGGAAGGTATTTGACCTTTAAGATCCCTAGTGCACATGTTGTCCACTACAATGTAATCAACTTTCTTAGGAAGAGTGACAGAAATCAACTCTCCCAATTGGGGCACAGACCTCTGTGGGGTGCCCCTATCTTGGTAGAGGAGGAAATGAGTGAACCATCTGATGGGAGATGCCCCATTTTCTAAAAGGTCTTGGACCACATTTTTGAATCCTTTGCAATTGCAAATGTCATGGCCCTCTATTCGGTGGTAGATATAGTAATGGTCCTCCCTATAACCCTTGGGTTTAGCTCTGTTTGGGTATAGAGGCTTTATGTCGGGTAAGGTGATGACCTTAGCTTCCTATAGCTTTTGAAAAATATTTGACATAGACTCATTTAAAGGAGTCCAAATGCGTTGTTGTTGCTTTGATTGTTTAGCATGCTTTGGCCTGGTATGAGGACCAGGTTGAGCCCTAGGTATGTCACTTGCTGGCTCAGGGGGCTCTTGTTGAGGCTTCTCTTGTGGCTGCCCAGGAGACAATTTGACCTTAGATAAAGGTTGCTTCTGTCTCTCAAGTTGGTTCATGATAAAGTGCAATGCCTCATTTTGTTTCTCCATTTGTACCTCTATATTATAGAGGTGATTTTGCATATGCTCCAATATTGATATGACTTTCATGTGTATTTCTAGTGATTGGTTTGAAATACCATTATCTATTGAAGGAGGTGATAAAGTAGGTGCTAAAGATCCACTAGGTAACTGTAACTCACCCATTTCCTTCCTTTGAGTTGATGTGGATGCTTCATGATGATCCACTTTGTTAGTGGTATCCACATGCTCATGTTTATGACTTAGTTCATGTTTCTGTTTCACTTCGTAGTGTTGCATTGTACTAGCTTTGATACCCCCTATCTGATGTGGGGGGAACAATTGTTCTTGTTCTTGAGGAGGCACCATGAGAAGTGAGTTAGGGGTGACTAATGCCAATGGTTTTGATCCCTTCAATGGGAAAGCAACATCTGATTGCACCACATCTTGTTTTATCTGCTTTAGAGTCACTTGGTCCTCTATCTCACTATTGACCATTGCCACAAACTCTTGAGAAGGCACTTTTTCTTGTGTCTCATCAACTTTCTTGTAATACTTGAATGGCTCAGGATCATGGGGGACCACATACACTTGTCCTTGATGTATGAATTTTAGGTTTTGGTGCACTATGGAAGGTATGCATTCCATATCCCTTATCCATGGTCTACCTAGCAATATGTTGTATTGCCTCTCACCCTCCAAGATATGGCACAATGTAGGTATCATATTTATCCCAACTTGTATAGGTAGGATTATTGTGCCAATTGTTGGGGAAGTAGCATCATTGAAGGCCCTTAATGTAAATGTTGTGTCCTTAATGCGTGAAGGTGGCAGATTTAAATACTTCAAAGTTGTAGCTGTGATGATGTTGATGGATGACCCAGTGTCAATCAAGACTCTCTTGTACAAAATTTGATTGATTCTTACTATGATGTGGAGCGGAGGATCAGGTTCATCCTGAGAGATTGTCTTAATCTCCTGCCTATGAAAGGCAATCACATGGTCTTTTTGTAAGTGCATTGAACTTATTGTTGGTATGGACTGTGATAGATTATCAGCTTTAGTTGACTTTTTCGGTATGTTGGGCTGATCAAGGCATATTTTGCTTCTTATTGTAGTATTGATCATACCTATAAAACCCTCCTCAGGTGGGGCTATGTGCACCTCATTGACATGCTCAACTTGATTTTTGTTGGCCCCATGATTGGGGAGAAGATTTTTGAATATGTTGATGTCTTGCAATTCATTCTTATCCAACATATCCTGCACTATATTCTTGAATGCAACACAATCCTGGATATCATGGCCATTTTTTCGATGGTAAACACAATAGAGATCTTCCCTATACCCCTTAGGTTTGGGGCAATTAGGATCCAGGATGCGCTCCTTAGGCAAGTTTAAAACCTTGGCCTCACAAAGGCGATTGAAAATTGATGCCAAGGATTCAGGCAATGGTGTATAGTTGTGAGGGGGTTGTTTCTGTTTGCCCCTACCTTGATTCTTGTTGCACTGGTTGTAATACATAGTAGGAGGTTGAGCCTGATAGTTTTCTTGTTGTTGGCTCTATGCTACTTTTTGGAATGCTTAACATGATCTGGTTGACATCCGTAGGTTGGGTCTATTGTGATTGATGTTGCATACTCTCATTCCATTCTTTCTTGCTATAGAGCTTTAGGTCTCCTTCTTCGAGCTTTATATCTTCAATAAGCTTGGCTTGAGCCAAGGCTTCTTCGAATGTATCATACTTCTATAGTTGCAATAGTAACGAGATATGCTTGGCACAACTTTTTGTGAACATTCAGATTAACTCTTCGATCGGGATGGAAAATGATAACTTTGCCATGATTTTTCTCCATCTATCCCCATAATCCATGATTGGCTCATCATCATACTACTTTAGGTTGGCCAGGTCTGAGAGGTTCACCTTCTTCTTAGCACCAAAAGAGAAATATTTTAAGAATGCATTCACTAGTTGTTCAAAACTGGATATGTTGTGCTTGGGAAGCTGGTTGAACCATTGGGTGGCAACCCTCAAAAATGTCATAATGAAGGTTCTCAACATAAGGGCATCACTATCTTCTAGATGAAAGCATGCATTGATAAATTTGGTGACATGTTCTTGTGCATCCTCTTCACCCTTAAACTTATCCAACCTAGGCATCTCAAAATGCTTAGGATATGCAGGGCTAGGAACTGATGGACACAATGGTTGGTTGTGTATTTTGCTTAATGTTGGTTGGTTCCTAACCATCTCTTGTTTCTCAAAGGACTTCATCTTTTTAGTAAGTTCTTGGAATGCCTTTGATGCAAGGAGTTCCTCTTCTTGTAGGCCCCATCATGGTGGTAATGGAGGTAACCCTCTATCCACTTGTCTTGTTCTATTCTCCTCCCTCCTAAGAGGGGATTCAGGATGGGTCTGATCCTGATCTATCATGTTTACCCTTTCACCACCAGTTTGATGTTGCTCATGATTTGAGTGGTGGTTTCATTGTGGGCTTTCTTCTTGTCTATTGCGTCCCTCTCTTGGTGAGTCAATACGTTTATCTCTTTGATGATCATTTCTATTTGCTTGTTGGTTGCTATGAGCTAGCTGCTCAACTTGCTCTCTTAAATGTTGCTCATGTTGGCGCAACAACCGTTCTCTCTGTTTATCATGTTTGAGAGCTTCTACAAGCTCTCGCTCTTTACGTAAGGCATTTTCTAACCGTCGCATGTGGTTAACTTGCATGGTCATAGAAGACTCATGCTTATCTGACTTCGTTCTTGTAGTTCTGATTCACAGATTCCTCGAAGAGGTTTCTATTATTTCTCTACTTTGGCTAGCTAGTGTAACTTGTTCTATGTATTGTATGTTGATAAGTGTCTCTATGATCAGACTCTGTATGAGATTTGTGGGGTCACTTTGAAGCATCCCTAGGTTGAGTGGTGCATTTAGCAGTCATGCTTCGTGAGCTTCCAGATGTAGAATATTCTGTGGCTATGGTTCTGGAAGTCGGTCTCGAATAAATTTGATCCCACTCATCCAATTGATCTTGGAGCATTTGTTCTCTCTGAATTGCATGTGACCCATGTGACTGATTTGATCAGTTTGTTGTGTTGGGTCTATGCCTCTACAACTCCATGTGAGGGTTCTTGCCTATTTCAAATTGCGCAACAAGGTCGGCAACTCTCTTCCCTCTATCTTGCCCCTCATTGGACTGATTTGAACTCTCAGTGTAATGAGATGTGTGGGGTATGGAACCTGATTCCCTCTCTAGATTGAAGGTCTTGCTCACCATGGGAGGTCTCCCGACCATAATTTTTGTTATAAAATTTTTTGACTTCTAAAAAAGGTTGTGGGTGTTATAAATTTCTTTGAAAAATTAGGGTTAGGTTGATTACCCTAGTAATGAAGAAACACACCAAGCAAATAATATGATTATCTCTTTTAAGGATTAAATGTGTATCCTAAGAACTTGTTTTAGTGTGTTTCAGATGTGTTGTTGCTTTTGCTTTCTTGCTCTTGCTTTGGATTTAGAATGAGGGGACTCATCCATAGTGGGAACCAAGAACACCCATGCCAAACATGATTTTCTCAAAAAGAGACTAGGGTACACCGCTTAAATCCTAGTGGGGGGTTCGCCTAGCTCTTCCACTCTGAACCAATGATTGTTCCAATAGTGGGAGATAGTTTGAACATAAGTAACTAGTACCACTATGAGTAAGTGCCTTACTCCATTCTAGGATATCTAGGGGGCAAGCCGGTGGAAGGAGGTGAATTCCAACGTCATCGGACTGAATTGGGGGTTGGTGATGAAATCCAACTCCCCAATGTTTAAAATGATACGTGTGAATGTGTGTGATTCTTTTTAGATTTTGAAATAGAAAGCGATGCATCAACCAACATTCATGACTATTTTCCTACAATGCCTAAAAAGAACATTTCATTTTCAGACAAATGCATCTATAACTAGTCTATATGATTTTAATGCACTCTCCTATTTTATGATGAAAATAGCCACTGATTGGGCCACATGCAAGCAAACCAAAACACAATGGCCTAGCACGCTGGAGACTAGGGCGGACCTTACAGGCAGAGGTCCACTGTTCCTAGCAGCACCTAGAGGAAATCTAAAAGAAACCTAGGAAATGCAAAATGCAGTTTTTATTTCTTTTTCTTTCATTTTCCCTAATTAATCTATGTTTATGCTTGCTATTTCTAGAAATAAAATGCAGATAGAAAATCAAAGAAATACAATGAAGGGGTACCAACCTTGAATCCCACTCAGATGATAGAAATTATTCCCTCTGCTGCACTTCTAGTGTTGGTCGTTGTTGATTAGAGTGGCTGATTTATGGTCATTGTTAGCAGGAGTGGCTAAGATTGTTGGTCGTTGTAGATCAGAGTGGATAATTTTTGGCCACTGTAGATCAGAGTAGCTAAACCTACACACAAAAATAAGTTAGTATATCTAGGTAGAAAATTGAAAAATTAGTGGAGGTCCCATCGTGATCACCATCTGTAGCGACCCGGGATGCACGCACCGCTTTACTCTACTTGCAATATTATACCAAAATGAAAATGAAAGACCATGAAATGCATATAACATGGAAATAACAAAGAGATATCCTTTTATTGATATTGAAACTCGGTTACATGTCGGTCCCTCTGAGGGATACCCATTTTGATACAATGAATTACAAGTGGGTAAGATGTCCCCTCGCAAGGGGTGGTGCACTTTTAAAGGCTTCCTAGTTTCGCACACATAAATGTATGAGGGCTTACAGATGCCTCCTTCTCCAAGTCTGATTCCTAGAGGGATCTTTGTGCTTTCGAATGTTGCTAATATGTCTGATGAACCTGTAGTCCTATGATCATGAAAACAACAACACACGCTTAGCTGTCCGAGATTGCCTCCTCGGATGAGGTTGTTAGTAGTAAATATGATAATAAAAGGAAATATGCTCAATGATAATAAATGTAATGAAACTAGTGCTATGAAAGCAAATAAATGAAGCAAAATGGATCTTATGCTAATGATGTGAAATATAAAGAAAGTAGAATAAGAGAAACTAACACCTAAACCCTAGACTAGGTTTGCGAGCCACTATCCAGGATAATGACCGCTAAGATGAAATCCCTCTCTATTGACCCAAAGACTATGGGCTTAAGTTGCTACTAATGTTAAATGATTACCATATGTGTATGGATGATTACCTCTTAGTTGGCTAGCACTTCATTTCTCCTCAAGGGTGCTCAGATCTGCTCTCCAATCTGATAGGGCTTCACTGTGTATGCTCTCCAAGAAAAAGCTCTCTCAAAGAAGTCTGCTAAAAGATCATCCTTGGTCTCAGAATTGATATCTGATCATGGATGGATGATTATGGATCCCTTGGTGCTCTCAGGCTTGCACCTTTTATAGTGTGAAACCCTAGGTCTATGTCCAAGCCCTAGGAATGAATTTCTCATGCGTAGTGAGAGTTAGCATGAGAAGCTTTTGTCTTTTGTCTATGTTTGGAGGCTAGTTAACTGAAATATAACTACCAACTTGAGTCTCCTATGCAAACTAGTTGTTAGCATGAGAAGATTTTGTCCTTTGTCTATGTTTGGAGGCCAGTTAACTAAAGTCTAACTGCCCACTTGAGTCTCCTATGCAAACTGGTTGTTAGCATGAGAAGATTTTGTCCTTTGTCTATGTTTGGAGGCCAGTTAACTGAAGTCTAACTGCCCACTTGAGTCTCCTATGCAAACTGGTTGTTAGCATGAGAAGATTTTGTCCTTTGTCTATGTTTGAAGGCTAGTTAACTAAAGTCTAACTTTGGACTTGAGTCTCCCATGCAAATTGGTTGTTAGCATGAGAAGCTTTTGTCCTTTGTCTATGTTTGAAGGCTAGTTAACTGAAGTCTAACTTTGGACTTGAGTCTCCCATGTAAACTGGTTGTGAGGGGGAATGCAAAGTTGTCCCCACTCACTTTATTGCATGTAAACTACCACTTCCACCCCTGATTAGGCTTGTTTGTCAACAAAATGCTTTTTATGACTTAGCCGCTATCATCTGCAGTGACTAAGATTTGGCCGTTGTCATCTACAGTGGCTAAGGTCTGGCTACTCTCAGCTTGAGCGGCCAGGATCCAGCCGCTCTGGTTTACAGCGGCTAAGCTTGGATGGGTTAAAACTACCATTTTGAGTGGTTAGGACCACTGATTGCTCTTGTAAAGGTCCAAAATTGGACATATGGTCTTCAGATGTGCTCATATGAGTGGTTTCCTAAACATGACATGTTTTAGGTGTCTACGAAGTGAGTGAACTTGAACTAGGGTTTGCAAAGATCATGAGTATCATTGTTATGTGATATTGATTGATAAGCATTGTTGTTGAAGTGATTAGTTGAGTGAACTTGAACTAGGGTTTGCAAAGATCATGAGTATCATTGTTATATGAGATTTATTGTTGAGCATTGTTGGAAATATTTTAGTGTTCATATGCTTGGACTAGGGTTTGTGAGCAAGGATTATTTCATTGAGTGATTGTTTGAGTAGAGTTGGTTGAGCCTAGTCAAGTGGATGTGTTGATGTGATCGTTTAAGTTCTGTGAAACAAATTGTTCTATATTATGAATTGAATTGAGAAAGAGATTGAGTGTCAATGGATGTGAAACATATTGAGTCTCTAAAAATTCTCTATATGTTTTTGTGATTGAAAGTGATTGAGATTTTGTGAGTGTGAAGCATATTGAGTCTCTAACAATTCTTTATATGTTTTTGTGGTAAAAAGAAATATTGAAAGTGATTGATAATTGTGGTGAATGTGAAGCATATTGAGCCTCTAAAAATTCCCTATATGTTTCTATGATATTGAACAAGTTCTAGTAAGGAATTTTTGAGGAGATTTGAGACACGTCTTGGTGAAGACTTTTTTAGTAGATTGGACAAGTTCAAGAGAGGACTTGTGGATAGATTAGTGTGAGATTTTGTGGAAGCTTACAAGGCAAATTTAAAACAAGTCTTTGAGAATACTTGAGAGCATAGTTAATTGATTGATTTGTTAAAACCTTGAGTTAAGGTTTGGGGAAGATCCAACAGTGTTGATTTGTGAGTGGATCAAGCTTTGTGTTAAGGCTTGAGGATAGATTTGTGCTAGACTGAAGGATTGTGTTTAGATTTGTGCTATAACGAAGGATAGCATTTAGTGCAAATTTGAGGATAGAGTTCGATGCATATTTGAGGACAGGTTTGTGCCAAACTAGCAATAGATATTGAGCAAATTTGTGCTGGACCGAAGGACTATGTTTAGTATAGATTTGAGATAAATCTTTGGAGGTGACATAGCATAGAGGAACACAATATTCAGTGGATAGAGATACATTAGCTAAGGTAGTGAGTATAGGTATCTTCAGTGGATAGATATCCATTAGCCAAAGTAGTGGGGGCAATAGTTCTTCTAGAAGATCACAAGCCAGAGCAAGAGGAGAAAGGATTTCTCTAGTGGATAGATATCCATGAACTTGATTAGGGGATTGGTGTCTCCTTTGGACAAAGGTCCATAAACATTGTAATAGGAAAAGGATTCCCAAGAGATTGATTAAGAAAATTTTAGTGAAATATTTTCTCCGTGGAGTAGCCCACATTGGGTGAACCATGTAAAATTGGTGTCTTTATTGTGTGTAAAATATTTTCTCAAGTTGCCTTAGAAACTAGTCCTCTATTAGAAAATTTGATCTCAAATTAGGAATACTAATGTAGAATTATGTCTTCCTTTATGGAAGATAACAAATTGGAAGTTAGTTTCCATGTTCATACCTACAAGAATAAGAAAAATAAATTGAGAAAAATAGGATTTCATGTTGCTATGTTGGAAGAGGTAAAATGTTTATGAAAAACTAGGCAACAAAAAAGAATGAAAGAATAAAATGGGTATCTAATGGTTAAAAAATACAACATTCTCTTTTTGAGACCAAAAACTAGATTACATACTTTTTGGAGTTATAAAATCACAATTGTTAGTCAAAGTGATATGTTGTCTTAACCATGAGTGTAAAAGTACATAGAAATTTGGATCTTGCATTGAAAACCCTAAAATTTAACCATGGACCATGATTTTTGTAGACACCAAAATAGCACCAATCCGATTACGTGACAGTGCTTTGGTTATGTCCCGTTTGCTTTCTTCTGGCCGTCCGCCTTCGACACCTTTCTTTTGTTTTATGTATTGTCCAGACAGAAGTTGGTCATTTTTTAAGGCAATCTTCCTATGAAGTTTGTCGCCAAAGTCAAAAGAAAGCCTAAGGCTTGGGTGTCACGATTTCGTGACGTCACGAAATCATGACACGCCAAGGCCAAAAGAAAGCCTAAGGCTTGGGTGTCACGATTTCGCGACGTCGCGAAATCGCGACACGCCAAGGCCAAAAGGAAGCCTAAGGCCTGGGTGTGAAATCGCGACGTCGCGATATCACATGCCAAGGCCAAAAGGAAGCCTAAGGCCTGGGTGTCGGATATCGCGACACGCCAAGGCCAAAAGGAAGCCTAAGGCCTAGGTGTCGCGATATCGCGATGTCGCGATATCGCGACACGCCAAGGCCAAAAGGAAGCCTAAGGCCTGGGTGTCACGATATCGCGACGTCGTGATATCACGACATGCCAGGGCCAAAAGGAAGCCTAAGGCCTGGGTGTCACGATATCATGACGTCGCGATATCGCGACATGCCAGGGCCAAAAGGAAGCCTAAGGCCTGGGTGTCACGAAATCATGACGTCGCGATATCGCGATAGACTCTCATCTTTGCACCTGGGCAGACATTAACCAATAAAAGTGGACATCAAACAGATAAAAGCGGACATCAAACAGATAAACGTGGACATCAAACAAATAAACATGGACATTAAACAAATAAGCATTAAACATTTGAAGGTGGACATTAAACAATCGATAGTGGAAGTCAGTCAATTACGTGGGCCGTTAGAGGACTATCACAGGGGCATTCATGAAAGCCCAAGTCATGGAGGACTTTCCTCTCTCATGGGAAGACATGACCGCCACATGGCACCTATGACCACCACATGGCGCTTATGCATGCCTATCCAAAGAGACCCCCTGGGTCTATAAAATGGTGGACTTTTCCCACCCAAAAAAGAGGAGAGCAGAAAAGAAACGTTTGGAGCAACGAAGCCCTGCCAGTTTACCGCCAGACGTTTTAGCATTGATTTACGTCATCCGCATCCATGATCTCTTCTGCAAGGGAGGTCATCGGGTGTTCATGGAGAACATGAATCCGGATCCATGGATCCATCCACTCGTCGACAAAGCTCAGTGTTCTATTTTTATTTCTTTTGCATTATGATCTCGAGATTTTAATTGCAAGCATATCAACATGCAGATTTTGATTTTAAGCATGCATTCATCGGATTTTATTTCATTCAAAAATGATGCAGACCTAGTTGACTTTATATGTATTATGACGTAATTATTTTATTACGTTTATGTTATGTTTTCCACGTTGCAGCTAAACCGTATTTTCTTTTATGTCGCTATTTTATTTGTTTTAAAGATCGAATGTTTTATTTTTACACAGGTGCTACTAACGGATCTGTTGTTTCTTTGAACGCAGGAGAAGCAACAACGATTGAAGATTCATCAACACAAGCGACGACAACAGTTTGGCCCGCCCATTCTACATGTGGGCATGCGGAAGGAGAACTACTAAAGACAAATTGTAACCGAAACATGCTAATCTTCCTAGCCCTTAAAAGGGAAGGAGAGAGATTGTAACCGAATCCGGAATCATATTAATAAAAAAAAAGGTTGTGCTCCTGTTTCTCATTTTATGTTAATTTTGATTCGATTACATTCATCTTATTTTGTGCATGTTCATTTGGTATCAAGTTAGTATTATTTTTCTTTCGAAATCTCGTGCTTTCAATGGCGATCACGGTGGGACCCTGTTCCCTGCATTTTTGAGATCAAGAAACTGATCGAAATTTATGTTTTTATGCTTGCAGGTACTGGGCCAAAAATCAGAAAAAGCCGATTTGGGCGGGAAAGACAGCCGATTTGGGCGGAAAAGAGGTAACGGTTTCTAACTGTCCTTGTCATTTTTTGCTGTGATATTTCTATTTTCTGTCATGTTTGCCTTCTTAGGGAAAGAGGTTGCTGCCTGTTTCATTTTTAAATAAAAAGAACCACACACACTTCACGTGGTAAAATTAAACCAAGGAGCTGGTCGTAAAACCCCAGCCCTTGATCAAGACCATCGGTGGATTTCATCACCACCTTGGCTTGATTTTGCATTCATTACCCCGATTGTCACTGTTGTTAGGCGTAAATCCTGACGAAAGCTGACCGAGTGTTGCTGGGGTGATTCCCAGCGTGCAAGGATAAGTCTTCTATGGTAGGTGCCATTAACAGGACAATCCCCCTTTCGTACCGCCTACGTACCATGTACCATCTGCTCTCACGTACCTATAGTCTCCCTCTCGTAAGGGCGGGTATATAGAGAGGTTGGTATATCGGCCTGGTTGGTATATTGAAGGGGCGACCATTTTGGGAGTTATATGAGCCTTCACTATGCATTTAAACGTTCTTCAAAAACATTCAAAAACAAAAACAAAATCATCAAAACACACTAAAACCAGTCTAGGACACACCATTAATCTTTAAAAGAGATAATCACCGTTTGTGTATGTGTGTGTTCATTTCTGCTTAGTGTAAAAAAAAAAAAAATCATAAACAAAAAGATAAAAATCTGTTTAGCTAGTAGAAAAGCACCACAATGGTGTACACCCGTAGCCAAGCCCAATCAAGGGCAGAAGCTCCGGAAGGTACACAAGAAGCAGGCACAAGTCACCTTCGCTTTAGTCTTGAAGACTTGGTCATACCGCCTTGGCGGTCTGGGCCACAAGAGAATCCACATCATTCCATGTCTAGGTGGAATTATAGGGACACCCCTCTGGGGGATACGCCCATTCAGAATAGCCCCTTTCGGGAAGAACCTTTACGTGTGACACTCAACGCAAATAGAAAACCGCCTTTTGAGGCTAGATATGAGTGGCCACAGCGCGATGAAGCGCTAGAGAGGCACAGTGTCCATGAAGAGAGACAACGTGAATACGACATCTCTCCTTTGCCTCCCATTAGAACTGAAAGACAAAACCCAGAGCGCAGGGCTCTCCACACAGGGCGAGCTAACTCTGCCCGCCCCTTTCACACCCATGAAAGGGAGAACGAGGAAGATCATCGCATTCCTCGAGAGCAACATACAGCACGGGAGCCTTGCGCTTCCGCACCTGCTAGATATCATGATCACCCATTAAGGCCGGAGCCTCAAGTAAATGCCGCTAATCTCGACAGAGGGAAGCGCCACATAGGAGTCCCGGATCCTCAGAACCAAGATAGATACATCGAAAAGGTGACTAGGCCTCCTAGAATCAAAACAACAGAGCAAATTGACTTATCATTTGCTAGACATGCCACCCGCCAAGCGCAGATCAAGCAGCTTGAGTAGGATCAACAACAGCTAGAACAATTATATCACCTTAATAAAGAGCGCATTCGGCGCCAAACAAATGAGCTGCTCCGCACCACTGTGCCTGAAAAGGTTCAGACCCCCCAAACGTAGAGGGCAAAAAGGTACGAGAGGCACAACCTCATAGTGCATGATAGGTCCCCAAGACCTCGCCAAGAGGTGCCTTTAAGACACCCGAGACATGAGCGGGAGGCCACTCCCAGGAATGACGATGGGCACCCTTCGCGGGTGCCCACTCCTATTCATCGAGCTCGCCCAATAACTCCTCGAGAAGATTATGAGGAGTATGAACAAGAAGAACGAGCCGAAATGCCCTATCAAGGTGGAGGAGGTGCTATCCAGCCACCCCTCCATAGGCCCCCAGTTGCCCGTAACACACAACGGGAACGAGTTACGGAGGAAGAGATTAAATCTTTCGATGCATACAAAGCGCTATTAGAGCGTTTGGAGTCTATGGAGACTAAAGCTTCTGGGCATCAAAAGCCCACGTTACGTCAACTCCGCAGTCATCCAGTGCATCCGTCAGTGCCCACAGCTCTTTACCCCGAACATTTCAAGTTGCCTTGGTTGGCAGTTTTTAAAGGTGAAGAGGATGCTCAAGAGCATGTCACAAGATTCCTGAGCCAATGCTTTGGCATTCAGGATAATGATGCATTGTTGCTCAGGACCTTCATAACCACATTCGTGGGCCCTGCCTCGGATTGGTTCACACAGTTACCGAAGCACAGCATAAATAACCTAGATCAATTAGTGGATGCGTTCCTTGAACGCTTCGCCTTCAGCACCAAGAAGAAGGCATCATTGAGCGATCTGGCCAGCCTCAAGCAATATGATGAGGAGACAATGGCGGCCTATGGGAATCGGTGGAGGACTATGCTTTCTAAGCTACCCTACCTTCCCCCTATGTCCGACCTCACACGAGATGTTTGCACGAAGTTGCTTGAAATCGATCTCTGGGCTATTGCAGCTGCAACAATACGCCAGCTTAGAAGAAGCTTTGGCGCAAGCCAAAGTTATAGAAGAGATCAAAATAGGGGAAGGCGCAATCGCCAAGCCTAAAAAGAAAGAGTGGAACAAAAACACTAAGACCGGGACTACGCAACCAAAACCCGCTGTGGTTAATCAAGTTGCGATAAATGTCCCCAAGCCTGTGCAAGAAATACAGCCTCAAAAGGCTAATTATTGAGCCAGTGCCTCCTAATTATGAAAGAGAAAATAAAAGACGAGCAAAATCAGCAGCGTCGCCCTAGGCGACAATTCACCCCTTATACGGAGTCCAGGGACTCCTTATTTGACCGCTTGTCAGCGGCAAATCTAATCACCCTTCCAGAAATCCAAAACATAGATCCTAACGCTCCCAAGCCTAAGGGATACGGGGAGGATTTATATTGTAGGTTCCACAGGCGAAGGGGACATGACCTAAACGCATGTTGGAAATTCAAGGGAGTCGATACAAGATTTGATTGATAATCAAACATTGGTGGTGGACAACCCCATAGCGCCAAATAATCAACAGATGGGGGTATTCAAGGACCCTTTGCCTGCCCACGAGGCACAGGCAAAACCTCTTCAGGTTAATGAGGTGCGACAGAATCTCCCCATGCAAGGATATGTGGGAATGATCAGCATAGTAACTAGGAACAGGAAATACCCAGGAGCTGCCCCGGAGGCAGCTACAAGAGAAGTTCCTTCAACGTCGCAACCTCAACAACCCACTGTGCAATTGCCTCCGCCTAGACCCGAGGTCACGATACGGACCAAACTCACACAGAGTTTGTGGACCACATCGGCTAGGCTTTCCATTTATGAGCTTATACAGCAGTCAGCGCCCCATCGAGAAGCTCTCATGGAAATTCTGAAAGCCATCGAGTTACAGCCTCACGAAGCAAATTCCTTCAATAACTTCGTAGGACATGTAAAATGATGTACGGAGCCAGTCATTACCTTCAGAGAGGATGAAGTTAAAATAGTACCGAATGACATGGCAGATCCACCCCTGCACGTTATCGCGCGGGTCAACGGGATCCCGTACAAGAGAGTGTTGGTAGATACTGGCTCATCCAGTAACATCATTACCACTGCAGCATTAAAACATCTGAAGCTGCCAGCCTCTCATATCATGGCTTCAACATACACACTACGAGCATTCAACGATGCAATATGCTCGACAGTCGGCACAATTGTTCTACCCGTCCAGGTAGGACAAAAGACGATACCCACATTGTGCCACATTTTGGAAGGCGAGATGGCATACAACATACTGCTAGGGCGACCATGGATCAGGGACATGAAGTGTGTCCCTTCGATAGCTCACCAGTGTCTGAAGTATGCATTTGAAGGAGAAATACATGTAGTCCCGATGGACTTAGAACCCTTCAAATATTGCAATGCAGTGCATTTGATGCCGCAATCGACCCTCCCGTCGACGCACTTGGATTTCTAGTTAAATCCATCTAGACAGGGTCCGATGCCATAGGCACCACGGATGACTAATCCATCGAAACCCCAGCCAGGTGCATCTACATCATCTGCTCCTTCATTACCAATGCCACCTGTCATGGCTAAACAGAAGGACAAAGGAAAAAAGATCTTGGAAGAGGCTCAACCCCTAGAAGAGGTGTTGCCAACGATATCAACTGTCTCAATAGAAGAAATACCTAGCACAATGGAAGCTGAGGTTCCTAATCCACCCAACATGGAATGGACTCAGGAAGGCCTTCCATTTCCTCCCTCTCAATCATCAACAATTACTGTTGAAATGGCCAGTACGGGCTTGGGAGAATATCTGGTGCAAAATGTTGTAGCAACGCCCACGCTAGAATTAGTGCAGGACATGGGGAGACCTCGCCTTCCCATAGGGACAGTTGTTCCTTTAGGTTACCCACCAAACCAGACAAATTTTGTGTATGGGGGCCTTGATCATGGTGTTGAACCATGCAAGCAAAAGGACGAGGACGAAGAGCCTTTTGCCAAAAATATCAATTATTTGTCGAACCCGGACTTCGCTCTGAGATATCTAGGCCAATGCAATTGGCACGGATACGGGTTAGGCAGGTATGAGCAAGGGGTGCGTGTCCTTTGCCAGCCAAGATATCAAATGCCTTATGATAAGTCGGGAGTAGGGTTCAACCACCCCCTGCCCTTAGACATCTTGGTGGAAAACATGCAAGGCCTAGGAATAGGCGACAAGGGTGGATTGGCATCAGATCCTTATGCCAACCCGAACACAACGTACACATTGGGAGATTACCTCCCATGGTCAACAACCACCCTTGGTAACAACAATAACCCTTCTCTGTTGATAGAGAGAGGTGAGAGTTTGGATACTAACTTCCAAGGAGAACATAAACAGTGTCCAGATATCTTTTCGAAATTGTTCCCTTTAGAGGTTCCAATTGAACCAGTGCAATGTCAAGCGAATCAGGTCCCCCCACTGAGTGTGGAACAACCACAATGGGATCAGATTAATTTGCTCGAACAAGATGAGCATAATATGGCACAGACAACTATCGGGGCCAATGAGGGCCTTTGGATCATCGACAATGATTACATAGATGAAACTGAGATGGAATATCTTAATCATGCGCGACGGCACAATCACCCTGTAACCCATGAACAACTGATGGCACAACTAGGCATAAGGTTAGGGCATGAATGGTACATAGACCCAGCAGGGTGGGACCAAGTGTTGGATCAATGGCTCCAAGTTCACGATGAGCACCGTCCACCCCGTGACCCTATAATGACATCAGTGCCGAGGGAAGACCCTGTCTTCCTATCAACACATAGGGCCGATCCGTTCATGCCCGTCCCTACAGAGCCAGATCCAGAGCATAGGGAGCATCCAGAATGTTCGAGTTATCACACCCATGGTAATGGAGACCAAATTCATTTCATCCACATGATCTCCATTGATTTGACCGCACCCATCCGCAATCCGGCCGATCCAACATGGTCATTGCATCTAGACATAGATGCCATCGACTGGGATCACATCAATTCACCTCTCTCCCCATCAAAGTATTGGCCTTTCGATGAAATGCCTCATTTTACCCCAGGGACAACTCAAGATATTTTTCAAGCTAAAGAGGGACCCGAGGTTCCAAACGTAGATTTAAACTCAGCTAATGATATCCATTTGATCCCGACTCCACATCAGTTGGAGGACGGATCCCACATGTCAGTCGAGGAGATGACTGACGTAGACATCGGCTTAGACCCAATGAATCCACAGATTATCAAGCTGGGGGTAAGCTTATCCCCTGAAGAGCAAGCCGACTACATTGCCCTTCTCAAAGCGAAGAAGGAGGTTTTTGCATGGTCATACAGAGACATGCCGGGGCTAGATCCATAGCTAGTCACGCATAATCTAACGCTTGACCCGACAATCAAGCTAGTTAAGCAAAAACTATGTAAGATGCACCCAATAGTGGCCTTGATGGTCAAAGACGAATTGCAAAAGCTGTTGGATGCACAGTTTGTCATCTACGTGGATTATCCGCCATGGTTGTCCAACATGGTGCCCGTCAAAAAGCCCGATGGGAGGATTCGCATATGCACTGATTTTTGAGATCTAAACAAAGCGAGTCCTAAGGATGATTTCCCCTTGCCAAGCATCGACGCGTTGGTAGACGCTACAGCAGGTCACGAAATGCTATCCCTCATGGATGGTTTCTCGGGATACAATCAGATTCGTATCAATCCTGAGGATCAACTCAAAATGGCGTTCACAATGCCTTGGGGGACATTTTGTTATAAGGTCATGCCTTTTGGCCTTAAAAATGCTGGCGCCACCTACCAACGTGCCATGACGTACATCTTCCATGATTACATGCATAAAACTTTGGAAGATTACATGGATGATTTGTTAGCCAAGTCTCTTTTGTGCTCAGATCATCTCGGTGACTTAAGCAAGATCCTCGATCGCCTCATAGAGCATAAGGTCAGACTGAATCCCAAGAAGTGCGTATTCGGCGTCACATCTGGAAAACTCTTGGGTTTTATAGTCTCAAAGCGAGGCATCGAGGTGGACCCAAAGAAAGTCAAGGCAATCCTTGAAATGGCTCCCCCAACTACTATTAAGCAGCTCAGAAGTCTGCAAGGAAAGGTCACGTCGATTAAGCGCTTCATAGCGTAGTTATCTGACAAGTGTCGACCCATGAACAAATTATTGCACAAGGGGGTTACATTTCATTGGGATGACGAGTGCCAGTCAGCCTTTGATGAAATCAAACAATACTTGGCTTCGCCACCAGTATTGGCACCACCTAGACCAGGAGTGTCATTCTACTTATACATCTCAGCTACTGAGGTGGCATTGGGCGCCATGCTGGCCCAGAAGAATGAACTTCACAAAGAACAGGCTACTTACTATCTTAGCCGCACCCTGGTCAGTTACGAACTTAACTATGCATACGTTGAGAAACTCTGCTTGGCAGTGGTGTTTGCTACCAAGAGGCTATGCCACTACATGCTTGAGCAACACTACGTATGTTGTGTCTAAGGAGAATCCATTGCGATACATGATGAGTCGTACTTATCATAGTAGTCGCACGACGAAATGGATCATGTTGTTGACGAAATTTGACATAGAGTTTATTGGACAGAAATCTATCAAAGGACAGGTCATAGCCGATCAACTAGCAGAGGCTCCTCTTGAAGACGATCAGCCTCTAGTCATAGAACTACCCGATGATGGGGTCTTCCATGTCTCAGAATCGCCAGATTCTGATGAGCCTGAGTCACAGGCCGACATAACCTTATTTTTTGATGGTTCTAAATGTGAGCAAGGTGGTGGTGCGGGAATAGTATTCTTCACACCGCAGGGCGCTCCAATGCCCCTGTCATTTAAATTAAATTTCCCATGCACCAACAATAATGCAGAGTATGAAGCCTTGCTCATAGGTCTTCAGACAACAATCGCCATGAACATCAAATGACTAAACATCTTTGGTGATTCGTTGTTAATCGTCAATCAAGTCAAAGGGGTATACCAATGCAAATGCCCAGTTCTGCAGGCTTATAAAGCCCTTGTGGACAAATTCTTGGCAAAACTTGAATGGTACGACATCGAGGCACTCCCTCGGTCATCGAATCATTTTGCGGACACAATGGCCTCCTTGGGGTCACTAATCCCGCAAGACCTTTCCGGTGATATGACAACCATTCAAGTCAAAACCTTATCGCAATCCACGATGGAGCGTGCAAGCTCGACTTGACGTCGGGAATCCACATGATCCAGATTGAACCATCCTCGGATAAGTTCTCTCGAATCCGCGATCGTCTGAAACATGCCAACTGGGGGTCCTTGTTCTCCCCTACTCCCATTAATAGCAACACAACGTTGTTCTTACAAGTTCTATCCCGCTCAGCATTTGTTAGGGAGGAACTTCAAAAGGGATTGGCTGTTCATACTATCGAGGTTTTCGATCAACAGGACTGGTATTTACCCATTAGAGACTACCTCAAGTTAGGTAATCTCCCGCTTGGATTGACGCATGCCGCAAAATGAACATTCAAGCAAAAAGCGGCTAAGTATGTCTTGATAGGAGACATTTTGTATCGTCGCAGCTATGAAGGGATCCTCCTTCGTTGCTTGGACCAGCAAGAGTCCACTTGGGCAGTCGCCCAAGCGCACGATGGTACATGTGGTGGCCACTTCAGTGGTATGGCCATTGCAAAGCGCATTCTTCGCATGGGCTATTATTGGCCATCTTTAGAGCGAGATTGTTGCGCATATGTCAAGAAGTGCGTGAAGTGTCAACATCATGCCAATTTGATGCACGTACCTTCCCAGGCCTTTGGCGGGGGGGGGGCCGGGGCCGTGGGAGTTCTTTTGATAACATCATATGTCGTTTTGGTATTCCATCCAAAATAATCTCGGATAATGGGCCATCATTCAAGAACAAAGACGTGCGTGCTTTGACCACAAAGTACAAAATTCAGCACAGTTTTTTGACACCCTATTATCCGCAGGCAAATGGGCAAGCAGAGGCGTCAAACAAAATGCTAGTTGCCATCCTTAAAAAGATGGTCGTAGACAGTCATAAGGATTGGCACATCCAAATTCCACTTGCCCTTTGGGCTTATCGCACTAGCATTCGGACGCCAACTGGGGCCACTCCATTTTCGCTCGTGTATGGCTCCGAGGCAGTAATGCCTCTCGAGTTGGAAATTCCTTCCCTACGCATATCAATGCAGGAGTTCATCGATGATGATGCTGTGCGGTAGGCCCGGTTAGACCAACTTACGTTGCTTGACGAACGACGCGTTAATGCTCTCGAGCACTTACGTATCTATCAAGAGCGGCTTAAGAAAGCTTACAACATGAAAGTTCACCTAAGGGACTTTCGGGTTGGTGATTTGGTTTTGAAGGAAAACCAACAGAACTCTAATTTGCCGTCCCACCTAAGGGACAAGTTCACGGCAAATTGGTTAGGTCCATATGTCATTGATAGCAAAATAGGACCCGGGACGTACCGGCTAGCCTCTCTTGATGGAATCAAGGAAACAGAACCCTTGAATATCAGTCATTTGCGACCATTCTATATCTAAGAGAGCCATATCCCAAAAATGCTCCAAGGATTCCTGAAATCGCTTGGTCAATCCCAAAAATGCTCCAAGGATTCTTGAAATCGCTTGGTCAATCACAAAAATGCTCCAAGGATTCTGAAATCGCTTGGTCAATCCAAAAATGCTCCAAGGATTCTAAATCGCTTGGTCAATCCAAAAAATGCTCCAAGGATTCTATAATCGCTTGGTCAAATCCAAAAATGCTCCAAGGATTCCTAAAATCGCTTGGTCAATCCCAAAAATGCTCCAAGGATCCCTAAAATCGCTTGGTCAATCCCAAAAAATGCTCCAAGGATTCATGCAATCGCTTGGTCAATCCAAAAAAGCTCCAAGGATTCATGCAATCGCTTGGTCAATCCCAAAAAGCTCCAAGGATTCCTGCAATCACTTGGTCAAACCAAAAAGCTCCAAGGATTCCCGCAATCGCTTGGTCAATCCCAAAAAGCTCCAAGGATTCTAGCAATCGCTTGGTCAAAACCAAAAGCTCCAAGGATTCTCGCAATCGCTTGGTCAATCTCGAAAAGCTCCAAGGATTCCAGCAATCGCTTGGTCAAACCAAAAAGCTCCAAGGATTCCCACAATCGCTTGGTCACCCCAAAAAGGCCCCAAAGGATTCTCGAAATCCCTTGGTCACCATCAAAAAAAAATTCAAAAAACAACAAAAATCATCAAAAACAACAAAAATTTGCATCTCATTTCAAGGCATGCTCAAATTCATCAATAGAGAGCTTTTCTCACATCTCATCTTCATAATCAAAATCAATCCATCAAAAATACAAAAATATGTAGCTGCATTAAGCATCACACCAATACACATTTGTGGTCGTACAGGTCAAAGGCACCATAGACTGTAATTATTCTGCTAATCCATCTTGTTCCATACTTTTCCATTTTACAAAACAAACAAACAAACACCATTAACTGTTGTTTACCACAATAGAGTCAGTGGTCTCGTAATGTATCAAGAGTTTTCGTCTTTCAGTCGGCATTGTGCTTTCTAGCCACGTATTGTACCAAGTCAGAGAGATTTTACGAAGGTAGAGTTCTACTTGAAATACGCCTTGTTACGTAACATCCCATCACAAGCTAAAACACTAAAACAATTCTTGAGTTGTACGAACGAAAGATGAAACCTGCATAGTAATCTAGGTCACCATAAGCGAAACGGTTATCTTGCTTATCCCCCTATGTAAATGACCCAAAGAATGCTGAGAGTTGGCAAAAGGACAAGCATCCTCCCTACCCAATTCCCCAAGAATCCCAAAATTTGCAAACGTCAAAACTCAAAAATTTGACATCCCACAGTGCACACATCAAAAGGCACATACAATAGTGATTCTCGTCACTCCATATCCCAATCCCTTGCTCAAAAGAAAAATATATAAAAATAAACAGTGATTTTTATCACTACAATCGAGCAAGTATCCCAATACAATTGAAGAAAAGAAGGGAGTCGAACTTGAATCCCTGGAACTCTCGGCATTTCGACAGGTCATGAGGTAAGCCTCAGTACCAGTTTGGTTGACAGCCTATTGGTCACTGGCGGTAAACCTCCCGCATGACGATATATCTGTCACATTAACTTGTGTACAGATCAATGTTTGCATGTGGATGAGCTAGCTTATGGTATCCTAGAAACAACGCAGATTAATCTGACTAAATACAATAAAGGAGTTAGTGGAGCTAATTAGGTGATCCTCAGTACAGGTTTGGTTGACAGCCTATCTGGCACTGGCGGTATCCTGATGAATACCACATAAATGAACTCAATTGCACACACAAGGATGTGAAATAACTTGGTCAAAAACAAGTCCGATTCATACCTTGTTCAAAAGTCTTGTAAGATAAAGTACAGTCATGGCTAGTGAGTTAAAACCGTCTGAGTCTCGGAAAACCTTAGCTACATTTCTAAACCAACTGCGCTACTTTTCATCTTTACCATACCATCAGAAAATACAAAAAAAGAAAAACCACATGTATACATACAAAGTCATTCATCACAGCAATCGCCTAAAAACAAAATAACAAAGTCCTAAACAGTCTATGGTACCATAGCCAAACATCACAAATTCCATTCATCCATTTCATTTCTTCATATCACATATAAATCAAAAACATTTGCATTTATCATACCATATACATCCATTACCATAAACATGCATCCATCAACATCAATCATTGTGCATAACATAAAATCATGACATATACACAAAGCAAGAAAATCCAAACAACAAAAACAAAAATAACCCAAAAGAATAAAAATTGTCGGATACAAGTGCTCTTGCACTTAACCTCTTGGCATAGAAAATCTGATGTCGGGGTTTACATTGTCCCTATCCTACTCCCTAAGAAGGCTACCATAGCCGGACCGCTCCACGGGAGGATGGATGTTCGCCAATTTCACCCCCAAACGACGTCACAAAAGGGTCAACACCCACTCAAAAACAATAAAAAACAACAAAAAAAAAAAAAAAAAAAAAAAAAAAAAAAAAAAAAAAAAATAAATGCAACACAAACAAACAACAATAAACATTGCCAGACACAAGTGCTCTTGCACTTAACCTCTTGGCATAGCAAAATCGATGTCGGGGCTCAAATTGTCACTCTCCTACTTCCCCAAGAAGGCTACCATAGCCGGACCGCTCCACGGGAAGATGGACTTTCGACACTTTCACCCCATTATGGCATCACCAAAAGGGTTTTTACCCAACAACAATAATCCAAAAGTCGAAAAACTGCTTGCACATTCAACGGACAAACATCTGAAGGCACCCTAACCTAAGTCACCTCGGGTCAAGCGACTCGTCGCTTTTCTCATGGCGGTCATTCCCTCATCGATTCGTCGCTTGAGGGGGTAGTCACACTTAGTCACCAATCAACAAACACACACCCAATCAGGGCATTGGCATGCATTCAAAGAATCATTGACAAAGACAATCACGCTCCTGCTTGGGGCAGTAAACAAGCAACAATCACAAATTGATCAAACGCGATCAAACGCTTGGCATTCCCGAAGCATGAACTCAAGGTTCCCCCGTGGATAAAAGGTTGCGCCCTTTGCCTATTCATGACTGATCAATGTCTAAGTTCAAGTCACACCTCACCAAAATAGGTTAATACTTGAAATCAAATTCCTTAGCTCGTCAAAAGCAAGGATTCAAGAATGCATCCCCTTTCCATGCTTGGGGCATCACAAGTTGGTTAGGTTACTAAGAAATCCTAATCACTAGTGCTTTGGTTATCTATTTTTGCTCAGCACTGCATCACCCATAACGCTTTCCAAAAAGGGGCATCTGTAGACACCAAAATAGCACCAATCCGATTACATGACAGTGCTTTGGTTATGTCCCGTTTGCTTTCTTCTGGCCGTCCACCTTCGACACCTTTCTTTTGTTTTATGTATTGTCCAGACAGAAGTTGGTCATTTTTTAAGGCAATCTTCCTATGAAGTTTGTCGCCAAAGTCAGAAGGAAGCCTAAGGCTTGGGTGTCACAAAATTGTGACACGCCAAAGCCAAAAGAAAGCCTAAGGCTTGGGTGTCACGATTTCATGACGTCGCGAAATCATGACACGCCAAGGCCAAAAGGAAGCCTAAGGCTTGGGTGTCATGATTTCGCGACGTCGCGAAATCGCGACACGCCAAGGCCAAAAGGAAGCCTAAGGCTTGGGTGTCGCGATATCGTGACACGCCAAGGCCAAAAGGAAGCCTAAGGCCTGGGTGTCGCGATATCACGACGTCGCGATATCGCGACATGCCAAGGCCAAAAGGAAGCCTAAGGCCTGGGTGTCACGATATCGTGACACGCCAGGGCCAAAAGGAAGCCTAAGGCCTAGGTGTCACGATATCGCGATGTTCGGATATCGTGACATGCCAAGGCCAAAAGGAAGCCTAAGGCCTGGGTGTCGCGATATTGCGACGTCGTGATATCGTGACGTCGCGATATCGCGACAGACTCCTGTCTTTGCGCCTGGGCAGACATTAACCAATAAAAGCGGACATCAAACAGATAAAAGTGGACATCAAACAGATAAACGTGGACATCAAACAAATAAACGTGGACATTAAACAAATAAGCATTAAACATTTGAAGGTGGACATTAAACAATCGGTAGTGGAAGTCAGTCAAGTGCGTGGGCCGTTAGAGGACTGTCACAGAGGCATTCATGAAAGCCCAAGTCATGGAGGACTTTCCTCTCTCATGGGAAGACATGACCGCCACATGGCACCTATGACCACCACATGGCGCTTATGCACGCCTATCCAAAGAGACCCCCTGGGTCTATAAAATGGTGGACTTTTCCCACCCAAAAAGAGGAGAGAAAAAGAAACGTTTGGAGCAGCGAAGCCCTACCAGTTTACCGCCAGACGTTTTAGCCTCGATTCACGTCATCCGCATCCGTGATCTCTTCTGCAAGGGAGGTCATCGGGTGTTCATGGAGAACGTGAATCCGGATCCCTGGATCCATCCACTCGTCGACAAAGCTCAGTGTTCTGTTTTTATTTCTTTTGCATTATGATCTCGGGATTTTAATTGCAAGCATATCAACATGCAGATTTTGATTTTAAGCATGCATTCATCGGATTTTATTTCATTCAAAAATGATGCAGACCTAGTTGACTTTATATGTATTATGACGTAATTATTTTATTACGTTTATGTTATGTTTTCCACGCTACAACTAAACCGTATTTTCTTTTATGTCGCTGTTTTATTTGTTTTAAAGATCGAATGTTTTATTTTTACACAGGTGCTACTAACGGATCTGTTGTTTCTTTGAACGCAGGAGAAGCAGCAGCGATTGAAGATTCACCAACACAAGCGGCGGCGACAGTTTGGCCCGCCCATTCTACATGTGGGCACGCGGAAGGAGAACTACTAAAGACAGATTGTAACCGAAACATGCTAATCTTCCTAGCCCTTAAAAGGGAAGGAGAGAGATTGTAACCGAATCCGGAATCATATTAATAAAAAAAAAGGGTTGTGCTCCTGTTTCTCATTTTATGTTAATTTTGATTCGATTACGTTCATCTTATTTTGTGCATGTTCATTTGGTATCAAGTTAGTATTGTTTTTCTTTCGAAATCTCGTGCTTTCAATTTCCACTTAAAGTGGTGATCACAACACCATTGATCATTGGGATGTGTACTTTGGGGGACACATGTAGACATGTCCCTTAATCATACCTATATCCTTATTTAGAGTTTTGAGAAAGTTAGCAAGCAAAAATGACAAGAAAATATGGTATAAATATGGTAAACTAAGTAGCCAACATGGCTTACCATCATTATACCCAATGTATAACATAGTTAGCCCACACATATATCATATTATAAGGACAAGACTCTCTAATACCTACAAGTAAACTATAAATGCTCTTTTTACAAATATATATTGCCTCTCCCTAAGTACTATGGGTGAAGCTACAAGAGATAGCTAATTGGGAGTCCTTAGGGAAAAAGAGAAAAATAAAAACATGATAGCTTAAGCAACATAAATATTTTTTTAATACTATAGTGCAAAAAAATGTTAGTGTGAATCTACTATCTATGTAAAATATATTTTTTTAAATAAACACTATAAAAGTGTAATCATAGCCAAATAATGCAAAAGTAGAGGTCAATACACCTATTATTTACCTATATATGCTCTTGGAAATTTTGCTTGAATGCAAATAATTTCTTCTTGCCCAAATAATAAAAAAATATTGGTTGGGTATAAATTGAGTAATAATATATTATACAAATGTGTTTGGAGTGATCCAAAATTGATAGAAGCACTACCCCTACAATATTCCTATGAAACTTAACAAAATATTATGCAAAGAACCCTGGTTACAATTAAACATTTAAAAATATAAATACAATGAGTAAAACTTCATTCTTTATTTATTATGTGCACAAATACCCTTCTTATGACTGCTACACATTCATATGGGATCTAATTTATACATAGATACAACCAATGAAAAGTGGATAAGGAGATAGTGTTGGAGAGATAGATCCTCTAACCTACTTTTTCTTTTTTGGCTAAAAATTAACACACCTAAAAATGAGGTTAATGAACACACACATAGCTAGGCTAGCTAGGAAGCAACTAGGACAACATGAAAATAATCATAAGAACACCACCTCACATGAGTTATGGAGTCTTTATAAGTTTAAATAAAATCCAAAAATTGCAATATTTTTAACCCACAAATTGAGGTAAACTATGAAATCAATGATCATGACCAAATGCAAGAAATGAAATGATCCTAGTCAAAATAGGTGTTTATGAATGAAAGTTTCAATCATGATTGCACATAAAAAAGAAACCACAGTCTCTATTGGTAATCATGGTTAGAAGCTAACGATAATTATTATCATGAAATACATTAATTTTTAGACTAAAATTTCTTGAAGAATGGACCCCATGGGGATACTATGTGTAAGAGGGGTTGATACTGAGGATGTGTCCAAGGCCAACATGTCATTGAGGCTATTATTAGTGGGGTGAATAAGGTAGGTATTAGTATTAGGGAATGGAAAATAACCTATGGAATATGAGGAGCCCCCATGGATGTAGTAGTAGATCTAGCAACATGACACCCAAGGCATATAACTTTCTAATAAAGGTTAGAGTGGAAATTCTAATACATAGGGGACTTTACCATGAGTTCATGCTCTTGTATAATATGATAATAAATATTTTCCTATGGCATCCTACTCTAGATGTGTGTAGATAATGATGATTGTTTTGATTCACTAGTTGTATACATTGCAAAGCATAAAAATATTAATTGAATTTATTTTTCATGCTTGAGGGTTTCTGAGGTAAGGTTATAGTTATAGTGATATTTTTGAGGTGAGGTTATAGTTATAGTCATATTTAAATTGTGATTGGTGTATTTTATCATATGAAATATATATAACAAACCTTTTTTAGTAACAATGTTGAGGTTTTATCAAGTGGCATTAGCTCAACCAGTTAGATTCCTCAATATTTAAGGAGGAGACCAAGGGTCAGATCTTGCCAAGTGATACATGGATAATATCCAAGAATTTTTATAATACCACTATGTGGTTATGATGTATTTGAAGTAGCGATAAAAATGGCTTGCCTAACAGATTGAAATGAAATGCATCTAATGTAATTATTGAATTAAAGCATGTAAAAGAAATATGATAAAGTGAGCGACTAAAATGATAAATATGTTTAAGTAAAATGGGGATTTGGTTGAACATTTTGAGTTCCTAAGCTAAGATTTTTCATTGATTTCAAAAGCATCTATGTAAGCTAACACTATGTTTGTGTAGAAGCAAAGATTTTTGATCAAAGGTTCAAGAAGGGATGCATGGCATTTGGTTCCAAAAAGGAGCTTCAATGGAAGCTTAGCAAAAGGTTTTTATTTAAAACTATGGATGGAAGATTTGAAATAGGTTTTTCTTAAAACCCAAGTTGGCTTTTTGTTTCATCAAAAAAGATGCCCCGGTGATGGAGTTATTTAATTTTAAAGATTTAATTTAATAATTTATTTAAAATTAAAATTAAAATTAAAATTTTAAAATTAAATTAAAAGAATATTCGCTGACATCGTAAGGAAGGTTCAAAAGCACCAACATTTCCAAGCTAAGGAAAAGCATATATATATGCCATTAAAATGTTTGAAGAATATTATCCTTGCTCGATTGAGATTAATGATTTGTTTTTGTGAAGGAAGAGCTTGTGTTATTTTTATTTTGTGAAGCAACAAATATTGAAAGCTAACAACATCCATTTTCCAAAGCATGTTGGGTAGTGTGGCCTAGTGGCAGCTTGGTTTGTGCAAAGGTGTTGGTGGTAGGAAGGTTAAGTGTTCGATTCCCACAAGCATCGTTTTGGCTTTGTTGAGGTGCTCAAGGCGCATTTATTTTTTTCTTGGTGGAAGGAGTGAAGAACAAGAAGTGACTGGCAGTTCTTTCTTCACAACAAGCCTGTAGCTTGTGCGACAGCTTGGCCGTGACTAGGGCATTCATGTTGGATAGGACGGGGGTTCGATTCCCTTCAAGGTAGGTATTGAGGTTTTTATTTAATTTTGTTATTGCCTAAGGTGGAGTGATAAGGAGTAAAGGTGATTTGATAGTTGATGTTTTGAATAACCTTAGGAATAAGGTTATAGTGTTTTTTTGAGTTGTGGAGTTAAATTTTTAATTGTGATGTTTGAAATTACTAGGAGTAATAAGGGTTTTTGATAAAGTTCTTTTAGTGAAAGTTATTTTTGAGTAAGGGTTTTTCTTTAAAAAGAACTTTGGTGGATATTAAAATAAAGTAGGAGTAATAAGGTGTTATTTGGACATTATTTTATTGTTGTGTTATTACTCAATATCTCTAACCCTTGTTGATATTGGAAAAAGGAAAAGTGTTGAGTGTGGCAGATTTAGTGGACAACTCATAAAGCATCAGAAAGGTATGAGTAATACTCTCCATTGATTTTATTTGGGTGGTTGATTTTTAAAATATCATTGAGTGAAAAGGATTGATTGTGGTTTCCTTTTTCAAAAGTGGTTGAGTTAATGCTTCAAGGTTTTTTGGATTGTGAGTTGTGATTAAACCTTGTTTGATAAGCATTGTTGTTTAGACCATTGGTTGAGTGAAGTACTTTGAGTTTATGCTTCAATATTTTCTGAATTGAAAGTTGTGATTAAAACCTTGTATTATTAGAATTTTTGTTGAAACCAATGGGTGATGCATAGAACTTGAACTTGAGTTAGAAAATAACATGAGTATAATTGTTATGTAAGATTTGTTGTTGAGCATTGTTGGAAATATTTTGAGTTAGTTGATTCATGCTTGGACTAGGGTTTATGAGAAATGTTTGTTTCTTGAAGCGATTGGTTGAGTAGAGTTGATTGAGCCTAGTCAAGTGGTTGCATGAAGTAGTTGTTCAAGTTCCATGAAACAAATTATTCTATATTCTGATTGAGTTGACATTGAGCCTTGGGTATAGAACATATTGAGTCTCTAACAATTCTCTTTATGCTTCTATGATATTGAGTTAAGAATGAGCTGATTGGAGATTTCTTTGAGTTTATATTGGGATTTTAGTATAGAACATATTGAGTCTCTAAAAAATATCTTTATGATTCTATGAGATTGCTGAGTTGAGATTGATTTGAGTTGAGATTGGGATTTGAGTATAGAACATATTGAGTCTCTAACAATTCTCTTTATGATTCTATGATATTGAGTTGACATTTTGTTGAGATGATTTGAGGCAAGTCTTTGAGAAGGCTTGTGGACTTATTTTGAGTAAGCTTTTGTGAAAGCTTGCTATGCAAATTATGAGAAAGTCTTAGAGAGGACTTATTGAGAAGATTTGGACAAGTTTTGAATGAGCTTGTTGAGCAGATTTGGACAAGTTTTGAGTGAGCTTGTTGAGCATATTTGAGCAGGTTCTGAGTGAACCTACTGATCAGGTTCTAAGTGAGCCTATTGAGCAAATTTGAGTAGGTTTTTAGTGATCCTATTGAGCATATTTGAGCAGGTTTTGAGTGAGCCTATTTACATATTTGAGCAAGTTCTAAGTGAGCCTATTTAGCAGATTTGAGCAGGTTCTGATTGAGCCTAATGAGCAGATTTGAAGAGGTTTTGAGTGAACCTATTGACAGCGATTTTGATGTGAAAGAGTAGAGAGGATAGAGTCTTAGTTGATAGAGATCCAACATCCAGGATAATTGAATACATATTTGAGTGAGGAGTCTTCAAATGGAGATATATCCACAAATCAGTGTAGCAAAGATATGAAGTCTTCTAGAATGTCACTAGCCAGAGCAGAAAGGGAAAGAGTTATCCTATGGAAGTGATCCAAAAACTTGAGATTTAGGAGATCAACATATCCATTAGACAGAGGTCCATAAAAATTGTAATTGGGAAGGATTCCCTAGAGATTGATTGAGAAATTTTTAGCAAAATATTTTCTCTGTGAAGTAGACCGCATTGGGTGAACCACGTAAATTGTTGTGTCACTTTTGTGGATGGCATTTTGTGGATTGCTTTGATTACTACTATTGATACTGCTATCTATACACCACATAATATTGAATTGAAAAGAAAAGTAAAAAGTAGTCTTATACTGTTCACCCCCCATCTCAGTATAATATCGTGTTCTTCAATTGGTATCAGAGTGGGTTCTTGCAAAAAAATTTGACAATTTGAAGGAAAAGCGGTCTAAGAACACAATGGATCATAAGGATCAAAAGGATGGATCATTCAATAATGTAGTACTAGTCTTTGATGGAAGTGATTTCTTGTATTGGTGTATGCTGATGATATTTCACTTGATGGAATTTGGAAATGAATTTTGGGATGCAGTGGAACTTGGATATGAATCTAAAATAAATCCTTCTACATATAAGGAAGGCAAGCTTCTAATGCATGCAAATTCAAGAGCTATGAATGCAATTATAAAAGGATTGGGTAGATAAAAATATATGAAGGTTATGGATTGTAAAACAAAAAAAGATATGTGGGATCTATTGCATGACATATATAGGGGTGATAAAGGTCTCATGGAAGATAATATAAGAAATATCAAAGGAGAATATGAGAACTTAAAAATGAGAGAAGATTAAAATATTCATGATTATCTTAGTAATATTGATGAGCTTATACATGAGATGAGAGGTCTTGGAATGAAGGTTGATGAATTTGATGCTTGTGAGAAGATCTTGAGAACTCTTCCAAAAAGGTATAGTGAAAAGGTTTCTGCAATAAAAACATCAATTGATAGTGATTCTTTGAAAATGAATTCTTTTCTTGGCATGCTTACTAGTTTTGAGATAAGAAAAAAGATCCTATTCCTCTGAAAGAAGTTGCATTCAAAGTGGACAAAAAGAAAAAATGGTAAAAATATACAATCAAGTAGTGAGTCATCTAGTGAGGAAGAATATAACTATGGTAGAAGAGATAAAGGTTCCAAAAGATCCATAGATATAAGATCTATGAAGTGCTTCAATTATGGAAAGTATGGACACTATGCAACAGAGTGCAAAGAGCTAAAGTACAACAGCGATGAAGAAAAATAGGATCACAGGTACAGGGAATCCGAAAGACATAGGTACTGGAAGAAAGGCAAGGATGGACAAAAAATACAAGGAAAGAAGTTCTTCCAAAGGCAAAATAAAAGCTACTATGCAAATAATGCAAGTTAGTACTAAATTGATAGTGATGCTAGTTTTTCATACAATGATTGAGATGAAGTCCTATTTATGGTTAGAGAGAAAAGGGCTCCAGTTATTCTCAAATGTTTTAGATGTGGTAAATTTGTACATATTGAAGATGATTGCACTAGGGATGGCTATAGTTTCAATGATGATGGTTTTGAAGATGCACTTGAAAGACCAGATGGGAATATTCTAATGGCTTTAGAAGATGAAGTAATGATCCTATAGAAGACAATCCAAAAGGAAGTAATGATAAGAACAAAGGAAAATAAATAGAGGATTACTAAATAGAGAATGGTTATGATTTCAATGGAGAACTTATATATGCCCTTGACACAGTAAAGAAGGTAATAAAGAAACACTCTAAGCTTGAAAGTCAGTTTTAAGAATGTGATGAAGAAATATTATTTCTCATAGAGGACTTAGAGAAGTCAAAGGCTAAGGCAATTAAATCCAAAGATAAGTTAGAAGAAAATATTTTGGAGTGTGAAAAGTTAACACAATAAGTGGCACTACTAAAGGAATATTTAGAGGATTCCAATAAAAAGTTGTACAAATATGTGAACATTGAAAGGAGTGTAGATAAAATAATAAATATACAAATATGAACAACAAATAAGACGGGTCTTCTTTCCAAACAGGCTCAAAAGAAATGGGAAGAAAAGTCTACTTCTAGTCTTGAAGAAGAAAGAAATTTAGAAGAAGATACTTCAGAAGATGACAGTGTAAATGAGACATCAGAGGACGATTTGGACAACAAAGAGGTCAAAAATAGGAACAATGCACAAAGAAGATACATATGGAACAACAATCATAAAAGGAGACCAATGAGGTCTAGGCAAGGAAGCTTCAATGGGAGATGCTTCTCATGTCACAAGTTTGGGCACATGGCTTCACAGTGCAGGTCATATGAAAGACAGGAATATGGGAAAGGACAAATTTTCCATGGGTATTGCTACTCATGCAATGAGTATGGTCACAAAGCAATAAATTGTAGGGTTCATGGCAGAAGAGGATATGGTTTCACTAGGAGGTATCCTAAGACATTTGCACCTCCAAGGAATAATAACATTAAGTGTTATAAGTACAATAATGATGGTCACATAGTAATATGGTGTAGAGCAAATATTCCAAAAGCAAGTATGAACAAGAGCAGGAACATGGATGAGAACAAAAATATGAACAAGAACAGGAACATGGATAAGAATAGGTATAGGAATAGGAATAGAAATAATAATAGAAATAGGGATGATGGCTTGGAAAGAAACAATGAGAGGATTCATAAAACTCAGAAAGGAAGAGAGAAAGATAAAGGTAAAGAGAAGTGCTTTTGGGAAGTAGAAATGCTCCCACCCCAGAATTAACCACCTCATGTGGAGGTGGGGGAGGGTCTAAGCTAAGAGGCTCATTCTTAGCCCCGAGACCCAAAGGTGACCCTTTTCCATTGATGACAAAGGGGGAGAGATTTGTGTATATTAAGGAAAGTTTTGATATGGGGAGAGATTTGATATTTGAGAAAGCTTTGAGCTAGGGGGAGTAAAGTCCCAGGGGGAGTAGAAAAGAACGTCAGATTTTAGTAAAAGGATATGGGTTGTCATTAATGACAAAGGGGGAGATTGTTGGACATTTTGAGTTCCTAAGCTAAGAGTTGTCATTGATGTCAAAAGGATCTATGTAAGCTAACACTATGTTTGTGTAGAAGCAAAGGTTTTTGATCAAAGGTTCAAGAAGGGATGCATGACATTTGGTTCCAAAAAGGAGCTTCAAGGGAAGCTTAGCAAAATGTTTTTATTTAAAACCATGGATGGTATATTTTAAATGGGTTTTTCTTAAAACCCAAGTTGGATTTTTGTTTCATCAAAAAAGGTGCCCCGATGATGGAGTTATTTAATTTTAAAGATTTAATTTAAATTTTAATTTATTTAAAATTAAAATTAAAATTTTAAAATTAAATTAAAAGAATATTTGTCGATGTCGTAAAGGAAGGTTCAAAAGTGTCGACGTTTCCAAGCTAGGGAAGGTATATATATGCCATTAAATTTTTTGAAGAAGATTATCCTTGCTTGATTGAGATTAACCATTTGTTTTTGCAAAGGAAGAGCTCGTGTTATTTTTGTTTTGTGAAGTAGCAAATATTGAAAGCTAGCCACATCCATTTTCCAAAATGTGTTGGGCAATGTGGCCTAGTGGCATCTTGGTTTGTGCAAAGGTGTTGGTGGTAGGAAGGTTAAGTGTTCGATTCCCATAAGCATTGTTTTGGCTTTTTTGAGGTGCTCAAGGCACATTTTTTTTCTTTGTGGAAGGAGTGAAGAACAAGAAGCGAGTGGTGCTTCTTTCTTCACAACAAGCCCATAGCTTGTGAGATAGCTTGGCCATGGCTAGGGCATTCACGTTGGATAGGACGAAGGTTTGATTCCCATCGAGGCAGGTATTAAGGTTTTTATTTATTTTTGTTATTGCCTAAGGTCGAGTGATAAGAGGTAAAGGTGATTTCATAGTTGATGTATTGAATAACCTTAGGAATAAGGTTAGAGTGGTTTTTTGAGTTTTGGAGTTAAATTTTTAATTGTGATGTTTGAAATTATTAGGATTAATAAGGGTTTTTGATAAATTTCTTTTAGTGAAAGTTATTTTTTAGTAAGTGTTTTTCTTTAAAAATAACTTTGGTGGATATTAAAATAAAGTAAGAGTAATAAGGTGTTATTTGGACATTATTTTATTGTTGTGTTATTACTCAAGATCTCTAATTCTTGTTGAGATTGGAAAAATGAAAAGTGTTGAGTGTGGCAGATTTAGTGGACAAATTATAAGGCATCAAAAAGGTACGAGTAATACTCTCCATTGATTTTATTTGGGTGGTTGATATTTGAAATATCATTGGAGTGAAAAGGATTTATTGTGGTTTCCTTTTTTGAAAGTGGTTGAGTTAATGCTTCAAGGTTTTCTGGATTGTGAGTTGTGATTAAACCTTGTTTGATAAGCATTATTGTTTAGACCATTGGTTGAGTGAAGTACTTTGAGTTCATGCTTCAAGGTTTTATAAATTGAGAGTTGTGATTAAAACCTTGTCTTATTAGCATTGTTGGTGAAAGCAATGGGTGATGCAAAGAACTTGAACTTGAGTTAGAAAAGAACATGAGTATCATTGTTATGTAAGATTTGTTTTTGAGCATTATTGGAAACATTTTGAGTTAGTTGATTCATACTTAGACTAGGGTTTGTGAGAAATATTTGTTTCTTGAAGTGATTGGTTGAGTAGATTTGATTGAGCCTAGTCAAGTGGTTGCATGAAGTGGTTGTTCAAGTTCCATGAAATAAACTATTTTATATTTTGATTGAGTTGATATTGAACCTTGAGAATAGAACACATTGAGTCTCTAACAATTCGCTTTATGCTTCTATGAGATTGAGTTAATATTGAGATGAGTTGAGATTACTTTGAGTTGATATTGGAATTTGAGTATAGAACATATTGAGTCTCTAACAATTCTCTTTATGCTTCTATGAAATTGTTGAGTTGAGATTGATTTTAGTTGATATTGGGATTTGAGTATAGAACATATTGAGTCTCTAACAATTCTCGTTATGCTTCTATGAGATTTATTTGAGATTTTGTTGAGCTAATTTGAGGCAATTATTTGAGAAGGCTTGTGGACTAATTTTTAGTAAGATTTTGTGAAAGCTTTTTATGCAAATTATGAGCAAGTCCTAGAGAGGACTTATTGAGAAAATTTGGACAAGTTATGAGTGAGCTTATTAAAAAAATTTGGACAAGTTCTGAGTGAGATTTTTGATAACATTTGAGCAGGTTATGAGTGAACCTATTGAGCAGATTTGAGCAGGTTCTGTGTGAGCCTATTGAGTAGATTTGAGAAGGTTTTTAGTGAGCCTATGTTAGGACCCTCCTAACATGTCCTAATACTTATATTATTTATTAATTATATTCTAGGGTCACAACCCTTCAATCTTACAACTATTAGACTAGGTATTTAAATGCAATCCAAATATGATAATAAGGCATCATCGAACAAATATATTAATTAAGTCTATTGTGGGTTTTTCTACCTTACAATCAAAAAGTGATTCAATATAAAAATTATTCCTCCTTCTGCACTATTTAGTTTCATACCATCTAGATTAGAGCTAGATCAAGGAGCAAATTCACCATTAAAAATTTTTCCCGCCTGTCGCCCTACTAGTTTGCCTTCTCGCCTGCCGCCCTATCAGTCTGCCTTCCACTTGCTGCCTTGCTGACCACTGCATGCTCTCGAACCTGATGCCTCTACAAGCTACTTATTAAATAATAGAGAGCAAAAAAATCAAAAATTTGATAGGGCATTGCTGAAATTGTTTTTGACAAATTTAAAAAAAATAATTTTTTTTTTTTTTTTTGCTTAAACAACTTATAAAGTTGTTAAACAATTTTTTTTTTTTTTGCTCACCTATACCAAGTCATATTGATCATTACCTACACCAACCACAATGGATGAAGGACGACGATCACTGGATTCCATTCATGAGAAACATGAAAGGCTCATTGAAGAAGTTCAACAGGAAAGAAAGGAGAATACCCATAACACAAGAGAACTCTTTGAGAAAATATTTGCAATGGATGTTAAAATTGATGCCATCAAACAAAATAAAGAAAAAACACATGCAAATTCAACCAACAACGGGTCATAAAATTGAGCAATGTTAGGAGGTCCATAAAATTCCATTCTACCACGGACGACCAAATTAGACTTCCCAAAATTTGAAGGAGGAGACCCTACAAACTGGATCTATCGAGCAGAGCAATATTTCTCACTAAATCAAATTTCAAAAATGCAAAAAGTGCATATCGCCTCCTTCCACTTGGAAAACGATGCCATCCAATGGTACCAATGGTTCGAGAAAAGTAATGGCACTCCGACGTGGTCAAGCTTTACACAGAATCTATTAGTGTGATTTGGCCCTAGCAAGTTTCAAAGCTTTACAGGGGCCCTCACTAAATTATGCCAAACCACTTCGGTAAGCGAATACCAAGCAGAATTTGAAAGGCTATCTAATCAAAAATCTAGATTAGACGTTTCCTTCTTTCAAGAATGTTTTGTCAATGGATTAAAAGAAGAAATTTGAATAGAGGTGCAAATGTATAACCCTACAAACATGTTAGAGACCATCGGCTTGACGAAATTAGCGGAGGACAAAATCAAGGCATGAAATCAATTCACAAAACCAACTTGGGGGAAACCATAAAACACTTATACCATCCCTAAACCAATGCAAAATGGATGAACCCAAACCTCCTACACAACCCCCAAAATTAACCCTGCTCTACCAATTAAGTGTCTGAGTTTTGAGGAAATGAAGGAAAGACAAGCTAAGGGTCTTTGCTACCATTGCGATGAGAAATTTGATAGAAATCATAAATGTGCCTCACTAAAATTATATATTCTAGATGCCACAGAGGAAGGGAATTCTAATGAAGAGGAACCTAAACTCGAAGAAGAGGTATTATCCAACACACTTGAAAGTGACGAAGAAAATGCACCAAAGGTTTCCTTCAATGCCCTTGCCAAATTTTTTGCCCCTCAAACAATGCGAGTAAAAGGGTATTTTAAGAAACAAAACCTTATCGTGCTCCTATATTCTGGTAGCATGCACAATTTTATCAATCCAAAGGTGGCTAAACAAGAAAATTGTTTTATATACCCTTGCAATAACTTTGAAGTGATGATTAGAAACAGTGGAAAAATTACATGCAAAGGAAAATGTAGAAATATGAAACTAACTATGGGGGTTTATAACATGAAAGGCGACATGTACGTCCTACCCCTAGGTGGGTGCGACATTGTACTAGGCATACAATGGTTACGAACCTTGGGCGTAGTCCAATGGGAATTTGATGAACTATGGATGAAATTCATAGCAAAGAACCAAACCTATATTATCCAAGGCCTGAAATCAGGACCTTCCCAAATTGTCAGCTCACATAGAATGGAGAAAATTATCCGAAAAGGAAATAAAATAATGGTCGCCCAATTATTTTCTATTCAACCTAGTAATAATGAATATGAGACACCAGAGTTACAAAATATTTTAGACCACCATAAGGTGGTATTCAATGACCCAAAAGGACTATCTCCAAAACGAAGTCATGATCACACTATTCCACTATTTCCAGGGCATCAACCTCCTAATATTAGACCTTATCGTTATCCATACCTCCAAAAGACCAAAATAGAGAAATTAGTACAAGAGCTTCTTAAGGCAGGAGTCATTAGACCTAGCAAAAGCCCTTACTCCTCTCCAATTATTTTAGTTAGAAAAAAGGATGGCTCGTGGCGTTTATGTGTCAATTTTTGAGCACTTAATAAAATGACCATCAAAGATAAATTTACTATTCTAATGAACTCCATAGGGCAGCTTATTTTTCCAAGTTAGACTTACGGTCGGGCTACCACCAAATACGAGTCAATGAAAAGGATATTACTAAGACGACCTTTCACACTCATGAAGGGCACTACTAGTTTTTGGTGATGCCATTTAGCCTGACCAATGCTCCTTCTACCTTTCAAAGTCCAATGAATAAGGTATTTCACCCTTTTCTTTGTAAATTTATATTAGTTTTCTTTGATGACATTTTTGATTTATAGCAAAACATGGGAAGAACATTTGGACCATGTTAGACAAGCGTTCCAAATATTGAAGGAAAATCAACTTTATACAAAAATATCAAAGTGTTCCTTTGGAAAACAAGAAATTGAATACTTAGGGCATATTGTATCAAAGGAAGGAGTTATGGTAGATCCTTCCAAAATTGAGGAGGTGAAAAATTGGCCTATTCCAAAAACCTTAAAAGGTCTACGTGGGTTTCTTGGACTAACGGGATATTATAGAAAATTTGTCCAAAATTATGGTAAAATCACTGCTCCTCTAACAACATTACTTAATAAAAATGCTTTCAAATGGTCATCTAAAGCGGATGAGGCCTTTATCACCTTGAAAACTACAATGTGTACCACCCATGTTCTAGCCATGCCCAACGTTTCTAAATAGTTCGTCATTGAAAGTGACGCTTCAGGAATAGGAATGGGAGTTGTACTCATGAAGGATGAAAGGCCTCTAGATTTTATAAGAAAAGCATTTTATCCTAAGAATTTAGCTCACTCTGTGTATGAAAAAGATATGTTGGCAATTGTCCATGCCATTCAACATTGGAGGCCTTACCTTATTGGCCAACATTTCATTATACGCATTGACCATCATAGCTTGAAGTATTCTTTGGAACAAATGACTAATACCCCGGAACAACAAAAATGGGCTACTAAACTTCTTGGCTATGATTATGAAATTACATATAAAAAGGGAAAGGACAACATGGCATTCGATGCACTTTCTAGAAAATTTGAAGATATGCCTCAAGTCCATGCTCTTTCCTCCCTTATTCCTAAATGGGTATATGAGGTGCATGAAGAATGGATAAATGATCCTACTATCCACACCTTAATTCAAAAACTTCAACATAATCCTAGTAGCAAACCTCCATACACTTGGAAGAACAATATATTAAGATACAAAGGGATGATGTTCCTCACCCCCAATTCAACTTATCATGAATTTTTTTTTCATGAGGTACATACCTCACCCACTGCAGGCCACTTAGGGTTCTTAAAAACCTATAAAAGAGCCACTACCTCCTTCTATTGGGTAGGAATGAAAAATTACATCAAAATTTTTGTAAAAGAATGTGAAGTTTGCCAAAGACAAAAGGGGGAGACCCTCGCTATTCCAGGATTACTTCAACCTCTTCCTATACCCACCAAAACATGGGTAGATATTTCTATGGACTTTATTGAAGGATTACCAAAATTAGGAGGAAAAACAACCATTTTTGTAGTCATTGATCGTTTATCTAAATATGCCCATTTTTTTTTCGTGGCTCATCCTTATACCGCTAGCACTATAGCCCACCTCTTCCTAGATAACATCTTTAAATTACATGGTATGCCCTCCATAATTGTTAGTGACCATGACCCAACTTTCACTAGCACATTTTGGAAGGAATTGTTCAAATTACAAGGTACTCAACTTCGTATGAGCTCTGCTTACCATCCTCAAATTGATGGCCAAACAGAAGTTGTAAATAAATGCTTGGAAACATACCTTCGATGTTTTGTTTCTACTCACCCACTCCATTGGGTAAAGTGGCTTTCACTAGCGGAATGGTGGTATAACACTTCATACCATACGTCCATAAAAATGACTCCTTATGAAGCATTATATGGTCAAACACCACCATCCCTCACTTCCTATATTCCAAGGACTACAAAAGTCCATGCAGTGGAAATGAAACTTGCTAATAGATATGACATCCTACGGATCCTAAAAGAGAACCTACACACTGCCCAACATCACATGAAGCAGTAGGCCGATCAACATAGAAGTGAATGTAGTTTCCACGAGGGTGATATGGTTTTTTTACATCTCCAACCTTACCGTCAATCCTCTCTTAAAAAAAAAGGTTCTCAGAAGTTAGCACCCAAATTTTACGAGCTGTATAAAGTTCTCCAACGTATTGAGCAGATTTGAGCAGGTTTTGAGTGAGCCTATTGAGCATATTTGAGCAGGTTTTTAGTGAGCCTACTAAGCAAATTTGAAGAGGTTCTAAGTGAACCTAATAATAGAGATTTGAAGGTGATAGAGTATAGAGGACAGAGTCTCAGTGGATAGAGATCCAAAAGCTAGGACAATTGAAGACAGATTTGAGTGAGGAGTCTTCAAGTGGAGAGAGATCCACAAGTCAATGTATCAAAGAGACAAAGTCTTATAGAAGATCACTAGCCAGAGTAGAATGGGAAAGAGTTCTCCTATGGAAGAGATCCATGAAATTGAGATTTAGGGGATTAGCATCTCCTTTGGACAGAGGTCCATAAACATTGTAATTGGGAAGGATTCCCAAGAGATTGATTGAGAAAGTAGCAAAATATTTTCTTCGTGGAGTAGCCTGCATTGGGTGAACCACGTAAATTGTTGTGTTACTTTTGTGGATGGTTTTTTTTGCATTGCTTTGATTACTTCTAATGATACCTCTATCTATACACTGCATAATATTGAATTGAAAAGAAAAGTAAAAAGTGGTCTTATATTGTTCACCCCCCCTCTCAGTATAAGCTTGTGTTCTTTAGGGTTCTCCTTGTATTTATTAATTCATCAAATCAATAGTTACAATACATCCCCTTGAGGGATTTTCAATGTGATACATTTCAATTTACAAAACTTGAGGGATCAAATCCCTCCATGACCTTAATGATGTGCTTCTAGTATTCTTCTTGCACTCACAATATAGAGTTATCTTTGGGCTACATTTATTCAATTCCTTATCTCCTCCCTCATGTGTGGAATACTTATACCTACACACAAGAGATTTAAATATGTTAATAGCATATACGTTTTGTAATTAAACCATGAAAAGTATGCATCTATGAATATAAAAATTATTTGTAACTAATATAAACCACTCCAAATGACTTGCAAAATTAATATGATGTTTATTATGTGATTTTGTAAAGATATGAGCAGAAATCAAAGTGATATTTTGAGCATAACCTGTGGTCGTTCCTGGGAGGTACAACTAGGACTGTAATCACAAAAACATTAATTAACCTATCAAAACTACTCAAAACTTCACCAAATTTGTATATGATGTCAATCTAATGCTATAGAATTTAACTACATAGAAATAAAATCATAATTGTGGGCCAATTCATGGCCATCCCTGGGAGTTCCAACTAGACCTGCTAACCGTACTAGAGAGGGATGACCACAAAACAGGGTGGTTTTACCATCAATTTCACTTGGATTTGGTTAATAATTATCCTAGGGGTATTGTTGTAAAATTTGGAAAACTAACTCTCTAAATTGATGTGTTTTGGAACAAATGAACGTATCCTATAATGCCCTAAAAATACCTTCAATTAAATAGGTTTCCAAGGTAAATAGGTAGGCAAAGGTTGAGAGTAAATATTGGTAGCACTTCGTGATCAATAATTGTGAAATCTCCTTTTTTTGAATTGGGTGAAAACACCTTAATTTATAGATCAAGAGGGCCTAGGGGCCAAAGGGGCAAGTGTGGGCATGCAAGGTAAGTACCACCACTTGGAAATGCCTTTGACATGCATAGGGTGGAAGAGGCTTCCCACTTGGACCTCCAATTTTTATACCCTAATGGCCATGAAAACCTCCCAATATATCATGATTGGTTGGGCAGGATAAATGGCAGAAATTGATTGCCATTTATCATGCCCTTTGACTTTTGAGGGGTTTGGGTCATGGCCATCCTACCTAGGGATGGTTGCATGTGGTCGTCCTTGGGTAGGACGGTCATGAACTATGACCGTATTGGGGTGGGACGGTCATGGCTACATGCTTCAAAACCTTCTAAAAGTGGGGTAAACCTTCCCAAAAATGGTTGAGAGCCCTAGTTAACCTTGAGGGTTGCCCGATGGGGTCATATGATGTCGATAAGAGTGATGCATTAGCAGTATTATCTGATTTACATGATTTTAGTTTCTACATTAATATGGGTGGGACTTATTTCAATCTCATATAACCAATTGAAAAAATAAAAAATAATGTTGGGGTTTTAGTTAGAGTTGGAGTTGGATATATCACTTGTTATAGGTAATTTTATGTCTTTATAACATTTGGTGTATTGATTTTTGGGGAGCAATAGGAAATGTAATTTTTCATTGAATAAACTAACACATTTTTTTATCTTATATGTTTCTTTAACTTGTAGTTTAAAGAAAATTGCAATTATATTAAATTGTTTAGTATTATTCAATAATGTACATATGTATGTTGAATATATTATTTGTTGTGTTATATTTTTTGAATTCCTCTCAAGGACTAGCAATTTTTTTTTTAAACTATTGCAATATACCATGAAACCCTCTCTTATTAAAATTATTTGCATTAAAAATTCTAGCACTTCATTACTTATTTTTATAGTATGGTTTTCAATACTTCTTATTTATATTACATGTATAAATTGTAATATAGTTTAATTAAATATTTGAAGACCTCATATTGTAAATTTTTATTTCTATCCTTATTGTATGTCTAAAACTTAATATTGATATTTGGGAGAATGTTTAGTTTCATTTCAAAGTCATGCATAAAAGTCTTGATTTTAATAAAATTTACTACCTTCTCAATATAAATGTTCAAACATTATCTTCAAATCCAAAACTACTATTATTTTTGTGTTTTTTGCTTTGAAATGATTTTATTATTATTTTCAAAAATAACCTTTAATTTGTTTTAAATAGTTTTGAAAATATAAAATTTAATGTATTCAACATTGAGTAAAAGAAATTTCTTGAGGTTTTAATTGTTAAATTGAGTGTACTTCCAAATTCCTTATGTAATTTTAATAGTAATATGCTAGAGTTTCAACTAAGTACTTTCATCCCAATGATCTCTTATATATTGAAAATATTTTGGTATAGGTAACGCCTTATAAATATCACGATGTCATAATTACTACCACCTTGTGCAACCTATGTTTATGCATTATAGTAAGCAATATTTTTGTGTAAACATTTTTAATATTTAATAGGATTTATATGTTCTTATTTTTAGGGTATGTAGGGATAGGTAGCTAACAATGTGATATTATATTGTATAGTTGGCATGAGATCTAAAAACCATACCATATCATATAGTTGGTATGGGACAAAATTACAAAGAACTCTTTTTGAGATATTATATTATAATATTGAGTTGTCTAGGTTTAGGGTTATACCTTTTCCAAAGCAACACCATAAATAATATTTTTATTTATATTTGGATCAATATATGTTTATGGTTTTATTGAATAAATGATCATTTTGATTTTAAGAAAATATAATCCCAAACTTTTTGAGTGAATGACATAATATTTTTTAAAAATTTACTTATCTAAAAATATATTTTCATTTATCCAAATCATTTTTTTCATAAGTTATCATTTACTTTACTAGAATTTAAAATCTTATTTAACTTGCTATATTATTTTATATTTTTTTAATATGGTGGAAGAAGGGGTTTTGAAAGGTGCCCTGAGACTTGTACAAAAAGGAAATATACCAACCCTTAACAAAATCTAATGGAGATAGACAACAAAACAAGATCTAACATTCAACACCCATGCAGAGGTAGAACCAAAACAACTAGTACAAATAAACAACCCAAAATATGCCAAACGGATTCTAAAAACCAATAATTTTTTAAATCCCACACCCACGTAGGGGCAGAATCATAGAAACCAACACTCGAAACCTATGCAAAGGTGACATACCTAATACAATGGAAAATTAAATATAAATAGGAAAAAATAAATAGAGGGCCTAAGGCCTAGCTTATAATTTACAATCTTCATACATGTCCTTCCTTTGTCCCACCACCTGATCTGCTTGGCCCCAACTCAGCAAATTTTTGATTGTAGAGAAGTAATGTGAGAGTTTTGTAGCCTAATCATCATATTAAATATTTAATTTTAAATATTTAATAGGGCTTTGGTCTTGTGACCTCCTTCTGGATGTTTGAATTTAGCCTCAATCGCCAGCTTCACTTTCTTATTAACCAAAATAGACTCCTCAAAATCCAAATTTTCAATCATCATAGGGATTTTCCTTGTTCGAGTAGAAGTTGAGATGCGATGCTTGGAAAACCTAGCATGCATATTGCTCCCACTAGAATAAATTTGGGGGGATATACCCTTGGCATTAGAAGTAGTGCCATTTTTCCACTCATGGCATGATCAAGGGATAGGCTAATATCTTGGGACTAGGATTTTCTTCCCTACGATGGGTTAGGAGAGGCAACCACCATAGGGGTTGAGGTTAGATATTTTAAAATATCATCACCCACTAGACCTCTAGCCTTATAGATATGATAAACTATTAATTTTAGTTAACCTTGATGAATAGGTTTATAAACTTTACCTCTTTTTTCTTGGTTCACTAATTTCTCTAACGATTGAAAAAGGAAAAAATGAATGTTCATAGATCTCTTTCTATGGATCTGGTTAAGAAACATAAAGTGGTAACTTTATACGAGTTCCTTATTCTTGTTAAGAGTAAATAATTAAATAATTATTACGGGCACCCTATCCTAAGGCTCCTTCAAAGAGTCACATCTATATCTATTCTAGTATCTCACTAGCTCTTCTCCTTCACTCAAGAAATTTTGGGCTTCCCTATCCAGGGAATGTTTGTCCTTATTATGGTAGACCCCATCCACTAGAATACTAGTTACTTCCATGATGAGGGGGATTGAAATCTCAAACTTGATATTTCCCACTCTTACCACCCTATTGTGACAAGTATAAGCAATGTATCTTGCCAGATGCAAATTATGACCATTGAATTTATCTAAACTACCCAGGATGCCCCTCCTCTTTAGAATTTTTATTAAATCATCATCATTAATAGGATGTAATGGTTCCAATATTAAACCAATAGCCTTGCTTGAACCCATTCTAATCCAATACCTCTCTCCCAAAAAAATGAATCAACACCTAATTCTCTTGATCCAAGGATATCCCAATAGTTAACTCTAACAAGGGGTAGGAAGGAGGACCAACATATAATTTGGTTTAAGGACCATGATATTATCCATGACTAGAGCCTGATCCAATTGCAACCACCCTTAATCCACCTTAAGATTGAGAAAGAAAAAAGTAGTTAAAGATAGATAAGCTAGTTCCTAGGATTATGCATCCCTATGATGCATGTAAATAACCTACCTCTCACAAGACAAATTTTAATATAATATAAACATGATAGGCTATCACGAGATATATATCAAGATAAAAATAGATGAAAGCAAGGTGATATTCTAGGATCATCCACAAGACTGCACTAGCCAAACACTCCTTGTAACTGGTACTTCATATGAAATGAAAGAGAAATGATTTCAAAGATAAACCCATAGTACCACAAGTCTAATATAATGTAATTCCCACCTAGTGTTAAATCATGCTACCAAGAGTACAACCTTAGGATATAATAGCTCCAAATGAAGTCCCACACTTGTCTAGAAACTCTCCATTTTCAAAAACATACTTTCCAATTATAGACTTTAAACCCACCGATGTGATACACTCTTTTAATTGGTAATTAATGTCTACAACATCAATATTTCATTAACCCATGTCATCCACCTCTAAAAGGATAAAAAAAATTGCTAAAGTCTATCTAGCATGATCGAGGACCTCCTCTGAATTTGATCACTCTGACCCCAAGACTCGGCCTCAGTAATATTATTAATTCTTCATGGTGGGTCAACTAGAATCCACTTGATTTGAATAGTACCTCACCACCTCACTCTCCATTACCAAACCCCCTTACACTATTTATTTAGCTAGTTTTTTTTAGCTTGAATGAGGTGCCACCAATGTGGCATCTTCAAAGTGAAAAAAAGTGTGCCAAAGAGCTGAGAATTCAAAATTTAAAAAATAGAGGTTCTAAAGAGATCCAATCATAAATCTACAAAATGGATCCTCAATTACCCTTTATCCATCAATGCAATTGATAGGGACTGAAAATCCATGTTTCCTCCATCAAAAATATTGACCCATAGGCCCAATCATATTATCTTCCACTTGTAGACACCTAAAATGCATAATTGCAAGGAGACTCCTAAAATACATCCTTTATAACTCACACCATCCATATTGGGAAGCCTAGGGGTCAATCCCATGATTTTATCTAGTAGTAGGTAATTTTTCCTATGGGAATCCTGACCGTATCGACCTGAGATAATCTCAGTATTAGTACCGTATCGATCCAAGATGGTCATGCAAAATCAAGGATAAAATTTTGTGTGGTGCATGAAATCGCATCGATGCTAGTTGACTTGCATGAGGTAAATTCAAATTAATCACATAAAATAATTTAGTGGCATGCATCTACTTTTTCATGCAAAGTTCCCCTAATTGGCACTTGCCACATTTAACCTCTGGCCAAGAAGTCCATAAAAGGGCACTCCCACTTCAATTTTAAAGAGAGTAGATTTTAAATTCCAAGGCAACAAAGTGCTGCCAGAAATTTGCTAGGTTCTCTTACTGCTAATCTAATGGTATGAGATTTCTTTTTTGAATTTGAAGCTACCTTCATTACCCTTGAATATTTTTCCTCATTGTCCCATTGATCACCTACATCCCTTCACCCATTCACACACTCATAAAGATCCACCTAAAATGATATCTCATGCAACCCAAGATGCTATTTGAATTTGGTTACATTGAGGTGCAGGCCCATGATAGTGACTGTCTTACCCCAATATTATCTATAGGTAGACACCATATAGACACAAGATGATCATGGTCAGGTGATCTTTCACATTTTTATTGAATTTTAGTTTAGATATCTATATTTTTTGTCTTTGCATTAGTTTAGATTTCAATTTATACATGCATACATCTATATTTCATTTTGTTTATTGTTTCTAGATTCAATACGGGTCCAACCTTGATGGACCTTTTATATGTTATTGATTTCAATATTTTTTTCTTTATGTGTAGATGATAGGATTTTAGGACAATGCAAAGGTTCTAGATCCACATTCAATCTAATGCGGTGTTCTAAAAAAAAACTCACTCCTCAAAAATTGTGTTGGCACGAAGATTTTGATATTACACATAGAGATATATTTGTTAAAGAGAGGGAAATATTACCCCAATTTGTAATCATTGTATCATATAAAATATCTTCTTGAGAGGACTATCTTTGTAACCTTGAAGAATAAATTAATACAAAATTGTATCTTATCATTTTATGCATTTGTGTTTGCTTTTTATGGTGTAAATTTCCATCCTTCACCACTATCCAAACCATGAATACTTTAAGATAAATTATCTCTCCATATGGTAAAATCTTCTTGGTTCAACCTCAGGTTTACCAATAAATCAATAGTTTTATTACCTTCCCTGTAAACATGTTTTACTACCACTTCTTCCAACATCTGAATAACTCTTATGGATTTGGAAATCATGTTGGAAATAGAAAATATAGAGGGTTGATACCCTTTCACTAGGTTAATAATATTGAAGGAGTCATCCTCGATAATAACCTTATTATGACCCAAAAAATTCAATAGATAGATCCCTTAAAAGAGGGCTTTGGCTTCTCCAAAGTGGCTACATTGGACTCCCATTTTTTTTGCAAAGGCTAAGGGTTCAATTATGAAATTTTGAATAATTTTCCCACTTCAACATAGCCAAGGATACCCTTGGAAGCTCCATAAAATTTTAGCTTGGTCCATCCTGGTGGTTGGAGGTGCCAAACAATAAGACTCCTCATGGAAGGATCCATTTAAGTAATCGGTCTAGTACTAGCTCTAAACCCTAGGGATAATTCCAAAATTACTTCTAGCTTAGAAGACCCCTTTAACTCCAAGGGGATATTAGAGATATTCTCAACCACCACCAAGATGATTTTAGCACAAATAGAGGGAGTAAAATTGACCTCATTATTTAAAGCTTGTAGGTTCCTTTCCTTCCAAATACACCATAAGATGTGGGTCAAACTAAAGGACTAGAAAAGACACAAATATGGGATAGATAAGGGAGGGTCCCATTGGATGAGGAGATCTCAAATAATAAATGGAGAAAATAAATAGACATTAAAATAGGAGAATAATGAAGAGAAAACCTCCCTAGAGAATGGGTACAAGATGGAAATATGGTGTGATGACTCAGCCTTAGAACCACATAAGTAACAATTATTAGGGATGATTAACCTATGATATAGGATATTATCTGACATCAATATTCTATTTTGGAAAGAAAGCCATAAAAAAAATTAACTTTTGGGGTTGGACCTTTGTTCCACATGAGGTGACACAGGAACCAAGGGGACTGGGATCCTTTAGAAGAAAATAGGTCGACTTAACTGAAAAATTTCCAAAACTTTTATTTTTTCAAAAGAAGGTATCATCATCCTCTAAAGACTTGATAAATTCAAATTTTATGTAATCAAATATCTTCTTGAGAGCCATCTTCATAGCTTGGGATAGGTTTGGGTTGGACAAATATTTCCATATTTTCTTATTATTCATAGTTTTGATATAGTCTACCATATTTGAACCAAATGTTCATCTATAGAAGTTCTCAACCACTACCAACTCTAGGAAGGATGCTAGTGGTAGGTCCAACGACTAGGGGTCTACCCAAAAATCAATACAAATATCATTTCCCATATTCCATTTGATTTCCTTGATGATAGTGCTTCTAGATTTGATGATGTTAAGCCAAAATATCAACCCAAAGCTGGGGACAAGATTTGTTAAGAAGCCATACCCATTTTTCAAGTATTTTGCCCTAATAATGTTCACCCATTCCACTTTATATTTTTACACCAAATGGATAATTTCATGAATTGAGATGCCACCATCTAGGATCTACTTACCAGTGACAAAGATACTCTAAGCATAGTTAATCAACCAATGGAGAAGCGGCTTAATACTATTATTCAATGATTTGGTGAAGATTTTGAAGATGATATTACAAAGGTTAATGTAGAGATCCTTAAATTATTTAGCCCCAACCGACTTAGGAATACGGGCTAATAATGTGGAGTTAACATCACATGAAATAATCCCTATACTTTGCATATCTTGTAGGGCTTCACTAATCTCCCTCTCCATAACATGCCAAAAAATATAGAAGAAAACAAGGGGAAATCTATCCAAGCTAGGGGCTTTAAGGCCTTCCAAAGATAAAATTGCTTTCCTAATTTTATCATCATTAAGTAGGTTGATAAGATGGAGGTTCATGTCTAATAAAAATAGGCATGGGATTTTTTAGAGAAGCTTAGCCTTAGTAGAACTATCTCCCAATTTCTTCTTACAAAGAAGAGATTGAAAGAAAGAAATTATCTCCACCTTGATTTCCAATATCTCCCTAGTTTTAGATCCGTATACTTAGATAATTTTATTTATTCTACTGTGACTTCTATACCTCAATGTAGACATATGAAAGAATTTTATGTTCCTATTCCTGTCTTTGAGCTAAAGGGCTCTAAACTTTTATCTCCAAAGGATCTCCTCTCTACCCAATATGTGAAGCTTAGCTAGTACTCTTCTCTCCTCCAATCTATTTTCTTGACACAAGTTTTCCAATTCTAAGGATGATTGGTTCACCTTTAATTGATTTTTAAGATCGATTTCTTTTCATAGATATTTCCAAAAATCAATTTGTTTTTTCCTTTGAGATTGATTTTGATAAGTCTAATTTTAGTTACCATTTGATTAATAAATGAACCAATAATTATGGTAGTCTACCACTCCCTTATTATTAATTTCAACTCTAAATTGGTAAGCCACATTAATTTGAATCTAAAATGCCTAGGAAAGAAAAAAATATATGTAATATTTTCAAATAAGAGTAGGTTGTGATCAAATCCCAACTTAGGTAGAGATATGAGGGAGGCATCTATGAACATAGAAAGAGACCATTTAGAGATTAAACCTCCGTATAATCTTATCTAGATATGTTGAGCCCCCATATATCTATTACTCTAGGTATATATGAAGCCTTTCAACTCCAGGTCCATAAGTTCCTAACCATTGACAAAAGAAACAAATTCTTCCATAACTCTAGAGATCGACATATCACTCCCTCTCTTATCTAATTGAAATAGAGGAGAGTTAAAATATTCTACAAGTATTCAATCCTCATTCTTAAATATGTCTTGCATGGATTTGAGTGAAGAACAAAGAAGGTTTGTATTGATTCTAGAGTTAGGAGTGTAGATGCTAGTCAAAATACATCTACATCTAGAATCCTTACAATAGAATAAAATGTTGATAATTATATTGAATCATTAGGATTGTCCTAGTGACCTTATTGGGGTCCAATAGGAACATGAGACCACTCGAAGCCCCTTTGAACCGAGCTAACAATACAATCTACTTCTTTCCAAACCAAAATTTTGACACAATTTAATTTACTGCTATCCATATTAGTCTCTTGTAGAAGAATAATATTAGGATGAATATCCTTTTTGAGTGAGGCTAGAACCCTTTGTTTGGAGTCCCCATTAAGACCTATAATATTCTAGGATAGAATCCTCATTTATGAGGCTTGCAGAATTTCTTACCCCCATTAGTTTGTGCAATATGGTAGAATGTTTCAATATTAAGTTGTTTTTCCCCCAATTCTTTGATATATTCCATTTTCAACAAAGCTTGAGAACCATCGACCACCTCTACCTCCATCTCCTAGGAACATCAAGATTTATTGGAGGGTTTTTCCACCTTGTGATCCACATAAACGTTGATCCATTTTTATGACTTCTAGGACAGGAAGGGGATCCTATCAGACGAGGGTGCAAAAGACTCTCTTTTTATGACTATATGTATTTTATATTAGTAAAAGAATTTTTTTATGTTATTAATTATGTGAACTAGATCTACAAAGCACACAAGCACCTTAAATAAAATACAACACATCCATGTAAGGAATTTAACCCCCTTGTTTTATTTAGGAGTGACAAATACTTTGATAGACTTAAAACCTTATAACTCCATAATATTTCACAATAATTACCAATGTAAGAAAAAATATTTATATATTATTGTAATGTTTATCAACTATTTTCTTTTATATATTATGCTTAAAACCAAGCCTAAATGTTTTCAACTCATTCCATCTTTAATTGACTATAGTTTTTGTTTATATGTAACATTTTAAATTTATTTATGATAACCTAAAAATACATATTAATATAAAATTGTATCTTTTTAAGTTTATAATATGTTAAAAACTACCAATATTATTAAATGGCATGAGTTCATGTGGTTAGAAATTTTTACCTAAGTTTAAATATTGCTAGGTATATGTACATAATTGACATAGTGTTATTGTGTTAATGTTATTATGTGGTTTATTACAATATCATGATAATGAAGTCATAATGTAATATGAGTGGGTTTCAATTTAATATCATATAACCAAATACTACATAAATAATAACCATGAAGTAGGATCCAAACATACATTAGAAGCAACTTGTTAACATTTTTTATTTCTAATAACATTACAAATATAGATAAAAAATGAATATTTTTTTATTAGTGAAAAATATATTTTAAAAAGGAATAATTACCTTATAGAAAATGGTATATTTGTCTCTCTTGAGAATTATTAAATATCTAATTTCATATTAAGTCAAGGCTTTTATATTTTTAATTACTATATCTTCAAGAGATAAATAATTTTTAACTTAAATTCTAAATGGTTGTCTTGGGATTATAAAGTTATTCTTAACGAAATAATTTAACTTGTTAGGGAAACTAAAAACAACTGCATTTTATTTTTTCCCTAGCACTTTGGCTAAAGACAAAGTCAACAAGACCCTTGACCCTCTAGGAAATTGAGTCAAGATCGACATATCCCTTTTTGGGTAAAATGTTAGTGTAAAGGATGGGTTAAAGTCAACAAGACCCTGACCCTCTAGGGAATCGAGTCGAGACTTACCTATCCCTTTTTGGGTAAAATGTTAGGGTAAAGAATGGGTTTTTATGAGGGGTCACAGTATACTCATACCAGGGTTTCAACTTGGGTCCTTTGGATGAAAACACAAGAAATTTTCTATTATGGGGTTTGTGTAAATAATTTATGTAAATATATAATGATACATGTAATGAAAATCCTATGAATGCTTGGGTAATAATATTTCAAGATCATGAAGGAAAATTATCTTTCATTATGTTAAATCCTATGAATTTATAATAAACTATCTAGGGAGGCTAGATATATTTTACATGGATTAATATTATTCTATAAAACTACTATTAAAAATAAGCACACTCACACAAATAAGGATAATAAACATATATGCTCACAACACACTATGGAAATAAATTCCAAATTATAAAAATAAATTGTAGAAAAAAGTATCTCACAATATCTCTAAATCACAAGCCTCTTCGAGGGGGAAACCTCATTCAATAATTCATTTAATTATGCAAAATATACATATAATACTACCCTTTATAGTTTTAAGGAATTCCTATAGAACCTAACAAAATGCTACCTAGGCTAGAATATCCTATCTACAATCATTTACATTCTTGAAAATTTGTTAGATAAAAAGACACCATTTGATATAGGTGATTCTTAATCCAAAACTATAATATAAGACTACAAAATCTTAACATGGGTATTAACCACATTCCACAAGGACAAATACATCAAGGTTTTAGGATGGGGTCCTATTGTGGCTGATCCATAACACACCCCAAAATTGGGGACCCACCTTTTTTGCATGCTTTCAAAGAAGACCGCAGTGGCCCAGATGCTAAAAAATCAAAGGAAGAGCAAAATATAGCAAGAAAAAGAAAGTGTCACGATATCGCGACATGTTGCTCCATCGCGATCGAAAATGAAAAGTTGTCACGATATCGTGACATGTTGCTCCGTCGCGGCCAAAAATGAAAAGTTGTCACGATATCGCGACATGTTGCTCTGTCGCGACCGAAAATGAAAAGTTGTTGCGATATCGTGACATGTTGCTCCGTCGCGGCCAAAAATGAAAAGTTGTCGCGATATCGCGACATGTTGCTCCGTCACGGCCGAAAATGAAAAGTTGTCATGATATCGCAACATGTTGCTCCATCACAGCCAAAAATGAAAAGTTGTTGCGATTTCGCAACATGTTGCTCCATCACGACTAGAAATAGAAAATTGTCATGATTTCATGACATGTCGCATTTTTGCGGCCAAGTGTAGCAGAATGCATCATGAAGAGAAAATGTCACGATATCGCGATGTGTTGTGAAATTGCAGGTCATAGAAGAGAGAGAAAGACATAATGGAAAATTGTCACGAAATCGTGACATGTCACAAAATCACGGTCAAACCAATCAAACAGGGCAAGGCACTAAAGATGTCGTGATTTCGCGATAGGAAGCAGCAGAAAGCAGCCAAGTGGTACAAAGATGAAAAGCATCACGATTTCGTGACAAAAAGCAGCCAAGTGGTACGGAAAGAGAAAACGTCGCGATTTCATGATAGGTAGCATCTGCACAACCCAAAAGAGAAAAACATTGTGATTTCGCTACAGGTTGCATTTGCTCGGCTGCTGATAGAAAAATGTCATGATTTCGCGACATGTCTCATTTTCACGATGCATGATGACAAACAAGGCTACTGACAGGAAAATGTCACGATATCGCGACATGTCTCATTTTCATGGTGAAAGAAGAAAAGCTAAGTTGCATACATAAAAACATCGTGATATCGCGACATGCTATTTTTTGTTGCAATTTATAGGGGGCAGTTACAAAACATGCAGAAAAGCGTGGAACACGTGGCATAAAGGTGTAAGGGTTACAGAGGCGTTACAGTTCACAGAAAATATTAAACATTTTGACATAGAACAAAAATTCAAAGACAACGAAGAGGCATGGAAGACAAAGCGATGCAGTTTGGGAAATGAAACGAAGCATCACAGAGTGAAACAAAGAGCATTGCCAAAAAGTATAAAAGTAGAAGCATAGATTGGTACAGGGGTTGGAAACTATTGCAAGTAGAGTTGCAGTGCCGAAGGCGAGAAGCCATTCTAGGCCTTCTTAGGAGTGTTTTTCTTCCCCTTTTTCTGGTTTTGAGAAAACTAGAGATTCTGTTATTGTAAAATGACCAATTTTTAATACAAAAAATTTAGAGAGTTGCACCTCATTGGCAAGAAAGAAGGAGTTGTTTTCTGCATGCAAGATTAAATGTTTATCTTTCCCCTTTTTAGATTTCTAGGCTTATAGGTGAAGTTTAATGCAAGTTCTCTTGGTTGCTTCATGCAAATTTCTAAATCTGAAATCACAGTTAAAACCCCAAATACTAGCACTTAACTTATCTAGATTGTGCGTGTTTTGTAGGTTCAATAAGTTAGGTTGCATGCATGGAAACCTCATTATGATAAAATTGAAGATATGATAGAATTTCACCACTTGTTATTGGAAGATACTATTGATGAGATGTGTAAAATTAACAATCAAGAAATTCTTCACCCTCAAAATTATGATAAAATTGAATCATGGGTTACTAATTTGGACGATGATAGCCTTACAAATTTGAATTCAAGAAACGACCCACTTTTGGAAATAATTGAATCATCTAAGGAAGGTGAAGATGAATTTGATGAGAAACACATTGATGAAATGGAAGATGTTGAAGAAGTAGTTGAACGTCACCACTTGATTTTGAAAGAGGATTATTATGATGCTTGGAAGAAGTGGAAAGACTACACTCAATCCAAAACTACTAATGAAACTTGTGTGCCAATTGATATATAGGACAACATAATCGCCTACTTGAAGGAAGATATTACAACTCCTATACAATTTGAGGATGTTTTGGAAGAGGGTTTCAAATATCATAAAATTTTAGAAGATTATAATGATTCTATTACCAAGGACAAAGAAGAAAATGAATTGATGAATGAATAAAAATATCATGTCACAAATACCATGGAGTTTCATCTCACAGATCTGGATGATGATTTTCACAATGGTTGGGGGAGATATGATTTCACTTTATATGCAGAATGTTGAACCTTCTACATCATACGAAGATCTCATATTCACAATATTTGAAAAGGTGACAAAATTCGATCATGTTGAATATAAATTCATTGAAGGTGCGGATGCAAGTTTGCATGATGATTTGGAGGATTCAAATGAAGAGATACCATGGATAGTGAACAAAGAATTGGAACCAAATGACAAAGAGATTGATCAATTGGAAGCAACTCAAATGAAGGATCATCAAGATGAGTCATGGGAAATACACTTTGACCAAGAATGTTTGAGGATTGAAAAGGATGACCATATTTTGAATTTAAATAATGTTTATGGTGAAATGTCATTAAAGGTAAATGAAAAACAAGGTATAATTTTTAATCACACCTTTAATAACATTGTTTTAATGAATGGAAAATAAGTTGATGCACTTGAATTGTTAAATCAAATTCATCAACAATTGCTAATCGAATCTAGGGTAAAAAATGTTAATGATCCTAATTTAGTAAATATCCTAGATGCTTGCAAAATGTTACACAAATTTGATTGGCCTACAAATTTGGAAAATAATTTGGCTTTAAAATTTGTAGAAATAGGCTCCTACTTACAAAATTGCATATTGGAAGAAGATAGCCTAATTCTAAATCAAATATTGAGTTTTGAAATGGAAGTTTTAGAGAATAGACAAGATAAAATTGAATATCAATCATTGTCTAATCAATTTGAAAATTTGAAGCTCACCTATGGGAATACTAATGGAACTAAATTTAATTGGTGGGGTGAGAGAGGAAAGTTGAAGTGGGTTGCATTGTTTGGTCTTGTCTTGTTTTTGTTGGATTCCCACAACATTTGGCATGCATATCATGTTATATTTTTGTTAAAATGTTCTAATCATGTTTGGGATCCAGGAAAGTGATAGTCCAAGCTTTGCATCATCTTGTATTATAGTGTACATTTGTATATATATTTTGGTTTTTGGTTTTGGGTTTGTGTTTTCAAGTTTCATTTTGGGATTGCTATTTGGATTTGGATTTAAGTTGTGTGTTGGTCCTTTGGACATTTTTGGTTTGTTTATGAAAAAAAAATTGGTTTTGAGATGTCAACTTATGCCTAAAATCAGAAGAATATGAAACATTGGAATTGTGTTGTAGGAAGCTCCACAAGTAACACAAACATTTAAATGATATCGTTTGAATCTTGTGATGCATGAAGTTGTCAGTTTTGCACATTATGGTAAAGTAGATGATATATTCCAAAAGAAGCGAGTGCATTCACATCTCATGTCACATTCCACATGGCATATATACATGTCATCTCAAGTTACATTTTCATTTCATGTGCAATCATTGAGAAGGTGTCGAATCCTCTTAGGGTTATTCTATAACATAAAACATAAAAAAATCCTAAGGTTGGGAACTGATGTCCGAACTATCTTGAACCAAGCACATTCCATGCACATTAAAATAATCTTGAGCAAAATGGTCAAAACCATACTTGGATGAAAATGTGAGGTGAAAAGAATATTTCATGTTTGTCCTATCATGCAACATAATCCTTGAAAAAGTGGTTTTTACCACTCCCATAAAAGCTTAAAGCCTAAAACCAGAGTAGTAAGGATAGGGTTAAATCCTCATCGAACTTAGGTTGAGGATCCAACTCCCTAAAGCTCTGATTTGACCTACATGGAGTAGTAAGGATAGGACATAATTCTCATCTCGCTTAGGTTGAGAATCCGATTCCCCAAAGCTTCCATTTTTCCCACTTCATCATAAAGCTTGGATTGGAAGGATAGTACTACATGTCCTCTACAAAGGATGGGTAGTCATCCCAAAGGTCCAAGTAATAAAATTAACTAATATTTCCCATTTTGTCTTAATATTGGATTGGAAGGATCGTACTACATGTCCCTGGCAAGGATGGGTAGTCATCCCCAAGGTCCAAGAAGTAAAAAATTAATATTTCCCATTTCATCTCAATATTGGATTGGAAGGATCGTACTACATGTCCCTAGCAAGGATGGGTAGTCATCCCAAAGGTCCAAGAAATAAAAGAAAAAGAATGAATGAAGCCAAACCAAGGATTATGGGGTTAAGTATGCTCATGCGTGGCAACATGTCTTGTCTAAAAATAAGACCACTGATTGCTCATATGGATAGACTAGCCTGACCATTTCATCTATAATAGGTTAAATCATTTTGTTTAAGATGAGGTAATGAACTCTAAATCAGAATAGTAGGGATAAGGTTAAATTCCCATATCGCTTAGGTTGGGAATCCTATTCCCCAAAGTTATGATTTCACTTACACTTGCACATGGGTTCAATATGGTAGTGACACATAACCAACTTTGGGATCTAATAAATAATTTAGTAGACATATATTTGGTCCTAAGAGGGTTTGACAGCTTTAATTGTTTGTACATGATATTAGAAGGTTTGAGCCTTTGCAATGCAGGTTGTCATATCTTTAGCATCTTCATCATGCATCAAATCCTGTACAAATTATTCATAGCCTTGCATACAAATCATAAGTGAAACTGACAATGGAATGTTGATCAAGTTCAAGTGATAGGGAATGAAAACACATTGCACACATCGAGCTGATACTTAATGATTCTGATGTTTCATGTATTTTTGATCTATCGGTATTAGTTTATCCTTTATGTGTTGACGCTTGTATCTAAGCTTCTATATTTCAGGTTGGGTTCTCACCAAAATGCTCAGGAGCATTTGATAGCAGAGTTGCCATTTGTTGTGGCTGATCCACAACACACCTCAAAATTGGGTACCCACCTTTTTTGCATGCTTTCAAAGAAGACCGCAGTGGCCCAGATGCTAAAAAATAAAAGGAAGAGCAAAATATAGCAAGAAAAAGAAAGTGTCGTGATATCACGACATGTTGCTCCGTCACGGTCGAAAATGAAAAGTTGTCACGATATCGCGACATGTTGCTCCGTCGCGTAAAAAAATGAAAAGTTGTCACGATATCATGACATGTTGCTCCGTCACAGTCGAAAATGAAAAGTTGTCACAATTTTGCGACATGTTGCTCTATCACGGCTAGAAATGGAAAATTGTCGCGATTTTGTGACATGTCACGTTTTCACGGCCAAGAGCAGCAGAATGCATCATGAAGAGAAAATGTCATGATATCATGACATGTGAAATCACGGGTCATAGAAGAGAGAGAAAGATAGAATGGAAAATTGTCGTGAAATCATGACATGTCACAAAATCATGGTCAAACCAGTCAAACAAGGCAAGGCACTAAAGATGTCACGATTTCATGATAGGAAGTAGTAGAAAGCAGCCAAGTGGTACAAAGATGAAAAGCATCACGATTTCTTGACAGAAAGCAGCCAAGTGGTACAAAAAGAGAAAACGTCGCAATTTCACAACAGGTAGCATCTGCACAACCCGAAAGAGAAAAATGTCACGATTTTGCTACAGGTTGCATTTGCTCGGCTGCTAACAAAAAAATGTCACGATTTCACGACATGTCTCATTTTTGCAATGCATGATGACAAACAAGGCTGCTGACAGGAAAATGTCGCGATATCGTGACATGTCTCATTTTTGCGGTGAAAGAAGAAAAGCTAAGCTGCATACATAAAAACATCGTGATATCGTGACATGCTATTTTTGGTCGCGATTTACAGGGGGCCATTACAAAACATGCAAAAAAGCATGAAACACATGGCATAAAGGTGTAAGGGTTACAAAGGCATTAGAGTTCACAAAAAATATTAAACGTTTTGATGTATAACAGAAAGTCAAAGACAACAAAGAGGCATGGAAGACAAAGTGATGCAATTTGGGAAATGAAACGAAGTGTCATAGAGCAAAACAGAGAGCATTGCTAGAAAGTATAAAAGCAAAAGCACAGATTGGTACAGGGGTCAGAAACCGTTGCGAGCAGAGTTGCAGTGCCGAAGGCGAGAAGCCATTCTGGGCCTGCTTAGGAGTGTTTTTCTTCCCCTTTTTTTGGTTTTGAGAAAACTAGAGATTCTGTTATTGTAAAATGACCAATTTTTAATACAAAAAATTTAGAGAGTTGCACCTCATTGGCAAGAAAGAAGAAGTTGTTTTTTGCATGCAGGATTAAATGTTTATCTTTCCCCTTTTTAGATTTCTAGGCTTATAGGTGAAGTTTAATGCAAGTTCTCTTGGTTGCTTCATGCGAATGTCTAAATATGAAATCACGATTAAAACCCCAGAGACCAACACTTAACTTATCTGGATTGTGTGTGTTTTGCAGGTTCAATAGGTTAGGTTGCATGCATGGAAACCTCATTAGCTTCGGTTTTGTCGAATAGGATTGCATCACCCCTGAATGCATTTCATTTTACTTTTGCATTTTATTTTCATTTTCTTTTTGCACTTTATTTTATTTACAGACATTAAAATAAAATAAAAAAATAAAAAACTAAAAAATCTTAAAGTCAAAAAATAGAAAATTTCCATTTCTAGGCCAGAATTTCATTTTATAGTTTTTTTTTTCATTCATGAGCAGATGATGATATTCCCTTCATAAAATTCCAATTTCATTGAAGGGGTTATGTTTCAAGGCATTTCATTAGTTTCCATTTTGAAATTACAACTTGGTCATATAGAGATCAAATCATATTTGCTTTATTAGGGTTCAAAGAACAATCATTAAAGTTTCATAGTAAAATAAACCAGCATTGCCCCTTGTTTTCAGTTACTTGCAACCACTAAGGTGTTCCAAGCATTTTAATCGAATATATTCATTTGAGATCATTAATACAAAGATGTAAAATGCTAATATAGCGGAACCTTGGAGAAATTGTTTATTAAATTTCTTTGCAAGATAGGATTTAGAACCCAAATCCTATCGGAGAGTGTGTTTTCACAATCGGGTGAAAATACCACTCAACAGGTCCTACCATGCCCTTCCCATTTAAAAAGTTTTCTCCTCTAAGCTAAAGGTGAGGAAACTATTGTTGGATTTGATGAAGAGGTTCCATGTATTATCTTTGGGTTGCAAGCCATGTCATTAGACCAAGATATCTATAATAATATGTTGATGAAGGGTATATGATCTATGGTCAAGAATACATTTAGGTTAAAGAATTATGTACCCTTCCTTATCCAACTCTAGAAGGATAGACTACACCTGCACCTTGTTTCTAATAACCTTATTGAGAGATAATACATGGAAGACTAGATGAAGTTTGGAACTAGCTGAAAGGGCTAGTTTGTTTATCGTCACTCCAAGACTCTACAATACTTGATAAGGACCATAGTATTTGGTGACGAGTTTTTGACAACCATGCAACTAGGGAGATGATTGTTTGTATGTTTGTAGGTAAATAAATACCATGTCACCAATAGAAAAGCTATGTTTGGTATGGTGTTGATATACTTTTTATTTCAAATGGTTCTGATCCATGTCCAATTTGAGCTTGATTTAGCTTTGAATGTAGTCATGTTGGTGAGGAGTGGAATTCACTGCTTAAAACTTGGAGCTACCTAGAATTTAAGAAGATAGATTTTGTGGAAGTTGACCATAGACTACTTCAAATAGAGTCACCTTAGTGGTAGAGTGATAGGTGGTGTTGTACCACCATTCAGACAAAAGAAGCCACTTAGCCCAATGAAAAGGATGTTCAAAAATGAAATATTGAAGGTATATCTCCAAGAATTTATTGATAATTTTGCTTTGGCCATCAGTTTGAGGATGGTAAGCCAAACACATCTTGATTTGTGTCTCCTACAAATTGAATAGTCCCTACCAAAATTGACTGGTGAAGATAGGATATCAATTAGAGATAATAGATTTAGGCATGCTATGGAGGCAAAAAATAGAGCCAAGGAAGATTTGGGTGATAATGAATGCAATATAAGGGTGGGAGAGGGAACATAAGTAAGCATACTTTGAAAGATGATCCACTATCACCATAATAATTTATTTACCTCTAGATTTTGGTAGCCCTTCGATGAAATCCACATATATATATCTATCCAAACCTACTCAAGAATGGGAAAGGTTGAAGAGTCCCTGAATAAACTCATACTTTCACCTTTCATTCACTGGAAGCAATCACATTCAATGACAAATATTTTAATGTTCTATTTTATTCCCTTATAGAAAAGGGTATGCTTGGTTTGGGTATATATTTTGAGAAAACCTGAATGACCAGCTATGGGAGAAGCATGCAATTCTTGAAGTAGGAGGTCCTTGATTTGAGACTCAAATGGAATAAGTAAACAATCATGAAACCATAAATCCTAACCATCCTAAACATAGCTAGGGTGGGAATTAGAATCCTCTTAGAGAGTGTGGATGAGAATTTTCAATGATGAATCCTTGGTCAGATCCTCATGAAGTTGATGAATCCATTATAGAAGAGGAGTAGAGATAGCATGTAACATGGCATGATTTTCATGGAGAGGAGACAAGGTATCAACCACCACATTCTATTTACCTTTCTTGTAAGAGATGTCTAGTCATACACAAATAATTTGGAGACCCATTTTTGTTGTTCTAGAGTAGCCACCCATTGTTCTAAAAATATTTTAGACTTTGATTATCACTTTTAATAGAAAAATATCAACCAATGAGATATGGATGCCAATGGGTGACCGCATGTAAAATGGTAATCATTTCCTTCTCATAAGTTGACTTAACCAAATTTTGAGGAGAAATTGTGTTACTAGTGAATGCCAATTGTAGACCCTCCTACATTAAAACTACCCCAATGTCCATTCCTAATGTATCACTCTTAATGAAAAATGGTTTAGAAAAATCTAGCATTTCCAAAATATGGATGGTGGTCATAGCATACTTCAAATCAACAAAAGCCTTCTCGGTTGAATCAATCCATACAATTTTTTTTTCTACAACATGGCTATCAAAGGAGCTGTGATGTTACCATAAATTTCTACAAAATTCCTATAATATCCTATAAGACCCAATAATCCATGAAGACCTTTCAATGTATGAGGTTTGGGCCAATCTTGAAGTACTTATATTTTCTTAGGATCCACTTGAAATCCTTCCTTAGTGACTATGTGTTCCAAATATTCAGCCTCTTGCTAACCAAAAGAACATTTTTATTGCTTAGCATAAAGTTGATGGTCAGAAAAAAGTTTGAGGGTATCATATAAGTGGTGAAGACGATCCTCCCATGTGTGACTATATATCAATATGCCATCAAATAAAACTAGAATGAATTTGTGAAGATAAGCATAAAAAATAGAATTCATAAAACTCTAAAATGTGGAAGGTGCATTGGTCAAACCAAAAGGTATAACCAAAAATTCATAATGTCCTTCATGAATTTGAAAAGTTGTTTTGAAAATATCTTCATTCTTGATGTGAATTTGATGATATCTCGACCGTAAATCCAACTTGGTGACATACTAAGCCCCATGCAACTCATCAAGTAGTGCATAAATGACAACAATAGGGAAATTATCCTTGATAGTGATTTTGTTAAGGTCCTGATAATCCACACACAAATGCCAAGTGCCATATTTATTTTTGACTAGAAACACTGGTGATGAATATGGACTAACACTAGAATGGATAATTCTAGAATGAAGAAAAAAACTTGTGAGAATAATTTATGAATTAGGAAACAAATTAAAATATTAAATAATTCTTAGCACTTAAGGAGGGCTCAGTCCTTTGCCACTAAGGAGGGCTAAGTACTTTTCAATACGTAAATCAAATTCAAGATGAAATATAATCACCAATAAATCAACCTACTTTTTTTTGTTAAGTAAATTTCTTCATTAATTATCGGGTTTTACAGGTTGACCCAAAACCTTTTACAAAAGTTAGCCTTTAGCTGAAGCTACGGATCCTAGTTATCCTAAGGATCTTCTATCCTCTACAACTACTAATATTCCTAGAATTCCTAGCCAGGTAGGTGACATAAACATAGACCAAAATAATACAGGACTAACCAAGATGGGAAACCCACACTGATCAACATTACAAAAGGAAAAGGGGACCTCAACCCTAAGAGTATTACTTCCTCTAAACAAACGTCAACAAAAAATGATACCCCCTAGGATTCGAGGATCCTCATACCTCATATTTGACATTTTCCTCGAGCTCCTCTTCCTTTTCGTCCTCTTATTCCTCGTCATCATCCTTAGCCTCAACTTTCAACATTTATCATTCATTGAAGATCACCTGAGTCATAGTGTCATAGTGCTCCTACATTTGGTGGATGATGATAGCGTAAGATTTCATAACAAACCGTTTGAGAACCATGATTGTAGGTCCCTCATCATACAGGTCGCTAGCACTAGTTTTGGAATTACCTTGGATTTATTTATTCTTGAGTCTCAATGAGGATATCATTGTAGGTTCCTAAATCCTTAGTTTTTTCTTGGCTATATGGTTATGGGCTCCTCCACTCTCTTCTTCCCTAGAGACAGATGAAGGTTTTCTTGTGCCTGGGCTAGCTCTTGCCCCCAAGATTTTTGCCTAATGATTGGGTGATATCTCCTCGATGACTTGAAGTTTAGGATTAGGTATCTTTGCCAACACCCACTTATAGATTACTTTGAACAATCCTTGGTGCATCAACATGGCATACCCTCTCTTTCTACGACAAGAATTTATGGTGTAGTTCATCGAGTTCATCAAAAACTAGGGAATACTTATCAGGTTGACATCCCAAAAGAAGTTTACGAATGCATAGTGAAAACTCAGCAAGGTCTTACTGGGATCCTCAGCCATGATAAACTCCATTATGTTTTTCATGACCCCATTCCACAGGGTGGGCAAATCCATTTTTGTGAGCCCAATCTTGGCTTCCTTGAAAATTTTTGGATTGTTGTAAAATTCCTTCAATTCCACCTTCCAGTGATGTTTCTAGCGGTGGATGGAATGACCTTTCACTGTCTGACCAGTTATTGCAGCCAGCATGTTCACATCAATGATGAACTCTCTTCCTCATATCTCCACTTTGCTACCCTCCCAAGTGTCCATAACTTCCTAGGTGATATCTTCCTCCGCCCCTAAGAATAGGTTTAAAAATTGGGTAAAATTTCACTCAGTCAGGATGGCCTGAGCCACGGGTTCCATGATGACCATGCTCAGCTAAATGTAAGTCATATTTCCACTTGCAGTATTCTTCCTTATGATTTGGTTAGACTTTCTCAGGTTAACACAATGCTGATTTCCTCTTTTGCTACTGATGGGTAAGGAATAGGGTTTAAAGCCATGGTGGTAAGTTATGGGGTTTTCATTAATTGGTGTGCCATCTTCGGGGATCCATCCCCCATTTGCCACATCATATTTATGTCAGTTATCCTTGGGTTCTAGTGTGTGATTCTGGTTACCTTTTATTATCCACAGATCAACACTATCCTTAGGGAGATTACCATACATTGGAAAGGACCGACCGTAATCCTCCACCTGTATCTTTTGCTTCTACGTGTGATCTATCAGAATTATCTACCTCCCAACTACCTCTATGTAATTATTATTTGGATCCTCACTAATTTCTAACTTCTATTTGTAATAATAAATCAACCTACTTCTATTTGTAATAATAAATCAATGAATAAGTGAAACTTGTAAATATAGTCGACTTGGCTATATTGGTGTTGTAACATGGCTCCCCTCATCAAAAAGCTTTGTCCTCAAAGCTGGAAATGACTCAAAAAAAATTTATGTTTCCCATGTAGCATCTTCTACTAGTAGATCCTATCATTTTATTAGGAATTATTTGATTTGGTGAGATTGAAGATGACATGATCCGCTTTGTAATATTGCTTCTGGTTGAAGATACATATGTCCTTCTTTATCAAGTATTGGAAGCTCTTACTAAGAGTGTACTTTTTATCCACTCACCCTTTTGAGACATGTAACATGAAATATTAGACGTATACGGGATGAGGAAGGAAGCTCAAGTTGATATTCCACTTTGCCTATGCGATGTACTATCTTGTAAGGACCATAAAATCTTGGATTCAACTTCTGACTAGTCTTGACATTTAATAATAATTGTTTGTAAGGTTGCATATGTAATAAAACCATATATCCTATATTGAATTGTCTTTCTAAATGGTGTGAATCTTGTTGTTGCTTCATAAAATTTTGTGTTTGGATCAAATTTTCTTTGAGAATGTTAAGCATTGTCTGTCAGTGCTAGAACCAATCATCTACTTGAGCTACTTTGGAAGATCCTGGAACATAATTTTCCATTGCTAGTGGTTTTACCCCATACAATGCTTCAAATGGGGTATCTTAATGGAGTAATGATACGAAGTTTTGCACCACCATTCTTCTAATGAAAGCCAGTGATTCTTGTTGGACATTTTGAGGAATGTTAGTTGTCATTGATGTCAAAAGGTTCTAAGAAGAATTGCATTTTGATTGGTTCCGAAAGAGCTTCATGGGAAGCATGATCAAAGGTTTTTATGAAAACCATGGTGGGCAAAAATCAAAGATTAATTATCCATGATGGGAAAAAATAAAAGGTTTTTATTAAAAACCAAGGTGGCTTTTCATTTGGTTAAAAAAAGCCCAAATATTAATTATTTATTTAATTTATAATATTTAAATTCCAAAGAGAATTTAAATTATTATAAATAAATAATAATTAAAGTTAATTTGACTATTCAAAATTCAAATTTCTAATGTTGACGTGTGAGAAATTTCCTCCATTCGTGTATAAAAGGTGGATCGTTTCACCTTAGAAAGTACCATGTTTAATTTCAATTTGATGCTCCTGAATCCCTTGTGAAATGTATCTCTGATATTAGTGCGATTAAAGAGTTGTGGCTAGTGGATGACGTGTGGTGTTCGAAGGAGGTCAACATGTGTGAAGAAGAGCATAAGGTGAAGGAAGCTTCACTTCCTTCACATGGGCATTGCTAGCCCACGTGGTGGACTCCTAAGCACTAAGGCACTTAGGCTTGTGGATACGGTGGTTTGATTCTCGTTGAATCCATTTTAGGGACCCACGAAAAGGTATGCACATTATTTGAGTGCTAGGTTTTTCGGAGAAGGTTGTTAAAAAATTAAATTTAATTTTTGGCTTTATTAAATGGTTTTATAAAGTGACGTGGGAGTTATAAGGGATATATAAAAGGTGTTTTTGCTTGGTAATTATTTTTGGTTAAAAATAATTATGAGGAGTAAGGAGTTAATTGTTTTATAAAGCCTTTTAATATATTTAGCATATTGGAGAGATAGATGCTTTTAAGTGTTGATTATTATTGAAGATGTCTTATTGCCATTAAGAAGTGTTGAATTTGAATTTGAATTTGAATTTGTATTAATGTCCATCGGTGACCAAAAGAGGTCAATAGGACTATAAAGTAAGACATATACAAAGCAACAGGAGTGCCTAATGTAGCTCCAAAGAAAATAAAGTAAGAAAAATAGTAAACAAAATGACATATGATATACAAGATCTCTGGATCAAGGATTACTCCTGATAGTCAAGGTTGAAGAGAAGTGAGTGATATAAGAGTTGGATGTCATCGTATATGTTCTTTGTTGGATTTGATGATGAGTTGATCTTGTTGTATCTCTGTGATCACCTTGGTGCTTCGTAGTTGTGGCCTCTGGAGGTTGGAAGAATGAAGTGATAAGTCAATATCTTGTTATCTTCTACAAACTGTTACTAAGTAGTTCTTTCCTAAGATTGAATAATTCCTAGATGAAAAGGGTAATGCATCTCTGATATTCATAATTAATCCAAGATTTTAGTGGATGTGTGTCTTTGAATAAGTAATAATATCTACCTCATATCTCATAGTAGACAAGACAGGTGAAAATGAAATTATCCTCGTATTCCACATCAAGACTGCATAATCTACAAATACACTGATATCTGGGGAGGTGATGATCTATCTCAATACGTAGCTCGTGGGAGCAAACTCGTAACTGAGCTAGAGGAAACCTAGGGCTGTGTGACATTTGTATCAAGTTATATTTTTTAGTAGTGATCAATCCATTCTCTATTTGGAGATAAAAGTGAGAGTAATGGAGCAATTTTGGTGAAAGAGGTTCCTTTGGATCAGTCCAAGTAGTTTTTATATATGTTGATTAAATATTATCTCGAATATCCTTATTGGAGTATGGTGCATTGATTGATGCTTTAGTAGGAGGAGGTCTCATGATGTCTAGGCAAATATATTGAAGTAGAGTATTAGTCTAAGCATACCAACAATTATTGACCCCTTGATTTGCCAACTATCTTGAGGATTGTAGTGCTAAATATGGATATCTTCTCATGTCTGACATACAATGAAATCTACGCAGTAAAGAGACAAAAAGAAATATTGCTATTGTAAGCAATGGATGAGCACCAAACTCAACTAGAATTATGGGATGTAGAATAGTTCTTTTGGAATGAATGAAATTGGATAACATTGATATGAGGACCCTTTCAATACGAGACCAACCCAATTGTCTGAGGCTAGGGTCCCAAACTTCACAACCATAGAGCAGTGTAGGGGTAACAAGAGTGTGGAAGAGTCTGATATTCATACTAATGTCTTGAAATTGGAGCTAAAATAATTGCTTATCCAGAGAGGCTAAGGTAGCATAACCTTTGTTTAACCTTGCTTGAGATGCAGGTATCAAGTTGAAGGTATGTCCTATGAAAAGAACTCCCAAGTATGTGTACTATGTGACAATATCAACAACCTTATATTTATATGTGATGTGAACAAAAGAGAGATATTTATTGGGTACGTTGAATGTCATGATTTTTGTTTTCTGGATATTAACTTCTAATCCATGCAAGTCAAAGTATGTGCCAAGTATGTCCAACTATTTTTGAAGGCCTCCCGTTGTATGTGACATTAGGATAATATCATCAACAAAAAGAAAATATCAATAGCACTACCAAAAAGTAAGCAACTTGTACTCTTATCTAGAGAGTCCATAATGAGCACCTCCAATTCATCAATATACAATCCAAAGAGTGTAGGTGAAAGTGGACAACCCTGTTTAACCCCAATAGTACTATGAACATATTTTGTTCTAAGAGATACAATTTTAACCTGTCCAGTGAATTTTTCATATAAGTTCATAACCAACAAAGTAACCTCCTCTGGAATTCCTAGATCCTTCAACCTCTAAAGTAGTAACTGTCTGGGAACAATATCAAATGCTTTCATGTAGTCAACAAAACAATAATAGACCCTACATTTATTGGCTTTGGTTTCTTTAATGATAGCTTTGAGAGTTAGAATGTGATCATAGGTACAATTATTTCTTGTAAAACATGCCTGCACCTTTACATGAAGTTTCTTAGACTCAATAAAATTAGAGATAAAAACATCAAGAACTATTGCAAAAAGTTTTGCAAGAGTATGACCAACTAGGAGATTATGAGAAAGTAATTATTTTGAAATTATTTTCTAGTGGTGGATATTATTTCAACTAGGAGATTATAAGGTGTAATTGGTCATTTTTTTATATTTTGATGGATGCTTAATCAATATGGATTAATAAGGTGTATTTGTGAGTTGCTATTTGTTTTGTATTATCATCTAACCTTATTTGAGCTTGGCAAATAAGTATTTGTGGTTATGGCATATTTATGATATCCCTTCATCATCAAGAAAAAAGTATGAGCACATTCTTCCATAATTGATTTGATTGGTTGGAGTGAAAAGGAATTTATTAGGGTTTCCTTATTGAGAGTGTTGAGTTATTGCTTCAAGGTTTTCTGGAATAAAGAGTTGTTGTTAAAACATTGTCTTATAAGCATTGTTGTTGAAGCCATTGATTGTGTGAAGAACTTGATCTAGGGTTTGAAAATAACATGAGTATCATTGTTATGTGAGAGTTTTTTATAAGAATTTTTGTTGAAGTGAGTTGTTGAGTGAATAACTTGAACTAGGGTTTGGAAAGAACATGAGTATCATTGTTATATGAGATTGGTTGATAAGTATTGTTGGAAAAATTTTGAGTGAGTGTTCATATGCTTGGACTAGGGTTTGTAATCAAAGATTATTTCATTGAGTGATTTATTGAGTAGAGTTGGTTGAGCCTAGCCAAGTGGTTGTGTGAAGTGATTGTTCAAGTACCAAAACAAACTATTCTATATCTTGAATTGAATTGAGAAAGTGATTGAGTTGAACTATATTGAGTATCTAAAAATTCTCTATATGTTTCTAAAATTCAAGTGTGGACTTGTTGAGAAGATTTGAGGTAAGTTATAGAGAGGACTTTTGGATAGATTTGAGTAAGCTTTTGTGGAAGCTTACAATAAATATTGAGAGCATATTTGGATAATTTATTGAGAGGAATTATTGAGCAAAGTGGACAAATTTATAGAGAGGACTTGTAGAAAAATTGGTGTGAGCTTTTGTGGAAGCTTACAAGGTATATTTGAGACAAGTGTTTGAGAAGGCTTGAGAGCAGAGTTGATTGATTGATTTGTTCAAAAATTGAGTTAAAGTTTGGGGTAGATCCAACAAAGTTGATTTGATATTGAGCTAAGCTTTGAGTTAAGTATTAAAGACAAAGATTGAGGATAGATTTGTACTAGACCGAAGGACTATGTTTAGTATAGATTTGAGGACAGAGTTTGGTGTATATTTGAGAACAGATTTATGCCAGATCAAAGACAGAGATTGAGAGCAAATTTGTGCTAGACCGAAGGATTGTTTTTGGTACAAATTTGAGATAAAGATGAGTGTAAGCTCTGGAGGTGACATAGTATGGAGGATGATAGTCTCCAGTGGATAGAGATCCATTATCTAGGGTAGGGATGACATGTTTCTTCTATGGATAGAGTTCCATTTGCTAAGGGCAATGGAGGTAGATGTATTCTATCATTAGCCAGAGTAGATATTAAGATATTGGTGTCTCTTGTGGATAGAGATCCATAGACTTGATATAAGGGATTGGTATTTTATTTGGATAGAGGTCCATAAAAATTGTAATAGGGAAATAATTCCCAAGAGATTGATTGAGAAAATTTTAGTGAAATATTTTCTCCGTGGAGTAGCCCACATTGGGTGAACCATGTAAATTATGGTGTCTCTATTTTGTGTAGTGATTTGTGCATTGCTTTGATTACTACGATTGATATTGCTATCTTTACATTGCATAATACTGATTGGGAAAGAAAAGTAAAAAGTGGTCTTATATTGTTCACCCCCCCTCTCAGTATAATCTTGTGTTCTTTAATTGGTATCATAGTGGGTTCCTTTGAAATAGTTTAACAGCTTGAAGGAAAATATTACAAGAACACAATGGATTCTAAGAATAGACCTTAAGATAATTTAGTACCAATATTTTATGGAAGTGATTATGTATATTAGAGTTTGAGAATGAAGATCTACCTAAAGGAACTTGGCAATGATATTTGAGAATTAGTTGAAAATGGATACGACCCCTCAGTTTATCCACCTATAGATAATGAAGGTAAGCTTCTAGAACATTACAATTTAAAAACAATGAATGCACTTTTGAGAGGTTTGCATAGAACAGAGTCCATAAAATTTATGCATTGTGAAAATGCAAAAGAAATGTGGGATAAATTGCAAAATATATATGAAGGAGATAAAGGTGTCAAGAAAGCAAAGATACGAAATCTCAAAGAAAATTTTGAAGAGTTAAGAATGAAGGATGAGGAAAACATTAGTACGTATCTACTTCAAATTTATGAGTTTGTTAATGCCATGCAAGGACTTGGAATGAAAGTTGATGAATAAAATATTTTTGATAAGGTCTTAAGATCTCTTCCAAAATATTTAGTGAAAATATTTTTGCTATAGAAGAGTCAAAGGTGAAGAACACAAGCTTATACTGAGAGGGGGGAGTGAACAGTATAAGACCTCTTTTTACTTTTTCCTTTATACTTCAAAATAGTAAAGCAATATACCCAAAGCAATGCATAATATCATCCACAAAGTGACACCAATTTTAACGTGGTTCACCCAGAATGGCTGGGCTATGTCCACAAAACTTTTCTCTAAAAGTTATCTCAAAGTTATTTGGGAATCCTTCCCAATTACAATGTTTATGAGCCTCGGCCCAAAGGAGATACCTTCCCCCAATCTAAATTTATGAGCCTCTACTCAAAGGAGATACCTTCCCCCAATCAGAATTTATGAGCCTCTACTCAAAGGAGATACCTTCCCCTCTGCTCTGGAAATGATCCCTCAGAAGATCAACTACCTCTACCTCTTGCTAGCACGTGGAACTCCTTTCCATCAAAGACATCCTATCCTCAATGCTTAGCCTAAAATACCTCTACCTTCTATGATCAAATCCATAGTAGCTCAGCAACCTGTACCAAACATAGTCAATCGATCTAGTACAAGTCTTCCTCTGTCTATCATATCTATCCAACTCTTGAAAAAATCAATCCTCTGCATACAAGCCTTCTCAAAGACTTTTCAAATCTGTCCTCAAGTTCTCATAGAACCAATGCACCTCTGTCCTCAAGTTCTCTGATAGAACTATCAAACTCAGCTCACAAGTCCTCTGCTAGGACTTGTCCAAATATGCTCACAAGTCCCCACCGAAACCTGTCCAAAAACTGCTCACAAGTCCCCACTGGAACCTATCCAAAAACTGCTCACAAGTCCCCACTGGAACCTATCCAAAAACTCAGCAAGCTCACCAAGAAAAACTTTCTTAGTAGGAAATCACAAAGTGAATTGTTAGAGACCCAATGTGATTTGTCAAACTCATAGAAGCATAAAGAGAATTGTTAGAGACTCAATATGTTCTATACTCAAATACCAATCTCAAAACTCAACTCAAATCAACTCAGCTCAATCTCAATCTCAAATCTGAAAACTCAACCCAATATCTAAAATGGATAGGATAGAATGTTTTCTTTCAAGAACATGAAACCCCAACAATTGCCAACTATGCAAAGAATCACATAACAATGATACTCATGTTCTTTTCACCATCAATTAGGGTTTCAACAACAATGCTCATCAAACAAGGTTTAGTCAACCAACACCATTCAACTCAAAATCAACCTTGAAGCATTCAACCAATCATCACAAGAAAAGGAAACAAGTAAAAATCCTTTTCCCTCCAAAGATATTTGAACAAAATAGCCACCAACACAATATCACCAATGCAAAGAATAACTTGCTCAAATCAACTCAATGGAGTAAGCCCAATATCATGAATCAAGTAAAGCAATAACTTGATCAAACAACCTCTATGGAAGCAACTCAACCATCAAACTCAAAATAGCCAACCAAAGGTTCCACCAACTCAATACAAGTAGCAAGACTCACAAACATAAACCCTAGTGCACAATGCTTCCACTATCTCAAACCAAAATTATGCATTCACCAAAACTCTCATCAAGGATAACAATGCATAAGAAGTCTTCAACAAACTAGAAAATAGGATTTACACCCAACCAAAGGAAACATAGTTGAAAACCTTTTCACTCCAACCTTATTTCAGAAAACATACACCAATCATACTCATAAGGAAAATGTGCCCATACCTTTTTGGAGTAGAAGAAAATTGATCCTTAAAGCTGTCACCACACACAACCCTCAAACTTCCAACCAAGTTAGGGTTAGAACCAAGATAAATGAGCATATCTAAAAACTTTCCTTAATACACCTTTTAGTTTCTCTTCTTTAAAAACAACCACCCAAGAGGCCAAAAACACAACAACCAAAACTTACACCTTATATCTCCATTTTTAAATTTAGCATAGCAAAAGACTAATCTCAAAAATACAACCAAAGAAATATCCCCTTATTTCTCCTATGTCTTTTAAACAATGCCAAAAATCATATCAAGAAAATAATCACACCTTATATTGGCTGCCCTTGAAGAATCCAAAATTTGTGGCACAAAACACGTTTTAATAAAAATGTGACTAATCCATGCACAGCTCCCTCTACAGGGATCGAAATGCAGACCTCCACCTACGCATGGCCCAAACGCAGCCTTCACTGCCACTAGCCCACAAGATGCTTACGAAGTCCAAGACGGACTTCCTTCCACATAAGCAGTCAAGCTTTCCGAAAGCTTTTCAAACCATAAGCTCTCCTCTTTCGTAGCATAAATAGAACATTCGATCATAGCCAAGCCAATTAATTGCCTTCGATTTTCCAAGAGTGTTTTACCTAAGGAACCTTCTCATATTTATAGTCCATACGTGGACTTTATAACACGTTGGCTGCAACGAAAAGTAATTTCGAATTTAATCAAAATTTGCTTTCTAAAGGGTTTAAAAACCCTTAAGTATTTTTAATAAATTAAAAATAATTTCTCCCTTAATTAATTAAATAATTAATTAATTAAAACCTTGAAGGGTTTTAAATAATAATTAAATAAATAATAAAGATAACCTCCATTGGTTTTAATAAAAACCATTTAACTTGGTTTTAATGAAAAACCCTTGCCAATGGAATCTCTTCGGATTTTCTTGGAATCTTCCACCTTTGAAGCCAAAACATCCTCATAACATTAATGCCATTTCATTTTGACATCAATGACAACTCATAGACAAGAAGCTAGGATCTCAAACCCAAAATTGCCAACAAAAGGATGGTGATTCTTTGAAAAGATATATGTTGCTTGGTATTCTTACAACTTTTGAGTTAAGAATAAAATAATCTATTCCTCATAATTAAGCAACCTTCAAAGCAATAAAGAAGACAGAGGATGAGAATTCAGAATCAAGCAATGAGTCATCCAGTGATGAAGAAGCTAATTATGGTAGAAGGGATAAGGATTATAGAAGATCTAGAGATCTAAAATATATTAAATGTTTCAATTGTGGAAAGTATGTTCATTATGCAACATATTATCAATAAGCTAAGAATAATAATGGTGAAGAGAAATAGGATCACATAAACAGGGAATAAAAAATATGTAGGTACCAAAAGAAAAGCAAGTATGGACAAAGCAGACAAGGAAAGAAGTTCTTAAAAAAAAAAAGGAGATACTATGCGGATAAGGCAAGTAAGTAGTCAAGTGATAGTGATGCTAGTTTTTTAGACAAATATAGATATGAAGTCCTATTTATGATTGAAGAAAAATGTAAAATAAGAAAATGACTCCAAAAATTCTCAAGTGTTTTAGATGTGGTAACTTTGGACATATTGAATATAGTTGTATAAGAAATGGTTTCAGTTTTAGTGATGATGAATATGAAGATACACTTGAAGGACCAGAAGAAAATATTCTAATGGCACTAGAAGAAGGAGAATGTGATCATATAGAAGACAAGACAAAAGGGAATGAAGATGTAGACAAAGGCAAAAAAATAGAGGAATATTCAGATAAATATGGAAATGGTTTCAAGGGAGAACTTATCTATGCCCTTGACACAGTGAAGAAAGTAAGAAAGAAAAAATCTGAACTTGAAATTCAGTTTCAAGAATGTGATGAAGAGGGAAGGATGCTTATAGAGGATCTAGAAAAATCAAAGGCTAAGACAAAGAAGTTCAAGGATAAGTTAGAAACAAAGATCTTAGAATATAAAAAATTAGCACAAGAAGTGGCACTACTAAGGGAAGATTTAGAAGACTCCAAAGTCAAGATAAAAGGGTTCAAAAACAGCTCAAATAACTTAGATAAGTTCATCAAGATACAAAGGCCTACATCAAGCAAAATAGGTCTTGGATTTGAACAGGAACAAAAGAAATGGGAAGGGAAGTCAACCTCAAGTTCTGGAGGAGAAGAAACTTCATATGAAGACACTTTAGAAGAAGACAGTGTAAAATAAAGTGAGACATATGAGGATGAGTTGGAAAATAGAATGTTCAACAAGGATAGGAAAAATACACAAAGAAGAGATAGATGGGACAACATTCAGAATAGATCATGAGAGAATAAAGAGACCAATGAGGTCAAGACAAGGAAACTTCAATGGAAGATGTTTTTCATGTCATAGGTTTGGGAATATGGCTTCACAGTGTAGGACACATGAAAGACAGGAATATGGGAACATATAGCATTTCAATGGTATTGCTACTCATGTAATCAGTTTGGTCACAAGGCAATGAATTGTAGGTTTCATGACAGAAGAGGATATGGATTCACTAGGAGAAAACTTAAGACATTTGCACCTCCAAGGAATAACAACACTAAGTGTTATAAGTGCAATAATGATGGTCACACAACAAAGTTGTGTAGAGCAGACATTCCAGAATCAAGTATGAACGGGAACAAAAATAGGAATAGGGAACATGGATATGAACAGGAATAGGAATAGGAACAAGAACATGGATATGAATAGGAATATGAACATGGATATGAATAATAACAGGAACAAGAATATCAACAGGAATAAGAATATGGACATGGACAGGAACATGGACATGGAAAGAAATAGTAAGAGGAATTAGAAGGATCAGATAAGAAGAAAAGAGGATAAAGGTAAAGAACAGTGCTTTCTGGGATTAGAAATACGCCCACCCCAAAATTAACCACCTAAAGAGGATTTGGGAGAGGGGATAAGCTAAGAGGATCATTATTAGCCCTGAGCCCCAAATGTGACCCTTTACCATTGATGTTAAAGGGGTAGAGATTTGGTATTTAAGAAAATATGAGAGATTTGACAAGAGCATTGATCCCGGGGGAGTAATGTCCTAGGGGAAGCAGAAGCAATATCCCAGGGGCAACAGAACCTAGAAAAGGTTAATTTTATCGTAAAAAGAATTTGGGTTGCCATCAATGACAAAGGGGGATATTATTGGAAATTTTGAGGAATGTTAGTTGTCATTGATGTCAAAAGGTTCTAAGAAGAATTACATTTTTATTGGTTCCAAAAGAGCTTCATGGGAAGCATGATAAAAGGTTTTTATGAAAACCATGGTGGGAAAAAATCAAAGATTAATTATCCATGATGGGCAAAAATAAAAGGTTTTTACTAAAAAACAAGGTCATTTTTTTTTTGTTTAAAAAAGGCCCAATATTAATTATTTATTCAATTTATAATATTTAAATTCCAAAGAGTATTTAAATTATTATAAATAAATAATAATTAAATTTAATTCAAATATTCAAAAATCAAATTTCTAATGCGTCGATCTATGAGAAATTTCCTTCATTCGTGTATAAAAGGTGGATCATTTCACCTTATAAAGTACCATGCTTAATTTTTATTTGATGCTTCTGAATCCCCTGCAAAAGGCATCTTCGATATTCATGCGATTAAAGAGTTGTGGCTAGTGGATGACATGTGGTGTTCGAAGAAGGTCAACATGTGCGAAGAAGAGCATAAGGTGAAGGAAGCTCCACTTCCTTCACATGGGCATTTCTAGCCCACGTAGTGGACTCCCAAGCACTAAGGTGCTTAGGATTGTGGAGACGATGATTCAATTCTCGTTGAATCCATTTTAGGTATCAATGAAAAGGTATGCATATTATTTGAGTGTCGGGTTTTCAGAGAAGGTTGTTGAAAAATTAAATTAAATTTTTGTCTTTATCAAATGGTTTTATAAAGTGACATGGGAGTTATAAGGGATATATAAAAGATGTTTTTTTTTGGTAATTATTTTTGGTTAAAAATAATTAGGAGGAATAAGGAGTTAATTGTTTTATAAAGACTTTTAATATATTTACCTTATTGGAGAGATAAATGCTTTTAAGTGTTGAATATTATTGAAGATGTCTTCTTGCCATTAAGAAGTGTTGAGAAAGTAATTATTTTGAAATTATTTTTTGGTGATGGATATTATTTCAACTAGGAGATTATAAAGTGTAATTGGTCATTTATTTCTATGTGTTTATGAATGCTTAATCAATATGGAGTAATAAGGTGTATTTGTGAGTTGTTATTTGTTTTTTATTGTCATCTAACCTTCTTTGAGCTTGGAAAAGAAGTATTTGTGGTTATGGCAGATTTATGAGATCCCTTCATCATCAAGAAAAAAGTATGAGCACATTCTTCCATAATTGAGTTGATTGGTTGGTTTTCTGGAAAATAAGTTTGGAGTGAAAAGGAATTGATTAGGGTTTCCTTATTGAGAGTGTTGAGTTATTGCTTCAAGTTTTTTGGAATAAAGAGTTGTTAAAACCTTGTCTTATAAGCATTGTTTTTAAATCCATTGATTGTATGAAGAACTTGATCTAGGGTTTGAAAAGAACATGAGTATCATTGTTATGTGAGAGTTGTTTTATAATCATTGTTATTGAAGTGAGTTGTTGAGTGAAGAACTTGAACTAGGGTTTGGAAAGAACATGAGTATCATTGTTATATGAGATTGGTTGATAAGTATTGTTGGAAAACTTTTGACTGAGCGTTCATATGCTTGGACTAGGGTTTGTAAGTAAGGATTATTTCATTGAGTGATTTATTGAGTAGAGTTGGTTGAGCCTAGTCAAGTGGTTGTGTGAAGTGATTGTTCAAGTTCCAAGACAAACTATTCTATATTCTGAATTGAATTGATAAAGTGATTGAGTTGAAGCATATTGAGTCTCTAACAATTATCTATATGTTTCTAAAAGAGTGATTGAAAGTGATTAAGCATTGTGATGAGTATAGGGCATATTGAGTCTCTAACAATTCTCTTTATGTTTCTATGATATTGGACAAGTTCTAGTGTGGACTTGTTGAGCAGATTTGATGCAAGTTATAGAGAGGACTTGTGGATAGATTTGAGTAAGCTTTTGTGGAAGCTTAAAATATAGATTGAGAGCAGATTTGGATAATTTCTTAAGAGGACTTATTGGGAGCATATTTGGATAAGTTCTTGAGAGGACTTATTGAGCAAATTTGGATAAGTTCTTGAGAGGAATTATTGAGGATAGTGGACAAATTTCTAGAGAGGACTTGTAGATAGATTGGTGTGAGCTTTTGTGGAATCTTACAAGGTAGATTTAAGACAATACTTTGAGAAATATTGAGAGCAAAGTTGATTGATTGATTTGTTAAAACCTTGAGTTAAGGTTTGGGGCAGATCCAACAGATTTGATTTGAGATTGAGTTAAGCTTTGAGTTAAGGCTTGAGGATAGATATTGAGGATATATTTGTGCTATACTGAAGGACTATGTTTAGTACATATTTGATGACATATTTTGGTGTAGATTTAAAGACAAATTTTTGCCAGATCAAAGATAGATATTGAGAGTAGATTTGTGCTAGACCTAAGGACTATGTTTGGTATAGATTTGAGACATAGTTGAGTGCAAGCTATGGAGGTGACAGAGTATGGAGGATGACAGTCTCCAGTGGATAGAGATCCATTAACCAGGGTAGCAAATACAGGTGTCTTCTATGGATAGAGTTCCACTTTCTAAGGTCAGTTGACACAAAGGTCTTCTAGAAGATCGCCAGCCAGAGCATAGATTAGGAGATTGGTGTCTCCTATGGATAGATATCCATGAAATTGATTTAAGGGATTGGTATATCCTTTGGATATAGGTCCATAAAAATTATAATAGGGAAAGGATTCCCAAGAGATTTATTGAGAAAATTTTAGTGAAATATTTTCTTCGTGGAGTAGCCCACATTGGGTGAACCATGTAAATTGTGGTGTCTCTATTGTGTGTGGTGATTTGTGCATTGCTTTAATTATTTATATTGATATTGCTATATTTACATTGCATAATATTAATTGGGAAAGAAAAGTAAAAAGTGTTCTTATACTATTCACCCACTCTCTTAGTATAAGCTTATGTTCTTCAATTCTATTGATACTACTTATCTTGAGTGAATCATCATAAATAAGTACCCACACATTTGTTAACAAATTCAATTTGGCCATAAATATGAGGTGGGTATGTAGAAGACATGTTTAATTTGGTACCACTAATATGGAATAATTATCACCAAAAATTGCTAGTAAATATGGGATCACGATCACTTACAATATTTTTGGGCATTTTGTGTAACTTGAAAATGGAGTCCATAAATACCTTAGCCACTTTGCTTGATGAATATGGATTTTGTAAAGAATTGAAGTAATCATACTTGGATAGATGATCCACTACCAAAAAAATCATTGTTTTAACTTTAGATTTAGGAATACCTTTGATAAAATCCATTGATATGTGTTCCCACTAGTAGTCTAGAATTGGTAATGGTTGAAGAAGTCCTGGAGATTTGACTGTTTCACCTTTGTTGCATTTGCATACTTCACATTCAACCATAAATGTTTAGACATCAGATTTTAATCCTTTCCAATAAAAATATTGTCTTATCTACATATATGTCTTCAAAATTATTGAGTTTCGTGCTAATGGAGAAGCATGTGGTTCTTCAAGGATCATGGATTTAATAATGGATTTTTACAGAATGTAAATATGATATTTATTTCTTAAAATATTATCATTATATGAAAAATGAGGATGCTTGGATGATCCTAAAATAAAATCTTGAATAATTTGAGCATTTTCAGTGTTCACCAACCATTCTTCTTGGATCTGAGAAATCCATTGAGAACAAGGACCCAAAATGACATTGATAGAAACTTCATATTCATATTTAAAAGATAATGCATATGCTACCACATTTTATTTGCCCTTATTATACTCGATAATGAAATCATATCCCAATAAATTTGACAACCACTTGTTTTGCTTTGGATAGAAAAAATGTTGTTCTAGAAAGTGTTTGAGACTACTATGATCCATTTTTATCATGAAACGATTATTGATTAAGTAGGTGTTCTTTTTAATGCTATAAGGTGTTTTGTAAACACCCTGTTTCTTTTTTCTTTGGTGTTTTATCAACAGCATTCCTTTTTTATTTTAGGATCCCACATGTTTCCTTTCAAATTTTGGGCTTTTTCAAACTTGTAGTTTTCATCACAAGGCTATTGTTTTCACCTCTATGTAAAACCTTTTCCATATGATGATTTTGTTAATTCATTGAATGATGGAATGGTTCATGTTAGAGGGCTTAAAATTGAGTTCATGGATGCATCTAAAAATATTACTAGATGTGTTGTAAAAGACTTTCACTCTAGAATAATTAGCCATGTCTCGGGGGCAGTTGACCAACTCCTGGCAGCAGCCAATATGATCAATGAAGCTAGGGTCATCTTCTCTATTAACTTTAATGAATTGTAGGATATTTCAATGTCACTCAGTGCTCTTCTCGCTCATCCAAAAAATAATGCTACTAAAGATGGTGATAAAGCCTAGTAGTCATGGGTTATGTGTTAGTGTGATTTTTGAGTTTAGTTTTTGTTACTGAACCTTCCCTGTTTTGTCAAGTATATCCCTGGTTTCTTTCTATTGTCGAAAAAGGTTATTGGAATATTTTATTTTATTTTTTTGTGTTCCCATAGTTGTAGCACAACTCTTCTCTATGTCTATGAGGGTTGTTCTATTTTTTTTTATTCGATGCTAGATAATAGACTTATGTAAATACATATTGGGATCCTTCAACCCAGCGATATTAATAAATTTTATTACCTACCCAAAAAAAGTAGTGTCTCCATTTTTTGACTGCATTTCGAATAGCCAACATTTACTTCTCATATGTGGACCTTCCCAAAATTTCACCTAAAGTTTTCTTGCTTTCAAATGCCAAGATATGACCATCTTGCATTAATACTGCCCCAATACCTATTCCTGGAGCATCACATTCAATAACAAATGGTTTGTGAAAATCTAGAGTTACCAAAACCTGAGTAGTGCACATAGCTTCTTTGAGTGCTATGAATGCTTGAGTAGCCATATCCGACTAGTGAAAGGAATACTTTTTTGTAAGGATGGTAAGAGGAGCTACAATTTTACCATAATTGCAAATAAACTTGTGATAGTATCCTGTAATATCCAAAAAACCATGAAGTTTCTTGATGGTTTTGGGTAAAGGCCAATCTTGAATGGCTTTACTTTTATTAGGGTCCACTTTAACACCTTCATGAGAAACTATATGACCCAAATATTCAACTTATTTAACACCAAAAGAACACTTGGAGCATTTGATAAAATGTTTCTCCTTATATAAAACATGAAGAACTTTCCCCACATGTATCAAATGATCCTTCCATGATTTATTATATATTAAAATGTCATCGAAGAAGACTAAGATGAATTTGTGAAGAAATGGATGAAAGAAATGGTTCATGAGACTTTGGAAGGTGTATGGGGTATTGGTGAGACCAAAATGCATGACTAAGAACTCATAATGACCTTCATGAGTATGAAAGGTGGTTTTGGGAATGTCATCATATCTTACTATGATTTGATGAAAACCTGAACATAGATCCAATTTTATAAAGAATTTAGCACCATGTAATTAATCTAATAGACCATCTATGATAGAGATAGGGAACTTGTCCTTTGATGGTGATTTTGTTAAGGGGACAAAAATTAGGAGACATACACCAAGAATTATCTTTATGATTGACCAACACTACTGGTGATGAATAAGGACTTGTGCTATGATGAATGACTCCATAATCTAATAGTTTTTGGACAATGTTTTCAATTTCTATTTTTTGAGGTTAAGGGTATCGATAAGGACATACATTAGGAGGAAGACTTCCAAGGACAAGATGTATGGTATGGTCATGATATTTCTTGGGAGGGAGTAATTTTGGTTCTTTGAAAACTTCCTCATAGTTAGCCACTATATCTTGAAGATCCTTTGAGAGAATTATTGTCTTATCTTCTGCTTGCACTTCCATATAATTGATTTGATCTATGAATACATAACATCCTTTTATTAGTATTTTATACATACTATGATAACTCACTACCTATGATGGTGGAGTTTGAATTCCTTGGAGTCAAATAGTATTTCCATTTTCTTTCCATTCCATAAATAATTTTTGAAAATTGAAACTAATAGTGTCGAGTTGTTCTAGCCATTCAACACCCAAAATAACATCTAAACTTCCCAAAATCATAACAAAGAGAGTTCTCCACCATGTGTAACTTCCCATTTGTATTGAGACTAAATATGTTCTACCAATAAATTGAGAATTTCCTCCATTTGCAACTAAAACTTGAAACTTATTATGATTGGAAGAATTAAAGTGTAAATTCAATTCTTTAGTAGTCTTGATGTCAATAAAATTATGAGTACTACTTGAATCAATCAACACATTTATTTTTTTATGCCTAATAAATCCTGGTAACTTAATTGTATGGTGAGAAGTTAATACCATGAGAGCATGCATTGAAATAGCCATAGCATCCTCTTCTGGTATTTTTTTTATTATCTATTTTTTCTACATACATTGGTGATTCTGGCTGATTGACATCCTTTGCTTCATCTTCTTCATCCTTATTATCATATTCTATTTGAAATATTTGTCTTGGTACACATACTTGATCTCTTGGATGATGATTGCAACATTTATAGAAAAAATATCATGATGGTTGTTCATTTTTACGAAAGGAATTGCTATGGTATTGAGGACGTGTATTAGAGTCTTGTCTAGAAGACGTCCAATTCTGAAAATTCTTTTCAGCAAGCTTAGCAATCCTTATAGTTTCATACAAAGTGTATGAATCATGTAAGTCCACTTTGATTTTAATATTTTCTTTTAGACCATGTTGAAAGGTAAAAGCCACCATAGAAGCATTTACTTCTTCCATGTAAGCAAGAAGACTTGTGAACTCTGAAAGATAATCTTTGGTAGAACCCATTTGTTTGAGACCTAATACGCAAACATTGTAGGAAGAAGAACTACCTTCATCATATATTTTGAGAAAAATATCTCCAAATTCAGGCTATAATATGGGACGATTATGTTGACTTTGCTACTAAGAGAAACATTGGCAAGCTTTTGTGCCCAATTTGAAAGAGGCATAAGAAAATTTTTCAGATTTAGGAATACGATAAAAGTGTAGGATACCCTTCATTTTAGCTAACCAACCATTTGGATACCCACCATCAAAGGTGGGTATATCAGTACACAAAACATTAACACCTATAGGACATCTTGCATATTGATAAACTTCCTCTATATATTGATACATATTATCATTTTGTCTATGGTAATTATTTGGGAAAGGAGGATCTTCTTGGTTTTGTTTATTTACTATTCATACAATAATTAGTGATATATTATTCATATTAGTAGTTATTTGAGTCAAACATGCTTGTAATTCTTGATTGCATGTAGTGGGGATTACTATTTCCTCATGTGTGATATTTTCTTGGGATGAATTTTGATGAGTTGGAAGGATCCATGGGGTTAATAGCAGGGTGTTTGGGGTTAAAATTGTTAATGCATAAAGGGAAATTATGTTGCATACCTTTATTCAAGTGAGGTCTTATTAGTGGGTTTATTGGTCCTTTTTTTTGAATATATTCACTATTTAGTCTTTCGTTTGGTCACCTATTCCACCTTTCACTCATGTTCTAGCCAATGGCTACTTTTGAGTTTATGTGAATAGTCATTGGAAGATAAAGTGAAAGTAGCCACTGGAAGACAAAGTGAATGGTGGATACAAGATATTTGTGCATGAGAATATTGCAAGGGTTTTGATGCATGTAAGAGAGATGTGTGGATGGGAAGTGAAGGAACTGATGTATTGGAAAAACCAATTTCAATTTGGCAAAATGACTAGTTCAAATTAGGTTGGAGACAAGATAAGACCTTTTGGATAGTGACGTATGGAAGAAATGAAACACTAAAACATGGTGCATGACTAGAGAATTATGAATTCAAATGAGAGTTTAGCAGTTATTTGATGTGGTATTGTGAATGTTTAACCAACTTCTTTGTACAATCTTGCATATGCAATTTGAGGATGCACTGATATTTTTTCCAAGAATAATAATTTCTCCCTTTAACTTTATAACATGCATGATATACCTGATGTCCAAGATAATGTGATGTCATCGTCCAATTTAATAATGCTCCTTTATGGTATTTAATATGTGTGGTAGTCTATTATTTGTGTAGTTTGATAGTGGAATATTTAATGACTAATGTCCTTTTCGAGTGCACATTTCCTTTGAATTAATCAACCTAAATTTAATTGCGTAAACTATAGCTTATAGTTTAGAAAAATAACTTTATTATGATGTTTATAGGTACATAATTTGCAAATTATGCTAGAATTATTTGTGTGACATCCACTTGGGATACCTTCATAGCTTTCCTTTGATGATACGAACGATCAAATGGAGACGAGGGTAACTGAATGAAATATTTAAAAATCCTTACTAATTTATCATACACTTTTGATTGGTGCTTGCTGGAGAAGTATTAGGATTAGATATTTTTACATGGATCATATTGAAACCTTCCAATTCCAATGACTATAATTTGTGTTGTGAAGTATATAATTTCCAAAAGTATGAACAACAACTTTGAAATATAATTTTGCAATAATATTGAATGTATTTATTAATTGACTTTGAAAATAATGTTTTGAAGCCTTCAAATGTATACCAGTTGATTGTTTTAGAAACCACCAACATTACATTAAAACTTTATAATCCAATATGGTGATAAAATATTTAGTAAGGATGGTAGACCATTTTAGGGTTCTGGAATGCTAGTAACCTTTGGATTAAATATGCATGCAACTATAAACGTTATTCCCTCATGAAGATGAAATTAATTCTCCAACAACTCCTTTGTTTGGTTAATTTCTTCAAAGCTTAAAAATTTGTGCCCTAGAATTGCACTGGTATGATGGTACGCTACATTTAATTATAAAATGTTTTGTGATACTTGATGCTATTGAACTCTTTGATGTTGTTCAATCTACTTTTTTTTTAGATTCCTGCTACGCTTTGAATGATTGCCTATTTAAACTTCACTACAAGAAAATTTGAATATTTAGTAATCAAACCACATAAACCTTTGCATCTATGTTTTTTTTTTTACTGTTTTAATTTTTATGCGAATTTAATGTGGAACCAAAAAAATTTCTACAATGCAAGAGTCCTTATGCATAGGACTCTAACAAAAAATTATCCTTTGCCTTTAACTTACAATAATATCTTCTACTAAAAAAATTTCTGCTACGGTTTTGTACTTGGTTAGAATGTTTTTCTAGCTACTCACAAATGGCTATTCCAAAGTTACACTAACCTAATCTTCCCACTTTGCAAAAATCATGGCTCTGATACCACTTGAAGTAGAAAACTTGTGAGAATAATTTATGAATTAGGAAATGAATAAAATATTAAATAATTCTTACCACTTAAGGAGGGCTAAGTCCTTGTGAATACACAATCAAATTTAAGATGATATATAATCACCAATAAATCAATGTACTTCTATTTGTAATAATAAATCAATGAATAAGTGAAACTTGGAAATATATCCAACTTGGCTATATCAGTGTTATAACACAAAAGCTCAAATTTCTTGGATAATTTTCTCAATTTTATTTTTATGAGCATAAGCATACCAATATGGACAAACATTAGGATTTACACTACCAAAAAATGTTGTATTGCATGATCATGTGAGCATTTAGGAGGAATTACCTTAGATTCCTCAGAGACATGAGCATACTTGTTTAATACACCCTATAATTTTTGTGGATGATGAGACTCACCTTGCTCGGGGTGGTGATAGCAAAAAGTTGAGCTACCATACCATGGGAAGATTTCTTTAGCACATTTTCCATATTATTAGAAGAAATAAATTAGATTGCTCGCACCTTTGTGCCATGGAAAGTATATTCCTACCCATATTGACTAAATTTCATCCATAATTTTATAAAATCCTATAACATTGGTCCTAACATTTTCAACTATTATGCTCCCAAAACTATATCACACCCTCCTAAGGGTAAGGTAAACATATTAGACTTGAGATTATAGTCCCCAAGTTTTAGTTTAACATTATGAAATTTTCCCTTGCATGGTAGGGTGCCACCATTAGCAATCACGACTTTGAAGTAGTTTCATGTGGTGATGTAATGATTTTCTTTGTTTAGCTACACGTGAATCAATAAAATTATGTGTATAATTAGAGTCAATCAAAATGATGACCCTTTGTCCCTTGAAATGGCCAATCACCTTTATGGTTTGGAAAGTGGATACTCCTACTAAAGGATGCACCAAAAAGTTTGGTTTGGGTTTCCTCATGCTCGATCATTGGGTCCATAGTATCCATTTCTTGAGGATCCTCTTGTAGACACCCAATTTTGACACGCTTATTGCGACTTCCCAAAACTAGTCCAAATCACACCAAAACTTCCCAAAACCTATTCTAACCTTCACAAAACTTCAAAATCATCATTCCCCATCAATATAGACACTTAAAAACACCTTTACCAAATTTTCCACTCTGACCAAATTCACTAGTGGTGAATTTGGCAAGTCAAGTGGTGAATTTGGCAAAACTACAAAATTAGGGTTTTTTGTCCAAAAGTCAGTTTTTACCAAATTTGCCACACCTATGGTGAATTTGGCTAGTGGAGAATTTGGCAGCCCTTTTAAAAATTCAAATATCATGAATCTAATATGATTGGTTACCAAATTTTCCACTCTAAACGAAATTCACCACACTTGTGGCGAATTTGGCAAACAATTTGGCAAAATGACCAAGAATATTTCACACAAACTAGGTAGATGTGGATTGAGCATATTTCCACCTCCACCATTGATCCCACATACTCTAGAAAGGTCTGATATTTTTTGGTTTGAATGCATTCTTATCCAATTCTCCCTCCAATCCCCCCTCCAAATCCTATTTAAGGACCTCCTTGGGTAGGCATTTGGCAAGGTTTTCTACTGTAGAAAAGCTCTACCCACATTATTCTAGCATTTGCATTTCTTCTCTAGGCTCTTCTCAAGCAATAGCATAAGTTTTCTCAAGCATTAGAGTAGTCTTCACAAGCATTGGAGGTAAGCCAAGCAAGGCTAGGGAGGGCTTGGAAGTAAGGAGGTCACCATTGGAGGCAAGGAGGGAAGCTCTCCTAGCTCCCTTCTTCTCTCCCTTCACCTTGGTTCCACAAAATTTTATGCCCCCCATGGTTGTAGCCTTGCTAGCTTAATATCTCTCATTTTATTTTGTGCATTTCCTTTCATATGCTTAGTATTTCATCTTAATTCCTCTAACACTTTCTTTGGTAGCCTCTAACTTAGTTTTTGCAGCACTCTAACTATGTTTTATAGCCTCATTTTCATGTATTTTGCTTCTATATTATCATCTCTTACATATTTCTCTTGCAGGATATCTTAGTTTACCATTTCCTTTACTTTTTTTTTGCTCTAATCCTCCATTTTGCAGGGTTTATGCTATATTCTTACTTGCATATTTGTATAAGATATCCACTAACTATTTTGTCTAGAAGTATTTTTATCTAATCCACAACATAATAATCTATTTTTTCCCTCCATGCTATTTCATCTTCATAGATTTAGCATTCTTACATGTTGCCTTTCTTAAATTCAAGCATTTTACATAACATTTCCTCTTACTTTATATGCAAAATTTCTTACTATTTGGGAGGATAACTTATCTTCTCATTTGATTTGATTGTAATTAACATTTCCTATTTCATAACATCTAATATTACATATATTTATGCTTCTATTGAATCTGATTCTAGTTTCATGTTCTTGCATTTACTCGTTATTGTTCATTTACTTTAAAATTTAGACAAGTTTCTTGATACATTCTATCAATTTCTTAGATCAATCCTCTAATACACCCTTATAATATTTTTAGGAGGTAATTATACCTTAATTTAACCTTTTCTAAACCTATACTCTCCTTCTACAGTCCATTACAAGTCTGATTTTTTAGATTTGGAAATCCCCCTTGGGGATTTCACCCTTTTCCACTATAAATAGAATTTTAGTCTATCAATTCTTAGATTTGAGAGCTTAATACCCTAATTTATCTATAAATAGACCTTCTAGAGCATATTAGGAATCTTCCCTATCAGTTTCAAGTCAAACCCAACTCAAATATTACCCTCAATTTGACTCTAAAATTTTAAAAATCATGCCCAAAACCAAATTCGCCACCCCTATGGTGAATTTGGAAAAACCTAATTTTTGAGACTCTTCTCTCTAATTTTTCCACTCACAAGTCCTCTAGACTTCAATAGGGACCCTCTGACAAAATTTTAGCTCAAAACCCCTAGTATAACCCACTAAAATTGGCCTCAAAACTCTGATTTCTCCACCTAGGACTAAATTCACCACCCCTATGGTGAATTTGGTAGTCTATTTCATAGAACTAGATTCACCACTCAAGACCAAATTTTCCAATGGTGAATTTGGTAGAACCTAGTGGTGAATTTGGAAATAGGCCAAAATTACTCCAAAAATAGGTATTCATACTCAATTTTTTTGCATAAAATGGGGTCTGATCAATAGTAGAGATAGCCTATCAACCTCACTACCCTCAGATAGGCCCCCAAAAATAGAAACCCTAATTTTTTTGTTTTTGTGTAGGTTTACCAAATTCACCACCCTTATGGTGAATTTGGCTCAAGTGGTAAATTTGGCTCTGTGCTATGGTGAATTTGGTAGATAGGCCCGATCGAGGTAACCCGACCACTTGGCCCTTCCTTAGCTCTGTCATTTCCCTTCTGTGCATTCTATTTCTAATTTTTTGCTCTTCTAAAACCTAAAGCACATCTACTTTGGGAAATTAAGGAACCTAGATTAAAACACAATATTGTTTGTAAACCTTCAAAATTTCATTATAAAACATAGACAAAATATTTCCAAAACATAAAAAACCTTTACAAAAAATAGAAAAATAAAAATTTTCTTTACAAAACTTAGAAATTTCTTTACAAAACTTAGTAATTTCCTCACAAAATATTTAAGGACAAGTTAATTAAAGAACCTTAGATCCTATTTTAGCATATATTTTATAATTAAGTACTTAGGCAAGAAATATGAATTGCATTTAGTTGCATTAGGCTAATCTTGTTTGATTGCATCCTTCTTTGTTTACCCTAAAAATGAAAACCTCCTTAGATTAGTGCATTCAAAACTTGAATTGCATCTAGGATAGCTCTTGTTTGCTTGCATTTGTGTGAATTAAGCTAAGCTTTGCATTTTAGATGGTTTTGATGATTTAGGTTCAAATAACCATTAAGGCTCGATAAAGAGTCAAGATTACTAAGGATCCAAAACTTTTAGGTGATTGTCCTAATTGAACACATAAAACACCACAAAACAAGTATTACATCAACCTTTCATGACCTTGATAATTTATGAATCGTAGGGGTCTAGTTGTGTTGAGGATTCATATATCCTTGGGATCTCCTTTGGAAAGAGGTCCTCAAGTGGGGAAGCAGAGATTCTGATGAATCTCCCTCGCACACACTTGACATTAATTAGATTTAAAATGGAAAAGAACATGAGGTTTTCCTATCGCCTACATAAATTGGTGAACCTAACGTGAACACTTCCTTTTGCCTTAACTAAGATAAAATTTTGTTGAACTTAAATAGACCACTTAATTTGTTTTCTTAGTTTACATCACATTAAATTAAGATAACAAGAACATAACCAATTTCTAATCCTACTAGGGGAAGGTTAACGACCCCTTGAGTAAACCAATGTATGAACCTTAGGGGAGCAATCTTCTTTGGCTAGTATATTATGGTGGATTAGTGGGAGTCATAAGGAGGGCTGCTTATCTGGGTGACATAAGGATCTCAAACATCTTCTCTTCTTTGCTATAAGTACTTTGGAAACAAAACTCTAATAAATTAACTCCCTCTTTGAAGCTAAGTCTTCTAACTATGTCTCAACATCCTTATAACACCTGAAACAAGGGTGTCCCTATTCCTTCATAGGAAGGATCCTCTTCTCAAGAGAAAATTGAACTAGAAGTAAATCCTTGGTCACAACAAGGGCCAAGAGAACAATTAGTTCTAGAACAAATATCTCATCAAAATTTGGACCATGTTCGAGATTATATCAAAAGAAACAAAGACATCATTTTAGATGTTCTTAAAGATGAAATTAGAGAACAAGTGAAAGAAGAATCCACCACAATGCATGAAAACTTAGGTTATTATAATGAACAATCAATAACCGCTCAAAATAACAAAATTCAAAATAACTTTGCAAGTCTCAATGTCGCTATGATGTGACCTACTAATTCTACAACACCTCCCACCTTATCCATAGAAATACCCACTTCAATAAACCCCTTTTCTAATGAAGCAACCAACACCACAAACCCTTTTCTCACTCACAACATGGGGATTAGTCAAATTCCCCAAATCACAACTTCGAACCAAAACATCCCAACTCTTACAAGTATACCTCTCGCAACCCACACATTTGCTCAATCACAAACTCAACCTCGATCAAATGATATCCAAGATATTAACACCAAAATTTTAGATCTAGAAAAGAGAGACACCAAGTTTGAAGAACTTGAACATCAAATTACCTCCCTTTAAGGAACATCTAAACTCAAGTACTCTTTTGAGGAATTTTACAATGAACCTTTGGATCCTAAAATTCTTAATCATCCATTTCCTAAGAATTTTGAAACCCCTAAGTTTCAAATGTATAATGGAAAATAAGATCCCATCAACCACTTAAGGCTATTCCAAATAGCGTGCAATGACATTAACCATGATGAAAAACTTCTTCTTAGATTATTTCCAAAGAGCCTTAGTGGATTAGCCTTAGAATGGTACTTCCAAATACCTCATCATTCCATTAGAAAGTTTAGAGAACTTATGGAAGCCTTCGTTAAATAATTCTCAATCTATATAGAAGATAAGGTTACCATAGATGACCTTTACCAACTTAAACAAGGAAAGAATGAGAAATTTATAAATTTCTTGGCCAAATGGAGAGCCCTCATAGGTAGACTCCAATACATTCCCCCTCCTAAATAACTCTTACATATTTTCCTATGAAACCTTCATGAACAATTGTCATACCCCTTGGAGATGACAAACTTAACCTCCTTCAAAGAAGCCATCAACATGGCTAAAAGAGTAGAGGCCATCCTTATAATATGAGGTCAACTCAACTATAACAAGAAAGAAGATGAAAAACCCCCTAGCAAAGGATAATACAAAAACAAACACGTTGTAGGGGATGGTGTAACCGATTCTCGATAAAACAACAATGTAAATGCTACTCAAAATGCTCCTCAAAAATTAGTCATCCAAAAGGAAGATAAACCTCAAAGGCAATACACAAACATGGGGTAAAGTCAAACTACCATGTTGAAAATGCTCCTCGAGTCCAAACTAATAGAACTTCCACCCGTTAGACCATGGGACTTATCAAAGGGGGCACCCATTTGGTATAAACAAGATGAATACTATGATTATCACCAAATAAAAGGACATACTACCAACAAGTGTAGAACCCTCAAGAACATCATCCAAGACCTCATCAAAGAAGGAAAGGTAATAATCAATAGAAAACCAAACCCTAATAAATATATGGGGATATTTCAAAATCCCCTACCAATGCATGACCAAAATATAGCTAACTTCATAGGTGCCATCCATCTATCAAGATCTTCTCATGCCATAACAAGGCAACAAGCAAAAAATCAACTTTTGAACCAACCCCCAGTGGTTATCCCAAAAGCAAAAGTCAACATCCCCAATAAATCACCTTTAGTGGTTACACCTTCTCAAAACACTTTACATACCTTTGATCTTCATCTACAATTAGAAGAAATACCCACTAAAATCTCCCTCTTAGAACTATTAAAGACATCGCCTACCCATAGAGAGATATTGATAAAACTCTTGAGTGAACAAGAAGTCCCTCAAGACCTATATCCAAATGACATCACCGACATGGTTGGATTTACCAAAATTAACAATACCATTTTATCCTTCCATGAGGAAGATGCTCCTCTCGAGACTATATCAAGGGATTCTCCCCTCTATATTATAACACAAATAGGTGATAAATACATCAAAAGAGTCTTAGTAGATAATGGATCAGCCTTAAATGTGTGTAATATCAAATTTCTATGAAATTTTGACCTAACTGAAAGTGACCTACAAAGATCGAACCTCATTATTAGGGCCTTCAAAAATGAATAATGAGAAGTAACGGGCACCATTACCTTACCCATAAAAGTAGGACCTCGTGTCTTGAACACCCTCTTTTACGTCATATCATGTGATGTAACTTATAATATGCTCCTTGGAAGACCCTGGATACATGCCATGAGGGTCATCCCCTCTACCTTACACCAATGCCTTAAATACAAATATCAAGGAAGGGTTATCCACATCCCTAGAGACCCAAAACCTTTTACCATGTGCAACTCCATAGACTTACAAGAGCTTAACCTTTGTCCTTCCATACAACTAGCCAAACCAAATGATCAAGTGAAATTTGATAAAGGGAAGAAAATAGTAGAAGAGCCTCTTATAGACTTAGAAGAAACCCCCAACCCTCCCTTAGCACGAATCAAATCAACCACATTTATCACAAACCAGATCCTTTCATGGAACTAGTAAGCATGTTCCTCTCTCCTCGAGACATAGGAATACCTAGTAGAAGGGGACTTAAAATTCAGATAGGATCATGCACTTTCATCCATGGTGGAACCACCTTCGATAAAAATATTCAAGGATGTAATTTCTCACCCTCCAAACGAACCTACACCACATGTTACATGTCACCTACGTACCCCCTAGTTAAAAAAATGCTCACCAACATGGGATACCAAGGTAAAGGCCTAGGACACCATGAACAAGGTATTAAAGAACCTATGGAAGTCTTACCTTGGCCAGCATGATGTGGGATTGGATTCATCCCTAACAAAAATGAACCCTCTCCTCTATCCGAAGAAGAAGATGAATATGACCAATCTGGCTCAATACATGGCTCTCAATGGGGCGAAGAGGATGAAGAAGAACTTTGGTCTCTCCTCAATAAAACCCCTCATAAAACCATATGATTTGGAAGCATCAACATGCTAGAATTAATTCATCCAGAGGCTATTTCAATCAATAAGGATCTCAAAGGATCTCTAGATGATGGCCATATAGAAGAATCTCTAGACCATATCTTCAACCTAAATACGGCCCAACCTCCCAGCCTAGAAGAAATATCCATGGATCCTCAAGAATTCAAATATCTAGGGATCATAGATGCCCCTCTCCATTTCAAGGATGAGTCATAAGCCTTAATTGAGGAAACCATAGAGGTTAACATTGGAACCGATCAAGATCCATGCCTTCTCAAACTAGAGAAGGTCTTGACCTAGGAAGCACAAATGGAATACACAAACCTACTAAAATAATTCTCTAACATTTTTTCTTGGGGATATGATGATATTCTAGGACTAGACCCCTCATTAGTAGTCCATCACCTAGTGGTACACCCTGACATGAAACCCATCAAGCAAAAACTAAGAAAGATACATCCGAGAGTCACCCTACTAATAAAGGATGAACTCCAAAAACTACTAGATGTTGGGTTCATAAAAGCCATAGATTATTTGGACTGGATCTCCAACATTATTCCCATCACTAAGAAGGAAGGATCCATTCAAATTTGTATTGAATTTAGAGACATAAACAATGCTTGTCCTAAAGATGACTTCCCTTACCCAACATAGACATGATAGTTGACTTCATCGTAGGATACGAGATGCTATCCTTAATGGATGGCTTCTTAGGTTACAACCAAAATAAAATCATGAAAGAATACCAATCTAAAATATCCTTCACCATCCCTTAGGGAACCTTATGCTATCAAGTCATGCCCTTTGGCCTCAAAAATTTAGGAGAAACTTATCAAAGAGCCATGACCTACATATTCCATGACCTTATGCACAAAATAGTAGAATATTATGTGGATGATATTATAGCTCAATCCCAAGAAAGAAAGGACCATACCCAATACCTTAGATGTATCTTCCAAAGACTACGAGACTACAAAGTCTGAATAAAACCCCTTAAGTGCATTTTTGGGGTAATATCAAGAAAGATACTTGGGTTCATTGTATCCCAATGTGGTATTGAGATCGATCCCTCAAATATCGCTACCATAACTAGCATGTCGCCTCCCAAAAACTTAACTAAACTATGTAGCCTTCAGGGAAAGCTACAAGCTATACGTAGATTCATATCACAACTTGCAAACAAGTGCCAACATTTCTCTAAATTTATGAAGAAAGGAGAAAAATTTGAATGGGATGAAGGATGCCAAGAAGCCTTTGAAACCCTAAAAACCTATCTCTTAACACCATCAGTTCTAGTACCACCAAACTTAAACCAACCACTGCTATTGTACATAGCTGCTACCAAACATGCCTTAGGAGCCCTATTAGCCCAATATGATGATCAACATAGAGAAAGGGTGATCTATTACATCAATAGAACCTTGGTAAACTACAAAACTCGCTATACACCCATCGAGAATATTTTCTTAGCAGTAGTCTTCTCATCTATCAAATTAAGGCATTACATGCTTAGCCAAAAGACTTAAATTCTAGCAAGAGTAGACCCTTTACGCTATCTGATGTCAAAACCTTATCTATCAAGAAGAACCACCAAATGGGTCATTTCCCTTAGTGAATTTGATATAGAATTCATAAACCAAAAATCACTAAAGAGGTAGGTTATAGCTGACCAACTCATTGCTACCCCTTTAGAAGCTGAACATCCTATAAATATCTCTTTCCCATATGAGATGGTTGCATCAATAGAGGCCCAAGAACCCAAAACATGGGCCTTATACTTCGATGGAGCATGATGCACAAAAGGCGCAGGGGCAGGAATTGTCCTAGTCACTCCACAACAACAACTCATCCCATTATCATTTAAGCTCCATTTTTCTTGCACCAACAACATGGTAGAATACGAAGCTCTTATTTTAGGGCTTAGGGCTACAATAAAACTAAACATTAGAAACATAACCATATATGGCAATTCACAACTAGTAGTCAACCAAAAAAATGACACCTATCAAACCAAATATGAAAATATAAAACCCTATAAAGATATTGTAGACCTACTAAAAACTCACTTCGATCAAATAACCATAGAAGCCATACCTCACTCTAGCAATCACCATGTTGATGTCATGGCAATAGTTGCATTCCCCATTCCTCTAGAATTGGAGGATGAAGAAGCTACCATCATTATAAGGTCAATCAAGGAACCTTCTACCATGGAATCATACCTCCTACCACTCAATATATGTAGTATCGATGCAACCATATCTCAAGCACCTTGGTATCAAGACATCTTCAATTTCCTCAAGGAAGGAACATTCCCCGAGGGATTCAATTCCTAGAAATATAGGTAATTTAGGCTAAAAGCTTGTAAATATGTCATCATTTGAGATATCTGTAGACACCTAAAACATACCATGTTTAGGATAATACCCATATGGGCACATCTGTAGACCATATGAACCCTTTTGGATCTCTACAAGAGCAAGCAGTGGTCCTAACCACTCAAACATGTTAGTTCTAGTCCCTCCAGGCTTGGCCACTCTCAAGAAGAGTGGCTAGCACACCTAAACAGTGAAGACTACATCAGACACACCTGGATGCTAAAGACTATAGTGGCCACACCTGGGCATTGGACATGATAGTAGCTAGCACCATGCATAGTCTGGCCATGAAAATAGGATAAGATCACATAGTCTGACTGTACCTTTGCATTTTTTGTGGGTATATTTTGGTAAGAAACTCCCGAAGTTCCTCTTATCTGCCCCTTCAATTTTAGTTTGTGATTGATGCTTCCCACCCAAAATGGCCAGTATCATGAAATTTGGATGGAGGCTTCTCTAGGAAACCAAAGTATAGATCTGAGAGGGAGGTCTACATATAGACTCTCCCATGAAAAGCAAAGGATCTATGAAGTTTCAGAGTCAAGCAACAAAGCCCTATCAAAATGAAGAACCAAGATATGACCCTTTGGGGAGCATTGGAGTGTCATGTGGTTGAGCTACGATCACACACCAGTTTTCATATTCATTGTTCCCAATCACCAATCAATGTAGGAGACATGCCAAGTGACCCTTGAACATTAATTGCAATAAATAGGATAGTGCAATAGCCCATGATTCACAAGAAAAAAAGCTTCATATCATGATCGCTATCTCAGATAGTGGTCCGTAGGCATTTTTTTTTAAGTGAAAAACCCCTTGCGGGGCTGCCTTGGTTTGAGAGACAAAACATAGGGGGTTCTACACCATCAAATTCACCAGGGAGTCACACCCGACCTTGCCTGCACCAACATTATCAATTGGATTTTTGGATACCCAATTCAGCTTTTTTGTAGGGTGGATATTTGAACCTGGGACCTCTCTTGGAGGATTTCCCTCTCCTCTCCAGCTCACCTACAACACTTGGGTGGTCCGTAGGCATATTTTAGGGTGTAGACATTATTTCCATTTGCTTTAGTCTAGATTCATTATTGCTTAATTTGATTAGTTAAGTCATAGCTCAGATCCACTTCCATTAATGCATCTATTCCATATTTCTTAGCTTTACATGCATTTATTATTCTATTTATGCTTGTATTTCATTACTATCATGATTATTTAGATCCATTAACAAAGGCCTCATCTAGAGAGGTGGCCCATCCTACTAAGTGTGCTTTGCTATTTCCATGAGTGCAGATACATATCTTTAGGACTAGATTGAAGCAGTAGGAGCACAAAGATCATCCTAGAATAAATTTGGAGAAAGGGGCATATGAAGCCCCCATACAATTTTATGTGTGGGACTAGGAGGTCTGTGTATGTGCATCGTTCCTTTGCGGGGAATACATTCGATCGCTGCTCTATATTTTGTGTAAACCTTTGTATGAAAATGATGAGTATCCCTAAGAGGGATGAAAATGTAACTAAGGATTTGAGATATCGATAAATAAAGCATATTTATTTGTTTTCTTATTTTTGTGTCGCATGTGCTTTCAGTTTTTGCATTTTGTGCAAGTGATAATATACATTAATAAATCAAAATTGCAAGTACGATAGCTAGGGTGCGTGCCTCCTAGGATCGCATAGATGGTGATCATAGTGGGAACTCCACTAGGTTTTATTTTCCAGTTAGTTTATTGATATTCACAAGTTTTTCTATGTGCAGGTTTGGCCACTCTAGTCAATAGCAACTTGCAGATCTTGGCCTCTCTAGTCGACAACAGCCAGTAAATCTTAGTCGTTGTAGCTATCAGTGGCCAAAATCAACTACTCTGGTCGATAGTGGCTAGCATTAGAGTACAGAAGAGCCCAAAAATTTCATCACCATAGTAGGATTTGAGGTTGGTTTCATTCTATATTTTCTCTGTGATTTTTATCTGCATTTATTTTCCAAAAATAGCAAGCAAAAACGTAGTTTAATTAGGAAAAATGAATAAAATGAAAAGAAAACTACATTGTACATTTATTATATTTCTTTAGTTTCCTCTAGGTTCTGCTAGGAAAAATAAGCCTCTACTTATAATATTTTCCCTAGTATCCAGCATGCTAGGCTTCTATGTGATTAGTCTACTTGCATGTGTCCTAACCAGTGGCCACCCATTCACAAAGTAGGAAGTGCATTGCATGAAAATCATCTATAATAAATTAGATATGCATCTTTCTGAAGACAAAATGTTATTTTTAGGTATGTAATGATGTAAAGCATGAATTCTGGTTGATGCATCATTTTACATTTTAAAATCTAAAAAGAACCCCATACACTTGCACATTCTACAACAACATTGGTAATCTAAAAAATAGACAACTCATTTTTAGTTGGAATAGGTCACTTGTGTTCAAACTATCTCCCACTATTTCATAGTGGAAGAGCTAGGCAAACCTCCCACTGGGATTTAAGCGGTATACCCTAGAATATTTTGAGAAATCATGTTCATAACTAGTGTTTCGAGTCTCCAATTTGATTGAGTTCCCTCATTCTAAGTCCAAACAAGAATAAGAAGTCAAGATCAACAACAAATCAAACACATCAAATAGTTTAGGGAACAATTTAATCCTTAAAAGAGATAAGAATTTGCTTGCCTTGTTTGCATAATTTGGAATCTAACTAATAAGATAACCCATAATCGATATGGTGTACACATAGAGCAACCACCCCTGATACAGCACTGAGGGGGAAACTAGTGCTCTTAACACTCACAATAACACTTGAAATGATTCACCCACCTATAGTGTCACTAGACAAAGTTTGATAAGTATTAGGGGTAATAATTCAACCCTTGGGGGGACTCCACGAGAAACCCCAACAAGAGATCCACCTCATGGTTCTTCATATCATAGACATGAGGAGGCCTCAAGGCCCTCCTTGGCACATAGGAATGAGGAGTCTTCATGGTGCCTCTCATCACATAGACAAGTGGAGGCATCATGACCTACCTCTTTGCATCGACATGTGGAGGCATCCTAACCTCTCTCATTGCATAGACATGCAGAGGCTTTAAGTCCTCTGTCATTACACCGATATGAGGAATCATAAAGGCTATCCTCATCACATAGGCACATAGAGAGTGCAAGGCTACAAACCTCACATGATACACATAGGATAGATAAGCCTAATGAGAATTAAGACATTAGGGCCATGCCCATTTGTAGGCCTAGGACATATTATAGCCTCTCTATATATGGGAGGTTACCCTTAAACCATGAGCTCATTGGTGCCAATGGGACTTCGTAGGATCAATTGTGGAGAAACTAACAAATTTATGAGTTGGATCGAGTAGGAGTATTGCTATCGAACATTCTACTTTAGGAATTTTACATAGCATAGCCACTAGATGCGCCAATGAACTAGGAGAAATTTCAAAGCAACCTTGTAATACATACATTACTTTAGATCATGGGGGTACTCAACCCATAACATGGTACACAGAGCAAGTCACCCTAGTATACAAGGACCAGTGCACAACATGATCCTCCTAGAGGGGCCTCAACATCAAAACCCCTCATGCATAGTTAAAAAGATAGGAGCCTTTAATATCAAGTCACTCTGACTACCTATGTATGTTAGAAGAGGAGCTACACATTGAGCTAGAATATGTAGAAGATCTTGAGCAAGAAGAGTGAGGGAAGAGGTGCCTGCACCTACAAGAACAATTCTCAAGAGAAGAAAGAGTTGAGTATGAGGAGCTAGTAGAGAGTCTAGCTCAAACAAACATGCACATAGGTGGTGAGAGATACCAACATGAGAGACGTGCCAATTCTCAATATGAGAGAAGCATTAGGCTATAAAATGAGCATGCTCACAGCAATTAACAACATCAACAACACCTGGACCTCGAAAAAAATAATTCAATGAGGAAAGGGTAGGGATGGAAGACCAGGAATAAATATATCTTTAAACTCCATACATGGTTATAAGAGATGAGTATAGATGTTGTAACTAGGCCAACACAGGGTTACCTCCTTTACCACCATGAGCAAACCTTCAAGAATATGAGATTATTTCCTTGAAGGCATACCATATGCTCATCAAGATAGTCAAGTCTCTCGAGAAGTAGGATGCAGGTGGACAAAAAATTATATTGAGCAAGATTCACAACCAACCTCTATGCCCTTATGTATTGAGTCCAACATATCCTAGGCACTTTGAGATGCCTAGGATATGCATAAGAAAATGTGATCAACTTCATGAATGCATGCTTCCACATTGAGAAGAATGATGCCTTGATGCTGAGGACATTTATCATGATGTTCTCAGGTGCGACAACACAATGGTTCAACCAGTTGCCTAAGCATAGCATCACTGGTTTTGAGAAACTAGTGAAAGCGTTTCTTGAATGGTTTTTCTTCGAAGCAAATAAGAAGGTGAACCTATCTGATATGGCCAATTTGAAACAATACGATGATGATCCAGTGATGGACTATGGGAATAGGTGGAGAAAAATCATGACAAAACTATCATTCTCCATCCCCATAGAGGAACTTGTCTGGATGTTCACCAAGAACTGCATAAAGCACATTTCTTTGCTATTGCAGCTACAACAATATGAATCATTCAAAGAAGCATTGGATCAATCTAAGCTTATTTAAGAAATTAAGGTCAATTATGGAGTCCTTAAGCTCCATAATAAGAAATAATGGAGAAGGAACAATCATACTAACAAAAACAAGAAAAATCAGGCCAAGCCTGCTCAGGTTAATTAGGTTGTGTTGGCCACACCAAAGGAGGGAAATGGAAAAAAACCCTAGAATTACCAGGCTCACCCTTTGTCAGCCAACTATGATCCTAAGAACAATCAGGGACATAAAAAAGAGCATCGTCCACATCACTACTACATGCCTCTAAATTAATCAATGTAGTTAGTGTTTAATCAATTGAATGAGGCATAGAGAATAAGATTTCCTAATGTACAACTTTTGGATCCTAACTATCCCAATACAAGGGGATACAGGGAAGATCGATACTACCCATATCATAGGATACATGGGTATGACATCAAGAATTGCATCATATTCAATAATGTTGTACAAAACATGATTTAAAATGGAGAGCTAAAAGTTGACAACCCACTAGATCCTGATAATAGAGATATGACTATATACCAGAAACCCGTTGCCCAATCACAAGGCCCATAGGGATCAAGGCATCCAAGTTAACTAGGTTTGAGTCAAGCCACCCTTTCAAGGGTGCATAAAAATGGTTTATTTGGTGAATGTGGCAACCAGGAGTGGAAGATATGGGCAACCACAACCTCCAATGGATCCCATAAATATTTTAGCTACACCTCGGTAGAAATAGGTGCATGACAACTCTCTAGTTCCACCAACGAGACCTATGGTGATAGTTCAGAGTAGACTAGAATAAAATATACAAACAACTCCAAATAAGTTATCCTCTTATGATATCATACAATATTCCCCTAGGCATAGGGAGACTTTAATGGAGATTTTGAGATCAATCAAGCTCCAGCCCCATAACCTCGATGCATTCACACATTTTGTGGGGCAAGTGCAATAGTACCAAGATCTCATGATTCTTTTTTATGATCATGAAATTAAGGAAATTTTCTACTACCTCTACAGAACCACCTCTTCATATTATTGTATAAATAAATGATATTCCATTCAAGTGGGTCCTTATTGATACAGGATCATCGATCAACATCATTACCATTAAGGCTATAGGGCACTTGAAGATCCCTAAGTCCAACATCATATCAACGTTTTACATGCTCAGGGCTTTTAATGATGCACTATGGTCCATAGTGGGTATGTTTATTTAACCTATAAAATTAGGACATAACATCCTTCTAGGGCATCCCTGGATTAGAGACATGCAATGCATACCCTCAATCCTGCACCAATGCATCAAGTATGTACATGAGGGATAAGTTCACATGGTTCCATCTGATGAAGAGCCATTCAAGTACATGCATCAAGTCGACCTACCAAGGGATTTTATCTTGCCATAAATACACTTGTATATAATACCTTCATCCCTAACCATGCAAGCAAGAAGCAAAAGCAAATTAGTGCGATGTGATCCATCCATTTCGGCATCACCCTCACATTCCAAGCTACTGGCACTTCTAAAAATCCTTCAAAAAATAAGGCAAGATATAAATAGAAGTTGAAGACACCCCTAGTGGAAGAAGGACCCAAGGAAATTTTAACCATAGCAGCCATAGGCGTCCCTACTCCCATGGAGGAGGGACACTGCTAGGAAATATTTGAGGAAGTACCTCAACCTGCCTCACCTACATCATCAAAAACATCATCTGCATCATAGGTGACAATTCACCTAGCCAAAATAGCACTAGGTGAATATCTTGTGCATAATGTAACTTTCATGTCAATCATTGAGTCTACACAAGACATGGGGTGACCAAGAGTCCCAAGTATACTAGTAGGGAAAGTGGTTCCTTTGGGGGTGCCACCCAACCAAACTAATTTCACATATGTTGTTCTATATTATTCCCACATCACTTCTAATATAGAAAGATATGAGGATGAATATTTCACCATGAATGTTCATTACTTTTTCAATTCTAAGTTTTCTCTAAAGTACTTTGAGCAGTGTCACTAGCAAGGCTATGGCCTAGGCCTATATGAGTAGGGGCATCAGTTTCCATTTTAGCTATAGTACTAAATACTTACTAATATATGTGGTTTGGTCTATCGAATGCAGGATCATAATGACTCTTTGGAAGTAGCCCTAGATAGATTAAGCATTGGGATTAGGGAGAAAATCGATTTGAACCCCTATCAACCCCCTAGCATAAACTATTTGGGTGATGGGTGGGTGTCGATGGTCAATGTCGTACCACCTAATAAGTATCACCCTGAATCCTCTCTTGAAGTACCCCCATCAGGAACTATCCTATGGTAGGAGGAGCCAATGCATGGATATGAGTGAGAGGATTATGATTATGTTCCAAGCAAGGATGAAGATGGAACTAGCCTAGCCTACCATGGGCCTCGATATGTGCAAAACCTCACTTGAATAGGCCACAGAGAAAGTGTCTACATCTCAGATGAGAGTGAATACATCTCATATGAGGGTGGATACATGTTAGATAAAAGTGGCTATGAGTCGGAGGACTCAATAGAGATGGCATACCTATGGCCTAGACATATGAGCCACATCATTGGGCAAAAGACAAAAACCAATGGGTTCTTCATAAGTAATTATGACTATGAAGACAAGACTGACATGGCTTATTTGGGGCATCAACAAGAAAGCCTCCATCCCATCCTAGGGCTATAAACCAATGCCAATGACTTCTAGATAAGTGATGACAACTTTGAGTATGAGAATGATATAGATTATCTTGGACCTCAACACTTGTGGCTAGTTGATCTACTTATGGAGAGAGAAGTGGCAACCCATGTTGTCGATCCTAATCTTAATTTCCTAGGGAGACCAGTAAACCTAGATGACATTCATCACATGGTTAACCCGAGTCCACCCACATTTAGAGAGTAGTTGTTGCCTAATGATCCTATCATCTCATCTATCCATAGACTAGATCCTAAGATCCTTATGTCCTTAGAGCCTCATCATAAGTATGAACGGTGCACCCAAGATATAGAGTTTTACCCACATGGTCCTAAATATTTCATTCCATCCATCAATATGATATCCATTGATTTTACCACTCCACTCCATAACCTATTAGATCCTACAAAACCATTGTGTCTTAACTTATATGCTATTGATTGGGATCACATCGACTCACCCCTAGAGCATGAGGATTTATTCCCTAATGAAGGGATGTTGCAACCATTTCATTTTGCATCAAGTTGTGCACATGATGTCTATCATGCTAGTCTCAACCCTGAGTCAGTGGGAACCATAAATATAGTAGATGAAATTCATTTAATCCCCATGCCTCACCAGATTGAGGATGGGTCCCATATGGCAATAGAGGAGACTTTCAAGGTGGAAATCAGAAATTATCCTTATCAACCAAAGAAATTCAAGTTCAAAGAAATTGTATAGCTAGAAGAATAGACCATCATAATTCCTCTACTGAAAGAGAGACCAAGTATATTTTCTTGGACCTACAAAGATATGTTGAGGCTAGATTCGAATTTGGTTGTCCACAACCTATTGGTAGACCCCGCTAAGAAGACGATACAGAAAAAGCTCAAAAAGATACATCCAACCATCGCTTTAATGGTTAAAAATGAGTTACAAAAACTATTGGATGTAGTCTTTATTGTTCCCATCAACTATCCAGAGTGGGTATCAAACATGGTACCCATAGGAAAGCCTGATGGAAGAGTTTGCATTTGCAAAAATTTTAGGGATCTCAACAAGGAAACCCCAAAGGATTCAGTCCTATTTCCCAACATAAATGCTCTTGTAGATGCAACTGTAGGTCATGAGATGCTCTCCCTAAAGGATAGTTTTTCTGGTTACAATCAGATTTGAATTAAACCCAAAGACCAACATAAAACCATGTTTACCACTCCATGCGGGATATTTTATTACAAAGTAATACCATTTGGCCTTAAAAATACTGGTGCCACATATCAGTGGGTTATGACATACATTTTCCATGACTACATGAACAAGATTTTGGAAGAATACATTGATGACTTGTTAGCGAAGTCATTGATGTGTGAAGAGCATGTTGAATCCCTCAAAAATATCTTCAATCACCTAATTGAGCACAATGTCAGGTTGAATCCCAAGAAATGTGTCTTTGGCATAACTTCTAGAAAAATCTTAGGATTCATCATTTCTAAATGAGGCATCAAGGTAGACTCAAAAAAGGTAAAGGCTATCCTAGAAATGGCTCTACCCATAAACATCAAAGAACTAAGAAGCTTACATGGAAAAGTAGCATACATACAGTGATATATTATACAAATATTAGACAAATGTTGACCCATGAATTGACTACTACACAAGGGGGTCTCATTCTAATGGGATGAGGAATGTTAGCAAGCCTTTGATGAGATCAAATAGAACCTATCAATGCCACCATTTCTAGATCCACCATGAAGAACACAAGCTTATACTGAGAGGGGGGGTGAACAATATAAGACCTCTTTTTACTTTCTCTATTTAACTTCAACTTCGCAAAGCAATGAACCAATAGCAATATCAAAGCAATGCATAAAGCAACACACAATGAGACACCAATTTTAACGTGGTTCACCCAACATGGGCTACATCCACAAAACTTTTCTCTAAAAAGCTTTCTCAAAGTTCTTTGGGAATCCTTCCCAATTACAATGTTTATGAGCCTCACCCCAAAGGAGAAACCTTCCCCTACTCAAGTATTTATGAGCCTCTGCCCAAAGGAGAATCCTTCCCCTCCTCACAAATTTATGAGCCTCCTACCCAAAGGAGAATCCTTCCCCTCCTCACGAATTTATGAGCCTCCTACCCAAAGGAGAATCCTTCCCCTCATCACAAATTTATGAGCCTCCTGCCCAAAGGAGAATCCTTCCCCTCAGCTCTGGAAATGATACTTCAGAAGATCACCCACCTCTTATTCCGCTAGCACGTGGAACTCCTTTCCATAGAAGACCTCCTGTCCTCAATGCTCAGCCTCAAGAGACCTCTCGTCCTCACTGATCACCTCCACAACAACTCATCAACCTGTACTAAACACAGTCAGTCGGTCCAGCACAAGTCTTCCTCACTCTATCAGATCTGTCCCAAGCTCAACTCATAAAGCTTGAACAAATCAATCTCTACTGCACACAAGCCTTCTCAAAGACTTGTCAAAACTGTCCTCATGTTCTTCTCAAAGAACCACTTCAACTCTGTCCTCAAGTCCTCTGCTAGGACCTGTCCAAATCAGCTCACAAGTCCTCCCTAGAACTTGTCCAAATCAGCTCACAAGTCCTCACTAGAACCTGTCCAAATCAGCTCACAAGTCCTCACTAGAACCCGTCCAAATCAGCTCACAAGTCCTCACTAGAACCTGTCCAAATCAGCTCACAAGTTCATCAAGAAAAACTTGCTTAGCATGAACCCACAAAGAGAATTGTTAGAGACCCAATGTGATTCATCAACCTCATAGAAGCATAAAGAGAATTGTTAGAGACTCAATATGTTCTATACTTAACTCCCAATCTCAATCTCAAATCTCATAGAAACATAAAGAGAATTGTTAGAGACTCAATATGTTCTATACTTAACTCCCAATCTCAATCTCAACTCAATCTCAATCTCAAAAGAATAAGATAGATGTAGTATGCTTTTCTCAAGAACATGAAACACAACCCAACAATTGCCAACCATGCAATATCTCATATAACAATGATACTCATGTTCTTTCCACAACCAATATCTTTTCTCAACCAATTAGGGCTTTAACAACAATGCTTATAGACAAGGTTTAACCAACATCATTCAACTCAACATTAACCTTGAAGCATTCAACCAATCACTACATGAAAAGGAAACTAGTAGACATCCTTTTCCCTCCAAAGGTATTTGAACAAAATAGCCACCAACATAAATCACCAATGCAAAGAATAACTTGCTCAAATCAATCTCAATGGAGTAAGCCCAAATCATGTATCAAGTAAAGCATTAACTTGATCAAAACAACCTCTATGGAAGCAACTCAACCATCAATCTCAAAACAGCCAACTAAGGGTTTCACCATCTCAATGCAAGTAGCAAGACTTACTAACATAAACCCTAGTGCAAAAATGCTTCCTCTTCCTCAACCAGAATTATGCATTCACCCAAAAAACTCATCAATGATTTTAATGCATAAACAATCTTCAATATCCATAAAATGGGATTTACACCAACAAGAATACCTAGTAGACAACCTTTTCACTCCAAACTCAATTTCAGAAAATACACCATCAACAATATACATGGAAGAAGTTGCCCATACCTTTGTTTGAGGAAGAAGAGAATAGTTCTTCAACCTGTTACCAACACCACCCTCAACTTTGCCACCAAGTTAGGGTTAGATCATAAAAGTAACCACAAAAATATTTATTCCATAAAACACCTTATGACTCCAATCCTTAGAAGTCAACTACCAAAAAATATAAAGCATACAAACAATATATCCTTTTACACCTTATTTCTCCAAATTAATTAAACCATGCTCAAGGAATAATAGCTTCTAAGCAAATCTCACTCAACAATCAAGCCAAAAATCTCAACCACACACTATCAACCTTATATCTCCAAAGAAGCATTTAACCTTAAAAATAATTTTAAATAAATCTGCCCAACCACTTCTTCTTTAACAAAATGCAGATTTTATTTAAAAAACCTTACCAAAAAAATGCTTCCAAAAATCGCGGGTCAATAGTGCCTCCAAAAAATCGGAGCGCAAAAACTCTTCTCACACTCCACGATGGGAGTCGAACGCTTGACCTCCCTTCAAGCGCCTTCATAGAATAGTCATTGCCACTAGGCCAACGACGCTAGCTTGAAGGCTAGCAAGAGTCTCCTTCTCCTTAACCCTTTGGCGGCGGATAAACGTGGCAAAAAAATGATAGCCGTAGCTTTTACTTCCCAACTTTTGCGCAATTCGAATTTCTTTCACACCATTGCTTTGGACTATAGGTTATGGCTTATATAGCCAAACTTCCATGCTATGCACGACGTCGACGGGAGGATAATTCAAACTTTTCAAATTAATATTATTTTGGCGCCTTCGAAACAACTTTAGGGTTTATGAAACCCTTTTGATTATTTAAAAATAATCAAAGGTCTTTTAGACCTTAGACCTTAGGTGGAGAACCCATTAAATTATTAAAATAATTTAATCACTAAATCAAATAAATAATTAATTAAAAAACCTTAAAAAGGTTTTATTAATTAAGTTATTTAATTAATAAGTGTCTCCAACCTTTGCATTAAGCCGAGAGTGGTTTTGAGAAAAACCCTTAATGCATCCACCTGGTTTTAATAAAAACCCTTAAACCTGCCATGGTTTTGATAAAAACCTTTTCATCTGCCACATGGAATCTCTCCGAAATCTTCTAGAAAATATTCTTTGGAATCTTCAACCTTTGAAGCCAATAAATCCTCTTGACATTAATGCCAGCTCCTTTTGACATCAATGACAACTCATAGACAAGAAGCTAGGATCTCAAACCCAAAATTGCCAACAATCTCCCCTTTGTCATTGATGGCAAACCATGCTTCTCAACAACACTGAAACTCAAAACTGCTGTATAGAAATCAGCTCCCCCTGACTTGAGGCTCTCCCCTTACTCATATCTCTCCCCCTTTGTCATCAATGGCAAAGGGTCACCTTTGGGGCTTGGGACTAAGAATGAGCCTCTTAGCTTAGTCCCTCCCCCACCTCCTGTTGAGGTGATTAATTTTGGGGTGGGAGTAAAACTCCCATTAGGCACTGATCTTCATCGTTGTCTATAGCTGCCTTACCATGTCTTCTCTTGTTCTCCTTGTCCATATTCCTATTCCTGTTCATGTCACTATTGTTGTTCTTGTTATCATTCCTGTTCTTATCCATGTCTTGATTCTTGTGCCTGTTCATACCCATGTTCCTGTTCCTGTACCTTGGAATTTCAGCTCTACACTGTCTAGCTATGTGACCTTCATTGTTGCACTTATAACAACTAACAATGTTATTTCTTTGAGGCATACCCGATCTTTGACTCCATCCTGTTCTCGACCAACCCCTGTTCCTCGTTATTAGCCTTGCAATAAACAACCTTGTGCCCAAACTGTTTACAAGAGTAGCAATACCCTTGAAAGAAATTACCACCTCCGAATCTGTCATTTACCTTCCTCACTTGAGTCATGCAATGTGAAGCCATGTGACCAAACTTGTGACAAGCAAAACATCTGCCATTAAACTTTCCTTGATTTGACCTCTTAGGTCCTGTAAACTTTCTCCCCTTTTTTTGATTCCTATTTTCTGATTCTGTGCATCTATCACTCAAGGACTCTTTTTCTGAAGTACTTTCCTCATCAGAACTCTCTTCCTTTCGGAATCTCTTACTAGATTCCCCAACAGAGTCGCCAACCTGTTCCATGTGTTTCTTACCAAAACCAAGACCTATTTTATCTGTTGTCCTTCTTTGATCTTTGATGATTGACTTTACCTTTTTGGTGCTATCTTCAAACCTCGTAAAGCTTCTCCTTGTACTCTTTAGTTTCCTCTTTCAAGGAAGCCACTTTCTGTTCCAACTCTCTACACTCAAGAACCTTAGACTCTAACTTATCCTTAAGTTTCTGTGTCTTAGCTATAGAGAAGTCAAGACTTTCTATAAGCTCATCTCTCTCAATACAACATTCATCCAATTTATCATTGAGTCTAGCATTCTTCTTTCTTTCCTTTTTCAAAGCACTAAGAGCACTAACAAGTTCAGCTTCAAGATCTACTTCACCATCCTCTATAACTTCCTCTATTTGTTTGCCTTTTGAAACATCAATGACTTTTTCAGATTTCTTATCACTAGAGGTGCTACCCTTTTCTAAAGCCATACAAAGATCTTCCTTACAATTTTTCGAAGCATCCTCATACATAGTATAACTAGAAATCAATCCATCATTTGTGCAATCATCCTCAAGATGTCCAAAATTTCCACATCTAAAACATTTCATAAGGACAAATCTATGTTTCTTTTCTTCTTCTTTTTCTCGTTAGGAACAACATCTCATTTCCAACATCACTTGAAGAACTTTCACTATCACTACTAGAACACTTACTTGCCTTGTCTAGGTAGAAAATTTTCTTGTGTTTGTGAGAGTACCTCTTTCCTTGATTGCTTTGCTCATATTTATTCTTCCTTTGATGCCTGTGCCTTTCATAATCCTTGCTCTTATAATCCTGTTTATCTTCATCACTTTCATCCTTGGCAGCAATATAGTTAGTAGCATAATGACCAAACTTTCCACAATTGAAACACTTGACATATTTCATACCTTTGTGCTTTCTTGAGAACTTGCCCTTCTTGCTGTAATATGCCTCTTCATCACTAGAAGACTCATCACTATCTTGAAGCTCTTTACCCTTGGATTTCTTGGTAGCCTTGAAAGCCGCCTCCTTCTTAACATCAACCTTCACTTGAGTTCTCAACTCAAATGCTGCAAGTATACTATGAAGCTCATCCTTTTTCAACTTATCCAAATCCTTAGCTTCCTCAATAGCAAAAATATTTTCACTAAATCTATTTGGAAGAGACCTCAAAATCTTATCACAAATATCATTTTCAGCAAGCTCAAGACCTAGTTCCTTCATAGAGTTAACAATCTCATCCATACGAAGCATATAGTCACTAATATTTTCTTCATCATTCATCTTGAGTTGTTCAAACATACCTTTGAAGTGTCTCAACTTGGCCTTTCGAACATTTGCATCACCCGTATGAACCACCTTCAACTGTTTCCACATTTCACTAGTTGTCTTGCAGTGAATCACCTTGGTAAGATCTGCCTTCTATAAACCCTTCAGGATTGCATTCATTGCCTTTGAATTGCTATGATGTAGGAGCCTCTCTTCCTTAGTAGAAGGACCATGCTCAGGAATGGTATACTCATCCTCAATCACTTCCCAAACTTCATTTCCAAGAGCCATAAGATGAACCTTCATCCTAGCACTCCAAAGCCCAAAATCTGCCCCATCAAGAATAGGTGTTGCATTACCACTTGTAGATTCCATTGTGTTCTTTACAATATTTTCCTTCAAGCTATTAAACTTTTTGAAGGAACCCGCTTTGATACCAATTGAAGAACACAAGCTTATACCGAGAGGGGGGTGAATAGTATAAGACCTCTTTTTACTTTCTCTATTTAACTTCAACTTCGCAAAGCAATGAACCAATAGCAATATCAAAGCAATGCATAAAGCAACACACAATGAGACACCAATTTTAACGTGGTTCACCCAACATGGGCTACATCCACAAAAATTTTCTCTAAAAAGCTTTCTCAAAGTTCTTTGGGAATCCTTCCCAATTACAATGTTTATGAGCCTCAACCCAAAGGAGAAACCTTCCCCTACTCAAGTATTTATGAGCCTCTGCCCAAAGGAGAATCCTTCCCCTCCTCACGAATTTATGAGCCTCCTACCCAAAGGAGAATCCTTCCCCTCCTCATGAATTTATGAGCCTCCTACCCAAAGGAGAATCCTTCCCCTCAACATGAATTTATGAGCCTCCTGCCCAAAGGAGAATCCTTCCCCTCAGCTCTAGAAATGATACTTCAGAAGATCACCTGCCTCTTATTCCGCTAGCACGTGGAACTCCTTTCCATATAAGACCTCCTGTCCTCAATGCTCAGCCTCAAGAGACCTCTGTCCTCACCGATCACCTCCACAACAACTCATCAACCTGTACTAAACATAGTCAGTCGATCCAACGACAAGTCTTCCTCACTCTATCGATCTGTCCCAAGCTCAACTCATAAAGCTTGAACAAATCAATCTCTCTACACACAAGCCTTCTCAAAGACTTGTCAAAATTGTCCTCATGTTCTTCTCAAAGAACCACTTCAACTCTGTCCTCAAGTCCTCTCGCTAGGACCTGTCCAAATCAGCTCACAAGTCCTCCCTAGAACTTGTCCAAATAAGCTCACAAGTCCTCACTAGAACCTCGTCCAAATCAGCTCACAAGTCCTCACTAGAACCTGTCCAAATCAGCTCACAAGTCCTCACTAGAACCTCTCCAAATCAGCTCACAAGTTCATCAAGAAAAACTTGCTTAGCATGAACCCACAAAGAGAATTGTTAGAGACCCAATGTGATTCATCAACCTCATAGAAGCATAAAGAGAATTGTTAGAGACTCAATATGTTCTATACTTAACTCCCAATCTCAATCTCAAATCTCATAGAAACATAAAGAGAATTGTTAGAGACTCAATATGTTCTATACTTAACTCCCAATCTCAATCTCAACTCAATCTCAATCTCAAAAGAATAAGATAGATGTAGTATGCTTTTCTCAAGAACATGAAACACAACCCAACAATTGCCAACCATGCAATATCTCATATAACAATGATACTCATGTTCTTTCCACAACCAATATCTTTTCTCAACCAATTAGGGCTTTAACAACAATGCTTATAGACAAGGTTTAACCAACATCATTCAACTCAACATTAACCTTGAAGCATTCAACCAATCACTACATGAAAAGGAAACTAGTAGACATCCTTTTCCCTCCAAAGGTATTTGAACAAAACAACCACCAACATAAATCACCAATGCAAAGAATAACTTGCTCAAATCAATCTCAATGGAGTAAGCCCAAATCATGTATCAAGTAAAGCATTAACTTGATCAAAACAACCTCTATGGAAGCAACTCAACCATCAATCTCAAAACAGCCAACTAAGGGTTTCACCAACTCAATGCAAGTAGCAAGACTTACTAACATAAACCCTAGTGCAAAAATGCTTCCTCTTCCTCAACCAGAATTATGCATTCACCCAAAAAACTCATCAATGATTTTAATGCATAAACAATCTTCAATATCCAAAAAATGGGATTTACACCAACAAGAATACCTAGTAGACAACCTTTTCACTCCAAACTCAATTTCAGAAAATACACCATCAACAATATACATGGAAGAAGTTGCCCATACCTTTGTTTGAGGAAGAAGAGAATAGTTCTTCAACCTCTTACCAACACCACCCTCAACTTTGCCACCAAGTTAGGGTTAGATCATAAAAGTAACCACAAAAATATTTATTCCATAAAACACCTTATGACTCCAATCCTTAGAAGTCAACTACCAAAAAATATAAAGCATACAAACAATATATCCTTTTACACCTTATTTCTCCAAATTAATTAAACCATGCTCAAGGAATAATAGCTTCTAAGCAAATCTCACTCAACAATCAAGCCAAAAATCTCAACCACACACTATCAACCTTATATCTCCAAAGAAGCATTTAACCTTAAAAATAATTTTAAATAAATCTGCCCAACCACTTCTTCTTTAACAAAATGCAGATTTTATTTAAAAAACCTTACCAAAAAAAATGCTTCCAAAAATCGCGGGTCAACAGTGCCTCCAAAAAAATTGGAGCGCAAAAACTCTTCTCACACTCCACGGTGGGAGTCGAACGCTTGACCTCCCTTCAAGCGCCTTCACATAATAGTCGTTGCCACTAGGCCAACGACGCTAGCTTGAAGGCTAGCAAGAGTCTCCTTCTCCTTAACCCTTTGGCGGCGGATAAACGTGGCGAAAAAATGATAGCCGTAGCTTTTACTTCCCAACTTTTGCGCAATTCGAATTTCTTTCACACCATTGCTTTGGACTATAGGTTATGGCTTATATAGCCAAACTTCCATGCTATGCACGACGTCGACGGGAGGATAATTCAAACTTTTCGAATTAATATTATTTTGGCGCCTTCGAAACAACTTTAGGGTTTATGAAACCCTTTTGATTATTTAAAAATAATCAAAGGTCTTTTAGACCTTAGACCTTAGGTGGAGAACCCATTAAATTATTAAAATAATTTAATCACTAAATCAAATAAATAATTAATTAAAAAACCTTAAAAAGGTTTTATTAATTAAGTTATTTAATTAATAAGTGTCTCCAGCCTTTGCATTAAGTTGAGAGTGGTTTTGAGAAAAACCCTTAATGCATCCACCTGGTTTTAATAAAAACCCTTAAACCCGCCATGGTTTTGATAAAAACCTTTTCATCTGCCACATGGAATCTCTCTGAAATCTTCTAGAAAATATTCTTTGGAATCTTCAACCTTTGAAGCCAATAAATCCTCTTGACATTAATGCCAGCTCCTTTTGACATCAATGACAACTCATAGACAAGAAGCTAGGATCTCAAACCCAAAATTGCCAACACACCAAGGCCAAACGTGCCATTCTTTTTATATATATCTACTACTAATTTTGTTTTGGGAACCATGTTGTCTCAAAATAATATGCAATACAAAGAGCAAGTGATATATTACATTAGCCACACCCTTGTGAGCTATGAAATTGGATATACATACATAGAAAAGTTGTGCTTAGTCGTGGTCTTTGCAACCAAGAAATTACACCACTACATGTTGAGCCATACGACATATGTAATATCCAAGCAAAATCCTTTTTAGTATATGATGAGCAATACATACCATAATACACATACTACAAAGTGGATCATGCTATTTACAGAATTTGATTTGGAATTTATAAACCAAAAGTTTATCAAAGGACAAGTCATAGTTTATCAGCTAGCTGAGGTGCCTCTTTAGAAAAGTAGGCCCCTTATCATGTAGCTTCCTGATGATGTAGTCTTTGCACTATCAAAAGCACCTAAACCCAAAGAATCAGGAAATTAATCTAACATGACTTTGTTCTTTGATGGTTTGAAGTGTGAGTAAGGAGGCAGTGTAGGGATTGTATTTTTCATGCCACAAGATGCTCCAATTCCCTTTTCAGTCAAGCTAGACTTACCTTGTACCAATAACAACACAGAATATGAGGCCCTAATCTTGGGTCTCCAAACAACCATCACCATAAAAATAAAGAGGCTAAATATCTTCGATGACTCCCTCATTATAGTCAACTAGGTCAAAGAACTATTTCAATGCCAAGATCCAATATTGAAAGCTTACAAGGATCTTGTTGACACATATCTAGCGAAACTGAAGTGGTATGACATTGAGGCAAATCCCTCATTCATCAAACCAATTTACAAACACCATGGCATCTTTGGGATCCTTGATCCCTCAAAATATATCTATCGATTTCACTACCATTCATGTCAAAATGCTCTCATATTCAATGATATAGCATGAGGATTTTGATAACAATAAATCAGCCAACATGATCCATATCGAGCTAGACCATGACTGGTTTTGTAAGGCCAAATAATTCTTAAATAAGGTGCCTTGGGGGTCCTTGATCTCTCAAGGTCCTATGGATAATGGTATCACTATTCACCACAAGGTTGTTTCTCAATCTGAGTTTGTGCAAATTGAATTGTATGAGGAACAAGTCATCTTATCTATTGAGGCTATAGCCTATAAGTATTGGCTATCCCAATTACAAGACTTCCTTAGGCTTGGAATTGTCCCACAAGGACTGTTGCATGCCAAGAGACAAGCATTCAAGAAAAAACAACTAGATATGTATTTATATGAGGAATATTGTATCATCGAAGCTATGATGGAGTTCTCATACATTACTTAGATCCCCAAGAGTTAGATTGGGTGATTTCACAAGCTCATGATGGTATGTGTGGTGGCCACTTTAGCAACAAGGCCATTGCCAAGTGCATTCTTCGAATGGGCTATTATTGGCCCACCATGGAGAAGGATTGTTGTGAGTATGTCAAGAAATGCATTAAATATCAACATCATGCAAACCTAATGCACTTGCCATCTCAAGACTTACAATCCATTCAGGTGGCTTGGCCATTTTTTTTTAAATAAAAAAACCCCTTGTAGGGCCAGCTTGGTCTAAGAGACCACAAACAAGGGTTTCTACACCGTAAAAGTCACTTGGGGGTCAAACCCGGCCTTGCCCACACCAACATTATCAATTGGATTTTGGTTACCCAATTCAACTTTTTTGTAGGGTGGATATTTGAATCTGGGACCTCCCTTGGAGGATTGCCCTCTCCTCTCCAATTCACCTACAAAACTGGTGTGGTGGCTTGGCCATTTTATCAATGGGATTTTAATATAATTGGAAATATTTCTCCCCTATATTTGGGTTGGCACACATTCATCTTAATGGCCACTGAGTACTTCATAAAATGGGTGGAAGTGGTCCCATTAACCTTGATAATTGGTCCTCAAATTATGGATTTCATACTTCACAATATTATTTGTCATTTTGGGGTACCCTTCAAGATAATATCAGATAATGGTCCATCATTAAAAAACAAAAATGTGCAAGCTCTAATTACCATATACAACATTCAACATAGTTTTGTGAAACCATACTATCCGTAGGCAAATGGGAAAGCAAAGGCCTCAAACAAGACAATAGTAGCCATCCTAAAGAAGATAGTGAAATAAAATCATAAGGATTGGCATCTAGAGTTACCCTTAGTGTTATGGGATTACAGGACTAGTGTACGGATGCCCACTAGGACAACATCATTTTTTCTTGTATATATCACTGAGGCCATTATGCCTCTAGAGTTGGAAATTCCAATAACGCGACAAGCTCACTTGGATCAATTGACCCTCTTGGATGAATGGCACGTCAATGCCCTTGAGCACCTTCACATTTACCAGTATCATATAACATGATCTTATAATAATAGGGTCCGTCTAAGAGAATTTAAAGTTGGGGATCTTGTACTTAAAGAGAACCAACATAACTCAAATTTGTTGTCGCATCTATGAGAAAAATTTACAACCAATTGGATAGGTCCCTATATCATCTCAGAATTGGGAATATCGCCTAACAATGCTATAAGGTTTTGAGGATCCAGAGCCCCTCAATATTATTCATCTAAAGACATTTCATACATAAATCAATAAAATATCAAAAACATTCAAATAATTTCAAAAGATTCAAAAACAAGAGAAATCATAAAAATCCAAACAAATAAAAAAAAATTAAAATAATAAAAAAAATCTCCAAAGGTATCTTAAATCCCTTTGGTCAATTAAAAAAAATATTTAAAGGCATCTTAAATCCCCTTGGTCACATCACAAAAATATCCAAAGGCATCTTAAATCCCCTTGTTCACATCACAAAAAGATCCAAAGGAATCTTAAAGCCCCTTGGTCACATCACAAAAAGCTCCAAAGGCATCTTAAATCCCCTTGGTCACATCACAAAAAGCTCCAAAGGCATCTTAAATCTCTTTGGTCAAATCACAAAAAGCTCTGAAGGTATATTAAAGCCCTTTGGTCAATTTACAAAAATCTCCAAAGTCATATTAAAGCCCTTTGATCAATTAACAAAAAGCTCCAAAGACATATTAAAGCCATTTGGTCAATTAAAAAAAATATTCAAAGGCATCTTAAAGCCCTTTGGTCAATAACAAAACATTCATAATAATAAAAACTAAAAAAAAATTGAAAGCATCAAAAATACAAAAACATTTGCATTAGCATTCCGTATTTACATTCACTTAGTTGCATTACATTAGGCATTTCCATCCATCACATGTGCATAAGATACACTTGTGTTTGCAATATTACAAGTGACACCACACTTGTACATAAATCATGCATCTTCAAAATTCATCATCATCCATCACCCATGAGTGTAACTATGTTTTTCAACACAACCCCTTCTATTGCTATAAGGAATGTACTAGGGTTTTTCGGTCACTCAGCCATACTTAGTGGTTTTATCAAACTTTGTAGAAATTTGTCTTAGCTTTTGATAGATAAGGTTTTTTTTTTATAGCACCTAGTATATTTCAATATCCCATCACTAATAAAAACACTAAAATCCTAGTTATAACAAGGGAAATATGAATGTTGCAAAGTGGTATTAGGTATCCTAAGGTGAAAAGGTTTATCTTGCTCATCCCCCTGTGCGATAGGTTCAAAAATGCTAAGAATTAGCAAAAGGACATGTTTAGCCCTACCCAAATAAATTCCTTGCTTTAATCAAAACAAGAAAAATCCTGAACAAAGCAAAATTCAAAAATAAAGTAAACAATGATTATCATCACTACATAAATCCCTTGCTCAAAAGGAAAATAAAAATTCAAAATAAACAGTGGTTTTCATCACTAAATCATGAGCAAGTATCCCAAATAAATATGAATAAAATAAGGGAACATGAACTTGAATCCCTAGAATTCTCAGCATGAACAAGCCATAAGGTATCCTTACACACGATGATATGTCTATCACATCAACATCTTGCTTTTGAACAGACCAATGTTTGCATGTGGAAGAGCTAGCCTTAGGTGTCCTATACTACCTAGTGGTCTAATCCAACTGAGTCTAGCTTAGGATCAAGATAAACATTTGAGGATCCCCAATGCAACAATGGGCTTAATGAATCCTTCCTGGCACTAGGGCATGCTTATGTTCTATCGAATATATTCATTTGCACACACAAGGATAATGAATATTTAAGGGCTGCATAACAAAGCTTTATCCTTCAAATGCTATGTATGATCAATATACAACCGTTTGATGAAGCAACTAGGGTATTTGAGTCTCATGGAAAACCTAAAAAATCATCCTCATAGCAATAGGTCATATCATCAAACTTGCTTTAAGAGGTCTTGTTCGCTAAACGAATACATAAAGATATGATAGATACCGGATAAATGTCACAAATGACAGGAAAATAGCCACTAACTATTCTGTGCATATCTATAGAAACCTATAAATAACCCATTATCTCACCTCACATTTTATGCTTGAATGATTAATTATTATTATGAGAATTATTATTTAATTATTATTTTTATACATTCTTTGGTGTCACCCATTAGATTGTCAAACTCATATCACATTATATCATATGTTTTAAGTGATTAAAGCATACATGTTCATTCACTTTAGATCATAATCATAACATAACAAATTTTACGTACCATATCATAGCAAGCATAACGTTATATGCATAAAAAACATCAAAAGAAAACATGTGTTTAACAATAAGCAATACATCCATATATGCATCCATCATCATCATCTAGCTCATGCCATCTAAGCATCCACATATCATAAAGCATAAGTCATGTGAGTCACATAGCATAAGATATTAAAGTAGCTCACCTACACGAACACATCATAGCATCTAAACATCATCACACCATATCACATAAAATCATATACTACATCCATAAACATAAAAGGATAATCATAACAGATAGACACATGATGAGTCTCAAAGTCTAAATATCATATAAAAGTGTGTCCAAATGAGTACATGTAGGTACAAAAAGTGCCAATAAGGCTATAACTGTGTAGGTCAACTGACCTTACACCCAAAAATAGGTACAAAATGTCCTATGAGCCACAATGCTCAAGAGTGGCCTGCACCACTAGGATCACCTCTACCATCACTACCCCCTCTGAGAGGTGACATAGAACTAACATCCCTAGTCTGCTATGTTCAGGACCTAGTCTTGTGGCTCTACCAAGCTAATGACTATCTTGAAGTGTTTTGATCAGTCCTCTATGACCCTATTGCCCTAGACCTATCTGGTAGATAGCCTCCCTGAAGCCTGACCTCATGCTCCAATGCCAAGATGTAGGAGGTATCTCGGGTGTGCTCCTCCAAATAATATATGAGAAACCCATGCAAGCAATAAATCTATGCACCTGCATCCAAACCACCAGGTTCCTAAGGTGCTATAATGGGTGGTTTAATCTATCTTTGAGCATCATCTCAATCAGTAGTAAGTTGGCCAACCTATCTCTAAAGGTTTGCAATAGTGGCATCCCTATGTTACACCTGAATTTGGGATGTCTATAACTCAGTATCAACCTAGTGCAACTAAGCTTAGAGAGAATACTCCTACTAATCAAGAGCTAGCTCCTCCTCCTCCTCAGGGGCAACCTACCCCTCTATAGTCAGCTCCTCTACCACTTGCTCCTACTATCCTACCTACCCCTAGTAATTTGCCTGATCCCACACTTGATACCTATCAAGATCCTAAGCCTTAGCCTCATACAAAGACCACCCTAGGTGGCTACCACCATACCATATTTGCGTACCCCACCAGTAGGTGTATGCCTCTATGACCCCAACATCGACCAAACTAGGATCAATTGCAGGAGGGTAATCCTCCTCTAGAACTGTTGTAACTCATGGTAGTGGAAGGTTCTTCTCTATGGCAATCCAACGATGGACAACTAGATAAAAGGGAAAATCTTGTTGAATGCCAAACTATTAGAGTACCATGGAGTAGTAGAAGAACTATCTGATGCCATCCTTTTGACTGATGATCCATTGGTCATGTCGATTCCTCACTATAAAGATAGTTGGATCCTCCTAGGTGGGTCACTCATGATAAAGCCTCCAGATGATATCAGTGACCCATAAACTAGTAAAAAATGCTCTATAGTGGGAAATCTCCCCCACATAAGGTTGTATCTTGCACTCCTAAAGCACTCTGGACCACTTGGATCCATAAAATTGGACATCATCATCTAGCGTAGTGATCTCTACTAGAAGTCCTACTAGGCAGTCAAACCTAATATGCTCCCATCCCCAGATCTGGAGGAACATGCTACAAGAAATACTGGCTTTGATGTAGCACTGAATGTAATGTAGCTCATCATAACACTATGCTAGGAGTGTGCTCCTTCAAGCATAGATAATAGGTGCCTCACTATCAATCAAGTTTTGTACCATCACCAAGAGGTTCCATGGGAACCTCACTCTAGAGTAGTTAGGTATGAGGATGTTACATATGACCATCAACAACACAATATGCCTCCAAGAAAAGACATCCTCCTGGTACCACCAAGAATTTGAAATACCACCATAATGAGTATCATTGAAGGTAGCAGTGGCATGTATCCCAAATACCCTTAGGAACACTGCATCTTGGGCATTAGTGGGAGAAGAGAAAATAGGTACTCCATCAAAAGGGATCTTGAAGATCATGTATACATCCTTTGGCATGATGGTCATATTTTCTGTAGGAAGGTGGAAGGTGTTGGTCTTGGAGTCCCACCTGTGGTCTAGTGTGGTCAAATAGGCCTGATCCAACATGATCATTAGAATGCCAGTGACATGCTATAGCCCATGAGCATCGAGCTAGACCCAGTCTATGTCATCCATCTCAAGCAAAAGGTCACAAAGTAGATTCAGGTCTCAATCTCAAGTAGACAAGATCTAAGAGTGCAAAATAAAGTCTAAAATTAAATGCATTAGCAACTAAATAAATGCATAAAATAAAGCTAGTGCAAGCTAAACTATGATGCACTTAAGGCAACAAGCATAAAGGGTAAATGCACCTAAGCATCCAAAAACATCAAATAGTATTCTTTAAAATTTATAAAAAATAAATTAAATACCTTTAAAAAACCAAATAATCAAAAAATACACCTAAGGCTAACTGGTTATTGGTGCAGAGAGCAACCACAAAGTGGTTGTTGAATATGAAAGCAGCCAAATTCCAACGGTCATAAATTTGACCATTGAAATTCAATCTGGCCGCTAACAACAATAATGGCCAGTCACAGGATAGGCTAGCCACTTTGGATGGTAGTGGCTAGTGAGTGGCATAGCAATGGCATGCCCCAGGCCAAAAATCATACAAAAATGCATTGAAACATAAATATAAAAGAGACCATCTAATTAAACCCTAAATTAAGCCTATCTATCGGTTTAATTTGTTGCCAACAGGGTTAATAAGGTTCCTATACCAAATTTATTAGTGAGGTTAATTTTACTATAGTAATAAAAGAAGGCTAGGGTTTAGAGAGGTACTCATGAAGCTCCGGCTCCTATGCTCATCGAAGCCTCACCCTGCTCAACCATGGTGTCAAATCGATAGTGTGTTGGGTCACAAGTAGTCACTATAAGCTCAAAGATACAAAAGTAGAATTGATAGCTAGAAGAATGAAGATTCAAAACCCTAATTTGCTTTTGTATTTTCTACTCAAGCCTTGGCCACTGCTAGCATCAAAAACCCAATATTTATGGTCATTGGACCTGACAGTGGTCACAAAGCACTATTTGGGGGTCGTTGGATCTGACAGTGGAAAATAAATAATGAGAAATTTCTATAATTTCTCACCATAGAACATCTCAGAATAAGAAATAGAGCACACATTTCAGATCCAAAGTGGCAAAAATAAGTAAATACCAAAACATTTCATATATCAAAATTCAAAAACATCATAAAATCCAATTAACAAAAAAGAATCAATCAAACAATAAAAAAATCCCAAATGATCCTCGTAGTCAGTGATTTTTTCTATATACTTTGGTGATTGTAGCAACTAGCACTCCATGCAATTTGGGAAGATGAGCAAATCACCATAAGTCCACTTGGGGCAAAAAGTTATGGTAGAATTGAGACACCTCACCTCAAACCCTAAGAAGGCTATAACAACCGGACCACCCCATGGGAGTGAGGATCCATCTCAATTATCCTATAGAAAATAGTGATTCACCACAAGCTAAATAAGAATTACTATCACCTGGATTCCCTAAGAAGGCTATTGTGTCCAGAACATCCCATGGGATAAAGATGTACAATTAACAAACAAGTTTGGAATCACACCTGGAAGGGAGCTACTATGCAACAAATGCAAACCTCTAAAGAGGTCCAAGTCATTTATTTTGGTTAAGTGAATCATCACTTTATTAATAGTTCTTTCCTCATCGACTCGTCGTTTGAGGGGGTAGTAAAAATTTTTCAACAATCATAATCAATTTCAACAAAATATCATCTCAATCATAACAGAGTTGCGTTTGTCTTACAAATCATTGCCAAAAACTATCATGATATTACCCTTTGCTGGGGCAAAAAAGAAAATATGATAGTTTAGTTTGTAGGTCTCCTCCTTTTAGACCTATAGTAGTACCAAATTTACTTGATTGCATGATGATGAGTGCAAAATCCCACACATTTAAGCCTCCAATTATATTGGAAGTAATGATTCTAGGATTTATACCTTCCCACATGATTGGGGCATCCTATGTTGATCATATCAGTGATCATCATCCAACCTACAATATGGCCCTACGTGGTCTACTTTTTTTACTCCATCCTATGTTTTGCTCACAATGCATCCCAAAAAGAGGTATTTATAGACACCTAAAATGCATCATATTTAGGAGACTGTTGGAACAAATTCTTACATCCATAGGGAATCAATTGTCACGCTACAAGAACCCATTTTAAACCAACGAGCTATTACAGGCTCTGGTTGACCTACCTCATGTTCTGTTAAACCTGAATATTGCTATAAAAGATGGCAGAATGGGTAAGGAAACCCCAATGACAATTCTAAAATTAAACTTCTAATTTGCACACTCCAGATTTATATTAAACTATAGTATTCTTATTAAAATGACAAAGGATGAAAACAACCAACTATTATGCCTTATGTAGATTGGTGCCTAGATTTATTGGGCTATTATAGTAATTTAACAACTACTTTAATCATGAACAAAAATAAGGGGAGAAGAAAATTAGCATTCTTGCTTTCATTTGAATATCCTAAAAAAATCAAGAAACATGTATAATGCATTCAAATAATGTAACCCATTATACATGTACACACAATAATGAGATAAATAAATGACTGGAATAAGATTTAGAATTGTATTGATTCATGGAAAAATTACATGTAGAGTGGGTAGAATGCCTTTTAACTCTGTTTTTCTCAAAATAATACAACAATACAATAGAGAAGACTATGTTCAAATGATGTAATAGGTCCCTCCTATTATTCTTATTCCAATATGGTAATAGAATAATCTCTGAATCCTAAGCTCAATGGATTGGAAATATTGTCAACTTCTAGGGCACTTTCCTATCATACAATCCTACACATCAAGGGGAAGAAGAAAGGGTGAATAAGATAAAATAGACACAAAGAAATATAATAGTACAACTAATAGGGCAATCAAGTATACCTCTTAGAAAAAATGCTATTCTCTAATTTCTTGATGTAGAATCAAAACCTGTCTACTTCTACTTATAGCCTTGGGTTCTTGATTATGTTATTTTTAGTTAAATTTTGAATGTACACTTATCAGCATCTAATTTAGGAGAGGGGAGAACTATCTATTATCAGCTAACAAACTTTTCCTTAGCTTTTTTCATAGCTGTTCCCATGGAGGTTGATCCTGTAACTGACTCATTAGCTAGTTTCTTAATTTTCTCTATGTCATCAGCTGTGGCCCCCACCAATTTAGCAATACGAAGCCATACTTCCATGTGGATGATTCTTTGCTGAGAGACCCTATCCAGCATTTGCAAAGCCTTGATTCTATTTTCTTTCAAGATCAAGGATTTGTCTTGAAAGAAACATACCTGACTATGTACGTGTTCAACTTCAAAAAATAACTGGGCCACCAAATTGTCATTGTATTGCTCATAAAAGTTTACTTTGTAGACACCTAAATCATGTCATGCTTAGGGGAGCTACTTACATAGACACACTCATAAGATCATAAGACATAATATTGGACTTTCCAAGCATCAAAAGTGGTTCTCACCACTCATTTGGGGCCTTTTCAAGCCATCCAAGCTTGGCCGCTCAAGCCAAGAGTGGCCAGATCCTAGCCGCTCAAGCCTAGAGTGACCAGACCTTAGCCACTATAGATGATAGTGGCCAGATCTTAGCCACTACAGATGATAGTGGCTAAGCCATAAGAAGTGGTTTATCGACAAACAGGCCCAATCTCGGGTGGAAGTGGCAGTCTACATGCAATAAAGGTGAGCGGGAGTGACTTTGCATTCCTTTTCATGACCAGTTCACATGGGAGGTTTGAGTTTGCATTTAGACTTAAGTTAACTGACCTCCAAGCATAAACAAAGGACAAAATCTTCTCATGCTAACGACCAGTTTGCATAGAAGACTCAAGTGGGCAGTTAGATTTCAGTTAACTAGCCTTCAAATATAGACAATGGACAAAAACTTCTCATGCTAACTTGCACTACGCATGAGAAATTCATTCCTAGGGCTTGGACATAGACCTAGGGTTTCACACTATAAAAGGTGCAAGCCTAAGAGCACCAAGGCATATTTGATCTTTTATCACATCAAAGGAGAGAGACATCTTTTTGAGGAGAGATTTCGAGACTTGGAGAGTTCTCTTTGAGATCACGTGTACGACAGAGCTCTGATGAATTGAAGAGCATAACACCTACTATTTCAACATCAGATTATAGTCTTTGACCCATAGCTTTGGGGCAAAGAGGGCAAGGTTTACTTTAGTAGCCGTTGTCTTGGATAGTGGCCCGTAGGCTTAGCTTAGATAGACATAGCATCTTTTATTCTATTTCTTTATGTTTTCATATCATTAGCATAGATTTACATGATTTCATGGCATAGTTTTATCATATTTTCATTACATTCTTTGATTACTAACAACCTCATACGGGGAGGCAATCTCGAACACCTAAATGTGTGTTGTTGTTTCATTGCTTGCAGGGCCACAGGTACATCGAACGAATATTACAACATACGAGAGCAAAAGGGATCCCTCTAGGAAATAGACCTAGAGAAGGAGGCATCTATAAGCCCTCATACATTTTCATGTGTGGAACCAGGAAGCTTTTATAAGCGCACCACCTCTTCGTGGAAGGGGCACTCCTTGCCTATTTGTAATTTATAGTATCAAAATGGGTATCCCTAAGAGGGACCAACATGTAACCGAGCTTCAATATCAATAAAGAGATTCATCTTTTGTTATTTCGTGTTATATGCTTTTTCCTCTTGTCTTTCCATTTCATCTTTGGTATTTTAAATAGCATTGCAAGTAGGGTTTTAGAAAAGGGACCGGTGCGTGCATTCCTAGGGTCGCTACAGATGGCGATCACGATGGGACCACCACTAATTTTTCATTTTCTACTAGAATACTAACTTAATTTTGTGTGCAGGTCTAGCCGCTCTGAGCTACAATGGCCAAAAACTAGTCGCTCTAAGCTACAGTGGCCAATAGAGCTTAGTTGCTCCACTCGAGCTACAATGGCCAAGAACCAGCCGCTTTGGTCAACAACGACCAGAACTGGAGTGCAGTAGAGGTCAAAACATCGACTCTCTAAGATGGATCAAAGGTTGGTATAGCTTCTCTGATATTTTATAGCTTTTTGTCTACTTCTGTGTGTTTAAAATAGAGAACTTAAAGCACATTTATGTTTGGAAATTGAAGGAATAAAAGAAGAAAGAATTAAGCATTTCACATATCTTAGATCTTCTTTTAAATTTTCCACTAGGCATTGCTAGGAACAATGGCTTATGCCTAAAAAATTTGCCCTAGAATCCAATGTGCTAGACATTGTATGTTGTTTGCTTGCTTTGAGGCCCTGCTAGAGGCCATAGTTGCATGAGATAAAGTGCGCTCATACAAATCATAGTAGTTCATGCATCTTTCTGAATATTGAAATGTATTTTTGCACTTAGGCATATAGGAAAGATTCATTGCTGCTATATGATGCACTTTATGTTACACAAGCTTAAAATGAACACCACACATGCACGTCTCATTTAAAACATTGGAGAGTTGGATTTCATCACCAACCTTCAATTTAGTCCAGTGACGTTGGAATTCATCTCCTTCCACTATTTTTTCCCCTAGAGCTTCCTAGAAATGGATTGAGAAACTTACTTATAGTGACACTAAGTTACTTGTGTTCAAACTATCTCCCACTATTGGAACAATCATTGGTTCAGAGTGGAAGAGCTAGGCGAACCCTCCATTGGGTCTTCAGTGGTGTACCCTAGCTTCTTTTGAGAAAATCATGTTTGGCATGAGTGTACTTGATTGTCACTATGGATGAGTCTTCTCATTCTTAATCCAAGAACAAGAGCAAAGAAATCAAAAGAACAACACATCAAAACACACCAAACAGTTTAGGGCACACTCAAATCGGTAATCAAGATAAACATTTGTTTGGTATTGTGTGGTCATTCCTAAATTACAACTCAAAAGATCAATTCATAAAACAACATGGTCAAAACAAGAAGTAAGCACCCTCGGTCTGATATCGAGGGAGAGACAGAAGCAATTCATGCCCATAGGTGGAGTCATAGTAACATTGAATGACCTACCCATAAGACCATGAGACGTAGCTCCACGAGCCTAAGGGGTGATAACTCAACCCTTGGGGGATCTCCTCGAGAAACCCCAAGTAAGGAACCACATCATGGAACAAAGTCACATAAAAAAAAAGAGGCTTCACAACCATCCTCATCAAGGAGACATGAGGAGACCTCAAGGGCCTCCTCTAAACACACAGAAACATCTCAAAGATGTGAGGAAGCTTCAAGGGCTTCCTCCTCACATGGACATAAAGAAGGTTCTAAAACCCATTCTTCACATAGGGATGATGAGACTACCACATCTCCATCCACATGGAGAAAACATGTTACCACCAAGCCCTCTTCATCAAGAAGGCAAACAAGAATTGCAACACCTCAAGACTCACAAGAAACATATGAAATAGGTCTGCCCACTGAAGGGTAGGAAACTAGAGCTACATCTAGTCATGGGAATCATATAGAAGAAACCCTTCACACAAAAGGAAATATTCCCATAGACTATGACCTCATAGGAGTAAATGGCACCCCATGGGACCAGCCATGGAAAACAAGACAGCTAGATGGGTTGGATCGATTTCCTACTCAACCAACTCAAAGAACTGTAGCTACTGAGAACTCTACATCTGGAAGCTCACGAACTGTGACTTCTAAACATACCTCCCAGTCTGGGGGTACCTCAAAGTGACCCCATAGAAGACGCATGGAGTCTGATCATAGGGATACTCAATAGTACACTGAACAAGTCACATTAACTAGCAAGAGTACAGATACAACAAAAACCCCCTCGAGGAATCTGCGAGTCAAGACAACAAGAATAGAGTCAGATAAACATGAGTCTTCTATGATAGCACAAACTAACCGAATGAGGTGGTTAGAAAATGCATTACGTAAGGAGTGAGAGCTAGTGGAAGCTCTTGAACAAGAGAAACAAAGAGAAAGACTCTTGCACCAACATGAGCAACGCTTAAGAGAGCAAGTTGAGCGGCTAGCTCTTAACAATTTACAGAAAAATGGTGGTGACCACCAAAGAACAAGACACGTTGACTCACCTAAGGAGAGGCGCACTAGACAAGATAGCCCACAATGAAATCCCCCACCAAATCATGAACGAAATCCAACTAATGGGGGAAGGGCAAACATAACAAACCAAGATCATAATCTTGAGTCCCCTCGTAGGAGGGAGGAAAATGGAACAAATCAAATGGATAGAGAGTTACCTCCATTGCCAATGTGAATAGGCTTACAAGAGGAGGAAATTCGTGCATCAAAGGCATTTCAAGAGCTTGCTAAAAAGATGAAAACCTTTGAGAAACAAGAGGCAGCTGGGAACTCACCAACATTGAGCAAAATACACAATCAACCATTGTGCCCATCAATCCCTAGCCCTCCATATCCTAAGCACTTTGATATGCCTAGGTTAGAAAAGTTTAAAGGTGAAGAGGATGCACAAGAGCATGTCACCAATTTTATCAATGCCTATTTTCATCTTGAAGACAATGATGCTCTTATGCTAAGAACATTCATAATGACATTTTTAGGTGTTGCCACTCAATGGTTCAACCAACTACCTAAGCATAGCATAACCAACTTTGAACAACTAGTAAATGCATTCTTGAAGCATTTCTCCTTTGGTGCTAAGAAGAAGGTGAACCTTTCAGACCTAGCTAACTTGAAATAGTATGATGATGAGCCAATAATGGATTATGGGAATAGATGGAGAAAAGTCATGGAAAAATTATCATTCTCCATTCCCACAGAAGAGATCATTCGCATGTTCACCAAAATTTGTTCTAAACATATCTCCCTCTTGCTACAACTCCAACAGTATCCTTCGTTTGAGGAAGCTTTGGCATAGGCCAAGCTCATCGAAGAGATAAAAGTAGATGAGGGAACCATTAAGCTCTGAAACAAAAAGGAGTGGAACAAGAATGGTAAGAATGACAAGTACAAGTAGAAGTAAGGCAACCCTACTCTAGTCAATCAAGTCATATTGGCTACACCCAAGGATGGGGGTGCACAACAACCACAGAACTATCAAGCACATCCCCTGCCAACCAACTACGACCAAAAGAACAATCAGGGAAGAAACCGAGAATGCAAGCCGCCTCGTTATTTCATGCCTCTGATAGAATCAATGCAATCAATATTTAATCAGTTGAGCGAGGCCAGGAGGATCAGATTTCTTGATATACCTCTTATAGATCCCAACCATCCTAAGCCAAAAGGATATAGGGAAGATCAATTTTGCCCTTATCATAGGATACCGGGGCATGACATTGAGGCTTGCATCGGGTTTAAGCATCAAGTGCAAAACATGATTGAGGTGGGAGAACTCAAAGTTGACAACCCACTGGCTCCCGATAATAGAGACATGGGCATATATAGAAACCCATTGCCCAATCATGAGGCCCCTCGAGAGCAAGGGGCCCAAGTCAATCAGGTTTGAGTTGACATACCTACCCATGGATGCATTGGGATGGTTGAGATTGTTAACATAGCAACAAGGACTAGGTGGTATGGTCAACCACAACCACCTGCAGCTCCCATGAACATCCCAGCTGCCCCTAGGCAAAGGCAAGACAACCTTCCAGGTCCACCAACGTGACCTATGGTAACTATTCGGAGTAGATTGGAGCAAAACCTACAGATGACTCCAACTAAGTTATCCATCTATGAGCTCATACAATAGTCCCCAAAGCATAGGGAGACTCTAATGGAGATTTTAAGAACAATTGAGCTTCAACCACAAGATGCGAATGCATTCACTCACTTTGTGGGACAAGTGCAAGAATGCCAGGAACCTGTAATCCGATTCTATGATCATGAGATTAAGACAGTTTCTACTGCCTTACCAGACCCTCCACTAAACATTGTAGTGGCCATCAATGACTTACCTTTCAAGAGGGTTTTGGTCGATATAGGTTCATCGATAAACATCATCACAACAACTGCAATAGAGCACCTCAAGATACCCAAGACCAATATCGTTCCAGGAGCTTACACATTGAGAGCTTTTAATGATGCTTTATGCAATACTATGGGAATGATAGTCCTACCCATCAAGGTGGGGCACAAGACCATCCCCATGATGTGTCATGTCTTGGAAGGAGCTATGCAATATAACATCCTCTTAGGGCACCCTTGGATAAGGGCCATGAAGTGTGTGCCTTCGATCTTGCACCAGTGTGTCAAGTATGTGCACGAAAACAAAGTCTATGTGGTTCTGGCCGATGAAGAGCCTTTTAAATATGTCAATCAAGTGGACATTCTAGGAGAATTCATGATCCCTTCTACTCACCTATATGTGGCACCTTCATCCCCAACCACACAAGTGGATAACAAAGACAAAGGGGTAAGAAAAGACCCATGCACATCAACACCTCCTAGTGCACTCAAGATAGTCAATGCTTCTAAAGTACCATCAACATCAAAACCAAAAGACAATCAGAAGCTAAAGGCACCCTTAGTTAAGGAAGAAAGGCCCAAAGAAGTGCCAACTATAGCCATTGCTGAAATGCCAAGTCCTATGGAAGAGGAAGATCCTCAAGATCAAGATGAAGATAGTGATTATCACCCTGCTTTGCCAGTATCATCCGTGGGGTCATCCACATCACATGCATCAATACACTTGGCAAGCACAAGCATAGGGGAGTACCTTGTGTAGAACATTACCTTTACACCTATCATTGAGTCTGCACAAGACATAGGGAGGCCTAAAGACTTGAGGCCACCAGTAGGAATAGTGGTTCCACTTGGAATCCCTCCCAACCAAACCAATTTTGTCTATGCCATCCTAGACTGTGCTCATAAGTCTTCAGATATAGAAGAGGATGGTGATGAATTATTCATAGTCAATGTTCGTTACCTCTCTAATCCTGAGTTTTCTCTAAGCTACTTTGAGCATTGCCATTGGCATGGCTATGGCCTTGGCATATATGAGCAGGGGCGCAGGTGGCCTTACGAGCCACTATATCAGCTTCCCTCCGATATATTTGGCTTAGGCTACTATAGCAGAGGTCGAGATGACTCTCTTGTAGCAGCATTGGAAATATTAAGCATAGGGTTGGGAGAAGACATTGATTTCATTCCTTATCACCCCTAAGAATAGAAAATTTGAGCAACAGACAAGTGGCCATGGTAAACATACCACCTCCAGAAACTTATCATCCAAACACCTCAATTGATTCCACCCCAATAGGGTACAACTCATGGGATGAGGAGAATGGATATGAAGCAAGTGATGATGAGGCACAACTTGGCTTAGCCTATCAGGGGCCTCGCTATTTACAAAGATTCACATGGTCCATCCATGATGAGAGTGGATATACATCAGATGAAAGTGACTATGAATCAGAAGACTCAATAGAAAGAGCTTACTTAGGCCTAAGCCATCAACCCCTAACTTTGGGGCAAGAGACAAATGCAAATGGATTCTTCATAAGTGATGAAGAATATGAAGATGAAATAGAGATGGCCTACTTGGGGCCAAGACATGAGCCCCTTGTCTTAGGGCTGCATACCAATGCTAATGGTTTTTGGATAAGTGATGATGACTTTGAGGATGAGACCGAGATGGCTTATCTTGGACCTCACCACTTGTAACAAGTCAACGAGCTAGTAGAGAGAGAGGTGGCACTCCGTGCCATAGACCCTCATCTCTAATTTTTGGGGAGACCTATTGACCTAGCTACCATTCATCGGATGGTCAACCCCCCTCCACCTACATTCAGAGAGTAGTTAGAGCCCAATGATCCTATTGTCCACCCTGCTCATGGGCCAGATCCAAAAATTCCCATTCCTCCAGAACCTCATCACGAGTATGGAAGGGAAACCCCTGAGACAAGATTGCACCCATGTGGTCCTAGAGATTTCATCCCATCCATCAACATGATCTCCATTGATTTGACCACTCCACTTCATAATCCAGTAGATCCTACCAAATCATTGCATCTTGATGTAGAGGCTATTGATTGGGATCATGCTAGTTCACCCATAGATCTAGAAGACCTCTTCCCCAATGAAGAGATGTTACAGCCATTCCATTTTGCATCAGGTTGTACGTATGACGTCTTCCATGTTGGTTTGGAACCTGAGTCACTAGGTCCTATGAATCCCATCGATGACATTCATTTGATACCCATGCCTCATCAGCTAGAGGATGGGTCACATATGGCTATAGAAGTGACTTTCGAGGTGGACATCAGTGATGATCCTACCCAACCAAGGAGAGTCAAGTTCAGAGAAAGTCTATCTCCAGAGGAACAAGCCATCCTAATTCCTCTCCTCAAGGAGAGGCCAAATATTTTTTCTTGGACTTACAAAGACATGCCAGGGATAGATCCAAAGTTAGTCATTCACAACCTTTCATTGGATCCCATGAAGAAGCCAATCAAGCAAAAACTGAGGAAAATGCATCCAACCATCACTTTGATGGTGAAGAACGAATTGCAAAAACTACTGGATGCAGTATTCATAGTTCCTATCGACTACCCTGAGTGGGTGTCAAACATGGTACCCATAGGGAAACCTGATGGAAGAGTCTGTATCTACATGGATTTCAAGGATTTAAATAGGGCAACACCAAAGGATTCATTCTCATTGCCAAACATAGATGCTCTTGTAGATGCAACCGCAGGTCATGAAATGCTCTCCCTAATGGATGGTTTTTTTGGATACAACCAAATCTAGATTAAGCCCGAAGATCAACATAAAACTACTTTCATTACTCCATGGGAAAATTTTGTTACAAAGTGATGCCATTCGGTCTCAAAAATGTTGGTGCCACATATCAGTGGGCCATGACATACATATTCCATGACTATATGCATAAGATCTTGGAAGATTACATGGATGACTTACTAGCCAAGTCCCTATTGTGGCAAGAGCATGCCGAAGTCCTTAGACAAGTCTTCGATCACCTCATAGAACACAATGTCCGATTGAATCCTAAGAAGTGCGTATTTGGCATAACTTTTGGCAAGCTTTTTGGATTCATCGTATCCAAGAGAGGCATCAAAGTAGATCTTGCAAAGGTAAAGGCTATACTAGAAATGGCCACCCCTACCAACATTAGGGAGTTGAGGAGCCTACAAGGCAAGATAGCATCCATCAAAATATTCATCGTGCAATTATCAAACAAATGCTAACCTATGAACATGTTGCTATGCAAGGAAGTCCCCTTTCATTGGGACGAAGAATGCCATCAAGCCTTTGTAGAGATCAAAACTTATCTAGAAACACCACCAATATTGGCTCCACCAAGGCTAAACATACCATTTTTACTATATATTGGCTATTGATTTTGCATTGGGCACCATGTTAGCCCAAAAGAATGCACAAGACAAAGAGCAAGCCATATATTACATTAGTCGCACCTTGGTGAGTTATGAGCTAGGATATGTGTATGTCAAAAAGTTGTGTTTAGAAGTGGTCTTTGCAACTCGAAAGTTGTGACACTACATGTTGAGCCATACAACCTATGTCATATCAAAACAAAATCCTTTGTAGTACATGATGAGCAAGACATATCATAATACATGTACCATAAAGTGGATCATGCTATTGATAGAATTTGATCTAGAGTTTGTAAGCCAAAATTCCATTTAGGGATAAGTCATAGAAAATAAATTAGCAGAGGCATCTCTTTAGGATAACAAGCCTCTCACCATAGAATTTCCTGATGATGTGGTCTTTGCATTATCAGATCCACCAGAACTTGAAGAACCTAAGAAATAAAGAGACATGTCATTATTATTTGATGGTTCAAAGTGTGAACAAGGAGGTGGAGCAGGGATTGTCTTTATCACACCACAGGGTGCTCCATTACCCTTATCATTCAAACTAGACTTCCCATGCACAAACAACAATACAGAATACAAAGCATTGATCCTGGGACTCCAAAAAGTCATAGCGATTGGCATTAAAATATTGAATATCATTGGTGACTCCTTGCTCTTAGTAAACCAGGTCAAATGACTATTCCAATATAGGTGCCCACTCCTAAAGACTTACAAGGAACTTTTTTACACCTACTTAGCCCTGCTAGAATGGTACAACATCAAGGTAATCCCTCATACATCGAATAGATTTGTAGACACCATGGCCTCTTTGGGGTCATTAATCCCTCAGAATCCATTCACTAATTTTACAACCATCCATGTGAAAGTACTTTCACACTTAGCAATACATTGTGAGGCTTTTGAAAATCAAGAATCAGTGAACATGATCAACATCGAACCAAATCAATATTGGTCCTTCGCAGCCAAATATTTCTTGCAAACACCTTGGGGGTATTTAATCTCCCAAGGACCTGTAGAGTGTGATGCAACCATATACCATAGAATTTTTCCTCAATACATGTTCATTACCTTAGAAATGCAGGAAGAGCAAGCTATATATTCTATAGAAGCTATGGCCTATCAAGATTGGCTTTCCCAACTACGAGACTTCCTAGAGATTGGAATAATGCCTCAAGGTTTGTCACATACTAAAATGCGAATGTTCAAGCATAGAACAACAAGATACATTTTTATAGGAGAAATGCTCTATAGATGAGGATATTATGGAGTATTTCTCCATTGTCTTGAACCCCAAGAAACATCTTGGGTAGTTTCACAAGCTTACGATAGAACATGTGGAGGCCATTTCAGTGGCATGGCCATCATTGAGCGCATCTTGAGAATGGGTTACTATTTATCCACCATGGAAAAGGAATACTGTGAGTATGTCATAAAATGTAGTAAGTTCTAGCATCATACAAATCGAACGCATTTACCATCGCAAGCTTTGCAGCCCATCCAGGAAGCATGGCCATTCTCGCAATGGGGACTAGACTTGATTGGGAAAATATCACCCCCATCCTTAGGCCGACACACATTCATCATAATGGACACATAATAATTCACTTAATGGGTAGAAGTGATCCCCTTAACATCAACAATTGGACCAAGGATTATGGAATTTATACTCCACAATATCATAAGTCATTTTGGGGTCCCTTCGAATATAATATCGGATAATGGGCCATATTTCAAGAACAAAAATGTGCATGCTTTAATGAAAAAATACCATATTCAACATAATTTTTCAATGCCTTATTATCCACAAGCAAACGGACAAGCAGAAGCCTCAAAAAAAAAATAGTCTCTATTTTGAGGAAGACGATACAAGACAATCATAAGAATTGGTACATGCAGTTGCCTCTTGCACTATGGGTATACGGGACTAGTATACGGATGCCCACTAGGGCAACACCATTTTTACTAGTATATGGCACTGAAGCCATCATGCCTCTAGAGTTGGAAATCTTGACTCTACACGTAGCATTAAATGACTTCATATATGATGAAGCTGCACGACAAGGCCATCTTGATCAGTTGATGCTTCTTTAGAGCATCTTCATGTTTACCAAGATCGCCTTGCGCGATCTTACAATAGTAAAGTCCACCTAAGGGAATTCAAGGTTGGAGATCTAGTGCTCAAAGAAAACCAACAAAATTCAAATTTGTTGCCGCATATACGAGATAAGTTCACAACAAACTAGATAGGTCCATATATGATTTCAATAAGAGTTGGGCCTACAACATATCACCTTATATCATTAGATGGTGTTGAAGATCCTGAAACTCTCAATATCATTCACTTAAAGGTATTTTACACATAAACACAAAAAAATTCAAATATGTCATAAAACACAAAAACATTCAAATATTTCAAAAACACAAACAAATCATAAAAACATAAAATTCCAAAAATACAATCAAAGGCTCCAAGGGTAATTCATACCGCTTGGTAAAAATCAAATCAAAGGCTCCAAGGGTAATTCATACCGCTTGGTCAAAATCAAATCAAAGGATCCAAGGGTAATTCATACCACTTGGTTAAACATCAATTAAAATGTCCCAAGGGTATTCAAACCGCTTGGTCATAATCAATACCAAAAGCCCCAAAGGCATAATAAGCCCTTTGGTAAAATTAATCAAAAAAATACAAAAACAACATAAATCAGAAGTACAAAAACAATTTCATCTCACATCTTGCATCCACATCATTACATTGCATTTTCACATCCATTACAATTATATATGTCATGAGAGCCTTAAAAGTGATACTACAATTTTTCACACAAGTCATTCATATCCATACCTCCATCCACATCAGTGTGTAATTGTGTTTTTCAACACAACCATTATTGTTGCTATACATAATATACTAAGGTTTTTCGGTTAATCAACCACACCTAGTGATCTTATCAACTTTTGAGGAAAAGCACAAAAACAATTGCATCTCACATCTTGCATCCACATCATTGCATTGCATTTTCACATCCATTACAATTGTATATGTCATGAGAGCCTTAAAAGTGATACCACATTTTTTCACACAAGTCATCCATATCCATACCTCCATCCACATCAGTGTGTAATTGTGTTTTTCAACACAACCATTATTTGTTGTTATACATAATATACTAAGGTTTTTCGGTTAATAAACCACACCTAGTGATCTTATCAAATTTTGAGGAAAACCACTGTTATTAGTAGAAGGTAAGGTCTAGCCATGATAATGCCTTGGATATCCAACATCCCGTCACTAATTGAAACACTAAAATCCTAGCTGGTGCAAGGAAAATATGAAAGCTGCAAAAGCGGTCTAGGTTACCTTAAGCAAAAAGGATTATCCTTACTTATCCCCCTGTGCAACCAGTTTAAAGGTATTGAGAATTGACAAAAGGAAAAGCTTTACCCTATCCAAATCCCTTGCTTACATCAAAACAAGTAAAATCCTAGAGCAAAGTACATATTCAAATGGCCAAGCATACAGTCTAGATTTCAGAGCAATAATCCGACACAAATAAAAATTCAAAAAATCAAATCTCAAGAAAAAATCAATCAAAATAAACAATGATTTTCATCACTACATATGAGAAAAATAAACAATGATTATCATCACTACAAAATCCCCGCTCAAAGAAAAATCAATCAAAATAAACAATGATTTTAATCACTATATATTAGCAAAAATCCAAAGCCAAAAAGAAGGGAATAAAGCTTGAATCCCTGGAATTCTTAGCATTGTACAAAACTGGATGGAGAAATCCTAACGCATGACGCTATGTCTACCACAACTGCTTCATGCATTTGTGTAGACCAATAATTGAATGTGGATGAGCTAGCTTAGGTAACCAAATATTTCCTACTGGTATAGTCCAACTAAGTCCAACATAAGGATGAGATGAACACTTGAGGATCCCTGATCTTAGTAATGGGATGAAAGAATCCTCCCTGACATCAGAGAAAATGCTTGAGTTCTACATCAAAATATATAATCACATGCACACACAAAGATCATGAAAAACCAAGTCCATGGTAAAAGCCTTACTTTTCAAAAGTCTAAGTGGTAAGTAGACTACTTTTTATAGGGGAACTAGAGTGTTTGAATCTCCAAAAGCCCCAAAAATTCTTACATAGCAACAAATCATAAAATCATTCACATCATCACTTTATTTATAAGATTATATAAATTAGGGGGTATCAACATAGTAGGACAGATACCACATATATTATAAATAGTATATAGACAACCATTGACTACTTTATATCTTTTAATTTATAGAAACTTGTTAAGAAAATACATTACACATCATTACATCTCATATATGAATACTTAATCAATTCTTATGATAGGAGTGATTATTTAAATTCATAATTATTTTTTTACTTTCTATGGTATCACCATTAAGATTGTCAATGTCATATGCATTCTGTATGTTTTAAGTGATTAGAGAATACAGGTTCATTTATACTATTCCATCACATAAGTTAGATGCATATAATTAAAGCAAAAATTAAACATGCATTTAACAATAAAAATTGCATCCACAAAAATAAGTCATTAATCATCCATAAACCACATCATAAAACATATAGGCAATATCCATTTGCATACCAAATCATAAATTCATCATTCATCAAAAAAATACATCGCATCATATCATCAAAACATATAAGCATCTACACATACATCTAAGCATATTCAAATATCATCTATCATCTAGCATATTCATCAAATCATCATAATACCATCATCGCATCATATTATAAAATAAAATAATAACAAAAACATGAGCAATAAACGATACACATAATAAGTCATAAAGCAAATATATCATAAGAGTATGTGTGTCAAGTCCATGGATATACAAAAATACTCGTAGGCTATAGTCATATAGGTAAGTAGACCTCAAAAATGGATAAAAAACCAAGTAGAGCATCAGTCAAGTACCGGGCCTGAGCCCCCTGCATCACCCCCTCTAGTGCTACCTCCCCTATGGTGGTATCGTGAGTCAAGTGATGTGAGCCTGTAGGTATCTCTATCTGAGTTTGGGTCCTTTGGCTAGGATGGGTGGAAGACTATCCCAAGGTAGAGCTCTAGCTGACCTACGAATGACACGCACCTGATGGATCCTTAAGGACAATCTTGTACCTCCTGAGCTGCATCCTAAAGGATGGTGACATGATCCATAAGTCCCCAGATCTGCTCCTTATGCTCATACAACAAAGACTAAAGCCATCCCACATATACCCCTGAACCTGCCACTGGAACCTCCTGTGGTGTAGAAGGAGGAACAACAAACTGCATCCTGATATCGCCACCCCCAATAGTAGCTTACAAAGCCTGTATCTATGATGAGATCTACTCAATGGAAGCATCTCATCATTGTACCTAGATCTTAGTTTCCCTAAGATCAGCCTTGACCTCATGCAACTGTGCTCTTAGAGGAGAGTCTTTAATACTCAAGATCTAACTCCTCCTACTCATGAACATCAGGATCCTCTACTACCACCTACTATGCCGGTTGGTCCCATACCCCAGTCTTGGCTCAAACCCTACATCATATCACATCCGCACGATCACCCCTACCATCATCCTCATGCCCTAGGTTGTCGATGCCATACCACATACAATCACCCCACCATTGAGAGTAGGCCTATGTAACTACCCCAGCCACTATAGGGTCTATGGTTGGGGCATCCTCCTCATCTAAAATCTCTATGATCTATCATGGAGGTAGGTCCTTTTCTGTGAGGCACCTGTACAAGAATGATATCAAGGGCACATCCTGCTACAATTTGTACAAATGAAGAATTTGAGAGTAGAATAAATACTCCCATATGGCAATATTACAGTCAATGAGCCATCGCTCATGTTGTGTCATGGCAGTAAAACTAGCTGGATCATCCTAAGCAAGACACTCATAGTAAGGCTACCACATGACATATCTGACCAATAATCTGGTGAAAGCATTAGTATAGTGGTATAGCTCCCCTATGAAAGTGTGGCTATTATGCTCCTTGTGCTCTCGAGCCCATCTAGCAGCATATCACTATGTCTAAGTTTTGACTGCTATGATCATGATCAAGAGCCCCTTAGGATGATCTACTATAATGTGCTCCCATCCCTAAACCTATAGGAGCAAGATGCAGGTAATGCTGACACATCCCTGTTGATGAATGTGGTACAACTCATCATAGCACTAAGCCAATAAATATCTACCCCATGCATATATGATAGGCTCCTCGCTATCCAGTAGGTCCTGCACCATCACTAGGTTGTTCCAAGGGAACCTCAAACTCAAGTAGTCTGGGATAAGAACGTTGTTGATCACCATTAGAAACATGACATGCCTTGCTATGAAAACATGAGCATCATACCAAGCTTTGATAGATACTCCCCCAAACACAATCTCCGAGAGGTCCTATGCAAAGCTTTCTCCAAACACCCGAGCATATACAACCACCTGATCATTAGTGGTCGATGAAACAATGGGCAACCCATCTAATGGGATTTGAAATATCTTGTAAACATCCTCTGCATGATAGTCATCTCATCGGGTGGAATGTGGAAGGTGTTGGTCCATGGGTCCCAACGGTGGGCTAAGGCCATAATATAATCATGTTCGGCAATATATGGGGCAACCTGATGATGTATTATAGTCCATAGGCCTTAAACTACTCCTAATCAGTGTCATCAAATCTAGGAAGTAGGTCAAGCAGGAGCTTCGAGTCATAAGCCCGAGTAGTGAGGATCTAAGTAAAGTAGAAGAAAGACAAAACATAACTACAGTGCATCTAAGGCATAATTCACAATAAACATGAAAATGGTGTAAAATAGTATGAGTTACTCTAAATATAAACAAAATAAGAATAAAAGTAAATTTTTTTTCATAAAAATCAACAAACAAACAAAAAACAAGGCTCAAGTTTTAGTCGTTGTCCCCTATAGCGGTCGAAACCTAGTTGCTGGAGGCAGCAATGGCCAAGGACCAACAGTTAAATTTTTGACCATTGGGATTCAAGCTTGGCCGCTTTGAGTGACAGCAGCTCATATCCGACCATTCTGAGTGATAGCGGCCAAGGGTCGACACGACAAACCCATGAACCCTTGGCCAAAAAATCAAAAAATAATTGCAAAACAAAAAAATGACTTAAACAAGATAACAGAGGGAGGGAAAAACAAGAAAATGGAAAGCAAATGTTCCCACCCTAGCATCAAAACTAGGCGAAGTTCAAAATGCCCAAAATGGCAGCAGTAGGTGAATAATTGGAAAAATTGAAAAATCCTAGGCTAAATCCACTGATAGAAAAATTGGGGACTAACTCACCGTAGCAAAAGGGAACCTAAGTCTAATTACAGATTTTGTTCATTGCCAGCAGGTTTAGTGAGGTTCGTTTTGCTCATTACTTAGTGAGGTTAAATTTTACTTAGAAAAATAAAAGAGAGTTAGGGTTTTGAAGAGAGAAATACCTAAGAAGCTTTAGATCCCCCAGCAGCTGATGTCTTGTCCCGTGCAGCCATGTCCTCAACACCAGCAAGTTTCAAAGTCACAATTGTTGCCGCTGCACCAGAGCTCTAAAAATGAATCTTCAATAGTAAAAGTGAAAGGTCAAACCCTAGAAATGCAAATTTTATATTTCCTTAATTATACCTTGGCTACTGCTGACATCAGCGACCTAAAATTCTTGGCCGCTTAAGGTGACAACGACCATAGACAGGAACTTAGAAGTCACTATACCTGACAATGGCCAAATCCACAGGTCAAAATAAGGGATTTTATCCCTAAGATATCCCATAAAAACAATAAATAAACACACTTTGGTGGTTTAGGATCATCAGAATGTTCAAAATAACAAAAAAATCATATAAAATCATAATCTCAAGTAGGCCTCGTATCTAGTTACCTACTCTATCCACTCGGTGATTACAACAATTTGCACTCCATGTATTCTGATGAGATGAGTAGATAACCATAAGGACACTTGGGGAAAAAATAACTCATTTTGGAATTATGATATGTCACCCTTCAAACTCGAAGAAGATCAAGATAGTCGGACTACTCCACGGGTGCGAAGGGGTCATTCTAATTCCCCTGACATCAAAAACATTAAGTCAAAATGATACAATCTAGGCATAAATAGAATAACTCATCCTAACTCCCTAAGAAGGCTACAATATTTGGACCTCTCCTCGGGATAGGTATGGATGATTATCATAAGCAATTGGAATCACACTTGGATGTTGGATTGCCCATTAAAAGCAACAAATGTTATAAAGGAACAAGATTAGTCATATTGGTCAAGCGACCTGTCGCTTCATTCATTGTCAGTTCTTCAACAATTCATTATGTGAAGAGGTAGTTCAAAATTTCAACATAATCATAATCAAAAATCAAAAAAATATCACTTGATCATAACAAAATCATGTTTTTCCTATGAATCATTACATACAACAATCATAAATTTCTCTTATTTGTTGGGAACATAAGTAGACATGACATCTTTAATTATAGCTCTCCTACCGGTCGGAATTGTTGTAGCAACTGAAGCTACCCTATTGAGTTTGAGGAATGAGTGCAATTTAACATGCAAAAGCCATTGAGCTAAGTCCTCCGAACATTGAGGTAATGATTCAAGGGATGCATGCCATATTGCATGATTGGGCCATCCAATGTTGATCATACCATTGATCACCATACACCCTACAAACATATCAATCTACATTTTTGCTCAACATTGTGTTTTCCACACAATGTGTCACAAAAAGGGGCATCTGTAGACACCTAAATCATGTCATGCTTAGGGGAGCTACTCACATAGACACACTCATAAGATCATAAGATATAATATTGGAATTTCCAAGCATCAACAATGGTTCTCACCACTCATTTGGGGCCTTTTCAAGCCATTCAAGCTTGGCCACTCAAACTAAAAGTGACCAGATCCTAGCTTCTCAAGCCTAGAGCAGCCAGACCTTAGCCACTATAGATGACAATAGCCAGATCTTAGCCACTACAGACAACAATGACTAAGCCATAAGAAGCATTTTACCAACAAATAGGCCCAATATCGGGTAGAAGTGGTAGTCTACATGCAATAAAGGTGAGCGGGAGTGACTTTGCATTCCTTTTCATGACCAGTTCACATGGGAGGTTTGAGTTTGCATTTAGACTTAAGTTAACTAACCTCCAAGCATAAAAAAAGGACAAAATCTTCTCATGCTAACAACCAATTTGCATAGAAGACTCAAGTGGGCAGTTAGATTTTAGTTAATTGGCCTTCAAATATAGACAATGGACAAAATATTCTCATGCTAACTTGCACTATGCATGAGAAATCCATTCCTAGGGCTTAGAAATAGACCTAGGGTTTCACGCTATAAAAGGTGCAAGCCTAAGAGCACCAAGACATCTTTGATCTTTTATCACATCAAAGGAAAGAGACATTCTTTTTATGAGAGCTTTCAGGACTTGGAGAGTTCTCTTTGAGATCACATGTATGACAGAGCTCTGACGAATTGAAGAGCATAACACCTACTATTTCAACATAAGATTATAGTCTTTGACCCATAGCTTTGGGGCAAAGAGGGTAAGGTTTACTTTAGCGTCCGCTGTCTTGGACAGTGGCCCGCAAGTTTAGCTTAGATAGACATAACTTCTTTTATTTTATTTCTTTATGTTTTCATATCATTAGCATAGATTTACATGATTTCATGGCATAGTTTTATCATATTTCTATTACATTTTTTACTACTAACAACCTCATCCAGGGAGGTAATCTCATACACCTAAATGTGTGTTGTTGTTTCATTACTTGCAAGGCCACAGGTATATCGGACGAAGATTGCATCATAAGAGAGCAAAATGGATCCCTCTAGGAAACAGACCTGGAGAAGGAACCATTTGTAATCCATCATACATTTCCATGTGTGAAACCAGGAAGCTTTTATAAGTGCACCACCTCTTCGCGAAGGGGCACTCCTTACCTATTTGTAATTTATAGTATCAAAATGGGTATCCCTAAGAGGGACCGACATGTAACCGAGCTTCAATATCAATAAAGAGATCCATCTTTTGTTATTTTGTGTTATATACTTTTTCCTCTTGTCTTTCCATTTCATCTTGGATATTTTAAACATCATTGCAATTAGGTTTTAGAAATAGGACGAGTGCATACATTCTTGGGGTCACTATTAATTCTTTCAGATGTTTTATAATGGTCTGGCTGAAAACACCTTGGCCCATTAATGTGGCTGGATCAATTCCTGACTGTCTCACTGTGGCTGTCAGCTGTTGTTCGGCATTTTCCAGTTCTTTAATCATCAACTTATATTTGGATCTCTCATTGACGTAGTTGGTGATTTTTTCATGTTCATCCAAGCAGCTTCGACTTTGGCCATCTGTAGTTATTACTTCCTCGGTCCTAATCTTATCGTATCCAATTTTACACAAATCATATATGGGAAGTATAATGGCCATCTTCTTATCAAGGTCTGCTATCAAAGGCCTTATTTTCTTGTTAGCTGATATCAACTCCCTAGCCTCTTTGCAACAACCATTTATTATCTCTGCATTGTCATTGATCAAAGCGATAGCCTTTTCTCTGTATTTTTCAATCAAGGTCTCCTTGGACCCTGTGGTGCTAGAGGCTATCGCCTGTACTGGAGCTGAAGTAGCGACAACTTTTAGCTTCTCATTTTCTTCCTGTAGTTCTGCGGCCTTGGCTTTCCAAGTGGATATTTTTGATATTGCGGCTTCCATAGTCTGAGAGTGAATGTTCACTCCTTGTTTTAACATGGCGATGGTATCTCCTGTCGCTTCTACTATTTTGGTCTTTGGATCGATCTACAGAGAAGTGATCCCTTGGGTCGACAAAGAGATGGTCGTTTGGCCACCTTCCTATGTTTGGACTTCAGGGAGCTTCTCCACCCTTCTCCCTTCGCCGATGGCATCCAACTCGGCTTCTTGAGCCGGAGTGAATTTTGGTACTTCATCTATTTTGACCAAATGAAGGCTTACTATGCCTTCGGCTCCTGTTTCAATCCGTGGCTTCTTGGCAGGTGGTGTCTCGTCATCATCCATATCTTTCGCCTGATAATTTTGGAAGATTTTTGCCAATCCACCACTCTCTTCGATGGCCTTCCAGGCCCTTTCTGATATCTTGGCCTCTTTGTTATTGTATTTTATGGCCACTGGAATGGCCCGAGAGGTGCCTGCAACAACCACCTGTAAGTGTCTTGGTGCAAGTAAGGTGAGGGTAAGGTTACCCGGTTCTTGTGGGCCTGAGGTCGAAGCCTCGACAACAACCTATTCTCCTCCTCTGGTGGGACTGCTAGCCTCGATACCAGGGACTTCTGGTGCAGGTGCTTCTACTACCTGAGCCACTATCTCCAGCTGCTCGAGAGTGGTAGTAGTGATCTCTGCTAATGGGTCATTGAACTCTTTTGGAGGAATGACTGGTCGAGCTGGTGTAATCTTGTCCACAGTGGTTTGCCTGACCAGCTTGAGTTCTGAGGAATACCATCCCACCATCTCCAACTGAGTATAGGGCCTTTGCATGCTCTTGTTTTCCTAGATAGCTTTCATCTCTTTTTCATCCTTGCTGGCCCATAGCAGAGCTTTCTCATAATCATCCTCGTGGTGTTTCATGGGCTTCTTTTCTATCGTGATGTCTCTGTACTTATCTTTAGGATCATAAGGCCTCCACACTATTTTAGCGAAACAATATTTGTCCATTATGGAGATGGCTTCAACGAGGCTGGGATAGCCTCTGTATACAATGTGGCCAATCTTCGCTGGTGCGGATACCCATAGAATTTTGGTCTATTTTCTCAAATATCATAGCCTGGCCTCCTCGATCGACTGTCGCACTATCTCCAGTACTCCTACTGACTTTGGGCAATAGGTGGGTAAGGCCTTTGGGGGTAGCTTTGCCCCGTACGTTCGAATGAACGTAAAGTTCTCCATGAAAAATACGTCCCCAACTTCTTTCTCTCTGAGGTAACCCGCAACACCTGGGCTTATTCTGGGAGGATGTTGCTCGGTCAGGACATGATACATGGCTAGAAGAAAATGACCGTAGAACTCTGAGAATGAAGAAACATTCTGGTGAATGATCGAAATTCGGTCCTGTATCATACAGTCGGGGTTTCCCTCGAGTTGTGCTATTGCCTCTCTTCTGAATTGACCCATTATCAGGTGGATCAAAAAGGAATAGTGAGAGAACCGAGGCATTATATCTTTATCCTATTTTAAAGCCTCTTGGAGTTGCTTCAACTCCTTATCCATGGTGTTGCTCATTACTTCCTCCCATTGATAGCGAGGAAAGCATCATTTATTGCATTGAGCAATAACATACGTAACTGGCAAGCTCAACCAGTTAAGGTCCTCTACGCCTAAGGTGATCTGAATCATGTCTGAGTAATATTTTGCCCACCATTGCAGCAAGGACTTTGGGATAGGGAAATCAGTTGATACTAGCCCTTTGAACAAACCGACGTAGAAAGAAGACCCCAACATGTGCTGAGCCTATAGTGTTACCACCTTTTCATCATATAGTAAATCTCCCTTGGTTAACTCAAACACCATTCGAATCCGGTCAGGTGTGAGGTGGTAGAGAGCCTTTCCCCTCTCATTCACAATGGAATGACTCCATGGATCGTAAGAGATTGTGAGCCACGATAATAAGTCTGGAGAGAAATGAACCCGAGGACACAACAACTTCGCCAAATTGGTGTTCCAACGGTTGTTGGCAACACCCTTTTTATCTTTTGCCTCATAAGCCCTCAAAAATACTATCTTTAATACATGATGGGGTCGACTTCGATCTTCCATGCTGGCCTAAAACTAGAATTCAGCTAGCTCCTCTTCATTCTAGACTTGGTCCCCGGGCTTCCTGGCCATCACCTTTTTAAATGACACTCTCTCTTCAAAAGCCTCAATTTTTCCTTTCTTAGCACTTGAACTCGAAGATGCCATTGCTCTCACTTACGTAAATTCTATCCTTCTAAGCTCTCAAAAAAACCCTCGGCTCTCGCACACTGCTCAATCACTGAACACTTCTGTAAATACACTGGTGATAGTTTTCTTTTGGAAATAGAGGGGGTTTTATAACCTTTCTTTGAGTCGAGGTCATTTAATGAGGGGAGCTGGTTGGTTTTTTATGACCATCCTGGGCTCACCACCTTTTTGGTCTTTCGCACATTCTGTTTGAATGATGTGTCATTGGTTTCTTTCGAGCGAACATGCCTGCATGGATCCGAGGATGATCCTTATGTGTCTCGGCTCATCGTGATTGGATGAGAGCTCTACCATCGAGATTTGCTCTTCGACGTAGATGCCTTGTCATTTTTACTCATTTTGAGACCACCTCGGTTAGTGGTCTGACTAAGCATTCTGCTACGTCCTTTTAGGCATGGAGGCCAACTAGCACCTGAATTTTGGCATGTGTAGCCATTTATTGCTCTCGACCAATTATTTTGGCTTCTCTCTGATTCATGCTAGCCGATGGCAGCAAATCCTCGATCGATCGGCCTCATAAAGTTGCCTGCACAAGAAACCACTAATCAACAAGGTTAAATTAATTTGGTGGGATGGTTAGGCATACCTCATGCTTGGTTCACATGCCAAGCTAATTTTTTGCATGATGGCTCCGCTTATCGAGGCATCGATTGTCAAAATTCTTTGATCGATCGACTGCTTTCTTTCTCGAGCTGATCGATCATCGATCTGGGAAGCTCGATCGAGTGATGTGTCGAAGGAGCTGATCGACTTCTATTCATCACTTATTTACCGATCGGTTTTGGCTCATAGATAACTCATGAGAGCCGATCGACTTTCTCTTGTAATGCATCAGTCGATGATATTTTTGGTGAGTGTTCAAACTTTTGGCCCATCCTTGTTACTTGGGAGCTGATCGGTTCCTTTCTTGTTTTTGCTAGTCGAGAAGGCTTCCTCCTTCGTCGGCTTATCTTTTAAAGTTGGGAGTCGATCAGTTGGCTAGTTAATCGAACAAGTCGATCGATCGGTATTTCTTTTTCAAGAGTTGATCGATCGATGGACCCTTCAAGTTAACCGAATAGTTGATGGTCTTTTCATCATCGGTGGATCGGTTGACTAGTTGTAATCGGTAGTCGATCGATCGGTTAGTGTAGTCTGAGAGCCGATCGGTCGGCTAGTGTTCAAAGGTGGCCAAAAAGATCTATCGACTGGATTTTAGCATTTGTGAGCCGATCGGCTAACTTTCTTTGGCCCTGAGCTAATTTTTAGTCTTATTCTTCGGTTCGATCTTATTAACGTGCAATCGTCCGATTTCTTTGGATCGAGCGTGACCCTTAGATTAATTTTGAGGTGTTCGACTGTTAACTTGGTGGGGTGCATGCCCTTAGGTTTTAATTAATTATCATTTTCTTTAACCTTAGGCTTTCGAACTTTGAGACCATGGTGAATGCTTTAACCGACTTATGATTAAGGGATTTTATTAATCGGTTTTAGGCTTCAAGGAAAATATTATGAAGGTTAAACTTTGACTTGGGGAGTAAATCAAAATTTTTTGCCCTTACCACTTGAGGCATTTTTGAAAAATGAAGCCCACATTATTAAAGCTAAGGTTTAGACTTTATCAACCAACCAATGAAAAATTGAATTACTCACAACAACTTTTTTTTAGGCAAAGACCAACAACACTAACAATTTGATTGAAACCAAAAATTTAAATTTGGGGGTTTCAAAGTTGAGTCAATTTTGGCTCCAACATAGGCTATGACTGGGACAAAGTGTTGAAAACATGAAGCACTTGAGAACCACATAATCTCCTGGTTTATAAGCAATTTTTGGACAAAAATTTATACTACCAAAAATGATGATCAAAGCTTTAAAAACAAAGAAAAATGACAATTTAATTTGAAAATTGTACATGCAACAGGATATCAAAGTAACAGAGTATATCAGAACTGAAAATCCTTTTATTCACTTTGGAGACAAGAGTTAGATTCTTAGACACATATGAGTTTTTAAATAATTTGTAATGCTTGTTTTAGCCGAGTCATAGGATATGTTTACACAAGAATTTTTACAGAGCTATTTAGCTTTATCATGTTCAAGCCCATGTGTGTGTTTGTGCATTCTTTTTTATTTCTAAATATTTCAAAACTTTGCCATATCTGAGAAAAATAGATAAGCTTAATATGTGATTTCACTCTTTAAAAATTTTCACCATTCTATAGGGCTCCACTGCCAGTCAAGCGTCTATAGCCCCGGTGGAGTTGCTTCTAATCCCATCTTGTTTTACTCTACTTCCAGTCAAGCGTCTATAGCCCCGGTAGAGATTTTGCAAGATATCTCAGGCAGTGACTCAATTTTACTTTATTGAGATTTTTCTTCTTTGTGAGAGAAGTATTTGATATAAGAAAATTGTGCAACAAGTATGCCTGAGTTGAGGATTAGTTTCTGGCTAAAAAGGATGAGTGTAATGATTTTTAGCTTAACTACCCTCTCAAAGATAACTAGGTTCTTAGGACTCTTGAAATTACTTTAAGTATCATTAATATTGTGAGGCTTTAACATGATATTTTAATCTACTCTATTTTTATTCTGTTTTATCTCATATCAAATGACTACTGCATAAACACTCATATTTGAAAAATTGTAAACCTCATCAGAGTCTAAAATAAATCTCTTTCTTCTTATTGCTTTTGGAGGAATTCACAGTAATGCATACTCATCAAACTAAGAACATCCTGGATACAGTGAACTCAAAATTTTAAACAAACAGAAATGAAAAACTTGAAATAAAACACTCTATTTTTGGGGTTTTTTGCTTTTCTAATTTTTTTTTGTTGACCTTTAACAAGGATTGTACATTTTCAGGTGTTGGCCATTAATAGGAATAGCCATTATTTCACCCTGCAAGGTCTGCAACTTGTATGTATTCTGACTGATAACATGGGCTATTTGATATGGGCCAATCCATTTAGGTTCAAATTTACCTTTTTCACCATGCTTATCATTTTTAGGATCCCAATAGATGACTATATCTCCTTGGGAAAAAGGAGTACCCTTAGCTTTCTTATTAAACAATTTAATGGTTTTCTGTGTTTGTTCCATCATTCTATTAAGGGTCTCTCTTCTTTGTTCTTCTAATAGGACAATTTGATCAAGCCTCCTCTGAATGGGATTAGGATCTTCATGGTCTTGTAATAGGAGGGAAAGTGCCAATTTTTCTATTCTTGGTGGTAATAGGGCTTTCTCTCCATATACCATCTCATAGGGGGTTCTTCCTGTATTTATTTTAACAGACAACCTATCAGCCCATAAAGCAAATTTAAGTTCATTGTCCCATCCTCTTTTATTCTTTCCTAATGACCTCTTCATTCTTGTTATTAAGTTCTTATTTGATGACTCAGCAAGACCATTTCCTTGAGGGTAATAATTGGTAGAATGAGATAATTCAATTCCATATTCAGCACAAAAACCTACCATTTCATATGAAACAAAATATTGTGCATTGTCAGTAACCAGTTTTTGAGGAACTCCAAACCTGGTCAAGATGTTTTCTTCTAGGAATCTGATGATTGTGGCACTTGTAGATGTTCTCAAAGGTGCAACTTCTACCCACTTTGTGAAGTAATCTGTTGCAGTTATGATCCACTTGTGTTGGCTAGATGAATTGGGCTTAATCTCTCCAATCAATTCAATGCCCCATTGGGTGAATGGTGCTTCAATGATTACTGGCTTAAGGGGCATAGCTGCCAGATGCTTCTTTCCTACAAAAACTTGATAGTTATGGCAATTCCTAACATGTTTATATACATATTTAAAAATGGAAGGCCAATAATATCTTGCCCTCATAATTTTATTAGTTGTAGCTCTCGGAGCAAAATGTCCTCCACAGAATCCATCATGAAATTCATTGATTATTTTTGGGACTTCACTTTCATATAAACAGACTAATAAAATTCCATCAGGGTGTTTCCAATATAGCACACCATCCTGTATATAGTATTTTTGAGCTTGCAGCTTGATTGACCTCATTCTGTTTGTTGACATGTCTCTGGGAAATGATAGAGATTGTAAATATGACAATATTTCCTCATACCATTTGCATTCAGTATTATTGATTCTTCTGATATCATATTCCTCATTGATTGTGAGCACATTTTCAAATCCTTCTTCCTCTTTCTTGGCCAATAATTTTGCTAAACCCTGTCCTTTGATAGTTTTAACAATTTTGAACTCAACATCATATTGAAGAAGTTTTACCATCCATCTAGTTGGTCTTCCTAATGGCTCTGATTGGGAAAAAATATCTTTTATTGCTATGAAAGGAATACAACAGTAAACCTTATTTGAACCAAATATACCTTTAAAGTGTTCTAAATATTGTATGACTGCATAAGCATATTTTTCTAATAAGGTGTATTTGATTTGTGCTCCATTTAGACCTGAACTCATAAAGGCTATTGGCCTTTCATTATTTTCATCATATTTCTATGAAAGAACTACAACAATAGACTGTTCAGATGCATAAGAATAGATATTAAAGTCTTTTGTATAATTAGGGCAACTTAAGGCTGGTGTGGTTGATATGGCTTCTTTGATTTTGTTAAATGCTTCCATATTTTCCACTGTCCATTTTATTTCTCCTATTTTCTTGACCATGTCATTTATGGGTTTAGTCATCTCTACAAAATTTGGGACAAATATTCTGATAAAATTTATTTTTCCAAAGAATGACCTGACTCCTTTTATGTTCTTGGGAGGGGGAATTTTGGAAATAGCTTCTATCCTTTCTGGATCAATACTTATCCCTTTTTTTGAAACTATGTGTCCTAGCAACTTCCCTTGTGTAGTTCCAAATATACATTTCTTAGGGTTCAAAGAAATTCCAAATTCCTTGCACTCGGGAAAAACTATAGTTAGATGCTCTAAATGATCTTCTGGATTTTTAGAAAAAACTGTGATATCATCTAGATACACAACTACAATTTTAAACATTAATCCTTTAAAGGCAAAGTCCATAGCTCTTTGAAAGGTAGCCCCTGCATTCATCAGTCCAAAAGGTATTCTTAAATATTCAAATGTGCCCCAAGGTGTAGTGAATGTTGCTTTGTGTCTATCCTCTGGATTTATCTGAATCTGATTGTACCCTAAAAATCCATCTAACAGAGACAATCTCGTTGAACCTACCACTGCTTGCAGTAGTTGTTCCATGTTAGGCAATGGGTAATTATCTTTTAATGAACTCTTGTTTAGGTTTCTGAAGTCTACACAGAGTCTAATGTCCCCATTATTTTTCCTGACTGGAACTAAATTGGATATCCATGAAGAAAATCTTACCTTTCTTATTATCTTGGAATCCAACAATTTTTGTACTTCTTTTTGCATTAATGGGTGCAAGGTTGGATTGTACTTTCTTTGTTTTTTCCTGAATGGTTTGGAGTCCTTTTTTAGAGGTATTATGTGAGTTATTACATCTATTTTGAAATTTTTAAGGTCTTCATAGGTCCAAGCAAAATTTTCTTTATTCTTTTTCAGGAAACTGATATAACCAGTTTTTTCTTTAGTAGGTAATGTTGTATCTACCTTCACTATTCTGGGTTCCCTCATTGAACCAATTTTTATATCTTCATATATTACTTCTCTACGTATAGGCTTATAAGCTTTGTCAAAATCATCAAATAGGCTTTCAAGAGACACTAATCCTTTGGGTATTCTATTAGTTTTTAATTGGATTACTTCTACTGGTTCTCCTATTTGATATTTTAGCTTTTCTTCATCTTTTTCATCACAGATTATATCTGCATATTGATTTTGCAGAGTCATAAAATCTTTAATATCTATGTCATCTTGAAAAACTTGTAGATATACTATATTATCTGGCACAGAAGGTTTAAAAACTGAGATAGTTGGGAATCTGTCCATGTATTCTGTAGTTATTTCTGGGTGGTCTAGACCTGAGGCATTTACTACTAAAATATCTGCAATATGATTCTTTTCTCTTGGAATATATGAAATATTGAAAGCCAAGAATTTATCAATTTCTTCCAATACTGCATTTCTATATTGCTTAAGCCTTGGGTGTTTAGTCTGGTATTTACCTTTAATTTGTTGTATGATCAGTTCTGCATCACCTATTATAGACAAGTAACTGATACCTAATTCTTTTGCTTTTCTTAACCCTAATAGTAAAGCTTCATACTCAGCAACATTGTTTGTACAAGGGAATTCTAGTCTGTAAGGAATACCAAGGTAATTTCCTTTTATGTCAATCATATTAACACCTGCTCTAGCTCCAGACTGAGATTTAGCTCCATCAAAAGACATGGTCCACATTTCTTGAGTTAAAATTCTATCTGACTCAACATCTATAATTTTCATGAGTTCTGGATCCATGTTCTTTGCCTCTGGTACTTCAACCAGGAATGGGTTATGCCATATAGAGTAAACTCCCATCCCTTTTTCTTCCATAGAGTTCACTAAATTAATCATAGTTTCATCAGTTTGAATTAACTCTACAGAGTGTTTATTGAATGGTTCCCTTCTCAAAATTATGTTCTCCTTATCTGATATTGGGATTGTAGCATATGACCAGTCCAATTGGATTGAACCTCCTAATTGTTCTGCCTAGTGCCTACTGAGTAAAAGAGAGAAGAACGGGTCAACATCAACTACTGCTACATCCATGACTATGCCCTTCTTGGGGTGTTGATCTAAGTAAACCAATAATCCAGTTATCACCCCTACACAAGGGATTTGTCTACTATCCATGACAGAAATAGGAGCAGAATCTCTAGTACATATTAATCCCATTTGGTCAGCTATTAATTTGGGCATGATGTTATGTGAAGCTCCACTATCTAACATACAGTTATGAATGACATATCTTTCCCCTTCATGTGAGTTATACCTTAATGATACATAGAAGGGTCTGACAGAAGATGGTGATCTTGTATCATGTTGATTCTGCCTAGCTGCATGGCAAGTGGGATCTTCTTTTTGTTCCTTTAGTCCAAATGCTTTGCAGACCTGTTCTCTATATTGTTGAACTTTCATAAGTTCTCCAAATGTGATATTGACCTTTTGTTTACTGAGTTCTGACCCAACATCAAATTCTATCTTTTTAATATCCAATACCTTGTTAGTTTCTTCTTTAGGAATTTCTTCCTCTACTTCAATCACTTCAGGGATAATATTTTTGAAGTTTCTATCAGTTTTCTCATTACTGATATTCTTATTAATGTAGGTTTGTTTTCTTGGTTCACTTGTAGAGGCTTTCTCTATTTTATCAGGGACAACTCTATTCCTCAGGTTAAGGACATGGACAACTTCTAATTCTTCAACTTCTTGAGTAGTGGGGATTATTTTTCCTTGCTTCATCCTATCATATCTTGACTCATGTGTCTTTTGCAAGATCTTAGTCCCCTCTGTTACTAAAATTTGAGGATGATGATTTGAAGCATATTTGTCCATATCCTCTTCAAACAACCTTTCTCTAGATTCATCTTCAATAGACCAACAAGCATTGATTCTTATATTTTCCTCTGATTCAACATGTAAATCTACATTGCACTGATCACTTAGGTGAATACCACATGCATCAGGGTTATGAGGTGCATCACAGGTAGAGCAAAAATAGGGAAAACCTTCTGATATGTTAACAGTTGGCATGGGATTAGGAACATTATTCTGATCTCTATCAGGATCTCTGTTTTTCCAGGTGTTGTTCCCATTACCTCTATTTCTATTTCCTTCATCAAAACCATTGTTGTTTCCCCAATTATTGTTGAAATTTTTCTTAAAATGAGGATGGTTGTCAACATGTGGTCACTCTATTTGTGAAGTTTCACCATTGTTTCCATTTCTTTCAATTCTTGCTAACTTGTTATTCACATTATTTAGCATCTCTGTCATTTGACTAGCCAATTTTTCCACTGGATCAATTTCAACTCTTCTTTGTATATCAAATGCTACTTTTTTAGGCTTTCTTTCTGGCATGTTAACTTCTAAAGAGTAAGGCTTCATCTTACCACTATCAAGCATATTTATTTCTATATCCATTGCCCTTTCCATGCAATCATCAATAGTAGTGGATTGTTCTTGTCTTAGCTCATAGTTAAACTCTCCTTGAAAAGCATTTTTATAAAAACAAATAGACTGAATGTCACTTGGCCTAAGGTTGGCAGGGATTTTGTTTCTGGTTTTTGAAAATCTTCTATTAAAATCACTGACATCCTCATTTTCTTTTTTTTTCATGGTGGCTAATTCGGTTAACAGAGATTGTTCATTTTTCCTTTCACCATATTTCTTCAGGAAGACAGTTTCCATTTTGGTGAAGTTTGGAATATCATTATTAGGAAGAGAATTAAACCATTCCCTAGCATCCTTTTCTAAGGTCTATAAAAATAGCCTTAATACTACATCTTCATGCTCAACTTCTAAACTATCCATAGCATACAAGAAACTCTTGATATGATCTTCCCTAGTTATTGCACTATTTCCAAAGAATTTAGGGAGATATTTATGAGCTTTAGTAGGTAAGGTATTAAGATTTTCTGGTAAAGCAAAAGGCCTATACCTGTTAGTCCTCCATAAATGAACATTAGGTTGGGCCATAGTTACCGTATGATTTAAATTCATAGTGGCACCACCTACAGGGATATTATTCTGGGTAGCCTGAGTATAATCTAATTGGTTATCTACCATAGTATTACTATTAATCTGATGGGGTGAATAATTGCATATATCTTCTACTACAGGATTTAAACATTCATCTACAAAAACAACAACAGTAATAATATCTTGATTTTTCTTAACGTACTACTTCTTGCTAGAATTAGATTTACTGTAATATGATGAATTCTTGAAAAAGAGAGATTTTTGGGTATGTATAAATACCTCTGGATCTTCAAGTTCTAGAAATAGCTCCTTACCGCTTCTCTTGGTGTTCACCAGAATGTTCTGTTCTCTCATTTTTTAATTTTTTCTTTTGGGTTTGTCTAGTAGAGTCGCCAGCACCATTGTGCAGAAAGAATAGAGTATACTCTTATCAAGAATGCTTGATATTATCACTCATCCTCACAGGAGTGGGTTCTTGGAGAAATTCAAGAAAATCAAGAAACAAGAATTCAAGAAAATCAAGAAACGAGAATTACGTAAAGAAAGTAAAAAAACATGGGCAAAATAAAGAACGTAAAAATAGTGAACATTAAACCCAATGTTATTTTAATTTAAACTAGCCACCCATTGTTTAAAATAATGTCATTGAAGAAAACTCTCTAAGAAGATAATTGAATCTTTCTTAATAAGTCCTCCTTGACAATGATGCCAAAAAACTATTGGAACCGATTCTTGCATCCGTAGGAAATCAATTGTCACGCTACAAGAACCCATTTGAAACCAACGAGCTATTACAGGCTCTGGTCGACCTGCCTCATGTTCTATTAAACCTGAATATTGCTATAAAAGATGGCAGAACGGGTAAGGAAACCCCAACGACAATTCTACAATTAAACTTCTAATTTGCACGCTCCAGATTTATATTAAACTATAGTATTCTTATTAAAATGACCAAGCATGAAAACAACCAACTGTTATGCCTTATGTAGACCGATGCCTAGATTCATTGGGCTGTTATAGCAATTTAACAACTACTTTAATCATGAACAGAAAGAAGGGGAGAAGGAAATTAGCGTTCTTGCTTTCATTCGAATATCGTAACAAAATCAAGAGTTAACTAATGAAAGAAACGTGTATAATGCATTCAAATAATGTAACCCATTATACAGATACACACAATACTGAGACAAAGAAATGATAGGAATAAGATTCAGAATTGTATTGATTCATGGAAAAATTACATGCAGAGTGGGCAGAATGCCTTTTAACTCTATTTTTCTCAAAAGAATACAACAATACAATAGAGAAGACTCTGTTCAAATGATGTAACAGGTCCCTCCTATTCTTCTTATTCCAATATGGTAATAGAAGAATCTCTGAATCCTAAGCTCAATAGACTGGAAATATTCTCAGCTTCTCGGGCACTTTCCTATCATACGATCCTGCACAACAAGGGGAGGAAGAAAGAGTGAATAAGAGAAAATAGACACAAAGAAATACAACAACACAACTAACAGGGCACTCAAGTATACCTCTTAGCAAAAATGCTATTCTCTAATTGCTTGATGCAGAATCTGAACCTGTCTGCTTCTACTTATAGCCTTGGGTTCTTGATTCTGTTATTTTTGGTTGAATTTTGACTGTACACTTGTCAGCATCTGATTGAGGAGAGGGGAGAACTATCTGTTATCAGCTAACCAACTTTTCCTTGCCTTTGTCCATAGCTGTTCCCATGGAGGTTGATCCTGTAACTGACTCATTAGCCAGTTTCTTAATTTTCTCTATGTCATCAGCTGTGGCCCCCACCAATTCAGCAATACGAAGCCATACTTCCATGTGGATGATTCTTTGCCGAGAGACCCTATCCAGCATTCGTGAAGCCTTGATTCTATTTTCTTTCAAGGTCGAGGCTTTGTCTTGAAAGAAATAGACCTGACTGTGTACGTGTCCGGCTTCAGAAAAGAACTGGGCCGCCAACTTGTCATCGTCTTGCTCATCAAAGTTGACTTCTTTCAGATGTTTTATAATGGTCTGGCTGAAAACACCTTGGCCCATTAATGTGGTTGGATCAATTCCTGACTGTCTCACTATGGTTGTCAGCTGTTGTTCGGCATTTTCTAGTTCTTTAATCATCAACTTATATTTGGATCTCTCATTGACGTAGTTGGTGATTTTTTCATGTTCATCCAAGCAGCTTCGGCTTTGGCCATCTGTAGTTATTACTTCCTCGGTCCTAATCTTATCGTATCCAATTTTACACAAATCATATATGGGAAGTATAATGGCCATCTTCTTATCAAGGTCTGCTATCAAAGGCCTTATTTTCTTGTTAGCTGATATCAACTCCCTAGCCTCTTTGCAGCAACCATTTATTATCTCTACGTTGTCATTGATCAAAGCGATAGCCTTTTCTCTATATTTTTCAATCAAGGTCTCCTTGGACCCTATGGTGGTTGATCCACAATGTACCCCAAAATTGGGGACCCACCTTTTTTGCATGTTTTCCAAGAAGACCGAAGTGGCCCATATGCTAAAGATCAAAGAAAAAGCAAGACACCACAAGGAGAAAAAGTGTCGTGATATCGCAACATGTTGCACCATCATGGCCAAAAGAGAAAAAGTGTCACGATATCATGACATGTTGCACCATCGTGGACAAAAGAGAAAAAGTGTCGCAATATCACAACATGTTGCACCATCGGGGCAAAAATAGAAAAAGTGTTGTGATATCGCAACATGTTGCACCATCGTGGCCAAAAGAGAAAAAGTGTCGCGATATCATGACATGTTGCACCATCATGGCCAAAAGAGAAAAAGTGTCACGATATCGCGACATGTTGCACCATCGCGGCCAAAAGAGAAAAAGTGTCATGATATCATGACATGTTGCATTTTCGTGGCCAGAAGATAAAAAGTGTCATGATATCACAACATGTTGCATCGTCGTGGCAAAAATAGAAAAAGTGTCACGATATCGTGACATGTTGCATCATCGTGGCCAAAGGAGGAAAAGTTCATGATATCGCGACATGTTGCATCGTCATGGCCAAAAGAGAAAAAGTGTCACGATATTGCAACATGTTCCATTTTTGCGACCAAAAAAGAAAAAGTGTCGCGATATCGCGACATGTTATATTTTCATAACGAAGGGCCATAAATGAAATGAACAGTCAGGGAAGGTGAAATGAAGAGCCATGGGAAAATGAAACGAATAGTCAGGGAAGGTGAAATGAACAACCATTGGAAAATGAAACGAACAGTCATGGAAGGAGAAACAATGTTTTTTCAGAAGTTTAAATACGCTATTCAAAGAGGCCAGAAAGGAGGGTGTTGAAAACCGCTGCAACCAGAGTTGCAGAGCTGAAAGCGAGAAGGCCATTCTGGACCTGCTTGAGTTGTTTTTCTTTCATTTTCAGATTTTGAATTTATAGATAATGTTAATGCCATTTTTTTTTGGGTTACATTAGGGGAATGTTTGAAATCTGAACTTTATTTTGTACCCTAGGAACCAGCACTTAGTCTATGGGGATTGTGCTAGTTTTGCAATTCCAATAGGTTAGGTTGCATGCACGAAGACCTCACATCTTTGGTTTTGTCGAAATAGGATAGCATCATACTGAATGCATTTTATTTTCATTTTTCTGCTTTTCATTTTCATTTTTTCTGCATTTTATTTTTTTCCAAAAATTTTAACTTATTTTCAGGCATTAAAATAAACATTTAAAAATTTTCAAAATCCAAAAAATAATGAACAATCACTAAAGTTTCATGGTGAAATAAACCAACATTGCCCCTTGTTTATAGTTACTTGCAATCACTAAGGTGTTCCAAGCATTTAAATTGAATATCTTTATTTGAGATTACTAATACACATATGCAAATGCTAATACAGTGGAGACCTTGGAGAAGTTATTTATTTAATTTCTTTGCAAGAGGGGATTTGGAACCCAAATCCTAAAGGAGAGTGTACTTTCACAACTAGGTGAAAATACCACTCAACAGATTGGTGCTAGAAGGAGGGCCTAAATTGTTTTATTTCAGAGTGATTTAAATGCTATAGGGATTTAAATTTTGAATATTTCATGCCCTATTGATTATTATCTTTAGCCCTCTTTTAACAATACAACCTTGTAGTGTTAAAATGAGGACATAAATCGCTATGCATTGTTCTAACACTTTTTATTTTTCGTACAGGGATAATGAGTTTTGATTTGATTTTGTTGGTCTTGACTAACGAGGTTGTCTCCATGCAATTACTTTCATTTGATTTTAATGGATACATCTCTTGGTTGATGCTAACATGATTATCAATACATTACATATTTGATATTTGCTAGTCAATTTCATGCTTATTTGTAAGGAATTATTTTTTGTCTAAAATGTATTTGTTGTCGGTATTATGCTCTTCACTTGCGTGTAATGTGATCTTGTGAATCAGAAAGCCTACAACACTAGGAGTATGCTCTTCACTTGCACATATGTGATCTGGTGAATCAGAAACTTACATTTTTAGAATACTACTTTGTCATGGTTCCTTCTTTCATTCAAGACTAACAAATTGATTTTGAAGTTATTCTTTGATTTTCTGTTCAATTTTGAATCAAATGGCCCAACCTCCACCACCTTCTTGGTACAGAGCCAATAACATTCCTTTGAATATTGCAGGGGATATTCACAAGATCCCTAAGAATATAGAGAGATTTTTGCTCGAATACAAATAGAATGGCCCAAGGACCGTAGAAGAGCATATTCAGGCCTATAGGGATGTTTTGATAATACTGCAAGTTCAACATGAAGATGTGGCTTGTAGACTCTTCCCCATGAGCCTAGACCAAGTGGCCTACGAATGGTATATTTGCTTACTTGCTGGTTCCATTACGTCATGGATGAAAATGGAGAATGCTTTTGTCAACCAATTCAGGTCACCATTAGATCCCACAATAATTTATAATCAGTTCATTACATGCAAAAGAGGCCAGGATGAGCCAATCCAAACTTTTAATCAGATATTTCAAAAGTGCTATAATAGAGCAATTTGGCATTTTTCCATTGATCCCGCAGTAGCTTTGCAAATATATTTTGGGGCATTAGATCCTATGATGGCAATGTTTGCAAGGAAAAATCCTCAAGTTACCATGCTTTCTCGAGCCTACAATGAAGCTATGACCATTGAACAACAAATGACACCACAGGGTTATGGGTTTTCCCAGATGCCCATGGTAGGACAATATGGTCCATATGGTCAAGCTCCTATGATGAATCAGATCATGGTACCACAAATATCATGCATAAATGCTTTGTCTTATCAACAACCATATTCATCAACACCCGCTTACACACCCAATCCAATTTTGTTTCAAAGTGTGAATCCCTACGCAAATCAAGTGGCTCAAAATCCAAATAAAATGATAAGTCAAGATCTCACCAATTATGCAAATCCTACTAGAACTAGCAATAACATAGCTCAACCAAAAGAGATTTATTCAGAGGTTGAAGAGATCAAAAATATAGTTCACAAATTGAGTAATGATTTGGTTCAAAAATAGAAGTATGAATCCCATGCCCCTCACCCAAATCAAAATTTCAATGATAGAGGGAGACAGTGGAATACGAAACCAAACAATGGGGGTGTGCCTTCCCCTATTTCTAATCAGATAGATACTTCTGTAGGACCAAGTCACTCTAGTTCTATTCTTAATATTTCTAATTTTGCATGGGAAAAGGGGTGTAGATTGCATAATACAAAGGAGCATAATGAAAGGAATTGTCCCGAAATTGCTCGGCATACTCATTGTCTCCAAGCTCAAGTGGATGATTTGGAACTTGTGCCAAATGAGGGTCCACCCCAACATAAACAAGGAGAGGACAACATTTTGGTGATGGAAACTCTATATCTTCAAGAGAGTGAGAATGAGAAAGAAGAGGATGAAATCTTGGAATAGGAAGTGGTTGAAAGTAAAATTGTAAGAAAACCAATAAATGAATTTGAAGATATGATATAATTTCACCACTTGTTCTTGGAAGACACTCTTGATGAGAAGCTTGGAATTAATGATCAAAAATTTCTTCACCCTCCAAATTGTGATAAAATCGAATCAGGGGTCACCAAGTTGGACTATGATAGCCTTATAAATTGGAATTCAAAAAATGACCCACTTTTAGAAATAATTGAACCATCTAAGGAAGGTGAAGGTGAATTTGATGAGAAGCACATTGATGAATTGGAAGATGTTGAAGAAGTAGTTGAACGTCACAACTTGAACTTGGAGGATGACTACCATGATTCATGGAAGAAGTGGGAAGACTACACTCACTCCAAAATTACAAATGAAACTTGTGTGCCAATTGATATACAGGACAACATAATCGCCTACTCAAAGGAAGATAGTACAACTCCTATACAATTTGAGGATGTTTTGGAAGAGATACCATGGATAGCGAACAAAGAATTGGAATTAAATGACAAAGTGGTTGATCTATTGGAAGCAATGAAAGTGATTGATCATGAATATGAGTTACTTGACATACACTTCGACCAAGAATATTCGATGGTTGAAAAGGATGGGCATGTTTTTAATTGGGTGCCCAATTTTGGTATGTTTGATGAACAAGTAATCAATGAAGAATATGAAGACCATGAGGTAAAAGAGGGAATTGCAAATCCTCACCAAATCTTGGTAAATGAAAATGTGAAAAAGGTAAAATCTAAACCTTTGTGTCCAAACATCCAATATTTTGGTGAAGATTTGTATAATTCAAATGATATTTATAATGAAATGCCATCGAAGGTGAATGAAGAACAAGGATTAATTTCTAACCACACCTTTGATAACATTACTTTAATGAATGAAAAGGATCTTGATGCACTTAAATTGCTAAATCAAATTCATCAACAATTAATTCTTGAATCTAGGATAAAAACTCTTAATGATCCCCATTTAGTAAATATCCTAGATGCTTGTAAATTGTTGCACAATTTTGATTGGCCTAAGAACATGGAAAATGAATTAGCTTTGAAATTTTTAGAAATAGGATCTTGCTTACAAAATTTCATTTTGAATAAAGAAAGCCTAGTTCTAAATCATGAATGGAATTATGAAATTTGCACCTTAAAGAATAGACAAGAAAGAATTGAAAATCAACCATTGTCTAATCAATTTGGTAATTTGAATCTCACTTATAGGAATACTAATGGAACTAAATCTAATTGGTGTTGTGAGAAAGGAAAGTTAAAGTTGGTTGCATTGTTTGGTCTAATATTGTTTTTGTTTGATTCCTTCCACATTTGGCATGTGTATCACATTATATGTATTTTGAAATGTTCTAATCATGTTTGGGATCTGGGAAGGTGATACTCCAAGCTTTGCATCACCTCGTACCATATTGTACATTGGTATATGATTTTTTGTTTTGATGTTGGTTTTGCATTTCTTTTTTGGTTTCAAGTTGTGTGTTGGTCCTTTGGACACTTTTGGTTTGTTTTTTTTTGAAAAAAGAAAAGAAAAAGCAAGATATCAACTTATGTCCTTATGAATGTTGACTAAGACTAGGAGAATATGAAACATCGGAATTGTATTGCAGAAAGCTCCACGAATATTGCAAACACATTAAAGAATATCGTTTGGAACTTGTGATGCATGAAGTTGTTAGTTTTATAAATTATGGCAAAGTAGGTGGTATACTCCATCCGCATTTCAAAAGGAGCAATGCATTCATATCTCATGTTACATTCCACATTGCACATACATTTCATCTTAGTTGCATCTTCATTTCATATACAATCATTGAGAAGGTGTCAGATCCTCTTAGGGTTATTACATAACATATATTAAAAGGATCCTAAGGTTGGGAACTAATGCCCGAACTATCTTGAACCAAGCACGTTCTACACATATTAAAGAGGATCTTGAGAAAAATCGTCAAAATCATACTTGGAAGAAAAGGTGATGTGAAAGGATTATTTTGTGTCTATTCTATCATGCAACATAATCCTTAAAACAATGGTTTTTACCACTCCCATAAGTGCTTAAAGCTTAAAATCAGAGTAGTAAGGATAGGGTTAAATCCTCATTGAACTTAGGTTGAGGATCCAACTCCCCAAAGCTCTGATTTGACCTTCATGGAGTAGTAAGGATAGGGTCTAATTCTCATCTCACTTATGTTGAGAATCCGATTCCCCAAAGCTTCTATTTTTCCCACTCAAGAACTTGAAATTCAAAAGAAAATATTTTTCATTTCTTTATTAATATTGGATTGGAAGGATCATACTACATGTCCCTTGTAAGGATGGGTAGTCATCCCCAAGGTCCAAGAAATCAAAGTAAATTCAAATCCTGGATTATGGGGTTAATATTCACCGGGGCTATAGATGCCTGGATGGCAGTGGAGTATGCTCATGTGTGGCAACATGTCTTGTCTAAGAGCAAGACCACTAAATACTCAAATGGATAGGCTAGCCTGATAGTTTCATCCATAACAAGTTAAATCATTTTGTTCAAGATGAGGTAATGAACTCTGGATCAGAGTAGTAAGGATAGGATTAGATTCCCATCTTGTTTAGGTTGGGAATCCTATTCCCCAAAGCTATGATTTCACTTACACTTGCACATGAGTTCAAGATGGTTGTGACACATAACCAACTTTGGAATCTAGTAAATTAATTCAGTATACATATGTTTGGTCCTAAGAGGGTTTGGAAGTTTTAATATGTTTGTTCATGAGGCTAAAAAGTCTGAGCCTTTACAAAGCAGGTATTTATATCTTTAACATAGTGGTCGTACATCAAATCTTGCACAAATCATTCATAGCCTTGCATATGAATCATAAGTAAAACTGACAATGGAAAGTTGAACGAGTTTCAAATGATAAGGAATGAAGCACATTGCACACACCAAGCTGATGTTTAATAATTCTAATTCTTGATGTATTTATCGTCTAGTTTCATTCTTGGGATATTTTCTAACACTTGTATTTGAGTCTGTGTGTTTTTCAGGTTGAGTTCTCATCGAAATGCTCAGGAGCATTTCCTAGTAGAGTCACCATTTGTTGTGGCTGATCCACAACATACCCCAAAATTGGGGACCCACCTTTTTTGCATGTTTTCCAAGAAGACCGAAGTGACCCATATGCTAAAGATCAAAGAAAAAGCAAAACACCACAAGGAGAAAAAGTGTCGCAATATCGCGACATGTTGCATTTTCATGGTCCAAAGCAAAGGAAGAGGCCAAAGAGAAAAAGTGTCGCGATATCACGACATGTTGCACCATTGCGGCCAAAAGAGAAAAAGTGTCACGATATCGTGACATGTTGCATTTTCGCGGCCAGAAGAGAAAAAGTGTCACGATATCACGACATGTTACATCGTCACGGCCAAAATAGAAAAAGTGTCACAATATGGCAACATGTTGCATCATCATGGCCAAAGGAGGAAAAGTGTCACGATATCGCGACATCTTGCATTGTCACGGCCAAAAGAGAAAAAGTGTCGCGATATCGCGACATGTTCCATTTTCATGACCAAAAAAGAAAAAGTGTTGCGATATCACGACATGTTATATTTTCATTATGAAGGGCCACAAATGAAATGAACAGTCAGGGAAGGTGAAACGAAGAGCCATGGGAAAGTGAAATGAACAGTCAGGGAAGGTGAAACGAACAACCATTGGAAAATGAAACGAACAGTCATGGAAGGAGAAACAACATTTTTTTAGAATTTTAAATATGCCATTCAAAGAGGCCAAAAAGGATGGGGTTGAAAACCACTGCAAATAGAGTTGTAGAGCTAAAGGCGAGAAGGCCATTCTGGACCTGTTTGAGTTGTTTTTCTTCCATAGACTGGTTTGGGAAAACCAAAAATTCTGCTATTGTAAAATGACACATTTTTAATGCAGAAGTTTTCAAAAATTTGCATCTTGTGGGCAAGAAAGAAGGATATTCTCTTTGCATGATATGGATTTAATGTTTATTATTTCATTTTTAGATTTCGAATTTATAGATAATGTTAATGCCATTTATTTTTGGTTACATTAGGCGAATGTTTGAAATCTGAACTTTATTTCGTACCCTAGGAACTAGCACGTAGTCTATGGGGATTGTGCTAGTTTTGCAAGTCCAATAGGTTAGGTTTCATGCACGGAGACCTCACATATTCAGTTTTTTTGAAATAGGATAGCATCATACTGATTGCATTTTATTTTCAATTTTCTTCATTTCATTTTCATTTTTTCTGCATTTTATTTTTTTCCAAAAATTTTAACTTATTTTTAGGCATTAAAATAAACATTTAAAAAATTTTCAAAATCCAAAAAATAATGAACAATCACTAAATTTTCATGGTGAAATAAACCAACATTGCCCCTTATTTACAGTTACTTGCAATCACTAAGGTGTTCCAAGCATTTAAATTGAATATCTTTATTTGAGATTACTAATACACATATGCAAATGCTAATACAGCGAAGACCTTGGAGAAGTTATTTATTTAATTTCTTTGCAAGAGGGGATTTGGAACCCAAATCCTAAAGGAGCATGTACTTTCATAACTGGGTGAAAATACCACTCAACAGGACCCTATGGTGCTAGAGGCTATCACTTGTATAGGATCTAAAGTAGTGGTAGCTTTCAGATTCTCATTTTCTACCTATAGTTCTACAGACCTGGCTTTCCAAGTGGATATTTTTGATATTGCGGCTTTCACAGTCTGAGAGTGAATGTTCAGTCCTTGTTTTAACATGGTGATGGTATCTCCTATCGCTTCTGCTATTTTGATATTTGGATTGATCTATAGAGAAATGATCCATTGGGTCAACAAATATATGGTCGTTTGGCCACCTTCTTGTGTATGGACTTCATGGAGCTTATCCATCCTTATCCCTTCACCTATGGCATCCAACTCGACTTCTTGAGCTCAAGTGAATTCTGGTACTTTATCTCTTTTGAAAAAATGAAGGCTTATTGTGCATTCAACTTTTTTTTCAATCCATGACTTCTTGGTAGGTAGTGTCTCATCATCATCCATATCTTTCGCTTGATAATTTCAAAATATTTCTACCAATCCACCACTCTCTTCAATGGCCTTCCAGGACCTTTTCAATATCTTAGCCTCTTTTTTATTGTATTTTATGGCCACTGGAATGGCCCAAGAGGTGCCTACAATAACCATCTATAAGTGTATTGGTGTAAGTAATATGAGGGTAAGGTTTCCCAATTCTTGTGGGCCTATGGTTGAATACCCAATAATAACCTATTCTCCTCCTCTAGTGGGACTGGTAGCCTTGATACCAAGGACTTCTGGTGTAGGTGCTTCTACTACCTAAGCCACTATCTCCAGATGCTCAGGAGTGGCAGTAGTGATATCTTCTAATGGTTCATTAAAATATTCTAGAGGAATGACTAGTCGAGATGGTGTAATCTTGTCCATAGTGGTTTGTTTGACTAGCTTGAGTTCTAAGGAATACCATCCTGCCATATCCAACTGAGTATAGGGCCTTTGCATGCTCTTGTTTTCCTAGATAACTTTCATCTCTTTTTCATCATTGATGGCCCATAGCAGAGCTTTCTCATAATCATCCTCATAGTGTTTCATGGGCTTCTTTTCTATCGTGATGTCTCTATACTTATCTTTAGGATCATAAGGCCTCCACACTATTTTAGTGAAACAATATTTGTCCATTATGTATATGGCTTCAATGAGGCTAGGATATCCTTTGTATATAATGTGGCCAATTTTCGCTGGTGTGGATATCCACAAAATTCTAATCTATTTTCTCAAATATCGTAGCCTAGCCTTCTCTGCTAACTATCGCACTATATCCAGTACTCCTACTCACTTTGGGCAATATGTGGGTAAGGCCTTTAGGGGCAGCTTTGCCCCATATGTTTGAATGAATGTAAAGTTCTCCATGAAAAATATGTCCCCAGCTTCTTTCTCTCTGAGGTAACCCACAACACCTGGGCTTATTCTGGAAGGATGTTGCTTGGTAAAGACATGATACATGGATGGAAGAAAACAACCATATGACTCTGAAAATGAAGAAAATTTTTGGTGACTGACAAAAATTCGGTCATGTATCATACAGTCAGGGTTCCCCCTAAGTTGTGCTATTGCCTCTCTTCTAAATTAACCCATTATCAGGTGGATCAAAAAGGAATAGTGAGATAACCAAGGCATTATATATTTATCCTATTTTAAATCCTCTTGGAGTTGCTTCAACTCCTTATCCATGGTTTTTCTCATTACTTCCTCCCATTGATAGCGAGAAAAGCGTAATTTATTGCATTGAGCAATAACATACGTAACTGGAAATCTCAACCAGTTAAGGTCCTCTACACCTAAGGTGATCTGAATCATGTCTAAGTAATATTTTTCCCACCATTGCAACAAGGACTTTAGGATAGGAAAATAAGTTGATACTAGCCCTTTGAACAAACCAACATAGAAATAATACCCCAACATATACTGAGCCTACAGTGTTACCACCTTTTTGTCATACAGTAAATCTTGGTTAACTTAAACACCATTTGAATACAGTTAGGTGTGAGGCGGTAGAGAGCCTTTCCCCTCTCATTCACAATGGAATGGCTCCATGGATCGTAAGAGATTGTGAGCCATGATAATAAGTCAAGAGAGAAATGAACCCAAGGACACAACAAATTCACCAAATTGGTGTTCCAACGGTTGCTGGCAACACCCTTTTTATCCTTTGTCTTGTAAGCCCTCAAAAGTCTATCTTTAATACATGATGGGGTTGGTTTCGATCTTCCATGTTGGCCTGAAACTAGAATTTAGCTAGCTCCTCTTCATTCCAGACCTGGTCCCTAGGCTTCTTGGCCATCACATTTTTAAATGACACTCTCTCTTCAAAAGCCTCAATTTTACCTTTCTTAGCACTTGAACTCAAAGATGCCATTTCTCTCACTCACATAAATTCTATCCTTCTAATATCTCTGAAAAAACCTCGGCTCTTGCACACTACTCAATCATTGAACACTTCTATAAATACACTAGTGACAATTTTATTTTGGAAATAAAGGGGGTTTATAACCTTTCATTGATTCGAGGTCATTTAATGAGGGAAGTTGGTTGGTTTTTTATGACCATCCTAGTCATATTTTTGGTCTTTTGCATGTTCTGTTTGAACGATGTGCCATTGGTTTCTTTTGAGTGAATGTGCCTACATGGATCTGAGGATGATCCTTACATGTATCAGATCACCATGATTAGATGAGAGCTCTACCATTAGGATTTGCTCTTCAGTGTATATGCCTTGTCATTTTTACTCATTTTGAGACCACCTCGGTTAGTGGTCTGACTAAGCGTTTTGCTACATCCTTTTTGGCATGGAGGCCAGTTGGCTCCAAAAATTTTGTATGTGTAGTTGTTTATTTCTCTTGGCCAATTATTTTAGCTTCTCTCTAATTTGTGCTAGCCTATGGCAAAAAATCCTTGATTGATCAGCCTCATAAAGTTGCTTGCACAAGAAACCACTAATCAACAAGGTTAAATTAATTTGGTGGGATGGTTTGGCATACCTCATGCTTGGTTCACTTGCCAAGCTGATTTTTCACATGATGGCTCCACTTATCGAGGTGCTAGTTGTCAGAATTCTCTAACCAAATGACTGCTTTCTTTCTCGAGATGATCGATCACTAGTATAGGAAGCTCGAATGGGTGATGTGTTGAAGGATCCGATGGGCTTCTATTCATCGCTTATTTACCAATCGATTTTGACTCATAGATAACTCATAGGAGCTGATCAAATTTCTCTTATAATATGTCAACCAATGATATTTTTGACAAGTGTTCAAAATTTTGGCCCATCCTTGTTACTCGAGAGCCGATCGGTTCCTTTCTTGTTTTCTCTAGCCGAGAAGGCTTCCTCCTTTGTTGGCTTATCTTTTAAATTTGGGAGTAGATAGATCGGCTAGTTAATAAAAAAAGTTGGTCGATTAGTATTTCTTTTTCAGGAGACGATTGATCGGTGGACCCTTCAAGTTAACCGAATTGTTGATGGTCTTTTCATCATCAGTGGATTGGTAGACTAGTTGTAATCGGCAACCGATCGGCTGGCCAGCATTGGTCGGGAGCCAATCGGTTAGTTAGTGTAGTCTAAGAGCTGATTGGTTGGATAGTGTTCAAAATCAGCTAAAAATATCTGTCGGTTGAATTTTAGCATTTGTGAGTGGATCGGCTAACTTTATTTGGCCATGAGCTGATTTTTAATCTTATTCTTTGGTTCGATCTTATTAATGTGCAATCGTTCGATTTCTTTGGATCGAGCACGACCCTTAGATTAATTTTGAGGTGTTTGAATGTTAACTTAGTAGGTTGCATGCCCTTAGGTTTTAATTAATTATCATTTTCTTTAACCTTAGGATTTTAGAATTTGATACCATGGTGAATGATTCAACCAACTTATGATTAAGAGATTTTATTAATCGATTTTAGGCTTCAAGGAAAATATTGTGAAGGTTAAACTTTGACTTGGGGAGTAAATAAAAAAAATTTGCCCTTACCACTTGAGGCATTTTTGAAAAATGAAGCCCACATTATTAAAGCTAAGGTTTAGAATTTATCAACCAACCAATGAAAAATTGAATTACTCACAACAACTCTTTTTAGGCAAAGACCAGCAACACTAACAATTTGATTGAAACCAAAAATTTAAATTTGGGGGTTTCAAAGTTGAGTCAATTTTGGCTCCAATAGAGATTACCCATATGGGCACATTTGTAGGCCATATGAAACCTCTTGGATCTCTCCAAGAGCAAGCAGTGGTCCTAACCACTCAAACATGGTAGTTCTAACCCCTCTAGTCTTGGCTGCTCTTAAGAAAAGCGACTAGCACACCTTGCCGTTGAAGACTACAACAACCACACTTGGCCACTAGACACAATAGCAACTAGGACCATGCATAGTCTATTTATTAATATAGGCCCATATCACATAGTCTAGTTGCACCTTTGCATTATTTACGGGTGTATTTTGGTAAGGAACTCCTTGATTTCCTCCTAACTACCCCTTCAATGCCAGTTTGTGAATGATGCTTCCCACCCAAGACGGTTAGTTGCATGCAATATGGATGGAGGCTTCTATAGGAATCCAAAGTTTGGATTTGATAGGGAGGTCTACATATAGACTCTCCCATGAAAATCAAAGGATCCATGAAGTTTTAGATTCAAGCAGTGAAACCCTATCAAAACATAGAACCAATCTATGCCCCTTTGAGGAGCATTGGAGCACTGTCTGTTTGAGCTATTATCATGCAATAGTTTTCATATTCATTTTTCCTAACTGCCAATCAGTGTAGGAGACACGCCAAGCGACCCTTGAACATCAATTGCAACAAATAGGATAACGCAATAGACCCTGATTCACAAGGAAAAGGGCTTCATATCATGGTCAATGTCTTAGATAGTGGACCGTAGGTATATTTTAGGGAAAATATGTTATTTCCCATTGCTTTAGTCTAGATTCATTATTGCTTAATTTGAATAGTTAAGTCATAGCTCATATCCGCTTCCATTAATACATCTATTTTGTATTTCTCAACTTTACATGCATTTATTATTCTATTTATGCTTGTATTTCATTACTATCATGATTATTTAGATCCATTAACAAAGGCCTCATTCGAAGAGGTGGCCCATACTACTAAGTGTGCTTTGTTATTTCCATGAGTGCAGGTATAGATATTCAGGACCAGATTGAAGCAACAAGAGTACAAATATCTCTCCAAGACCAGATCATGAGAAAGGGGCATCTATAAGCCCCCATATAGTTTTGTGTGTGGTACTATGATACCTGCGTATGCTGCTCTATATTTTGTGTAAACATTTGTATCAAAATGATGGGTATCCCTAAGAGGGATTAACTTGTAATCGAGGATTCGAGATATCGATAAATAAAGCATCTTTATTTATTTTCTTATTTTTGTGTCGCATGTGATTTTAGTATTTTTATTTTGTACAAGTGATAATATACATTGATAAATCAAAATTTCAAGTAGGGTAGCCAAGGTGTGTGCCTCCTAGGGTCACACAATATCTTATATTGACACTCCTTTGAAGGCATACTCCTCATATGTGTAAACTTAGAAGAAGCACAAACCCTCATAAAAGAAGCCCATGATGGGTCATGTGGTGATCACTTTGGTAGCTTAACCATAACCAAAAAGCTCCTTAGGATGGGCTATTATTGGCCCTCCATGGAAAAATATATGCATAATTACATCAAGAAATGTGATAAGTGCCAATGTCATGACAATCTAGTACATACCCCTTCTCAAGAATTACAACTTATAACATCCCCATGGCCTTTATCCTCCTAGGGATTGTCATAGGTAAATTAAATCCTCAATCATCTGAAGGACATAAATTCATTATAACTGCCATATAATATTTCACTAAGTGGGTTGAGGCAATACCTCTATTCTATGCCACTAGCATTTAAGTGTCAAAATTTATCATAAATCAAATCATTAGCCGATAGGGTATTCCCTCAACTATAATCATATACAATGGCACCCCATTTAAAAATAAATAGGTCACCAAAATGTGCATCAAGTACAAAATCCAACAAATATGGTCCACCCTTTACTATCTGCAAGGAAATGGACAAGCTGAATCCTCTAACAAAACAATAATCAATATTCTTAATAAACTAGTCAATAAAAATGATCGATATTGGCACCTACAACTTTACCCCATATTATGGGTATATCACATATGTGCACATACTCACATCGGGCAACACCCTATGCCCTAGTATATGGTGTGAAAGTTATCTTCCATTTTGAACTTGAGATTCCCTCCTTAAGGGTCCTATTACAAGATTCATCTGTAGGATATGAATATCGAACAAATTGCCTACAACAAATTGAATTTTTAGAGGTAAAATACATCAATTCTTTAGAACATATTAGAACATACCATAACAGGTTTTGATAAGCTTACAATAATAAAGTGCATCATAGGTCTTTTGAAGTTGGGGATTTAGTCCTCAAAGAAAATCAAAAGAACACCCACACTAATGTCGATCTCAAAGAAAATGTTGAACCCAACTAGTTATATCCCTTTATTATCATAGCCAAATTCATATCAGGAACCTACCATCTAGCCACATTGGATGGTTAAGAATATAAAGAACCAATGAAAATCATCCACCTCAAATGATACTATGCATAAATCACAATCAAGTCGACTGCTTGCTCATTTGATTAACAGATGACAAGAATCATTACATACTTCATACCTTGCATGTTTACCTCATTTTATTGATCATACCATTGATTCAAGAGGTTTTACTATGATGCAAATGCAAAATCTTACTATAAATACATCTACATTGCATCTGCCTAGGATAAATCATATATTGAGTAAACTCTCTTAGTCCAAAAATCTTATCCTCTACTATCTTCTTCTATACATCCCATTTTGGAATCTTCATATTTCTTATCTCCTTCTCTCTCTCTTGGGTTAAGTTATGTATGACGTAATAATCCATAGCCTTGATGACCCACCCTTCTCCCTTTCTTCTATTCCAATCTTGGGGGCAATCAAACAAACAAACAACCATCAAATTTCTATCTACACTCTTTCCTCTACCCCTAAAAATTAAGCAATACATACAACCTACTTTCTTCTATCTTGCACATAATTCACTTCATCAATTTCAACAACATTCTACAACCTTATCAATAATATATAACTACAATTTTTGATAAAGGGATCTCATGTTTTCAAAAATCCTCACAATTATTCTATAGACTCCTCAAAGAAACCTCTTTCTCTTCTACAATGTAGGACAATGTGTTGTATAATAGAACTAATGAGAAGTATATCAAATGTATTATGATATATGCACATCTCGTTCTCCATATATAACTCATTTGATAGTCCATTCATGGATGGGGAATCACATTCAACCAATTTCTCATAGATTCATAATCATTTATGAATTCCACTAGTCACTGGTTGAATGGGGTTCTCTTCCCTGATTGGCCTATCAGTTGAGTTCACAATATCATACTTAATACATCAACATATACATACTCATTCAGTTGATTACGAGGACCAGGAGTCATTTTATCATCCATTCATATATGGATTAACACTTACTTGTCAACTTTATATATGAATGGATGATTAAAGGTACTCCTCTATTGGCATACAATTTAGGTCTGCAATCAAACATAAATCAAATTATCACATGCTATTTTTCCAATAAATTATAGGAACTATAAGGTTACCTTGATTCAATGATGTGTAGGTTTGCAACTTCCCCATGGACCTCACTAGACACTAGATCAAGGTTACTTTAATTTCCTCTTTGATCTATTTTGTTGACATGCTATCAGCCACATCAAAATCCCAATAGATGATTTTTATAGTCCATGAGGATATCGTAGATCTCATTTATTCAATATATTGTAGGCCCACAATTACTTTTGTGCCTCACTAGGCACTAGATCAATGTTATCTTTGTATCATTTTGGATCCTATCATGCACATTCCATCAAATAAAATTAGCTCTCTCATAAACTATTGTTTAAAAGGATCTATCAAAATATGAGGCCTTATGGATCCAATGCTTGGTAAATGTGCAATTGCATGTATGCTTCACTAGATACTGGATCAATATTGTCTTCATAGTTGCCTGAGTCTCTACGATAGTAGAACATCCAAAATCATTTTCTCAATATTAGCTATTCACCCAATAATGCTACTAGATCAATAGAATTCTATTTTCAATCAATCATATTATGCAAATATGCCATAAAACATCATAAACCTAAAATTGGTCACCTATCAAGTGGATATTTTCTATCTATCCACAAGAAATAGATAGATAACTTCCTCCTTGATAGGTGATGGCCAATTACCAAATATTTCTTCTAAAAATTGAAACATCTTGGCTACCTTATATGCTCTTTGGAGGTATCAAGGCTTGATAATCAGCACTCTATGTACCCATAATCATTTATGACTATGTTAAGTAGTTGATTACTAAATATTTGTGCATCCTAATGGCTTGTAAGATAGCATGGATGTTATATATTCGAATGATTTCATTCAAACTCAAGGCATAGTTGTCGTATGCACATCCTAGATGAGGGAATATCCTTCTATCATATCCTATGCATATAAATTTCTATGTACAAATGCCGAATATAGGATTAGGACCTCTTCTTCCCTTGGATTGTAAATATGGAAACTCTACCCTTAATTGGAAGGTTTTATCCATAAAATACAAAATTGATAAGAGATTCTATAACTGACAAAAGATCATCACAAAGTAATCACAACACCAATTTATTATTATTTAATACATTTGTAAAAATCATTTCTACTTATTTTGCAAAAATATTTGCAAATAAAGCATAATCAAGTCATAAAAACATTTGAAAAAACATCTCATTACCTTACAAAGCATCTATAAAAGAGCATTTTCTATCACTTTCCAAAAATATTTACAAATATAACTTTACAAGACATTTGTAAAGATAATTTTCCATTACTTTGCAAAAATATTTGCAAAGAACATGAAATCAAATCACAAGATGCACTTTTAACAGTCATCCTATTGCTTTACAACAACACTTGTAAAGGCCACTCACCCTCACTTTGCAAGAATATTTTGCAAGAAACACTAAATCTACAACATCATCATTATTTCATAAAAATAATCAGATCTAAACCCTTATCTACATAGCCAAATGCTTTTATAAAGTAGAATTCAAACACTAATAATGATCATACAACATATACCTTACCTACACAGTTGAATGTTTGTAGAGAGTAGCATTCGATCACTGATATGGATCATACATCTACCTTATCTACGTAGTTGAATGTTTTTAGAGAGCAACATTTGAACACTGATAAGGATCATGCTACATCTACCTTATCTATGTACTTGAATGTTTGTAAAGAGCATCATTTGAATACTGATAAGGATCATACAATGTCTATATTATCTATGTAGTCGAATTTTTATAGAGAGTAGCATTCAAAAACTAATAAGGATCACACAACATCTACCTTATCTACGTAGTCAAATTTTTACAGAGAGCAACATTCAAACACTAATAAGGACCATACAACATATACCTTATCTATGTAGTTGAATGTTTGTAGAGAGAAATATTCTAACACTGATAAATATCATGCTACATATACCTTATCTACATAGTAGAATGTTTGTAGAGAGCAACATTTGAACACTAATAAGGATCATACAACATCTACCTTATCTATGGAGTTGAATGTTTACAGAGAGTAACATTCGATCACTGATAAGGATCATGCTACACATACCTTATCTATGTAGTTGAATGTTTACAAAGTGCAACATTCAAACATTGACAAGGATTATACAACATCTACCTTATCTACACATTTGAATGTTTGTATAGATCAACATTCAAATACTAATAAGGATCATGATACATCTACCTTATCTATGTAATCAAATGTTTTTAGAGAGAAACATTAAAAGACTAATAAGGATCATACATCATCTACCTTATCTACATAGTTGATTTTTTGTAGAGAGCAACATTTGAATACTGATAAGGATCATTCTACATCTACCATATCTACATAGTCAAATGTTTGTAAAGAGAAACATTCAAACACTGATAAGGATCATACTATGGATACCTCATCTACACAGTCAAATTTTCACGAGAGCAACATTTGAACACTAATGAGAAGAAAAAAATATACTATCTCATTTACATATTACAAGTACCTCATCTACATAGTCAAATGTTTGTGAGAGTAACATTTGAACACTGATGAGAAGAAAAACAATATACTATCTCATTAAATATTATAGGTACCTCATCTATGCAGTCAATGTTTACGAGAGAAACATTTGAACACTGATGAGAAGAAAGAAAATATACTATCTCATGTAAATATTATAGGTACCTCATCTATGTAGTCAAATATTCATGAGAGTAACATTTGAAGACTTTTGAGAAGCAAAACAATATACTATCTCATGTAAATATTATAGGTACCTCATCTATGCAGCCAAATGTCCATGAAAGCAACATTTGAACACTGATAAGAATAAAAACTATGCAACCCCAGGAAGCACGCACCTGTACTCTTACTTGCAATATTATACCAAAATGAAATGAAAGACCATGAAATGCATATAACATGGAAATAACAAAGAAAGATCCTTTTATTTATATTGAAACCTGGTTACATGTCGGTCCCTCTGAGGGATACCCATTTTGATACAATGAATTACAGGTGAATAAAATATCCCCTCGCAAAGGGGTGGTGCACTTGTGTAGGCTTCCTGATACCACACATGAAACTATACGAGGGCTCACAGATGCCTCCTTCTCTAGATCTGCTCCTGAAGGGATCTTCGTGCTCTTGATGCTTCAATCCGATCCTGTAGACCTATATCTACGTTCATGGAAACAACAAAGCATGATAAGTAGAATGGGCAGCCTCCCTAGATGAGGCCTTTTGTTAGCACATGTGATAATATAGATAACTAAGCATGAAATGCATTAAAGCAAAGCTAATATAAGTGATGTGCATATGGAAACCAAGAATATTAATCTAAATATGCTAGAATATTTAGATCTATGCTAAAGACATATACATGAAAGAATAACAAGTGCAGATCTATTACTAAGAAATAAGGAATCGACCAGTCTAAACCTGACTATGACCATGGGCCACTATCAGAGACAACGGCCTTTGATTTAATGGTTACCTCAGGTCCAATGGGCTATGGTAGTCAATCCTTGCTCGAATTGATGTTCAAGGGTCACCTAGCATGTCTCATACACTGAATGGTGATTGGGTATGATGAATATGAATCACATTATGTGAACGTGGCTCAACCAGATGGCGCTCCGATGCTCTCTCTATGGGCGTATTTTGGCTCTCCATCTCGATAGGGCTCCGCTGCTCAACTCTCAAACTTCTTGGATCATTTGCTTCTTGTGGGAGAGTCTATATGTAGACTTCCCTCTTAGGGTTTGGACCTTGGCTTCCTAAAAAATATTTTCTCCAAATATGCATGTGACTAACTATCTTAGGGGGAATGCATTAGTCACAATTCTACATTGAAGGGGTAGTTAGGAGGGACTCAGGGAGTTCCTCACCAAAATCTACCCAAAATCCATGCATAGGTGCAGTTGGACTGCATGATCTGGGCCCGTATTCATGGCCAGACTATTTGTGATCTTGGCCGCTATCAGATCTAGCGGCCAAGTCTAGCCATTGTAGTCTCCAAGGGCCAAGGTTTGTGGCCACTCTTCCTAAGAGCGGCCAAGCCTAGAGGGGCCAGAACTACCTTGCCTGAGTGGTTAGGACCACTTTTTGCTCTTGGAGAGATCCAAGAGGGTTCATATGGTCTGAGGATGTGCCCATATGGGTAGTCTCCTAAACATGACGTATTTTAGGTGTCTACAAATACCCCTTTTTGGGATGCATTGTGAACGAAACACAACGTGGAGAAAAAAGTAGACCACCTAGGGCCATATTTTAGGTTGGATGATGATCATTGATCTGATCAACATAGGATACCCCAGTCATGTGGGAGGGCGTGAATCCTAGAATCATTGCTTCCAATGGAATGGAAGGCTTAAATGTGTGGGAGTTTGTACTCGCTCATCAAGCAATCGGGTAGCTTTAGTACTACTATAGATCCGAAGGGAGGGGAGCTACAAACTAAACTATCATATTTGCTTTTTTCCCCAACAAAGGGTAAGCTTATGATAGTTGTTGGTAATGATTCGTAAGATGAACGCAACTCTAACATGATCAATTTTGCTGGCTATGATTATGATTATTGTGACTTTTTGACCACCCCCTCAAGCGACGAATCGATGAGGCAAGGACCATCAATTTAAAGCGATGAGTCACTTTGACCAAAATGAATGATCTGGATCTCTTCGGAGGTTTTGCATATGTTGCTATGGAGCAGTTCCATCTAGGTGTGATTTCAACATTCTTTGGTGATTGCACACCTTTATCCCATGGAGCGGTCCGACCGTAATGGTCTTCTTAGGGAATCAAGATTTTAGCAATTCTATTGTTACTTGCATTGACTCACTTTTTTCTTATAGGAGAAATGAGATGTATCCTCACTCCCATGGGGTGGTCCAGCTATTACAACCTTCTTCAGGTTTGAATGAAAGTGTCTCAATTCCACTACAATTGTTTTACCCCAAACGACCCTATGGTTATTTGTTCATCTTGCCGAATTGCATGGATTGCTTATCGCTGCAATCGCCAGGTGTGTAGAGAAAATGACTAGGTACGAGGCTCATTTGGGTTTTGGTTGATTATTTGATTTTTAGTTTTGATATTTATGATATTTTTAGGTTAATATGCCTCTTATGCCCTATTTTGTAGCATTCTGTGATGACAATATTTTGCAATTTCTCCTTATTTCTTGGCTGTTGTTGGGTGTAGAGACCCCCAAATTACCGCTTATGGCCACTATCGGGTCCAGTAGCCACAAATTTCGGGCCACTGACATTGGCAGTGGCCATGGCGAGACATGGGAAAATAAAAAAGGTAATTAGGGTTTGAGCTATCATTGTTGTCAATTGTCATTTTGCACTTTGGAGCTCTGAGGTGAAAGTGACCACTCTGATCGAGATGCTGCTGACGTGATGGCATGGCTAAGCAGGGTGAGTCTTCGACAAGTGGGAGCTGGTGCTTCTCGGGTATCTCTCTAAACCCTATTCCTTTTGTTATTGCGATAAAAAGAACCAAACTAACTAATTCAAAAAAATAACCTCATTAAACTTGCCGGCAATGAACCTCACCAGCAATTAGGCTTAATCCTAGGTTTTAGTTAGGTGGGTTTTCATTTGAATTTAGTTTTATGCAATTTTTTTGTGTTTTTGGGCCCAGGAGGGACGCCGCTGGCATGCCACTCACTGGCCACTATCACTCAGAGTGGCTAGCTTGCATGGAGGCTAGTCACTGTTGCTGTCAACGACCAGTTTGAATTTCCAATGGTCATATTTTTGACCATTGGGAGCTAGCCACTGCCATCTTCAATGGACGCATCGTGGCCACTCTTGGTGCAAGATGCCAAGCAACTTTAGGTTTTGTTTTAATTTTTTTTTTAAGCTAATTGATTGATTTTTTTTTGAGGTTTTGAATGGCTTTTATGGAAATTTTTGTATGATAGGGTGCATTTATGTGTTGCTCATGTAGCCTTAGAGTAGTTTGATTTTCTTTGCACCATTTTAGCATGTTTATTGCAGTTATTTAGCTGTAGTGTGTTGATTTAAGCTTTATTTCACACTTTCTAGATCCTATCTACTTGGGCCTAGGACCCGAAGCTACTCTGTGACCTTCTCGAGGAGATGCTTGATACAGAGTGGGCCTAGCTCAAGGCCCATGGGCTATAGTTTTCTACTGGCCTACCCATGATCATGTCAGATCAGGCATATCTGATGGCCCTGGCACATCAGTGGGATCCTAGGACCAACACCTTCCATTTTCCCACTGGTGAGATGACCATCACATCGGAGGATGTCTACAGGATTCTTCGGTTGCCTTTTGATGGAGTTCCCCTTGTCTCCTCCCCCACTACTGCATGGCGTGCAGTGTTTGTGAGGGTCTTTGGTGAGCATGCTGACGCTTATTCCAAGGATACTCACTTGGGGGGAATCTCTATTTCCCATTGGTATAATGAGGAGGTCTTCACCCGATTGCATGTCATGTTGTTGATGGTCATCTACAACACCCTTGTTCCTAATTACTCTGGCCTGAGGTTCTTATGGAACCTCTTATCGATGGTACAAGACCTATTGGATAGTGAGAAACCTATCATATACACCTAGGGGAGTGCACTATTGGCATAGTGCTATGATGAGTTATACCACATCCAACATCGTAGATAGGCTAGAATTACCTATAGTTTGCTTCTTCAGGTCTGGGGCTAGGAGCACATCAAGATTGACCACCCTGGAGGACTTCTAGTGGAGATCATTGATCTGGATAGAGATGTATAGTGCTATGGATCTAGGTGGCCCAGGGTGCTCGAGGAGTGTAAGAGCTAACCTTATGTGGGAGATTTCTCACTACAGGGTATCCTTTATAGGTTTATGAGTTGATGACATCATATGGAGGCCTTATCATGAGTGTCCTACTTGGGATGATCCTGCCAGCTTTACAACGAGGACTCACCGTGATCGATGGTTGATTGGTCACAAGGCTAGTATCTGGGAGTTCTTCTATTATTCTAGGGTGTTGTGATAGTTTGGGATCCGATAGGATGTTCCTCTCGAGCTGGTTGTCTATCATCAGATTGCCCTCGAGAAGAACCTTCCACCACCATGTGTTACAGTAGTTCTTGAGGAGGATGATCCTCCCACAGTTGATCCTAGAGTAGCCGATGTAGGGGTGATAGAGGCGTACACCCTCTAGTGGGGTACGCAGTTATGGTAGGGTGGTGGCCATTTGGGATGGTCCTTGGATGTGGCTGAGGTAGAGGATCTTGATGGGCATCGAGTGCGGGCTCGACAGATGACTAGGGGCAAGCAGGGTAGTAGGAGAAGGTGGCCGAGGAGTAGGCTATCAAGGAGTAGGTTGATCTAACAAGGGATGATGATGTAGATTATGAGTAGAGTCTCCTCTCTGGGCTCATTTGCACTAGGTTGAGGCCGAGCTACACATTTTCATGATGCAGGTTCAGCAGTGGGATGCTACCATAGCAGATCTTCAGAGATAACTTTCTCAGGTTACTATCGAGCGAGACGCTGCTCAGAGTCAGGATACCCTAGCTATAGGTCTAGATCTTAGGGCTGAGGTGCGATGATTATAGAGGATTATAGAGGAGGATGACACTCAGATGGCCTTAGACACCTACATTGCTACCCTTAGATCATAGGTATGATAGCTAGGTGCTACTCCTCGAGAGAGACCCATAGTAGGAGGTTCAGAGCATAGTGCATAGAGCACTTCTGGGTAGTCCTCAGCTAGATCGAGTCATAGGACTAGGTCCTAGATAGAGCATGTTGGAGGTGCCAACTCCATGCCGCCTCCCTGGGGTGGAGGGTGGTGGCGAGGCTAGTGGTGCAGGCCACTCCTGACATGTTATGGCTCACTTGATACTCTATACTTATTTTTGGGTGTAAGGTCATCTGACCTACACATTTAGCCTTATTGGTGATTTTTGTACTTATTTGACACATGATCATATGATATCTAGACTTTGAGACTCATTATGTGTATTTCCTTATGATTTATGTTTTTATGTTTATGGTTTATGTTATGCAGTATTATGCTCTCATGGTTTATGATGTGATATAATATGATAGATGTATGCTTAGATGTTTTTACCTATATGTGTAGGTGTATTGTCTATGATGTATGCAGATGGTTTAGTTTATATGATTTATGTTCCATGATGTGACTGATTTAGATGATATGATGCAGATGGTGTTATGGATGATGTTAATGCCTATTTGTTTTATGCATGTTTAATTTTGATGTCTTGATATGATGAATGCAATGTTGGTGATGCACTATTTATGTGATGATAGTCTAGTGTAGATGAACTTGTATGTTTTAATCACTTAAAACATATTGATGATTAATCATGAGTTTTAACAATCTAGATGGATAACACCACAGAATGTACAAGCAATTATGAATGTAAATAATGATTCTTAACATTAGATTTGATTATTTAAACATTCAAATGCGCGATGAGATGATGTAGGATGTGTGATTATGAAATGACTCATTGCTATGTATGATTATGGGATGAGGTGATTTGTTTCTATGTATGGTTTTCGAGGTTTTCCATGAGACTCAAACACTCTAGTTACTTTATCAAAAGTTGTATACCGACCACACAGAGCTCTTGAAAGATAAATTTCTATCATGAAGACCCATGTACTCATTATCCCTGTGTGTGCAAGTGAATATATTAAGATAAAACATAAGCATACCCCAGTGCCAGGTGGGATTCATTCAGCCCATTGTTGTATTGGGGATCCTCAAATGTTAATCCTGATCCTAAGTTGGGCTTAGTTGGATTAAACTACTAGGTGATATAGGACACCTAAAGCTAGCTCTTCCACATGCAAACATTGGTCTGCACACAAGCGAGATGCTTGTGATAGACATATCATCGTACGTAAGGTTTGACCATGCTGAGAATTCTAGGGATTCAAATTCTAAACTCCCTTCTTTTCTTCATATTTATTGGGATACTTGCTCATGATATAGTGACGAAAATCACTATTTATTTTGATTTTTGATTTCCTTTGTTTTGAGCAAGGGATTTATGTAGTGATGATAATCACTATTCACTTTGTTTTTATGTATTTTGTACTTTGAACTATGACTTTGGAATCTTGAATTTTTCTTTGTTCAGGATTTTTGCTCGTTTTGATTAAAGCAAGGGATTTTAGGTAGGGATGAATTTGTCCTTTTGTCAATTCTCAGCATTTCTAAACCGGTCACACAGGGGGATGAGCAAGATAAACTCTTCACCTTAGGATACCTAGTACCACTTTGCAGTATTCATATTTCCCTTGTTCCAACTAGGATTTTAGTATTTTGATTAGTGATGGGATTCTGAGCTATAGGCACTATCAAGCTAAACTCTACCTATCAAAAGCAAAGACAACCTTCTACTAAGTTTGATAAAACCACTAGGTATGGTTGAGTGACCAGAAAACCTTAGTATATTCCTTATAGCAATAGGAGAGGGTTGTGTTGAAAAATATAATTTCACACATGGGTAATGGATGATGATGGTCTTCGGAGATGCAGAGTTGATGTACAAATGTGGTGTCATTTGTGAGATTGTGAATGCATTGTGTATGGGAATGTAATGGATGCAAATGCCTATATGTGATGCAACTATGTGAATGCAAATGAAATGTTTTTGTATTTTTGATGCTTTTGGTTGTTTTTAGCATTTTTATTATTTTGATTGTTTTTTACTTTTCTTGTTTTTAAGTTGTTTTTGGCATTTTGATTATTCTGATTGTTTTTTACTTTTCTTGTTTTTAAGTTGTTTTTGTGTTTTTATGCTTTTCTTTTGACCAAAGGGCTTTAATATGCCTTTGGAGATTTTTGTGATGATTTGACCAAAGGGCTTTAAGATGCCTTTGGAGATTTTGTGATGATTTGACCAAAGGGCTTTAAGATGCCTTTGGAGCTTTTTGTGATGATTTGACCAAAGGGCTTTAAGATGCCTTTGGAGATTTTTGTGATGATTTGACCAAAGGGCTTTAAGATGCCTTTGGAGATTTTTGTGATGATTTGACCAAAGGGCTTTAAGATACCTTTGGAGCCTTTTGTGCTTATTTTTTATTTTGATGTTTTCTGATTTGTTTGGATTTTGATGGTTTCTATTATTTTTGAACTTTTACAACTATTTGAATGTTTTTGATAGTTTGTTGTTTTATGTGTGGAATGCTTTTAAGTGAATGATGTTGAGAGGTTCTGGCTCCTCAGCACCTTCCAGTGTTGTTAGGTGATATGCCCCAGGCCCAATCTTCTCAGATATGATGTAGGGCCCTATCCAATTAGCCATAAATTTGTCTCGTAGATGCGATGGTAGGTTTGAGTTCTGCTGGTTCTCTTTAAGCACAAGATCCCCAACCTTAAAGTCTCTTAGGTGGACCCTAGTATTGTACGCTCGTGTTAGACGATCCTGGTAAACATGAAGATGCTCAAGAGCATTGATGCATCTCTCATCCAGTAGGGTCAATTGATCTAGGTGAGCTTGTCATGTAGTGTCATCATTGATGAACTCTTTCAATGCGATGCGCAATGTTGGAAGTTCTAACTCTAAGGGCATGATGGCCTCAATGCCATATACAAGTGAAAAAGGCGTTGCCCCAGTGGGTGTTCGTATGCTAGTCTTGTAAGCCCACAATGCTAGAGGTAGCTATAGATGCCAATCCTTGTGATTCTCTTTCACCGTCTTCTTCAGAATGGCTACTATTGTCTTGTTTGAGGCTTCTGCTTGCCCATTTGCCTATGGATAGTATGGTGTCACAAAACTATGTTGAATGTTGTACTTGGCTATTAATGCTCACATATTTTTATTTTTGAATGATGGTCCATTATCCGATATTATTTTGAAAGGTACCCCAAAATGGCAAATGATATTGTGGAGCATGAACTCCGTAATCCGAGGACCAATTATCGATGTCAGGGGATCACTTCCACCCACTTGGTGAAGTATTCCATAGCCATTAAGATAAACGTGTGTTGGCCTAATGATGGGGGAGAAATCTTTTTGATTAGGTCGAACCCCCACTGCAAAAAGGGCCAAGCCGCCTGGATGGGTTGTAAGGCCTGAGATGGCAAGTGTGTCAAGTTCACATGATGTTGACACTTAACACATTTCTTGACATATTCACAGCAATCCTTTTCCATGGTGGGCCAATAATAACCCATTCGAAGGATGCACTTGACAATGGCCATGCCACTGAAGTGGCCACCACACGTACCATCATGAGCTTGAGAAATAGCCCAAGCTGATTCTTGGGGCTCCAAGCAATGAAGGAGGACTCCATCGTAACTTTAATGATACAATATGCCTCCTAGCAAGACATATCTTGTCACTTTCTGCTTGAATGCTCACTTCTCAACATGCAATAGTCCTTGTGGGACACTTCCAAGTCTTAGGAAATCTTGCAACTAGGAGAGCCAGTCCTGATATGCTACTGCCTCGACTGATAAGATGACTTGTGTCTCTTGTGATTCGATTTGCACAAATGCAGATTGAGAGATAATCTTGTGGTGAATAGTGGTACCATTCCCCATAGGACCTAGGGAGATCAAGGCTCCCCAAGGTGCCTTCTTTAAGAAGTCTCTGGATTTATAGAACCAATATTGGTCTAGCTCTATATGAATCCTGTTAACAGATTCCTTGTTATCCAAAGCCTCATGCTGGATCATTGAATGTGAAAGCATTTTTACATGAATGGTAGTGAAATCAGCAGATGGATTCTAAGGGATCAAGGACCCCAGAGATGCCATGGTGTCTATAAACCTATTTGATGAATGAGGGATAGCCTCGATGTCATACCACTCAAGTCTAGCTAGGTAAGTGTCAACAAGCTCTTTGTAAGCTTTCAGGACTGGATCCCAACATTGAAATAATCCTTTGACTTGGTTGACTATGAGTAAGGAGTCACCAAAGATATTTAACCTTTTGATTTTCATGGAGATGGCTGTTTGGAGACCCAGGATTAGGGCCTCATATTCGGTGTTGTTGTTAGTGCAAGGAAAGTCTAACTTGAATGACAAGGGCATTGGAGCACCTTGTGGCATGAAAAAGATGATCCCTATGCCACCTCCTTGCTCACACTTCGAACCATCAAAGAACAAAGTCATGTCAGCTTCATTTCCTAGTTCTTCGGGCTCGGGTGCCTCCGATAGTGCAAATACTACATCATCAAGAAGCTCTATGGTGAGGGGTCTACTATTCTGTAGAGGCACCTCAGCCAGTTGATCGGCTATGACTTGTCCCTTGATGGACTTTTGGCTTATGAACTCTAGATCAAACTCTATCAATAGCATGATCCACTTTGCAGTATGTGTGTTATGATATGTCTTGCTCATCATATACTACAAAGGATTTTGTTTGGATATTACATATGTTGTATGACTCAGCATGTAGTGGTACAATTTCTTGGTTGTGAAGACCACTGCTAAACATAGTTTCTCTACATATGCATATCCAACTTTGTAGCTCACCAATGTGCGACTGATGTAATATATTGCTTGCTCTTTGTCTTGCATGTTCTTTTGAGCCAGCATGGTGCCCAAAGCAAAATCCATAGTAGATATATACAATAGGAAAGGTACATCTAGCCTTGGTGGAGCTAAAACTGGTGGCATTGCCAGGTATTCCTTGATCTCAGCAAAGGCTTGCTGACATTCTTCGTCCCACTAAAAAGGGACTCCCTTGTGTAGCAATCGATTCATGGGTCGACATTTGTTCGATAGTTGTGCGATGAACCATTTTATGGATGCTACCTTGCCTTGTAGGCTTCTTAGTTCCTTGATGTTTGTAGGTGGGGCCATTTCTAGGATAGCCTTTACCTTTTTTGGGTCCACCTCGATGCCTCGTTTAGAAATGATGAATCCCAAGAGTTTTCCAGAAGTCACGCCAAAGATGCATTTCTTGGGGTTCAACCTGACATTATGCTCAATCAGGTGATCAAAGACCTTTATGAGGGTCTCAACATGCTCTTCATGTAGTAATGACTTGGCTAGTAAGTCATCTATGTAATCTTCTAGGATCTGATGCATGTAGTCATGGAAAATGTATGTCATCACCCGCTGATAAGTGGCTCCAACATTTTTAAGGCTGAATGACATTACTTTGTAATAGAATGTCCCCCACGGAGTGGTGAATGTGGTTTTATGTTGGTCTTCGACTTTAATCTGAATCTAATTGTAACCAAAAAACCCATCCATTAGGGAGAGCATCTCATGACCTGTTGTTGCATCTACAAGAGCATCTATGTTGGGCAATGTGAATGAATCCTTTGGCATTGCCTTGTTGAGATCCCTAAAATCAATGCAAATACAGACTCTTCCATCAGGTTTTCCTATGGGCACCATGTTTGATACCCACTCTGGATAGTCGATGGGGACAATAAAGACCACATCCAATAGTTTTTGCAATTCATTCTTAACCATCAAAGCAATGGTTGGATGCATCTTTCTTAGCTTTTGCTTGACCGACTTCTTTGTGGGGTCTAGCGATAGGTTGTGAACAACCATCTTAGGATCTAACCTCGACATATCTTTGTAGGTCTAAGCAAAGAGATCTGGTCTCTCTTTTAGTAGAGGAATTATGATGGCCTGTTCTTCTGGAGATAAGATTTCTCCGAACTTGACTTTCTTTGGTTGAGATGGATCATCGCTGATGTCTACCTCGAAAGTCTCCTCTATAGCCATATGTGATCCCTCCTCTAGTTGATGAGGAGTGGGGATCAGATGAATGTCATCTGCTGGATTTATAGTCCCTACTAACTTAGGGTCCAAACTAGTGTGATAGACATCGTGTGCACAGCCTGATGCAAAATGGAATGGTTGCAACATTTCTTCATTGGGAAAGAAATCCTCAGGCTCTAGGGGTGAATCGGTGTGATCCCAATCGATAGCATCTATGTCAAGACATAGTGGTTTTGAAGGATCTATTGGGTTATGGAGTGGAGTGGTCAAATCAATGGAGATCATATTGATGGATGGGATGGAATCTCCAGGACCACCGGGGTGTGACTCTACCTCGAGGGGGTCTGTCTATGCTCATGATGAGGCTTAGGGGCATCGAGATCTCAGGATCTAAGAGATGGATCGATGAAATGATGGGATCATTAGGAAACATATGTTCTCTAAATGTTGGTGGATCTAGATTGACAATGCGATAAATGGCATCTAGGTTTAGAGGCCTCCCCTAGAAGTGAAGGCCAGGATCTATGGCATGGAGTGTCACTTCTCTCTCAACAAGCAAGTCGACTGGGTGCAAGTGGTGAGGCCCTAGATAAGCCATCTCTATTTCATCTTCGAAGTCATCATCACTTATCTAGAAACTATTTGCATTTTTTTTTACCCCTAGGATGGGGTGATGCCTTTCTTGTGAATGCCCCAGATAGGCCAGCTTAGTCTCATCTTCATAGTCATCATCGCTTATGAAGAAACCATTAACATTTGTCTCTAGCCCAATGACATGGCCTGCATGTCTTGGCCACAAGTAGACCCTCTCTATTGAGTCCTCTGACTCATAGTCACTTTCATCTGATGTGTGTCCTTCCTTATATAAGATGTACTCACTCTCATATAAGATGTAGCCACTCTCTATGTGGCCTATCTAGGTAAGGTTTTGCACATATCGAGGCCCATGGTAGGCCAACCCAGTTTCATTTTTGTCCATGCTTGGGACATAGTTGTAATCCTCTCACTCATAGCTATGCAATAACTCTTCCTCCCATAGGATGGCTCCTAAGGGGTTTTCTTCGAGGGAAGACTCAGGGTGATATGTCTTTGGGGGTGTGATATTGACTGTTGACACCCATTCATCACCCCACAAGTTTCTTCTAGGGGTCAAAGTGGGTTCCAATCAATGTTTTCTTTGAACCCAATGTTTAGCCTATCTAAGGCTACCTCTAAAGAGTCATCATGACCCTATTTGTGATATCCTAGGCCCCACCTGTTAGTAGGTAGTTGATACTATGGTCAAAATGGCTATCTATGCCCCTGCTCATATAGGCCTAGGCCATAGCCATGCTAGTGACACTATTCAAAGTATCTCAGTGCAAACTCAGGGTTTGACAAGTAATGGACACTCATGGTGAATGGCTCATCCTCATCATTCTCTAGGTCAGGAGTAGTGTGGGCATAGTCCAACCTGGTGTATATGAAGTTGGTCTGGTTGGGAGGAATCCCTAAGGGTACCACCATCCCTATTGGCAAGTTTGGGACTCTTGGTCATCCCATATCTTGTGTAGACTCAATGATCGATGTGAAGGTCATATTTTGCACAAGATACTCTCCTAGCACTGTGTTGGCTAGATGTATTATCACCTAGGGGGTTGATGATGTAGGTGAGGTAGGTTGCGGTACCTCCTTGAATCTCTCTTGGGAGTGTTCCTCCTCCATGGGAACAGGGATTTCTTCTACTACTTTAGTTGGATGCTCTTGGGGTCCTTCCTCCACTAAGGGTACCTTCAACTTCTATTTATCCTTGGCCTTGTTAGTCACAAGCCTTTCAGAAGCACCCATTTCTTTGGTTGTAGGAGGTGGTGCCGATGTGGATGGGTCACCTCGCACTGATCTACTCTAGCTTCTAGGCTGCGTGGTTGGCGATGACGGTCTGATGTATAAGTGCATTGATGGGAGGTCAAAACCTCTAGGTAAGTCAACTTGGTGCACATACTTAAATGGCTCTTCATCAGATGGGACTACATGCACCTGTCCCTCGTGCACATACTTGACACATTGGTGCAGGATCGAGGGTACGCACTACATGTCCCTAATCCAAGGGTGCCCTAGAAGGATGTTATATTGCATTGCCCCTTCCAACACATGAAACATCACAGGGATGGTCTTATGTCCCACTTTTATAGGTAAAATGATTGTGCCCACTATGGTGCATAGCGCATCATTAAAATCCCTGAGGGTGTATGAAGTCAGGATGATATTGGACTTGGGTATCTTCAAGTGCCCTATAGCTTTGGAGGTAATGATGTTGATTGATGAGCCTATATCAATTAGAACCCACTTGAATGGTATGTCGTTGATAAACATGATGATGTGCAGAGGTGGGTCTACTGTAGTAGTTGACACTTCTTTGATTTCATGATCATAAAAATGAATCATGGGCTCTTGGCATTGTTGCACTTGCCCCACAAAATGTGTGAATGCATCTGGATTCTGGGGCTGGAGCTCAATTGATCTCAAAATCTCCATTAATGTCTCCCTATGCCTAGGGGATTATTGTATAAGCTCATAGATGGATAACTTGGCTAGAGTCATTTGTAAATTTTTCTCCAATCTACTCCGAACCATTACTACAGGTCTCACTAGGGGACCTAGAGGATTGTTTTGCACCTGTCTCTATTGGGGTGCAGTTGGGATGTTGATGGGAGCCACCGATGGTTGTGGTTGCCCATATCTTCGACTCCTGGTTGCTATGTTGACCAACTCAACCATTCCGATGCATCCTTGAATAGGTGGCTCAACTCGGATCTGGTTGACCTATGTGCCTTGATCCCTCGGGACTTCATGATTGGGTAATGGGTTCCTAAATATACCCATATCCCTATTGTCGGGAGCTAGTGGGTTATCAAATTTGAGCTCTCCTTTCTCAATCATATTTTGTACTACATTCTTAAATCCCATGCAACTCTCAATGTCATGCCTTGGTATCCGATGGTATGGGCAATGGTGGTCTTCCCTATATCCCTTTGGCTTGGGTTGGTTAGGGTCTAGCAGTTGTATGTCGGGAAATATTATCCTCTACACCTCGTTCAATTGGTTGAATATCAACTGCATCGATTCATTCAGAGGCATAAAATAAAAAGGTGGTCGATGTTCCCTATTTTGGCCCTAGTTGTTCTTGGGATCATAGTTAGCCGATGGGGGTTGCGCTTGATAATTATAGGGCTGCTATCCATTCCCCCCTTGTGGTGTGGCCAATATAACTTGATTTACCTAAGAAGGCTTGGCCTGCTTCTACTTGTTCTTGTTGTTCTGATTGTTCTTACTCCACTCTTTCTTGTTGTAGAGCTTGAGGTCTCCTTCATCGACCTTAATATCTTCTACTAGCTTGGCTTGAGCCAAGGCTTCTTCGAATGATTCATATTATTGCAACTACAATAGCAGAGAGATGTGCTTTGCGTAACTCTTTATGAACATCTGGACGAGCTCTTCTACGGGGATGGGGAATGATAGCTTCACCATGATTTTTCTCCATCTGTCCCCATAGTCCATCACTAGCTCATCATCGTATTGTTTTAGGTTGTCCAGGTTAGACAAGTTCACTTTCTTCTTAGCATCAAAGGAGAAACATTCTAGGAATGCATTTACCAATTGTTCGAAGCCAGTGATGCTATGCTTGGGTAACTGGTTAAACCATTGGGTTGCGGCCCTTGAGAATGTCATGATGAATGTTCTCAACATTAAAGCATTATCTTTGTGTAGATGGAAGCATGCATTTATGAATTTGGTCACGTGCTCTTTTGCATATCCTTCTCCCTTGAAATTATCCAACCTAGGAATCCCAAAGTGCCTAGGATATGTGGGACTCAGGACTGATGGGCACAAAGTTTTATTATGTATCTTGTCTAATATTGGCTTCTATCTACTTGTATATTTCTCAAGAGACTTGACTTTATTAGTGAGTGTTTAGTATACCTTTGAGACAATAATCTCATGCTATTGAAGGTCTACTCATGGTGGTAATGGAGGTATTTCATTTTTTGTCTTAATTGGGCATCTATACTGATGCAGAAGCATCCGGCGATAGTAGAGCAATCTTGCATCTTCCAAAAATTTTCCAAATTTTTATAAGTACTTTGCATTTTGATTTGTTTCAGTATTTTTTCAAGGGGGAAGTTTTTGTAAAGCAAGGGGGAAGGGGTCGCGAAATCACGAAATCACAACCTCAAAAGCTACGACTTGGCATAGGCAAGTTTTGTCGTGATATCGCGATGTCGCGATATCGCGACGTCGCGATATCAGGACGTTGCGATATCATGACGTTATTTCAAAACTAAGGCATAGGGGGGAGTCTCGTCATGATATCACGACCAATTAAAAGCTGCCATGTGGCAATGTTATCATGACTTCAAAGCTAAGGCAAGGCGAAGACAAGGCGAAGGCAAGGGGGTCACAAAATCGTGACATGTCACGATTTCACATGTCACGAAATCATGACCCCAAAGGGCTACAACAGGGTGAAGGCACATTTGGTCACGATATCGTGACATGTCGTGATTTTGTGACCTGTCGCGATATCATGGCCAATAAGAAGATAGGCCCAAGGTATACATGCGGATGGCCAGGCAAGGCTGAAATAGACACATGGCTGCCACATGTGTTAAAAGCGATGCAACCAGTTGGAGGTAAAGTTGAATTTGACACGTGGAAGCATACATGTATTAAGTCAAAGATGAGGGCCACATAAATTGAAAAGAGAGATGTCAGCCATGCATATGTTTTTTTTTAATTCTGGCAAAACAACAATTACAGGCGATGGACTTTATGGATGAGATAGCGGTGCAGAAGAACAGTCAGAACAAAACGGTGGGTGCAGGTTAAGGGAGGTCTTTAATGCAAGATTCATGGTGGATCGGGCAGTTGCCCATTTATGGCAAAAAAATTTGAAAACTCGGCCAGGGGGAAAATGAATTTGAAATTTTGTTAGGCGGGGGCATTAATTGCCTAGAGGATCGAGGCCTCGATAAAAACTCGAGAATTGTAAGGGAATGGGATGGTGAGTTTGGGATTGAGAGGGGAAAGAACTATGCCTGGAAACGATATTGTAAGACTATGTTAAGCAAATTGCAGAAAATTAATTCGAAGTTCTGTTGTGTGAATCTCGGCTTGCCATCAAGTGGTATCAGAGCGGGAGCTCCTGAGCGTGTAACAGATTGCCGAAAGAGAGGCAGTTACACCAGGATCTGTGGAAGGATTGGTAAGGGAAGAAAGAAAAATGCCTCCATGAAGGAACCGTGGTGGAGTAGGAAATGTGGTGCCATTCGAAGACTTCCGAGCCTTGTAGAGGCAAGTTCAAGCCCTACAAGAAGAGCTACGTAGAAGGCACAAGCCCGAAAGGGATGAGGGAAGTGAAGACAAAGTTGATGAAGAAGAAGATCAGTCTGAGGAAGAAGAAGAGGTTGTGGATCCTGCACAAGCCAGGTTGTACAAAGCCATCTCTTAGATTGGAAAGCAACCAAAAATGGAGGTTTCTACATACTCGAGAAACCTAAATCTAGAAGAAGTGATTGATTGGATAAATGACTTAGAAGAATATTTTGAATATGAGGAGGTTGAAGACCCTAATCGGGTCAGATTTGCTAAGACCAAGTTGAAGGGTCATGCTAGCATTTGGTGGAGGGGAATACAGTTGGAGAGGAATAGAAGAGGGAAGGAGAGAATAACAAGATGGGAAAGAATGGTGGAAAAGCTGAAAAGATAGTTTATTCTGGTAGATTACGAGTTGGATCTACTAAGGAAAAAGTAGAGTTTGAGACGGACAAACAGAACTGTCCAAGAATACACCAAGGAGTTTTACAAGATCTCTATTAGAACTGGACATTTAGAGGCAAACAAAGAAAAGGTAGCCCATTATATCAATGGGTTGAGACTCGGTATCCAAGAAGAGCTGAGCCTAGTTCGGGTAAGCACCATTGAGGATGCTTACCAGTTTGCCTTAAAGGTGGAAGAAAAACTGAATATGCAGTTTGAAGGCAAGCAAAGAGGAAGGGGCCATGGTGGAAGAACTGGTGGGAGAACTAATGGAGAAAAATATAAAGATCTGAAGAAGACCGGTGAAGCCAGTAGTAACCAGGATCAAAGGGAAGAGGATGTTTATCAGCCCCGTGATCAGAACAGCTACCCAAGAGGACGGGGTGGATCTGGACGAGGGTTTGGAAGAGGAGTATTTCATGGGACATGTTTCCACTATGGTGAAGAAGGACATCGGGCATTTGAGTGTCCACAACATCGAGAAAGGATGAACAAGAGGCCTAAGGGTCCAGCTAGAGCTATTGTGGCAGAGGAAGATGTTGAGTCTAAACATTCTGAAGAAGCGGAGAGAGGGGAAGCAATGATCGTAAGGAGAGTCTTGTTGAATGAGGAGAAGGACACAGATCAGAGAAGAAGTTTATTCTGCACAAGGTGTAAATGCACGGGCAAGATTTGCAATATTATTATTGATAATGGTAGCATGGATAACGTGGTTTCAGAAGAAATAGTTACCAAGCTACAGTTAGAGAGGAAGAAGCACCCGCATCCATATCAGGTCGTATGGCTACAGAAGGACCATAGGGCCTTGGTCAGTGAGCAGTGCTCCATTAAATTTAATATTGGGAATTATTGTGATGAGGTCCTATGCGACATCCTACCTATGGATGCTTGCCATATGTTGCTGGGAAGGCCCTGGCAGTACGATTAGAGTGCAGTGCATGATGGTCGTGCCAACACCTACTCATTGACAAAGAATGGCGTGTGCCATAAGCTGAAACCCTTAAAGGAAGCGGATGAAAAGGTGTGTAATAGCTCCAGAATTTGTTTAGTTGAAGGGAGAAAGTTTCTGGATGGTTTGAAGCATGAACATTTATGTTATGCAATAATTTTGAGAGTTAGGGAGAAGGAATGCCAAGATACCCCAACAGAAGTCCTAGATCTGTTGGAGGAATTTCTAGATATTGTGTCTGATAATGTGCCTGAGGGTTTACCCCCAGTAAGAAAAATCAACCACCATATAGATTTGGTGCCAGGATCGAGCTTGACAAATAAAGCTGCACACAAAATGATGCTTGTAGAGACTGAGGAGTTAAATAGGCAGGTCCAGGAGTTGCTAGAGAAGGGATTGATTCGGGAAAGTTTGAGCCCATGCATAGTACCTGCAGTGTTGGCACCAAAGAAGGATGGAGAATGGAGAATGTGTACAGATTCATGGGCCATCAACAAGATCACTATCAAATACAGATTCCCATTGCCAAGGATGGATGATATCATGGACTGTTTGAGTGGAGCTGAGTACTTCATGAAGATTGACCTAAAAAGTGGTTATCATCAAATTTGTATCCGAGAAGGAGATGAGTGGAAGACAGCCTTCAAGACAAGAGAAGGCTTGTATGAGTGGTTGGTCATGCCATTTGGGCTATCTAATGCACCAAGTACCTTCATGCGGCTGATGAATGAGGTACTGAAGGAGTTTCTGGGAAAGTTTGTCATTGTTTATTTAGATGATATATTAATATTCAGTAGAAACCTGGAGGAGCACCTAATGCATATCAGGAGGGTTTTTGAAAAGCTGTGGGAGGAGTAGTTATTAATAAATCTAAAAAAGTGTAATTTTGTCAAGAAAGAGTTAGTATACCTAGGATTTGTAATCTCAGCAGAAGGTCTGAAAATGGACCCAGAGAAGGTGAGAGCCATCATCGAATGGCCTACCCCAAGAAGCACAACAGAGGTAAGATCATTTCATGGTCTAGCCAGCTTTTACAGGAAGTTCATAAGAAACTTCAGCAGCATTTGTGCACCTCTCATAGAAACAATGAGAGGGGATAAAAAAGAGTTCAAGTGGACATTAGGGGCTGAAAGGAGCTTTGATGCATTAAAGAAGAAGGTCATAGAATAGCCTGTTTTGGCACTCCCAGACTTTAACAAGGTATTTCAGGTGGACTGTGATGCCGGTGGCGGTGCAATAGGGGCTGTACTGAGTCAATAAGGCAGACCTGTTGCGTATTTTAGTGAAAAGATCAATGATGCTCGAAAAAAGTATTCAGTGTATGACCAGGAATTTTATGCTATAGTTCAAGCTCTGAAGAAGTGGAGGCATTATTTGTTGCCAAAAGAGTTTGTTCTATTTACTAATCATCAGGCATTGCAGTACATCAATAGCCAGACAAAACTGAATCAATGGCACATGAAGTGGGTCGAGTTTCTCCAAAGCTATACCTTTGTATTAAAGCACAAGAGTGGGAAATCAAACAGGGTTGCAGATGCTTTAAGTAGAAGATAGAATCTACTAATTGAAATGACAGTGGAAGTAGTTGGATTCAAAGAACTGAAGGGTCTTTATCCTAAAGATCCTAATTTTGCAGCAGCCTGGACGGCTTGCTTGGCACCTGTTACTATGGACAGGACAAAATTGTTAGATTTCCTAATCCAAGATGAAATGTTGTTCAAGGGAAGTAAATTATGCATTCCAAGGAGTTCCATGTGGGAGAACTTGATCAAGGAAAAGCATAGCAGAGGACTGGCTGGGCATTTTGGTAGGGATAAGACCATTGCCCTAGTGGATGAAAATTACTACTGGCCGCAACTACAACAAGATGTGAGGAAGTTTGTGCAAAGTTGTAGAATATGCTAGATGGCAAAAGGCGTAAGGCAAAACACAGGATTATACCAGTCGTTACCTATACCTGAGAGGCCATGGGAGGACATAAGCATGGATTTTATTCTTGGATTTCCGAGAACACAGAGGGGAAATGACTCTGTATTTGTGGTGGTTGACCGATTCTCCAAAATGGCACATTTTATTCCCTGCCAGAAAACAAGTGATGCGGTTCACATTGCAGGGTTATTCTTCAAGGAAGTGGTACGACTTCACGGTCTACCAAGAAGCATAGTTTATGACAGAGATACATAGTTTGTTGGGTATTTCTGGAGAACTTTGTGGAAGAAGTTGAAGAAAGATTTGAAATTTAGTTCTGCATACCACCCACAAATTGATGGACAGATAGAGGTGGTAAATAGAAGCCTGGGCAAGTTACTGAGATGCTTGATAGCAGATCAACCCACGGGATGGGATTTAGTTTTACCATAGGCGGAATTTGCGTATAACAATTCAGTCAATAAGAGCACAAATAAATATCCATTCTAGATAATATATGGAAACATCCCAAGAAATGTGTCTAAACTAAGAAAGTTGGATAAGAGAGAAAAGTGCAGTGTCGAGGTAGAAGAATTTGCGGAACATATGAAAAGTCTGCATGAAGAAGTAAGGAAACAAATTATAAAAATGAATACTCAATATAAGACAAGAGCAAACCAGAAGCGGCGGTTCAAAGAGTTCGAAGTAGGAGATGAAGTCATGGTCCATCTCAGGAAGGAAAGATTTCTTGCCAAAACTTATAACAAATTGAAGATGAAGAAGTTTGGGCCATGCAGAATATTGGAAAAACGGGAGTCAGGAAATGCATATGAAGTGGAATTGCCAAGTTGGCTTGACATTTCACCTATTTTTAATATTTTAGATTTAGTGGAATATCATGAGGGAGAGAGTACAGAGGTACCAAGTATAGGATTATGGCAAATTCTAGCATCTACTCCAACCACCGACGAGGTCGAAGAAATATTAGACACTCGTGAAGGCAGAAGCACCAAAAACAAATAGTATTTTGAATATTTGATAAAGTGGAAGGGCAGACCTGTTGAAGATGCAACTTGGTTGTCGAAAATAGAGGTTGACCACCTAGGTCTTCCCCTAACAAAATAGAAGTGAGGATCACTTTTAATTTACCCCGGGTGTCTAATGCAGGAGCATCCGGTGACAGTAGAGCAATCTTGCATCTTCCAAAAATTTTCCAAATATTTATAAGTACTTTGCATTTTGATTTGTTTTAGTTTTTTTCAAGGGGGAAGTTTTTGTAAAGCAAGGGGGAAGGGGTCGCAAAATCGTGACATGTCGCGAAATCGCGACATGTCACGATTTCATGACATGTCGCAAAATCGTGACCTCAAGAGCTACAACTTGGCATAGGCAAGTTTCATCGTGATATCATGACAGGTCACGATATCATGACCTATCGTGATATCGTGACCAGTTAAAAGCTACCACGTGGCAATGTTATCATGACTTTCGTGACCTGTCATGATATTGTGACCAGTTAAAAGCTACCATGTGGCAATGTTATCATGACTTCAAAGCTAAGGCAAGGCAGAGCAAGGTGAAGGCAAGGGGGGATAATGAAATCATGACCCCAAAGGGCTATGGTAGGGTGAAGGCGCATTTGGTCGCGATATCATGACATGTCACGATTTCATGACCTGTCGCGATATCTCGGCCAATAAGAATACATGCCCAAGGTATACACGTGGATGGCCAGGCAAGGCTGAAATAGACACGTGGCTACCATGTGTGTTAAAAGCGACGCAACCAATTGGAGGTAAAGTTGAATTTGACACGTGGAAGCATACATGTATTAAGTCAAAGATGAGGGCCACGTAAATTGAAAAGAGAGATGTCGGCCACGCATATGTTTTTTTTTTATTTTTGGCAAAATAGCAATTATAGGTGATGGACTTTATGGATGAGACAGTGGTGTAGAAGAATAGTCAGAACAAAATGATGGGTGCAGGTTAAGGGAGGTCTTTAATGCAAGCTTCATGGTGGATCGGGCAGTTGCCCATTTATGGAAATTTTTTTTGAAAACTTAGCCGGGGGAAATCGAATTTGAAATTTTGTTAGGCGGGGGCATTAATTGCCTAGAGGATCGAGGCCTCGATAAAAACTCGAGAATTGTAAGGGAATGGGATGGTGAGTTCGGGATTGAGAGGGGAAAGAACTATGCCTAAAAATGATATTGTAAGACTGTGTTAAGCAAATTGCAAAAAATTAATTTGAAGTTCTGTTGTGTGAATCTCGGCTTGCCATCATATACTCTCCTCCCATGACCACACTTAGAGGTGTAGGAAAGGGTGGTTACTGATCTTCTACCTTTGTCCAGTCCTCACTGAGTTATGTTTTCCCAAGGCCTAGGTGATGTTGAGGTTGTGGAGCATGGTGAATATGCTTGTATCCAGCACCACTCTCATGGGGATAATCAGTGCGTCTCTCATATGGATACCTTTCACTAGCTATGCATGAATCCATTCAAGCTAGCCTTTCTACTAGCTCCTCATTCTCTGATCTTTCCTCTTTTAGGAGTTTCTCTTGTAAGCACATGCACATTTTCCTACGTTCTTATTTTTTGATATTTTCTATGTGTTCTCACTCAATGCGTAGCTCTTATTCCAACCTATGTAGGTGGTCTGAATGAATTGCTATTGAGGGTTCTACCTCTGTGTGAGGAATTCTGATATGGAGGTTCCTTAGGGAGGTTCCTATTGTGTATCTGCCCTAATATTCTAGGGTGACATGCTCTATGTATTGCATCAAGGATTGAGTACGCTCATGATATGAAGTAGCATATGCATTGTGGGGTCACTTTGTAGCCTCCCAAGGTTCATTGGTGCATCTAGCAGCTATACTAAGTGGAATTCCTAAAGTAGAATGCTTGGTAGCAATACTTCTTGGAGCTGGTATCAGGGAAAACTGATCCAGCTCATCCAATTGTCTGCTTATTCATGGCTTATCCCATGGAGTGTTATTGGCATCAATTACATTATGATCTAGAGGTATTCTTCCATATTTTTAGAGGCTAGAGGATGTCCTAGGTCTACGAGTTAGTGGAGGCTTATCATCTTACCCATCAATAGGCTTATTTTTTCTATGGGTATCATATTATGTTTGGGATATTTCTTCCCTTTCTTGTATATGGGATGATGGAGGCCTCATTGCATCTTCATGTGGGTGTGATGACGGAGGCCTTAAAGCCTCTGCATGTTTGTGCAAGGAGGGAGGCTATGATGTCTCTACACATTGATGTGAAGAAAGAGGTCATGATGCCTCTGTGTCTATGTAATTAGTAGTGCCATGATGAATCCTCATTCCTATGTGATGAGGGGGTCCTTAAGGCATCCTCACATCTATGTGTTGGAACATTAGAAAGTGGATCTCTCATTAGGGTTTCTCATGGAGTTCCCCTAATAGTTGATTTGTCACCCTAAGACTTGTCGAACTTCATCCAGTGGCATTATGAGTGGGCAACTCAATGCCATTGTATCTATGAGAATTAGGAGCACTACTCTCCCCTTAATCATGGATCAGGTGTAGTTTCTCCATGTGTTCACCATTCTGACTTGTGTGTTATCTTGTTAATTGGTTTCCAAATTACATAAATAAAGTAAGCATATGTTTATCTTGTTTAAGGAATTTTAATGTGTTCCCTAAATTGTCTGGTGTGTTTGGATGTATTGATGATATTTTATTCTTGTATATGCTTTGGAATTGGAATGAGGGAACCCGATCAAAATGGAGACTAAGAACACTAGTGTCGAATGTTATTTATCAAAATATTCTAGGGTACACCGCTTAAATCTCAATGGGAGGTTCACCTAGCTCTTCCACTATGAGGTAGTGGGATACAGTTTGAAAATAAATGTATTTTACCAACTTAAAAAGATCTCTCTATCCTGTATAAGGACCTCTAGGGGGCAATCCGATGGAAGGAGATGAATTTCAACATCACTGGTATGAATTGGGGGTCGATGATGAAATCCAACCTTACCAATGTTATGATAGAATGTGCAAGTGTGTGGTGTTCATTTTAGCTTTCAAAACATAAAAATTATGCATCAAATAGCATACATGATTTAATATACTACATGCCTAAAAAGAATTATTAGTATTCAAAAGGATGTATGTTTAATTTAAACTAGATGATCTTTGTGTAATGCACTTCCTACTTTATGAATGGGCAGCCACTGATTGGACCACATGCAAACAAACCAACATACAATTGTCTAGCATGTTGTATACTAGGACAAACCTTATAGGTAGAGGTCTACTATTCCTAGAAGCGCCTAGAGGAAACTAAGGAAATCTAAGAATCTTGTAATGCAATTTTCATTCCATTTTCTTCAGCTTTCCCTACTTAGCTATGTTCTTGCTTACTATTTTTAGAAAATAAATGAAGAGAAAAAGTCATAGAGAATCAAAAATGTGTACCAACCTCAATTACTCATCTAATGATGACCTGTCTGACCTTTGTCTCTATTTTCCTATTAGCTGATATTGACCAGAGCGACTAATTTTGTCCATTGATAGCTACTGTGGCTAAGGTATTCTAGCCACTGTTGACCAGAGCGACTAGATCTGTACAGATAAAAACACCTAAAACATTAGAAAATAGGCCTAAAAATAAAAACTTAGTGGGTGTTCCACTGTGATCACCATCTGTGCAAACCCAAGAAGCACACACCTATACTCTTACTTGCCATATTATACCGAATTGAAATGAAATACCATGAAATTCATATCACACAAAAATAACAAAGAAATATTCTTTCATTTATATTAAAACCCGATTACATGTCAGTCCCTCTAAGGGATACCCATTTTGATACAATGAATTATAGGTGAATAAATTATCCCCTCACAAAAGGGTGGTGCAGTTGCACAGGCTTCCTGATACCACACATGAAACTGTACGAGGGATTACAAATACCTCCTTCTCTAGATCTACTCTTGAAGGGATATTTGTGCTCTTGGTGCTTTAATCTGATCCTGTAGAATTATATCTATATTCATAGAAACAAAAAAGCATGATAAGTAGAATGGGTAGCCTCCTTAGATCAGGCCCTTTGTTAGCACATATGATAATATAGATAACTAAGAATGAAATGCATTAAAGCAAAGCTAATATAAGCGATGTGTATATGGTTACCAAGAATATTAATCTAAATATGCTAAACTATTTGGATCTATGCTAAAGACATATACATGAAGGAATAAAAAGTGCAGATCTATTACTAAGAAACAAGGAATCAACCAGTCTAAACCTAACTATGACCATGGGACACTATCAGAGACAAAAACCTTTGATTTAATGGTTACCTCAAGTCGAATGTGCTATGGTAGTCAATCCTGCTTGAATTGATGTTCAAGGGTCACCTAGCGTGTCTCATACATTGAATGGCGATTGGTTATGATGAATCTAAATCACATTATGTGAACATGGCTCAACCAAAATATGCTTCGATGCTCTCTCTATGGGCATATTTTGGCTCTCCATTTTGATAAGGTTCCATTTCTCAACTCTCAAACTTCTCAGATCCTTTGCTTCTTGTGGGAGAGTCTATATGTAGACTTACCTCTTAGGGTTTTGACCTTGGCATGTGACTAACTATATTAGGGGGAATGCATTAGTTACAATTTTACATTAAAGGGGCAGTTAGGAGGGACTCAAGGAGTTCCTCACCAAAATCCACCAAAAATCCATGCATAGGTGCAGTCGGACTACATGATCTAGGCCCATATTCATTGCTAGACTGTTTATGATCTTAGCCACTATCAGATCTAGCGGCCAAGTTTAGCTACTATAGTATCCAATGAACAGGGTTTGTGGTCACTCTTCCTGAGTGCAACCAAGCCTAGAGGGACCAGAACTACCCTACCTGAGTGGTTAGGACCATTTTTTACTCTTGGAGAGATCCAATAGGGTTCATATGGTCTTAGGATGTGGCCATATGTGTAGTCTCCCAAACATGACATGTTTTAGGTGTGTACAATAACAATATACTATATCATGTACATATTATAGGTACCTCATCTACATAGTAAAATGTTCATGAGAGCAAAATTTAAACACTGATGAGAAGAAAAACAATATACTATCTCATGTAAATATCACAAGTACCTCATCTACGCAGTCAAATATTTGTGAGAGTAACATTTGAACATTGATGAGAAGAAAACATTTCATATCTCTTGTACATATTATAGGTACCTCATTATGTTCTAAATGATATCATAAATATGGCATTATAGGCCACCATTTAGACATAATGAGATCATATCCCTACCTATGGGAACATTTTGATAAATATTACCTCCTAAAGAGCATTATCCTATATCTGGTCTAGAGACCACTGCTCACATATAAATATATCGATATGTTCATTCATCACCTAAATCATTCAACATATCTCAATTTGGGGCATCTCTCCCTCATCCGTAATGTTCTATCTAAACATTAACAAAAGCAAAAATTAACATCACATAGACACAAAAACATGTCATCATAACAAAAAATAACCAAATCATTATATATATACACACCTCACAACATCAAACTAATAATAGAAGGTGCATCACAAGAAGAAAATGATGCACTCATCTCATACGAGAAAGCACTACAATCCCAAAATTAGTGTATTCAATTCTAATAATCCCATAAGGTCCCCTAACTCTATATCCTTGGATTTCCTTACTCTATGAGGAGAGCATGCTCATTGGAGGCTAGCAGTCCACCATGTGCCAATCACCATCGTAGCCCTCTACTACATACTTGATGGATATGGTACCCACTGCTGCATAGGTACCATTGCATGATATAGATTACAATATCATCTAGCCTTGCTCTATGCCATCTCAACCCAAATAGTCAAGCAATGTACATGATCCATAATATCCAATATCATACTCTCTAAAAAGGCCCTAGAAGCTGCTAGCTCTTGCTCAAGTGGCCCTATAATAATGGCTACCACCTTGCTATCCAAACCTCACCCCATCGCATCATGAGCCTCATCCCTCTCCCTCACCACATGATCTAGATTAGCCTTGAGGCTAGTAATGATTGCATGATCAAGGGCATTCTCAAACACAACATGGTCTAAGAAAAGCTTAAGCCTTGATATGGTCTCCCTGCTATCCATATATGTCTATGTCATCTCATCCCAAAGTTGAGCTACCTCTACCAACCATAGGGACTTAAAATCCACTAAATAGCCTCTCACATTCTCCAAGGTATGGTATAGTACCCTCAACTCCATCACTATAACATCCACATCCTCCCTATTCAAATCTACATCTCCACCAAAGTTTGGGTCCACCCCACTAGTATCCTATCCACCTGAGCCCGATGCCCATCCACTAGTTGAAGAACATAGGATAGGGAACACAATCAAGGGAGTCATATTTAAAGGAGCTAGTCTCCTCACCCTCTATCTTCCCATCCTCATCTACCATACCTCTCTCCCAATGTGATGCCTAGTTGCTTGTAAAGCACTTAGTATATCCAAAAATATCTACTTTTGATCCCTCAAAAGCAGTCCTATAATCAAATGATGAGATCTAAATCACCTATACCAACCACTGTAATATGCTATCACACCCACATCATCTAGCACATGAGTCAATACCATAGGATCATCCTCATCAACCTCAAAAAAATGAGAGGATTCATATGATCCTACCAAGTCTTGCAATGCACTCATTGTATACAAACCTCTGCCTCAGTCAGTATCCCCTATACCTATCCAAAATTGTGAATCACCTGATCATAACAATACAACTCAAAATACTTATTCCCATCATCCAACCATTAAACTCACCTCACCCTAGCCAACTCCTAGTGGTCCTTAGACCATGCATACACCCCTCTCCAAGGATACCAACTAACATGAGCTATTCGCATATCATCGATGATATACCTTATCCAAACCATATTACAATATGAATAGTGGATGGACCTATACCATTGAGAAACTATAGAGAGCTCATAATTAATCCTCCTCATCACCACTCTATGCCACCAACTAGCTATATGTTCCCAAGCCCAAACTTGGAGTAAGGTACAATAAATCAAGCTCTAACCTTGCCAATAAACCACTATATAAGGTATGGTATAATCTAGCTAAAATATTTGAAGCCTAGGTATAGAATATGTAACTATCTCTCATCCTCACTATTATGTACCCCCATACACATGGCACAAATATCCTTCTAGTATCACTCATCATCAACCCCGATACTACCACAACCAGAAGTGTCGTGCTCCTATCAATGTGCCCTCCAATGTAGGCATCATTGATCCTCAAGCCCTTTTGCATACATGAGAAATTACCATCCTCTAAAAATTCCAAACTCCCTATGGCTAAATTCATCCCCATACAAATGGGAACTCCTTAAACTAGTACTCAGATAATGTGCCATACATCCTCTAAAGTGACTGTCATATCACCCATCAATAACCTGAAAGTGTTGGTGGATGGGTACCACATCTCTGTAAGAGTTGTTAGAAATGAATGGTCAAACTCCAACATAGGTATATATTTGACGTAATACAACCTCACCACTATCAAGAGTGCTACATCCTCAACTCTCCAATCAGCCCCTAATATGCTCCCCAAGCACTTAGGACGATGCTCCTGACTGGTCAAAACCTTCATCACCTATCAAAAGCCACCATAAATAATAAGTGATATAAGGCATCAAATCATTTCAAAATTTCACAAAAAAAACATTACCATTGGATAGCCCTCAAAGAGAGCTTTCCATGAAGTATAAATATGACTATATTTTCTTGCATATTGAGGTCAAAAAGTGTAAAAAAAAATTAGGCCATTTTGACCAAATTCACCACTAGAAACCACTAGAACCAAATTTTCCAGTGTCAAATTCACCATTGAGACCAAAATCACTAGTGGCATCTCTACCAAAATTGCCACTGGTGCTAAATTTACCATAGATTTCAAAAATCATGAACAACATACCCTAAACAAAAATTTTTAGCATAAGGATTAGAGATTACCTCTCAGTATCGCTCTAACACCTCAATTGTCCCTTGAACCACATAAACATGTTGAACCCATCCTCAAATATTCACTATCTCCTATGATAATTCCACTCCACTCTCTCCAAATTTCTATAAAGGATAAAAGTACAAATGAGGTGGATTTTGTGAGACAAGCAAAGTCTCCCTAAGATCGAAGAATGCTCCACAAGATCAATCACACACAAAAGAGGAAAACCCACAACACCAATATTAAGTGGTAAAACCCTACTTCAAATGAAGAAGGGAAACATCCACTATGAAGCTCACTATATTACTCATTTTATTCAAAAATACAAGAATGCTTCAATGTTATGCAACAATATGCATCAACATGATATTACAACACAAGTCAATATGACAAGATATGTTAAGATGTAGTAGACAACACCCCTCTTTAAAGAGAAGCTTTTCTACTACAACCCTAAATCTTATCACAATCTAATCTTGAGATGTGTGACAAGTGGCATCTATCAAATATTAGAAAGTGCTTAGTTACTTTCTAATATTATCACAATCTAATATTTGAGATGTGTGATAAGTGGCATCTATCAAATATTAGAAAGTGATTAGTTACTTTCTAATATTTTCTAGAAAATGGGAAATAAATTTTTCCCACAAATTGAATATTCCTAGCACCCTTACTTTATCTATTAATTGGGTGGGAATATTTTTACATAAAATAGAATTATTTTTTAATTCAAATATTATTCTTTAGAATTTATATTTTAGTCTAATAATAATTTACAAAATTTTGCATTACATATTCCAAAAATCCCTCTTAATGCAATATTATGGAAAGGAATTATGAAATAAAGAAACATTCTCCCCCTAAATATACAAACGGAGATGAGAATAAAATGAGTAATATAGTTACAATGAGTTTCTATGACAAATAATGGTCTACAATAAGGCACCAATACAAAATGGGCCAAAATGATACTGCAAGCCCCCAATGGAGTGGCTTCAGATACAAGTAGCTTACAAAGACATCCATCAACAACAAGTGGTTGCAAATGACAAGAAGAAAACATCACAAGGGTGTCTTCAGTAAGCCTACAAAACCCCAAATGAAAGTACCTGCAAGCTACAAGCAGCTCAACATAAGATCAGTTAGATACATCATCATAAATATATTCACCACAACATATATGAATATCCAAAGATGATTAAAAAACTGATCTAACAAATAGTTAACTATAAGTCATCACAAAAATATGCCAAGCCATACTTATAGTCACGTGCTATATAGTTGATCAAAAAATATCATGTACAAAGTTGCATAAAGCAAACAAGGAGTACCATGATAATGCAAACTCTAAAGTACCATGTACAAAATTTGCATAAGGTATATGAAAATAATAAAGTGTGCACATCGGTTGCATAAAGCCAACCATAAAATATCATGTACAAAAGTAGCATAAATGCTAACAAGAAAGTACCATGATAAACCAATTGCATAGTGCCAACTACATAAAAACATGTTCAAATTTGCACAAGGCAACAAGAAAGTACAATGTAAAAGAGTCACATAAAGCAATTGCATCATATACCATAATTGCACAATGCCATCTACAAAGTAACTTGTACAAAAGTTGCACAAGGCAAACAAGAAAGTACCATTTTCAAAAGAGATGCAAAAAGAAATTATACCACCAAATATCAACTCATATATATAGCACAAAAAACCTCATAAGGATGAAGTTGTCATCACACAAGTGTAACTACACTTCATTCCCCATTAAGTATAACTTCACCAAACCAAATGAGTCCCTCAACTTACAAAACTGCTCCTTGGAAAGAGGTTTGGTGAACAAATCAGTAGAATTAGAAGATGATGGGCAATACTCCAAATAAATAGTCCCATTTAATACCTTTTATCTAATAAAGTGGGCTTGGATTTCAACAAGATTTGTCCTTTGATGCATTATAGGATATTTAGCCAAGGCAATAGCTTATTGATTATCGGAGAGCAAACATGAAGGACCAAATTGCTCAAAGCCAATTTCCTTCATGAGGGTACAAAGCCAAACTGCTTCTTGTGTAGCTGATGTCGTAGCCTTATACTCTACTTTCGTTGTAGAAAGAGCAATTGTATATTGCTTCTTGGAATACCAAGAGATAGCTGCAGAACCAATACTAAAAACATATGTTGTGGTAGACTTTCTATCTATTCTATCCCCTCCAAAATCAGAATTAGCATAGCCAAAAAGAGCAAAGGAAGGAATCCTAGAATACTTGAGTGCCAAATCTCTAGTACCTGAAAGGTACTTTAGAATCTTCTTGGTAGCTTGTAAGTGCTCAATATAAGGTTTTTGCATGAACCTAGCCATCATACCAACTACAAAAGCAATATCTGGCCTTGTGATGGTAACATAAATAAGACTACCAATGAGCTGCCTATACAATGTAGCATTAGCCAACTGAGATTATGTACTTACTTCCAAATTAACCCCTATAGAAATAGGAATGAAAGTAGGATTTCCATCCTTCAAATCAAACCTCTTAAGAAGATCTCCAATATACTTGGATTGACTCAAAAAGGTACAATCATCATGTTGATAAACTTTCATGCCAAGATAGGAGTGTAGAAGACCAAGGCCAGTCATTTCATACTCTGAATTTAATTTGGAGATGAAATAAAAAATGACCTCATTATTATTTCCAGTCATAACAAGGTCATAAGAAAAATAGCAATTAAAATGACCAAGTTATCCTTCCTAAGCACATAGAGATCTGTATCTGAATAGCATTTATCAAAACCAAGAGACAAGAAGTAACCTGAAATCTTCATGTACCATGCTCTAGGTGCTTACTTCATATTGTACAAAGTTTTCTTTAGTTTACACACAAGTGTTTCCTTACCTTGTACAACAAATCCTTGTGGTTGACTCATGTAGATATCCACATCCAAATCACCATTTAGAAAGGCACTTTTCACATCAAGCTGAAAAATATGTCAACATTGAGTAGCAACAATAGCAATGAGAAGCCAAATTGTGGGCATTTTGGCAACTTGTGCAAAGGTTTCATCATAGTCAATGCCATATTTTTGAGCATAACCCTTAGCAACCAATCTAGCCTTATACTTTTCTAACTCCCCATTAGAATTGTACTTGATTCTATAGACCCACTTGTTCCCAATAACATTTCTCTTATTAGGATAAGGCACTAGATCCCAAGTTTTATTCTTTAGAAGAGAATCCATCTCAACCTTCATGGCATCAACCCAAAAAGAGTGTTTTGAAGCTTCTTGGTAAGAATTAGGCTCATGATCATTCTCTATATTAGCTAGAAGAGATATGTTAAGGGTCATACTTCTAGTTATCCTTTGGCTAACTAAATTTTGCTCTTTAGGACCCCTAGAATGATCCAACCACTTGGTACTTTTGACACAAGGCCCACCCTTTTCTAACTCAAGAAGGTCTTCATTGAATTTGACATCTCTTGAAATAAATACAATGCATGAAGAAGGTGAGTATAACGTGTAGCCCCTATGTTCTGCATCATAGCCAACAAAGATGCATTTTTGAGACTTTTTGTCCAATTTCTTTCTCTTTTCTGAAGTAATATATGAAAATGCATCACATCAAAACACTCTTAAGTGTGACAAATTTAGCTTCTTACCATTCCAAACCTCATAATGAGTCTTCCCCTCAAATAATTTTTAAGGACACCTATTAAGAATATAGATTGTTGTATTAGTTGCTTAATCCCAAATAAATTGAGGTAAGTGGTTACCAAGCATGCATCTTACTATCTCCATGATTGTCCTATTTTTCCTCTCTACAATACAATTTTGTTGAGGAGTGTATGGACAAGTAAACTACCTTTTGATCCCATGAGAAGAACAAAACTCATTGAAGTCATTGCTATTGTACTCCCCTCCATTATCACTTCTAATAATTTTTATCTTTTCTCCCTTTTGATTTTCTACCAAAGTTTTGAACTCCTTGAATGTCTCAAAACAATCTAATTTATTCTTAATTAGATACCCAAAGATCATTCTTGAATAATCATCTATAAAGGTGAGAATATAGGATGCATCACCAAGTGATCTAACATGTAATGGACCCATAATATCTGTATGAATGAGTTGAAGAATTTGTGTGGCCCTTGTTGACTTGTCCTTTGCAAAATTTTGTTTGCTCATCTTGCCTAAGATGCATGTTTCACACAAACCATGAATAGGTGAAATGTTAGCCAAACCTTCAACAAAATTTTGGACTTCATAATTTGAATATTTTGATAGTTTGTATGGCTTAACCTTAAGTTCCAAAGCTTGATACTAGGAGAGATATTAGTTGCTAAACACACTTTAGGAGGAGCATCATCTAACACATAAATATTATTCTTCACATAACCTGTAATGATTGGTAGCATGCCTTTCCTAATGCTCCATGGAGTTGCATTGAAAACAATAGTGTGACCACTTCTAGAAAATTTAAAAAGTGAAATTAAATTTCTCCTAAGGTTAGGCACATATAGGACATTATCAAGTAATTTCCCTTCAATTACAACATTGCCAACACCTTCTACTTGAAGTCTAGTATTATCACCAATGACAACTGAATCTGAAGAGTGCTTATGAAAGTCCACAAACTTATCCTTTTTAAAACACATATGGTTAGTGCATCCATAATATAACACCCATTCATTATAAGTAGATGAGTCAATGGATTATAGGGCACAAACAAAGGCAATTTTATTAGAATTTTGCTTTACATTGTTGTTCTTTTTCTTTTACTTACCAAACCATTTCTTAGGTCCTTGTCCCTTAGCATTTTCTTGCTCTTCCTTTTCTGCAATATTCTTATTCTTGAAATAATTTTTTTCCTTGTGGCCTTTCTTGCCACAAAAGTTGCAAGTGAAATCAACTCTAGGCTTGTTGGGTTAGAAAATTTAATTTTTTTCTTCCCTTGTATTTCTTCTTGAAGGAAGCCTTAGCAAAACTCAAGGCAACATTCTTCTCCTTGACAACTTGACCATTCACTTTGTCTCTATTAAGAGACTCTTAATGTTGAATCAATAATTGTGAAAGAGTGTTGAGAGGAATGCCATCCTCTTCTTGCTCTAGCCTAGTCTCAATAATGGTGATAAAATTCTTGAACTTGCTTGACAAGTTCCATAAAATGATAAAGCTTAAGAGCTTCTCACTTATCCAATCACAATTACAAGACAATAGTTGAGTTCTCATATCTTTCATCTTTGAGAGGAAGATCAAGGCACTTTCTTCTTCACCTTGCATAGTACTAAGAATTTTGTACAATAAAATAAATTTCCTTGAGGTGGTTGACTCTAGATGGACTTGTTTTAGAAAATCCCATGCATTTTTAGCATGCTCACAATGGCTTATAGTGAGCAATATATCATCACTCACACTATTGATAATCATGGAAAGTGCAAGGTGGCTCTTGTTGTTGTATGTCTCAAGTGCCCTTGCCTATGTTGGGATTGCTTCATCTCCATTCACAATGGGCCATAACTTTCTTGCTTGAAATTCAGCCCTCATCCTTGGTTCCCATATTCCAAAATTTGATCCATCAAGGATGTGCTTAGGTGTGAAAGAGATTCCACGATCAACCATTCTAGAAAGTGAAAATAATCAAAACATAAGATGTATTGACAAAGGAAATAAATGATGCAATAAGAAAGTAGATAAACATACTTGCATATTAAAAAAACATAACTTTCAAGTAATCTACTTTTAAATCATCAAAGATAATCATCATGAAATATAAACATCATGAAAGATAATCAAAATTAAGCATCATCAAGAGAGATAAGCATCATCATGAAATTTAATCAACATTATCATGAACTACTATAACCATATTACAATAAACAACTATAACCATATTGCAATTGAATAAAGGAAATAAACCAAGATCAATTTGCAATAGATTAACTTGCAATAAGAAGGTAACTAATCATAACAACCATATTGAAACAAAATAAACTAACTTGAATTGAACCATAAAACATTTGTTAAATGTTAGATAGTCAATAAGTTAGTAAGTTAGTGTTTATTTTAAGGTTTTGCTATAGCCTAATGAATTGCCAATTCATCTCACCCAAGGTCAACCAAGCTACCCAAAAGGATACGGGTATGAGGACCCAAAAAGGATTTTCTACCGATAGAGTGGATTCTTTTGGATTCAATAGGTGTTTAGCAAATATAAATTATGTTGCAAGATTAAATTTTAATCAAATACTAAAGTTGTGGTTAGTAATTTGATTCTTTTTTAACCTTCTTTATTAATATGAAAATTAGTAAATTGCAAGTTAGTTGGTTAGTAGATTGTTTAGTAGCAAGTTAGTAGTTATATTAGTTGAGATGCAAAATGCAAAAAAAGAAAAAAAAAAATGTAAGAAATATGAACAAGAGATAATGGAGAGACAAAGCAAAACACAAATACACACACACTCTCTCTCTCTTTCTCTCTCTCTCTCACTCTCACTTTCATTCTCTTTTAATTTCATTATGAGAGATACAAGTTACATTAATTTACATTATGCTTCAAGCAAATTCTTGAGAGAGATTAGAAGAAATTAATAAAAATAGGGGAAGAGAGTGAAAAAGTTGATCCAAAATTGCCTTGTATACTCCAAAACATACTTGGATAACCTTGCAAAACAAGAAAACTCACAAACAACCATTGTTAATGTGAGAAAAAAATATTGCATTTTAAGGAAAATAATAATAATTTTTTTAATACAAAAATTGCTTAAAAAAAATGCAATTAAATTAATAAAATTTATTTTATTAAATAATTAATAAATAAAAAAATCACATGAAAAAGTTTAAATATTTTTATAAAGAAAAACTTAAAAAAAAAATTTAAAAGTTTTTCAGACTATATAGCCGACTGTTATATATATATATATATATATATATATAATTTATATATATTATTTATATATATTTATATTTATATATATATATAGCTGACCGTTTTTTTATATATAGCCGACTATTTTTTTTTATATATCCGACTGTTTTTTTAATTTAAAAAATTTTAAAAAATGACTATATATGAAAATAGGGGTTTTTGGGTCCATGGGGTCCGTTTGGCTCCAAAACCCTTCCAGAAAAAGCTCAATGCCAAAAAAAAATTATATATTTAAAATAAAAAATACTATTTGCAAAAGATCTAACAACTAGATCTAAAAACATAATAAATCTATAAACCCTAATGGCAGATTTGCAAAATAAGTTTGCATAAAATACCCAAATATCAAATGCATGCAAAAAAATATACCTTAATGGGTTTTTCACCTAAAAATATTGAAGACACTTGATGGAGATCCCAACCGCTCTAATACCAAATGTGAGATAAGCAAAGTCTCCCCAAGATCGAAGAATGCTCCACAAGATCAATCACACACAAAAGAGGAAAACCCACAACACCAATATTAAGTGGTAAAACCCTACTTCAAATGAAGAAGGGAGACATCCACTATGAAACTCACTATATTACTCATTTGATTCAAAAATACAAGAATTCTTCAATGTTATGCAACAATATGCATCAACATGATATTACAACACAAGTCAATATGACAAGATATGTTAATATGTAGTAGACAACACCCCTATTTAAAGAGAAGCTTTTCTACTACAACCCTAAATCTTATCACAATCTAATATTATCACAATCTAATCTTATCACAATCTAATCTTGAGATGTGTGACAAGTGGCATCTATCAAATATTAGAAAGTGCTTAGTTACTTTCTAATCTTATCACAATCTAATATTTGAGATGTGTGATAAGTGGAATCTATCAAATATTAGAAAGTGATTAGTTACTTTCTAATATTTGCTAGAAAAGGGAAAATAATTTTTTCCCACAAATTATATATTCCTAGCACCCTTACTTTATTTATTAATTTGGTGGGAATATTTTTACATAAAATAGAATTATTTTGTAATTCAAATATTATTCTTTAGATTTTATATTTTAGTCTAAGAATAATTTACACAATGTTGCATTACATATTCCAACATAAAAGTACAAATTTACTTTCTATAAAGGATAAAAGTACAAATGAGGTTGCTTTCACCTCTCTTTTAGCCTTTATACCCTAAAACCCTAATTAATTCAAAACACTCCTCATATTGAAAACTCGCACCAAAATCTATAATCTAGCATATGGGTTTTGACAAATCATGTTCCCAAAATAAAATTTTCACAAAGCCTAGCAATTCTTTTTGCCAAATATTAGGGCATGCAAAATGAGGCGTATATATATATACAAATCCTTCCAAACCAACTAAAATCTTCAATCAATCTCACACAATAATCAATTATCATTCCAACATGGTACATCATCAAAATTGAGTATCACAACTTAACTTTTGATGTAACATCTCGGATATCACATCAAAACTGGGATAAAATGTAGACACCCAATTTTGACATGCTTATTGTGACTTCCCAAAACTAGTCCAAATCACACCAAAACTTCCCAAAACATGTTCTAACCTTCAAAAAACTTCAAAATCATTATTCCCCATCAATCTAGACACTTAAAAATACATTTACCAAATTTTCCACTTTGACCAAATTTTCCAATGGTGAATTTGGTAAAGTCGAGTGGCGAATTTGGCAAAATTGCAAAATTAGGGTTTTTGTCCAAAAGTTAGTTTTTACCAAATTTTCCACACCTATGGTGAATTTGGCTAGTGGTAAATTTGGCAGCCCTTTTCAAAATTCAAATGTCATAAATCTAATATGATTGGTTACCAAATTTACCACTCTAAACCAAATTCACCACACCTATGGCAAATTTGACAAATAGTGGTGAATTTGGTAAAATAGCCAATAATATTTCACACAAACTAGGTAGACATAGATTGAGCATCTTTCCACCTCCACCATTGATCCTATATGCTCCAATAAGGCCTAAGATTTTTTTGTTTGAACTCATTCTTATCCAATTATCCCTCTAATCCCCCCTCCAAATCCTATTTAAGGACCTCATTGGGTAGGTATTTGGTAAGGTTTTCGACTATAGTAAATCTTTACCCACACCATTCTAGCATTTACATTTCTTATCTAGGCCCTTCTCAAGCAATAGCATAAGTTTTCTCAAGCATTAGAGTAGTTTTTACAAGCATTGAAGGTAATCCAAGCAAGGCTAGGGAGGGCTTGGAAGTAAGGATATCACCATTAGAGGAAAGGAGGGAAGCTCTTCTAGCTCCCTTATTCTCTCCCTTCATCTTGTGAAGAACACAAGCTTATACTGAGAGGGGGGGTGAACAGTATAAGACCTCTTTTTACTTTTTCCTTTATACTTCAAAATAGTAAAGCAATATACCCAAAGCAATATCAAAGCAATGCACAATATCATCCACAAAGTGACACCAATTTTAACGTGGTTCACCCAAAATGGCTAGGCTACATCCACAAAACTTTTCTCTAAAAGTTATCTCAAAGTTCTTTGGGAATCCTTCCCAATTACAATGTTTATGAGCCTCGGCCCAAAGGAGATACCTTCCCCCAATCAGAATTTATGAGCCTCTACTCAAAGGAGATACCTTCCCCTCTGCTCTGGAAATGATCCCTCAAAAGATCAACTGCCTCTACCTCTTGCCAGCACGTGGAACTCCTTTCCACCGAAGACCTCCTGTCCTCAATGCTTAGCCTAAGAGACCTCTGCCTTCTATGATCACGTCCACAACAGCTCAACAACTCTGTACCAAACATAGTCAGTCGGTCTAGTACAAGTCTTCCTCTATCTGTCGGATCTGTCCAACGCTTGAACAAATCAATCCTCTGCACACAAGCCTTCTCAAAGACTTGCCAAATCTATCCTCAGGTTCTTCTCAAAGAACCAATGCACCTCTATCCTCAAGTTCTCCGATAGAACTATCAAACTCAGCTCACAAGTCCTCTGCTAGGACCTGTCCAAATCTGCTCACAAGTCCCCACCGAAACCTATCCAAGACTGCTCACAAGTCCCCACCGAAACCTTGGCCAACATCAAAAATCATGCTATGGAGAAATTGCACATGAATTCTAACACCACCCGCTGCGTCCACTTCACGATGAAAAACCCTTTCGCGTTATTCGAACGCGAAACCTCCCGTTCGGGTAGCGCACCAATAGCCTAGCCGCTATCGGTGTGCCAAAGGCGCCCGATGAGGTTTAAACCTCACGCTATTAGCCTTGTTCCTTCTACGCTAGGGATTAAATAAAACAACAGTGCCTCCCTTTCTTCTGACGCGAACACGAAGATGAAAACCTTACGGCGGATTTACGACAAACGACGAGTACAAAAAAAATGAACAGCGGATTCACAAAAATGGCGAAGACACAGTCAAACAGTAGATCACGAATTCACAGCGAGCAACTCTTTTCAAAATGCGGATGGGATAATTCTTGATTTTCATTGAGGGAGATTTATATGCATTTTTACCATAAGCTCTTGACGTCGGCGAGGAGTTTAACACGTCGGCGGAGGTCTTGGCTAGCGCCCACAATCTTAAAACATAGCGCCCTCCATGGGTTAGGAGAACCCATTGCAAACAATAATTTAATATTTATTTAAAAATAATTAAAGGGAACCTTAACAAGGTTTTTAATTATTTAAATAAATACTTCCTCCTGGACCCAAATGCATTAAACTAATGCATCCACCTGTAATCTTTAAACTTGCCAACTTGGGGTTTACAAAAGACCTTTGAAACTGTCATGTCGTAACCTTCATCAAAACAAATTATTTGACATCAAATCAAATTCCTTCAAGAGCTTCTTGACATCAATGACAACTTATACACTTGAGCAAAGGCAATGTACCCAAAGTACCCAAAATTGCCAACAATCTCCCCCTTTGTCATTGATGGCAAACCTTTACTAAAAACACTTCTCAAGAGCCAAAACTGAAACCAACTGTGCTAACAACTGACCAACTGTGCCCACAACTGAGAATCTTCCTTTGAAGTTTTTCTCCCCCTGACTTGAAGCTCTCCTCTTCACTTTGAAGCTCTCCCCCTTACTCATATCTCTCCCCCTTTGTCATCAATGGCAAAGGGTCACCTTTGGGGCTCGGGACTAAGAATGAGCCTCTTAGCTTAGTCCCTCCCCCACCTCCTGATGAGGTGATTAATTTTGGGGTGGGAATAAAACTCCCATTAGGCACTCGATCATCATCAGCGTCTATAACTTCCTTGTCGGGCCTTCTCTTGAACTCTTTGTCCATATTCCTATTCTTGTCACTATTCTTGTTCTTGTTCTCATCCCTGTTCTTGTCCATGCCTTGATCCTTGGACCTGATCATGCCATTGTTCCTGTTCCTGTATTCTAGAATTTTAGCTCTACACTGTCTGATTATGTGACCTTCATTGTTGCACTTGAAACACTTGACGATGTTGTTTCTCTGAGGTAAACTTGATCTTTGAATCCACCTGTTCTGACCAAACCTGTTTTGACCAAACTTGTTCTGGCCAAACCTGTTCTGACCAAACCTGTTCTAACCAAACCTATTCTGACCAAACCTATTCTGATCAAACCTATTATTTACCTTGCAATAGACTGCCTTGTGCCCAAACTATTTACAAGAGTAGCAATACCCTTGAAAGTAACTAGCACTTCTAAAACTGTCATTTACCTTCTTCACTTGAGCCATGCAATGTGAAGCCATGTGACCAAACCTATGACAAGCAAAACATCTGCCTTGAAACTTTCCTTTATTTGACCTCTTAGGTCTTGAAAACTTCTTCTTCTCATTCTGAATTCTATTTTCTGTTTCTGTGCATCTATCATTCAAGGACTCCTTTTCTGAAATACTTTCCTCATCAGAACTCTCTTCCTTTTGGAGTCTCTTACTAGACTCTCCAACTTGTTCCTTGTGTGGCTTAACAAAACCAAGGCCTATTTTATCTGTTGTCTTTCTTTGACCTTTGATGAGTGACTTAACCTTTTTGGAGCTATCTTGAAACCTGTAAAGCTTATCCTTGTACTCTTTAGTTTCCTCTTTCAAAGAAGCCATTTTATGTTCTAACTCACTATACTCAAGAACCTTAGACTCTAACTCATCCTTGAGTTCTTGTGTCTTAGCTATAGAGAAGTCAAGACTTTCTATAAGATCATCTCTCTCCATACAACATTCATCTAACTTATCCTTGAGTCTAGCATTCTTCTTTCTTTCCTTTTTCAAAGCACTAAGAGCACTAATAAGTTCACCTTCAAGATCTACTTCACCTTCCTCTATATCTTCCTCTATTTGTTTGCTTTTTGAATCATCAAAGCCTTTTTCAGATTTCTTATCACTAGAGGTGCTACCCTTTTCAAAAACCATACATGCATCTTCCTTATAGTTTTCTGAAGCATCCTCATACATACTAGAAACCAAATCATTATTTGTGCAATCATCCTCAAGGTGACCAAAGTTTCCACATCTAAGACATTTCATGATAATGAATCTATGTTTCGGTTCTTCCTCTTTTTTTGATATGAACAACATCTCATTTTCATCATCACTTGAAGAACTTTCACTATCACTACTAGAACACTTACTTGCTTTGTCTAGGTAGAAACTCTTCTTGTGCTTGTGAGAATACCTCTTTCCTTGATTGTTGTGCTCATCTTTGTTCTTCCTGTGATGCTTGTGCTTTTCAGAATCCTTGCTCTTAGAATCTTGTTTATCTTCATCACTTTCATTCTTGGGAATAGTACAATCAGTAGCATAATGACCAAACTTTCCACAATTGAAACATCTTATATTTTTCATACTTTTGTGCTTTCTAGAGAACTTGCCTTTCTTGTTGTAATATGCCTCTTCATCACTAGAAGACTCATCACGAATAGGGCTGTTTACCCTTGGATTTCTTGGTAGCCTTGAAAGTTGCCTCTTTCTTGACATCAACCTTCACTTGAGTTCTCAACTCAAATGCTGCAAGTATACTATGGAGCTCATCCTTTTTCAACTTATCCAAATCTTTAGCTTCCTCAATAGCAAAAATATTTTCACTAAATCTATTAGGAAGAGATCTTAAAATCTTATCACAAACATCATTTTCAGCAAGCTCAAGACCTAAGTCTTTCATGGAGTTAACAACCTCATCCATACGAAGCATGTAGTCACTAATATTTTCATCATCATTCATCTTGAGTTGTTCAAACATACCTTTGAAGTGTCTCAACTTGGCCTTTCTAACATTTGTATCACCTGTATGAACCACCTTCAACTATTTCCACATTTCACTAGCTGTCTTGCAGTGAATCACTTTGGTGAGATCTGCTTTCTGTAAGCCTTTCAGGATTGCATTCATTGCTTTTGAATTGCTATGATGTAGGAGCCTTTCTTCTTTAGTATTAGGACCATGTTCAGGAATAGTGTACTCATCTTCAATCACTTCCCAAACCTCATTCCCAAGTGCCATTAGATGAACCTTCATCCTTGCACTCCAAAGACCAAAATCTGACCCATCAAGAATAGGTGTTGCATTGCCACTTGAATGATCCATTGTGTTCTTTACTAGCTTTTCCTTCAAGTTGTTAAACTTTTCGAAGGCACCCGCTCTGATACCAATTGAAGAACACAAGCTTATACTGAGAGGGGGGTGAACAGTATAAGACCTCTTTTTACTTTTTCCTTTATACTTCAAAATAGTAAAGCAATATACCCAAAGCAATATCAAAGCAATGCACAATATCATCCACAAAGTGACACCAATTTTAACGTGGTTCACCCAAAATGGCTAGGCTACGTCCACAAAACTTTTCTCTAAAAGTTATCTCAAAGTTCTTTGGGAATCCTTCCCAATTACAATGTTTATGAGCCTCGGCCCAAAAGGAGATACCTTCCCCCAATCAGAATTTATGAGCCTCTGCTCAAAGGAGATACCTTCCCCTCTGCTCTAGAAATGATCCCTCAGAAGATCAACTGCCTCTACCTCTTGCCAGCACGTGGAACTCCTTTCCACCGAAGACCTCCTATCCTCAATGCTTAGCCTAAGAGACCTCTGCCTTCTATGATCACGTCCACAGTAGCTCAGCAACCTGTACCAAACACAGTCAGTCGGTCTAGTACAAGTCTTCCTCTATCTGTCAAATCTGTCCAACGCTTGAACAAATCAATCCTCTGCACACAAGCCTTCTCAAAGACTTGCCAAATCTATCCTCGGGTTCTTCTCAAAGAACCGGTGCACCTCTGTCCTCAAGTTCTCTGATAGAACTATCAAACTCAGCTCACAAGTCCTCTGCTAGGACCTGTCCAAATATGCTCACAAGTCCCCATCGAAACCTGTCCAAAACTGCTCTTAAGTCCCCACAAGAACCTTGGCCAACATAAAAAATCACGCTATGGAGAAATTGCGCATGAATTCTAACACCACCCACTGCGTCCACTTCACGATGAAAAACCCTTTCGCGTTATTCGAACGCGGAACCTCCCGTTCGGGTAGCACGCCAATAGCCTAGCCGCTACCGGTGCGCCAAAGGCGCCCGGTGAGGTTTAAACCTCACGCTGTTAGCCTTGTTCCTTCTGCGCCAGGGATTAAATAAAACAACAGTGCCTCCCTTTCTTCTGACGCGAACACGAAGACGAAAACCTTACGACGGATTTACGACAAACGACGAGTACAAAAAAAATGAACAGCGGATTCACGAAAACGGCGAAGACACAGTCGAACAACAGATCACGAATTCACAGCGAGCAACTCTTTTCAAAATGCGGATGGGATAATTCTTGATTTTCATCGAGGGAGATTTATATGCATTTTTACCATAAGCTCTTGACGTCGGCGAGGAGTTTAACACGTCGACGAGAGGTCTTGGCTAGCGCCCACAATCTTAAAACATAGCACCCACGAGACTTTGCCCATGGGTTAGGAGAACCCATTGCAAACAATAATTTAATATTTATTTAAAAATAATTAAAGGGAACCTTAACAAGGTTTTTAATTATTTAAATAAATACTTCCTCCTGGACCCAAATGCATTAAACTAATGCATCCACCTGTAATCTTTAAACCTGCCAACTTGGGGTTTACAAAAGACCTTTGAAACTGTCATGCCGTAACCTTCATCAAAACAAATTATTTGACATCAAATCAAATTCCTTCAAGAGCTTCTTGACATCAATGACAACTTATACACTTGAGCAAAGGCAATGTACCCAAAGTACCCAAAATTGCCAACATCTTGATTCCACAACATTTTGTACCTCATGGTTGTATCCTTTATAGCTTAATATCTCTCATTTTCTTTTGTGCATTTCCTTTTATATGTTAAATCTTTCATAATATTTCCTCTAACATTTTCTTTGGTAGCCTCTAAATTAGTTTTTGTAGCACTCTAACTGTGTTTTGCAACCTCCTTTTAATGTATTTTTCTTCGATATTATCATATCTTACATCTTTATCTTGCAAGCTATCTTAGTTTACCATTTCCTTTACTTTTTTTTGGCTCTAATCCTCAATTTTGTAGGGTTTATGCTATATTATTACTTTCATATTTGTATAATATCTCCACTAACCCTTTTGTCTACAAGCCTTTTTATCTTATCCACAACATAATAATCTATTTTGTTTTCCTTCCATGCTATTTCATCTTCATAGATTTAGCATTCTTACATGTTGCCTTTCTTAAATTCAAGCATTTTACATAGCATTTCCTCTTACTTTATATGCAAAATTTCTTACTATTTGGGAGGATAACTTGTCTTCTAATTTGATTTGATTGTAATTAGCATTTCCTATTTCATAGAATCTAATATTACATATATTTGTTCTTCTATTAAATCTTATTTCAGTTTCATGTTCTTGCACTTACTCATTATTGTTCATTTACTTTAAAATTTGGATAAGTTTCTTGACAAATTCAATCAATTTCTTAGATCAGTCCTCTAATACACCCTTATAATACTATTTAGAGGTAATTCTACCCTAATATAACATTTCCTAAACCTCTACTCTCCTACCACAGTCCATTACAAGTCTGATATTTTAGATTTGGAAATCCCCCTTGTGGATTTCACCCTTTTCCACTGTAAATAGAATTTTTAGTCCATCAATTCTCATATTTAAGAGCTTAATCCCTTGATTTATTTGTAAAAAGATCTTCTAGAGCATATTAGGAATCTTCCCTACCAGTTTCAAGTCATACCCAGCTCAAATTTGACCTTAATTTGACTCTAAAATTTTAAAAATCATGCCCAAAACCAAATTCACCATCCCTATGGTTAATTTCATAAACCCTATTTTTTTTACACCTCTCTAATTTTTCCACTCACAGGTCGTCTAGACTTCAATAGGGACTCCCTTAACAAATTTTAGCTTAAAAATAGTAGTATAACCCACCAAAATTAGCCTTAAAACTCAAATTATTCTACCTGGGACCAAACTCACAACCCGTGTGGTGAATTTGGTGGTCTATTTCATAATACCAAATTTGCCATTTCAAACCAAATTTGCCAATGGTAAATTTGGTATAACCTAGTGGTGAATTTGGCAACCGATCAAAATTACTCAAAAAATAGGTATTTATACTTATTTTTTTGGCATAAAAGGGGGTCTTATTAGCAATAGAGATAGCCTATAAACCTCACTACCCTTAGATAAGCCCCAAAAAATAGAAACCCTAATTATTTTTTGGTTTTTTTGGTTTTACCAAATTCGCCACCCTTATGGTGAATTTGGCTCAAGTGGTGAATTTGGCTCTATGCTATGGTGAATTTTACAGACCGACCTTGGTCAAGGTAATTTGACCACTTGGTCCTCCCTTAGCTCTATCATTTCCCTTCTATGCATTCTATTTATGATTGTTTGTTGTTCTGAAACCTAAAAGCACATATACTTTAAGAAATTAAGGAACCTAGGTTAAAATACAATATTGTTTGTAAATATTCAAAATTTCATTCAAAAAAATATATAAATATTTACAAAACATAGACAAAAATTTACAAAACATAGTAATTTCCTTACAAAACATAGACAAAAACCTTTACAAAATATAGAAATTTCCTTACAAAACATAGCAATTTAATTACAAAACATAGCAATTTCTTTACAAAACTTAGAAATTTCTTTACAAAACTTAGTAATTCCCTCACAAAACATTTAAGGACAAGTTAATTAAAGAACCCTATATCCTATTTTAGCATATGTTTTATAAATAAGTACATAGACAAGAAATCCAAATTACATTTAGTTGTATTAGGCTAATACTGTTTGATTGCATCCTTCTTTGTTTGCCCTGAAAATGAAAATTCTCCTTCAATTAGTGCATTAAAAACTTTAATTGCATCTAGGATAGCTCTTGTTTGCTTGCATTTGTGTGAATTAAGCTAAGGTTTGCATTTTATATGGTTTTGATGATTTAAGTTCAAAAAACTGTTAAGGTTGGATAAAGAGTCAATATTACTAAAGATACAAATATTTTAGGTGATTGCCCTAATTGAACACATAAAATATTGCAAAACAAATATTACATCAACCTTGCATGACCTTGATAATTTATGAAACGTAGGGGTCTATTTGTGTTGAGGATTCATATATCCTGGATATCTCCTTTGGAAAGAGGTCCTCAAGTGGGGAAGCAGAGATTCTGATGAATATCCCCCACACACACTTGAAATTAATTAGATTTAAAAGGGAAAAGAACATGATGTTTTCTTGATGCCTACACCTCCTCATCCTTAGAATATTCTACAATGGGGTCTTCATACATATCGAGCAAGTATAATTTTTTTTGTACACACATGTGCCCTCGAGTATTTTTCATCACAATTGCAACACAACCCTTGTGCCTTTTTTTCTCCATCTCCTCATGAATCAATCATTTTATAGGTGGAGATCTAGTAGTACTGCTTGGTATTGGATTGGCTAGAAAATATGGCTTAGATTAAGGAAATTTAAAAGTGTGATCAAGGGCCTTGAATTTATCTTCTACTAATTTAGCAAAATGTATGACCTCTGGTAAGTAGATAGGTTGCAACAACTTGACCTCAGCCCTTATGTCATGCTTTAGTCCACTCATAAAATAACTTTAGAAAGAGTCATCACTTAGACCCATGGTTCTATTAGCAAGTTTTTTAAATTGAACTTGGTATTCTTGCATGGTTGAGGTTTGTTTGAGTTTGAAAAGGGCTCATATAAAATCTTCAAACTTTCTAGGATAAAAATGTGTGAGTAGGAGTTGCCCAAAGTCATACCAAGAAAGGTCAGGTTTTGTGTTTCAAAGCCATAAAAAACAATGGAGTGCATCTGATTCAAAACTAAAAGAAACAATGATCAACCATAGAAAATGATCAATACTATGAAGAGTGAAATATTATTTTGCCTTACAAATCCACCCCTTAAGATATTTTCCATAAAACTTGGAAAATTCTATTTTTGGTAACCTCATTTCATTATGAGTTGGTATAATTCATTGGCGGTTGTTTGTACCAATGTCTTCTCGATCAATGTGACCTACAAAACCAGCAGAGGTATGACCATCCAACTCAACCTTCATTTCTTGTTGTGCAATGGAAATTACACTCATAGTTTCCTGGACTCTTTAGAGTTATGCTTGTATCATCTTTAGGGTTTGGTCAAATGAATTCCATATTTTGGTTCCCATAGATTCCACTCTAGTTTGAATTTCCCTTTCTAATGCTCTTTGTTGAGTACCCTCAACCATATTTGGAGGTTTTTAACCTTTTTAAGGAACTTACTAGAGAAAGGTGGTTTTAGGAGTTACTATTTTTAGTAAGAGTTCAAAAAAAAGTTTATGTGTGGTATATCAAAATGACCAACTCAAAAAAATAGTCACAATGAGCTATTTACAACAATACTAATTTTTGGTAGCCCAATTTTTTTTTAATATATTACTATTTTGATGAGTCTATTGGTGTGGTTGGTTTTTCCTTTGGATTATTTATTTAAAATTTGGAATTTGAGCTGGTCACCTCTTCTTGAAATCTACTCTATCAGTTCTAATTACTGACTACTCTTGACATAGTACTATCATCTATCTAGTCTAACTTTATTGTAGATATTATTGTCTGATTGTCTCAAGTTGATAACCTGACAACCTATACTGATTGTTATAATCTACCATAGATATTCCTTATCCATTTGAAATCTAACTATCATGGGTAACTATTCTAACATGATGATCAACCTTGTACTAAATATTATCGATAAAATTTTGGGCTATAACTGATATAAACATTTTCCTATCCCTATTTTTTATTTTATTGGTACTTTTTTTTGCCTATTATATTTCTATATTTTTTGTTTGTTTTGCATGCTTGCATGTAGAAAATATATAATAGGGATGTTTTCTCTATATTCTCAACTTCTATGACAAGATTATGGTAACAAGTTCAAAAATCATAGAACAATATGTTTGTTTTAGAATGTTATTTTGACAAAACTAGGGTAAACTAGGCAAAGGTGTATGTAATACCCATGGGCCCTCTATTATACTGTAGTGGCAAACAATAGTGCTTAGATAAATATTTTAGACCACTACTCAAGGAGGATTCCACACATACCCTTGAGCATACTATCTATCTCTTTGATAGTACAAGAGGGTAGTCTTCTAGGATGCTATGTCCTGTGCACTATGGATAATACAAAGCCAAAAATATTCCTAGGGATAAAATTTTGTTCAATCCTATATGGTCTCCCAATATATACACAGATATGTGGAAGCTCAAATCCATGCTAAGGCTTAGGTATTTGAGCCTGATCATCACTCACTTCACTAGATGCTTTACGGGCTATCTAGCTTAGCTAATAATGATAGCTCCACAATATTTTAAAACCCTTAGCATAAGGTTTCTAACCTACTCAAACACTACAAAGAAAAATTGTATATCTTTTGTTGGTTATATATATTTAATAAGTTAAAATTGGCATAAGGAAAAAACTAAAATGTAGAAATATTATACCTAATAGTCAAAATGGCAAAAACCATCACAATCATAGTAGAACATGGTCTTGGAAAGTGCTCTGATACAACTTGTTAGGAATATACTATCAGAAATATGTACACTCAAACAAACATGGAAAATAAATATATATGCTCACAACACACTATGGAAATAAATTGCAGAAAAAGAACAATCTCACAATAGCTCTGAATCACAAGCCTCTTCGAGGGGGAAACCTCCTTAAATAATTCATTCAATAATGCAAAAATATACATACAATACTACCCCTCATATTTTTAAGCAATTCCTCTAGCACCTAACTCCCAAGGTTGGCTTACATGCAAAATTCCACCCAAACTAGAATCCTACCTATAATAAATTACATTCTTTAAAAGTAATTACATAAAAGGTAGCCGTTGGCATAGGCGCTTCTTAATCCAAAACTATAATAAAAGACTACAAAATATTAACATGGGTACTACCCATGTTCCATAAGGACTATTACATCAAGGTGTTTGGATGGGATCTTAACATATTATAGTAGAGATCTAGATAATAATAAAAATCAAATGGAAATGCAATTCACTCATTATTATAGATATAATAAAATATAATGGTAGTTCAAACTAGATCAATAATATTATTATTCTTAATATTTAATAATTATTATCTAGAAAGTATTTGTAGTAAATCTAACCACTACCTTATTATATCCTTTTATATATATATATATATATAAACTTGTCCTATGAATAACCTATTAAATGGTTATGCTTTGTAATATAAACCTTGGATAAGATAAATATATCTCCTTCATGGAGAGGGAATCCATATACATATTCTTATTCATATCTATTTTACATATTAAATACTCATGGATTTCATGTACTAGACCTATTGGTCCATTGAAAGTGGTATCAAAGCCATGCTCTTCAACTTATGGTTCAACTTCTACTTGGTGACTATATATATATATATATGGAGGGACTTGTAGATTATACTTAGTTTAGCTTGTGGCCAAGACAATTTTTTGCTGTGGTAAAAAAATTTCAAGTAAATATTTTTAATTATCATTGGTACTAATTTAAATCATTTAACATTTAATAACTGTCAACTAAAAATATGAAAGGGTGTGGTCCTAGATAAAAAAGGGTGTGACCTAAGATATGAAATATGTGACTTAATATAGAAAAGGGTACAACCTAATATATTAAAGGGTATGACTTGATGTACAAAAGACTATAACTTGAGATTCAAAAAGTTGCTTCCCAAGATTCAAAAGAGTACAACTCAAGATATGAAAGGGTGTGACTTAAGATATAAAATTGTGTGATTTAATATATGAAAGTATGTGGCCCAAGTACTAGAGGTGTAACTTTAAATACCAAGGGTGCAACCTAATAAAAAAAGAGTTTGACCTAACAATAAAATATTGTTATCCAATATATGAGAGAGTGTGATTTAAGTTTTGAAAAGGTACAAACAATTTAAAATTTTCAAAATAGACACAAAAAAAAAACATTTATTAATAAGTGATAGTATATATTGATATACAAAAACCATAAAAATATGGTAAGTACAAATCAAGAAGTTCCAAGGTTTGTGGGTAATGAAAACTTAATATTTTGTTTTATAAATTCTACTATTTTTATTGTATATCCTATTTTAATATAGGTATATTTAGATGATATAAAATATAATATAATTTGGGATAAACTTGACATGGTATTTCTAGGTAAGTGGACTATAAAAACAACACAAAATGGTGTTAAAAAAATTAACAAATTTTGAAATACTTATATCCATATAGCATGAATAAATCACCCACCTTCGTAAAAAAAATCATGATCTTATAAATAAAGTTAAGCATATCAAGTTACAATAAAAGAATATAAAAAATATGAAGATATCACTTTTCACTAACAAAATATTTATTGAGGACTTTTCTAGTTCCATCATTGGAGATACTAAGCTAGACAACAATTAGTTCTTGAAATTAAATCTAGTATTAATTTATGAAAAAATTCAATACAAACTAGGGATGTAAAATTACACAATGATATTGTTCAATCTATAACCAATGGTTATCATATAAAAATTTTAAATTAGAAGCCTTCGCATACTTGTCATCTTGAACATTGTAAACTTAAAAAATCTATTTATAAAATACACATTATCCAAAATATCCAAGCTATATAAAGGAACTATAAAGTAGTCCATAATAATCTTATTCAAATATACTATATCTCAATATTAATGGATAAAATGGTTTTGGTTCTTATAAAAATAGATCATATATCTTAAATTTTGGAAAATACTCATGGAATCAAGACAAAAGGTAAATTTCACAAGTTTTCCACTAAAACTCGATTCCCCTCAAGGTCAACTTAGGATGGATTGGTCTAGATTACATGAGATGATTTTATAAGTATTTACAATGTTCATATCATCATATATATTCTCATGATTCAAGAAAGATTTGACCTCCTTTAGACAATGTCTTAAAGAAACCTGTAAAAATTCAAATCAAGAAAGTAAAATATCCTTTACCATATTACAAATTTTGATGATGCTTTAACGTTCAAGTTTTTTGTGAAGTAGGACATGTACTAAACTTAACCACTACCATATTATATCATCTTATGATATATTTATATTATATTATATTCTTATATTATCTTATATTTCTTTTTGGCTGAGTCGGGGTGGCATCTGAGATTAACCTAGGGTTTTATCGATAGATTGGTGCGCTATGAGAGCAACTTGATGGTTCAAATTGGTCAAGATTATTAGATTACATGAAATATGGGAGTGCGAATTCCAATAATGTTTAGTATTCTAGAAGCATGGATTTCAGAAATGGAATGGCTTAAAGGATCAAAAAGGGCAACACTTCATTGCTTGGAGAATTAGGAATTTAATTCAACAGTATTTTGTTGCACAAATTCAAAAGATGCATAATCAAATTGATTTTGGTAGCACTTCGTTGCATAAAATTGAACATTGAGGGATCATTAAAACTAAGGGGTGAATGCCAATTTATAAAATTCTTAGAGAGAAGCTAATAATGGTGAAAACACCCTACATGAAAAATTAAAAAGGTAGTTTGCATTAAGAAAAGCAAATGCTTATCTTTGAAATCTCATGTGATTGATAATTGCATGCATTTTTTTTTTATTTTGGCCCATGCAATGCATTTAATGTTTTTTACAAGATCGTGCGTGGGGTTAACTGGTGGTTTTGGCTACCAATTATGTGCCCTGTTATTTTTAAACATGCTTTTTGACAACCATCTTAGGTCAAGATGGCTACAGTTTGGTGGTCATCTCAGATCAAGATGACCATGGTTTATGGTTAATTATGCATGTTTAAGTGGTAAAAACCACTATTTTAGCCCTGAATCTACCCAAGGTGGGTTAGGTGGTCTAAAAGGATTTCATTCAGGTAGTCTCCTCAAAATGATGTGTTTAACGTTGAAGCTAACTAAAAGTGTCCATTTGATCAAACAACTTAATCAACATATAAATTGCTCAAAAATATTGCTTTTCATTTATTAAGAGTGATTTTAGGCTATGGAATGAATCTCTCTATTCTCTTTATAAATGTGAAGCACTGTGATGGCCTTATTTAGGGCCCTTGATTAAGGTGGGCTTCTATGTGTGCAGGCCATTGGTAGTTTTTCTAGTGTGGTTTCTTATGTACCTGGTCTTGAGATTTGCTACTTTTGTTGGTGTAGATCCATTGCAAGGTCAATTCATAGGGTGACCTATGAATTAGAACCCAGATTCATAAGGTGGGGGTTGAATCAGTTTTTAACTACTTTTTAGTGGATATCCTTCATTCGGATGGGCTCCTAAGATGTTTTGAAGTTGATTACATGATGTGGAATTGTCAGATGTGGCTCTAGTATAATTTGATAGAGTTTATATAAAGTGACTGCAAGGGGAGAGAGAGGTAAAATAAGGGGTGTAACCCTCTATTTATAGGAAAGGCTAAGGTTAGGGGGGTGGTTAGATGAACCAGACCTTAGAGTCAATCCCTAGTGAGGTTAGTTTAGGGTTTGGGATGTTGTAATCACAATGAAACTGAGAGGGGGGGGTGAATCAGTGTGTTCTTTAAAATTTCTAAAACATATGGTTTCAAATCTAGCAGCAGTTTAAAGCAGATAAAAGAGATACTAAATGCATCAAGAAAGCATCACACATAACACAACAATTTAATGAGGTTCACCAATGTGGCTACTCCTCAAAAACAACTGCACCATCCAAATCCAATCAATGCAAAGCTACAACTTTACATAATCCTTTACCAGCACCAACTGGAAGGAGCACCAACCCCTTAAATTTATCTGCTTCAACAGAATGGAGCACCAACTCCTATTTTACAAGCACCTACTGGAAAGAGGCACCAACCCCTTGTGCCAAGCTACAACTTGGAAGACAATAATAAATATTACAGAAAAAAACTTTCACCTCATTTCTCATAGTCTGCTATTTTTTTGCATTCTATTGCTTCTGCGTAGCACGATTCGCACTATCCGACCACTTCTCTGAACTTCTTCGCACTCTTTGCTACAATCAGAAGATCGATCACTTTTGCAGTCTACACATTATTACTTCGAACTTGAAACACACCCTCTGCACATCATGCTCTTAATTCTCAAAGATTCGATATGCACTCTTTACTTCGTCACTAAAGAAATATCGCTTCGACCTTAGCTCAAATCAAAATGACTCACTCTCTGCACACTGCAAATTTTGCATACACACCTTATCTTCACACAAGTCACCTTCCATATTCAATTAGCCCTCATTTTATAGAATAAATCTTCAAGAACAATTCTTAAATCATAGTCGGTTATAACCCTAGGACGTCGACTGCAAACCCTAATGATGTCGACTTCAAACCCTAGAATTTTTTGGCTGCTTAAACCTAGTAATTTTCGGCTACAAACCCTAAAAAAGTTCACTATAAAACCCTAGAAAAAGTTGGCTTCAAAACCCTAAAAATATCTGTGATAAAACCCTTGACAATGTCGGCTTCAAAACCCTAAAAACATCCGCTGTAAAACCCTAGAAAATGTCAGCTTTAAAACCCTAAAAATCGTTAGCCTCAATTCAACTTGTCGGCCTCAAACACTGCTGCCACCTTTGTCACCTTTCTGTTGCTGTTGCTGTGAAATACTAACATGTCATGATATCACGACACTTTTTGTAGCCATATGCCTTCATGCCCTTACTGTCGCGAAATCACGACCATTTTGGCCTTTGAAAGCTTTCCCACCATTCATGTCATGAAATCGTGACACTTCAAACTTTTGCTAACATCATCCTTAATGTTGTCACAAAATCACGATGCTTCCGGCTTCCTGAGGCTTTTCGTGCAACTTGTCATGAAATCGCGACACTTTCAGCTTTTGTTGACGTCATCCTCATCTTTGTCGCAAAATCACGACGCTTTCGACTTCCAGTGGCTTTTCTTTCACCTTGTCACGAAATCGTGACACTTTCAGTTTTGCTGATGTCATCCTCAGCTTTGTCACAAAATCGTGATGCTTCCGACTTCTAGCGGCTTTTCTTTCACCTTGTTGTGAAATCGTGACACTTTCAATTTTGCTGACATCATCCTCAGCTTTGTCACGAAATCGTGACGCTTTCGGCCTCCGTACAATTCTTGCTTCATGCGATAGCGAAATTGCTACACCTTTGTGCCTTGTGCTTTCGATTTGCTTCAACTTTGAGTTATGATCTTTTGACTGGTAGCGAAATCGCTACACCTTCACATTAAACATTTTTGGACTTGTAGCGAAATCGCTACACCTTCTTGTTTGTGCTTTTTCAACTTGTAGCGAAATCGCTACACCTTTTTTTTTTGCAATTTGACACGTAGCGAACTCGCTACACCTTTGATTTGTGCTTTTTCAACTTGTAGCAAAATCGCTACACCTATGTTTTGAGCACTTTTGACTCGTAGCAAAATCGTTACATCTTTTTCTCTTAACACTTTCTCCTAGCTTTGGCCAGCAAAAATTCAACATGTAGCGAAATCGCTATAGTTACTTGACTTAGCTTCTTGGCCTCCGACATGTCATGAAATCATGATAGTTTGCCTTGCGCCTTCTCTCTCTTCCGACTTGTCATGAAATCGCGACATTTTCAACTGTGCCTTCTCTCTCCTCCGACTTGTCACGAAATCATGACATTTTCGATTGCACCTTCTCTCTCCTCCGACTTGTCACGAAATCATGACATTTTCAACTATGCCTTCTCTCTCCTTCAACTTGTCGTGAAATCATGAAATTTTCGAATGTGCCTTCTCTCTCCTCCGACTTGTCACAAAATCACGACATGTTTATCATGACAGTTTTCTAACTTGTCTTTTTCTTCGAATTTTTGAAACTGGGTCATCTTTGTTTTCCAGGAAACTTTTGTCCTCTGCATTTGAATGACTCCTACACTGTCTGTCCACTGCATCATTGGATCTAACTGCCTGTGTTGACAATAATGACAAACTTCTTGCAACACCTTGCTCAACAATCTCCCCCTTTGGAATTGTTGGCAACACCTGTGTACATTCTTGTAACTCTTCTCCCCCTTTGTCAATAATACCAAAGGGCTACTGCAGACTCCCCCTGAGTCCATCCTTACACTTCTCAGGCAAATTTGTTGTATCTGGCACAAATTATGATCATGAGCAAAAGAATAGTCAAATACTCAAATGCTCCTCCTGAAAAAGTGATCCCTATAGCTAGTCACTTCTTAGGAAGTGTGACTACTCCTAATTTGCTTTGAAGGTACTCAAATACTTCCTTGGGCAAAGGTTTTGTCAAAATATATGCTACTTGTTCTGTAGTTGGGACATAGTCCAATTTAACTTCTCCTTATGCAACTTTCTCTTTCAAGAAGTGATACCTTATAGCAATGTGCTTTGTCCATGAGTGCATTACTGGATTCTTAGAGACGTTAATTGCACTGGTGTTATCACACTTTACTGATATTGGTTCACTGAAATTAATAACTAGATCTTTCAAGGTTTGTTTCATCCACAAGACTTGTGTGCAACATGTTGCTACTGTAATATATTCTGCCTCAGCTATAGATAAAGAATCTGACTCTTGCTTCTTACTGTGCCATGCAACCAATCTATCCCCCAAATAGAATGCACCTCCACTGGTACTCTTTTTGTCATCAACACATCCAGCCCAATCTACATCTGAATATGATATAAGAGTGAAGTCTTTGCCTTTTGGATACCACAACCCATACTCAATGGTGCCCTTGAGATACCAAAAATCCTTTTAACTGCTGTCACATGAGTCTCTTTGGGACTGGCCCGAAATCTAGCTACCATGCAAACCGCATGTAGAATATCGAGTCCGGTTGCTGTTAAATATAGTAAGCTTCCTATCATTGATCTATACATGGTTTGATCTACAGGTGGAGATTTGTCTTCTTTACTCAACTTGCAGCCTGTTGTCATGGGAGTGCTTATTGGCTTACAGTCCTCCATAGTGAACCTCTTTAACATTTCTTTCACATACTTAATTTGGGAAATGAATATGCCTTTCTTATTTTGATTAACTTGTAGCCCAAGAAAGTAAGATAGTTCACCAATCATAGACATTTCAAATTCATTATGCATCTTATTTTCTAAGTCTTTACAAGATTCATCTTTGTTGCTGCCAAATATGATATCATCTACGTAGACAACTAGAACAATGAGATGCCCACCTTCTATTTTTACATACAGATTACTATCCACTAATCCTTTCTTGAATCCCTATTGAGAAAGATAATTATCTAGCCTTGCATACCATGCCCGTGGTGCTTGTTTTAATCCATACAATGCTTTCTTTAATTTGCAGACAAGTTTAGGATCTTCACTAATTTGAAAGCCATCTGGCTGTTCAATATAGACCTCTTCTTCAAGTTTTCCATTTAAAAAAGCAGATTTTACATCCATCTGATAAACTCTAAAGTTCTTATGGACTGCTAAGGCTAGAAACATTCTAATTGCTTCTAATCGGCCACTGGTGCAAAAGTCTCTTCAAAATCAATGCCTTCGACCTGTGCATACCCTTTACAAACCAGTCTTGCTTTGTTCCTAATGACCTGTCTGTCTTCATTTAATTTGTTCCGAAATATCCATTTGGTGCTGATTATATTCTTATTTGTAGGTCTGGGTACTAATTCCTAAGTTCTATTCTTTTTAATCTGATCCAACTCTTAATTTATTGCCTTCATCCAGCTATCATCTTTGCTTGCTTCATCTATGTTTTTGGGCTCAATGCTGGATAAAAGAGAGTAATTACTTATTAATTTCTTTCTTGTCTGAATACCAACTGTGGGATCTCCAATTATTTGGTCTCTAGGATGATTTTTTTGCCAGCTCCCTGTTTTGAATTTTTTTTTTCTTGCACCTCTGAGTCATCGGATAAATTATCTGCATCAACCGTAGACGTATTTTCTGTTCCATGCACCTCATCTCCTTCAATGACTTCTTCGTAGATTGGGTAGTTTTCTTGAAAGTTAACTATTTGTTTCCTCCCTTCATCGAATTTAACATCTGCATTGTCCACAATTTTCTTGAGTCTCTTGTTGTAGCATTTGTAAGCTTTGCTATTTGGAGAATAACCAACAAAAACACCTTCATCTGCTCTATCTTCAAACTTCCCAAGATTGTCATCAGCTTTTCTGATGTAGCACTTACAACCAAATACTTTGAGATGTTTTTCTGTTGCTTTTCTACCAAATCACAACTCATAAGGTGTTTTACATTCATGAGTTCTTAACATGTATCTGTTTTGAATGTATACTACTGTGTGAACTACTTCTTTCCAAAATCTATCTGCTATTTTGTTTTCTGCCAGCATGGTGCGTGCCATTTTTTGTATAGTTTTGTTCTTTCTCTCTACTACACCATTCTGCTGAGGAGTTTTGGCTGCTGAATATTGTCTCCTGATACCATATTTTTCATAGTATTCTATAAATTCATTCGAAATGAATTCTCCTCCTCTGTCTGATCGCAAGCATTTAATCCTTTTTCCTGTTTCATTCTCAACTAGATGTTTGAAGGTTCTGAACATTTCAAAAGCTATCAATTTCCAGAGTGTGTACAGATTACCAGACGTCCTTGAACCAGTTGCTATCAATTTCCCACTATTTATTTTTTTGACTTCACAACCTTGCTTCTTGAAGACTACTTCATGGCCTTTATCATAGATTTGATTGACACTTAACAGGTTATGTTTCAAACCATCCACAAATAAAACTTCTTCTGACTTGATTTTCCCTTCACTAATTTTGACAGACCCTTTTCCTATAATTTTGGCTCCATCATTATTTCCAAACTTCACAGAGCCACCCTCATATTTCTGTAGTTTTTCAAATTTTTTTTTATCACCTGTCATATGACTTGAGCACCCACTATCAAGGATCCACGATACACATTTATTCTGAGCTCTAAAAGTTGTCTGCACTATTAAAGATTCTTGTTCTTTCCTGAGCTGTTATTTTTGTTTCCATTTTGTTTTAACTATGGTGTTGGGTTCTAGCTTGGACTTCCCCTTTTCAGAATCTTGCACATATCCTTCAGAAGAAATTCTATTTTGTTTTGCCCTATATGGTTGAATTCTTCTTTTCTGAGATTGATTTGAAATAGAAATACTGTGACAGTTTCTAGCAATATGCCCAAAGTTGTGACAATTAAAACATTCTACTGCATAAATCATTAGAGGAGCAAAAGCATTTCTACTAGTGAAACTTCTAGGACCTATATTGTACTTGCAGTCCACAATTTTATGCCCATAACCATTACATTTAAAATAGAAACCATAGAAATAATGATTGAACCTGAAATATGGTTTTTGCCAAGTTGTTGCAGGAGCCTTGGATCTTCTTTTCTTTTGATGTGTGACCTTGGTAAAACCGTCATTGTTAGTTCCTATTTTAGGACTGGCATTACTGCTTTCTTTTGCCTGATTTGTTTTTCTTTCAACAACCTGTTTCTTGTCTTTACTCTTTTCACATTCAACATTGCTTGCCTTTGGTCCATTTGATGATTCTCCTTCAGTAAAGCCCAGACTAAATTTGATACCTGTGGGTCTTTGATCACTTAGGATTTTGTCCAGATTCATCGAACTTTCATCATGTTTTAAATGATAGCTAATTTTTCGATCCATCTCTTGTATCTGTATTCGAAGACTGACATTTTCTTCTTCCAATTTGCAACAGTAATCTATCTTCATGGTTACCTGTACTTCAAGATCTTTGAATATTTTCTTGTACTCTTCTGTCTATGTTTTTAGACTGGCTATAATGTCATTTGCATCCTCAAGCTTCCTTAACAATTTTTTATTCTTTCTTTTCTCAGATTTCCATTCCATAAGAGCAGAAACCAGCTCACCTTCTAAATCAACTTCAGCCTCACCTATTTCAATAGATACTTCAGAGTTCATTCCTTCTCTCTTTTCTATGTTTTCTGCCTCTTCTGATTCTTCTACTTCAAATGCCATAAAGAGATCCTCACCTATTCCTTCTTTAGAGTATTCACTAGAACTGTCCTCTGAAGATTTTGCATTTCGGGAGATAAAGCTTTTCTTTTTGAAATTGCCTTTTCTGAAGTTTGTTTTCTTCCTCCATTCACTTATTTCTTGATGCTGAGTTTCTTCACCTTTGTTATTGTCATTGAGAGGACATTTGATAGCAAAGTGTCCAATGCCTCCACAATTGAAACATTTAAAAGGTAGTTTTCCTTTGTATTTTCCTTTTCCTTTTCTTAGCTTTCTGACAAAATTTGCTTCCATTTCATCTGAAGCATCCTCTTCTTCAGACTCTTTTTTTGTGCTTTTCCATTTTAGGGATTTGAAAGCTGCTTCTCTATCTGTGGGATTAGACCTTCCTATTCTCATTTCAAAAGCAGTCAAAGAACCATGCATCTCATCCATACTAAAACTATTTAGATCTTTGGCTTCTTCTATGGCAAAGACTTTAGAATCAAATCTAGAAGGGAACGATCTTAATACCTTTTTCACAATAGCAACATCAGTTAATTATTTTTCAAGACCTCTGATTGAATTGGTGATCCCATTGACTCTTTGCATGAAGGTCTCTATGTTCTCATCATTGTCCATCTTTAAAGATTTGTATTGAGCTCGATGTGCTTGAAGCTTGGCCTACTTAATCCTATCATCTCCTTCATGGATGTTCTCTAGTTTATCCCATATATCTTTTGCTGATTCACAATTTATGACCTTGACTAGCTCACTGTCCACTAGTCCACACATGATGGCATTTTTTGCTTTTGAATCATATTGAAATGCCTTTTTACTAGCAGTGTCTATTGGAGCGATTGCAGGAGCTGTGTAACCATTAACTACTGCAACCTAGATGTCAAAACCCAAAGCACTAAGATATGTCTGCATTCTAATTTTCCAGAATGCATAGTTAGTCCCATCAAACAATGGTGCTTTGTTCGAGGAGAAACCTTCACCACTTGCCATTGTGTAACTTCCAAGATCATCTTAGTTGTTTATGACTGTTTAGGTACTTGGATCTGATACCAATTGTTGTAATCACAATGACACTGACATGGGGCGATGAATCAATGTGTTCTTTAAAATTTCTAAAACATATGGTTTCAAATCTAGCAACAGTTTAAAGCAGATAAAAGAGATACTAAATGCATCAAGAAAGCATCACACATAACACAACAATTTAACGAGGTTCACCAATGTGGCTACTCCTCAAAAATGACTGCTTGGACTACCATCCAAATCCAGTCAATGCAAAGCTACAACTTTACATAATCCTTTACTAGCACCAACTGGAAGGAGTACCAACCCCTTAACTTTATCTGGTTCAATAGAATGGAGCACCAACTCCTATTTTACCAGCACCTACTGGAAAGAGGCACCAACCCCTTGTGCCAAGCTACAACTTGGAAGACAATAATAAATATTACAGAATAAAACTTTCACCTCATTTGTCACAGTCTACTATTTTTCTGCATTCTGCTGCTTCTGCGCAGCACGATTCGCACTATCCGACCTCTTCTTTGAAATTCTTCGCACTCTCTGTTGTAATCAGAAGATCGATCACTTCTACAGTCTGCACATTATTACTTTAGACTTGAAACACACCCTCTACAAATCACACTCTTAATTCTCGAAGATTCGATATGCACTCTTTACTTCATCACTAAAGAAATATCACTTCGGCCTTAACTCAAATCGAAACGACTCACTCTCTGTGCACTACAAATTTTGCATACACACCTTATCTTCACACAAGTCACCTTCCACCTTTAATTAGCCCTCCTTTTATAGAAGAAATATTCAAGAACAATTCTTAAATCATAGTCGACTATAACCCTAGGATGTCGATTGCAAACCCTAATGATGTCGACTTCAAACCCTAGAATTTTTTGGCTGCTTAAACCTGGTGATTGTCGGCTATAAACCCTAAAAACATTCACTATAAAACCCTAGCAAATGTCTACTTCAAAACCCTAAAAATGTCCGCTATAAAACCCTTGACAATGTCGGCTTCAAAACCCTAAAAACGTCCATTGTAAAACCCTAGAAAATGTTGGCTTCAAAACCCTAAAAATCGTCGGCCTCAATTCAACTTGTCGGCCTCAAATGCTGCTGCCACCTCTGTCACCTTTCTGTTGCTGTTGTCATGAAATACTAACATGTCACGATATCGCGACACTTTTTGTAGCCATACACCTTCATGCCCTTGCTTTCGTGAAATCGTGACACTTTTAGCTTTTGCTGACGTCATCCTCATCTTTGTCGTGAAATCATGACTCTTTCGGATTCCAGTGGCTTTTCTTTCACCTTGTCATGAAATCGTGACACTTTTAGTTTTTCTGACGTCATCCTCAGATTTGTCATAAAATCACGATGCTTTCGGCATCCAGCGCCTTTTCTTTCACCCTGTCGTGATATCATGACACTTTCAATTTTGCTGATGTCATCCTCAGCTTTGTCGTGAAATCACAACGCTTTCGGCCTTCGTACAATTCTTGCTTCATGCGGTAGCGAAATCGCTACACCTTTGTGCCTTGTGCTTTCGATTTGCTTCAACTTTGAGTTCTGATATTTTGACTGGTAGCGAAATCGCTACACCTTCACGTTGCATTTTTGGATTTGTAGCGAAATCGCTACACCTTCGTTTTGTGCTTTTTCAACTTGTAGCGAAATCGCTACACCTTTGTTTTGTGCAATTTGACACATAGCGAACTCGCTACACCTTTGAGTTGTGCTTTTTCAACTTGTAGCAAAATTGCTACACCTATGTTTTGAGCACTTTTGACTCGTAGCGAAATCGCTACATCTTTTTCTCTTAACACTTTCTCCCAGCTTCGGCCAGCAAAAATTCAACATGTAGCGAAATCGCTACAGTTACTTGACTTAGCTTCTTGGCCTCCGGCATGTCACGAAATCATGACAGTTTGCTTTGCGCCTTCTCTCTCTTCCGACTTGTCATGAAATCGTGACATTTTCAACTGTGCCTTCTCTCTCCTCCGACTTGTCATGAAATCATGACATTTTCGATTGCACCTTCTCTCTCCTCTGACTTGTCATGAAATCATGACATTTTCAACTACACCTTCTCTCTCCTCCGACTTGTCATGAAATCATGACATTTTTGAATGCGCCTTCTCTCTCCTCCGACTTGTCGCAAAATCACGACAGAAAACATGTCGCGATATCGCAACAGTTTTCTAACTTGTCTTTTTCTTCGAATTTTTGAAACTGGGTCATCTCTGTTTTCTAGGAAAATTTTGTCCTCTGCATCTGAATGACTCCTACATTGTCTGTCCACTGCATCATTGGATCTAACTGCCTGTGTTGACAAAAATTGCAAACTTCTTGCAACACCTTGCTCAACATGGGGAGGTGTTAAGCCCACATGCCCTAAAAGAATATCTCATACTCACACATGTGTGAGGAAGAGTTAGGGTTAGCCAGGGTTAGCTAATTCCTAGGTTAGGTTGGGGTTTAGTTAGGGTTTCTAGAAATATCCTAACTAATTCATGGTGCACACATGTGTGAGGGTGTGCTTAGGGATAATTAGACCATTAACCCTAATTAATATTTCATTAATGATAAAGTGCATGTTTAGTGAAAGTCACTTGCAAATTAGAATGTTAATTAGCCTAATTAGGATTTTTAGTGGGGAATGGTCCCATGGGGTCCTAATTAGGTGTAGGGAAGGGCTTAAGTAGCCTTAGGGATCTAGTAGATGGCCTCCTAGTGGGTAGAAGGCATTTTGGGTATGTTTTACCTAGTTTTTGTAGGTTTGGAGTCTACGAGTGACTAAGGTAGCCTACAAATGACTACAGTGGCCTACGATGGCCTATGTGAGCCTACACGTATCCATGTAGATCTACAAATATATAAGAATAAGCATATGTGAATTTTGGGTGTCTACAAAGGTATCTATAGATACCCCTTTTTGGGATGCTTTGTGTGATAACACAATGTAAAGCAAAAATAGAGAACCTAAAATGGTCGATTTGATGGTGAATTATATTCATAAAAAAAATTAATGCAAGATTCTCCAATCATGAAAAGATCATGTACTTTTGAATCATTGCTTCTAACTCATTGATGGATTTGATTTTAGTAAACTTTTCAGCCATGAGTAGACACTATGATATGGGTCCATAATTGATGGCTTTGAGTATACTAAGTTTTTGGTAACCTTTCAGTCATTGGTGGATATTATGATATGAGTCCACACTTTAGGCTTTAGGGATACCAAATAGGTAGTTTAGCTACCTAGTTTGTTTTGTTAGAATTTTTTTGCTTGTTATTTGTCCCAAGCAAGGATGACGTATGATTATCTTTAGAAATGATTCTTGAACGAATGCAATTTGTATTATTAAGTGTTTGATTATTTATTTAATTATGAATTTTGTAATTATATGACTACTTCCTCAAGCAATGAGTTGATAGAGGAGATCGAAAATGATGAAAGCAATGAGTCTATTGACTAGAATGATGTAATGAGCTTGGGTGCCCTAAGAAAAAAATAATTTTTAAGGCTATCTCAACCCAACATAGTTTCTTATGTATTTTGTTTTTTTTTTTAAATGAGTGGCCCTATGGTAATGTATTCATTCTACTAGATTGCATGGATAACAAATCACTACAACCACTAGGTGACTAGAGTAAATTATTAGATACGATATTCACTCAAGCTTTTTGAATTGATTTGACCAAAGGGGTTAAGTGCCTTTTGGGTTTTTTGAATTGAAATGTGACCAAAGTGGTTAAGTGCCTTTGGAGATTTTTGAATTGACTGACCAAAGAGATTTGGGTACCTTTGGAGCCTTTGAATAGGATTTACTAAAGGTGTTACTTGCCTTTGGGGCATTTTGAATTATTTTGATAAAAATAATTAAGGGTATTTGGAACCTTTTGAATTGTTTTGACCAAATGGGTTAAATGCCTTTGGAGTATTTTGAATTTATTTGACCAAAGGGGTCAAGTGCCTTTGTGGCCTTTGAACTAGAATATGAATTTAGAAATTGTGAGGTAAAGGGCACAACCTTTGACAAAAGGACACAACATTTTGAGCCTAGTTATTCATTTGATTGATGTGAATGTGAGACAAAGCGAACAACATTTAAAAAGAAATGCAACCTTTTATACCTAGAAAATTATGTGTTGGTTGATGTAGATGCAAGGCAAAGCACGTAACCTTTGAGAAAAGGATGAAATTTTTTTGAACCTAGCATGTGATATGTTGATTTTTAGGAAAGAAATGCAAAGGGTGCAACCTTTGACAAAAGGACACAACCTTTTTAACCTAGCATGATGTGTTGATTAAATGTTTGCATTGATAAAACCATACCAAAGTCTTGATGGTGAGGCAAAAGCAATTGATTGATTAAGCCTTTTTTTGGATTGGTTGAATTTATTGATTGGTGGGGAAGGTTGTGATATCTTGATTTCCCCAAGTTGTGTTTTTATTTTATTGATTATTAGGTGAAGGAGTGAGACCTTGAACCCCCTCAATTTTGTGTTGATGATGTGATATAATGATGCATGTATGTTAGATGAATGGTTTTGATATGATAGAGCTATTATGTATGCATGGAACTATGTATGTATGTGATGCAATAATGCAAAATATGATGTGTATTACAACATGTTTAAAACATAATCAATGAATCTAAGATGCAAAAACAAACTAAGTGTAAGCAACACAAAATGTATGAAACCCATCAATCAAAAAGTTAATCTTTTCATGAAATTCATACATTTGTGGGTAAACTATATGGAATAAAATGTAATATGACATGATGTAAATAATGAATTGGGAACAATAAGATGTCATGAGGAAAAAAATGCTTTCATAAGACTCAAACACCTTAGATGACCAGTCAAAAGTTGTATACTGACTATACATGACACTAAAAGATAAAAATCTACTAGGAAGACCCAAATATTCAATATTCATGTGTGTGCATAGTGATGTTCATGAAGATGACACATAAGACTACCCCATTTCTAGGATAGAATTTATATCCAATTTATATAATGGTAATCACCCTATGGTCATAATTATCTTGATTTTATACATAGTTGGACTAGACTACTAGGCAACACAAGCCACAAAAAGATAGCTCATCTACAAGTTAATATTGATCTTAACAAAATAAGGCCACTAATATGACAAACATATCACCATGCATAAGGCTACTCCACTACCAAATTGACATCTATATCCCATTTTTGGTGATGGATATTGCCCCATGGTTTTCAAAAACTAATAATTCTAGGGATTCAAGCTCTTTACCCCCTTCTTTTCTTTTGATTTTTTTTGGAATACTTGCTCTTTTTTGAGGAGCAATGGGATTTTTTTTAGATACTTGCTCATTTTATGTAAGAGCAAGGTATTTATATTTTTATTTTTGGGGTGCAAGATACTTTCTCATTTTTGTGGAGCAATGGATTTTATGCTTCGGGTAGGGAGAGCTTGTCCTTTTGTCAATTCTCAACATTCTAGATCATACACATAATAGGAAAGCAAGGGAAATATTTCACTTAAGGGGGAAAGGACTACACTGTATTGTTGTTCTTCTTTATACAAACTAAGATTTAATAATGTGAAAATATGTTCAGATTTTGAAATATACAAGTGCAATCAAAGTAAGAGCCTACCTTCAAAAATCTAGATAGTTTTCAACAAAATCTAAAAAGAAAACTAGGAATGGATGAATGAATGAAATACCTTATTGAACACCCTATAACAACTTACTGGATGAGGAAAAAAGCACACACACCAAGTATGGTGAATGTGGATGGATATGATATGTGGATGTGTGTGTTTTCCTTATGATATTTTTAAAACTAAGAGGTGTGCGTAAAATAGTCAATGTCCATATAAACATCATTGTTGATGGTCATACAATATCTACCCTATCTTATGAGGACCTCTTAATAGTTAAAATATCACAAGAAAAAGTGCAAATTATGACAAGAGAAAAGGTTTGATTAAGACTCATGATAGTCATACAAGCATGGTGCTCTATGAAATGCAAATTGTAAAAAATAATTTGTGGTGTGTGTAAGTCATTTATGAACTTTTTAACATTAAGAGATGGGCATAAAATAGTTAGTGGTCATATGAACATCATTGTTGATGGTCATTCAGTATCTACCCTATCTTACGAGGACACCCTAATGGTCAAAATGCCAAATGTAGGTGTAAGTGATGATAATATGCAAAATGGAGTGATGCTAATGCAATAACTAATATGTCTAATGCAATTAACCAATGAAATTCCATAATGTGTAATGCATGATGACATAAGCAATGAAATTTTTTTGCGATTTTTGATGTATTTTTTTGTTGTTTTTTTATTTTATTGTCATTTATTTATTTATTTATTTTTTTAATTTTGAATGTTTTTGCATTTTTATTGTTTTTGATGATTTTTATTTTGTTTATGATTTTTCATAGGGAAGGTGTGATACCTTAAGCATCCCCAAAGTGTTTTATGATTGGTGAGTGTGAGGAAGGTTTGATACCTTGAGAATTCTCAAATTTTTCTATTGTTAGTGATGTGGATGATGAGGGAGGTGTGATACCTTGAGCATCCCCATTGTGATTTTAATGGATATCAATATTTTGATTAGATGATATGAGAAGATCAGATATGGAAAATACCCCACTATCGATAAGATCCCAGACCATATTTTTAAATGCAAAACAATCGTTGATGTTGTGGCCCACTTGTCGATGATAAAAGATAATAGTGACCCTCCTTATATGACTTTGGTTTAGATCTATTGGGTTTGAGAGGGCATATTTTAGGTAAAGAAATTATCTTTGCCTCCTACAACTTGTGAAATATTATTGGCATGGGCTTGTATAGAGGGATCTAGGTATGGGGTTGACGTTTGGAACAAGGTGGAAAATATGGATGATATTGATGAGGTGGGTGACATTAAAGAGGTTGACGCAGTGAATGTGGGGAGGGTATGATACCTTGAGAACCTCAAAATGGTTTTATTGTCTATGACATGGTTTACGGGGAATGTGTTATACCTTAAGCATCACCACTATGCATTGCACTTGATGTGATGTGATTGATTAGATTGAACAAAGTGATGGAAGTTTATATCTTATTTTGATGTAAGGATGTCTAGTTGATGCTGAGGTTTTGATTGTGTGGTGCAAGTAGAATATCTATGGGAATGGCCCCATTCCCAATAAGATCTTGAACCAAATTTAAAAATTTAAAGCAATAATTGATATCGTGATCCTTCAATCTATGGTAAACATAGTAGTGATCTTTATTGTAAGACCTATATTTAAGCTTATTTGGGTCCTTGGGTTTCATTTTTGGTAAGGTGATTGATTGCACCTCATAGAGCCTTTAAAATATGTTTAAATAAGGTTCTAGAAGTGGTGTATAATTGTGAGCTTGATACCTATTGCACTTTTTGGCTGTAGTTGATTTTGAGATTATGGAAGAGGTGGTTTGGCTTTGGATGTGGTTTTTTGAAGTGGATTTGGAGAATATTGGTGTGGTTGATGAGGTTGATGTGATATTCTCACAAGCCACTGAGAGGGGGGGGGGTGAATCAGTGTAGCAATTTAAATACAGATCTACAGCTCTTTAAAATTTAAGTAGAGAGAACTTAAAAATAGATAAAGCAAATAAACAAGAGAGCATTCCACAACACATGATTTAATGAGGTTCATCGAATTTGGCTACTCCTCAAGAATTAGAATGCTTGGACTCCCATCCAAATCTAGCCTTTGCAAAGCACCATCTTTACAAATAATTTATGTGCACCAACAGAAAGGAGCACCAACCCCCTAATGCCAAGCACCAACTTGGACTTTAGTTTTGAACAAATTTTATGACATAAAAATGCCTTCTCTTATACTAGACCCTCACTGGTCTAATTCCTTTTAACAAGAACTGCATTTACTTACAGCTCTGCTATTCTCTCTTATAGCACTCTCTTCTGTATTTTTCTCAAAGACAATACTCTCTACTTTTTCACAGTTCCTTTTTCCTTTTATATGGAAATACAGAAAACTCATGCCACGTGTAGAGCTCAACCCTAACCCTAACTTCCTATACATGAAAACATTCTTTTTGGCTCTGCATGTCACTCTCTTACAACACACTTCTCCATGCAACTGCCCTCGCGATGCATTTACTCTTTCAGTAGTGGCACTTTAATTCTTTATGGCGACACTCTTTTCAAATCTGAACTGCACTTTACTTCTATGCGCAACTGCCCTCGTGGCACATTTACTCTTTTAGTAGTGGCACTTTAACTCTTTTATGACGACACTCTATTCAATTATGAGCCAAAATTTTCTTCTACATGTAATTTCTCTAGCGGCACATTTACTCTTTTATGGCGGCACTCTTTTCAATTCTCTTACAGCTTTGAAAATGGATCTACCACTCTGACAGCCTTTTTGTCTTCTTCTCGGCATGTATGTGCGAAAACACAATAGGTCACGAAATCATGACACTTTTAGCCTCCATACACTCTACTTGGCTTGCACCTACAAAAACATAACATGTCATGAAACCATGACACTTTCCCTACCTGGAGCTCTTCTCTGTCTCTTGTCCGTGAAAACAGAACATGTCACAAAATCATGACACTTTCACTTCCTTGCACTCTTCTTTGCAAGCACTAGCGAAAACAAGACATGTCATGAAATCGTGACACCTTTCATTGTCGTACACTCTTCTTTGCATGCACCAGCAAAAACAAGACATGTCACAAAATCGTGACACCTTTTGCTGCCATACACTCTTCTTTGCATGCACCAGTGAAAACAAGACATGTCGCAAAATTGTGACACTTTCGTTGCCTTGTGCTTTTCTCTGCCTTACACCCACGAAAATGGAACATGTCATGAAATCATGACGCTTTCGCCTTTGAGCTCTTCCTCCTTGAATTTGCTGTGAAATCACGACGCTTCTACTTCCATGCTCTTTCATTTTGCTTCTGTCATGAAATTGTGACACTTCATCGTTTAGAGTCTTCCTCTCTGCTATTGTCACAAAATCGTGACATATTTTCTCCTTAGCTCTTCTCTTCTCTTTAGGTCGCAAAAATGTGACATGTCGTGATATCGCTACACTTTTTCTTTTGAGCTCTTCCTATTGTAATATGTCATGAAATCATGACACTTTTTATCTTGCATTCTCTCTCCTACAATATTTCATGAAATTGTGACACTTTTTATCTTGCCTTTTCTCTCCTGCAATATGTCGTGAAATTGCAACACCTTTTCTCCTTAGCGCTTCCTCTTGCAAATTGTCGCAAAATCATGACACTTTTCCTTGCAAGCTCTTTCTCTCAAACATGTCACGAAATCATGACACATTTTTGTTCGTACTGCCTCTCTTGCAGATTGTCGCGAAATTGTGACACTTTTCCTTGCAAGCTCTTTCTCTCAAAACATGTCACGAAATTGTGACAGTTTTCTTTGCCTGTGCTTCTTCTTCGAACATGTCACAAAATCATGATAGTTTTTCCACTTGGCTTTTTCTCTGCCAACATGTCACAAAATTGTGATAGTTTTTCCACTTGGCATTTTCTCTGCCAACATGTTGTGAAATCATGACAGTTTTCTTGCATGTGCCTTCTCATTGAACATGTCACGAAATCATGATAGTTTTCCCTGCATGCGCTTCTTCTTTGAACATGTCATGAAATCATGACAGTTTTTCTTATGCTTTCTCTCTCTTCGAACATGTCATGAAATCATGACAGTTTTTCTTTCTTCTTCTTAACATGTCGCGATATCGTGACAGTTTCTTTTCTAGCTTCTCAACATGTCGCGAAATTTCAATGACTTTTCCAGCTTTTTCTCTCTCCTTCGATATGTTGCGAAATCATGACAACTTTTCCAGCTTTTTCTCTCTCCTTCGATATGTCACGAAATCGTGACAACTTTTTCAACTTTTTCTCTCTCCTCCGATATGTCGTGAAATCGTGACAGAAAACATGTCGCGATATCGTGATAGTTTTCTTACTTGTATTTTTCTTTGATCCTTTGAATCTGGGCCACTTCTGTCTTCTTGAAAATTCACTGTACATGCTCTGACTGACCTCTGAACTCCTGTCCATTGCATCAACAATTGATCTATCTGTCTATGTTGACAACAATGAAAATACAGTTTTTGCACCTTGCACAACAATCTCCCCCTTTGGAATTGTTGGCAACACATGTGCAATTTTTTGTAATTCTTCTCCCCCTTTGACAATAATACCAAAGGGCTGTTGCAGACTCCCCCTGAGTCCATGCACAACATTCTCAGGCACACAATATTATAGTTAGCAAAAATTACAAACATGAGCAAACAAATAATCAAATATATAAATGCTCCCCCTGAGAATGTGTTTTCGAAAGCTAGTCAGTTCTTGGGTAGTGTGACCACTCCCAACTTACTATGGAGATATTCAAAAACTTCCTTGGGCAATGGTTTAGTGAAGATATCTCGCTACTTGCTCTGTAGTTGGAACAAAATCCAATTTAACCTCACCTTATGCAACTTTATCCTTCAAAAAGTGATACCGGATTGCAATATGTTTGGTGCAAGAATGCATAACCGGATTCTTTGAAATGTTAATAGCACTAGTATTATCACATTTAACTAAAATTGGCTCTTTGAAGTTAATACCAAGATCTTTTAGGTTTTTCTCATCCATAAAATTTGTGTACAACATGTTGTTTCGCAATGTATTCGCCTCTGCTATGGATAGAGATACTGATTCTTGTTTCTTGCTATGCCATGCTACCAACCTGTCTCAAAGATAGAATGCACCACCACTGGTACTCTTTCTATCATCTATACATCCTGCCCAATCTACATCAAAATATGCAATAAGAGTGAAATCCTTACCTTTTGGGTACCATAACCCATACTCCATAGTACCCTTGAGGTACCTAAAGATCCTCTTCATAGCTGTCACATGAGTCTCTTTGGGACTAGCCTGAAATCTTGCTACCATGCATACTGCTTGTAAGATATCTAGTCTTGTAGTTGTTAAATACAAAGAGGCTTCCAATCATAGATCTCGTACATGGTTTGATCTACATCTGGAGATTTGTCATCCTTGCTCAACTTGCAACTTGTTGTCATGGGAGTGCTAACAGGTTTACAATCCTCCATTGTGAAATTTTTTAGTATTTCTTTCACATATTTAACTTGAGAAATAAAAATGCCATTTTCATTTTGGTTAACTTGCAGTCCGAGGAAATATGAAAGTTCACCAATCATAGACATTTCAAATTCTTTCTGCATTTTATTTGCTGTCTCTATTTGACTCATCATTGCTGCTGCCAAAAATTATATCAACATAAACAAAAAGGACAATAATTTGGCCATTGTCTATTTTGACATACAAGTTACTATCCACCATACCTTTCTTGAACCCTTGTTCAGTGAGATAGTTGTCTAGTCTTGCATACCATGCTCTGGGTGCCTGTTTCAAGCCATACAAAGCTTTCTTCAACTTGCAAACAAATTTGGGATTATCATCGAGTTGAAAACCATCTGGCTGCTCAATATAAACTTCTTCTTCAAGATTTCCATTTAGAAATGCTGATTTCACATCCATCTGATAAACTTTGAAATTCTTGTGGACTGCTAAAGCCAAAAACATTCTAATTGCCTCGAGTCTAGCCACTGGTGCAGAAGTTTCCTCAAAATAAATACCTTCAACTTGAGCATAGCCTTTATAGACCAATATTTCTTTATTCCTTACAACCTGTCTGTCTTCATTCAATTTGTTTCAAAAAATCCATTTAGTACCAATTATGTTTTTATTTACAGGTCATGGTACTAACTCCCAGGTTTTGTTTTTCTCAATCTGATCTAGTTCTTCGTTTATTGCCTTCATCCAACTCTCATCTATGCTTTCTTCAAAAATATTTTTGGGCTCAATGCTAGATAATAGGGAGTAGTTACTTACTACTCTTCTTCTTGTCTTAACACCAACTGTGGGGTCCCTAATAATTTGCTCTCTGGGATGATTTTTCTGCCAGCTTCCTGTTTTGAATTTATTATTTTATTCTACTTTTGAATCAATACTTAAATCATCCGGGTCAATTTTTTGATTCTCTTCTGTTTCCTTTTCTTCATCTCCTTCAATAAATTCTTCATAAATAGGGTAGTTTTCTTCACAACTGACAGCTTGTTTCCTATCTTCATCAAATTTAACATTGGCACTATCTACAATTTTCTTTAGCCTTTTGTTGTAGCATTTGTAAGCTTTGCTTTTTGATGAATAGCAAACAAAAATAACTTCATTAGCTCTATCTTCAAATTTACCAAGATTATATTCAGTTCTTTTGATGTAACACTTGTTGCCAAAGACTTTGAAGTATTTTGTTGTTGCCTTCTTGCCGAACCAAAGCTCATAAGGGGTTTTGCTTTCATGTGTCCTCAACATGCACCTATTTTGGATATAAACTACAGTATGGACTGCCTCTTTCCAAAATCTATCTGCAATTTTACTTTCAGTCAACATTGTCCATGTCATTTCCTGCATAGTTCTGTTCTTTCTTTCTACAACACCATTCTGCTAAGGTGTCCTTGCTATTGAAAACTGTCTTCTGATCCCATATTTTTGATAGTATTCTGCAAACTCCTCTAAGATGAACTCTCATCCTCTATCTGATCTTAAGCATTTGATCCTCTTTCCTATTTCATTCTCAACTTGGTTTTTGAAGGTCTTGAACATTTCAAAAGCTTTAGATTTTTGCTTCAAAAAGAATATCTAGGTCATTCTGGAATAGTCATCTATGCACAACATAAAGTATTTGTCACCATTTATACTTTGTGTTCTCATGGGTCCACATAAATCAGTATGTATTAGTTCTAAAGGTTTGCTAGTAAAGTACTCCTTTGATTTAAATGTGGCTCTAGTTTGCTTTCCATTTTGGCATGAAGCACAAATATTATTTAGAGGTTTGCCAATGGAGGGTATATCTCTTACTACCCTTTTTGAGCTTATTTTTACCAAACCGTCAAAGCTGATATGACCAAGCCTCTTGTGCCATAGCCAATTTTCATCTTCCTATCCAATTAAGCATTTTCCTTCTAAAGTCTCTGAGAGAGTATGCAGGTTTCCAGAAGTCCTTGATCCAGTAGCAATCAACTTCCAACTGTTAGCTTTTCTCACTTCACAAACCCGCTTCTTAAAAATTACTTCATTACCTCTGTCACAGATTTGACTTACGCTGAGCAAGTTATGCTTCTGACCAATCACAAACAAGACTTCTTTTGAATTGATCTTTCTGTAACTGATCTTGACTGAACCTTTTCCAACTATCTTTGCTCCATCATTATTTCAAAATTTCATAGAACCACCTTCATAATTCTGTAACTTCTCAAATTTTTGCTTGTCACCTATCATGTGACTGGAGCATCCACTATCAAGAATCCATGGTGTAGATTTGTTCTGTGCTTTAAAAGCAGTCTGAACAATCAAAGATTCCTTTTCTTCTTGGAGTTTCTCCTTTTCTTTCTGAAGTTTCTCATTTTATTTCCATTCTAGTTTGATAGCATTTTTGGCTACTTGTTTTGTCTTTCCCCTTTCATTAGCATGTGCCTATTTTTCAGGAAATTTCTTGTTTTGTTTCAACCCATTTGGTTGAGATTTTCTACCCTGATAGTTATTTGCTGCAAAAGTGCTTCTACAGTTTCTTGCAATATGTCAAAAATTATGATATTTATAACATTCAACTACATAATCCATCAAAGGAGAAAAGACATTTCTACTAGTGAAATTCCTTTGTGCTACATTATAACTACAATCTAAAATCTTATGACCATAAGCATTGCATTTAAAACAATAACCAGAAAAGGAATGATTAAACCTGGGTGAAGGTCTTTGCCATTTTGAAGTAGGAGCCATGAATCTTCTCTTTCTTGGATGTGTGACTTTTGTGAGTCCATCTTTGTCAGTACTCCTCTTGAGTCTGGCATTATTGCTTTCTTTGGCATGATCTATTTTTTTCTGATCAACCCTGTTCTTCTCTTCTTTATTTAAGGGTTCTACATTTATGGCCTTTGATCCTTTTGATGATTCTCTTTCATCGAATCCCAAACCAAATTTGATGCCAGAAGGCCTTTGGTTATTTAAAATTTTATCTAGCTTTACAGAACTTTCTTCAAACTTATAACAACTAAATTTCTGATTCATATCCTGTAGCTGCATCCTTAACTTAACAATGTCTTCTTCTAGCTTGTTGCACTCATTTGTTTTTACGATTAATTGTACTTTGAGAACTTTAGACATTTTCTTAAATTTGTTTATCTATACTTTCAAGCTATTTATTATTTCATTGGCATCCTCAAGTTTTCTTGAAACCTTTTTATTCTTTTTCCTTTCTGTGCTCAGTTCTTTAAGTGCAGCAACTAACTCACCTTCCAGATATACTTCAGCCTCATCCTTAGGTTTTTCATTACATTCATGTTTTTACTCTATTATTCTTTCTTCAAATGCCATGAACAGAGATTCACCTGCTTCTTCTTCAGAATCCTCACTAGAGCAGTCTTCAGAAGAGTATGAAACTTTTCTTCTTGAAGTTGCTTTTTCTAAAATGTGGTTTCTTCTTCCAGTCACTTCTTTCTTGGTGTGACCCTTCATCATTTTTGTTTTTCTCATTCATTGGACATTTAGCTGCAAAGTGCTTGACACCTCCATAGTTGAAGCACTTAAACAGTAACTTACCTCTATACTTTTCTTTTCCCTTTATTAGTTTTCTAATAAAGTTTGCTTCTGTTTCATCTGAAGACTCTCCTTCTACAGATTCTTGATTAGCTTTTATATTTTTGTGTGCTTGAGGATCCTCCTTATTCTTAGAAGATTTTATAGTAGGAAATTCATCCATATCAAGCAAGTAATTTTTTTTTTGCATACACTTGTGCCCTCTAGAGTATTTTTCATCACAATTGTAAAATAACCCTTGTGTCTTTTTGTTCTTCATCTCCTCATGACTTAACCTTTTTATATATGGATATCTAGTAGTAGTGCTTAGTATTGGCTTAGCTAGAAAATATGGATTAGATTGAAGAAATGTACAAGTACGATCAAGGGCCTTGAATTTATCTCCTACCAATTTGACCAATTGTATGGCCTGTGGTAGTGAGATAGGTCACAAATTGACCTCAATATTAATGTCATCCTTCAATCCTCTGATATGTCGTGAAATCGTGACAGAAAACATGTCGTGATGTCGTGATAGTTTTCTTACTTGTCTTTTTCTTTGATCCTTTGAATCTGGGCCACTTCTGTCTTCTTGAAAATTCACTGTACATGCTCTGACTGACCTCTGAACTCCTGTCCATTGCATCAACAATTGATCTATCTGTCTATGTTGACAACAATGAAAATACAGTTTCTGCACCTTGCACAACAATCTCCCCCTTTGGAATTGTTGGCAACACATGTGCAATTTTTTGTAATTCTTCTCCCCCTTTGACAATAATACCAAAGGGTCATTGCAGACTCCCCCTGAGTCCATGCACAACATTCTCAGGCACACAATATTATAGTTAGCAAAAATTACAAACATGAGCAAACAAATAATCAAATATATAAATGCTCCCCCTGAGAATGTGTTTTCGAAAGCTAGTCAGTTCTTGGGTAGTGTGACCACTCCCAACTTACTATGGAGATATTCAAAAACTTCCTTGGGCAATGTTTTAGTGAAGATATCTGCTACTTGCTCTGTAGTTGGAACAAAATCCAATTTAACCTCACCTTCTGCAACTTTATCCTTCAAAAAGTGATACCGGATTGCAATATGTTTGGTGCAAGAATGCATAACCAGATTCTTTGAAATGTTAATAGCACTAGTATTATCACATTTAACTAAAATTGGCTCTTTGAAGTTAATACCAAGATCTTTCAGGGTTTTTCTCATCCATAAAATTTGTGTACAACATGTTGTTGTTGCAATGTATTCTGCCTCTGCTATGGATAGAGATACTGATTCTTGTTTCTTGCTATGCCATGCTACCAACCTGTCTCAAAGATAGAATGCACCACCACTGGTACTCTTTCTATCATCTATACATCTTGCCCAATCTACATCAAAATATGCAATAAGAGTGAAATCCTTACCTTTTGGGTACCATAAACCATACTCCATAGTACCCTTGATGTACCTAAAGATCCTCTTCATAGCTGTCACATGAGTCTCTTTGGGACTAGCCTGAAATCTTGCTACCATGCATACTGCTTGTAAGATATCTAGTCTTGTAGTTGTTAAATACAATAGGCTTCCAATCATAGATCTATACATGGTTTGATCTACATCTGGAGATTTGTCATCCTTGCTCAACTTGCAACTTGTTGTCATGGGAGTGCTAACAGGTTTACAATCCTCCATTGTGAACTTTTTCAGTATTTCTTTCACATATTTAACTTGAGAAATAAAAATGCCCTTTTCATTTTGGTTAACTTGCGATCGAGGAAATATGAAAGTTCACCAATCATAGACATTTCAAATTCTTTCCCGCATTTTATTTGCTATGTCTCTATTTGACTCATCATTCTCGCTGCCAAAAATTATATCAACATAAACAACAAGGACAATAAGTTGGCCATTGTCTATTTTGACATACAAGTTACTATCCACCATACCTTTCTTGAACCCTTGTTCAGTGAGATAGTTGTCTAGTCTTGCATACCATGCTCCGGGTGCCTGTTTCAAGCCATACAAAGCTTTCTTCAACTTGCAAACAAATTTGGGATTATCATCGAGTTGAAAACCATCTGGCTGCTCAATATAAACTTCTTCTTCAAGATTTCCATTCGAAATGCTGATTTCACATCCATCTGATAAACTTTGAAATTCCTGTGGACTGCTAAAGCCAAAAACATTCTAATTGCCTCGAGTCTAGCCACTGGTGCAGAAGTTTCCTCAAAATAAATACCTTCAACTTGAGCATAGCCTTTATAGACCAATATTTCTTTATTCCTTACAACCTGTCTGTCTTCATTCAATTTGTTTCAAAAAATCCATTTAGTACCAATTATGTTTTTATTTACAGGTCATGGTACTAACTCCCAGGTTTTGTTTTTCTCAATCTGATCTAGTTCTTCGTTTATTGCCTTCATCCAACTCTCATCTATGCTTGCTTCAAAAATATTTTTGGGCTCAAAGCTAGATAATAGGGAGTAGTTACTTACTACTCTTCTTCTTGTCTTAACACCAACTGTGGGGTCCCCAATAATTTGCTCTCTGGGATGATTTTTTTGCCAGCTTCCTGTTTTGAATTTATTATTTTATTCTACTTTTGAATCAATACTTAAATCATCTGGGTCAATTTTTTGATTCTCTTCTGTTTCCTTTTCTTCATCTCCTTCAATAAATTCTTCGTAAATAGGGTAGTTTTCTTCACAGCTGATAGCTTGTTTCCTATCTTCATCAAATTTAACATTGGCACTATCTACAATTTTCTTTAGCCTTTTGTTGTAGCATTTGTAAGCTTTGCTTTTTGATGAATAGCAAACAAAAATACCTTCATCAGCTCTATCTGCAAATTTACCAAGATTATATTCAGTTCTTTTGATGTAACACTTGCTGCCAAAGACTTTGAAGTATTTTGTTGTTGCCTTCTTGCCGAACCAAAGCTCATAAGGGGTTTTGCTTTCATGTGTCCTCAACATGCACCTATTTTGGATATAAACTACAGTATGGACTGCCTCTTTCCAAAATCTATCTGCAATTTTGCTTTCAGTCAACATTGTCCATGTCATTTCTGCATAGTTCTGTTTCTTTCTTTCTACAACACCATTCTGCTAAGGTGTCCTTGCTATTGAAAACTGTCTTCTGATCCCATATTTTTGATAGTATTCTGCAAACTCCTCTAAGATGAACTCTCATCCTCTATCTGATCTTAAGCATTTGATCCTCTTTCCTATTTCATTCTCAACTTGGTTTTTGAAGGTCTTGAACATTTCAAAAGCTTTAGATTTTTGCTTCAAAAAGAATATCCGAGTCATTCGGAATAGTCATCTATGCACAACATAAAGTATTTGTCACCATTTATACTTTGTGTTCTCATGGGTCCACATAAATTAGTATGTATTAGTTCTAAAGGTTTGCTAGTAAAGTACTCCTTTGATTTAAATGTGGCTCTAGTTTGCTTTCCCTTTTGGCATGAAGCACAAATATTATTTAGAGGTTTGCCAATGGAGGGTATATCTCTTACTGCCCTTTTTGAGCTTATTTTTACCAAACCGTCAAAGCTGATATGACCAAGCCTCTTGTGCCATAGCCAATTTTCATATTCCTATCCAATTAAGCATTTTCCTTCTAAAGTCTCTGAGAGAGTATGCAGGTTTCCAGAAGTCCTTGATCCAGTAGCAATCAAATTCCAACTGTTAGATTTTCTCACTTCACAACCCTGCTTCTTAAAAATTACTTCATTACCTTTGTCACAGATTTGACTTACGTTGAGCAAGTTATGCTTCTGACCAATCACAAACAAGACTTCTTTTGAATTGATCTTTCTGTAACTGATCTTGACTGAACCTTTGCCAACTATCTTTGCTCCATCATTATTTCAAAATTTCATAGAACCACCTTCATAATTCTGTAACTTCTCAAATTTTTGCTTGTCACCTATCATGTGACTGGAGCATCCACTATCAAGAATCCATGGTGTAGATTTGTTCTGTGCTTTAAAAGCAGTCTGAACAATCAAAGATTCCTTTTCTTCTTGGATTTTCTCCTTTTCTTTCTGAAGTTTCTCCTTTTATTTCCATTCTAGTTTGATAGCATTTTTGGCTACTTGTTTTGTCTTTCCCCTTTCATTAGCATGTGCCTATTTTTCAAGAAATTTCTTGTTTTGTTTCAACCCATTTGGTTGAGATTTTCTACCCTGATAGTTATTTGCTGCAAAAGTGCTTCTACGAGTTTCTTGCAATATGTCCAAAATTATGATATTTATAACATTCAACTGCATAATCCATCAAAGGAGAAAAGACATTTCTACTAGTGAAATTCCTTTGTGCTACATTATAACTACAATCTAAAATCTTATGACCATAAGCATTGCATTTAAAACAATAACCAGAAAAGGAATGATTAAACCTGGGTGAAGGTCTTTGCCATTTTGAAGTAGGAGACATGAATCTTCTCCTTCTTGGATGTGTGACTTTTGTGAATCCATCTTTGTCAGTACTCCTCTTGAGTCTGGCATTATTGCTTTCTTTGGCATGATCTATTTTTTCTTGATCAACCCTATTCTTCTCTTCTTTATTTAAGGGTTCTACATTTATGGCCTTTGATCCTTTTGATGATTCTCCTTCATCGAATCCCAAACCAAATTTGATGCCAGAAGGCCTTTGGTTATTTAAAATTTTATCTAGCTTTACAGAAATTTCTTCAAACTTATAACAGCTCAATTTTTGATTCATATCCTCTAGCTGCATCCTTAACTTAACAATGTCTTCTTCTAGCTTGTTGCACTCATTTGTTTTTACGATTAATTTTACTTTGAGAACTTTAGACATTTTATTAAATTTGTTTATCTATACTTTCAAGCTATTTATTATTTCATTGGCATCCTCAAGTTTTCTTGAAACCTTTTTATTCTTTTTCCTTTCTGTGCTCAGTTCTTTAAGTGCAGCAACTAACTCACCTTCCAGATATACTTCAGCCTCATCCTCAGGTTTTTCATTACATTCATGTTTTTCCTCTGTTATTCTTTCTTCAAATGCCATGAACAGAGATTCACCTGCTTCTTCTTCAGAATCCTCACTAGAGCAGTCTTCAGAAGAGTATGAAACTTTTCTTCTTGAAGTTGCTTTTTCTAAAATGTGGTTTCTTCTTCCAGTCACTTCTTTCTTGGTGTGACCCTTCATCATTTTTGTTTTTCTCATTCATTGGACATTTAGCTGCAAAGTGCTTGACACCTCCATAGTTGAAGCACTTAAACAGTAACTTACCTCTATACTTTTCTTTTCCCTTTATTAGTTTTCTAACAAAATTTGCTTCTGTTTCATCTGAAGACTCTCCTTCTACAGATTTTTGATTAGCTTTTATATTTTTGTGTGCTTGAGGATCCTCCTTATTCTTAGAAGATTTTATAGTAGGAAATTCATCCATATCAAGCAAGTAATTTTTTTTTTGCATACACTTGTGCCCTCTAGAGTATTTTTCATCACAATTGTAAAATAACCCTTGTGTCTTTTTGTTCTTCATCTCCTCATGACTTAACCTTTTTATATATGGAGATCTAGTAGTAGTGCTTAGTATTGGCTTAGCTAGAAAATATGGCTTAGATTGAAGAAATGTACAAGTACGATCAAGGGCCTTGAATTTATCTTCTACCAATTTGACCAATTGTATGGCCTGTGGTAGTGAGCTAGGTCACAAATTGACCTCAATATTAATGTCATCCTTCAATCCACTCATAAAATAACTTTGGAAAGAGTCATAAATTTGACCCATGGTCCTATTAACAAGTTTTTTAAATTGATCTTGGTATTCTTGCACGGTTGAGGTCTATTTGAGTTTGAAAAGGGCTCCTATAAAATCTTCAAACTCGCTAGGACCAAAGCGAGTGATTAGGCATTGCCCAAATTCAAATCAACAAATGTCAAGTTTGGCCTTTTGAAGACATAAAAACCAATGGAGTGCATGTAATTAAAAATTAAAAGAAGCAATGGTCAACCATAGGAAATGATTAATATTACCTCAAGATCTTTTCCATCAAACTTGGAAAAGTCTAATTTTTTTAACCTCATTCCATTGTGAGTTGGTATAATTTTTTGGTGGTTGTTTATACCATTGTCTTCTTGATCAATATGACCTATGAAACCAACAGAGGTATGACTATCCAACTCAACCTTTATTTCCTATTGTGCAATGGAAATTCCACTTATAGTTTCCATGATTGTTTGGAGTTGTTCCTATATCACCTATAGGATTTTGTCAAATGAATTTCATATTTTTGTGCCCACAACTTCCACTATAATTTGAATTTCCATTTCTAATGCTTTTTGTTGAGTACCCTCAACCATATTTGGAGGTTTTTAACCTTTTTAAGGAACTTACTAAAAATAGAAAGGTGGTTTTAGGAGTTACTATTTTTAGTAAGGGTTAAAAAAAAAATGGGTGTGGTATATCAAAATGATTAGCTTGAGAAAATAATCACAATGAGCTATTTACCACAACACTAATTTTTTGCACCCTAGAATTTTTTAATATATTATTGTCTTGATGAGTCTACTGGTGTGGTCGATTTTCCTCTAGAGTCTTTGTTTAAAAGTTTGGTTCTAAGTTGATCACCTCTTCTTGACCTTTCCTCTATCAGTTTTGACTATTGACCACTCCTGACATAGTACTATCACCTATCTGGTCCGACTCTATTATAGATATTCTTGTCTAATTATCACAACATGATAACCTGACAACCTATACTGATTGTTACAAATTACCATAGAAATTCCCTATCCATTTGGATTCTAACTGTCACAGGTTACTGTTCTAACCTGATGACCTAATAACCTTGTACTAACTATTACTAATAAATGTTTAGGCTATAACTGATATGGAATTTCCCCTATCCCTATTTTTGATTCTATTGGCAATTTTTTTTCTTGTTATCTTTCTATTTTTTTCTTTGTTTTGCAGGCTTGCATGTAGAAACTCTAGAATAGTGATTTCTTCTCTGTATGCTCAACTTATGTGACAAGGATATGATAACAAGTTTAAAAATCATAGAACAAGATGTTTGTTGTAGGATATTATTTTTACAAAACTAGGGTATACTAGGAAAAGGTGTATGTAATACCCATAGACCCTATATTATACCACAATGATGAACAATAGTGCTCAGACCAATATTTTGGGCCACTACTCAAGGAGGATTCCACACATACCCTTGAGAACACTATATACCTCTTCAATAGTATGAGAGGTTAGTCTTTTAGGATGTTATGTCTCATGCACTATGCATAATACAAGGCCAATAAGCTTCATAGGGATAGAATTTTGTTTAATCCTATATGGTCACTTGATATACCCAAAGATACATGGGATCTCAAATCTATGCACAAGTATTGTTTGAGGCTTGGGTGTTGGAGCCTGATCACCCCTCACTTCACTAGATGCTTTATGGAATATCTATCTTAGACAATAATGATATATCCTTCATGATATTTTAAAACCCTTGGCACAGGGTTATTAACCTACTCAACTACAACAAAGAAAAAATTATATCTTTTGTTGGTTTTTTTTTTTTTTTAATAAAGAAAAATTGGCATAAGGAAAAATCTAAAACATAGAAATATTATACCTAAAATTCGAAATGGCAAAAAATATTATAGTCATAGTAGAACACAACCCTGGAAAGTGCTCTAATACCACTTGTTAGGAACCTGCTATTAAAATAAGCACACTCACACAAATAAGAAAAATAAATATATATTCTCACAACACACTATGGAAATAAATTGTAAAAAAAGAACAATCTCACAATAGCACTGAATCACAAGCCTCTTAGAGGGGGAAACCTCCTTCAATACTTCATTCAATTATGCAAAAATATATATACAATACTATCCCTCACAGTTTTAAGCAATTCCTCTAGCAGCTAACTCCCAAGGTTGGATTACATGTAAAATGCCACTCGAAAAAGAATCTCCTACCTACAATCAGTTACATTCTTTAAAAACAGTTACATAAAAGGATGTCATTTGACATAGGTGCTTCTTAATCCAAAAATATAATAAAATATTACAAAATATTAACATGGGTACTACCCATGTTCCAAAAGGACTATTACATCAAGGTGTTAGGATGGGGTCCTAAAATATTACAATAGGGATCTGGATAATAATCAAAATCAAATGCAATTCACTCATTATTATAGATATAATAAAATGTAATGGTAGTTCAAACTAGATCAATAATAATATTATTCTTAATGTTTGATAATTATTATCTAGCAAGTATTTACAGTAAATCTAACCACAAAAGGGTATGATTCATGTTTTGAAAAAGTACAAAAAATAAAAAAAATTCAAAATAAATACAAAAATAAAGTATTTAGTAAGAATTTATAGTATATATTGATATACAAAAACCACAAAAATATGGGAAGTACAAATCAACAAGTTCCAAGGTTTATGGGTAATGAAAATCCAAAAAATTGGTTTATAAATTCTAAATTTTTTATTGTATATCCTATTTTAATATAGATATATTTAGATGATATAAAATAAAACCTCAATTGGGATAAACTTGACATGGTATTTCTCGGTAAGTGAACTACGAAAACAACACAACTCAATGTTAAAAAAAAAATTAACAAATTTTGAAATATTTATATCCATAATGCATGAAGAAATCACCCACCTTTGTAAAAAAAAATCATGAATTTCTAAATAAAGTTAAGCATATCAAGTTACAATAAAATAATATACAAAATATTAAGATACCACTTTTCACTAACAAAATATTTATTGAGGACTTTGCTAGTTCCATCATTGGATATACTAAGCTAAACAACCATTAGTCCTTGAAATTAAACCTAGTATTAATTTATGAAAAAATAAATACAAGCTAAGGATGTAAAATTAAACAATGATATTGTTCAATATATAACAAATGGCTACCATATCAAAGGTTTAAATTAGAAGCCTTCTCATATTTATCATATTGAATATTGTAGAATTAAACAATTTATTTATCACTCTCGAAGTAGTTCCTGAGTTCATATAGGATGAATACAACCTACTATAGCAAATAGGTGTTCATTTTGGTTGCTCTAGACATAACACTCATAAAATCATAGAGCTCCTAAATGTAGCTCTTCTTAGTGATGAATGAGACACACTTTCTTTGTTGAATGTGGCTAGATAACTTGGAGGAGCCACTCTAGAGAGCTTCCTTTTGAGAGGAGGACCACACTAAGATGTACTCATGTTTTGCTTTGTGAAACATAGTGGGAGAGTCCTTTGAATTCTTTGGTTCTTTATAAAGGATAATGGGAAATTTTCATTTCATAGTTTGTGACTTGCAATGGGTCAAGTGACATCAAGCCTTTTTTCATAGTGGGAGGAGTGTCTATAGTTTTAGACCCAAACTCTAGCATCTAGTTGGTCTTAGGAGAGATGAGCCTTTGGGAAGCTTCATAAATTACATCAAGGAGGAGGCTTTCATAGTGGATGGACTTAGGAACTTGGGGAAAAATTGATAAGCTTCCAACACACACTACACCAAAAAGGGTCTTTAAGGGCAGTTTTTAACTGCCCTTAAATACCTTTAAGGGTGGTTATTTAGCCATCATATATAAGGGCATCATAAAAAGTTTGCATCATACAACAGTGGTTAAAAATTGCCCTCTTAGGGGTCTAAGAACTGCCCTCTTAGGTCTAAGAGGGTGGTTCAAAACCGCCCTCTTAGACCTAAGATGATAGTTCAAAACCACCCTATTATACCTAAGAGGGTGGTTTTAAACCATCCTCTTAGACCTAATAGGGTGGTTCACAACCACCCTCTTAGACCTAAGAGGGTGGTGACCTAGGAGAGAGGTTTAAAACCACCTTCTTCTTATTTTTTTTGGTAAATAAAAGTCTTCATTAATTATCAAGTTTTACAGGTTAACCCAAAACCTATTACAATATCCAACCTTCTGCTAAGATTGTAGATCCTAGTCATCCTTGAAAATTTCTTACTAGAAATTGTGTTGAATCCCCTACAACACCTTACTAACAAAGCACACCCATACCTAAACATAACTGTAAACATTACTTACATTGACAGGAATTGAAGTTTGGAACTTTGCACTTGTGAAACCTGTTGCTTGCCCATTTCCTATTCTCTATCGAAATCTTCCAAGGCTTACACCTTGTTACCTTCATTTCCAATTTGGTATGATTTAGAGGGAAACCCCATAGTTATTACCAGCTCCATGGGGAAAGAACACCCATTCATATTTCTCCTTAATGGGTAGGTTTCTTTTCATGACTAATAATGTTTTCCACTTCACATGGCACACCTTGTGTCCATGTCACAAAACTACCAACATCAACACCTATGTTGGCTAATTTGTCAGCTAACCTATTGGCCTCACGGTACACGTGACGAGCCCTCCTATTCTGTCTTGTCGCAAAAAGGATCCTCACTTCATGGATGACTCCCTCGATTCTCCATGGAGGTTTTTTGCCATTGGTTAACAGGTTGATGATGTTCATAGAATCACCTTCAATCATAAAGTTACCTTGAGTTGCTTGGGCTACTTGTAACCCTCTCCAAAGAGCTCTAGCTTCTACTTCATTATTAGTTTTGATTCCCAATGGTTCAGCAAAGGCCTTGACCAAATTTACTTGATGATCCCTGATTATTCCTCCAGCTCTAGATCTTCTCGGGTTCTCATTGGCTACACCATAAAAATTTAGTTTAAACCAACCCTAAGGGGGTGGCTCCCAACAAATCCCATTTTTGGGATTGGGCAAAGGAATGGAAGGTTTGTCCTCAATACCTAAGGCCCGAGCTAATTGTTTTTCTTGGGGAAGAATTGAGTGGTGCTCATCCACTAAGGTGCTAAGGTTTTCTTTCGCAAAGACAATAATCCTATTGAGGATGGTTTTTGGGTTGTGAATCGTATCCTTAAAGGCTCTATGGTTCCTTTCTAGCCAAATCTACTAGATAAAATGATGCCAATATATTTTCCATAGTTAATTTTTAGGCTAACAAAGGGTTGAGGCCGTTGATGGAACACTTCGAATATAAGAGCAGGCTTAACCCATGAAATCCTAGGCTTGGAAAAGTTCATCCAGGATGGACTCCGCTATCGGACACTCTAGAAACAAGTGTTGGGTTGTCTCCCATCCTGCCCTACACATGTAGCAATGGTTAGCAATAACCATACCTTTGGATAACATATTGTCCATAGTGAGGATTTTTCCTTGAATCACCAACCATGAAAAAAAGGATATTTTAGGAATTAAGCCTTTGATCCAAACAAAACTCGATTGAAATTGTTGACCTTCCACATTGAGAAGCAAATTATAGGTAGACTTAACTGTGAAGTCACCACTTTTAGTCTCAGCCCAAACAATGTGATCTTCATCCTCTCCAGAGGGAATAATTTGTTTGAGTTAAAATGTTATAAAGCTCTTCAGAATCCGCTTCAAAACCCTGTACTCTTATGTGTTTCCACCTATTGATATTTATATCCTTCCACATATAATTTGCAACCTTCTTCCCAATATGCTACTCCATATGCTCTTGAATCCTAGCCAAACAAGGATTCTAGGATAACTCCTCAGCTCTCACCCACCGATCCTTCCAAAAGTCTATTGTTTGCCCATTTCCTAGAATCCATCTAAGACCTTTCTTGATAAGATACCTGCTTGTGAGTATTTCCTTCCAAAAAGTAGACCCCCTGCTTGCTAAGTTGTCATTAAGGAAGTTCACACCTTGGAGGTATTTCCTCCTAACTATGGTAGTCCATTCATTATCGACCTTAGTCAATAACCACCATGCTTGTTTGGCTAATAGAGTTGTATTGAGATGAGCAACTCTCCTCAATCCTAACCCCCCATAAAATTTAGGTTTGCAAAACTTGTTCCAACCTACTAAATGGATCATTTTCTTATCCCCAGTCCCTGACCAGAGAAATTTTTTTTGAAGCTGCTCAATTTTGTGATACACCTTGCTGGGAGCTCTGAAGACTGATAGGAAGTAAATGGGTATACTTTGAAGTGAAGCCATAGTTAAAACGGCTTTGCATGCTTGAGATAACAGATGTCCTTTTCAACCCGCTAGCTTTTTTTGGATCCTCTCCAAAACTATGTTCCACATTGATCCTTCAGGTTTCCCTGTAAATAGGGAAGGACCTAAATAAGAGGTGGGAATGGATGCAATCTGACATTCCATGATCCTTGCTATGTTGTTTTGCCTAGGAATGGGGGTATTGATGAAATAAATTTTGCTATTATCAAAATTCACTTTCTATCCACCCACTTCATACATTATGAGAATATTTTTAATCCTTCTTACCTCAATCATAGAAGCCAAAGTTAGTAGCAATGTATCATCAACAAATTACTGATGTGTCACCGGGGTAGTTAGCAACGTGGCCTTGATACCTGATATGAGTCTAGCTATCGCTGCTACCTTAATGGTTCTTCCCAAGGCCTCAGCTACAATGATGAACAACATAGGACTTATGGGATCTCCTTATCTTAGACCACATTTGCTTTGAAAAAAACCTACAGTAGACCCATTAACCAAAACTGAAAAACAAGGCTTAGAAATACACTCTCTTATTAACTTGACCCATTTCATGTTGAAGCCAAATTTTAATAAAACTACCTCTAGGAATTCCCAATTTATCCTATCATAAGCTTTGTTCATGTCTAACTTTAAAGCCATGACTACTTTTTTGGTCTGAGTGGCTGTATGAAGAGCCTCATGAATAGTAATAACTCCATCTAAGATTGATCTTCCTTGTATAGAACATCCTTGAATTGGATCAATGATAACCGGTAGAACTTTCTTCAAACGGTTGGCTAAAACTTTGGACAAAATTTTATAGGATATATTACATAGGCTAACCAGCCTAAAGTTAGCCATAGTCTTGGGTTTGGGGCCTTTAGGGATCAAAGAAATGAAATTTGAATTGAAACCCTTTGGAATATGATTTGAACTTTGAAACTCCTTGATTGTAGCAATAACTTCTGCTCCAACAATATCCCAACAAACTTGGAAAAACCATGATGAAAACCCATCTGCCCCAGGAGCTTTATCAGGATCCATGTTAAACAAAGCCTCCTTGATCTCTTCGTCTGAAAAAGCTACTATAAGAGACTCGTTAATTGTTTCATCAATGAGTTGTAGAATTAATTGAAGGAGAGAGTCATTTACTTGGGCATTACAGGCCCATTCTTCACCCAATAATGAACTAAAAAAATTAACAACCACGTCCCTAATCTCTTGAATATTTTTAGTTGAGGATCCATCCACCTTAGTTAAATTTCTAATATTATTGTTGCTTCTATTGCTCAATGTGGTAACATGGAAAAATTTTGAATTAGAGTCCCCTTCCTTTAGCCATAATTCCTTTGATTTCTGCCTCCAATACATTTCTTCACAAGATAAAATATTATAAAAATCACAAAGGGTTTCCTTCTCTTCAGTCCTTGTCGCCTCATCATAGGTTCCATTTTGGATTTTGCTTTCTATTATTCTTATTTTTTCCCCCACTACTCTCTTATTCTCAAAAATATTTCCAAAGACTTATTTATTCCATATTCTAAGGTTGTTTTTCACCATCTTAAGTTTTTGAGATAGTTTGAAGGAAGCACTTCCCTGGATAGGCTACTGCCACCATTCCTCTATTTGTTTCTTGAAGTCCGGATGTTTAACCCACATTGATAGAAATCTGAATGGATTTTTAAAGAAGTTAGCCTGAAATGCCTCCCATAGAATAAGATTATGGTCTGAAGCACATTTAGGAAGGGCTTGTAACGTTGAATCACCAAACATTGTTGTAGCTTCCTTGGATAAAAAAACCTGTCCAACCTTTCTTGAATCATCTGACTTCCTATCCTCTTGTTACTCCATGTAAATTTGGCTCCTTTTAGTCTTACATCCATCAATTCATTTGTGTTAATGAATTCATTGAAGTCCTCCATGCTCCTTGAGGGTAACCCAGATCCTCCCTTATCAGATGGGTAAAGGGGGGTATTGAAATCTCCCCCAATCACCCAAGGAATGTCTTTAAAAGCTTGGCTCAAATGCCCCAAAAACTCCCATAGTTCAGACCGCCCTTGGACAGAGGTGGGGGCATAAACATTTGACATAATCCAATTCTTATTAGTATCAAAATCATGAAATAATACACTTAAGACTCTTTCATTTACCTGAATAATACTTTCTTCTATTTTAATAGGATCCCATAAGATCATGAGGCCCCCAGATGCTCCTCTCACCTGTTGAAAGGCCACTTCCCCTTGCTTCCAAATCCTTCTAGCTATAAGTGCTGATTGTGCCGCATCTATTTTTGTTTCTTGAAGAAAAATGATAGTAGGATTCCAATCCTTCCTTATAGACTTCACCATCCTTTGTTTTGGTGGGTCGTTTAGGCCTCTCACATTCCATGAGAGAACCTTCATTTAGACTGTTTGATATTTTTTCCCTACACCCTTCCCTGATCCAATGGGGGTTTATCAATTTTGCTATTATCTTGGCTAGGAATAGCTTGTTGTAACAATTTTCTTTACTTTCTGTTTGAAATTTCTTCATTTATTCTCATTCTATAGTGCTCTACTGTAGATATTCTCCCTTTCTTTCTTTCACTTCCATAATCTATCGGAGGCTTGGTAGTGCTTCTAGTCTATTTTGTATTGAAATGAAGGGGCATATACTATGATAGTCTAGGGCTTGAACCTTCTTCCTCATTTTGGGGGTTTTCAATTCCCTCTTCATCCTCAGCCTTGTTTTGGTTCACCTCTCCTATCTGGTTCCTAAACAGGGGGATTTCCTTCAAGGAACCTTTTACCGTTGGGCTCGTTTGATAAGGGATAATTTGCTCCACTATCGGATTAGGAGCTACATTCCTGGATCTTGTTTCCACAACTTCGACTCTTGACTCTATTTTTTCCATGTTTAAATTGAAATGACCTGGCAATTTTTCTTCATTTTGAGCATAGCTTTTGGGGCTTTTTATCATAGCTATGGATGGTCTCGATTTGGATGGGGAGTCTAGGGTTTCAGGAAACTTGACACTAATGGTATCATCCTTACTATTTTCTTTTTCAACTTCTAGATTTTCTAGGATATCAAACATGTTCAAGCTGGGATCTTTATTACATACCTTATGATTTTTTCCTCCCTCATTATGTTGCTTTCCTTTCTCCTAGATTTTTTCCAGTTCTGTGTTGGCTTGGTCAGCCTGGTTATTCTTAACTTGTCTGTATCCTTCCAAGTTAAGATGCGAATCCCTCTCCCAGTAGCTTTCCCCATAAAACCTTTGCTTGTGGCTTCCTTGTTTGTAGTTATTGTCAGACATTGGGCTTGAAGGTGGCCCTGGGTTTTGCACATGCTACAAAATGTCGGCTTGTTCTCATACTCCATAGGTTGAATCCTTATAAACTCTCCATATGCTAGTTCCACCTGATAATGTAGATCAAAATCCAAGTTTGCATTTACATAGATCCTAGCATTCGTCAGTCTAGTCCTTGCTCGGGTTGAATGGTCTATTGCCACGAGCTCTCCTATCGTCTTTGCTATGCCACTAAGACAGTACTCATTAAAAAACTGGGTTGGGAGGTTTGGTAAGTGGACCCAAATGGGTGCTATATTAATGTTCTACTTCTCAAGATTGAAATCATCCCCCCACTTCCTCAGAAAGAGGCTATGCCTTCCTAGAAACCAGGGTCCTCCTATCACGATGCACTTTGCATCATCTTTGTTGTTGAGTATTATCATAAAAAACCTCTTGACATGGCTACGATTTCTAAGCTTCTTGAAGTTTTCCACTTTTCCATGGCCCATGAGCGAATAGTCTCAATGTCTGGCCTTCCTCCCAAAAACCACTTTCTTCTTATTACTTTATATATATAATATATATAAGTTAAAAGATGATTGTAAAACTATGATGTTGAATAGTTGCACTCTTAGCCCTAAATAACATCATATTTATATGGAAGTATTGTGAATGGTTTCAAATATGCTTTGCATGATGTGTTATATTTTACTGCTAGTTAATGCAAACCGATCATTGTTAAAGTCACGTGTATGTGAAAATGAAATTCGAGAGGTAAACGCGTTATTCAATCAAATGAATAAATCCATGTGTACTTGCGAAGACACAGGTATAAAATATGCATATGCTAAGATATAATCATAGGCCTGATGATAGAAAATCATATAATTTGATACTGAAACATTTCTGTCTAGGAAGATAGTAATTTCAAAATTTCTATCTATTGAAGGATCTTCATGAATAATAGACAAACAATAAAATATTTAAATGTAAAGTTACAAGTTGCCCCAATGTATATTTGACATGATCATAAAGTCACTAGGTAAGCTCCTATGGATAAATTATATACAACAAGGCATGTGATGTTGGTGTAGTAATAAAATAAGTTAGCATGTAATAACATTATTAGGAGATATCATACTACACAAGTTAGGCATCATTTACAATAGTCCATAACTTGAGATACACATACTATCATCTTTGACAATAATTATAATAAATAAAAACTCTCCTATAACCAAAATAATGTTTGATCTGGATAGAGTATTAGAATAAATGATGGTCATGGTATACAATAAATCCATTACTAAATTTCATACATTACAAGTGCAGTGTCAATAGTTATAAGTTTGACAATAATTATTAGAAAAACTTCCCTATTTATCACTATGCCTCAAGTCATGGGAAAATAATATATAGATCATCACAAACCATGTCTTAAGTACTGCCTTCCCTTACTATTCACCATATGGCATAATTAACTAATTCATTTTATTTTATACCAACTCCATGTTTAGCTTAGCTTGCATCCCTTTAAATTCAGTTTATCAGTCACCATAATCAAACTCAGTTGGATCATAAGTCATTATCTAATTGTAGGAATATCACTAACCACCCAAAAAGTACTTTGTTGGTCTGCTAGTCATTCTCCAAGTATAAGCATAGAATGAGGAAGTTGTATTTCATTCATTGAATGTCTACATCCATCAACCATATAAATGGGAACTTGGCATACATATAAATTATTCATAGAATATAAGCATTATTAACCAACCAAACAAGCACTTGATTTGCTATAGGACTTGGCAATAAAAATTTAAGTCAATGTCAACACTACATATACAATGTTCTAGACATATTAAAACTAAATATGTAATTTATTCAAAATAAGGCCAACGAGGCCTTCTTACCTTTAAAATGGTTAAATTTTTTTATCAAAGCATGAGTCTCTCATATGGTCAACTAGTTGAAAAAGGTTGATAATGATGCAATAGGTCATTCCTATAAAAATATGGTCAATCACGGATGGCTAGTATTCTTACTTAGCAAATGCAATGAAAATCAGAACTCTTTTGAAAAATATGCTTCTCATGTTATGCCAAAGAACATGAGTTCAATAAACTGATCAATGATTATATAAAGTACTATAAGAAAAGGAGTTACTCCAATCCTTATCACTACTAAAGTAAGAACTCAGTTAAGCACAAAATACCAATGCCTAGCACCAAATTTAGATGTCAATATTCCAATTGAAGCATCTCCAAATGTTCAAAACTAAAAAATCTGCACCACCTGTGATCACACATTGTCAACCCACTCTTCAACTAGGCACCGCAATAAGAGATATAGAAGCTTGTAGCATGATATCATAACCATATTATTGTTATTATCATAAGATGAACCATATCCACTTCCACAAAAACCTTGTAATTGTATCATACACTCTGCATAAAGCTTAGAATTCAATATAGATGGCTCTCTCTTGAAACATCTCGGATAGACTTCTTCATCAACCAAGGAGTAGCATTAAGATCTAAAGTTAGAATATAAAATCTAATTAGGAAACAACACTTCAAGGTACACAACATCCCTAAACACCAAATGAATCCCACCACATGTAAATTACATCCTAAGTTTTAGTATTGTTGCAAAGTTGGTTAAATGTGTGCCTTGTCTTAAGTTCTTCATTTATATTTGTATTATCTATAAATAAAGCTTCTCATTCATTTACATTTTTTTTTTACTTTCCTACATTCATGATCAATATCCCTTCTTTGTGATAAATTATTTCTCCTTTCCATATAACACCATATTCTATGATACACATTCATTGTGTACAATTCCACTACACAAATCTAAAGCATAAATCAAGCCTCACTAGCTCAATTGGTAAGTTGTACTTCGTATCAAGTCTCTAGATCCTTGCAACATGTATCATGAAAAATCTAGAAAAGCTAACATTTGAGCATTTTACCTAGAGGATAAATTGTTTACTCTCAACACTTGGTAATTTTGATCTTTGTATACAAAGCCATATCTTGCTGCCATCAATCAATAATTTTTGGTATTCAAGTACCAAAAAATCAATAACTTGCAAGAGTTAATTGTTTACCAGAATTAGCAAATGCCTTGGAAAGCATCAATCCACTTGTATGGTCTACTTTGCCACTTTTACCTAAAATTATATGTTGCACACAATATTTTTGGATCAACTGGGCAAAAGTCCAAAGGAACCATCCATTTAACCTATAAATAACCTTCAATCCAAGTCAAACATGTTGATGACAATGCCCAGTAGCCAAATTAGACATAATCAAAAATGAAAATTTTAAGAGGTAATATGTATTTAGTTATTTATATGAATTGTACATGTAAAATTTTGGCAACATGTTCATGACAAGCAAGCATCCAATCATTTTATTATTTGGAAACTTACAAAATTCTTAAATCTCTTAACCTATTTAACATAGGTATGTATACTCAAAGTCCCTCTAGGCCCATCCCATTCTACCAGGCATTCTGGGGACATCAAGAAAGGTACCAGTGATCCTATTTTATCTACCATCAAAACACCCAGTCCATGCATATTGGGGACATATTTAGGTATTAGAGGCCATAATCATAACATTATTATTATATTTATAATCATTTCCATAATAAAGAATTATTCTTACATTTATAATCATTGCCAACATCTTAACAATATTTAAAACAAAAAAATGTTGTGCTAGGAAATTATAAGATTATCATTTCCACTTTGAAGTATCAAATTTTTTGGAGAGTAGGAGGCATATAGATCCTAGATCCATAGACTTGGAGTAATAGATATAGATTTTCATCTTAGCAGCAACTGTCTCGGACAGCGGCCCACAGGCCTAGTCTAGGGTTCTTAGCATTAGTTTCTTTCATTTAGGCTTGTTACATGTTTTCATGCCATTAGCATAGATCTGATTTATTGCATTTATGTAGCATTAGTTTCCATTATCATTGAGCATATTTTTGTTTATCATTAGGGTATTTTCTAACAACCTCATCGGGGAAAGCAATCTCGGATAACTGATCATTTGCTACTTTTTTCATACTTGTAGGAATACAGGTTCACCAGATAGATTATCAACATACGAAAGCAAAGGATCCCTCTAGGAGCTAGACCTAGATAAGGAGGAATTTGTAAGCCCTCATACAGTTATGTGTGCATCAATGGGAAGCCTATGAGAGTGCATCACCCCTTGCAAGGGGATATCATACATCTGCTACCCTATTTTGTAAAATTTATATCAAATTAAGGGAATCCCTTAGAGGGATCTATATGTAACTAAACTTGAGAAAAAGTGATAAAGAGCATTATTCATTCATTTCTTTGTATTTTTGTTGCATCTATTTTCACATATTTCATTTAATGCATGATTAAGTATAAATAAATCAAATAATATTTGCAAATAGAGTAGTGGACGGTGCATTGCTTCCCCTGGGTTGCTACAGATGGCAATCACAGTGGGACCCCTACCAATTTTTTATTTTCTACCAAATTATTGACTCAGGTTTTTTGTGTGCAAGTTTAGTCGCTCTGGTCTACAACGGCCATTAGTCTTAGCCACTCCTACTAAAAACAACCAAAAATCAACTGCTCTGGTCAATAGTTGCCAGAACTGGAGTGCAGCAAAGGACAAAATCTCTATTCTTTGAGTTGGATTAGAGGTTGGTACAGTTTTATGATGTTTTCTAATTTTTTGTCTGCTTTTGTTTTCCTAAAATAGTGAAAATTAAGACATTTTGATTTGGAAACTAAGGAATGGAAAGGAAAGAGCTTGCATATTGCGCATCTTAGGATTTTTCTAGATTTCCACTAGGTGTTGCTAGGAAAAGTGGCTTATGCTTGTAAATTTCATCCTATAATCTAGCATGCTAGACATCGTGTGTTCGTTTGCTTGTTTTGAGGCCCAGCTAGAGGCAATATTCACACCAAATAGAGTGCATCCATGAAAACTCAATTAGTTTATGCATCTTTCTAAAAATTGAAACATTATTTGTAGTAGGCATATAGGAAATATGCATTTCTGTTGTATGATGCATTTTACTTTATGCAAATTTAAAATGAACCACACACATGCACACATATTTTAAACATTGGGGAGTTGTATTTCATCACCAACCCTCATTTCAGTCTAGTGATGTTGGCATTCATCTCCTTCCACCAGATTAACCCCTAGATGTTCCTAGAATAGAATAAGGACTTCTTTATAGTGGTACTAAGTTACTCATGTTCAAACTATCTCCCACTATTGGAACAGTCAATGGTTCAGAGTGGAAGAGCTAGGCGAACCCCCCACTGGTATTTAAGCAGTGTATCCTAGTCTCTTTTTGAGAAAATTATGTTTGGCATGGGTGTTCTTGATTCCCACTATGGATGATTCTCCTCATTCTAAATCCAAGAAAGCAATAACAACAACACATCAAAATGTATCAAATAGTTTAGAGCACACATAAATCAATAATAAAGATAAAAACTTCCTTGATATTGTTTGGATATCTTCAATTGCAACCCAAAAGACTAATTCACGAACATAATGGTTAAAACCAAAAGTGAGCATCCTCGGTCCAATATCGAGGTAGAATATGAAACAATACATACCCATAGGCAAATTCATAGTAACATTGAACCACCTACTCACAAGAACATGGGATGTAGTTCTACGAGCCTAAGAGGTGTTAACTCAACTCGTGGGGTTCTCCTCAAGAAACCCTAGTTAGGGAGATACATCATGGAAATAAATCACCTAAACATAATGAGGCTTCAAGGCCTCCTTCATCATGGAGATACGAGGAGGCCTCAAGGCCCTCCTCTAGACACATGAAGACTTCTCAACTCCCATATTCTCATAGACATTAAAGGGGTTCCAAAACCCACTCTTCACATAGGGATGATGCGGTTTCCCCACCTCCATCCTCACAAAGGAATTGTAGGGCCACAAATACTTCATCACAAAAAAGATACATGAGAGTCACAACATCTCAAACTTCACATGGGACACTTAGAATAGATCTGCCCACTAAGGGCCATGAAACTAGAGTTACATCCAATAATAGGCACCAAACAGAAGATACCCTTCACAAAAGAGAAAGGATTCCAATATATTATGACCTTAATGGAGTAAATGGCATCCCATAGGATTAGACATGGAAAACAAGATAGTTAGATGAGTTGGATCAGTTTCTTTTGAGGCCAAATCCCAGAACCATAGCCATAGAAAATTCTGCATTTAGAAGTTCACAAAGTGTTACTTCTAAATTCACCACCCAACCTAGGAAAAATTCAAAGTGACCTCATAGTACATATACTAATTTTGATCATGGAGGTACTTATCAACACATCGAACAAGTTACATTAGCTAGAAAGAGCAAAGAAATAGTGGAAACCTCTTTGAGGAATATGTGAATCAGAACCACAAGAACAAAATAAGACAAACATGAGTATTATTTAACAACATAATATGATCACATGTGACGGTTATAAAATACATTGCATAAAGAGTGAGAGATATTTGAAGCTATCGAACATGACAAACAAAGAGAGAGGCTTTTGTGCCAACATGACCAATATTTATGATAACGAGCTGAACAACTATCTTGTATTAACCTATAAGAAAATGGTAGTGATCACCAAAGAGATAAACACACTAACTCACCAGAAGAAGGGCACATTAGACAAGAAGAAATCCCACAATAAAACCACCACTCAAATCATTAACAAAATAAAACTGGTGGGGAAAGGGTAAATATGATAAATCAGGATCAAACACATATTGAATTCCCTCGGAGGAGGGAAGAGAATAGAACAAGTCAAGTTGATAAAGGTTTACCTACATTACCACCATGAGTGGACCTACAAGAAGAGGAAATCCTCACCTCAAAGGCATTCCAGGCACTCGCTAAAAATATGAAGTCCTTTGAGAAACAAGATACAGTTGGGAGACAACCAAAACTAAGTAAAATACACAACCATACATTGTGCCCATTAGTTCCTAGCCCTACATATCCTAAGCACTTTGATATGCCTAGGTTAGAAAAAATCAAGGGTGAAGAAGATGCACAAGAGCATGTTACCAATTTCATCAATGCATGTTTTCATTTTGAAGACAACGATGCTCTTATGCTGAGAACTTTCATTATGACATTTTTGGGGGCTACCACCCAATGGCTGAACCACCTTCCCAAGTACAACATATCCAATTTTGAACAACTGGAAAATGATTTCCTAAAATATTTCTCCTTTGGTTCTAAAAATAAATTGAACCTTTCAAACCTAGCCAACCTAAAATATTATGATGATGAGCTAGTAATTGATTATGGGGATAGATGGAGAAAATTCATGGTGAAGTTATCATTTTTTGTCCCCATGGAAGAAATCATCTGCATGTTCACCAAGAGTTGTTCTAAATATATCTCCCTCTTGTTACAAATTCAACAATATCCTTCGTTTGAGGAAGCCTTGGAATAGGCCAAACTCATTGAGGACATAAAAGTAGATGAGGGAACCATCAAGCTCTGAATCAAGGAGTGGAACAAAAATGGCAAGAATGCTAAATATAAGTAGAATCAGGGCAACCCTACTCTAGTTAATCAAGTTGTATTGGCTGCACCTAAATATGAGGTTGTGCAACAATCCTAAAATTATCAAGCACAACCTCCACCATCCAATTACAACCAAAATAACAATCATGGGAAAATAGAGAATGCAAGCCACCTTGCTATTTTACACCTCTGTTAGAGTCTGTATCGCTCCAAAATTTTCACACCCTTACCTTCAGGCTATAGGATCCGTGCCCGGAAGGGGGATGTGAAAAGGATGTCGCGGTACCTCGGACTGAGAGGACTTGCGAAGGTCCCGCCTCTCAAGGGAGGTGTATTTTGATGATTTTTCGATGGATGGTGGGTTCACCAGGAAACATTTAATGGCAGTTTCCACGCCTAGGTTGGGAATGTGTTTTATGTGTTCGTTTTTAACCTTAAGCATTCATATCCTAGGTTTGGCCAAAATGCGTCTAAGCTATTCTATATGCAGATGCAAATTAAATGAATACAAAAAAGTAGAATAGAACTAAAAAACAGAGAAATTACAGAAGATTAAAAGAAGAATACCTGATCCGGATGTCTGATGAAGATTCTGATGTTGAAGCAGTCAGGATCGCCTCTGATTTGACAGGATCATCCGAGATCGGACAAGATCGTCTGAGATCTGACGAATTCGTCAGACGAATTCGTCAGAGACCCACAAACAGAGAAATAGGTGCAAAATACAGAAGATACAACAATGATAACAGAGGGAAATAGTATAAAATGATAGTAGCACTATCAAACTGAAACTTAAACACAGAAATAGGAATGAATTATGCTAATTAAATAATAATTATGATTTAATCATGCATTTGATCTAGATGGGTGAACTCCAAAATGCAAAATAGTATAAAATACTGAATAAAATAAGCTAATTGCAGAATAAAATAACAGAAAAAGGGTAGAGAAATGCAAACTTCAGGCACTGATTGCCTCAATGTTGACTGCAGTCAAAATCGTCTCGCATTGGTACGAAATCGTCTCTGATTCGACAGGTTCGCCTCCGATCTGAACAGGTTCGTCGACGACGATGTAAGCTTGCTCCGGCTGAAAAACAGTAATGTACCTACAACAAAATTGATATAGAACTAATGCAAAATGGAAACTTAGGATGTTTTAACATGTATGAAGTCGGGTTACAGGGAATTTCAGCCAGGGGGTGCTAAGGGGAGGGCTTAGGATTAAATAGGCTTAGGAGGGAGGTTAGGAGGTTGGAGATCATCCCTATTTGGGAGATCTCCAATGGGGAGGGTCTCTAACGGCGTAGACACGCTTCTGCCGGATTAGAGGCCCGTTGGAACATAAGCTAATTGTGCAAAATCAGTTTTGCGACAAGATCGTCTGGACGTCCTAGCCTAGACGAAATCGTCAGATCTGGGGCGATATCGTCTGATCGACGACGATATCGTCAAACGGTCAAAACAACCTCTAAAAATGGCATGGAAAAGGGGGAAACGGATTACCCGACGGTTAACGGGCGGTTTGGGAGGTTAAAATTTGAATTTAAATTATTTACTAGGATGAATGTAATTATTACAATTTCACTGCGCCAATTTTAGGGTGCTACATTTTGCCCCCTCTTTAGCGAATTTTTTGAAGAAAATGCGTTAAAGATGAGTTCTTCTCGATCTACGAGAAAGCAAAAATTATTCCCATTTTTAGGCGACGATTCTTGGTCGAATCGTACGACATCTTACTATGGTGCCCCCTCCGTGTTTTTACCCAAATCGAACGTTTGAGGTAAAAATGCGAAAAAGCAAAATTATTTTTGAATTATTTTTGAATAAAATTAAGAAAAATAGGGTAAAACCCTAATTCATTTTTACTGTTCACTTTACTGGTTTTAGAGCTCTGGAAGCAAAAATGGTGGAGACGACGCACAGATCAACAGAGGTCCGGTGCGGGCTACGGGTAAGAGTCTAGACTTAACTTAGAATGCTTTAATTTGATTTTACATGCTTTTTAGATGAATTTTGATTAAATTTTGAGCATCACGGCCATTTTTGGGCCGTCGACGTCGTCGGGACGAAATCGTCCCGATTTCGATGAAATCGTCTCAATTTCGTCGATTTCGTCCAAGGGCGAAATCGACGAAAGGGGGACGATTTCGTCAAATTAAGGACGATTTCGGCTTGCAAAATCGGAGACGATTATGCTCAAATTTGGGACGATATCGTCCAATAGTGGACGATATCATCATTGGATTAAATTGAACTTGTTTTTAACTTGCATTATTGATCACTTGAGTTTGTTATTAATGATTGTTTTTTTTTATTGTTGTTTATGTTGCAGAGAGGATTGCTAAAGAGCAAGGAATGGAAATATGGAGGTTTGAGAGATGACTTGGCCGCTCTTACACAGGCAGAGCGGGATCAGCTGGCACAGGCCGGCTTACTGCATGTGGCAGAAATGCCACAAGTGTCTACAGACATGGGGCTACTAACAACCCTAGCAGAGAGATGGTATCCGGGTTCTTCCTATTTTTGGCTACCTACAGGGGAGATGACTCCCACTTTGGAGGATGTATGGAGGATTCTAAGAATCCCCATACAAGGACGGTTGATCACTCCTATGGCCAATCAGGGCCATGCTATGGGACGATTGTGTGGTGACCCGAGCTTCGCCCTGGAGAAGGGCGAAGTTAACATCGAGGCACTACGTCAGATGCCTAGGGCATCTAGACTCACACGGGTTCTAGCTGGAGTGGTTGGTGGACTTCTACTATGCCACCAGAGTGGGTGCAGGGTGCCATGGATGCTAGCAGATGTGATCTACGATATGCGAGACCATGGCTACAGGTTCTCTTGGGGCAGCTTTGTGCTATGCCGACTGTACAGGATCCTGCATGGGGTCGTGTACAAGGGCGGCCGATGTCTGGTGATGACATCGCTCCTACAGGTTTGGTGCTGGGAGCACATTGTAGTGCGAAGGCCGGTAGGGCTTCCTCTGATAGGGATTGATGGGGAGAGGCCCCGAGTTTTCTACTGGTGGCTCCGAAGAGGGTCACAATGACGGATCGACCTTTCGATGTCCCGAAGACTGCTAGATGACCTAGTCCCAGACCAGATCACCTGGAGGCCATGGCGAGGGCACCCAGGGTGGGCCGAGGATGGACAGGAGTTAGCTCGCGTCAGGCGAGTTTGCTGGCTACGGATGGAGAGGGGAGAGGTGGAGCTCCATCGCTATGACCGAGTTTTGTGATAGTTCGGTCTACAGCAGGGGATCCCATCTCTCAGGGATTATGAGTTTTCCTGGACTATCCGGGATAACACCACAGTTAGCGGGGCTCCAGACATGCAGCGCTTCTGGAGTCAGGACTCGGACGATGCCCCCATTCAGCCAGTGGATGGGGACGATGCAAGGGTAGCCGATGGCTATGATGCCTGGTACGTAGGCATCCGCCCTCCTCGGATGACGAGGGCTCAGGGTCCGATACATGCAGTTGTGCGTCGGATAGGGAGGCGATGCCAGGCAGCTATGGAGGCGGCCCAGGGTCACAGCGGGAGAGAGCTGAGGAGGCCACAGGCGTAGGAGAGGCCACGGCAGCGGGAGAGGAGGGCGGAGAGACCCCCTTCTCCATAGAGAGAGAGGCCACCATCGCCCGACAAGGGCAAGGGTGTTGACACAGGAGAGAGTAGCGAGATGGCTACTCTCCGGGCAGAGAATATCCGTCTCTAGGCATAGGTGCAGACTCTACAGGATGAGGCTGCACGCCATCGAGCTGAGTCTACACAGCTCAGAGATGAGGTTGCATGCCTCAGAGCACGGGGCGGAGGGGCGAGCACTCAGGAGCTGATGCGGTCGGTTGCTCAGACCGCATTCTACCAGGGTATCTATTTCTAGATGGTGCCAGAGGGCCAGAGGGTACAGCTGTCGACTGCCATTGCAGATCCGATCAGGACTGGGTCATCGAGGAGCTCATCCCGATCGACGACTAGGACTCGCAGTACCACACATACTGCGATGGGGCCACCTCGTCCTCCATAGGGCGGGGGAGGAGATGAGGCTGAGAGCTCGAGGGGCTCTCGAGACACTACTCGGAGGACATTTGATTGAGGGGATTGAGTATGCCAAGATATATATTGTGGCATACCGATCCAGGTTTTGATATGATGTACATATATTTGTGATATATATATGAGATGAGGTATTTTTGATCATATGACTTGTGGCTTATATTTTTATGATGCTTGTATGTTTGATTGATTGATTTGATTGAGGATTTATGAAATTATGTCGTTTTGAAAATTTATAATTTTGAATGTCATGCTTGTAAAATTTAAATGAAATAATCTGATGTAACAAATTGGTTGTTTGTGATGTAATGTGATAAAAAATAAAAAAGAGACTTCTAACAATAATTTCAAAGGACATTGTCGCTATTATAGACCATTTCATGGAGTCGCTGCTCACTCGGTCGTCAAGCTAATCCCAGTATAGAAATATTGTTAAAAGTAAAAGAGTGCTTAAGAGACTGTCTTAAGACTTTGGTGCAATGGTGCAAATGATGATGATGATGGTTTGTTTTTCAGATTTTCATAAAAATAGTATGCATGAGATGATGTTAAAATGATGTTTGCTAGGCATAAATTCCTAAGTGTGATAAATTTTTTGGATAATTCCTTAGGAATTATACCATCATTGCAAAATTGAAAGTTGACATAATGACATGAAATAATGATAATGTGCATTCTTTTGAAAAGCAAAATTTGTGTAATAAAATGATTTAAGTCATATGTTTTTCATGATTTTTAAATAAATGGGGAATAAAAATTGTTACGATGGTTTGCGCTAGGCATAGAATATGTAGGTATAGACTTATACCATCATCGCGAAAATCCAAAGAAAAGATAGTTTTATTGCATGGTTGATTTTTGATAAACAGAAAATATGAAGATGAGGACTTGCGCTAGGCATAAAATTCCACTTTTGGTTTTGGAACTATACCATCGTCGCGAAAGTCAACCAGATATATATGTTTTGATTGTATAGTTTTGAAAGAAATTTTGATTTTTCTATTATATAGTTGTCTTTATGCTAAACAACTGTACTTGAAATAAGAAAATGAATTATTCCAAACAAGTTTGCAAAAAATATTTCAAAGTATTTTGAAGACAAAAGTTAGATTTATAAGGAATCCCATGTGCATATGTGAATTCATTTCCAATCTTGATTTATCATAATGATACACAAAATCTCTCAAATACAAATGTGTGTGCAATTGCATTGTTCATTTACCAGTTTTGAGCAAGATACTATGATACAAGTGATTTGAAGAAACCAAATAAGTGTTCATTAACCATGATGTAGATGCATATAACCATACTAGACTACTATGTAGGTCGGATTATCAAGAGCTAGCTAATCCATAAGCAGACATAGGTCTGTACAAAAGAAGGTCGCTAATGTGATAGACATATCGCCACGCTAGGAGTTACCCAAGGCCAAGCGGGTTGGGCACAAACCACCTGTTATGGGGCTTACCTCACGTTTTCGAATAATTGAGAATTCCAGGGATTCAAGCTCATCAACCCTTCTTTTCTTTTCAAAGGGTAGGGAAAGGGATTTTTATTGCTTTTTCTTTTGCTTTCTTTTGCTTTTCTTTTCTTTTTATTTTCTTTTTCTTTTGTATTTTTGCTTGATTTTTGAGATAGTGCTTGAAATATTGCTGTAATGATATAAAATAACATTTTTCTTTTCTCTTTTTTCTTGAACTTTGCTTTTTCTTTTTGTTCTATGCTAGGGATACTTGCTCGGATTAGCTGTAGAGCAAGGGATTTTTATTCTGGGTAGGGGTGAGCTTGTCCTTTTGCCAATTCTCAAAGATTCTAGACCATGTGCATGATAGGATAGCAGGGGAAACTTTTCGCTCAAGAAATCACTTCTACTATGTAGCAAAACATGGAAATTACAAATATAATCATTTTATTGTGAAAAGATGTGCTTGGTTTAAGTAAATAACAAGATCAATTCTCTATGCTCAAACTTTATTTAATTGAATTTTGTGAACTTTGATATAAGAGAGATTAGTAATCATGCCAGATAAAATCAAGATATTTATTTTTTTTTGTGTTTGTGAAAGTGAGGGATTCCAAATAAATGCTAATTTATCAAAAATAATTTGAAACATATAACTGCAATAATTGTAAGAAAATATATATAAATGATTTTTGAGAAGTTTTGAGAATGTTGACTCTCTCTTTCTTCTTTATATTGTTTTGGTTTCGAAAGAGTCAAGAATATTGCTGTTTTTATTTTTTTATCAGTATTTTTTTATTTTTGAACAAAAAATTAACAAGTGCCATAAATAAATACAACAAATAGTTTTGAAGATTTTGATGATTATGAATGTTTTTGGTGTTTTTGAATTTATAAATTGAAAGAAATACAAGATAGTGATTTTGAACAAATATATACATGGATGAAATGACCAAATTTATACATAGTAACGTTTAAGATGCAAAATATTCATGGGTTCTTTAAGTTCTTTACCATCTAAGGTAGATAATTTGTATGCTCCTGATTCAAATTTAGCAGTAATAATGTATGGTCCAAGCCAGTTGGGCTCAAATTTACCTTTAAGGTCCTTAGTTGCATTAGTATTTTTTTTTGAAGATTTTGAGGATTTTGATTTTTTTTGTATTTTGATTTTAATTTATGAATTGAAATTGGTGGTATATACAAGATGATCTATATACACTATACAAGGTTATTTGAGTATAGCATGTCTAAGGTTGCTTCAAAATCAAAGGAGGTTTTGAAGGATAATCTGGTTGAGGTGAAGGTAAGAATAGAAGGTGATGAATAAAAGGTAGTGATAACAAAAGCTTTGTTATAATGTAGAATAATGTAGCAAAAGATTTGACTTTTATATGTGTAAAATTGATCATGTTACAAAATAAAATGTAAGAAGGATAAGAAAGTTCTTCATTCTTATCACTATATTCCAAGTCTTGATAAGATGGAGGGAGCATATGTGAAAGATATGCATGGATGTTATTTGGTAAACAAGGATGATCATATATGGATGAAGAAAAGTGATGGATAGAAGATAATTGTGATAATAGAGAATGTATAGAACTTGATGTTTCAACCGTTAAATATTCTTCAAATGGTGTTGGGTCACCATGTATGGTAACAATTTTATTTGCAAGTTCAAACTTCAAACATTGGTGAAGAGTGGAAGGGACAACCCTCATCGTATGAATCCAAGGACTTCTGAGAAGTAGGTTGTAAGGTGAAGGGCAATATGCTACATAAAATAAAGTATCCAGGATCTTGGATCCAATATTAAAGGGAAGAATTATAGTACCTTGAGCTTCTTGAATTTCATTGTTAAAAGATTTTATAATAACATTTGATTCATTAATATCTTCTTCCTTTGATTTGAGTTTTTGGAATAATTGATAAGTGCATAAATTAAGAGAGGAGCCATTATCTACCATGATAGTTTTAACAAGTGTTTCTTTACTAGATCTTGTAATGTAAAGATAGTAGTCTTCTTGTGGAGTAGAGGAAGGAATCTCCTCATCATAGAATGAAATATGGTTAACCTCAAGAGGGTTTACACCATTAATTATGTTCTTAGAGAAAATATGATGAGGAACAAATTGTTGGCTAGGTATTTTGAACAAAATTTCCTTGTGATAAATTTGTAATACTTCTAAAAGGGATATCTTTGCTTGAGGATTAATCACTTGTTGTTGGTTATCAAAGTGGATTTCAGATTGAGATTTTGATTCTAAAGATGAGCTTTCTATGCTTACATTCCATTTTGGATCATTCTCTAGAGCCAAAGATAGTTTTGAAGGTTGGTCAAATGAGGAATCCATATCTTGAATATCAGATTGAGTTGATTGAACTTGAGGTTGCTCATTTGTAGTTTTTGTTACAATATTAATAATATCATCATGATGGGACACATTAACATGCAATATTTGATTGGTTTCTTGTTGTTGATAATTGAATAGGGGTTCTTGGGAGATCCCCATGTCTTGATTGATTATTGGTATTTGTTGTGTAGGAGTTTGATTGTTTACTGGAGATTTATAATCAGTTGTAGATTGTAATTCCTTTATATTAAAAAGACCCTTATCAATCAAATCTTGAATTGCACATCTTAAATCTTTACAATTTTGTGTCATATGTCCATCTACTCTATGATATTCACAATGTAGCTCAGGTTTAAACCAATCTGTTGTGGTATCAGGTTGTCTTATGGAAGGGAGTTCAATCTTATTTGTGTCAAGTAAATACTTGAGAATTATATCCATTGGTTGATTGAGCTTAGTAAATTTACGTGATGAAGGTTTTTGAGAGGTTTTTGATACGTGCCTTAGGACTTTCAGTCATAAAAGGACCTAATGGTTTCTCACCTCTACTTTCTTTATTATGGGTAGAATGATGACAGGAAGATTGTGAAGTATGAGGTGAGTGCATGGTAGAATTGGAAGAATAAGTATTTTCTTGTTGAAATGGATGTGTTGTATTGAAAGAAGAATATTGAAAAGGTGGTGGAGGATTGTATGTGGATTGATAGACATAATATGGATATATGGGAGAATAGATAATATCGTTATGAAGAGGATTGGCAAAGGGATTGTTTTGTTGGGGTATGGATGAAAAATGAGAAAAGTGTGATGGAGGTGGTGTTGAATAGGGATGAGGTTGGTCATAATCAACAAATGTATTTGGCTGAATTCTTCCAACATTACTGATGGGCTCATATTGATTTGAGTAAAAACTCATGGTTTCTTTAGTACTTCTAAAAGTAATATTTAGCATCTACTATTTAGAATTGAATCTAAAACATACAAACTTGAAATGATGATTTTGTTTTTGTTTTTCTTGTATATATATATATATATTTTTGTTTTTTTTTTGTTTTCAAAAGGTTTTAAATGCATTCACGTCGGGTTCACCAAAATGTATCGCTCCAAAATTTTCACACCCTTACCTTCAGGCTATAGGATCCGTGCCCGAAAGGGGGATGTGAAAAGGATGTCGCGGTACCTCGGACTGAGAGGACTTGCGAAGGTCCCGCCTCTCAAGGGAGGTGTATTTTGATGATTTTTCGATGGATGGTGGGTTCACCAGGAAACATTTAATGGCAGTTTCCATGCCTAGGTTGGGAATGTGTTTTATGTGTTCATTTTTAACCTTAAGCATTCATATCCTAGGTTTGGCCAAAATGCGTCTAAGCTATTCTATATGCAGATGCAAATTAAATGAATACAAAAAAGCAGAATAGAACTGAAAAATAGAGAAATTACAGAATATTAAAAGAAGAATACCTGATCCGGATGTCTGATGAAGATTCTGATGTTGAAGCAGTCAGGATCGCCTCTGATTTGATAGGATCATCTGAGATCAGACAAGATCATCTGAGATCTGACGAATTCGTCAGAGACCTACAAACAGAGAAATAGGTGCAAAATACAGAAGATACAACAATGATAACAGAGGGAAATAGTATAAAATGACAGTAGCACTATCAAACTGAAACTTAAACACAGAAATAGGAATGAATTATGCTAATTAAATAATAATTATGATTTAATCATGCATTTGATCTAGATGGGTGAACTCCAAAATGCAAAATAGTATAAAATACTGAATAAAATAAGCTAATTGCAGAATAAAATAGCAAAAAAAGGGTAGAGAAATGCAAACTTCAGGCATTGATTGCCTCAATGTTGACTACAATCGAAATCATCTCGCATTGGTACGAAATCGTCTCTGATTCGACAGGTTCGCCTCCGATCTGAACAGGTTCGTCGACGACGATGTAAGCTTGCTCCAGCTGAAAAATAGTAATGTACCTGCAACAAAATTGATATAGAACTAATGCAAAATGGAAACTTAGGATGTTTTAACATGTATGAAGTCGAGTTACAGGGAATTTCAGCCAGGGGGTGCTAAGGGGAGGGCTTAGGATTAAATAGGCTTAGGAGGGAGGTTAGGAGGTTGGAGATCATCCCTATTTGGGAGATCTCCAATGAGGGAGGGTCTCTAACGGCGTAGACACGCTTCTACCCGGATTAGAGGCCCGTTGGAACAGAAGCTAATTGTGCAAAATTAGTTTTGCGACAAGATCGTCTGGACGTCCTAGCCCAGACGAAATCGTCAGATCTAGGGCGATATCGTCTGATCGACGACGATATCGTCAAACGGTCAAAACAACCTCTAAAAATGGCATGAAAAAGGGGGAAACGGATTACCCGGCGGTTAACGGGCGGTTTGGGAGGTTAAAATTTGAATTTAAATTATTTACTAGGATGAATGTAATTATTACAATTTCACTGCGCCAATTTTAGGGTGCTACAGAGTCAATGTAATAAATTTTCAACTAGTTGAGCGAGGTTGGGAAGATAAAATTTCCTGATGTACCTCTTTTATAGACCAACTTTCCTAAGCCAAAAGGATATAGAGAAGATCAGTTTTTCCCTTATCATAGAATAATGGGGTATGACATTGAAGTGTGCATTGGTTTCAAGAACCAGGTGCAAAATATGATTGAAGTGGGAGAACTTAAAGTTGAAAACCCATTGGCTCCTAATAATAGAGATATGGGCATATATAAAAACCCACTACCAAACCATGAGGTCCCTAGAGGGCAAGGTGCCCAATTCAATCAGGTTTAAATTAATACACCTACCCATGGATGTATTGGGATGGTGGAAATTGTCAACATAGCAACCAAAAGTAGATGATATGGTCAACCGCAACCTCATATAGCTCCCATTAATGTCCCAACTGCACCTAGGCATAGTTAGGGGTAAAAAAACCTTTCAGGTCCACCAACCCAACCTGTCATAATTGTTCAAAGTAGACTAGAATAAAAATTACAAACGACTTCGGCCAATATATCTATCTATGAGCTCATATAATAGTACCCAAAGCACAAGGAGACTTTGATGGATATTTTGAGATCAATTGAGCTCCAACCACAAGATTCAAATGCATTCACTTATTTTATGGGACAAGTACATCAATGCCACGAACCTGTAATTCAATTTTATGATCATGAGATTAAGATAGTACCTACTGCCTTACCAGACCCTCCGTTGCACATTGTTACGTCAGTAAATTATTTACCTTTTAAGTGGGTCTTGATCAATACAAGTTCATCAATAAACATCATCACAACAACAAAAATAGGGCACCTTAAGATCCCCAAGTCCAATATCATTTTAGGAGGCTACATTTTAAGTGCTTTCAATGATGCTTTATGCTCTATTGTGTGAATGATAGTCCTACCCATTAAGGTAGGGCATAATACCAACCCTATGATGTGTCATGTCTTGGAAGGGTCCATGCAATACAACATACTCCTAGGACATCCCTAGATAAGATATATGAAGTGTGTGCCTTTAATTTTACACCAATGTGTCAAGTATGTGCACAATGAGAAAGTCTATGTGGTTTTGGCTGATGAAGAGTCATTCAAATATGTCCATCAGGTGGATATTCTAGTATATTTTGTGATTCCTTCCACCCAAATGTATGTAGGACCTTCATCTCCAACTACATAACTAGATGACAAAGACAAAGGGGTATGAATTGACCCATCCACATTAGCACCTCCTCTTGCACCCAAAACAACTTATGCTTCTAAGAAACCATCAATGTCTAAACCTAAAGATAATCAATAGCTAAAGGTTCCCTTAATTGAGGAAGAAAATACCAAGGAATTTCTAACTATAGCCATTGTAGAAATCCCAAGTCCCATGGAAGAAGAAGATCTCCAGGATCAAGTTGAGGAAATACTAGAACCCGCTTCGCCAGTGTCATCTGTAGGGATAGGATAGTACAGGGATAGATAGTACCTTGTGCAAAACATAAAATTCACACCCATCATTGAGTCTACACAAGACATGGGATGGAAAAAAGACCTAAGACCACCAGTGGGAATAGTGGTTCCACTTGGAATACCTCCCAACTAGACCAAATTTATCTATGCGGGCTTGGATTGTGCCCATGAGTCTTCAGACATAGAAGAGGACAATGATGAACTATTCATTGTTTATGTTCATTACCTCTCTAATCCCTAGTTTGCTCTAAGATACTTTGAACGTTACCATTGGCATGGCTATAATATTGATATATATGAGCAGGGGCATAAGCATCCATGCAAGCCATAATACCATCTTCCCACTGACAATTTTGGGTTAGGCTACCACATTAGAGGTTAATATGACTCTCTAGTAGCATCCTTGGATAGATTAAGCTTGGGTTTAGGAGAAGACATCAATTTTATTCCTTATCACCCACCAAGTACAATACATCTAATCAATAGACAAGTGGTCATAGTAAACATACCACCACTAGAGATTTATCATCCAAATGTCTCAATTGATACCACCCCTATAGGTTGCATCTTGTGGGATGAAGAGCAAGAAGAAATGGATATATGGAAAGCGATGATGAAGTACAGGCAAGCTTAGCCTATCATGGGCCTCGCTATTTACAAAATCTTACGTGGTCCAGCCACAACGAGAGTGGATACATATCGGATGAAAGTGGCTATGAGTCAGAGGACTCAATAGAAAGAGCCTACCTAGGGCCAAGGTAGTGGTCCCATAGCTTGGGGCAAGAAACTAATGCAAATAACATCTTCATAAGTGATGAATAATATGAGGATGAGACAGAGATGGCCTACTTTGGGATAAGACATGTGCCCCTTGTCTTAGGGCCACATACCAATGCTAATGGTTTTTGGATAAGTGATGATGACTATGAAGACGAGACTAAGATGGCTTATCTTGGGCCTCGCCACATACAGCAAGTCAATATACTAGGAGAAAGAGAAGTAGTACTTCATGCCATAGACCTTGGCTTATGGTTTTTGTGAAGACCTATCGACTTAGATGCCATTTATCATGTAATCAATCCCCCTCCACCTACGTTTAGAGAGCTCTTGGAACCCAATAATCCTATTATCCAGCTCTACTCATGGGCTAGATCCAGAGATTCCTTTTCCTACAGAGTCTCATAATGAGTATGGAGGGAAAACCTTTGAGACAAGATTTCACCCATATGGTCCTAGATATTTCATTCCATCCATAAACACAATCTCCATTGATTTGACCACTCCACTTCATAACCCAACAAATCCTACTAAATTGTTGTATCTTGATATAGATGCTATTTATTAGGATTGCACTGATTAACCTATAGAGCTTGAGGATATTTTCCCTAATAAATATATGTTACAACCATTTAATTTTTCATCAGGTTGTGCATATGATGTATTCCATGTTGGTTTAGATCTTGAGTTAGTAGGACCTGTAAATCCCATCGATGACATTAATTTAATACCCATGCCTCACCATCTAGAGGATGGGTCACATATGGCTATAGAAAAAACTTTCAAGGTGGACATAAATGATGATCCTACTCAACCAAATAAATTTAAGTTTGAATAAATTCTATCTCCAGAGGAACAAGCCATCATAATCCCTCTCCTTAAGGAGAGGTCAAACCTTTTTTCTTGGACCTAGGGATTGATCCAAAGTTAGTTGTTCACAACCTTTCATTGGATCCCATGAAGAATCCAGTCAAGAAAAATCTAAGGAAAATACATCCAACCATCGCTTTGATGGTGAAGAATGAGTTGAAAAAATTGTTGGATGTGATTTTTATCGTTCCTATCGACTATCTTGAATGGGTCTCAAACATGATGCCTATGGAAAAACCTGACAAAAGAGTTCGTATTTGCACAAACTTTAGAGACTTGAATAGGGAAAATCCAAAGGTTCTATTCTCATTGCCTAACATCGATGCTCATGTAGATGCCACCGCAGGTCATGAGATGCTCTCCCTAATGGATGGCTTTTCTGGTTACAATCAAATCTGGATCAAACCTAAAGACCAACACAAAACTACTTTTATTACTCCATGGGGAATTCTATTACAAGGTGATGCCATTTTTCCTAAAGAATTTTGGTGCCACATATCAATGGGCCATGACATACATATTTCATGACTATATGCATAAAATATTAGAGGACTACATTGATGACTTACTAGCCAAGTCTTTATTGTGGCAAGAGCATGCTGAAATCCTTAGAAAAGTCTTCGATCGCCTCATTGAGCACAACATCAGATTGAATCCTAAGAAGTGTGTGTTTGGCATAACTTCTAGTAAGATCTTAGGGTTCATCATCTCGAAGAGAGGTATTGAAGTCAATCCTACAAAGGTAAATGCTATATTGGAAATGGGCACCTCTACCAACATTAAGGAATTAAGAATTATACAAGTCAATGTAGCATCCATTAAATGATTCATTGCTCAATTATCAGATAAATATCAGCCCATGAATCGGCTACTATGCAAAGGAGTCTCTTTTTATTGGGACAAAGAGTGCCAATAAGCCTTTGTAAAAATCAAAGTTTACTTGGAAACGTTGCTAGTATTGGCTCCACCAAGGCCATACATACCATTTTACTATACATATCAGATACTAATTTTGTTTTGGGCACCATGTTGGCCCAAAGAAATGCAAAATACAAAGATCAAACCATATATTACATCAGTCACACCTTGGTGAGTTATGATCTAGGATATGCATATGTAGAAAAGTTGTGTTTGGCAGTGGTCTTTACAACCAAAAAATTGTGACACTACATGTTGAGCCATACAACCTACATTATATCCAAACAAAATTGTTTGTAGTACATTATGAACAAGACCTATCACAATACACATACTACAAAATGGATCATGCTATTGATAGAATTTTATCTAGAGTTCATAAGCCAAAAGTCCATCAAGGGACAAGTCATAGTGGATTAATTAGCAAAGGTATCTCTTTAGGATAGCAAGCCTCTCACCATATAATTGCTCGATGATGTAGTATTTACATTATTAGATCTACCCAAACCCAAATAACTTGAGAAATAAAGAGACATGGTATTATTCTTTGATGGTTTGAAGTGTGAGCAAGGGGGTGGAGTAGGTATTGTCTTTATCACACCGCAAGGCACTTTGTTACCCTTATCATTCAAACTAGACTTCCCTTGCACAAATAATAACACCGAGTATGAGGGCTTGATATTAGGACTTTAAATAGCCATTGCAATGGGCATTAAAATATTGAATATCTTTGGTGACTCCTTGCTCATAGTTAATCAAGTCAAGGGTTTGTTCCAGTGTCAATGCCCAATCCTGAAATCATACAACAAACTTGTTGAAACCTACCTAGCTGGGTTGGAATGGTATGACATCAAGGTAATACCTCATACATAAAATATATTTATGGATACCATGACATATTTAGAATATTTAATCCCTCAGAATCCATCTACATATTTCATAACCATTCACGTTAAAGTTCTCTTGCACTCAGTGATATAGCATGAGGCTTTTGATAATCAAGAATCAGTTAACATGGTCAATATTGAACCAAATCTAGATTGGTCCTTCAGAGCTAGAGATTTTTTGCAAATGGCACCTTGGGGGTCTTTGATCTCTCAAGGTCCTGTGGAGTGTGGCACAACCATTCACCACATGGTTGTTTCTGTTCACAAGCTCCAAAATGTAGGAGGAACATGCCATGTTTTATATAGAAGTTGTGGTTTTTCAGGATTGGATTTCCTAGTTATGGGACTTCCTAAAGCTTGGAATGGTACCTCAAGGTCTATCACATGCTGAAATATGAACATTTAAATAGAATACAATGAGGTATATCTTATTGGAAGATATCCTTTGTAGCAAGGTTATGATGGAATGCTCATTCGTTTTCTTGAGCCACAGGAAGCATCTTGGGTAATTTCACAGGCTTATGACAGTCCATGTGGTGGCCATTTTAGTGGCATGGCTATCGTTAAGTGCATCTTGATAATGGGATACAATTGACCCTGCATGGAAAAATACTATTGTGAGTATGTCAAGAAATGTGTTAAATGCCAGCACCGTTCAAACCTCACACACTTGCCATCCTAAGCCTTACAACCCAAATAGGTCGCATGGCCCTTATCACAGTAGGGACTAGAAATAGTTGGGAAGATCTCACCCCCATCCTCATATCGACACACATTCATCATTACAGCCATTGAGTATTTCACCAAATGGGTTGAAGTGATCCCCTTGACATTGAAAACTAGACAAAGGATTGTGGAGTTTATGTTGCACAATATCATAAGTCATTTTGGGGTTCTGTAGCACCCTAAAATTGGCGCAGTAAAACCTTAAATAATTACAATTACTCTAGTAAATATTCAAATTCAAATTTTAACCCCCAAAACCGCTCCCAAACCGTCGTTTAACCCGTTTCCTCCTTTCCCGTGCCATTTTTAGAGTTTGTTTTGACCGTTTGACGATATCGTCGCCGATCAGACGATATCGCCTCGGATCGGACGATTTCGTCTGGACTAGGACGTCCAGACGATCTTGTCCCAAAACTAATTTTTCATAATTAGCCTCTGTTCCAACGACGTCTCTAATCCGGGCAGAAGCGTGTCTACGCACCGTTAGAGACCCTCCCCGTTGGAGATCTCCCAAATTGGGATGATCTCCAACCTCCTAACCTCCCTCCTAAGCCTATTTAAACTTAGGACTCCCCCTTGGCATCCCCCTGGCTGAAATTTCCTGTAACACAAGTTCTACGTGCATTAGACCATCTTAAATTATTATTTGCCTCCATATTTGTCCAAATTTATTTGTAGGAACCTTAGTATTTTTCAGCCGGAGCAAGCTCAGTTCGTCGTGGACGATCCTGTTCAATTCGAGATGATTTCGCACCAATTCGAGACGATCTCGACTGCAGTCTACATTGGGGGCAATCAGTGCCCAGAGTTTGCATTTTCTCATTATTTTCTGTTGCATTATTCTGTATTTAGTTAATCTTATGATTATTCTTTATTATTTTGCATCTTGGAGTTCACCCATGTAGTTTAATTGCATAATAAGGTCATGATTAGCTATTAAAGTGTTGCAACTTACTTGCATTTCTATTCGGGATTATCTGTTAACATCCTTATTGTCATTTTACATCATTATCCTCTATTAGCATTGTTGCATTTTTTGTATTTTGTGTCTATTTCTCTGTTTGCAGGTCTCTGACGAATTCGTCAGATCTCAGACGATCCTGTAGGTCGGAGACGATCCCGTCAAATTCTAGACGATCCTGTCTGCTTCAAGAATCAGAACCTCCATCAGACATCCGGATCAGGTATGGCTCTGTAATTTAGCTTTTTCTCTCTGTTTTCTGTTCAAATCTATTTGTTGTATTTCATTTAGTCTGCATTTTCATAATAGAACAACTTAGATTCATTTGGCCAAACCTAGGACTCGAATGTTTAAAGATAAAACTGAACACATTAAACACATTCCCAACCTAGGCGTGGAAACTGCCATTCAAACGTTTCCTGGTGAACCCACCATCCGTCGAAAAATCACCATAATACACCTCCCCCAAGAGGCGGGACCTTCGCAAGGCCTCTCAGTCCGAGGTACCGCGCCATCCTTTTCCCATCCTCCTTCCGGGCATGGATCCTATAGCCTGAAGGTAAGGATGCAAAAAATTTGGAGCGATACATTTTGGTGAACCCGACGTGAATAACATAGGCATCTTTCTGATTCAAAAATATAAAAAAACAATAAATATATATATATATATATATGTATACAAAAAAAACAAAAATAACAAAATCATCATTTCAAGTTTGTATGTTTTAGATTCAATTCTAAATAGTAGATACTAAATATTACTTTTAGAAGTACTAAAGAAACCATGAGTTTTTACTCAAATCAATATGAGCCCATCAGTAATGTTGGAAGAATTCAGCCAAATACATTTGTTGATTATGACCAACCTCATCCCTATTCAACATCACCTCCATCACACTTTTCTCATTTTTCATCCTTACCCCAACAGGACAATCCCTTTGCCAATCCTCTTCATAACGATATTATCTATTCTCCCATATATCCATATTATGTCTATCAATCCACATACAATCCTCCTCCACCCTTTCAATATTCTTCTTTCAATACAACACATCCATTTCAACAAGAAAATACTTATTCTTCCAATTCTACCATGCACTCACCTCATACTTCGCAATCTTCCTATCATCATTCTACCCATAATAAAGAAAGTAGAGGTGAGAAACCATTAGGTCCTTTTATGACTGAATTCCTAAGGCACGTATCAAAAACCTCTCAAAAACCTTCATCACGTAAATTTACTAAGCTCAATCAACCAATGGATATAATTCTCAAGCATTTACTTGATACAAATAAGATTGAACTCCCTTCCATAAGACAACTTGATACCACAACAGATTGGTTTAAACCTGAGCTACATTGTGAATATCATAGAGTAGATGGACATATGACACAAAATTGTAAAGATTTAAGATGTGCAATTCAAGATTTGATTGATGAGGGTCTTTTTAATATAAAGGAATTACAATCTACAACTGATTATAAATCTCCAAGTAAACAATCAAACTCCTACACAACAAATACCAATAATCAATCAAGACATGGGGATCTCCCAAGAACCCCTATTCAATTATCAACAACAAGAAACCAATCAAATATTGCATGTTAATGTGTCCCATCATGATGATATTACTAATATTGTAACAAAAACTACAAATGAGCAACCTCAAGTTCAATCAACTCAATCCGATATTCAAGATATGGATTCCTCATTTGACCAACCTTCAAAACTATCTTTGGCTCTAGAGAATGATCCAAAATGGAATGTAAGCATAGAAAGCTCATCTTTAGAATCAAAATCTCAATCTGAAATCCCCTTTGATAGCCAACAACAAGTGATTAATCCTCAAGCAAAGATATCCCTTTTAGAAGTATTACAAAGTTCTCATAAGGAAACTTTGTTCAAAATACCTAGCCAACAATTTGTTCCTCATCATATTTTCTCTAAGAACATAATTAATGGTGTAAACCCTCTTGAGGTTAACCATATTTCATTCTATGATGAGGATATTCCTTCCTCTACTCCACAAGAAGACTCCTATCTTTACATTACAGGATCTAGTAAAGAAACACTTGTTAAAACTATCATGGTAGATAATGGCTCCTCTCTTAATTTATGCACTTATCAATTATTCCAAAAACTCAAATTAAAGGAAGAAGATCTTAATGAATCAAATGTTATTATAAAATCTTTTAACAATGAAATTCAAGAAGCTCAAGGTACTATAATTCTTCCCCTTAATATTGGATCCAAGATCCTGGATACTTTGTTTTATGTAGCATATTGCCCTTCACCTTACAACCTACTTCTCAGAAGTCCTTGGATTCATACGATGAGGGTTGTCCCTTCCACTCTTCACCAATGTTTGAAGTTTGAACTTGCAAATAAAATTGTTACCATACATGGTGACCCAACACCATTTGAAGAATATTTAATGGTTGAAACATCAAGTTCTATACATTCTCTATTATCACAATTATCTTCTATCCATCACTTTTCTTCATCCATATATGATCATCCTTGTTTACCAAATAACATCCATGCATATCTTTCACATATGCTCCCTCCATCTTATCAAGACTTGGAAGATAGTGATAAGAATGAAGAACCTTCTTATCCTTCTTACATTTTATTTTGTAACATGATCAATTTTACACATATAAAAGTCAAATATTTTGCTACATTATTCTACATTATAACAAAGCTTTTGTTATCACTACCTTTTATTCATCACCTTTTGTTCTTACCTTCAACACAACCAAATTATCCTTCAAAACCTCCTTTGATTTTGAAGCAACCTTAGACATGCTATACTCAAATAACCTTGTATAGTGTATATAGATCATCTTGTATATACCACCAATTCAATTCATAAATTAAAATCAAAAATAAAAAAATCAAAATCATCAAAATCTTCAAAAACATCTTTTATTTTATACCTGTCAATTCTTGAAATATTGCAGTTATATATTTCAAATTATTTTGGATAAATTAGCATTTATTTGGAATCCCTCACTTTCACAAACACAAAATAAATATCTTGATTTTTATCTGGCATGATTACTAATCTCTCTTATATCAAAGTCCACAAAATTCAATTAAATAAAGTTTGAGCACAGAGAATTGATCTTGTTATTTACTTAAACCAAGCACATCCTTTCACAATAAAATGATTATATTTGTAATGTCCATGCTATGCTACATAGTAGAAGTGGTTTCTTGAGCGAAAAGTTTCCCCTGCTATCCTATCATGCACATGGTCTAGAATCTTTGAGAATTGGCAAAAGGACAAGCTCACCCCTACCCAGAATAAAAATCCCTTGCTCTACAGCTAATCCGAGCAAGTATCCCTAGCATAGGAAGAAAAGCAAAGTTCAAGAAAAAGAGAAAAAGAAAAATGTTATTTTATATCATTACAACAATGTTTCAAGCATTATCTCAAAAATCAAAAAAAAATACAAAAGAAAAGCAAAAGAAAGCAAAAGAAAGCAAAAGCAAAAGCAATAAAATCCCTCTCCCTACCCATTGAAAAGAAAAGAAGGGTTGATGAGCTTGAATCCCTGGAATTCTCAATTATTCGAAAACTGTGAGGTAAGCCCCATAACAGGTGGTTTGTGCCCAACCTGCTTGGCCTTGGGTAACTCCTAGCGTGGCGATATGTCCGTCACATTAGCGACCTTCTTTTGTACAGACCTATGTCTGCTTATGGATTAGCTAGCTCTTGATAATCCGACTTACATAGTAGTCCGGTATGGTTATATGCATCTAAATCATGGTTAATGAACACTTATTTGGTTCATTCAAATCACTTGTATCAAATTATCTTGCTCAAAACTTGGTAAATGAACATAGCAATTGCACACACATTTGTATTTGAGAGATTTTGTGTATCATTATGATAAATCAAGATTGGAAATGAACTCACATATGCACATGGGATTCCTTATAAATCCAACTTTTGTCTTCGAGATACTTTGAAATATCTTTGCAAATTGTCTGGAATAATTTCATTTTTCCTTTCTCGCATAAAGACAACTACATGCATAATCAAAAATCAAAATTTCTTTCAAACCATACAATAAAAACACACACACACACACACATATATATATATATATAATATATATATATATATATATATATATATATTGTCGACTTTCGCGACGATGGTATAGTTCCAGAACTTAAATGGGAGTCTTATGCCTAGCGCAAGTCCTCCTCTTCATATTTTCTGTTTATTTTCAACAATTAAAAATCAACCATACAATAAAACTATTATATCAACTTTTTCTTTGGATTTCGCGATGATGGTATAAGTCTATACCTACATATTCTATGCCTAGCGCAAACCATTGTACCAATTTTTATTCCCCATTTATTTAAAATCATAAAAACATATGACTTAAATCATTATGTTATACAATTATGTTTTTAAAAAAAGCATGCACATTATCACTATTTCATGTCATTATGTCAATACTGCAAATTTGCAATGATGGTATAATTCCTAGGGAATTATCCAAAAAATTTATCACACTTAGGAATTTATGCCTAGCAAAAATCATTTTAAAATATTTCATGCATAATATTTTCATGAAAAGTCTGAAAACAAAATCATCATCATCATCATTTGCATCATCACACCAAAGTCTTAAGACAGTCTCTTAAGCACTCTTTTACTTTTTAACAATATTTCTATACTGGGATTAGCTTGACGACCGAGTGAGCGGCGACTCCATGAAATGGTCTATAATAGCGACAATGTCCTTTGAAATTATTGTTAAAAGTCCCTTTTATTTTTTATCAAATTATCATCACAAACAACCAATTTGTTACATCAGATTATTTCATTTAAATTTTAAAAGCATGACATTCAAACCATAATATTTCCAAACGACATAATTACATGAATCATCAAATCAATCACACTCAAAACATTAAAGCATCATACAAACATATACACAAGTCATATCATCAAAAAATATCATATATATATATCAAAATATATGTACATCAAAAATAGAAAAATGAATAGTAACAATGAATTAGGGTTTTACCCTATTTTTCTTAATTTTATTCAAAAACAATTAAAAACATTTTAAAATTTTGCTTTTCTGCGTTTTTACCTCAAACGTTCGATTTGGGTAAAAACACGGAGGGGGCACCATAGTAAGCTGTCGTACGATTCGACCTAGAATCGTCGCCTAAAAATGGGAATAATTTTTGCTTTCTCGTAGATCGAGAAGAACTCATCTTTAACGCATTTTCTTCGAAAAATTCGCTAAAGAGGGGGCAAAATGTAGCACCCTAAAATTGGCGCAAGTAAAACCTTAAATAATTACAATTACTCTAGTAAATATTCAAATTCAAATTTTAACCCCCAAAACCGCTCCCAAACCGTCGTTTAACCCGTTTCCTCCTTTCCCGCGCCATTTTTAGAGTTTGTTTTGACCGTTTGACGATATCGTCGCCGATCAGACGATATCGCCTCAGATCGGACGATTTCGTCTGGGCTAGGACGTCCAGACGATCTTGTCCCAAAACTAATTTTTCACAATTAGCCTCTGTTCCAACGACGTCTCTAATCCGGGCAGAAGCGTGTCTGCATCGTTAGAGACCCTCCCCATTGGAGATCTCCCAAATTGGGATGATCTCCAACCTCCTAACCTCCCTCCTAAGCCTATTTAAACTTAGGACTCCCCCTTGGCATCCCCCTGGCTGAAATTTCCTATAACACAAGTTCTACGTGCATTAGACCATCTTAAATTATTATTTGCCTCCATATTTGTCCAAATTTATTTGCAGGAACCTTAGTATTTTTCAGCCGGAGCAAGCTCAGTTCGTCGTGGACGATCCTGTTCAATTCGAGATGATTTCGCACCAATTCGAGACGATCTCGACTGCAATCTACATTGGGGGCAATCAGTGCCCAGAGTTTGCATTTTCTCATTCTCATCTGCTATTTTATTCTCGTATCTAGTTAATCTTATGATTATTCTTCATTATTCTGCATCTTGGAGTTCACCCATGTAGTTTAATTGCATAATAAGGTCATGATTAGCTATTAAAGTGTTGCAACTTACTTGCATTTCTATTCGGGATTATCTGTTAACATCCTTATTGTCATTTTACATCATTATCCTCTATTAGCATTGCTGCATTTTTTGTATTTTGTGTCTATTTCTCTGTTTGCAGGTCTCTGACGAATTCGTCAGATCTCAGACGATCCTGCAGGTCGGAGACGATCCCGTCAAATTCCAGACGATCTTGTCTGCTTCAAGAATCAAACCTCCATCAGACATCCGGATCAGGTATGGCTCTGTAATTTAGCTTTTTCTCTCTATTTTTTGTTCAAATCTGTTTGTTGTATTTCATTTAGTCTGCATTTTCATAATAGAACAACTTAGATTCATTTGGCCAAACCTAGGACTCGAATGTTTAAAGATAAAACTGAACACATTAAACACATTCCCAACCTAGGCGTGGAAACTGCCATTCAAACGTTTCCTGGTGAACCCACCATCCATCGAAAAATCACCATAATACACCTCCCCCGAGAGGCGGGACCTTCGCAAGGCCTCTCGGACTGAGGTACCGCACCATCCTTTTCCCATCCTCCTTCTGGGCACGGATCCTATAGCCTGAAGGTAAGGATGCAAAAAATTTGGAGTGATACAGGTCCCTTCAAAAATAATATCAGATAATGAGCCATATTTCAAGAACAAAAATGTGCATACTTTGATGAACAAATACCATATTCATAATAATTTTTCAACACCCTATTATCTGCAAGCAAACAGGCAAGCAGAAGCCTCAAACAAAACAATAGTCTCCATCTTGAGGAAGACAATGAAAGATAATCATAAGGACTGGAATCTACTATTATCTCTTGCATTATGGGCATACATGACTAGTGTGTAGATGCCCACTAGGGCAACACCATTTTCACTTGTCTATGGTACTGAGGCCATCATGTCCTTAGAGTTAGAAATTCCAACCCTACGCATAGCATTGAGGGACTTCATCTATGATGACACCGCATGGCAATGCCACCTTGATCAATTAACACTTCTTTATGAATGTCGAGTCCATGCCTTGGAGAATCTTCATGTTTATCAAGATTGCCTTGCGCGAGCTTAAAATAGTTAAGATAATTCAAAGTTGGGGATCTTGTGCTCAAAGAAAATCAACAAAAATCAAATCTGCCACCGTACCTATGAGATAAATTTATGGTAAATTGGATAGGTCCATACATAAGCTTGGAAAGGGTTGGGCCTGGAGCATATCACCTCGCATCATTGGATGGTATTGAAGAGCCTGAGCCTATCAATATAATTCACTTGAAAGCATTTCATGCATAAAACACAAAAACATTCAAATATGTCAAAAATACAAAAACATTCAAATATGTCAAAAATACAAAAACATTCAAATATGTCATAAAATAGGATAAACAATATAAAGCATCCAAAAATACAAACACATCCTAAAAACATAAAAATTCAAAATTTCATCAAAAATGCTCCAAGGGTATTGTTAGTCAAAAAGTGACTAACTACAAAAAAATAGTTGATGCACCTTTTTGCATATTTTCCAAGAAGACCGAAGTGGCCCATATGCTAAAGATCAAAGAAAAAGCAAAACACCGCAAGGAGGAAAAAGTGTCGCGATATCGCGACATGTTGCATTTTCACGGTCCAAAGCAAAGAGAAAGAGCAAGGAGGAAAAAGTGTCGCGATATCGTGACATGTTGCATTTTCATGGTCCAAAGCAAAGAGAAAGAGCAAGGAGGAAAAAGTGTCACGATATCGCGACATGTTGCATTTTTGTGGCCAAAGCAAAGAGAAAGAGCAAGGAGGAAAAAGTGTCGCGATATCGCGACATGTTGCATTTTCGTGGTCAAGAGCAAAAGAAAGAGCAAGGAGGAAAAAGTGTCGCGATATCGCGACATGTTGCATTTTCGTGGCCAAAAGAGAAGAGAAAGAACAAGAAAGAAAAAGTGTCACGATATCATGACATGTTGCATTTTCATGGCCAAAAGAGAAGAGAAAGAGCAAAGCAAGGAAAGAATGTCACGATTTCGTGACATGTCGCATTTTTGTGACCGCCCAGAAGAAATGAAGGAAAAGACATAAAGATGTCACGATTTCATGACATGTCTCATTTTTGTGGCTGGAAGCGATAGAAGAGCAAAGTAAGAGACGAATGTCATGATTTCGTGACATGTCTCATTTTCATGGTTGGAGGCGGCAAAAGAGCAAAGCAAGGAAAGAATGTCACGATTTCATGACGCGCCAGCTGTAAAGGAATAAAATGTATTTTTGGCAATCAAAGGCATGCATTGACACCAAGAAGTGATTTCTGACATGATTATCAGAAATCCAGGATAGAGCAGGCTTGCCAGATGATTGAAAATGTGACAGGCTCATCTAGAATCTAATCTGCAGAGAAGATATCTAATTCATAGAAGACTTGTTGTGTATTATTAGAAACTGTAGATGATTGCTTGTAAAATAGTAAGATGTACTTAGAAAAAGATACTCTTTTAGGGTATATATAGGGGTGAGCGACTCCAAAAAAAGGGTCGGCTCTTGGACGTTTACAAGACTGAATGCATGTACTTCGAATACAAGCAATAAAATCACATCTCCCATTGGCTTCTGGTTCATATCGTGCAAGTGTATGTATTAATGTTCTTTATTTCTGCTTACAATATTGAATTGTAAATTGAGTTTGTTCTTATATCTAAACTTTCGCAATACATAAATCATATTTCTGGAATGAGAATCTAATATATACGCATGTTAAACGAAATATTAGAAATCATATCTGAAATTATATAATTTTTGCATGGAAATGTGTTTAAATGCTTTGGATAGAAGTAAGTAAATCTGTCTTCGTTGTTGTCTAATCTGCACCATATATTAGATCTAGCTTCGGCTATATTTCCCTCTCTTTCAGTATTACTTCCTTCCCCTTTTCCCATAAAAAACTTCAAGGAACCAGCCTTCTCTGGAGATCAGGCGAAAAGTCTCAAACCTTCTCGTCTTTTCAATGTTGACAAAATCTAAGGCGCAACTAAACAACCCAAGGCAGATTTTGTTCCAACAGTTTTTGGCATGCCCGGTGGGACCCTAAATCCCACATTATTTTTACAAGGTTTGGTGTTTTGCCTCTGATATTTAGAATAAAAAACCCAATCACCTGGCGACTCCGTCCGAAGGTATAGACCCAGAAAATACCTTATCTTTTTAGACCTGGTTAAAGCTAGTATATGTTTATATGATAACCAGATCCAAATCAAAAAACTCAGAAGAGCCCATTGAGTTCTTCGAGTTACATCTTGGTAGCTTAAGAGTGAATCCAGTTTTATCCGCAAGATCAAATCCACCTGCTACCAATAATAGCGCCATTATACCCTCTATTTTGCCATATTCTATCATTGGTTCATCTCCAGCTATTACTACAACCCCAATAGTTCAGACGAATATAGCAATTACAATGGCCGCTCCTCCACCACCATCTTATCTTATATGGAACCACACTGGTCCACTAAATTTAGCAGCCTAGAATCAAATTCCTGGCGTAGCATTGAAGGCATTGCCTTCATATGATGGAACAGGAAAAACAACATATGAACATTGCTTAGATGTAGCAACAATGGCTGCAACCTATAACATCACACAGGAGGATGTGATGATCAGATTGCTAGTTATCTCTCTAAAGGGTAAAATGCTCTATTGGTATCGTGCACTCCCTCCTCAATCAATTACCACCTGGGCAGAGCTCATTGGAAAGTTGGTGGATGAATTCAATCAGCATGCAGATCCATTTTCCTTATTGAACCAGTTCACGATCATAAGGAAACATCCTCAAGAAGAAATTGTAGACTTCAATATCCATTTTAGTCGGACTTGGGAAAGGATTCCTCAAGGATTGAAACCAACAGAAGAGCAAGCAATATATTACTATCTGAGATCCTTTGATTCAGATATTAGTATGATAATACGACAGTCAAGAATATTCACATTCCCTACCATTTATCAACAAGCTTATATAGCAGAGAGAGATCTCATAGCCACTGGAAGGTATCCACCCAAAGCAATAATGCCCATTTTTCCTGATATTCCCTAGGCTACTCATGCTGCTTCTCCTAGCTCTACTGAATCGAAGTTCACAGATCTTCCAAGATGGAATGGATCACCCTCTGTACCTACAATACCAATGCCTCAAATTCCTTTGGCATTGCCTCCTATTTCCGCTATACCTGCATTACCTGCACCACCTCCTCAGCAAGTCCCCGATAATCAGCTTACTCTTATCCTGGACACCATGAAAAATCTAGCAAATGATATAACATCAATTAAAAAGAGAGAGGTTGAAAGGAATTTTCTGCCAAGGAGGTTCCCTCAGGTAACAAGAGATGCAACACAATCAAGCAATAGGGGACAAGAGAGACCGAGCACGGTATATACAAATGAGACAGTGGAGGCCGAAGAGCCTCCCACTGATTCTAACTTTTGGTGTACTACATGTAACGATCCACATGGGGAAAGTTCGTGTATGATACACCAACATTATGTACAAAGTATAGCAGTTGAAAAGAGTAAAGAAAAAATGAAAGGCCATGTAAATATAATTAGAGAGAAGGACCACAACTTCATGATGCCTACAGTAGAACAGGTTTCAGTTTTGACAAGATCAGGTAAGAAACCACTGCAAGTAGACCCTAAAGAGCTTCAGCCATTGAATGTTTCCCCTGCTCCCAAGGAAGTTCCCAAAGAAACTCCTAAGGGAAGTCTCCCTCAGGAAAGAAAATATCAGTTTCCAGCCAAAATTCAAGGGCAAGAAACACACAAAGAATTTATTCCTCGGGGGGAAAATGAAACCCAAGAACAGGCTAGGGAAAGGTTGAGATTCCCCTCACTGACAAAAAGGCAAAGAACTGAAGCTACCCAGGGATACAAAAATAAATATGAAACTTTTGCCAAAGAAAGAGAAAGAATAGTTGATTCACCTACATTCAAGTATAGTAGAGGAAATGAAAAAGACTCCTTCTAAGGCAAGTATGTATGATGCTCTTCAAATCCCAAGTCAAATCGATCTCCTATAGGAATCCCTAAGAACAATGAAAAATGGAGGTAGGACTGCATCATCTTCAAAAATGGTTCTAACGAACTTGACGTCTGCCACTGGTAAGAACAGGCCACCACCCTTTTATTTGTCCCTTCAAATGGAAGGATGGGTTGTCCACAACTGCATGATAGATTCAGGCGCTGCTACCACTGTGATACCCAAAGCAGTATGTGATATTATGGGAATGGAGTACACTAGGAGCAGCACAGGCGTCCTATAGTTAGATGGTACTCCAGTAAAAATTGTAGGAGTGATAAAGGATATTCCCATACGGTTGCATAAAATGCCTCAGATGACAGTCATACAAGAGGTAGTAGTCGTAGACTTGGAGCCCTATTTTGGTATGTGTCTATCCAGAGAGTTCACAGAAAATATAGGAGGATACTTATCCTTAGATTATTCTCATTTGGAGATACCTTTCAAAGGTAGAAGGGTCAAGATTTTTAATGAGAAACCATCTACGTTTCATGTAGAAAATATTGGTGAAACTGACCGTGTAAATATGATGACTGAAGAAACAATAGAAGAAGATCTAATGGAAGAAACATTAGAAGAGCTCCAAGTTGAGGACGAGTTTTCTCTATAGAATTTTAATGCCATGATAGAAACAGAAATAGGAAACTATTCTATTGAGAAACCAAAAAGAAAATTGATACCCTCCCTAGAAAAGGATGGTTCTGTGAATCAATTGTGGAAGCTTTTCTTTGATGGGGCTAGGTGCAAGAATGGAGTTGGTGCTGAAATAGTTTTGATTTCTCCCACCGGAGAGGAAAAGGTTTTCTCTTACAGGTTGACTTGGAGTTGCTCCAATAACGTAGTAGAATATGAGGCCCTATGCTTAGGGTTAAGAAAGGCTGAGAAATTGGGAATCAAACAGTTACTCATCTATGGAGATTCAGAACTTATTGTGAATCAAGTCACCAAAAAATGTATAAGTAAACAACATTATTTGAAGGCTTACAGGAACAAAGTGTGGGATCTCTTAGAGGCCTTTGAGGCCCTAAATATAAAGTTTATCCCTAGAGAATAGAATACCCACGCAGATTTGTTAGCTTCAGTGGGAGCTAATTTTTGTCCTGTAAGTAATGTTATTCAGAAGTCTAAAACTGTTAGACTTATATACAGGCCTTCAGTGCCTGATAAAAATATTTTCTGGCAAGTTTTTGAAAATGATGAACAGATACTAGATTTCTTAATCCATGAAATGAATTGCTCAGCCAACCGAGATCTACAGGATGAAGAGGAAGAGGACATTATTCAGTTAAAAAACAATCATATTCCTAAGGGTCTCATCACCCTGGAAAGCCTGTTTGATAACAATGATAGAGCAGTTGGCCAGAAAATCAAGGTCGATAAACGAAGATACAAAGATGTAGAGTTGGAGCCAGGCAAAATGATTAAGGTTGGAATCAGTTGTACAGAAGAGGAAGTGAACCAGATCAGAGAATTGTGTAAAAAATTCCCTGACATCATAGCTTGGGTGTATAGTGATCTAAAAGTGTACAATAAAGATGTTATTCAACATACCATAGAATTAGAAGAAGGAGCTAAGCCTTTTAGGCAAAAGCAAAGACCAATGAATCCGAAGATAGAATCTTTGATGAAACAAGAACTGCTAAAACTCCTTCAAGCTAAAATAGTATACCCTGTTAAACACTCCACCTGGGTGGCAAACTTGGTACCAGTCAGGAAGAAAAATGGAGATATCAGATTGTGTGTAGATTTCAGAAATCTGAATAGAGCATCACTCAAAGATCATTACCCGCTACCTCAGATTGACCAAATTCTACACACAGTTGCAGGAGCAGAAAGGTTTTCCTTACTGGATGGTTTTTCAGGTTATAATCAAGTATGGGTAAAATATGAAGACCAATTCAAGACCGCTTTTACTACGAAGTGGGGAACATTTGCCTACCAAAGGATGCCATTTGGTTTATCCAATGCTGGAGCAACTTTTCAAAGAGCAATGGATGTAGCGTTTGGTGAACTTGCTAATAAAATCATAGTCATCTATTTAGATGATATGACTGTCTTCTCTCATGATAAGCAGGATCACGCCTCACATCTAGAAATTTTTTTGAGAAGTGCAGGGAATTTGGGATATCATTGAACCCAAAAAAGTCTATATTTGCGGTAGAAGAAGGTATCCTACTCGGTCATGTCATCTCCAAATACGGGCTAGCTATTGATCCTAGCAGGGTAAAAGCACTCTTGGAACTTTCTTTACCAGTCAATAAGAAAGGTTTGCAATATTTCTTTGGGAAAATAAATTTTGTGCGCAAATTTATTGCAGATTTTGCGCAAATTGTCAAACCAATGATAGAACTGCTGAAGAAGGATGCTCCTTTCAAATGGATAGATGTTAGGAAAAATGCCTTCAAGAAAATTCTGGAAGAGATAGCCCAAGCACCTGTATTAATCAATCCTGATTATTCATGAAGTTTCATCTTGTATGTTGTTGGTGAATCAGAGAGTTATGTTGCAGTCCTCACACAAAAGGGGATAGATAACGAAGAAAGACCCATAGCTTTTCTGAGCTCCACCATGCATGATCATGAGGAGAGATACAACTTTATTGAAAAACAAGTTTATGCTGTCATGAAGTCCTTGCAGAAGTTTAAACATTTTCTGTCACAAAGCAAGATCCTTGTTTATGTGATACATCCTGACGTTAGGAACTTCATCATACAAGGAGAGCTTGGTGAAAAACGTGCTGGTTGGGTAACCAAAATATAGGAATATGATGTAGAAATACATCCCACAAAATTGGTAAGAGGTAGAGCCTTGTGTCACCAGTTAGCCAAGCAGATTACAGATGAACAAGTGCAACTCCAAGATGTGATGATTAATACACAAGCAGATTCTATGCCCAAAGACACTGATTGGATTGATGACCTGGTGGAATACTTTCAGACTGGTATGTGTCCTAAAAATCTAAATGCTTCACAGAGAAGGAGGTTTAGAGCACAAGCATTGAAGTACACCCTTCAAAATGAAGGATTATACAGAAAAAATATAGATGGTGTACTTTTGAGATGCATAAGAGAAGATGAGAAACAAAAGGTTCTGAGAGAATTTCATGGAGGTCTCTCTAGAGGACATTATTCAGGGAGATCAACTACTTTGAAGATACTCCGAGCAGGCTATTACTGGCCTTCTATATTTTTAGACACATACAATATCACCAGGAGTTGTGAACAGTGTCAAAGGTATGTTGGAAGAAATAGAAATGCCTCCATGCCCTTGAAACCTATCCAGGTTGAAGAGCCCTTTCAGCAGTGGGGGTTAGATTTCATTGGGATAATAGAACCTAATTCATCAGCTGGTCATAAGTATATACTTACAGCCACTGATTATTTCACCAAGTGGGCCGAAGCCATTCCCACTAAAAAGGTTGATCAGGAAGTTGTGATTGAGTTTGTAGAAAGTCTGATTACCAGATTCGGTATACCAGATTCACTAGTCTCAGATAATGGATCTGCCTTCGTCGGAGCAAAGATGATTGAGTTCGCCAGTAGGTATGGTATATACCTAAAAACTTCTTCCAATTATTACCCATAGGGTAACGGCTTAGCTGAGTCTACAAATAAGAATCTTCTTAGAATCCTGAAAAGGATGTTGGAAGATAACAAAAGAAACTGGCATTCCTTGATAAACCGAGCGCTATGGGCTGACAGAATTTCAATCAAGAAATCCATCAATACATCACCCTACGCTTTAGTTTATGGCAAAGAAGCTATTTTGCCCATACATATGGAGATACCAGCATTGAAGCTACTGAATCAGATGAACGAAGAAGAAGGTCAACCGATGGATGCCCGACTAATGCAACTCTTACAGTTAGAAGAACAAAGAGAGCAATCATACAATCACAATCAGAAGCATATGGCAGATACTGAAGGATGGTTCAACAAAAAGACAACTGCCAAAAAATTTAGAGTGGGAGACTTGGTTTTGAAATGGAATGTAAAGAAAGCTAAGCCAGGTAACCATGATAAATTCGATGCTCTCTAGGAGGGACCATTTGAAATTGTTTCAGAGAAACAGTTCAATGCTTTCGAGTTGAAAGATCAAGATGGATTGGTTCTTCCCATCATGGTGAATGCATTTCACCTAAAGTTATATTTCTATTGAGAAAGCAGAAAAGGAATTATATGTACAATATAATATAAGTATATTCAGACAATATTTGTAAATATTACCATTTTTTGGCCTTAACAAAAATTTTAGTCGTAGCCAATCAGAAGTCGACATTTTTTTTTAATAGAGATACTAAGGTATAGAGGGAGTTTTGACGAGGTAATGTTCACTTTTAATCTAAGTGCATTTTCCTGTGTTCTTTGTCTTTCTCTCGAAATATTCTTTTTACAACTGCGTTGTTGACTCCGTTTCCCAATGGATGAAGGCCTGGTTCAAAATTTTTGCAAGCAAAAATTCCCTCGGAAGGCGCCAAGAATGTTAGTCAAAAAGTGACTAACTACAGAAAAAAATAGTTGATGCACCTTTTTGCATATTTTCCAAGAAGACCGAAGTGGCCCATATGCTAAAGATCAAAGAAAAAGCAAAACACCGCAAGGAGGAAAAAGTGTCGCGATATCGCGACATGTTGCATTTTCGTGGTCCAAAGCAAAGAGAAAGAGCAAGGAGGAAAAAGTGTCGCGATATCGTGACATGTTGCATTTTTGTGGTCCAAAGCAAAGAGAAAGAGCAAGGAGGAAAAAGTGTCGCGATATCGCGACATGTTGCATTTTCGCGGTCCAAAGCAAAGAGAAAGAGCAAGGAGGAAAAAGTGTCGCGATATCGCGACATGTTGCATTTTCGTGGCCAAGAGAAATAGAAAGAGCAAGGAGGAAAAAGTGTCGCGATATCGCGACATGTTGCATTTTCGTGGCCAAAAGAGAAGAGAAAGAGCAAGAAAGAAAAAGTGTCACGATATCGCGACATGTTGCATTTTAGGCCAAAAGAGAAGAGAAAGAGCAAGAAGGAAAAAGTGTCGCGATATCGTGACATGTTGCATTTTTGGCCAAAAGAGAAGAGAAAGAAAGAAAGAAAAAGTGTCAGGATATCGTGACATGTTGCATTTTCATGGCCAAAAGAGAAGAGAAAGAGAAAGAAGGAAAGAATGTCATGATTTCATGACATGTCACATTTTCACGAGAAGAAATGAAGGAAAAGACATAAAGATGTCATGATTTCGTGACATGTCTCATTTTTGTGGCTGGAAGCGGAAGAAGAGCAAAGTAAGAGATGAATGTCATGATTTCATGACATGTCTCATTTTCATGGTTGGAGGCGGCAAAAGAGCAAAGCAAGGAAAGAATGTCACGATTTCACGACGCGCTAGCTATAAAGGAATAAAATGTATTTTTGGCAATCAAAGGCATGCACTGACACCAAGAAGTGATTTCTGACATGATTATCAGAAATCCAGGATAGAGCAGGCTTGCCAGATGATTGAAAATGTGACAGGCTCGTCTAGAATCTAATCTACAGAGAAGATATCTAATTCATAGAAGACTTGTTGTGTATTATTAGAAACTGTAGATGATTGCTTGTAAAATAGTAAGATGTACTTAGAAAAAGATACTCTTTTAGGGTATATATAGGGGTGAGCGACTCCAGAAAAAGGGTCGGCTCTTGGACGTTTACAAGACTGAATGCATGTACTTCGAATACAAGCAATAAAATCACATCTCCCATTGGCTTCTGGTTCATATCGTGCAAGTGTATGTATTAATGTTCTTTATTTCTGCTTACAATATTGAATTGTAAATTGAGTTTGTTCTTATATCTGAACTTTCACAATACATAAATCATATTTCTGGAATGAGAATCTAATATATACGCATGTTAAACGAAATATTAGAAATCATATATGAAATTATATAATTTCTGCATGGAAATGTGTTTAAATGCTTTGGATAGAAGTAAGTAAATCTGTCTTCGTTGTTGTCTAATCTGCACCATATATTAGATCTAGCTTCGACTATATTTCCCTCTCTTTCAGTATTACTTCCTTCCCCTTTTCCCATAAAAAACTTCAAGGAACCAGCCTTCTCTGGAGATCAGGCGAAAAGTCTCAAACCTTCTCGTCTTTTCAATGTTGACAAAATCTAAGGCGCAACTAAACAACCCAAGGCAGATTTTGTTCCAACAGGTATCTAAATCGCTTGGTCAAAAATCAATAAAAAATGCTCCAAAGGTATCTAAGCCGCTTGGTCAAAAAACAATAAAAAATGCTCCAAGGGTATCTTCACGTCACTTGCTCACCTCAATCAAAAATACTCAAAGGGTATCTCCAAGCCACTTGGTCAAATTTAATCAAAAATGGTCCAAGGGTATCTTCACACTGCTTGGTCACCTTAACCAAAAAATTCTCCAAATGTATCTTCTTATCGCTTGGTCAAACCCTAAAATACCCAAAAGCATAGTAAGCACTTTGTTCAAAATAATTAAAAATATAAAAACAATACAAAATAATCAAAAATACAAAAATAATGCAAAGATCAAAACTACAAAAACATTTACATCTTACATATGCATCCACATAGTTGCATTGCATTAAATATTCATATCCATCACATTTGCATATGCTATGATAACCCGCTTGCAAATGATGCCACGGTTTGTATCACAACCATAAACATACTCAAATCCATCGTCATCCATTTGTCCATGTGTGTAACTATGTTTTTCAACACAACCATTTCCTATTGTTATACATAATAGGCTAAGGTTTTATGGTCATTCAACCAAATCTAGTGGTCTTATAAGCCTTTGTGGAAAGCCATATTGATTAGTAGAGGGTAAGGTCTAGTCATGATAATGCCTTGGATATTCAGGATCCCATCACTGATTAAAACACTAAAATCCTAGTTGGTACAATGGAAAGATAAAAATTGCAAAATTGGTCTAGGTTACCTTAAGCAAAAAGGGTTTGCCTTGCTTATCCTCTCATGCAACCGGTTCAAAGGTACTGAGAATTGGCAAAAGGACAAGTTTTGCCCTACCTAGTTAAATCCCTTGCTTTTACCAAAATAAAAAAAAAATCCCAAAATCAAGCAAAAGTTGAAATAAAAATGAACAAGTGATTATCATCACTACATAAATCCCTTGCTTTTACCAAAACAAGCAAAAACCCAAATTCAAGCAAAAGTCAAAATCAAAATAAACAAGTGACTATAATCTCTACATAAATCCCTTGCTCAAGAGAAAAATAAAAATCAATAAAAAATAAACAGTGATTTTCATCACTAAGCATGAGCAAGTATCCCAAATAAAATGAAGAAGATAAGGTAATGGAGCTTGAATCCCTGGAATTCTCAGCATTGTACAAACCAGAAGGTAATCCCCATTACAGGTTGGTATACATCTAGCTTGGCAATGTTGGTATCCTTATGCATGATGATATGTCTATCACAATAGCATCTTGCATTTGTGTAGACCAATGTTTGCATGTGGATGAGCTAGCTTTAGGTAATCCAATACTGCCTAGTGGCATAGTCCAACTAAGTCCAACATAGGATCAAATGAACACTTGAGGATCCCCAATCTTAGCGATGGGCTGGAATAATCCCACTTGACATCGGAGGAAATGCTTGAGTTCTATATAAATATATTCGTTTGCACACACAAGGATAATGAATATCTAGGGTCATTATGAAAGCCTTATTTTTCAAGAGTCTTGTATGGTCAGTACGCAGTTGTTGATAGGGTAACTAGAGTGTGTCTCAGGAAAAACCTCAAAACTTCCTACATAGCAACAAGTCATATCATCAATCACATCATAAATTTTCTTTATGAGGTTTTGTGAATTAAGAGGTATTAAAAAAGTAGGCTAGATACCGAATAGATGTCAAAAATGATATTTACACGACCACTGGATTTTTGAATATTTTAAATTACATAAGCTTATCAAGAAACTACATGCATTCCAAGCCATTAAATTTCACATATGGATGCTTAAATAATTAATTCTTTGGATAAGAGTGATTATTTACATTCATGACTAATATACTTTCTGTGGTGTCATCCATTGGATTTTTTAACTCATATCATATGCATTCCATATGTTTTAAGTGACTAAAGCATATAGGTTCATTCACATTAGATCAAACACCATATAGATAATGAATTACACATTGCATTTACCATAACATAACACAAGTCGAATGCAAACAACTAAAGCAAAAATTAAACATGCAACTAACAATAACATTGCATCCACAAATACATAGTTCATAACTCATCCATTTACATGTAAGATCACATCATGTCATCCACATGCATTACATTATAAAGTAATAATCAATTCATGAAGGCAGTATCCATATGCACCACATCATATAGCCATAATAAAAACACATAAAACCCCATAAGCATCCATATATGCATACATTGTAATCCACATATGCATACAATCATAAATCCATCACTAAGTTAACTCATGATACATCACATCATGATGCAATACTTAGATCATATAAGCATATACATAAGCATCCATGTAAACATCTGAATCATCATAAATATCACCTATCATCTAAAACATACATCAACCAATCATAACACCATAATCACATCACATAAATAAAATATAAATATAAGCAATAAATGATACACATAATGAATCATAATACAAAAGATATCATATATAAATGTGTGAATCAAATACATAGAAGTATAAAATGCCCATGGGCTATAGTCATGTAGGTCAGTTGACCTCAAAAATAAAAGCCAAAGTACATCATGAATCAAAGCAGGCCTACACCCCCTGTGGTTGGATCTCGAGTAGAATGGTGTGAAGTCATTGGTATCTCTACATGGGCCTGAGTTCTATGGCTTGATCTAAATGAAGACTACCCCAAGGTAGAGTTCCTGCTAACTTGTGATCCATTTGCACCTGTCCTCTCCCTAGGAGTGGCTCCTAGCCTCCTGATCTACATCTAGAGAGTGGCAATGTAGGTGACATCATAAAAAAATTGTACATCACACTCATCCAACAAGATCTCTAGAAGCCTAGTATCTACCCCTGGATCTACTTCTGTAGGACCCTATGGAGTAGGAGGAACAACAATAATTTACATCCTAGTAGAACCACTCCTGATAGCAGCCTGTAATACCTATATCTGTTTTGTGAGCTATGCTATAGTGGAATATCACCATTATACCTAGATCTTGGTCAACTGGAGCTTGACCTCTACCTCATGCAGTTGTGCCCTAAGAGGAGAATCTCTCTCCTCAAGATCCAACTCCTCCTCCTCCTCTATAGGAGCCTCCTACTCCTCTACTGCCACCTGCTCTACCGGTTGGCCCCATACCTCAATCCTAGATAAGACTCTCTACCCTGTTGGATTTGTACCTCCATCACCACCATCATCCTCATAGTCTATGTTGCCATCACCATACCATAATTGATCCCCCCACCACTATGTAAAAGCATCTGTGACTTCCCCATCAACACCTGCATCAACTATTGGGGCATCCTCATTATCAATAAGCTCTATGGCATAGGGTGGATGAAGGTCTCTCTCTACTGTGATGCACCTATATAGAACTGGAGAAATAGGCATATCCTACTAAAATTCATACTGATGAAGGATGCAATAGTAGAAGTACTATCTAATGCCACCCTTGCAGACAATAATCCACCACTCACATCGTTTCCTAGCTGTAAATCTAGCTAGATCATCCTAGACTAGGCAGTCATGATATCGATGCCATATAATATCTTGGGCCTACAACCTAGTAAGAGAAGTAATGTAATGGGGGAGTTCCCTCGTATGAGGGTGACTCTTGCACTTCTCAAACTTTCAAGCCCATATGCTGGTATAGCACTGCATCAAATCATCAATCTCTGAGATCTCTATGGGAAGCCCTCTAGTATGATCTACATGAATGTGCTACCATCCCCATATCTATAGAAGCAAACTACAAGTGATGCTAGCATGACCCCATCGGTGGATGTGATACAACTCATCATAACACTATGCTATCAAAGCACTCCATCATGCATAGATGATAGGGTCCTCACTATCCAAAAAATCTTGAACCATCACAAGGAGGTTCCAAGGTAACCTCAAGCCTGAGCAGTCTAGGAAAAGTAGGTTGCAGACGACCATCAACAACATCGCATGCCTCTCAAAAAATACCCTCGTCCTATACTATTATAGAATAGATACACCACTAGATTTTGTATCCTTGAAGTAGCAACACCATGCCCCCTAAACACTTGAGCAAATACTACCTTGTGGTCCTTAGTGGCTAAAGAAATGATGGCCACTCCATTAAAAGAAATCCAAAAAATCCTGTATACATCCTCTGGTGTGATAGTCATCTCACTAGTGGGAAGGTGGAAGGTATTAGTCCTAGGGTCCTATCGGTGAGCCAGGGCCATGAGGTAGGCCTGATCTAACATAATATAAAGTAGCCTAGTCATATACTGTAATCCATGAGTATTAAACCACTCCCAGTATACATCATCCAAATATGATAGGAGGTCAAGCAAGAGCTTCGGGTCCCAAGCTCAAGCAAAAAGAATCTAAAGACAAAAATTAAGGCATAACTACAATGCATCTAAGGCATAAAGCACAATAAAACATGTAAAATGGTGCAAATAATTATAAACTATCCTAAGTCTAAGTAAAAGAGGAGTAAATGCACCTAATCATGTAGCAAATTTTATAAAAGCAACTCAAATATTTTAAAAGATCAATTAATCATCTCAAAATGCAAAAAAAAAAAAAAAATTCCAAAGGTTTCCTAGTCGCTTTCATCTAACAGCAGCCAAAAATTGGCCACTGAGGCTGGAAGTGGCCAAACCCCAATGATAAAAATTTTGACTGTTGATATTTGAATTGGTTGCTCCCATCGACAGTGGCCAAGCCACAGACCAAAGTGGCCACTCTGTGTGGTAGCGGCCAATAGGTGATGCAACAATCACATATGCCCTAGGCCAAAAACATCAAAAAAATTATAAAACAACAAAAATGGGGTAATCCCACAAAAATAAATCCTAAACTAAGCCAATCTACAGGTTTGGTTCATTGCCAACAATTTTAATGAGGTTCATTCACCGATTACTTAGTGTGGTTCATTTTTATAGAAAAATGAGCAAGGTTAGGGTTTCAAAGAGTACTCGAGAAGCCTCACCTTGTGCAGCCATGGTCCTTGTCAACAAGCTCTCCAAAGTTGCAAGAAGTCACTTTCACTCTAGAGCTCAGAAAAGCAAATTGCCATCTAGGAAAATTGAAAATTCAAAACCCTAGGCTACTTTTATATTTCCCAACTTATGCCTCAACCACTGCACTCGTCAATGACCTTAATTTCTTGGCCACTAAGGTCGAGAGAAGCCACAAAAAAGCATTTGAGGGTCACTGGATCTGACATTGACTAGTAGCACAAGCAAAAATAGAAAAATCCTTCTAGGAGGAACAAAAAAAAATCAAATAAGCACATTTGATGGTTCATAATCATCATGATGATCAAAATAATGAAAAAATCACATAAAAACAAAATCTCAAGTAAGCCTCGTATCCACCTACTTACTTTATCATCTTGGTGGGTGTAGCAATTTGCACTCCATGCAATCCAATGAGATGAGTGAGTTACCATAGGGCTACTTGGGGCAAATCATTCATTTTAGAATTGTGATGTGCCCCCTCAAGCCCGAAGAAGACCAAGATGATTAGAATGCTCCAAAGGTGTGATAGAATCATCTTAATTCCTTTATGGAATTACAAAACTGAGCCAAGTGATTCAACACAAAACTAAATAGAATCACTCATCCCAAATTCCTAAGAAGGCTATTTATGGCCGAACCACTCCCTGATATAGGGATGAATGATCATCATAAATAGTGAAGTCACACTTGGATGGGGGATTGCCCATTAAAAGAACAAACACTAGAAAGAAGACAAACCATTCATACCGGTCAAGCAACTTATCGCTTCATTCATTGCCCTTCCCTCATTAATTCATTGTGTGAGGGGGTAGTTCATATATTCAAATAATCATAATCAAATTCAACCAAAGATCACTCAATCATGTCAAAATTGCATTCATCCTATGAATCATTTCAAGAAACTATCATAGAACTTCTCCCATTTATTGGGTTCATAAGCAAAATATAGCATTCCAATTTGTAGCTCTCCTTTGGTCGGTTCTATTGTAGTGAGATAAGATACGCGATTGCATTTGAGGAATGAGTGCAAGTGAACATGTGCAAGATTCTTATAGAATTAAGCCTTCAATCAAGTTGAAGCAATGATTAAGGGATGCATGCCATCTTGCATGGCTGGGCCATACAACGTTGATCAGACCAATGATCATCATACACCCATAGCAGTCTATATTTTTTCTCCATGTTGTATTTTCCTACACAGCACATCACAAAAAGGGACATCTATAGATACCTAAAACATGTTGTATTTAGGAGAACTACTCATGTGGGCATTCATAGACCATGTGACTAAACCTTGGGACCTTCCAAGTACCAAAAGTGATTTTCACCACTCATCTAGGGTAGTCTTAGCCCATCCATGCCTCTCTACTATGAACCATACTGGTTGGATTCTGGTCACTGAAGCTAAGAGTAGCCAGCCCTAGCTTCTGCAAATGATAGTAGCTAAGTCCTAAATAGCAACTTGCCATTAAACTAGCCTAATATCAAGTGGAAGTGGCAGTTTACATGCAATAAAGTTGAGCGAGGATAACTTTGCATTCCTCATCATAGCCAATCTACATGAGAGACTCAAGTCCATATTTAGACACTAGTTTAACTGGACTTCTAGCACAAAAAAAGAAAAAACTTCTCATGCTAACATCAATTTTGCATGCAAAATTCAATCCTAGGGTTTGGACATTGACCTAAGGCTTCAAAAATATTATAAGGTGCAAACCTAAGGGAACCAAGAAGAATTTAGAGACTTTTCAAAGATATTTTTGAGACTTGGAGAGCTTTTCTTGTAGCAAAGCCTTATCGGACCAGAGAGCAAATTAGAGCACCTTTTAGGGGTAACGAAGTGTTGGACGATTGAAATGTCATCTTCTACAATATATTCAACACATCAGGAATAAACTAAAACCATTTTAACTTTAGCAACAATCCTAGATCCATAGCCTTGGAGTAATCGAGATATTTTTTCATCTTAGCAGTCATTGTCTCGGATAGCAATCTACAGGCCTAGTCTAGGGTTCTTAGCATTAATTTATTTCCTTTAGGGTTGTTACATTTTTTCATGTCATTAGCATAGATCTAATTTATTGTATTTACTTAGTATTATTTTCCATTGTCATTGAGTATATTTCTATTTATCATTAGGGTATTTGCCAACAATCTCATTCGGGGAGGTAATCTCAAATAGTTGAGTGTTTGTTGTTGTTTTCATGCTTGCAAGACTATAGGTTCACTAGACAGGTTATCAACATACAAAAGCAAAAGGATCCCTTTAGGAGCTAGACCTATAGAAGGAGGTATCTATAAGACCTCATACAGTTTTGTGTGTGTCACTGAGAAGCCTATGAGAGTACATCACCCCTATTTTGTAAAATATGTATCAAATGAAAGGAATCCCTTAGAGGGATCTATATGTAACCAAACTTGAGAAAAATAAATAAAGAGAATTATTCATTCATTTCTTTGTATTTTGGTTACATCTATTTTCACATATTTCATTTAATGCATGATTAACTATAAATAAATCAAATAATATTCGCAAATAGAGTAGTGGACGGTGCGCTGCTTCCTCAAGATCGCTACAGATTCATTCTTGATAGTTCTGCTATAATTTTTGTAAATTTATTTTTTACTTTTATTCCTTAGGCTATGGCACCCATAATTTTCCTATGTTTGGTTTACTCAAATAACCTAACAAGAGAGGAATGTCATAGCTTTTACTATATCGAACATCTAAAATTTTACCTTCTTACAAAAGAATGATACAGAATCCACAGACCAAGACTATGTTTTTCTATTCAACTTAGTGTAGATAGAATTGATACATTAACCATATAGGACACTGAAATATGTGAACTACATAAAATGTCATTATCAAGGCCAAAATAAATTATTCATACCTATCTAGACTCCTTTTATTTAGTTTAGAAAACAAGAAGGATTTGTACAAAAAATGAATTGTAAGAAAATAAATATATGCTTAACATAGGAATTGATACATTAACCATATAGGATATTGAACCATATCAATTACATATAATTTCATTATCAAGGTAATAAAAAATTATTCAATGCCTATCCAAAAACCTTTTATTTGGTTTAGAAAACAAGCAAGAAAACAAATTGTAGTTATACAGAAAATGAATTGCAAGAATATAAAAATATGCTTAACATAGTAGTTGCACATGATATGGAAGGGAAAAATAAAAACCCTTCACATCATGATGATCTCAAACTAAATAAAGTACATGTCACATTGCTTGCTTTAAATATTGAAAAATTCCCTCCTAAGACATTAATGAAGCCCAACTACCAAATTTTTAACCAAGTCCAACTACTATATGAGACTGCATTTGCATGTAATAAAACTACCTATAGCATCCTAATACAATTAATGAGTGCACCAAGGAAAAACTCTTGTCACTAGTCAAAGAAAATGTCAAATGGCATTCCATTACAATACCAATAGTAAAAAAGAATGAAAATGACCTTAAAAACTATCAAAGACCAGTCAAGTTATTGCAGACTGTTCTATCACTATAAATAGTGCTTATAGTATCTTAGGTTAATTCCATTATGCTAAGATCTACTCAGAAAGAATAAATTGGACTACAATACTCATTCATAATAGTTGGTATCTCCTTAGATTCAACTATCTTTCAACTAATCAATTGGATGGTCAATTCCACCATCAATCATTCACTGGTCAAATAAAATGTCAAGTGGCATCCCATTACAAAACCTATAGTAAAAAAAATGAAAATTACCTTAAAAACTTCAAATATCAGTTAAGCTATTGCAGACTATTATTTCACCATAAAAAGTGCTTAGAGTAGCTTAGGTTAATTCCATGATGCTCAACCTTCTCTTAGAGAATAAATTGGCCTACATCACTTGGTCTTAATGGTTGGTATCTATAAAAGTATAATTTGAAATAATACAACTATAAAAGTATAATTTGAAATAATACAACTCAAGAAAAGGTTTAGAAACATGGACAAATCCACCTCAATGCCAAAAATAAAACCACCATTTTAGAACAAGATTCAATACACGTAAAAACCTAGTACATATATCAAACAAAAGATACATAATTACCCCTTAACCAAAGAACTTAAAAAATAGCCTAGATCCCGTAATAAAAAAACCTTCACCAAATCTAAAAATATCATCATTGCTAAAAAAACCCCTCCCTCCATAGAATCCTAGCTCCATATATTAGATAAATTTCCCTAAATTACCTCTTAAAAATGAGAAACCAACCCCGACCCAAATCTAACACCACAAAACCCACATCCGCAATAGCAAATCACCATTGAAAAACAACCCCCTTCCAACACAAAACCCTAAATCTATGTATTTAATAAAAATCCCAAACCTAAATCAAACACCACCAAATCCACATCAAATCAACTCTCCAAAACCCACACCTACCATAAAATCCCACTGTCCAAACACTATATCTAACAAATATACCATCAAAACAAAATAGACCTCACTGCATAAAAAAAAAAAAGGCCCCACATTTAATTCTAAATAATAGTAAACCAACCCCGACCCAAATCTACCACTACCAAACCCACATAAAATAAACTATCCGCACCCACACCACCATTGAAAAACCTTCATCCAAAACTCTAACCCGAGCCATTGAATAAACCACCATTGCACAGGATAATTTAAGATATAAAAAAAGCAAGCAATCCTATCCCTTCTCAACCAAAATTTGATCCAAAAGACCAAAATAAAAATAAAAAATATATGTGAAACCAAGATTTAATCACCTCATAAACTATGATTGGAATGGATCAAAAACCCTAAAATATCATGTTAGCATGTCATGTATTTTCTAAGATAATTACACAAGCTAATAGACAATAATCCTTTTCTATTGCAATACAAAATTGTCTTGTATATAGTAAAGAAAATAACATAAATTCTTTGTTAAGCTAATATAAGAGAGATCCATAACATATAACATAAAAATATGTTGAACATTAAGACTACACAAGACATATCATAGAACTGGCTTGGTTTGATTCATCCCTAGATAGAGGTATATATAGATTTTTTCACAACACATTCTAGAATAGCCTAACCTCCCCACCCCTTCCCCCAACCTAAATTGAAGATTCCTCATAATCACAACATAAGAATATAGAGACAAAGGTATATATAGAATTTTTCACCAAATTATAGAATAGCCTAACTCCCCACCCCTTCCCCCAATATAAATTGAATATTTCTCATAATCACAACATAAGAATATGGAGATAGGGAGAGACATTGAAACACCAAGACACATATGGAGAAACATAGAGACCCAAAAGCATAAACACTAGACTAAAGAATATTTTTACATTAATAGAGAGGATATTATAAAATTTTACATGGTTATAGAGAGCTTAAGCAAGTATTTATAGACTATCATGGTCCATGGTCAATCCACCTCAATCCCTTATTACAAAGAATCATTTTAATTATGCATAATCAATTTCAATTGTGTCCACTCATCAAAACCCAAAAATGAAAAACTTCACATTTTGAATCCTAAGTTCTAATAAAATTCAGCAAATAATATGACTACAATACATACCCACTTCAACACCAAGCCCTTAGAGACCATATATATTAATATTAGCACTGATAAGTCACCTCATTATCTCTCATCCAAGAATAAACCACCATATCTATGCACCCACACCACCATTAAAAAATATTCATCCAAAACCCTAATCCAAGCCATTGAATAAACCACCATTGTAGATATAAGTAAGCAATAAATCCTATCCCTTATTAATCAAAATTTGAACCAAAAGACCAAAATAAATATAAAAAACACAAGTGAAACCAAATTTACGCACCTCATAAACTATGATTGGAATGGATCAAAACCCTAAAATATTGAGAGCTGAAAAAAGCAATGGATAATGCCCTACAAAACCCTAGTAATGAGTTTAGCCAAAAAATGGGTGATTGAGAACCTACAAATTCTCTTATATTTCCTCACAATTTATTGTGCTCTATACCCTCTCGAAGGCCTCATCCATCTCATTTATTTTTAAGGAGAACAATAGAGAAGCCATTTGAAGTAAATTAAAATTCATGATGAGAAGTGGAAAGAAATTATTTACCAAGGGTTTTATGGTTTGGCAGGGTGTGTTTGGTGAGACAAAAACTGGAAAAAAATGATTTACCAAGAATTTTATGGCTTTGTGGGGTGGGTTTGGCGTGACAAAAAGTGGAAAATCTTATGTGTTTTAACCACCCTTTCAAAATTTCCCTAAGAGGGTGATTTAAAACCACCCTCTTAGCCCTAAGAGGGCATTTTAAAACACCCTCTTAGGTCACCCTAAGATGGTAGTTTTAAACCACTCTCTTAGGTCACCCTAAGCCGATGGTTCTAAACCATCCTCTTAGGTCACCCTAAGATGGTAGTTTTAAACCACCCTCTTAGGTCACCCTAAGCCGATGGTTCTAAACCATCCTCTTAGGTCACCCTAAGATGGTAGTTTTAAACCACCCTCTTAGGTCACCCTAAGACAACAATTTTAAATTGCCTTCTTAGGTCACCCTAATATGGTTTTAAACTACCCTCTTAGGGCTAAGATGATAGTTTTAAACCACCCTTTTAGGTAAACCTATTATGGCTATTTAAAACCACCCTCTTATCCCTAAAAGGGTGGTTTTAAACCACCCTCTTAGGGTCTATTAGGGGAGTTTTTTACCATCGTAAAAAATCACCTTATTTTAGCCACCATTAAAGCCTTTTTTTGGTGTAGTGATAAGTAATAATTGCTTTTTGGGACTCCCTTTGAAGAACATGTCTATAAATTATGAGATGGAGTCCTTGATGGATAGTAAAGGAATAAAATACTTTCTTGACATTGTTTTTAGACCACTCAATGGACTTTAAAAGATATTCTAGGATATTAATATACTTGTTGCATCAAAGGTGGTTTAGAAAGATAAGATATAAGCTTTTGAGTATGGAATTTGGACTATCCATCGTAAAATACTGGAGAACTGACACCATCACTCTATCCCATGACTTAGGGAGGGAATCCCTAACTATACCACCTTCATCCTTTCTAATATTTTCTCTTTGTCAGTGAAAATATTACTCATTGACCAAGGAATGCTTTTCATGTTGAACAATCTCCCCATAATTAGGGAGCCCAGTAACTTCTATTGGTAGATCGACATTAATTGTGAACCTGATCCCTATTACCAAAAATATACCATCCCCCTATGATTGAGATAGTTCCTAAGAAATCTCCATGACATTACCTTTAAAATTTTAAAGGAAAAGGATGAGCCCTTGGTCCTTGAAACTATCCTCAACAATCGCATCCAACTAAAGAACCTTAGGTTCAAATCTATAGTCATGGTTATTCATAAATAGAGATGGTGGAAGCAAAGAAAAAAATGGAAAAGAGAGAGGATCATGTAGGGTTTAGTGATAGGGGAGGCTGGGATAAAAAATAGAGCTAGCAACATAGCTCTCCAATAACCAATAGGGGAAAGTGCAAATAGCCAACAATCGAGGAAATAACAAGGTGGTTCAATTTGTACCAGGCGATAACGAGGGCCCAAATTGATCTTAAAAGACCATATATTTGGGTAAATTAAAGATTCGAAAAACCACTATTGCACATGTTGATGCATATAGAAATGATTTAATGTCATCGTTGTTGATGACATTCCTCATGCCAAAAATTCCTCTTTGACCCTACCAGCCATGTTTGAAATAAGGAGGAGGACTTGGCATGATAGTAACCAATAAGGTAAGTGACACTCACAGTGTTCATCCTTAGATTTTACACATACAAGCATGAGAAAGTGATCTGGAAGAGCCACGAGAATGCTTAAGAAATGTGGTTAAAAAAATTATTCCATAATTGGGAATGAGTACCAAAAAGGTGGTGATGAGTTCCACAGGACCAAGCAATGATGGTAAGGATAGGGCCAACATGAAGATGATTGGAAAACCAAAAACAAGGATTGACTCTCCTTGAGAAGAGGACAAGGTGATATTAATAGAGCAAAGAGGATCATGTGGTAAGGTTGAGGTGGGAGTAAGAAAGCAAGATGGTGAATCAAACAAGGCAAGACACATGACAAGAGGAACACTAACCCATGAATAAAGGCTAAGGGATAATTTGAAGGACCAAGGTGAGATTAATAGAGCAAAGAGGATCATGTGGTAAGGTTGATATGGGAGTAAGAAAGCAAGATGGGGAATCAAACAAGGCAAGACACATGACAAGAGGAACACTAACCCATGAGCAAAGGCTAAGGGATAATTTGAAGGACCAAGGTCTCGATCAGGTGATATGGAGCAGGAAAGGAATGATCCAAATCTTAGGGAAAATAAAATGAATCAAATCATAAAATCCTTGAAATTTATCCACACCAAAGGAGCTATGAGACTCAAACTAGGAATGAAATACCAATCCATAGACCAAAGAAACTTATTCTTGAAAGGAGTCAACATTAAGGGATTAAAGCAAAAAATGAGTCTTGGTAGGATAGTCCCCAATCAAATATTGGGGGAAGTTGTTGTGCTATAAAGAGATTTTCTTTGGATAGGCCCAAATTGGCCATGACATCCACAACTTGATTGCCTTCATGATAAACATGTTGAATAACATAGCTATTGAATTTTGTAAAGAACTCTTAGATTCTTCATTGAGGTTTTGGACACTCTAGGAGGGAGGTTGGGATCCTTTGAGGCAATTGATTATTCTCATTGAATCACCCTCTATGATGAGACTAGTTTGAGGAAAGGCCATCTATAATATTTTGGTGAGCAAAAAATATGTTTTTGAAAATAGTTAATTTTGCTTCCATTTAATTTTATCAATCCAAGAGTTTGTAAGCTTGTTGGTTACCAATGCAAAGTACATGCCTAGAGTAAACTAGAGATGATTCCTATGTGTCACTTTGGTTTGGTGGGGGTGTGTTGTTTGTGTAGTTGAAGTTCATCCAAACCAATAGAATTTAAATGTAGAAAAAGAAATCTAAACTATCATTATCAAATACATGATTGAAAGAAAATTTACAAAAAATTAAACACACAACTGAAAGTAAATTGCAGGAAATTAAACACACTTATAGAATTGAATAAAGCAGGAAATTGCAGAAATTAAACACATTGTGTAATAATAAATAAAGTAGGAAACACACTTGTAGAAATAAAATAATAGGAAATAAATAATGATAGTAGAAAAATAGGGGACGAATACTACCTGGAGTGGGCCCAGGCTCCTGTAGATATCCACTCGACTAATTCACACAGTAACTCTCTAAATGTAGAAAATAATAGAACACTAAATATTTTTATTTATTACAGTATAAAAAATGTAGTTTTATTGTAGAACAAGTTCAGGATTCTTCACTTTAGGGGTAGACTATGTTTTATATAAAATTTGGTTGTCTCCTATTTACAAATTTAGACTATACTAATTTTATTCATTTCGATTCAATTCGCTATGGTGGGAATGTGCGCAAATTAATTAAACATCTAATAAAAGTGAAGTCATGATAAAATAAACCCATTTGGGATAACCATAGCATTCCCTATGCTTTCACAACAATATTCATCTAATTTTATGCACGGTCTTCTAATTACATGGTCAATGTGCATTTTATTCTACCAAGTGTAAGTGTTGTTCAGCCTATCACTAGAATATAGGTGCCTTTCTAGCCTATAAATGGGATAAAGGTGTTGTATATAGCCTTTTCTAATTCACTAAAAGTTATCACTTTTCAATCGTCAAACAATGGACACTTGATATATCATAAAAATTCAGCCATCATTTAGCCTGTTGCTAGGAGACAGGTGCTTGTCTTGTTTACTGGGAGACAAGCACTTTCTTTTTGCTAGAATATAGGCATCTTCCATCCTGTGACCAAGAGACAGGCATCGTACTTTAGCAATTTGGAATGCATTGCTCCTATACCACTATATTTGTTTGATCACCAAATATTCTTTAATCATGTTATGATTTTTATCAAATGTTAAGTCAATGTGGGACCTTGACTGAAAGGTGTAAAAAAATGATAAAATACTACATCTACACATAATTTCCACTAAAAACACACATTAGGTATAATACATTATTTTCTATTAAATGTATACAATAATATCATAAAAAATACATTTCTAATATAATAATGTCACATAATTATCCCATTAAAGCATACAAAAAATTAGCATTTTTTGTGTTCATCATCCTCCCATGCTTAATTCTTGCCATATCCTCATGCCACCTGATATTGATAATTCTCTATTTCAGTAATGGCTTTCCAGTACTCCTTGTTTCTATGTTTTCTCTCCTTGGATGTGGTTCTATATCATTCTTGTCATGCTTCCTCTTGCCATTTTGTCCTAGTTATGCAAGACCTATTCCTATTTCAGGCACTTTTCCTTGCTAGCCGTGTCGTAAAGGCTAACTGGGTTCAACCCTTGTATTCAACTTCTTTTTACTCCAACCCATCTTACCTATAATTTATTCCATATAGAATCTAGTGAATGTGGTGGCATTCTTCTAGAATGTTCGTTCAAATTTCTTCCAGTAGTAATAATTTTGAGGAAGCTCATCTACAATGGGGAACTCAGGCTTGTCCCACGGTGAAAAGTGATATGTGTTATATAACTAGGCCTTCAAAAAAAATTCTATCTTTAGGTCGAGTGTTGCATCATCTATGTGATTCTCCTCTACATTTTTAAGTGGAAGAGACTCAGGCACTCGAACTGGTGGTGGCATCATCGGTTCTTTATCAAAAATACCCATCTTCTACAAGTATTCCCACATACAAGAGGGATTTCCATTATTTTAACCATACAAGCTCCAAAATTGGTTTGGCTAGGCAATATTCTCAGAAATGCTTGGATCTCTATCCATTTTTTTATGAGCCTTCCACTCATTAGCCTTTTTTAGGATCTTATTAAGCTCCTATAACTGCTCCCTTTGGTTAGAAAAAACTTTCATGGATGCAACCCATTATTCATCTAAGTTTAAGTCTGGTTATGCCCTCTACTTTTGTTGGGGTGCCCTTCTAGCCTTGGTCTTTGGCCTTTTATGTGGTAGCCTTTGTGCCTTTACTTTGGGCCACAACTTCTTTGTTGGTCTTGGAGCTTCTGCATCAGCTATTGGTATCGAGGAACCAAACTCCTTTATTTTTCATGGAGGTGATATTTCTTGGATCTCAAAATATTTTTCCTCTTGCACATGTTGATCCATTGGTGTGTCAACAAGTGGTTCAGTTACGGTTTACCCATCAAACTGACTAGTCATGGTTTGGTCAATTGATGGCTGACCAACTAACTATATAGCTTTTGTGGGATTGGTTGACTCCTATTATTGGTCTACCTCATGCTATTTTTTCTTCTCTATAGCTCATTGGATAGCAAGATCATGTATAGGTATTTCGTTAGTGGGATGAGTGTCATCTATCTATTTCATAGACTTCTTAGCTAATTGGGAAGTCCTTGCATGATAACTTGGTGGCTGACAAGCTGATTGGGTAGTCATAGAAGTTCTGGATAACTCATCAACCTCATTGTATTCAATTTCAATTATAGGAAAATCCTATTGTGAAATAGGGTTCCCTTATTTCTAGGAAGTAGTTTTAATAGGGGTATCTGATAGGTCCTCTACTTCTATCCTTTTAGCATCTAATCCCATCTTAGCATCAAAGTAAAATTCTCTCATGGATGAAATATTTTCTTTCAAGTCCATGGAAGAGAGTGTTGGGTCCATGGCCCATTCAGTTTGTATAGTAGCATCAAACCTATCTAGTTTGGCAGCTTGCAACTATTGGATCTTATTTTCTAATTGCTACATAATATCTCACAACTATCTCAGCATGTCATTTTCCTATTGCCTAGCTATAGCAACCCATAAAAATTCTTAAAATTTGACCCACTTATTTTTATATTTCTCCTCCCATTGGGAGGCTTGTTATTTTAGGCTCTATAGTTGGTTTTATAGGTCTTCTTCTAAATAATCATGATGGGGTGCTTCACCATAGGCCATGCCTTGCAACACCTAGGTGGCTAGTTCATATTCTATCATGGGGGGTTCTTCTTCCTCTAAAAAACTATAATCAACTAGAAACTTCATCACTACTCTAATCCTAGTTTTTTTGTGGTGACATAGCCTAAAATGGTCTTGCAATAGTCTATTATACCTCCTAGATTGAGTGTTGGGAGGTAGGTGATGATGTTTCCCATGATGAACTCTATTAATCTTGCTTTGCATCCCCTATAGAATGGCTATGTTGGGAGGTAGGTGATGACATTTCCCAAGAAGGGCCTAAATTTTCCTGCTCTATTGGTTCTACAGTTTTATTGCTATGGGAAACAAGCACCTCTTCTTCTTCATCCTCTTCATATTCTTGTTGCTCATTGGCTACTTCTGTTGCCACAATATTTTCTTTATTATTTTGCTGCTCATCAGCTGAGTCAGCTATAGCAACATATTCTTCATCAGTCAGTGTAGCCCTATGCACCTTGACCTAGAAAATTAGGGCTAAAATCATCTTGTGATGCCCTAACACTATGACTATGCCTACCCAGTACCGATTGAATTCATATTTTAGGTAACACATAAAATAATAGGGAATATTGATGTAATATCCATGTAGAAAGTGATTGATAAATCAGAAGTGATTGGTGTTCACCTATGAGTAATTGCTAGTGCAAGTGAAAAATCAAGCCACTTGCTCAAATACACTCCTCTATAAGTCTATTATATGTTGTTTTGGAAACCCTAATAATGTTATATATGTTTATGGTTACCTAAAAGATCATTTCATGCACCATGCCACACTGTCCTCCTTATACGTCTGGTCCCTTGTATGTGGAAGACCGGTCACCTCTGTAATGTATACCTCTATGACTAGTGTGACCAGTCCACACATCCTTACAACACTATCATACATAGTGGCTACAAATTCATGTGCCATAGTAAGATCTTGGTCCTGGCTAACCAAAAGATAGTATTCAATCCATCTGGTAGCCTTGAACTAGTTCCTAATGAAACCAATTATGTTTGAGATATCTCGAGGCTCATCCTTCTTTAGAGCATGATTAGTTGAAGGTCCTCCCATGGCATTTTTTGGCTCTATTGTTCTATATTTCTCTATGTTTAAAAATAGGCACTATTATAATTTTTAAATATGTTGAATCATGTGATTGTATCCATGCATACATGGAACCTATATTACCATAACTAGTAGTAATTATAGGTAATCTACATAATTAATTCTTAAATCATGTGCTAGATTTATATGGGTACCATTACAACCATTTCCTTCCATCCTATGAGCACCACATGACACATTACATACTTGGGGGTTGTATTATTGGATATGAATTTCACGGGACATGTGCTATCACATTACACAAAAATATTTTCTTTATGAAAATCATGCACATACATAACACAAAAATTAGTACATACCTGGGTGGTATTTCATAAAGTATGATATGTAAATTCTAGTGGTGTAATTTGATTGGTCAATGCATGATAATAGTGTCTTTGGGACAAATGAATGGTGTTCATTTTTCCATGTGGGGCAATTGCATCAAATGTGAAGTAGCAAGAACAAAGACTCGCCTAACAAATTGAATTGAAATGCATCTAATGTACTTATTGAATTAAATCATGTATAAGAAATATGATAAAGTAAGCAACTAAAATGATAAATTTGTTAAGTAAAAAAGGGGGTGTTCTCCTTGTATTTATTAATTTATAAATTTAGCGATTACAATACATCCCCTTGAGAGCTTTTCAATGTGATACATTTCAATTTACAAAACTTGAGGGATCAAATCCCTCCATGAGCTTAATGGTGCGCTTCCAATGTTCTTCCTGTAACCCACAATATAGAGCTATATTTGGGATATGTTTATTCATCTCCTTAGCTCCTCCATAATGGATGGAATACCTGTACCTACACACAAGAAATTGAAAGATGTTAATAGCATATGCGTTTAGTGATGAAAACCACAAAAAGTATGCATCTATGAATATAAAAATTATTTGTGACTAATCTAAACTACTCAAAATGACTTGGAAAATTAACATGATGTTTATTATGTGATTTAGTAAATATTTTAGCAAAAATCAAAGTGAGATGGTGTGGCCATTTCTGGCAGGGACAACTAGGACTGTAATCACAAAATCATCAATAGACCTATCAAATCTACTCAAAAATTCACCAAATTTGGATATGATGATACTATAAAGATATTAAATTGATCTATATATAAATTATATCAAAATTATGGGACAATTTATTGCTTTCCCTAGGATTTACAATAATACCTACTAACCATCCCAGGGTGGGACAACCACAAAACAGGGTGGTTTTTGCCACCAATTCCACTTGGATCTAGTCAATAATCCTCCTGGGGGTGTTTTCATAAAATTTGGGAAACTAACTCTTAAAATTTATGGGTTTTGGAACAAATGAATGTCTCTTAGAACACCCTAAAAAAACCTTCGATTAAATATCTTTCCAAGGCAAATAAGTGGGCAAAGGTTGAGGGCAAATATTGGCAGCACTTCATGGTCAATAATTGCAAAATCCTATTTTTTAAATTGGTTTAAAACACCTCAATTTATATCTCAAGGGATAATAGGGAGCAAAGGGGAAAGTGTGGGCATGCAATGCAAGTGCCACCACTTGGCAATGCCTTTGACATGCATAGGGTGGAAGAGGCTTCCCATTTGGACCTCCAATTTTTAGACCCTAATGGCCATGACAACCTCCCAATCTATCATGATTGATTGGGTAGGATAAATGGAAGAATTTGATTGCCATTTGTCCTACCCTTTGAATTTTGAGGGTTCTCGCTCATGGTTGTCCCACCCAAGGATGGCTACATGTGCCCATCCCTCGGTGGGATGGCCATGAACTATGACCATCCTGGGGTGGGACAGTCATGGCTACATGTCCCAAAACCTTCCAAAATTTGGGTAAACCTTCCCAAAAGTTGTTAGGAGTTCTAATTAAACCTTGAGGGTTGCCCAATGAGGCCATATGATATCGATAAGAGTGGTTCCTTAGTAGTCTTATATGATTTACATGATTTTAGTGTCTATAGATTCCCCTTTTTGAGATGCACTGTGTGCAACAGAGAGTTGAGCAAAAATATATGACTAAATCATTAAATTATTGAGGTTATTTAGTAACCTAACCAATTTTAGATGCCTCTATTATGGAAAGAGCATACATTCTTGGAATCCTTTCTTTTGACATAGTTAGAGGATTTATTGTGGTATACCTTTCAGTCGCACTATAGTGACAGTTGTATGGGCTTAGGGTATACTTGGTATTAGTTCCTTGTTTCCTTGTAAGCCTTTGTGTGGGTAAATTCTTGAGGCTTCAAGGAGGCCAAAAATTTTCTTTGTTGCATTTTCTAATTATTTTCTTGAACATAGGCTTACAAATTTATCTTTGGCAAAGATTCTTTTGAATGTATGAAAATTGTACTTTTGAGTGTTTTAGTGTTGATTTTGATTTTGAATTTATTTTTATGACCACCCCTTCAAGTTATGAATCAATGAGGGCATGACCAATGATAAAGCAATGAGTAACTTGACCCATATGACTTAATTGGGATAACCATCAATTTTACCCATTGTAAGATGTATCAATTTTTCTAGGATTTTGATCGTTTTGGGGATATTTCATGGAAGCAAAAGACTAACTACCTCATTCCCGTGGAGTGGTCCAACCATAATGGCCTTCTTGAGGAGTGAAGTAGAGACTTTTTAGAGTATCCATGAACCTTTTGATTTCAATATTGATCCTTTGTTAATTTTGTCAAATTTGACTTGTTTTTGGTGGGTTTTAGGACCTTTTTTTTATATCTTTTTTAGCTATTTTTGTGAGGTTTTTTTTTGGTGTTTTAATTATTTTTTATTTTTTTATTTTTGATGAGATTTCATAGAAGAAATGAAATGAATACCTCATTCCCATGGAGCAGTCTGACTGCAATGGCCTTCTTGGGGATTGAAGTGAAGACATTTTAGTTTGACTATGAATAATTTGGTTCAAGTAGCCTTATGGTAATTTACTCATCTTTCCAAATTGCATGGAGTGCAAGTCACTGCAACTGCCAAGTGTATAGGGTAAATAACTAGGTATGAGGTACATTTGAGATTTTTCTTTATTTTATTTTTTTATTTTTATCATTTTGGGAGCATGAGGTTTGAGGACCCAGTTGATTGCAGCCTACAAGTAGTTTTTGAATTATGATGTAGCTTTTTACCCCATATATATATATATATATGAGTTTTTCGGTTGTCATCATGTGTTTCCTTACTACTTTATGATATGTATGCATGTATTGTAATATGATGTGATTTGATGATATGTATATGTGTATATGCATAATGAAATGAAATGGTTTATTAATTTGGATGATGGATTATGAATACTATTTGACATACTAGATGCTAGCACCATAGACTGTACAAAATTTATCTCATCATTGTAATGTTATCATGACACTATGTAACAACTTGTGAAAATGTAAACTAACAAACATGTGATAGCATGATATAAAATGACATGAATAATATGAAGTTATATGACGTGTTTGAGATTTTCAAGAGACTCAAACACTCTAGTTACCTAATAAAAAGTTCTATAGTAACCATGCAAGACTTTTTGGCAAAGTATAAATCTACTAAGATAACCAAGATATTAAATATCCCTACGTGTGCATGTGATTTCATTACTATGATAATAAATAAAGATATCCCAATTACAAACATGATTGATTCATCTATATTGAAGGTCACCATATGAGTATCATTATCCTGAGTTTTATATGTAGTTGGATTAGACCACTAGGTAATACAGGCTACCAAAATCTAGCTCATCTGCATGCAAACATTGGTTTATACAAAAGCAAGTCGCTTATGTGATAGTCATATTATCATGCATAAGGATACCGCCATTTCTAGGTGAGTGTGATGCCACCCAACCTGTAATGAGGATCACCTTATGGTTCTCCAATGTTGAGAATTCTAGGGATTCAATTTTAGTACTCCCTTATTTTGTTTTGTCTTTAAATTGTGTAAGGGAGTTGCTCATTTTTGTTATGGTGAGCAATGGATTTTGGTAGTGGTGAGAACCACTATTTATTTTACTTTTTTCTAATGGTGAAAACCACTTTTCTTTTGAATATTGGTAAGTGATAAAAACCACTATTTATTTTTCTCTTTTGGATACTTACCCCAATTTGGTGTGAAGAAAGGGATTTTTTTTTCTTGGGTAAGGAGGAACTTGTCTTTTTGTCAATTCTTAGCATTTTTGAACCATTCATACAGGGGGATGAGTGAGATAAAATTTTCGCTTAGGGTAACCTAGACCTCTTTATAGGTTTCATATTTCCTTGTGTAATACTTGGATTTATTAATGTGAAAAATGTGTCAATATTTTGACACATACAAGGTATAATATAAGTAGGATTCTACCTTCTAAAAATCATGATAGATTTCTACAAAATCTAAAAATAAAACTAGATACATCTAAGTGATTAAAAATCCTAAATATGCCTTTATGAACAATGGCTAAGTGAAGCAAAATAGACACACAATATGGAATGTATATGTAAATGATAAATATAATGTACATAGGTTGTAAACTAACCTTTTGACAACATTGATTGTGATAGATGCCTAGTGTACACACCTGGTCCTAGACATGTATGATCAACTTCTAACAATGCAAAAAATGCAATCATGAGTATGTCCAATGTAACTAATGTTCTAATGCAATATTAATATTTATTAATTTACCCAGGTGTTGTAGGTGAGTTGGAGAGGAGAGGGCAATCCTCCAAGGGAGGTCCCAAGTTCAAATCTCCACCCTACCAAAAAGCTGAATTGGGTATCTAAAATCCAATTGATAATGTTGGTGTGGGCAGGGTCGGGTGCGACCCCCAGGTGACTTTGACAATGTAGAACCCCCTATTCGTGGTCTCTCAGACCAAGGCGACTCCACAAGGGGTTTTTCGCTTTAAAAAAAAAAAAAAATTCTAATGCAATGATATGAAATATAATGCAATGCAATATTTTTGTGTTTTTGATGTTTTATGATGTTTTTTGGATTTTTAAAAAATATATGCATATATGGTCTGACCAATGGGCTTACTAAATGCCATAGGGGCTTTTAGGTGACCAAAGAATTTATAGATACCTTTGGGGCTTTTTGGGATGACCAAAGGGCTTATAGATGCCTTTGGGGATTTGGGATGACAAAAGGTCTTATAGATGCCTTTGGAGATTTTGGGATGACCAAAGGGCTTATAGATGCATTTGGGGATTTTTGGGATGACCTAGATGACTGTAGACTACCTAGGAGCATCTTAGGGTGACCTAGATGGTTGTAGACCATCTAGGGGTATTTTACGGTGACCTAGATGGTCGTAGAATACCTAGGGGTATTTTAGGGTGACTTGTATGGTCGTAGATCAACTAGGAGCATTTTAGGGTGACTTAGATGGTTGAGACCACCTAAGAGCATTTTAGGATGACCTAGATGGTCGTAGACTACCTAAGAGCATTTTAGGGTGAACTAGATGGTCGTACACCACCTAGGGATATTTTAAGGTGACCTAGATGGTTGTAGACCACCTAGGGGTGTTTTAGGGTGACCTAGATGGTCATAGACCACCTAGAAACATTTTAAGATGACCTAGACGGTCATAGACTACCTAGCAGTGTTTTAGGTAGGGCATGGTGCTCTAAGCATGGAAAGATCATAGGTGACTGATATTCAAGGGTTTAGGCTCTTCAATTATTTTGATGGACACTAAGTGATAAGTTATAGGTCCAATATGACTAGTAATGATATATGGACCTAACCAATTTATCACAAATTTATCCCATATATGGGGTGACAAATTTGAGTTTTTTTGGTTCTATTTTAGAACTAAATCACCAACCTAAAAGTCTCTAGGGTGGACTTTCATGTTGTAATATATCTTAAGGCACTCTTGATAAACACATAGATGCTCAAGAGCATTCATGCGTCGCTCATCAAGAAAAGTTAGTTGATATAAATGAGCTTGCCACATAGTATCATCATTGATGAAATCCTACACAGATATGCGCAATGATGACATTTCCAACTCTAGAGGCATGATAGCTTCAACACCATACACTAGTTAAAATGGATTTTCCCCAGTGGGAGTCCTAATACTAGTGCAATAGGCCCAAAGGGCAAGAGGTAATTGATTATGCCAATATTTATTATTTCTTAATGGTTTTCTTTAAGATTGTAATTACTATTTTATTAGATGCCTTTGCTTACCCATTAGATTTTGGATAATAGGGCATAGAAAATTTGTGTTGTATGTCATATTTTTTTGTTAGAGAATGCACATATTTATTCTTATAGGGTGTCCCATTAACTAAAATTATTTTGAATGGAATACCAAAATGACAAATGATATTATGCAGCATGAACTTTACGATGTGAGGTCTAGTTGTAGTGGTAAGGGGAATTGCTTCCACCCATTTTGTAATGTACTAAGTAGCCATAATGATAAATGTGTGATAGACTTAGGAGGCAGGTGAGATTTTCCCAATTAAATCAAACCCCCACTATGAAAATGGCCAAACCGATTGAATCAGTTGTAAGGATTGTGAAGGTATGTGTGTCAAATTTGTATGGTATTGATACTTTATACACTACTTCACATAAGCACAACAATATTACTCTAAATTTTGCCAATAATAGACCATGTGAAGAATACGCTTTGTGATGGCCATGCTACTAAAATGGCCACAACATGTACCATTGTGTGCTTGGGAAATGGCACAAACTAACTCTTCAGAGTCTAAGAAATGAAGGACGATACCCTCATAGCTTCGACGATACATTATGTCTCCAAGTAAGACATAATTTTCTACCTTTTTCTTAAATTCTTGTTTTATGGAATGCAATAATCTAGAAGGAATACTTCCTAGTTTTAAATAATCTTTTATTTGGGTGGCCCAATATTGTTTTAAAGAAGCCTCAATTGTATGAATTACATGATCCTTTTGACATTCATATCTCACATTTGTAGGTATTTATACCATTTCCTTGAATTTATTTGGGTCTACTTCTATGCCTCGCTTAGAGACTTTGAATCCCAAGTGTTTACCATATGTGACACCAAATATGCACTTCTTGGGATTTAGCCTAACATTATGCTCAATGAGATAATCTAAAACCTTGCGCAATACACTGATATCCTCATGGTGTAATAAATATTTTGCTAATAAGTCATCCATGTAATCTTCCAAAATTTTATGCATGTAGTCATGGAAGATATAGCTCATGGCTCATTGGTAGGTAGCACGAGAATTTTTAAGGCTAAAAGGCATGACCTTGTAACGAAATGTCCCCCAAGGCATTGTGAATGTCATTTTGAGATGGTATTCTAGATTAATATTAATTTCATTGTATCCAGAGAAACCATCCATAAGGGATAAAATTTTGTGTCCTGTTGTGGCATCTACCAATGCATCAATTTTTGGCAAAGGAAACTCATCCTTAGGACTCACTTTATTGAGATATCTAAAATCAGTGGAAATGTGAATCCTCCCATTAGATTTCTTTATAGGTACCATGTTGGAAACCCATGGTGGATAATCAATTTAAATAATAAATTCAGCATCCAATAGTTTTTGTAATTTATCTTTTACCATTGCGGTTATTGTTGGATGTATCTTACGCAACTTTTTCTGAACTGGTTTGGCACTTGGATCCAATGTAATATTATGCGTGACCAAATTAGGATATAGTCTTGGAATATATTTATAAGACCAAGCAAAATCTTCTATTTTCTATTAACAACTTTGTATAATTAGCTTGTTCATAAGGGGATAGACCTTCCTCTAATTTGATGTTATGGGGATTATCAATATCTGTGATGATATCCCTATCAAATGTTGGCTCAATTGACATGTGGGGTCTGTCTTAAAAATTATGTGGAATAGGGATCAAGTGAATATCATCATCTAGGTTTACACCATCAATTGGTAGCTCATGCTTAACCTCAGCTTATAAGACATTTTGAGTAGTCCTTGAAGAAAAATGAAATAGTTGTAACATTTCCTTGCAAGGCCAATACTTTGATGGATATGGGGGAGAATCTCCCTGATAAAAGTCAATTGCCTCAATGTCGAGGTGCAATGGATTTGATGGGTTATTTGTATCTCTCAATGGTGTATTAATATCTATGGAAATCATGTTGATGGATACATGATATTCCTTAGATGGGTGAGTGAATCTAGAGATATGAGGTTGTCTCTTAACTCATGGGGGTGGTTGTGGTGAAGGTGTAATGACCAATAGTGGTTGATGTGGAAGACGATGAGCTTGCTATTCAAGTGGTAAAATATATCACCAAATAAGATTTTGTTCTGGTAACATGCAAATATATAACTCTTCTTCATCATCCAAAGGGACAATTTGATCGTGTTACTCATATAAAATTGGATAATTGATGGGAGCTATGCCATAGTATGATTCATCATATATTGTCTATTCAAGAGGAGGACCTTGATCCTCTTCCTTACTATCAGATGAAAGGATGTGTGAACTCTCTCCCATTTCATGATATTGAGAAACATAACTGGATAACCCTTGATCTATCATGTTTATAGGAAAAAAATATCCCAATTACTGGACATGATTTGGATTGGCATAGGGATCACGTACTAGCTCATCCCTATAATTAAGATATAATCATTCTAGACTCTCTGTGAGGACATCTAAAGGTACTAGATTGTTGTGTCCCAACCTATATTTATCATATGGTAATTGATATTGTGCCTAGTAGGTAACACGAGTACCTTGTTCATATAACCCTAGATCAAAACCATGTCAATTGCAGTGATGTAGATATCGCATGGCATAGTCAAGATTTGACATGTAATTTATATCCTTAGAGAAAGGTTCATCATCTTCTTATTATTGAGTAATTTGCAATATTCCATACTTACTACCGCCACATATAAATATTTTTTATGTTGGGTGGTATACCTAGAGGTATAATGCTATCTATGGGGAGATGAGGTCATACCATATCTTACACTATCTCAATGGATGGAACTATTGTGATGTTCCTAAGTAAGTACTCTCCTAATACTATAATAGCCATCTGTATTGTAACCTGAGATGATGAAGGTGGAGTAAATGGAAGTTAATCTTGAGATGACTCAATTTGTACCTCCTAATATGGTTCCTCGTCTGCTAAACTATGAATATATTTTGTAGAAATGGTTGAAATAATGGGAGGGATCTCATCGATTGGCTTATTCGACATGTTCCTATGTGAAGAATATGATGATGACAAAGGATTTTCTAAAGCTTCCAATGATGATGATGGTATTTATGAAGATGGTAATGGTGTAATGGAAGGCAATGGAGATGGAAGTGGACCATGAATATATGTGTTTAATTGGAATTCCACATGAGTTGATGGTAGGGTCGACTTTGGGATTTGCTGCACCATGTTGCAATACTTAAAGAGCTCAAGGTCTATAGATACTATGTGTACCTAACCTTCATAACTATGCTTTATGCATTGGTGAGTGATGGAATAGACACACTTCATATCCTAGATCCAAGGTCTACCCAGCAATATGTTAAAGTCCATTGCACCCTCCAAAACATGACATAATATTGGTATAGTTTTGCATCCCACTTAGATCGGTAGGACTATAGTTCTGAGTATGGAGTATATCATATCATTGAATACTTGAAGGATGTAGGTGGACACTTAGTTAGGAACATCACAATAGAACTCTCTTATAATAATTGCTAGTGCTCTTAAATACCTAGGAACATCACAATAGTGCACTAGCGATTATTATATTGCTTGATGAATCAGTGTCTATTAGAACTCTCTTATACGGTATGTCATTCACACATGCAATGATGTGTAAATGATGATCAACCACATCACTATGGGTTTGAGTTCATTCTCATGGTGATCATTGGTTCCTTATATTTATGCACATCCCCCACAAAATTGATAAAGAAGTTAGACTCCTGGGGCTGCAACTCTATTGACTTAAGAATGTCCATTAGATCTTCTCTATGAGGTGGAGATTGTTGAATGAGCTCATAAATGGAAAATATAGCCAATGTTGTCCTTATGATTTGTGCAAGCCTACTTTTTATTTTCACTAATGGCCCAGGTGGAAGGCTTTGTACTATATGTGGTGGAGGCTATGACATTGATGGAACATCGCTTGAAGCTGTAAGTGGCACAAATTGACTTGGGTAGCATCTATTCCTAGTCACAACAATAACCATCATGATATACCCTTGTAGAGGGATGCCATCTTGACCTCATTAATTTATTTAGAAGGAGCTACCTGTACCTCATGAGTAGGTAATGGGTCTTTGAAAACATCCATCTATTGATTATTTGGGCTGAGAGGATTATCTACTTGGAGTTCATTCCTCTCTATCATATCCTGCACTAGGTTTTGGAAACTATAGCACGTAGGCAAGTCATGGCCACTCTACCTATGATATCTCAAAAATAGCTCTTCCCAACATTCCATAGGCTTTTGATTGCCTGTATTCGGGTCTATACGCTTGATTTTTAGTAAATTAATCAATATGGTAGCCCACATATGATCGAACAAGGAGTCCATTAACTCAACAAAGGGTGTATATTATCGCCTAGAGTGATGTAGTTGATTTTTGCCCTGATTCACTCGAGTATTATTATTGTAACTCATAGGAGGAGGTTGGGCCTAATAATTTGACTTTTGAGGAGGCATCGTTTGTGTAGACCCTAGGAAATTAATAGCTACTTGATTGATCACTACCAGCTTTGATGGTGCTGGACTGCTCTTTGGATTTTTAGTGCACTCCTTGTGAGGTTTTGATATTTTACCCTCTTGGATTTTGATCTCTTCTATAGTTCTAGCCTATGCTAGAGCATCTTCAAGAGTGGGATATTTCTAAAGTTATAATAATAAAGATATTGGTTTTAAACAACTCTTTAAAAACATCCGAGTCAAATAAACACTGGAAATAGGTAAGGTAGCTTCACTAGAAGCGTTCACCATCTATTTCCATAGTCAATGATAGACTTATCATCATATTGTTTTAACCCTGTAAGGTTGGTTAAGGTTACCTTTCTCTTGGTATTGAAGGTGAAAATTTCCAAGAATGCATCTAAAAATTGTTCAAAGGTATAGATTCTATGCCTTGGAAGTTGATTAAACCACTCAATAGCTTGGCCAAAGAAGGTAATTAAAAATATTCTCAGGAGTAATGCATCATTCTCCTGTATGCTAAAGCACTAGTTCATGAACCTAGTGACGTGCTCTTGAGCATATTCTTCCCCTTTAAATTTGTTCAATTTAGGAATTTTAAAATGCTTAGGGTATGTAGGGGAAGGTATAGATGGATACAATGGTTGACTACATAACTTATGTAAGGTGGGATTTTGAAGCCCAGTCCCAGCTGTCTTACTCTCTATAGTTTCCAAGCATTCAAGCAATGCTTGACACGCATCATAGAATTTAATCTCCTATTATTTATTTTGGCCCCATGTAGGGGGACAAGAAATGTTAAGCATATATTGAGGTGGTTTATTGTCATCACCCATACCTTTAAAAGGTTCTTCAAAGTATTCCTCATTTTTTTCCAAATTGTCATAAGCCCCATAAGGTATTTTTGGAATGGTTCTACAAGGAGGAACTAATGCCTACTGAAGGTGATATATATTAGGCCTAGGAGGTAAGTTATGATCAAGCCTAGGATGTCAATGTGGTAGCATTTTATTAGGCCTAGGAGACCTATTTTGATGGAAAGTGGATTACCTCTACTGAGCCTCCTATTTATGTGTGCTTGGAGTAGGAAATACATCATGCAAAGTCTCTTGAATATATTTTTAAATTCTTTGTCTTTCTAATTGCTATCGCTTCTCTAGGATATCCAAGTGTTTTTTATCATATCAAAGTTGATTAAACTTAGCTTGATGATCAACATACCTTTTGACTAATTTATTAATTTGATCAGTTGTATTAGGCCTATGTGCCTTAGCATTATTGCCTTGATACCTATCCTATTTATGAGGATTTTTGAGGTCTATTATGACTTTCCCTTGATTGAGGGAAGTTGCATTTACTTGAGTCTCACTCCTAAACATATGTTCTTGGTATTATGTTGGTGTAGAGGTACATCGTGCTTGCATGGAATGATGTGGATTAGGATAATCAATATTTTCCTTAGGTATTTCTTAATAAATTAGGAATTGTAGGGTTGAATTATCTCACCCAATGCGATGAGTATCATACTAATATTGATATGTGAATTTTGGAGAAGGGTTATTTGAGAGCATAATATGATCATTTAACCCTACCCTTAGAGTATAGGCTTGATCCTAAACACAAGTGTGCGGAGTAGACTGAGCAGGCACATGAATGTGTGGTATTTCTTTATGTGTAGGTGCCTCATTACATGGTTTTATTTCTTGAAATAAGGTATTAGAAGTATTCTTACTTGGGAAGTGATTTTCGAGAGTGGGACTGTGACCTGTAGGGGTACCCCGTGTAGGGGTTCCTTGTAAGCTAGGTCCCCTCTTTGATAATCTAGGACTTGGGAGAGTATGTGGACACCAAGGATATATAACCATGTCCTTGGGATAAAATTGGATATGATCCATGTCTCCTTGCCTACTCCCCATAGCATCATCCCTTAAGTGGGCTTGGCTACGGGTATATACCATAAACACTTATTCTAATATCTATGTGATTATCTCCTTTACAAGTTTTATAGATTCCAACATACAAAAATAGAAACACATAAGAATACAAATGATTATCTCTTTTAAATATTATGTGTTCCTAAACTGTTTAATGTGTTTGTAATTGCTTTTGTAAAGAATCTCTTTTACATGTTTAAATGTTGTTGATATAATTCTCAATTTTTAAAGGGAATTCACCTATACACTCACAGCTCAACAACCAACAATGAAATTCTGGTCATGTGAACCAACCAAAGTATGGATATGAAGCCCATACCCAATCAAGGAGCATAGGTCCTACCAGTCCTCACCCATATTGATCGTGGGAAATGATACACCCTCTAAATAGGAGTGCTTGCAATTTTCTATGGCTAATATGGTTGTTGGAGTTGACCTTGGACAAAAATAGGGTTCATAGGATTTGAGCAAATTAATTGATATGAAACTCACCATAATTGAACTCTATCAGTGGTTGGGGATGAATTCCAACTCACTAACATTTAAAAGAGACGTGGTGTGTGTGGTTATTTTTATGATTAAATGAAAGTAAAAAACAACACTCAATGATTTTTCACTAAATGCATAAAGAGCATTTTACTTTCATAATTATATGCATATATAAGTAAGGAACCTACAAAATGTTTTAACCTATATGAAACCCTAACCCTTAGGTAGGTCACAAGCAGGAAAACCACTTAAATGCATGTCTAAATTTGTTATTTTTCCTATTTTTCTTCAATTTGTTAATGTGGAATTTAGAAATGGGAAATTTAACCTTCAACCACACACAAAAGACATGAAAAACTCAAATTTATTCTTTTCTGAACAACCTAGATGCAAATTGATAGTTTAGGAGCTTACCTTGTCTGTTTTGAAAGTTGTTGTTTCTGTAAATTTCTACATAAAACCCTTGGTTTTGTGGTCATCCCTGGGTGGGACAATTACAAATTTAGGGGTTGTACCTAGGTGGGATGATTGTTGTGGCCATACCTATTAGTTCCAATTAGAAATTTAGGGGTTGTTTCAACTCAGAACGACCAGTACCTACAACATCCCAAATACAAAAACAAGGCAAAAATAAACAAAAATGAAAAAAAATGGCAAGGGATAAGGGTCCCACCGTGATCACCACTAAAGTAGTGATAAAAATGGCTTACCTAATAGATTGAATTGAAATGCATCTAATGTACTTATTGAATTAAAGCATGCATAAGAAATATGATAAAGTAAGCAACTAAAATGACAAATATGTTAAGTAAAAGGGGGGGTTCTTCTTGTATTTATTAATTTTTCAATTTAGTGGTTACAATACATCTCCTTAGGGGATTTTCAATGTGATACATTTTAATTTATAAAACTTGAGGGATGAAATCCCTTCATGAGCTTAATGGTGTTCTTACAATGTTCTTCTTGCAACCCATAATATAGAGATCTCTTTGGGCTATGTTTATTCAGCTCCTTAGCTCCTCTCTCATGCATGGAATACTGGTACCTACACACAATAGATTGAAATATGTTAATATCATATGTGTTTAGTGATGAAAACCATAGAAAGTATGAATCTATGAAAAAAAAATATTTGCGACTAATATAAACTACTCAAAATGACTTGCAAACTTAACATGATGTTTATTATGTGATTTAGTACATATCTAAGAAGAAATCAAAGTGAGATTGTGACCATAACCTATGGTCATTCCTGGCATGGAAAACTAGGATTGTAATCACAAAAACATCAATAGACCTATCAAATATACTCAAAACTTCACCAAATTTGGATATGATGATAATATAAATCTATTAAATTGATCTATCTAGAAATTAGATCAAAATTGTGGGCCAATTCATGGCCATACCTAGGAGTTACAACAAGACCTACTAACCATCCCAGGGGGGAAAACCATAAAATAGGGTGGTTTTTACTACCAATTCCACTTGGATATGGTCAATAATCCTCCTAGGGGTTTTGTCATAAATTTTGGGAAACTAACTCTCAAAATTGATGGGTTTTGGAACAAATTAATGTCTCCTAGAATACCCTAAAAATACCTTTGTTTAAAGAGGTTTCCAAGGCAAATACATGGGTAAAGGTTGAGGGAAAAAATTGGCAGCACTTCATGGTCAATAATTGTAAAATCCTCTTTTTTTTAATTGGGTGAAAACACATCAATTTATAGCCCAAGGGGGAATAGGGAGCAAAGGGGCAAGTGTGGGCATGCAAGGCAAGTACCGCCACTTGGAAATGCCTTTGCCATACATAGGGTAGAAGAGGCTTCCCATTTAGACCTTCAATTTGTAGACCCTAATGGCCATGACAACGTCCCAATATACCATGATTAATTGGGTGGGATAAATGGTAGAAATTGATTATCATTTTTCCTTCCCTTTAATTTTTAATGGGTCTGGATCATGGCCATCCCACCCAGGGATGGCTACATATGGCTATCTCTATGTGGGATGGCCATGAACTATGATCGTATTGGGGTGGGATGGTCATGGGTACATGCATTTAAACCTTCCAAAAGTGGTGTAAACCTTCAAAATAGTGGTTGGGAGTCCTAATTAACCCTTGAGGGTTGCCCAATGGGTCCATATGATGTCTATAAGAGTGGTGCCTTAGCATTCTTATCCGATTTTAGTGTCTACAAAATGAACATCATTGGGTACTAAAATTTTATTAGTCTCGAGGTCGCATGTAAAAATTGAAGAAAATATGAAGATTTTATTTTACCATGGGACAACACATGTCCCCATTGGAATTCAATTTACTCATGTCTTAGGAGTATGCATGGGCCACCAATGGGAATATGTGAACTCCAGTGATCAAAAACCAAGAAGTAAATGGGTTTCTTCATCGAAAAGAAAATCAGACATACTTTGGTCCATGAAAATATTTTACTTTGAACATGCATGGATTTTGGCACCATCATGGATTTGGCTACTTCTCTGATGTCAAATATAGGAGTCATGACTTCATTGGAATACATGAACCTCACTTCGTTGGAATACATGAACCTTTATTTATGTGGAAGACAATTTTATTTCTCTATGTTGCAGATACAGGTACCCTTTTGGGTGGGATGCAGGTACCTTACTCCAATTTTCTGGATATAGGAACCATTTGTTATTGTGAATACAAGCACTTTTATTTTGACATTCTAGGTACTAGCACCTGCAAAAGATAAATTTTTTTAATAGATAGACAAATATTATTTATTTATTTAGTTATTTTTCACTTGTTGTATATGGGATATGCACCTCATGTAATTACAAGCACCTTCAAAATTTTATGAATTTAGTCACCTTTACTGTGTATGGGATATATGTGCCTTCTCTTTTATGGAAAGTCAACATTCACTGTATTGACCTACAAATAGGCACCTTTTTTCGGTTCGAATATAGGTGCTTCCTCTTTGTGAAAAAGTCAGTGTCTACCACCTTGACCTGCATATAGGTAGTTTCTTTTGTGAGGAATTAAACACTTTTACACATATCTGGTTGTAAGTTCCTCCCTCCTAGTATAAGGTTGGCACTTTATTCAATTGTCTATCCTCCTAGAATGAAGAAAATACATGGAGCACCATGAGATTGTTCTTGATAGGCCTAGTTTGACCCGACTGCCTACAGATTGCATTTATGGTCATGTGTCCTAAAAAAAATAAACGTGCATGTAAAACAAAATATAAGAATCATGGCCTATGCTTGATAGGCCTAGGTTCCCCAAGATACCGATATATTGCATTCAGGGCATGTTTTTTCCTATAAAATAGTAAATAAAATGAAAACATAAAAACTTATGCTAATTTACATATAATAATATAACTTATTTTTTTTTACAGATGCATGTGTCCATCAACTGCTAGAAAATAATTTCTATTGTAATGGGGTCTCTCCCATGCCTGCTTTAGATTTGATCATGTGGATTTGGATGCAACCAATGGTATTTGATTGTCAACAAAATATCGCTACTATCTATGGTTCTAACATGGATATCACCATTATTGATATCTTTGACCACTTCATACAGGCCCATCCAACATTGCATGAGCTTCCCTTTTTGCTCTTGGAACCAAGAATCATAAAGCAATGCACAATCTCCCTCTCTGAACTATTTTGGCCATATGTGGTAGTCATGCTACTGGTCCCTTTGCTTTTGCATGACTTCTATACACTATAGTGCATCCCGTTGGTACTAATTGATTTTATTAAGCTATTGAATACATTATTTTTGTGTAGAATCCAAATTTAAGTTTAATCTTGTAGTAGTCTACAGGGTTTTAATCTTGAACTTGATTAACATCATAATATTTTTTTGATACACCAATTGGAATGGTGTAAATATTGTGGCGGTCTTCTAGGTGGTGTGATATGCCCAAAATTCTTCCAAAAAATGAGTTACCTAATATTTCCTATGTTTTTATACCATTTTGGTGATAATATTTTCCAACTCTCAATTTGTGACCTCCACTTGCCCATTTTCTTGTGGATGGTAGGGGGTAGTTTTGTTGTGTTAAATTTTATACCACCCCATCAACTCCTAAATAATATTTAATGTAAATTGGGCCCCCTGATCAATGGTAAACTCTAGGAATAAAAAATATAGTGAATACGGATTCATACATGAAATTGGCTACAATCTTCTCTTTCAAGTCTCATAGTGTCTACACTTCAACCCATTTCGTCACATAATCAGTACAAAATAGAATATACCTTTTTCTACCTAACTATGGATTGATGGGCCCCATAAAATCCATTTCCCACATATCAAAGGGTTTACTTTCCACAGTGGGCTGAAGTTGCATCTCATATCAAATATTTGGTCTACCCATTCATTGGCATTGATCACATTGGCTAACATGTTTGGCTGCATATTTAAATAAATAAGGCCAAAAATATCTAGCCTACAAAACTTTAAATGTATTTCTTATTCTTGTAAAATGACCACCACATGGTTCATCATGGAAAGCCTTGAAAATTTCTATGGTTTCATTTTTTGTAACACACTTTTACATGATTTGATTGAGCCTAGTTTTAAACAGGCACCCATCAATCCATGAGAAGGCTACACTCTTCTCTATAAAAGTTTAAGATTCTTAGGATGAGAGTGAAGGAGATAATTTATTAGTGGCTAAGTAATTAACCATATTTATGTACCATAGAATATGTTCATCAGGAGCAAAATATGCTCATTCAAAAATTAGTCTTCAGTGGTTGTGTGGTTCTAAGCTATTAACTTGGAGAGAATATATGCAACAACATTATCCCTATCAGGTTTGTCAACAATGGTTACATCAAATTCCTACAAAAATAAATACCACCTAATAAATCCACCACTTACTCTAGGTTTATTCATTAGATACCTGATGGTTGTATGATCTGTATGCACAAAAATTTTATAACCTATAATGTAGTGGTAACATTTATTAATAGCATGAACTACTACAAGGAACTCTTTCTTTGTGATAGTATAGTTGAACTCAATACCTGTAATATGTTTACTGACATAACAAATGGCATAAAATTCATCTCCATCCTTCCATATTAATGATACCCCCATCACATTGTTGGATGCATAAGCATAAATGTGAAAGAGAAGGGTCCAATTTAGACCTCTTAGCATAGGAGCAGTGGTCAGTATTTCCTTTAAAATATAAAATTCTTGCTCATACTCACTGGTCCAGACAAACTCAATATTTTTAGAAAACAATGTGTGTAGAGGTTTGGCAATTTTGCTAAAATCTTGGATAAACCGCCTATAGTATCCAATAGAGCCTAGAAAATTGTGATGATCTATTGGGGGGGTAGGTAGATTGTTATTCACTTTGATTTTTTGTTTATCTACTTTTATCCCCTCCATAGAGATATAATTTCCTAATACTATCCCTTCTTGCATTAACATAAAAAAATTTTCATTACTAAGGGATAGGTTTATTTCCTGATAATGCTAGAGTGCTTTCTCTAGATTGATTGTAGCTTCTTCAAAAGTTTCATCGTAAATGGTGAAATCATCCATATATACTTCCCCAGTTTCTCCAACCATGTCTGAAAAGATACTAAGAACCACCCGTTGAAAAGTGGTAGGTGTGGTACATAACCCAAATGGTAATAATTAGTAAGAAAAATTCCCCCATGGACAGGTAAACATGCTTTTATCTTGGTTTTCATTCCCTATTTGAATTTGGTTATATCCACTAAACCCATCTAGGAATGAAAAATATTTTTGTCTTACCAAGGTGTTTGAGGACTTGGTTTATAAAGGGTAAGGGGAAATGGTCTTTCCTAGTGGCTTTATTTAACATCCTATAATCAACACAAATGCACCACTTGCTATTTTCCTTGGGCACCACCACTAAAGATGATATCCATTAACTATATGATATAGGATAAATAAATCTATCTAACAAAATTTTTTGTAATTTAGTTTTGACAATTTCTTTCATTATTGGATTTATTCTTCTTTGGGGTTGTCTTACTAGTCTTACATCATCTTCCAAATATATATTGTGTGTGTAGACTTTGGGTGCAATCACCCTCACATATTTGTAATACCACACAAAATTAGTTTGATGTTTGAATAGTATTTTATTTAATTTATCCTCTTGAATAGTTTATAACTCATTTTCAATGTTCAACAATCTACCAGGTACTACCTCTATTTGTTTGACATGATTCTCCTTGCTACCTACAAGTGGGTATTCTAGAGGAAGGTGTGAATATTCTCCTTGGAAAAAGTTTTTTATGAATTTTTCTTCATCAATGTCATCCTCAATCTCATATAGAGTCATTATTGGTTGAACCATCTACAAGGCATCAGTATTTAAGACTTCACAATTTGGTTCTCTAAACAAATCAATGGATTGTCCAAGTGGATAAATGATTAAGTTTTTTATATTCTTTACATATAATATCATCATTTGTCCTGTCCTACAACTTATATAAGCATCAGCTATGGCCAACCAAGTTTTACCTAATATAAGTGGATAAAAACCAATCTAGATCTAGATTGAAACACTAGAAAATCTCTCAAATACTCCCATGCATCTACTGTTACAACAACATCTTCCAGTATTACCTTCAGGAGTACTATAGATTGATAATCCAAGATGACTGTAAGGTTTTTTAAGCCTTCCATAATATCAAATTATGGCTACATTGGATTTTTGGGTTCTTGTAATATTTTCAAGAAAGGTGGAACCCCTTCATTTTTGTTTTTTTTTCAATAGTTTCTTTTTCATTCACCTCTTCTACCAAAGGTGGTTCTTCTACTTCTAATTCTACATCCTCTTCCTCCACTACAGGAGGATTTGGATCTACTCCTAATTGCCAACCTGATCTAAGTTGTATAATATTGCAATCTACTCTAATATGATACATGGGAAACATCTTCATGTCTACCTGATAGGTGGGTTGATTTATCCTATTGTTCAAATTTAGAGTTGGTTGTGTAGGTAGCTAATTTGGCCTAGAAGTAGGAGGTGCAGTTAGACTAGGTTGTAGTGGGGCTTGGGTTCTATTTTGTGGAGGTGAAGTCCACCTCCACTGTGTTCTAGCTTGCCGATAAGGCATCCATGGATAAGGGATGTAAGGAGTACACCCTTGGGTGGCATTTATCCAAGGAGGTTGACCCTCACATCCCATGTTGGGTGGTTGAGTATATCCTTGGGTCATATAATTGACTCCCCCATAAGGTGGTACTCCTCTTGGTATATTGTTTCCAGAAGGAAACTACTTCCAGTTTCTTCTATTACCCATAAAATAGATTTTTTCTACTTCAAGTTCTTATTTTATGTTTTCTATTTGTGGGTACAACCTCATTTTATGATCCTTTTGATAGATAATGATATGGAAATACCAAATGTGAAGATGATTATTCATTAGTGGTAGTAGAATATATAATATTACAATGAAATCACGTGGTTACAGTGGTTGTAACAATTTTTCAAACAAGGCCAACCACTTGTAACTAATAGATAACAATATGCTAAACATGGATGCCAACTAAATGCTAGAAGATAATGGACAACTCTAAAAATTTAACTAAACATAACAAATAAAAAATATATTTCCAACATGGGTATACTATACCTCACATAAATACAAAGTGTAAGAAATAGGAAATAATAATAAAATACTAACTTAGGCTTATAATTAAACCTAATGTACAATCATATCCTCAACACTCATCCCAACCATAGAAGCATTGGACCCCAATGCTCTCAAAAAATATGGAAAGTTATGGGTCATATGATGATGAGAAATCTAGCAAGCCATATATGGAAAGTGACCATGATAGGCAATAAGGTAAGAAGTGGAAGAACCCTATAGAGTGTGATGAGTCTTCATCTCAAAAACTCTATATGTAATGAGTAAAAGCTAATGATCAAGTGTCACTGCTATTGTAGGGATGATGATAGGTTTAGATACCAAAGGAGGATCCTGATATGGTGTCTTTGGGAAGCATCACTTATCCAAAGGATACCAAAATCTATCTCCAACCTAAAATGAGTAAGGACTACGATGCTTGCTCATTAATATTTGCTGCTCTTGCTAAGTATTCTGCAAGTCCTATGTTATCTTGCCCTGAAGGCTTTATCGGTGCTAAATGAAGGAAGTGACCTTATCTTACTCCTATGTATGTGCAATGGTGGAAGAGGTCAAAGCCAAAGGTAACTTTTATGGAGAAAGTGGTTGTGTGTTCATAGGTGTACCCAAAATGATGCCAATGGAATGATTGGTATCTTTATCATGAGTGAGAGTGATGGGTTCCTTAACCATGAGCTCTTGTGATTGTTCCATTTGTGGAAGTAAAGCTTCTTCTTTATCATGCATATTTTATGGTGCTTGTTATTTATCTTATGTGGGACTTATGCAAGTAGGATCCAAAATAAGTGCTTGACTTAATGGCTTATGAACTTGCCTACAACTTAAAATCAAATTTTATGTGGGTGTAGTGCTTTGTATCAAATATTTTTTATCATGCAAATCCAAAGTGTATGTGTTATTTTTAGCATGATACACTGCATTCCTATAAAATTGATAGGATTTACCAAGCAATAGTCCACAACAATCCATCTCTGTGACATCACATCTTAATTTATCCATAAAATTATCACCAAAAGAAAAATTCAAGGTGCAAGTGTGTGTGATGTTAGATATGGAGTCTACATCCTTCCACCCAAGTGCATAGGGTTTATGATGTGGCTTTGTGGGAAGCTTCAACTTCTTGACAATAATACTTGAAATGAGATGCTTATATGAGTCATTATATATGATACAATCCACATAAAAATCATGTGTAAGGTGGGCTTTAGTGACAAACAAATGGTCATGACCCCCTTGTACCAAAATATTTAACATAAGGATAAATTTATTTAGTTTACCCTTCAAAGTTGGATATTCATCTTCTATCCTTGTAGTCACAATTGGACCATCTTGTGGTTTGTCATATGTTAGATGTACAATTAGGGACTTCTTCTTCTTCATTCTTTAAAAATTTAAACATTTAGACTTTGTATGACCATGCTTTTTACAAAAATCACAATACATTGTTGAGGAAGAAGGATATTTAGAGTGAGAAGAATAAGAATGTGTTTTATGAGAAGTGGAAGGAGAAGAAGAATGTGCTTTAGGAGAAGTGGGAGGAGAAGAAGAATGATAATTGTTATTCATATTTTGTTGATGCTTATTTGTACCTCTAGAATTGTTGTCCTATCAATATTTGTAAGAGGCACCAACTTTCTTCTTTATAATAATGGCATGCTTGAATACCACATCCAAAGTGAGGAAATCATTGAAATTGATTTCTCTAAAAATTTTATCTTGCAATCCATGAGTGAACTTGTTAATCAAATCCTCTTTTGAATATTTCACACAAAGAAGAATCCTTAGCCTATTGAATTGGAAAATATAGTCAACACTAACATACTGTAGGCTTACCTCAATATATACCACTTGGTTGTGAAGTCACTTTGGTAATTTGATGGGAAAAATGTGTTTTTTGGAATTTTGATCAATTCTTTCCAAGTAAATGCAACATTATGGCTTTGTCTTTCTATAATCAAAACTTTTTTTAAGCTTGTGAGTTTGACTGTGGTAAATGCAACTTGGTCATGTTCAAGAATTTTAGCATAAGTGCATATCTAAAATCAATGTAGACAAGACATCAGGATCCCTTGATTTGTCATACAATTTGACCTCACATTTTGCTTTATTGGCATTATTGTGATAAATTTTGACATCATCGGGAGTCAATTGAACAATAATATCTTTCACTTTATCTGTAAACATATCTACTACAATAGTAACATTTTCCATGTTTATTTTTAGGATAACAACCATTTTATGACATGTATATTCCAAACTAGGAGGATTCCAAAATGGTTGTATGAGGTGAAAATACAACACTAAAGGAGATATTAGATTAACAACTCAAAAAGAATAAATAAATTGCATAAATATGATATTTTCATTGAACAAGTAGGAGGGGAGGATCTGAAAAAATCCTTTGTTACAATAGATATATTCCATAGAGTTATTTGATACAAAGTTACAGCTTCTAGGGTTCTCTGAAACCCTAGCTACAAAGAATGTAGTGTCTTCATTATATTTTACCTCCAACAGGTTGAGTGGACTTATTTCTATCCGTAATCGGACCACTCCATACTCAAAATCTATTAAAATATCCTTTGTTAGTGTTACCTAATCCTACACACAAATCAAACTAGAGCAATTAGTGACAAAAATGAGGGTTTCACTGTGTAAACCCTCAGAACTATAAGCTAAAAACCCTAGATCTAGTTAAGCAAAATATACAAAATTCAAAGAAACACTAAGTAAATGCACAAAATAAGTTACCTTGTTGTAGTGGATGATATATTCTATTGATGCATTGTAGATTTATGGCAACATACCCCAATGACACCTGTTGATATTACATGATAGGCTCTGGTCTGCGACTGTGGGGATGGCAGGCTCAGGACGGTGCCTGTGGGTTATAACAGGCTATATGCTGCACTTGCAGAATGCAACAGGCACCCTGCTACACCTATGGGATGCACTAGGCACCTAGGAGCACCTATGGGTAGTGTTATATCTACAAAGTTACTTCATAGGGTTATGAAGGGTTCGGTGGATGGAAGACAATGGCGATGGTAGAAAAAAATTGCAAGGATGGAAGGGATAAGGAAAATCCTAGGGTAAACTAGGGTTTTTGGGGAAGGTTAGGCTAGGGCACAACTAAGGCAAGGTAGGTTGAATTTACTCATAAAGTAGGCTCACAAAGGTTGATTAACAAGATCTCTAGTCAAAGCTAGTTTGAAAAATTTAGTCTCCTCCCCTGGCTCCTCTTCTTCCGGTTTGAGCATTTAGAATGCTCCTATTTATTATCAAGCCTAGGGTTTTCTTAGGATTTTTGCTTAACACTTTTTATCATGTGGCTAATATTAAAGTGGATCCAAAGGATGATATTAAACTTTAGGTACAACACAAATTAAGAAATATGGACGGTTGAGGTTAGATCAAATCGGACGACTGAGGTTAATTTGGCTTATAAATATATATTTTATAATAAATATATTAAAATATAATATAAAATATTATATTTAAACATAAATAATATAAAATAAATATAAATAAGTCAAATAGGGGTTGGAAAATGGTAGGAAAGGGCTAAAGTGGGCCATTGGATGGGGGGAAATGCATGGAATGACCAATTGAATGGTGGGAAAAGGGAATGATAGAAAAGTGGGTGGTAGAATGACCAGGATGAAGGAAAATTGGCTAGGATTTGGCATCTAAAGATACCCCTTTTGTACCATGTTGCATGAAACATAATATGGTGAAAAAACATGAGATACCTGGTTGGGATTTGGGCGCAAAAGCAACTTCTATTTCCTATTGGAATGTAGAATGAACTTGAAGGCAAAAATAATTTTGAGGTTGTGCGTAGCTTACCCCATCAATTGGTGAATGAGGTTATGGATGAATCTTATGAGCCAATTGAAAATTTTGTGCAAATTATAAATGATGTGATACCATTTTTTCCCCAATGGTGTGAAGGGGGTTGGTGTAAAATGTGATATGATGTGTTTTTATTTGTCCTAACGGATGAAGGGTTTTGTGGAAATGTCATGATCATGTATGATGTATCCCATCATGGGAAAAACATAATCAAATTTTGGTTGCCCTAGATTTGGGGTGATTCCATGATTTGGAATAAATTTCACCGTATGGCATCATTGATATGCAATATGAAGATGCAAAAGAAAAATAAAGAAGTCATCATCGGAGGGCTTGCTAGTGACTATAGAATAATTCCTCTCAAATGGAACCAATCATCCTAGCTAGTGCCTATCTCTGTGATGACTGTCAAGGATATTGGGAATGATGTGATTTGATTTTTGTCCATGTTTTAAGTCCCATGAACTAGGCCATCAATGATAGCTTTTTAGAAAGATTCATCTTTGTTAAATGTTTTACTTGAAATGTGAGGAACCAAATTTGATTGTGATTTTCGAACTAGGAGATAAGGAATGATGATGATGACCAAGTTTTCTTATGGTAATTCATTCATCTTACTAAGTTGCATGGATGCAAATCACTACAATCACCAAGTTTATAGAACAAACCACTATATACAAGATTCACTTGAAATTCGACACATGAACTTGGAAAATGTTGAATATAAATGTAATTATTGATGGATTTGATGGTGACATGGCGACATGGTGATGAGAAATGTAATGATTTGTGTATGTTATTTGCCCCAATAGATGAAGGGATTTTTGAAATGGAAAAATGTGATGAGTGTGTCTGTTCTTTGCCCTAACAGATGAAGGGGTTTTTGATAATAAAAAATGAAATGATTTGTGTCTGTTCTTTGCTCCAAAATATGAAAGGATTTTGGAAAAAAATGAAAAAATCCATATTTCTAGCCAACGGATAAGGCTAGGGAACTTCGTGTTTTTAGCTAATGGGTAAGGCTAGGGAACTCTGTGTTTTTAGCCAATGGGTAAGGCTAGGGAACTTCATGTTTTTAGCCAATGGGTAATGCTAGGGAACTCCATGTTTTAGCCGATGGGTAAGGCTAGGGAACTTCGTGTTTTGGCCGATGGGTAAGGCAAGGGAAATTTGTGTTTTTAGCCAATAGGTAAGGCTAGGGAACTCCACTATTTTTGTCCATGGGTAAGGCAAGAAAACTCTATATTTTTAGCTGACGAATAAGGCTAGGGAACTCTGTGTTTTTGGCTGACATGTAAGGCAAGGAAACTCCATATTTTTAGCCAATGGGTAAGGCTATGGAACTCCATGTTTTTATCTGATGGGTAAGGCTAGGAAACTCCATGTTTTTGGCCGATGGGTAAGGCAAGGAAACTCTATGTTTTTAGCTGATCAGTAAGGCTAGGAAACTCCATGTTTTTAGCCAATGAGTAAGGCTAGTAAATTGAGTGAATGTAGAGATATAATTGATGCATTTTTTTTTTACTCCAACAGAAAAGGGGATTTTGATAAGGTGTGATTCAATGAAATGGTTCTATTTTTGCCCTAACAAAAAAGGAACTTTTGCAAATATGGATGGTGTGAATGCAAGGCAAAGGGTGCAACCTTTGACAAAATGACATAACCTTTTGAACCTAACAATTGACTTGTTGATGATGTTAGGTGATTGAATTATTTAATTGTTTATAGAATTGGTGGAGAAGGTGTGATACCTTTAACACCCCCAAGTTGTGATTTTGCTTGCTTGATTGGGGAAAAGGTGTGAAACCTTAAACATATGCAAATTATGATGATGTTTGATTTATTGGGGGAAAGGTGTGAAACCTTGAACACCCCCAAGTTTTGATAATGTTTTCTTGATTGGGGAAAAGTATGATACCTTGAACACCCCCAAGTTGTGATGTTTTCTTTGGAGAAAGGTGTGAAATATTGAACACCCCCAAGTTGTGATGTTGTTTGCTTGGTTGGGGGTAAAGGTGTGAAACCTTGAACACCCCCAAGTTGTGATGATGTTTGCTCTTTCTAGTGATATTTGCATACACAAGTTATATATAGATATATATACATACATGGATTTTACTTTTATGTTATGCCTATGTGGATGTTTTTGTGTGAATGCATGTGTATATGGATGATTAATGCAAGGCAGAGTGCTAATGATCATTTATGGTTTAGATCTTTGCTTGACCATGTTAAGTATTGTTGTTTAATTAGGGGTACCAAACTTGGTGGCATATGAGATGAATGTCGTATGAAATGACATGGACATTGACATGGAAGAAGCTATGGATGTTGATATGGAATACTGTCTATTTTGTAGAGACTTAAACATCCTAGTGGCATAAAAAAACCCACTAAAACTTCCTAATCCTCCTAGGACCAAATGTGTGTGTAGTGAATTCATTTACCAAATCAAGAGTAAGGTAATGACTCGAGACAGTCAAGAACTAGTGTGTGTACAAGTGAGTTCATTAACTCATATTGAGTAAATTGGGTGAACCTCTTATGGTTGAAACCAAGAGGCTAGCTTATCCATATGAGCATTCAGAAGTCTCTTTTAAAAGAGACATGTCGTCATGCATGAGCATCCTCCACTGCCGATCAAGCATCTATAGCTCCAATGGAGGCTAACTCCATAGTCCACGATTTTGTTTTTGATTTCTTGAATTTTAGGGATGACTACCTAACCATCTGAATGGAAAGGTAGTATGATTCTTACAACCCAATGATCAGTTGTGTGTAATGTAAATGGTTTAGAGCTTTGGGGAATCGGATTCTCAACCTAAGTGTGATGAGAATTGTACCCTATCCTTACTACTCTATCTTTTGAATTTGAAGCAACTATGATAGTGGTGCAAACCACTATTCTTATGTACTATGTTGCATGATGGGACTAGCAAGGATGACCCTTTTCACTTCAATGTTCTTACCAAGGATGGTGTTATCCCTCTTTAACACAAGATGTTTTTAATATGTGAAATTGTGGTTGGTTCAAGAATGTTTTTGGAATCAATTCCATAACTCAAGATTTTATTAGTGTAAGATGTGAAATGGTCCTAAGAAGAATTTGACATATATTTTAAAGTTTGCTTAAAATACTAGGGGTGGTTGAGTGACCTAAAACACGTAGGAATTTGTGAATATGGATTATATGTAAGGAAATTTAGCTTTCTAAAATTGTGTGGATGATATTGTGAAGGTGCCCCTGATTAAGGCAACATGACATTTGTTGGACAAATTAAGATCTTGAATAAATGATCCCTATATGAAATATGGAATGTGGATGTTAATGCAATGTATGAAATGTGGAATGCATTATGTGATGTGGGTGAATACATTGTTTTGAATGAAATGTAAATGCAAGTGAAATGCAATGTTATGAATGAAATGTATGCAAATGTCTTTTTTTTTTGTATTAGCCATGTATACATGTACATATATAGTAATCACAGTAAGTATAGAACGCTTTCAAGTGTATGATGTTCATTGGCTCAAGTTTTTCTACTCCTCCTAGCCTGGTAATCTTACGACCAAAGGGATTAGGACCTTTGGGGATTTTTAAAAATTGAAATGTGACCAAAGGGATTAAGTACTTTTGGGGGTTTTTGAAAATTGAAATGTGACCAAAGGAATTAGGAACCTTTGGGGCTATTTGAAATTGAAATACAACCAAAGGTATTAGGAATATTTGGGGCTTTTTTTGAAAATTAAAATATGACCAAAGGGATTAAGTACCTTTGGGTATTTTTGAAATTGAGATGTGACCAAAGGGATTAGGACCTTTGGGATTTTTTTTTTGAAATTGAGATGTGACCAAAGGTATTAGGACCTTTGGGGATTTTTAAAAATTAAAATATGATCAAAGGGATTAAGTACCTTTGGGCCTTTTTGAAATTGAAATGTGACCAAAGGGATTAGGAACCTTTGGGGATTTTTAAAATTGAATGTGACCAAAGGGATTACGAACCTTTGGGGATTTTTGAAATTGAAATGTGACCAAAGGGATTAGGACCTTTGGGGATTTTTGAAATTGATTTGACCAAAGGGATTAGGAACATTTAGGGCTTTTTGAAAATTAAAATGTGACCAAAGATATTAGGAACCTTTAGGGCTTTTGATTTAGAGAATGAAATTATTATGGATGAAAGTGAATGAGATTATGATGAACTAATTGTAGAACTATAATGAATGATGGAGTAATTGTGGAAATGTAAGTGATGAGTTCTAGTTTTGCCTCAATAGAAAGAGGGAATGTTGTGGAACCATATGAATGATGGAATGGCTGAGATGAAGCCATGTGAATGATGAAATGGCTAAGATGAAGCCATGTTAATGGTTGAATGGATGTTGTGAAGCCATATTAATTATGGAATGGCTAAGATGAAGCCATGTTAATGGTTAAATGGCTTATATGAAGCCATGTTAATGGTGAAATGGCTGAGATGAAGCCATGTTAATGGTTGAATGGTTGTTGTGAAGCCATGTTAATGATGGAATGGCTGAGATGAAGCCATGTTAATGTGGAATGGCTAAGATGAAGCCATGTTAATTATGGAATGGCTAATATGAAGCCATGTTAATGTGGAATGGTTAAGATGAAACCATGTTAATGATGGAATGGATAATATGAAGTTATGTTAATGTGGAATGGCTAATATGAAGCCATGTTAATTATGGAATGGCTAAGATGAATCCATGTTAAAATGTGAATGGTTGTTGTGAAGCCATTTTAATGATGAAATGGCTAATATGAAGCCATGTTAATGGTGAAATGGCTGAGATGAAGCCATGTTAATGGTGAAATGGCTGATATGAAGCCATGTTAATGGTGAAATGGTTGAGATGAAGCCATGTTAATGGTTGAATGGTTGTTGTGATGAAGCCATGTTAATGTGGAATGGATAAGATGAAGCCATGTTAATGATGGAATGGATAAGATGAAGCCATGTTAAAATATGACCAAAAGGATTAGGTACCTTTGGAGATTTTTTATTGGTGATGTGAGTGACTAGGAGGATGTGATATCATGAGGGTCATTTTTTTGATTGATGATTTAGTTGGTACTATTGTCCTTATTAGAGGGTTTGGATGGACCATTGTTGGAAAAGACTTTCATATCAATAAGATCTTGGACAACATATTTAAATACATGATAATTTTTGATGTCATGGCCCACTTGCTGATGGTAAGGATAGTACAAGTAGTTCTTATAATTCTTTCCATATGGCTTGTTAAGATCACTTGATTTTGTTTTTGGAAGTATAATATTTTGTGCTTCATAAAGCCTTTGGAAAATGGTTGAATAAGATTTTGAAAGCACTATGTAGTTGCGATTGGGATTTGTGCGATGCTTGGTATGTTTGTCCAATTGTGTTGGACTTTGAAATTGTGGTACAGGTATAAAAACCTGAGATGTGAATTGTGAACTTGGATGTTTCAATTGTTGTGGGTGTTGACACTGAATATGAATTAACTATAACTTAATGTTAGTGAGTCGAGTTAAAATTTGTTGTAGAATTTTAGTGTGTTGATAATATTATTGTAAGCCTTGGTTGGCTTATTAAGTGATTTGAGATGTGGTGAATGGATTAATTATTGGAATAGATTGAGTGTGTTATTGGAGGTGTGATGAATTAGGGGGAATGGAGTGAATTTGATGATGATGAGGTTGGTGAAGAAATGATTATGAATGAAGAAGAAGATATGATGTATGAGGACTATGGATGGGTGGACTCATAGGAATGGAATGGGTTGACAGAGGTATGGGAATGGAAACCATAGAATATTATGGTACCCAAGATGGGATTTGGGTAATGAAGATGGGTTGAGTGGAAATTGGTTTAGGTATAAGGTTCACTTGAACTTGATGTTGAGCTATCTACCGTTGCTTGAGCAATTTGTTCAAATATTCCCATGTATCATGAAACTCTTGGTCATACATGGATGAGATAGAATAAAAAGGAAAGTATGTGGATGGACTAGAAGACATGGGCATGGGGCAAGTTGCACTTGACATGGCAACTTGGATGGTTGACACCTATGAGGCAACATTGACTTGCTCCTCATACAAAGGGTTAGAGAAACCATAGGTATAACCAGGTGGGAGGTAAGTGTTAGAAACACTTGGGTATTGGTGAGATGGAATAGAGGAAGAAGGCATACCATATTCCTCATGATAAGAACTAGTATACACTTGGGTGAGGTTGGATGGCTGGGAAGTAGCCAATTCCTATTGTGAAGTAGTATCTTGGCTAAGGGGTTCAAGAACATAGTTAGAGGATCTATAAAGAGCCTCTACCTTATCCATATCTATGTGGGTGGTAGGTTGTTTAATGTTATAAGGAAGGTATCCCTCTTGTGGTAGGTATGGGTAAGGAGGACTAGACAAACTAGTCTGTGACACATTGGAAGGATTTTCCATTGAAGTAGTAGGTGAATTGGATGTATTTTCCATTAAGTTATTTTGATTTATTACTTTCTTCTAATTATGTGTTAATACCATAAATTAAATAAATAAAAACTTAAAACTATAAAAAAAAATCACAAAAACTAAAACTTTTATAGAATTTAAAATGGAAGAAACAATTAGTGTTATGTTTTCACCTTATGTGGCTTACCTCATACATTAATTATTTTCTTCATTATTGTGTATTCTTTTTAAAGGGATAGTTTTGTGTTTTTGATGTATCCTAATCTTGCTTAATGAAAAATAAAGGTGAAAAACTATAGCTGGATGGGGCAACGAGATTCTTGTTTGTGATGAAATCCAACAAGTTTGCTCGAGGGTGTTCCTAAGGTTTCTAAGGGTAGAGATTTAGTGGATGGATATGAATGCCACCGTAACCAAACCTCAAGTAGAAATCGGTGATGAAATCAAGTTACTGCTATTTACAATGAATCATGCTTGTGTGTGATGAATTTTAATTTTTTTGTTCTTTATGGTGTGCAAAAAATGTCAAAGACACACAAATTTTTCAAATCTAAATCAAAATCCAGAACCTAAGATGTGAATTTCTTCGATAGAGTGTGGAGTACACTGCTAAAAACCCTCTTCCAAAATTGCAATCGAAGGTTTCATCCATATTTATGCCAAAGGAGTCACCCAAGGGTAGGAATACTATTTGCACTTAAGCACTATTCTTACTTAGATAAGAAAAATGAGTAGTCCTCAACCCTAATATGTAGATTCTAGTGAATGAATTTTACTTTCATATGCAAACAAGAAATGCAAGAATTCACTCAAATTGTTACTTGTAATAAAAAAATATATAAAATATGTGATGTATGAATGCAAGTGACCTAGGTGCAATCTATGACGAGCTTATTTATAGATTAATTAATGTGTTCATTTTAAGCTTAAAATCTGAAAAGAAAAAAAAATAGTGAAATAATGAAATACATAAAAATAGAAATTGAAATAGAATGGTTGTAGGGCTTACCCATAAGCCTAAGCTCTACTCCAAATCACTACTAGGCACATTTTTATGCCTCTTTAGGTGCAAATATCATAGGACCTTCCAAAAACCCTAACTATTCAAATATCCTTGGTTAGTGTTACCTGATCTTGTACATAAATCAAACTAGAGTAATTAGTGATAAAAATGAGGGTTCCATTATGTGAACCCTCATAAATGTAAGCTAAAAACCCTAGATCTAGTTAAGCAAAACATACAAAATTCAAAGAAACACTAATTAAATGCACAAAATAAGTTACCTTACTATAGTGGATGATATATTTTGTCAATCCATTGTAGATTTATGGTGAGGTGCCCAAATGACAATTGATGATGTTACACAGCTAGCTCTAGTATACAGCTATGGGGATGGTAGGCTTAGGATAGCATCTTTGGGTTACAACAAGCTATGTGTTGCACCTACAGAATGTAGTAGGTACCCTGCTACACCTATGGGATGCACTAGGTACCTGAGAGTGCCTGCAAGTAGGGTTAGATCTGTAGAGGTAGATCAGGGGGTTGCAAAGGGTTTGATGTATGGAATATAATAGCAACAATAGAAATAGTTTGCGAGGATGGAAGGGATAAGGAAAATCCTAGGGTACATAGGGTTTTTGGGGAAGGTTAGGCTAGGGCACAACTAAGGCAAGGTAGGTCGAATTTACTTAGAAAGTAGGCTCATAAAGGTTGATTAGCAAGATATCTAGTCAAAGCTAGTTCAACTCCCCTGGCTCCCCTTATTCTGGGTTGAGCATTAAGAATGTTCCTATTTATCATCAAGCCTAGGGTTTCTTAGGGTTTTAGCTTAACACTTTTGATCATGTGGCTAATATTAAAGTGGATCCAAATGTTGATATTAAATTTTAGGTGCAACATAGATTAAGGAATATGGACAGCTGAGGTTATATCGAATCATATGGTTGAGGTTAATTTGGCTTATAAATATATATTTTATAATAAATATATTAAAATATAATATAAAATATTATATTTAAATATAAATAATATAAAATAAATATAAATAATTCAAATAGGGATCAAAAAATGGCAGGAAAGGGCTAAAGTGGATCATTAGATGGCAGGAAAGGCATGGAATGACCAATTGAATGGTGGGAAAGTGGGATGATGGACAAGTTGGTGGTATAATGACTAGTATTAAGGACAAGTGGCTAGGATTTGGTGTCTACAAGTTGTAAGAACTATCTAGGCAATTGCTTAGGAAAAAATGTGACACTCCTAAAGAAAAAATTGATCTATATTACAAAAATTGCATTCCAATTTTAAAAAGAGGGCTACTATAGTGCTTCTACAAATTTACATCAATTTTTGTAATTACAAGGAAAATTAGAACTAAATTTTAGAAAATAAGCCCTTAAAAATGCAAAAAACCTGCTTTTAGAAGAAAAAATAATCAATTTTGCAAAAAAATATTTAAAATTTACAAAAATTGAAATAAAATTTTATTTCCACCTTGTTGTTTTGTTTGGCGCTAAAATTTTTGAGTTTAAATTTGAATTTCAGTGGGAACATAGGATTTTGATGGTAAAAATTTGGAAAGGGTACCAAAATTTTATTTTTAAGCTCCTCCAATAAACTAGGGTCTACGGGTTAATGCGAGCTGGTTAACTGCTCGGTCAACTACCTACAACAATCATCAAACACACCCCCAACTAGTAAATCTAACAACTACCAAATATCCAGAGAAATATTTCTAATATATAGGTGAAACCCACCTGGAGGCAACCCACACCTCCTCACACACATGAGTGCATTATGGTGTGACCACCATAAGGTGGGCATCACATAGTGTGCATGACAACCCTTTTAAATTATGTTTGGGCCATCACATAAACAATGACTATCTACAAGACAAATTTAAAATTGGAATCATACCAATCCCTACCAAAAAACTTTGAACCACCTCGTGTCTACCTCCTATTGGGTGCCAATATTCTCTATGACAATTATTTAGGTTCCACGTGGCATGTCATGATTATAGAGAATTAGGATTTTTATCATGTGATTTGATTGGTCGACAAGACGTAGGTTCGATGTTTAGTTTTCTTCTCCTGCTCATCTACAAGTATTTTTTTTATGATCTATGGTCGGTAACTTCTCCTATGCACTATGACATCTACAAACAATGTTTGCCTACAATGGATGAGGTGGGAGTTTCTATCAAATAACTCCTCCAGGGAAGGGTGGTGGCTAGTGATCAAATCCAAGTGTAAAATTTTATTTCTAGTGTTTATCACTAGAAATATACATGTTCGCTATACAATTTTTACCATATCAATGTTATTTTTAATCACCTTCCAAAGGGTCTAATCAAAACTATGATCCTGCTCTACACATAATGTTATCTTTCACCATCTATAAAACCACATCTCTCCTGGTGTTTGATTGCCTATAATTTTCTTTGATTGTGTCTCTTTGACTGGTGTTGTATGATCATCTGCGTGTAATTATGTGCCTTCCATAGCAATTCTTGATGATCTTCTTTGTTTTAGGGAGGGAGAGATACTCCCTATATGTTGGGATTAGCTGAACATCACCAAACATCTATGTATGTTGTACTATCAATTAGGGCTACCTGTGGATGCTCGAATGGTGGTCGAGGCAATATTACTTGTGTCAAGGAATGTTATTGATTGACATCATTAGGCACATAGCCTAGAATAGCCATAGTCATCAAAGGAGGTGCCAATGGGCTAGATGGCCATTGAAGGGGCTGCAAAAGGTCGATGGCTGGTGTTGGAGGTCCACCAGCTAGTGTTCAATTGACTCCTTAGTGGATTCGACAAGAAGACATCCAAAATAGGCCAAAGCCTATTTTTAATGAAATATCAATAAAATATTAATATTTTATTTAAAATTTTAATGCATGATGGATAATCCAAAATTTTCATGCAAGTAGCTATTAGCTCACTTCCTTTCTTGCATGAAAATACCAAAAATGAAGTTGATTATTCATTAGTGGTAGTACAATATATAAGCTTACAATGAAATCACATGGTTACAGTGGTTATAACAATTTTTTAAACAATACCAACCACTTGTAACTAATAAATAACAATCTACTAAACATGGATGTCAACTAACTGCTAGAAGACAAAGGACAACTCTAACTATTTAACTAAATATCCTAACAAGTAACAAATATATTTCCAACATGGGCATACTATGCCTCACGTAAATACAAAGCATAAGAAATAGGAAATAATAATAAAACATTTAGGCTTATAATTAAACCTAAGGTACAATCATATCCTCAACATATAGAACACACTCTCACTTTATTTTCTAGACACTCATTTTTAGGATATTTTCTCCTACAATTTGAGCAAAAGAAGGCTAGTGTTGCTTGAGTTTCTTGCTTATTTTTCTGAATCAAGAGTGTATATAATTGAAGTTCAAAAGACAATAACATATCACTCTTCATATCATCCAAAATATTTTCTATTTTTACCTTAGACACTGAGGTTGTGGTTTTTATGACTCAGTTGGTGGGTTTACCTTTTCTTCATGAATAATTCTAACATAATTGTTGGATATCTAATATTTGATGTTGGTAGATATCCCCTATTGATATCAAATTCAAATATTCTAAAGACTCGTTTATGGGATTACTTAAGAATATGCTTCTTAAGTACTTCTCGCCCAAATTTGCATGGGATAATCTTTGCAAATTGAAGTTAAATCTATCCCAATATTCTTCCAATGATTCTTCCTCTTTTTGGAACATATCCATGACTTCTTCCCTAGCATATTGTACCTTGCCAAAGTTTTGGTATTGGTCTAGGAATATTTTTTTCTTATCTTCCAAGGTTGAAATATGTTTGTTTCTAAAATTGATGAACCAACATAGTTTTGAATCATCTAGTGTAGAGGGAAATAATTTCATCTTTTGGGCATCTAATTTGTAGTCCACTAACCTACGTAATACATAAAATTTAAAAAGGAATAAGTTAGGTTCCTTAGTTGTAAGTCCTCTAAAGGTGGAAAGATGAGCGGGAGATATGTGTTTCATATTGGTTTCACCTTTTGCTTCCTCAATTGGAAAGTCAAATATGGTTAAAGCTTCTTCATTTTTAGCTATATTTTTAGGTAATGTAGGTTCTACACCTACACCATGATTTGATTTACTTACAATTAAATCTTATAACTTTTAAAAAAACCCAAAAAATAATTTTTACCTTTTGAAAAGGAAAAACAAATATGTGGTTAACCTTCTCTCAAATACTTTTGCCGAAGTAACCAGACTTAAAATAAAAATATATAAATATCTAGATAATGGCTAGAATAACACGAAACTCAAAATGAATTAAATAAATTAAAAAGAATGAACATGGGTATTTTCTTTTCTTACTCCATGCACTGTTGTGTCAAATACAAACTCGATAGGGTCAAGGGATAGCATCCCTCACGTGCTCCCTGAAATCTCAACAACAAAACTAATACAACCATCACTGTCCAAGCCAAAATTTTCTCTTTATTGGCACTTTGGGATTCTTTGCTCAACCCACTTAAACAACTCTTCGTCAACTCCATTTTGCTTCTCTCAAGTTCTAAAAAAACTCAATATTAGCCTCAAACTTCCTTGTCTTAACCATTGTTGGACATTCTTATCCTTGTATAGTTTTGCTCTGTACACAAATTCACACTCATTTCTTTTATCTTATAACAATATTTCTAAGTCAAAGATTGAAATGGTTCCATATTTAAATACTTTCCACTATTGAATATTCAATAAATCCTCCTCATATTGGGTTCTTTCAAATAGATGTTCTAAACCAAGGTTTAAAACTAGTCCTCCATCAAAATATGTTTACCTTAAATGGTGAGAACATTTTTCAAAGATTGGGTGACTATGCCAATATACTACTAGAGGATATGGTATCTCAATTTTAGGATTTTTTCCAAACATTTTAGAAGGAACTTTATAAGGTTTTTCAAGTATTGGTGGAGTGATATATTTTCTTTTAAGAAAATGGTTGTTTGGTCCTCTTAATCATGGTGGACTCATACAATATCAGGTAGAAAATCTATGGGTAAGCTAAGTTGAACTTTAAGTTTTAGGTTTGACTTACCTATAGATTTGAATACTATAGTTAGAACTCCTCGACAATGGTACCAAAATGATGAGCAAAAAATATGTTTCTAAAAATAGTTAATTTTACTTCCATTTAATTTTATCAATCCAAGAGTTCGTAAGCTTGGTGAGTACCAGTGCAATGTATATGCCTATAGTAAAATAGAGATGATTCCTATGTGTAACTTTGGTTTGGTGGGGTGTGTTGTTTGTGTAGTTGGAGTTCATCCAAATTAGTAGAATTTATATGTATGAAAAGAAATTTAAACAATCATTATCAAATACATGACTGAAAGGAAATTTATAGAAAAGTAAACACAACTAAAAGTAAATTGTAGGAAATTAAACACACTTACAGAATTGAATAAAGAAATAAATTGTAGAAATTAAACACAATGTGTAGAAATAAATAAATTAGGAAACACACTTGTGTAGACACCTAGAACACATCGTGTTTAGGAGAACTACTCATATGGGCATCCATAGACCATGTGACTAAACCTTGGGACTTTCCAAGTGCCAAAAGTGGTTTTCACCACTCATCTAGGGTAGTATTAGCCCATCCAAACCTGGTCTTTATGAACCATAGCAGCTGAATCTTGGCCACTAAATCTTAGAGCAGCCAATCCCTAGGCACTGCAGATGACAATGACTAAGCTTTAAAATACAATTTGCCACAAAAATAGCCTAATATCAAGAAAAAGTGGTAGTTTGCATGCAATAAGGCTAATTAGGGATAAATTTGCATTCCTCCTCATAGCCAGTTTACATGAGAGACTTAAGTCCATGTTTAGACATCAGTTTAACTGGTCTTTAAACACAAAAAAGACAAAACTTCTCATGCTAACTTCTAGTTTGCATGTAGAATTCAGTTCTAGGGTTGGAAATTGACATAGGGTTTCAAATACATTATGAGGTGCAAACCTAAGATCACAAAAATAGGAATTTAGAGACTTTTTGCAGGGATACAATCAAGATATTTTTGAGACTTGAAGAGCTTTTCTTGCACTGAAGCCCTATCAGATTAGAGAGCAAATTGGAGCACCTTTTAGGAGCAACGAAGTGCTAGCCTACTAAGGGGTTATCATCTACAAGATATTCAATACATAGAACAAAAGTGAAAATCATTTCAACATCAACAATGAGACTATATCCATAGCCTTGGAGCAATAGAGACAAATTTTCATCTTAACGGCCACTATCTCGAACAGTGGCCTACAGGCCTAGTCTAGGGTTCTTAGAATTAGTTCATTTCATTTAGCTTACTACATGTTTTTACACCATTAGTATAGATCTGATTTATTGCATTCATAGCATTAGTTTCTATTATAATTGAGCATATTTCTATTTATCATTAGGTTTATCACTAACAATCTCATTCAAGGAGGCAATCTCAGATAGCTGAGCATTTGTTGTTGTTTTCATGCTTATAGGACTATAGGTTCACATGACAAGTTATCAACATATGAAAGCAAGAGGATCCCTCTAGGAACTATACGTAGATAAGGAGGCATCTGTAAGCCCTCATATAGTTCCATGTGCATCATCAGGAATTCCATGAGAGCGCATCTCCCCTTGCTAGGGGATATCATACATCTGCTACCCTATTTTGTAAAATATGTATCAAATGAAAAGAATCCCTCAGAGGGATCTATATGTAACCAAACTTGAGAAAAAGCAATAAAAAGCATTATCTATTCATTTCCTCATATTTTGGTTGTATCTTTCATTTTAATTCATGATTAAGAAAATAATATTCACAAATAGAGTAGAGGATGGTGTGTCACTTTCTCGAGGTCACTACAGATGGTGATCATGATGGGACCCCACCAAGTTTCTTTTTCTAGATTATTGACTTTGTGTTTTTATGTGCAAGTTTGGTTGCTCTTGTCTACATCAGCTAGAAACCAGCTGCTCTAGTCTACAACATCTAGAAATCAGCTGTTCCTGCTAACAGTGGCAAAAAATCAGCTGCTTTGGTCGATAGCAGCAAAAAATGGAGTACAATAGAGGACTAAATATTGGTTCTCTAAGCTATATTTGAGGTTGGTACAACATTTTTGATAATTTATGGCTCTTTGTCTACTTCTATTTTATAAAACAATGAAATTAAGACACATTTTGATTTGGAAACTAAGAAATGGAAAGGAAAGAACTTGCATCTTGCATATTTTAGGGTTTTTATTAGATTTCCACTAGGCATTGCTAGGAACATCAATTTATGCTCGTAAATTCCACCCTAGAATATAGCGTGCTAGAAATTGTGTGTTGGTTTACTTGCTTTGAGGCCCTGCTAAAGGCCATATTTGCACAAAATAAAGTGCATCCATGAAACTCATACTAGTTATGTATCTTTCTGAGAAGTGAAACATCATTTATATTAGGCATATAAGAAAAAGTCATTTCTGTTGTATGATGCATTTTACTTTATGTAAATTTAAAATGAACCCCACACATGCATACATGTTTTAAACATTGGGGAGTTGGATTTTATCACCAAACCTCAATTTAGTCCGATGACATTGGCATTCATCTCCTTCCATCGGCTTGCCCCATAGATATTTCTAGAATAGAATAAGGAACTTATTTATAGTGGTACTAAGTTACTCATGTTCAAACTATCTCCCACTATTGGAACAATCATTGGTTCAGAGTGGAAGAGCTAGGCGAACCCCCAACTAGGACTTTAGTTGTGTACCCTAGTTTCTTTTGAGAAAATCATGTTTGGCATGGGTGTTCTTGATTCCCACTATGAATGGGTCTCCTCATTCCAAATCCAAAACAAGAGCAAGAAAGTAAGAACAACAACACATCAAAATGCATCAAATAGTTTAGGGCACACATAAATTGGTAATCAAGATAAACACTTATTTGATATTATTTGGATATCTCTAATTGCAACATAAAATATAAATCCAAAAGCACAATGGTCAAAACCAGAAGTAAACATCCTCAATCCAACACCGAGGTAGAATTTTAAGCAACACATACCCATAGGCAAAGTCATAGTAACATTGAAACACCTACTCATAAGACCTTGGGATGTATTTCCATGAGTTTAAGGGGTGATAAATCAACCCTTAGGGGTTCTCCTAACCCCACCTAGGGAGTCACATCATGGAACTAAGTCACAAAAACACAAAGAGGCCTCATGGACATCATCATCAAGAAGACTCGAGGATGCCTCAAGGCCCTCCTCTCAACACATAGAAACTTCTCAAAGGCATAAGGAGGCTTCAAGAGCTTCCTCCCCACATGGACATAAAATGGGTTATAGACCCAAATATTTACATAGGGATGATGAGGTTTCTCCACCTCCATCCTCATGGAGAAAATGTGGGGCCACAAAGGCCTCATCACCAAAAATATACACAAGAGTCACAACATCTCAAACTTCACATGAGACAATGAGAATAGGTCTACCCACTAAAGGGCAAGAAACTAGAGCTACATATAGTCATAGACGTCAAACAAAAGATACCCTTCATACAAGAGAAAGGATTCAAATATATCATGACCTCATTAGAAAGTAGGGCAACCTTGTTCTAGTTAATCAAGTCATATTGGTTGCACCTAAGGATGGGGCTGCAAAACAACCCTAGAATTATCAAACACAGCCCCCACGATCCAATTACGATCAAAATAATAATCAAGGGTGAAAGAGAGAATGTAAGCCACCTCACTACTTTACACCTTTGTCAAAGTCAATGCAATCAATTTTCAACCAGTTGAGCAAGGATGGGAAGATTAAATTTCTTGATGTACCTCTTTTAGATCCCAACTATCCTAAACCAATAGGATATAGGGAAGATCATTTTTACCCTTAGCATAGAATATAGGGGCATGACATTGAAGTATGCATGGGTTTCAAGAACCAAGTTAAAAATATGATTAAGGTGGGAGAACTTAAAGTTGAAAATCCATTGGCTCTTGATAATAGATATATGGGCATATATAACAACTCGTTTCCAAACCATGAGGCCCCTAGAGGGCAAGGTGCCCAGGTTAATTAGGTATGAATAGATACACCTACCCATGGATACATTGGGATGGTTGAAATTATCAATATAGCCACCAAGACTAGAAGATATGGTCAACCAAAGCCTCATGTGGCTCCCATTAATGTCCCAAATGACTCTAGCCAAGTTATCTATATATAAGCTCATACAACAATCCCAAAAGCACAGGGAGAATTTTATGGAGATTTTGAGATCAATTGAGCTCCAACCATAAGACCCCAATGCATTCATGCATTTTGTGGGACAAGTGCAGCGGTACCAAGAACCTGTAATTCAATTTTATGATGATGAGATTAAGATAGTACATACTACCTTACCATACCCTCCGCTACACATTATTGCTTGAGTAAATGATTTACATTTTAAGAGGGTCTTGGTTGATACATGTTCATCAATCAACATCATCACAATGACAACAATAGGGCACCTTAAGATCCCCAAATCCAATATCATTCCAAGGGCCTACACGTTGAGAGATTTCAATGATGCTTTATGATATACTATAGGAACAATAGTCCTACCCATTAAGGTGGGTCATAATACCATTCTTATGATGTGGAATGTCTTGTAAGGGGCTATGCAATACAACATCCTTCTAGAGCATCCTTGGATAAGAGATATGAAGTGTGTTCCTTTGATTTTACACCAATGTATCAAGTCTATGCATGATGACAAAGTCTACATAGTTTTGGTTGATGAAGAGACATTCAAATATGTCCATTAGGTGGATTTTGCAAGATATTTTATGATTCCTTATACCCACCTGTATGTAAGACCTTCATATCCAACTATGCAACTAGATGACATAAACAAAGGGGTACAAAAAGATCCATCTACATTGGCACCTCCTCTTGTGCCTAAAATAATTGACACTTCTAAGAGACCATCAACATCAAAACCTAAAGATAATAAAAAGCTAAAAGCACCCTTAATCAAGGAAGAAAAGCCTAAGGAATTACAAACTATAGGCATTGCAAAAATCTCATGTCCCATGGAAGAAGAATTTCTAGAATCATGTTGAGGAAATACTAGAACCCGTTTTGCCAGTGTTGTCTATAGGGTCATCCACATCACATGCAACGATACACTTGGAAAGTACAAGGATAGGATAGTACCTCATGTAGAACATAATTTTCACACCTTTCATTGAGTCTACACGAGACATGGGATGGCCAAAAGACTTGAGACCACTAGTGGGAATAGTGGTTCTACTTGAAATCCCTCCCAACTAGACAAACTTTATCTATGTTTGCCTGGAATGCACCCATAAGTCTTCAAACATAGAAGAGAAAAATTATGAATTATTAACCATTAATGTTAGCTACCTCTCCAATCTTGAATTTTCTCTAAGATAATTTGAATGTTGCCATTGGCATGGCTACGGTCTTGGTATATATGAGCAAGGGTGTAGGCGTCCATGTGAGCCACAATACCAACTTCCCACTAACAAGTTTGGGTTTGGCTACCACATCAAATGTCAGGATGACTATCTATCAGAATACTTGGATATATTAAGCTTGGGGTTAGGAGAAGACATCAATTTTATTCCTTACCACCCACCAAGCACAAGACATATGGTCAATAGACAAGTAGCTGTGGTAAATATACCACCACCAAATATTTATCATCTAAACTTCTCAATTGACGCTACCCCTACAGGTTGCATTTTATGGGATGAAGAGTGAGAAGAAATTGGATATGGGGTAAGCAATGAGGAAGTATAGGCAAGTTTAGTCTATCATGGGCCTCGCTATTTACAAATCATTGCCTAGTCTAGCCATAACAAGAGTGGGTACATATAAAAAAAAAGTGGCTATGAGTTAGAGGACTCAACAGAAAGAGCCTACCTAGGGCTAACGTAGTGGCCCATAGCTTGGGGCAAGACACTAATGCAAACTTCATCTTCATAAGTGACAAAGAATATTAGGATGAAATAGAGATGGCCTACTTGGGGCTAAGACACATGCCCCTTGTCTTGGGGCCACATACCAATGCTAATGGTTTTTAGATAAATGATGGTGACTTTGAAGATGAGATCGAGATGGCTTATCTTGGTCCCCACCACTTGTAGTAAGTCAACATGCTGGTATAAAGAGAAGTGGAATTTCATGCCATAGACCCTAACTTATGGTTTTTGGGAAGATCTATCAACTTAAATGCCATTTACCATGCAATGAATCCCCCTCTGCCTACGTTCAGGGAGATATTGGAACAATGATTCTATTATCTGACTTGATCATGGGCCAGATCTAGAGATTCCTTTTTCTCCAGAGCCTCATTGCAAGCATGAGGGAGAAAATTATGAGACAATATTTCACCCATGTGGTCCTGGAGACGTCATTCCATCCATCAATACAATCTCCATTGATTTGACCACATCCCTTCATAACCTAGTAGATCCTACCAAATCATTGTATCTTGATATAGGTGCTATTGATTGGGGTCGCATTGATTCACCTATAGAGCCTAAGGATATTTTACCTAGTGAAGAGATGTTTCAACTATTTTATTTTGCATCAGGTTGTGCATATGATGTATTCCATGTTGGTTTGGATCGTGAGTCAGTAGGACCTATAACAACTATTGATGACATTATTTTTATACCCATGCCTCACTAGCTAGAGGATGGGTTGCATATGGATATATAAGCAAATTTTGAGGTGTACATCAGTGATGATCCTACTTAACCAAAGAAATTCAAGTTCAAAGAAATTCTATCTCCAAAGGAACAAGCCATCATAATTTCTCTCCTCAATGAGAGGCCAAACCTTTGCACTTGGAATTACAAAGACATTCTAGGGCTTGATCCAAAATTAGTTGTTCATAATATTTCATTGGATCCCATGAAGAAGCCATTCAAGCAAAATCTAAGGAAAATGCATCCAACCATCGCTTTGATGGTGAAGAATGAGTTACAAAAACTATTGGATGTGATTTTCATAGTTCCTATTGAATATCCTAAATGGGTCTTGAACATGGTGCCCATGGGAAAACCTAACATAAGATTTTATATTTGCATAAACTTTTAAGACTTGAATAGGGAAAATCCAAAGGATTCGTTCTCATTGCCTAACATAGATGCTTTTATTGATGCCATTGTAGGTCATGAGATGCTCTCCCTAATTGATGGTTTTTTCTAGGTATAATCAAATCTGAATTAAACTCGAAGACCAACACAAAATCACCTTTATCACTCCATGGGGAATGTTTTGTTACAAGGTGATGTCATTTGACCTTAAAAATGCTAGTGCCACATATCATCGAGTGATGACATACATATTTCATGATTATATGCATATAATCTTAGAGGATTACACGGATGACTTACTGGTTAAGTCTTTATTGTGGCAAGAGCACGTTGATATCCTTAAGAAAGTCTTCAATCGCCTCATTGAGCACAACATCAGATTTAATCTTAATAAGTGTGTGTTTGGCATAAATTCTGGTAAGCTCTTGGGTTTCATCATTTCTAAGAGGCATTGAATTCATTCCTTTAGAGGTAAAGGCTATATTGAAAATGGCCATCCCTACCAACATTAGCGAGTTGAGAAGCCTACAAGGCAAGGTAGTTTCCATCAAACAATTCATTACATGATTATTAGACATGTGTCCACCCATGAATTGGCTACTATGTAAAGGGGTACTTTTTCATTGGGACAAAAAGTGCCAACAAGCCTTTGCAGAGATCAAAAATTACCTAGAAACACTGCCAATATTGGCTTCACCAAGGCCAAACATACTATTTTTACTATACATATCAACTACTGATTTCACTTTGGGAACCATGTTGGCCCAAAAGAATGCACAAGACAAAGAGCAAGCCATGTATTACATTAGTCGCACCTTGGTGAGTTATGAGCTAGGGTATGCGTAAGTAGAAAAGTTGTGTTTGGTAGTAGTCTTTGCAACTAGAAAGTTGTGACACTACATGTTGAGCCATATGACCTACGTTATATCAAAACAAAATCCTTTGCAGTACATGATGAACAAAACCTATCACCATACACGTACTGTAAAGTGGACCATGTTATTGATAGAGTTTGATCTAGAGTTCATAATTTGAAATTCCATAAAGGAACAAGTCATAACAAATCAATTAGCAGAGGCACCTCTTTAGGATAGCAAGCCTCTCACCATAGAATTTCTTGATGATGCAGTCTTCACATTATCAGATCCACCAAAACTTGAAGAGCCTAAGAAATAAAGATACATGACATTATTATTTGATGGTTTGAAGTGTGAGCAAGGGGGTGGAGTAGGAATTTTATTTATCACACCGCAAGGCACTCCATTACCCTTATCATTCAAGCTAGACTTCCCTTGCACAAAAAACAATAGCGATGCCCTTGACATTGACAACTGGAACAAGGATTATGGAGTTTATACTCCATAATATCATAAGTATTTTTTAGGGTCCCTTAAAAAATAATATCAGATAATGGTCCATCTTTCAAGAACAAAAATGTGCATGCTTTGACAAACAAATACCATATTCAGCATAGTTTTTTGACACCCTATTATCCGCAAGCAAATGGACAAGTAGAAGCCTCAAATAAAACAATAGTCTTCATATTGAGGAAGACAATGAAAGATAATAACAAAGATTGGCATCTACAATTGCCTCTTGCATTATGGGTATATAGGACTAGTGTGTGGACGCCCACCGGGGAAACACCATTTTCACTTGTATATGGCACTGCGACCATCATGCCCCTAGAGTAGAAAATTACAACTCTACGCATAGCATTACAGGACTTCATATATGATGACATCGCACGAAAAGCCTGCCTTGATAAAATAACACTTCTTGATGAACATCGAGTCAATGCCTTGGAGTATCTCTATATTTATCAAGATTTCCTTGTGTGAGCCTACAATAGTAAAGTTCACTTAAGAGAATTCAAAGTTGAAGATCTTGTGCTCGAAGAAAACCAACAAAACTCAAATCTACTGCTGCACCTATGAGACAAATTTATGGTAAAATGGATAGGTTCATACATAATATTGGAAAGGGTTGGGCCTAGAGCATATTGTCTTACATAATTGGAGGGTTTTGAAGAGACTAGGCCTCTTAATATCATACACTTTAAGGCATTCTATACATAAAATACAAAAACATTCAAATATACATAAAATACAAAACATTCAAATATGTCATAAAATTACAAACAAATCGTAAAAACATAAAATATTCAAAAATAAAAATTCTCCAAGGGTATATTCATGCTTCTTGATAAAATTCAATCAAAACTCTTCAAGGTTATCCCAGCCGCTTGGTAAAAATCAATCAAAATACTCCAAGGGTATCTTCATGTCGCTTGGTCACCTTAATAAAAAATGCTCCAAGGGTATCTTCATGCTGCTTGGTCAAAATCAATAAAAATGCTCCAAGGGTATCTTCACACCGCTTGGTCAAAATCCATCAAACTGCTCCAAGGGTATATTCACACCGCTTGGTCAAAATAAATAAAAAATGCTCCAAGGGTATCTTCACGCCGCTTGGTCAAAATCAATCAAAAATGCTCCAAGTGTATTTTCACACCACTTGGTCAAATTCAAATCAAAATGCTCCAAGGGTATATTCACATCACTTGGTCACCTCAATAAAAAATGCTCCAAGGGTATACTCATGCCATTTGGTAAACCCCTAAAATATGCAAAGGCACAATAAGCCCTTTGGTCAAGGAATAATCAAAAGCACAAAACACAACAAAATAATCAAAAGTACAAAAAACAATGCAAAAATATAAAAAAATACAAATACATTTGCATCCACATAGTTGCATTACATTCATATCCATTTCATTTGCACATGTTATGATCACAATATTGCAAACTATGCCACAGTTTGTATCACAACCACAATACTCAAATTCATCTTCATCCATTCATCCATGTGTGTAACTATGTTTTTCAACACAACCATTTAATGTTGCTATACAAAATAGGATAAGGTTTTCCAATCATTCAACCATATCTAGTGGTCTTATCAACTTTTGTGGAAAGCCATATTGATTAGTAGAGGGTAAGGTCTAGTGATGATAGTGCCTAGCATACTTCAGAATCCCATCACTAATTAAAAAAAATAAAATCCTAGTTGGTATGAGGGAAATATAAAAGCTGCAAAAGTGGTATAGGTTACCTTAAGTAAAAAAGGGTTTTCCTTGCTTATCCCCCTATGTGATCAATTCAAAGGTGCTAAGAATTGAAAAAAGGACAAGTTCTACCCTACCCAGAAACAAGTTATTATCATCACTACATAAATCCCTTGCATTCATTAAAACAAGCAAAATCCTAAAATCAAGAAAAAATTAAAGTCAAAACAAACAAGTGATTCTCATCCCTACATAAGCCCCTTGCTCAAGAGAAAAATCAATAAAAAATAAATAGTTATTTTCATCATTAAGCATGAGAAAGTATCCCAAATGGAATGAAAAAAATAATGGAATGGAGCTTGAATCCCTAGAATTCTCAACATTATATAAAATTGAAAGGTGATCCCCATTACAGGTTTGGTGTACAACCATGCTTGGCAATGATGATACCATTACACATGATGATATGTCTATGACAATAATATATTGCATTTGTGTAGACCAATATTTTCATGTGGATGAGCTAGCTTTAGGTAACCTCTTGCTACCTAGTGGTATAGTCCAACTAAGTCCAACATAGGATCAAATAAATAATTGAGGATCCCCGATATTAGCAATGGGATGAAATAATCCCACCTGAAATTGGAGGAAATGCTTGAGTTCTATCTAAATATATTCATTTGCACACATAGGGATAATGAATCTCTAGGTCCATGATGAAAGCCTTGCTTTTCAAAAGTCTTGTATGGTCAGTACGTAGTTGTTGATAGGGTAACTAGAGTGTTTGAGTCTCAAGAAAAGCCTCAAAAATTCCTACATAGCAACAAATAATATCATCATCACATCATAAATTTTATTTATGAGCTTTTGTGAATTAAAGGATATTAACAAAGTAGGCTAGATACCATATGGATGTCAAAAATGATATTTAGATGACCACTGACTATTTTGTATATTTTAAATTATAGAAGCTTATCAATAAAATACACATATTCCATGCCATTATATTTCATGTGTGGATGACTGAATAATTAATTATTATGATAAGAGTGATTATTTACAATCATAACTAATATACTTTCTGTGGTGTCACCCATTGGATTGTGAAAATCATATCATATGCATTCCTTATGTTTTAAGTAATTGAAGCATATAGGTTCATTTACATTAGATAAAAAACCATGTAGATAATGCATTCCATACATTGTATTTGCCACATCATAACATTAGTTGAATGCATACAACTGAAAGAAAAATTAAACACACATTTAATAAATAACATTACATCCATAATGCATAGATCATAAATCATTCATCTGCACCTAAAATCAGATCATTACATCCACATGCATTGCATCATAAAGCAATAGTCAAAGGAGATATTCGTATGCATCACATCATATAACCATAATCAAAGCACATGAAACCCCATAAACATCCACATATACATACATCATAATCCATCTATGTACACCATCATAAATCCATCACTAATTCAACTCATGATACATCACATCATGACATGATAATCAAATCATATAAGCATCTACATAAGCATCCATTAAAATATCCACATCATCATAAATATTACCTATCATCTAACACATACATCAACTCATCATAATGCCATCATCACATCGCATAAATAAAACAAAAATTTAAGCAATAAATGACACACATAATGAATCATAATATAAAGATCTCATATAAATGTGTCTTAAATACATGGATGTACAAAACTACCCATGGGCTATATTCATATAGGTCAGCTAACCTCAAAAATAAAATTCAAAGTGCATCATAATCAAACTGGGCCTGCACCCCCTACAACACTACCCCCTATGGTGGGATCCTTGGGAGTGTGATGTGAGCTAGATCCAACTGGTCTCTTTGTATGAATCTGGGTCCTCTACCTAGGTTGGATAGAAGACTACCCTGATGTGGAGCGCCCACCAACCTGTGATCCACCTACACCTACCCTCTCCCTAGGAGTGGCTTCTAGCCTCGTAATCTACACTAAGAAAGTGAAAATATAGGCTACATCATCAAAAATATTCACCTCATACTCATCTGGTAAACCCTACATCTACCTAGTCTCTACCCATAGATCTACCTTTGTAGTAACCTATTATGTAGGAAGATCAATAAAAATATGAATCCTAGTAGCACCTCCCCTGATAGTAGTCTACAATGCCTGTATCTGAGCCATGAGTTGTGCTATAGTGGCATCTCATTGAACTATGGTGGCATCTCGCTGCACTATAGTGGCATCATGCTATTGTACCTGAATCTTGGTTGACTAGAGATTAACCTCTACCTCATGCAGTTGTGTCCTAAGAGGAGAATATCTCTTCTTGGGATCCAACTCCTCCTCCTCCTCCTCAGGAGCCTCCTGCTCCTTTAATGCAACTTACTCTATCGATTGGCCCCATAACTCAGTCCTAGCTCAAAATATATGCCCTTCTAGGTCTATACCTCCATCACTACCATCATCCTCGTAGCCCAAACTGCCATCACCATGCCACATATGATCCCCCCACCACTGCACAAAGACATCTGTCACTCTCCCATCGACACCTGTGTTAATTGTTAGGGCATCCTTATCATCAATAAGCTCTATAATCCATGGTGGGGTAAGGTCTTTCTCTGTTGTAATGCACATGTATAAGACTAGGAAAAATGGCACATCCTGCTACAATCCATACTGATGAAGGATGCAAGAGTAGAAGAAATACTCTTTAATACCAACCTTGCATCCAATGATCCATCACTTGCGACGCATCCTAGTTGTGAATCTGGTTGGATTGTCCCATTCTGGGAACTCATGACACAGGTGCCATATGATATCTCAATATTTCAATGTAGTGAAAGTAGCATCGTAATGGGAGATATCCCTCACATGAGGATAGCTCTTGTTCTTCTCATGCTCTCGAGCCCATATGTTAGAGTAGCACTGCATCTGACCATCTATATCTATAATCTCTATAGGGAGCCCTCTAGGACGATCTACACAAATATGATCCCATACCCATATCTATTAGAGTAAGTTGTATGTGATGTTGAAATGACACCACTGGTGGATATGATACAACTCATCATAGCACTAAGCTAGCAAAGACCCCCATGCATAGATGATAGGCTCCTCACTATCCATAAAATCTTGAACCATCATGAGGAGGTTCCATGAGAACCTCAAGCCTGAGCAGTTTAGGATAAGAACGTTGCTAATGACCATCAAAAACACTACATGCCTTTCATAGAAGACCCTCTCCCTGTACCATCATAGAATGGATACACCTCTAGACTTGGTGTCTTGGAAGGTAGCCACAACATGCCTCCCAAACACCATAGCAAAGATTGCCTCACGATCATTAGTGGTTGAGGAGATGATGGCCACTCCACAAAAAGAATCCAAAAAATCCTATATACATCCTCTGGTGTGATAGTCATCTCACCAATAGGAAGGTGGAAGATATTATTTCAAGGATTCCATCAGTGAGCCAAGGTTGTGAGGTGGGCCTAATTTGACATAATATAAGGAATCTTGGTCGCATACTGTAATCCATGGGCCTTAAACCATGCCCAGTCCATGTCATCCATATGAGGCAGGAGGTCAAGCAAGAGCTTCAGGTCTTGATCCCAAGCAGTAAGAATATAAGGACATGAATCAAGGTATAACTACAGTGCATTTAAGGCATAAAATGCACTAAAACTTAGAAAACAATTCAAATAATGATAGACTATCCTAAGTCTGAGTAAAACTGAAATAAATGCACCTAATCATGCAATAAATTTCAGAAAAGCAACTCAAAATTTCAAAAAAATCAATTAATCATCTCAAAAATCCAAAAAAATCAAAAAAATATCCTAAGGTTTTCTGGCCGCTCTTGCCTACAATGACCAAAAATTGTCTACCAAGGCTGGCAGCGGCCAAATTCCAATGGTCATAATTTTAACCGTTGAGTTTTGAACTAGTCGATGTCATTGATAGCAGCCAAGCTACTGGCTGAGATAGCCACTCTGAGTGGTAGCGGCTGATGAGTGACACAACAAATGCATATGCCCTAGGCCAAAAATACAAAAAAAAAATTGAAAAAACATAAAATGGGGACAATCCCACCAAATTAAAACCTAAACTAGACCTATCTACGAGTTTGGTTCATTTCTAGCAAGTTTGGTGAGGTTCATTTACTGGTTTCTTAGTGAGGTTTATTTTTACTAAAATCTAAGTGAGGTTAGGGTTTTGAAGCATACTCAAGATGCTCTGGCTCCTCCACTTGTGGATGCCTTGCCTTGCGCAACCCTAATCCTCGATGCAAAACGCTCCAAGTTGCAAACTATCACTTTCTCTCCAAAGCTCAAAAAAGTGAATCACTAGCTAGAAGAATGAAAAGTCAAAACCCTAGGCTACTTTTATATTTCCTATTTTATACCTCAGTTTTTGCCATCATCAATGGCCCAAACTTCTTGGTCACTTAGGTCGAGAGTGGCCAGAAGTAGGAATTTAGGGGTCACTAGACCTAATAATGGCCAGAAGAATAGACAAAAACAAGAAAATTCCTCCCATGAGGAATGAAAAAAAATTAAATAAACACATTCTAATGATCCATAAATATCATAATACTCAAAATAGCAAAAAAATCGCATAAAAAAAAAATCAAGTAAGCCTCGTATACAGTTACTTTATCGACTCAACAGTTGTAGCGATTTGCACTCCATGCAATTCGATGAGATGAATGAGCTACCATAAGGCTACTTGGGATAAATTAAATGTACCCTCTTAATCCCAAAGAAGACCATGATGGTTGGACTACTCGACAGGTACGATATAATAATCCTAATTCCTCTATGATATAACAACACTGAACCAAGTGATTCAACAAGAAGCCTAAATAGAATCACTCATCTTAACTCCCTAATAAGACTATTTATGGCCAGACTACTCCACAGGGTAGGGATGAATAATCATCATAAATAGTTGAGATCACACTTGGATGAGGGTTTTCTCATTAAAATAACAAGCACTAGTGATGCAGAAGCATCCAGGGACATTTGATGCAGAGGCATCCAGTTGCAGGAAATCTAGTGCTAAAGAATCGACTAAGGAAGAAAACTATCGCGATTTCACAACGTGTCACAAAATCGCGATAGAAAATGACAAGGAGAGCGAGGAGGAAAACCTGTTGCGATCTCACGATAGAGAAAGTGTCATGATATCGTGACACAACAAGGAGGTAGAAAGCGTGGGGAAAAAATGTCACGATTTCACGACATGTCACGAAATCGCGACCAGAAGCCGCCAGGAGGAAGAGCAGTTGGGAATGTCACAATTTTGTGACATGTCGTGAAATCGTGATAGAAGCAGACAAGGAAGGGAAGGAGGAGAAAATGTCATGATTTTGAAACATGTCATGAAATCACGACCAAAAGAGCAGAAAGGAGCCAAAGAGGGAAATTGTCACGATTTCAAGACATGTCGTGAAATCACGACCCGAAAGAGCAAGAAGGCATAAAGGGAAGAGGATGCTGTGATTTTGTGACATGTCGTGATTTCATGACATGTCATGATTTCATGACATGAAGAAGAAGGAGAAGGTAGAACGAGAGGATGTCACGATTTTGTGACATGTCGCATTTTCGTGACCTGGAGGCGAAGAAGGAGCCAACGAAAGAAGATGTCACGATTTTGCGACATGTCATATTTTCATGACCAGAAGGAGCAAGAGGAAACAGAGAGGAGAAGATGTCATGATTTTGTGACATGTCACATTTTTGCAAACCAAAGTAGAGAAAGGAGGTGAGGGAGAAAAATGTCACGATATCGCGGCATGTCACGATATCACAACCGAAAGAGAAGAGGAAGAGGTAGTGGAGGAAGATGTCACGAAATCATGACATGCTGCATTTTTAGAGACCGTTACAGGATGACATCATTGAGCGACATGTGGCAGCACAAGAACAACACGTGGCATCAAGGTGCAGCAAAAGTAGGCGAAGACAAAGTGTCATGTAGAAAATGTGACCATAAGTAGGAGTCGAATGGCAGTTACAGAGTCAGTTGCAGAGTGCAGTTACAGAATAAAATAGTTGCGACAAGAGGAATCAAAGGGACACCCATTGGAAGAGAGAGAGTGACACCGAAGTTATAAAAGGAGAAGTGATGGCATGCACGAGGAGAGGAGACTACAGTTAGAAAACCTGTAGATCGAAGTTGCACCATCGGGTTTCAGAATCAAGGGCCGAGAGCCATTCTTCCTGACTAAAGTGCATTTTCCTTCCAGAGTTAGAAATCTGGGCCTGTGAGCCAGTCGTGTAAAGCCTGCGGGCTGTATTGTAATCTTTGCAAGTTTAATTAATAACATTGGGTTTATGTTGCTTGTAAAGACTACGTGAAATTTTTTGCATGAAAATTTGGATTTGGTAGGTGGTGATTTTTACCACCCCATCAAGTGGTATCAGAGCTAGTTATTCTGAGTGCATAAACAGACCATCGGATATGAGGCAGTTTACACCAAGATCTATGGGAGGGTTCTGAGAGAGAAAGAGAGTTTAGGATCCCTGAGTGTGTAACAGATCACCGAACGTGAGGCAGTTACACCGGGATCAGTGGGAAATATGATGACAATGAGAGAGTTCAAGGCATTGCAGAGGCAAGTGCAAGCCCTACAGGAGGAATTACTCAAGAGAGATTTGTAGAGGCAAGTGAAATCCCTGCAAAGGGAGCTGCGTAGACGGTGTGCAGAGAAACAAAGAAAGAAAGAAGAGGAGTGCAAACAGACTGTAGAGGCAGAGGAATGTCTAGAGGTGTTGCAGGAGGCAGCAACCAGACCTTGTAGAAGTGAAGATCACTTCTCCACTAACCTCGGGTGTCTGATGTAGGAGCATCTAGGGACATCTGATGTAGAGGCATCTAGTTGTGGGAAAGCCAGTGCTAAAGAATTGGCTAAGGAATAAAACTATCGTGATTTTGCGACGTGTCACAAAATCACGATAGAAAATGACAAGGAGAGCGAGGAGGAAAACTTGTCGCGATATCGCAATAGAAAAAGTGTCGCAATATCATGACATGACGAGGAGGCCAAAAGCATGGGGCAGAAATGTTGTGATTTCATGACATATCACGAAATCGCGACTGGAAGCTGCCAGGAGGAGGAGCAGTTGGGAATGTCATGATTTTGCAACATGTTGCAAAATTGTGATAGAAGCATACAAGGAAGGGAAGGAGGAGAAAATGTCACGATTTTGCGACATGTCACGAAATCGTGACCAAAAGAGTAGAAAGGAGCCAAGGAGGGAAATTGTTGCGATTTCACGACATGTCGCAAAATTGTGACCCGAAATAGCAATAAGGCATAGAGGGAAGAGGATGTCGCGATCTTGCGACATGCCATGATTTTGCGACATGTCGGGATTTCATGATGCGAAGAAGAAGGAGAAGGCAGAACGAGAGGATGTCGTGCTTTTGCGACATGTCGCATTTTTGCGACCTAGAGGCGAAGAAGGAGCCAGCAGAAGAAGATGTCACGATTTTGCGACATGTCACATTTTCATGACTAGAAGGAGCGAGAGGAAGCAGAGAGGAGAAGATGTCACGATTTCGTGACATGTCGCATTTTCACGACCCAAAGCAGAGAAAGGAGGCAAGGGAGAAAAATGTCATGATATCACGACATGTCACGATATCATGACCGAAAGAGAAGAGGAAGAGGTAGCAGAGGAAGATGTTGCAAAATCATGACATGCTGCATTTTCGAATACCGTTACAGGATTACATCATTGAGCAACACGTGGTAGCACAAGAACAACATGTGGCATCAAGGTGCAGCAAAAGTAGGTGAAGACAAAGCGTCATGCAAAAAATGTGACCATAAGCGGGAGTCGAACGACAGTTACAGACTTAGTTGCGAAGTGCAGTTATGGAATCAAACAGTTGTGGTAAGAGGAATCGAAGGGACACCCATTGGAAGAGAGAGAGTCACGTCGAAGTTATAAAAGGAGAAGCGATGGCATGCACGAGGGGAGGAGGCTGCAGTTAGAAAACCTGCAGATCGGAGTTGCACCGTCGGGTTTCAGAATCAAGGGCCGAGAGCCATTCTTCCCGGCTAAAGTGCATTTTCCTTCCAAAGAAATCTGGGCCTGTGAGCCAGTTGTGTAAAGCCTGTAGGCTGTATTGTAACCTTTGCAAGTTTAATTAATAACATTGGGTTTATGTTTCTTGTAAATACTGCGTGAAAATTTGGATTTGGTAGGTGGTGATTTTTACTACCCCATCAACTAGAAAGGAACCAAATTAGTCATATTGATCAAGCGACTTGTCGTTCATTAATTGTTCTTCCCTCATAAATTTGTTGTGTGAGGGGGTAGTTAGCTTTTCAAATAATCATAATCAAAGTCAACCAAAGATCACTCAATCATATCAAAATTACATTCATCCTACGAATCATTATAGACAACTATTACAAAATTTTCCCCTATTTGTTGGGTTCATAAGTAAAATATGATACTTTCAGTTGTAGCTCTCCTCTGATTGGATCTCATTGTAGTAACATAAGCTACCCAATCATATTTGAGGAATGAGTGCAAGCGAATATGTGCAAGCCCTGTGCTAAGTTAAGCCTTCCAATACGTTGAAGCAACGATTCAAGGGTGCGCATCGTATTGCATGATTGGGCCATCCAGCATTAATCAGACCAATGATCATCATACACCCTACAAACATAGTAGTCTATGTTTTTTCTTAGTGCTATGTTTTTCCCACATAGTGCATCCCAAAATGGAGCATCTGTAGACACCTAGAACACATCATGTTTAGGAGAACTACTCATATGGGCATATATAGACCATGTGACTAAACCTTGGGGCCTTCAAAGTGCCAAAAGTGGTTTTCACCACTCATCTAGGGTAGTCTTAGCCCATCCAAGCCTATCCGCTATGAACTAGAACGACTAAATCTTAGTCGTTGAATATTAGATCGGCCAATCCCTAGCCACTGCAGATGATAATGGATAATATTTAAAATGTAATTTGCCACTAAAAAAACCTAATCTCGAGCGAAAGTGGTATTTTGCATGCAATAAGGCCGAGTGGGGATAACTTTGTATTCCTCATCATAGCCAGTTTACATGAGAGAGTCAACTCCAGGTTTAGACATCAGTTTAACTGGCCTTCAAACACATAAAAGATAAAACTTCTCATGCTAACCTCTAGTGTGTATGTATAATTCAGTCCTAGGGTTGGACATTGACCTAGGGTTTCAAAAATATTATAAGGTGCAAACCTAAGAGCACCAAAAGAGGAATTCAGAGACTTTTTGTAGGGATACAATCAAGGAGAAATTTTTGAGACTTGAAGAAATTTTATTGCAGTGAAGCCCTATCGGATCGGAGAGAAAATTGGAGCACCTTTTAGGAGCAAAGAAGTGTTGGCCGACTAATGGGTTATCATCTACAGGATATTCAATACATTGGAAAAAAGTGATAATCATTTCAACATCATAAACGAGCCTAGATCCATAGCCTTGGAGCAATAGAGATAGATTTTCATCTTAGTGGCCACTGTCTTGGATAGTGGCCTGTAGGCCTAGTCTAGGGTTCTTAGCATTATTTTATTTCATTTAGCTTACTACATGTTTGTGCACCATTAGCATAGATATGATTTATTGCATTTATAGCATTAGTTTCTATGATAATTGAGCATATTTCTATTTATCATTAGGGTTATCTCTAACAACCTCATCCAGGGAGGCAATCTCTGAAATTTGAGCGTTTGTTGTTGTTTTCATGCTTACAAGACTACAGGTTCACTGGACATGTTATTAACACACGAAAGCAAGAGGATACCTCTAGGAACCATACCTGGAGGAGGCATCTGTAAGCCCTCATATAGTTCTATGTGCATCATCGGGAAGCCTGCGAGAGCACATCTCCCCTTGCAAGGGGATATCATACATCTGCTGCCCTATTTTTTAAAATCTGTATCAAATGAAGGGAATCCCTCAGAGGGATCTATATGTAACCAAACTTGAGAAAAAGCAATAAAAAACATTATCGATTCATTTCCTTGTATTTTTGTTGTATCTTTTATTTTAATGCATGTAAGTAAATAATATTCACAAATAGAGTAGAGGACGATGCATCGCTTCCCTAGGGTCGCTACAACTTGTAGAAATAAAATAATAGGAAATAAATAACGATAGAATAAAATAGGAGAGGAATACTGCCTAGAGTGTGCCTAGGCTCCTATAGACATATTCCTGGCTAATTCACACAGTCACTCTCTACACGTAGAAAATAATAGAACAATTAATATTTTTATTTATTACAGTACAAAAGATATAGTTTTATTGTAGAACAAGTTCAATATTTTTCACTTCAGGGGTGGCCTACGTTTTATATAGAATGTAGTCATACCCTATTTACAAATTTAGACTGAACTAATTTTATTCATTTTGATGTGATTCGCTACAATGAGTGTGTGCATAAATTTATTAAACATATAATAAAAGTGAAGTCACGCTAAAATTAACCCATTTGGGATAACCATTGCATTCCCTATTAATTGATAATAATATTAATCTAATTTTATGCACGGTCTTCTAATTACATTGTCAACACACACTTTATTCCATCATGTGTAAGTGTTATTTGACCTATTGATGGAATACAAGTGCCTTTCTAGCCTGTTGCTAGGATAAAGGCATTGTATATAGCCTTTTCTTGTTTGTTGAAAGTTATCTCTTTTCAATCATTGAACAATGGTTTCTTTCTCTATTATTGAAATATAAGAACCATTCGACCTATTTCTAAGAGATAGGTTCTTGTCCTATTTATTGGGATATAGGTGCTTCCTTTTCATTGGGATATAGGTGCCTTCTAGCCTATGGCTAGGAGACAAGTGTCATACCTTAGCAATTCAAAATGCCTTGCTCCTATGCCACTATATTTGTTTGATCACCAACCATTCCTTAATCATGTTATGAGTTTTATCAAATGCTAGGTCCATGTGGGACCTCGATTGAAAGGTGCAAAAAAGTGATAAAGTACTGCATCTACACACAATTTCCACTAAAAACACACATTAGGCATAATACGTCATTTTATATTAAATGTATACAATAATATCACAAAAAATACATTTCTAATATAATAATATCACATACTTACCCCATTAAAGCATACAAAAAATGAGCATTTTTGGTGCTCATTGGAGTTAACCCTTGGTAGAGTGCTATGGCATCAACAAAATGATTATTTTGAATTCCAATGTTTGTAGCATAGGCAAGGAGAATTTAGCCTTAGTTATCTCTAAATACACCACCAACAACTACATGCCTAGGGTTTTCTTTAGCTAATCTATCAAAATTTATCTTTATCCAACCCACCAAAGGAGGAGACCACTTGATATTATATTTGTTAACAAAAGGAACAATGGGAGGAGCAATAGGGGAGGGGGAGAGGCTTATGGAAACAACTAATATAGACTTTGCAATGGGTTCCTAAGAGCCAGAAGAGGGTACCAAATAAGAATTTTCTTTAGCTATATAAAGCACTCAGATCCCAATAGAGAGAGAATATTTGGAGACATTGGGAAAGGATCTAAAATTGCTCTATCTAGATTTCCCAAAAATAGTGAGGGAGGAAAAAGGACCAAAGAGATTTGAGACAATGACCAAATAAGAGAGAAGGTCATTGAAGGAAAAGGTTAATGATGGTGTTTTGGTGGATCCATGTGATCCCAAAGATAATGAAAATGGAATGGAGGACACTCAAATAAAAGGGTCAAACAAGAAAAATATGGTGGGTGGATTTGGGGTTTGAATTGCAAAGGTAGCACCTATTGGGGATGATCTTTCCTTTAAATTGAAGGTTGTTGATGGTGAGAATTTTTTTTTGAACCATAATAAAAAATAAGAAAGAAATATTTGGGGTGATATGCTTGAGCTAAATGAGACTGGTAGGAAACCAATTACCCCTATTATCCTCTGATATGTAGTAGGCAAACATGATTGAAAAATGTCCATCTTCATTTTCTTTCCAGATTGGAGACTCTTCAGAATTAAAATTAGGTAAGACATATGTCCTTAAAAAAATTGAAATGTCATTTTTACCTCTCAATTGCCTTTCATTTAAGTTGCTATGAGGAATTCTTTTATAGAATTTTCTCTTGTGGTTGTTATCCATAAAGTTGCAAACTTTTCTCCCAAAGAAGTGGTCATTATTAGGCTTTAATATGACCATATTTGAATACTCTATAATGGAAGATTCTAGAATCCATGGGTCCTTCTAGAAATTGATGCTTTTTCCATTGCCTAGCTTCCATCTAGTCCTTTTCTAAATAAGGTTTTTGAAATTTAGACTGGAGTTCCAAAAGGTGGACCCTTCAGGAATAGTGTCATAATCTAGGAACTTGTTGTTCTACCAAAGGTATTTACCCTTGATGATATCAATTCATCCTACTTTCTCATTTATGAGGAGTCTCCAACCTTGTTTGGTAATGAGATCCAAGTTCATCTATTTGAACTTTCTAATCCAACTCTCCTTACTCTTTTTTGGAATAGATATTATCCTAGGCAACCAATGCAAATCTTCTATGAGCCTTAGAACTAGACCATAGGAAGATTTTCTATATTTGTTCAATTTTATGGCAAATGGATGAAAGGGATTTTAATAAGGAAAGAAAAAATACAAGGATACTTTAAAGAGAATCTTGTATCAGAGTGGCTTTCCCAACCTAACTAAGGAGTGAATAAGTGAGAACAATGGCCACGCATAATAGATTGAATTGAAATGCAATCTACTTATAATTATTGAATGAAAGCATGCATAAGAAATACTACAAAGTAAGCTACTAAATTGACAAATGTGTTAATTAAAAATGGGGGTTCTCCTTGTATTAATTAATTTATCAATTCAATGGTTACAATACATCCCCTTGAGGTATTTTTAATGTGATACATTTAAATTTATAAAACTTGAGGAATCAAATCCCCCCATGAACTTAATGGCATATTTCCAGGTGTTCTTATCACAACCCACAATATAGATCTATATTTAGGGTATATTTATTCATATCCTTAGCTCCTCCATATTGCATGGAATACCTATACCTACACACAAGATATTGAAACATGTTAATAACATATGTGTTTGATGATAAAAACTATGAAAAGTATGCATCTATGAATATAAAAATTATCTGTGACTATTCTAAACAACTCCAAATGAATTGAAATTTTAGTATGATGTCTAATAGGTGGTTTTGGAAGGATATAAGTAGAAATAACAATAAAATTGTTAGCAGAACCTCTAGCCATTCCTTGGAGGAACAACTAGCACTACAATCATAAAAACATTAATCAACCTATAAAATCTACTCAAAAATTCACCAAATTTGGATATGGTGCTAATATAATGCTATAGAAATGAAATACACATAAGTTAGATCAAAATTGTACACTAATTCATGGTCATCCCTAGGAGTTCCAACAAGACCTGTTAACCGTCCGAGGGGGATGGCCATAAAATAGGGCGGTTTTTGCCACAAATTCCACTTAGATCTATTCAATAATCCTCCCAAGGGTTTTGTCATCAAATTTTGGAAAATAAATATCAAAATTGATTTTTTTTTAATAAAATTAACATCTCCTAGAACACCCTAAAAATGCCTTCGATTAAAGAGGTTTCCAAGGCAAATAGGTGGACAAAGGTTGAGCATAAATATTGGCAGCACTTCATGGTCAATAATTCCAAAGTCCTCTTTTTTGAATTGGGTGAAAACACCTCAATTTATATCCCAAGAGGGCATATGGGCAAAGGGGTAATTTTTGTCATGCAAGGCAAGTGCCTCCACTTGGCAATGCCTTTGCCATTCATAGGGGGAAGAGGTCTTCCATTTAGACCTCCAATTTGCAGGTCCTCCATGACAACCTCCTAATATATCATGATTTATTGGGTCAAATAAATAGCCAAAATTGATTTTCATTTGTCCCACCCTTTTAATTTTGAGGGGTCTGGGTCATGGCCATCCCACCCAAGGACATTTGCATGTGGTCGTCCCTAGGTGGGACGATCATGAACTGTGGTCATCCTAGGGTGGTACGATCATGGCTACATGCCCAAAAATCCTCCAAAAGTGGGGTAAACTTTCAAACAAGTGGTTGGGAGCCCTAAGTAACCCCTGAGGGTTGCCGAATGGGGCCATATGATATTGATAAGAGTGACACATTAGCATTCTTATCTGATTTACATTATTTTAGTGTCTACAAATACCCCTTTTGAGATGTGATGTGTGCAAAAAAGTATTGAGAAAAAATAGATGACTAAATTATTAAATGATTGAGGTTATTTAGTAACCTAAAAAAAATTAGATGCATCCATTGTGGAAAGAGCATACATTATTGGAATCCTTGATTTTGACATAGTTGAAGGATTTCTTGTGGTATACCTTTCAGCCGCATTGTAGTGACAGTTGTATGGGCTTAGTGTATACTTGGTCTTGGTTCCTTTTTTCCTTGTAAGCCTTTATGTGGGTAAATTATCAAGGATTCAAGGAGGCCAAGACTTTGTTTTGTTGCATTTGCTGATTTTTTACCCTAGTGTAGGCTTGAAAATTACACGTTTGAGTGTTTTAAGTGTTGATTTGATTATGAAATTGTTATTATGATGACCCCATAAAGTGATGAGTTGATGAGGGAATGACCAATGATAAATTTATGAGTCACTTGAATCATATGAATTAATTGGGATAATCATCAGTTTTATCCATTGTAAGATGCATCAATTTTGCTAGGATTTTGATCATTTTGATGATATTTCATGGAAGCAAAAGACTAAATACCTCGTTCCTGTGGAGTGGTCCAGCCATAATGGTCTTGTTAGGAAGTTAAGTAGTGACTTTTTAGAACATACATGAATAATTTGGGTTCAATGTTGATCCTTTGTTAATTTTGTCAAATTTGACTTGTTTTTGGTGGGTTTTAGGTCCTTTTGTGATCTGTTTTAGCTATTTTTGTGAGTTTTTTTTTGTGTTTTAATTATTTTTGAATTTTTGATTTCTAATGAGATTTAATAGAATAAAAGAAATGAAAACCTCATTCCCATGGAGCAGTACAACTGCAATGGCCTTCTTGGGGATTGAAGTGAAGACATTCTAGTTTGACTATGAATAATTTTGTTCAAGTAGCCTTATGGTAATTTACTCATCTTTCTAGATTGTATGGAGCACAAGTCCCTAAAACTACCAAGTGTATAGAATAAATAATTGAGTATGAGGTACACTTGGAATTTTGTTTTATCTTTTTTTTTTTTTTTTTTTTTATGATTTTGGGAGTGTGAGGTCTGAGGACCCACTTGATTGTAGCCTATGGGTAGTTTATGGATGATGATGTAGCTTTGGTTCCATATATATATATATATATATATATATATGAATTTTCTATTATTATCATGTGTTTCCTTATTGCTTTATGAGATGTATGCAATGCTTATATTTTCTTTATGATGTTGTGATGGATGCTTACCATGTATGCATGTATTATAATATGATGTGATTTGATGATATGTATATGTGTGTATGCAAAATGGAATGGATGATTGATTAATGTGTATGATGGATTATGATTACTAGTTGACACATTAGATGCTAGCACCATAGACTGTACACAATTCATCTATTCATTATTTTAATGTGATCATGACACTATGTAATAGCTTGTGTGATGTAATGTAATAAAACATGTGATAGTATAATATGAAATGAAATGAGTAATATGATGTTATATGATGTGTTTGGGATTTTTAGGATATTCAAACATGCTAGTTACCTAATAAAAATTTGTATAGTAACTATACAAGACTTTTTGGCAAGGTATAAATCTACTAAGATGACCAATATATTCAATATCCCTATGTGTGCATGTGAGTTCATTACGATGATAACGTATAAAGTTACCCTAGTGCCAAATAGGATTGATGCAACCCATCTGTACTGAATATCACCCCGTGAGTCTCATTATACTATTTTTTGTACGTAGTTGGATTAGACCACTAGGCAATACAAGCTACAAAAATATAGCTCATTTGCATGTAAATATTGTTCTATACAAAATCAAGTCACTTATGTGATAAATATATCATCATGTGTAAGGATACCACCATTTCCAAACGGTCTTGATTCCACTCAACCTGTAATGAGGATCACCTTATGGTTGTCTAATGCTGAGAATTCTAGGGATTCAAGTTCATTACTCCTTTCTTTTATTTTAATTTTGAAGTTTTCAAGGGAGTTGCCCATTTTTTTTGGCGAGTAATGGATTTTGGTAGTGGTAAGAACCACTATTTATTTTGCATTTTGCTAATGGTGAAAACCAATTTTATTTTGAATATTGGTAAATGGTAACAACTACTGTTTATTTTTCTCTTTTGGATACTTACCCTGATTTGGTGTGAAGCAAGGGAATTTGATTTCTTAGGTAAGGAGGAACTCATCCTTTTGTCAATTCTTAGCATTTTTGAACCATTCACATAGGGGTTTGAGTGAGATAAAATTTTTGCTTAGGGTAACCTAGACCATTTTGTAGGTTTCATATTTCCTTGTGCAATACTTGGATTTATCAATGTGAAAAATATGTCAAGATTTTGAAACATACAAGGTATAATCTAAGTAGGATTATACCTTATAAAAATCATGATAGCTTTCTATAAAATCTAAAAATAAAAATAGAGACAACTGAGTGACTGAAAAACCTAAATATGATTTTAAGAACAATGGCTAAGTGAAAGGAAATGAACACACAATATGGAATGTAGATGTAAATGATAAATATAATGTAAATAGGTGGCAAACTAACCTTTGATAACATTGATTATGATAGATGCCTAGTGCACATATCTGGTTCTAGACATGTATGATCAAATTCTAACAATTCATAATGCAATGATGAGGATACCTAATGCAAGTGATGTTGTAATGCAATGATATGAAATGCAATGTAATATTTTTGTTTTTTAAATATTTTAATGATGTTTTTGGATTTTTGAAAAAAATATGTACATATAGTTTGACCAATGGGCTTATTAAATGTCATTGGGAATTTTCGGGTGACCAAAGGGCTTATAGATGCCTTGGGGGCATTTTGGGATGACCAAAGGGCTTATAGATGCCTTTGGGATTTTTAGGGTGACCTAGATGGTCTTAGACCATCTAGGGGTGTTTTAGGTTGACCTAGATGGTCATAGACCACTTAGGGGTGTTTTAGGTTGACCTAGACAATCGTAGACATCTTAGGAGTGTTTTAGAGTGAATTAGATGGTCGTAGACCTCTTAGGAGTGTTTTAGAGTGAATTAGATGGTCGTAGACCGTCTATGGTTATATTAGGGTGACCTAGATGGTCGTAGATTGCCTAGGGATATTTTAGGGTGACCTAGATAGTTGTAGACTACCTAGGAGTATTTTAGGGTGATCTAGATGGTCATAGACTACCTAGGGATATTTTAGGTTGACCTAGATGATCGTAGACTGCCTAGGGGTATTTTAGGATGACCTAAATGGTTTTAGACCACCTAGGAGCATTTTAGGATGACCTAGATGGTCGTAGATCTTCTAGGGGTATTTTAGGTTGACCTAGATTTTTGTATATCATCTAGGGATACTTTAGGTTAATATAGAATATCATAGACCACCTAGGGGTCTTTTAGGTTGACCTATATGGTCATAGACCACCTAGGGGTGTTTTAGGTTGACCTAGATGGTCATAGACCACCTAGGGGTATTTTAGGGTGACCTAGATGGTCATAGACCACCTAGGAGCATTTTAGGGTGACCTAGATGACCGTAGACCACCTAGGAGCATTTTAGGATGACCTAGATGGTCATAGACCACCTAGGAGTGTTTTAAGTGAGGCATGGAACTCCTATCTATAGACCCCCTATCTATAGGTTATTACTAGACTCACTATGGTGGTTTTGGTGGATTTGGAATGCTTGGTGTTGGTTGGTGTGGAAGGCAATAAACTTGCTCTTCAAGTGGTAAAATCTATCACAAAATAGGGTGTTGTACTAGGAATATACAAAGATAAAAATATTATTCATCATCTAAAGGGGTAACTTTCTCATATTCCTCATATAAACTTGGATAATTTATGGGAGCTATGCCATAGTTAGATTCATCATCTATTGTCCATTCGTGAGGAGGATCTTGATCCTCTTCCTCACTATAATATTGAAGGGTGTGTGAAATCTCTTCCACTATGTGAGGTTGAGTAACATCACCAGATAAAATTTTATTGTATCATGTTTATGGAAAAATAATATCCCAATGAGTGGACATGATTTGGATTGTCATAGGGATCATGTGCAAGATCATCCCTGTAATTCAAACCTAGGTGTTCTAGACTCTTTATGAGGACATATAAAGGTACTGGCTTATTGTGTCCCAACCTAGATTTATCATATGGCAACTAATATTATGGTTGAAAGGGAACATGAGTACCTTGTTCATATAACCCTAGATCAAAACCATACCAATTGTAGTGATGTAGATATCGTGTGGCATAGTTAAGATTTGACATGTAATTTATATCCTTAGAGAAAGGTTCATCATCTTCTTCTTGCTAAGAAACTGGTAATGTTCCATACTTGATACCCCATATATAAAATTCATTTGATTGGATGGTATACCTAGAGGCAAAATTCTAACTATGAGGATATGAGGTCATCCCATATCTTACACTATCTTGATGGATGGAACTGTTGTGATTTTCTTGACTAAGTACTCTCCTAACATTGTACTAGCCATATGGTTTGTAACCTAGGATGATGAAGGTGGATAATAAATAAGTGAGGCTTGAGATAACTCAATGTGTATCCTCGTATTCCAGACTAGGAATCTCTTTTGTAAATATGGTGGAAATAATGGGAGGGATTTCATCGATTGGCATATTTGACATGTTCCTTTGTGGAGGATATGATGATGATGAAGGCTTTTCTAAAGTTTCCAATGATGATGATGGTATGGATGAAGATGGTATTGATATAATGGAAGGTTATGGAGAAGGAATTGGACCCTAAATGGATGTGTTTATTTGGAAGTGTAGCGACCCCGGGAACGCCTGCATAGGTCCCTTTTTTAAACCTACTTGCAATGTTATTAAAATATCGAAGATAAAATGGAAATACAAGAGTAAAAAGCATATAACATGAAATAACAAAGATTAATCTCTTTATTTATATTGAAGCTATGTTACATGTCGGTCCCTCTTAGGGATACCCATTTTAACACTATAAATTACAAATAGGCAAGGAGTACCCCTTTCGCGAAGAGGTGATGTGCTTATAAAAGCTTCCTGGTTCCACACACAGAAATGTATGAGGGTTTACAAATGCCTCCTTCTCTAGGTCTATTTCCTAAAGGGATCCCCTTTGATCTCATATGTTGTAAACTTCATCCAATGTACCTATGGCCCTACAAGTAATTAAACAATAACACATGTTTAGGTGTCTGAGATTACCTCCCTGGATGAGGTTGTTAGTAATCAAAGAATATAATGGAAATATGATAAAACTATGCCATGAAATCATGTAAATCTATGCTAATGATATGAAAACATAAAGAAATAGAATAAAAGAAGCTATGTCTAAAACCTAAGCTAAGCCTGCAGACCACTGTCTAAGACAACGGCCGCTAAAGAAAACCTTGACTTCTTTATCCCAAAGCTATGGTTAAAATCTTGTATTTGATGTTGAAATAGTAAGTGTTATGCTCTTCAATCTGTTAGAGCTTTGTCGTACACGTGATCTCAAAGAGAACTCTCCAAGTCTTGAAAGCTCTCCTCAAAAATATGTCTCTCTCTGATTCTCTCTATGTCCTCTTGTGATAAAGGATGTCAGATCCCTTGGTGCTCTTAGGCTTGCACATTTTATAGTGTGAAACCCTAGGTCTATTTCCAAGCCCTAGAAATAAATTTCTCATGCGTAGTGTAAGTTAGCATGAGAATATTTTGTCCATTTTCTATGTTTGAAGGCCAGTTAACTAGAATCTAACTGCCCACTTGAGTCTTCTATGCAAACTGGTCATTAGCATGAGAAACTTTTGTCTATTTTTTATGCTTGGAGGTTAGTTAACTTAAGTCTAAATGCAAATTCAAGTCTCCTATGTGAACTGGTCATGAAAAGGAATGCAAGTTACTATCGCTCACCTTTATTGCATACAAACTACCACTTTTGCCTGTGATTAGACCTATTTGTTGGCAAATTACTTCTTATGTCTTAGCCACTGTCATCTACAATGGCTAAGATCTGGTCACTGTCATCTATAGTAGCTAAGGTTTGGCCACTCTAGGCTTGAGTGGCTAGGATCTGGATGCTCTATGCTTGAGCAGCTAGGCTTGGATGGCTTGAAAAGGTCCTAAATGAGTGGTGAGAACCACTGTTGATGCTCGAAAAGTCCAATATTATGTCTTATGATCTTATGAGTGTGTCTATGTGAGCAACTCCCATAAGCATGACATGATTTAGGTGTCTACAGATGCCCCTTTTTGCAATGCACTATGTGGAAAACACAATACTAAGCAAAAACATATAGACTAATATGTTTGTAGGGTGTATGGTGATCAATGGTCTAATCAACGTTGGATGGCCCAATCATGCAAGATGGCACACATCCCTTGAATCATTGCCTCAACGTTCAAAGGACTTAGCTTAGTGGATTTTGCATGTTAAATTGCACTCATTCCTCAAACTCGATTAGGTAGCTTTAGCTGCTACAATAATTTCGACCGATAGGAGAGCTATAATTGAAGATGTCATGTTAGCTTACGTTCCCAGCAAACAAGAGAAATTTATGATTGTTGTATGCAATGATTCGTAGGATAGACATGATTTTGCTATGATCGAGTGATCTTTTGTTGATTTTTATTATGATTAAGTTGAAGTTTTGAACTACCTCCTCACACAATGAATTGGTGAAGAAATGACAATGAATGAAGTGACAAGTTGCTTGAAAAAAATGACTAATCTGGTTTCTTTCTAGCATTTTTTGCTTTTAATGGGCAATCCCACATCCAAGTGTGATTCCAATTATTTATGATAATCATCCATCCTTATCTTGAGGAGTGGTCCAGCTATCAATAGCCTTCTTAGGGAGTTAGGATGAGTGATTCTATTTATGTTTAGATTGTATCACTTTGACTTGATGTTTTTGATGTCATAGGGAAATTAGGATGATCCTTTTGCACCCGTGAAGTAGTCTAACCATCATAATCTTCTTCAAGATTGAAGGGTGGCACATCGTAATTCCAAAATGAATTGTTTTTTTCCCAAGTGGCCTTATGGTTATCTACTCATATCACCAAAATACATGGAGTGCAAATCATTGCAATCATCGAGTTGATAGAGTAAGTAACTGGGTACAAGGCCTACCTGAGATTGTGATTTTATGTTATTTTTTTGTTATTTTGAACATTTTGATGATCTAAAACCACCAAAGTCTATTTATTTGTTGTTTTTGTGGGATCCCTAAAGGAAGAATTCCCTTATTTTGACCTTTGGATCTGGCCGCTATTAGGTCCAGCAGCCTCTGATTTCTTGCCTATGGTTGTTGTTGCCTTGAGCGACCAAAATATTTAGGCCGTTGATGTCAACAATGGCCAAGGCATAATTAAGAAAATATAAAAATTTGCATTTCTAGGGTTTGACCTATCACTTTAACTATTAAATATTCGCTTTGGGAGCTCTGGTGCAATTATGATGGTTGTGACTTTGAAACTTGCTAGTGCTAAGGACATGGCTGCGTAGGGCGAGACATTAGCTGCTAGAGAAGCCAAAGCTTCTTGGGTATTTTTATCTTCAAAACCCTAGATCTCTTTTCTTTTGTCTATGCAAAACTAAACCTCACTAAGTAATGGGTAAATGAATCTCACTAAACCTATTGGCAATGAAAAAAATTTGTAATTAGGCTTAGGTTCCCCTTTTCTATGGTTGGTTAGTCCCCAATTTTACTTTCTTTTAGTGGCTTCAGCCTAGGGTTTTTGAAATTCTTTAGTTATTCACTTGTTGCTACCATTTTGAGTGTTTTTGAACCTAGCCTAGTTTTGATGCTTGGGTGGGAAATTTTCCTTTCCAATTTGTTTGTTTTCCCTCCCTATGCTGGTTTGTTGAAGTTATTTTGTTATTTTTGTAATTTTTTTATTTTCTAGCCAAGGGTTCATGGGTTTGCCATGCCACCCCTTGGCCACTGTCACTAAGAGTGGCCAAGCTTGAATCCTAATGGTAAAAAATTTGACCATTGGGTCTTGGCTGCTGTTGCCTCCAGCGGCTAGGTTACGGCTGTTGTAGGTGACAGTGGCTAAACCCTAAGCCTTGTTTTTTTGCATTTTTGTTGATTTTTTATGACTTTTTTTGGAATTTTTGAATTTCAATTTGCTTGATTAGGTGAAATCTTATCCTTATTTTGTTTAGACTTAGAATAGTCCATCCTCTTTTACACCATTTTCATTTTTATTGTAAATTATGCCTTAGATGCACTGTAGTTATGATTTGTCTTTCTTCTACTTTGTTTAGATCCTTACTGCTCGAGCTCGAGACCCGAAGCTCCTACTTGACTTACTGCCTAGCTTTAATGATATGGACTGGGCATGGTTCAAAGCCTGCGGGTTGTAGTATATCATTAGGCTACCTTACGTCATGGTAATTCAGGCTTACCTTATGGCTTTGGCCTAGCACTGGGATTCATAGACTAATACCTTCCACCTCTCAACCGACGAGATGACCATTACGCCAGAGGATGTTTATAGGATATTTTAGATTCCATTTGATGGGGTGGCCATTGTCTCTTTGACCACTAATGATCAGGTGGCTATCTTCACTCAGGTGTTTATAAGGCACTCTACAGATGCCCTAAAGGACAAAAATTCTAGAGGAGTGTTCATTAGTCGCTGGCATGGGGAGTGCATCTTTACAATGAGGCATACCGTATTGTTGATGATGATTAACAATGTTTTTATCCTTGAATGCTTGGGTTTGAGGTTCCCATGGAACCTTCTGGCAAGGGTGCAAGATCTATTGGATAGTGAGGAGCCTATTATCTATGCATGGGGTAGATCACTATTGGCTTAGTGCTATGATGAGTTGTACCACATTCATTAGTGAGGATGTGTCAACATTACCTATAGCTTGCTCCTACATGTTTGGGGATGGAAGCACATTGTGGTAGATCACCCTAAGGGGCTCCCAACCAAGATTTACAGTGATCTATGCTCGAACACAGTGATATGCTACCAGATGGGATTGATAGCACGGGGAGTGTAAGAGCTACACTTTCACAGGGGAGCTGTCCCACTACACTGATGCTTTTACTAGACTGTTGGTCAAAGATGTTGAGTGGTGGCCTTATTATGAGTGCCCTACTTGGGATGATCCAGTTAGCTTTACTGCTAGGACACAGTATGAGCAATGTCTCATTGGCTGTAATATTGCCATCTGGGAGTATTTATTCTACTCTTAGGTTCTTCATCAATACAAATTGTAGTAGGATGTGCCCTTGGTACCATTCTTGTATAGGTGCCTCATAGTAGAGAAGGACCTACCTCCATGATAGATCACAAAGCTTTTAGATGATGAGGATTCCCTAGTTGTTGACCCTACAGTGGTTGGGGGAGTTATAGAGGCCTACACTCAATGGTGGGATGATCGGATGTGGTATGGCATCGGTAGCCTAGGGTGCAAGGATGATGGTGGGGATGATGGCGTAGATATGACAGGACGCAAATTTTGAGCTAAGACCAAAGTATGGGGCTAACCAATAGAGAAAGTGGTAGTAGAGGATCCTAATGTTCTTAAGGAGGAGGAGGAGTTAGAGCCTAAGGAGAGAGACTCTCCTCTAAGAGTATAGCTACATGAGGTCGAGGCTGAGCTTCAAGACACTAATATCTAGGTACAATAACGAGATGATACCATTGAGCATATCTCATCATAGATATAGGCTCTATAGGCTACTATTGGGGGTGGCAATGTCAATATGCAGTTTTTTGTTCCTCCTTCTACACCATAGGAGGCTCCAGTGGCATGTTCAGGAGCACATGTGGGACATCTCCAATCTCTTTTGGATGAGCATGAGGTATGGATCCAAGGACTTGTGGATCATGTTACCCTTATTCAGATGTAACTCAAGAGGTATGGTATTATCCCTAAGGATCCATTAGGTGCATGTGGTTCACAGGTCAGTGGGTGCTCCACCTCAGGACAGTCTTCTACCCATCCTAGCCAGAGGATCTAGACTCGAACAGAGAGACTGACAGGCTCGCATCATTCGACTCATGACACCACTACAAGGGGAGGTGGCACTGGAGGAGGTGATGCAGGGGGTTTAGGCCTAGTATTTGACTTATGCTCTACTTGGTTCTTAATCCATTTTTGAGGTTGACTGACCTAGATGACTGTAGTCCACGGGCATTTTTGTATATCCATTGGAATTGACACACATAATTTTATAATAGCTTTGCATTATGACTTATTATGTGTATCGTTTATTGCTCATGTTTTTGTTATTATTTTATTTTATGATATGATGTGATGATGGTATTATGATGATTTTATGGATATGTTAGATAGATGATATTTGAATATGCTTAGATGGATGTGTAGATGCTTATATGATTTGATGATATGATGCAATATATTTTGATGACAAATTTTAAATTTATGATTGTATGCAAATGAATATTGCCTATGTGTTTTATGATGTGGTTTATGAATGATTAATGACTTGCTTTGTGAATACGATGTTATTGCTAAATGCATGTTTTAAATTTGCTTTAATTTTATGCATCTAACTTATGTGATGGAATGGTATAAATGAACCTGTATGCTCTAATCACTTAAAACATACAAAATGCATATGAAATTGACAATCTTAATGGGTGATACCACATAAATTAAAATAATAATCATGAATTTAAATAATCACTCTTATCATAAGAATTAATTAAGTATTCACAAATGAGATGTAATGATGTGCAATGTTTTTTTATTAATAATTTTATGTAAATTAAAATATATAAAGTAGTCATTTGCCATCTATATACTATTTCTAATATATATACGATATTTGTCCTACTATGTTGATACCCCCTAATTTATAGAATCTTATAAAGAATATTATGGTGTGAATGATGTTATGATTTGTTGCTATGTAAGAATTTTTGGGGCTTTTCAAATATTCAAACACTATAGTTACCCTATCAACAGTTGTCTACTTACCACTTAGACTTTTCAAAAGTAAGGCTTTTACCATGGACATGGTTTTTCATGATCTCTATGTGTGCATGTGATTGTATATTTTGAGATAGAATTCAAGCATTTCTTCAGATTTTAGGTGGGATTATTTTAGCCCATTGCTAAGATCAAGGATCCTCAAGTGTTCATCTCATCCTTATGTTGGACTTAGTTGGACTATACCACTAGGAAATATTGGGTTACCTAAGCTAGCTCATCCACATTCAAACATTGGTCTACAAAAATACATGAAGCAATTATGGTATACATATCGTCATGCATAAGGATTTATCCTTCTAGTTTTGTACAATGCTAAGAATTTTAGGGATTCAATATTTATTCCCTTCTTTTCGGCTTTGGATATTTGCTCATATGTAGTGATGAAAATCACTATTTATTTTTTATTGATTTTTTTCTAAGCTTTGATTTTTCTTTGAATTTTGAATATATTATTGTGTATCTTTGAAATTTGGACTGTATGCTTGGCCTTTTGAATATGTACTTTGCTTTTGGGATTTTGCTTATTTTGATTTAAGCAAGGGATTTGGATAGGGTAAAGCTTGTCCTTTTGTAAATTCTTAGCACCTTTAAACCAGTTACACAGGGGGATAAGCAAGGAAGATCCTTTTCACTTAAGGTAACCTAGACCGCTTTGCAGCTTTCATCTTTTTCTTGTACCAACTAGGATTTTAGTGTTTCAATTAGTGATGAGATCTTGAATATCCAAGGCATTATCATGGCTAGAACTTACCTTCTAATAATCAATTTTTTTTTCCTCAAAAGTTGATAATATCACTAGGTGTGGTTGATTAACTGAAAAACTTTAGTATATTATGTATAGCAACAAATAATGGTTGTGTTGAAAAAACACAATTATACACTGATGCGGATGGAGGTATGGATATGAATGACTTTTGTGATAAACTTTGGTATCACTTTTAAGGCTCTCATGACATATGCAATTGTAGTGGATATGAAAATGCAATGCAATGTTGTGGCTGCAAAAATGTGAAATGCAATTGTTTTTGTTATTTTTTTATTTTTATGTTATTTTTGTATTTTTGATTAATTTGACCAAAGGGCTTATTATACCTTTGGGAATTTTGGTATTGATTCTTGACCAAGTGGTTTGGGTTACCCTTGGAGCCTTTGAATTGATGGGATTTGACCAAGCGGCTTGGATTACCCTTGGAGTCTTTTTGAATTGATTTTGACCAAGCGGCTTGAATTACCCTTGGAGCCTTTAATTGTATTAGTTTTGACCAAGTGGTTGAATTACCCTTGGAGCTTTTTGATTTTATTGGTTTTGACCAAGTGGTTTGAATTACCCTTGGAGCCTTTGGGTGATTTTTAATTTGACCAAGTGGTTTGAATTACCCTTGGAGCCTTTGATTTGATGTTTGACCAAGCGGTATGAATTACCCTTGGAGCCTTTTTGAATTTATTTTTACCAAGTGGTATGAATTACCCTTGGGGACTTTGACTGTATTTCTAAAATTTAATATTTTTATGATTTGTTTGTGTTTTTGACATATTTAAATGTTTTTATTTTTATGAAATATTTGAATGTTTTTGTGTTTATGTGTAAATTGCCTTTAAGTGAATGATATTGAGAGGTTCAGGCTATTCTACACCATCCAATGATATAAGGTGATATGCTCCAGGCAAAAATCTCTATGAAATCATGTATGGACCTATCCATTTTACCGTGAACTTATCTCACAAATGTGATGATAGATTTGAATTCTGCTGAATTTTTTAGAACTAGATATCCAACCTTGAATTCTCTTAGGTGGACTTTACTATTGTAAGCTCAGCAAGGTGATATTGTTAAATACGAATATGCTCTAAAGCATTGACTCGAAGTTCATCAAGAAGCATCAACTGATCAAGGTGGCCTTGTCACGTAGCTTCATCATCTATGAAGTATTTTAATGCTATGCGTAGAGTCAAAATTTCTAACTCTAGTGGCATGATGGCCTTAGTGCCATATAATAGTGAAAATGGTGTTGCCATAGTGGGCATCCGTATACTAGTCCTATATGCCCATAGTGCAAGAGGCAACTACATGTGCCAATCCTTGTGATTTTTTGCACTATCTTCCTCAAAATGGAGACTATTGTGTTGTTTGAGGCTTCTACTTGCCCGTTCGCTTGCGGATAATAAGGCATTGAAAACTTGTTTTGAATATGATATTTATTCATTAAAGCACACACATTTTTGTTCTTGAAAGATGGCCCATTATCCGATATTATCTTAGAAGGGACCCCAAAATTACTTGTGATATTATGGAGTATGAACTCCACAATCCTTGGTCCAGTTGTTGATGTTAAGGGGATCACTTCTACCCATTTAGTGAAGTATTCTATGGCTATTATGATGAATGTGTGTCAGCCTAAGGACGGGGGTGAGATCTTCCCAATCAAGTCTAGTCCCCATTATGAGAATGGCCATGCTACTTGGATGGGTTGCATAGCTTACGATGGTAAGTGCATTATATTTGCATGATGTTAGCACTTACTACATATATTAACATACTCATAGTAGTCATTTTCCATTATGGGACAATAGTTACTCATTCTCAAGATGCGCTTAATGATGGCCATGCCACTGAAATGGCCTCCACATGTTCCATCGTGAGCTTGCAAAATTTCCCAAGATGCTTCCTAGAGCTCAAGACAATGGAGTAATACTCCATCATATCCTCATCTGTAGAGAATTTATCCTAGCAAGATGTATCTTGTTGCTCTCTATTTGAACGTTCACTTTTTAGTATGCGACAAACCTTGAGGTATTATTCCAAGCTTCAATAAGTCTTGTAATTGGGAAAGCCAATCTTGATAAGCCACAGCTTCTATAGAATAGACAACTTGATCTTCCTACATTTTTGAGGTAGTGAAAACGGATTGAGGAACAACTATGGTATATGTTTGCACCACACTCCACAGGTCCTTCGGAGATCAAAGACCCCCAAGAGGCTATTTGCAAGAAATCTCTGGCTATGGAGAACCAATCCTAATTTGGCTTGATGTTGATCATGTTGACTGATTCTTGATTTTCAAAAGCTTCACGACGTATTGTTGAGTGTGAAAGCACTTTCACATAAACAGTTGTAAAATCAATAGATGGATTTTGAGGGATTAAGTATCCCAAAGAGGCCATGGTGTCTACAAATATATTTGATGTATGAGGGATTTCCTCGATGTCATACCATTCCATTCAGGCTAGATATGTGTCAACAAGTTCCTTGTATGTCTTTAGGAGTGGGCACCTGCATTGAAATAGTCCTTTGACCTGGTTTACTATGAGAAAGGACTCACCAAAGATATTCAACATTTAAATGCCCATTGCTATAGCTATTTGGAGTCCCAGGATCAATGCTTCATATTTTATATTGTTTTTTGTGCATGGGAAGTCTAGTTTAAATGATAAGGGCAATGGAGCTCTCTGTGGTGTGATAAAGACAACCCTTGATTTGCCTCCTTGTTCACACCTCAAATCATCGAAGAACAATGACACGTCTCTTTCTTTCTTAAGTTCTTCAAGCTCTGGTAGATCTGATAATTCAAAGTCTACATCATCAGGCAATTCTATAGTGAGAGGCTTGTTATCCTGAAGAGGTGCCTCAACTAATTGATCTACTATGACTTGTCCCTTGATGGAATTTTGGCTTATGAACTCTAGATAAAATTCTATCAATAGCATGATCTATTTTGTGGTATGTGTACTGTGATATGTCTTGCTCATCATGTATTGCAAAGGATTTTATTTTGATATGATGTAGGTCGTATGGTTCAACATGTAGTGTCACAACTTTTGAATTGCAAAGACCACTGCTAAACACAACTTTTTGACATACACATATCCTAGCTCATAACTCACCAAGGTGCGACTAATGTAATATATGGCTTGCTCTTTGTCTTGTTTTTTATTTTGGGCTAACATGGTGCCCAATGCAAAATCAGTAGCCAATATATATAGTAAAAATGGAATATCTGGCCTTGGTGGAGCTAATACTGGCAGTGTTGCCAGATACATTTTGATCTCTATGAAGGCTTTATGGAATTATTTGTTCCAATTAAAGGGGAATTCTTTGCTTAGGAACCGATTCATAGGTCTGCATTTATCTAATAATTTTGCAATGAATATTTTGATGGATGCTATCTTGCCTTGTAGGCTCCGTAACTTCCTAATGTTGGTAGGGGTGGCCATTTCCAGTATAGCCTTTACCTTTGTAGGATCTACTTTGATGCCTCTCTTGGATATGATGAATCCTAAAAGCTTGCCAGAAGTTACGCCAAATATACACTTCTTAGGATTCAATCGGACATTGTGTTCTATGAGGCGATCAAAGACTTGTCTAAGGACTTCGACATTACTCTTGCCGCAACAGGGACTTGGCCAATAAGTCATCCATGTAATATTCCAAGATCTTATACATATAGTCATGGAATATGTATGTCATGGCTCACTGATATGAGACTAAATGGCATCACTTTATAACAAAATGTTCCCCATGGAGTAATAAAAGTAGTTTTATGCTGATCTTCGGGTTTAATCTGGACCTAATTATATCTGGAAAAACCATCCATTAGAGAGAGCATTTCATGACCTACGGTTGCATCCACAATATAATCTATATTTGGCAATGGGAATGAATCATTTGGTATTGCCCTATTCAAATCCCTAAAATCCATGCAGATACGAACTTTTCTGTTAGGTTTCCCCATGGGTACCATGTTTAACACCCACTCAGGGTAGTCTATAGTAACTATGAATACTGCATCCAATACTTTTTACAATTTGTTCTTCACCATCAAAGCGATGGTTGGATGCATTTTCCTAAGTTTTTTCTTGACTGGCTTCTTCATGGGATCCAATGAAATGTTGTGAACGACTAAATTTGGATCTATCCCTAGCATGTCTTTGTAAGTCCAAGCAAAAATATTTGGCCTCTCTTTGATGAGAGGAATTAGGATGACTTGTTCCTCTAGAGATAGACTTTCTCTGGACTTGACTTTTCTTGGTTGGGTAGTATCATCACTGATGTTCACCTTGAAAGTCACTTCTATAGCCATATGTGACCAATCCTCTAGTTGATGAGTCATGGGTATCAAATGAATGTCATCGATGGGATTCACAGGACCTAGTGACTCAGGTTCCAAACCAACATGGAAGATTTCATATGCACAACATAATGCAAAATGGAATGGCTATAACATATCTTTGTTAGGGAAGAGGTCTTCAGGCTCTATGGGAAAATTAGTGAGATCCCAATCAATAGCCTTTACAAGATGCAATGATTTGGTAGGATTTACTAGATTATGAAGTGGAGTGGTCAAATCAATGGATATCATGTTTATGGATGGGATGAAGTCTCCAGGACCACATGGGTGTGATCTTGTCTTAGGGGTTTCCCTTCCATACTCCCGATGAGGTTTTGGAGGAATGAAATTTTTTGTAATTGGACCATGAGTAGGGCGAACAATAGTATCATTGGGCTCTAATCACTCTTTGAATGTGGGTAGAGGGGGATTGACCATCCGATGAATGGCATCTAGGCCCATAAGTCTCCCCAAAAATTGGAGATGAGGGTCTATGGCCCGAAGTGCCACCTCTCTCTCTACTATTTCATTCACTTTCTGCATGTGGTGAGGTCCAAGGTAAGCCATCTCGGTCTCATCCTCAAAGTCATCATCACTTATCCAAAAATCATTAGCATTGGTATGTGGCCCTAACACAAGGGGCTCATGTCTTGGCCCTTAGTAGGCCATCTCTATTTCATCTTCATATTCTTCGTCACTTATGAAGAATCCATTTGCATTTGTATCTCACCCCAAAGTCAGGGGTTGATGGCTTAGGCCTAAGTAGGATTTTTCTATTGAGTCTTTCGATTCATAGTCACTTTTATCTGATGTATATCCACTCTCATCATGGATGGACCATGTGAATATTTGTAAATAGTGAGGCTCCTGATAGTTTAAGCCAAGTTGTGCCTCATCATCACTTGATTCATATCCATTATCCTCAACCCATGAGTTGTACCCTATTTGGGTAGAATCAATTGAGGTGTTTGGATGATAAGTTTATGGATGTGATATGTTTATCATGGCCACTTGTCTGTTGCTCAAATTTGCTATTATTAGGGGGTGATAAGGAATTAAATAAATGTATTATCCTAACCCTATGCTTAATATTTCCAATGCCACTACAAGCGAGTCATCTCGACCTCTGCTATAATAGCCTAAGCCAAATATGTTAGAGGGAAGCTGATATAGTGGCTAGTAGGGCCACCTGTGCCCCTGCTCATATATGCCAAGGCCATAACCATGCCAATGGCAATGCTCAAAGTAGCTTAGAGCAAACTTGGGATTAGAGAGGTAACAAACATTGACCATGAATAATTAGTCACCATCCTCTTCTATATCTAAAGACTTATGAGCGTAGTCCAAGCTGACATAGACAAAATTGGATTGGTTGGGAGGGATTCCAAGTGGAACCACTATTCCCATAGGTAGCCTCAAGTCCTTAGGCCTTTCTACATATTGCTCAGACTCAATGATAGGCGTAAAGGTGATGTTATACACAAGGTACTCCCCTATGCTTGTGCTTTCCAAGTGTATTGATGCATGCGACATGGATGACCCTATGGATGATACTGGCAAAGCAGGGTGATAATCACTATCTTCATCTTGATCTTGAGGATCTTCATCTTCCATAGGACTTGGTATTTCAGCAATGGCTATAGTTGGTACTTGCTTGGGTATTTCATCCTTCACTAAGGGCACATTTAGCTTCTAATTGTCTTTTGGTTTTGACATTGATGGTACTTTAGAAGCATTGATGATCTTGAGTGCACCAGGAGGTGTTGATGTGCATGGGTCTTTTCTTACCCCTTTGTCTTCATTATCCACTTGTGTGGTTGGGGATGAATGTGCCACATACATGTGAGTAGAATGGATCATGACCTCCCAAAATGTCCACCTGATTGATGTATTTAAAAGGCTCTTCATCGGCCAACACCACATATACTTTGTTCTCATGCACATACATAACACACTGGTGCAAGATCGGAAGCACACACTTCATGGCCCTTATTCAAGGGTGCCCTAAGAGGATATTGTACTACATATCTCCTTCCAAGACATGACACATCATGGGGATGGTCTTGTGCCCCACCTTGATGGTTAGGACTATCATTCCCACAGTATTGTATAAAGCATCATTAAAAGCTCTCAATGTGTAAGCTCCTAGAATGATATTAGACTTGGGGATTTTGAAGTGCTCTATTACAATTGTTGTGACAATGTTTATCGATGAACCTGTATCGACCAAAATACTCTTGAAAGGTAAGTCATTGATTGTTGCTACAATTTTTAGTGGAGGGTCTGGTAATCCAGTAGGAGCTATCTTAATCTCATGCTCATAGAATAATATTATAGGTTTAGGGTATTCTTGCACTTGTCCCATGAAGTGAGTGAATGCATTTGCATCTTGCGGTTGGAGCTCAATAATTCTTAAAATCTCCATTAGAGTCTACCTATGCTTTGGGGACTATTGTATGAGCTCATAGATGGATAACTTAGCTGGAGTCATATGTAGGTTTTACTCCAATCTATTCTAAATAGTTACCATAGGTCACATTGGTGGACCTGGAAGGTTGTCTTACCTTTGCCTAGGAGCAATTGGGATGTTCATGGAAGCTACAGGCGGTTGCGGTTGACCATACCGCCTAGTCCTTGTTGCTATGTTAACAATATCAACCATCCCAATGCATCCATGATTAGGTATGTCAGCTCAAACCTGATTGACTTGGTCCCCTTGCTCTCGAGGGGCCTCATGATTTGGCAATGGGTTTTTGTATATTCCCATGTGTTTGTTATCAAGAGCTAGTGGGTTGTCAACTTTGAGTTCTCCCACCTCAATCATATTTTGCACTTTATGCTTAAACCCGACTCAAGCCTCAATGTCATGCCTTGGTATCCTATGATAAGAGAAAATTTGATCTTCCCTATATCTTTTTGGATTAGGATGGTTGGGATCTATAAGAGGTATATCAGGAAATTTGATCCTCCTAGCCTCGCTCAACTGATTAAAGATTGATTACATTGATTCTATCAAAGGCATGAAATAATGAGGGGGCTTGCATTCTCAATTTCTTCTGTGATTGTTCTTTTGGTCCTAGTTGACTAGAGGGGGATGTGCTTGATATTTTTTTGGTTTTTGTGCACCCCCATATTTGGGTGTATCCAATACGACTTGATTGACTAGAGCAAGGTTGCCCTACTTCTACTTATACTTGTCATTCTTACCATTCTTGTTCCACTCCTTTTTGTTTTGGAGTTTAATGGTTCCCTCATCTACTTTTATTTCTTCAATGAGCTTGGCCTATGCCAAAGATTCCTCAAATGAAGGATACTACTAAATTTGTAGCAAGAGGGAGATATGTTTAGAACAACTTTTGGTGAACATGTGAATGATCTCTTCTATGGGAACGAAGAATGATAATTTTACCATGATTTTTCTCCATCTATTCCCATAATCCATTACTGGCTCATCATCATACTGTTTCAAGTTGGCCAAGTCTAAAAGGTTCACCTTCTTCTTAGAACAAAAGGAGAAATGCTTTAAGAATGCATTTAATAGTTGTTCAAAGTTGGTTATGCTATGCTTAGGTAGTTGGTTGAACCATTGAGTGGCAGCACCTAAAAATGTCATTATGAAGGTTCTTAGCATGAGAGTGTCATTGTCTTCAAGATGAAAATATGCATTGATAAAATTGGTGACATGCTCTTGTGCATCCTCTTCACCTTTAAAATTTTCTAACCTAGGCATCTCAAAGTGCTTAAGATATGGAGGGCTAGGGATTGATGGGCACAATTGTTGATTGTGTATTTTTCTCAATGTTGGTGAGTTCCTAGATGCCTCTTGTTTCCCAAAGGTTTTCATATTTTCAGCAAGCTCTTGAAATGTCTTTGATGCATGAATTTCCTCTTGTAAGCCTATCCATATTGGCAATGGAAGTAACTCTCTATCCATTTGATTTGCTCCATTTTTATCCCTCCTACAAGGGGACTCAGGATTATGATCCTGGTTTGTTATGTTTACCCTTCCCCCATTAGTTGGATTTTGTTCATGATTTGGTGGGGGATTTTGTTGTGGGCTATCTTGTCTAGTGTGCCTATCCTTAGGTGAGTCAGCGCATCTTGTTCTTTGGTGGTCACCACCATTTGTCTATAAATTTTTAAGAGCTAGCAGCCCAACTTGCTCTCTTAAATGCCTCTCATGTTGGCATAAAATTCTTTCTCTTTGTTTCTCTTGTTCAAGAGCTTCCACTAGCTCTTGCTCCTTACGTAATGCATTTTCTAACTGCCTCATTTGGTCAGTTTTTGCTATTGTAGAAGACTCATGTTTGTCTATTTTTTTTCTTGTTGTCTTGAATCATAGATTCCTCGAGGAGGTTTCTATTGTATCTATACTCTTGCTAGCTAATGTGACTTGTTCAGTGTACTATTGAGTATGCCTAGAATTAGACTCCATGCATCTATTATGGGGTTGCTCTGAGGTACTCCTAGACTGGGATGTATGTTTAGAATTCATAGTTCATGAGCTTCTAGATGCAAAGTTCTTAGTAACTACAATTCTTTGAGTTGGTTGAGTAGGAAATCAATCCAACCCATCTAGTTGTCTTGTTTTCCATGGCTAGTCCCACGGGGCACCATTCACTCCTATGAGGTCATAGTCTATGGGAATATTTCCTTTTATGTGAATTGTTTCTTCTATATGATTCCCATGACAAGATGTAGCCCTAGTTTCCTGCCCTTTAGTGGGAAGATATTTTCATATGTTTCTTGTGAGTATTGAGGTGTTGTAATTCTTGTTTGCCTTCTTGATAAAGAGGGATTTTTGGTAACATATTTTCTCCATGTGGATGGAGATGTATCAGTCTCATTGTCCCTATGTGAAGAATGATTTTTAGAACCTTCTTTATGTCCATGTGAGGAGGAAGACCTTGAAGCTTCCTCACATCTTTGAGATGTTTTTGTGTGTTTAGAGGAGGCCCTTGAGGTCTCCTCATGTCTCCTTGATGAGGATGGCTATGAATTCTCTTTTTGTTTATGTGAATTTGTTCCATGATGTGGTTCCTTACTTGGGGTTTCTTGAGGAGATCCCCCAAGGGTTGAATTATCACCCCTTAGGCTCACGGAGCTACATCTCATGGTCTTACGGGTAGGTCATTCAATGTTACTACGACTTCGCCTATGGGTATGAGTTGCTTCTGTCTCTCCCTCGGTATCAGACTGAGGGTGCTTTCTTCTTGTTTTGACCATGTCTTATGAATTGATATTTTGAGTTGCAATTTAGGAATAACCACACAATACCAAGAAAAAATTTATCTTGATTACTGATCTAAGTGTGTCGTAAACTATTTAGTGTGTTTTGATGCATTGTTCTTTTGATTTATTTGCTCTTGTTCTTGGATTAAGAATGAGAAGACTCATCCATAGTGACAATCAAGTACACTTGTGTCGAACATGATTTTCTCAAAAGAAGATAGGGTACACCATTGAAGACCCAATTGAGGGTTCACCTAGCTCTTCCACTCTAAACCAATGATTGTTCCAATAGTGGGAGATAGTTTGAACACAAGTAACTTAGTGTCACTATAAGTAAGTTTCTCAATCCATTTATAGGAAGCTCTAAGGGGTAAACTAGTGGAAGGAGATGAATTCCAATGTCACTAGACTAAATTAAAGGTTGGTGATGAAATCCAACTCTCCAATTTTTAAATGAGACATGTGTGTGTGGTGTTCATTTTAAGCTTGCGTAGCATAAAGTGCATCATATAACAGTAATGAATCTTTTCTATATGCCTAATTGCAAAAATACATTTGAATATTTAGAAATATGCATGAACTACTATGATTTGTATAAGCACACTTTATTTCGTGCAACTATGGCCTCTAGCAGGGCCTCAAGCAAGCAAACAACATACAATGTCTAGCACGTTGGATTCTAGGGAAAAAAATTTAGGCATAAGCCATTGTTCCTAGCAATGCCTAGTGGAAAATTTAAAAGAATATCTAATATATGTGAAATGCTTAATTATTTCTTCTTTTACTCCTTCAATTTCCAAACATAAATGTCCTTTAAGTTCTCTATTTTAGAAACACAAAAGCAGACATAAAGCTATAAAATATCAGAGAAGCTATACCAACCTTTGATCTAGTGCAAAGAGTTGGTTTTTTGACCTCTGTTGCACTCTAGTTCTAGCCACTGTCAACCAGAGAGATTGGATCTTGGCCACTGTAGCTCATAGCAGCTAAGATCTATTGGCTATTGTAGCTTAGAGCAGCTAGTTTCTGGCCACTGTAGCTCAGAGCGGCTGGACTTGCACATAAAATTAAGTTAGTATTCTAGTAGAAAATAAAAAATTAGTGGTGGTCCCACTATGATCACCATCTATAACGACCCCGGGAACACATGCACTAGCCCCTTTTCTAAACCTACTTGCAATGTTATTAAAATACCAAAGATGAAATGGAAATACAAGAGGAAAAAGCATATAACACAAAATAACAAATACAAATCTCTTTATTGTTATTGATGCTTGATTACATGTCGGTCCCCCTTAGGGATACCCATTTTGATATTATAAATTACAAATAGGCAAGGAGTGCCCCTTCCACGAAGAGGTGGAGCACTTATAAAAGCTTCTCGATCTTGCACATGGAAATGTATGAGGGCTTACAAATTCCTCCTTCTCTAGGTCTATTTCCTAAATGGATCCCCTTTACTCTCATATGTTACAAACTTTGTCTGATGTACTTGTGGCCCTGTAAGCAATGAAACAACACACATTTAGGTGTCCAATATTGCCTCCCTAGATGAGGTTGTTAGTAATCAAATAATGTAACAAAAATATGATAAAACTATGCCATGAAATCATGTAAATCTATGCTAATGATATGAAAACATAAAGAAACAGAATAAAAGAAGCTATGTCTAAAACCTAAGCTAAGCCTATGGGCTACTGTCCAAGACAACGACTGCTAAAGAAAACCTTGCCCTATTTTCCCCAAAGCTATGGGTAAAATCCTATATATGATGTTAAAATAGTAGGTGTTATGCTCTTCAATCCATTAGAGCTTCATCGTATATGTGATCTCAAAGATAACTCTCCAAGTATTGAAAGCTCTCCTCAAAAAGATGTCTCTCTCTCTGATTCTCTCTATGTCCTCTTGTGATAAAGGATGTCGGATCCCTTGGTGCTCTTAGGCTTGCACCTTTTATAGTGTGAAACCCTAGGTCTATGTCCAAGCCCTAGAAATAAATTTCTCATGCATAGTGTAAGTTAGCATGAGAAGATTTTGTCCATTGTCTATGTTTGAAGACTAGTTAACTGAAATCTAACTGCCCACTTGAGTCTTCAATGTGAACTGGTCGTTATCATGAGAAGATTTTATCCATTGTTTATGCTTGGAGATCAGTTAAATTAAGTCTAAATACAAACTCAAGTATCAAATATGAACTGGTCATGAAAAGGAATGCAAAGTTGCTCCCGCTCACCTTTATTGCATGTATACTACCACTTTCACCTGTGATTAGGCTTGTTTGTTTGTCGATAAACTGCTTCTTATGGCTTAGCAACTGTCATCTACAACGGATAATATTTGGCCACTGTCATCTACAACGGATAAGGTCTGGTCACTCTAGGCTTGATCAGCTAGGATTTGGTCTCTCTATGCTTGATCAGCTAGGCTTGGATGGCTTGAAAAGGCCCCAAATGAGTGGTGAGAACCACTGTTGATTCTTGGAAAGTATAAGATTATGTCTTATAAACTTATGAGTGTGTCTATGTGAGCAGATCCCCTAAGAATGACACATTTTATGTGTCTATAGGAAGTCCACATGATTTTATGGTAACATTTACTCGAGGAATTGTTGCACCATATTACAATACTTAAAGGAATTAAGGTCTACAGAGACTATGTGTACCTACCATTCATAAGTATAATTTAGACATTGATTATAAATAGAAGAGATACACTTCATATCTTGAATTCAAGGTCTACCTAGCAATATGTTGTAGGCCATTGCACCCTTTAAAACATGACACAAGGTTGGTATAGTTTTGCATCCCACCTAAATGGGTAGTACTATAGTATTGACTATGGAGAAAATCATTTTTTTTATGCTCAGAGGGTGTATATGGATGCAACAACATGATATGATAGTAGCCCTAGGTGTTTAAGAGAAGCAGTGGTTGTTATGTTGATTGATGAAATAATGTCTATTAGAACTCTCTTATATAGTATATCATTCACACATGCAATGATGTGTAAAGGAGGGTCCATCGCATCACTTGCTATGGGTTTGAGTTCATGCTCATGGAACATGATCACTGGTTTCTTACATTATTGCACATGCCCTAAAAAATTGAAGGTGTTAGACTCCTGGGGTTACAAATATATTGACTTAAGAATATCCATTAGAGCTTCTCTGTCAAGTGTATATGGTTGAATGAGCTCATATATGGACAATCTAGCTGATGTTTTTATTAAGCTTTGTGCAAGCTTACTTTTTATTGTCACTACTAGCCTAGGTGGAAGGCTCTGTACTGGAGGTGGGGGATGTTGTGACATTGATGGAACATTGACTGAAGCTATAGGTGGTGCAACTTGACTTGGGTAGCATCTATTCCTAGTCATAATACTAATCATATTGACGTACTCTTGTAGAGAGGGTTCCATATTGACCTCATTCATTTATTTGGAAGGGGATACCAATACCTCATGAGTAGGTAAGGGGTATTTTAAAACCCCCATATATTGATTATTTTGGGTGAGAATATTATACACTTGGAGCTCGTTCCTCTTGACCATATTTTACACTATGTTTTTGAAACCATAGCATGTAGGCAAGCCATGGTCATTCTATTGATGATATCTATAAAAGAGCTCTTATCGATGCCCTATAGGCTTTTGCTTACCCGTATTTGGGCCTATAGGTTTGATTTTTAGCATTATAATCATTTTTGTAGCCCATAGATGATCAAATAGGGAGTCCATTGACTCAGCAAAGGGTGTAAATTGTCACCTAGGGCGACGTTGTTGATTTTGATCATGATTCACTTGAGTATTATTATAATAAATCATAGGAGGAGATTGGGCCTAATAATTTACCCTTCAAGGAGGTATTTTTTGTGCAAGCCCTAGGATATTAATGGCCACTTGATTGACCACTACCATGTTTGATGGCACTGGATTGTTCTTTATATTTTTAGTCCACTCCTTTTTTGTGAGATTTGGCTATCTCACCCTCTTGGATTTTGATATATTCTATGGTTCTAGCCTATGTTAGAGCATCCTAAAGAGTGTATTTTTGGAGTTGCAACAATAAAGATATTGGTTTTAGAAAAATATTTGAAAACATTTGAGTCAACTCGGACACTGGCAGTAGATAGGGTAGCTTATCTAGGAGCATTCACCACCTATTTCCAAAGTTAGTGATAGACACATCATCATATTGTTTTAACCCCGTAAGGTTAGTGAGGGTTGCCTTTATTTTGGTATTGAAGGTGAAACATTCCAAGAATATTTTTGCAAACTATTCAAAGGTATAGACACTATGCCTTGGAAGTTGATTAAACCACTCAATGGTTATGCTACAGAGGGTAATTATAAATGTTCTTAGGATTAATGCATCATTATCCTGTATGTTGAAGCACTAGTTCATGAACCTGGTTACGTGCTCTTGAGCATCTTCTTCCCCTTTAAATTTGTCCAATTTAGGAATTTTAAAATGCTTAGGGTATGTAGGGGAAGGTATAGATGGATGTAGTGGTTGACTATGCAACTGATGCAAGGTGGAATTTTGAAGTCTAGTCCCAGTTATCTTACTCTCTATAGTTTCTAAGAATTTAAGCAATGCTTGATACACGTTAGAGGATTTAATACCCTCTTATTTATTTTTGCCCCGTAGAGGAGGATGAGGAATGTTAAGCATATGTTTAGATGGTTTATTGTCATCATCCATTCCTCCAAAATATGCTTCTATGTATTCCTCATTTTGTTCCAAATCATCATAAGCCCCATAATGTATTTATGGAATGGGCCTACAAGGAGGAACTAACACCTACTGAAGGTGAACTATATAAAGGCCTATTAGGTAAGTTATGATTAGGCCTAAGAGGTTGAGGCGACAACATTTGATTATGTCTAGGAGATCTATCTTGATGGAAAGTAGGCTACCTCTACTGAGTCTCCTGTATATGTGTGCTTAGAGTAGGAACTCCATTATGCAAAGTCTCTTGAATCTACTATTCAAATATTTTTCTTTCTAATTGTTGTTGCTACTCTAGGATATCCAAGAATTGTTTATTAGACTAAAGTTGATTAAAATTAGCTTGACGATCAACATACCTTTTGACTAATTGATTAATTTGATCAGTCATGTTAAGCCTATGTGGCTTAGCATTATTTCCTTGATACCTATCCTATTCAGGAGGATCTATGAGGTCTATTACAACTTTACCTCAATTGAGAGAAGTCACATTTACTTAAGACTCGCTCCTAAATATATGTTCTTGGTATTATACTAGTATGGAGGTACATTGTGCTTTCATGGAATGATGTGACCAAGGATAATCAAGATCCTTATTAGGTCTTTCCTCATAAATTAGGAAGGGTAGGGCAGAATTGACTCACCCACTATGATGAGTATCATACTCATCTAGGTTTTGGTACATTGGGTAAGGGTGGTTTGAAAGCATAAGATGATAATTTAACCCTACCCTTGGTGTATAGTCTTGATCCTACACACAAGTATGCAGAGTAGACCAAGCAGGCACATGAATGTGTGGTATTTCTCTCTATGTAGGTTCCTCATTATGTAGTTGCCTTTATTGAAATAAGGCATTGTAAGCATCCATACTTGGGAAATAATTTCCCATATTGGGACTGTGACCTATAGGGGTACCCCATGTAGGAGTCCCTTGTAGGCTAGGTCCCTTCATTGACCTTTTAGGACTTGGGAGAGTAGGTGGCCACCAAGGAGGTATAACCATGTCCTTGGGCTCAAATTGAAGACATTCTATGTCTTCTTGCCTACTCATTTTAGAATACACCCTTAAGTGGGCTTGGCTATAGGTATATACGATGACTACTTTTTACCAACATCTATGTGATTATCTCCTTCAAAAATTTTATAGATTTAAACACACAAAAATAGAAACACACAAGAATACAAATGATTATATTTTTAAATATTATGTGTTCCTAAACTATTTGACGTGTTTCGGATTTGTTACTTTTGTAAAGAATCTCTTTCACATATTTTGAATTTTTGTTGATGTAATTCTCATTTGTTAAAGGAATTCCACCTATACACTCACAATTTTACAACAAAAAAGGAAAATCTAGTCATGTGAACCAACCAAAGTATGGAGATGAAGCCCATACCCGATTAGGGAGCATTGGTCCTACCAGTCCTCACCCATATTGATCGTGGGTAATGATACACCCTCCGAAGAGGAGTGCATGCAATTTTCCATGGCTAAGATGGTTCTTGGAGCTAACCTTGGCCAAAAATAAGGTTTGTAGGATTTGATCCAATGGATGGATATGAAAACCACCATCATTGAACTCTATCAGTGGTTGGGGATGAAAACCAACTCACTAATGTTTAAAAGAGACATGGTATGTATGGTTAATTTTAAAGTGATTGAAATTAAACAAGGCAACATTCAATGACTTTTCACTAAATGTAATAAATAGTATTTTACTTTCAAAATAATATGCATATATAAATAAGGAACCTATAAAAGTTTTTACCTATATGAAAACCTAACCCTTAGGCAGGTCATACGCACACAAACTAAAAAAATGCATGTCTAAAGTTGTTCTTTTCCAAGTTTTTATTCAATTTGGTAATGTGGAATTTAGGAAAGGGAAATCTAACTTTCAACCATACATAAAATACATTAAAGAATAAAATTTGACCTTTTTTAAACAACCTAGTTGTAAATTGATGGTTTAGGAACTTATCTTGTCTATTCTGGAAACTGTTGTTTCTAGAAATGTTTGCAAAAAACCCCTGGTTTTGTGGCCATCCCTAGGTGGGACAACTGCAAATTTTGGGGTTGTCCCTTGGTGGTATGGTTGCTGTGGCCATCCCTTGCAATTCCAATTAGGAATTCAGTGGCCTTTACAACCTAGAAAGACCAAAACTTGTAACATCTAAAACAAAAAAATAAGGTAAAAAATGGTAGAAAAAAAAAAACACAAGGGACTAAGCCCATCATGATCACCACTGAAGAAGCAATCTACTTGTAATTATTGAATGAAAGCATGCATAAGAAATACTACAAAGTAAGATACTAAATTGAAAAATGTATTAAGTAAAAAGGGGGGTTCTCCTTGTATTAATTAATTTATCAATTCAACGGTTATAATACATCCCCTTGAGGGATTTTCAATGTGATACATTTCAATTTACAAAACTTGAGGAATCAAATCCCTCCATGAGCTTAATGGTGTGTTTACAGGTTGTCTTCTTGCAACCCATAATATAGAGCTATCTTTGGGCTATGTTTATTCATATCCTTAGCTCCTCTATCATGCATGGAATACATGTACCTACACACAAGAGATTGAAATATGTTTATAGCATATGTGTTTGATGATAAAAACTATGAAAAGTATGCATCTATGAATATAAAAATTATTTGTGACTACTCTAAACAACTCCAAATGACTTGAAATTTTAGTATGATTTTTAATAGATGATTTTGGAAGGATTTAAGTAGAAATAACAATAAAATTATTAGTAGACCCTTTGGCAATTCTTGGGAGGAGCAACTAGCACTACAACCACAAAAACATTAATTGACCTATCAAATCTACTCAAAACTTCACAAAATTTGGATATGATTCTAATCTAATGCTATAGAAATGAATTACATTAAAATTAGATCAAAATTGTGGGCCAATTCATGGATATCCCTAGGAGTTCCAATAATACCTGCTAATCGTCCTAGGGAGATGACCACAAAATAGGGAGGTTTTTGCCACCAATTCCACTTGGATCTGGTCAATAATCCTCCCTAGGGTGTTTTCATTGAATTTGAAAAACTAACTCTCAAAATTGATTTTTTTTTAAGAAAATTAATGTCTCCTAGAACATCCTAAAAACAACTTCGATTAAAGAGGTTTCCAAGGTAAATAGGTGGGTAAAGGTTGACTGCAAAAATTGGTAGCACTTCGTGGTCAATAATTTCAAAGTCCTATTTTTTTGAATTGGGTGAAAACACCTCAATTTATAGCCCAAGAGGGCATAGGGGGAAAAGGGGCAAGTTTTTTAATGCAAGGCAAGTACCACAACTTGGAAATACCTTTGCCATGCATAGGAGGGAAGAGACCTTCCATTTAGACCTCCAATTTATAGGCCCTAATGGCCATCACAACCTCCTAATCTGTCATGATTGATTGGGTGGGATAAATGGAAGAAATTGTTTATCATTTGTCTCACCCTTTGAATTTTGAGAGGTCTGGATCATGGCCATTCCACCTAGGGACTACTGCATATGGCAATTCCTAGGTCGGATGACCACAAACCGTGGTCGTCTTGGGATGGGATGGTCATGGCTACATGTTCCAAAACCATTCAAGCATGGGGTAAGCCCTCCTAAAAGTGGTTTGGAGCCCTAATTAACCCCTGAGGGTTTCCCATTGGGGCCATATGATATCTATAAGACTGGTGCATTAGCATTATTATCCGAATTACACAATTTTAGTGTCTACAAGGAGAGCCCCTTTCCACCCCATAATCTTTTTGTGTAATATTTCAATGACTTTCCAAAGGATTTCTGAAGCGTACCCTAAGAATAGTGATAGGCCAAGATAAGTGGATGGAATATTTGAAATGGTGCAGCCAAGGATTTTGACTATCTTGAGTTATCTACCAATAGGGGTGTTAAGGAAAAAAACTTACTTTTGAGGTAGTTGATCTTTTGTCCAATAGCCTCTTCATAGAGATTAAGAATGGATTTGATGGTTCTATATTGGGATACAAAGAATAAGGTGGCATGGATAGTTATGTCAATAAGTTGTTGATGTGTAATGGGGTTGAGGGATGAGGTTTCTTTGATTCTAGAGATGGATCCTTAGATATACGTCACCTTAAGATATATTCCTAGAGATTTAGAAAGAATGATGAAGAGAAAGGGTAATATGGTCTCTCCTTGTCTAAGACCTCTATAACTCTTGAAGTAGCCAGCAACTTACCCATTGACAATGAAAAAGAAACCAATGGAATAAATGCATTCTTTTATGAGATCAACTTAATTAGTATGAAATCCAAAATTGGATAGGATAGAGGAGAAACTCCCATTACACCCTATCAAAGGCTTTATTCATGTCAAGTTTTAAAAATAACTTAGCTTTCCAAATTTTAGCAATTGAGTGGATGAGTTCATGAATTGTGATGATTGTATCTATGATGAGTCTCCCTTGGATAGAGATTCATTAACATGGGTCAATAATGAGGGGAGATTTTTTGTCATCCTATTTGCTATGACCTTGGTAAAGATCTTATAAATGATATTTTATAACTAATGCATCTAAAATTTAAGAGAGACTTGGCATCTATGGATTTGGGTATGAGGGCTAGGAAGGTAGGATTGATATCTTTTGGAATGTGTTTATTTCTTTGGATTTACTAGATGCTTGTAACTATATCAGGGTCAAAAATATTCTAGAAGTTGTGAAAGAAAAGGGCTAATAATCCATAAAGTCCTGGGGCCTTATCACTAGACATGAAGAAGATTGCCTTTTTGATTTTATATTTAGAGTAGGGATGTTATAAAAGAGAATTGAAATCATGTTAGTATACCACTATAAAATAAACTCAAATAAACACACTCTCACACAATTGCTTGAAAATAAACTCACATAAACATCATATTAATATTCAAAAAAAAAATACACATTATAACAGAAATTTACATAAAGGAACAATCTCACAATAAGATAGAATCGCAGGCCTCTTCAAGGGGGAAACCTCCTTCAACACTTCATTAATTTGCAAAAATATGAATACATTGGTGCCTTCTAGGGTATTTAAATAGTTTCCTTCCATGGTTGGCTTACATGCAAAAATGCCACCTGGATTACATGCATAATGCCACCCGAATTACATGCATAGTGCCACTTGAATTACATGCACAATGCCACTCGAATTACATGCACAAGGCCATATTACATAACCTATCTACCATGTGTTACATAAAAAGGGTGCCATTTGTCATAAGCACTATATAAGCTAAAACTTAGAACATTACAAAATATTAATCATGGGTACTACCCATGTTATTTAGGAATTATTACATCATGGAAGTTATTACATTAAGGGTTAGGATGGGATCCTAACATGTACTTCCCCTTGAAGAAGCTTTGTCCTCAAAGCTGAAATGAGGAAGCTGTTGCTGGAGTTGGTGGAGAGATTACCATGTAGCATCTTCAGGTTGAAGCCCATGCCACTGAACTAGGATCTCTGTAATTGCACAGTTGCAAAGAGAGCAAGTCCGACGATCCAACAACTACTCAGGTTCAAGTAATATGGAGCCTTCTTCATCAAATTCAAGAAGTGTGGATTGAACCTGTACCTATGTACCCACAAATTTCTTGAGAGCAAAAAAATGAAAAACTAGATGAAGCTTGGAAGTAGGTGGGAGCACCAATTTGTAAGCTGTGGGGCCAATCCTTTGTAGAACCTGGTAAGGGCCATAGAATTTTTTGGCAAGCTTCTGGCACTTGTGAAGTTTTAGGGATGATTTTTTGTACAACTGCAAGCGAAGGAAGACCATATCACCTACATCAAAACTATGCTTAGAACGATGTTGATCATCCTGTTGGTGCATCCAATTTTGGGCCATGTTCAAATTCTACTTAAGTTGGTGAAGGATATCGATGTGTTGAATCAAAGTGTTGTTGATGACCTGGACCTTGGAGTTGCCAAAAATGTAAGAGGAAGGTGTAGGTGGAAGGCACCCATAGATTGCTTCAAATGGTGTGAGTTTGGTTGTGGTATGATAGGAAGTTTTGTACCACAATTCGGCCAAGGATAGCCATTTGGCCCATTGAGTGGGATGATTTGAGACAAAGCAATGAAGGTAGGTTTCCAAGCATTTATTAACAACTTTTGTTTGACCATCCATTTGCGGATGGTAGGCTAAAATCATTTTGAGCTGAGTCCCCTACAACTTAAACAACTCTTGCCAAAAATGACTAGTGAAGATGGTATCATGATCAAATAAAATGGAGGTGGGCATGCCATGAAGGTGAAAGATGGAGTCAAGAAAAAATTGTGCAACAATAGATGTTGTATAAGGATGGGCAAAGGCACAAAAGTGAGCATATTTTGAAAGGCGGTCCACTACCATGAAAATTACTGACTTGCCCCCAGAGTTAAGGAGCCCTTCTATAAAGTCCATGGAAATGTTGGTCCAAACCTGATATGGGATAGGCAATGGCTGAAGAGTGCCCGGAGAGCGCACTATTTCACCTTTCATCCTTTGACATGTGTCATAGGTAGCAACAAAAGAGCAGATGTCCCATTTCATACCTTTCCAAAAGAAGGTGCACTTGAGTCACTCATATGTTTTAAGGAACCCTAAATGTCCTGCAGAGGGAGTGGCATGCAATTCCTTCATGAGGAGCTCTTGAAGTTGGGACTTATGAGTTAGAACTAGGTGTTGATGGTAGCACAGATCATGGCCATTCCAATTATATCCTGGTGCAGAATCTGGATCATCCATTATTGAGGCTATAAAAGCTTGCAAATCTACATCTTGACGTGCTTCTTGATGCAAGGAATCAATCCATTGGGGAAGTGGTGCTGATATGGCACACAACATACTTACGATATCCATTTTGTGAGAAAGAGCATCAACCACAATATTCTCCTTTCATTTTTTGTAGGTGATATCATAATCATAGCCCATGAGTTTAGACACCCACTTTTGTTGGTCAGGCATGGCAACTATTTGTTCCAAAAAATGTTTGAGACTTTAATGGTCAGTTTTTATGGAGAAATGATGCCCAATGAGGTAAGGTTGCCAATGTGTGACTACATGTAATATGGCTAACATTTCCTTAGCATATGTGGATTTCCCTAGATTATGATCAGATAGTGCCTTGCTAGTAAAAGCCACAGGTCATCCTTCTTGCATCAATACTGTCCCAATACCATTACCAGAAGCATCACTTTCAATGATAAATGTTTTAGAGAAATCTAGCATGGCTAAGATGGGAGTGGTGGTCATAGCATGTTTGAGTTCAATGAAGGCTTGGTCACTAGGCCCTATCCAAGTGAAGGAATATTTTTTCAACATGGAGGTGAGGGGGGCAGCTATCTTCCCATAATTATAGACAAATTTGTCATAATATCTTGTAAGCCCTAAAAATCCTTGAAGTCCCTTGAGGGTGCAAGGTTTCGGCCACTCTTGAACTGCTTGGATCTTCTTAGGGTCAACCTTGATGCCATCCTATGAGACAAAGTGTCCTAGATACTCTACTTCAATAAGGCCAAAGGAAAACTTGGACATTTTGGCAAAAATGTTATGGGCGACCAATAGCTGTAAAGTTTGATCCACATGATTGAGGTGCTCTTACCATGCGCGACTGTAAATCAAGATGTCATCGAAGAACACAAGAATGCACTTCCGCAAAAAGGGTCGTAAGATGTTGTTCATAAGACTTTGGAATGTAGAAGAAAAATTTGTGAGACCAAATGGCATTACCAAGAATTTATAATGACCTTCATGAGTGTGAAAGATAGTTTTGGGGATGTCCTCATCCTTGAGCTGGATCTGATGGTAGCTAGAGCGAAGATCAAGCTTGGTGAGATACATGGTCCTATGTAGTTCATCGAGTAATTCATCAACCACTGGAATAGGAAATTTATCCTTGATTGTGGTATTTTTGAGTTCTCGATAGTCAATACATAGGTGCCATGAGCCATATTTCTTGGGAATAAGTAGGACAAGTGAGGAGTAGGGGCTAGTACTAGGTTAGATGACACCAGCCTTGAGTAATTCCTATACCAATTTTTCTAGTTCTAATTTCATGGCATCAGGTTACCTGTATGGACTGATATTTTGTGGTGCACTACCTGAGATCAATGGGATAGCATGGTCATGAGAGAGATGTGGTGGTAGTGTAGTTGGTTCTGCAAAGACAACATCATGTTTGTGAAGAACTAGTTGCAGGTCTGATGGAATTTCAGCTATTAGTGAAGTGGTTGGTTGGATGGAGAAGAGTTGTGCAATGGCCCCATGTTTTTATTTCTTTAGCATTTTCTCCATACGATTAGAACTAATGAGGTGAGGTGTTCCTACAGGGGAGCCCTTGAGTAAGTGTGTTTGTCCATTTTGGGAGAATTGTATCTAGAGTTCTGCAAAGTTCCAACTAATAGTGCCCAATGTACTCAACCATTGAGATCCCAAAACCATATCACATCCTCCCAAATGGAGGGTAAACATGTCCTGCTTGAGTTCATAGTCCCCTATCTTGATCTTGACATTACGGTATTTTCCTTTATAAGGTAATTTTCCCCCATTGGCTACCATGACCTCGAATGAATTACAAGTGTGGATATAGCAATTTGTCTGCTTAGCAACTCTAGGATCAATGAAGTTGTGTGTGCTACCTAAATCAATAAGGATGGTAAGACATTGGCCCTTGAAAAATCCCACAACTTTCATGGTTTATGGAGTGGTAATGCTACAAAAGCATGGACTAAAATATTTGCCTCAAACCCCTGTGTATCTTCTTCCTATGGAGTAGGTGTTTCAGGGGGGTCCTCATCCTCATCACTCTGGTTAGTGTTAGTAGGTTCCTCAACATCTATCAAGAATAGTATTTTGTTTGCACACTTATGTACTTTAAAAAATTGTTCATCACAATTGTAACATAATCCTTGGGTATGATGGGCATCCATCTCCTCTGTAGTCAATCGCTTGGGTGTAGTAGGTTTACTATCCACTAAATTTTGGGTTCAAAAATGAAATGAAGGTCAGTTTGGAGGAAACTGCGGGGGGCACATTTGGTTTGAGAGTTTAGATTTGGCCAGATGGGCCAAACTGATAGCTTCCATCATGGAATGCGGTTTCAACATCTTTACTTCAACTAGGAGATCTCATTTTAACCCACTGATAAAACAAATCGTGAAGAATCCTTCCATCAATCCTCTTGTCTTATTGGCCAATTTTTTAAATTGAGTTTGGTAATCCCAGACTAAGGATGTTTGTTGTAGTTTGGTCAAGGCCCCTGTGAAGCCCTCATACTCACTAGGCCCAAATTGGGTCAGTATTTGGGACTCAAATTCCTCCCAAGATAGATTTGGGTTGGAATTACGTAACCACTGGATCCAGTGTAGAGCCTCAGATTCCAAATTTAAGGAAGCCATCTGAACTTGATGATATATGGGAACATTATGAAGTCTAAAGAATTGATCAACCCTACATAACCACCCATCAACATCCTTCCCATTAAATCAAGGGAAGTCCAATTTTGGCATTTTAAAGGATGGGTCATGGTCATTCCTTGTAGAGTTTTCAGCCTGGTGTTCTATTTTGAGTGGTCCCTTATGTAACTTGCTACCCACATTTATCAGTGTTTCTTCTAAGCGAGTGCTAGTGGCCTCATGATCTAGACGAAGACCTTGGACCTCTTCCCTTATGGAGAAAATTGTCAAGTTCAAATTCTTAATGGATTTGGTTAAGGAGTCCATTTTTTCTAGCTCTTTTTGATGTCCACAGGTACCCTGGGCCATTTTGGAACCTTTTGTGACTAGTTACTAAAATTAGAATTGGGTTTCAGGACTTACTATTTTTAGTAAGTGTCCAAAAAAGTACTTGGGTGCTATATATCAAAACGATCAGATTGAAGAGGTGGTCACAATGAGCTATATCCCACAACACTAATTTTGGGCACCCTAGAATATTTTTTTAATTTTTTTATCTCATGTTTTGTCGAGTCTAACAATGTTTATAGTTTGTGATTTTTAGCTACAGTGCAAAAGTTGGGTAGTGGAGCACTATCTATAATTGGTCTCTGGTCACTCACTCACTATTTTGCTCAGCCTGGATAGTCTCTATGGCACTTCTTACCTCACTACTCTAAATATTCTCTATATTGTGTAGGTTATTGTTATGACAGTTCTATTTTAACACTGAAAATTGTAGTCTTTGACCTGACTGTGCTAACTTGACTGACCTCATTGTTACTGTCACTGTAAATTTGATTGTTATCCTCCAAACTGTTAACTTATCTATCACCCTCGTATTCTATCCTAAATCCATGCAATGTATGTTATTTTTTTGGTAGAGGATTCCTTTCTCATATGCTCACTTTTGGGAATTTGGAATGCAAGTTTACAAATAGGGAGTTTTGGTTTGTGATTTTATTGCGGATTGAAGTTTTAACAGAACCAGGATATGCTAAGTAGAGGAGTATGTAACACCCATAGGCCCTCTGTTATACCACAGTGACAAACAATAGTGCTCGGATCAATATTTTAGGCCACTACCCAAGGAGGATTCCACACATACCCTTGAGCACACTATCTGCCTCTCTAACAGTATGAGAGAGTAATCGTCTGGGATGTTGTGTCCCGTGGACAATGGATGATACATGGCCGATAAGCTTCCTACTGGATAAAATTTTGTTAACCCTAGAATGGTCTCCTGATACACCCAAAGATGCATGGGAGCTCAAGTCCATGATCATATGGGAAATGTTGGCCAACAACCTTTCATATGCTAGAGAAGCATAGGAATTACTTGGACCGAGGAGGAATTCAAAGTGGATGACAAATTCGGATCTGATATCCAAAATATCTTTAGTCATAGCATGATAAAACTTAGTTAATTCCTTGAATTTGTTGAAACTTTGATGCTTGAGTGTGATTGCATGGAAAATTTTGGTGTTAGAGTCCCCTTATTTTATCTAGGTTGCTCTAGAATTTTGACTCTACAAGACTTCTTCATAGGCTAGAATGTTATGAAATTTAGATAAGAGCTAATTTTTAGTGTGTCTAAGTTCTGATGAAGAATTTCCATTCTAAAGGGCCTTTTCTATGCCAATTAATTGCCTTCAAAAATTCTATTTTTTAACAAATATATTACCAAAAACTTCCTTGTTCCATTATTTAAGATTAGATTTGATAAATCAAAGTTTTTTAGTACCTATGAGATGCATGGGCCAATTAATATCTTGTTCCATGATTCAAAAATAAGAGGCCTAAGGTCATGATGATGGAGCCACATTTATTTAAACCTAAAAGGAGTTTTGAAGGATGATGCAAGTTGAATACCTTCAATAAGGAGAGGATCATGATCAAGCCAATTTTGCAAAGGGAATAAAGCATGGAATTATCAAAGAGATAGATTTCCTTCTTGGAGTAGATAAAGATATTAAGCTTAAGTTGAGTGAGATACTTTCCAAACCTCCTATTGCTCCAAGTGAACTTTATGTATCTTAGCTGAATGTCCATTAATTCATTGTTATCAATAAATTTAGAAATTTTTTTATAGCATCTATATGTGATGTCAGCTCCTCCATGTTTGTCAGAAGGTAAGAGTGGAGAGTTGAAATCACCAAATAACATCCATGCTTCATTAGAGAAGATGTTCCTCATTTGACTCAGGGTGTTCCAAAGAGCAATTCATCTTGAAGGAGTGTTTGGTGCATATACGCTTGAACGAACTCATATGAATTTGGTATCTTTACAATAGAACAAATTATTTATAATGCAATATAACAAGGATAGGATTCTTCCTTCAACTTTGGATGGGTTCCATAGGAAAAGTAAACCTCTAGAGGCTCCCTGAGCTGGGATGGCAAGAAATTCATTGGATACCTTTTCAAAATTGAATTATTAAATAAAGCTATATTGAATTGTTAAATTTGAATTAATGTCTATAGTAAATAATAAGGTTTATATATTAATCCATTTTATGAGAAAATAAGTTCCAAAAAGGACAAATATAATTCTAGTATTGGTAACTCTCTTTTGTTATATAAATTTAAACACAAATTAAAAATTAGAAAAATGTTTCATTATGCAAAGTAATAAATAAAAAATATATGGAAAATGATATGGATTAAATCTAATATGAATTCAACCCAGGTGTTGTAGATGAGTTCGAAAGAAGAGGGCAATCATCCAAGGGAGGTCCCAGGTTCAAATCTCCACCCTACCAAAAAGCTGAATTGGGTATCCAAAATCCAATTGATAATGTTGGTGCGGGCAGGGTCGGGTGCGACTCCCAAGTGAATTTTATGGTGTAGAACCCCATGTTCATGGTCTCTCAGACCAAGGCAGCCCCGCAAGGGGATTTTCTCTTAAAAAAAAAATCTAATATGAATTCAAAAAAATAAATATACCTTAGAAAAACACACATATACCTAAAATAGGGAGGATTGATGCAGTATTAGACATGGAAACCAAATAATTTTATACCCCTAGGTAGACGAACTTGCTCACACACTCTGTAGAATCTCTCAATTTGCAAATGCAACTACTACAATTTATTAAGGCACTATAGGTATGGCTTTATTTTTCTTTCTTGAATGTTTGCAATTACAATCCTACATTAAAAAAAAACCATCAAAATCGCATAGTCTCAACCAGTTGACTTACACTTCTCTCATGCACCTTGCACTATGTAATTCACATCTACCACCTAATCTATATATCTTCCACTTAAGCCACTTTATACAACTATAATTCTATTTAGAGACTAACAACTAACTAACTAAAGAAAGTTGCTTTGTTACTTTATTTAATTAATGGATTTACTACTTTTATTTTTATTAAAGTTTTCACCTTTTTTCTCTTTGATTTTTTATTTCTCTTTTATCATTTTTTTGGGGGGGTGATGCAAGATTTCCCATACATATATATGCTACTACATAAGACACATAATATAAGAGTAAATGCTTCATGATATTGTTGGAAATTTTAACATGTTTTGTTGACATTGATGTCAAAAGGTTGGATGTCCCAATTTGATGAAATTAATGTCAAAAGGGTTGATTTTTTTCAAAATGTTAAAGGCCCTAAATTGATCGAAATACTTGTGAGAATATTTCTTTTGATGGCATATGAGGTATAAGGTAGCAATAAGAAAGGAACACCTCTCCAAAATATTTCAAAAAGTATTTATATATTACCTTGGTGGTAATTTGGTAAAGGTTTAAATATTTGCTAATGGTGGCAAGGTGAAAAATCCCAAGAGGTTTTAAATATTAAAATTATAATATTCAAATTCTTTAGGATTTAAATAATTATAATTAAATATAACAATTCATAATATCCAAATTCAAATTAAAACAAAAAGGTAGTCGATGTCAAATATTAAATTAGGCATGTGTATAAATAAGGCTAAGGTTAGTCTAAGCCTGGTGGTAATTTACGAATTCAATATTTCCCCAAAGTAATAGCTTGCATGTTTGATCTCTCACACGCGGTAGAGGAAGGAAGGCATATGAATTCATAATTTTTAGAGTGAGTAAAAGGTCAAACTATGGAAGGCACCTATCCCCACCAAAGTGAGGTGGCAATTGAGTTGGCTTACATGGCGCATTGGGAGCAGAAAGGTGTGGAGTTCTAACCACACAAAGGTTTTATTTTGGGTGTATACTTTTTGATTTTTCCATTGGTGGAGAAAAACATTAAGGAGTGCATGTTGCTTGGTTCATATGGGGCAGCATAGACCATGTAGTAGTGGCCCTTGTGGTAGGGCACATAGGGCTAGGAGGTCACATGTTTGAGCAAAAATAATGGTATTTGATTTTTGCATTAAGGTATGTGCATTTGCCATAGTTGGGAGTTATAAGGTTTAAATAAATTTTTATTAGTTGCCATAGTTGGGAGTTATAAGGTTTTGATAAAGTTTCTATTTCCATGATTTGAAAATTATGAGGGTTAAATAAATATTATTGTGTATGCTCATAGTTTGGAGTCATAAGGTTTAGTGAATAATACCTTGAATTTATTTAAAGTAATTTATTGTTAAAAAGGAGTTATAAGGTGGATGTGAGAATTGTTTTTTGTGATTAGTAACACTTGTTGATGAAATTTATTTTTAAGATAGGAGTAATAAGGTGTATAAGTGATTTGGAATTGTATGGAGAAATATTTGTTGAGGTGAATATTCTTGTGAGGATTTTGAGATAGAATGTTGCTATCTAACCTTGAATTGGAAAAATGAATTGGTTGTGAGTAAAATAGGTTTTGAAGACATATCTCCATCACAAAAAAAAGTTATGAGCACATTATATTTTGTTTAGAGTTATTGGAATGAATGTTGTAAAATATAAGGTGGAGTGAAAAGGATTGTTTGATAAGCATTGTTGGAAATATTTGAGAGTTTTTATATGCTTCATTGGTGAATGTTTAGAGAACATTTGAGATAGATATTGAAGATTATTTGAGTTATGGTTTGAGACACACATCATACTCTTTGTTTGAAGAAGTATGCAAATATTTGTTTAGGGTGTATGAACAAGTTGTGTTTCATTGGTTGAATGATTGAGTGAAATTATTGAAGCATTGGTTTTGAGAGATATTGAAAGCGAGTGTGCAAACATTAGAAATTAGATTTGTGAAAGCAAAAAACTTCATGATTGAGTAGAACATATTGAGTTCTGATAGAGTACATCATTCTCTATATGTTCCAGAGGTTAAACAAATTTTGAATATAATATGTCTAAACTATTTCAAGTTAAAGGAATTACTTTGAATATTAGACAAAGCATTTGATAACATTGTGTGCAAGATTTAAGATTGATTGAGCATATCTTGTGAGTTGTTTTGAGCATGTATTTGAGTAGATTTGAGCAAGTTCTTTGAGAAGTATTGGAGGTATATTTGTGTAGAGTTGGTTTGTTGATTTTTTCAAGATTTGTGTTAATTCTTGGGAAAAATATAAGAAGAGTTGATTTGTGATTGAATAAAGCTTTGTGTTAAGGCTTGAGAATAGATTTGAGATAGATATTTATGAGCAAAGTTAGAGCATGTTTGTACTAAACTTGGGATAGCGTTTGGTGTAGATCTGATATAGAGTTGAGAGTAAGTTTTGGAGGTGATAGAGCAGAGGACAATAGTCCCTAGTCAATAGAGATCCATTAGTCAGGGCAATGAGGATAGAGGTCTTGTATAGAGATATTTCCACAAGCTAGTGTAGTGGGGGCATAAGTATTCTAGAATATCACTAGCTAGAGTAGAGGGGAAATATTTCTCCTGTGGATAGAGTTCCATAAACTAGAGTAGAGGGAAAAGAGTTCTCCTATGGATAGATTTCCATGAACTAGATCAAGGGGAAAGATTTATCCTATGGAGTGTGATCCATGAACCATATGGAAAGATATATTTCTTCTATGGAGAGATATCCATGAACCAGTTGAGGAGAAAGAGTTCTCCTAGATCAAGTTCCAAAAACCAAGAAAAGGATAAACATTTCTCATGTGGATAGAGATCAACAAAATGAGCATTAGGGGATTGGTGTCTCCTTTGGACCATAAACACTATAATAGGGAAATAATTCCCAAGATATTGGTTGAGAAAATTTTAGTGGAAATATTTTCTTCATGGATTAGCCCACATTGGGTGAACCACATTAAATTGGTGTCTCTATTGTATGTGATGATTTATGCATTGCTTTGATTATTATTTTTGATATTACCATTTATAATATTGGATAATATTGTTTGGGAAAGAAAAGTAAAATTTTGTCTTATACTGTTCACCCTCCCCTCTCAGTATAATCTTGTGTTCTTTAGTTGGTATCAGAACAAGTTCCTTTAGAAGAGTTTAACAAATTGAAGGAAGAGTGTACAGGAACACAGATGTCACATCAAAGTATATCTTCAACAAATAAGGCACCATTGTTTTATGGGAATAATTATGATTTTTGGAGTGTAATAATGAAGACTTACTTGATGGTACAAGGAATTGAGATATGGTAAGCAGTTGAGGATAGGTACACACCACCATCTAGTCCTCCTATAGATAAATATAGTAATATATTACACCTGTATAATACAGAGCCAATGAATGCAATCTTGGGTGGATTACATGAAGTAGAATTTGTAAAAGTTATGCATTGCACATCAGCAAAATAAATATGGAAAAATTTGAAGAATGCATATGAGGGAGATAAAAAGGTCAAGATGGTAAATTTGCAAAATCACAAGAAAACATTTGAAGACATGAATATGAAGGATGAGGAAGACATTGCTACATACTTACTTCATGTGGATGAGGTTTTTAAATCCATGCAAGGACTTGGGTTTAAAGTTGAATAATTTGATGTTTATTAAAAGCTTCTAAAGTCACTTCCTATTAGGTTTGATGGAAAAAATTCAGCCATAGAAGAAACAAGATATCTTAAAAAACTGACTTTAGATGAGTTACAAGGAATACTCATAGCATATGAGATGATAATTGTAAAGGATCTTATCCCAAAGAAAAAGGTAACTTTTAGAGCAACAAAGAAAGAAAAGGATAAGAAATATGTTTCAAGTGATGAGTCAATCAGTGATGAGGAAGCTAACTACAATAGAAGGAACAAGAGGGATTTAGGAAAGCATAAAGGTATGAAAATAGTAAAATGTTTCAATTGTGGTAAATATGGTCATTATGCATCTAATTGTATAGAAGTCGAAAGTAATAGTCGTGAAGAGAAACAAGATCATATGAAAAAGGAAGAAGGAAAATACAATTATCAAAAGAAAAGCAAGGATGGAGAAAGCAAGCATGGAAAGATTTTTTTCCAAAGACATAAGAAAATTTTCTATGCAGACAAGATAGGCAAAAGTTCAATTGATAGTGATGGAATATCCTCAGATAAATAAGAAAAAAATATCTTCTTGGCAATAGAGGAAGAAGTGCTCCTATTGAAGATAAATCTGAAAAGTATTAATATGCTCTTAATGACAAATAAGTGGAGGAAGAATAAAAAAATGAAGAGGAAGGAGTTGTAGATATAGAAGCTAAGCTTATTTCTACTCTTAAGGAATTAATAAATGTTAGAAAATAGAATTCAAGGTTCAAGGATCAATTTAAAGAATGTGATGGGAGATTTAAAGAAAATTTAGAGGTAAAAGTCTTAGAATGTGAAATATTAGAGCATGAGGTAGTTTCTCTAAGAAAAGAAGTGAAATATTCTAAAGATAAGCTACACAGGTTTGGGAGAAGCTCAAAGACTTTGGATAAGATTATCAATGCACAAAGATCTTCATAAAACAAGACAAGACTTGGTTTTTAAGAGGAACAAATAGAACAAGGAGAAGAGTCAAGCTCAAGCTCAAAAGAAGAAGAGGCTTTAGAATAAGAGAGTGATGGAGAAAGTGAGACTTATGAGGATAAGTTGAAAAATAAAAGGTTCACCAAGAAAGGAAACAATGCAAAAATGAGGAATAGAAAACATCACAGGGAAGAAAGTACTAAGAGACCAATGGGTTACCCAGGTGTTGTAGGTGAGTTGGAGAGGAGAGGGCAATCCTCCAAGGGAGGTCCCAGGTTCAAATCTCCACCCTACCAAAAATCTAAATTAGGTACCCAAAATCCAATTGATAATGTTGGTGCGGGCAGGGCTGGGTGCGACCCCCGGGTGACTTTGATGGTGTAGAACCCCCTTTTCATGGTCTCTTAGACCAAGGCGGCCCGCAAGGGGTTTTTTGCTTTAAAAAAAAAAAATACCAATGGGTTGAAGGCAAGATTTCTTCAAAGCATATTGCTTCTCATGTAATAGGTTTGGTCACAATGCTATGCAGTGTAGGACACATGAAAATAAGGAATATGGTTTCACTAAGAGAAATTTCAGAAATAGGCATCTCTTTCAAGGGTATTGTTACTGTTGTAATCATTTTGGTCATAAAGAAATTCATTGTGGGGTTCATTATAGGAATGGGTATGGCTTCACCAGGAGGAACTTCAAAACATTTGTACCTTCTAGGAACCACAAAATTAAGTGTTATATGTGCAATAATGTTGGGCATATGACTAAGTGGTGTAGAAACAAATTTCTAGAGATAAGCAAGAACAAGGATATTCAAAATAATTAGAATAGTCAATTGAGAAAGAATGTGGAAAAAGAAAAAACATTGCATGCTGGGAGTAGAGATACTCCCACACCAAAATTAATCACCTCAAGGAGAGGAGGTGGGGAGGGGGCTGAGCTAAGAGTCTTATATTTATCCCTAAAGGAGTCCCTTTTCCATTGATGTCAAATGGAGAGAGATTTGAGTTAGGGGGAGAGCATTCAGTCAAGGGGAGCAATTTTGGAAAAAGGTAAAAAAAATGCTTAAAGGAAAAATGGTTGTCATCGATGAAAAAGGGGGATATTTTTGGAAATTTGAGCATGTTTTATTGTCATTGATGTCAAAATGTTGGATGTCCCAATTTTATGAAATTAATGTCAAAATGGTTGATTAATGTCGAAAGGTTAAAGGTCCTAAATTGATGGAAATATTTGTGAGAATATTTCTCTTGATGGCATATGAGGTATAAGGCAACAAGAAGAAAGGAACACCTCTCCATAATATTTGAAAAAGGATTTATAGATTACCTTGGTGGTAATTTGGCAAAGGTTAAAATATTTTCTAATGGTGGCAAGGCGAAAAAGCCCAAGAGCTTTTAAATATTTAAATTATAATATTTAAATCATTTAGGTTTTAAATAATTATAATTAAATATAATAATTTGAAATATCTAAATTCGAAATAAAATAAAAAGGTATCCGACATCAAATAATAAATTGGGCATGTGTATAAATAAGGCTAAGGTTAGCCTAAGCCTAGTGGTAATTTGTGCATTCAATATTTCCCCAAAGTAATAGCTTCCACATTTTATCTCTCACACGTGGTAAAGGAAGGAAGGCATAGGATTTCATGATTTTTGGATTAAGCAAAAGGTCAAACCATGGAAGGTGCATGTTCCAACCGAAGTGAGGTGGCAATCAAGTTTTCTTGCATGACGCATTGGGAGCAGTAGGGTACGAAGTTCAAACTGGACAAAGGTTTTGTTTTGGGTGTAGACTTTTTGATTTTTGTACTGATGGAGAAGAACATTAAGGAACATGTACTCCTTGGTTCACGTGGGGTAGCTGGTGAAGAGCTACTCCACCCAACACACACAATACTCAAAATAACATATAAATTTATTAGAAATCCCACATCAAATATTTCTTCAATAAAACACTATTAGAAATTACAATGTACGACCATAAGGCCAATTTTATTACAAATATTGGAGATCTACAAATTGGAGCCACGATTTGTGATACCGGACTCCATTCGGTAATATCTATTCTCCCTATTAATAACTTCCCAAAGAATATTTTGGTAAGTGTAACTCCTTTTCCTACCTTTCATTTTCCCACCAAGAAAATATTCATTTAAAATTTTTATTTTCATTTTCTCGCCCAAGAAAATATTCACTTAAATCTTGAATTTTTTTAACATATGGATCTAAACATATGATTTTAAACATATAGGTCTAAATATATATATATCTATATATCTATATATATATATTTTAAACATATGGGTCTAAACATATACATATATATATTATTATTATTATTTTTTTTTTGTGATGCAAGATTGCCCTTACACCATTGGATGCTCTTGCATCAGACACCCAGGGTAAATTAAGTGACCTTCACTTCTCTAGTGTTGGAATAAAACCAATATGGTCAACCTCTGCCTTAAAAAGCCATGATGAATATTCAATAGGTCTTCCTTTCCACTTAACCATATATTTTTCATACTGCTTATTTCTTGTACTTTTTTCCCTACTATTTTATATTTTGCCCAACTTCCTCAATTCATAGGCATTCCTTGGACTTATCCCATATACAATATGGAATGGAGATTTACCAATACTCCTATTGATATAATTATTGTAAGAAAATTCTTCCTGTGGTAAAATCAAATCCCATCCCTTGGGCTTATCTCCTACTAAGCATCTCATAAGGTTGTCTAAAATGTTATTCACCACCTCCTTTTGTCCATAAATCTACGGATGATGTGCAAAATTGAACTTCAAATCTATATTCAACTTCAATAGCTCTTGAACTTGTCTATTTATCTCCTCATTCTCTGTAGGAATCATTTTATTTTATAAACTAGCTCTTGGAATCAAATCCATTTGGTGACTAATCTTCCTCATTGATGGTAAACCTTCAAGTACATTATATGATACAATATCTTGAAATTATCTCAATAAATTTGAGGCGTCTACTAGTATATCTTCATATTTTTCCTCATTAACTCTAGGAATCAATGCATAGCATATATGTTCGTGCTTCATACCATTCAAAAAAATTCTACCATAAACTAAACAAATTTTGGTACTACTACATTCGTTTTTGTCCATCTCCTTTAGTGGCTTCAGTTTATGGTGCACTCCTTCATTTATTAGGGAGTAAGTGTTGGCATGTCCATCATGGACTGCATGATAGTCAAACTGTCATGGTCTTCCTAACACCATATGGCAAACATCCATAGGTAGGATATCACATAGGACCTCATCCTGGTATCTTCCAATATTAAATTTGACTAAGCACTGTTCACTGACCAATGCCCTATGGTCCTTCTATAACCATAAAATCTGGTATGGATGCGGGTTTCTCCTCCTCTCTAGCTATAACTTAGTAACCATTTCTTTAGAGGCCAAGTTATCAGTACTACCATTATCTATAATAACATTACAGATCTTACCTAAACATCTACATCTTGTGTGGAACAAGCTCTTCCTCTGGTCTGGTTCCTTCTTCTCATTCAACAAGGTTCTCCTTGTGACCATAACTTCTCCTCTCTTTTCCTCCTTAGAGTGCTCAGATTTAGCTCCTTCATCTGCAATAACAACTCTAGAATTACTTGCTTGCCATGTATTTGGCTTATCTTGGTGCTATGAACACTCATATGCTCGATGTCCTTCTTCTCCATGGTTGAAGTAGGTTCCACTAAACCCTCTTCCTCCATTTCCTCATCTATATCTATGTCTTCCTCTGGGGTAGTTGTTGTTCTGACCACAAAATTGATAATAATTATCTCCCTTCTGGTCCTGACTACTACTAGCTTCTTCTTTCTTCTCACCTCATCCTCCATCTATTCTTACACTAGTTCTTTTTCCACAACATCTTCCTTTTTTCTTACCCTCAAACCTTTTGTTCAGCTTCTATTCAACTTTTAGAGCAAACTGGTAAGCATCCTCAATGGTACTCATCCTAATCATACTCAACTCTTCTTGAATACTAGTTCTCAAACCATTGATGTAACAAGCTACCTTATCCTTGTTAGACTTAGAATGGCCAATTCGAATCAAGATATTGTAGAACTCCTCGATGTATTCTTGGACAAAATTTCTTGATTGTATCAAACTTTACATCTTCTTCAGCAGATCCAACTCATAATCTATCGAAATAAACTGCCTCTTCAACTTTTCCACCATTCATTCCCATCTAGTGATCCTCTCTTTTCTCCTTCTATTTTTGTTAAGTTGTACTCCTTTCCACCAGATTCTAGCATGACCCTTCAGTTTGGTCTTAGAAAACTTGACCCGGTCAGGATCTTCCACCTCTTCATATTCAAAATATTCTTCCAGGTCATTGATCCAGTCAATCAACTCCTCTAGGTTAAGATTTATCGAGTATGTGGAAACCTCCATCATTGGCATATTTCCAATCTAGGATATGGATCTGTAAAACCTCACTTGGGCAAGATCTACTACCTCTTCTTCTTCCTCAAACTGGTCTTCCTCTTCTTTGGCTTCATCTTCACTCTTTTCCTCTCTTCTTGGGTCAAACCCTCTACGCATCTCTTCTTGTAATGACTGGAATTTCCTCTACAAAGCTTGAAAATCCTCTGCTAGCACTATGACATTATTGGCAACACATTGGTTCCTTTGTAGGGGTATCTTGCTTTGGCTTCTCCAAACCCAAACCATAGATCCTAGTGTAAACTGCCTCACATTCGACGATCTGCTTGCACACTTAGAAACTCCCACTTTGATACCACTTGGTGAAGAGCTACTCCACCCAACACTCGCACAGTACTCAAAATCATAGATAAATTTATCAAAAACCCCACATCAAATATTTCTTCAATAAAACAATATTAGAAATTACAATGTATGACCATAAGGCCAATTTTATTACAAATATTGGAGATCTACAAATTGGCACCATGATCTCTGATACTGGCCTCGCTTCGGTAATATCTATTCCCCCTATTAATAACTTCCCAAAGAATGTTCTGGTAAGTGTAACTCCTTTTCCCACATTTCATTTTCCCACTAGGAAAATATTCATTTAAAATTTTATTTTTCATTTTCCCACCCAGGAAAATATTCACTTGAATCTTGAATTTGTTTAACATATGGGTCTAAACACACACATATATATATATATATATATATATATATATTTAAAAATATGGGTCTAAACATATATATATATATATATATTATTTGTTTTTATTTTTTTTGGTGATGCAAGATTTCCCTTACACCATTGGATTCTCCTGCATCAGCAGCATAGCCCATGTGGAAGTGGCCCTTGTGTTAGGGTGCATAGGGCTAGGAGGTTGCAAGTTCGAGTGATGATAGTGGTGTTTGATTTTTGCATTAAGGTATGTGCATTTGCCATAGTTGGGAGTTATAAGGTTTTGATAAAGTTTTTATTACCATGATTTAAAATTTATGAGGGTTAAATAAATATTATTGTGTATGCTCATAGCTGGGAGTCATAAGGATTAGTGAGTAATACTTTGAATTTATTTAAAGTGCTTTATTATTAAAAATGAGTTATAAGGTGTATGTGAGAATTTTTGTTTATGTGATTAGTAACACTTGTTGATGAAATTTATTTTTAAGATAGGAGTAATAAGGTGTATAAGTGATTTGGCATTGTATGGAGAAATATTTATTGAGGTAAATATTCTTGTGAGGATTTTGAGATAGACTGTTTCTATCTAACATTGAATTGGAAAAAGGAAGTGGTTTTGAATAAAACAAGTTTTGAAGACATATCTCACAACAAAAAGGTATAAGCACATTATCTTTTATTTAGAGTGATTGGAATGAATGTTGTGAAATAAATATGGAGTGAAAAGGATTGTTTGATAAGCATTGTTGGAAATATTTGAGTGAGGTGTTATATGATTCATTGGTGAATGTTTAGAGAACATTTGAGATAAATATTGAAGATTATTTGAGTTAGGGTTTGAGACCGACATTGTACTCTTTGTTTGAAGAATTATGAAAATATTGGACATTTTGAGCTCATTTAGTTGTCATTGATGTCAAGGTGAGAAGTTGTCATTGATGCCAAGGTGAACACATGAAGCTGTCATTAATACCATGGAGTACACCATCATTGACACCAGGAGCAATGCGAAGAGTTGAAGAAAAGTTGTCAAAATATTGTTTTATAAAGGTTTTTGTTAAAACCATGGTGGAAAATTAAAAGGTTTTTATTAAAACCATTATGAGGATATAAAGGCTTCCTTAAACATTGTAATGGCAAAATTAAGGTTTTTATTAAAACCATGGTGGTAGAATAATTTTCATCAAATCAATGAAGTACAAATGAAGGTTTAAATTTTATCTCAAGGAGGCTTTAATTTTTATTAAATTCAAAGGTTTATAAATATAATTTATAAAATTTAAATTCTTTTAGAATTTAAATAATTTATAAATTATAAAGGTTATAAAAGCACCAACGTCATCAAATTTAATGGAGCACCGATGTCTAAACCATATGGTGAATTTCATGTATAAATAATATGCCAAAGGGGCATTCAAAACTTACCCTTCTTCGATTAATTTTTCATGCGATCGAGCAAAGAGTATTTTTGTGCAATCATTGAGGAAGAAGACAAAGAATTAATTTTGTCTTTTAGCACCAGGAAGAAGATGAAAGGAGAGGGCTTAAGGCCTCACTCACATTGGACAGTGTGGTCCATTGGCAGCATGTGTTTTGCAAGAGCGTTGGGAGTGGAAGTGACCACGATCGATTCACGTGGAGGTTGTTGGCATGTTTGTCTTGAGCGCTGAGGAGAAAAACTTTTGGTATGCGCTCATTTAGAGCGCCAGACTTGGAAGAAAGAGCACGAGGTGCTCTTAGCCTTCCAAGCGTGCGTCTAGCGCACGTGGTGGGCAAGCCTATGGCTAGGGTGCACGAGGAGGCAGTGATTGGGGGTTCGAATCCCACTAGTGGCAAAGGTAATTTTTAGTAAATATTTTATTTGCCTAATGTTTTCATAAGGTGTTGTTTGGAGTTATAAGGGTATATGAAAGGTTGCTTGTTTGGTAATTGATTTATGTTATTGGAGTTATAAGAAAAAGTGGATTTGATTATTGCCAAAGTTCTTCTTGCCATTAAAATTTAATTAAAGAGGTTTTTGAGTTAAATTTTGGTGGATGTTAAATTTATTTTAGTTGGGAGATTATAAGGTGTTGTTGGAAAAATATTTTATGTATGTTGATGGTTGTTTTTATAGATGGAGTGATAAGGTGTAATTGAGTTTTTGCATTACATTGTGAGAAATATTTATCTTCTAACCTCTTTGAGTTTGGCATAGAAGTGGTTGTGATTGTGACAGATATTTGAGGTTCCTTCATCATCAAGAAAAGGTATGAGCACATTCTTCCATAGTTGAGTTGATTGATTGGTTTTTTAAAAATAAGTTTGGAGTGAAAAGGATTTTGTTAGGGCTTCCTTATTGAGTGTGTTTGAGTTAATGCTTCAAGGTTTTTTGGAATAAAGAGTTGTTATTAAAACCTTGTTTTATAAGCATTGTTGTTGAAGCCATTGGTTGAGCAAAGAACTAGGGTTTGAAAAGAACATGAGTATCATTATTATGTGAGAGTTATTTTATAAGCATTGTTGTTGAATCCATTGGTTGAGCAAATAACTAGGGTTTGAAAATAACATGAGTATCATTGTTATGTGAGAGTTGTTTTATAAGCATTGTTGTTGAAGTGAGTTGTTGAGCAAAGAACTTGAACTAGGGTTTGAAAAGAACATGAGTATCATTGTTATGTGAGATTTGTTGTTGAGCATTGTTGGAAATATTTTGAGTGAAGAATCATATGCTTGGACTAGGGTTTGTGAGAAAGGATTATTTCATTGAGTGATTGGTTGAGTAGAGTTGGTTGAGCCTAGTCAAGTGGGTGTGTGAAGTGATTGTTTCAAGTTCCATAAAACAAACTATTCTATATTATGAATTGAATTGAGAAATAATTTTTTTTTTGAAAGAGGATAAAGTGATTGAGTTGAAGCATATTGAGTCTCTAAAAATTCTATGTATGTTTCTGAAAGAGTGATTAAAAGTGATTGAGCATTGTGATGAGTATAGAGCATATTGAGTCTCTAACAATTCTCTTTATGTTTCTATAAGATTGGACAAGTTCTTGTGTGGACTTGTTGAGTAGATTTGAGGTAAGTCTTTGAGAAGACTTGTGGACAGATTTGAGTAAGCTTTTGTGGAAGCTTACAATACATATTGAGAGTAAACTTGGACAAGGTTATTTACAAGTTCTTGAGAGGACTTATTGAGTAGATTTGGTTAAGTTCTTGAGAGGACTTATTGAGCAGATTGGAGCAAGTTCTAGAGAGGACTTGTGGACAAATTAGTGTGAGCTTTTGAGGAAGCTTACAAGGCATATTTGAGACAAGTCTTTGAGAAGGCTTGAGAGCAGATTTTATTGATTTATTTGTTCAAACATTGAGTTAAGGTTTGGGGCAGATCCAACATAGTTGATTTGAGATTGATTCAAGCTTTGAGTTAAGGCTTGAGTACAAATATTGAGGACTGATTTGTGCTAGATCGAAGGATTATGTTTAGTATAGATTTGAGGATAGATTTTGGTGTAGATTTGAGGACAGATTTGTGCCAGACCAGAGATAGATATTGAGGATAAATTTGTGCTAGACCGATGAACTGTGTTTAGTATAGATTTGAGATAGAGCTGAGTGCAAGCTTTGGAGGTGACAGAGTATAGAGGATGATAGTATCTAGTGGATAGAGATCCATTAGCCAGGGTAGTGAGGATAGGTCTTCTGAGTGAGGACAAGAGTCTTCAGTGGAGAGAGATCCACTAGCCAGTGCAGTGGAGGTAGCAGTCTTCTAGAGGATCACCAGCCAAAGCAAGAGGAGAAAGGAGTTCTCCTATGGATAGAGATCCACAAATTTGATTTAGGGGATTGGTATCTCCTTTGGACAGTTGTAATAGGGAAAGGATTCCCAAGATATTTATTGAGAAAATTTTAGTGAAATATTTTCTCCGTGGAGTAGCCCACATTGGGTGAACCACGTAAATTGTGGTGTCTCTATTGTGTGTGATGATTTGTGCATTGATTTGGTTACTACTATTGATATTTCTATATTTACATTGCATAATATTGATTGGAAAGAAAAGTAAAAAGTGGTCTTATATTGTTCACCCTCCCTCTCAGTATAAGCTTGTGTTCTTCAATTATTATCAGAGTTGGTTCATTCAAAAAGGTTTTAATAGCTTGAAGGAAAATATTACAAGAACACAAATGGCAAAGAAAGGCAAAAGTAGAACCATGAGATAAAATAAGAAAAGAACACACATGGTCATGAAAGAAAAGGAATATGAATTCAATATTGTTGTTTTGGGAGGAAGAATGGAAATAGATTCAAGAGATTAATCAAGCAATGGAGAAATAACCAGGTTGATAAAATTTTGTACCAAATATAGGAATACAGGTCACCATGCGGCCCATTGTCCACAAAAAGGCAAAGAATATTTTATTTGTGGTCAAATAGGTCATGATGCAGGTTATTGCAATGGGTTTAGTAGGGGTGAATATGAAGATGACATTCTCGGAAATGAAATCCTAGAGATTGGTTCAAGAAAGGATAACAAGGACAATCAAAATAGGTATGAAGAAGAAACTCTAATTTTAGTAATAGAAGAAAAAGAAGATGCTCCTATAGAATATCAAAGAAATAAAGAAGAGAAATATTCAAAAAATGGGAAGCCACTCTTAAGAAACTTGTTGAATTGAAAAGAGAGAATTTAGAATTGATGGCTCAAATATAAGAAGATGAGAAATGTAAGATAAAGCTTCTACAATATCTCTCCGACTTGAGAAATAAGGTTGAAAATATAAGAGTTGAAAAAGGTATGGTTGAACAATCAAAGGTAAAAGAGATAGAATATGAAATACTTATGGTTACTCTTGAAGAATTAAAAAGGGAGAACTCAGGATTAAGGTTTCAATTTCAAGAAGATGAGAAAGCAAAAGCAAAGTTTCTACAGGAACTCACCAACTTCAAAATCAATGTTGAAGAGGCAAGAAAAATTGAAGAAGGTATGACTGAAAAACTAAAGATAAAATATCTAGAGTGTGAAAGATTAGAGCATGCGATAGTTTTACTAAGGATTGAAGTAAAATCCTATAATGACAAGCTACACAAGTTTGAATAAAATTCAAATACTTTGGATAGGATTATCAATTCATAAAGATCATCAGTAACCAAAAAAGGACTTAGTTCTAAAGAAGAACAAGGGAAATAAGAAGTAGAAAAAGGAGAGTCAAGCTCAAGCACCAAAAGGGAAGAAGCTTCAAAAAAGAAGAATCAAAGAGAAAGTGAGACTTCTAAGGATAATTTGGACAATAGAAAGTTCAACAAGGAAAGGAATAATGCACAAATAAGAAATAGATGGAACAAGAAACATGACAAGGTAGAAGAGACTAAGAGATCAATGGGGTCAAGGTAAGGTTTATTCAATGGACGATGCTTTGCATGTCATAGGTTTGGGTACAAAGCATCACAGTGTAGGACACATGAAAGCCAAGAATATGGGAACTTTAGGAATAGACAATTATTTCATGGGTATTTCTACTCATGTAATCAGTTTGGTCACAAGGCAATGAATTGCAAGGTTCATGACAGGAAATTATATGACTTCACTAGGAGAAATCCCAAGATATTTACACCTCCAAGGAATAATAACATTAAGTGTTATACGTACAATAATTATAGACATACAACAAAGTGGTGTATATTAGACATTCCAAAATCAAGTATGGACATAGATAGGAACATGAACATGAATAGGAATAGGAATATGGGTATGGATAGGAATAGGAACAAGAATATGGATATAGATATAAATAGAAATAGGATTATGGACATGGATAGAAACAGTTAGAGGAATCAGAAGGATTAGATAAGAAGAAAAGAGGATAAAGGTAAATACTAGTTCTTGTTGGGAGTAGAAATACTTCCACCCTAAAATTAACCACCTCAAGAGGAGGTGGGGGAGGGGCTAAGCTAAGAGGCTCATTCTTAGCCCCAAGCCCCAAATGTGACCCTTTTCCATTTATGTCAAAGGGGTAGATATTTTAGTAAGGGGGAGAGATTTAGTATTTGAAAAAAGAGGAGAGAGCAATGTCCTAGGGGGAGCAGAACAAAGGAGAGGTCAAGTTTTTAGTAAAAAGAATTTGTGTTGCCATCAATCACAAAGGGGGAGATTGTTGGACATTTTGAGCTCATTTAGTTATCATTGATGTCAAGGTGATAAGTTTTCATTGATGCCAAGGTGAACACATGAAGTTGTCATTAATACCATGGAGTACACTATCATTGATACCAGGAGCAATGAGAAGAGTTGAAGAAAAGTTGTCAAAATATTATTTTATAAAGATTTTTGTTAAAAACATGGTGGAAAATTAAAAGGTTTTCATTAAAACCATTATGAGGATATAAAAGCTTCCTTAACCTTGTAATGGTAGAATTAAGGTTTTTATTAAAACCATGGTGGTAGAATAATTTTCATCAAATCAGTGAAGTACAAATGAAGGTTTAAATTTTATCTCAAGGAGGCTTTAATTTTTATTAAATTCAAAGGTTTATAAATATAATTTATAAAATTTAAATTCTTTTAGAATTTAAATAACTTATAACTTATAAAGGTTATAAAAGCACTCATGTCATCATATTTAATGGAGAACCAACATCTAAACCATATGGTCAATTTAGTTTATAAATAATATGACAAAGGTGCATTCAAAACTTATCTTTCTTCGATTAATTTTTCATGTGACCAAGCAAAGAGTATTTTCATGCAATCATTGAGGAAGAAGACAAATAATTTGTTTTGTCTTTTAGCACCAGGAATAAGATGAAAGGAGAGGGTTTAAGGCCTCATTCACATTGGATAGTGTGGTCCATTTGCAACACATATTTTGTGAGAGAATTTGGAGTGGAAGTGAGTACAATTGATTCACGTGGAGGTTGTTGGCATGTTTGTCTTGAGCGTTAAGGAGAAAAACTTTTGGCATGCACTCATTTAGAGCACCAAAATTATAATAAAGAACATGACGTACTCTTAGCCTTCCAAGAGTGTGTCTAGCGCACATAGTGCGCAAGCCCGTGGCTAGGGCGTACGAGGAGGCAATGATTGGGGGTTCAAATCACACTAGTAGAAAATGTAAATTTTTAGTAAAGATTTTATTTACCTAATGTTTTCATAAGGTGTTGTTTGGAGTTATAAGGGTATATGAAAGGTTTCTTGTTTGATAATTGATTTATGTTATTGGATTTATAAGGAAAAGTGGATTTTATTATTGCCAAAGTTCTTCTTGCCATTAAAATTTAATTAAAGAGGTTTTTGAGTTAAATATTGGTGGATGTTAAATTTATTTTAGTTGGGATATTTTTATTTTTACTTTTATTTTTAATTTACATGGTGGAATTGGTAGCCACCACGAATTCGGGTAGGCTGTCCAGATTTTTATGGCCACCATAGTATTCTGCGTTGTTCACCCTAGAAGCCGCCACATAGATCTTCGCACAGTATGCCCCTATAACCACCATGCCACAATCATTTTAAACCTTTTATGTCACTAAAAGCACTAGGAAAGGGACAAGCATTCAGTCCAGTGAGGCCCGAGATTTGAAATTTGGACCTCCACCCCCCTTATGGGGTTTGGATGAACCAATTGGTCTACACCTCGGACCTATATTAGTTGGGATATTATAAGGTGTTGTTGGAAAAATATTTTATGTATGTTTATGGTTGTTTTTTATAGATGGAGTGATAAAGTGTAATTGAGTTTTTGCATTGCATTGTGAGAAATATTTATCTTCTAACATCTTTGAGTTTGGCATAGAAGTGGTTGTGATTGTGACAAATATTTGAGGTTCCTTCATCATCAAGAACATGTTTGAGCACATTCTTCCATAGTTGAGTTGATTGATTGGTTTTCTGAAAATAAGTTTGGAGTGAAAAATATTTTGTTAGGGCTTCCTTATTGAGTGCGTTTGAGTTAATGTTTCAAGGTTTTCTAGAATAAAGAATTATTATGTGAACCTTGTTTTATAAGAATTATTTTTGAAGCCATTGATTGAGTAAAGAAATAGGGTTTGAAAAGAATATGAGTATCATGGTTATGTGAGAGCTGATTTATAAGCATTGTTGTTGAAGCCATTGATTGAGAAAAGAACTAGGGTTTGAAAATAACATAAGTATCATTGTTATGTGAGAGTTATTTTATAAGAATTGGTATTTAAGTGAGTTGTTGAGAAAATAACTTGAACTAGGGTTTGAAAAGAACATGAGTATCATTGTTATGTGAGATTTGTTGTTGATCATTGTTGGAAATATTTTGAATGAAGAATCATATCATTGAACTAGGTTTTGTGAGCAAGGATTATTTCATTGAGTGATTGGTTGAGTAGAGTTGGTTGAGCCTAGTCAAGTGGGTGTGTGAAGTGATTATTCAAAGTTCCATAATTCAAACTATTCTATATTCTAAATTGAATTGAGAAAGTCATTGAGTTGAAGCATATTGAGTCTCTAACAATTCTCTGTATGTTTCTGAAAGAATGATTGAAAGTGATTGTGCATTGTGATGAGTATAAAGAATATTGAGTCTCTAACAATTGTATTTATGTTTCTATGAGATTGTAAATGTTCTTGGGTGGACTTCTTGAGAAGATTTGAGGTAAGTATTTGAGAAGACTTGTGAACATATTTGAGTAAGCTTTTGTGGAAGCTTACAATACATATTGAGAGTAAACTTGGACAAGTTCTAGAGAGGACTTGTGGAGCATATTTGAGCAAGTTCTAGAGAGGACTTGTAGAGCATATTTTGAACAAGTTCTAGAGAGGACTTGTAGAGTATATTTGAGCAAGTTCTAGAGAGGACTTGTGGACATATTAGTGTGAGATTTTGAGGAAGCTTACAAGGCAAATTTAAGACAAGTATTTGAGAAGGCTTGAGCAAAGTTGATAGATTGATTTATTCAAACCTTGAGTTAATATTTGGGGTAGATCTAGTAGAGTTAATTTGAGATTGAGTCAAGCTTTGAGTTAATGCTTGAAGAAAAATATTGAGGATTGGTTTGTGCTAGACTGAAGGACCGTGTTTAGTACATATTCGAGGATATATTTTGGTGTAGATTTGAGGACAGATTTGTACTAGACTAGAGATAGCAATTGAGGATATATTTGTGCTAGATTGATGAACTATGTTTAGTACATATTTGAGATAGAGTTGAGTGCAAGCTTTGGAGGTGATAGAGTATAGAGCATGATAGTATTCAATGGATAGATATCCATTAGCCAAGGTAGTGAAGATAGGTCTTCTGAGTGAGGACAAGAGTCTTCAATGGATAGATATTCATTAGCCAATGCAGTTGAGGCAACAATTCTTCTATAAGATCACCAACCAAAGCAGAGGAGAAAGGAGTTATCATGTGGATATAAATCCATGAACTTGATTTAAGGGATTGGTATCTCCTTTGGACAAAGGTCCATAAACATTGTAATAGGGAAAGGATTCCCAAGAGATTGATTGAGAAAATTTTAGTGAAATATTTTTTCCATGGAGTAGCCCACATTGGGTGAACCACGTAAATTGTGGTGTCTCTATTTTGTGTGAGGATTTGTGCATTGCTTTGGTTACTACTATTGATATTTATATATTTACATTGCATAATGTTGATTGGAAAGAAAAGTAAAAAGTTATCTTATACTGTTCACCCCCATATCATTATAAGTTGGTGTTCTTTAGAAAACACTTGTTTAGGGTTTATGAGCAAGTTGTGTTTCATTGGTTGAATGGCTGAGTGAAATTCTTAAAGCATTGGTTTTGATATATATTGAAAGTGAATATGTAAACATTAGAAATCAAATTTGTGAAAGCAACAAACTTAATTAAGTTTTGTTAGAGTACATCATTCTGTATATGTTCCAGAGGTTAATAGAATATGTCTAAACTACTTCAATTTAAAGAAATTAATTTAAATATTAGACAAAGCATTTGATAGCATTGTGTGCAAGATTTAATATTGATTGAGCATATCTTGTGAGCAAATTTTAGCATGTATTTGAGAATATTTGAGCAAGTTCTTTGAGAAATCTTGGAGGTAGATTTGTGAAGAGTTGGTTTATTGATTTTTTAAAGCTTTGTGTTAAGGCTTGGGGTAAATATAAGTAGAGTTGATTTGTGATTGGATAAAATTTTGTGTTAAGGCTTGAGGATAGAATTGTGATCATATTTTTACTACACTTGGGATAGAGTTTGATGCAAATCTAAGATAGAGTTGAGAGTAATATTTGGAGGTGATAGAGCAGAGGACAATAGTCTCTAGTGGATATATATCCATTAGCCAGGGTAGTAAGGATAGAGGTCTTCTATGGAGAGAGATCTACATGCTAGTGCAGTGGGGGTAGAAGTATTCTAGAAGGTCACCAGCCAGAGCTGAGTGGAAAGAGTTATCCTATGGATAGAGTTCTGCAAACTAGAGTAGAGGGGAAAGAGTTCTCTTGTGGATAGATTTACAAAAACCAAAGCAAGGGGAAATATTTCTCCTATGGAGTGTGATCCATGAACTAGCTGGGAAGATACATTTCTTCTATGGAGAGAGATCCATAAACTAGTTGAGGAAAAAAATTTCTCCTGTGGATAGAGATCCACAAATTAGAACATTAGGGAATTGGTGTCTCCTTTGGATAGAGGTCCATAAAAATTGTAATAGGGAAGTGATTCCCAAGAGATTGGTTGAGAAAATTTTAGTGGAAAGATTTTTTTCCGTGGAGTAGCCCACATTGGGCGAACCATGTTAAACTGGTGTATCTATTGTGTGTGATGATTTGTGCATTGCTTTGATTACTATTGTTGATATTACCATTGATAATATTGGATAATATTATTTGGGAAAGAAAAGTAAAAGTTATCTTATACGGTTCACCCTCATTTCAGTATAAGCCTATGTTATTCAGATATTTGGATTATGAATTGTATTTTACCGAATTGCTACAACCAATATGCCACAAAAAAATACCACTCTTATTTTTTTCTAAAACACTTACTCCCTCTCAATATTTTTTTGAAAGTAATAACAAATTTTAAAAAATTTGGAACATGAGAAATATTAGAACATTCCCATTACTAATCACATTAGGACCCCAAAAACCTAAAATATTTTAAATATTCAAAATGTAAAAAATAAAAAACTTTGCAAAGCTTTCAGTCAAAAAATTGAACCACCCTCCAAACTTATTTCTTGGGCCTCCACCATTATCATAGCTGATTTTATTTTACACTAAAATATTTGAGGCTCAAAATATGCATCTCCACCACCTCTCCAACCTTTGCAAATATTGAATCCTCTTATTAGCCTTCAATCCTCCAAAAAATTTTAAGCTTATTCATGTATGCCTTAGCTCTACTACCATCTGATGTAGTCCTAGACATGGAAAAAAATTAAGGTTACAACTCCATGCAACCTAACTTGGTCACACACTTTGTGAAAGCTCTCAACTTATGAACACACCCATTGAAATTCACTAAGGCACTATAGGTTTTAACAAGGATAGCAAATACATGCGATGAGAGAATAAATATATAATTAATCTCTTGGGTGTAGCTTTATTTTTATTACTTGAATATTTATAATTACAATCTTACATAAGAAAAATCAACCATCACAATCTCATAGTCTCAACCACTTGACTTAAAATTCCCTCACACACCTTGTACTATACACTTTACCAACTACTTTCTATAACTACCTCTTGGGACTCTTTATACAACTCTTATTCTATTTAGAGACTAACACATAACTAACTAAAGAAAGTTGCTTTATTGTTTTATTTAATGAATTATTTATTACTTATTTTTATTAAATTTGTTGTTTTTTCTCTCTTTGTTTTTCTTTGTTTTTTTTCCTTTTTTTTACCTTCATTTTTGGGGGGTGATACATGATTGTGCATAAAATTGAATGCTCCTCCATCAAGGACATAGAAGCCCAATTTAGGGTATACATTAAAGGAATAATTTATATGAACTAAATAAAGGATTTCAATATGATATTGACAAATATTTCACTAAAATTTGACAATGAAATCACTATCTATGATGTTGAATCCTTATCAAGAAAAGAGAAAGTAATGAAGGGAATAAATATAAATTCCAATGGTTCGCTTTTGGCCTTGATATATTGGATGGTGGGAGCAAGAGCAAAAATGGAAGCGAGAGCAAGAACGGGATCGAGAGTAGGTTCAGACGTAGGTGTAGGATCCAAGGTGGGTGTAGGATCAGGATCGGGATCGAGTGCATCAGGGCCTGGGCCTAGGCCTGTAGGGACCTCGATGGGACCATAGGATGGTTTAGAGACTGATAATAATGGCGGTCAGGATGGGTACAAAATCTTGTGCCCAGGGCCTCCTCCCAGCCTCGATGTAATTGTAGTCCTAGGGAAAAAACCTCCAAATCCTAGGTAGGGTTCTGCCCCAAGAGGGCCCAAACCCTCCTACCAGTAGATCTTGACTGGCACTAGGGCCTAGCCTCGGGACCTGGGCATAGGGCTTTCCCTCGAGGTCACCCACATTTCCATTCAAGAGGAGTTCTACTCATCCTTTGTCTCTGGATCCTCTGCCTCCATGGTTGGGAAGTTCTTGGGAGGGCGACCGGACATGGAAACCATCCGCAGATGGGTAGCTTCCAAGTGGAAATTTTTTGGACATATTTAGTTGGTGGCCCTTACAAAGGGCTTTTTCATTATCAAAATAAATAACAACGATGATTCTAAAAAGATCCTATCTGGTGGGCCATAGTTATTGGGACGTAAAAGCCTCTTCCTTAGGTGATATGGAGTTGACTTCCATCCCAACACCCAAAGTATCAACTTCACCCCGATCTAGGTTTAGCTCCTTGAGCTTCCCTTTCACTTGTGGTACGAAGATGTACTAAGGCTCATTGCTCAATCGGTTAGTGAGCTGGTGGCCTTTTATCCTGCTACCAAGGCAGGATCTCGAATGGTCCATGCCAAATTTTTTGTCACTACAAATCTATAATTTGAACTCCCCTCTTATGTGTACATCTCCTTTGGGTCCTTCTTCTAGTGCCAAACCCTAATTTACAAAAACAAACCTACTTTTTGCCCTCTCTACTACACTTAGGGGCACCTTTCCTACCATTTCCCCATCTCCAAGAAGATTGATGCCTTTCTCCTTGCTAAACCCCCTTATTAACCAGGTAGGGCCCCTCCCATAGGCACCACCACAATAGCTGTATATCCTAGGCTTGGAACAACAAGGAGGCTCCCCCTTTTATCCCAAAGGAATCCCAAGCAGGCCCTTGCCTGATAGATGGCCCTCCCCAGGTTTGCCCTTCCCTTGAACCTCTCCTTGGTTTCCCTCCCAAGGCCCTGATCCTAGGCTCCCCCCTCACCCGATGTATATCCCTCCCCCATCCCTATAGGCCCTTGCTTGCACCCCCTCTCAGCCCTGTGAGCTGCCTGAGCTCTCTCCCCTACTGGCTCCAACCTTCCCTTCCTCCTCCTTGGATGCCAGAGTTTCCTTCTCCCCCCTCCTTGCTATCCCCCTCTCGACCCCCTCCCACCCCTCCTAGTGTTCCCTTCCAGCATCCCCCCCATTATAGTGCAGCTCCGAGAGGTCCAACGATGAGGTTGAGGGCAGTTCTCAATTTGGGCCTGATGAAATCAGCCCCAAGATGACTTGAAGTAGGACATTCACCATAGACTTTGGTAGCAAACTCAAGAGACATCGCCCCACCCTAGGTGATCAGCAATTGAGGATCACTAAAGATGACATAGCCAATGGTTCACAAAAAACCCTCTCTGACATCATCATGAGCTTCTCCAAAGTAGATGCCCTATGATCCAAAACCCCCACTCAGCTTGATAAGGGGGGCAAGCAAATACCCAAGGGTGTCAAATGAAGCTCATAACCTAGAATGTTAGGGGGCTCAATGGTGGCCCTAAAAAAAGGATCCTCAAAAAACTCTGCAAGGATCACCGCCCATCCTTCCTCCTCCTCCAGGACCAAAATAGATGAAACGACCGCTCAGAGGGTCGCCCAAGTTATTTGGAAAAATTATGAGTCACTTTTTACCCCTATGACTAACATAGTCGGAGGCCTGTTGTGCATGTGGGATCCCTAGTCTTTTAAGGGGAGACTCATTTCATCTTCCCCCAAAATAATCAACATTCTGGTCCATTTTGTGAAGTCAAGGCATTCGTGGATCTTGTCTAACGTCTATGCTCTCAACAACCTAGTTGAGTGTAATATCCCACCCAAGCTGAGATACGAAATTTCTGCCTTGTTTTGTTATTTTGGAAATTTGCAAGGTTTTCGGATTTTGTGCAATATTCTGATTTTTTTGTATTTATTTATTTAAGTACAGAATATGTAGAAAAAAGTTAAACTGCCAACTTGAACAAATAATATCTAGCAAACTACTTGGCGGGAATCAATGAAACTTGGAATTTAGATAATATTTATATAAAACTATAAACCCTTTAAAGGACTTTGGAAAGTAACAAAATACCCGAAAGTTGTACAAGACTGAAAATGGCGACTTTATAGCTGAACAACAACACAGGAATATATGTATTTCTTTCCCAGCAACAAATAAAAGATGTCTTTTTACAATATCAATGCAAAGGAAAGCTTCCAATCCTTAGACGCCTCAATCACAATCATTAATTGGCAGCCAAACTCTGAATATTAAAAACCACCTTCAATGCCAGGCAAGATATGGTACGGCCAGGCTAGAGGAAATTATGGCCAGCAAGAAATGTCTGAAATCTGCCCTGAAACCATAAGAAATCCACTCTAAATGGAACAGCTGGAACTGTAGAAGCAAAAAACCAAGTCACCTTGAAACCCCAACTCAAATCATGGAATCACATACAATAAATGACTCCACTTGTACGACTATGCTGAGGAATGAATGCTACAACAATGTATGCAAAATATGCTTCGAAATCCCTTCCAAACCCCTTGAAAACCACAGTAAATCTACAGATATAAAGCTCCAATGCAACCCCTGAAGTAGAGTTGCTCATGAACACCCTGAGAATATCTTTCAACTCCGAGGATGTTGTCCCTGCTGGTGATTTTCGTCACACAACAAGCTGAATTCGAAACCCCCGCAACTCTGCAAGAACTCCTCAAAATTGCTCCAAGAGAATGAATAGCCAAAGATGTGAAAATGAATTCAACTTCATTCTTTTATTTCCCTCTCACAATTGGGTCGGCCAAGTTTGCTTTTTTTCCTTTAATATCATTTGCATTTAAATTTATTTTTAAAGAGCCCCATGAGGGGTCGTCCCAAACTCCTAGGGAGATAACATCTTAATTTTAATTTATAACTTACCTTATGACTCCCAAAAATCCCCCTTATACCCCTTAATAATAAAATATAAGCCCAACATTAGAATATTTAAACATTACATTTAAATATTACATTAATAACTTTTGGGCATTAAAATAATAATCCTCCTAAGGCCGGACCCAAGAAAAAATACTGGAAACGGACACCCATTTCGCCGAACAATCCATCCGTAACGTCCGCTTCCCAAGATACTGCCTCTGATCGACTTACTAAAAATAGTAAGTCCCCCTGAAACCTGCTGGAAACGGTCCTGAAAGCTGTCCACACTGAAAACTGAACGTCCAACAGTAACTCCACAACACCTGGAGGCTCCCAAACCCACGACATTGCCTACGGGAACCATTGTATAGGCAAGTCCATACTGTACCTAGTGGCTAGTTAGGAAAGGGGACATTACAGTCCTCCCTCCCCAAAATTGCTTGTCCTCAAGCAATACTTAACATAACATCAACATCATCAGAATCACCTAATCAGAACCACCTGTGATTCCAGGGTCCCAAACCAATCTCAAAACAATTATTACAGCTGCCACTTCTATATAAAAATCAAAACAAAAATCTGAGTGTGAGGCCAAGATGCAAATCAACAATGTGTGGACCCAAGGTTGCCTCAAACATTCATCCAAGACTGTTCCCAAACCTGCTTCAAGCTGACCAAAGATTGTCTTCATGCTATTCCAAAACTGTCCAAAGGCTGCAATTGTGCAAAAACTGAGTGGAAATAGGCTCAAACTCTCACAGACCAGATCTGAAGTGATGCATAGCAGTTCTGATTTGTCATGTACAGCAATGGTAAATAACTGTTTAATCTCTTCAAAGATGTGTAAACTCAGTTCTCCTTTATTTATAATGGCTGTACTATGCAAGAGTGTGATAAAATTAGCAAAGGTAATGAATGAATCAACACCAAAGAGAGTGAAAAGGAAATTATAATCAACAAACTCTGGCTCTCCATATGCATAAGTCAAGTACATCACCTCTTCCTTTCCCCAAGGGAAATCCAATACTCCCCAACCTTGAGAAACATTATCAACATCATAAATGTCAAGTTTTATGACCAAAATACTCCTACATACCTCACTCCATGCTTTTCTTAACTGCTGTTCCAAAATGGGACTGAAAGTGCATGTCAATGGCTGAAGCTCTACTTTTCCCATGTTTCCAACTCCAAAACAACTTGCCCCCCAATGTATCAAAACTGAAAATGCAACTTTATCTCCATTATGTGCCATCAAATCCAAGTGTAACAGCTGCTCCAACTTCCTCAAAAACTGACAATGCTCCCTCTTCATGTCTTGCAAGTGAGCATACCTGTAAACTACTAACTTATGCTCATACTCAGCTCTAAGAACAGCCTTTAACATTATGAAAGACACCTTATTATATCTCCCAAAATGGACTAACACAGGCCTCATACAATTCTCACCCAAAACTGAAAACACGTGTGGTGTAGCAATTCCTCTTGTCACCAAAAACTCAGCGAATGTAAGTAAATCAGACCTGATGTGATGTGCAGTCGTTGGTGCCTTACCGATCAGTCTACGTGAAACCCATACTGTCTCCAATTCTGTCTCACAAGGTGTTAAAGATGCAACTCTTTTTTTTGCCAAATGAGACCTCAATTTCTCCATCGTTCCTTCCTTCATAGCCTTCCCAAATGCCGCTTCTGAAATCAGCAGACAATCAGTCCTATTGGTACCAAAATTCTCCCTCACAACAGTCCCAAAATCAATCTTGAAAATCAGCGAAGTGTTTGTCCAAAACAACATTGTTTGGTCATCAAATTTCCTCCACAAAGCTGCCCAAAACTCCTTGTATACTGCCTCCTCAGTTGTCTTCACATGTGCAGCCCAAATTGCACCAAGTAATGTAACAAATTCCAACACAACCATCCAATAACTCCTATACAACAACGTCTCATCATAGGCATGTAGTGCGCCAAGTTGAGTGATACAAGGCTCCAATTGACCCAACGTCCCTGCTAAGACTGTTCTTGCAAATGCATCCTCTGAAATAAGCAAATATTGTATCTTTTGTGTATCATAAACAGTCTTCATATGTGGCACAAACCTTCTAACAACAATGTGACATCTTTCCTCATCATTTCCTATGGCTGTGAAATGTAAAACTCTGACAAAATCAGCGATGGTGATGAACAAATCTGAAGACTGATCTATATACATGGCTGCCACTAACACATAATTGAATTTTACACCTGGATTCCATGCATTTAAGGGCTGATGCCTTCCTTCTGACAAAGTGTGCTCATTGTGAATCCCATGAACAGCAATGTGTAAAAGTTGTTCAATGTCCTTAACGTCAACCGAACTCAGTTTACTACTTCTATCAAAGACTGTACTATGCAAAAAATGAATAGAACCATCAAACATTGAGGAGAAATGAGTGAGAAAGAGTTTAAATTTTGAGTCAACAATCTCTGTCTCCTCATTCATGTAATCAGTTTTATACACAAGCATCATATCATCACCAACTGTGAGTGCTTCCTTTGTTAATACAGTCCCATCAAGTGCTCCAACTATCCAAAAACATGCAGCCCATATGATTCTTAACAGCATGGAAGAATGTGGTGCAAGAGTCCCATACTTCTCATACATCATTAGTCTTATCAAACACATTGTTGCCACTAATTCATGAGTGCCAAAATATCTCAATCTGCTGCTATAAAAATCAGGATGAAGCTCATACCTTATGGGAGTAATATCATGGCTGATCCATGATCCCAATGGATGTAGAGATGACTCCAAGTGGCGGCCGTTCTCATCCAAACACCCCAAAACTGAAGATGTACTCTCAACTCTGTCCAAGACTGAATCTAAGCTAGGTTGGTTGGAAAAATAGTTGCCACCATTTATTATGAATAAACTTGGCATATTTGGGTGTGTATTGCTCTCTTCTAGGATCTCCAAATCTGAACGCTTTTCTTCAAAGGCTGAAACTGCGAAAGAGAAGCCTCCAATGGCCTCCATGCCTTCATCATACCTTGGTACCAAAACACCTGGATCCCAAGGAACTAGGAGCTGATCTGAAAAGGTATGTTCATTGTGATCCTCATGAGGGATTGATTTCTCCCACACATCACTCTCCAAATCCAAGGAGTTGGAACTAGTGTGAACACTTCTATCCAAGGATTTAGTTTGGGAATCTAGACCATATCCATTATCATCACAAACTGATTTGGGAACTTTAATACATTCATCTGCATCATGTTCTTTCACAACAATCTCATGTGGTGATTCAATCTCTTGGTTAACCATTTCTGATTTGAATTCTTCTTCGTCCAGGGTAGGTACAACTTCAGAATTTTCCACTGAATTCTTCTTTAGATCCACAAGCTCTTCTTTACTAGCTTCCTCATGTGAAATTTCTGCCATGGGCTGCTCTTCTCCCCTAATCTCCTCATTGTCCAAGAAAGGTTTCAGCTTCCTCTCACACTGTTTAACAACACTATTAACCAATTCATGTGCAGTTGTAGAAGCAACCAAGTCTTGCCTCCAAACGTCCAATAACATTGATAAGAGTGGTTGGTAAATATAATCACTTTCATCTATAATCAAAATCATAATGTCTCTCATAGCTGCAATAACATTATTAGCATGTTCTTTTCTAGCTGAAGCAATGAAATGATGAAACATTTCGTAAACCAACTCATCCATGTCCAAATCTAACAAGATGTTGCCCATTCTAGTTTTTGCAAATAATTCAAGTATGGAAACTCTCCTAGAGAAATGAGAACAAGTAACATCCTCCAAACTTTCAAAACTATCAACAAACAACTGAAATATTGTTCTCAATGTGTCATCATTATAAGGAGCTTTAGGAGCTGAAATTCTCAAAATTTCACTCAAGCAAGAAGTGACCATGAGTCTTACCTCCTTATCCATGTGTTTCAACCATCTAGGCTTGCCCAAAGACTTCACCACCGGAGTCATAGCTGCTTGTAATATCTGAGAAGGTGATGAATCCATCATATACAAACAATCTTCTACCTCCCCTAGGACACAGTAGAGAACATCTTTTGGCTGAGATATGAATCCAAGTTTTCTTCCTGCATTAGTAAGCCTTTCGACCAACTCGTTTTCGCCCAATAGTGCCATGATCCACAATTAAAAATTTAATGTTCAAGAACCCTAGGTTTCATTTCAGCAAAATTCCACCACAAACCCTTCAAAAGTGCCCAGAAAATTTTTGAATGCTGATCTACTCAGGGATGCTGAATCCTCCTCATGAAACCCTAATTCAGATCTGATCACAGGCTGGCAGGAAACCAGCTCTGATACCACTGTAATATCCCACCCAAGCTGAGATACGAAATTTCTGCCTTGTTTTGTTATTTTGGAAATTTGCAAGGTTTTCGGATTTTGTGCAATATTCTGATTTTTTTGTATTTATTTATTTAAGTACAAAATATGTAGAAAAAAGTTAAACTGCCAACTTGAACAAATAATATCTAGCAAACTACTTGGCGGGAATCAATGAAACTTGGAATTTAGATAATATTTATATAAAACTATAAACCCTTTAAAGGACTTTGGAAAGTAACAAAATACCCGGAAGCTGTACAAGACTGAAAATGGCGACTTTATAGCTGAACAACAACACAGGAATATATGTATTTCTTTCCCAACAACAAATAAAAGATGTCTTTTTACAATATCAATGCAAAGGAAAGCTTCCAATCCTTAGACGCCTCAATCACAATCATTAATTGGCAGCCAAACTCCGAATATTAAAAACCACCTTCAATGCCAGGCAAGATATGGTACGGCCAGGCTAGAGGAAATTATGGCCAGCAAGAAATGTCTGAAATCTGCCCTGAAACCATAAGAAATCCACTCTAAATGGAACAACTGGAACTGTAGAAGCAAAAAAACCAAGTCACCTTGAAACCCCAACTCAAATCATGGAATCACATACAATAAATGACTCCACTTGTACGGCTATGCTGAGGAATGAATGCTACAACAATGTATGCAAAATATGCTTCGAAATCCCTTCCAAACCCCTTGAAAACCACAGTAAATCTACGAGATATAAAGCTCCAATGCAACCCCTGGAAGTAGAGTTGCTCATGAACACCCTGAGAATATCTTTCAACTCCGAGGATGTTGTCCCTGCTGGTGATTTTCGTCACACAACAAGCTGAATTCGAAACCCCTGCAACTCTGCAAGAACTCCTCAAAATTGCTCCAAGAGAATGAATAGCCAAAGATGTGAAAATGAATTCAACTTCATTCTTTTATTTCCCTCTCACAATTGGGTCGGCCAAGTTTGCTTTTTTTCCTTTAATATCATTTGCATTTAAATTTATTTTTAAAGAGCCCCATGAGGGGTCGTCCCAAACTCCTAGGGAGATAACATCTTAATTTTAATTTATAACTTACCTTATGACTCCCAAAAATCCCCCTTATACCCCTTAATAATAAAATATAAGCCCAACATTAGAATATTTAAACATTACATTTAAATATTACATTAATAACTTTTGGGCATTAAAATAATAATCCTCCTAAGGCCGGACCCAAGAAAAAATACTGGAAACGGACACCCATTTCGCCGAACAATCCATCCGTAACGTCCGCTTCCCAAGATACTGCCTCTGATCGACTTACTAAAAATAGTAAGTCCCCCTGAAACCTGCTGGAAACGGTCCTGAAAGCTGTCCACACTGAAAACTGAACGTCCAACAGTAACTCCACAACACCTGGAGGCTCCCAAACCCACGACATTGCCTACGGGAACCATTGTATAGGCAAGTCCATACTGTACCTAGTGGCTAGTTAGGAAAGGGGACATTACATTGAGAAAGCTACCTTGTGGAAGGAAATTAGCTTGATGAGGGAGGCCTTTGCCCCCCTTCCTTGGATCCTAGTAGGGGACTTCAACAACCCCCTTTTCCTTTTTGACAAAAGTGGGGGTTTGGCGGTTCCATCCAAAAGCATGGAAGACTTTGGGGCCTTCATCGACCTCAATGAGCTCATGGACGTCAGCCTAAAAGGAGCCAGGTTCACCTGGTCAAATAGAAGAGCGGGAGCAAGCCATATCTAGGTCAGGCTAGATAGAGTGTTTATTTCTAAGGAAGCCATTCCCTTATTTTTTGATGCAACCTTGTTGGCTCTCCCCAAAATTGGGTCTGACCATAGCCCCCTCCTCTCAAAACTGACCATCACTATTCCATCAAGTGGCCCTTTCAATTCGAGTCCATGTGGCTGCACCACCCCAACTTCAGGGCCCAGGTTGGTTGCTGGTGGGCTCCCCTAGTCCCTAGGTGCCTTTTTGAGCTAGTCTACCACAAACTAAGACATCTCAAAGAACAACTCAAGGTATGGAATAGAGAGGTGTTTGGAAACATCTTCAAAAATAAAGCAGTAATTAAGAAAAAGCTCGAAGACGTGGAGCTTAGGTTCCAGGAAGGCTCCCAAGATCTGGGGATCAAGGAAGAGGAACGTTCAACCCTTAGCGAGTAACACAACATCCTAGCTAGGGAAGAAACATTATAGAGGTAGAATTTGAGAGCCCTATGGCTCCAATATGGTGATGCTAATACCAAGTTTTTTCACACGTCGACCCTCATAAATAAGGGCTCCAATAGAATTTTTGAGTTGGTGGGCAGCGATGGCAGAATAATCAAGGATGAAGAAGACATTTAGACTGAAGCCATAAAATTCTTCTAGGAGCTCCTTGGTGGAAATTCCCAGATGTCCCTAGAAGTGATAGACTCCCTGCTAGAGCATATCCCAACTTTTGTCACGGCCTTGACAAACGACATGCTCCTGCAACCCCTGTCTGACTCTAAAATCCATGCTACTATATTTTCCATGAATGCCGAGGTGGCCCTGGGCCTGGATGGGTTTCCACCCAGCTTTTCCAATCCTTTTGGGACCTCGTTGGCTAAGAAGTGTGTATAGCCATTTGGGACCTCCAGTCCGACAGCTCCATCCCCAGAGGTATACATTCCACATTCATTGCTCTGATCCCCAAGTCTCAAGTAGCTAGATCCTTCTCTGAATTTCACCCCATCAGCTTGTATAATGTCTTATACAAATTATTGACCAAATCCATGGCCTTTTGCCTTAAGTATATCCTTCCCCTGATCATTTCCCCCTACCAGGGGAGCTCGATCAAAGGTAGACTTATCACAAACAAAGTTATCATCATGCATGAGGCCATCCACTTAGCCCTCCTATCCAAAAAGGCCTCCTTTCTGCTCAAAATAGATATGAACAAGGTCTTTGATAGAGTTGACTAGGATTTCTTTTCCAAGGTCCTTCTCAAGTTTGGGTTCCACCCCTCCTGGGTCAGCCTCATCAGAAATTGTGTTTCCTCCCCTTGGTTCTCTATCCTCATTAACGAATCCCCTACTGGGTTCTTCCCCAGTTCCATAGTCCTTTTCCAAGGTGACCCCCTATCCCTGATCCTCTTCATCATCTTGGTTGAGGCCCTAGGACACACTATTTTGATTGATGTCTCCCATGGACTTATCTCAGGCATCAGGCCTACACTGGGCCTACCCCTGTGTCCCATTAGTAGTTCATGAACAACACCATCCTTGCTACTTCATATTTGATCCCTCAAGGCAAGACCATCAAGCACATCTTGACCCTATATGAGGAGGTGGATGGGTAGGAAATAAACCTCCAAAAAAGTAAAATTTTCTTTATCCATACCCCCTCGGCTAGGTAAATTAGAATCAGGTGGATTCTTGGCTATACCCCTGATTCCCTCCCCTCCTCTTACCTCGGGCTCCCCCTATTTACAGGTGCTTCCTCCAAGCCCCTTTGGAGTAGGATGATTGATTGAATCTAGAGGAAGTTGGCCTCCTGGAAAGGCCACCTCCTCTCACAGGCAGGTAGAGCCACTGTCCTATCGATGGTTCTTCAAAGAATTTCGGTCTACTTCATGTCAGTCTTCAAAATCCTGGCCTCCATTGTAGCACACATCGAGCAAATCCAAAAACTCTTCCTATGGTTAGGTAGTGAATATAAGAATAGGATTCCCCTAGTTTCTTGGCCCTTAGTCTATCACCCTAAAGGTGAGGGAGGGATCAGGCTCAGGCGGGTGACCCCCATGAACAAGGCCCTCTTGTCCAAGCACACCTGGAAGGTGTTCACCAATGTCCCTGATGAATGGGTTAGTATCATGCATAGGAAATGCATCCACCATCATCACTTCCTCAGTGACTCCTATCCCAGATATGGATCATCCTTCTAGAAATCCCTGATATCCACTAAAGACATCATTTAGAAGGGGACCATATGGATCCTCAGGGATAGAACCAAGATCAAATTTTGGGAAGACAAGTGGATCTAATATGAGGCCCTGATTACTGACAGTGACCTCCTCGTCCTCAAATCATGCCTAATGGGAAGAGGGCCCAAAGTTTTAGATTATCTCACCCAGAACCAAGGATGGGTAACATGGAAGCCCATCCTGAACCCCAGGCACCCACTTCAATCCTCGAGGTGACAGTTATCCCTTATTCCAGAGGGATCGATAGATGCATATGGCACGACACCCCTAGTGGCATATTCTCTATCAAATTTGCCTACAAATTCCAAATATTCCCTGATGAGGCCCCATTCCCAATCAAAAAGGTATGGGCCAAGAAGCTAATCTCCAAAATCAGCCACTTTGTTTGGACGACCATCCAAAATAAGATCCTGACTATCGAGAACCTGATGAGGAGGGTCTTTTAGATCCCAAATAGATGCTTCCTTTTTTGTGCTACCTGGGAGTCTACTAATCAGATCTTACTTAGATGCCACTTCTATTCTGAAGCCCTGGGCCTCATCCTATCCCAATTTTCTATCCAATGGGTGGCCCCCAATTCCATATCTGACCTCCTATCTCAGTGGCCCAATCCCTTCACCCACCCCTTCATCCAGTTCCTATGGGGCTCCTACCTCCCTCATCTGCTCTGGAAACTCTGGCTTGAGTGCAACAGTACAACCTTCTCCTCCATGGCACACTCACCCCAGTGGGTGGCAGCCAAGGCATTTGCCTTTGCCCTTGAGAACTCCCACTCCCTCCCCTTAAGCGAGGCACCTCGAAGGTTGGTTGAGTCCACCCTCCTCTCCTCCCTCAAAGTCTAGCTTCCCCCCTAGTCCCCCTCCCACCCCCTCCTATCATTCAGTGATAAGGTGGACTACCCCCCTCCTCGGATGGGTTAAACTTAACTTTGATGGAGATTCTAAAGGAAACCCTAGCCCCTCTAGAGCAGGCGAGGTCATCTAGGATAGTCACGGGGCCTTGATCTTGGCATATGTCAAATCGCTTGGCATTCAGACTAATAACTTCATCGAAGTAGCAGCTCTCCTCCATGGGCTAATAGCCTTCAAGGAGACCTCCCCAAAAGTCATCATCAAGGCCACCCGTAGCTTGGGAAATAGCTCATGGTGTATCCACAACACCATTCGAGAAGTTCTCACCATCCTCCAAGGATTCACTCATCACTCCTTTCATCATGTGTATAGAGAAGGTAATAGGGCAGCCAATTTCATGGCCAATCAAGCCACCATAATGGAAGATCTCACTACCTAGACCATGAATTTCCCTGATGCTCTAGTCCAATTAGCATCTCAAGACAATTCAAGCCCTGATGAGAGTATAGGTACTAAGATCACCTCGAGTCAGGGCCCTGAAGGTGTGATGCCATGCCCTCCCCATGTGGACAAGGGATACTCCTTCCTGCCCTGCCTTGATGATTGGCCCTAGCAACCCTCCCACCTAAGGGCTGGCCAATCTGATTAAGCACCATCTTGTCTCACCAAGTGCTCCTACTTTAGAGGCCACATTAGATTTTTTGCTTCTCCTAATCTGGATAACTGTAACCTTTCTGGCAAACCTGGCAAGCCCAAGTTGGAGTGCATGGCTTCTCAGTCTGAGTTTCCTACCTCGGGTGCCACTCCGATGGATCTTCATGCTGAGTCAGACTGCATGTGCCTTTCTCTTGAGAGATTTTACCAAACTACTTCCTCATAAAGATTGTGCCAATTGGAGCACTGTCATTGGCTCCCCTTCCCTGCCCCACATGGCTATCACCAACCTTGCCCCATTAGCTCCTCTCAGCTTATGTCATCCCCCACCCTAAGTTCCCCTTCCTGATTCCTGCATCCCTTCCCCTCCTTGGCACCTCCCTACAAGCTTTTAACCCAACCATGTTCAGAGGACACTCCCATTCCTTTGTGTTTTTCCATTCCCCTATCCCTGTGAGTCTCCCATATTAGTTCAGGTCGACTTTGGTTCCCCTGCCCTTAGCCTTCCTATTTGCCTTCCATGGTTTCTAAGGCAATTTTCCTTGAGCCCTCCACTCTCGACCTGAGCGAGTCTACTAGGATCTTTTATGATGCTAAGAACTACACTCCCTTCTTCAGTAAGTTTGTAGGGGCAGATGAAGAAATCATGCAGGGATTTTTGGATTCTTGGAACGACGGGGAGGTCAAAGTGAAAGGGCTTCACTTCAAGGTGTCCAAGGATTTTTTGACTGAAGTGACGGGCCTACACCGTGAGGAGAAAGGAATATTTTTTTGATGGGATAAGAAAAACTAGGAGGAGGAGCTCTCTCGATTCCTAAAACAACAATGGGATAAGGCCAACCTCTTCTGAGATGACCTTTCGAACCCCTTTGACCAGACCATCATCCTAGTGATGCAATATATAACTTGAGATGACCCAGATCAGTGCCTCTACATATTTCACCTTAGTTTCTATAATCACCTTTATGGAGCCACACTGGTAAGCACCCCTCCATTTCTCTTTTATTCCCTAAGCCTCACCATTGATCGGGCCCATAGGAATCATTCTCGACCCTCCCATCAAGGGCTCATGGTTGTTTTGTATAGAAACGCCCTAGCAAAATAGCCCTAGCTACATCACATCCCTCTCCTATCCATTGATCCCCCCCTAAAGATGCTAGCTCCCATGCTTCTTCTTATGCATCATCTAAATCTAAGGAAACCCCATCGCCTGATGCCTCCCCCTCCCTAAAATTTTGTAGACCCACCTGGAAATGTATAACCCTGACTCAAGGCCTAGGTGGGGCCCCTACTCCTAGTACAAGTTTGATCCATAAGGGATTAGTCCTCGATAGCAGTAGGGCTATTGGAAGCTCCAAGAAGGCCAAGGTGGAGGCCTTGAAAGCCATCGAAGTTAGCTCTAACTCTGGAAGTAAGTTGTGGAACTTTCTAACCAGAGCCCTCCTAGACATCACGATCATCTCCCTACCCGATTATGTAAAAGTGGATTTTACAGTGGCCAATGCCCTGTCTGAACTCCATCATAGGTTGGGCGATGGCCTTGAAAGGGATGGGAACTAATATGCCAGTTCAGGGCCCCCTATTCAGGTCAGGCCTGACTTCAGGGCAATATGGAGCGGTGTCAACCAATAATTTTTTTGGTTAACTGCTAGGCAATTTTGAGGTTTCTCCTTGTTTGGTGGCCTCAGGCCAAATTTTGTCTTGCTAGAAACATTGTTGGATGGACTATTTGTAGGAACCGGGGCCTCGGCTTGGTCCCAAGGGTGTAGCCCCAGTCTACTCTAACATTAGAATATAGCTACGACTACTTATGTACCTAAGGTTTTGGGACCCTTTAAAAAAAACCCGCTATAAATATTATTGTTACTTATAAAAAAAAAAAACTAAAAATTCCAACCAAATTGAAAAGTATTCTAAGGCACATCTCCTCTTACTCAGTTGGTCATTTCCAATTTGAGTAAATAAGTATGTATGATATAATTGTTTCTATTTCTATTGCCATATGTAGGCATAATAATAAAATTCTCATCATTGAAAATGAATTGTATTACTCCTTGCTATTATATAAGGACTGATTTAAAATATTTAGTATATATTATGCATTTCTATTTTTTTTTATGGAATAATAATTTTGAAAGAGTAATGTTTTACTCAATAGTACTAAGTGCCTATTAGGTTTTTATGTTCATTTGAAAAACAAAGAACCATACCAAATAGATAGGGAATATTCATACCTAGATTTTATGGGGTTATTTGGGCCCTATTTTAGTTTTTGACTAGGTATATTATAAATAATTATTTTATTATAATATAAATAGTATAAATTATTGGTATAATGAGATATTATCCTTTCTAAAGGTGAATTAAGGAGCTCTATATTAGATGACCTTCAATAAGAAATAAGATAGATAAATTATTTCAAAATCATTTTTTACTAAAACATAATTCTTATTGAGAAGGATATAGCTCATTATATGTATATAGATATTGATCACATGGTTAGGATGTGTATATTCACATATTTTTGGATAGAGGTTCTTAAGTATGGAAAATTGCACCATAAAAAGAAACACCATTGCTGAAAGCAATAAAATGAATTTTGTATTAATTTGTATTTTCAATATTATAAAGAGTCCTCTTGAGAGGATCTTTATAGATGATACAAATATTACAAATTGCGGGTATGATTGCCCTCTCTTCTACAAATAATGTCCTTGGGTGCAATGTGAATATTTATATGCCAACATATTATAGCATCTGAAGGGTCCACTAAAGTAGGATACGTATCTAAGCAAGCTAAAACAAGAAATGAAGTTCATGAAAGGTGAAATATTTAATCTAAGATGTAATAAAAATTATAGAGTCTAAGCTAAAATACAATAAAAATTGAGAAATTGACCTCCTGAATGTGAATGTTTCAAGTCGAGATAGTTTCTATCTGTGGATCATCTCAGGGTGAGACGATCACTATCATAGGTCTATGCTTCAATGTAACTAGATTCAGATAGGATTTGAGGTGACATTTGATATTGTCTCTAAGGTATTTTTGCAACTGTGAAGGCAAGCAAGTGAGTGTAGACTATCAACAAAGTTAGGTGAGTGATCATGCAAGCGAGAAGAGTGCAAACTCAAATCTTAGGTGGTGATCTAGTAGCATCAGTTTGGTAGTAGGAGAATTTGGTGGATTATTTTGGTAGCACTTCATGGCATTCAAATTTGAAATCAAGGATCCATTTTATAAGCCTCTTAGAAAGAAATAAATGTTGTAAGTGTCAATCAGTGGTAGCCTGATTAGCTGCTAGTAAAATACTGTAGGTTATAGATGAAATTTGCTACCTATAGGTCGATTGGCACTAGAAAAAAATTAGGCATAGTGTTGACTAGCAATTTTTATTTCCCATTATTTTTTGTTTTTAGTTTTGTGTGACCATATCAGGTCGATATAGTCACAACCTTGATACCATATTGGGTCAATATGGTTAAGCTTACCATAGGGAAAGTTGCCTACTATTGGAGAAAATCATTGAATTAGCCCTAAGGCTACCCAAAGTGGATTGTGTGAGTTAGAAAGGAGGCTTTTTAGGAGTCTCCTTGAGATGATGCATTTTAGTTATCTACAAATACCTCTTTTTGGGATGATTTATCATGAAGAAAAAATAGATGATCTAAAATGGTTGAGTTGATGATGAGTGATGTTAATTTATGAAAATGATCTTGAAGGGGAGTGATGTAGTTTTTAAATAAAATTCAATGTGGGATGACCCAATCATGGAAAGGGTGAATGCCATTGAATCATTGCTTTCAACAAATTTATGGATTTAATTTTATCTTGGTAACCTTTCAACCATAGGTAGACATTGTTAGCTTACAATATTTAGTCTTTTGGTATACCAAGTGTTGGTTTGATTGAGATTTTTTGCTTTTGCCCTAGCAAGAAGGGTTTATGATAGTTTTTGGCAATGATTCTTGGCCTAACACAATTTTCATTTTTGAGTGTTTGATTATTGACTTGACTTTGAGATGCAAATTTTATAGTTATTTACTACCCCCTCAAGCAATGAGTCAATGGAGGAGATGCTAAATTATGATAGAGATGAAGTTCTTGAAAAAAGTATGATGGTTAGCATGGTTTCCCTAGGAAAATGTGAAATTCTAAGATTGTCTTTACCCAAGATGGTTTATTTTTATATAATTTATTATTTTTATTTTTTTTTTGCAAAAAATGGAATCATACTAGATGGTCGCACCCACAAAAAAATATAAAAATTATACATGGACTATGATGCTAATAGTAGAGGGGTGAGAGTGGGCACTAGATTTGAGATGGGCCTACTAATAGCTAGATAGGAAATGTTGATGTCATTGATATCTAATTTTATTCTATCAAACTCTTCATGCATGAGGTTCCCATGGAACCTGCTAGGCCTTGTGATAGAATTGGTGTAGGAGCCTATGATCATGATGTGGGGTTATACTTTGCTTACATAGCTATACTAAGATTTGTATGAGATTCATCAATGGGAATGACTATGCTTAGGGTGTAGCTTCCTCCTATAGATATAGGTATGGGAGCACTTTTAGGTGGATAGGCATATTGGGTTTCCATGGGATATGCATAGGGATATGAGGGAAATAGAGGTCCCATATACGATTGGATGGGGCCATGATCAAGAGTAGGGCAAGAGCTACCCATTTCAAAGTATCCTTTAGAATTATGTATATGCATGGGTAGGATTACAATCAGGATAGGTTATATGGAGAACATGTTGGGGAGGACCAACCTAAGCTAAGGCTGAGCACCTGATGTGAGTACAATGAGGTAATTGGATTATTGGATGACATAGGATAGAACATGAGTACTTTTAGTACTCATGAATGAACCAATAGTTTGGGAGGATGTATAGTGTTCCTAGGGTTGTAGTTATATATAGATAGAGAGGTAGTGAGATCTAGTTGGTATGACCATGAGTTGAACTACTGTGTAATGAGGTGGATGAGGACCTGATATATATTGAAATTGAGGATCCTAGGACCACACAATATTATGATATTTTTTAGATAGCTCAATAGTTTTAGGTAGGGGCAATAGCTATAGGAGAGGAATCAACTAGCACAATTAAGGATCCATCACAATGACAAGTGCATTGTCGAGTTGATAGGGATGTAGGTGCATCATAGGAAGATACTAAGGGTGCAAAGATACCTATGAGGAGTGATAGGTGATATGAGGAGGATGATGAGGATCCATAAGAGAAAATCACAAAGAGTAACACAATACATGCCACCAAGAAGAGTTGTTAGATGGTAAATAGGTAATGATGGTAGGGTTGGTAGGAGGATAGGAGTACCCTATCGGCCTATGTACTAAGCCTATAGGAGGAGACTAGTCTTGTAGTAAATATTCTCTATAGACTTAGGTGGTAGGTTTGATAATTGGACACACTTAGCCATCCACGAGCAGATAGAGATCATAGATGAGATGACTAGTCTACAGGTAGAGGTAGCATAGCTACAGGCCAAGGTAACCATAGATCACACTTGGTATCAAGTAGAGTGGGACCATGTGAGGAATTTAAAGGATGATATGGATAGAATGGGTGAGGTGTTACCATAATGATGATCAACATAATATTAATCTCAGTAAATTCGATGGAGATAGGCATCTAGAGAGCCATTAGAGAGACCAATTGTTCCACCATTTGCACTATTAGGGATGTCACAAATTTCAAGGACCAAAAAAGTAGTTTAGGCTCATAAAAATGAGTTCAAAGGTAATGGAGAGAGTAGGGGTGTAGGGCCAACCTAATAAGGGAGCCTACTTGTTAGCTTATTTTTGGATGTGAGGTCTAAGGACCCACTATATTGTAGCCTGAGGATATTTTTATATTATTGATGTACTTATCATTTTAATATATATCAGATGTTTATTGATGCTTATTATCATTTATATGATGCATGTGTAATTATGGATTACTAAATTTAATGATAGATGAGTATATATGTATGCCTAGACTTGTAGATATGATGATGCATGTATGTTAGATGAAATGTATTTGATATGATAGACTTATTATGTATGTGTAGAGAGATAAAATTGTGTACCAGTGTACGATTCTCAAGGCCAGATCCATAGGGAAGCCTTGAGGTGACTGCAATGGCCATTGTAACTCTACACTCGGTATGGAGGGAAGGGTTCACTAGGAATGGTTTTAGTACTCGCTTTAATTCTAGGTGTGGAATGTGTTTGATGTATTTAGTTTAAGATAATTACCTATGTTTGGTCTTTCTATAGATAAACTAAGAAAGATAAAGTATAATGTAGAATAATATACAAGAATACAAGATCTAATCCTAGAATGATTCTTTTTTTGAATAATATCTAACCCTAAGATTGCAAAATTAAATCCTCTTAAGAAATTTTCCAAGGGAAGATGCAAAAATAATATTAAACCCTAAATGCACACTAAATGTTATTTATCTTTCAAATGCCTAGAAATAAATTAAATATTTTCCTTTTAAATCTAATCTAGGGTTTTGACATAAATATAAAATCATCCAACAAACAACCTAAATATTAATTAGGGTACTCATCTTTATTTGGTGGTTGATCAAAGCTTTATATTTTATCCAACAATATCCTATGATTCCAATTCCTACAAAATAACTTCACAAACATTTGAAAAATATGATTAGCATTAGGGGGACTACTTAGGACACTATATGGTTGTAATTGGAGGTGCATAAGTCAAGACCCTATGTAATTTTAAATGAACTTTGAAATACAAAAGTGAAATTTAACCTTTGGAATATGAATAGATAAAATAAAATGTAGCAGCACAATAGGATAAATAGAACACACAATATATTATTATAACCATAATATAGCATGAAAGACAAACCTAGGATTTGGTGGTAGAATATTGCCCTCAATCCTAGCCTATGTGAAATCCTACCCCCTATGGAGAAATTGTGATTTCACAAAATGATAAAATTATTCCTCAAAATTATCAAGTGTGATATCATAGAAGAGGAGAAAAATCCTCAAATGATGCAGGTGAATTAGTGTGAAGTAAAAATCTAACTAATATGCAAATGAAAAAGTGTGAAAACAACCTAGAGGTAATGGAAAACCAAACCCAAAAATGGAGACCTTAAAGTAGCAAAAATCCTCCTTAGGGCTTCAACACTTGTCCACTAAAAAGTAACAATACACAATCCAATGCAACAAAAAATAGAGCTTCAATAGACAATATCAATCACTTGAACAATGAGCACTTTGTCAATTCTCGTGTTAGCTTACTTGCAAAAAAGTAAGACCTCAAGAAATGGAACTTGGATTGGATTCATTGGTGGGAAAAAGATGACTTAAAACCCTCCTTTTATAGGGGACTTTAAAGAGAAATGGATGGGAAAAACCAAGAAAAGTTGACCTCAAAAATATCATCTTTGAAAATTAGTATTTTCTAGGAGAAAAATCTAGCTATGTGAAATTGTGCCCCATAAATATTGACTGCCATTTTCGCATAAAGAGGGAAAAATGGAGGAAGAAGGGGGAAGGGAGGTCCAAAATTATTTAGGGCAAGTTGGAAGGCCTCCCCAAGGATCTAGGGAAAATTGATCATTCAAGTGGGTCAATTTTTTGGATTTACATTTTACCCTGTCTTTGATGCATGTATGGCCTAATAAATGCAACAAAAGAATGGTGTAGATGCCTATGGGCAAAGGCAACAGACATAAAAAATGGGTGGTTGGGTTAGAAGAAAGGAGTGGTACAAAAATAGTGTCATTCCTAACACTTTCTTATTTTGCACATAAATCAAGGCATTATGGACATTAATGCTTCTCAGGCTAGGGTGCCCCGTGAGTTTTGGAAGGAATATAAAATACCTAATAAAACTTGAAAAGGTAGACTTAAAATAAAAAAGAGTGAAAATAAGATGAGAGGAATAAAGAAATCAACAAGAAGACATGAGTTTGTGCACATGTGACTATTGTTATTTTAATATTTTTTTTGATGAAAATAGATATAATTAATGTAAATGAGCCTATATGAATGAGATGGGATGACATGAATCTAACTAAATGCAATGCATCTAAAATGCAAGTGTAAATGAAATGCATGAATGGATGAAAAGAAATGCTCCAAAGGGCCAATAAAAAAGAAAATAATAGAAGCGCTAGAAGGGTGTATGCATGTAAAATAATAAGGGTGGTGCTGAAACCGCTATGGGTGTAGCACTTCCTGAGATGGATAAAATAGAAGGATAGATATACTCATTGGGATGTATGTTCATAAATGGTCAAATGGAGGGTGCTACTCACTTGTGACCATGAATATATCCACTATGGGTGTGTTGTTTGTAATATTGATGATGATCAAAGTGAATGATACCTAATAGGGGTGTAATGTGTGCAATAAAGTGTGGGATCATGGCCAATGGAGCAAAAGGGGAGCCAAATTCCTTGATCTAGGGAGATGTAAATAGTGAAAACTTTGCAAGATCAAGGAATAAGGAAAATATGATATGGATGAATGAAATTATGGAAGTGTATGAAAATGGGCCCTAGGTTGGGGGTTTGCTAGGCATCAAGCCCTAGTGAAAGTGAAATGCATGTGAACTACAACCTAACTAGGTATCATCACTTGCCATTGATGGAAATCCCTAAAATCTATATGAGTAAGAAGCCACACAAATATGAACAAGCAAACATGCAATATGAGGAAGTAGAAATGCAAGAAGAAATAGAATTTTAGGTAATCATGCAAAATACGATAGGCAACTATGCAAAATGATCAAGCAAACAATGATGCTATATGAAACTAAACTAAATGTAATATGTAATGCAAATGATGTATCATGAACAATATATTTTTAAATGCATCATGTCCATAGTTTCTTTATTCTCTTCACCATCTAAAGAAGCCAAACAATAATAACCTAAGCCAAACTTGGTTGTTATGACAAACAACCCTAACCAATTAGGTTGAAACGTGCCTTAAAGATTAGAATGATAATTTATGTTCTTTTGCTTCTCCTTAAGGAAAATATCCCCAACCTTAAAATAATTACTGCAAACTTTCCTAAAGTGAGCTTATCCTAATAAGCTTATAAATACTCTAAGGCATGAATGCACTTCTCATCTAGTAGCTCCAATTGGTGCAAAAATTCTATGTGATACTCATCACCAACTGAGGCATCTTGAAATAATATGCACAATGAGGGAACATCCAGCTCAAAAGGAAACACCACCTCAAACCCATATACCAAAACATATGGTGAGGCACCTATGGGAGTATGCACACTAGTGGTGTAACTACCAAAAAGGCTCACTCCTGGTCTAACTATTGTAATTGATAAAATATACACAAATATGTAGCATAAATTGATAACAAGAAATGAAATGAATACAAGGAATCCTTTATTAATTTAAATGGAGTCAAATTACAGATTCGTCTCTCTTAGGGATACCCATTTGATACATCAATTACAATTGCGTCTAATCCCTCTCAAGGGTAGATGTGATCAAATGCCTTCTGGGGTGACACAAACTACTCTAGGGTGTCGATGAACCTCTTCTCCATGATTAGAGTCATTTTTTGCCTTGCATACCAAAACCATGTTAGTCCTACATGCAATAAACAACAAGAAACATTAAAGACAAAATAGGCCTCTCTTGATGAGGCTTTAAAAGGATATTTCACAAAAGGATGCCATAACAACAATCTAATCAAGAAAATAAATAAAAAATAGTAAACCTATATTAATCATGAAATGTTGCCATCAAACATGTGCAAGAAAGCAAATACTATCTATCTTTTGGGTTAGTTTATCAAATAGAAAGCATAAACACATGAAATAACCCACAATTTCACTAATTAACAAATTGATAAAATGAAGGTAAATCTACTTTAAATGCTTAATTCCACCTTTTATATGTCTCTAAAATTCCAATTAAACCTATACTAATCATAATATGATCTAATTAATTAATCTATAGAAAATAGCACAAGGGGATCTAGAGTCATTTGCTCATTGCAAGTCTGATGCATGGGTGGCACTATTCATCGTGACTAACAGCCACGATGGAGCTCTGAGTAAGTTTTTCCTCCAAATAAAGGCTTTCTCTCTGATCCACCTTTTCAAATTGATGGTCAAGGTTCAACTTTATGTCCTCTGATAGGTTTGGTGGTTGAATTGATATGATGGTATTCGAATTACATGAATTGACATTTCTTGGCTCTCCTAGGATCCTAGGGATTCCATGGCAATTCAATCTCCAATTGGGTAGAAAAAGTGTCCTTCTAAATGCACCTAGATGAGTATGCAATTTGTCAAGGCTTCACTAATCAATTGACTATGATTCTCTCTAGACTTATCCCCAATTCAGAGGGGGATCTTATAGAATTGGCCTAGGGCTAGGGGTGGCTTCCTCATGAAGCCAAGATCAAGATTGGGTGGCTGAGCTTATTGTATGGAAGGATACAAAACCTTCCTTTCTCAAACCATTTAAATCTACAACCAATTGGTTGTTCCAACCAACTTTGGATCAAATTAAGGCCAACTAATTTTGAGTGTTGATCATGGCTGACATGCGCGGTGAGCACTACTAATCATGGGTGTTAGTAGCAGCTAGCACTGATTAGGCAAAGTTACCCAATTGAGTGGTAAAAACCACTGTTATACCTTAAATCTGTCCAAAGGTCTTCCATATGGTATTCTAGCATGTCCCATATGAGTAGTCACCTCAGCATGATGCATTTTACGTTTCTAAAGATACCCCTTTTGAGATGCATTGTGAGATTGAACAACATTGAGAAAAATAGACCTCCTAAAATGATACCATAGGTTGGATGATGATCTTTGATATGATCAACATTAGATGCCATGAGTCTAGCAAAAGGATGTGCATCCTCGAATCATTGCTTCTAACTCCATAGAAGGCTTAAATTTGAAAAATTTTGCACTCATCATCAGACATTTGGATAGCATCAATGCCAAGTAGGCTTTGACGCCTGTCAATCCGAAAGGATGAGAGTTACAAATTAATTGTCATATTTGCTATTTTCTCCAAGCAAAGAGATAAGCTTATTATAGTCTTTAGCAATTATTCACAAGGATGAATGCAATTTTGACAAGATCAAGGGATCTACTATAAAATTTTATTATGATTTGATATTATGACTACCCCCTCAAATGATGAGCCGATGAGGGTAATGACAATTGAATGAAGCGACGAGATCGCTTGACCACTATGAATGATCTTTGCACAAATTAAAATTTTGAATTTGAATACTTGGTAAGGCCTAATCATATATGATTACACCATTTAGAGTAATTGCATATTCCTATCCCATGGAGAGGTCCATCCACGAAGGCCTTCTTAGGAAATCAAAATAATAGCAATGTCCATTAGGCTTGTAGTGAATCATAATATCGATGATATGCTAAAAAGTGTCATAGGATAATCATGATGAATATCTCATTCCCAAGGAGTAGTCTAGCTATGTAGGCCTTCTTAGGGATTAAAACGAAGCATAGCAATTCTACGATGATGAATTTGCCCCAAATGTCCTTATGGTAATTTACTCATTTTGCTAGATTGCATGGATCGCAAGTCGCTTAAACCACCAAGTGTATAGGTTAAATAACTAAATACGAGGTGCATTTGGATTTTGATTTATTTGATTTTTTATGTTAATTTTGAATTTTTTGAATTATCTAGTCTGATTAATATCCTTTATTTGACCTTTTAAGGCTCTCCATAGTGGGAATTTGGAGAAATTAATGCGGTTTGCTAACCACACCTATCATAAGTGGACCAATTCCTTAACCATGAATGTCAATCATGGGAATAAAACCCTATTCTAGGGACCACGAATGTCAACTGTAGGCCGCATAAAAATTGAAAATTATATAATGTTTTTTGCTTTGTAAAATTTTCATTATTCACCTAACAATGACAACAAAACTGAGAGCTCTAGGAGGTAAAAACTTCTTTCTAACACGGAACGCTACTGAAAACCTGACACACTTCCAATTTTCTACATTGATGGCCAATCAGCAAAAATCTTCGACCAATGGAGGAGTTGGTGCTTCTAAAGTAACTCAAAAACTGAGACCTCACTTGTTATTACCGGATGTAAAATTAACCTCATTAATTAATCGGTAAATGAACTACACTAAACCGTTGGTAAAAATTTTTACTGTAGTTAGGATTTAGCATAGGTTAGTTATATGGGGGGTTTATTTTTTATTTTTAGGGTTTTTCTAGGAAGGGCGTACCCGTTTAGGGTTTCACTCCTTAGCCGTGAGTGGCAGTCGCGAGCCCCAATTGGTATATTGAGGGCCATGGTTTTCAATCACAGTGTGATTAAAATCCCAATAGTTAAATTTTTTACCATTGGGCCAACCGCAGTTCCGACCCACGATGCCCAAATTTTAGAAATTGTTTAAAAAAAAATTAATTTTTTTGAATTTTTCTAGGCACTTAATGTCATTTGTTGCATTTTTAGAATGCTTTTCTTATGTTTTTGAAATTGGTGATCATGTTTTTACATGATTTTGTATTTTTGTGCATTTTTTGATTTGTTTTGACATTTTAGAATTGTTTTTTTATTTTTCTTGTTTATTATTTTTGTTGTCACTCAGAATTTGACCAATAGAGTGAGGGAGACCAATATCCTTCATGACATCCATGGTGATCTCACTAACAGGGAGCAAGAGTGGTTCACTTCTATGGGGTTTGGCTACATCTTGGACCTCCCCACCATTTATATTTATCAAGCATATCTGACTACCTTAGCCCATCACTGGGATGCATTGACGAACACATTTAACCTAACGACAGGTGAGATGAGTGTTACTTTTGAGGATGTGTACCACATCTTCCATATTCCAATTGATGGTGAGGCCATCATGTCTTCTCCTACCATGGCTAGAAAGGTTATATTTGATACTATCTTAGGGATATGGAGCATTGAGGAGTAGGACCATAATGCCCATGAAAGCATCCATGTCAGAGAGTAGTTTGAGACCTGATTCTTCTCACAATGGGAGGCTATATTTATCCACTTGATTATCTAGGTTGTCCTCCTAGACTCTTCAGGTGTGAGTTTTCCTTGGAACCTCTTGGCTCAGACTAGATAGGTGATGGTGATCTCGACTCGAGATCCTCTCATTCTATCATGGGGGAGCACCCTGCTAGCATAGCTCTACCATGAGCTATATCAGATCACATGTCAGAGTAGAGTCGACATTAGCTGTAGCATCCTCCTCCATATTTGGGGCTGGTAGCACATCCTAATTGAGCACCCTATTTATTTTTCTATGTCGATCATTGACATCAATGATGAGAGTCAGTGATATACCACATTCTGGACCTAGGAGCACGAGGGCTTCAAGAGTAGGTCTCATGCAGGAGACCTAGAGCACTATATTGGTAGATTTGCACAACTCCACCATCATAAGATACGATGGTGGTTGTATATGGACTATCCAACATGGATAGAGGTAGGCAAGTATCTATGTTGGGCACACAAAGATAGATGGATCTTTAGTTGGAAGGCCGACATACATGGGTATCACTTCTACTCTCATATGTTGAGGTAATTTGGGATTCGTCAGGATGTCCCAGAGTTGTCACTCATCTATAGATGCTTGGTCCTCGAGAGGGACCTAAAATGGCCCTAGGTGACTCCACTAGGGTATGATGATGATGACTTTCAAGAGTCAGGCCAGATGGATGCATGCAGTACTCCTAATTATGACGACTAGTAGGCCAAATTTTAGTGGCATGGAGAGGGTCCTCTAGGCTAACCAACTAGTAGATTCACAATAAAGGGTGCAATGGGTGTAGAGGTGGATCCTCAGGGGCATAGGACCTGCCAGTGGATAGAGATAACATGGGGCACATGGGTTGCTATAGAGTAGGGCCCATAGGTGGAGGTAGAGGAGGGTGAGGCACCTCTGAACAATGATATTGGGCAATTGAGAGCCTAGATTTCTGACCTCTAGAGCTAGGTTGGGAGACCGTAGACATAAATTATGAATAGGGATACTACCATTTCCATGGTAGAGGTGAATATCACTCACGAGGAGAGGTAGTGGTAGGGATATGAGTAGGAGAGGACAACTCTCCATGCATAGGTTATCACTACAAATACTGATATTGCATAACTCATAGGTGAGCAAGATCTAGCATAGGAACAGTAGAGTGTCATGACTACTAAGAGAGACTTATTAAGGGGAGTGATGGGGGGCCCCTCATCTACACAGGCTATCCCGGTTCCTCTTGTAGCACCATATTCTTTACTACCAGCAGGTCATGACCCCATGGTAGAGATTAGGAGGCTTCATTCCCTTATGGAGAAGGGTAATGAGTGAGATACAATGCATATAGCTTGTATCTCCTAGCTGGAGGGCTACATCAGGCTAATAGGTGGGGAGTTACAAAAGGATACCCACACAACAGGGACTCAGATGACCAAATCTAGGACAAGGGAGACAAAGCAATCTTCTACTAGCTCGAGCCACTTAATGTATCGGACTGAGAGGACTCATAGATCTTAAAGCACTCATGGTGCTTGCTCATAGAGGAATCACAAGGATGGCAGAGGTGATGGAGGTACCTCAAAAGCTAGGGGTAGAGGCCCTGTGTAGTATAGATCTCATAGATACTTTGTTGTATTATTTTCGAGTGTAAGGTCTAGGACCTACATAATTGTAGCCTACGGGCATTTTGATATACCCTGATACTATGTACTCTGGACACAGATATATATATGATATGACAGTTCATATCATTATATGTGTATTTTATTTTTGGTATTTTATGTTTATGTTATGCACATGGATGCAATGCAAATATTTGATTTATTGTTATATGATGTGATGTATGGACGACATGCACTAGCTATATGATGTGGATGTAGTGATATACATGTGTAGATGGATTACTTTATGATACTATGTATATGAATGCAATATTTGATGTTTAATGCAGTTTTGATCTACTTCACTTGTATGCAATCACTTTATGTTGTTTATGACATGATTCGTGCCATTTATGTACTGCATGTATTTTTGATGATATTGAGTTATTGTAAATGGACATGTATGTTTTAGTCACTTAAAACATAATGTATGCAATATGATATACGGTTTTAACAATCTAATGGATGACACCACAAAATGTATAACAATCATTAATTGTAGTTGCTATCTATCTTTGTGAAATATAATACACCCATATGTGAGATGTAATTATGTATTGTTTTCTTTTCGTAAGCTTTTTTGAATTAAAATAATATATACAATATAATCAGTGGTTGTCTAAATACCATTTCTGACATCCATACGATATCTAATTATATAGTACAAATAATTCTAATAAATAAACTCTCATAAAATAAATTGATTTTTGATGATTGCATTTTGAATGATTGGTTGTTGTCATTTGGGAATTTTTGAGGTTTACCATGAGACTCAAACACCCTAGTTGATTGATCAAAAGTTGTATACTAGCCACACTAGACTTCTAAAACATAAGGTTTTCACTAGGATAGGCCCTAATTGTTCATTATCCCTATGTGTGCAAGTGAGTATATTTGATAAGGCACAAGCATACCCCAATGTCAAACGGGATTCTTTTAGCCCATTGCTAAGATCGAGGATCCAAAAATATCTTACCCAATCCTAGGTTTAGATTTTAGTTGGACTAGACCACTAAGCAATACAGGACACCTAAATCTAGCTCTTCCACATTAAAAAATTGGTCTGTACAAGAGCGAAATGCTAATGCATCAAAAATATCATCACGCGTAAGGTATAGTAGTGTTGAAAATTCTAGGGATTCAAGTTCACCCCCTTCTTTTCTTCAATTTTCTAGGATTCTTTCTCATATAAAGTGATAAAAACACTATTTATTTTTGTACTATAGTGATAAAAATCATTGTTTATTTTGTACTTCCTCTTTTTTTATTTTGAGCAAGGGATTTGATACTAATTTTACTTTCTTTGTATAATTTGATCTTCATTTGATCTTAATTTTTAGAATTTATATTTGATACTTTGCTTTAGAAACTTCCTTTGGGGATTTTACTTTGGAGAACTATTTCTGGGATATCAATATAGGATATCGATCTTATGATATCAATGTGGGATATCACTCTGGGATGTCGATATATGATATCAATATAGGGTATCAATATGGAGGATTGATATGGGATATTTCTCTAGTATATTACTCATTTTATCATAAGCAAGGGAGTCTAGGTAGGGAACAAACCTATCCTTTTGCCAATTTCCAATATTTCCCGTATCATATGCATAAATGGATAAGCAAGAATAAACTCTTTTCACCTTAGGACACCTGGTCCTACTTCATGGATTTCATCTTCCCCTAGCCTTTATTAGGATTGTTTAATTTGTTGATTAGTGATACGATTATGATATGCTAAGGGCTATACTAACTAGACCTCAACTACAAAAGTAAGGAAATATTTCTATCAACTCTTGAGAAGACCTCTAGGTATGGTTGAATGATAGGAAAACCCTAGTATATTATTCATAGCAACAATATGGGTTGTGTTGAGAAACATAAATACTCACAAGGGTGATACATAGATGGGAAATTCAGTGCATAGATGCATGATTGAAATACAAACATGGTGTCATTTGTAATATTTCTAACACAATTTATTCCAATACAAGTGTGATGGATGAATATGCCTAATGCAATGCAAAATGAACTGCAATGCAATGATGCAAATGAAATGCAAATGTTTTTAATTTTTTATATTTTCCATTTTTTTTTGGATTTTAATATTTTGGTTTGACCAAAGAGCTAAAATATGCCTTTAGAGCCTTTTGGGATTGACCAAGAAGTTTTGAGAAACCCTTGGAGCCTTTTGGGATTGACCAAGTGATTTTAAGAAACCCTTGGAGCCTTTTGGGGTTGACCAAGCGGTTTTAATAAATCCTTGGAGCCTTTTGGGATTGACCAAGCAATTTTAAGAAACCCTTGGAGCATTTTGGGGTTGACCAAGTGGTTTTAAGAAACCCTTGGAGCCTTTCTAGATTGACCAAGTGGTTTTGAGAAACCCTTGGAGCATTTTGGGATTGACCAAGTGGTTTTGAGAAACCCTTGGAGACTTTCTAGATTGACCAAGTGGTTTTAAGAAACCCTTGGAGCCTTTTGGAGTTGACCAAGCGGTTTTAAGAAACCCTTGGAGCCTTTTGGGATTGACCAAATGGTTTTAAGAATCCCTTGGAGCCTTTTTGGGTTGAAAAAATGGTTTTAAGAAACCATTGAAACATTTTTGAGATTGACCAAGTGGTTTTGAGAAACCCTTGGAGATTTTCTAAGTGACCAAAGGGCTTACAAATGCCTTTGGAGTATTTTTTTGTTCTTAGCCATAGAAAAATTTAAGATGAAGGATATTGAGAGGTTTAGGCTCTTCAAATTCTCCAAGCGATGTCAAGTGATATGTCCTAGGTCCAATCTTCTCTAAGATCATATAAGGACCTAACTAGTTAGCCATAAATTTTTCTTCACATTTCTGGCAGTAAATTTGAGTTCTATTGGTTCTCTTTCAACACAAGATCACCAACCTTAAATTATCTCATATGGAATTTGCTATTATAAGCTCATTTTAAGCACTCTTTATAAAAAAAAAGGTGCTCGAGGGAATTCAAGTGACGTTCATCAAGTAGTGTCAATTGATCTATGTGAGCTTGTTGCGCAGTGTCATCATCAATGAACTCTTTCAATGTGATGCACAAAGTTGTAATTTCTAACTCTAAGGGTATAATGGCCTCAGTGCCATATCCTAGTGAAAATAGAGTTACCTCAATGGGTGTTTGAATGCTAGTCTTGTAAACCCATAATCCAAGGGGTAGCTAGATATTCCAATCTTTGTAGTGCTCTTGTACTATATTTTTTAATATGGATACCACTATCTTATTTGAAGCTTTAGCCTGATCATTTGCTTATGGATAATATGGAGTCACAAAATTGTGTTTGATTCTATATTTAGATGTCAAAGATCTCATAGTTTTATTGTTAAATGACATTCCATTTTCCAAAACTATCTTGGATGGTATCCCAAAATGACTAATGATATTGGTGAGTATAAACTCAGCAACGCATACTCCGGTTGTCATTGTTAAGGGAATAGCCTCCAACCACTTATTTAAATACTTAGTAGCCATTATAATTAAGTATGTCGACCCGATGATAGAAGAGAGATCTTACTGATGAGATCAAATCTCCACTAAGAAAATGGTGAAGCCGCTTGAATGGGCTATAAGGCCTGTGATGGCAGGTCCGTAAGATTAGCATGATGATGACATTTGATGCATTTCCTGACATACACATTGTAATCCTTATCCATAGTGGGCCAATAATAACCCATTATAAGGATGTGTTTGATGATAGACATGCCACTAAAATGGCCATCACAACTACCATCATGATCTTCTAAAATTACCCAAGATGACTCTTGGAGCTCAAGGTAATGAAGGAGAACTCCATCATAACTTCTATGGTATAGGATGCCTACTAACAAGACATATTTTATCACTTTCTACTTGAATGTGCATTTTGCAATACATGATAATCCCTGAGATATTATACCAAGTCTAAGGAAGTCATGTATCTACGATGTCCAATTTTGGTAAGCTTCGGCCTCGACTAACAAGAAAACATGCTCCTCCTATGGTTCTACATTTGCAAATGTAGACTAGGAAACAACCCTATGGTGAATGGTATTGCCACTCCCCATTGGATCCTACAAGAACATAGACCCCTAGGTCACTCTCTTCAAAAATTCTTTGGCTCTGTAGAACCACTCATGGTTTGGTTCTACATAAATCATGTTGATTGACTCTTTGTTATCTAATGCTTCATGTTACACAACAAAATGTGACAATGTTTTTACATGGATGGTAGTAAAGTCGATAGAAAGATTTTGAGGTATTAGAGATCCCAAATATACCATTGTGTCTATGAATCTATTGGATGAATGAGGTATTGTCTCGATGTCATACCATTCCATTCGAGATAGATATGTGTCAACAAGATCCTTGTAAGATTTCAATATCAAGCATCAACATTGAAATAGTCCCTTAACTTGGTTCACAATGAGAAGGGAATCACCAAATATATTTAGCCTTTTTATCTTCATAGCAAAAGCTATTTGGAGATCCAAAATTAGGGTTTCATATTAGGCATTATTTTTAGTGCAAGGAAAGTTTAACTTTAAGGACAAGGGCATTGGATCTCCTTGTGGCATGAACAACACTATTCCTGCACCACCCCATTTCTCACACTTTGAACTATCAAATAACAAGGTCATATCAGCTTTATTTTTTGGTTCTTCAGGTTTGGGTGCTTGTGATAAGGCAAATACTGCATCATCAAGAAGCCCTATGGTGAGGGGTCTACTATTTTTGAGAGGCACCTCAGCTAGATGATCTGCTATGAATTATCCCTTAATAGACTTTTGGCTTATGAATTCCAAATCGAATTCTGTTAGTAGCATGATCCACTTTGCAATATTTGTATTATGATGTCTTGCTCATCATATACTGCAAAGGATTTTTTTGGATATAACATATGTCATATGACTCAACATATAGTGTCATAATTTCTTGGTAGCAAACACTATTGCTAAACATAGCTTCTCCACATATGCATATCTGATATCATAGCTCACCAAGGTTCAACTAATATAATATATGACATGTTCTTTGTCTTACACATTCTTTTGGCCTAACATGGTTCCCAATGCAAATTCGACTGTCGATATATATAGCAAAAATAGTACATCTAGCCTTGGTGGAGCTAGCATTGGTGGCATCACCAGGTATTGCTTTATATCAGTAAAGGCTACTTGATAGTCCTCATCCCAATTTAATGGGACCACCTTATGTAGAAATCCATTCATGGGTCGATATTTATCCAATAATTGAGCGATAAATAACTTTATGGATGCTACTTTGCCCTGAAGGATTCTTAGTTTCTTGATGTTTATGGAGGGATGCATTTACAAAATAGCCTTGACCTTTGTTTGGTCAACTTCGATGCCTCATTTTGAAATGATGAATCCTAAGAGCTTTCCTAAAGTTATAACAAATACACACTTCTTAGGATTCGATTTGACATTATGCTCTATCAGGCGATCAAAGACCTTCTTCAGGACCTTCACATGCTTAGAACACAATAATGACTTTGCCAACAAGTCATCCATATAATATTCTATGATTTTATGCATATAGTCATGAAAGATATATTTCATAGCCCTTTGATATGTGGCACCAGCATTTTTAAGGCCGAATGACATAACTTTATAGTAAAATGTTCCCCATGGCATTATAAATGCAATTTTATGCTAGTCTTCGGCTTAATCCAAATTTGATTGTAACCAAAAAAATCATCCATTAAGGAGAGCATCTCATGACCTGTAGTTGCGTCTACAAGAGCATCAATATTCGGAAATGGAAATGAATCCTTTGGTGTTGCCTTATTTAGATCTCTAAAATCCATACAAATATGGATCCTTCCATAAGGTTTTCCTACATGCACCATATTGGATACCCATTCTGGATAGTTGATGGAGATGAAAAATTCTATGTCCAATAACTTTTTCAACTCATTCTTAACCATTAAGATTACTATTGGATGCATATTCCTGAGTTTTTTATTGATTGGCTTCTTTGATAGGTCTAGAAAAAGGTTATGAGGAACCAATTTAGGATCTAAACCTGGAATATATTTGTAAGACCAAGTAAAGAGAGTAGGTCTCTCTCTCAGTAGAGGAATGAGGTTGGCACACTCATCAAGAGTTAAAATTTCTCCAAATTTAACCTTATTTGAATTAGTGGGATCATTACTGATATCCACTTTGATGGTTTCTTATACTGACATATGGGATACCTCCTCAAGCTGATGAAGCATAGGGATCAAGTGGATGTCATCTACTGGGTTTATAGGTTCCTCATTGAAAGCATAATTAGCATGACAGAAATCATGTCCACAACCTAGTGCAAAATGGAACGATTGCAACATTTCTTCATTAGAGAAGAAATCTTTAGGCTCTAGAGGTGAATCAGTGTGATCCCAATTGATAGCATATACATTTAAACACAATGGTTTGGATGGATCAGCTAGATCATGGAGTGGAGTGGTCAAATAAATGGAGACCATGTTGATGAAATGGATCATGTCTCTAGGACCATCTGCAAGTGACTCATAATTAGCAAAACTACCATCCTTGAGATGTGGTTCTGGGGGTATGGGTATCTCTGGATCCGATCCATGAACAGACTATCGAATGGGATCATTGGGCTCAAGGAGCTCCATGTACATTGGTGGATTGGGAAACAACATATGATAAATGATATTAAGATTCAGTGGTCCCCCCCTAAGGCAAGGATGGATATTGATCTCTCTGTGCATATCCTCAGTTGTATAAGGTGCATTGCGATAGCCTAAGTAGGGAAGTCCTAAATATGATCTCTCTATCTCATATTAGTCATCATTATCATAATATAGGCATTCACCACTACTCATTGGAATGGTATGCTCTATAAAATGTGGCCCCATATGGGTTATCTCCAGATCACTATCGTCACTATCTGGTAAAATTAGGTACAAGAACCATAAGTATGATACTACCAAATAGATTGTCTCAGCCTCATCCTTCGATTGATCATCGAGTGAGGACTCACTTTCTCTCCTGTACTGCAACTAGGTCCACCTATCTTGAAAATGGACTCTACTATATCCTCATTAGAATGCCCATCCAACTCAAGATCTATCACTATGATAACATCTTGATCTTGCATGCCTATGTTTTCAACTACTCCATAGATTTTTTGACCAAAGTTTTCTCTTGGAAAATCATCTGGATCTACGTCTACCAAGATATCCTTGTGATATATCTTGGGTGGTCCTATGGTGATGTAAGACACCATCTAATTATCCCTTTACAAAACAAAAGTATTAGGGTGATGCAGATAGAAGTCAACCTCACCCCCTAGACTAAGGTACATGCGGTCTAAATATACCATGAGGAGTTTAGCCTATCCTCCACTGTAGAATCCCAACCCAAACCTATCAGTAGAAAATTGATACTATGGTTCTATAGGCTTCTTATGTCCCTGCTTTAATAGTTCGAGACCGTAACCATGCCAATGGTAACACTCAAAGTATTACATGGCATAATTTGGGTTAGAAATATAATGAACATTCATGGTGAATGGTTCATTATCATCCTCATCCATGGGCATGGGAGATGTGATCTAGTCTAGCCCTCCATAGATGAAGTTGGTCTGGTTAGGTACCTATGGGAAAGTGATGGGCTCATGGTAGATCCATGTCATGTGCAGTCTTGATAATCAGTATGAACATCACATTCTACACAATGTATTCCTCTAACACAGGATTAACAAAATGGATGGTCACCTGCGATGTAGATGACCCTACTGAAGATGCAAGCGATGCAGGCTGAGGTGCCTCTTTGACTCTTCCTTGAATTTTCTCTACTTCCATGGGAGTAGGGGCTTCAATGATAACTGACTTGGGCTTTTGATTTATCTTCTTTTTTCCTACCTTTTCTTTCAACTTCCTATCATCCCACTATATCATAGTGAAACGGGTAGAAAACGACATTTGATAATTTAACACATAAACATAAATGATGCATTAAACAGAGAAATTGTATTCCATTGATATTAATGAGCATGTGTTACAAGAGGGTCTTGATGCCCTTTATCCATATCTATTCCTAACAAGGTTACAATCAATATGATGCTTTCTTCTAGCATCCCTCAGTGTAGGTGGGCTTCGATGTATGCAGGCCACCGTAGGGTTGTTGTTTGTATGTTGTTCCTCTTCCTTAGATCTGCCAGATAACCTATGAAAGACCTGCAAAAGGGGGTTAGTGTGATGGGGGGCTTGCCTTAGTCAGGCCCCATGTTTAGAAAGACAAAAATGACTGTAAAACTATAACAGAAACTAAAATGAAATATGCAGAAGATAATAACATATTGAAATAGAGCTTACCTCCCAAATCTGGAGTGATTTGGGGCCTGTAGATGCAATTCGCAACCCGGGTCGCTAATTGGGGCCGGATTCGTAGGGCAGGCTACGAATTGAGTTGTGATGCTCTTCTGGTGAAATATCTTTGGTGGATCGATCCTAAGGTAGCTAGGGTGCCTCTGTATGCTATCAGAATCCATCTGTATGCTTCGGGAATGGACTGTGTGCTATTGGCTTTCCATTTCTGTAGAGTAATAGTACTTTGTTGAATTTGGGAATTAGACTTAATTAGGGGTTTAGGACCCATTATTTATAGGCAAATGCAAGGTGCAAGGGGGGTTAGATAGACTAAACCTAGGTTTGATTCTGACTAGGGTTAGGTTAATAGATGCTATGTGGCAACATCTCATTCTAAGTAGGAAATATCCTATCCTCACACATGTGTGAGGAAGGATTAGTGCTAATCCTAATTAGGCCTTAAGCATGTTTAGGGGAGGATTAAAAGAAAACCCTAGGAAACCCTAAATTGGCACATGTGGGAGGATTTGATTAACACTAATTATGAATTAAGAGTTAATTAATCCAATTTTGCCCTAAAAAGGGGCTTAAGTGAAGTCAACATTAAATTAGAATTTGATAATTGACTTTTAATTGATTTTGCCAATTAATACCCCGTGGGGGTGTCAATTGAGTGTAAATGGGCTATGCATCACCTCGGGTTGCCGTCTGAAGGTATCTCGATGCATAAAATGTAGTTTTGAGGGCTTATTAGGGTTTTGGACCTGAAAGCCATTTGTGGAAGTCTACACGTTACTATGGTGAACTTATGGAAGTCTACGCATGTCTACATGTGTCTACGCATGACTACAATAGTCTACAATATCCTAGGGATGTCTAGAATCACCTATAGATATGCATAAATAGCAATGTGTGACTTTTGGGTGTCTACATTTTGCCCCTTTTTGTACTATACTATGTAGAACATAGTTTAATACAAAAATATGAAGGGTTTGTGTAGAAGGAAAAGGGATAGAAGGGGAATGGAATCCAATCAAAGGGTATGTAGCCACTCGAAGCATGACCATACAAATCAATCGGGTATCCAAGGAAAATAAGAGAAAGAATGGAATCTAATCGAAGGTATGTAGCCGCTCAAAGCGTGACCATACAACATCAATTGGATGTCCATAGGGGAAGAAGAGAGGAAGGAAAGAAGGAAAAGAGGAAAGAGATAAAAACAATGCTAGTAAGGGAAAATGAATGATTATGAATGCAATGATGTGATTTTTTTGAGTCCGTATGACATTTACGATGCCATACTAGTTGCTTGAGAATGACAACTTTTGACTGCTTTGCTTTTGCGACCAGATCAACGTGGTCCAAAAGTATGATTAGGACAAAAGCCTAACTAAATATTTGTTGTTGATTGATTGATGAGAACATGGCGACAAGTGTCAAACCATTTGAGCTAGTTTAACATCTGGATCATCAACTCGTGACCATATCAGCGTGGTCATGAAGTCCATTTCCAAATGTTGTGCTAGGATTGATCAAACGTATCATCCATTGTGTACTCGATGTACATGAATGCTAGATTGACTTCTCCATAGTAACGCGTAACTCTCCTGATGTAACCCATGTCTGTTTGGGATTGAGATTATAATCGTATGATAATATTCAGCAAAAAAATTTGTAGACAAATGCGCTAACCGCGCTTTTGGATTTTTGATGTTGTGGTTGCATGCAAAGCTGACTTTGGATATGAATACCCCCTCAAATGAGGAATCAACAATGAGGTGAATGGAATGTGGTGATTTGATGATGCAACGATTGATAAAGATACCAATGCATGATGAATATGATTGCTTAGTATGAAAAGAAAATAATGGGATCTAATCAAAGGTATGTAGTCACTCGAAGCATGACCATACAACATTGACTGGATAGCCAAGAAGGAGAAGGGAAAGAATGGGATCTAATCAAAGGTATGTAGCCGCTCGAAGCATGACCATACAACATTGACTGGATAGCCAAGAAGGAGAAGAGAAAAGAAGGGAAGGAGAAGAAGAGGAAAGAAATAAAAAGTAATGCTAATAAAATGAAATGGATGATTGCGAATGCAATGCTATGTTTTTGTTGCATCTGTATGACATTTACGATGCCATACTAGTTGCTTAAGAATGACAATGGTTGTCTGTTGTGCTTTTGTGACCAGATCAACGTGGTCCAAAAGTATGAATGTGACAAGTTTATCGGTAAAATGCAATGTGTGTTTGCAAGTGGTGTTAAAAGGTAAGTTTTTGAGGCTCCTAGGGTTTTAGAGGGCATTTCCCTACTTTCCTAGGGTTTTGGGGATGTTCTGGTGTGTTCTGATTGAATTCATGACTCGGGTCATGATTTTGACCTAATTCGTGACCTGGGTCATGATTCTGACCTAACTCGTGACCTGGGTCATGAAACGACAACTAAGTAGTATTTTAGCCCAAATATGCATGGCGGGGGCTCATTTGGATGATGCACGTGTGTGGAAAGCAACTTGGGAGAGCAGTTGATGGCACGCAAGGAGCACGATTAGCGATTGTGAGAGCTAGGATGATGAAGGGATGCAGACCAGCTGGCATCAGGTGCGGGGATCCACCGGTAAGTGATCTTTGACTTTATTTTGTTTGTATTTTATTTTTTTAGGAAAATATGAATGAGGGGGGAGGTTTTCATCCCGATTTAAAAAAAATTGTAACTTTTAAGTAAAATTTGAATACGTAGTGATAAACGGGCCAAATGGGTACCCAAAAGTGCGGTCGGTTTTTCAATTGGATTTGTTTTGTCACCAATTTGACCGGGTAATGGGTAGAGTAGGTGTAGAGTTTGACTATCAGTTTGTGAGGTAACGGTGTACTGACATCGATATGTTTTTGCACTTTGTCCGCTAAAGTAGGAAATGGGTATTCCGTTATGTGACTATTTTATTTTTATGACTTCGTTTGATGTGATTTCGGTATTCGATGGTTTGAGGTGTAATGTGTGAACTCTAGGGCATTAGATTTGCCATGTTAGAGGTAGAATATTTAAAAACTGATAACACTTTCACCATAGAAGGGCAAAATGGGTGTCCAAAAATGTTAGTTGTTTTGGTAGTTGATTTCATTTGACATGCCTTTGATTTACGTGCCATGGTGTAGATAGTAGTAAACTAAAAATGAGCTATAGGGAGCCCGATGTAGACTGTACTTGATGTCAGTTTGAATTTCCACCACTAAATGGGCAAATGGGTATCTAAAAATGTGACTATTATTTTTAGATTGCGTGCCTGGATATGTGTTCGATTTTGGTGTTTTTAGGATAAATTTGACTGTTAGATCTGTGTTGATTGGTGCTTTGTTTCTGAATTTTGTCGACACATTTACCATTAAGTGGGCAAATGGGTATCCAAAAATGTGATTTGTTTTTTGTATGTCATATTAATTGATCATGTTTTGGATTGCATGCCATATTAGTTATACAATTGAGTTTGTTATTGGTTGTTTGGGTGACCAATGTGTACTGTATGTCGTATGTGTTTGGATTATTGCCATAAAATGACAAAATGGGTATCCAAATATGTGATTGTGTTGTTGATGTGTTTTATCATTTTATTTGTATGTTATTTTGTCTCGAGATGCATGTCAAATTAAATATTTTTAATTTGTAAATTTTGAGTGATGATGTTATATGTGATTGATTTGTTATGTATGTTACTGATGGGTGTTGTGTTGTGTGTTGAATAGGTGAAGTCGCTTGAACCCCGTCATCGGGTGAGAAATTTTAAGCAAGGTTTTGAAAAGTTGATGAAGACTGAGGAGGAATTGTAGTGGTTAGATGACATACACTTCCATGGTGTATGGGAGTGTAAGAGCATCTTCACTAATAGGGCATTTGTGTCTACCTTATGTGAGCGGTGGGATGCAGACTAGAACACTTTTCATTTTCCTATGGGGGAAATGACCGTGACATTGGAGGATGTGTATCGCATCTATCGGTTGTCGATTGAGGGTGTTCCTGTGAGGGCAGCTAAATATGGGAGGAAGGATGAGGTGTTGGAGAGATTCTTTGGGGTTGGGTGGAGAGAGATCGATGCTGCCAAGATGGACTATGAGTGGTTGTGGTGTTAGAAGAAGATATTCGATAGGTAGTGTGTGGCTATGATGATGATATCTACCTATGCCCTACCTAATAGTTCTGGGTTTCTGTTTACCTGGAACATGTTGGACATAGTTAGTGACCTGGTGGAGCACAAGGTTGTGTTTGCTTGGGTGCCTATGCTTCTGGCCCAAGCGTATCATGAGTTATATGAGGTGGTTCGAGGTAGACGGATGGGATTGAGTGTGATTCCCTTGTTTAGGTATGGGCATGGGAACACATAGCCATTGAGAGGCCTTCTTTGTTACCTCAGCCTGTACACGTGGAGGATAAGGAGCTTCCTTATGCCTTGAGGTGGAGTATGAAGGTGGAGCAGGGTATGAAGAGGCCTCATGAGGGTGATCTCATTTTGTGGAGGATTAAGTTTAGTGAGTTGATGGTAGATGACATTATATGGAGACCATGGATGGGTGGAGTGAGTTGGAGAGAGGATGATGAGCAGTTGTAGGCTATACGATGGGGCAGATGGTTGGTTGGGAGATATACTTGATAGACTAAGTATTTTTAGTTTGATCGAGTACAATGCTAGTTTGGATTATGATAGGATGTTCTAGGGACTCTTGTTATCTATTTTAGGTGATAGGGAGATAGGGGAGAGTACCCTATTGTACCACCTTGGGTTGGGGAGAGAGACCCTCCTATGGATATCTTGGATGTAGGGGATGTAGGGATGACATCGAAGTTTGATGCCTGGTGGGTGCTACAGTCTTGGGAGCCTGGGAGAGGTGTGGTGGATGGGTGGGTGGCACATGCTACTGGGGCATCTCCACCAGAGAGGAGGATGAGTAGGAGGACTCAGGCTGGGGGAGCGAGTATGGTTATTATTGAGGAGGATGTTCCTCTATGATGGTCATGATATCATGTAGGTGCCTCGATGAGAACCTAGGGTGTGAGGGTAGAGGAGGTGGATGTGGGTGTAGAGGTTGGGATGGAGCAGCCTATTGGAGCTTAGGCTGAGGGAGGTGGGGTGGCCGGTATGGGTGGTATCGATGATACCATTGATATTGGGGTATTTGTTGATATAGCATAGCAAATTCCTAGTGATATTTTGGAGAGGCTATCTATAGAGGATGTATAGAGGTTGCATGATCAGATTTAGTAGTTGGAGGTAGACATGGTGGAGATGAGGGCTGCTATGTCTAGGTAGGATCAGGTGATCGATACTCTGACTAGTCAGTTGGTGGTCGAGGCCGCTAAGAAGATGATGTGCGAGACTACCTTGTTAGTGCATGGGATCCCTCTACCCAATTATGGTAATATTGTGGTGTAGTCTGGGTCACAGTCATAGGTGTGGGTGCCATCACATCAGAGTCAGCGTAGTGTGGCTACTATGGGATAGAGAGGTGTTAGGGCTGAGGTTTAGGATCAACCTACTATGGATCCAGTTCTAGAGTTTAGGGTGGAGTCGAGCCAGGCTGTAGGGATGCGAGTGAGCCATGAGGGTCACGGGGAGACTCCTAGTGGGAGCTAGGATAGCTGTTACTGATTGTAGCCTATGGGCATTTTGTTTGGATGATATATGATGATGGGCATGATCCTAGGTTGTAGCCTTTGGGCATTTTGTATGGATGATATATATATATACCTTGTTGATTTTGGCTATTATATACATGTGTTATTTTGATGGTTTGAAATGTGTTCTTGTTTATGTTTGCATGGATTAGCTTAACATAATTTGTAGATATGTCTGATGAATAGATATACATGTATGACATGGTTTAGATCTATTATCGTGTTGTGGTATAAATGGATTGTAGAGTAGTGTTATGATTGTATTTCCAATGCGATATGATGTGATATTAAATATGATTTTGTAATGAATGTATGTATAGTAATTGTGATACTATGATGCTATTTTGAAATGCATATGGGATGAATGCAATAAATGTAATTTGATATGAAATGCATGTAGGATGAATGTCTAGCTATAATGTGTATCAAATGTATCTGACATAGATGCATGTATGCATGTATGAACTTACTGAAATGCGCCAAGGAAGCACTTGTATCATTGCATTTACCTATATGGATGCTATCCATTCCATGATTTTAGGGTCGATGGATAATGTAAGGCATGTGTAATGGTTTTGACTAACATAGTTATGACAATCAAATCTCAAACCCTTAGCTATACAAGTTTTGTGGCAACTTATAACATGATCGGGCTGGTTCAAAGTCTGTCTTGGACCTATGTGTGTGAATGTGTAATGTTCATTTATCCATTTTGAGGGAGGTAGGATTAACCCATTGTAGATGCTACCATACTAGCTAGCTCATCCATCCACAATAGTGATTTCTACTAAAAGCGAGATGCTAATGTAAGAGATGTGTTGTCACCTGTAAGATTATTCCACTGGTAGGTAGGTTTTTGGAATTATCCCATAGTGTTATGTTGAACCTAAGGACCAAAGGCGATAAGCATAACATGTGTGATATCAAGAGGTATTTCCTTTTGTTTTCTGCCCCTGTTCTAGTGTTGACCTATCTGATTGTGGTAGTGCTCTTTTCATTTCTTTTTTTTTTTTTTTTGCTATTCTATGATTTTTTTTCGTCTATTCTAAGAGCATTGGCATTTGTTTTATGCTCTGTTCTTGCCTTTTGCTTATGCTTGATCCCTTTGTTTATCCCTAGGTCGTATGTTGACCATGCAGGCGATAGGACGAGTAGGGGATACCATTCGCTAGATGGCGATATCTACTCAAGATGTCCTCTTTCCTAGGCTCAAAATTGTTAATGTGTAACCTATTGTGAGCGATTCATGAGAGAAGTTGAACCAGCCTAAAAGACCATAAGAAGAATGTACAAGACTGAGTAGCTATGGGTGACACTTGATTGCCTAAACTATAGAGTAGTCAAAATTAAACATGACACCTATGTATACCCTGATCCTAAAAAGGGGAATGGACATCCAGGTGGTGATGCTAACAAGTGCATGTATTATTCCTATTGAGGCGCATTTTGGGAGAGAATGTACAAACATGAATTAAAATTTTAACTATAAAGCATATGGATATGTGCAATGCATGTAACTGTAAATGATGCAAGTGGAGGAATGTGATATTTACAAGAAGAAAGTTATGTTGTTTAGAAAGAGAATTTTAGAAGAACCTATTTATAGATGAGTGAAGTATGTAATGATGACAAAAAATGTGATGCTATGATCATGGTTGCCCTAGTGTGTGGGGTGTGTGTGTGTAGTAGATGTATAAGTTGTGAGTTGTATAAGTGTATGTAATAGTCTCCAAGAAGAAAGAAGATGTAAAAGTGGAATGTATAGGTGGAAGAAGTGAGAAGAAATAGGCTTTGGTGACCAATCAAGGTAAGGGGATCACCAACAGCTGGTAATGATAGAAGAGAAGAAATAAATCAATGTATGTAAGAAGTAGAAGAATGAGATAGAAGAAGATGAGTAACTAACACTACTGTCGGGCAAAATGGCATAGATCTGGGTGGGAGTGGGATGGTGAAGTGATGACATGGCTAGAGTTGTGGCTAGAGCCATAGTTGGAAATATTATGAATATAGTGGGTGGGCACTATTAGGGTACTACGGGGTGGTAAAGTCTTGGGAGTGATGCGGTGTGGAGGACTGACAAGTTGGCTAAATGGAAAAGAATGCTCTGGTGATGGGGTACGCTCATCGTGCAACATGTTGTGCACTAGGGTTTTGAATGATCTACATTCTTCGATATCATGACCTGGTTGGTGATGGTAGATGTAAAATTGATTCTCATTGTAATTGCATGGTTTAGGATGTGAGGGGTCAGTAGGTCGAATCTCGGGTAGGTCAATAAGACCCTGGTGCATGAGATGATGGAACATTTTGGAAAGTGGTATATGTGGAATAGGCATAGGATAGATGTATGGCTCTAGTGGAGGTGAGCGAGGTCTGGGTGAAAGATGATCTGGTAATGGAGGCATGGGTCTGGGTTCTAGCATGGGTCGAGTCTGGGGTTGGGGAAGGGATCTACATGGTGGCGAAGATGGATGGGTCATGGAAGACTATCATGGGTGAACATGGCAATGGTAGTGGCTCATCTGCAACTCTAGAGCTTTGATACGGGAGATGAGATGTTGTATCTCATGGTGTGGTGGTGATGGTATTGGGGAAGGGGGTGATCAAGATTCCAAGGTGAATGGAATGGCTCGATGTGTGGTAGAAAAAGGGTAGGGCTATGATGAGGAAGCAATGACATGGAATGACTATGGTGATTGTAAGATTTGTTGGGGTGGTAAGCCTCGTAGTGGTGAAGGTGGTGTCTTGAGGACCGGTGGCATAGGTGATGGCCCTGGGTGGCGATGCGAATGAGAAAGAGGGATGTTTGTATGATCGGCTTGAGTAGCTTGGGCCACATGGGCTTGTAGAGCCTGGGCGTAGGTAGACTCACCATTGGGAAGGGGAGTGGGTAGAAATGTAGGGTGAGGTTGATGAGGTATGTATTCCCTATTAGGTGGGTGATAAGATCCTATGGGATGTTGTGGATGACTTGGAGGTGAATAGTGATGTCTGAGATCATCAGACGGATGGGAGGATGATCCTTGTGCTTGTGGTTGGGTGGATTCCTCTTTATCATCGAAAGAGGACATGGTAATCTGGCTGTCACTAGAGTGTGGTGAATAGGATGAACCTCATTGGTGAGGGGAATGGTGTCGAGGTGAAGTGTGGTGACCTAAATGGGATGAGTGTGAGGAGCACCTGGTATGAAGGGTGGTTGGTGGTCGAGGCGAGATCGGTCGATGTAATGGGTTTTTGCTATGGCTGTAGATGGTCCTGCATGGTGGTAGGTGAGGCCACTGTAGAGCTCTCCTACTGATGGCGTGAGTCCTACAAAAGGAAAAACAAATACCCCGAGCATAAAAATGGTAGAAAGGTGAAATGTACATGTATACAAAAATAATAAAGTAGAAATAATAGATTCACTCAGTGATGTGCTTAATGATTTATTTCTAATACTATGTGACACTTGTGATGGTGACTATGTTTATGAATCATGCATTGAAAGCATGAAGATGCAAGATATTGATGGGTTCAGGATCATTAAGGCCTTCCAGATTTGCCAAATGATATGCTCCTAAACCATATTTGTGTGTGATAATAAATGGACCCAACCAGTTTGGGGTGAATTTATCATGCTGTTGGTGAGGCTGACTTGTGATTTGTTGGTTCTCTTTGAGAACCAAGTCACCAATATGATATTCATGTTGATGTACCTTACTATTGTAGGCATGGTGAAGGTGATCTTGATATACTCATGTGTGCTCGATGGCATGGATGCGACGTTCATCGAGGAGTGTTAGTTGATCTAGACGAGCTTGGCGAGCAGTGTCATCATCAATGAAATCTTTCATGGATATCCGTAAAGAGGGTATCTCCAGCTCAAGGGGCATGATAGCTTCTACCCCGTAGACAAGTGAAAAATGTGTTGCCCTAGTGGGAGTATGAATGCTCGTATGATAGGCCCACAAGGCTAGGGGCATTTGATTATGCCAGTCTCGGTGAGATTTCGCTACAGTTTTACAGAGAATAGAACAGATGGTTTTATTAGTAGCTTCTGCCTGGCCATTTCCTTGAGGGTAATATGGGGTTGAAAAGCTATGATGTATGTGAAATCTGTTGCACAGGGCTTGGATAGTTTTGTTTTTGAAATATTTCCCATTATCTAAAATAATTTGGGAGGGAATTCCAAAGCGGCATATGATATGCTCCATGATGAATGTTGCAATTTTGGCTCTTGTAGTTTGGACCAGTGGGATGGCTTCGACCCACTTTGTAAAATATTCTATTGCTATAATGATAAATTTATGATTGCTAGAGGATGCAGGTGTAATTTGTCCAATTAGATCCAGGCCCCATTGGGAGAAGGGCCACATGGACTGGATTGGTTGAAGTGCTTGGGATGGTAAATGTGTTAAGTTGGCATGTTGTTGGCATTTGATGCAATGTTTGACATACTCACAGTAGTCTTGCTCCATTTTAGGCTAGTAGTAGCCCATACGAAGAATGCATTTGGTAATCACCATGCCACTAAAATGGCCACCACAAGTGCCATCATGGGTTTCTTGTACAACCCACTGTGATTCTTGCGGTTCTAGGCAACGCAAGAGTATACCATCATAGCTACGGTGGTAAAGGATGTCCCCCAACAAGGTGTAGTGGATCACTCTTTGTTTAAAGGTTCGACATTGAGCATGGGGTAAATCACATGGTAGGAAGCCTAGTTTGATGTATTCCTTGATCTATGAGAACCATGGGTCGTGAGGTTCGGTGTTTACCACATATACACCACCATCATCTATGGGAGGTGTGGGTGATATAGCATATTGTGTAAGTGTATGAATGGTTATAGATGTTGTGCTAGATATTGGATTTTGTGGGATAAGGGACCCTAAGGAGGCCATGGTGTCTACAAAATGGTTAGATGAGCATGATGTGACTTCGAGGTAATACCATTCAAATTGGGATAGGAGTTGTTGGGTGATCTTCTTGTATTGTTGGAGGACTAGGCAATTGCATAGCCAAAGTTCCTGCACTTGATTGACAATCAAAAGTGAATCACCTATGATATGGAGGCATTTGATGTGCATAGCGTGTGCTTGTTTCAATCCTAGGATTAAGGCTTCGTATTCTACGTTGTTATTGGTACAGGGAAAATCAAGTTTGAATGAAAATGGGAGTGGTTCTCCTTCTGGTGTAAAGAAAACAATGCCTGCACCCCTAATGTGGAGACACCTGGACCCATCAAAGAACATGGTGAGGTCAGCCATGAATTCTGGTTCGACGTACTCCTCATCTTCGGTTATGTGAAAGATAGAGTCATCGGGGAGTTGGATGAGTAGGGGTTGGTTGTCAGTTATAGGGGCTTCAGCTAGTTGGTCAGCAATGACTTGCCCTTTGATGGACTTTTGAGATATGAATTCTAGGTCAAACTCGGTTAGGAGCATAATCCATTTAGCTATGTGGGAGTTGTGATAACTTTTGTTCATCATATACCGTAGGGGATTGTCTCGGGCTATGACAAAATTTGTGTGGTTTAACATGTAATGTCTTAGCTTCTGGGTGGTGAATACTACTACTAGGCATAGCTTCTCCATGTACCCGTATCTCATTTCGTAACTAACTAGCATGTGACTGATGTAGTAGATAGCTTGCTCTTTGTCGAGAGCATTCTTTTGAGCTAGGAGTGTACCTAGCGCAAGCTCTATGGCTGAGATGTATAGAGTCAATGGTAATTGTGGATGTGGTGGTGACATAACTAGTGGTGATGTGAGGTAGGTTTTGATGGCATCGAATGTGGCTTGATAGTTTTCATCCCATTTAAAGTGTACTCCTTTTTGTAGGAGATGATTGAATGGTTGGCATTTGTCTGATAATTGTGCTATAAATCTATGAATAGAGGTAATCTTGCCCTGTAGGCTACGTAATTGCTTTAAGGTGGTAGGAGGAGGCATCTCGATGATGGATTTCACCTTACTAGGATCTACTTCAATGCCTCATTGGGAGACAATGAATCCTAGTATCTTTCTAGATGTAACACCGAACACACACTTTTTTGGATTGAGGCGCACGTTGTGTTCTAGTAGTCGATCAAAAATCTAGCGGAGATCTTCGAGATGATCAACACATTTCTTTGATTTGGCTATGAGGTCATCTACATAGTCTTCCACATTTTTGTGCATTAGGTCATGAAATATGTAGGTCATGGCTCATTGATAGGTTGCCCTAATATTTTTAAGGCCAAAGGGCATGACCTTGTAGCAAAAAGTCCCCCAGGGTGTTGTGAAGGAAGTTTTGTGTTGATCAGCTGGGTTGATCTGAATTTGATTATATCCAAAAAATCCATCCATGAGGGAAATCATCTCGTGACCTATGATGGAGTCAACAAGGGAGTCAATGTTGGGTAGAGGGAAGTTGTCTTTGGGACAAGATTTGTTTAGGTCATGAAAGTCTGTGCACACGTGAACATCACCAGATGGTTTGGGGATAGGGACCATGCTGGATACCCACTCGGGATAGTCGATGGGTATTATAAAATTAATGTCTAGGAGCTTTTGGAGCTTAGATTTTACTATCAATGTGATAGTTGGATGCATGCATCATAACTTTTGTCTTACTAGTTTGGCATTGGGATCTAGTATAATATTATGCACTACCACGATAGGGTCAAGTCCCGACATGTCTTTGTAAGACCATGCAAACACTTTTATATACTTGCATAGGAAGTTCGTAAAGGTGATGCACTCCTCGGGTGAGAGGCTAGTGGCTAATTTGAGGATGTGTGGATTTTTTGGATCATCATCGATGTCTACGTCGATCGTGTCTTCGATGAGCATGCGAGATCCATCATGCAACTATTCAGGGATAGGGATGAGATTGAAGTCATCGATGGCCTCACTGAACTTGAATTCATCATCTACGTAAATGCTCATGTGATGGACTTGAGGGATTTGGTGTGACATGGATGAGGAAGGGGTATTTGCTATTCATAAGATGTGAGGAGAGAGAAGAAAGTCTCTAGGTGTTGGTATGTGTGAGATGTGTGCGAGATCGATAAAGTTTGGGTTTGGGGTATCATCTCGAATCCGCTGGTGGCTGTAATGGAGGGGAGAATGTAAATCTACCTCAACCATGTTAATCGATGTTGTAGGTGAAGTAGGTGGGGTAGAATATGGTGATGGAATTTGGATAGGTTGTGCGCATCCCAAAAGGCTTAAGGGAGGTCGTAGGATGACTGGTGGTGAACGAGGATGAGAGGCTGCTCTCTGTAACTATCTATGTATAGGCGGGAATATTGGTAGGCATATCGGTGGTGGGTCAGGTGGCACCGGGTCTAGCTCTATAGGTGGTGGATCATACGGGAGTGCATCCGACTCTATTGGTGGTGTAGCTAGAGATAAAGTAGCAAAGTGTTCTGCCAATCTTTGAACATCACAGAACAAAGAGGTATCGGGCATAGGAGATTCTTGGAAGAAATCATAGGGGATGGTGATGGTTGATGTGGGTGAAGGCATGTCTTCTAGCATGTCCATGTCAATGTACTCTTCCAAGGTGTGTGTTGGGTATGGGGGAGGATGTAAGGATAGATCTTGTATCTCATATTCTAATGTATAGGTGGTGGTTGGGTGATAACCTAGACCAGTTTTGTCGGTAGGTGAGCGGACACGAGGGTTAATGGGTGTACGCAGCCCTTGCTCATAATGACCTAACCCAAACCCATGCCAATGAAAGTGTTGTAGGTAGTGCAAGGCAAATTGAGGGTTGGCTAGGTGTGTAATTGCATCACCAAAGCTAGATTGTGGTGGTGAAGAAGTTGGTGAGGGGATTGAAGAGTCTACTCCCACATACACAAAGTTGGTATGGTTTTTGGGACTTCCTAACTGTATGATAGTTCTAATAGTCAATATCGAGGTTGAGGGATGACCAAAATCTTGGGTATATTGGATAGGGGTGTCACATACGTGGGTATCATGTACGTTATAGTCTCCTAGGCCATTGTTTGTCATGAATATGGATATGCATGGTGTGGCACGCTCTGGTGATTGGGGTGGCGTATCTGAGTTAGATGAGGAAGGAGAAAGTTAGGATTCCCTGATGGTGGTAGTTGAAGGGTGTGAAGGTTCATCTGAGTTGGGTGTTGGTTGTTTAGGTTCATGATGTTTGGTTGTTGTGGGTTGAACATGTTGTTTGTTCTATGTAGGGGATGGCATCGGTGTAGGTGTAGGGATGCATGGAGATATGAATGTCTTAGGTTTTGGTTGAAAGGGAAGAGGTGGTGTCTATGGTGTAGGAAGGATAGGGGCTTCCATATGTGAGGGTGAAGGAGGTAATGTAGCCGGTTGTGTAATGGGTGGCAATGGTGGTTGCGACATCATGGGTGGAAACTAGAATGGTAGAGGTTGAGAGGGTTGTGGAGGCCATGAGAATGGTGGTGGGGAAGGCATAGTATCAGTTTTAGGTCCCCTAGTATGTGATGCTAATGGTGCAGATATCGAGGCTTGTGTTGTTGATGAACACTGGGGTGTTGGGGTGGAAATTGGAGAGGATATCGATGCTCCTACTGATTGGTGAGAAGATACAAGGAATAGTTGGGAATATGAGAATGAAGGTATAGGGGAAGGTCTATGATATTACAAAACTTAAAGGGGTCTCCATCGGCTGGGACACAATGAACAAGTCCATTGTGGACATACTTGAGGCAATGATGCAATGTGGATGGGACACACTACATGTCTCTGATCCAAGGGTGACCAAGGAGAATATTGTATTGCATTTCTCCTTGAATGATGTGGAAGAGGATGGGAATCATATGGATGCCTACGTGAATGGGTAGAACTACAGATCCTATGGTAGGTCTCATGGAACCATCAAAAGCATGTAGGTCTAGGGAAGGTGTGGTGAAATGCATTGGAGGGAGGTGTAGGTGATGTAGGGCTACTATGGATATGATACTGATGGATGAGCCCATGTCAATGAGTACCCACTTGTAGGTAATATCATTGATATTAGCTTGTATATGGAGGGGAGGATCGGCTCCTTCACCAACGAGTTTCATTATCTCATGGTCATGAAAGCTAATTGATGGTTGAAGGCATCATGGGATGTTCCCTATGAAATTGACAAAAGCATTTGTGTCATGTGTCTCTAAGTCAATGGAACGTAGGATGTCATTCAATGCCTCATGATGGGGTTGAGACTATTGTAGGAGGTCGAATATGGATAGCCATATGGGGGCATTGCGTAGCTGATGGGTTAGACTACCATGGATGGTAATCACATTTTGAGGTGGTGGTGGTATGGTGTTAGGCCTTTGGGATGCTTGCGGGGATGTAAACTAGATAGGGGGAGAAATAATAGGTGTTGTCTGGGGTGATGGGTACCGTTGGTTTCTCGTAGTAAGGTTGATCATGCCTACTACTCCACGTGATGGAGGATCATGTTGGACATTGTTGACTTGGTGAGGGGGCACTAGAGGATTGTTTGGAGGTCTAGGGGGATTGGGTCCTCTGTGATATGGTAGAGGGTTTTGGAAAATCCCTAGGTTTTGGTTCTATGGGGCTAAAGGGTTTGCTACCTGAATAATGCCCCTATCGATTAGGTCTTGAACTTGCCCTCAAAAGGAGTGACATGAATCGATATTATGGCCACGTTGCCTATGAAAGGGATAAAATAACTGCTCATTGTAGTCATGATATTTAGGTGCATTTGGATCCAATGGGTGAATTTTGGGTAGAACAAGATGGTTACCCTCATACAATCTATGGAATAGGGCTGGTAATGGTTCAGATAAAGGTGTAAAGTTGCATGGTGGACCCTATGGGTGCATTCCATGGTATTGTTGTGGTCGAGGTGGGGTAGGTGCATTAGCTTGGAGCGCTTGCGGTTGTGGTGTATAGGGTGGAGGAGTCGGTACTAATGCTAGGGTAGCAGTTGCGACTTGATTGGTTTGTTGTGGTCATGGGTAAGGTTGATTCAGTGTGGGTCTATTGAATTGAAATTTGGAGTTATAGTTGGTTTTAGCTCTCAACTTAATCTTTCCAGATTGCACCTTGATATCTTCGATCACTTTTGCTTGTGATATAGCATCTTCAAAAGTATGACTCTGATGAAGTTGGAGGGATGTGGAAATGTGTTTGTGGCAACTCTTGGAAAAGAGTGTCACAAGCTCCGAGGTGGGGAGGCTATGGGTGAGATCATGAATAATCGCTCTCCATATGGCAACAAACTTAGTGATGGGTTCGTCGTCCACCTATCGTAAGGCATAGACATCAAAAAATGTGGTCTTTTTCTTGATGTTGATGGAAAAGTGCTCTAAGAAGGAATTGGCTAGTTGTTCAAAGGTGTATAGGCTATGGCATGGTAGCATGTTGTACCAATCCAATGCTGGCCTAATGAGGGATAGGGAGAAGGTACACAACATAAGAGGGTTACTACTATGCAGTTGGTAACAGGATGAGCGGTAGTTGCTCACATGTTCTCTGGGATCTTCCTTACCTCTATACTTGTCGAATTTTGGTATTTCGAAGTGATAGGGATAAGGAGGGATAGGGACTGATGGATGTACTGGCTCATTGCATAGTTCATCATAGCAAGGCTTTTGTGGCCCATAGCTAGAGGTGCGTAGGTTCAACATTTTGACTTCATCTCGCAAGAGTTGAAGTTTGGGTGTCATAGGAGTTGAAGGTTGGGCTATGATAGGCTGACCTTGTGGATGTGGTGGGTATTGGTATTGTTGTTCTTCATAATACTATGGGGAATACTATTGTGCCTGATCATGATAAGGTGGGTATTGGGTGACATGTGTTGTCATGTCTATAGGCACACTAGGTTGTGGGGTAGGCATCTGTTGAGGATAATAATACTATGACTGAGCAACATGCGGTTGTGGCATGGGTACTTGTTGGTTTGGAGCCTATTGTACTGGTTGGACCATGGGTGGTGATGACCAAACTAGAGGAGGTATAAAGAAGCTAGGTGTAGTTGGTGGTGGTGTAGGTGTCGGTGCTACTAGTGCTAGGGGTGGTCGAGATGAGGTATCAAAATATGGGATCTATCTCTGCCTTGGAGGGTAGGAAGTAGGAAAGCTAAACTATGTAGAATAATTTGGTTGAGTAGGTACATACACTACTGGTGTCGGTCCATAGGTAGGATGGATATGGGTAGTGGGAGCCTAAAAGGGCATAGGTGGTGGTATCCTAAAGGTCATCATAGGCAAAGGTGGCTCCAAGGGTTGGGCATCATGCACTCTGGATACCTATGAGATAGGTGGGAATGCTGCTGAAAAGGTGGGATAAGCTATCGAGGTAGGAGCTTGGGTTGAGGGGAAAGTGTAAGTGTATACTCCCACTTGGGTTTGCATCTCTTGCTCCTGAAGAGGCTATTGGGAGGTACCCTCAGATATGGTGAAGAACGGCTCTTGAGAAGAGGATGGTTGGTACTCTTGTGAGGAGTACGAGCGTGAGGTTTGAGGGAATGCTTGTGGTTCTTGTTGGATAGGGATCTATTGTGCAGTTTGGAAGGATGGATTCTGGCTTCCTATAGTGGATGAGGATGGGTCTGACACCATTCCTATGGTAGGGGTGAATGATGCGACCTCAGGATGGGTACGGTTTAGAAGGGAGGAATCATTCTCAAATAGGGATTGAGATAGATTCTGGAAAAAGGGGTGTGCAAAGGTGGGTGACGTAGGCATGACCTCCTCATCTATGATGAAGGCTGGAGGAGACTATCCTGGTGTAGTGTAGATTACATGGTCATAGAACATGGTCGAGGGATTAGGTGAGGATGGGGCTGCAAAGAGCGGGTAATCCTCTACGAGTGAAGTAGCGAGAATTTCACTCAAAGTTGACGTCTCGGCATGAGGCATCATGTGTGTGAATTGTGCATCAGATTCTATGCATGAATCAGATGTATCTATAATCCTCTCCTTCATGATCGAAGGAGTAAGAGTAGACTGACTAGAGGAAGGGGGAGGCCATTCCTCCATAGAGCATGATTTCTCATGCGCTCTACTATGGGTGACCATAGGCATAGTGGCATGTGTCAAAGGGGGTTTTTAAGAATAAACCCTATGTGATGTAGACTCAAGTGTGTCTACTATGAGTGTAAAATAAGTGACATGTTGTGTGTAGCAAAATAATATATAGTGTGGTGTGTTGAGACCGGTCTGTGATCATGCAAACAATGGTAGACCGGAATCAATTCTAAATGCTGAGAAAATAAAAGTGTTATGTTCATTTTGTGTGTTATAATGTTGATACTCCCTATGTAGAATCATGGGTAATGGAGTGAATACTCTAGAAAATTAGGAATGTCATCAATAACAAACCTCCTACAACACCCAAAGATGCACAGGATAGAATGGTACCACAATGTGTGAATGGTGACCTGTATGGAAGGTGTAGTAAAATGGTATCCTAAAGGGGTGGAACTCACTATGCTGAAGCGAGTTCACAATATCCTCTCATGAGAAGAGGTGGCACTATCTGAGACCTGCTATCGGCATACCCATGCTTTCGCTTCACCCTCGGGTGGGCTTAGTCAAGAATGATAGTTACCAATTCCACAAATTATACTAGCCTTGTGGATGAAGGTGCTAATCCTATCCCACTTCATAGGTAACCATTGGTGATGAAATCTAGGGCCCAATCACAAGAGTAGGGGATTTTTCGGTGATGAAATCTAGAAACCACTCTTGTGGGGCTACTAGGTGTCTAGGGGGTGAGCTGATGGAGAGTGAAACTCGATCCACACTAGTCTCGAGTGATGGATTGGGGATGAAGTCCAATCTCACCACTTGTTTAAGATACCACGTGAGTGTGTGTGGGTTTGTGTTTTACTATCGATGTTTACAAGATAAGAAACTAACTACTTGCCTTTTCAAAAGAAAACTAATCCTAATGCCTTTTCGAAAGCAAATGATTAGATAGATTACAATATTTGTAAAGAAATGAGCTAGCCTAAATGCCTTTGTGAAGCAAACTAATCTACTTTGCAAAACATAGAAACATACAATCCAAATGTGTGGAGTAAAAGGGATTATGAAACCTTAACTTGCACTTTTAGAATGTAAAAATACTTTCAAAAATATAAGAGGGGATTAGAAACCTTGATTTCACTTTGGAATGTAAAATTCCTTTTAGCAATGTAAGCTATGAATGAAGGAAGAACAACTTAGGCTTATGCTATATGTAAAGACAAAAGACAAATGCAAATTTATTTGAGAAATAAATTTTATACACTTGCTGGAAAGTTGTAGGTCCTAAAAATTTTAGAAACCCTAATGCTTTAACTACTTTGCAATGAACCCAAAACTAGGCCTAGTAATGGTCATTCAACTAATTAATGCATTTATACTTCCAAAAATTTGCAACAGAGGTAGAAAAAGTGAAAATACCTACATTCTGATGCTAAGGGGGTTTTCTTGGCCCCTAAAAAGATCACCCTAGCTGATTTGGGGGTTTTTGAGGTGTCTGTGCTCAAATCATGACCCGGGTCATGAATTTGACCTAAATCGTAGGGTGGGTCATGAATCAGGTGCAGAGGCTTCAAATCAGAGATCTGCTGGCCTAGGATGATTCCTAGGACTTTGGAGGTTTTAGTGAAACATAGTTTTGGTACCTACAAAACATAGAAATAGAAGATAATGTTAGATTTATAAGAAAAGTGAATCTAGCACTATCCATTGTGGGGGTCCCACCGGGCGTGCCAGAATGAAATGGGTAGAAAATGACATTTGATAATTTAACACATAAACATAAATGATGCATTAAATAGAGAAATTGTATTCCATTGATATTAATGAGCATGTGTTACAAGAGGGTCTTGATGCCCTTTATCCATCTCTATTCCTAACAAGGTTACAATCAATCTGATGCTTTCTTCTAGCATCCCTCAGTGTAGGTGGGCTTCGATGTATGCAGGCCACCATAGGGTTGTTGTTTGTATGTTGTTCCTCTTCCTTAGATCTATCAGATAACCTATGAAAGACCTACAAAATGGGGTTAGTGTGATGGGGGGCTTGCCTTAGTCAGGCCCCATGTTTAGAAAGACAAAAATGACTATAAAACTGTAACAAAAACTAAAATGAAATATGCAGAAGATAATAACATATTGAAATAGAGCTTACCTCCCAAATATGGAGTGATTTGGGGTCTGTAGATGCAATTCATGACCCGGGTCGCTAATTGGGGCCGGATTCATAGGGTAGGCTATGAATTGAGTTGTGATGCTCTTCTGGTGAAATATCTTTGGTGGATCGATCCTAAGGTAGCTAGGGTGCCTCTGTATGCTATCAGAATCCATCTGTATGCTTTAGGAATGGACTGTGTGCTATTGGCTTTCCATTTCTGTAGAGTAATAGTACTTTGTTGAATTTGGGAATCAAACTTAATTAGGGGTTTAGGACCCATTATTTATAGGCAAATGCAAGGTGCAGGGGGGTTAGATAGACTAAACCTAGGTTTGATTCTGACTAGGGTTAGGTTAATAGATGCTATGTGGCAACATCTCATTCTAAGTAGGAAATATCCTATCCTCACACATGTGTGAGGAAGGATTAGTGCTAATCCTAATTAGGCCTTAAGCATGTTTAGGGGAGGATTAAAAGAAAACCCTAGGAAACCCTAAATTGGCACATGTGGGAGGATTTGATTAACACTAATTATGAATTAAGAGTTAATTAATCCAATTTTGCCCTAAAAAGGGGCTTAAGTGAAGTCAACATTAAATTAGAATTTGATAATTGACTTTTAATTGATTTTGCCAATTAATACCCCGTGGGGGTGTCAATTGAGTGTAAATGGGCTATGCATCACCTTGGGTTGCCTTATGAAGGTATCTCGATGCATAAAATGTAGTTTTGAGGGCTTATTAGGGTTTTGGACCTGAAAGCCATTTGTGGAAGTCTACACGTTACTATGGTGAACTTATGGAAGTCTACGCATGTCTCTACATGTCTACGCATGTCTACGCATGACTACAATAGTCTACAATATCCTAGGGATGTCTGGAATCACCTATAGATATGCAAAAATAGCAATGTGTGACTTTTGGGTGTCTACACATATATGTAGCTGACCTAATGGAAGTAGTTGTTGTATGCTCTAATATTTGAGATATAGATGTTATGGGTCTAGCACAGACTTCTTTGATTATGCCTCTTGGATATTTTATTGGTGATGCTAGTTAGTTGATGGGCTAGGCACATATTGGGCTGGCCTTGGAAGAGGTGTAGCTTGGACCCTAATAGGCATTGGAGGCTGATTCGATCGTTCATATCTCGCATTACTCATGACAACATTGACCATTCCAATGAAACCCTAGGTTGGTGGTTCAATGCAAACTTGGTTGACTTGGCAAACATTATTCTTTGGCACCTCATGATTATGTAGATAATTCTTATAAATCTCCATATTTTTATTGTCAGGGCACTTGCAGGTTATTGACAAGAAGCATACCTCTCTCAATCATATTTTACATAAGATGTTTGAAATACCAACATACCTTGATGTCATGGCCTTTTGATTGATGAAAGATGCAATATTGATCATCTTTATAGCCTTTAGGCTTAGGCTAATTAGGGTCTATCATATTGAACTCAGGTAAGTGTATAGCCTTCGCCTCACATAGCTGATGAAAAATCAATGTCAATGACTCTGATAAATGATTGAATATGTTAGGTGGGCATTGCTCTTTATTTTTACCCTTATAATTGTTATTGTGTTTCTCGTATTGCGTAGGTAGAGGTTGGGCCTAATAATTTTGTTTTTGTTGCTATTTTTCTCATTTTTGAAGGTTTAACACTACCTGATTAATATGGACCAGATTGACCTGATGTCTCTTAGTGCTTTTCTTATGTCCCTCCTTCTTATTCCTCAGCTTTAAGTTACACTCCTATAACTTGATGTTCTCAACCACCTTGTCTTATGCCAAAGCCTCTTCAAATGTATGGTATTGTTGTAACTATAGCAATAGTGAAATGTGTTTGGCAAAAATTTTCATGAACATTTGCATTAATTTAGAGGATATGATGGAGAATGGCATATTTGCCATAATTTTCCTCCATAACTTTCCATAATCCATCACTGGCTCATCATAATGTTACGTTAAAGCAACCAGGTTGGATAGGTTTACCTTCTTTTTAACACCAAAGGAGAAGCATTCAAGAAATGCATTAACTAGTTGTTTGAAACTAGTGTTGATGTGCTTCTTTAGTTGGTTGAACCACTCTCAAACTAGGCCTGAGAGGGTCGTGATGAAGGTGCACAGGAGCAAAGCATTATTGCTCTCAATATGAAAGCACATATCTAGGAAACTAGTCACGTTCTCCTATGTGTCTTCCTTTCCTTGAAACTTGTTCAGCCGAGGCATCTTGAAATGCTTAGGGTATGCTAGAATAGGCACTAACATGCATAGAGGTTCATTGTAAATTTTTTTCATGGTAAGATTCTAATAAGTTTTCCCTTGCTTATCTATGGCTTGGACCTTCTATGCTAAGGTCTTGTAGGATTATGATGAAATAAACCCCTCCTCTCGATAGTGTCGTGGAGGTAGCTTCAAAGGTTGGTTCTTCCTCAATCGAGGTGGGGAACTAGGCTCGTCCTCCTCATCGAATTGGGATATTTTAGGATATTCTTGTTCTAAATTCTCTCCCACTTCATTCTCATACTACCTATGCTCATGTTGCTTGGATGCTAGATACCAATCTCTATTTTTATTTGTATGGTGAGTATGGGTGTCTATGTTTTTAGGGTGTAACTTAGGTTGTGAAGCTACTCGTCTATCAACATGCTCCCTAATATCACTGTGGGGATGTAAATAAACACTAGCCAATTGATCCTCTCTCTCTCTACATGCTCCTTATGATCAAGGATGCATTATTCATGCATGTAATATTCATACAATTATTTCCTGATGAACTTCTGCCTCTAAGTATTCTCATTTTTGAGGTGCTCTTTCTCTATGCAAACATCCTCCAATTAATCTTGGAGAATCTGCCATCTCTACTCTAACATCAATCTATGAGCCCTATCAATATGATCAATTGTCTAAGGCCTCAAAGGGGTTTTCTTTGTTTGAGCCACTTTATGAGTATGTCCTCCAATGGATTGATTCGCCACACTCTTACCCTAGTCTGTAAATATGACATTCATGTTAGGTTGTCTCCTATACTCAGTGCTTGCATGTGATGTAGAAGCACACATGTCTCAAGAATACTTGGAGCACTCTCCAAGTTCTTGGGTGGTCCTAATAGTGCCTCTTCTACACATGCTCATGGATCAAGAAGGTGCAGGCATAGTATTATATCCTATATGCCCTAGGACCTTTTTTATACCATCCAATTTTTTGCTACGCCATGGATCATGAGATGGCATGCCATTTTCTACCACTTTGGATATATCTATGGTAAACTTAGTATGTTAACCCCTATAGGGAGTCTGTACAAGCCTGTGCTTAGAGGCAACCCTCTCCATTCACCCCTGAATGGGTGGATATTTGACATGTCTATGCTCTAAAGGTGGAGGTCGTGATACTCCCTTAGATACCTATCAAAGGGGTACCAATTTGGATTCCTCGATGACATATTATTTAGCAGAGCCTATGGATCCATGTAGAACATGGTCATGGTAAATGCTACCGTATGTAGAACCCCCATGCTGGGATGTCCCATGTTCTAATTTGTGTCTAGAGGGATGTCTAACACTTCCTCTAATTGAGATATTCTCGACGGAATCCCCTTGTGTAGAATTATCCCCTCTAATGCTCATTGAACGATGTCCACAAGGATTTTATGGTTGAGAGAATTCTACATCATGTTGTGCACTAGGTGGATCTTGGGCTTTGATCTCAGGTTTATGCCTGGATCGGTCTCTTTGTGTTTGCACCACTATGTATTCTATGTCTAGATTTAACTTTTATTAGCATTCAAAGAATACAATGATGATTATCTCTTTTTACAATTTAAAATGAGCCCTACATTGTTTGATGTGTTTTCAATTTGTTGTATCAGTAAAGTAACTCTTGTCATGTTTTGCAAAGCGTTGATGATTTTCTCAATTGTTTAATGGTTTTATTGTATGTTCATAGCTCAATAACCTGGCTATGAACTCTGGGTCATGTAATCCCCCCAAAGTGTGGCAATGAAAGTCCACACCCGGATAGGGAGTACAAGTACTCCCAGATCCTCACCCATTTTCACCCAGTCAACATCATACCCTTCGAAGAGGAGTACATCCAATTTTTTTGGGCTATACAAGGTTCTTGGATCCAATATTTGTCTAGAACATAGGGTACATGGGATTTGGTCCAATGGATGGAAATCACCCTACCATCATTGAAACCCTACTAGTGGTTGGATGTGACTTCCAACTCACTAGAGTTTACCATGAAACATGGTGTGTGTGTGTTATTTTTAATTTTCATAAAGTAAATATGCATAATACAACACTCACATGATCATTTCCTACATGATTTGCATAAAAAGAACATTTTGTATTCATAAAGTATGCATACTACATCCTACATGACCTTTTTGAAAATGCAACTCTACGATGTAAATGGCCTTTTATTTGGCATCAAGCATACAAATTAAACACACAAATTATTCTAGCACACTGGAGTCTAGGGTGAATTGCAATTCGAGGTCCACTGTTCCTAGCAGTTCCTAGAAAAAATTAAAAAATGACAACCCTAAGGACCTAATTTGTTTTATCCTTCTTTCATGGTTATCCTATTTAACTTTAATTTTTTAGTCTTTGGAAAAAAATAGAGATAGAAAACAAACACATAGGGTGTCAGAAATGCCTACCTCAAGTCCTCATCTAATAAAGCTTTAAAATCCTACTTTGTGATTGGTTTGTTGCTAACTGTGGCTTTAATGCACGACTATGACTATCGCCCATGCCTGTCAACCATGGTCTAGCTTTTTGATTGTGGATGTCAATTGCAAGGAGAACCTACCATAAAAATACCAAACATAGTCAGCAAATTATGGCAAAAAATGTAGAGTTCCATCATGATCACCTACTGTAACCACAAAAAAAGGCTCACACATAGTCTAACTATTGTAATTGATAAAATATAGACAAATAGGCATGCATAAATTGACAATAAGAAATGAAACAAATACAAGGAATCCTTTATTAATTTCAATGGAGTCAAATTACAGATTCATCCCTCTTAGGGATACCCATTTGATACATCAATTACAATAGTGTCTAATCCCTCTCAAGGGTAGATGCGATCAAATGCCTTCTAGGGTGACACAAACTACTCTAGGGTGTCGATGACCCTCTTCTCCATGATTAGAGGTATTTTTTGCCTTGCATACCAAAACTCGGTTAGTCTTGCATGCAATAAATAACAAGAAATATTAAAAACAAAAGAGGCCTCTCTTGATGAGGCTTTAAAAGGATATTTCACAAAAGGATGCCATAACAAGCATGTAATAAAGAAAACACATAAAACATAGTAAAATTATATTAATCATGAAAATTTGCCATCAAACATGTGTAAGAAAACAAATAATATCTATCTATTGGGTTACTTTATCAAATATAAAGCATAAACACATGAAATAACCCACAATTACACTAATTACCAAATTGACAAAATGAAGGTAAATCTACTTTAAATGCTTAATTTCATCGATTATATATCTCTAAAATAACAATTAAACCTATACTAGGCATAATATGATCTAATTAATTAATCTACAAAAAAGAGCATAAGGGTATCTGTAGTCATTTGCTCACCATAGGTCTGATGCATGGGTGGCACTGTTCACTGTAGCTGCCAGCTATGGTGGAGCTCTGAGTAAGTTTGCCCTCCAAATTAGGGCTTTCTCTCTAATCCACCTTGTAAAATTTATGGTCAAGTGTCACCTCTATGTCCTATGATAGTTTTTGTGGTTGAATTGATTTTATGGTGCATGGATTGCATGAATTGATGTTTCTTGTCTCTCCTAGTCTCCTAGGGCTCCCATGGCAATTTGATCTCCAATTGAGTAGCAAAAATATCCTTCTCAATGCACCTATATGAGTATGCAATTCAACAAGGCTTCATTGCTCAATTGACTATGCTTATCTCTAGACTTATCCCCAATTTGGAGGGGGATATTATAGCATTGGCCCAGGGCTAGGGGTGGCTTTCTTGTGAAATCAATATCAATATTGGATGGTTGATCTTGTTATATGGAAGGATCCAAAACCTTCCTTGCTCAAACCACTCCAATATACAAACAATTAGTTATTGCAACCAACTTTGGGTCAGATGAAGGCCAACTGATTCTGAGTGCTGATCACGGCTGACATGTGCAGTGAGCACTGCTAACCATGGGTGTCAGCTATGGCTAGAACTAACTAAAAACCATTGCTATACCTTGGATATGTCCAAAGGTCTTCCATATGGTCTTCTAGAATGTCCCATATGAGTAGTCACCTTGGCATGACACATTTTAGGTATCTACAATAGGATAGGCCCACAAGATAGGATAAAGTTGGGTATGCTAGTCATGATTGGTCTTACAAACAAAATTATTCAAGATATTGATCAAAAACTTATTGGATGCTTTGAATTGTTCATTACCCTGAGGGTAATACAAATTTGACCATCTATGTTGATTCTTGTACTTAGAATAAATTTTACAAATATCCTTGTTCTTGAAAGGCATGTCATTGTCAGAAACAATCACTAAAGGAAATATGAACCTACAAAGGATATAGTTGAATATGATATTAAAAACCTAGGTTCTAGTCACCATAGCTAGAGGTATGGCTTCAATCCATTTAAGGAAGTACTCAATATTTGTTATGATAAACTTGTGATTATCAGGTGACATAGGGTTAATCTTCCCTATAATATATAATCCCCACATGGATAATGGCCAAGGGGAAGAGATAACCTAAAGTTGCTGAGAAGGAGCATGGACTAGGTTGTCATGGAACTAACACTTGTCACAACAATGAACATGATCACATGCATCTTTCTCCATGGAAGGCCAATAGTACCCCATTTGAAGGAGCTTCTTGGTAATAGCATTGTCACTAAAATAGCCTCCACATGAACCTTTGTGAGCCTTATTTAGAGCAATTAAAGCTTCATAAGAGTTAATTCATCGTAAGAGGATACCTTAAAAATAACATTAATACAAGGTATTACCAATTATAACAAATTGGTAAGCTATTTTGCATAATAGCCTATGCTAATTGTGGTCTAAACCATCAGGTATCAAACCATATTTAAGGAAATTAAATATGTCTATGTACCATGGCTCAGATGGGGCATATTCGATGGTAAAAATATCTAATGGGAAAAGACAAGAACCAAGTGATGTAGGCTCCAAGAGTTGTCGAATGATAATTGATGCTTGATCATATTCCAACTCTAAGGGAAATAATAATGCAGTATTAGTCATGACATCCACATGGTGGTTTTAAGATCTAGGAACAGACTCTATGGTTACTCAATTGAATGAGGATAACAACTTGGTGACTATATCCTTGTAAGGATTTAGTTTATCATCTCAAGTTTAATTAAAATTGTTTATCTGATTGACCATAATTTGAAAGTCACCAACGACTGAAAAGACTCACCTACAAAGCTAAGGTTTCCCTAAGGCCAAGGATCAAAGCTTCATACTCCACAATGTTGTTTGTGCAAAAGAAATAAATATTGAAGGATAAAAGGATGAATTGTTTTTATGGAGTAACCAAAATGACTCCACCTCCAATACCCTTCATGCAATGGGATCCATCAAAAACAAAGTCTAAGAATAGCTCTTCAACTTTGATTTTGAAACCCTCATCAACAAAATAAACAACCAAATGATGGGCAACTTCTAGGGGAGTAGAGGCTAACTAATCATTTATCATATGACCCTTGATAGGTTTTTGACCTATGAAGGTCAGGTTAAACTCACTAAGGACCAACACCCACTTAGAAACTCAACCTGAAAGGTGGGGCTTAGACATTAAATAGCGCCAAGGGTTAAAATTTGCAACTACCAATATCTTATAGCTAATCATGTAGTGTCTTAACTTTTGGAAAGCGAACACTACAACAAGGTAAAAAATATCTAAGGGAGTGTACCTAGTTTCATAGTTGACCAAAGTTCTACTGATATAGTAGATAGCTTGATCTTTATTTCGATCATCATGTTGAGCCAGTATGGTTCCCAAAGCGTGAGCTATAGCCATTATATAAATTATCAAATTCCTACCAAGCATAGGAGGAACTTAAACCAGTGGGAAAGTGAGATATTGTTTGAGATCATAACAGGTCTTTTGATACTTAGAATCCCACTAGAAGACCATATATTTCTTAAGAATCTTAAGAAAGAGCAAACACTTATCAACTAATTGGGTAATGAACTGATGAATAGCCTAAAAATTTTCTTGTAGGCTACATAGTTTGGTTAGGATGTGGGGAGGAGGTATATCAATGATAGATGCTATCTTATTGGAGTCCACTTATATACCTCACCTAGAAACTATGAATCTTAACAACTTTTCAGATGTGATTCCAAGCACACACTTAGTGGGCTTGAGATAGATCTTGTAATGTCATAGCCTTTCAAAAAATTATCTTAAATCATGGACATGATCCTTTCATTCTATGGAGTGACCTAAAAGATCATCCAAATAATCCTAGAGAATATCATGCATCATGTCATGGAAAATATAAATCATGGCCCACTAATAAGTAGCTCCTAAATTTTTAAGGCATGAATTTCCAATAGAAGGTACCCCATGGAGTAATGAATATCATATTGGCTTGATCTTCAGGGGGAATACAAATTTGATCATAGCCTAAAAAACCATCCATTAGTGAAAGCATTCCACATTTGGTAGTGAAATCTACAATCTAATGTATGTTGGGCAAGGGAAAATCATCCTTGGGACATGCTAAGGTAATATTCCTAAATTTATTACATATCCTGATTGTCCCTTCCTTATTAGCCACTAGAACGATGTTGGAGATTCAATAAAAATAGTTGATAGCTTTAATAAAACTAATGTCAAGGAGTTTTTGGAGCTTCCCCTTGACTATAAGGGTGACCTTATGATGCATCTTCCTAAGTATCTACTTAATAGGCTTGGAATTAGGCTTAAATTCCAAATGATACATAACAAGGGAGGTATTAACCCTAGCATGTCGATGTATGACCAAGCAAAAATATCCTAAAATTATTTTAACAAATTGGTCAATTTCTCTTGCTCATCCATGGACAAGGCTTTTCCTAGCTTAAGGGTTCTATGGGCTTCCTCAAAAACTATGTTCACATCTATGATATCCTCTATGAGAATGGATAAATCATCCTCAAGAGGAGTCAGGCCAGGAGTCACTCCTATTTTCTCAAGGTCCTTAGGAGACATAGAACCAAAGTCCTCTTGAGAACTAGAAGACTCAACTTACATAGTGCAAGGGATAGACCCATAAAAGGAGATATAATTTTGAGGAGCACCCTCATATTTGACATATTTCTTTGGGTTAAGACCAATAGAGGATGAGGGGGTATCCATCATCCTCAACACTCCACTCTAAAATTTGATGAGATTCATCTAGAAGAGGCTCCTAATGAGAAGAACTTGTAGACACCTAAAATGTGTCATGTTTAGGGGAGCTACTCACATAGGCACATTCATAAGATCATATGACATAATCTTGGACTTTCCAAGCATCAAAAGTGGTTCTCACCACTCATCTGGGGCATTTTAAGCCCATCCAAGCCTAGCCGCTCAAGACTAGAGTGGCCAGACCTTAGCCGCTCAAGCTTAGAGTGGCCAGACCTTAGCCACTATAGACAATAGTGGCCAGATCTTAGCCACTATAGATGACAGTGACTAAGCCATAAAAAGCATTTTGCCAACAAATATGCTCAATCACGGGTGGAAGTGGCAGTCTGCATGCAATAAAGGTGAGCGGGAGTAACTTTGCATTCCCTTTCATGGCCAGTTCACATAGGAGACTTGAGTTTGCATTTAGAATTTAGTTAACTGGCCTTCAAACATAGACAAAGACAAAGCTTATCATGCTAACGACCAGTTTGCATAGGAGACTCAAGTTTGCAGTTAGATTTTAGTTAACTGGTCTTTAAACATAGAAAAGACAAAAATCTTCTCATGCTAACCTTCACTACGCATGAGGGATTCAGTCCTAGGGCTTGGGCATAGACCTAGGGTTTCACACACTTTAAAAGGTGCAAGCCTGAGAGCACCAGATATACATTTTTTGAGAAAGGAGACAATCTTGATACAGGATGAAATTTTGATCAAAGAGAGGGAGAGTCCACTTGAGGGTTTCCCACATACAGGATATTCAACATATCGAGCAAAGCAACCATCATTTCAACATCGGATACAAGCTTCGATCCATAGCCTTGAAGCAAAGAGGGCAAGATTCGCTTTAGCGGCCACTGTCTTGGATAGTGGCCCGCAGGCCTAGCTTAGGGTTTTATACATTAGTTTCATTATTATGTTTAGCATATCATTAGCATAGCATCATTTCATTCATTCAACTTCATAGCATAGGTTTAATTTGCACTTGCTTTCATTTTGATATATTCATTACTAACAACCTCATCCAGGGAGGCATTCTCGGACATCTAAGCGTGTGTTGTTGTTTCATTGCTTACAGGGCCACAGGTTCATCGGATAGAATCTGCAACATACGAGAGCAAAAGGGATCCCTCTAGGGAACAGACCTAGAGAAGGAGGCATCTGTAAGCCCTCATACATTTTTGTGTGCGGAACCGGGGAGCTTGTGATAGCGCACCACCCCTTTGCGAGGGGACATTTTACCCACTTGTAACCTCATTGTATCAAAATGGGTATCCCTAAGAGGGACCGACATGTAACCAGGTTTCAATACAAATAAAGAGACATATCTTTGTTACTTCCATGTTATATGCTTTTTCATGGTCTTTCATTTCATTTTTGGGTTTAAACACATTTGCAAGTAGAGTAAGAGCGGTGCGTGCACCCCGGGGTCACTACAGATGGCGATCACGGTGGGACATCCACTGAATTTTCATTTTTCTTCCTGGATACTAACTTAATTTTGTGTGCAGGCTTAGCCGCTCTGGTCTACAATGGCCAAAAATCAGCCGCTCTGAGCCATAGCGGCCAATAGAGCCTTAGCCGCTCCTGCTAATAACGACCAGGAACCAACCGCTCTGGTCGACAACGACCAACATTGGAGTGCAGCAGAGGTCAAAACACTGACTCTCTAAGCTGGATCAAAGGTTGGTATAACTTCTCTGATATTTTACAGCTTTCTGTCTACTTCTGTGTGTCTAAAATAGTGAACTTAAAGCACATTTCTATTTGGGAATTGAAATAATAAAAGAAGAAAGAATTAGGCGATTGCATATCTTAGATCTTCTTTTAGATTTCCACTAGGCGTTGCTAGGAACAACGGCTTCTATCTGTAAATTTCACCCTAGAATCCAATGTGCTAGACATTGTATGGTTGGTTTGCTTGTTTTGAGGCCTTTCTAAAGGCCATACTTGCACCCGATAGAGTGCACTCATTAATTTCATAGTAGTTCATGCATCTTTATGAATATTGAAATGCATTTTGCATTAGGCATATAGGGAAAGTTCATGGCTGCTATATGATGCATTCTTATTCATGCAATCTTAAAATGAACCACACACACGCACATTTCTTTTAAACATTGGGGAGTTGGATTTCATCACCAACCCTCAATTCAGTCCGATGACGTTGGAATTCATCTCCTTCCATCGGTTTGCCCCCTAGATTCTCCTAGAAATGGATTGAAGAACTTCTTCATAGTGGTACTAAGGTACTTGTGTTCAAACTATCTCCCACTATTGGAACATTCATTGGTTCAGAGTGGAAGAGCTAGGCGAACCCCCCACTAGGATTTCAGTGGTGTACCCTAGTCTCTTTTGGGAAATCATGTTTGGCATGAGTACTCTTGATTATCACTATGGATGAGTCTCCTCATTCCAAATCCAAAACAAGAAGCAAGAAACAACAAAACATCAAAATACATCAAATAGTTAGGGCACACTTAAATCTATAATCAAGATAAACATTTGTGTGATATTGTTTGATCATATTTAAAGTGCAACGCAAAAGCTAAATTCCAAAATGATGGTTAAAACAAGAAGTAGACATCCCCGGTCTGACATCGAGGGAGGGTCCAAAACAACACATACCCTTAGGCGAAGTCGTAGTAACATTGAAAGACCTACTCGGAAGACCGTAAGATGCAGTTCTATGAGTCTAAGGGGTGATAACTCAACCCTTGGGGGATCTCCTCGAGAAACCCCACATAGGGAACCACAACATGAAACTACATCTCATAAACACAAAGAGGCCTCACGACCATCATCATCAAGGAGACATGAGGAAACCTCAAAGGCTTCCTCTAAACACACCGAAACTTCTCAGAGACATGAGGAAGCTTCAAGAGCTTCCTCCTCACATAGACATAAAGAGGGTTCTAGACCTCGTTCTTCACATAGAGATGATGAGGTTTCCCCTTCTCCATCCTCATGGAGGGTAGAAAGGACTATGAAACCCTCATCACCAAAAGGGCACATGAGAGTCAAAACATCTCAACATTCACATGAAACACTTAGAATAGATCAGCCCACTGAGGGGCAAGAAACTAGAAACACATCCAGTCATAGACATCAAATAGAAGATATCCTTCAAACAAGAGGAAGGATTCCATTAGACTATGACCTCATTGGAGTGAATGGCACCCCAGGGATCAGCCATGGAGAACAAGACAATTGGATGAGTTGGATCGGTTGCATCCGAGGCCACCTCCTAGAACCATAGCCATAGAGAATTCCACATCTGGAAGCTCACGAACCATGACTTCTAAGCCCACTTCTCAAACTGGGGGTACCTCAAGATGACCCCATAGCAAACACACAAAATATGATCATAGAGACACTCAACAATATACTGAACAAGTCACATTGGCTAGCGAGAGTGAGGAAACAATAAAAACCTCTGAGAGAGATCTACGAATCAAAATGACTAGGACAAGGTCAGATAAGCATGAGTCCCCTATGACTGCATAAGTTAACCATGTATGATGGTTAGAGAATGCCTTGCACAAAGAGTGAGAGCTTGTGGATGCTCTTGAACATGATAAATAAAGAGAACGGTTGTTGCACCAACATGAGCAATGTTTGAGAGAGCAAGCTGAGCAGCTAGCTCACAACAACCAACAAACAAGTGGAAGTGATCATCAAAGAGATCAACACACTGACTCACCAAGAGAGGAGCACATTAGACAAGAAAGTAACTCACAACAAATTCACCCTCCAAATCATGAGAGGAACCCAACTGAGGGGGAAAGGGTAAACTTAATAGAGCCGGATCAGGCACATCTTGAATCCCCTCGTAGAAGGGAAGAAAATAGAGCCAATCAAATGGATAGAGTGTTACCTCCACCACCACCATGGGGGTCTGCAAGAGGAGGAACTCCTCACTTCAAAGGCATTTCGAGAGCTTGTTGAGAAGATGAAAGCCTTTGAGAAACAAGAGGCTGCTGGGAGCCAACCAACATTGAACAAAATACACAACCAACCATTGTGTCCATCAGTTCCTAGCCCTCCCTATCCTAAGCACTTTGAGATGCCTAGGCTAGAGAAGTTTAAAGGTGAAGAAGATGCACAAGAGCATGTCACCAATTTCATCAATGCATGTTTTCATCTCGAAGACAATGATGCTCTTATGCTAAGGACATTCATCATGACATTTTTGGGCGTAGCCACCCAATGGTTTAACCAATTTCCCAAGCATAGCATATCTAATTTTGAACAACTAGTGAATACTTTTCTAAAGCATTTCTCCTTTGGTGCTAAGAGGAGAGTGAACCTTTCAGACCTGGCCAATCTAAAACATTATGATGATGAGCCAGTAATGGATTATGGGAATAGATGGAGAAAAATCATGGCAAAATTATCATTCTCCATTCCCACAGAAGAAATCATCCGGATGTTCACCAAGAGTTGTTCCAAACACATTTCCCTCTTGCTACAACTACAAAAATACCCCTCATTTGAGGAAGCTTTGGCACAAGCCAAACTCATTGAGGACATCAAAGTAGATGAGGGAACCATAAAACTCTAGACCAAGAAGGAGTGGAGCAAAAATGACAAGAATGGCAAATATAAGTAGAAGTAGGAAAACCCTGCCCTAGTTAATCAAGTGGTATTGGCTACGCCTAAGGATGGGGCTATGCAACAGCCCCAAAATTATCAAGCACAACCCCCACCAACCAACTATGATCCAAAGAACAATCAGGGTCAAAACAAAGAATGCAAACCCCCTCGTTATTTTACACCATTGATAGAATCAATGCAATCAATCTTCAATCAATTGAGTGAGGTGGGAAAGATCAGATTCCCTGATATACCTCTTATAGATCCCAACCATCCTAAGCCAAAAGGATATAGGGAAGATCAATTCTACCCGTATCACAGGATATCGGGGCATAATATCAAAGTTTGTGTTGGTTTCAAACATCAGGTGCAAAACATGATTGAGGTGGGAGAACTTAAAGTGGACAACCCACTGGCCCCTGACAATAGAGATATGGGCATCTACAAAAACCTATTGCCAAACCATGAGGTCCCTAGAGGGCAAGGTGCACAAGTCAATCAGGTCCAAATTGATACGCCTACCCATGGGTGTGTTGGGATGGTTGAAATTATCAATATAGCAACCAGGACTAGACGGTATGGTCAACCACAACCTCCCGTAGCTCCCATCAATGTCCCAGCTGCACCTAGGTAGAGGCAGGGGTAAGACAACCTTCCAGGTCCACCAACCCGACCTGTGGTAACTATCCGGAGTAGACTTGAGCAAAACTTACAAATGACTCTAGCTAAGCTATCCATTTATGAGCTCATACAATAGTCCCCAAAGCATAGGGAGACCTTGATGGAGATTTTAAGGTCAATAGAGCTCCAACCACAAGATCTAAATGCATTCACCCATTTTGTGGGACAAGTACAAGAATGCCAGGAACCTATAATCCGATTCTATGATTATGAGATTAAGATAGTATCTACTACCTTACTAGACCCTCCACTGCACATCATGGCATCAGTTAATGATTTACCATTTAAGCGGGTCTTGATCGATACAGGTTCATCAATCAACATCATCACAACAACAACAATAGAACACCTTAAGATCCCCAAGTCCAATATCATTCTTGGAGCCTATACATTAAGAGCTTTCAATGATGCTTTATGCAATACTATGGGAATGATAGTCCTACCTATCAAGGTGGGGCATAAGACCATCCCCATGATGTGTCATGTCTTGGAAGGGGCCATGCAATACAACATCCTCCTAGGGAGACCTTGGATAAGGGACATGAGATGTGTTCCTTCGATCTTACACCAATGTGTCAAGTATGTGCATGATAACAAAGTCTACATGGTGCTGGCCGATGAAGAGCCATTCAAGTATGTTCACTAGGTGGATTGTCTAGGAGAATTTGTGATTCCTTCGGCCCACTTGTCGGTAGGACCTTCATCTCCAAATATTCAACTAGATAACAAAGACAAAGGGGCACAAAAGGACCCATCTGCATCAACACCTCATCTTGCACACAAAGCAACTAATGCTTCTAGTAAACCATCAATGCCTAAACCAAAGAATGATCAGAAGCTAAAGGCACCTATGGTTGAGAAAAATAAACTCAAGGAAATGCTAACCATAGCTATTGAAGAGATTCCAACTCCCATGGAGGAAGAAGATCACCAAGACCAAGTCGAAGATGATGACTACCACCCCGCTTCACCAGTGTCATCCATGGGGTCATCCACCTCACATGCAACTATACACTTGGCAAGCATAGGGATAGGAGAGTATCTTGTGTAGAACATAACTTTTACACCTATCATAGAATCTGCATAGGACATGGGATGGCCAAAATATCTAAGACCACTAGTGGGAATAGTGGTTCCACTTGGAATCCCTCCCAACTAGACAAACTTCATCTATGCTGGCCTAGATTGCACCCATAAATCTATGGATATAGACGAGGACAATGATGAGCTATTCACTGTTAATGTTCACTACCTCTCTAATCCTAAGTTTGCTCTGACCTATTTTGAGCATTGCCATTGGCATGGTTATGGCCTTGGTATATATGAGCAGGGGTGTAGGCGGCCATTCGAGCCATAATACCAACTCCCATATGATATATTTGGGTTAGGATATCACATCAGAGGTCGAGATGACCCTCTAGCAGTAAAATTAGATAGATTAACCTTGGGGTTAGGAGAAGACATCAATTTTATTCCTTATCATCCACCAAGTGCAAGATATCTGAGCAATAGACAAGTGGCTATGGCAAGCATACCACCTCCCGAGACTTATCATCCAAGATCCACAATTGATGTCACCCCAATAGGTTACAACTCATGGGATGATGAGCAAGAAGAAAATGCATATGTGGCAAGTGATGATGAAGCACAAGAGGGCTTGGCCTATCATGAGCCTCACTATTTACAAAGCTTTACCTGGTCTAGACACCATGAGAGTGGATACATATCGGATGAAAGTGACTATGAGTCAGAGGACTCAATAGAGAGAGCCTACTTAGGGGTAAGGCAATGGCCCCATGACTTGGGGCAACATACTAATGCAAATGGATTCTTCATAAGTGACGAAGAATATGAGGATGAAATAGAGATGGCTTACTTAGGGCCAAGACATGAGCCCCTCACCTTGGGGCCACATACTAATGCTAATGGCTTCTGGATAAGTGATGATGATTTTGAGGATGAGACTAAGATGGCCTATCTTGGGCCTCACCATTTATGACAAGTCAATATGTTGGTGGAAAGAGAAGTAGTACTTCATGCCATAGACCCTGGCTTGTGGTTTTTGGGGAGACCAATTGACTTGAATGTCATTCATCGCATGGTCAATCCCCCTTCGCCTACATTCAGGGAGCTCTTAGAGCCTAATGATCCTATTATCCGACCAGCTCATGGACTAGATCTAGAGATTCCCATTCCTCCAGAGCCTCATCGTGAGCATGGAAGGGAAACCTCGGAGATAAGATTTCACCCATGTGGTCCTGGAGATTTCATCCCATCCATCAATACAATCTCCATTGATTTGACCACTCCACTTCATAACCCAATAGATCCCACTAAACCTTTGTGTCTCGACATGTAGGCTATTGATTGGGATCATGCTAATTCACCAATAGATCCTGAAGATATTTTCCCTAATGAAGAGATGTTACAACCATTCCATTTTGCATCAGGTTGTGCATATGATGTGTTCCATGTTGGTTTGGATCCTGAGTCAGTAGGACCTATAAATCCCATCGATGACATTCACTTGATACCCATGCCCCACCAGTTGGAGGATGGGTCACGTATGGCTATAGAAGTGACTTTCAAAGTGGACATTAGCAATGATCCTACTCAACCAAAGAAAGTCAAGTTTGGAGAAAGTCTGTCTCTAGAGGAACAAGCCATCATAATTCCTCTCCTTAAAGAGAGGCCAAATTTATTTTCTTGGACTTACAAGGATATGCCTGGGATAGATCCAAAGTTAGTTATTCACAACCTTTCATTGGATCCCCTAAAGAAGCTAGTCAAGAAAAAATTGAGGAAGATGCATCCCACCATCGCTTTGATGGTAAAGAACGAATTGCAAAAACTAATGGATGCAGTTTTCATAGTTCCTATCGACTATCCTGAGTGGGTATCGAACATGGTGCCCATAGGAAAACTAGATGGAAGAGTCTGCATTTGCATATATTTTAGGGACTTAAATAGGGCAACTTTAAAGGATTCATTCTCATTGCCAAACATAGATGCTCTTGTTGATGCCACTGCAGGTCATGAGATGCTATCCCTAATGGATGGGTTTTTTGGATACAATCAAATCTGAATAAAACCTGAAGACCAACACAAGACTACTTTCATCACTCCATGGGGAACTTTCTGTTACAAAGTGATGCCATTCGGTCTCAAGAATGTTGGTGCCACATACCAATGGGCCATGACATACATATTTCATGATTACATGCACACAATCTTGGAAGACTACATGGATGACTTGCTGGCCAAATCATTGATACGACAAGAGCATGCCGAGATCCTTACAAAAGTTTTTGATCACCTCATAGAGCACAACGTCAGATTGAATCCTAAGAAATGCGTGTTTGGCGTAACTTCTGGAAAGCTCTTAGGGTTCATTGTTTCCATGAGAGGCATTGAAGTCGATCCAAAAAAAGTAGAAGCCATAATGGAGATGGCTGCCCCTACCAACATTAGGGAATTAAGAAGCCTACAAGGCAAGGTAGCATCCATCAAATGGTTCATCATGCAATTGTCAGACAAGTGTCGACCCATGAATCGGTTGCTACGCAAAGATGTCCCATTTCATTGGGATGAAGAGTGCCAACAAGCCTTTGTAGAGATCAAAACATACCTGGCAATGTTGCCAGTGCTAGCTCCACCAAGGCTAGACGTACCATTTTTGCTATACATATCAGCTACTAATTTTGCTTTGGGCACCATGCTAGCCCAAAAGAATGTGCAAGATAAAGAGCAAGTCATATATTACATTAGTCGCACATTGGTAAGCTATGAGCTAGGATATGCGTATGTAGAAAAGTTGTGCTTAGAAGTGGTCTTTGCAACTAAAAAGTTGTGACACTACATGTTGAGCCATACGACTTACGTTATATCAAAATAGAATCCTTTGTAGTATATGATGAACAAGACATATCACAATACACGTACTACAAAGTGGATCATGCTATTGATAAAGTTTGACCTAGAATTCATAAGCCAAAAGTCCATCAAGGGATAAGTCATAGCAGATCAGTTAGTAGAGGCACCTCTTAAGGATAGCAAGCCTCTCACTATAGAATTTCTTGATGATGCGGTCTTCACATTATCAGACCCATCAAAACCCGAAGAACCTGAGAAACAAAGAGAAATGGTATTATTCTTTGATGGTTCAAAGTGTGAACAAGGGGGCGGAGTAGGGATAGTCTTTATCACACCATAGGGTGCTCCATTGCCCTTATCATTCAAACTAGACTTCCCTTGCACAAACAATAACATAGAGTATGAAGCCTTGATCTTGGGACTCCAAACAGTAGTTGCAATGGGCATTAAAATATTGAGTATCTTTGGTGACTCCTTGCTCATAGTGAATCAAGTCAAAGGATTGTTCCAATGTAGGTGTCCACTCTTAAAAGCTTACAAGGAGCTTGTTGACACTTACCTAGCTTGGTTAGAATGGTATGACATCAAGGCAATCCCTCGTACATCAAATAGATTTGTAGACACCATGGCATCTTTGGGATCCTTAATCCCTCATAATCCATCCATTGATTTCACAACCGTTCATGTGAAAGTGCTCACATTTTCCATGATACAACGTGAGGTTATTGACAACCTAGAGTCAGTCAACATGATCCAAACCGAGCCAAATCAGGATTGGTCATTCAAAGTTAGAGCTTTCTTGCAAATAGCCCCTTGGGAGTCTTTGATCTCTCAAGGTCCCATGGAATGTGGAACAACCATTCATCACAGGATTGCTTCCCAATCAGTGTTCACAAGTGCTAGATCGCAAGGAGAGCACATAGTTTTATCCATAGAAGTAGTAGCTTATCAGGATTGGCTTTCCCAATTGTAGGATTTCCTGAAGCTTGGAATAGTACCGCAAGGCCTATCGCAGGCTAAAAAATGAACATTTAAGCAAAAGGTGACTAGATACATTTTTCTAGGAGAGATCCTTTATAGACGAGGTTATGATGGAATGCTCCTTCATTGTCTTGAGCCCCAGGAAGCATCTTGGGAAATTTTGCAAGCTCATGATGGTACGTGTGGTGGTCACTTCAGTGGCATGGCCATCGTTAAGCGTATTTTGAGAATGGGTTATTATTGGCCCACTATGGAAAAAGAATGTTGTGAGTATGTCAAGAAATGCATAAAGTGTCAACATCATGCAAACCTCACTCACTTGCCATCGCAAGCCTTGCAACCCATCCAGGCAGCATGGCCCTTCTCACAATGGGGATTAGACTTGATTGGGAAGATATCTCCCCCATCGCCCAACACATGTCATCATAATGGCCATCGAGTATTTCACCAAATGGGTCGAAGCGATCCCTTTAACATCGACAACTGGACCAAGGATTGCGGAGTTTATACTCCACAATATCATAAGTCGATTTGGGGTCCCTTCAAATATTATATCGGATAATGGACCATATTTCAAGAACAAAAATGTGCATGCTTTAATGAACAAATACCATATTCAGCACAATTTTTCAATGCCTTATTATCCGCAAGCAAATGGGCAAGCAGAAGCCTCAAACAAAATAATAGTCTCCATCTTGAGGAAAATAGTAGTAGATAATCATAGGGATTAGCATTTGCAGTTGCCTCTAGCACTATGGGCATACAGGACTAGTGTACGGATGCCCACTAGGGCAACACCATTTTCACTTGTATATGGCACTGAGGCCATCATGCCCCTAGAACTAGAAATCCCAACCTTGCGCATAGCATTAAAGGACTTCATAGATAATGACACAGCATGGCAAGACCGCTTGGATCAGTTAATGCTTCTAGATGAACGATGGGTCAATGCCTTGGAGCATCTCCATGTTTATCAGAATCACCTTGCATGAGCATACAATAGTAAAGTCCATTTGAGAGAATTCAAATTTGGGGATCTAGTGCTCAAAGAAAATCAGTAGAACTCAAACCTACCATCGCATTTGCGAGATAAATTTATGGCAAATTGGATAGGCCCCTACATAATTTCAGAGAGATTTGGGCCTGGAGCATACCACCTAACATCTTTGGATGGTGTTGAAGAGCCTGAACCTCTCAATATCATTCATCTAAAGGCATTTCATACATAAAATAAAAAATATTCAAATATGTCATAAAATAAAAAACATTCAAATATGTCATAAAATAAAAAAAACATTCAAATATGTCATAAAATAAAAAAACATTCAAATATGTCATAAAATAAAAAACATTCAAATATGTCATAAAATAAAAAACATTCAAATATGTCATAAAAAAAAAATCACAAAAAGGCTCCAAGGGTATCCAATCCGCTTAAAGGCATCTTAAAGCCTTTGGTCAAACAAATCAAATCACAAAAAGGCTCCAAGGGTATCCAATCCGCTTGGTCAAAATCAAAGTACAAAAAGCTCCAAAGGCATTTTTTAAGCCCTTTGGTCGAATAAAAAACAAAGAAAAACCAAAAATACAAAAAAACATTTGCATCTTACATTCACATAATTGCATATCCATACATATCCATTGCATTCACATATGTTATGATCACAATCTTACAAACGATGCCACAATTTGTATTTCAATCACAATATACAAGTTATCCTCATCCATGCATCCATGTGTGTAATTGTGTTTCTCAACACAACCAAATAATGTTGCTATATGAAATATGCAAAGGTTTCCTATTATTTCAACCATGTCTAGTGGTCTTATCAACTTTTGTAGAAAGCCATTTTGATTAGTAGAAGAGCAAGGTCTAGTTGTAGTACCTTGGATATTCAGGATCCCATCACTAATTGAAACACTAAAATCCTAGTTGATACAAGGGAAATATGAAAACTACAAAGTGGTCTAGGTTACCAAAAGTGAAAAGGAACTTCCTTGCTTATCCCCCTGTGCAACCGGTTTAAAGGTGTTGAGAATTGGCAAAAGGACAAGTTCTGCCTTACCCAAAAATGAGTGATTATCATCACTGCATACATCCCTTGCTTTCATAAAAATAAGCAAAACCCTAGAATAAATCCAAATTCAAATCTCAAAATCGAAAGTTCAAATTCTTCAAAATTCAAACATCAACGCCCAAAGTCATAGTTCAAAATATCAAAAGAACAAAAGCAAAATAAACAGTGATTATCATCACTACAAGAATCCCTTGCTCAAAAGAAAACAAAAAAATCAGTCAAAATAAATAGTGATTTTCATCACTAAGTATGAGCAAGTATCCCAAATGAATGAAGAAAAAAAGGGAATAGAACTTGAATCCTTGGAATTCTCAGCATTGCACAAAACTGGAAGGAGAAATCCTTACGCATGATGATATGTCTATCACAAAAGCTCCTGGCATTTGTATAGACCAATGTTTGAATGTGGATGAGCTAGCTTAGGTAACTCAAAACTGCCTAGTGGTATAGTCCAACTAAGTCCAACATAAGGATGAGATAAAACACTTGAGAATCCCTGATCTTAGCAATGGGCTGAAAGAATCCCGCCCGACATCGGAGGAAATGCTTGAGTTCTATCAAAAATATATTCATTTGCACACACAGAGAGAATGAATATCCGGGTACAGAGTGAAAGTCTTGCTTTACAAAAATCTTGTATGACCAGTACATAATTGTTGATAGGGTAACTAGAGTGTTTGAAGTCTCAGGAAAAACCCGCAAATAAATTTCTACCATAGCAACAATTCATATCATCAAACACATCATCAAATTTCTTTATAAGCTTCTATAAATTAGGGGGTATTAATAAAATAATATTAAAATAGATACCGAATATATGTCAAAAATGATGTCTAAACGACCACTAACTATTTTACATCTCTTAAATTATAGAAGCTTATCCAGAAAATGCATACATTCCACACCATTACATTGCACATATGAAGGATTTAAATAATTGATTCTTATGAGTAGAATGATTATTAAATATTCATGGTTGTTATACTTTCTATGGTATCACCCATTAAATTGTCAAAATCATGGCATAGGCATCCATTATGTTTTAAGTAATTGAAACATACAAGTTCATTCATGTTAAATTACATACTACATTCACCATATCATGGCATGAGTTAGATGTATAAATTAAAACAAAATTAAACATGCATTTAACAAAAACATTTCATTCATAAATACGTAGGTCATAAATCATCCATTTACATCAAAGATCAAATCATTTCATTCATAAATACGTAGGTCATAAATCATCCATTCACATCAAATATCAAATCATTGCATTCATCCATAAATACATAGGTCATAAATCATTCATTCACATCAAATATCACATCGTTGCATTCATCCATACAAAGGATCACAAATCCATCATCAAATCAACTCGAAATACATCACGTAATGCCACAATAATTAAATCATGAAAGCATCTACATAAACACATACATAAGTATCCATCTCAAATCCACATCATCATAAATATCATCTATCACCTAACATATACATGTATCAATTCATCATAATACCATCATCCATCGCATCATAAAATAAAATAAAACAAAAATATAAGCAATAAATGATACACATAATGAGTCATAAAGCAAAGATATCATATAAATGTGTGTATCAGGTCCATAAAGGTACAAAAATGCCCATAGGCTATAGTCAGGTAGGTCAAGCCGACCTCAAAAATGAATCAAAAGAGCACCATCAATCAAATATAAGGGCTGAGCCCTCGACATCACCTCCCCCAGTGCCACCTCCCCCTATGGCGGTGTCACGAGTCGAATGGTGTGAACCTGTTGGCCTCTCTGTCCGAGTTTGGGTCCTCTGGCTAGGATGGGTAGAATACTGCCTTGAGGTGGATCACCCATTGACCTATGAACCACCTGCACCTGGTGCCTCCTTAGGGATAATCCCATGCCTCTTGAGCTACATCTGGAGAATGGTAATGTGACCAACATGCTCCTGAATCTGCCCCTCATACTCATCCAATAGTGACTATAGGTGTAGAACCTCTACCCCTGGATCTATCTCTGGATCCCCTTGTGGTGTAGAAGGAGGAACAACAAACTACATCCTAGTAGTACCACCCTCGATAGTAGCCTACAAAGCTTGTATCTATATTGTGAGCTACTCTATGGTGGCATCCCATTGTGCTATAGTAGCATCTCACTGCTACACCTAGATCTGGGTCGACTGGAGCTCGACCTCGACCTCATGCAACTATGCTCTCAAAGGAGAATCTCTCTCCTCGGGCTCCAACTCCTCCTCATCCTCCTTAGGAGCCTCTTGCTCCTCCACTACCACCTGCTCTACTGGCTGGCCCCATACCTCGGTCCTGGCTTGGACTCTATGCACCCTGTCGGATCTATATCATCATCCCCACCATCATCCTCGTGACCTAAGCTATCGGTACCATGCCACATCAGATCTCCCCACCATTGAGTGTATGCCTCTGTAACACCCCTAATGACTCCTGGGTCAACTTATGGGGCATCCTCCTCATCTGAGAGCTCTGTAATCTACCATGAGGGTAGGTCCTTCTCCACTACGAGGTGCCTATACAAAAATGGAATAAGAGGCACGTCCTATTGTAGCCCGTACTGATGGAGAACTCGAGAGTAGAAGAAATACTCTCGGATGACAACCTTGTGGCCAAGGAGCCACCGCTCATGCCGTATCCTAGTAGTAAAATTGGTCGGATCATCCCATGTCGGGCACTCATGATATGGGTACCACATAACATCCCCGGCCTATAGCCTAGTGAAAGTAGTAGTATAATGGGAAAGCTCCCCCGCATGAGGATGGCTCTTGTGTAGCTCATGCTCTCGAGCCCATATAGTGGCATAGCACTGCATCCACTCCTCCATAACTGTAATCTTGGTAGGAAGCCCTCTAGGGTGATCTACCTTGATGTGCTCCCATCCCCAAACCTGTAGAAGCAAGCTGCAAGCAATGCTGATGTGACCTCACCGATGGATGTGGTACAACTCATCATAGCACTGAGCCAACAAAGAACTACCCCATGCATAGATGATAGGCTCCTCACTATCCAACAAGTCCTGAACCATCACCAAGAGGTTCCATGGGAACCTCAAACCTGAGCAATCTAGAATCAAGATATTGTTGATGACCATCAACAACACTGCATGCCTCGTAGAGAAGACACCCTCATCGTACCACTATGAGATGGACACTCCCCTAGATTTGGTGTCCTTGAGAGCCTCCGTAGAGCGCCCTTCGAACACCCAAGCGAAAATAGCAACCTAATCATTAGTGGTCGAAGAGACAATGGCCACTCCATCAAAGGGGATCCGGAAGATCCTATACACATCTTTCGGCGTGATGGTCATCTCGTCGGTAGGAAAGTGGAAGGTATTGGTCCGAGGGTCCCATCGATGGACCAAAGTTATAAGGTAGGCATGATCTACCATAATGGTGGGTAGTCTGGTGACATACTATAGCCCATGGGCTTTGAGCCAAGCCCAATCATCGCCATCCAAGAGGGGTAGAAGTGTATTCATGAGCTTCGGGTCTTGAGCTTGAGCAGTAAGAATCTAAGAAAAAGAAAATGAATCATAACTACAATGCATCTAAGGCATAACTCACAATAAACATGAAAACGGTGCAAATAATGATGGGCTATCCTAAGTCTAGGCAAAGACAGAGTTGCACCTAATCAAACAAGTCAAAACTTAAAAAATAATCAATAAATCAACCTAAAAAATTTCAAAAAAATCAATAATTTCACTAAGTGTTCTTGGCCGTTGTCGCCTACAATGGCCAAAAATCGATCATTGAAGCTGACAGTGGCCAAGCCCCAATGGTCAAATTTTTTTACCATTGGGATTCAAACCAGATGTTGCCAATGACAACGACCAAGTTGCAGTCCTTCCTGGTTGCTCTGATCGATAGCGGCCGATGGGTGACGAGGTAGACACATCAACCCTAGGCTAAAAAATACCAAAAAATATAATAAAAGCTACAAAATAAAATGGGGATAAGCCCACCACATAAAAACCTAAACTAAGCCTAGCTACGGGTTTTGATTCATTGCCAACAAGCTTAATGAGGTTCAATTACCGATTACTTAATGTGGTTCAGTTTTACCCAAAAAAATAAAATAAACAAGCAAGGTTAATGGTTGAGGGAGTACTCGAGAAGCTCCGGCTCCTCCACCCAAAGATGCTTCACCCCATGCAACCATGATCTTCCAAGTCGTAGAAATGCTCCAAATCACAAAAGTCACTGAAAAATGGAAAAGTGAAAAGACAAAACCCTAGGATTGAATTTTATATTGCCTTGGTCATTGCTGACGTCAGTGGCCCGCATCGCTTGGCTTCTCAGGATGAGAGCGGCTAGGACCAGGCCTTTGGTGGTCGTTGGACCTGATAGTGATCGAGATCCTAGACAAAAACAACCATAGCCCCTCCATGAGAAGCAACAAAAACATTCAGATAAGCACATTTTGAAGACTTCTAGTCATCATAATGACTAAAATAACATAAAAATCACATAAAACAAATTCTTGAGTAAGCCTCGTATCCAGTCACTTACTCTATCAACTTAGCGATTGCAGTGACTTGCACTCCATGTAATTCGGTAAGACGAGTAAGTCACCATAAGGCTACTTGGGGCAAAAATATTCATTTTGGAATCATGATGTATCACTTCAAACCCAAAAAAGACCAAGATGGTCGAACTGCTCCATGGGTACGATAGGATCATCCTCATTCCCTTGTGACATCAAAAACACTAAGCCAAAGTGATACAATATGAGCATAAATAGAATCACTCATCCTAACTCCCTAAGAAGGCTATTGATGGTTGGACCACTCCTCGGGATAGGGATGGATGGTTATCATAAACAATTGGAATCACACTTGGATGGGGGTTCACCCATTGAAGGAACAAATGCTAGAAAGGAACCAGATTAAGTCATATTGGTCAAGCGACTTGTCACTTCATTCATTGTCATTTCTTCACCAATTCATTGAGTGAAGAGGTAGTTCAAATTTTCAAAATAATCATAATCAAAATCAACAAAATATCACTCGATCATAACAAAATCATGTTCATCCTATGAATCATTGCATACAACAATCACATAATTTCCCTTGTTTGTTGGGAATGTAAGCAGACATGACATCTTCAATAGTAGCTCTCCTACCAGTCAAAACTATTGTAGCAGCTGAAGCTACCCGATTGAGTTTGAGGAATGAGTGCAATTTAACATGTCCAAGCCATTGAGCTAAGTCCTCCAAATGTTGAGGCAATGATTCAAAGGGTGCGCACCATCTTGCATGATTGGGCCATCCAAAATTGATCAGACCATTGATCACCATACACCCTACAAATAGATCAGTCTACATTTTTGCTCAGCATTGTGTTTTCCACACAGTGCATCACAAAAAGGGGCATCTATAGACACCTAAAATATGTCATGTTTAGGGGAGCTACTCACATAGGCACATTCATAAGATCATATGACATAATATTGGACTTTCCAAGCATCAAAAGTGGTTCTCACCACTCATCTGGGGCATTTTAAGCCCATCCAAGCCTAGCCGCTCAAGACTAGAGTGGCCAAACCTTAGCCACTCAAGCTTAGAGTGGAGAGGCCAGATCTTAGATGTTGCAGATGACAACGGCTAAGCCACAAAAAGCATTTTGCCAACAAATATGCTCAATCACGGGTGGAAGTGGTAGTCTGCATGCAATAAAGGTGAGCGGGAGTAACTTTGCATTCCCTTTCATGGCCAGTTCACATAGGAGACTTGAGTTTGCATTTAGACTTTAGTTAACTGGCCTCCAAATATAGACAAAGACAAAGCTTCTCATGCTAATGACCAGTTTGCATAGGAGACTCAAGTTTGCAGTTAGATTTCAGTTAACTGGTCTTTAAACATAGAAAAGACAAAAATCTTCTCATGCTAACCTTCACTACGCATGAGGGATTCAGTCCTAGGGCTTGGGCATAGACCTAGGGTTTCACACACTTTAAAAGGTGCAAGCCTGAGAGCACCAAGATATATTTTTGGAAAAGAGGACAATCTTGATACAAGACAAAATTTTGATCAAAGAGAGGGAGAGTCCACTTGAGGGTTTCCCACATACAGGATATTCAACATATCGAGCAAAGCAACCATCATTTCAACATCGGATACAAGCTTCGATCCATAGCCTTGAAGCAAAGAGGGCAAGATTCACTTTAGCGACCGTTGTCTTGGATAGTGGCCCGTAGGCCTAGCTTAGGGTTTTATACATTAGTTTCATTATTTTGTTTAGCATATCATTAGCATAGCATCATTTCATTCATTCAACTTCATAGCATAGGTTTAATTTGCACTTGCTTTCATTTGATATATTCATTACTAACAACCTCATCCGGGGAGGCATTCTCGGACATCTAAGCGTGTGTTGTTGTTTCATTGCTTACAAGGCCACAGGTTCATCGGACAGAATCTGCAACATACGAGAGCAAAATGGGATCCCTCTAGGGAATAGACCTGGAGAAGGAGGCATCTGTAAGCCCTCATACATTTCTGTGTGCGGAACCGGGGAGCTTGTGATAGCGCACCACCCCTTTGCGAGGGGACATTTTACCCACTTGTAACCTCATTGTATCAAAATGGGTATCCCTAAGAGGGACCGACTTGTAACCGGGTTTCAATACAAATAAAGAGACATATCTTTGTTACTTCCATGTTATATGCTTTTTCATGGTCTTTCATTTCATTTTTGGGTTTAAACACATTTGCAAGTAGAGTAAGAGTGGTGCATGTGCCCCGAGGTCACTACAGAACTATCTTGATCCTATTATGAGATATTTATTAAATATTCCTCTCTCATGTTTAAATATTTGGATTATTTAATTTATGAGACAAGGAATCTAATAAATTAAATTGAGTTTGTTCTTATGGTGAGCAATATTTAAATGGATGAGGATCACCCAATATGGTTATATATTGGTTTTTAAATTCAAAATTTAAACATTGATGAAAGGTAGAAGGGATGGTCCTCATTGCATGAATTCAAGGAAATCTAAGGAGAAAATTAAAATATGCAGGGCAAGACACCATATAGAACAATGTATTTAAACTCTTAGGTCCAACCTTAAGTTTAAGAGATATGGTGATGCAAGCTTCTTGGGACTCAATGTTGAAAGTTTTAATGATATCATTGGATTTAGTTAGATCTTCCTCTATTAATACAAACTTTTGGAAAAAATGATATGTGCACAAATTAAGGTAAGAACCATTATCAATAACAACCCTCTTGATAAAATTATCACCAATAAATGCAGTAATGTAGAGAGAAGAATTCCTACATAGGTCTAAGGAATAAATATCATCATCCTAGAATGTGAGGTGATTTATCCCAAGAGAGCTTACAATATTGACCATAACACTAGTCGAAATATCTATTGGAATAGATTATTATCTTAGAAAATTTAGCAAGGTTTCCCCATGACTAGGAGAAGTTTGTAAAAGTTCGAAGAGGGAAAGTTTTGTTGAAGAACTCTTCTCCTCCTGATACTGTTGGATCTGTCGATTTTGTACCTACTTCTCTGAAGTTGCTACTATCATACCAACCATGTTACCATAGGGAGGTGGTAAATTCTTATAATATACTTGATTAGTTTCTATTTATCTATTGTATTTATTAGCTATGGATCCTTATTAGGTAGAAAAATGGTCCTTCGAGTGAGGGTCTTCTATAGTAAAGTACTCTACATCAATTAAATCTTGAACCACATGTTTCAAATTCTTACAAGAATTTGTCTAGTGTCCTTCCACTCTATGATAAGCACAATGTTGACCTACCTTGTACCAATTTGTTGTAGTATCAGGTTGCCTTATGGGAGGTAACTCAATCATATTAGCTTCCAAAAGCTACTTTAAAACCACTTCCATAGGCATGTTAAGTCTTGTGAAATTCCTTTCTAGAGGTTTTTGGAGAATCATATTTTGTAGGCTAACAATACCATTAATAGGTCTACTATTTGTTACGCCATCTTATACAACATGCTTAATTTTATATTGTGACTTAGTGATTTTATATTTTTTCACTTTGAGTTGTCTTCTTCTAATAAGATCTTGTTTATCTTTTCTTGATAACTCAGTTGCTTGTTCAAAAGATGTGATAGTTGTTGTTTCTAATGCAAAAGATAATTGTTCATGCAGATTTCCAATGAATATTTCAAGCATATCTCAGGGAGGTAATGTGTATCTCAAACATCCAACTAGACTCCTCCAACAAGAAAAAAATTTTGAAAAACTTTCCTCTTTACCTTGTTTTAGATTATAGACATATTTCATGGTTACATTCTTCTCAACATAATCACCAAAATATTGTATAAATAATTTAGTTGTTTCTTCAAAAATTCTTAAGGAATTATTGGGAAATTTATAATACCATATAAATGCCATGCCAACATGACTCTTAGGAAACATCTTTAGTAATAACATATCATCATAGATGATATCATGGAAAGCTATCCTGAATCTCCTCGAATGCTCAATTGGATCCTTTGTTCCCTTATATATAGGAAAAATTGGTATGGAAAAGTGCTTAGGGTATGGCCAAGTAGCAACAATAGGGTCTAAGGGTTGATTACACATTTATCTATAGTTATAGGTGTAACTAGAAGTCTAAATCATTTTCACTTTTGAAACTAGTTATTTTACCATATTAGTTAAACTTTACACATCTAGATTACTACTTTGCAATACCCCTATATTCTCTAAAGGAGGTTGTTGAAGGGATATTTGTCCCAAATTGGAAGTATTGATACTATTGTGATATGTGATATCTTGTTGGAGAGGATAACTAAAAATTGGTGGAACAAAAGAAAAATTATTGAGATGAGTGGATTGAGGAAACTGAAAATAATTTTGAGTGATACTACTAGTTGGAGGGACTGGCAGATAACTTCCAATGTTGGTTGTTTTATTAGTGGCATAAGTTGGCTTATGGACATGATTGCCATGATTTAAAGATTCACTCAAGGAGTTATCATGAACATCTCAAGAGAAAATAGTTTGATGATGAGATGTTCTAACATCCTCAAGTTGGGCTTCCTCCTTTAGAGTTATATCCAAGGCATGCTTATGATACCTATAAAAGCTCCATATATGTTCAAAATATTTAAAATTAAGGTTCCCATTTTATTCCCTAATAGGATCAAGACTATTATTAATCTCTTCATTTTCCTTTTCTTCTTCAAGGTTATGATTTTATCTATCAATTTGATCATCCTTTTTGAAAATCTCATCAGAATATAAAAGCCTTTGCCCAATCCTAAGGTTGGGATCCATTAGGAAGGAGAAAAGGGAACAAAATGGAAATGAAGAAGACAAAAATCCAACAAAAATAAATTAAATATTTTAAGGTAGTTATTAAAACACATAGAACTAGTGGTATTATTAAATTTTTTCAAAAGAGAAGCAAAATAAAAAGGTTTCTTATTTGGCCACTAAAACATGTCTTCACATTATGTTAACCAAACATGTAGAGGGGGAAAATTGTGCACAAACATACAATTCTCAAGGCTAGATTTGTAAGGAATCCTTGAGGTGAATACGGTGGCCATTGTAACTCTACACTCGAGTATGGGGGAAGGGTTCACTAGGAACAGTTTTAGGACTCGCTCCAAGTCCAAGGGTGGAATGTGTTTGATGTGTTCAATTTAATATAATCACCTATGTTTGGTATTTCTATAACTAAACTAAGAAATATAAAGGACAATGTAGAATAATATGCAAGAAGACAAGAGCTAACCCTAGAATGATTCTTTGTTTGAATGATGTCTAACCCTAATATTGCAAAATGAAATCCTTTTAAGCAAGGGTCCAAGGGAATATGTACAAACAATATTAAATCCTAAATGACACTAAATGTTGTTTATGTTTCAAATGCCTATAAATAAATTAAATATTTTCCTTTTAAATCTGATCTAGGGTTTTGATAGAAATAGAAAATCACCCAACAAATAGCCTAAATATTAATTAGGGCACTTATATTTATTTGGTGGTTGAGCTAAGTTTTATCTTTCATCCAACAATATCTTATGATTACATTTCCTATGAAATAATTTCACAAACACTTGAAAAATATGATTAGCATTATGGAGCTTGCTTAGGCTACTATATGGATGTACTTAGAGGTGCAGTAGTCAAGCCCCCTAGGTCATTTTAGCTGACCTTTCAAATAAAAATGTGAAAGTTGACCTTTGGAAGATGAACAAACAAAATAAAATGTAGTAGCACAGTAGGATAAATAGAACAAAAAATATTTTATTATGATCAAAATGCAACATGAAAGACAACCCTAGGATTTGGTGGTAGTAAATTGCCCCCAATCATATTCTGTGCAAAATCATGCCCCATACAGAGTTATCACAATTTCATACAATGGTGAAATTGTACCCTATAATTACCGTGTATGATATCGTAAAAGAGGATAAAAACCCTCAAATGATGTAGGTGAATTAGTTTGAAGTAAAAATCTAACTAATATGCAAATACAAAAGTGTAAAAAAAACTTGGAGATAACAAAAAAGTATATCCAAGGATGGAGATCTACAAGTAGTAAAAATCCTCATTAGGGCTTCAAAACTTGTCTACCAAAAAGTGGTAACACACAATCCAATGTATTATAAAATAGAGCTTCAACAAACTATATCAATCACTTGAACAATGAGCACTTTGTCAATTCTCACATTAGTTTGCTTGCAAAAAAAGAAGACATAAAGAAATGGAACTTGGATTGGATTCAATAGTGGGAAAAAGAAGATTTCAAACCCTACTTTTATAGGGAATTTGAAATATAAATGGGTGGGAAAAAACAAGAAAATCCAACCTCAAAAATATCAACTTTGAAAATTAAGGTTTTCTAGGAGAAAACCCTAGCTATGCAAAATCGCGCCCTGTAGAGGCCGACCGTGATTTTGCAAAAAGAAGAAAAAATGGGAGGAAGAAGGGGTAAGGGAGGTACAAAATTGTTTAGGGAAATTTGGAGGGTCTCCCCAAGGATCTAGGGAAATTTTCTCACTCAAGTGGATCAATATTCTAGGTATATAGTATACATAGAACTAGGTGTGTATGTGATGCACTAATGACACATAACAACTTAATTAATGTAAAGTGTGAATACAAATGAATCTTTGATAAATGAGTAAATTAATTGCACACACTAAAAAATGTATAAGTGTAACAAATTGATATTTAAACCATTTCATCAATGACATACACTCAAATGGAAGCCAAGCAAGGATAAATATGAAATGGAGAAGCATGCAAGTAGTGGATGACAAAAAGCGAGAAGTCACAAGTTAATAAGAGGGATTTAAAAATATTCAAAAACCCTAGTTGACTAATCAAAAATCGTATACTAACCATGCAAGAACCTAAAAGACAAAAATATGCTAGGAAGACAAAGCTATTCAACATCCCTATGTGTGCATAGTGAAGTTCATTACCCTGATTTTGTGATAAGTTGGAATTAACTACTCTGAATGCAATCCATTCAAAGTTAGATCAACCACAAGATAACATTGGTCTATATAAAATAAGGTCACTAATTTAAAAAATGTATCACCACACGTAATAATACTTCATTGCCAATCAAGCATCTATAGCCCCAATGGAGATTACCCCATGGTTGTCAAAAACTAAGAATTCTAGGGATTCAAGCTCTTTTTCTTCTTTTTCTTTGGGATTTTTGAGGATTTTGCTTTTTGGGATTTTTGCTCATTTTGTGGAGGACCAAAGGATTTTTTTTTGGATCCTGCTCGTTTTGTAGAGGAGAAAAGGGATTTGATTTTTTTTTTTTTTTTTTTTGGGGGGGGGGGGGTTTAGAGGAACAAAGGGATTTTTGCTTTTTTGGGACTTGCTCATTTTGTAGTGGAGCAAGGGAATTTTTTTTTTTTTTGGAGGGGTGAGCTTGTCTTTTTATCAATTCTGAGATTTTTAGACCATGTGCATGAGAGAAAGAGCAAAGAAAATTGTTTTCTTAAGAGGTAAGACTTACTTTGTAGTGTTATATTTCCTTGTTTAGAATCACAATTAAAATTCTAATATTGTATTGGGATTTTTAGATAAAAAAAGTACAACCAAATCGAGATTCTATCACCAAACATCAAGATGGTTTGCAACAAAATCTGAAAGAAAAATTAGGAATGGTTGAATGAAAAAAAGACCATACACCTTCTAACAACTACTTACTACCAAGCAAGGGGTGGGTAGATATTATTGAAATGTGAATGTGTATGAATGATGAAATAGGGTGTATTCCAAAGATAAAATATATCACATTAATACAAGTGACCCTCATACAAACATGATGGTACATGAAATGTTGAATGAAATATGAAGTGAGTGCAACTATGGTGAATAAAATACCTAATGCAATGTGATAAAACATGTGACTAACCAAAATTATGATTAATAGAAGATGATCAAATGCAAAGTGTAATACATGGTGATATGCAATGCATTAATGGTGTGTAATAAAAAATGTGGTGGATGGTGGTATGAAATTTTGTGTTATATTTTTGTATTTTTGTGTTTTTGTTATTTTATTAATTTTTTATGCATAAAATGCCTATAGGTGGATAATATTAAGTGGTTCAAGTTCCTAAACATCCTAAAGTGTAGCTAACTGATAAGTTTATAATCCCATCTTGTGTGTGATGATGAATGGGCCTAACCAGTTTGTAATGAATTTGTCATGCAAATGGCTAGGTATGTTAGAATTTTATTGGTTCTATTTTAATACTAAATCATTATCTTGAAATTATATAATATGTACCTTTATATTGTAGGTTCACTTAATGTGATCTTGATAAACATGAAGATGCTCAAGAGCATTAATACATTGTTCATCAAGAAGATTGAGCTGATCAAGGTGAGCCTATCACCCAGTGTTATCATTGATGAAATCTTGTAATGAGATGCACAACGAGGGAATTTCAAGATCTAAGGGCATGATGGCCTAGTGCCATAGACTAATGAAAATGGGGTTGCTCTTGTAGGTGTTCAAATGCTTGTTCTATAATACTATAGTGCTAGAGGTAATTGAAGATGCCAATCCTTATGATGATCATTAACTATTTTCTTAAGGATGGTGATAATCATCTTGTTCAAGGTCTCAACCTACCCATTACTTTGTGTATAGTAAGGAGTTGAAAATTTGTGTTGAATATGATACTTTGTGTACAAAGCTTGAACATCCTTATTTTTAAATGGTGGCCCATTATACAAAATGATCTTAGATAGAATACCAAAATAACAAATGATGTTATGAAGTAGGAACTTTGTAATTAATGATCTTGTGATAGTGGTAAGGGAGATAGCCTCAATCCACTTTATGAAGTATTCAGTTACCATGATGATAAACATGTGTTAGCTTAAATATGAGGGTAAAATTTTACCAATTAAATCGAAGCCCCAATGTGAGAAAGGCCACAAAAAATGTATTGGTTGTAAATCCTGTGAAGGTATGTATAATAGATTAGCATGATGTTGACACTTAACACACATTTTGACATAAGCACAAAAATTCCATTATAGGATAGGATAGTAATATACCATTCAGATAATGTGCTTCATGATAGTCATGCCATTGAAGTAGCCACCGCAAGTATCATGGTGAGCTTGAGAAATGACCCAAGTAGATTCTTGGGATTCTAAGAAATGAAGAAGGAGACCATCATAGCTTCAACAATACAATATGTCTCCTAGCAATATATATCATGTTGCTTTTTTATTTAATGTGTGTTTGGTGGCATGCAAAAATACAAAAGGGAAATTACCAAGCTTTAAGAAATCTTGTATTTGGGAGAACGTACGATTTTGCTTGTACCAAGTGGATGCTTTGTTTTTCTGTAGATATATTTTGTAAAAGTATGGATTGAATGAGATTTTTATCATAGATAGTTGTGACATTGTTAAAAGGGTTTTGTATAATTAGGGATACCAAGGAAGCCATTGTATCCACAAAATGATGGTTGAAATGAGGGACAACCTTGATGTCATACCATTCTATTTTTATAAGCTATTTCTCCACAAGGATTTTGTATTTATTTAAAATTGGGCACTAACATTGATATGTGCCTTTAACTTGGTTAACAATTAGCTCAAAATTTCTAAAGATGCTAAGTCACTTGATACCCATGGCAAGGACAATTTGAAGACCCAAAATGAGGGCTTCATACTTGGCATTGTTATTTGTACATAGGAAATCGAGCTTGAATGATGGGGGAATGGGATTTCCTTGTGGCATGAAAAACATTATTATGGTGCCACTCCCTTGTTCACACCTAGAATGATCAAATACAATGATATCAGCTTTGTTTTCTAGCTCATATAGTTCTTCCAAATATAATAATACAAATACTATATCATCAAGTTGTTCAATCGTAAGAGGCTTATCATAAAAAAGATAAGGTTTTGCTAATTGTTCTATAATGACCTGACCCTTGATAATTTTTTCTCCAATAAATTTGAGGTCAAATTCTATCAAAAGTATGATCCACTTTGTGGTGCGACTATTATGATATGTACAAGTCATAATATACCACAAGGGGTTCTCTTTGTAGATAATATAAGTTGTTTGATTGATCATGTAATGATAAAGTTTCTTAGTGGTGAAAACCACTGCTAAGTAGAGCTTCTTAATGTAAGCGTACTTCACTTCATAATTTACTAAGGTGTGAATAATGTAATAAATGACATGCTCCTTATTAGTCTCATTATTTTGGGCCAACATAGTCCCTAAGGCAAAGTCAGTGGTAAAGATGTATTTTAGGAAAGGTGCACCAGGTTGAGAAGGAGATAATACTGGTGTAGAAACCAAGTATTTCTTTATACCTTTTGATAATCTTGATCCCAATGGACACTTACCCCATTTTATAGAAGATGATTAAATGACCTACATTTATTTGATAGTTGTACGATGAAACATCAGATGGTTTGTATCTTCCCTTGTAAGCTATGAAGCTACTTAAGATTGGTGGGGAAGGCATATTTAAGATTACTTCAATCTTGTTCAGATCAACTTTGATGGCTCATTTTGAAATGAGTAATCCTAAAAGTTTTCTAGATGTTACATTAAAAACACACTTCTTAGAATTCAATCAAACTTTATGCTCCAAGAGGTGATCATAGATCTTATGTAGCACATTGATATGGTCATGATGTAATAATGACTTTACCAATAGATCGTTGACATAGTATTTGGCAATCTTATGCATGTAGTCATGAAAATTGTATGTCATTACCTATTGATAAGTAGAACTAGCATTTTTGAGTCTAAAAGGCATAACTTTGTAGTAAAATATTCCCAATTATATGGCACCCCCGGACTCCCCCTACCCGTCGTCTTTTGCGCTGTAGTGCCTGTCATACAATTCTTTTCCGGCAAAGAATGAGACATATCCAACATTCTCCCACTTGTTGAATACTTTGCCAGACCCATTTCATTTGAACAGAATCTAAACTTTTCAGTGCTTACAGCCTTGGTTAAAGCATCTGCAACATTTTCCTTGGTGTCTACCTTTTCCAGCAACACTTTCCTCTGTTCAAGCATGTCCCTACAGAAATGGAACTTTGTATCAATGTGCTTCATTCTTGAATGGTAAGCAGGGTTCTTTGCCAAAAATATGGCACTCTGACTGTCACAGTTTATCTTTACAGCTCCTTGAAAGAACCCAATTTCAGCACATAGTCTTTGCAGCCATACAGCTTCCTTACTTGCATCAGTGGCAGCCATATACTCAGCTTTAGTAGTTGAAGGAGCAACAACAGTCTGCCTCTTTCTCATCCAACTAATGGCACCTACGAACAAATTGAATACATAAGCACTAGTAGATCTTCTCCTATCCAGATCTCCAGCCCAATATGCATCAACAAACCCTTCTATATCCAATTTTCTGTTTTCTTTACCTGTACCCTCATAGCAGATTGTAAAATCAGAGGTGCCACGCAAATATCTAAACACCCTTTTCACAGCAGTCCAATGCTCTTTACCAGGTTTGGACATATATCTACTCAAGACTCCCACTGCATGGGCAATGTCTACTCTAGTACAAACCATGGCATACATTAAACTACCTACGACATTTGCATAAGGAATATGTGACATTTCCTCTACCTCTTCTTCTGTTTTTGGACATTGTTCAGCAGACAATTTTTCACCTAAAGAAATAGGTACCTTCACCGGTTTGCAATCCTGCATATTGAACCTTTTCAACACTGTCTCAACATACTTTTTTTGATCCAACCACAACCTTCTGTTAGAGCGATCTCTTTTTATTTGCATACCCAATATAAAATTTGCAGGGCCAAGATCCTTCATGTCAAATTGTGATGCCAACTGAGACTTTACTTCCCTGACTAGTTTCTTGCTATTTCCAATTAGTAACATGTCATCAACATAAAGAACTATAATGACAATTACATTACCAATTTTCTTTGAATACACAGTGATCAGCATTGCTACGAACAAAACCAATTCCTAAAACATAAGTATCAAATTTTTGGTACCACATTCTAGGTGATTGTTTCAGTCCATACAATGATTTCTTTAACTTACATACCAGATCCTCCTTTCCCCGCAATGATGAAACCTTCAGTTGCCTCATATAGATTTCTTCCTCCAAATCTCCATGAAGGAATGCAGTTTTCACATCCATCCTGCTCTATTTCAAGATCGAATGCAGCAGACCACGACTAACATAAATCTAATTGATGTTAGCTTTGCAACGGGAGAAAAAACTTCACCATAATCAATTCCTTCAACCTGAGAAAAACCTTTAGCAACTAGGCGAGATTTATATTTCTCCACTTTACCTTCAGCATTCTGCTTCTTTTTAAAGATCCACTTGCAACCTATTGCTTTCCTACCACTTGGTAATTTCACTAAATCCCATGTTCTGTTCTTTTTCAGGGACATCATTTCCTCATCCATGGCCTCTTCCCAATGGTTTGCCTCTCCAGAATTAACAACTTCTCTAACTGTTCTAGGATCTTCATTAGTAACAGATAGTACAAAAGAAGTAGGAAAAGCAGATGGACTATACCTTTCAGGTTGCCTCCTTTCCCATGTTGATCTCCTTACCATAGGTGTATGAACCTCTTCTTCATCCTCTTCCAGATCCTCACCTGTATGCTCCTCTTCCATATCCTCATATGTATGCTCCTCTTCCAGATCCTCTACTGTCTGATAGTTGTCCATGAGATCAAATTGGACCGTTCCAGGTTCCTCTTCTGTAACTACCTTCCTAGAATCACTGATCATCTCCCTAAACACCACATCTCTACTATACACTGTACTTTTAGTTTTTGGATTCCAAAGATTATATCCTTTAACACCATCTTTATAACCAATAAAAATACATTTAACAGCCTTATTATCTAGCTTACTTCTTTTCTCCTTTGGAATATGCATGTATGCATCACATCCAAAAACTCTGAGATGTGAAATAGATGGTTTCTTACCAAATAGAGCTTCAAATGGAGTTTGATCTTGCAATGCTGATGTAGGTGACCGATTTCGCAAGTAACATGCTGCACTCACTGCTTCTGCCCATAATTCCTGTGCCAAACCTGCACCACTGAGCATACTTCTAGCCTTCTCCATCAGTGATCTGTTCAACCTCTCTGCAACTCCATTCTGTTGAGGTGTATATGAAGTAGTCTTCTGTCTTGCAATACCACATTGCTTACAAAATTTCTCAAATATATTAGAACAATATTCCCCTCCATTATCAGACCTCAACACCTTAATCCTTTTATCAGTTTGATTCTCAACAAGTGCTTTAAATTCCTTAAATTTTTCAAACACTTCATCTTTGCCCTTAAGAAAGTAAATCCATGCATATCTTGAAAAATCATCAACAAAGGAAGCATAATACCGTGATTTTCCAAGAGATGGCATAGGAACAGGACCAAAAATATCACTGTGGATCAAATCTAGTACCCCACTAGATCTTGTGGCATTATATGGAAAACTAACCCGATTCTGTTTACCATAAATACAATGTTCATAGAACTCAGAAGTCATTGAGTAATTAGGGATACCATGAACCATACCTTTTGTGTACATGGTACGCAATCCCTTTTCTCCAATATGTCCCATCCTTTGATGCCGAGTGTTGAGATTTTATCAGAATCAACCTCAAGAACAGTTGAGCTATTGCACTCATTTGTCATAGTGCTTCCCAATAGCTTATACAATGTTCCAATCCGAACTCCCCTTGCCAACACCATTGATCCACGAACCATTTTGCATGAATCCTTGCCAAAATTGACATTCACTACTGCATCGGCCATTTTGCTTACCGAAATCAAATTTCTAGCAAGTCCCGGAATATGCATCACACCTGGTAGGGTCTTAACCCTACCATCCTGCAACAAAATTTTCACTCTTCCACGACCCATGATTCTAAGTGGTGAATCATCTCCCAATAGTACCTCCCCTCCATCATATCTTTCATATTCACTGAACCACCCTCTATGAGGAGTCATATGAAAAGAGGCACCAGTATCAATCAACCAATCATTTTTATCTGATCGTGTGGAGCATGATGAGCAGGATGCCAAATATACATCCCCTGCTTCATCAATGGATTTATTCATCTCTGTGGAAGTCGATTCATCAGACTTTTTTCCGACTCAACTTTCTTTGATCTGCAATCCTTCTTCATATGACCTGGCTTGCCACAATTCCAACATTTTCTCTCAAACTTCCCCCGAGACTTGGATCTATCTTTAGACTTAGACCTATCACCATATCTAGATTTTTCCTTCTCCTTGGCATGCCCTCTCACTATTAGGGCTTCCTTAGATGTGCCCTCCATGGCTTTTCTCCTCATATCCTCAGATAATAAAGATGCCACTATATCTTCAAACTTCAATGTGGATGAAGTTGTACTACCAATTGCTACTACTAAGTTATCCCATGAATCTGGTAAAGAGCATAGCAAAGTAATGCATTTATCTTCCTCACTCAACTTAATTTCTACGAGATGTTAGTTGACTTACCACCGTATTGAATGCATTCGGATGATCCGCAACCGAATCCCCGTCATGCATCCTAAGATTGTACAGTTTCTTTCTGAGGAATAATTTGTTCACTAGGGACTTCGATTGATACAAAGCCCCTAACCTCTCCCAAAGATCCTTTGTTGTAGCTTCTCCCGAAACATTGATGAGCACCGAATCTGCAAGACACAATCGAATCAGACTCCTTGCTTTTCGATTCATCTTCTCCCAATCTTCATCGGAAATACCCGTAGGTTGTGTTGTTTCTGAAATAGCAGCCCACTGATCTCTGTCCACGAGCATATCTTCCATCTTTAACTTCCATAGCTCAAAACTTTTTCCGTCAAACTTCTCGATCTCTATCCTTGAATGATTTCCTAACATTTTTCCTTCAAACTCCTTCTGCGTAACTCCCACTCCAGAATAGGTTTCCTCTCACTCCTAGAAACCCTAGATCTTCTTCAAACGGATTTAAACCCTAGCAATAAAGGCGTCCCCCTATGGCTAATGACTTGGCTCTGATACCAAATGAAGAGAACTTACAGAAACATATTCTAGAAATAATGCAGAAATAATAACTAAGGAAATAATGACACCATTCAATGCACATATAACACACAAGATTTACCCTGGTTCACCCAATTTGGGCTAGTCCAGAAAACAAGAGTCTATCCTCCTTGATATATTATTCTCTCTCCCTGTCCCTCAAATGGGGCATTACAATAATTATATAAGGAAACTCATACAACCCTAAACCACCAAGTGGTATTAGGGTACCGTGGATACAACAACGTGGGCTAAACCACCCACACCCACTAACCACCCACCAACCGTGGGAATCCCAAGGGCCCCCTACCCGTCGTCTTTTGCTCTGTAGTGCCTGTCATACAATTCTTTTCCAGCAAAGAATGAGACATCCAACAAAAAAAAAATATTTTTATATGTGTACTCCGTTCATGTTTTGGTGCTCCACCTAGCAAGATAGAAACCAGGGCTTTTGCATGGGTTTTACAAGTGTAAGAATAGTTATGTTTTTTATTTTCTATAAATTAAAAAAAATTATCACCGGGATTATCTTTTCTCTTCATCTGTGTGTGGATGATTGGGTAGTTCACGGTAAGTATTACAAGAGGGTGGGCTTCATTTTTATTTAAGGTTAGTCTCTGAAATACTCTATTTTTATTTTGTGAAGAACACAATATTATATAAGATAAAGATCTAAAACATGCTTACTGCTGTACGAAATATATAAACTATAGAAAATGTGTAATCTTGAATTTCTTTGAGGATGATTGCGAAAAGTTCTTTCTTGATTAATTTAGCATAGATGATATTTTGAAAAATAAGAAAGAGAATTATAGAATGGACAAGAACTAAAAGGATTTTGAAATGATAGTCTTTGTTTTATGCATTATTATTTGCAAATTAGAATAGATTACATTCATCGAGTAGCGATCGCTCTGATTTCCTTATTTGATAGCCTAAGAGGCTTATCCTTATCCCTACAAAAAGTATTTCTTGTGCTTCAATGATATTATATTGAATCGTGTTGCTACTGTAATCGAATCTGGGCAATGGGATCAATTATATTCAATGCCGAATAAACAAAAATCGATTTCTTTGTTGCCACCCAATAATACTTGTGGAATGTAGACATTGTTAGTCTTTAACGTACATTCATGGAGGTCCTTTCGTAATTACTAATAAATATGTTTTACTTACATTTCAAGCAGAGGGAAATGTACCTCGTTGGACTTGTGTTCTTCACCATATGTCAATAACTTATAAATTTTTGCAGACTAATAATAAAGATGTGTCAATTTATGGAAGACAACTTAATCTATTTATTTTCTTGGAATTCAAACGATGAATTGCTTTTTAATGCAACCAATGTTTACATATGCTTATTTAGTATGTTATCATAAAAGAAAACCCTCCTGATAAGTTGTTCTGTATAGTGATTCATAGGCGAAGATTTTAATGAATGATAGTTGTTTTCTTGATGGTCCCTGACATCCAATGCTTCATACCCAATTAGATAATATTCAATTTTATATGGTCAGTAGCAGTCTATTAAAAATGTATTAAATAAAAGATTGGTATTTGTTTACAAATGATGTCAAATATATTTTCAGAGACTACCTTATGCATAGGGTAAAAGCTAAGGATGGGGTGTGCCATTGTTCTTTGGTTATGTGAAAATCCTTTGCTATTTGAAAGGTGAATGTTGAGCAAACTAACTAAAATAAACCTAAATTTTGGGATAACATGGATAGTGTATTTCCTCTTCTCGATTAAATTTTTTGGAGCTCGGAAAGCTTATAAACGTGTCTAAATCCGGTGGAAATAAAACATAGGTAAATATAGTTGAGAATGTTTATTTAATTAATAAAATAAATGGTTAAAAATTGGAAATGCTCATACTGGGTTGGGTGATGAAATTGCTTTATACACCCATTTTAAAAAGCCATACCGAGGAAGAGGAATTAAAGTGGAATGAAATTCCAACGTAGGGAAATTTCACCTACCAAATGACACTGTAAATTATGAGTTAAAAAATAAAGTCACAGAAGACTTAAATAAGCTAAATAGGGTACAAATAGTGTTGGGTAAATAGGCGTCAGGTCCCAAAATAATATAATTCCACAGTAAAACAATAATTACTTCCTTACTTCTCAAAATGTAAATCAAGTTCAAGCATATTTTTAATCATTCGATATATTGTAGAGTTTTCCTTGACATTTAGCAGCGTAGGTGAGAATAACATCGGTCAAGAGATGGTTGTAACATATAATGGTAGATGTCTTAATATAGAATTGGTTTTAGAGCCTACAATAGATATATTTCTACCTTTAAGCTTTGTGGAAAATTCTGCCAGGATGTTGGTAAAACAATAGAGCAATCTTTTGATATGACTATCAATAATAATATGGCCATGAGGTTGATAATGATCTCATTTTTAACTCAGTGTCACTTTTGCCTAACATTGTAGTCATAAATAGAATTGTGGTTGTTTACATTTTGATAACACCGACATAAGTAGCATCCACTTTCGCTTGAAAAGTAAGGTGTTTTATTGTAAACAATTCCTTGCATATATTAAAGATGTATTTAAGGGAAGTCGCTCGCTCAAACACATTGGGACCAAGCTTGGATAGTAATATTTAACAGAGAAACACACTATTTATTCTTCCCTTGCATGGTCACTTTTATGAGGATCACACCTATCATATTGATTTGAAGTATCATATAACACAAAACCAATCGAAATGAAAGCTTTGATTCTTTCGAGTTGGTAGAATCTATATAAAATATATATACATATTAACATAAATATCATACTATTGTCTTGATAAGCTACCAATTTTACATAACTCCAACCCACATAATAATTAGGTCGATTGGATCTACTTATGATTATAAATAATATAACATTAAAAAATGTGATGGAATGCTATTTGTTAACCAAAGCTAGTAAGAGGAAAATCATAATGATTGGAAATATAGAAAGTTGATTGAAACAATAATAGTCAATTTTATGGTTAGACATAGTAAACAACAAGCCATGGTAAACTATATAAATTTATCTTTAATAAAAGATGTTTGAATTGAACTTCTTTGTGGATGTATGGTTAAATCTTTTGAATTCATGACATTAGTGGTGGGTCAATTCGGCCTTGATGAATGAAGCAAGTAGAGTGGTCAATGCATGGTTTACACCTTTATTTCAACTTAGTATACCTTTAACAAGTTTACTTTGAATCTAGGATATAGGTTGATGAAATATAGTATGGTTATAAAAGTGTTCATTGTAATCATTAATATAGAACTTATCTTAATATATAGAATTATATCATGTGATAACTTAATAAGAAGCATGAGTCTTATAATTAGTTAATATTTTCTTAATATAGTCTATCACCTTATTGACGTTGTAATTAATAGTTTTAAGAGATTCTTTTTAATTGAATTAAACTTAGTATTAGTTGGAAAACTAATTTAAAGAATTTTATGATAGGACCAAAAATATATAATATAATAATAATAAATTACTTAGTGTATTAAATGTTTTAGATTTAACCCTAGTAAGATTATCCTAAATATCTATAATGTTTAGAATATTTTACTTATATAAAATGATAATGCAAAACTATCATTTTGAGATGTATATAGTAAGTAAAATTTTATTTTCTATATAATAACCAATCACTCTCTATATGGATTTAATGACCTAAGAATAGCAAAACAAATAATAATTTGACCAATACCCTTAAGGGAGAAGACTTAAAACATCATCCAACACCTGATGTTTTTAGGTAGAACAAACATTGTGAATCATAATCAATCATTTTTAGGTATATCAACTCAAATGAGTAAAGGTCATATTACCTTGAACATGTAATGAGGAGTGGAATGGGACACTTCCTCTAGAATGATATGTGAGTGGTACATGAGGGTATCTCATGACCCAAACTCAAGTGGAGAATTTTTAGTAGATATTTGGTTGGTTCAAGAGTCGTTGAACACTGAGGTTAAAATGTCCAATGGGTGTTGGAATGGGACAACACTCCATCACTTGTAGTGAGGTCTGAGTTACCTGGTCCTAAAACCAAAGAAGTGGTGGACCTTAATTGAAACCTGAGTAGATGGGTAATTAGTTAAGCACCAAGAATTCATACACTAACCATAGTAATGGAAAGAATGTTTCAAAATAAATCATACTATGGGTGGGGAAGTATGCATCCATCCTTTTAGATGGAATTGACTCTAAAAATACAACCTCATGCCATGGGCATAGACCTTTGGTTATGGATACGAATGTGTTCACATGATGACACCTAACGTGGGACTTGGCCAATATCAAAATTTTAAGAGACTATCTGTAGTAGTCAATCACCTTGAAACAAATATTCAATGCTTGTGTACCAATTATAATGTTCGATGTAATTTGAATTCTCTTGTTAAATCCAAAATTTTTACTTGTGAATTTTGGACAACCATGTGGGTAGACCTGGGTTGTTACACGAGGTTTTCCAAAGTCTCTGATTGACTCAATGAGAGGGATAAATGTACCATCTTACACTAAATACTCCTCAAGGTTTGGATTGGTTATGTTTATTATAACCTATGTACAAGGGGTAGATGAATATGGATTTGTGAATGGTGATGGGATATGGATAGTGGAGGGTAGTTACTCAAGAAAAAAATAAATGTGGATCGGTGTTATGGAGATGGTTGATATTGAAGGTGCAAGAGGTGGATTGGATGAGTGGGATGTGGATGTAGTAGGTGGTACGGGTTCACATGATGGGTATGTCATTGGTGCTTTTAATGGGTTCATTATGGGAGGATTTGATGGATTAGAAGGGATTTCCATGGAAGTTTATGGTTTTAGCTATGATAATGGTTGTGATGATGAAGGAATGGAGGATTTTGGTGGATGATTTGAGTTTTTTATTGGGTGATTAGGTTGAACATCCAAATTAGTGGATTGTAAGATGAAATCATAAGGATGTGAAACCATATGGAAAATTTAAATGGTTCTAAATATATTGGGACATAATGAACTTGACCTTCAAGCACATATTTGATGCTTTGGTGTAATATAGAAGCTACATACTTGATATCTCTGATCTTGGGTTGGTCAAGCAACAAGTTGTATTACATGGCACCTTATAAAACATGATAGAGTGCGTGGATGATTTTTAGTCCAACCTAAATAGTAATGACCATCACCCAATAGTGGAACACAATGCATCATTTAAGGCACGTAGGGTGAAGGTAGACGATGGAATGTGCGATGGTGGAAGATTGAGGTGTTTGAGGGTGGAAGTGGTGATGATATTGATGGGAGAACCTGTATAAATCAAGATTCACTTATAATTAATCCCATCCATACTTTCTATGATATGTAGTGGTGGATCAGGTATTTCAATAGGTATTGTCATGATTTCATGCTCATGAAATGTTATTACAAGTTCTTTGTAATTTTGAATGTGTCCCACAAAGTTGGTGAAAGCATTGGAATCTTGTTGTTGCAATTCAATAGATTTTAAAATATCCATTAGAGCTTCATGATGTGGAGTTGATTTTTGTATTAGATCATAAATGGACAATTTTTTTGAGGCCATTTTGAGTAAGTATATTTCTTAGTTTAAGCACTGGGCGAGGTGGAGTGATTGGATTTGATGATGGAGGTGCCTATGATGTTGAAGGAATGTTGGAAGGATCCATAATTTGTGTGGGTTGAGTTGGGTATCTTTGGTTCCTTGTCACAATATTTATCATTCCCACAAAACCTTGGTTAGGTGGGCCAATGTGCACTTGATTGACTTGCTTAGGTAGTCCAGTGGTAATTGCAGGTGTTATGTTTGTTCCACATTGATGCAATGTATCTTGGTAGATTCTTATGTTTTGGTTGGATGAGGCAAGAGGGTTGTTAATTTGAATTTCTTACCTTTCGATCATGTCTTGCACTAATTTCTTAAATGAGTAACATTATTGGATATCATGACCCTTCTATCCATGATAGATGCAATAATGATCCTCCCTATAAGATTTTAATTTTGGTCGATTTAGATCTAGTGGATGAATCTCAAGGAGGGAAATTGTTTGCACCTCACACAACTGATGAAAGATATTTGCCAAGGGTTTTGATAGCGATGTGTATTGGTGACATGGACAATGTGGTTGAGTTGGAGGTTGGTTTTGTAATGATTTATGAGTTATTTATGGGTGATATTGAGCTAGTGGAGGTTGGGTCTAATAGTTAGGTGGTTGTGGTGGAGCTTGATTTGAGGGTCCAGTAGCACTCAAAATGACTTGATTCACAAGAGCTACCTTTGGTTGAGTTTGGTTTCCCTTGGAATTTTTGTTAGGCCATTCTTTCTTTTAGAGTTTGATGTCTCCTTGAATTTTGATGTCCTTAATAACCTTTTCTTGGGCTAGGGATTCCTTGAAAGTTTGATATTATTGAAGTTGTAGTGAGAGTGATATTTGCTTTGAGTAACTTCTAGTGAACATGCGAGTAAGCTCCATAATGGGTAAGGTGAAGGGAAATTTTGTGATGACTACTCTCCACCTATTACCATAATACATGACTAGCTCATATTCAAATTGGTGAAGGTTATATAAGTTATTCAAGGTAGCCTTTTTCTTGATGCTAAAAGAAAAGCATTCTAAAAATATGTTGGCCAATTGTTCAAAGTTGTAAATTCTATGACATGGAAAATTATTGTACCACTCCAAAGCACCCCCAACAAGTGTTATGAGAAAAATTATAAACATTAGGGTATCATTATATTGAATATGGAAGTAGACATTTATAAAGCTACTTATGTGCTCTTGTGCATCTTTGTCACCTTTGAACTTGTCTAGTTTGGGTATCTTGAAATAAGGTGGATATGGAGGTGATGGAATAGATGGATGGATGGGTTGATTTTTGAGCTACCTTAATGTGGATGTTTGGTAACCCATGCTAGAGGCTTGTTTTTCCAATGAATTTATTTGATCAATCAAAAATTTATAGGCTTCTAGCAATATTTTGGTGGCTACTCACCTTTGATATTGTTGATGTGGAGGTGGTGGCTTTTGGTGTTGATGTGGTGGTGGATGTGTGTTATAAATGAGAATTTTACCATAAGGTATGTCAGAATATGTGTCAAAATGCTCTTGATAATTTGGTTGAAGTTCCTTATAGGTTTCATATTCTTGTTGATAAGGGTATAGTTGATGTTGTTCAGGATGAAGTGGTTCTTGGTTTTGGGGATGAAGTGGAATTGGACATATGTAGGGTGGAAGGTTTTGATTTGGGTGTGGTGGAAGATTGTGATATTGCATTGGGAACTCTGGATAATTTTGGGTTAATTGCCTTTGATGGATAGGTGTGGGTAATTGTTGGTGTATTATCCATTGTAACCATTATTGATGATCTAAATTTGGTTTGGTTGTTTTATGAAAGTGACTTATTGGGTTAGATGTCTGAGGGTGATTCACATGCATCTTAGAAATGTGAATGGGTGTGCATTGTGCCTCAATTCTAAAATATCAACAATTTGTTTTTTAGGGCTACACAATACTGCATTGACTTGATGTTAAGGACAAATGATTTACTTTGTGTAGGTAGGAAATTTTGAAGCACAACAAACTTGAGTAGATATAGAAGGTTTTTTATTATTGTGACTAGTATATGCATCCAAAAAATTATATTCATAATCCATCCAAGGGTGCTTAGTTATAGTAACTTGGGCATCTGTATCCTTATGTGGAGTATAACTTTGTTCTTCATCTAGTGGTGTTGTAGGATGAGTCAAAATGTGAATATGTAGTAACTATTTCCTAGGTGCTTTGGTGTAGAGGTATGTGTCCTTATAAAGGGAACGTAGGGTGGCATGGTCTAGATAGTCAATATCATGATCAACATATAGGCATGTAGGTTAATTCTAAACGGTTATGCCTTGTAGGTTGGGGTCAATGGGATGATAGGTGGTATGTGAATCATTTTGGATATATTTCCCCTTAGATGGATCAAAATTTTGGTACGAACAAGCATTAGGCCAATCCTCTTGTAGGTCTTGTTGGAAATGATCCATTACTCATGGTGATGGATTATGAGTGTTTGCTCATGATTGAGCTTGAATCCATGTCATAATCATAATCTAGGTTTATGGAGTGCACTTTACGATCTATAAAAATAATGCAAGCAATGCAAACAAGCAATTTTGATTTATTGTTAAAGTTGTTTATTTGTGAAATATTTTCTGCTATTTTTTATTTTCTTTTTTATTTTTATGTTTTTGAAGTGCTTGTTTAAAATCCTATTCCTAAAATGACTAAGGTGGGTAGAATGAATGCTATAGATAAGGTAGCTTGTGCACAACCCCCTTATTATAAAATGTGACACAAATAGTCAATATAGCTTCCTAGGATGATAGATAGGCAATAGGTATCCTTATAGGAATAAAATACCCCTCAAAAGGAAGGGTCACGCTCTCTAAATCCTACTACTTGCCCAATTAAGCTTTTGATTCACCCTTGGGTGGGTTTGGATAAGAACAAAAAATGTGTTCAACTAATCATTAAGCCTCATGGTTAAAGAGGATTTAAACCTAATCCACTATGGGATGCACCCAAGAGTAGGGGGATTTTTAGTGATGAAATTCAAAAGAATTATCACAGAGGCTACTATTGATTTTATGGGGCTAATCCATGGTGGGAGATGAAGGCCCACATCATATGATTGCTATCGATAGTTGGTGATAAAATCTAACATGTCGATATTTAAGTGTCATGTGAGTGTGTGAGCTCCTTTTATTTTCTAAGATAGAAACAAAGAGCATACAATGATTTTAATGATGCAATATATGAAGCAAAAATGCATTATTTTCCCTAAATGATGATCTATATTTTAATAGAAAACAATGCAGGAAAACCAACAAGAAATACAAAGATTGTCTCTTAATGAGATGATCATAGATAGAATATTGTCTTGACCTGATATGGTCACAAATAAGGGGCCATATTGACCTAATATGGTCACATTTTAACAAATTTAAAAACTAAAATGCATGCAACTATGCTATATATATATATATATATATATATATATATATATATATATATATATATATATATATATATATATATATTTATTTATTTATTTTCAAAAACATGAAATAAATGATCAAGAAGTATAAAACCCTAACCTTGAAAGCCTTCATTTGATGTAGACTTGTAGATATATGACTATTTTTACCCTAATAAAATATTATATTGGGCTAACACAGTTTTGATACAGGGATTGCCTTGGTTAGAGACAATTAATTTTGAGTACCTGTAATCACAAAAAATAAGCAAAATTTAGTCATTTTTTTGCTATAAAAAAACAACAAGTGATGAATAAGAAGGACCCAACGGTCCCACCATGATCGTCATTTGAAGGATAGAAATTTGCACCATAAAAAAAACACCACTGCTTAAAGCAATAAATTGAATTTTGTATTAATTTGTATATTTAGTGTTACAAAGAGTCCTCTTGAGAGGATATTTATAGATGATACAAAGATTACAAATTGGGGGTATGATTCCCCTCTCTTCTACAAATAATGTTTCCATGTGCAATGTAAAGATTTTCATGTCAGCACATTGTTGGGGGAGTGGGTTTTTCTATGACCGTTGATTGATTGTAATAGCTTACATTTAATTTATCAATCTAAGGGCAAATCAAGGTTATATTTATAGAGTAGGAATCCAGTATAGATTGAATCATAGGGATAAATGCTATGCTTAGTTCATATTTCCTTCAGTTTTAGGTGTTTGCAGAAAAGTAATAAACAAAAATTAAATTGTGTAGGAATGAAAATAGAATGCAATTTATGATTTATACATTAAATATTATAATTACATATTAATTATTTAATCTATTGTTGAGGATAACTAACAGTAATTACCTACTTATGAATTGATCTATTAATGATTTTATCTATTATTGAGTTTATCTATTGTTGAGGATCCTCGTGCAATTAGTTTTATTTATCTATTCTAAATTTATATTTTTTGAAAATGCAATTTACTTTATTTTATATTCTAAGGTTAATTAACTATTTCTAACATACTATAGGGGTGAGAGCTTAGGGACTGGTTGTAGGAGTGGGCCCTCCATCCTAGAAGATAGTGTAAGTCTTTCTCCCCTAATTTACTTTATCTCAGTAACTAAGATGCATAACTATTCCTAACATTATTTTATTCTATGAATGTAGGAATGTACAATTACAACTACATAAATGAAATTAAATAGTAAATATAAATGACACAGTTACCATATGCAAAGAATGAAGTGCTACTTTTATTGTTGGAAATTCAAATGTACATGTTGGCACGATTTTTCAAAATTTGTATGAATAGTAGATATTTTGACATTAGCTATTTCTCCATTAGAACATTGGACATTAGACCTTTTCAAAGGTCTCCCTATGTAATTTATATTATGACTTGTACAATTCTAAATAAAATCTACCATATATTTTTCCATGTGGAGTTGTGGACTTGTAATGCGACAACTATGCACTAATGAAAATAATCTAAACTAATGAAATTCCTAATTCTACTTGGACTCAGTAAACATCCTAAGTGGTCCAAGTGGCATTTTATAAACACACTTAACAAAACTATACTAATTTAAATATTTTGCAAGATGTACAATATAATCATGTCCTTTATTATCGAAAAAGGCATAACAATATTGCATCTAAATCTAATCAACCTAACAAGATTCTAATTATGCAACGTTTATGGAATAAAGTGATAACAATTTTATTAATCACAATATCCTCATGGAGAATATGTGACAAGTCAACTTAATCTGATATTACTGTATTCCATTCTTGCCATGTGAGAGCACAATATTGTTGATGATGTGGGGTATGACGTTGGTCAACTATCTTTGGTAACTGATGATAAGAACTCTTCTTTGGTAATAGCCTTCAGTAGCTACCTTCTATAACATGCTTCAGTAACCATATTCCATAACATACTTTAGTTACCATATTCTGTAACAATAATCAGCCATTGTTCTATCATCGTACCTAAGGCTTCCTTAATCCTTTGTCCTTACATCCATATTATCGCATCCAAGGTACATCTTGAAGCTTGTGTTGCTGCACTATGCATTTGTGTAACATCTTTCAAGACTTTCCTATATAATTATCCATAACTCAGACATATTTTTTGCATAAAATACACACATTTGTCAGATTCAATTGCATTTATATTTTTACTGATAATTCATAGAGATAAACAAGAACAACTAAATTAAAATACATTATAATCACAAATTAAATATAAAAATAAAACAATTTAATATGAAAATATGTACCAAATAATCACTCATCATTTTCCCCCAAAATGAAATATATGCATGTCCTCGTGCATGGGAAGAAAATGACACAACAAAAACTTATAAATTTTACACATATATCAATTGTCATCATCCAAAATTTTGCAAAATGAATGAAATATTAACATCAATCAAGATTCACTTTCTCTCGTAAAGTCATTTGCAAAACCATGAAACAAGAATCACAATTATGTTCCAAAAATAACAAATAAGTTATATGTTATCCATAGATCATTGGTAATAATACATAAAGACAAATATTTTCATAAATAAATTAAACATAAGCCAACATATTATAATCGAGCACACAGTTTCAATCATATATCTACAGCAAATTACAATGTTTCAAATTTTTCCAGATCATTTTCATGATAACCTAAATATTACAGAATCTATCAAATAGATTGAAGTATTAATATCTGTAGTTGAAAATGAAAAATTTTTGGTTGTCATATATCATTCTTATAACAATACAAATTCCTAGAAACTATTTAAACAGATCAAAAAATAATGACTTTTGAAATCTTATATAATAGAAATAATTTTATCAATTCATGCAAAATATATGATCATCTTGAGGGAAATATATTGTTTATGATTGTTTTTAAAGAACAGTTCTGTAATAGCAACATAACAATTATTGGTAGAAAATGATTTTTTCAATTTATCTTACTACAACAATGTACTAAAATTGTGATCATAAGACATTAAACATTGCATTATACAAAATAGGTTCAAAAATAAAAATACCATTCACAGTATTATCTCAGATATATATTGCTAAAATATTTATAGATAGAAAAATTAAAAATGTTACAAATACTAATATATAGATCAAATATTAGAGTCTTAAAAATCATAAAATATTAAACAGTTTTTTTTAGTTCAGTTCATCTAACTTGTGGTTTTCAGGTGGAGATTCTTGAAGATGGGGGTCTTGTTGGCAGTAGCTTACATTTTTGTTTCACTTTATATACCTGATCTTTGTCTATGGTCACCAAATAATGTATCAACCATGATAGTCTTGATATGCTCAACTTCAAGGGAATTCTCTCTCTTCTCTGCATCCTGCGTTTGAGAAGGGGGAGGTTTCTCAACTGATGCAACAATGTTATCTATCACTATGTTAATTTTTGGAGGCCTCATGACATTTAAGACAAGATTCTCAGGTGTAGTTCCTCTTTTGGTGGGAGGAACCGATTTTATTAGTTGGTTTTGCTGTATTAGGCTAATGAACAATTGATAACTCTCTTTCTCAAGAAGTTTAGAAAAATCAAAGGGGTTATTGGTGTGGGAAACTTTGCTGAAGTTAACTAAATTTTTCTACTTTTTACCAATGGTGGAGATTTTGTTAGGGAAAGCATCGATAGGTGGTAGTTGGTTGACAGAATCAACAGGTTTCATCCCCTTATCCACTAAAAGTTGTTTAATCATATCTATCTAAAGGGTAAGGGCTCACTGAATTAATTTTGAATGTTCTGCAAAATACTCTCTTAGTTTGCCAATTTTGATTTGCAGAATAGTATTTTGTGCCCGTATATGAAATAGGATTTCAGTAGTTGATTTGGGTGCAGGTAAGTCATATTCATGCCCTAGTGTTTTTTCTTTCTCAAGGGTTTTAGGAGTATGCTTCTGATGCTGAGCCTTTCGTGTAGGTCAATTTGGTTTAATTTAATTGGGAGGTCAGCATTTACATTTTAGGGATTTTTGTTCCTCATCTTGGCTATCTAACTCATGGTTTTCCTTAGATGGACTATCTTCCTCAAGCTCATTTTTAGTCAACTTAGAGTATTCTGGTATGTTTGATTTTATGACTATCATATTCTAGGCAATTTTAACTTCGTGTGTTTTCTTTAGAACCATCAATTTAATAAGACCATGGTGTGCAAGTAGATGCAATTTAGGCTTTTCTTGAGGATTTTTAGGCTACACACAGATAATAGTAGACTTTAGATACCAAAATAAGAAGTATGGTAGATTAAGAACATAGTCATTGTTCTTCAGGAATTTTAAATTCATCAACATGTGAATATGGTAGGTTGCACAGGTGGACATACGTCCTTCTAAGGTGAAGAATTTAATAATAAAAACAACAACTTCCTGCCACATGAGAGGGAGTGAAACAGTGGCAACACCCTTAATCCAACCTTCTTTATCTCGGATAATAGTGTATTTTTCCATAAATTTTTCCACTAGTTGGGTGACACTTTTAGAGAGATTTTTATAGTATGGCAGTCCTACCTCTGGTAATTCTAACACATTAGAAATAATGCTTGGGTTTAGGTCGAATTGAATATATCCAAAACGAGTAGTCATTTTTAAGGGATTAAAGTTTAAGAAATAATTTTGGGCTACCCCTTGGTCATGCCCTCTAAATTTCATGAGGGCTTCCCATAATTTAGCCCTTTGAAATAGTTCGATTATAGAATCGCTTGGATTCTACATTTCAATGGATGGGGGCTCACTACATTTTTGGAACATGGATTGGGACATGGCTTCTTAGGGTAGAAGTTTTAGAATTTAGGAACCTACAACAATTTCATCCACACAAAAATGAATTTTACAAATTTATGCAAGACAATTCATTACCCGACTTAATAAAATCATACAATTCAAACTTAAGCAAATAATCATCTTAATTTTGACAAGTTTTTTTCTGTTATCGATATAAGCAATCTATAATTATGACCTATCTTCTGCATATTTCCTAAAAAAATATTCACTAATCACTTCCGTAATAGACATGTTAACCCAAACCTAATCCTCTGCATAATTTTCTAAAAAAATTGCTAATTATTCTTGTAGCATAATGATTAGGGCATCTATTTCTTAAAATATCTCATCCTATGACAAAACAAAATGAAACAATAAAATATTACTTGTCACTTTCACTTTTCCATCGCACCCAAATTTTGTCACCCTACATCATCACTTTCTAAGTTGTTTCATCATAATTTTCCACAATTCTACCTTTATCCTGTGTTTTCCCCTTTTGAATTTAGATTATGAACCCTCAATTCAACCTCACTGAGAAATTTCTACAGATTTTTGACCAGGTTACAAAGTTTTCATTCGATGCTCACTGAATTCTACGAAACGAAATAAAATTAGGGTTTGTTTTCCCTATATGTTGTGCTTTTTCCATGTAGAAAATTGATACCATTCATTTACCCTAAATCTATGGTAGAAATATTATCACAGCTCAACAAATTACAACCCTTGATTTTTGGTTTCAATCGATAGTCAAAATTATGAATTTGCATGACCTTCATATAACTAGCAGTAAAAAGCTTTGTGTTGGCATCGTGATGAAGCTTCTAACCCTAGCATGAATTTTCCCTTAAATCGTAGCCCTTCATAGGATTTTAATCAATGATCGGATCGGTGCTTTCCATCCATGGCAGTGTTGGCTATTGGTTGCATGCACCATGCGTTGATCATCATCGACATCTTTTGCTAAGTCTTTTACCACCTTGGAAGGTAGTCATAGGTTGGCACCGATAATTTTTGCCTCCTTGGTGTAACTTAAAAACTTATTAAATTTCACACACTTATGCATATGTGGCATGCGTTCATCAGTCATTTCAATTTTTACCCGTGTATACATGCCATGTGTATTTTAGATTTTAATTTTTATTTTTCATTACCTTTCATCATGTCATCACTTAGACTGGTCCCATGGTAGCTTCTATCAACTTCTGGAATCCACGTGTACCGGTAGTTGGTACCTTTGAAATTTTATGGTGTGTCTCCATCTGCGGTGAGCTTCAGAGGAGAGTTAAGGATAGGCGGTATGTGGCACCGTCTCTAACATGTTTTCCATGTGCTAGATTTTACATATACGTAGACAAGATTTCAGCATATTTAGCAATGTAAGGGGTTTTCAAAGTTTAAATTTTAATTTTGATATCCATATGCCATAGGTATTAAAAATGTTATAAATATTTGTATAACTTTACCTCCCCAAACCTTTATGAATGCCCTTTAAAATTTTATACCACATTCTTTTAATTTTTAACATCAATGCATTCTTTCATAGTTTTGGATGACACGTTCTATCATGTTCTTCATATTAAGGGTCAGTTTTGATATTGATATTTAGAAATATTTCATAATTTGTATTATGGGTATCATCTATGGATGATGTTTACAGAATATTACCACATAAGATTGTTACAAAATATTATTACAGAAGATTACTATAGAAGATTACTACATAATATTGTTACATAATATTACTACAAAAAATATTTATGGAAGGCATATACGAAATACATCTACAAAATATGTCTACAGAAGACCTCTATGGAAGACCTCTATGGAAGACCTATATGAAAGACCTATACATAAGACCTCTACAGAAGACCTCTATAGAAGACCTCTATAGAATATCTATATAGAATATCTCTAAGGAAGACATTTATGGAAGACACCTACGAAAGGCATCTACGGAAGAAATCTACAAAATACATCTACGAGACTATAGTTGTTATATTTTGAGAAAATACTTTACTTGTTTATCCCCCCCAAACTATATTGTGAACTTTGTATACCTTAATTTACCTCCCCCCCTAAACTATAATTTTGGCTATATAACCAAACAAGATGAAGGGTGTTTTATTTATATTTATGGATAATATAATAATAAGTTTTATTTATGGGGGTTTATTATAATTTTTGTGATTGTGCTTCCTGAATTTCACTAAGGAGTATCCAAGTGAGATAAATATAATGATTATAAAGCTTGATATCAGTCATCAATGTATAGAAAAATAGATATCTATCAAAGACTTGGATTATTTTCAATTATTTAGAAAAATGGAATAGATATTTTGATATTATGATGATTTTTGTTAAGAGATACAGGTTTTTGAGAGATAAAAGCCATATTTTTGTAGGAAAAAATGAACCATAGGAATTTTCTTCTAAATTTTGCTTTCTTATGATATTCTAGAGTTATTTCTCAAATACTTCAAACATACTAGTGATTTTTAAACAACTTCATCTATTCATTTCACAAATCATCATGGTGTTAAAGTTATCCTAATGTTTTCAAGCTTATTTAAGGACCAACTATTTGTGTAGTGAGTATTCATTTCTCATTAGGAGTGAGGATTGAGTAACAACAAATATCACTTATGCCAACAAGCTAGCTTATTTGTGAGCATCCATATGTCTTGTCTAGACTTAGTGCTACTGTGTAAGGATACCTTATTGCTAGGTAGGTTTCATTCAACCCATTGTTGTAATGAGGATCACCCCATGGTTTTCGAGATACTAAGAATTCTAGGGATTCAAGCTCTTTTACCCTTATTTGACTTTTATTTGGATACTTGCTCATTTTGAGAGGGAGCAAGGGATTTTTATTGCTTTTTTTGAGGTTCTTGCCTATTTTATGAGAAGCAAGAAGATAATTTTTGGAATACTTGCTCGATTAGATGAGGAGCAAGGGATTTTTTTTTACAAAGGAGTAAAAATTTTGGGGAATTGTATTCCCAACCACTCTATCAAAGTCTTTATGGGAATTTTGTCCTATCCTTACTATTCTTCTCCTTTTCTTACTTTTTAGGGATGAAGGGTGAGCTTGTCCTTTTTCCAATTCATTAGTATTGTAGACCATGCACATAGATGGATAAGCAAGGAAAATTGTTCATTTATGGCAATAGTAACACATGAGTTAATCTTTCCAAATCTCACAATGTTTTTATATATTCAAATGTGTGTAGTCCAAGAAAAATTTTGATTGACTAGGAATAACTTACAACATCAAAATATTGCTTGACTTTTCAATGAAAACTTACTCAAAAACACTAATGTTGTTTGAGTAATTGAAAAACATCTAGATTTTATCTAGCAAACAAAGTATTATGCAACCTATGATAGTCATTTCCCACAAGCTTTTTAAAGAAATACCTCTTGGGCTATTTTTGAAACATTGAGACTGAAAATTGATGAGAATAAAATAGAAATACTACAGATGTAGAAAATTCATGATGAAATAAAGGAAGCATAATATTTTTTTTTTAAGTGAGATAAATTATTATTCAATAGTGGTTGATTGCAGTTCAGATATGCACTGCAATTCGACTTGTTGCTTAAGGTGGTGTATGAATTCCTCCTTAGATAATGGATTCTTATAAAGTTTAATCTTATGGCCATTTACTAGTAGTTTTCTTATTGAATCATCTATAGGCTTAAGCTTGATTGTACCATTTCTAAATATCTCTTTGATTTCATAGGGTCCTAACCATCTCGTCCTCAATTTACCTTGGAAGTATTGGTAACTAGAATCAAACAATAAAGCCCAATATCCTTATTCGAATGTGCATGGTACAATGTTTTTATCATGCCATTTATTTTGTTGTTGTTGAGTTATTCCAGTCCTATGTAATTCCTCTAGTCTCCTTTCATCTAGAATGTTTAACTTTTCCAATCTAGATTTTTGTGCTCTATCCAAATTCATGTCAAGTTGTACTATTGTGTGAAGATTTTCTATCTCAAATTCTATGGGCATGATAGGTTTTTTCCATAGACCATTTCATAAGGTGATAATCCCATGGTGGTTTTCCAAGTTGTATTGTATGCCCATGCAACTCCTTTTAATATCTCAGTCCAATAACCCCTATTAATAGTTATAGTTTTTGTAATGATCTTTTCAAGTTCTCTATTCATAACTTCTACTTTTCCATTGGCTTGAGGGAGATATGGTGAGGTTTTTTTATGTTTTATTTGATAGGTTTCAACAAAATATTAAATAAATTTGGAGATAAATTGGTTTCTATGATCTGAAACTAACTCTCTAGGTGGCCCGAAGTGTTGCATAATGTTTTCATAAAGGAAATCAACAACTGGTTTAGATTGCGCTCATGATAAAGATTTGACTTTAGCCCACTTAGTAACATAATATGTACACACAAGTATGTGTTTATTACCTTTTCTTGGAGGTTCTATTGGTCCAACAAATTCAATTCCCCATTTCTTGAATGGTTCAAATACTACTTGTAGAACCAAAGGCATCTCCATCGAAGGAGTAGGCTTACTAGCTCTTTGATAAGTGTCACATCTATCAACAAATTTATGGACATATCTATTCATGGTAGGCCAAAAATAACCAATTTGAAGTATTGTACTGATTGTACTTTGGGTGGCATAATGGCCTCCATAGGGTTCTTCATGTGTTATCTAAATTATGTCATATACATCATCTTCTTGCAAAAATCTCCTAATTACTTGGCTAGGACATCTTCTAAACAAGACTCCATGGATCCACATATAAGAAGTGCTTTGACGTATTAATTTTCTATGCTCATGTAGTGTAAATTTTTAAGGTATTTTTTTTGTTACTAAGTAATTTACAATATCAACACACCAAGAGGTAAAAATAGAAAGAGCAAACAAATGTTCATTTGGGAAATTATCAAGAATTAACTCGTCATCATAAAATATTTGCATATGAGATAGGTTATCTATGATGATGTTATATTTTCCTACCTTATATATAATCATGAAATTAAACTTTTGTATCAAAATAAGCCATGTAACCACTCTACCTCCTATTTTTACTTTGTTCATTAAGTATTTAATGATAGAGTGATCAGTGTGAATGAATACTTCATACCCTGTTATGTAATATTTAAATTTAATGATGGCATGGACCACAACTAAAAATTCTTTTTCAATAATAGTGTAATTAAGCTCAGCTCCATGCAAATTTTTACTTACATAATAGATATCATAAGGTATTTTTTCTCAACCTATTGCAATACTACCCCTATTGCATAAACCAAAGCATCACAATGTATATGGAATGGTAATTTCCAATTTGGTCCTCTAAGGATTGAAGTAGTAATCAATTTATATTTTATAACTTCAAAGACCTATTGACATGCTTTAGTCCAATTGAATTAATTTTCTTTAGTTAAGATATTAAGCATGGGAAAAATGATTTTACTAAAGTATTTAATGAACCTACGATAGTATCCTGCATGTCCTAGGAAACTTCACCTTTATTTGTGTTTTTGAAGGTTGAAGGGTTTGAATAACTTGTATTTTTGTAGGATCTAATTTAACACCTTATTTTGATATGTAATGTCCTAGAACAATACCTCCTCTCATCATCATGCAACATTTTTCATGACTCAAAGAGATGTTTTGCTCTTGACATTTGATCAAAATGTTTTGCAAGCTTGACAAGGTTTCTTCAAAGATATTACCATATACTATGAAGTCATCCATATAGACTTCTACACACTCATTTATTAAATTAGAAAAGATAGCTAAAACAACTCTTTGAAAAGTGGAAGGTGCATGTTGGTCACAAATCTGCCTAAGTACAAGATTTCATCACTTGTGCGCCCTAGACTCGGCCAACATTGAAAGGCCGAGGGAAAAAGAAAATTCCTTCGAACCGATCTCCGAGAGAGGGTTGGCTCCCTTACTAAATTCTACACTGATTGAAGACTAGGGATGCAGGAAAGAAATTGAAAAATAACTGAAAGAAAGGGAAATATAGCCACAGGCCGAAGTGTAGAATTTGGGGCAGACTAACAGCAAAAATTCCACCAAGTTTTATAACAACATATAATAAAAGGAAAGCAACAGAATTTAACTCACACCTTTGTAGAGATAACCCCCGGATCGCATTTCAAAATCTACTCACTAACCAACAACGTTTGAATTCAGAATGCAGAATTCAAAACTTAACAGCAAGAGCATGAGCATAAACAGAAATGATTTAAAAAAAGAAGGAAATCACACACATAAGAATGCTTGCAAATTTTAGAAGCCAAGTCTCTTCTATTGATGCGAGAGAACTTAGAGAGTTTTCTTGCAAAATATCTAACCTCCCTTTACAATAAGAATTTGATTAGTATTTATAGAGGTTTTTGCCTCTTTCATTAAATACATGTGGAGGCAAAGTGTCGGCCACTCAGCCACCAATAGCAACAACTTTCTCCTCGACCACAACAATGAACCAATGAGCAAATGCCAAATAAAATAACTATTGATTTTATCACATGGCATATCAAGCTTCAGCACAAATCATCGGTCCAGTTTCAATCTCCATGGTGGCGCCTTGGAAATGCATGCCCACGAAGTGGTCGATGCCTCGAAAATGAACAATATTGCACTGGAATCAAGAGCACATGCTTAAACTTGGTAGCTTCAGCGATCATATCACCTCAAGAATTATCTTTATCAATATTAATCTCTTTTCAAGGAAGATTTGCACCAAACTTCACCCAAAATTACATCCATAGGAAAAAGTGTTCAATGTGTGAAAACACTTAAAAAAGAAAAAACACTTTTCAATGTGGCACCAATGATTACAACGAAATGTCAATGTGGCACACTACAACAAAATTCCAATGTGGCAAAAATGCCAACATTTTTGGTGGCTCACGGGGTATTCAGCTCGCCTGAATGTAATCGATTCCAGGCCTTTATTCATTGGGTACAGAGTTCCCACTTGCAGCTGCATCTGATGGTTAGCTACTTGTATCAGCTTCGTCTTGCTTTTTGAGATGTGTTGCGGTGGATTCATATATCGCAACTGCTTCAGCCCATCCATCTATGGTAATCGCCTCCCGAGCTTTGAGAGTACCCACAAGATATCGAAAAGTCTCAACCTTTTCTATATCAAGATGTTTGGCCCTTTGATTGAGCTCCAATAATCCAGATTCAATGCGAATGAACTTTCTCATTAATGGTAACACATGCTCTTCGGTGATGGGCTCCTCCAAATTATCAATATCTGAAGTATCCGTCATGAAAACAGCCCATAATGTATCCAGGTCTTTCTTTGCCAGAATATTTCCTTGATCATCAACAAAACTAGGAAAACCATTATCTGCAAGTGTTTCAAAATAAACCAATGAAATACGTCTTTCATGCTCAAAGGTCTCTTGCAACTGACGAGCTTCTTTAATCAGATTCATCTTGGAGAAATAACTACGTAATGTGATTTTAGCACTCGCCCAAGCATGGGCTATATCACTCATTGGACGCATCTTGAGATTTATTTGAGTCATTGCTTGGATCTTCATGGCCATTTCCAATTTTGGCTCTAAATCTTGCTCCATGTTGTCTATTATAGGTCCACCATATGAAACAGCTGCCTGAACATCCTGAAGGAACAAGAGCACTAATGTAGCCTTGGTCACCATTTTCTTACAATTAGTCAACATCTGACTGCGAGCTTCCTTAATCTTGTCCTTGGTGAGGGACATAGAGTGCATTGATTTTGTTGCCAATTGATTCTGCAAGTTCTAAAGCTGATCCTGCAGAGCTTGAATTTTTAGTTGTGCTTCCTGCTCGGCTGCCTGAAACTATGTAGCTGTCTGCTTGCTCTCCGCTATGTCACTTTCCAAATGCATCACCTATTGCTGCCACTGTTGAGATTCAAATTGTGTTGCATCAAATTTAGCCTGTTGTTCCTCTAAGGCTTCCTCGAGCTTTTGATTTTCTCTTCAGCTTGAATGAGAAGATCCTTGTAATGTTCTGCCTATAGATACATGGAACTTGATGCCTCCTGTATGGTGCCCATGTGCTCAACTGGATGCTTCTTTGTGAGGTCCTCAGTGACAGCTTGGTATGAATAGTCACTAGATGTCATTTCTCTTTGAGGTTTCTGAACCCGAGGAATCATGGTCACCGTGTGCTTCTCCATTGCTATGGGATCAAAAGTCACTTTCTTTATTGGTTGTGCCATGGCTAGTGAATCCTTTCTCTTACGATTCTTCCACCACCTAGATGAACTTTGTTGTGCCTTGCTGAGTTTTTCTGCTATTGAGCGCTCAGGTAGCAACTCTATCTCAGAGACTAGTGGCTCCTCCATGGCAAAAATTGGGGAAGAGAGAAAAATAGCTTGTTGGGGATTGGATTCAACCACAGGAATGGAAGTGGAGGGGATCTTAGCTACGCTTACTCGAAGAGGTGCTTGCGTGCTTATGGAAGAATGTGAAGGTATGGAAGATGAAACAGAGGGTAATGGAAGGGCAAATGGATTTGGGGCAGATGCAAATGAACTGAAGGCAAGAGAAAAGGATGGAATGGGTGAAACTGAAGAAGCACTAGTGACCTGTGACTGTGGGACAGAAGTGGGAATGGGAGAGGTGGATGTGACGGGAGGTGAAGTAGACATAGGAACTATGGATGAAAAAATAGTGGTCACCAAATGCTTATTAATGAGAGAAGAAGAAGGAAAATGCATACCTATGGGCTCCTCTCCTTTTGTGCTTATGATCATTTGAGCCGATGGTAAACATTGTTGTATCACAATATTTTCTTCTCCTTTAGATTGTTCCTTCCCCATGTTCAGATCAACCGATGTCACCATTGAATCAGAGTGTGTTGGCTCAATTGCTTGTGATGAATACTATTTTATGCTCAACGTAGAATGTGCTCCACTCCTAGGCTTCTTCGCTATGTGAGGGAAAGGAATTTCCATGGCTACACTCCTTTTATTTTGTAGAAATTGCTCTTGCTCTTCCTCTTCAATAACAATCCTCTCTTTTTCCAATACCTCCACTTGTCCGATCATTTCTTGTTCTTTACCTGGACTACTAATACTTTTAGGCACCAAATCAGCAAAGGAGAGGGGCTGATACTTCTCATAATTATCATCATAAATATTTGAAAAAGAATCATCTATAGCCATCGAATATTTTGTTTTGAGCTTATTTTGATGAACTCTCATGATCCACCAATTGGCAATCTTTTCATCAGACCAATCAGGCAATTTGGTCTTCATTTGCTCAAACAAACCTTTAGGAGGAACCTGTTATGAGTGATTGGCAGGATCATATTCAACCTCCATTTCATAAAAATCATGCCAAGGAGGAAGTGACATCATCTTCTCTACATGCCATTCAATGTCATGCCCTTCGGGATTGTTCCTTTGTCGCACAATATCTTCTCTGGGGCAACAATGAAATGTTTTTGCCTTGATGAAACTGGCAAAAATACCCAAAGGATCATACTTCCATCATTGGGGGAGCTCAACCAATCCATGATCATAGAGTGTCTCAGCAATCAGTTCATTCTGCCCACACCGAGTAAGCTGTGATATCACCAAACTTGAAAGGCATAACACATGTATTTTTTTCCTATTACCTGACCCATAGGTATCATTTATAAAATCACTTTGTCGGGCTACTTCCAAGGCAAAAATATGTTCAGTTGTAAAATATGGTAGCAAAAAAGGTTTACCAGTAAAACCATACACTCTAACTACCACGCCTTGGGTTAGTAAGAAAACATCACCTTTTTTCTGATCAACCACTTCTGCTTGTAGGGCCCGAGGCACTCTGTTGCATACTCCATACATTATCTCCAAAGCAGGTCCTAAAAACATTCTGTTGAAGTTATAATAGGACTCGTTCTTGGACAAACTCTGAGTCCATGAGTATATTGGTAATGCTTTTCCTGCTTCATCTGTCTTGTTTATTGCTACAAAAGCAAAACGAGAGTGCATATGGTAGAAAAAATACCATGTCAAGAGGGAACAATGCCTAAAGGTAAGATCTTCTCCATTTTGTACCTTTCTCAATTGTGAATGTATCCTCATTTCTAAGAAACTTGCCCAATCAAAGAAAATTGAATTTGGAGTTGTTGTCACGGCAGTTGGAGCATAAAACACTGGTTGTGAAATGAATTGCACCAACGATGCTTGCCACTTTTGTATTGCAAAATCTGAAGATAATCCTGTTAGCCATGCTATCATTGAATACAAATCTGGGCTCTTGAAACTTTTCAATGGTGTCGGCATTTTTGGCAACTCTCCCAATCGTGGGGTCTTTAATAACTGGCTCTCCATGAACTGCCGCATCTGAATGGTAGGTTGATACCTCTCCTCCTCCTCCTTAAAACTAAATTTTTTTAATGTAGCAGAAGATGAAAGTTGTGCACCGCAAGCAAACGCATCTTGTATGGAACTAGCCGAGATACTAAACAATACTTCTCCATGGGCATTTTGGACAGTTCTTGCAGCGGTGTTGTAGCATTGTGCGATTGCCCAGATCAGCTCAGGACATGGATGCACAGGTGTACACAAGTACCAGGAGAGATGAGAATGAAATGCTATAGTACGGGGACTCCCAGCAGACATATGTTGTGCAACAAACTCAGCATCTAGACGCAGTCTTTCTACTCCCTTGTTGGTGATATTGCAATCTTTAATCTGTCCCAAGCGATCATCATAAGGTTTCAGTTCCATATCTTCAACCTTTTCTTCTCGAGCTCTTCGCGGCTTCTTCGCGATCTCAGGCCTTTTTTGTACATTCACCTTCTTGGCCTCTACAGCTTTCCTCCCCATCTTCAGCTTCCTTTGAATATGCAGCAACGAACAACAAACCCTGGAGCAAAAGGGATTCGCAAGACTTCGATATAGGAACCACGCAAATGCTTTGATTGAAAACAAAAGGATGGGCCTCCTTTTTATAAATTTCCATACACATCCGTTGGAAAGCTTTCTAATTTCATGGGCACCGCATGCATTCCAATGATGCTTTTATTTTTTTATTTTTATGCTTCTTACCACTTCTTGAAATGCGAGAAGTGGTAGTTTTTTTTTTAGAAAGTGTAATGAGTGAGCGGAGTGAGAAATGTTAATGAGCGGAATTTACGGATAGTGCAGCATGGAGATGGGGGGTGCATGGGAAAAAATATGAGCGAAAGGATTTAAATGCATAATGGTTTTTCTTATTTTAGTATCATTGTTTTTTTTTTTTTTTTTAAATGGCCGAAATGGTTTATTCGGGGACGGAATGGGAATTTGGGACCCGAAATAGTGTTTTCGGGGTTCGAAATGAGTATTTCGGAAGGATAACGAAGACTGGACGGGGAGTGGTGGAAGACATGTATATTGGGAGGTCCGAAAGGGCTTTTTCGGATTTTAAATAATGGTATTGGGGACCGAAAAGGCTATTTGGGGGGAAAGAAAAAGATCTTGGGAAGCATGCAATTTTTTATTAATTTTTTTTTTTGGTTGACTAGTCAAAGGGCGAGAGGGAAGGGTTTCGGGATCTCGAGAACACTATTTTGGGATCCGAAAAGGGCGTTTCGGGCATGAAGGAATGGGAGGGATGGAATGAAGTTTTTATAATATTTTATTTGAAGTCCGAAAAGGGTATTTCAGAGGCCCAAAAAAGGAATTTCGGGTTATGTCTTTTTTTATTTAAAAAAAAGGGTTTGGGAGGGAAAATTCAAATTTCGGAATTTGAATTTGAATTGAGCATGGAAGGAGTGGAGAGTTTTTTTTTTTTTAATTTCTTGCATGGGGAGTGGAAAAAAAGGCAAAATCCAAAAACAAGGGTTCAAGGTAAGGCCATGTTTTAGAGGAAAGGGGAAAATGCAAGCTTTTTTTTTTTTTTTACACCTCAGAACCTTGGACCCCCTAAACACCTCATCCAACTTGATTTTTTGGTTTTCAAGTTTTTAAAGAACTCCCTAGTTAAGCATAACCTTCCTAGAGTAGTACTCGGATGGGTGACCTCCTGGGAAGTCCGGCTCGCACACTTTTTCATTTTTTTTTTTATGATAATAGGCCTTCAAATGAAGACCATTAACTGGAATTAACAATGCATGACCATCCATATCTTGCAAATAAAAAGAATTAACTTGATTGGCACCTGTGATTTGAAATGGACCTTCCCATATTGCCTCGAACTTGTGATGTTTGCCAGGCTTTGATTTCTTTTCATTCCACTTCAATACAAGATCGCCAACCTTAAAAGTCCTTTCAGAGACCTTTTTACCGAACCATTTCTTTGTCATCTCAGCATGTTCTATAAAATCCTGGTATGATTTCTCCCGTTCTTCTTCCAACTGTAAAAGTTGAGCTAATCTCATGTTCATAGAATCAGATTCATCATCCTCATCATCAATCAAATGCCAAGTCTGGAGGGCCGGTAATTCAATATGAATTGGCAAAACCGCTTCTTTGTCGTATACCAATGAATAAGGGGATGTCTTGATAGATTTTTTCATCGAGATGCGATCAGCCCACAATGCTTGATTCAAAAGTAGGTGCCAGCTCCGCTTATTGTCGCCAAGGGTCCTCTTCAAAATTTGAAGCAAATTCTTGTTTGTAGATTCGGCCAAGCCATTCCCCTATGGATAATAATTAGATGAAGTTTTCAAATAAATTCCGTACTTACCCACAAATTCACTGATTTTGGCACCTATGAAAGGAGTTCCATTATCTGTTATAATCGCATCTGGGATACCAAAGCGAGTGATCAACCCCTCAAGAAAAGTGATGACCGTGGCTTGATCCACCTTTTTAGTTGGAATTGCTTCAGTCCATCTAGTGAAATAGTCGGTTGCAGTCAAGATGTACTTGTGACCAGCAGATGAGTTAGGATCAATGACCCCGATAAAGTCTAGGCCCCATTGCTGAAATGGTACTTCTACTTGAATCGGGTGAAGAGGTAATGATGCATTCCTGGTTCTACCGATGTATCTTTGGCACTTATCACATTTTTGACTAACTTTGAAGGCGTCTACAAAAAGAGTAGGCCAAAAATAGCCTGCTCGAATAATCTTTAATGCCATGGGTCTACCTGCATAATGACCTCTTGATAATCCATAATGGAATTCTTCTAAAATTTTCTCCTTCTCTGATTCTTTGACACATCTAAGAAGAACCCCATCAATATTCTTATGAAACAAGCCATTTGGCAGCAAGACATACTTGAGGGCTTGCAGTCTAAATCTTCTTCTCTGTGAGGCATTCGGATGTGAAGGACATTTCCAGAATAAAAATATTCAATCAGCTCCTCTGTCCAATCTTGATCCACTATAGAATGATTGTCAAAATTACAATTATCTACTACATCCTCATACTCATGAATTGTGGATCCAGAGGAAGCATTCTTTGCAAGCTCTTGGCACAATGCTCGACCTCGAACAAGTTTGGTTGGTCGGATCTCAACATCAAATTCTTGAATTTTAGAAACCCAGCCAGCTCTCCTATCTCCAAGTTCTCCTTGTATGATAAAATTTCGGACATCTGGATGAACAACATAAACTATTGTTTTACTCTGTGAAACAAAGTGCCAAAACTTCTTCAGAGATTTCATTACCGCATACACTTGTTTCTCAATGAAGTTATACTTCTCTTGATGTGGTTGGATGACCTGGCTTAGGAAAGCAATCGGACGTTCATTTTCATCATCTCCCTTCTATGTAAGCACCGCTTGCATAAGCTTCTTGTTCACCAACAACATAAAGGATAAAATCCTTGGAATAATCAGGGTTCACCAGGACCGGAGCTTGAGTGATCCTTTCTTTGATCTCCTCAAATGATTGCTTCCTCTGCTCGGTCCATTTAAATTCAGCATTTTTCTTTAAAAGCTCTGTCATTGGCCTTATTACTTGAGCGAAATCTGCAACAAACTTTCGAACAAAATTAATTTGCCCAAAAAAATATTGCAAATCCTTCTTATTGGCTGGCAATGGAAGCTTCAAAAGAGCTTGGGCCCTAGCTGGATCAATAGCTAGGCCATTTTCTGAAATTACATGTCCTAGGAGCTTTCCCTCCTTTACAAAAAAAATTGACTTTTTTGGATTAATAGATATGCCAAATTCTTGACATTTTTCAAATACCTACCTTAAATGAGATCCGTGCTCCTCCCTATTGTGAGAAAAAATAGTCATATCATCCAAATAAATCACAATAATATGATTTAACAACTCACCAAAAGCCACATCCATTGCCCTTTGAAAAGTTGTGCAGACATTTGAGAGTCCAAATGACATTCTTTGGTAAGCAAAGGTTCCCCATTTTGTGGTGAACGTTGTTTTATGTTGGTCCTCATCCTTGACCCAAATCTGGTTATACCCAGAGAATCCATCCAACAAAGAGAATCTCTGAGCTCCCGCAACCACATGAAGAATCTGGTCAATCTGAGGTAGAGGATAATGATCTTTTAGCGAGGCTTGATTCAAATTTTGAAAATCAACACATAGGCGAATATCTCCATTACTTTTTCGTACTGGGACTAGATTTGCCACCCAAGTTGAATGCTTGATGGGGTAAATGATTTTAGAATCCAACATTTTAAGAAGCTCCGCCTTCATCAGTACTTCAATCTTGGGATTAACTGGTCTCTGCTTTTGTCTGAAGGGTTTCACCCCATCATGCAACTCAATAGTATGTTGTATTACATCTTTGTTATATCCCTTCAAATCATGGTAACTCCAAGCAACTGTGTCAGGAAATTCATGACATAAATCTCTGATTTGTTCTAACTCCTCGGGAGTACAATCCATCCCAATATTTATCAATTTTTGGGGACCCAACTCCAGTTCAGTATACTCCTTCTCATCTACTTTGATCCTATGCTTCTCTGCCCTATCATTTTGATCAAAAAGGCTTTCAAGTGTAATCAATCCTTTTGGGATATGATTATTCCTTAGTTGAATAAGCCCTTTGGCTTCCTCCTCATCAAGCGTTCTCTCTTCCATAGTACTCGCTTCTCTTATCAAAAAATTTACAATCTGCTCATCACTTTCGAATACTTGCCAATACATGTTCTTGTCCGGGACCGAAGGTCTGTAAACTAACCTTACGGTCTTAGGTTTCCTCACTACATGCTCAATCGGAGAGAAGTTTGCTCCAAGAGATGCTAGAAGATCAGCATGCTTATTCAGCTCTCATGAAATGGATTGAATATTCAATGTTGTGAAAGCCTCAAATAGGTCCCAAAATTTGTTGCGGTATGCCTTGAGATAATGTTGCTTGGAGATGCACTTGTTCGTTACTTGATTCACAATCAATTCAGTCACCAAAAATCTGCAATTGTTCAATCCCCAATTTTTTTGCCTTCTTCAAACCTAGGCACAACGCTTCATACTCAGCAGCATTGTTAGTACAACTCCAGGTCAGTCGATATGAATATGTTTTCTGTAGGCCAGAGGGAGAAATAAGAACAATCCCTACTCCCGCACCATTTTTACATCTTGCTCCATCAAAATACAACTTCCATAATTGATCGGGCACAGAGTCTTGATCATCTTGATCAAGAGGCATCTTTATTTCAACCTCTTCAGGCTTTGTAATGGAGTAACAACCAATTTCAGTTTCCATCATGGCATTAAAATCGAGCATTGAAAACTCATCCTCTAAGCGAAGCTCATCCAGGACTTCATCCATCAAATCAGGATTTTCCAATTCTTCAGTTATCATGTTGACAGAATGTGTGGACTTTTCTTCTTCTTCCATCTTCTCTATATGAAAAGTAGAAGGCTTCTCATTGTAGATCCAGATTCTTCTTCCTTTGAAAGGAATCTCCAAGTGAGAATAATCCAGAGAAAGGTAGCCTCCCAACTTGGCAGTGAATTCTCTCGACAAACACATACTGAAATATGGTTCCAAATCAACCACAACTACCTCCTGAATTACTGTAATTTGAGGCATACTATGTAGAACAATAGGAATATCCTTGATTACACCCACTATTTTCATGGGAGTCCCGTCCAACTGCAAGACACCAGGGCTACTTCTTGTATACTCCATACCCATGACTTCACAAACTGCCTTTGGCATGACAGTTGTCGCAGCACCAGAATCAATCATGCAGTTGTGCACTATCCAACCCTCCATCCTGAGTGACAAATAAAATGGGGGTGGTCTATTTTTTCCAGTGGCTGAAGTAGTTAATGTTTGAGCAAAAATCGTCTGGGTAGGATTCTTCTCATTATCTTTCATAGACTTCAATGATTCTTGTAACAAATCAACTTGCCCAGGTAATTGTAATGCATCATAGAGACTAACCTTGGCTGGAATCTTCTTCAATTCTTCAACAATATTGTATGTAGATGCACCAGACTCCCTCTTTTCAATAGTGTCTTCATATTTGCTCCGATATTGTTGAGTGGCTTCTACCCTCAGTATTTTAGTCAAATATGGGTACTTGAGCTTTTCTCTGGCTTGTTCCTCTGTTTCAGCTCTTGCCTGTGAAGCTGAGGCTTTTTCTTGCAATATTTCCTTTGCTCATGGTGGCAAAATATCTTTTAATAGAACAGGTGAATCTGGCTTTGGTATTGAAGCAGGAGCTTTCACTTGTACTTGTTTCTTCTCATTTTGCATCTTCGGATCAGTCGGTACCCTTAATGGTTCCATCTCTGCTGGATCTACCGTGACTGGCTTCTTCCCAGTTCTCATGAGAACTGAGACTTGTTCTTCAGATGGAACCATAAAATTATGATCTACCTCAGTAATCATGTTAACTTGTCCTCCAGAAGAGCTTGCGGCCAATGTTTGTACATAGTTCAAATGAACCATACAAGTCTCCTCACCGTGTGGATCATTACATGTAGAGCACCAATATGTTCTTTCTAGGGCCAGCTTCCTCATTCGTCAACATAGTCGGGTTCTTCTCAGGCACTTTGCTTGTTGAAGCCGCTTGTTCTCTAGTGATCGATGGAGGTTGAAATCTCCTGGGTTGGAAATCTCTCTCGGCCTGCTTTCTTTCAATAATTGTGATTTTATTTCCCATTGCTCTTATAGCTGAATTAGCAGATTTTACCTCTTGTAATAGCGTTGTGTAAGGATCAAGATTTGAGGGCGTAGGAGGTGCCGGTATAGGTAGAGGTGTTGGCGGTGCGAGGCAATGCTTGGGAATGAAGTGGGAGCTGGTAATTGCGGAATGCTTGGTGCAGGAATTGTGGAATAGTTGGAGCAAGGAGTTTGGGAACTGGAATGGGTGCGATCTGAGGCGCACTTGAGCTCCATGATGGAATAGGATACATGGAAGGCATAGGCTATGAAAATGAACCAGAATACAAATCTTGAGGAAGATCAGGTAAGATAGGCATTGTTACCTTTGGGGGAAGCCTACCTATGGCAATCAAGTCTACTTCCGCCTTTTGCGCTTGTTCGAACAGCTCTGGGAATGTAGTCACGTTGGACTACCGGATAGCCAAGCCAATGTCTGTGTTAAAAGCTCTGAGATAATAGAATGCAGCTTGCTCATGAGTGGGCCGAAGACCTTTAGGAACTCTCTGCCAACTTGGTAAATCTGACATTGAAGTCCGCTATCTCCTCCTGCGGATGCCTTTGAATTGCATTAAATTGATGCAACAAGGAAAATGGATCGGCTTGTTCATGAAAGTTTTTGATTAACAGCTCTCCTAATTGATCCCATGATGCAATAGTGCCTGGTTGCAATGATCGGTACCAATACAACAATTTCCCTCTCGGTGACAACACCAACAATTTTATCATCACGTCTTCATCCGTTATGTCATGGATGGTCGCCAAAGAGGCTACATCTTGAATATGCTCATAAGCAGTTTTACCAGTACCATCATAGGTCGACAAAGCTTTCAAAGCAGCTTGAGGGACTGGATTTTGTGCCTGTAAATTCAAGGCTCCCGAACTATTCCATGTCGAGAACTACCTTGGTGGAGGATTCTGGGCCATTTGGATTGGTGTGTGTGGCTGAGGAGGTGGAAAACTAGTAGCGATTACTAGATGAACTTGAAGGAACAAAAAATACACCAGCAATTTGTGAGGATGTTGCAGAGGACGTAAGTGGTGGGGAGACCAACTTAGGGTGTCCACTTAATTTTTGGTTGTCAAGTTCAAAAAACTCAACGAGATTTTCAAATTTTTGGCCTTCGATCTTGTGATCATGAAGTACAGCTCTCACTGTCTCCACGTTCGGAGGCTTTTGGGTAGTGTTGAGTCACCAAATGTTCTAACTATACAGCATGAAGGCGAACATTAAACCTCAATACTATTGAAAGTGAAACTTTCAGGGTCCCATCGGGCGTGCCAAAAACTGTTGGTCACAAATCTACCTAAGTACAAGATTTCATCACTTGTGCGCCCTAGACTCGGCCAACATTGAAAGGCCGAGGGAAAAAGAAAATTCCTTCGAACCGATCTCCAGAGAGGGTTGGCTCCCTTACTAAATTCTACACTGTTTGAAGACTAGGGATGCAGGAAAGAAATTGAAAAATAACTGAAAGAAAGGGAAATATAGCCACAGGCCGAAGTGTAGAATTTGGGGCAGACTAACAGCAAAAATTCCACCAAGTTTTATAACAACATATAATAAAAGGAAAGCAGCAGAATTTAACTCACACCTTTGTAGAGATAACCCTCGGATCGCATTTCAAAATCTACTCACTAACTAGCAACGTTTGAATTCAGAATGCAGAATTCAAAACTTAACAACAAGAGCATGAGCATAAACATAAATGATTTTAAAAAAAGAAGGAAATCACACACATAAGAATGCTTGCAAATTTTAGAAGCCAAGTCTCTTCTATTGATGCAGAGAACTTAGAGAGTTTTCTTGCAAAATATCTAACCTCCCTTTACAATAAGAATTTGATTAGTATTTATAGAGGTTTTCGCCTCTTTCATTAAATACATGTGGAGGCAAAGTGTCGGCCACTCAGCCACCAATAGCAACAACTTTCTCCTCGACCACAACAATGAACCAATGAGCAAATGCCAAATAAAATAACTACTGATTTTATCACATGGCATATCAAGCTTCAGCACAAATCATCGGTCCAGTTTCAATCTCCATGGTGGCGCCTTGGAAATGCATGCCCACGAAGTGGTCGATGCCTCGAAAATGAACAATATTGCACTGGAATCAAGAGCACATGCTTAAACTTGGTAGCTTCAGCGATCATATCACCTCAAGAATTATCTTTATCAATATTAATCTCTTTTCAAGGAAGATTTGCACCAAACTTCACCCAAAATTACATCCATAGGAAAAAGTGTTCAATGTGTGAAAACACTTAAAAAAAAAAAAACACTTTTCAATGTGGCACCAATGATTACAACGAAATGTCAATGTGGCACACTACAACAAAATTCCAATGTGGTAAAAATGCCAATAGTGCATTGCATAATACAAAGGTTAAGACTTTATAAGCATAGGTACCTACTGGACATGTAAAGGTTATCTTTTCCTGATTTTCCTCAGCTATGGAAACTTGATTCTAGCCACTAAACCCATCTAGAAAGTAGAAATATTTCTTTCCAGCTAATGTATCAATAACTTGATCAATGAATGGCAAGGGAAAATAATATTATTTTGTTACTTTGTTTAATTCCCTATATTCCATGCAAATCCTCCATTTTCCATTCCTTTTAGGGACTATCACAAGAGGCAACACCCATTTATTGTTGAAATTTGGATATATAAATCATGCCTTCAAGAGATTAATGATTTCTTCTTGAACCACGTCTTTCATAGTTGGATTCAATATTTCTGGGGTTGTCTTACTGGATAACATCCTTCTTGGATAAAAATACAATGGGCACAAATATTTGGATGTATCCTTTTCATATCCTCGTAGTTCCATGCAAATGTTGATTGATATTTCTTAAGCATGTCTATTAATTGTGATTCTTGTATGCTTGTGATTTCATCACTGATATTCAAGGTCCTTCCTGGTGTGATATCTAGTTTCTTGCATTTTTCTATATTTGCATCTATACGCATTATCTCATGTTCAATAATATTAAAGTAACAATCATATGGTATCATTTGTTGATACTGACTTGTGCTTACTTAATTAATAGCCATGGTAGATTCAGGTGAACTATCATTTTCTTGACTTTGATCCTTGCTTTGATTTCCTAACAGTAATGGTAATGGTCCCTCAACCTCTTTTTGAAGATGTTCGCTCAGAAAATTAATTGAAAAGGTTTGAATTTCATCAAAATCATGAGGAAATCATACCAAAATTGCTTTGGAAATTCATCTTCTATTGTTGATTCAAGAAATAGGGTAAGGTATTTAGTATTCTTGCCATAAAAAATAATCATATTTCGTGATCTATAGCTAATGTAAGCATCAACTGTCACAAGCCATGGGAACCCTAAAATTAATGGATGTCCCCCCTAACATTTTCTTAGGTTATAATACTATAAAGTCTACAAGGTATTCCCATGAACTTATGGAGACTATAACATCTTCTAATTTTTCCTCTAGCTTAATAGTAGACCTATTTGTGAGTTGGAGTAAAATAGAAGTTGATTGTAATTTATGTAACCCTAAATATTTTGTTGTCTCTATTGTCATGACATTAATAGTGGATCCTAAATTGACCAAGATATTTTGTAATGCTATGTCACCAATGTGTACCGTGACTATAGGTATTCCAGGATATGTGTATTTTTGTAATGACCTACCTCTCATTATTATCTTAGAAAATTGTCCAATGACTTGAATAGTTTAGGATTAGTTCTTATTTTTCCTTCCTGAATTTGTACATATATTTTTAATGAGCTTGGAATAGATGGGTATATCCTCGATAGCTTGTAACAAAGGAATCTTGATAGTAACATTTTATAATTCCTAGAGGAATTTAAAGGTTGGCTTAGTTGGTTCTTTTGGTATTACCAATATTTGAGGAAAAGGTATTTCCACTTCCTTCCTTAGAGGAATTTGGATTTCTTGTTGTTTTGTTGGAATGTTTTCTAGTGAACTTTATATTTCCTTCTCATTATTATCCTCCTTTTTGAATAAATATGTAATGGGGTTTTCAAGATGTATGAGAGTTACATTTTTTCCCAATACTTTTTATGATCTTAATTGAATCTATTGACAAGGTACTCCAAATATAGAACATGTCTCACTAGTTTTATAGGCTTGTTGAATGTTCTTGTTGTTGTTAGGATTAGGAACCGATTGAGCTAGAAGAGGATGTTTCTTAGGACTGTTATTATTATTAACTAGAGGTGGAAGAAGTCTATTTTGAGGTGGATTTTGAGGGGATTTTCCCCTAGATTAGTTTTGAAAATTCTATTGTTGTGACAAATTTTGAGACCAACCAGATCCTCCCTGGTTATATTGGCCAATAGTATTCCAATTTTTTTGAGTAGACATTCCTTGATTCAATGGTGGATTTCCATAGGCATTGGTCGTAAAGTGGGCCCATGGAGGTACATTCTAGTCTTTATTGTTTGAAGAAGAATTTCAATTTGCCTAGTTTGGTGCATTAGACCATTTATTAGATATTTGTGAGTTGGAATAACTAGGTTTTGACCAATTTGGTGGTCCTTTGAATGCACCATTCCATATTTGGGCTACAAAATAAATGTGTTCAACCTCTTCAAATTTAGGTTCCTTTATGGCAGCTTTAACGATAGAGATGTATTTGCAGTTTTCAATTTTGTGGCTTTTATCACAAATATTACAAGTAGCAATATTGGAGATGTTGGTAATGTTGAGAAGGCCTTCCCTCAGATTATGTTTTTTCCTACATTTGTGATAGTAAATATCTTTACTATCTTGTCCTTTCGGATTTTTATCCATTAAATTTAAATATGTTGTCAAGGTACTTAACAAATCAATTTTCAAACCTTCCAACATATTTTCAAATTTTGCTCTCATCACTCCTCTTGTAGATGTATATTTATTACTCCTTAGAGGTTTATTTCTTGAATAGTTTTTGCAAAGGTTCACAATCTCCTTAAACACCATAATATGGATATATCCTTTTTCCATAAGTTTTAGAACCTCAAAGACATCTTCTTTTAGTCCTTTTAGAAAGATTTCTTTTAATATTTCTTCATCGAGGTATATATTTACTCTAGACCCAAAAAATAGAAATATCTCAAGATAGTCCTCCAAAGATTCTTCTTATATTTGATTCATGCAAAATAGCTCAACTTTATTATCCCTAACTCTACAGTAATACTGATATCATTCAAGGAATAACTCTTTTAATCCATGTTCTCCATCATATTGATTACACATATTTTCTTTTAGATCCATGAACCATCTTAAAGTTGCATATTTAAGAGTAGAGGGAAACAACCTTAGATTTTGTTCATCGATAGTGTAAAAGTAATCTTGGCACACTACTTAAAATTTAAATAGATAAGTATCTGGATCTTCATGTGGTTTCCCATGGAAGGTGGGCAATACAGAAATAGAGACTGACTTAGGTTATCTTGTTGTCCCATCTGTATGTAAAATTGGGAAGGCAAATGTCTTCCTTTGCCCATTTCTTCTTTGGTCTCTATTTTGTCTTTGTTCATTCCCCATTTGGTTCTCTTCTACTTCTCCCTACCTACTTTGTTGGTCATCCATGACTAAATGTAAGATTTCAAGAATTGGACCAGGTATGGGTTCAGTAAAAATAGAAGAAGGATCTATATGATTGTCAAATTCTAGTTCAAGTAATAAGTATGATTCGGGATCTTGTTCTAGGATTTCAACTTGATTGGTTGATGTTGTTGTTTCAAATTCTTCTAACTTATAAATTCTAGGCTGCCTACTAAATTCTCTTTGGAAATTTCCTTTTGATTTGTTGATCTTTAAAAATATTCCCTTAGAGTCTCTAGGTCTGCTCATGAATTTTCTAAGTTTCCTTATTTTTGCAACATGTTTAATCTTCCTTGAATAGTCTATGAATATTATTGATCAGATCAAGTTGTTCAAGTGTCATGAAGTGTTCTTCTTCAAAATTAAAATGGTCTACCATCAATTGAATCAATTGAACGAGAAAAACTTGAGTTGTAATGGGGTCAGGATTTCCAAATTGTAACTCACAACATAAATCTTGACACAAATCCCTAAAGCACATAGCTCTAGGTATATTTTATATTTCTTGCTATATTATAGGGCTACTTATTTCTTTTATATGTCTTTGAGGAACTTGTGAATGATGAGGGAGTCTTCAAAATATTGATTCCAAGGGTAAATTGTTGGATTTATTGTTGCTCTTCTATCCCAAAGCCAAAGCTCACAACTCCTTTTAAGTTCTAGGTAATATGATTGGTAGTTTGTCCCTAGAGTTTTAGCTATGTCAATTTTTTTGATTTCCTTCAATTCATCTGATTTTTATTTAATAATGTCAATACGATTATACAGAAACTCCCACTCCTTACTGAATGCTCTATTTCCTTGCTCAAAAAGAAGATTAAATTCTTGTTTTATTAATATTTGTCTAATATATATAAGTGCAAACTAATTTAGACTATTTTCCACCTTCTAGCAACTTATTTTTATTTTCTTTTTCTCTCTCTAGTTTGGTTTTGTTTGAATTTTGATTTTAATTTTTTGTTTTAAACCTACTGCTATCAAGTTTAGATACAAATCATAAAAATTGAATTTATAACTCTCCTTAATATATTAGGGAACAATTGAAATAAAAAATTTCACATTAATCCTAATTTTTTGCTAAAATTAGATGTGATTCGTGTTCCTACAAATATTTATACAACCAATATTAGCACATTAGGAGCAAAATGAAATACTGCTAGAAAAGTAAAATTAACTAAAAATAAAAGGTTAAACTATTACTGTTTGTTTGATTTTTTAGGAGGGTTTAACTATGGCCGTGTCACTCACCTATACATACTTCCTTATTCTGACAGGTTCCTAAACCAATGTTTAAGTATGTTTCAGTGTGTATATCTACTTCCTATTTTTCTCACAGGGCCTAAGTCAAACTAAACAATAATAATCACTCAAATCTAGAAATGTGTAGGAAAAAAAATTTGCTCAAATAAAAGGTAAACTACTATTGCTTCTTTGATTATTAGGAGGGTTTCACTATAGTTGTGTCAGTCAACTATACCTACTTCCTACTTCTTATAGGATCCTAAGCCAATTTTATGTCTATTTCAGTGTATATCTACTTATTTTTCTCATAGGTCCTAAGTCAAATAAGCAATAATAATTACCCAAAGCAAGAAATTTGCAGAAAATAAAATTTGCAAAAATTAAAATTTGTAGAAATTGAAATTTGCAGGAAATAAAATTCTAATTAAGAAAGTAGTAAAACTGATTCCTCAAGAGAAATGAACCTAGAAGCATCGAACAAAGGGGATTTTTGGGACCATATCATGCCACTCTAACTCATATGCACACCAAGGACTCATACGTACCTCTTTCCACATACAAGTAAGCCTCGCCTAATTGCACTGCCAAAAAACTTTTCTAATTAACCACTATGATGCTACTCTCCTCGATAATGGTGCCAAAATGATCGGTTGTAATAGCTTACATTTAATTTATCAATATGAGGGTAAATCAAGGTTAGATTTAAAGAGTAGGAATCTAGTATAGATTATATAGTGGGGATCAATGTTAAGATTAGTTCAGATTTCTTTTAGTTTCAGGTGTTTACAGAAAAGTAATAAACATAAATTAAATTGTGCAAGAATGAAAACTAAATGTAATTTATGATTTTTGCATTAAATATGATAATTACTTATTAATGATTTAATCTATTGTAGATGATAACTAACAGTAATTTCCTACTAGTGAATTGATCTATTAATGATTTTATCTATTATTGAGTTTATCTATTGTTGAGGATCCTCATGTAGTTAGTTTTATTTATCTATTCTGACTTTATATTTTATGAAAATGCAATTTACTTTATTTTATATTCTAAGGTTAATTAACTATTTCTAACCTACTTTAGGGGTGAGAGCTTAGGGACTGGCTGTAGGAGTGGGCCTTTCCTCCTAGAAGACAATGTAAGTCTTTCTCCTCTAATTTACTTTATCTCACTAACTAATATGCATACCTATTCCTAACATTATTTTATTCTATGAATGCAAGAATGTACAGTTACAACTACATAAATGAAATTAAACAATAAATACAAATGACACAATTACCATATGCAAAGAATGAAGTGCTACTTTTATTGTTGTAAATTCAAATGTACATGTTAGCATGATTCTTCAGAGATTGTACAGATAGTAGAAATTTCGACATTAGCTATTTCTCAATTAGAACATTTGATATTAGACCTTTTCAAAGGTATCCCTATGTAATTTATATTATAACTTGTACAATTATGAATAAAATCTTCCACGTATTTTGCCATGTGGAGTTGTGGACTTGTAATGCGACAACTATGCACTAACAAAAATAATCTAAACTAATGAAATTCCTAATTCTACTTGGACTTAGTAAACATCCTAAGTGGTCCAAGTGGCATTTTATAAACTCACTTAACAAAACTATACTAATTTAAATATTTTGTAATATGTACAATATAATCATGTCCTTTATTCTTAGAAAAGGCATAACAATATTGCATCTAAATCTAATCAACCGAACAAGATTCTAATTATATAATGTTTACGAAATAAAATGATAACAACTTTATTAATCATAATATCCTCATGGAGAATATGTGAAAAGTAAACTTAATTGAAAAGGATTGTATTCCTTTATTACCATGTGAGAGTATCATGTTGTTGTTGATGTGGTGTACGATATTGGTCAACTCTATTTGGTAACTATTGATAAGAATTTTTCTTCGATAATAGCCTTCAGTAGCTACCTTTTGTAACATGCTTCAGTAACCATATTTCATAACATACTTCAGTTACCATATTTTATAATAGTAACCACCCATTGTTCTATCATCGTGTCTAATGCTTCCTTAATCCTTTGTCCTTGCGTCCATCTTATTGCATGCAAAGTACATCCTGAAGCTTATGCTACTACACTGTGCATCTGTGGAACATCCTCAAGACTTTTCTACATAATTACCCATAAATCAAACATACTTTGCATAAAATGCACACATTTGTTAGATTCAACTACATTCATTTTTTACTGATAATTCACAGAGATAAACAAGAAAAACTAACTTAAAATACATTATAATCACAAATTAAATATATAAAATGAGATAATTTACTATGAAATATGTACCAAATAATCACTCATCAACCGCCATGTGAGAGTCATATCTTGTGTCTTCCCTATCCTTAAATCTTATTACCTGCACATGAATGAAATAAGAACAAACCAGTAGCATCTGAAGGGTCCATTGAAGTAGGACCCATATCTAAGCAAGATAAAATAAGAAATGAAGTGCATGAAAGGTGAAACATTTAATCTAATATGTAACAAAAATGCATAGTTTGAGCTAAAATGCAATTAAAACTAAGAAATTGATCACTTGACTATGATTGTCTTAGGTCAATATAATTTTTGTCTATGGACCATATTGAGGTGATATAATCATTATCATGGGTTTGTGCTTCAACATAACTAGATACAAATAGGATTCAAGATGACCAACAATGTTGCCTCTAAGGAGTTTCTGTGAGTTTGAAAGAAATCAACTAGGTGTGGATGATTAATGGACCTATGCGAGTGATCATTCAAGGGAGAAGAGTGCAAACTTGAATCCTAGGTGGTGATCCAATAACATCAGTTTGACAATGGGAAAACCTAGCAAATTATTTTAATAGCACTTCATGGTGTTTGAATTCAAAATCAAGGATACAAAACAAAGAGGGAGAGAACCATTTTATAGGTCTCTTGACAAGAAATAAATGTGGAAAGTTTCAATCGAGGGTAGCCTAATTAGCTACCAATAAAATACTATAGGTGGTAGGTAAAATTTACTACATGCAGGTTGATTGGCATCGAAACAAAATCAGGTGCAACACTAATAGGAAGTTTTGACTCTTCATTATTTATTTTTTTGGTTTTTTACAACCATCTCGGGTCGATATGATCATGACCCTTAGATCATCTCAAGTGAATATGGTTAAGATTCCCATGGGGAAAGTTGCCTACTACTGAATAAAATCATTGAGTTAGCCTTGAGGTTGCCTAAGGTGGATTGTGCTACTTAGAAAGGAGGATTTTTGGGAGTCTCCTTGAGACACATTTTATGGCTCTATGTCATCCTATAGCCCTATTTTATCCCAAGTATTTGAGGTGGATATTAACCATTATTTGATTTGGTTATAATTCTAGGTATAAGATCTCACTTGATAATTATTGTGATGACACTATGGAAATGAATTGCATACATGATAAGAATGATGATATTTTGGTAGGTGAAATTCTAGCAGGGATGATTCTATCGATTGTAGATATAAAATAGATAAGCATTAATGTGGATTAGGTATCACTTGTGAGGAATAGGAAGTAAAAATACCAAGTTGTTGGTTATTATATTCATGGTTTAAATATTGAATGCCTTATTGGTATCATGAATATATATGAATGTTATTTTTAATTGATTATATGGGATTGAAACAGGCCCCACATCATGATCACATGATGATATTATAACAATCTTGGTATTTTTTCTTGTATTGCTTAACAAGATTAAAACCTTGGAATCCTTTAAAGTTGAGGAATATAACCAAGTTCTATGTTCACCAATTCTAAAACAAAGGATTATTGAGAGATTTTTTATTATGAATTTAGTGATTTTTACATGCTGGATAGGATTAGATCTAATTTTTATATTATTTTTATTAGTGCTATAAAAAAAATTGAAGTAGGTGCATTGCTACTAAAATTAAAAACTATAGTTTTTGAATAGAATGTTGAAGTTATATACTTAAACAAAAAGTGTAAAATCAAAATAACAATTATATTTTGTGTGTTTTTTAAAATTCTATATTCAATATAGTCCAATTTATAATAAAAATAACACCAAATAAAATTATGATCTAACTTGTTCAACTTGTATGTTCAAGGTATTGAGGTTAAGTGGCCAAACTAACTAGAAAGTCAAGAAAAATGATAATATATATTTTGAGACCAAACAAGGGTCCTTGTAAAATTTGAATAAACTCTTTTCACTATTAGATTATCCAAGCATTAACCCTTGAAAAGAGTTTGTTTTATGAAAAAGTAGGATTATGTTTAAATGTGACACTTCCTCCAACATATTTTGTTAGAGCACCACCTTTTATAGAGGCCACAATCTTAAGTTTCATCTGTCTAATAAACATAATTATCATTGATAGTTGACACATCTACCAAGAATGTAACCATAATGCTCTTGCTTGTATTTACAATCTTATTGTTGAGCATAGAATTGGGGATTTTTGTAGGAACTTATACCCAAACTCTCTTATTTTAGTTAACCAATTTGTCATACATGAGGGTCCATAAGGGAAATATACCAAGTTGGAAGGATTGTATCCTATGGATAAGTGGTAAGGTCATTTGTAGAAAATTGTCAATACCAAATAAATCATATAGTGGGTTATTTTATTTATAGAATTTACATTTTAAAATTGATAAAAAGAGTAGCGCTAGTATAAAAGGTTGTTATGAAATAAGAGGAGGTGAAAATTTTAAAAGAATAGTTAGTAATATTTATAACCTTGTAAATCTAGGTTCTTTGAGTAATTTTTACTAAGTGAATTATGCAGATAGGAATAAAGGGATCAATAAAAATGTGGTGTCATGCCATAGTTTGTATTAAAACTATATGTTCACTAAAATATTGGTCTTGGACTTTATATCAGTCCTACATCCATGATATTAATAGGTGGATACATAAGTGATATCATTAGTGGAATCAAAACAATTATTGTAATTCAATGAATAATTTTACCCATATATCCTGGAGATTTTAGTTTAGTGGGAGGAATTGCAAGAATGACAACATGAATGTAGAGATATAAGTATGGATTTTATGCATCAACCCTATTAACCCCTTCATATAACACAATATAAGCATGAACATTAATACAACATAACCTTTACAAATCATGAACAATGACTTTATTATAATTAGTCATTCCCCTCTTTTTTAAAACCCTATTTTTAGAGAAGTGGTATCTACTATTTTTGAACCACCTCTATTTTCATATTTAACTAATAAATATACATTTTAGCTAAATATATTTTTTTGTTATATCAATAATTAAAAAATTTAATGTTGTAATTGTCTTCCTTTGGTATTAACACTTACAACATATAAAACCCATGTAGTTCAAATGCATTAGGTTATTTTTAAAATAAAATTAAGAACTACATAAGGATTATCAACTTTATACTCATTACATGATAGAAGTAAGTGTTGGTGGAAAAATTGACACATCTCATGCAAATTCTCAATTAATTGTTAGGAACTTATCCAAATATTATTATGAAAATGTGTATGTGTCAACTTGGGTGACTATTTCTTGTGGGTTCATGAGATGTAAGAGTTACTTATTGCAATAAGTTAATAAAAGTTGTAACTATTTATTTATTAGGAGTTACTAGATTGGAACCTCCACTTGCATATGGATTGACCATCGTGCATTAGGTTTAGGGTTGATAATAGTCTTCAAAAAGGTAAGAACCAAATTGAAATGTATCAAGCCATTTGATGATAGAGCTTTTCTTCCAATGAGGTTATCCCATCAAAGAGGTCTATGATTATATATTACAAATTCTATTTTTTATTAATAAAGCTATTCCATTTTCATTCTATACTACAATATTGTTATTTTTGTTCCTATTTAATGTTAATTATTGCAAAATATAAAACAAAAAATGACTAACACCAATAAAGCAATAGATCAAAGCAAATAACAACACATGCACAAAATGATAGATCTAATTTATTATAACTCAAGGAGCTTGGATCTCCAATTTGTACAATAGATTTACCCCAAATTTGGGGTTACAATGCTATGTATGCTTTGATACAATTATTACAATGGGAGGGTTTAAAACCCTCGTTCAAAAGAATATTTGGTGTATCCTGGTCATCTTCACTCCAAACAATTTGTGAGTGGGCTTGCATATCCCTACGGGACCACTCGAGCTACAACAATCATCAATGTAAATATCTCCTATAACTTGCACACAAAAAAATCAGAAAATAGGTTAGTAGCATATGCGAGGGCCTCCACTGTGTGAGGCCCACTAAAATATTAAAGTGTACAATATTAACCCTAACTTAAATGCTTGATGAAATAAAGTGTAGATGTACCAAAAATATAAGTTGAAAAGCAATAATACATGTTACCTTATCAGAATATACCTGATTTGTTTGATCTATGTCTCTGCTTCCTCGATCTGGTGATGCACGAACACCCACAAGCATTCGAGGGTTTGTCGATTGTAAAATGGTTGATGGGAAATACCCTAGGAGCATTTGAGGAGAGCTATGGATGCCCTACAACATTCTTGGAATGCTCAACAATATTCTAGAAATGCCCTAGAGCATTTGGGGGTTGTCGAGGAGGTGTTCTGCAAAACCAGATCTGGTTCATAGAGGTTTTGGCGATAGAAATGGAGGATGTGTGACAAGGTGAGGAGGGAGGGTGTTAGAAAAATGCTAGGGTTTGGATGATGATGGATGAAGGGCTCTAATGATCTTAGGAATCCATAATCAACTTTTGAATCAACTAATGCTTAACCTCATTCACAAAAGTGAATGATCTTTTATAACTTACCTTCAACATGTTAGGGTTTCGACGACACCAACGGGTGACCAAGATTAAAACATGATGAAGGGCTAAGATTATGACTTTGATAAGTGACATGGATCATGTTGAATGAATGGTTGAGATTAAATCATGATGGGTGGCTAAGATTTATTCATATATATACATATATATTTATTAAATATATATAAATATATAATATAAATATTATATATATATATATAATGAATGGCTATGATTTGAGGATGCGAATGGATGACAAGTGGCTAGGATTTGGTGTCTACAAATGCCCCTTTTTGTATCGCGTTGCATGAAACACAATGCGGTGCAAAAACAAGAGACACCTGGTTTGGTGAAGCAACTTCTTTTCCTTGGTGCACAAGAAGATCCTGAAGATAAAAATTATTGTTGTAGCTTACCCCCTCAATTGGTGAATGAGTGAAGAATGAATCTCATGAGCCAATTGATAGAAATATGGGTGATGTGAATGATGTAAATGATTGTGGATGATGTAATGAGTGATTCTATTTTTACCCAATGGTGTTTTTGGAAATGTGGATGATATGAATGATGTAAATGAATGATGCAATAATTTTTCTTTTTCCCCAACAAAAAAGGGGTTGTGTGAATTATGCAATGATTGTTCTATTTTTCCTTAACAAAAAAGGGGTTTTTGAAAGTGTGGATGATATGAATGATGTAAATGAATGTGAATGGATATGATGTATCCTGATGTGGGAAATCAAAATCAAATTTGGTTACCCCAAGTTTGGGGTGATTCTGTGTTGTTGAAAAATATGCTTTGGGTCATTGAAATGCAAAATGATGAATATGAAGTAACAAGAACCAATCATCCTAAGATCGTGTGATTGCTAGAGAAAATCCTAGTGATGCAGTAATTCCTAAATATGTAAGGGAATGATGTAGTAAAAGTTATCCATGTTTGGGACCCCATAAAAAGGGCATCAATGATAGCTTTTTAGCAAATTAGTCTGAGCATAGTCTCACTCAAAAAATGGAGGACCAAAAGATGTTGTTTTCAAACAAGAGGATGTTGGATGATGATATGGACAAGCGTCCTTATGGTGATCTACCCATCCTACCAAATTGTATGGATAACCAATCACTACAAATACTAGGGGAATAGAGTAAACCACTAGATACGAGGTTCACTTGGATGATATGAATGATGTAAAGGAATGTGAATGATGTAGTGCATGTGAATGGTGTATTGAGTGCAATGATTATTTTTGCTTTTGTCCCAAAAAAAAGGGATTTTGATTGGATGATATGAATGATGTAAATGAAATGAAAAGCATCCTTATGGTGATCTACTCATCTTACCGAGTTGCATGGATAACCAATCGCTGCAATCACCAAGGGAATAGAGTAATCCACTAGATACGAGGTTCACTTGATGATGCAAGTGACTTTGACAATGTTGAGTGGAAATGCATGGAATTATGGATGATATGAATGATGTAAATGAATGTGAATATGAATGGTGCCATGAATGTGAATGATGCAATGATTGATGGGTGAATTTGATGATTTTGTGAAATTTGGAATTTGATTTGGGATATTTTGAAGCAATTTAGGGTATTTCTGTGACTTTTGGTTGCAATCAAGAATTAAATACCTAAATCAATCCAAATTATCACAAAATGTGATGGAATGATGTGATGAATGATTAGGATAGTGAATGTGGTAGTTTTGTGAAATTTTGGACCGTTTTGAGGCATTTGTACATGATTTAGGCATTTTTATGACTTTTGATCACAATAAAAAATGAAGTATCCAAATCGATCCGTATCTTCACAAAACATAATGGAATGATGTAATGGATGCATGGATGGAATTTGAGGTGATTTTATGGGGTTTTGCTATATTTTGAGGCCCTTTGAGTCCTTTTGTAACATTCTGGATCCAAACATCGACCAACATCCACATCATGCATAGATTTGGGAGAGTATTTACCACTTGGCAGATGCAAGGCAGCATTTGATTGCACTAGGAAGATGCCCATGGGAATTTGAGTGCACCAAAATTAGCTATAAAAGGGCTGTAGAGGTGAAATTTGATTCATTCTTGCGTTTGAGAGTTCCAGAAGCTGCGTTTGAAGAGGAGTGAGTGAGTGAAGGAGTGTGAAGGAGTGAGGTGATGGCGATGGAGGGCGTGGATGCGGTAGCAAGATTGGAGGTGCAGGTGGCTGAGGTAAGTGCCCTTGGCACTCTTGTTTGGATTTTGCATTATTATTTTTTGAATGAATGTGATGGTAATGTGCATTTGCATGTTGTGTTGTGCTGTAGTTGAGGATCTTGGAGGCTCAACATCGATTCTTACCTATCATACCAGGGGTGAGAAAGGTGTTGTAGAAGGCTCATTGGGATTGGTTGGAGTGGGTGGGATTGGCTAGGTGTTGCATGAATTGAGGTGGTGAGGGCTGATGAGGGGTACCTCTCTACCTTGGTAGAGAGGTGGGATCTAGATAGGGGAACCTTCCAGCTCCTGATAGGGGAGGTGATAGTGACACTCGAAGATGTATACCGCATCTTTCGAGTACTAGTGGAGGGGTTACGTGTCCAAGTTGGACATGATAAGGAGTATGAGTTGAGGTAGATTTTTGGAGATGGGTGGAGGGATGTGAGTGTCAGGGGTGGAGGGATCAGGTATTTGGAGATGTATGCGAAGAAGAAGTTGGAGGCCCTACCTACCTTGGTCATGTTCTTGTTGGCCAATGTATTGGTGCCTAACAACACTAGCTATCGGTTCCCATGGAACATGATTTAGTTGGTGTATGATATGATCGATGAGCCTCAAGTGTATGCATGGGCACTACTCTACTAGCTCAGACTGTATATGGAGTTGTATGAGGTGAAGAGGTAGGGGTGAAAGGGGTTGGGTTGTAGTGTGCTACTATAGATCTGGGGTAGGAGCACTTTAGTGTGGCTCATCCTATGGGCCTGCCCTATGAGGAGTGGGATAGGGATCAACCCTATGTATTGAGATGGTGGGTAGTTGAGGAGGTACAACTTAGTCATCTTGGTTATAGTGGCTAGGAGTGTAGAGATTTATGGGTAGGGTTGATGCTTGATTAGGTGTATTGGAGGCCATGGTGGGATGCTAGGTGGCCTAGTGATGGAGAGCAATTATGATGGGTTAGGCAGGCTAGATGGGTGGTTGGGTGACATGGAGTGAGGTGGAGCTGATCCAGTTCTCATGGGTGCTATGGTAGTTTGGGATAAATAGGGGGTACCTGAGGCTCTAGTGCTCTATAGGCATCGATCTAATGAGTCGAGCCTACCTTGTGTGGAGGAGTGGTAGGTGGAGTATAGGGATGATGAGGAGATAGATCTCCTAGATGTGGATGATGTTGGGACCACTATAGACTATGATGCATGGTTTGCTTCATAACTACCATGGGTACCAAGTTAGGTGGTTGAGGAGGGTAGTGGAGATGATGGGGAGGCAATAGTGGAGGTTGAGGTGACTCCTTGATGTTAGAGATGTCATCGGTCCAACATCTAAGGGATGTAATTGAGAGTTAGTAGAGTAACCTCTAGATATTGGAGGTGATGGTGATGGTGGGGTGGTATGGAGGAGGTTCTAGAGAGATCTCCTGGTTGGAGTGAGGAGGAGTGGGCTAGGCTCGAGGTTGAGTGAGACCAACTATGGTAGATGGTGGTGGAGTGAGATGCAAAGATTGTTTAGCTATGGGTAGAGTTGGATGCATGGGTGGTAGTAGGTGGAGGTGAGGATGTATAGCTAAGCTCCAGGTAGAGCTAGCATAGAGGGATGCTTGTTAGAGGTATGATGTGCTACACCTTCGATCCTAAGAGGGGTACATCTAGGATTTAGAGGATCTACTTATGCAGCATAACATTGGGCTACCGTGGCTTCCTCCTCCATAGTAGGTTTTGTTAGGCGTAGTGACTCTAGGTATAGTGACTCTAGGTCTAGGGCTCCATCGAGATCATAGGGGTCTACCTATGGGCATTAGCTAGTGCCTAGATGCACTTTTTTATATGAGCCTTGGTGCTCCATTGTATATAGCCTTCGGGTGTTCATTGTATATGCATATATATATATATACATGGCTTTTACTTTGTGTTATGAATTTGTGTGAATGTTTGTGTGAATGCATGTGTATATGTGATGGATGATAATGTAATGATGATGTGTATGAATTATGGATAATGCAAATGAACTAACACTCTAATGATCATTTGTAGTTTAGATTTTTGTTTGACCATATTTATCATTGTCATTTAATCAGGGGCACCAAAATGGTGGTATGTGAAATGGAAGACTCATGTAATGATGTGATAATGATATGGATGTTGTTTTGGCTTATGGATGGTTGATTTGGAATTGTTTTATAGAGACTCAAACATCCTAGTGATTTCAAACAAACTCACTAAGTTCTATCTAATTTCTCTAAGACCAAATGTGTGTGTAGTGAAATGTTCATTTACCAATCATGAGTATGGTAGTGACTCAAGGCAATCAAGAACCAATGTGTGTGCAAGTGAGTTCATTAACCCATCTTGAGTAAATTGAGATGAAACCTATCATGGAGGAGACCAGGAAGCTAGCTTGTCCTTATGTGCGATCATAGGTCTCTTCAAGAGAGACATGTCACCATGCATGAGCATACTCCACTACCATTCAAGCATCTATAGCCCCGATGGAGATTAGCTCCATAGTCCAATGATCTGATCTCTAAGCTTTGGGGATTCAGACTACCTAACCATCTGGATGGAAATGTAGTTCTATCCTTATGACTTGAGGATCTGTGGTGTGTGATATGTAAAAGAGTTAGAGCTTTGGGGAATCAGATTCTCAACCTAGGTGTGATGAGAATTTTACCCTATCCTTACTACTCATTCTTTTATTTGGAAGTGTTGTGTAGTGGTGAAGACCATTATTTTTTATTTTGGACTATGTGCATAATGGGACAAGCAAAGATGACTTTTTTGCTTTGAGGTTCAACCCAATCATGGTGTTATCTCTCTTTGACACAAGATGTTTTTAATATGTGTGAGATGTGTTTGGTTCAAGAATGTTAGAGTCAACTCCTAGAACTCAATATTTTCTTAGTGAAAATGTGCCTTGGTCCTAGAGAAAACTTGACATGTATTGGAGGTTTCTTGAAACACTAGGAGTGGTTGAGTGATCGAAAACACCTAGGGATGATGGAAATTTGTATTGCAAATGATGACTTGATTTATGAAGTGGTACAATGTGATGGATGTTGAATTAAAGGTACCCTTGATTAAGGCAACAAGATTTATTGGATCAATTATTGTCTAAACTTAACAAATGACCCCTAGTATGGTGGATGAAATGCATCGGAATGATAATGAATGTGATTATGAAAATGAATGTGTGAAATGCAATGTGTAAAATGCAATGTGTATGAATGATGTTTTTGTGTATTAGCCATGTATATATATACATATATAAAATGCATTAAGCATAGAATGCTCTCAAGTGGATGATGTTTAGTGGTTCGGGCTCTTCTACTCCCTCTAGACTGGCAAGCCTATAAGTTCCTTGACCCACCTTTTGTTTGACAATGTATGGACCTAACCAATTAGCCATGAATTTATCATGAAGATGTGGTAATGCATTGGTGTTTTGTTGATTCTCTTTAAGGACAAGATCTCCTACTTGGAATTCATGTAGATGGACTTTGGCATTGTAAGCATGCTTTAAATGATCTTGATATACTCGTAAATGCTCCAAGGCATTGATTCACCTTTCATCAAGGAGCATGAGTTGGTCAAGATGTGCTTGTCTAGTAGTATCATCATCTATGAATTCTTGCAATGAAATGCATAGTGAGGGGATCTCGAGCTCAAGAGGCATGATGGCTTCAACACCATAGACCAATGAGAATGGTGTTGCCCCAATAGGTATGTGGATGCTTGTTCGATAAGCCCATAATGCCAAGGGGATCTGAGTATGCCAATCTCGATGATTTTATTTGACTAATTTCTTGAGAATAGCGATCAAGGTCTTATTGGTTGCCTCAGCTTGTCCATTTTTCTATGGGTAATAAGGAGTCGAGAAACTATGTTGGATATTATACTTCTCACAAAGTGCTCGAACATCCTTGTTTTTGAAAGACTTGCCATTGTTAGAGATTATTTTTGAGGGGATACCAAAGTGATAGATGATATGTTGAAGTATAAACTCCACAATTCGAGGTCCTATCGTACTGGTTAGAGGAATTTCCTCGACCCACTTTGTGAAGTATTCAGTGGTAGTGATGATGAATGTGTGTTATCTCAAGGAAGGAGGTGAGATTTTACCAATCAAGTCCAAACCCCATTGTGAAAAGGGCCAAAGACTCTGAATAGGTTGTAAGGCTTGTGATGGCACATGAGTTAAATTAGCATGTTGTTGATATTGTTGACATTTCTTGACATAGGTGCAACAATCACATTCCATGGTGGGCCAATAATAACCCATGCATAAAATGCACTTTGTGATGGCCATTCCACTAAAATGACCACCACAAGTACCATCATGAGCTTCAGATATTGCTCTTTGGGCCTCTGTAGGCTCGAGACAATGAAGGAGGACTCCATCATAGCCACATCTATACAACATGTCCCCCAAGAGAGTGAAATGAGCTACCTTTTGTTTGAAAGTTCGTTTGGTAGTTCGTGACATATCTTATGGGAGTGTTCCAAACTTGAGGAAGGCTTTTATTTGACTAGACCAAGGCTCATATGACTCTACGTGGATAAAGCAAACATCCTTCTCATATTTAGATTCAGCATGAGAAATTGTAGATTTAGAGATCATTGTGACAATTAATGGTTGTACCTCTCCTTCAGAGTTCTTTGGAATCAATGATCCTAGAGAGGCCATCACATCTGCAAATCTATTAGTCGATCTAGGCAAGCTATCAATCTCATACCAATCAAATTTTACAAGCAATTTCATTACTACTTCATGATAAAGTTTTAAGACTGGTTCTTTGCATTGGTATTCTCCGTTTACTTGATGAACGACAAGTTGGGAATCACCAAATATCTTGATATACTTTATGCTCATAGCTATGGCTGCTTGAAGTCCTAATATTAAGGCTTCATACTCTGCATTATTGTTTGTGCATGGGAAATCAAGTTTGAATGATAAAGGAATAGGTATCCCTTGTGGTGTATGAAATACGACTCCTACACCTTGTCCTTTTTCACACTTAGAACCATCAAAGAAGAGTGTGATATCGACATCTTCCTCAGGAATGACATCTTCCTCTTGTTTAGTGATGGTAAATACCGAATCATCTAGGAGCTCAATAATCAAGGGTTGATCACTAGGAAGTGGAGCTTCCATAAGCTGATCGACTATTACCTGACCTTTAATGGATTTTTGACTAATGAATTCAAGATCAAATTTAGTGAGGAGCATTATCCATTTTGCGGTGTGGGTGTTATTGTAAGTGTGAGACATCATGTAACGTAGAGGATTTTCTTTAGCTATGACATAGGTAGTGTGACTTAGCATGTAATGTCTGAGTTTCTTAGTGGTAAAAACCACTACTAGGCATAATTTTTCCACATAAGCATATCTGGTTTCATAGCTTACCAGTGTTCGACTAATGTAATAGACTGCTTGCTCTCGTTTATTTTCATTTTTTTGTGCAAGCATTGTCCCTAATGCAAATTCTATTGCTGAAACATAAAGATGGAAGGGGACCCCTGGGTGAGGTGGAGTTAAGACTAGTGGAGAAGCCAGGTATTGCTTGATGTCATCAAAAGCTTTTTGACATTCATCTATCCATGAAAATGTCACCCCCTTTTGTAGCAAGTGATTGAATGGCCTACATTTGTCTGAGAGTTGTGCAATGAAATGATGGATCGATTGGATATTTCCTTGTAAACTATGCAACTCTTTCAATTTTGTTGGGGGAGGCATCTCCATGATGGCCTTGACCTTGTTTGGGTCCACTTCAATGCCTCTCTTGGAGATAATGAATCCTAGTAGTTTTCTTGAGGTGACACCAAAGACACACTTCTTGGGGTTCAACCTTACATTATGCTCTAGAAGTCAATCAAAAACTTTTCTAGGACACCAATGTGCTCTTGTCGAGTTTTAGATTTTGCTAATAGATCATCCACATAGTCTTCAATGATCTTATGCATGTAATCATGGAAGATGTATGTCATGGCATGTTGATAAGTGGCACCTACATTTTTAAGGCCAAATGGCATCACCTTGTAACAAAAAGTCCCCCAAGGTGTTGTGAATGTTATTTTATGTTGGTCATCAAGATTGATTTGAATCTGGTTGTATCCTAAAAACCATCCATTAAAGAAAGAATTTCATGGCCAGTGCAAGTGTCGACAAGAGTATCAATGTTTGGTAGAGGAAATTCATCCTTAGGACATGCTTTGTTAAGATCTTGAAAGTCAGTGCAAATGTGTATCACCTCGTTAGGCTTACGAATAGGTACCATATTTGAAAGCCACTCAGGATAGTCAATGGGTTGAATGAAACCCACATCTAATAGCTTTTGAAGCTCTTCTTTGACCATGAGGGCAATGGTAGGATGTAACTTTCTTAGTTTTTGTTTGACTCGACTTAGCATCAGGATGCAAGGTTAAATTATGGACAACCAAGTTAGGGTCAAGACCAGACATGTCTTTATAGGACCATGCAAATATGCCCCTCTTCTTCTTGAGGAGAGCTATCAATTGCTCTTGTTCATTCATGGATAAAATTTTTCCAAGTTTAATGATTTATGGATTGTCTACATCTGTACTAAGGTTCACATCTATAGTATCTTCAATGGCCATGTGTGAACCTTCCTCAAGATGATGGGGTGTTGGGATCAGATGAATGTCATCAATGACATTATCAAACTCCTCTAGCATAGTCTCTTCCATTTCTACCTAGAAAAAGCTACGGGTGAAGGTGAATGTGAAGGTGAAGGCTATGGAGGAATGTAGATGGTAAAAGCCCTTAACAATTCCTTAAAAAGGATGAATTCAAAAAAGGATGGTGGCGATGAAATTTGTTCCATATCAATGAGGCTTATGTCAATTGGAATTGATTTTGCCAAATCGTATGGGTTACAAAGTGGTGTGAATAAGTCAACCAAATTCATGGTGACTTAGTGGGAAATGGTGGTTGGCAATGTGAAGGGTGGTTTGGTCCTATCTTTTGGAATCGATGAAGGAACCCTGAGAACCTGGATAGCAGCAAGCAACATGTGTAAACACAAATGAAAAGACCATGCAAATGCAATGAAAATATTTTTTATTTTTTTATGACCAAATGGGTGTTCTTCCCTTGGACCTATAGTAGAGGAGAGAAGAACTCCAAGTAGTTTGCTAAATAATTGGAAGAAAACCCATTAGAAGCAATGTATTTAGGAAGAGAAAGCATTATAAAATATTCCCCAAGTCATCTGGGCAAAAGCATTGTAAATTTGGGAGATTCAGGCTCCCATGTATAAATAATACAAAGAAAAATTATATATTACATTATATTCTACTCTTTTTATTTTACGTGTTTTTTTTTTTTTATATACATATGTTACAAAAATGTTGTTTCACTAAAAAGGATGATGTGCTAGTGGTGGTTCACCAATTGGTTCAGCTCACTCCCTTATGAGAAGCAAATGGAAAATGAGTTGATGAATAGGGAATGTTATAAGATAATTCCCATCTTGTTCAGTGAATAGAGTGACTAGGACTATGTAGACACCTAAAACATGTCATGTTTAGGAGACTACTCATATGGGCACCTTTGTAGACCATATGAATGAGCTTGGACCTTTCCAAGACCCAATAGTGATTCTAATCACTCATTTTAGGTAGTTTAGGCCTATGCAACCTTAGCTACTGATGACATCAATAGCTAAGATCCCAACCACTGATGATTAGAGTGGCTAAGTGCTAGCCATGACTTTCGATAGCAACTAAGGGCAGCCTACCCCTAGCCACACTGAGTGAGAGCGGCTAGCCCTGTAACCAACTCGGGCTCCTCGAGCCAAGAAAAATTAGTTGCAACTAACCAATTTGCAATGGTTCTTGGGCGGTTTTGGGTTGCAAAGCTTCTAGAGGTTTCCTCCCAACTGCTCAGGCCAACTGATTCTTGATCTTGGCTTCCTTGAGAAGCCAAGATGAGGACTTGGGAAAGTCTATTTATAGGCCTCCCAAAGAGACATATGCATCACAAATTGACTATAACGAAGCCCTACCAGATTGGAGAGCCATTTTGCATCCCTTGAGGAGTAGTGAAATGTTGTCCAATTGTGGAATGACAATTGTGCATACTTTCATGGAGCTTCCAAAGGCTTGAGGAGCAAATTGCAATTCTGCACCAATTCACTATGAATTCACAACAATCTACCACCAAATCCATGTTTGAGACACAGGTGACCCTTGACCATCAATTTTTCAAGGAAATTGAGCATCATCAAGCCAAGATTCAAGGGGTAGAACACCTCCCTCATGGCCACTATTTTTTATAATAGCCTGTAGGCTTAGCTACTGACTTCGATAGCGGCTAACAGAGCCAGCTTCTATGAGCGATAGTGGCTAGGGTTTGACATGTTGTTTTCCTTGCTTTAGCCATAGATTTCCTATTCTTAGCATGTATTTAGCTTTATCTAGCATATATTAGTTATTTTTACTGCATTTCCATGGTTCATTATCAGTTTCATAGGCATATTTGCTTTCCTTTACATGCTTTCATACATTAGGTTCTTTATGCTTCATTTGCAAGTTTACATGCATCTTTAGGTTCCTTTGTATATTTTAAGCATTATTTCATGCTTTATTATCAATATTTTAGGCATATTTATGCATCTTTACACACATTTATGCTTGGCTTTACAATTTGCATTAACAAAGATACAAGCCTCATTTTGAGAGGCCTCATATGTTGCTAATATTTCTTGAAGTTCTTTGTGTGTAGATCTCAGGGCATCATAGAGCAAAGGATCATCAAGATCTGGTTTCTTAATCTAAAGAGATGGAGGTGGCTAAGTAATCCCTCATATAAGCAAAGTGGTGGAGACATGAAGACCTTGTGAAGCACATCTTCCCCCATTTTGGGGTCATTTGTATTTGTAACATTGTATCAAGATTTGGTATCCCTAAGAGGGACAAATTGTAATCGAATATTCATTTGATTAATAAAAGAGAGCATTCCTTCTTGTTATTTCCTTTTTTCAAATGATTACATAGATTATATGCTTTCAATTCCTTATCATGTTGCAATAGCTTTAGATGTGTGGTTTTCATAGCTTTACAAGTGGTGATCATGGCTGGATCGGCCCTATTTTTGTGTTGTTTACTAATGTTTTTGTCCTTTTCCTTATTGTAGGTACAATCGCTTTAAGCGATAGTGACTATTAGTACCAATCGCCATTGACTTCAGTAGCTAGAACCATAGCCACCCTGATTGATAACGGCTAGCATAAAAGATAGTAAAAATAGTTAGTAGCCTATTTCTTCATCAGATGAGGATTTTATTGTAAGTGATCCTATATTATTTTTCTATTTCTTGCTTCTATTATGTTTTTGAAAGGTAGTAGGATTAAGTAATTCACATAGAAAAAGTTAAACAAAGTAAATCAATTCTATTTTTCTATGTTTCTGCTAGTTTTTGCTGGGAACAACGACTGGTTCTGCTAGCCACCCCAAAATCTAGCAGCTAGGAATTCTAGTTGCTACTGTGTATAGTGGCTAAGACTATGTGCCACTATACTACAATAGTGGCTACTATTTAATCTATGTGTTTAGATATGCTTGCTTGAGGCCTGATCAAAGGCTATTTTCATGATTAAATTTGCATTTACATTCTCTAAAATTAAATAGCATTTAATTGTGCATTCTCTAAAAATAAAATGTACCTTCTAGGCATATAGAGAAAAATCATTTGAATGCTTCTTGATGCATATTTATTTCATGCAAATTAAAAGGAACACACACACACCACATTCCAAAGTAAACATCAGTGGTGTTGGGCCTTCACATCCAACCCACTAATCAAGACCAATGGTGGAAGTCATTACCACTCGGTTGGCTTGTTTGACATTGTATCATCGGGACCCATCCGTGGCCAAGGTCGATTCAAGAACTATCCTATCCATGGAAAATTGCATGCATTCCTCTTCGAAGGGGTGTATCACTGACCATGGTGTGCTAGGTGAGAATCGGTAGTACCTATGCTCCCTGATCGGGTATGGATTTCATCTCCATATTTTGATGGGTAGACAACTTGGATGTCATTACCGGGTTTGTCATTGCGAGTGTATAGGTGAAAACCTTAAACAATCTAAGAGTTACATCAACTATTGCAAAACACGATAAGAGTTAGATTGTATTCACAACAAATCAAAATGCACAAAACAAGTTTTAGGAAACACAAAGAAAACTTAAACGAGATAATCACCTTGTATACTTTGTTTGTCTTAAAACTTACATAAGAGATAATTCACAAGTTATGGTCACAACATGGGGCCACCACCCTCAGTCCACAATTGAGGTAGAAATTGATGCTCCACCCAACACATAAAATAATGAAGTTGAGCCTCCCACACAGAATGCTCCTGAATGATGTTCAACTAGTATTAGAGGTGACAACACAACTCATGAGGGTTCTCATCAAGAAACCCCAATTAGAGGATAAAATACAAGATCCTCTCATGATAGAAATGAGGGTGGTTCAAGACCCCCACCATCACAAGATAGACATAGATAAGATCTACCCAATGAGGGGCAATATGAAAGGGGTGCATCAAATCGTAGACCCATAAGAGGTTCAAACCACATTGAGCATGGGAGGTATGTGCTAGATCTCAATACTATTGGGATAAATGGTATACCTCCTGATCAACCTTGGAAAACTAGTCAGCTCAACCAACTAGATCAAGCTCTTGTAATATCAGAGCATAGGACCTCTACTACCCACTCTCATTCTGAGAGTACACGTAGTGAGGATATAGAGAGGCATACTTATGCCTAGGGGGAATGCTCAAAATGCCCCCATAGCACAAACACCCCATCCACACATGCGAGCATGAAACAAAGACCTCAACAGAATATCAATGCAACTTATACTAATAGAGGCAAGAGCATAGCGGATCACTCTATTAGGACTCATACCACTAGAGCTCCATGCACAAAGCTAAGAAGCCAAAGACCCTACACAATTGATCTTGTAGATCATGCATGTAGGCTTTGTTTAGGACAAAGACAACAAATACTCCAAGATCAATTGGAGGATTTATGCGTAGAGCATGAGTAACTTGAACAAGAGGACACACAATGACAAATGTTGCTTCGACAATGTTTGTATGAGCACCGCTTATGAGAGCAATGCATCCTCGATCAGAAGGAGTAGGAAGAGAGAGAGGATAGGTTATCTAGGGCTAACCTACCTCCCACTAGTGAATACAGAGAGTAGCATAACACTAGACGTGCTATATCACACCTAGAGTTATGCCCTAGGCAAGTAGAGCACCATGCTCATCATACTTCCCAACATGCTTCAAGGCAACAACAACATCAAATGCTAAATCATCCTAGGCAGAGTTAGTATGAGGAATCAAAGAGAGATGGCCAAGATCAGCAGTATCCTGAACCCTCTTCTATGGATGTGGATGATGAGCACAATCATCCATCTCGATCTCAAAGAAATTTACCTTCGCTTGCACCCCAGAGGTCACTTAGAGAAGAAGAAATCATATCTTCTCAAGCGTACAAAGTCCTTGCTGAGAAAATTAAATCTCTTGAGAAATAGGGGATGGCTTATCAAAAGCCTACCCTAAGTAAGATTCATAATCAACCTCTGTGTCCCTCGATCCCAAGTTTAGCATATCTCGATCATTTTGAGATGCCAAAGCTAGACAAATTTTGAGGTGACGATGATGCACAAGAACATGTGACCAATTTCATGAATCTATGCTTTCAGATTCAGAATAATGATGCCTTGCTACTAAGGACTTTTGTGATCACCCTTTCAGGCCCAACCCTAGAATGGTACAACCAGCTACCGAGGCACAGCATCACCAACTTTGAGTAGCTAGCGAATGCCTTTCTTGAATGCTTCTCATTTGGCATCAAGAAAAAGACCAATCTATTTGATCTGGATACTTTACGACAATATGATGATGAGCCAATCATAAATTATGGAAATATATGGAGAAAATTAATGGCTAAACTTCCATTCTCCATTCCAACCATAGAACTAACCCGAATGTTTACAAAAAGCTATGCAAAACACATATCGCTATTGCTTCAACTACAACAGTATACAACATTCGAAGAGGCTTTGGCGCAAGCCAAAGTCATTGAGGATATCAAGTTGCAAGAAGGAGACTTAAAACTCCAAACTAAGAAATACTGGAACAATAAGAACATGAGAAATCAACATCATCAAGCCAAACCTACGCCTGTTAATCAAGTCATGTTGAATCTTCCAAAGGGGGATAAAAGCCAACAATAACAAAATTATCAGGCACAACCTCCCCCTGCGTAGTACAATCAGTGCAATAAGAATCAAGGCAAAGATAAGCAACGTCACCCACCTCACTAGTTTACACCATTATTAGAGACTTTGGCATCAATTTTTAATCAATTATGCGAGGCTAAGGTGCTTCGATTGCCCAAAGTGCAGTTGTTAGATCCTAACCACCCTAAGCCCAAGGGGTTTAGAGAAGATCACTATTGCCCATATCATCGACAAAAGGGCCACGAAATTGAAGTGTGCCATGGGTTTAAACACGTGGTGCAAAATATGATCGATAAGGATCAGCTGCGGATAGACAACCCCTTGGCACCTGATAACCAAAATATGGGAATCTTCAAAGATCCCCTACCAAATCATGAACCACCAAGGAACCATGTTGGGCAAGTCAACCAAGTGCGGATAGATCCGCCAACACAAGGATTTGTAGGTATGGTTAATGTGGTCACTAGGAATAGGAGGTATAATCAACTAGAGCCACCTACAGCTCCCATTCGTATCCAAGTTGCACCTCAGCAAAGGCCAGCGCAAAACCCATTGCCAGGCCCACCAACAAGACCGATGGTAACAATTAGAAATAGACTCACCCAGAGTCTACAGATAGCCTCGACGAAGCTATCAATATATGAGCTCATACAAAAATCTCCTAGGCATAGGGAGACATTAATGGAAATCTTGAGAGCCATAGAACTTCAACCCCAAAATCCCAAAGCTTTTACTAACTTTATGGGGCATGTGCAGTAGTGTTAGGAGCCCGTGATCAGATTTTACGATCATGAAATCAAAATGGTATCCACTGCCATAGCGGACCCACCGCTACATATCATTGCATGTGTTAACCACACTCCCTTCAAGTGGGTATTGATTGACACAGGATCATCAATCAATATAATAACCACTAAAGCCTTAGGACACCTAAACCTACCTAAGTCACATATTGTAGCCTCAAATTTTATGCTATGAGAATTCAATGATGCATTGTGCTCGATAGTAGGTACAATAGTCCTTCCTATTTAGGTTGGGCTAAAAACCATCTCGGTGATGTGCCATGTTCTAGAAGGTACTATGCAGTATAACATCCTTCTAGGTCATCCTTGGATTAGGGACATGCATTGTGTCCCCTTGATTTTACACCAATGCATCAAGTATGTGCACGAGGGACAAGTACATGTGGTCCCATCAGATGAAGAGTCATTTAAATATGTGAATCAGGTTGACTTGCCAGGAGATTTCATCCTCCCATATACTCACTTGGATATTAGACCTACGTCTCCCATTAGACATCCAATGAGTAAATCAAAGTCAGTGTACGCCGATCCTTCTACGTCGACACCACAACCAACCCCTAGGACAACAATTACTTCTAAAAAGCCTACAACATCATCAAAACCAAAGGACAATCAGAAGCTAAAGGTACCTTTAGTTGAAGAGGAACCTAGGGTGATCCCAAATATAGCAACTATAGAGATTCCAAATCCTATGGAGGAGGAAAATTCACACAATATAGTCGAGGAGGTACCTCAACCTACCTCACTTGTGTCATCAACTACATCATCTGCACCATAGGTGATGATTCACTTAGTAAATCTTGGGTTAGTTGAATACCTTGTGTAGAATGTGACTTTCATACCCATTATAGAATCTGCACAAGATATGGGGAGACCTCAAGCTCCTCGCTTTCCTATTGGGATGGTGGTACCACTAGGGGTGCCACCTAATCAAATAAATTTCATCTATGGGGGCTTGGATCAGGTCATAAAATGCTCACCCATAGAAGATGATGATGATGAGCCTTTTACCATAAATGTTCATTATCTATCCAACCTAAAGTTTACCCTTAGGTATTTTGATCATTACCATTGGCATGGTTACGGATTAGACTTATTTGAGCAAGGGTATAGAACTCCATATCAGTCGTAGTACCAACTATCGACTGATAGGTTTGGTCTAGGTTATCACATTAGAGGTCAAGATGAGTTATTAGCTATATCTCTAGATCACTTGAACCTAGGCTTTGGGGAGGATGTTGATTGGAATCCCTATCACCCAAACCCTTCGCACTCTTAAAGGGGTAATTGGCCTATAACCATGATAACAGTAGAGCCTCCTCTAACTTATCATCCAGGTCTCTCCCTAGAAATATCTGAATCAAAATCCATTTCTGAGGAGGGTAATTCAGAATACAATTCTAAAGAAGACAAGAGTGAGTATGTCAGTGATGACAATGAGTATGAGGATGAGATCGAGTTGGCTTACCTAGGGCCTCAACATCTACGACATCTTAGGCCACATGTCGATTTGGAGGAAGTATATCATATAGTTTTTTTAGGTTCTCTCATTCATAGGTGACCAGTGAACTTGAATGAAATATATCACATGATCTTCCCTAATCCTTTGAATGTAAGGCAAGTGTTCCCCTAAATGATCCAATTGTCTTGTCTATTCCTAGAGTAGACCCGATCATCCCCATACCACCTGAGCCACATCTAGATCATGGGGGACAACCCATATATAGTGAATTTCATCCATGTGGTCTTAGATATTTATTTCCATCCATCAACATGATCTCCATCGATCTGACCACTCCACTCCATAATCCATCAGACCCTTCAAAACATTTGCACCTCAATCACGAGGCCATTGATTTTGACCATGTCAATTCACCCTTAGAGCCTAAAGATTTCTTCCCTAATGAAGAAATGTTACAACCATTCCATTTTACACCAGGATGTGCACATGATGTCTATCATGCTGAGGTTGATCCTGATTTGGTGGAACCTTTAAACCCAGTAGATGACATCCATTTGATCCCTACGCCTCATCAGCTTGAGGAGGGATCACATATGTCAATAGAGGAAACTTTTGAAGTGGATATCAGCAATGATCCCACCAATCCAAAGAAAGTTAAATTTGAAGAAAGCTTATCTCCTGAGGAGCGCACCAGCCTCATTCCTCTATTGAAAGAGAGACCTGATCTCTTTGCTTGGACCTATAAGGACATGCCGGGTCTAGATCCGAAATTGGTTGTTCACAACCTTTCATTGGACCCTACCAAGAAACCGATCAAGCAAAAACTTAGGAAAATGCATCCAACCATCACCTTGATGGTTAAAGATGAACTACAAAAGTTGTTGGATGTAGAGTTCATAATTCCATCGACTATCCAGAATGGGTATCAAACATGGTACCCATAGGAAAACCTGATGGAAGAATCTGCATATGCATAGATTTCAGGGACCTCAATAAGGCAACACCCAAGGATTCATTTCCATTGCCTAATATTGATGCTCTTGTAGATGCAACTACAGGTCACAAAATGCTCTCACTCATGGATGATTTTTTTAGTTACAACTAGATTTGGATTAAACTCGAAGATCAACACAAAATCACTTTCACCACTCCATGGGGAACATTTTGCTATAAAGTTATGCCATTTGGCCTCAAAAATATTGGTGCCACATATCAATGGGCTATGACATACATCTTTCATGACTATATGCACAAAATATTAGAAGATTATATTGATGACTTACTGGCCAAGTCATTACTACATGAAGAGCATGTCGAGGTCCTTAGGAAAGTCTTTGATCACCTGATTGAGCACAATGTCAAGTTGAATCCCAAGAAATGATCATTGGGGGGCTGGGGTGTATTTATATAAAAAGAGGGGGGGGGGGAGGGGGGGGGGGGGGGGGGGGGGGGGGAAGGGTGTCCCCCCCCCCCCCCCAGAAAAAAAAAAGAAGTGGGGGGGGGGGGGGGGGGTTAAATAAGATACCCTCCTGGTGGTGGTTTTAATTATGTGGCGGAGCGGTGTCTCACCCGGGGGGGGGCCTTTAAATTTGGGGGGGGTGGCGTCAAAAACCCTCCCCTAAAAAAAGAAAAACCTAGAAACCCTCCTAGTATTAGCTCCACCTAGACTAGATGGGGGGGGGGGGGGGGGGGGGGAAGGGGGGTGCCATTTTTTTTGTATATATCCACCATAGACTTTGCATTGGGAACCATGCTAGCCCATAAGAACATGCAAGACAAAGAGCAGGCGATATACTACATTAGTCGAACCCTAGTTAGTTACGAGCTATGATATGCATACGTAGAAAATTTGTGCTTAGCAGTGGTCTTTGCAACTAAGAAGTTGCACCACTATATGTTGAGTCATACAATGTATGTTATATCAAAACAAAATCCTTTGTAGTACATGATGAGCAGGACATATCATAACACACGTACTACAAAGTGGATCATGCTATTGATAGAATTTGACCTAGAATTCATCAGTAAAAATTCAATCAAAGGGTAAGTCATAGCTGATCAACTGGTAGAGGCACCTCTTCAGGATCATAGGCCTCTTGTCATAGAACTTCTCGATGATGCAGTCTTTGCATTATCGGAGTCACCCAAACCCGAAGAACCAGATAATAAAGCTGATATATCTTTGTTCTTTGATGGTTCAAAATGTGAGCAAGGGGGTGGCATAGGGATTGTGTTTTTCATGCCACAAGGTGCTCCAATGCCCTTATCATTTAAACTCAAATTCCCTTGCACCAATAACAACGCTGAATATGAGGCCCTAATCTTGGGTCTCCAAACAACACTCACCATGAAGATCAAAAAGTTGAATATCTTTGGTGACTCCCTTCTCATAGTTAATCAAGTTAAGAGAATTTATCAGTGTAGGTGTCCCATCTTGAAAGCATACAAGGAACTTGTGGATACTTACTTAGCCCAACTAGAGTGGTATGACATTGAGGTAATCCCTTAAACGTCCAATAGATTTGTAGACACTATGGCATCTTTGGGATCCTTAATCCCTCAGAATCCATCTGTTGACTTCACTACCATCCAGGTAAAAATACTATCATAATCCATGATACGATGTGAGGCTCAATATAATCATGAATCAGTCCACATGATTCATATAGAACCAAACCATGAGTGGTTCTATAGAGCTAGATACTTTTTGAAGAAGGTGCCCTAGGGGTCTTTGATCTCGTAGGGTCCTACGAAGAATGGTACCACTATTCTCTATAAGGTTGTTTCTCAATCTACATTTGTGCAAGTCGAATTGCAATGAAGAACATGTCATCTAGTTAGTTGAAGCCATGTTGCTTATCAAGATTGGTTATCATAATTACATGATTTCCTTAAGCTTGGAGTAATCCCACAGGGATTGTTGCATGTCGCCAAAAGAGCATTTAAACAAAAAGTGACTAGATATGTCTTGTTAGGAGATATCTTGTATCATCATAGCTATGATGGAATTCTCCTTCGTTGCCTTGAGCTCCAAGAATCAGCTTGGGTGATTTCACAAGCTCATGATGGTACATGCAGTGGCCATTTTAGCGACATGGCCATCATCAAGCGCATCCTTCGAATGGGTTACTATTGGCCCACCATGGAGAAGGATTGCACAACGTATGTTAGGAAATGCGTTAAATGCCAGCACCATGCTAATATTATGCACCTACCATCATAGGCCTTACAACCCATCCAAGCGGCTTGGCCATTTTATCAGTGGGGTTTGGATCTAATTGGTAAGATCTCTCCCCCATCTTTGGGCTGACACACGTTTATCATAATGACCACTGAGTATTTCACCAAGTGGGTGGAGGTAATCCCTTTAACTACAATGATAGGAGCATGTATTGCGGAGTTCATACTCCATAATATAATATGTCATTTTGGGATACCATCCAAAATAATCTTGGATAATGGAACTTCATTTAAAAACAAAATTGTAAGGGCTTTAACGTCCAAGTATAATATTCAACACAGTTTTGCAACTCCATATTATCCATAGGCAAATGGGTAAGTAGAGGCCTCAAATAAAATAGTGGTAGCCATCTTAAAGAAGACTGTTCAAGAAAATCATAAATATTGGCACATTCAACTACCTCTTACATTATGGGCTTACAAGACTAGTATACGGATGCCCACTAGGGCAACACCATTCTCACTAGTATATGGTGTTGAGGCCATCATGCCCTTGGAATTGGAAATTCCAACATTGCATATCGCATTGAAAGAGTTCATCGATGATGACACTGCACGACAAGCTCACCTAGATCAATTGATGCTTCTTGATGAATGTTGCATGAATGCTCTTGAGCATATCTGCATTTACCAATATTGACTAAAATGAGCTTACAATAATAAATTCCACCTGAGAGACTTTAAATTTGGGGATCTTGTGCTAAAATAAAACCAACAGAACTCAAACCTACCACCACATCTATGAGACAAATTTATGGCCAACTGGTTAGGTCCATTTATCATCTTAGAGAAGATAGGACCAGGGACTTATCACCTAACATCGCTAGAAGGTGTTGAAGAGCCTGAACCTCTCAACATTCTTCACCTAAAGGTGTTTCACACATAAAGAATTCAAAATTCAAAAACAATTCATAAAACATCAAAATCCAAACAAATCAAAAAGCAATAAAATTCAAAAACATTGTAAAACATCAAAAATACAAAAACATTTACATTTTGCATTGCATTTTACTCAAAATCCCATCACAATTTAAAACATTAAAAATCCTAGTTTGAACAAGGAAATATGAACACTACAAAGTGGTCCTAGTTACCTTAAGAGAAAGGTTTTTACTTGCTCATCTTGTGATGTGCATGGTCTAGGATGTTGATCATTGGAAAAAGGACAAGCTCCCCCCTACCCAAATAAATCCCTTGCTTTCATACAAAATAAGAAAATTCCCAAATCAAAGAAAAGCAAAATCCCTTGCTCAAAATAAAAAACAAAATACAAAATAAATAGTGATTTTCATCACTAAGCATGAGCAAGTATCCCAATAAATGAAAAGAAAAGAAGGGGGTGAAGAGCTTGAATCCCTGGAATGGTTAGTATTTCGAAGCCATTGAGTGATCCCCATTACAACAATGGGTTGAATGAATCTCACCTGGAAATGGGGTAGTTCTAAGCAATTTACAAATGAGCTAGCTTTAGGTGGCTTGTATTACCTAGTAGTCTAATCCAACTGCATCCAAACTTAGGATCATGATGAGCATATGGTGATCCTCATTACAACAATGGGTTGAATGAATCTCGCTTGGCAATGAGGTAGTCTTATGTCTCATCTAATATATTCATTTGCACACACAGGGATAATGAATATCTTGGTCTTCATAACAAAATATTTTATATTTCAGGAGTCTTGTATAGTCATTATACAACTTTTGATTAATCAACTAGGGTGTTTGAGTCTCATGGAAAACCTCAAAAATCCCTTATAGCAACAAATCATCTCATCAATCAATCACAATTTTCCTTATGAGGTTTTGTTTATTAAGGGGTGTTCATGAAATAGGATAGATACCGGATGGATATCAACAATGATATTTAGATGACCACTGACTATTTTGTGCATATATTTTAATTTACATAAGCTTATAAGGAAAACCCATACATCTCACATCATCTCATCTCACATATGGATGCTTAAATGATTAATTCTTATGATAAGAGTTACCATTTTCATTCATGATTTTTATACATTCTATGGTGTCTTCCATTAGTTTGTAACACATATTAGTTTCATTCCTTATGTTTTAAGTGATTAAAGCATACATGTTCATTTACACTAGATCATCATCATGTAATTAATGCATTACATTACATATCATTTATCATATCATATCACATAGATTAAATGCATAAATAATTGAAACAAATTAAACATGCATTTAACATTCATCATCGCATCCATATATGCATACATAGTAGTGCATCTATACATCTAGATCACAGCATCTAATCATACATCTATCATCTAGCTAGTGCATGTCATCAGTACATCGCATCCATATAGCATAATCAAAACATCATATAAGCATTGCATCCACATTTGCATCACATGAACATAAAGCAACAACATAATACACATAATGAGAAATAAAAGAGTATCATATATATATATATATATGTTTTTTTTTTTTTTTTTTTTTTTTTTTTTTTTTGTGTGTGTAAAATGTCACAAGTACATGAGGTACAAAAATGCCCATAGGCTACAATAGTGTAGGTCCTCAGACCTTACACTCAAAAATAGTACAAGTCATCAAGATGTATCAAGCAGCGCCTACACCCCTAGAGTCACCTCCACCCTTAGCTCCCTCTCTACGAGGCTTCCTAGAGCTAGTACCTGCCGATCTCTCTGATCGTGCCCTTGACCTATGATTGGGTCACATTGATGACTACCTAGACTCACTCTACCTGCTTTGATGTGAGCCCCCTACTGTAGACCACTTTGGTAGAGTTCCTCCTAGTATCCCAATCCGACCCTCTAGAGAGACCATGTATGCAACATCTACTACCATCTGAGATGTGTTCTACTCTAGAAGACCCCTTAGTCACCTAATATCTACATTTGCATCCAAGCCTACCGATCCTCGAGAGACTAGAGTGGATGGAATAGCCAAAGAAGTAGGAGGAGCCCCTAGTTGTATCCTGAGAACATCTCTCTCAATAGTCCTAGCATCCAACTATACCTATAGAAGATCCCTCTGTGTAGTGACCTTCTCTATAGTGGTTGTAGTTGAATCAACATGCACTTGTAGAGTGGTCCTCTCCTCTCCATACCTTCACCACTACCTCTACCCTACACTCAACTAGCTCTATGTTGTAGTGAGAGATGTATCTCACTCCATGATCTATCTCTATGCTATCTATAGTTATACCTATAGACTATGTACCTGATACCCTTAGCTAGGATACCTCATCATCTAGGTCATCCTCATCCCCATCCTCCTCATCATGTGGCTTCTCCACCTACTCTGCAACCTATCCCCACACCTCATCCTATATTTTTTGATGCACTCATTGCTCATGCAAGTCATCAAGTGTAGCCTCATTGGTCATCCCCATCTCTAGCCTCGCCAGAGCTACCACCACCATGTCATAGCTGAGTAGTCCACTAGGTATCATACTCATCCATGGTCCCCACATTCGAAGCCCTTATATCTATCTTAGGATCATCATCCTCATTCGTTAGAGCTATAACCTATGGTGGCTGGGAGCTATATCTCCACCTTCATGTGGTGGTAGAGGACTAGCTCCTCTGGGATATCCTACCTAATCCTAAATTGCCTAGTCACTCGAGAGAAATGAAAGAACTCCCTCACCCCTAATTTACACCCAATGACCCATCGATCATGCCTCATCTAGGCTAGGTACCTATCTGCCTCCTCCCAATATGGATAATCCAAGTAGGGTCTCCATATGATCTGGCTCACCTATAGCCCTGTCAATGACCCCATATAATGATCTAGATCCCCAACATGAGATCTACTCCGATGTATCTCTACATCCTGTGGCCATCAAACACCATAGCATTGTGCCACCACTGCTACTATTATAATCCCTAGGGGTAATCCACCATGCCTATCTATCCTGATGTGCTCCCACCCCTAGATCTGTAGAACCAGGCTGCACCTAACTCCAACTCACCCCTGCCTAGTAATCATGTACAACTCATCATAGAGATGGCCAATAGTGCACTCCCCCATGCCATAATCAACGGCATAGTGCTATCCAGAAAGTCATGTACCATAGCTAAGAGGTTCCAAGGGAACCTCACACCTGAAGTGTCTAGTAAAAGCACATTATAGATAATGTGCATAAGCACAACCTGGCACCATGAGAAGACATCCTCCCTAAACCAATAAGTAACTGACACCCCACCATGCTCAATGTCACCTAGTGCCTCAATAGCCCTATCCCCAAACACCCTCTGGAAGACTACCACCTTCATGATGTAGTCGGTAAATAGGTGATAGCCCATCCATCTATGAGAATCCTAAAAATACGGTAGACATCCTCCGGTGTCATCCAATCAGGAGATGGAAAGTGTTAGTCCTAGAATCCCATAGATGGACTAGGATTGTGATATAGGCCTGATCAAACATGATTGTTAGTAGTCTAACAACATAGTTGAGGCTCAACCCCCCAAACCACTACCAATCCCCATCATCTAAATGGGGCAGCAAATCAAGAAAAAAAGTAGGCTCTCATGCATGTGCTATTAAAGTATAAGGTGTAACAAATAAATAAGCATAATCAACTTCAACTTAAAAAAAAAACAATAAAAAATCTCAAAAATATTGCTAATATTTCTTAGCTTCTCACATTGATAGTAGTCACCATGGCTGCCACTAACATTGATAGCGACTAAAGACAATGGTAAATTTTCTAAAATTTGGGGTTTGAACCTAGCATCCTACAGTGACAACAACCCCTCTTTGGAAGATTTGGAGCCGCCATCACCGATAGTGGCTATAGGAAAGACCCCTTGTGAGGTCATTTCCCACCCCAAAAATATCCAAAAATTAAAATCAAACCCACCCACCTAAGCTAACCTAATGCTAAACCTAACTAAGGGGTGAGGTTCATTACCAATAATTTAATGTGGTTCATTTAACTTCATTACTTAATGAGGTTCATTTTATTAATGCATAAATCACTAGAGAGATATGGAGAGCCTACCTATAGCTCCACCACTAGTAGAGGCCTCAAGATGATCTACCATAGTGGTGAATGGTAAGTTTACAAGCATTCCATATCAAGTTTCTCCTTCTCTCCCTTAGAGCTCACTACTCACTCAAAGCTAGCTGGAAATAATAAAGAATAAAAACCCTAATTTTTCTTTTATATTTTCCTTTTTTCTCCCCATCGCTGACAACGACATCAGCTAAGAAAATTTTAAAAACAAATTGTGGCTTTCAATAGTGGCTAAGAAGTAGCATTAAATGCACATATTTTCTCACCATGAGGAGCTTTAGAATGGACAATTTAGCATATCTACCAGTCCATAATTCTCAAAAATTTCAAAAATTATAAAAAATAAAATAAAACAAAATTTCAAGGGTGCCTCGTATCTAGTTATTTACCCTATACACTTGGCGGTTGTACAGACTTGTGCTTCATGCTAAGAGTATAGATAAGAGTATCACTATTTGGTAGAGGAAACTCATCCTTAGGACACACTTTATTAAGATCTCAAAAATTAGTGCAAATGTGTATCACCCTTTTAGGCTTGTGAATGAGCACCATATTTGAAATCCACTCAGGATAGTCAATGAATTGAATGAAACCCACATCTAATAGCTTTTGAAGCTCTTCTTTGACCACAAGGGAAATAGTAGGATGTAATTTTCTTAGTTTTTGTTTTATCGGCTTAGCATCAGGATGCGAGGTTAAATTATGGACAAACATGTTAATATCAATACTAGGAATGTATTTATAGGACCATGCAAATATGCCCCTCTTCTTATTGAGGAGAGCTACCAATTACTCTTGTTTATCCATAGATAAACTTTTTCCAAGTTTAACAATTTATGGATTTTTTGCATATGTACTAAGGTTCAAATCTATAGTATATTAAATGGCCATGTGTGAACCTTCCTCAAGTTGATGAGGAGTTGGGATTAGATGAATATCACCAATGATGTTATCAAACTCCTCTGGCATAGTCTCTTCCATTTCTGCCTAGCAAATAGCCAAAGCTACAGGTGATAGTGAAGGTGAAGGTGAAGGCTATGAAGGAATGTAGAGGGCTAAATATCTTAAAAATTTATTGGAAAGGATGAATTCAGAGAAATATGGTGGTTATGAAATCTATTCCACATTGATGAGGTTTATGTCAATTGGAATTGGTTTCTCCAAACCGTATGGATTATGGAGTGGGGTTAATAAGTCAACAAGATTCATGGTGACTTAGTGGGAAGTGGTGGTTGATAATATGAAGGGTGGATTTGGTCTTACCTCTTGGAGTCAATGAAGGAACCTTGAGAACCTAGAAAGCAACATGTGTAAATGCAAATGAAAAGACCATGTAAAATGCAATGCAAATATTTTTGTGTTTTTTTGACCAAAGGGGTGTTATTCCCTTGGAGCTGTAGTAGAGGAACAAAGAATACCCAATAGTTTGCTGAAAATTTGGAAGACCACCCATTATAAGTATTTTATTTAGGAAGATAAATCATTGTAACATATTCCCCAAGTGATCATGGCAAAAGCATTATAAATTTGGGAGATTCAGGATCCCCTATATCAATTTTACAAAGAAAAATTATTTATTACATTGCAGTCTCCTCTTTCTATTTTATGTGTTTTTTTAAATTTATTTTTTATTTTTTTATGTTACAAAAATAGTTTTAACTAAAAATGATGATGTTCTAGTGGTGGTTCACCAGTTGGTTCAACTCGCTCCCTTAGGAGAAGAAAATGGAAAATGAGTTGATGAATAGGGAATATTCTGAGATAATGTTCATCTTGTTCAGTGAATGGAGTGACTAGTACTATGTAGACACCTAAAACATGTCATGTTTAGGAGACTACTTATATGGGCACCTTTGTAGATTATATGAATTATCTTAGAACTTTCCAAGACCTATCAGTGATTCTAATCACTCATTTTAGGTAGTTTAGGCCTATGCAACCTTAGTCGTTGATGACATCAACAACTAAGATCCCAACCATTGATGATTAGAGTGGCTAAGTGATAGCCATAACTTTTGATAACAACTAAGGTTAGCCTACGTCTAGCTATGTTGAGTGAGAGTGACTAGACCTATAACCAAATCAAGCTCCCCAAGCTAAGAAAAATCAGTTGTAACAAACCAATTTGCAATGGTTCTTGGGTGGTTTTGGATTATGAAGCTTCTAGAGGTTTCCTCCTAACTGCTCAGGCCAACTGATTCTTGATCTTGGCTTCCTTGAGAATCCAATATGAGAACTTGGAAAAGTCTATTTAAAGGCCTCCCAAAGAGACATATGCATCATGAATTTATTGCAACGAAGCTCTATCGAATTGGAGAGCCAATTTTCAACTTTTGAGGAGTAATGAAATGCTATCCAAGTGAAGAATGACAACTGTGCATACTTTCATGGAGCTTATAAAGGCTTGAGGATAAAGCTTGCAATTTTGAACCAATCAACCATGAATCCAAGACAATATACCACCAATTCTATGTTATGAGACATAGGTGACCCTTGACCATTAATTTATCAAGGAAATTGAGCATTATTGAGCCAAGATTTAAGGGGTAGAACACCTCCCAAATGAATACTATTTTTTATAGTGGCCTGTAGACTTAGCTATTGACTTCGTTAGTGGCTAGAAGAGCCAACTACTATGAGCAATAGTGGCTAGGTTTTGACATGTTTTTTCCTTGCTTTAGTAATATTTTTCCTATTCTTAGCATGTATTTAGCTTTATATAGTCTAGATTAGTTGTTTCTAATGCATTTTCATGGTTCATTATCAATTTCATAGGCATATTTACTTTCCTTTACATGCTTTCATACATTAGGTTCTTTATGCTTAATTTGCAAGTTTACATGCATCTTTAGGTTCCTTTGTGTATTTTAAGTATTACTTCATGCTTTATTATCAATATTTTAAGCATATTTATTTATAATTGGATTTACAATTTGCATTAACAAAGATACAAGCCTCATTTAGAGAGGTCTCATATGTTGCTAATATTTCTTGAAGTTATTTGTATGTAGATTTTAGGATATGATAGAGCAAAGGATCATCAAAATATGGTTTCTTAATCTAAAGAGATGGAGGTGGCCAATTAATCCCTCATATAAAAAAAGTGATGGAGACATGAAGACCTTGTGAAGCACATCTTCTCCTATTTGGGGTTATATGCATTTGTAACATTGTATCAAAATTGGGTATCCCTAAGAGGGACGAATTGTAATAGAATCTTCATTTGATTAATAAAATAGAGCATTCCTTCTTGTTATTTTATTTTATCAAATGATTATATAGATTATATGCTTTCAATTCCTTAACATGTTACAATAGCTTTAGATATGTGGTTTTCATAGCTTTATAGAATGATTTATCTTCATATTCATCAAAAGCTATCGACATGACATCGTATTCTTTATAGAATTTCTGCTCAAAGTCATTATTGTGATTGTTATCCTCTTTGTGATCTAGATGGAGTCATTGAAAGGCTCACTTGAAAGAGGAATGGATATATTGTGAGTGGTATCCTAGTCTTGAATAGTCATATATTTCTTGATATTAAGGATCAATAATTTTGTACATGGCGTATTCATATCGTCCTAGGCCATATCCTTACCAATTAAATTGATGGAAGTATTATGATGGAAAATTAAAATGATCATGCTTTCAAGGTTGGCAAAGGATGGTTGCTTGGGTTCATTTAGGGGAGGTGGATCGAATGATGAATCAACCCCCCCATACACAAAATTAATGTGATTAGGTGTTGAACCCATGGTGTACACTACTCCTATGGATAAGGGTGGATCACATGGGTGACTATAATCTCTAATAGTTTGGATGCTTAACGGTGTAATTTGGACATATTGAACCACATATTCACCAATGCTAGGATTAGCAAAGTGACTGCAACTTGTGTGGGTGATAAAGTGGATATGAAGATGTGGGGCTCATGAATGGCCTATGGATCCAATGAGGGAAGAGATGTATTATGAAATGGAATTTCATAGTCTATCAAATAAACTTGTGAAATATTAGCTGGTTGATATGAAAATGGATTTGGTTGAGGTATTTTATGAATGACTGATGATATTGATGTGGATGGAATGATAGTGGATATTTGTGAAGTTGGTTGGATAGATGATGATGAGTGAGTGGTGATAATGGTTTATGTTGATGTTGATGATGTGGACAATTATCTTGCTGATATGGATGTAGAAGGTGTGGATTAGGTTTGACCGCATGTACATGTAACTAACTATGATGAAGGTGGAGATGTGGAAATGAAATATTGATGTGGGGTAGTGATGGGGAGCTCCTAAATAATGGGATCTTTTGATGAAAAATTGTTGTGAGGTGGATGGTGTGGTTTATGGGGTTAAGAATAGGTAAGTAGATGAAAGTTTATATTTGTATTGATTATAAAGGAAATTGCAATACTTAAATGGTTCAGTGTTCATTGGTATGCAATGAACTTGTCCCTCATGTATACATTTTAATTATTGATGCAATATTGAAGGGACACATTTCATATCCCTTATCTAGGAACATCCAAAAAGTACATTGTAAGCCATGTATCCCTCCAAGATATGGAACATGGTATGCAACATATTAACCCCCACTTCTATAGGTAAGATGATAGTGCCAAATGTGGAACAAAGAGCATCATTGAATGCTCTCAAGGTGAGTGTGGATTTGGTTATGTGTGAGGGTGGAATATTGAGATGTTGAAGAGCAGATGTGGTGATGATTTTGATGAATGAGTCAATGTCAATCATCACTCATTTAAAGGGATTCTTATCAACTTAAACCATTATGTGTAATGGAGGATCTAACAATTCTAATGATATTGATTTAATTTCAAAATCATAGAATGTAATAGAAGGTTCCATACACGTTCAAATACTCCCCATGAAATTATTAAAGGAATTAGTGTCTTGGGATTGAAGTTTAGTGGACTTTAAAATTGTTATTAATACCTCATGGTGTGGAGGATACTATTGTATGAGCTCAAATATGGATAGTTTTGCTGAAGCTATTTTAAGGCTAGTTTTTAATTGGCTACTCAAAGAGATGATAGGTTTTTGTGAATGATTTAGGGTATGAATTGGTTGTAATGGTCAAATTGATAGGTGAATGGGTTGGGATGAATTGGTAGAAAAATGAATGGATGGTGATGAATTGTTAGGTTGTGGAGACACACTTTCTTGTGGTGATATAGGAGGTTGGACTGCCTGCTATTGTGAATTTTATCAATTGGTGCTTCTTTGACCTCAGGTGACTACATGAATAGCCCCCATAAAACCTTAGTATCATTTAACATGATTGAATTGGTTAGGAGTCATGGTATTTGATACCCCTATTATTTGTTATTTTTCCTTATGATGTGAAAGTGGCATTGGTATATACCAAAATTTTGATTTTATTGGTCCAAGGGACTGTCAAACTGAATGGTCCCTAGGTCTATTAGATCTTGCACAATATTTTTAAATATAAGTTGTTAATATCATACCCATTTTTTTGATGATAAGGGTAAAACAAATATTCCCTATAGCCCTTTTTGTGTTTGGTTGGATCATCTAGTTTAACTTTGGGTAAGGCAACAACATTTGTGTCATACAACTTGAGAAAGAGGGAGGCATATGATTTAGGAAAGGGTGTGTAGGTGCAATCTTGTCGAATATATTATCAATGTTAGTGGTTGTCCATATTTGGCATTATGTTATGAAGTTGTGGTGGGGGTACCGCTTGATAATTTACTTGTTGTGGTGATTTATTTTTTTGTTGAATCATTGTGGGTTGGCTCAATATCACTTTATTGATATGTTTGGATTGGTTAGAACAATTTCCTTTAGCTTAGCTCTTATTTTTACATTCTTTTTTCTTTGGCTTTATGTCACCCTCTTGAATTTTTATCTCTTCAATTACATGATCCTAAGCAAGAGCTTCATCAAATATTTGGTATTTTTGTAGTTACAATAACAAGGATATGGGTTTTAGGCAAATCCTTGCAAATATTCAATTCAATTATTTTATTGGTAGGAAGAATGGCAACTTAGTGATAACTGCCCTCCAATGTTTTCCAAAATCATAGATTGAATCTTCTTAAAATTGTCTAAGATTATATAGGCCAGTCAATGTGGTTTTCTTGTAGACATTGAGGGAAACCTTTCCAAAAATTTATACCTAATATGATAATTGTTAAAATGTATAAATTATATGGTGTGGAAGATGATTATACCAGTCAAAGGCATCTCCCCCAATGTCTAAGGAAACATTCTAAACATCAAAGCATCTCGATCTTGAATTTTAAAGCATGAGTGAATGAATGTGTTGATATGCTCTCTAGGGTCCTCTATCCCTTTAAATTTGTCAAATTTTGGTACTATGAAGTATACCTGATAAGGTTATGATGGTACCAAAAAATGAATAGGTTGATTTATTAGTTGTCTTATTGTAGGATTCTGGTACATCATACTAGGAGTATGCATAATCAAGCTATCAATATGTTGTTACATGGCTTGGATTTTAGGGTCTTCCCTTTGTGTGTAGAAGACCTAGAATATTTTATGATTGTGTGGTGATGGAGTGTGTGAAGTGGTGAATTGTTGAGATAAAATGTGATGTTTATGGCTTGATGGATTGATGGGTATTTGATGATGTTGGGTATGTTGTTGTGTTTGGTGATGGAATAACAATTTTTGATGGAGTAGAGATGAGTTTTGTAGAATGTGAATGTGCTAGGTTGTGGAAATGGAGTTGATGTGAGTGAATGGAGGTGTAGGTATAACAACCTAAGAATATTGTGATACTTAGAATGGATTAGGGGTGAAGAGAGTGTGTTGGTTTGGAATAAAATATGGTTTGAAATATGTTATCTATGATTGCTATTGGGGATAAGAACAAATGGCTTGCTATCCCATGAGTAGTTTATTGAGGTGTTGTCATGCTTGTTGTATGGAAAATTTTCAAGTAAATTGTGTGGTTGTGATGGAAGCCATGTTGGTTGATGTTAATGGAGGGTAAATTGCAAAGGAAATCATTACTGAATGGGTGGTGGTAGGTGGAATGGTGGATGGAATCTATGAAGCATAATTAAATCGTGCTTCATAGAGTGGGTTGGAATATGTAGTGGTGTAGGTATATGGGATGGAGGTGATTTGGATATATTATGGTGGAGGAATTTGGTGTGAAGGTGAGGATGATGCTTCAAAAATAAGTTTGGTGTAAACTTGATTGAAGTTGTTGGGATGTAAATGAACTAGTCATACTGAGAAGAAGGAACATGTTTGGATGGAATGTGAAGTGGTTCTAGAATATTATTGGTTGTTCTTAAATAAGATCCAATTTTATCCATGTCTATGTATGTGGTGCAGTGATCTAGGGGTGTGTATGGCATAGTTTATGGAATAGTAGTGTGAATGGCTCTTTGTATCACTTTTAAATTCGAAGTGAATATAGTATGAGAAGGTTAAATAGATAAGTCAAAATGCCTTTTTTATGCTATATTGGTTGGGTTAGCCATAGAGGTGAGTGGGGAAGAAGTGGAACACTCCATGGATGAGGTGGGTTGGCTATTGGATGTTGTTCCTACAGTTCTAGATTTATTTTGGGTAAATGTCATAAACTAGAGGTAGGTTGGGATGATAGATGTGTAGGTATGCATGTGGAATTTGAGATGATACATGAAAAACACACAAAATCAAACAAACAATTGAATATTATGTATTTAAATAATATTTTTAATTTTTTTGTGTGGTTTGTGTGTTTTGATGTGCAGACCATAACCCTACATTACTATGTAGGATGGGTTCCTAAGGTGGATGGTAAGTGGGGTTTTTGTTGGTGATGAAATCCAAAAAAATCACTCATGGGTTACTAAGGTAACTATGGAGTGATACAACAGAGGGATATGAAATCCACCATTACTGATCTTGATTAATGGTTGTTGATGAAGTCCAACTCACTGATGCTGAAAGTGAGACATGCAATTACGTGTGATTATTTTTAAATGTCTTGTTATCTATGGTGCTCAAAATGCCAAGAAACCCTCTTTCACTCAACCAATTTGGTGACAAGAGGATAGGAAGTCAGCTGATTCAAGAAAGGTTGGATAGGTTTTTTTTATCCAACGAAGCTACAACAATGTTTGGTGATTCAGCATTACAAGCCCTTCCTAAATGTGCTTCAGACCATAATATTATTCTATGGGAGGCATTTCAGGTTAACTCCTTTAAAAATCCATTCAGATTTCTGTCAATGTAGGTTAAACATATGAACTTCAAGAAACGAATAAAGGAATGGTGGCAGTAGCCTATCCATGGAAGTGCTTCCTTCAAACTATCTCAAAAACTTAAGATGGTGAAAAACAACCTTAGAATATGGAATAAAGAAGTCTTTGGAAATATTTTTGAGAATAAGAGAGTAGTGGGGGAAAAACTGAGAATAATATAAAGCAAAATCCAAAATGGAACCTATGATGAGGCAACAAGGACTGAAGAGAAGGAAACCCTTTGTGATTTTTATAATATTTTAGCTTGTGAAGAGATGTATTGGAGGTAGAAATCAAGGGCATTATGGCTAAAGGAAGGGGACTCTAATTCAAAAAAATTCCATGTTACCACATTGAGCAATAGAAACAAAAATAATATTAGAAATTTAACTAAGGTGTATGGATACTCAACTCAAAATATTCAAGAGATCAGGGATGAGGTTGTTAATTTTTTTAGTTCATTATTGGGTGAAGAACGGGTCTGTAATGCCTAAGCAAAGGAATCTCTCCTTCAATTCATTCCACAACTCATTGATGAAATAATTAATGAGTCTCTTACAACAACTTTTTTAGATGAAGAGATCAAGGAGGATTTTTTTAACATGGATCCTGACAAAGCTCCTAGGCCGGATGGGTTTTCACCATGGTTTTTCCAAGTTTATTGGGATATTGTTGGAGCAAAAGTTATTGCTGCAATCAAGGAGTTCCAAATTTCAAATCATATTCCAAGGGGTTTCAATTCAACTTTCATTGCTTTTATCCCTAAAGGCCCCAACCCCAAGACTATGGCTGACTTTAGGCCGGTTAGCCTATGTAATATATCCTATAAAATTCTATCCAAATTTTTAGCCAACCGTTTGAAGAAATTTCTACTAGTTATCATTGATCCAAGTCAAGGAAGTTTTGTACAAGGAATATCAATCTTAGATGGAGTTATTACTGTTCATGAGGCTCTTCATACAACCGCTTAGACCAAAAAATTAGTCATGGATTTAAAGTTAGACATGAACAAAGCTTATGACAGGATAAATTGGGAATTCCTAGAGGCATTTTTATTAAAATTTGGCTTCAACATGAAATGGGTCAAGTTAATAAGAGAGTGTATTTCTAAGCCTTATTTTTTAGTTTTGGTTAATGGGTCTACTATAGGTTTTTTTCAAAGCAAATGTGGTCTAATACAAGGAGATCCCATAATTCCTATGTTGTTCATAATTGTAGCTGAGGCCTTGGGAAGAACCATTAAGGCAACAACGATAGTTGGACTCATATCAGGTATCAAGGCCATGTCGCTAACTACCCCGGTGACACATCAAAAATTTGTTGATGATACATTGCTATTGAATTTGGCTTCTGTGGTTGAGGCAAGAAGGATTAAAAATATTCTCATAATGTATGAAGAAGCAGCTGGACAGAAAGTGAATTTTGATAAGAGCAAACTTTATTTCATCAATACCCCCATTCCTAGGCAAAATAGCATAGCAAGGATCATGGAATGTCAGATTGCATCCCTTCCCACCTCCTATTTAGGTCTTCCCCTATTTATGGGGAAACCTGAAGGATCAATGTGGAACATAGTTCTAGAGAGGATCCAAAAAAATCTAGCAGGTTGGAAAGGACATTTGTTATCTCAAGCAGGCAAAGCAGTTTTAACTATGGCTTCACTTCAAAGTATACTCGTTTACTTCCTATTAGTCTTCAGAGCTCCTAGTAAGGTGTATCACAAAATTGAGCAGCTTCAAAAAAAATTTCTCTGGTCAAGGACTAAGGATAAGAAAAGGATCCATTTAGTAGGTTGGAACAAGGTTTGCAAACCTAAAGCTGATGGGGGGTTAGGATTGAGGAGAGTTGCTCATCTCAATACAACTTTGTTAGCCAAACAAGCATGGCAGTTATTGACTAAGGTCGATAATGAATGGACTGCCATAGTTAGGAGGAAATACCTCCAAGGTGTGAACTTCCTTAATGACAACTTAGCAAGCAGGGGGTCTACTTTTTGGAAGGAAATCCTCATGAGTAGGGATCTTGTCAAGAAAGGTCTTAGATGGATTCTAGGAAATGGGCAAACAATAGACTTTTGGAAGGATCGATGGGTGAGAGCTGAGGAGTTATCCTAGAATCCTCATTTGGCTAGGATTCAAGAGCATATGGAGCAACATATTGGGAAGAAGGTTGCAAATTATATGTGGTAGGATATAAATATCAATAGGTGGAAACACATCAGAGTACAGGGTTTTGAAGTGGAGTCTAAAGAGCTTTATAACATTTTAACTCAACAAATTATTCCCTCTAGAGAGGATGAAGATCACATTGTTTGGGCTGAGACTAAAAGTGGTGACTTCACAGTTAAGTCTGCCTATAATTTGCTTCTCAATGTGGAAGGTCAACAATTTCAACCGAGTTTGGTTTGGATCAAAGGCTTAATTCCTAAAATATCCTTTTTTTCATGGCTGGTGATTCAAGGAAAAATCCTCACTATGGACAATATGTTATCCAAAGGTATGGTTATTGCTAACCGTTGCTACATGTGTAGGGAAGGATGGGAGACAACCCAACACTTGTTTTTGGAGTGTCCGGTAGCGGAGTCCATCCTGGATGAACTTTTCCAAGCCTTTAGGATCTCGTGGGTTAAGCCTGCTCTTATATCCGAAGTGTTCCATCAATGGCCTCAACCCTTTGTTAGCCTAAAACTTAAGTACCTATGGAAAATTTGTTGGCATCATTTTCTTTGGCAGATTTGGCTAGAAAGGAACCATAGAGCCTTTAAGGATACCATTCACAACCCAAAAACCATCCTCAATAGGATTATTGTCTTTGTGAAAGAAAACCTTAGCACCTTAGTGGATGAGAACCACTCAATTCTTCCCCAAGAAAAACAATTAGCTCGGGCCTTAGGTATTGAGGACAAACCTTCCATTCCTTTGCCCAATCCCAGAAATGGGATTTCTTGGGAGCCACCCCCGAGGGTTGGTTTAAACTAAATTTTGATGGTGCAGCCAAGGAGAACCGGGAAGAGCTGGAGCTAGAGGAATAATCAGGGATCATCAAGGAAATCTGGTCAAGGCCTTCGTTGAACCATTGGGAATCAGAACTAATAATGAAGCAGAAGCTAGAGCCCTTTGGAGAGGGTTGCAAGTAGCCCAAGCAACTCAAGGTAACTTGATGATTGAAGGTGATTCTATGAACATCATCAACTTGTTAACCAATGGCAAAAAACCTCCATGGAGAATCGAGGGAGTCATCCATGAAGTGAGGATCCTTTTTGCGGCAAGACAAAACAGGAGGGCTCGTCACGTGTACCATGAGGCCAACAGGTCAGCTGAAAAATTAGCCAACATAGGTGTTGATGTTGGTAGTTTGGTGACATGGACACAAGGTGTGCCACGTGAAGTGGAAAACATTATTAGTCATGAAAAGAAACCTACCCATTAAGGAGAAATATGAATGGGTGTTCTTTCCCCATGGAGCTAGTAATAACTATGGGGTTTCCCTCTAAATCATACCAAATTGGAAATGAAGGTAACAGGGTGTAAGCCTTGGAATATTTCGACAGAGAATAGGAAATGGGCAAGCAACAGGTTTCACAAGTGCAAAGTTCCAAACTTCAATTCCTGTCAATGTAAGTAATGTTTACAGTTATGTTTAGGTATGGGTGTGCTTTGTTAGTAAGGTGTTGTAGGGGATTCAACACAATTTCTGGTAAGAAAGTTTCAAGGATGACTAGGATCTACAATCTCAGTAGAAGGTTGGATATTGTAATAGGTTTTGGGTTAACCTGCAAAACCCGGTAATTAATGAAGACTTTTATTTACCAAAAAAAAAAAAGAAAAGTAATACTAAGCCCCTCAAAAGAATATAGGGTACACCTCTTAATATCCACCCTAAATCAGCAAGTGATTCCAATAGTGGAGGGTTCACCTAGTTCTTCCACTCTTAATCAACAATGTGTTTCCAAAAGTGGGAGAGACTTGAGTACCAATGACTTGTTCCAACTTAGAAAATTGGAAAGTGGAAAAATTTAGCCTATAGTGCAACTACTATGTAGGTTTTGATTTATTGCAAATAACACTCTAGATAGAAAGTAAAAAAAAACACCACAAAAGACAACAAAAACTTAAATCTAGTGTAATGAATGTCTAATGAAACTAATATGAATGCACAGATGCAAATATATATCTATGTACAATTCTATATGATTTTGAAAATGTTGATGAATATCTAAGATGCCTATCAATGCAAAATATTGCTTTTAAATAGAAAATAGATATTTATTTTCTTTTCCTTATTTTTAAAAAGAAAAAAAGTGAGCAAAGTTTAAACAAGACTTACCAAAAGGTCTATGTATTTTTCTCCAACTCTATAAATGCAATGTAGAATCCCATAGTTTTCTCTATCAAAACCTATAGTTTTCTCTATTGAAACTCACATATACTATATGGTGTCCACCAGATACTCTATGGTATTCCATGGATGAAGTGTGGCATCCCACAGATATGGTATGGCATCCTCAAAACACTGGATGGTGTTCAAATTACCACAAAGAAAATTCTACTACTTCTAGAAACCATATCCCTATATATAATGATTTTTACGCTAAACAATTTTTGAAATGTACAAAAAAAATAGAAAAACATATATAAAAAATATTGACAAGGTAAGTTAAAATGTGAAACCATTTGGGGGTCCCACCATGATCTCCATGCATAAATTAAAAATGAAAAACACCAAGATAATTTTAATAGATCAAACACAATAGATATTGCACAATAAAGAAATGATATTATATTGATATTATGGGAGCCTTGATCTCCACTATTAGAATGCAACTTGTGTTGATATAAATAATTTTATAATTAGAGGGTTCAAAACCCTGTTCCAAATGAATAATTGGTGTCTTCAAATTGTCTTCACTCCAAAAAATTTGTGAGTGGACTTTCCTATCCCTATGGGGCCACATGAGCTGCAACAGTTATTAATGAAGAAGTCTTATGTACTTGTAACCTACACATGGATCATAACATAAAAATATTAGTAACATATGTGAGGGCTCCACTATGTGAGGCCCTTTGAATAACAAATATACAAATCCTATATGTAGAGATAATAAAATGTATGTCAAATAAAAAAAGTTGAAAATAAATAATACCTTGTACCTTGTCAGAATAATACTTGCAATGTTGATCTATGTCTCTCCTTCCTCAATCTACTGACATGCGAAAACCTGTGTTCATTCAAGGGTTTGTAGAATATAAACTATTTGAGGGGAAACACCCTAGAGCATTTTAAGAGACCTGTAGACACCCTATAGTGTTACTAAAATGACTTATATCATTTGGAAAATGTCATCGGGTCTTCAAGATTTCTAGGGAGGTGTACTAAAAAACCAAATATGGTTCACAAGGGTTTTGGTCATAGAAAATGAAGGATGTGATGGCGACAAGGAGGGAGGATTTTATTGAAATGCTAGGATTTGGATGATTATGGATGAAGGGTCCTAATGATCTCAAGAATCCATAATAAAAAATTTAAATCAACTAATCGCTTAACCTCATTCACAAAAGTGAATGATATTTTATAACTTACCTTCAACATGTTAGGGTTTCAATGACACCAATGGGCAGCCAAGATTAAAACATGATGAAGGGCTAAGATTATGACTTTGATATGTGACATGGATCATGATGAATGAATGGTCAAGATTAAATCATGATGGGTGGATAAGATTTATTCATATATATACATATATATTTATTAAATATATATAAATATAAATATAAAATATTTATATTTATATATATAATCAAGGGCTATGACAAGTGGCTAGGTTTTGGTGTTTACACAATATTTAAGTGGATTTTATTATTTTAATTGGAAGGCTCTAAACAAGTGGTATCTGAGAACTTTTTAGGATTGCATCCCCATGTAGTTGCAATGGTTATTGTTCTATTGTCCAACCTATATTATGTATATTTTACCTTCCAGTGTTTTATTCTAAAATAACATATAAAAACAACACATTTTATTTTTAGTTTTAATAGAATAGGTTACAAACCTTGTTCAAGATAGATTACCCATAAAGCTATCATTATTGGCTAAGATAGATTACCCATAAAGCATGTAGTGAATTGAGGGATTATTAGACTTCAATACCTAGACCTTAAAAAAACCCATTTATATGATGATGAGCTCCCATGTACCCTTGGGTGTATAGGAAGACCCCCTAGGATTAGGAGAAAATTTTAGCCCTATGAAGATGTGGGTCATTTGAGTTTTATGGTGCATTAATAAATAACATATTGGAAATTTATTATTATAGTACACTTAGAAATAGATAGCGTAACTACAAGTATGGTGGAACTCTTCATAGTTATAGCTCTAAGATATTAGGCCAACCACTAATAATGACTGATAGAGTATATCAAAGAGCCTATAGAACCAAAAAAACCTTGGATTAGATTATCCTTGCTAAATTGTGCCAGTTTCCTTTCAACCCTATCTAAACTAAAACTAATACTTGAGCATACTAAGAAGGAAATTCTCATTATAGATTGAAGGTATATAATATGTAGTGGTAATTATCTGTAGACACCAAAATAGCACCAATCCAATTATGTGACTACAAGCACCGACCGAATTGGCATACATACCCCCTAGGGCAGCCTCCAGAGGTTAAACAGTGGTCCTAACCACTCCCAAATCAGTTTTGGAAGGTCAGAGGTCAATTTGGCACCTTTTAAGCACTTTTCTCCCTATTCGTCCCACCCTGGGATGATTAGAATCCTATTCGCCCCACCCTAGGATGATTAGCAACAATCGCTCCAGGGTGGGACGAGTAGCAAGTTTGACTGGCAAAAAATTCAAGCCTTGACAAATGGCAGCCCAGATCCGCCACCCAACTTCACCTTCAAGGCATGCAATTGTGAGGAACGGTTTCAAATCAGAGAGAGGGACTTCAGTCAAGCATGCCTTGATCATGGAGGCCCTAAATCAGGGAGGAATCTTCTCTCCCCCAAGAAAGGCATGGTGAGCCAAGTGGCGCCCTCGCATGCGCATTCAAAGGAGACCCCTGAGGTCTATAAAATGGTGAGCCTCCTCACCCCAAAAAAGAATAGAGCTGGAGCATTTGGAGCAATGGAGTGCTGCCAAATTGTACCCCCATTCCCCTTTGTGCTTCCTACATCCCTAATTTCTCTTTTGGAAGAGAGGTTATCGGGTGAACACTAGGAACGCAATCTCGACCCAAAACCCAAGCAATCAGCCACAATCCCACACCAAATTCATTGACACAACCCCCTAGGAGGTTTTGGACCCATCCCACTTGGATTGGTGCCAAAACTAAGCCCCAAACGGTGGGCGTCCTGCCCCTAGGCGCCCCCACACTACTGTAGTCCTAATCGTCCCACCCCGGAGTGATTAGAAATATATGAAGGATTTCTCTACTATTATTTTTGCATTCTATCATATTTCATGTACTTATGCTGCTGTTCAAGTTTCATGTTATTCTGACTTGATTTGACCTTGTTTTTATCATTTTATGCGTTTACTAACATACAAGGAGCGCCTTCGGATACAGGATAATATGGGTAGAATCTGCAAAATATGACCTTCTGGGTCATCTCAAAATGCCCCTTTTAGCCTAACCCCAAGTTTGTAGGAGTTTTGGAGGCCTCTGGGTAGGACATTTGCAAGGTCGCTCTTGCACATTTTGTGATAGTCCTAATCGTCCCACCCCGGAGCGATTAGAAATCCATGCATGATTTCTTAACTATTATTTTTGCAATGTGTCCCTGATGATGTCTTGATGCTTCTATCAAATTTTGGGTTCATTATGACATGTTTTGACCATCATTTCATTATTTTTTACATTAACTAGCCGGAGGCTTTGGGGATTGCATGTTTTCCTAATATCCGCATATGCTATTAACTATTTGCTATTTCTCTATGCATAGGATCTCACCACCAGGAACACTGAAGGGGTAGCAAGGAATGATGAACACATGGATGCAAGCGGTGGCAATGTTTGGCCCACCCATTTCAAATGTGGGCATGCGGAAGACACTGGAAGCGTACCATCCATTGATGTAACGAACTGTATCAAATGTTCTGAGCCCTAGAGGGGGAGACGTATTGTAACTAGATTGAAAGAAAAATTAATAAAAGAGGCCCCACTTTTTTTTTCTTACATCTCATTTCATTTCTGCTTTATTTCCTACATGCATTTGTTCATCGCATTCGTAGGACTTAGCATCTATACCTTATATCAATTTCGTTTGCATCAATAATCTGGTACGCCATCACTCCGCATTCAGATTTCAGTGGTGATCATGGTGGGACCCTATCCCCTACTATTAAGATCAAGTTTTTGATCCAAATTTTGTGGTTTTCTTTGCAGGTGTTACTCCTTCGGGCGCTGGACTACTACTCGTGCCACCCTGTGACGAATATAGACCTGCTATTCATCCCACCCCGGGATGAATATGTATTCACCCCACCCTATGATGAATACAGACCTACTATTCATCCCACCCCAGGATGATTAGAGCTCTATGCATTTTTTGAGCAGAAACTCAGAGGCATCTGGTTTGGACAGAGAGGAGGTAGGTTTTCTGAACATCCTCTGTGTTTTTCTATTTTCTGTTTCTGCAATTTTCTATTTTCTTTGCTTGCATAGAAAAGCTAAGTAGTTTGTTTCCCTTCTTGCAATAAGAAAAGAAAATAAAAACATAGAGTAAATTAAATGGAAGGAACTTGATTAGGAATGCATTCTTCTCTGGTTTTCTTGCATGATACTTGCACCAATGGCAAGTCCTCATCATAGGTTTCAGTTCTAGGTAGGTTTTGTGATTTCCTTCTTGCTGCTAATTGTTTCTGAAAGATAAAACGTACTTTAAAGCATTGCATTAGTGAAAATCATCTTTTGTTGTATGTTTTCTTTCTTTACATGATTAAAAGGAACCACACACACACCACCTAATAAAATTAACATCAAGGAGTTGGTCTTAATACCCCAACACTTGATCAAGACCAACGGTGGATTTCATCACCACCTTGGCTTGGATTTTGCATACATTTACCCTGATCACAACTGTTGCTAGACGTAAATCCTGATGAAAGCTGACCAAGTGTAATGGGGGTGATTCCCCATGCATGAGGATAAGTCTTCTATGGTAGGTGTCAAAAATAGAGCGATCCCCCTTCCATACCACCTATGTTCCACGTACTATTCTGCTCTCGCGTACCAATAGTTTCCCTCACGTAAGGGCGGGTATATTGAGAGGTTCGGTATAACGGCCTGGCAATGGTATATTGAAGGGGTGACCATTTTGGAGATACAAGAGCCCTCATTTTGCATGTATAACAAAGTTTCCTTTACAAGATTCACACAACAAAAATCAAACACATTAGACCAGATCTAGGGCACACATTTAATCTATAAATGAGATAATCATTTCTTTGCTTGTGTGGTCCCCTTTTGTTTGGTATAGCATAAAATTTTGTAAAGGAGATAAAAATATACATATCTTTCTAGAAAGACCACCACCATGGTGTATACCCGTAGCCAAGCCCAATCACGGGCAGAAGCTACAGAAAGTGTACAAGGAGGCACAAGTCACCTCCGTTATAGCCCCAAGGACTTGGTTATACCACCTTGGCAGCCTGACCCACAACGTAGTCCACACTATGCCACTACAGAAAAGGACTATAGAGGCACCCCTTTGAGGGGCACTCCCATTCAACACAGACCCTCTCAGGAGGAGTACACACATGGGAAGGCTCCCTTAGACACTCATTATGAGTGGCCACTACGCGATGAAGCGCTAGAGCAGCATAGGGTTCATAAGGAGGGACCACATGATTATATCATTCCTCCTCCACCCCTCATTATTGTTAGAACTAATAGGCCAAATCTAGAGCGCAAGGCTCTTCAGACAGGGTGAGCCAACTCCACCCATCCCTTTCACATGTATGAAAGGGAGCATGAGGAAAACTAGTATATTCCTCAAGAGCAATACACCACATGGGAGCAATGCACCTCCGCACCTGCTAATTATCAAGATCACCTATTGAGGCCAGAGCCTCAGGTGAATGCTGCTAACCTCGATAGAGGAAAGTGACCCATAGAGATCTCGGATCACCATGACCGAGATAGATATGTAGGGGAGGCATCTAGGCCTCCTAGACATAGGACGATGGAACAAATTGACTTGGCATTTGCCAAACATGCCACCCACCAAGCACAAATCATGTAGCTTAGGCAAGATCAACAGTAGTTAGAGCAACTGTATCATCTTAACAAAGAGCGCATTCAGTGCTAGATAGATGAGTTGCTCCAGAACACTATGCATGAGAGGATTCCAACCCCTCGCATGCATAGGACAAAAATTTATGAGAGGCACAACCCCTTAGTGCGAGACAGGTCTCCATGACCTTATCAAGTGTTGCCTCCAAGACCTCCGAGACTTGAGCGGGAGGCCACCCCTAGAACCAATGATGGGCGCCTTCCTCGGGCACCCATCCATGTTTATAGGTCATGCCCAAAAACTCCTCAAGAAGCCTATGAGGAATTTGAGCGAGAAGAAGAGCGGGCTGAAATGCCCTACCAAGGCAGGGGGGGCGCTACCCGGCTACCCCTCCATAGGCCTCAAGTTCCTCACAATTCACAATGGGAACAAACCAAAGAAGAGGAAATCAAATCCTCTGATGCATACAAAGCACTGTTAGAATGCTTAGAGTCTATGGAGACTAAGACTTCGGGGCCCCAAAAGCCCACCTTATGCCAACTCCATAGTCACCCTGTGCATCCTTCAGTTTCGGCACCCCCATACCCCGACCACTTCAAAATGCCTCAATTGGCAATTTTTAGAGGGGATGAGGATGCCCAAGAGCACGTAACAAGGTTCTTGAGTCAATGCTTTGGCATTCAGGACAATGATGCATTGCTTCTGAGAATGTTTATAACCACGTTCGTAGGCCCTACCTCGGATTGGTTTACCCAATTGTCGAAGCATAGCATCAACAATCTAGACCAGCTAGTGGATGCGTTCCTTGAACGTTTTGCCTTCAACACCAAGAAGAAGGCATCCTTAAGTGACCTAGCTGGCCTTAAGTAGTATGATGATGAGACCATAGCCGCTTATGGGAATCGATGGAGGACATTGCTTTCAAAGCTACCTTACCTCCCTCCCATGGCCGACATGACTCAGATGTTTTCAAAGAGTTGCATAAGGTCGATCTCCATGCTATTGTAGCTACAACAATATGCCACCCTAGAAGAAGCCCTGGTGCAAGCCAAGATAATTGAGGAGATCAAAATTCAAGATGGTAAGATTGCCAAGCCATGCAAGAAAGAGTGGACCAAAAATGCCAAAATTGGGCCCATGCAATCGAAACCCATCATGGTCAATCAAGTTGCCATAACTATACCACCGCCTACACAAATGACATAGCCCCCAAAGGCTAATTATCAGGTAGTTCCTCTTGCTAACTATGAAAAGGAAAACCACAAACAAGAGCAAAATCAGCAACGTCACCCTAAGCGACAATTCACACAATTCACGGAGTCTAGAGACTCCTTGTTTGACCGCTTGTTCATGGAAAACCTGATAAACTTGCTGGAAAGTCGACCCATAGACCCCAACGTGCCAAAACCCAAGGGCTATAGGGAAGATTTATATTGTAGATTCCATCGACAGAAAGGACATGACATCTTCACTTGTTGGAAATTCAAAAACTTAGTGCAAGACTTGATAGACAACAAAATGCTCATGGTGGATAATCTCGTAGCGCTGAGCAACCAATAGATGGAAGTCTTCAAAGACCCCCTGCCTACCCATGATGCATAGGAAAAGACTTTACAAGTGAATGAGGTAACACAAAACTACCCCATGCAAGGATACGTGGGGATGATAAGCATCGTGACATGGAACAAAAGATACCCAAACATGGCTGCACCCGCTGCAGCTACAGGAGATGTTCCATCAATGTCACAACCTCCACAATGCCCTACGCAACCTCCCCCACCTAGACCAGTGGCCATGATTCGGACTAAGCTTACTCAAAGTTTAAGGACCACGTCGGCTAGGCTCTCCATTTATGAGCTCATCCAACAATCACCGCCCCATCGGGAGGCTCTGATGGAGATACTCAAAGCCATTGAGCTACAGCCCCATGAACCTAATTCTTTCAACAACTTTGTGGGACATGTGAGACAATGCATAGAACCGGTCATAACCTTCAGGGAAGATGAACTAAAATTGGTGACTGGTGATATGGTGGATCCACCCCTGCACGTCATCGTGCGGGTCAACGGGATTCCATTCAAGAGGGTGTTGGTGGACACTGGCTCATCCAACAACATAATCATGACAGCGGCATTAAAACATCTTAAGTTGCCAGCATCCCACATTGTGGCATCCACCTACACTCTTCGAGCATTCAACGACGCGTTATGCTCGACGGTTGGCACAATTGTCCTGCCCATCCAAGTAGGACAAAAGACCATTCCTACATTGTGTCACATCCTTGAGGGTGAGATGGCCTACAATATCTTGCTAGGCCGGCCTTGGATCAGGGACATGAAGTGTGTCCCTTCGATAGCCCATCAATGCCTCAAATACACATACGAAGGGCAAGTACATGTAGTCCCAACAGACTTAGAGCCCTTTAAGTTTTGCAATGCGGTGCAGCTGATGCCACAATCGACCCTCCCATCGACACATTTGGACTTTCAATTGAATCCATCCACTCAGGGTCCGATTCCGCCTACATCCCCACTGTTGAGTCCCTCAACTAACCGACCTGGCCCATCTTCATCATCTGTCCCTTCACCAACAATGCCACCTATGGTGGCCACACCGAAGGACAATGGGAAGAAGCCCCTAGAGGAGGCACCACCATTAGTCTCAACCATCTCTACCGAGGAGGTGCCCAGCCGAATGGAAGTCGAGACACCTGATTCACCCAACATGGAGTGGACTCAGGGAGAACTCCCATTCCCTCCCCCTCAACCATCGATGATTACCATTGAAATGGCCAATACGGGCCTAGGGGAGTACCTAGTGTAGAACATTGTGGCAACACCCACACTCGAATCCATGCAAGACATGGGGAGACCTCGCCTCCCCATCGACACTATCATCCCTTTAGGCTACCCACCAAATCAGACCAACTTTGTATATGGGGGCCTCGAGAATGGCCTTGAACCCTACCTACAAGAGGAAGAGGATGAAGAGCCATTTTCTGAGAATGTTGATTATCTGTCCAACCCAGACTTCACCTTGAAATACCTAGACCAATGTAATTGGCATGGATATGGATTGGGCAGATACGAACAAGGAATGCGCACTCTTTGTCAACCAAGATACCAGATGCCATATGATAAATCAGGAGTAGGGTTCAACCACCCTTTGCCCCTCGACATCTTGGTAGAAACCATGCAAGGCTTAGGTCTAGGCAATAGGGATGGGTTGGCACAAGATCCATATGCCAATCCCAACACTACATACACATTGGGGAATTATTTCCCATTGTTAACAACAAACCTTGTTGACCTCAATAGCCCCTCCCCTTTGATCGAGAAAGGGGAAAGTTCAAGAAGTAACCTCCAAGAAGGATATGAACAAAATCAAGGGAGCTCTTCGAAAGATGAGTCAGATTATGAGGTAGCACCTTGGGACCCATTTGAGTCCGATAGCAATCACTCATAGGTGACACCCATTGACGATTATCAGGAGGACTTCATGGCAATGTTCCCCTTTAATGTTCCAATCGAGCAATTGCCACCTCTAGAGAATCCAGCCCTCCCGTAGAGAGTGAAACAACCCATAAGGGACCAAATCAACATGCTCAAACAAAATGAGCCTCCCATGCCGGCCATAAGGCCAAGTGATCAAGAAATGCCTAGTGGGAGGCTATACCAACCAGAGGGGCACATAGTTGTCGGAGCCAATGAAGGCCTATGGATCTCCGATAGTGACTATGAGGATGAGACTGAGATGGCATATCTCAACCATATGAGGCAACAAGAATACCCCATAGACATCGATGATATGTTTGAACATTTAAATATGGGACCAAGGCATAGGTGGCATTTAAACCAAGTATAGTTAAACCAAGTGCTTCATCCACCACTTTGGGCATACAGAGAGCACCTCCCACCTAGAGACCCTATAGGGCCACTAGTGCCAAGGGTAGACCCTATCCTTCTATCCACACATAGGGCCGATCCTTTTGTGCCAGTACCCATAGAGCTAGATCCGAGGCACAAGGATCACCAAGAATGTCTGAATCAACACCCACATGGTAATGGAGACCAAATTCATTCCATCAACATGATCTCCATTGATTTAACCACCCCCATCCACAATCCAACCGATCCAACATGACCATTGTATCTAGACCTAGATGCCATAGACTGGGATCACGCTGACTCACCACCATCCCCATCAGAGTACTGGCCTTGCGGTGAGATGTTTCATTTCACCCCAGGATAGACTCAGGATATCTTCCATGTTGAAGAGGAACCCAACGTTCCCAACGTAGATCTAAATTCAGCAAATGATATCCACCTGATCCCAACTCCACACCAGTTGGAGGATGGATCCCACATGTCATTCGAAGAGACGATTGACGTAGACATCGGTTCTGATCCAATGAATCTACAAATCATCAAGCTAGGGGTAAGTCTATCCCCCGAAGAGCAAGCCGATTACATTGCCCTTCTCAAAGAGAAGAAGGAGGTTTTTGCATGGTCCTACAAAGACATGTCGGGGCTAGACCCATAGCTAGTCACGCATAATCTAACACTTGATCCGACAGTCAAGCCAGTCAAGCAAAAGCTACGTAAGATGCACCCAATAGTGGCCTTAATGGTCAAAGATGAGCTACAAAAGTTGTTGGATGCACAGTTTGTCATCTGCGTGGATTACCCACCATGGCTGTCCAACATGGTACCCATCAAAAATCTGGATGGGAGGATTCGCATATGCACCGATTTTCGAGATTTAAACAAAGCGAGTCCCAAGGATGATTTCCCCTTGCCTAGCATCGACGCATTGGTAGACGCTACAGCAGGCCACGAAATGCTTTCCCTCATGGATGGTTTCTCGGGATACAACCAGATTCGTATCAATCTCGATGATCAACTAAAAATGGCGTTCACGATGCCTTGGGGGACATTTTGTTATAAGGTCATGCCCTTTGGCCTTAAAAACGCTGGTGCCACTTACCAACGCGCTATGACATACATCTTCCATGATCACATGCATAAAACTTTGGAAGATTATATGGATGATTTGTTGGCCAAATCTCTTTTGCGCCAAAATCATCTCGATGACTTACGCAAGATCCTTGATCGCCTCATCGAACACAAGGTTAGGCTAAACCCCAAGAAGTGCGTATTTGGCGTCACATCTAGAAAACTCTTGGGTTTCATAGTCTCAAAATGAGGCATCGAGGTAGATCCAAATAAAGTCAAGGCAATCCTTGAAATGCTTCCCCCAACCACCATCAGGCAGCTCAGAAGCTTGCAGGGTAAGGTCGCGTCGATCAAGCGCTTCATAGCGCAGTTATCTGACAAGTGCCGACCCATGAATAAATTATTACACAAGGGGGTAGCATTTCATTGGGATGACGAGTGCCGATCAGCCTTCGATGACATCAAACAATACTTGGCTTCACCACCGGTATTGGCACCACCTAGACCAGGAGTGTCATTCTACTTATACATCTCAGCTACTGAGGTGGCACTGGGCGCCATGCTAGCCCAAAAAATGAATTACATAAAGAACAGGCTAATTATTATCTTAGCCGCACCCTGGTCAGTTATGAACTTAACTATGCATACGTTGAGAAGCTATGCTTGGCAGTGGTATTTGCCACCAAAAAGCTATGCCATTACATGCTGAGCAATACGACGTATGTTGTGTCTAAGGAGAATCCATTGCGGTACATGATGAGTCGTACTTATCACAGTAGTCGCACGGCAAAATGGATCATGTTGTTGATGGAGTTTGACATCGAATTCATTGGACAAAAGTCCATCAAAGGTCAAGTCATCGCCGATCAACTAGCAGAGGCTCCTCTCGAAGATGATCAGCCTCTGACCATAGAGCTACCCGATGATGGGGTCTTCCATGTCTCAGAATCGCCAGATTCTGATGAGCCTGAGTCACAGGCCGACATAACCTTATTTTTTGATGGTTCTAAATGTGAGCAAGGGGTGGCACGGGAATCATGTTTTTCACACCGCAAGGGGCTCCAATGCCTTTATCATTTAAACTTGATTTCTCATGCACCAATAACAATGCTGAATATGAAGCCTTGCTCATAGGTCTTCGAGACAACCATCACCATGAACATCAAATGCTTGAATATCTTTGGTGATTCACTGTTAATTGTCAACCAAGTGAAAGGGGTATTCCAATGCAAATGCCCAGTTCTGCAGGCCTACAAAGCCCTTGTGGATAAATTCTTGGCAAATCTTGAATGGTACGACATCGAGGCACTCCCTCGATCATCGAATCATTTTGTGGACACTATGGCCTCCTTGGGGTCACTAATCCCGCAAGACCCTTCTGGTGAAATGACAACCATTCAAGTCAAAATATTATCACAATCCATGATGGAGCATGCAAGCTCTGACATAACACCAGGAATCCACCTGATCCAGATTGAACCATCTCAGGATAGGTTCTCTCGAATCCATGATAGTCTGAATCATGCCAACTAGGGGTCTTTGTTCTCTCCAACCCCTCTTAATAGCAACACAATACTATTTCTACAAGTTCTTTCCCGCTCAACTTTTGCTAGGGATGAAATTCAAGAGGGATCGACCATTCATACCATCGAGGTTTCTGATCAGCAGGATTGGTACACACCCATAAGAGACTATCTCAAGTTAGGTAGCCTCCCACTTGGATTGTCACATGCCGTAAAAATATCATTCAAATAGAAAGCGGCAAAACATGTCTTGCTAGGAGACATTTTGTACCGTCGAAGCTACGAAGGGATCCTCCTCCATTGCTTGGACCAATAGGAGTCCACTTGGGTGATCACCCAAGCGCACGATGGTACATGCGGTGGCCACTTCAGCGGTATGGCCATCGCCAAGCGCATTCTTTGCATGGGCTATTATTGGCCATCTTTAGAGCGAGATTGTTGCGCATATGTGTGGAAGTGCATGAAGTGTCAACACCATGCTAACTTGACACACGTACCTTCTCAGGCCTTGCAACCGATCCAATCGGCTTGGCCATTTTCGTAGTGGGGCTTAGATCTCATCGAAAAGATCTCCCCTACGTCGTCAGGTCATCACACGTTTATCATAATGGCCATAGAGTACTTCACTAAGTGGGTGGAAGCAATTCCGCTTACCTCTACGATTGGGCCCCACATTGCGGAGTTCATTTTACATAACATCATATGTCATTTTGGTATTCCATCCAAGATCATCTCGGATAATGGGACATCATTTAAGAACAAATATGTGCATGCTTTGACAACAAAGTACAAAATTCAGCATAGTTTTTTGACACCCTATTATCCGTAGGCAAATGGGCAAGCAGAGGCATCAAACAAAATGCTAGTTGCCATCCTTAAAAATATGGTCATAGATAATCATAAGGATTGGCACATCCAAATACCACTTGCCCTATGGGCTTATCGCACTAGCATTCGGATGCCCACTGGGGCAACTCCATTTTTGCTAGTGTATGGCTCCGAGGCAGTCATGCCTCTCGAGTTGGAAATACCCTCCTTACGCATATCAATGCAAGAGTTCATCGATGATGACACTGCATGGCAGGCCCGGTTAGACCAGCTTACGTTACTCGATGAACGATGCATCAATGCTCTCGAGCATTTACGTATCTATCAAGAGCGACTTAAGAAAGCATACAACATGAAAGTTCACCTGAGGGACTTTCAGGTTGGTGACCTGGTCTTAAAAGAGAACCAACAAAATTCTAACTTGCCACCCCATTTAAGGGACAAGTTCATGGCAAATTGGTTAGGTCCTTATGTAATCGATAGTAAAATAGGACCTGGAACATACCGGCTCACCTCTCTTGAAGGAATCAAGGAACTAGAACCCTTGAACATCAGTCATTTGAGGCCATTCAACATTTAGAGAGCCATAGCCCACCCCAAAAGCTCCAAGGGTTCCCATCAAAAAGCTCCAAGGATTCCAATCCAATCGCTTGGTCAACCAAAATGCCCCAAAGGTATCCATAATCCCTTTGGTCAAACCAAAAGCTCCAAGGATTCCCACAATCGCTTGGTCAACCAAAAATGCCCCAAAGGTATCCATAATCCCTTTGGTCAAACCAAAAGCTCCAAGGATTCCCATAATCGCTTGGTCAACCCAAAATGCCCCAAAGGTATCCATAATCCCTTTGGTCAAACCAAAAGCTCCAAGGGTTCCCATAATCGCTTGGTCAACCAAAATGCCCCAAAGGTATCCATAATCCCTTTGGTCAAACCAAAAGCTCCAAGGGTTCCCAAATCGCTTGGTCACCAAAATGCCCCAAAGGTATCCATAATCCCTTTGGTCAAACCAAAAGCTCCAAGGGTTCCCACAATCGCTTGGTCACCCAAAATGCCCCAAAGGTATCCATAATCCCTTTGGTCAAACCAAAAGCTCCAAGGGTTCCCACAATCGCTTGGTCACCCAAAATGCCCCAAAGGTATCTATAATCCCTTTGGTCAAAACCTCCAAGGATCCGTAAGAATCACTTGGTCCGCACCCATTCGGGTTAAACCACCATAACGAATATTCAAAAACAACAGATAATCAAAAATAACAAAAAAATTGCATCTCACTTTCATGCATATTCTTAAAAATCAAAACACAAAAAAGAAAAGAAAAGTTGCATTAGGCATCGCATACATACATTGCATATTTGTTGGTCATACATGTCAAAAGCACCATAGACTGTAATTACTCGACAATTCCATCATTTTCCAAATTCAGTCCATTTTGTAAAAATATCCATCAAGAATAACGCCCTTCACATTTTTGCCATATCATAGTCAGTTGTCTTCTAATGTCTTTAGGGTTTTTGTCATTCAGTTGTCTTTAGATTTCTAGTCAAATGTTGTACAAAGTCAGACCGATTTTTACAAGGTAGAGTTTTACTTGGATCACGCCTTGTTACATAGCATCCCAACACAAGCTTAAAACACATAAAAATTCCCAAGTTGTGTGAACGAAAGATGAAACCTACAAAGCAGTCTAGGGTACCATAGGTGAAACGTTATCCTGCTCATCCCCCTGTGCGAATGGTTCAAGAATGCTGAGAATTGACAAAAGGACAAGCTCTTCCCCATCCAATTCCCCATAATAAATAGTGGTTTTCACCACTATCAAAAATCCCAAACACCTTTGGTCCCCAAAGTCATAAGGATTCGTACTACACGCCCCTGAGAAGGATGGGTAGTCATCCCCAAGGCCTAAAAGGATCAATGCCATTCACAAGAAAAATCCCAAAAGTCCACCATCAAAAATCCCAAAACACCTTTGATCCCCAAAGTCATAAGGATTCATACTACATGCCCCTGAGAAGGATGGGTAGTCATCCCCAAGGCCTAAAAGATCAATGCCATTCCAAAGAAAAATTCCCAACCACCTTTGATCCCCAAAGTCATAAGGATTCATACTACACGTCCCTGAAAAGGATGGGTAGTCATCCCCAAGGCCAAAAGGATCAATGCCATTCACAAGCCAAAAACCCACGAGCTCAACTTTGAAATCAAAATTCAAAATCTAAATCCTCAAAAGGCAACAATAAAAAATAACAGTGGTTATCACCACTACTCAAACCCCTTGCTCAAGAAAAAAAGAGAGAAAAATAAATAGTGATTTTCATCACTATGTATGAGAGCAAGTATCCCAACAAGTTGAGCAACCGAAAGATGCCTGAGCTTGAATCCTTAGAATTCTCAGCATTCGAAAAACCATTTAGGTGATCCTCATTACGGGTTTGGTGGATAGCCTACCTGGCAATGGCGGTATCCTAAATGCATGACGATATGTCTATCACATTAGCTTTGCGTGTGTGTAGACCAATGTTTGCATGTGGATGAGCTAGCTTATGGTATCCTAGATTGCCCCATGGATTAATCTTACTAAATACAACAAAGGAGTTAGTGGAGCTAATTAGGTGATCCTCAATACAGGTTTGGTGGACAGCCTACCTGGCACTAGCGGTATCCTTATGAATACCACATAAACGAACTCAATCGCACACACAGGGATGTGAAATAACTTGGTCAAACTCAAGTCTGATTCGTACCTTGTTCGAAAGTCTTGTAAGATAATGTACAGTCTTGATTAGTTAGTTAAAGCATCTGAGTCTCAGAAAAACCTTAACTACATTTTAAAACAATTGTTGTACATTTCATTACTTACATCACCATCAAAAAATACAAAACAAAAATTACAAATGCAAAGTTATTCCATAAAGCAATCACATAGTACAAAAAGCCAGTAAATCCTGTACAGTCTATGGTGCCATCACCTGTATACCAACAAATCATTCCATCCATTCCATATGCATACATCTATATCATATAGCTAACATCATCCACAGTCATAATAGCATATGCATACATCAACATAAATAAATGTGCATAAAAGAAACAATAAACCATGACAAGCATATCATCAAACCAAAAATGAGTCATGTATATATATCGAGTCAAAATGCCCTCAGGCTACAATAAGAAGGTCCTCTGACCTCACAAAAAAACCAAAAATTCAAAATCCCCAAAGCCTAGGGAGTCGGCCACCATGATCACGTAGGATCGGTGTGACTGGAACTACCCCCAGTAGTATGGGTCCTATGGGACCTCTCAGGGTGGTTGCTGCCAGCCCTCGCACCCTGCCCACCAATGCTACCCTCATCCAGCCACCTACGATGAGAGGATGCAGACTGCTCAGTCTCACTTCCTCTCGTACATCATGATGAACCACCTCCATCGAGCTCAGGTAACTGTCCATCAAGGCGGACAACCTCTGTCTCTAACTCTACCCGATACCGCCCCCACTCCACATCTCATCGATGATACATAGCCAATGCATTGTCCCACTATGCCAACTGAGCCCGTAGGAGATCCCTCTCCTACAAAATGTCTCTATGCTCCTCATCCCATCTCCGTAAGAGATCCTCCAATCATGCTATCTCAACATGAAACCCAACCTCCACATCCCCTGAGATAGCCTGAGGCATGGGCACCTTCGGGATGGCCTGCTACTCTGGCACCCACTACTCTAGGACATCCTGTACATCCGGCTACTCTAGAACCCCTACATCATCTCCATCACCAATGAAGTCATCGACCTCCACCATGTTTGCATCATCAAGCGGAGCCCCCCAACCCTCCATCGGTGCCTCTACACCCCCACCTCCTGCTGCTGTCATATCCATGCCTCCTAGAGGCCCCTCACCCCACCATCACCGCATAGTCCACCATCGGTCATACTCTATAGTTACCCCGACATCATCCATGTTGGGTACATCAATAACTACATCAGACCCCTCACCCAATGGCTCAATGATCGGCCAGACTAGGGTCCTCTCATCCCCACATCATCGATAGATCAAGGGATCACCAAGAAATCCCTGGCGCACCCCAAACTACCATGTCACCCAGACATACAGGAAGTACTCCTGCTCTATCCCATGCTGCCCAATCAACCACCTACCCTTGCACACCCATCGAGCCACTCTCCAGCCTCAAGCCAGGCTGGACAGTCCTAGTACGGTCACCAAAACACCTACCCTAGCATTAGATGAGAGAAGGCATCAGTATAGTGACCTACGTCACCTGCCCATCGTCGACTCTATCCATGCTCCTCTAACCACCATAGATTGGCATACCCAATCTCTCGATCCACCATCTCACCTCGGGTGGTCCAAGGCAAACCCTACGGCCACTCCATAGCTATGTGCTGCCACCCCCAGCACTACAAGAGATAGCTGCACCCGATCCCCTTCCACCTCCGGCAATGGACCTCGTACATCTCATCGTATAGCTATGCCAACAACGTCTGACCCCATCTCATAATAAGTGGAGCTGATGTCGGACACTCCACCAAAGTGAAAACCAACTCCAACAGGTTCCAAGGGAACCTCACACCTGAGGAGTCCAGAAGCAACATATTGGAAATGAGGGCCATGAGTAAAGCATGCCTCACCCCTAATACGCCCTTCTCCAGCCACCATCGCACCATAATACCACCTATCTGGTAGTCAGCCTCTGCCCTCTCCATAGCCCTCTCCACCCCCATCTCCCTCGCTCGACCAAAACACCATGTCAGTACTACTGTCCGCTGGTCTCGATGGGTCATCCAGATAGGAAGCCCATCTATCGAAATCCGTAGAATCCGATACACATCCTCTAGAGTCACCATCATCTCCCCTATTGGGAGATGAAAAGTGTTGGTGCGAGGATCCCATAGATTGATCAGGGTAGTCAAATATGCCTGATCCCCCACCACAGGCTCCAAATGCGTCACCTGCTTGAGCCCAAGGGCATCAAGCCACTCCCAATCCCCAACTGTCAAGGCATCCCGGGCATCAGAGAAAATAGTTGGCGGTACCGACTCTTCACAACCTAAAAAACAATAAAAAAAATGATATTAAGTACATACTTAATATAAACAAAAACAATACAAGAAACTGTATAGAAGAAAAAAAGGTACAAAAAAACAAAGTACAGACAAACAAAGTACAAAAAAAGTACAAAAAAACAACGTATGACAAAAGTACAGACATTCAAAACAAACTATACAGAAACAATCACAAAATAAAAATAACTGTAAAAAACAAAAAAAAAACAAAAAAAATCATCCTAGGGTTTCAACCTTAGTGTGAACAAAAAAAAATAAACATTTATATGTAAGTTTTTAACTTCATATAAAACAAAAATGAATAATAGGAAGGGAGAAGGAACATCATACCGGTCTCACCTCGGCTCCTCCACTCGAAGATCCGGTTCTCGCACTCATGATGTCCATGAAATTTTGGCAGCGCTCCGCTACGCACACTCGCACTCCTCCTCACTGCTCCAAATCGCCAAGAAAAAATTGTTGCAAATGAGCCCAAAACCTAGTTTTGGTCCTTTTATAGGTTGTTAGGCCTGTAATCGTTCCACCCTAGGATGAGCGCTCTAGTTAGCACTCATCCCACCCTGGATGATTACCAAATTGGTATTCGTCCCACCTTGGGACGATTACAGAGCAAGAAATAAAGCAACAAAAACTACATCCAAAAAATGCACCAAAAATAGCAATAAATCTGCCGAACAAAGGTGCCTTTGCACCTAACATTCATGGCATGAAAAACCACCATCGGGGTCACAAATGATCACTATCCTACTCCCTAAGAAGGCTAGCATAGCTGGACCACTCCATGGGAAGGAGGATTTTCGATAATTTCTACCCCAATAGGCATCAACAAAAGGGTCAAAACCCACCAAAAATAGGTCCGATTGTTGGAAAACTGCATAAGCGTTCAACGAAAAACAACTGAAGGCACCCTTACAAATATCATCTTGGGTCAAGCGACTCATCGCTTTTCTCATTTTGGTCATTCCCTCATCGATTCATCGCTTGAGGGGGTAGTCACACTTAGTCACCAAATCAACAAATACACACCCAATCAAGGAAATGGCATGCATTCAAAGAATCATTGACAAAGACAATCACGCTCCTGCTTGGGGCAACAAACAAGCAATAATCACAAGCTAAACAAACACTTGGCATTCTGGAAGCATGAAGACAAGGTTCCTCAGACAAAAGGTTGCGCCCTTTGCCTATTCATGACTGAACAATGTCCAAGATCAAGTACACCTCACTAAAAAAGGTTACACTTGAGTTAAGCTCCTTAGCTCGTCAAAGCAAGGATTCAAGAATGCGTGCCCTTTCCATACTTGGGGCATCAAAATTTGGTTAGGTTACTAAGAAACCCTAATCATTAAGTGCTTTGGTCATCTATTTTTTCTCAGCACTACGCCACACACAATGCATCCCAAAAAGGGGCATCTATAGACACCAAAACAACACCAATCCGATTATGTGACTACAAGCACTGACCGAATTGGCATACATACCCCCTAGGGCAGCCTCCAGAGGTTAAAAAGTGGTCCTAACCACTCCCAAATCAGTTTTGGAAGGTCAAAGGTCAATTTGGCACCTTTTAAGCACTTTGCTCCCTATTCGTCCCACCCTGGGATGATTAGAATCCTATTCGCCCCACCCCGGGACGATTAGCAGCAATCGCTCCAGGGTGGGACGATTAGCAGGTTTGACTGGAAAAAAGTCAAGCCTTGAAAAATGGCAGCCTAGATCTGCCACCCAACTTCACCTTCAAGGCATGCAATTGCGAGGAACGGTTTCAAATCAGAGAGAGGGACTTCAGTCAAGCATGCCTTGATCATGGAGGCCCTAAATCAGGGAGGAATCTTCTCTCCCCCAAGAAAGGCATGGTGAGCCAAGTGGCACCCTCGCATGCACATTCAAAGGAGACCCTTGAGGTCTATAAAATGGTGAGCCTCCTCACCCCAAAAAATAATAGAGCTGGAGCATTTGGAGCAATGGAGTGCTGCCAAATTATACCCCCATTCCCCTTTGTGCTTCCTACATCCCTAATTTCTCTTTTGGAAGAGAGGTTATCGGGTGAACACTAGGAATGCAATCTAGACCCAAAACCCAAGCAATCAGCCACAATCCCACACCAAACTCATTGACACAACCCCCTAGGAGGTTTTGGACCCATCCCACTTGGATTGGTGCCAAAACTAAGCCCCAAACGGTGGGCGTCCTGCCCCCGGGCGCCCCCCGCACTACTATAGTCCTAATCGTCCCACCCCGGAGCGATTAGAAATATATAAAGGATTTCTCTACTATTATTTTTGCATTCTGTCATATTTCATGTACTTATGCTGTTGTTCAAGTTTCATGGTATTCTGACTTGATTTGACCTTGTTTTTATCATTTTATGCGTTTACTAACATACAAGGAGCGCCTTCAGATATAGGATAATCTGGGTAGAATCTGCAAAATCTGACCTTCTGGGTCATCTCAAAATGCCCCTTTTAGCCTAACCCCAAGTTTGTAGGAGTTTTGGAGGCCTCTGGGTAGGACATTTGCAAGGTCACTCTTGCACATTTTGTGACAGTCCTAATCGTCCCACCCCGGAGCGATTAGAAATCCATGCATGATTTCCTAACTGTTCTTTTTGCAATGGGTCCCTGATGATGTCTTGATGCTTCTATCAAATTTTGGGTTCATTATGACATGTTTTGACCATCGTTTCACTCTTTTTTTACATAACTAGCCGGAGGCTTTGGGGATTGCATGTTTTCCTACATCCGCATATGCTATTAACTATTTGCTATTTTTCTATGCGCATAGGATCTCACCACCAGGAACACTGGAGGGGCAGCAAGGAACGACGAACACATGGACGCAAGCGGCGACAACGTTTGGCCCACCCATTTCGAATGTGGGCATGCGAAAGACACTGGAAGCGTACCATCCGTTGATGTAACGAACTGTATCAAACGTTCTGAGCCCTAGAGGGGGAGACGTATTGTAACCGGATTGAAAGCAACATTAATAAAAGAGGCCCCACTTTGTTTTGCTTACATCTCGTTTCTTTCTGCTTTATTTCCTACATGCATTTGTTCATCGCATTCGTAGGACTTAGCATCCGTACCTTATATCAATTTCGTTTGCATCAACACCTGGTATGCCGTCACTCTGCATTCATTTTTCATTATCAAACAAGTAGTTGTTAGGTTGGTAGTTTTATAGTGCAATCTAAATAGTTGGTAATAGTAGGGTGTAGTAATAGTTAGTGGTAGTTATCAAAATATGTAGTTGTTAGGTGCCAATTTATCTATGGAAAAAAAACCTATGTAACTATATAAACATAGAAAGTGTAAAAAATGCCTTATTTGGATGTTAACACACTTAGTAAAAAGTCTAGGGTGCTAAAATATGCCATTTTGAGGTATAGCCTATTGTGATAAAATTTATGAGTTGCTTATTTTTTATAGCATCAATAAGATTGTTTCAAAAATTAAGAATATTCATTCTATGGTATATCCCATTTTTATCATATTTTCAAGCTAATAATTTTGTTATATATAATCCATAAGTGTTTTTGAGACTTCTAGAATACCAAAAAAATACCATAGCTACTAGAGGAGCTCATATGGAGGACTTAAGTAACCAAGTGAGTAACATAAGTAACATTGAGTCAAGTAACTACATAGTTACAAAAATTAAAAGAAAATGTGCATTCCTCATCATAATATCAACAAATAACTACAAGAAAATTGAATGACATTGATGGCCACCTAGATTTCATATATCATGTATATAAATAACTATGCAACAAGGGATACAAATCTAACACAAATAGTTCAAAAGGAATGACACAGAATATATTTGCTAATAATAACACCTATAAGACTCCCAAATTAGATTTTCTAAAATTTTATAGATAGGAGCCCAATGATTGGTTATATTAGGAAAAATAATATTTTACTCTTCAATAAGTTCCCTAAATCTTATGGATCATAATAACATCCTTCAACTTTGAAGCTAAGGCAATTTAATATTATAAATGGGAAAAGAATATACATCTAGATGTTTCTTGGGAGAAATTTGAAGACCATTTTGTCATTCGATTTAGAACCAATGAAAATAATATTTCATAGGAGCCCTCACCAAATTGATGTTGGAAATATGAACAAGTTTTGTTGTCATTGATGTCAAGAGTCAGTTTCAGTGAGCAACATGAGATCAAGTATCAGTTTCCCTAAGCAATGCAAGAAAAATATTGCTTCTAGGCCTAAGGGAAAATAATATTATAATATTAAATGTCTAAAGTATAGACCTAATAATTAAATTAATTATAAATTAATTATAATAACTTTTTTATAAATTAATTTAAATTTAATAACCCTAAGGTTAGGGTTACAAAGCACAAGAAATAAAATTCAAGGCACTGACATCGACTATCCTTTCCACATGCCGACGTGTTAAAAGGGAGAGCAAATTTAATATATATACCATATGCTTTGGAATAAAAATGTGTGAGTCTTGGAGCCTCATAGCCAACCGAGGCAGTTGGGCCAATGATAGGCGACTGTTTCTTAGAGAACTAACTAGCGGGAGGTCCCGTGATCGAACCTCGACGACAACATTTCTTTTGAGGTGCATGTATTTGGTTTTTGACACCAAGGCAAGTTTCAAAGTGCATGAGGTACTTTTGGTTCTAAGGTGAGTGCCTAGCTCATGTGGCATGTGGGACATGGCTAGGGCACTATGGAAGGTGCATGTGGGAGTTTGAATACCAACGAGGACAAAGATATTTAAATTTTTGAATATTGATTGTTTAAAAGGTTTAAAAGGTGGCATGATTAATTTTTATTAAAGGTGAGTTATAAGGATTTTTAAAGATCAATTATTTTATTGTGATTTTGATAAGGTGAATTGAAATAGGAGTTATAAGGCTAAAAAAGGGAATTATATTTTAATTGGGATAAGCTATGGTGTGTTAAAGAGATAAGGGTTTATAAAGAAAAATTATTGTGATTATTTTTATTTACACAAATTGTTGGTTTGCATTTTGAAGTGTAGATATTATAAGGTGTAAAAAGGATTTATTGCTATGTATGGTGAAATATTTTGAGGGATCCAATTGAGTGAATGCTTGAGAATATATTGCTACCTAACCTTTGGCAAAGAATTGATTGTGATTGAGATAGGTATTTGAAGTCAAATCTTCTTCAAACAAGAGGTAAGGGCACATTATCCTTGAGAATGATTGTTGAACGTTGTGAATGCTAAGTTGGAGTGAAAAGGATTGTTTTATAAGCATTATTGAGTTTGGTTTTCTAGAATGAAATTTGATACTAGAAAACTTGTTTGATAAGCATTGTTGGAAATATTGAGTAAGCTTTTATATGCTTGACTAGGGTTTGTAAAATATCATGAGTATCATTGTTATGTGAGGTTTGTTTGATAATAATTATTGACTAAGCTTTCACTAAAGTGATTGGTTGAGTGGATTTTATTGGGCTTAGTTGATTGGAAGTGTTGGAGTGATAGTTCAAGTTCTGTGAAACAAATTGATCTTTATTTCTAAATTGAGTTGAAGGAAATATTGGAAGTGATTGAGCATTGTTATGAGCATGAAGCATATTGAATTTCTAACAATTCTCTAAATGTTTATGTGGTAAAAACAAGAGAGAGATTGCAAGTGGTTGAGCATTGTTGTGAGTGTGAAGCATATTTAATCTCTAACAATTCTTTATATGTTTCTATGAGATTAAACAAGATTCTATGTGAAACTTATTTGTGTGGTTGAAAAGGTTTTCTATGAAATATTGAGATTGAGTTGAATAAGCTTTTCTGAAAGCTAGTAAACAGATTTGAGTAAGTCCTAGAGTGGAATTAACGATAGAGTTATTTGAGCTTTTGTGGAATCTTAGAATCAAATTGGACAAGTTCTAGTGAGGACTTGTTGAGAATATTTAATACAAGTCTTGGTGAAGAGTTGCTGATAATATTTGAGACAAGTCTTGGTGAAGACTTGTTGAGCATATTTGATATAAGTCTTGGTGAAGACTTGTTCAGAATATTGGAAAAGTTCTAGTGAGGACTTGTAGAGAAGATTTGAGGTAAGTCTTTGAGAAGACTTGTGAGCAGATTTGATTGATTGATTTGTTCAAACCTTGAGTTAAGGTTTAAGGTAGATCTAGCAGAGTTGATTTGTGATTGAGTCAAGCTTTGTGTTAAGGCTTGAGGATAGATTTGAGTACAAAGTTTGGTGTAGATTTGAGGATAGGTTTGTGCCAAACCAGAGATAGAGATTGAGTAGATTTGTGCTAGATCAAAGTACTATATTTAGTGTAGATAAAATATAGAGATTGATCAAATTTATGCTAGACCAAAGGACTATGTTTAGTAAATATTTGAGATAGAGCTGAGAGTAAGCTTTGGAGGTGATAGATTATAGAGGACAATAGTCTCCAATGGATAGATATCTATTATCCAGGGTAGAGAGGATAGAGGTATTCAGTGGAGAGAGATCCACAACCTAGAGTAGTGGAGGCAATAGTATTCTAGAAGATCACTAGCTAGAGTAGATGAGTTCTCCTATGGATAGAGATCCACAAACCAGTTGAGGGGATTGGTGTCTCTTATGGATAGATATCCATGAACTTTATTAGGGTATTGGTGTCTCCTTTGGATAGAGGTCCATAAATATTGTAATAGGGAAAGGATTCCCAAGATATTTATTGAGAAAATATTAGTGAAATATTTTCTCCATGGAGTAACCCACATTGGGTGAACCACGTTAAATTGGTGTCTCTATTATGTGTGGTGATTTGTGCATTGCTTTGATTATTGCTATTTACATTGCATTGATATATGGGATTATATATCTTAAGTAAATAAAAGTAAAAAGTGGTCTTATATTTTTCATCCCCCTTTTAGTATAAACTTGTGTTCTTCAATTGAAACAAACCATAATGGTCTAATACAATAAGTTGCAATTTGAGAAATTGGTAAAACATACAAAAGGCTTAAGTGATGATTTTTTCAAAATATATTTCATTAGTGGCCTCAAGGAAGATATTCAAGTTGAGTTATGGATATTCAAACAAAACACCATGACACAAGTAGTAGGGTTGGCTAGATTAGAAAAAAATAGATTTAAATAGCAAAGACGCACATTCAAATTTTCACAAGCTTGACCTCCACCTCCATATTGGCCTATAATAAACCTTAGAAAAAATTTTATATAGTCAAGAATCTAACTAGAGAATAAATAAAGGCATGTAGAGCTTAAGGATTGTTCTATAATTATGATGAAAAATATTCTCTAGGGCATAAATGTGCATAGTAAAATTATATTTTTTAATGTGAGAAAATCCACAACTAGTGAATCTTAGGAATAAGAGGAAGCACATTAGGAAGAGGAGTATCCAAAAATATCCAAAGTTCCAAAGGAAATATAACCTAAAATTCTAGTATACACTATAGATAGAATAGCCACCCCCAAAACCATGGAGGTTTTAGGATACTTCAAGGGCAAACAAATCATAGTACTCACAAATTTAGGAAGTACAAACAATTTTGTCGATCCTTGAGTGGCCAAATGAGCAATTATTACATAAACTCATGTAATTTATTTGAAGCCATGATGTCCAATGGAGTTGGAAAATGCAATCATGGTGTTATAGGGGCTAGAGTAATCCTCCGTGATCACAGTGGCAATTCCATATTTGCCTTTTATGAACCATTAGGAATCCAATCAAATCATTCTGCTGAAGCTAAAGCTATGTGGAGAGGCCTTCAATTTCTAAAGGAAATTCCAAGAAAAATAATTTTTGAAGGAGATTCTCTTAATATCATAAATTTATTTAAAAATTCCAAGCCCAGTAGCTAGAGGATCAGGAATCTCATTGATGAAAGTAAGCAAATTCTTAGTCAACAAGTCAATGTTGTGGTTCAACACATTTTTAGGGAGGGTAATTTTATTGCTGACAAATTAACCAACATTGGAGTCAATGCACAAGGTTTGATGACCTGGGCAGATGTCATCCCCAATGACGTGGCTGAGTTGGCAAATCATGATAAAAATACCATATGTCGTGATGAATCTCAAAATCCTTAATTTTTCTATTACCAAAAATCTTCCCTTTTTCGTGATTCATAGGGCCCATATCCAAAGTTCCATAAAGTTCCAAAATAGAGATTTTGTTCATCATTCCTATTATTCTCCTTTGAAAAGGGGATCCATGTTGATAATGTCCAATTCTCCATCACCTCTTTTTTATGCCCCTTCATTGTTGATAATTGTTTCCATGAGGAATTCCAATGCCATGTCCACCCTAATTTTAAATCATTTCAATCTCATGTGGAATGATGCTTGTAATTTTTATTTTTCGAGAGCCCTGTCTAAATGCTTTACCTTTTGCATTCTCCTGAGGATTTCTTGAATGTATATCCCAATCCCTTATGGGTTTTGTGCCTATTTTTTCCATTGGCCCTATCATTTAAGTATCACCATAAGATCCATATTCATTGGAATGGCGTTTTGCATTTTTATTCCCACCTGTTTTCATCAACTTTTTTTGCACTATTCCCAATGCTCTAACCATCATTATCCTTTTTGCCAAGGGTTTGTTTTTTGGCCAAGCATTACTTTCTATTTAGTCCTCCTGTGGTCTTCCCAAAAAATTTACCATTCCATATATGTTTCTTTTGACTTGTGGCTTTTTTCACCCAATTTTCGTCCTTCCTTATTTTCCTTTGTCACCATGAAGGAAGGAAAAGTTGTTTTCATCAAGCCTAAAATTGTTGATTTGGATTTTGTATCTACTGACATGTTCAAGGATAAGCATGGGATTATCAATTTCTTCAATCTGTTTAGCGGGGTGGATGACAAGATTACTAAGGCATTCATGACAACCTGGGATAATGGGTTGGTATCCATCCATGGCGTCTAGTTCCAAATTTCCTTTGAGCTACTGGTGAACCTGATAAGGCAATACTTGGAAGGAAAAATCATCAGAAGAAATAAGCACAACTAGGATGCGGAGTTGACACTCTTTGAGAAAAATTCACCCATCCACAAGAAAGTAAAGAAAGGTTTGTTTCACCATTACTTGTCAACTCCCTAGAAAGAAATACTTAAGCCAATAATGCAATATTTTACCTATGACAATCCTAAGTCTCAATTATGTTGTTTTCATCTTGCATTTGTTAATCATTTTTGGGACTCAAAAATGATGAAAATTCCCATTGCTCTGTTCTGGTCCATGGACTATACCATCACCACCAACCATTCCAAGAAGGATGAGGCCAAACCTAGCCACTAGGGTCTTTTCAAGGTCCTTTACAAATACTTCCTTTTGCAATTCCCTTAAATTAATCTCCCTGCCCCTAATTATGATGAGGAGAATTCATCCTCAACCTTGAGCCCTAAAACCTCAAAATCTAAAATAAAATAGAAAGGGGGCAAATCTATTTATGAGTTCTCTATTAGAAAGAAAGCCAAACTTGAAAATACCCTTGTCCATAGTTCCTAGAGGCTAAAACATAAAGAAGCTGTCAAAACTCCTCCATCCACCTCTGTAAAAACTCCAAAGGACAAGTCTTATTCTCCTGACCTTATCAAAAGGTATCTTCACAAGCTGGATGTGCATGATACTTCTGCCACCATTGACTATCTTGAAACTGCTCACTTGGCCATTGGAAAGGTGATTTCAACCCTCAAATATCAATGCCATGCACTTAGCCTTTGTTCTTCTGTGACAATTTCGAGAACATTTTTGCCCTAGCTAGTGTTGAGGTGTCCTTTGACACCAAAACTAATGTCAAAGATATTGCAAATGATGAATATGTAATGGATATTTCTAAGGAGGCTTGCATCGTTGTTCCCAAAGATAGCAAGGAGATTTCTATGAAATATGCTAGTCCGAAAGGGGCTGCTTCATCTCTCATGTAGATGGACACTCCTCTTGATGACTTATGGTTCTTCATCTGGTTTCTTGGGTCCTTTGTAGTGGTGGATTGCATCTTTTTTTGTTCCTTTTTGGTCTAGGACCGTTCCTTTTTGAGCCCTATTATTTCTCTTAGTGCCTGTTTGTTCAAGGCTACTGAATCATTTTATTTTGAGGTGTATTTTTGAGATTGTATGTTGTTTCTTGTGGAATTTTTTAGTGTATTTCTCCTGTTCCTTTTTTATCCTTTTTTATCCTCTAAATATCCTCTGTTGTACAAGGCATTAGGGAACATTTCAAATGCCTCGATTTTAATAAAATTATTAATCTACCAAAAAAAATGATATCCAATGGGGGATATTGACATGTAAATTCAAATGTTAAAATATCAAGGTGTAGATGGGAGAATACAATCTCAATTTTGACATTTTTATCCTACCTTTGGGAGGATGTGATGTGGTGTTGGAAATGCAATATATTTAAACTATTGGTCCAATAACTTTGGATTTTTTTCTAAAAATTATATGCAATTCACCTATTAGGGAACATAATGTACTATCCAAGGAATGATCATAGGGACTACCATATTTTATATTCTCATTATATTAAAAAAACCATGAAAAAAATCATCATTGAGTGATATCATAGTTGTTTACAATATAATCCCAAACTATCAAGGATACTAACCATTAGGGTTACAACTCATACTGGATAGACATGCATTTATTTTTCTAAACAAAAGGCTTTTTCACCTTGATGCTCTCATGATAATGTAATCCAACTTATAAAGAGTAGTGTACCACCTAACATTTGCCCTTATAGGTACCCATACACACAAAAGTATGAGATTGATAAAATGATGTAGAAGTTATTGGTGATAGGGGTTATAAGGCCTAGTGTCACCCCCTATTATTCTATAGTATTTCTGGTTCATAAGATGAATGGATATTGATATTTGTGCATGTATTTATAAAATCTCAATAATATTACCATAAAGGACAAATTTTTTATTCCTATTATTGATGAGTAATTGGATGACCTTCATGGTGCTCAAATTTTCTCCAAGTTGGATTTGCATTCTAGGTATTATAAAATTTGAATAAGGTAAGAAGACATTTTCAAAATGGCATTTCAAAACCACAAATATCATTCTGAGTTGTTGTTCACACCCATTGGTCTCACTAATGCACCTCCTACCTTCCAAAGTCTTATGAATTATATCTTTCACCCCTTTCTATGCAACTTTATGTTGTTCTTTTTTGATAATATCCTCATTTATAGTCACACTTGGGAAGAGCATTTGCAACATTTGTATCAACATTACAACTCCTAAACAAAAATCAATTGTATGCTAAGCAATTTATATACTCCTTTAGGATGTAGGAAGTGGGGTACTTGGACTACATAGTTTCAAGGGAAAGGGTTAAGGTGGACCCAAAGAAAATTATGGTTAGAGTGTCCAAAACCCCATACTATCAAATGTATTTAAGGTTTCTTCGGTATCATAGGTTATCGTCAAATGTCTATCCAAAAAAATAGGAAGTAGCTCCTTTGTATGCAATGTTGAAAAATAACTCGTTTGTATGGATGAAAGTAGCAAAAATGAATTCCTAAACCTTAAGCAAGTCATGCTAACTATGCCTATGTTGGTGACGTCTAATTTACCTAAATCCTTTGGGATATAAAGTGATTCTTTGAAAAATAGAATTGGTGTATTGTTGATGCAAGAGGGATGGCTATTAACCTTTATAAGAAAAGCATTGCCAAGGAAAAACCAAGAAAAATTAACCTATGAGAAGATGATGAAAATTCTACATGCTATCAATAATTAGGGACATTAACTTATTGGGTGATATTTTTCAATTAAAATATATCATCAAATTCTATTTTTTAGAGCAATAGGTTTCCATACCAAAATAGTAGAGGTGGGTCTCCACACTACAAGGGTATGAATATGAAATTATTTATAAAAAGGATAAGAAGAATGTAGTGGTTGATTTCCTTATGTACTAATATAAGGACCAGAGTATGTTGTGTGTAATTTCAACTTCACATCTTCAATGGATCCATTAGCTCCAAGGTAAGTAGCTAAAGCCTCCACCTTGCAAGTCTATAATTCAACAACTCCAAAATAATAACAATTCTTAGCCAAGATATTCATAGGATGGATAGCAATTGAGGTACCAAAGTCACTTGGTTATTTTAGAGAAATCACCATTTTATGATTACATGTTACAAGAAATGCATGCATCACTAGTTGTAGGACATTCTAGGTTCTTGAAAACTTATGAATGGATAAAATACACTTTCTTTTGGTAAATAATGAAAATGGATATTATTACTTTTATGGATGAATACGAAACTTTTTATTGGATGAAAAGGAAAAATGTATGCACTCTAGGTACCCTCAAACCTTTTTTAACTCTAAAAAATATTTAGATAGATATCTCCATAGATTTTATTGAAGGGCTTCCAAATTTGGGTAGTAAAACTATCATTCTTATGGTTGTGGATTGTCTATCAAGTATGATATTTTTTATCCCTAACCCATCCCTATAAGGCCTCCGTAGTTGCCCAAATATTCCTAAATTCTATTTTTCATCTATATGGTATTCCCTAATCCATAATTATTGATCGATAACTACTTTTACCAGTTATTTTTGGTAGGAACTATTAAAATTGTAGAGCATAAGACTAAAAATTAGTTTGACCTACCATCTATAAAAATACAACTAACAAAGATTGTTAGAGATATACCTTCATTACTTTGCATCCAAATGTCCTACTCAATGGGCCAAATGGACTCTCCTAATAGAATGGTGTTGCAACACTTCTTATTATACCAATACTAAGATTTCATTTGAAATAGTTTATGGACATCCTTCTTTGTCATTTTCCTCATCTATCCTAGGTAGATACAAGGTCTAAGTAGTAGATTTTACTCTTCATGAGTGTGAACTACTCCAATAGCTTAAGGAGAATCTGGAAAGGGTTCAAAACCATATAAAATAATAGGTTGATAAACACCATATAAAGCACAATTTTAAGGTAGGGGGGATGGTCTTTCTTTGCATACAACCCTATAAATAGTCATCATTATAGCTTCATGGACATAAAAAAATTTCTACAAAATTCTATGGAACCTATCAAGTATTACAATGTATTGGCTTAGTTTCCACAAGCTCAAATTATTGCCATCTTCCAAGACACATTTTTTTTTCATATACCCTTGAAAATATTTTATGCAACAAGGTATAAATATAGTCAACACTTCAAAAATTGGATGACAAAGGATAGATCATATTAGATCCTTAGCATATTTTGGATTGATAAACATGTGCACTTCACAACCAAACCAACATTAAAGTTTTAGTACAATGGAAAGGATTATGATAAAAAAATAACACATGGGAATTATTGCATTAGTTCCAAAAATAGTTTTCTAATATTAAGCTTTAGGGATAAATATTTTTATAGGGGACAGTCATGTTAGGACCCTATTCTAATGTAAATATAAAAATATGTATGCAAAACCTTGGGTTTTGATTGCATATGGATCCATGAGATGTAATTGTTACTTATTGTAAGATGTAATTATTTCTTTACTAGGAGTTACGAGCTTATCCCCTCCAATTGCATGTTGATCGATCATTTATCATTAGGGTTAGGGTTGACAATAATCTATAAAAATTTAGGATTTGAATTGAAATATAACAAGTCATTTTCTAATATTTCAATGAAGATCTTCTTCCAAGGATGTTGCCTCCTCAAAGATACCTACAATTCTATATTACATATTCTATTTATAAATAATAAAGATGTAGAATTTGAGGAGACTTCCTATGGAAGTCCTATTCCGCTTTCCTGCAACCCTTCCTCGACCATGTCCTAGGTCCCTGATCCTATCCTAGCTTCCCTGGCACCTCCTTTTCCCATCCTCCATGGCAAGAAGGTGTTGCATATGATCTCTTTTGGGGGGAGATCATTATTCCACTATTATGCCCCTTTCCTTGCCCTGTGGTGGGAATATCACTCTTCCATTGTTCTACTCCATTGTTTCACCTTTTTCCTTTGTTTTCTAGTTCCTTGGATGGTTTTAGGTTCTTCCCTGGGAATTTTCTTGGGTTTTTTGGATTATTCAGGGTTTTTCCTTGAATTATCCTTTTTTCTTAGGTTGTTTTTGGAAGTCTTCTTGACATTTGCTCTTTGAGGATCTTTAGTTGTGGAATGTTGGGTCTAAGGAAATTTGGCTTCATGAGCAGTTTTGCACAACATCCTTTTGGTTTTAGGGGGACCATGCACTTTCTACTGTGACTCTGCTCTTTGGGATCATGGTGGTGGGTCCAATGGGATTTTAGTTTCTTTCGTGGCTTCTAGGAGGGCCTCTATTTTTCTTGTTGTTGTATCCCTACAGGACTTCCTCATCTATGTCCTTGAAGTTTTTCATTAGTGGTGTTGAAGGCTATATGGGATGCTTGGATGCTTCCTTTTTGTTTTGGATCTATCATTTATAGATGTGCTTCCTCGTGACTCCTTCCTTTTGGGTTCCTAGGGAACTTTCCTGCCTATTTTCTTCAAATGTGTTGTTCTGCTATTGTTGCTTCCTCATTTGGGTTGGTGTTTTTGAAGGATTCTTTTTCTGCATGAGGACTCCATGTCCTGGGGTTTCCTCATGATACTTAACCATTACTGCACCATATTTCAAGCTATTTATCCATTGCATGAGGATTTAGAGGCCTACAAAATTTTTCAATATGTTGCTTCATCTTTCAGGATTTCAAGGGATTGGTTTTTTCTATTTTTTGTGATCCTTTGCCATCCCTGGGTGATTCCCATCCCTATTTTGGTGGGATTTATAGTTTTTATGATCCTCTTCTCCACCCTTTTTTTAGGGTGGGTTTTTTGTCTCAGCTTGGTTTTCCCCTGCGTGGGAAATTGGTTTTATTTCGGTGCCTAGTTTCCCATGGGTGGTTTCTGGTTTTCCTACCCTTGGGAGGTTTCAAATTTTAAATTCTGGCACTCGTGTACTTTTATCGCCTATGGGAAGTTTCAAATTGTTTTTTGGCAAATTGGGAAATTTGGCACTTTTTCGTTTCCTTGGAATGCTTCAAATTTCTTGCTTGGTGCCTAAAGTTTCAATTTTGTTTTTCTAGCAAGCTTTCCTTTCCTGCTCATTTTTCCTGGCTACTATCCTGATCCTACTTCCTTTGCACCATCCTTTGTGATTTCTTTAATCTATTCCTTTGGTGCTTTCCTGAATTAGTTCCTTTTGGCTTTCCTCAAGCCTGTCCTGTTGTCCATCCTTGGACGTATTCCTTTTGATGTAATCAAGTTTCAATGTAATCAGGTTTTGGAATCCTTGATAAAAAACCACTTTTAATTTAACCTACCAAAAAAAAATAAAGATGTAGAATTTTTATTATGTATTGTAATATTATTATTTCAATTTTATTTTTCTATTAATTATTTCAATATTTATGTGGATGTGCTTATTTTCATTGGAATATTCTTAACATTAATACAATATATGCTAAAGTACTCTAACAAAGATAATAAAGCAACAATAAGACATGCAAACATACAATAATTAAGATATAACCATCTTAATCAATGTAAAGAATAGTTTATTTAATGAATAAGCTTACTACACTAAGATTATTAAAAAAGCATATACACATATCATCCTAATGTAGATAAGTAAATACTTCATACCCTAGAGAATCAAGGACCAAAAATCAATAATGTTACATATTTTTAAGCATGAAAGAAAAACAATTATATTATATCTTACTTATGGCATAACCACAATAATAAGGACCATAGTTAGGATCAAAGTAGAGGACATAATTTGACTTGGAAATGTATCCTCAATTAGAAACTTTGATCTTTAACTATGAATCCTAATGGAGCATCTTGTCCTCTTCCATGGAATGTAACTAACTAGAATTTTATGTCTTTTGTTGTACCTATAGGAATAAGAGAGAGAATCATATGAAAGAGGGTTGCATGATATGATGGATATAGAGGCAAAAAATATTAGAAAACCAAGAAGGTGTAATGAATTATGGAATTGTTTTTTGATGTTTAAAATGAAGTAAAGAAAGGTTAAAAAATATAACTTTCCATTTTAAGACCAAATTTTTGGAGAATATTATATTATTTGGTACATGCAAATGTACCCCCATGGTATATTTATGGTACAAACATAAATATTTAATAGATTAGGGTTTAAGTCTATATTTTATGTGAGTTATTTATATTTCTCTTTATGTAAATGTCTATGTGAAAGATATGCACAAGTGTCTTGTAAGTAAGAGTGCAAGTTTTTAATGTGCAAGATATGCACAAGTGTCATGCAAAAGTGTAATGAGAAAATTTTTGCAAGTGTTATGTATGTAAGTGTCCAAATATGTAATGTAAGAATATGGACAAGTGTCATGTATTATGAGTGCATGTAGAAGAGTAAGTGTCATGTATAAGTGTTCAAGTGTCATAGAGTTAAGTGTACATGTAAGTAGAGAGTGAAGAGTCTTGTATACAAGTGGCAAGATGAGAAGCCAAAGGACATGAGAATATTGTCTTATATAAAGAATAGAAAATATTGTAACTCTTAGATACATGATAATTGTAATAGTCAAGTATTTAAGAGTCACCTTTCTATGTCTATATTATGGAGATAAATATCCATTAAGTATTGGAAAAACAATATGTAAATGGTCACCATAGCAAGCATTTATAATATTGAAGCTTGTATATAGTTTTTGAGAATTATAATATAAGTATTTTCATGTTATAACATAAATGATTTTTATCATTTACATTCATATTTGATGTTATAGTGAATATTAAAAATAAATTACATTTGATTACTCTTAAATTTAATTATACTCTTGATTAATTATATTAAGACCTAAGATATTATGGATTAATTATGTTGGGACATGAGATAATTTTTCTTAAAAGCCAACAATGGTACTAGAGCTATTTATAAACTCTATCTATATTTTATACAGTCATATTTATATCCACATTCATATTTGGATTTTATCCACTTTAAAAGTAGTGAATACTTGGACTCTATTTTAAACATATAAAGGAGTATATATTGAGGGGATAAATTTAAAGTCACACTTATTTGGATGTTAGGGTCTATCCACTTGGTTCAAGGAGAACCAATGATGATTATGAATCAACCAGAATAGATTATGATCCAAATTAGAAGAAAGTTGGACATTAGGGGATATTCAAAGTCACCTTGATACTAATTTGGAGAAAAAGAACCATATAAGAATATTTAATACACTTAGGCTAAGACCTAAGATAAATATAAGATATACAGAATACAAGATAGAATATTGAATGCACTCAAACTAATATCTGAGAAATAGAGAGTGTAGAAGAAAAAGAAAACTTAGATAAAATATAGAGTATAGTAGAAAGGAAATTATTAAATATTTCTGCAATTGAGCAACAATTCTATTCAAGGTAGGAAAGCAAAAGTCAAGTAGAGTGCAACATTAAGAAATCTAGGAGAGACAAATAAAAATAAGAGACTAAGTAATCTATAGCAGACTATAATGTATGTGCATCCCAATAGAATCTCCTTTAAAAGTAGAGAAAATTTGATTAAAGTGGCTAAGTGATCTTGAAGGGGTTCCAATAAAATAAACCTATGAGGACAATAATTAAGAAATATCCAGGTTTTAAGAGTATCTAAAGTAGCTAGTGGCTAGAATATATCAAATGATCCAACACAACCAAAATATAAATAGAGAAGGCCAATGGAGCCAACATAGCTAGCATCTATCAAAGAAGTGAGTACAACCAAGAGGAGGCTAATATCTAACCAAAGGAGCAAGAATAGCCAATTTTTAGCTAGCATTTATCAAAGAAGTAAGTACAACCAAGAGAACACCAATGCCTACTAAAGAAGCAAGTGCAATCAACATATAGCCAAAATCTACCAGATAAGCAAGTGCATCCAAAGTCTAGCTAGTGCCTACTAGAGAAGCAAGCACAACTAGCATCTAACAAAAGTCTACCAAAGAAGCCAACACGATAAATTTCAAACTAGAAAGGACCAAAATTTACTAGAGGATCCCCTAGCATAGTGTTAAAGCAAAGCAACCATCATAGCCAACAAAGAGCAATTTGGTTTGAAAGAACACATATGTTTGGACCTAATAAAGGAGTTTGAATATGAACAGTTTGATAGTGCACTCCCCAAAGATAAAGTAGTTCTTCATTTGAGTCAATTTAATTTGAAAAATCATGGGAAATATTTCAGAGCAAAAGGAAGAATCTTCCCCACTCATCTGCCATTGCAGTAACTTATTCAGGAGTATTACACTATAGTCATAATGTTCAACAATTTTCATCAATTTGAAGGTGTTATATTTGCATTGGAAATATTCTTCTAAATGGATATTAAGGTAACATTACCTTTATTAATTGATAGATTAAAGTTCTAAGTGAGATATTATTTAATATTTTAAATCTTAAGAACTTCACTAATTTAGTGGGAGTTATAAGGAATACAAATTTTTAGAAGAAGGGAATTTAGGTGGGAGTTATAAGGACTTCTACAATATATTTCAATTTTTTGTTTTTATATTTAATAAATTTTGGAGTGACAAGGTTTTCTACTTCAAATAGGATTTAGAAATATTTGAATATGAAATTTGGTTTTTTTGAAATTTGAAGAGTTAGTAGATTTGAATTTAGAAAAATTGATATTTGAGTTTTAGAAATTTTAAATTAAAATTTTTTGAAGATTTGAAATTTAGGGAAAATTTGAAATTTGAAGATTTTTGGATTTGCAAATTTAGTAGGGAGATAAAAGGTTTACTACTTCAAAGGATTTGGAAAATTTAAATTTGTAAATTTATTGTTTGAGAGGTTATTTGAAAATTTTGAGAATTTTTTGAAATTGAAATTTTGGAGAAAAAAGATAAGGGAATTGAATAATTGAATTGTACCTAGGTGTTGTAGGTGAGTTGGAGAGGAGACGAAAATCCTCCAAGGGAGGTCCTAGGTTCTAATATCCACCCTACAAAAAAGCTGAATTGAGTACCCAAAATCCAATTGATAATGTTGGTGCGGGCAGGGCTGGGTGCGACCCCCGGGTGACTTTGATGGTGTAGATCCCCCTGTTCATGGTCTCTTAGACCAAGGTGGTCTCGCAAGGGTTTTTTTTCTTTATATATATATATATATATAATTGAATTGTAAACTTTGATTATCATGGAAGAAAATTTGAAGTTCATAATAAGAAATAAAATATTGGAAGTTATAAAATTTGGCATAGGTAAATTGATTGAAAAGTTTGATGGTAAGCTAGATATGGCAATGCAATTCATCTATAAAGAAGCAATGAATGAAAGTTTTGAAACATTTAAATATTATTTACATTCAAAGCTTGTTGAAGCAATTGATAATTCAAAGGATATTATTATATTACCTATTGATATAGATAGCATAATATATATAGCATTACTTTCACTTGAGCTTCATAATTATGAAATTCAAAAGTAAAAGGAGTTGATTGAAACTCTAAAAGGAAAAATAGTGATTGATCATACAAGTGAGTCACAAGATGTACCTATTGTAATCGATTTTATAGTTGCCTCCCTACAAATACCCAAATCTTGGGATCTATCTAAGCTAGGGTACTATTATGGTTACTTAAAAGCAACCCTCCCATAATACCCTTCATAACCCAAGGAAAAAGCATCTAAAAACCTTAAACTCTCTCTTCATAAAAAAAGCACAACATGCCCACTTAACTTATTTTGTAAGCATGAATACCATCTATATCCAATTCTATTTGCCATTCATAGAAAAACATCCATTTTTCTATATTAAGAATAACTAAAACTTATACTTTCAAATGAATTGGAATACAATAATAACATTACATTAAACACCAATAATCAAATCCTTTCATAGTTAAGAGACATAATCAATAAAGCCTTCCTTAACATTATATTTCAATAATCATAACATCAATTCCAAGACTAGTCTTTAGTACATCTCTTTCTTTGAGCCTTCTTTCTTTGTCTCTACTTGATGGTCCTCCTTGAGCTCCATTGAGAGGTGGTTGAAGCAAGGTATCAGGACAACTCTTAATATGATAATGCATTCTTAATTGTTTATTTAATATTACATACATCCAATGTAAACATAAAGAAAATAAATAGGCCATTTAATTTCTACATACTTAATCCATTACATCAAGTATTCATATAGAAACAATCCTTTACATTTCTATTTTATTTTAAAATAATCACATGAAGAAACCCCATAAATTTCTTCATCCAAGATGGACTCCATGCCCAACTTGTTTTTCCATGTTTTAAAATATACAAAGCATATAAGGAAACCCCCTTGTTTCTTCCCTATAGATGGACTCCATGCCTACTTTAAAGATTATGTGAAATACCCCATAATATTTCACTAAAAATGGACTCAATGCCCAATGACTTAATATTTACTTAATAAGTAAATAAGGAAACTCCCATAATTTCCTCATTGGACTCTACGTCCAATTTTAACATTCCATGCTTTCTTTTCCTCAAAGCAAAACAACACACTTCATAAGGGAACCCCATAATTTCCTCCACACTAATTTCCCTTATCCTAAAAAGATTCAAAAATCACTGTGTGTTCTCAACTTAACTTTAAAATTAAAAAAAAAATAATATTATCATTCATCATATTATATCCAAAAATAAAATATCCCAGATAAAACAAACATTTCATAATATTTTTTCACAAACTAGCAATATATTTCAAAAATATGTTTCCACAAAACAAACCATATATTTTGACAATATATCTTCACAAAGCAAGCAATATATTTCCACAATATATTTCCATAGTACAAACAATATATTTCCACAATATAACTTCACAAAGCAAGCAATATTCCACAAGTATATTTTCTCAAATCAAATAATATATTTCCACAATATATTTTCACAAAGCAAGCAATATATTTCCATAATACAAATAATATATTTCCACAATATAACTTCACAAAGAAAGCAATATATTTCCACAATATATTTCTACAAAATATATTTCCATAATATATTTTCACAAAACAAGCAATATATTTCCACAATATATTTTCACAAAATAAACCATATATATTTCCACAATATATCTTCACAAAGCAAGAAATATATTTCTGCAAAATATATTTCCACAATATATTTTCACAAATTAGCAATATATTTTCGCAATATATTTCCACAAAAAAAACTATATATTTCCATAATATATCTTCACAAACCAAGCAATATATTTCCACAATATATTTTCACAAACTAAAAAATATTGCCACAATATATTTTCACAAACCAACAATATATTTCCGCAATATATTTCCACAAAAACAAACCATATATTTCCATAATATATCTTCACAAAGCAATCAATATATTTCCATATTATATTTCTACAAAATATATTTCCACAGTATATCTTCACAAATCCATAGATCACACAATACATCCAAACAAAAATAAGCTCATACTTCTCTTTATATAACAAACTCCTTTATCTACATAGATCTCAGGAATTCATTATAAGTTTCCAACTTATTCCAAAATAAACATACAATAATCAAATCCAATACCATAAAGGATATTTCTTTCAGTTATCATCAAAATGCTTAAATTTTTCTAAAATATAAATATAATAAACCAGATCCCATATTAAAAGGATCTATATTTCTTTATCAAAAATGCTTAAACATTTCTAAAACATAATATGATAAACCAAATTCAAAATTATAAAAAGGATCTATATTTCTTTATCAACTATGCTAAAATATTTCTAAAACATAAAGATGATAAATTGGATCCAAAATTATAAAAAGATTTTGTCTTTCTTTATCGACAATGCTTAAACATTTATAAAATATAAAGATGATAAATTGAATCTAAAATTACAAAAATGATCAATATTTATTTATCAACGATGCTTAAACATTTCTAAAACATAAAAAGGTAATATGGATCCCATATTATAAAAAAAACATCTATCTTTTATAACCTAAAGCATTCTCATCTCACGACAATAAAAATATTTTTTATCTTTTCAAACTAAAGAAGGCTTAATCTTTCATAACCTAAAGCATTCATGGCAATAAAAGAAGATTTAATCTTTTAAAAACTAAAGAAGCCTTAATATTTCATAACCTGAAGCATTCATGGCAATAAAAGAAGCTTTAATCTTTTAAAACTAAAGAAGCCTTAATATTTCATAACTTGAAGCATTCACAACAAATAAAAAAACCCTTAACCTTTTAAAAACTAAATAAGCCATAATATTTCATAACCTAAAGCATTCACTAAAGCAAATCAATAGAGATACTTCAAAGAGTATGCAAAAAACCAAGCAACAAGGATAAGGAGCAATCATACAATGAAAAATTAATGCAAATGAAGGCATAAACAAGTACCTTCCAACAAGACTCTTGCAAATTACAGATTGAACTATTGTGTTTCTTCCTACAACATCCATTCATCCTCCTCTTTTCCTCCAAAAGCATCCCCCCTCTCACTTGCCTCCCTCAAGATTTAAGCAAGGATCCATCCTTGCATGGGCGCCACGTGAGAGAGATATTTCAAAATCAACATGCTTCTTTACTCACATGCTCCATTACTCACTCCACTGACCACGTGCATGGAAGTGGCTATCATTGAAATTCCCAGCAAGGTATTAACCAAATCCACTTGCCACCCAAGCCATTACTAAAATATGTGTTCTTAAATTCCACAATAGCTTTATTAATAATCACAAGATTATATTATTTTAACCAAACATAGATTATAAAATAATCTAAGGATTATTTCATTTAAATCCAACATAGATTATAACATAATCTAAATATTAATTCATTTTAATATAACATAGATTATAATATAATATAAGGATTAATTCATTTTAATCAACATAGATTATAACATAATCTAATGAATAATTTAATTTAAATCCAACATAGATTATAACATAATATAAGGATTAATTCATTTTAATCCAACATAGATTATAACATAATCTAAGGATTAATTCATTTTAATCCAACATAGATTATAACATAATCTAAGGATTAATTTATTTTAATCCAACATAGATTATAATATAATCTAAAGATTAATTCATTTTAATATAATCTAGTTTATTTCGAGGTGTAGACCAATTGGTTCATCCAAACCCCATAAGGGAGACGGAGGTCCAAGGTTCAAATCTCGGGCCTCATCGGACTGAATGCTTGTCCCTTTCCTGGTTATTTTAGCAGCATAAAAGGTTTAAAATGATTGTGGCATGTTGTTTATAGGGGTGGACTACGCGAAGATTTGTGTGGTGGATTTTAGGGCGGACAACACAGAATACTGTGGTGGCCATAAAAGTTGTACAACTCTGCCTGGATTTGTGGCGGCTATCGATTCCACCATGTAAATTTAAAATATATATATATATATATATAATCTATTTTATGATATAATCCAAAGGTTAACTCATAAAATAACCTAATGAATATTCACTCAGATCAAACACAAAATATAAAATAATATAATGTTATAAATAAATATATAACTCAATGAACACAACCAGACACATATGGGAAAAAAATAAAAGCACCACAATTTCTTTCAAGAACTTGCAAGCAAAGCATAATACTAAGTCATACCACCCCTTGTTCCTAGTGGTAAGTTTTTTGATGACCTATCATCACTTGCTCTCTAAGAACTACTCTATTGCACTAGCAATTTCCCAACTAGTGGTATAACTTAAAATACATGTGCAAAGTATATGAGATGCAATCTATATGTGGGTAGATCCTACCTTGGGTAAATCTTACCCTAGAGTTGTTGTCATTTAGACTATACATCATTTTCTTTTTTTGGTATCTCATTCTCGGTGGTCAACTTCTTCACCCACCCACAAGAGTACCTGGTCCTACAAACATGCATAACATCAGTAGTACCATATCCTCATATCATATAATCAAAATAAAAAATGCATATAATCATTCAAATGCATCAAAACTAAGCATTAAATCATCATTTATCAATACATAGTCTATCTTATAAATATCATGCCAAGGTGGGTCATGATGCATTAGCTTTTGATTTGGTGAGGTGGCTAAATTTTCTCTTTATGCTCTAGCTTTGGTTGATTTTAAGAAGGTTGCAATCAAAATTTATCCAATATTTTAGCTCATTTTGGAGCTTTGGATACTTGCTACATCAATTAATTGAAGCACCTAAGAGTTTTGATGTGGTCTTGGTGATATTATCCTTGCATTCTTGGAAGACTCCCTTTATAATCTCTACAACCCCTGGTCTCTACTCAGGTTCTCCCATTTGATATCCTTTTATAAAATGATCCTCTCCTTATTTGGTAGGAAAAACATTCGAGCCAAGGATATACCATTAGAGTATGCAATACATATTTACCCAAACTCTACTCAATGCTAGACAATGAAGATGGATTGAATTTCTCATAGAGTACAATTCTGGTATTGAGTATATCAAAGGAAAGGAGAATAAAGTTGTCGATGCACTGAGTAGAAGGAGACACATAATTGTCTTGTCTCATACCAATGTAGAATTGATGGAACAAGTCAGGAATATACAAAAATAGGATGCATATTGCAACCAACTTATTGAGAATATGGGAAGGAATCCTAATGATAACAAAGCATTTAGCTTCAAAGATGGTTTCATATGCTTCAAGGATAGGGTAGTTATTCCTAAAACTGGTGATTTGAGAAACATGGTATTGAATGAAGTGCATATATCACCATATTTTGCTCATCCAAGGGGAGTAAATATGAGAGAGAATATGAAGAAAACTTTCTTTTGGCCTGGGATGAAGAAGGACACAACTGAATTTATCACTTGTTGCCTCGAATGCTAGAAAGTTAAAGTAGAAGTAAATATCATGTGAGACTATTCTATCCACATGATGTACCTATAGAAAAATAATAGGTAATTGCAATGGATTTATTATAGTACTGCCTAAACATTGGTTCCAGCATAATACAATCCTAGTGGTATTTGATAGGTTGACCAAGGTTGCGCATTTTATACCCAAAAACATAAAGATGATACTATGATTGTGGTTAATAGATTTTCCAAAGAAATATTTTACCTTCATGGTTTCCAAAAAGTAATTATATTGGATAGGGATTCAAGATTTACATCTGAATTTTGGTAAGCTTTGCATCGTACCATTTGTACCATACTAAATATAAGTTTTTGTTATCACCCAAAAACCAATGGATATATTGAAAGAGTGAAACAAGTGTTAGAGGATATACTTTGCATGTACTATATGGATTAGAAGACCCATTGGGAGGATTACTTGCATCTGGTGGAGTTTTTCTACAATAATGATTACCATTCAACTTTAGGTATGGCTTATTTTGAAGCACTATATGGTAGGAGATGTAGGATATCCTTATCATGGAATAATCTAGAAGATCTGATTGTACTTGGTCCAAACATGGTTAAAGATATGGATATTTAGTTAAGAATGATTAGGGCACAACTAAAATAAGCCATAGATCAATAAAAGAGTTATACTGATTTGAAGAGATCACCATGTGAGTTTTTTGTTGGTGATAGAGTGTTTTTAAGGGTGAGATCAATGAAGAGTGATATTAAGTACATAAAATTGGATCCCCACTTTTTTGGACCCTTTGAAATCATATAAAATATGATTCTTGTGGCTTACCAAATTTCCTTACCACCCAGTGTATCCAATATTCATGATACCTTTCACATTTCTTTGCTTAGAAAGTACATTGCTAATCCTGATCATGTGTGAGACTTTTTCAATTTGCAGATGGTGAATCTAAAGGCCATAAAGGTTTGACCAGTAAGGATCCTTGAGTTTTGATACAAATCAATGAGGAAATAAAATTTGGAGTAATCAAAGGTCCAATGGATCCGCTACTCGAAAAGAAATACTTCTTGGAAAAAAATATCAAACATACGAAAACATTTCCCATTTTTATTTGAAAATATAATTTGAATGATGTTATTGTCAAAAAATATATATGATGATACATAGAGGACTGTGTTAAGCCTATGGAGGGGAGGATGTCATGACCCTCTCTTGGTAGACTTTTTTTGGTTGGATTTATGTTAGGATATGCATGATGGATATTTTATTGCAGCTAGATACCCTTTTCTAACCAAAGGAATGATTGACAAATTGATGTTCAATTTTTGCAATACACAAGTTTTAATGATAAAGTATGATGTTGCTAAGAGATTTGCATTGATGCAGGATCATGTTGTCTTATGAAAGGGTATATTATTGGTAGAAGAGTAGCCAGATAGATGCTCTCATTTCACATAAGTGACTTAGCATATTTACACATAAGGAATAGATCAAATTTTGCTTGCATGGTTACTAATTACAAACTTTAGTGGTTATGATTTAAGTCTTATTATGTTCTTAAATATAATATCATTCAATAAAGAGAATCAAGGGAAGTTTTGGCAAAGAATAATTAATTAAGTTGATTTCATTGTTTTAAATTATAAGATAATATATATTTGTTTGGGTTTTTATTTTATTAGATTAATGTGTATTTAAAAGGATAATTGTTGCTAAGTTTGGGAGATGTGGAACATAGCGTAGATGTGAGAGCAAGGGGAGATAAATTTATATTATTCTTAGTTTAGATCCCATGTTAAGACTTCCAAAATTTAAGGTGATGGATTAGTGGATAAATGAGGGCTTGGTAGTTCCATTCATGATGCCCAAGAAAACTAGGGGATAAGAGGAGGAAGGTGGTTATTGTTCTGAAATGTACAAAAGTAGCCATTTAATCAAATATAAATACACAATATATGCAAATACTCATAATGATGTTATTTATTCATTAAATAGAATCCATAGGTTACAAAGAGGATTATCATGAACCCTTTATATAAATATCAAATAGTTTGATAGCTCCTTTTGAGATTCCTCAATGTAGGTAGGCTTCATGCATATGTGGGCCACTAGTAGTGTTGATGTTGATGTTTCTTCTTTCTCTTCACCTATTTTATGACATGAAAAAGAGGGTTAGTGTGTTTGGGGGCTTGCATTAGTCAGGCCCAATGTTGATAGAATATGATAAAGACACAAAGGAAATTATGCTAAAATATGATACAAATACATAGAACATCATAAAAACATGTAATAAGGTCTACCTGACAGATTTGGTGAGAAAAGCCTTCTATAGGGTCAAATCATAGGTCAGGGATGAACTAAAAGCTCAATTTATGGGGTAGGGGGTGAATTGGGTTGCAGGTGCTTTCTATTGGATATCCTTGTTCGAATGGGCTCCTAATATGGTGTTATGTTGTCTTCACAATTTATATTTTTTAGATTGCACTTCTAGCCTTATTTATGCAGTTTTTCTATAGGTTAACTAAAAGGGAGAGAGATATATAATGAGGGATTTGGTCTCCTATTTATAGAAGAAACCAAGCTATAGGGGGTGTGGTTAGGTGTACTAAACCCTAGGGTCAAGTCATATTGTGGTCAGATTAGGATTTGTGAGGTGTAATTCCCATATTCCCTAATAAAATATCTCATCCTCATACATGTGTGAGGAGATATTATTTACTAGGGTTAGTTGATCCCTAGGTTAGATGAGGGTTGAGTTAAGGTTTCCTAGGAAATATCCTAACTAATTTGGTGTGCACACATGTGAGGGAATAATTAAGACTAATTTGGGTTTAGAATCCTAATTAACCTTTTTAATCCATAAAGTGCACTTAAGTGAAGTGACTTTCAAATTAGAAATTCAATTAACTTAATTAGGAGTTTTTTGGAACTAATAGTCCCATGGGATCCTAATTAGGTCTAGGAAGGGCTTAAGTTGCCTTAGGGAACTGATAGGTGGCTTCTATATAGATAGAAGATGGTCGGGTCATGAATTGTGTAGTTTAGTAGGGTTTTGTGCCTATAGACCAATGAAATAGCCTACATAGATCTATGAAGGTCTATGATGATCTAGAGCGGTCTACGCTAGTATAGAGTGGTCTACACTAATATATAAGAGTCTACAGTGGTCTATATTGATCTATTCTAGTCTATAATAGCCTAGAGGGGTCTAGGATAGTCTATGCAAACCTACAAGTGTTCGAATAAATCTTTAAGTACGTAGAGGTAGACATGTGCAACTTTTGGATGTCTATATTTACCCCCTTTTGTACCACATTGTGTGGGACATAATTTAGTAAAAAAATATGATGGTAGAAAGTAGAAGATGAAAGAAATAAGGGAAGAATGAAATCCAACCAAAGGTATGTAACTGATCGAAGCATGACCATACAACATTGATCGGGAATTTGGGGAGAGAAGAGAAGAAGAAAGGAAAAAGAAGAGGGGAAAGAAGAAAGAAAGGAGGAGAAGAGAGATTTAAAATGGAAAATGATGATGAATATGAATGCAAATGGATGATTGTGGATGCAATACGATGATTTTTCTGATTTTGTATGACATTTTGCAATGTCATGCTAGTTTCTTGCGAAGGCAAATTATGACTACTTTGATTTTGCGATCAATGCAAGATGGTCCAAAGTATAAATAGAATAAATGCCTATTCAATTTTTTTTTGTTTATTGATTTATGAGTGCATGGTGATATGCATCAAACCATTTGAGCTAGGTGACATGGATTATTCATATGTACCATTTAGTATATGGTCGGGGCCACTTTACCTGAATGCTAGAATGACATCTTCGAATGTTGTGCTAGAATTATTCAAATGTACCATTCATTATATATTCGACATACATGAACGTTAGATTAACATCTCCATGGTAGCGCATAGCTCTCATGATCTAAAAAATATCTGATGGGGATTGAGATTTTTATCATAAGATAATCTTCAACAAAATAATTTGTAGATAGATGCGATATCCATGATTTGGATGTTTGATTGTTTGGTTGCATGCAAAGTGAATTTTGGATATGAATACCCCCTCAAATGTGGAATCAATAGTTAGGTGAATGAGATGTGGTGATATTATGATGGATTGATTGATAGAAGAAAATGGATGATAAACATGATGAAAATTTAGATGGACAAGAAGATAGGAAGATTTCCTAGGATTTTGGAAGAAAGTTTGATCATTTTTAGGTTTAGAGGTGCAATTCATAGGTCAGGGAGCAAATTGGATTTGGATTCATGGGGTGGGGTGTGAATTTGACCAAAATCATGGGGTAGGGGACAAATTAGGGTTTTAGGTATATTTAAGCCTTTTTTGAAGTGTGAGAATTCATTTTCATGATGGTAGCTTTGGAGAGTGAGTAGCGAGCAATGGTTGGCGATTCAAAGTTCTTGTGATTGATAGATTTGGATATACGGATGGTGAGGGGACAAACTGGTGTTAGCAACCGATGTGGAGATCCATCGGTAAGTGCTCAATACTTGTTTTATTTTTTAATTTTATTTTTGGAAAAGCATGAAATGGGGGAGGGGAGGTTTTCATGTTATTTTTAAAATACATGTTAAATTTAACTAAAATTGGAACACAAAGTGTTAGTCAGGCCAAATGGGTACCCAAAAGTGTGATCGATTTTTAGGTTTGACCTATTTTGTATTAATTTGATCGGTTAACGGGTAGTGTAGATACATATTTTGACTTTACTTTTCGGGAGCCATGGGGTACTATTTTTAGAATGTGATTGATTTTTATTTACAAAAGTGGGAAATGGGTATCCAAATGTGTGACTATATTTTTTATTTGCCTTTTTTTGGCATGTTATCTGAATGTGAGCTTGTGTGATGTAGATTAATAAAATTTGACCATGAATTTTTCCATTGTGGGTGTGTTATTTTTGAAAACCGTTGACACTTTCATCGTAAAAGGGTGAAATGGGTATTCAAAAAAAAAATTCGTGTGGTGTGGCATTTTGCATGTGTTTGAGTTGCATGCCATGATGTAGGTGTGGGTGAATTTAAAATTAGCTATTGGGAGCCCGATATGCACTATTTTTTATGTTTGTTTGAACTTTCACCATGAAATGGCAAAATGGGTATCCAGATGTGCGACTATGTTTTTTATTTGTGTTGATTTAGCATGTGTGCTATATTGATGAACTGGTGTTGACTTTGACATCAAATTGTGTGCATGTTGATATACTATTTTTGAAATATGTTGACACTTTCACTGTAAAAGGGTGAAATGGGTGTTCAAAAATATATTTTATTTTTGTATGTCATTTCGATTGATGTGTTTTTGAATTTTGTGCCACAATTAATATGTGGGTAACCATGAAATTGACTATTGGAGGCCAAATATGTACTATTTTTCACATCTATTTGGACTTTTACCATAAAATGGTAAAATGGGTATCCAAATATGTGATTGTATTTGCAATTTGTTGTGTTGTGTGGATTGTGCATGTTTTTATGTCTTGAAATACATCATAAATTAGTTGAATCATTTGTGAGTGTAAAATATGTGTGAGAGGATTGACTTTTATTCATTTTGAGTATTTGAATATAATTTTATATGGAATTGATGTGAGTTTGTATTGTATTTATTTGTGGATGAACAGGTGAAGACTATCGAGTTGCGACATCGTGTGCTTACGATGAAGACTGATTTGGATGATCTTATGAAGAATAAGGTAGATGAGGAGTGGTTGGATGCAGTGTGTTTAGAGGAGTGTAGGAGTGTACTAGAATTCATGCTAATAGAGTGTATATATCAATGTTGTGTGAGAGGTGGGACCCAAATCATAATACCTTCCACTTTATGATGGGTGATATGACTATCACTTTGGATAATGTGTATAGGATCTACAAGTTGCCCATTGAGGGTGTTCCAGTAAGGATAGCAGTAGATGATAGGTAGGCAGTTATGATAAAGCATGATTTTAGGGATAAGTGGAGGTAGGTAGATATGAAAAATATGGACTATGAGTATCTTTAGTATAATAAGATGTTGTCAAAGTACCAGTGCATGACGATGGTCATGATGATTTCCACTTATGCATTTCTAGATACTTTCGAGGTGTTTTTTACCTAGAATATGTTGGATGTGATAATATATATGGTGGAGCATAATGTTGTATTTGCATGGACACTTGCATTGTTAGCCCAAGTATACAGGAATTTGCATGATGTAGTGCGTGCTGGGTGGAAGGGGTTGAGTTAGATACCTTTACCATAGGTTTGGGTATGGGAGCACATAGCCCTAGAGTGACTATCATTTTTGCCTTATAATTCTCACATTGATGGATAGACACACTTACCATATGCATTTAAGTGGAGGACAAATGAGGAAAATGGGATGAAGAGGCCACATGAGGGTGATCCTCTATTTTGGAGGGTGAATTTTGGAGAGTTGGTGTCTAGTATCATCATGTGGAGGCCCTAGAGGGATGGGGTGATATGGGATAATGATGATGAGCAGCTAGATGATGTTCACTAAGGGAGATGGTTAGTGGGGTAGTATACTTGGTAGGCTAAGTTCTTCCATATTAGTCGAGAGATGTAGTAGTTTGGGCTATGATAAAATATTTTGGAGGTGTCTGTTGTGTATTATAAGCAATTATGGGATAGAGAGGAGAAACCTATGGTATTATCATGGACTTGAAAGAGAGAATCATCTATGGTTATTCCAGATGTGGATTATGTAAGCACAACACAATAGTACAATGCCTGGTGGGTGACTCAGAGTTGGAAGTTAGCTGTTCTGGTGAGGGATCAATGGATACTGCTTGGTGGTGGGGTACCTAGTATAGAGGAGAAGGCAGTGAGAGGTACTTAATCCAGGTCATAGTATAGATCTAGAGGTGAGATAGAGATACCTATTCAATGGTCTAGACAATGATTGGGTGGTGCATCTAGTGCATCTATAGAGAGGGTGGAGGAGATACAAGTGAGTAATGGAGCACAACCTATGGAGAAGTAAATGAGAATCAAGGATATGGGTGAGGGTGTGGGTAGAGATGTAGGTTTTGATTATAACATTAATCTAGGATTTATTGGTGATATGGGAGATATTTCAATTGAGAAGCAAAATATGTAGGCTATGGAGGAGGAGGTGCTACTACTATGGGAGTGAGTGAATAATTTAGAGGTAGAGCTCTAAGAGAGCAAGAGAGGTCGAGTGGTAGACATAAAGGATTTAGAGGATAGATTGATAGCCTTGGAGATTGCTATTGATGTTGAGTGAAAGATATTCAAATTGTGATATGCTGAGTAGCGCATGAAGCTTAAAGTTACAAAGGTGAGGTATACCAAGATAATAAGGGATATGGAGTAGTTGAGGGAAGATATGCACAAGTAGCAATTTGTGGTAGAGGCCTAGGATTTAGAGATTAAGGATTTGTGTTCTAAGATGGAGATATAGTCATGGGAACATGAGGCTAAGTGATACAGGGTGATAGGGAAGAAACCTGTAGATGTGGCTACCTTGAGGGCAGAGGTAGAGTGATTATAGAAGGGTAATGAGGATGTGAGAGGGTGTATGGAAAAGGAGGAAATGGTGTGAGTGGAGTGTGATTTTTTCTTGCTAATGCATGGGATTCCACTCCTTGATTATAGCCAAACGAGGTCATGGTTGAGGTTACTATCATGAGCACTAACACATTCATAGAAGAGTCATCGAAGTACAAATTTAGAGTCTCAAAGGAGTACAGGTATAGAGGCATGTGATGCAATGTGAGGAGTATGTGGTGCTACTAATTTGTATAGGGTGTTATCTCTGGTAGGATCTCAGATACCTAGGATAGGGATAGAGTACATTAGGGTTAAAGTGGTACGTATGGTGGCATAGGATAGGGTGATATGTTAGGGGAGTGGAGAGACTCCTAGTGATAGTTAGAGATGATGGTATTGCTCTTTGAGAACCTGTGTTTTTTCTAGCCTACGAGCACTTTTTATGATGGATACTGGGTATGGTCCCATTTTGTAGCCTATGGGTATTTTTGATGGATTATATATATATGTATACATTTTGGTTGCAGTTATTATATATACATGTGTTATGATTTTGATTTGACTATGTTTGAATTTCTTTTACATATATAGTGTAGAATAATATGTGGTTAAATGTGTGATGAATGAATTTATTTGTATGTGGTAATGTGTAGGAAAATTATTACACTGTAGCATAGATATACTGTAGAATGATATGAAGAAGTATGGATTGGATGCAATGTTATGTTATGTAATGCAAGTGTGACAATGAATTTCAAAACTTTGGTAGATGTATGTAACATAGATGTGATGATGCAATATAAATGAATGTGTGTAGGATAAGTACAATGATGAAATATTTGATAACTCTTATGTAAAATAGATGCACTGATGCATGTACAGGGGAAATGAAATATGCAAAGGAAGCACTTGTATCATGGCATATATCAATGTGAATGTGATCCATTCCATAATCTCAAAGATGTAGGATGGTATAAAGCATATGTAATAACTTTGACAATCATAGTTGTAGTAATAAAATCTCATAGAAAAATTGTGCAAGCATTAGCGACAACTCATAACTAATTTGAATGGTTCAAATTCTATCATGGACCACTGTGTGCAAATGAGTGAGGTTCATTTATCCATTTTGAGGGAGGTAAAATTAACTTGTTGTAAACATAGCCAAACTAGCTATCTCATCCACAAGCGCACAATGATTTGTACAAAAGAAGGTCATTAATGTGATAGATGTGTTACCACTTGTAATACTATTCCACTGGTAGGCAGGTGCTTAGGGCCTATAGCTAGCAATAGAAATTTTCCCATGATGTTATGTTGAACCTAAGGAAAAAAGGTGATGAAGCATAACATTGGTGTTTCTTGGAGGGGATTCCAAAATGATTTTGGAGGGGATTCCAAAAAGGATATATGATATGGTCTGTAATGAATTATGTAATCTTGGCTCCTATGGTCTGGACAAGTGGGATGGCTTCAAACCACTTTGTAAAGTATTATGTGGCAGTGATGATAAATTTGTGACCATCATGGGTTTCTTGTACAACCCACTAAAATTCATATGGTTTTGAACAAAGCAAGAGGATGACATCATAACTATGATGGTAGAGGATTGCCCTAGCAATGTATAGTGAATCACCCTCTACTTGAATGCTTGATGATGAGCATGTGGTAGATCATATGGTAGGAATCCTAACTTAATATAATCCTTAATTTTTGCAAACCAAGGATCGTGTGGTTTGGTATTGACCACATGAATTCCACCATCATCTTTGGGAGGCATAGATAATATGGTGGATTGAGTGATGGTATGAATGAATACACACATGGTGTCTAATAGGGGATTTTATGGGATTAATGATCCTAAGGAGACCATTGTATCAAAAAAATGATTTAATGATCACAAAGCAACTTAAGAGCATACCACTAAATTTGAGAAAGAAGTTGTTATGCAATTTATTTGTATTGTTGGATAATTGGACAACGATATTTCCAAATATCTTGCACTTGGTTTACTACCAAGAGGAAATTGCCTATGATGTGAAGATATCAAATGTGAATGGAATGGGCCTATTTTAATATGAGAATTAAGGCTTTGTATTTAGCATTATTATTTGTGCAAGGGAAATCTAATTTGAATGAAAAGGGAGGTATTTCCCCTTTGGGTGTGAATAAAACAATGCCTGCATCCCCAGTATGAGTGCATCAGGAGCCATCAATAAATAGAGTCATATCAGCATGTATTTCTGGATCAAAATACTCTTTAGCTTCTGTAATGTGAAATATGGAATTTTTGGGAAGCTAGATAAGGAGAGGCTAATTATCTGGAAATGGAGCCTCAACAAGTTGGTATATGGTGACCTATCCTTTTATGGATTTTTGTGAAATTAACTCTAGATTTAATTCAGTTAGAATCATAATCCATTTTGTTGTACGAGAGTTGTGGTAAATTTTGTTCATAATATATCAAAGCAGATTGTCTTGAGTGATGAAAAAAGTAGTGTGGTTTAGCATGTAATGGAAAAGTTTTTGTGTGGCAAATAATATAGTGAGGCAATGTTTTTCCATGTACTCATAACAAATTTTGTATCTAACAAGTGTACGACTTATATAATATATAGTTCTTCCTTGAGAACATTATCTTGGGCTAATAATGTGCCTAGTGTAAATTTTTTTTGAGATGTATAAAGTAAGCGGTAGCTATGGTTGTGGGGGAGACATAACTGGTGGAGAAGTGAGGTAGACTTTGATAGAATCAAAGTCTTGTTGATAGTTGTCATCCCATTTGAAAGTGACTCCCTTTTGTAAGATATTATTGAATGGTTTATATTTGTTTTATAGTTGTGGGATAAAGTAATGAATGGATGTGATTTTGATCTAGATACTATGCAATTGCTTTAAATTTATATGCAGGGGCATCTCGATGATGGAATTTACTTTTTAAGGGTCTAATTCGATGCCACATTGAGAGAAAATAAACCATAGGATCCTACCTAAAGTAACACCAAAGATACACTTATTTGGGTTAAGGCACACATTATGTTCTAGTAAATGGTCAAATATCTTATGAAGATCATCTAAATGTTGTGAGAATTCCTTGGACTTCACGATGAGGTCATCCACATAATATTCCACAATGTTATGCATGTAATCATGAAATATGTAATTCATTGCACGCTGGTAGGTTGCCCTAGTGTTTTTAAGGCCAAAGAGCATGACCTTGGAGAAAAATGTCTCCTAGGGGGTTGTAAATCAAGTTTTGTGTTGATCAGCAGGGTTGATCTTGATTTGGTTGTAGCCGTAGAATCTGTCCATAAGGGAGATTATATCATGACCTATGATGGAATCAACTAGTGAGTCAATTTTAAGTAAAGGGAATTTGTCCTTGGGATAATATTTATTTAAATTTTGGAAGTCAGTGTAGATATGGACATCACTAGAGGGTTTTGGCATTGGAATCATTTTGGACACCCATTTAGGATAATATATGGGTATAGTAAAATATACATCTAGGAGCTTTTGGAGCTTATATTTTACTACTAATGCAACCATCAGGTGCATGCTTTATAATTTTTTTTTTATGGGTTTGGCATCTTTGTCCAATGTGAGATTATGGACAACAAGGGTGGGGTCGAGGCCTAGCTGTAGCACCCTAAAATTGGCATAGTTAAACCCTTAGTAAAAAGATAAAAATTTAAATTTTAACCTTGAAACTGCTCGTTAACCACTCACCCCATTTTTCAAACCATTTTTAGGAGTTGTTTTAACCATTGGACGATATCATCGCCAATCAGACAAAATCATCCCAGATCGGACGAATTCGTCTAGAACAGAACGTCCAAACGATTTCATCCCAAAACTAAATTTTCATGCTTCTATTTCAAAAACCTCTCCAACTTGGGTAGAAGCATGTCTACGTAGTTGGAGATTCCTCTGTTGGAGATCTCCTAGATTGGGATGATCCCCAACATCCTAACCTCCACCTAATCCTATATAAACTAGGATTTTATTAGTTTATCCCCCTGACTCCCTGGATCCGCTATCTGGATCTCCTCCTAACTCTTTCCCTAGTTGATTTTCCCTACCATTTAAGCTTTACACTCATAGTTCTAATTTTTCATTACAGGTTTTCACTATGCTTCAGCTGGAGGAAGCTTGGATTGTCGTAGGTGATTTTAGATGATTTTGGATGATCTTGTTGTAGATCGGAGATGATCTTGTACGATTGGAGGTGATCTCGACTGTAGTCTAGATTGGGGGTAATCAGAGCCCTGAGTTTGCATTTCTCATCTTCCTTCTTTATTTTATTATGCATTGGCTTGATTATTTTCATTCTGCATCCTGGAGTTCACCTCATTTTAACATAAATGCATGATAAAGTTAAAATGAGTTATTAAAACAATGTATTTCCTTTAATTTGCTATCCATATTTATCAGTTACACATTTATACTATCATTTCTATCATTTTGCATTATTCTTGCAGTAGCATTTTTGGTTTTTGGTGTCTATTTTTGTGATTGTAGGTTTCTGACAAATTCGACTGAAGGATTCATCATATCAACAATGATCCTATCTAATTTCAGATGATCGCCTATAGTCTGGGATGATTCTATACAATTGTAGATGATCCTGTCATATTTGAGATGATCTGGACTCCTACAAGCTTTAGAATCTTCATCAGATATCTAGAATCAGGTGCATTCTTTCTTATTTAGTATATTCTTAGTATTTAGGATTCATTCATGCTTTATTTATTCATATAAATCGGCATTTCATATAGAATAGCTTAGATTCATTTTGGCCAACCTAGGAATATGAATGATTGAGTATAAAATGAACACATCAAGACCATTCTCAACCTAGGCGTGGAAACTACCACTCAAAGTTTCCTGGTGAACCCCACCATCTGTCAAAAATTCACCCTTATACCCCTCCCCCGAGAGGCATGACCTTCAAAGGGCCTCTCAGTCCGAGGTATTTTACCATCCTTCTCGCATACCCCTTTTAGGCATGGATCCTTTAGCCTGAAGGTAAGGGTGCAAAAAATTTGGGTCAGTACATTTTGGTGAACCCGACGTGAAACTAAAAACCTTTTGAAAACAATCCAAAAAAAAATTATTATTAAAAACATCTAGAATCATTAGACAAACAATTAAATTTGCATATCATGTTTAGATGGTAGATTATAATAAAATACAAGTTGTCACCATAAATGTTGAAAATCAATTAATGGCCATAGAGATTACTTCTTTACTTAGAGTACCTCAAACAAATAGAGTCCAACCTTTGTGGGACAAACTTGATAGGATATTGGGTATCATTGAATCTAGATCAACAGAACTTAGGCAAATTAAGAGGTTTGTCCTAGATAGAATCCTGGATCCTGATCAGGTAACTTTGTACCATGAACTTCAGAGAGCTTGCCATAGGTGGTTAGCCAATAAAAGAGCACTTGTGTCTTCTGAATTGTACACCTTTGAGGAATACCTTGAGAATGCAGTTGTAGTACATAAGTTTCTATCTCGTATAGAGGATCAAGAAGTCATTCTTACAGATAGAAAAATTTGGAAAAGAGTTCCTAGAGCTATGTTATATCGAGAGTATTGCCATGAAATTTATCTTTACAAGTTTGAGTATGAAGTAGATCATATTACTATAGCACACTTTGTAAAATTTTTGAAAAACCATTTCCAATTTGAAGAGGAGCATTTCATGACTCCTGATGAACTTGATCCCATCAACGATATTCGTAAACTATTTATAGAAAATTTGTTACAAAAGGTAATACAAGAATTATTATTGATTAATATCATCAACTATAGCATAGGATAGCTATAGTATTAAGTAGGTTACAAAATAGATTATTTAACAATAGATCCTATGTCTACGCTAACAACTAACCTATCTGTCGTCCAAAGGGAAATGACAGTAAGATAGACTACTAACAAGGTAACTGGTAATAGTAACTACTAGTGGTAAAAAGTAAGAAATTACTTTTTACCATGTGGTAAATTATATCTACCTAGGTGAAACTTAAATATTATCTAAATGAGGTAATAATCATAGTTACTAACATAGTAACTCTAACATCCCCCCTTATTACATTATTTGGGTAATACATACATATCCCTCTATATAACAATATTTGGGTAAAGTATATAGCTGTCCCAATACAGTGAAAAAAATGTTGATTTGCTAGTTCTTTGCTCTATCACAGTGCTCTGGCTACTTCTAAGCAAGAATTGGTTCATTCCTCACTTTGTCTTCATGCCAACGAATGTCCTTATGGTAATCACATTATCCAACCGATTTGCATGGGTAACAAGCTGTTGCAATCGCTAGGTGTAGTAGAATAGATCACTTCATACAAGGTTCATTTATTTACAATATTAATTTGCAAAAGATAATGTAGCTAAGGTGTCGGTCGGTACCAAAAATGCACCCTTATAAGTTCCCCCCTTCTCATTGCAAAACATAGTGTAATTAATTTTTGAAGAAAGTGTGACTAAGGTGTCGAACAAAGCCAAAAATGCACCCTTATAAGTCATCTTCCCTATTTACAAAATTCAGTGAAGAAAAGAAATGGATATCCCCTCTCAATTGCAAAAAATATGCAACTCAAGAGTGTTGTGAAGGATTTTAGTGTGTTCTTGATTCTATGAATTATAATTGTAAAAGAAATAATGCAATAATCAAACAAGAATGCCCACAAAATTCTTATCACCTAGGTGTTAGATGCTACCAAAAATGCACCTAATTTTGCCAATAAAGGTGTCGAGTAAAATCGAAAATGCACCTTTTTAATTTTTGCAACAAAATGTGTGTTTTGTGTTGTGCAAAAAATGATATATTTATGTCTCCTACTTTGTTTTCCAATTTTGCAAAAGAAGTACAATGTTGTCTTCTCCCCTGTATTTTGCAAAATTAACAATTTTGAGCACTCCTTCCAAGACAAGTCGACACACGACCCGCGTTTGAAAGGCTTCTAGAACCAGTCGACAAATGACTTGGTTTTTATGGACCCAAGGCTTCAAATTCTTCTCAATTTTGCAAAAAAAGAATGTGCAATTTTATGTCTTATATCCCCCCTTGGAGAAAACAAATGCACACTTTGCCTTTGAATATTACAAAAATTTTAAGTCTCCTTGTGTTCAAATTTGCAATAAAGAATCAATTGTTTTGATTTTATCCTTCTTTGAAATGTGCAAAATAAACAAGGTGTTGAGAAGAGAGGAAGGGTTTTCTTATTTGCAATAAAAGTAGGTGCTCTTCTATGTCTTATATTCCCCCTTGGAGGAAAAAAAAAAACAAAAGCTCCTTCTTTGATGTTTTTGCAAAAAAAAATTGCCTTGTATTTATCCTTTGTAATTTTCTATTTTTAATGCAAAATTCAATTTAATCTAATCATTATATAATTAATAATAAAATAACTTTTGTAAAAATCAATGTAATCCTAAAAAAAATTGATTTTTAAACAAAAATATATTAAATTATTAAAAAAATGAATAAAAAAAATAAAATATTACAAAAAAAATAAAAATATATACCTTAGGATGTTTTTTTTTTCTTGCCCTTTGAGCAAAAAATAATTTTGCCCCGATGGGAGTCGAACTCACGACCTCTCGTCGAGCAGTGTCTTAGTGTTGGCCCCTCTGCCAGTCGGGCTAGCTAGCCCAATGTGAAGGGAAGGGAAGGATATTCCCTTTCCATTCACTCCTCGCACGGGTGGGGAAAACTGTGGGATTTATCCCAAATCGCCCGCGTAGGCGATTGTATGTTGCTTAAAAGCAACAGAGCACACAATGCTCTTTGATTTCCTATGGGCGATTAGGGTCTATCGAATCCATTTTGCTGCTTCCCATGTGGCACAGCTAGAGGGGTCCACATGTCAAGTGGCACACATGGCTATTCGCCATGTGGCCACCATGTGTCCAGTCTGGTCCATTGTCCAGTGGCTATCCGCCACATGTCCTATCCAGTTCGGTCATCCAATGGTTGTTTGCCATGTGTCATGTCTGAGTCTAGTGGCTATTCGCCATGTGTCATGTCTGAGTCCAGTGGTTGTCCACCACTTTTCCTATCGAGTTCGGTCGTCTAGTGGCTGTTTGCCATGTGTCATGTTCGAGTCCATTGGTTGTTTGCCATGTGTTGTGTCTGAGTCTAGTGGCTGTCTACCACATCAGTGCCTTGGGATCTATGCCTGAGGTCATGTTTGGCCACCACATGTCTAGTCCAATGGCTATGTCAGTGCCTTGAGATCTATGCTCGAGCACGTGTGGGTCCTATTGTGATTGTCCTCAAGATTTGTGCCCAAGATTTGGTCCGTAGTTGTAGGGTCTCAGATCTGATTGCCAGATATCGGAGGGCATGCTTGCCTTCTCAGATCTCGATCACCAAATTTGTGCCATCGGTCATCGAGGATTGGAGGGCGTGCCTGCCCTTGTAGATATTGATAGCTAGATTTGTGCCAATGGTCACGGTCATTGGGGATTCAAGGTGTCAGATCCCCTGACAGGAATGTCCCCTGTCAGTGTTTGTTAGACCTAAGGGCACTCCTACCCTTGGGTTTGGGTCTAGTTTCTACCTAGGAGGGTGCACTTGCCCTCTCGGCTATGTGCTGGACCCACGGGGGCAACAACACTAGTGGCTACCAGTAATCAAAGGGCCTCTTGCCCTCGAGATCTAGGCCCTATGTTGCGGGCTCTGGTCACTTGTCAGGCCTGATAGGTGGGAAAACATAATGTTATCATATCTATCGGGGTCTGCGAGCCTGCTCTTGTGGCCACTCAGTGATGTGGGCCTGCAAGACCTTGCTCATTGTCACCCGATGATATGGACCTACGAGACCTACTTCCTGGGAGCCACCTCAGGATCCATGCAAGTCTTGAGGGCCAACAGGGCCCTTGAAGACCGTACGAGGTCTAGGTCAGGTGGAACGAGCGAAGCTCGTATCAGGCCACCCAGATACGATGATACCAATGTTACAAAAGGTAAGACAAGAATTATTATTGATTAATCTCATCAACGATAGCATAGGATAGCTATAGGATTAAGTAGGTTACAAAATAGATTATTTAACAATAGATCCTATATCTATGCTAACAACTAACCTATCTGCTGTCCAAAGGGAAATGACGGTAAGATAGACTACTAACCAAGGTAACCGGTAATAGTAACTACTAGTGGTAAAAAGTAAGAAATTACTTTTTACCATGTGGTAAATTATATCTACCTAGGTGAAACTTAAATATTACCTAAACGAGGTAATAATCATAGTTACTAACATAGTAACTCTAACAAAATTAAGTCATTCTTTTGCACTATTGTTATTCTTTTGCAACTAGAATACTATTTGTTATCTTTATAATAATATTAAAAGAAAAAAAATCAAAACATTTCCTTTTTATAGTAGGTATATAATTAAAATATATACCTCTCAAACCTATCGCATATATATATATATATATATATATATATATATATATATATATATATAAGTATATATATTTGCTGAAATATGAGTTTAAGCACAATGCCTAGACTTTGGAATGGAAAACAAACTAAAGAAGAAGAATATTGGTAAGGAAAACCATTAAATAACCCAGATGTCCTTCTTGAATACCAAGTCCAGGAAGAAGAAATCCTAGACCAGCAAGAAGAAGAGCTTGTTGTAAGAAATGAACAAGAAGAAAATATTAGAGAGGAAGGATCCTCATCCCCTAAAATGTCTCCGAAAGAAGTTATTACTTTTGAAAACATGGAACAATTCTAGAATTCATTAATACTAATATTGGTGTTCATAATAGAGCAGTCCATATGGACAAGGATCAAATTAGTGACACTCAAGCAACTCTAGAAGATGTATTTCACACATGCACTAATCCCTTGTACTTTATTGATCAAGAGAGTGATCAAGTTGGACCATCCAATTTGGATATGGCCACTATAATCCAGAACATGCAACAACAAAAGGTTACCCAACCATCTAAAGTGCTTGTTAGCAAGCCTAGGGTCATTCCCGCACAAAATAAACCATCATTTACTACTCTATTTCACCAAGCTATTGAGCAATATACCTCAAATCAGCAAAAACCCAAAACAAAACCAAACACCAATTACCAACAATCTGGGATACAACATAATACTATTACAAATCCTCTTCATAATACTCTTCCTACCAACGCTTTGCATAATAGCAATATAGCATCTAATCCTTATGTCACACCGTCATACACTCATAAATCCCATGCTTATGTCCCACTGAACCAACATGGTGGACAAACTAGTAATCTTGAAACTGTGGTGAAATAGTTAGTTTCCCGCATGGACCAGATAGATCCCTATCGTCCCTTGTATAATTATCGAGAGATGTGTAGTCAACATTTAGATCCTATAGTTGTAGCACAGCCGTATCCTAAACATTTTCCTATGCTTGTCTTGCCCATATATAAAGGAACCAAATATCCCATAGAGCATCTTCGTATGTTTACGATAACATGTCATGATATATCACATGATGACTTGTTATTACTAAAAATGTTCCCAAAAAGTTTAGGAGGAATGGCATTATAGTGGTATTATAAATTACCCACTAATTCTTTGAGGAATTTTGAAGAAACTGCTGAGTCTTTTGTGCATCAATTTAGTGCCTACATTGAAAGACATGTGACCATTAAATTGGACAACTTGAAACAAGACAAAGATGAATGCTTTGCTGATTTCCTAGCTAGGTGGAGACAGTTGATAGGAAAATTGCACTTTGTGTTACCTTATAGAGAGATGTTGGACATCTTTATTAATAATTTACAAGACCAACTATCCTATGAATTATCAACTGCTACCTTGACCACATTTGATAAGGCTATAGACTTAGCCAGACGAGTGGAAGATGCTCTCATTAGGAGAGGATAGCTTAAAAATAAATACGATGAGAAAACATCCATAAATCAATATAAAAATAAAAAAGTTGTGGGTGATGGAGTCACTGATAGTAGAAATATCGCTAATGTTAATACTGTGAAAACAACGAAGAAGTTTATATTGAAACCTCCTGATAAACCTCCTCAAGAATTTACTAGGTTAAATCAACCTTTATCAACCATTCTCCCGCAATTATTAGAATGAGGTTTGATTCAATTACCAAATATCCTGGAACCTGATCCAACTATACCCGGATACAGATTTGATTTACACTGTGACTTCCATAGAGGACCTAGACACACTACCAACTCTTGTAAAATATTAAAACATAAAATACAGGACCTAATTGATAACAATGAGATGGAGGTACAAGCCTTTCAACCTAAGCAAAATCTTCCTAATAATTCTCAAAATAACATCCCCCAAAACCAGAATCATAATGCCAATCAGTCATTGGACATATTTCAACATCCTTTACCAAAACATGGCAAGGAAGTGGCTAATCAAATTGAATATCATAATTTTCCCCCTCCTACCCGATATGTAGGAACTATTAGTGGGCATTTACCTATTCATGATTTGGAAATATTTGACACAACCTTATCCATGGTTACAACTAGGCCTCTATACAATATCTAGACACCTTATCTCAGTGATACAGAATATGAGACTGAAAGTGATATGGAAATCACATCAAATCAATCGAATATCTCTGAAGATGAATCAGACCCTATTCTCCCTATCACAAGTTATATGGCCATTGTCGGACCCCATTTCCAAGAAGAGTCACTACTAGGCCATTGTCTCACCAATTACTTTCTAATGACCAAGCCATAAATGCTAGACCAAGACCCATTCATCATCCACAAAATAATATTATGGGTACCATCGGAGCTGTTACTAGACAACAGGTTCAAAATTCTCAACAAGATCAAATGCAGAACGATGGATCAACTCCATTTGTTTTGAAAGTTTCTAATAAAGGGAATCAGGCACCTAATGTTCAACCTAAACCTCCTTATAATATTAATGAGCAACTATCAAATATTACAACTAGAATTTCTCTTTTGGATCTTTTAAGATCTTCTCCTACACATAGATATGAATTAATGCTCACATTAAGCCATATGATGGTACCACAAGAAATTCAACTTGAAGCCATGGCTAATACTATAATAACTCATGAAGTTGATTGTATTGACTTTCGGGATAGAGATATACCGCAACATAGTTTACATAAGGATAACCCCTTATATATTACTGCCTTAATTGGAGATGTAGCAGTTAAATGAGTCTTGATTGATAATGGTTCATCTTTAAAAATCTGCACTTTTGACTTCTACCAAATATTTGGGTTTATAAGTGATGAAATGAAAAGAACTGATATGATCATAAAAGCCTTCAATGACGAAACACAAGAAACATGTGGAGTTATTACCATCCCATTGCAGGTTGGTCCGAGAACCTTGGATACAACTATGTTTATTGTACATTGCCCTGCATCATACAATATACTCTTGGGTTGCCCTTGGATCAATGCAATGCGAGCCATTCCCTCAACTTTAAATCAATGTGTTAAATTCAAATTTAAGAATCAGTTGGTTACCATTCATGGTGATCCTAGACCCTTTGATATGTGTGCTTTGGTAGAACCTATTGGAGTTCAATTTTGCCCTACTTTGTCATCCACACATCCTAATTCTCATTACCCATATAAATGTGTGAAAAACACACCCACAACACCATCTACTTCTTCTTCATCGGTTCCACCTCTACATACAGCTCAACCATCCTCTAAAAAAACCACATTAGGACCTTAGAAAGATCCTAATCCCACAGCTGATGTCTCTTGTTCTACTCCTATAACTTCTATACCTATAATAGACTCATCCATCGACATCTCTACAACATATACATCCACCAAAGGCATAGTTTCCGCATCAGAAGATGTAGGAAATGTTCCTTCTACCTCTTATGTTCTTACTGACAAGATTTTACCCGATTTATCTAAAATTCTTATATCAAAGAAAATGAATGCTGCTATGCAATATTCCCTTATTTTAAATAATTTGCCACCATATCCTTGTACCTTGGGCCTCCCATAGCCTATGGGAAGTACTTACCAAGTCGAGAGCTGTGCTTTTATTTATAAGGGATATGACTAGGGTAGAATACCCAGAAACATCAAGACTCATTATGATGGATATGCTCGATGTTATTTTACTAATGATTATATTAAAGCCAAATCTATAATGCTTAAATTTGGATATAAAGGGAAAGGTTTAGGACCTTTCCAAAATGGTATGAAAGAACCTTTTGAGGTAGAACCGTGGCCCGCCCGATGTGGTGTGGGCCTATTTCCTAGTAAGGGTTAGCCCTTCCCATTTGCGGATGATGACCAACTCATGTGTTACCAAGATTATTTGGATAACCGTGATGCTTTGCGTTTAATAAATAATTCATTTACATGTAATATTCTATCTATAGCTTACCCTGATATGATCATTGAATTCAACGATGAGTTGGATGGAGATATCTTCCATGATGTCTCCGTTGAGGAATTATTATATCATGAATTTTATTTTGATGGCTCTATACCTACTATAGCCCAGCTTGAGGCCACGAATCCTCAAGATAAATTATCCAAACATACATTGGAAGAATTACAATAATTGGGCATTTCACCTGCCCCACCTAATTTTGAGAAAAATCTACACATGGAAGTTGAAAATATCATAAAAATTAACATTGGAACTGAGGATAATCCTCACATAATCAACATTGGATGAGAATCGATTCAAGAAAAATAGGATAAATACATTGCATTTCTTAAAGAATATGAAGATTTCTTTGCTTGGACATATGAAGATATGCCAAGATTAGACCCTTCTGTAGTTATGCATCACCTAGTAGTCCATTTGGATGCTAAACCTTTTAAACAAAAACTTAGAAAAATGAATCCTAAAGTGGCCTTACTAGTCAAAGGGGAGTTAGAAAAACTCTTAAATGTTATTTTTATACAAGCCATTGATTTTGTTGAATGGATCTCAAACGTAGTTCCAGTAACTAAGAAAGAAGCTACTAAGGTTAGGGTTTGCATAGACTTTAGATATATTAATGTTGCGTGCCCTAAAGACAAATTTCCTCTTCCCAATATGGATCAGATCATTGATTTTACTACTGGGAGTGGAATGATATCCTTAATGGATGGATTTTATAGTTATAATCAGATCAGGATAGCTCCTAAAGAATCTAGATCAGCTTTGAGTGAATCCCATGATGGATCTTGTGGGGGACACTTTAGTGGTAGTGCCATTTCTAAGAAGCTCCTTAGGATAGGATATTTTTGGCCTACCATGAATAATTATGCACATGATTACGTGTGTTGTTGCGACAAGTTCCAGAAACATGCTGACCTTGTCCATGCACCTGCATAAGAACTACAGGCTATTTCATCTCCTTGGCCTTTTTCAAAATGGGGATTAGACATCATTAGAAAAATCAATCTTGTGTCATCTGATGGACACAAATTCATCATAACCACCATCGACTATTTCACGAAGTGGGTTGAAGTTATGCCCTTAGCTTCTTGCACTGGAACCCAAGTTTCCAAATTTATTTTTAATAAAATTATTTGTAGGTTTGGAATTCTTGCAAATCTCATCTCGGATAATGGAACTTGTTTCAAAAATAAATATTTCAAGAAATTATGTCAAAAATATAAAATTCAACATCGTTGGTCCACTCCCTATTATCCTTAGGGTAATGGCCAAGCAGAAGCATCTAATAAAACATTAATTAGAATCTTCAAAAGACTGGTCAATAAATATGGCCGATATTGGCACATTCAATTATATCCTGCTTTGTGGGCTTATCATACTAGTGTTCATACTCCCACGAGCACTTCACCTTTTGTTTTGGTTTATGGTGCCGAAGTTATTTTTCCCTTTGAATTAGAAGTTCCTTCTTTGGCTTTAATACTTCAAGATACTGAAGTAGGAGATGAATATCATGCTGGAAAATTTAGTTAGCTGGAACTCCTAGATGAGAAGTGCATCAATGCTTTGGAGCATCTTTGAGCCTATCAGAACAAGCTTAAATGAGCATACCTCAAGAAAGTTCATCATCGATCCTTTGAGATCGGTGACCTTGTCTTAAAAGAAAATAAAAAAAATACTAATGCAACTAAAGACCTTAAAGGTAAATTTGAACCTAACTGGCTTGGACCATATATCATCACTGCTAAATTTGGATCGGGAGCATACATATTAGCTACCTTAGATGGTAAATATCTTAAAGAACCTATGAACATTATGCATCTTAATTGCTATTATGCATAAATCTGGTCATTTCATCATTGTATATATTGTTATTTTGCATATTGTTTCATTTTAGTCATCCATATAAAAATTTCAAAAAAACAGTAATATTATTTATTCTTTCAATTCATAAATTAAAACCAAAAATATAAAAAACATCAAAATCTTCAAAAGCATTTTTCTATTTTTTCACCCGTCAATTCTTGAAGTATTGCAGTCATATTTTCCATTATTTTGGATAAATTAGCATTTATTTGGAATCCCACACTTTCACACTCACCTAAATAAATATCTTGATTTTATTTGGTATGATTATTAATCTCTCTTATATCAAAGTCCATAGTTGAATTAAATAAAGTTTTGAGCATAGAGAATTGATCTTGTTATTTATTTGAACCAAGTATATCTCTTCACATTAAAATGATTTCATTGCAAATTCAATATGATGCTACATAGTAGAAGTGGTTTCTTGAGCGAAAAGTTTCCTTTGCTATCCTATCATGCACATGGTCTAGAATCTTTGAGAATTGACAAAAGGACAAGCTCACCCCTGCCCAGAATAAAAATCCCTTGCTCTACAGCCAATCCGAGCAAGTATCCCTAGTATAGAAAAAAAAAAAAAAAAGTCAAAGAAAATGAGAAAAAGAAAAATATTATTTTGTACCATCGCAGCAATATTTCAGCATTATCTCAGTTCCAAGCAAGAAAAAAAAAAAAAAAAAAAAAGAGAAAGAGAAAATAAAAAGCAAAAAGAAATAAAATCTCTTTCCCTACCCCTTGAAAATAAAAGAAGGGTGAATGAGCTTGAATCCCTGGAATTCTCAATTATTCGAAAACTGTGAGGTAATCCGCATAACAGGTGGTTTGTGCCCAAACCGCTTGGCCTTGGGTAACTCCTAGCATGGTGATATGTCTGTCACATTAGAGACCTTCTTTTGTATGGACCTATGTCTACTTATGGATCAGCTAGCTCTTGATGACCCGACTTACATAGTAGTCTGGTATGGTTACATGCATATAAATCATGGTCAAAGAAAACTTATTTGGTTAATTCAAATTACTTGTATCAAATTATCTTGTTCAAAATTGGTAAATGAACAATACAATTGCACACACATTTGTATTCGAGAGATTTTGTATCATTATGATAAATCAAGAACGGCAATGAACTCACATATGCACATGAGGGTTCCTTATAAATCTAGATTTTGTCTTTGAGATAATTTAAAATATTTTTGCAAATGTTTTGGAATAATTTCATCTTCTTATTTGAGAACATCTATCTAGTATAAAAACAATTACATACATTTTTTTCAAAAAAAAAAAACCAAAATTTCTTTCAACAACATATTCAAAAATCTAGCAATAAAGTCACGTTCATATATACTTTCGACTTTTCGCAATGATGGTATAAGTTCCTAAACCTAAATTGGAATTTATGCCTAGTGCAAGTCCTCATCTTATATATTTTCTGTTTATCTCAAAAATAAAAAATCAATTATGCAATAAAATTATTTTTTGGATTTCACGATGATGGTATAAGTCTATACCTATAATTCTATGCCTAGCGCAAACCATTGTTCTAATTTTATTTCCCATTCATTTTAATTCATAAAAACATATGGCTTAATTCATTTTAGGTCCGAGGTGTAGACCAATTGGTTCATCCAAATCCCATAAGGGGGTGGAGGTCCAAGGTTCAAATCTCAGGCCTCATCGGACTAAATGCTTGTCCCTTTCCTGGTGCTTTTGGTGGCATAAAATGTTTAAAATGATTGTGGCATGGTGGTTATGGGGGGGGGGGCGGCTCTGGGGGGATTCCCCCATGTAAAAAAAAAAAAAAAATCATTATGTTATACAATTGTGCTTTAAAAAGAACGAACACCTTTTTATATTTTATTTCATTATGTCAACATTCAATTTTGCAACGATGGTATAATTCCTAGGGAATTGTTCAAAATATTATCACACTTAGGAATTTTATGCCTAGCAAAAATCATATTTTTTAATATTTCATGCATCATATTTTCATGAAAATCTAAAAACAAATCATCACCATCATCATTTTTCATCATCACAACACAAAGTCTTAAGATAGTCTCTTAAGCACTCTTTTACTTTTAGCAATATTTCTATACTAGGATTAGCTTGACGACCTAGTGAGCGACGACTCCATGAAATGGTCTATAATAGCGACAATGTCCTTTGAAATTATTGTTAGAAGTCCCTTTATTTTTCTTCAAATCATACAACAAACAACCAAATTGTTTACATCAGATTATTTCATTTAAATTTTATGGCATGACATAAAATTATACTATTTCCAAACGACATAATTATATGAATAATCAATCAACAATTCAAAACTTAAAGCATCATAAAACATATGGACAAGTCATATCACAAAGGGATCATATATATATATATATCAAAAATATATGTACATCATATCAAAACTGGATTGGTATGCCATAATCTATACCTCGACATACTCAATCCTCTCAAATATATAGTCCAGCCAAAGAGCAGCTAGTCTCAAGAAGCCCTCGAGCTCTCATCCTCATATCCTCTCCTGCCTTGGCATGGAGGAGGTGGTCCCATAGAGGTCTATGTTGTATCGTGGGTCCTCACCATCGATTGTGAGGATGTCCTCGATGATCCCATCATGACCGACTTCACAATGCTAGCTGATAATGGTATCCTCTACCCCTCTGGAACCACGTGATAGTATAAAATCTAGTAGAATGCGGTCTGAGCAATAGACTATGCTAGATCTCGAGTGCTCGCCCCTCCACTCTAAGCCCTAAGTTGTGTAGCCTCATCCTGTAGCGTTTGTACCTGATCTTGAAGGTGGGCATTCTCAGCCTAGAGACCCACCATCTCATTGCTCTCACCCACCTTGATACCCTTGCTCTTATCGAGTGATGGTGGCCTCTCCCTCTGCTAAGAAGGGAGCCCCTCCTCCCTCCTCTCTAGCTGCTATGGTCTCCTTGGAGCCTATGGTGCTCTCTGATGTCTCTCCTAAGGAGATCATCACTGCTCCCTCCCTCCACGACCCAAACCTATAGTAGCAATGTCAAAACTAGATATCGACCTCCCTTGTATACAACCCCGTGTAGGATCCTATACAAGCGACATAGCACAAAACTACCCCAAGAAAATATGTAGTCATGGTCTCTCATATCGTAGACCACATCTAAGAGCAGCCATGGTAACCTGCATCCGCTCTGGTGGCATAGCAGTAAGCCACCCACTACCCCTACCAAAACTTGAGTCAATCGAGATGCCCCAGGCATCTGCATCAATATCTCGATGTTCACTCCACCCTTCTCTAGGGAGAAGCTAGGGTCTCCACACAGTCGCATCATGCCATGGCCTTGATTGGCCACAGGAGTCATCAATCATCCATGTATGGGGATACTCAAAATTCTCCATACATCCTCTAGAGTGGGAGCCATCTCCCTTGTCGATAGCCAAAAGTAGGATGACCCCGAATACCACCTCTCTACTAGGGTTGTCAGTTGCCCCATGTCTGTAGGTATTTGTGGCATCTATGCCACATGCGATAGCCCAACCTCTGATAGTTGGCCTCGCTCTACCTAATAGAGCGTGGCTACATCATCTCTTAGCCCCTCGTATTTCCACTCCTAACTTTTTAGTAATCCCCTTTGCAAAATAAACAATCAAACAACAAAAATCATTAATAGATAATCATTAAAATTAGTTAAATCAATTTCATCTTATAAAAAATGATATCATCCACTATTGGACGATATCATACTAAATTGAGTCAAATCGTCCTTGGTAGGATGAAATCGTCTCTGATTTCTCAACTTGGGGATCGCCCCTTATTGGACTGGATCACCCCTATTTCATAGATTTCACCCCTAGACAAAATCGACGATATAGGGATGATTTCGATGAAATTGGGACGATTTCATCCCGATGTCGTCGACGGCCTAAAAACAGTCGTGATACCCCAAAAATAGTCAAAATTTAAATTAAAAATCACACAAATCAAATTAAAAACATAATATGTCAAGTTTAGATCCTTACCCGCAATCCACATCGGACCTCTATCGATCTATGTGTTGTTTCCACCATTTTGCCTGCAAAGCTCTAAAAAAACAAAAATGAACAGTAACAATGAATTAGGGTTTTACCCTATTTTTTTAATTTTATTTTAAAACAACTTTTTTAAAAATTTTGCTTTTTCGCGCTTTTACCTCAAACGTTCAATTTGGATAAAAACACGGAGGGGGCACCATAGTAAGCAGTCGTACGATTCGACCTAGAATCATCGTCTAAAAAAATGGAATAATTTTTTGCTTTCTTGTAAAGCGTGAAGAACTCATCTTTAATGCATTTTCTTTGGAAAATTTGCTAAAGAGGGGGTAAAATGTAGCACCCTAAAATTGGTGCAGTTAAACCCTTAGTAAAAATATAAAAATTTGAATTTTAACCTCAAAATCACTCGTTAATCGCTCACCTCATTTTTTGTGCCATTTTTAGGAGTTGTTTTGACCGTTGGATGATATCATCGCTGATCAGATGAAATCATCCCAGATCAGACAAATTCATCTGGAACAGAACATCTAGATGATTTCGTCCCAAAATCGAATTTTCATAATTAGCTTATGTTTCAACAACCTCTCCAACTTGGGCAGAAGCGTGTCTGCGTAGTTGGAGATTCCTCTATTGGAGATATCCTAGATTGGGATGATCCCCAACCTCCTAACCTCCCCCTAATCCTATATAAATTGGGATTTTCTTAGTTTATCCCCCTGACTCCCTGGATCCCCTGCCTGGCTCTCCTCCTAACTCTTTCCCTAGTTGATTTTCCCTACCATTTAAGCTTTGCACTCATAGTTCTAAGTTTTCATTACAGGTTTTCACTGTGCTTTAGCTGGAGGAAGTTCGGATCTTCGTAGGCGATTCCAGATGATTTCGGACAATCTTGTCACAGATCGAAAATGATATAGTACGATTGGAAGTGATCTCAACTGCAGTCCAGATTGAGGGCAATCAGAGCCCTGAGTTTGCATTTTTGATCTTCCTTCTTTATTTTATTATGCATTGGCTTGATTATTTTCATTTTGCATCCTGGAGTTCATCTCATTTTAACATAAATGCATGATAAAGTTAAAATAAGTTATTAAAACAATGCATTTCCTTTAATTTTCTATCCAAATTTATTAGTTAGGCATTTATACTATCATTTCTATCATTTTGCATTATTCTTGTCGTAGCATTTTTGGTTTTTGGTGTCTGTTTATGTGATTATAGATTTTTGACGAATTCGGTTGATGAATTCATCAGATCGAGGATGATCCTGTCTGATTTCAAATGATCATCCATAATATGGGATGATTTTGTACAATTGCAGATGATCCCATCATATTCGAGATGATCTGGACTCCTACAAGCTTAAGAATCGTCATCAGACATCTGGAATCAGGTGCATTCTTTCTTATTTAGTATATTCTTGGTATTTAGGATTTATTCACGCTTTTTGTATTTATATAAATTGGTATTTCATATAGAATAGCTTAGATTCATTTTGGCCAACCTAGGAATATGAATGATTGAGTATAAAATGAACACATCAAGACCATTTTCAACCTAGGCGTGGAAACTGCCACTCAAAGTTTCCTAGTGAACCCCACCATCTATCAAAAATTCACCCTTATACCCCTACCCTAAGAGGCATGACCTTCAAAGGGCCTCTTAGTCCGAGGTATTGTTCCATCCTTCTCGCATCCCCCTTTCGGGCATGGATCCTTTAGCCTAAAGGTAAGGGTGTGAAAAATTTTGGTTAGTACACTAGCATATCTTTGTAAGACCATGTGAAGACTCTGATATACTTTTTTAGGAAATCAGTGAATGGAATACACTCTTCAAGTGAAAGGCTAGAGGCTAGTTTGATAATGTGGGGATTTTTAGGATCGTCACCGATGTCTACATCAATAGTTTCCTTGATAAGCATGTTGGAACCATCACATAGTTGTTCTAGAATTGGAATAAGGTGGGGATCATTGATGGCATCATGAATATCATATGCATCATCTATGTAGATAAATGTGTGGTGAACACATAGAATGTGAGGTGGTGTAGGAGTGTTAGCGGTGCATAGGACATGAGGTAAAAGTAGAAAATTTTGGGGTGACGATATAGGTGAGATTTGTGTTACAACATTTGGATTTGGTGCATCCTCATGAATATTCTGATGTGTGTACCAAAGTGGGGAGAATATATCCATGTCAACCATGTTGATTGATGTCATGGGATATGTGGGTGGTGAAGAGTTTGATGATGAAGACTCAATAACCTATGAACGTCGTAGGAGGCTTAATGGAGGGCAAAAGATAATAGGTGGAGAACGTGGTCGAGTAATGGAGTGATGGAGTTGCTAATGTATAGGTGGAAATGTGGCCAAATGGGTTGGTGACAATAGGGGAGACGTCACTTCATGCTTTGCATAATGAGAATTTAGGGATAAGGTAGCAAATTGACCTATTAAATCATTGATGTAATATGATGATGTGGTGTAATAAAAAGAGGTTTCTTGAAAGACATCACGTGGAACCATGATGGTTGAGTGAGGAGATGGGTTTTATATTAAAATATCCATATCAATATATTCTTCCAATGTGTGTGTTGGAAGCGAGGAAGGGTGTAGAGAGAGAACTTGAAGTTCATCCTCAAGTGTGTGGATGGTGGTAGGATGATAGCCGAGGCCATATTTGTTAGTAGGTAGTTGCACATGGGGGCTGATGGGTGTATGTAACCCATGTTCATAATGGACTAACCCAAATACATGTCAATATAAATATCAAATATAGTGTAAGGTGAATTGGGGATTAGCCATATGGTCCAATGTACCATAAAAGCTAGATTATGGTGGTGGAGGGACTACAGGTGGGAGTGAGGAATCGACTCCTATGTATATAAAGTTAGTTTTGTTATTAGGATGCCCTAATTGTATGATATTTTTAATAGTCAAAATTGAATTTGAAGGGTGGCCAAAGTCATGCATGTACTAGACTATAGGTGGGTGTATGCAGGCATTACGCACATTGTAGTCACCTGGACCTAAATTTATCATAAAAATAGAAATGTGGGGCGATGTATGATGTGGCGAATGAGGAGGTAAATATAAATAAGAATATGAGGATGTGACCTAGGAATATCTTATGTTAGCATCAGAGGGATGTAAAAATTGATCATAAAGGTGAGAAGCTCACTAATTCCACTTGTGGCATTCAGCTATGGTAGCTGGGATAGGGTGATCCACATGTGGAAATTGGGAAGGAGTGGGGGTTGGTGCTGGGCTACGAAGAGAAGTGAATGATGTAGGTCATGGATGGAAAGTAAGGGGAGATGTTTGAGGTGTAGGAATAAGAGGAGGTTCTATAGAGGATAAATGGTGAGCTAGAGTGGTAGATAGTGATGTAGGTAATGAGGATGGTCTCGACATTGTGGATGGATTTATGGAATATGATGGCTAAGACAATGGTGGTGGCTATGAGGAAGGTGGTTAAAAAGGTATGGCAATAGTATTAGGTACCACGGTGGCTGGTTTTAATGGTGTAAATGTCGAGGTGTGTGTCCTTGACAAATATTATGGTAATGAGGTGGATGTGGGGTAGGATGTTGATGCTTCAATAGATTGATGGGAGGAAATAGGAAAGTGTTGTATGGAAGACAATGAAGGTATTGTTGAAAGGTCTATGATGTTGTAGAATTTTAAGGGGTCCCCATTGGTAGGAATACGATGGAAAAGTCCGTCATGGACATATTTGATACAATGGTGCAATGTAGAGGGAACACACTGCATGTCCTTGATCCATGGATGACCAAGTAGGATGTACTACATTGCACCTTGAATGATGTGAAAGAGGATGGATATGGTGCGAATACCCACCCATATGGGTAGGACAATGGACCCTATTGTGGATCACATAGAACCATCAAAGGCACGTAGATCAAGTTATGGGGTAGAAAAATGAGCTAGCAGGATATGCAAATGATGTAGAGCTACTATGGATATACTGATGGAGGAACATATATCAACGAGGACACACTTGTAGGTGACGTCATTAATAGTTGCTTGGATATGAATATGGGGATCCACTCCTATGAGTTCTATGATCTCATGATCATGAAAACTAATAGAAGGCTGAAGGCAGTGGGGAATGTTTTCTATAAATTTCAAGAAGTCATTCGTATTATGAGTCTCAATATTTATAGAATATAGTATGTAATTCAATTCCTCATGATGGGATTGGGACTGATACAAAATATCATATATGGATAACCAGGTGGGAGCATTACACAACTGGTGGGTAAGGTTACCATGGATTGTGATGATATTTTGTGGTAGATTTTGTGTGGTGTTAGAAGTTGTAGGAGACTGTGGAGATGTAAATGATACCAGTGAGGAAATGACAGGTGTGGTTTGGTGTGAGGGGTATCATTGGTTGCAAGTGGTAATATTAATTATTCCCACTACATTATGTGAAGGGGGTCACGTTGACACTACTGACCTATCTAGGTGACCCTGAGGGGTTAGGTGGAGTTCTTTAGGGGTTAGACCCCCTGTGATCTAGTAAGGGGTTTTGGAAGATACCTAGATGGTACCCCTATTGATAAGATATTAGACATAACCATGTAAGGATCAACAAGAATTGATATCATGGTCGCACTATTGGTGATATGGACAAAAGGCTTACTCGATATATCCTCAAGGATTAGGTTGATTCGGATCAAGTGGTTAGATTTAAAGAAGTATGATATGACCTACATCATACAATCTATGAAAGAGAGCTTGCAAATGTTTAGAGAGTGGTGTAATATTACACTATGGAGCCTATGGTCATAGGCCATGAGGCTACTAAGGCCTAGGAGGGAGAGGTGCATTGGTCTAAAATATTTGTTGTTGCAGAATATGGGGTCATGGGACTGATGAGGGTGCTAAGGCAACAATTTTTGCTTAGTTGGCTTATGGTGGTCTAGGAAAAGGTTTATTAGGTGTATTTCTATCAAAACAAAAATTAGAGTTGTAGGTTGGTTTCTGTCTCAACTTGATATTTCCTAATTGGAACTTGATGTCCTTGATGACTTTGGCTTGGGTAATGGCTTCTTCAAAGGTACAAATTTGATGAAGTTGTAAGGAGGTAGAGATGTTTTTATGATAGCTTTTGGAAAAGAGTGTCACTAACTTAGTAGTTGGGAGGCTATGGGTGAGGTCATGTATGATTGATATCCACCACAAAATAAATTTAGTAATGGGTTCATCATCAGCCTATCATAGGGCGTAGACATCTAAAAAGTTAGTTTTCTTTTTTATATTTATGTAAAATGCTCTAGGAAGGAGTTGGCCAACTATTCAAAGTTGTATAGGCTATGGTGTGAGAGCATGTTGTACCAGTCAAGGGATTGTACCCCAAGTGAAGGCCAAAGGTACATAACATGAGGGGGATGCTACTATGAAGCTGGTAGCAAGTTGAATGGTAATTACTCACATGTTTTCAAGGATATTCCTTACCATTTTATTTATTGAACTTTGGGATCTCAAAGCAATAATGATAAGGTAGGATGGGAACTAATGTATGGACTGGCTCATTGTAGAGTTCATTATAGGTTGGTTTTTATGGTATACATCTAGTTATGTGAAGGTTTAGCATCTTTACTTCATCTTACAAAATTTGAAGTTTAGATGTTAGAGGAGTGGAGGAAGGTGCTAAGGTGGTGGAGTCTATGAGTGTGGTGGATATTGGAGTTGTTCTTCCCAATATTTAATGGGAAAGTATTACAAATGATATTGGTGAGGTGTTTTTTGAGCGATGTATGATGTCACAACCAATGGGACACTAGGTTGTGGGATGAGAATCTATTAAGGGTAATAGTATTATGGCTATAGGGTGTGTGGTTGTTGCATAGGTCTCTATTGGGTTGAGCCTGATGTAATGGTTGGGCCATAGGAGGTGATGACCAAGAAGGAGACTTCAAGAACGTAGGTCCTATAGATAATGGTGGAGGTATCAAGACTAAAAATGTTATAGGTGGGCATTATGATGTGTCAAAGGATGGTACATGCATCTGTCCTGAGGGATAAGATGTAAGAACACTAAACTAAATTGAATATCCTAGAGGAGTATGGGTATAGGTTGTAGGTCTTGGTCCATAGGTGGGAAGAGGACCAAAAATCGAGGCCTAAAAATGAGGAGAATGGGGTAATCTAAAGGTAGATATGGATGGAGGTGGAACGATAGATTGGATATCATACATTCTAGACACCTGAGATGTAGGTGGTAAGGATGAGGAGAAATAAGGATAATATTCCAAAGTAGGATCTTGGGAAGGTGGATTTATGAATGTGTTCACTCCATATTAGGTGTGGGTGATTGGTTGATGTTGTTGGTATTATTTTTTGTGTTTGGGTAGGTGGCTATGACATGTCATCAAAGTATGGGAAGAATGATTATTGGGAGGATAATGGTTGTGACTCTTGGGAAGAGTATGGGTATAATGGTGGAGGTGGGGCTTGCTACTGCTACAAGGGGGGTTGTTTTAATGTAGTTTGAAATGATGGCATCTGGGTGCCTGGTATGGGAGAGGAGGGATCTAAAATAATTCCTACAGTAGGGATAAAAGATGCAACCTTAGGGTAATTATGGTTTAATAAATATGATTCATTATCAAAAAGGGATTGAGATAGAATCTAAAAAAAAGGGTGCATTAATGTAAGAGATATAGGTGGGGTCTCCTCATCTATGGTGTAGAAAGGAGTAGGCTATACTGGATTAGTATAGATCACATGATCATAGAACGTAGAAGGTGGATTAGATGATGATGAAGGGGAAATGAGTGGATGATCTCCTTTTAATGAATTAGTGAGGGCTTCACTTGAAGTGGTTGTCTCACCTTGAGACATCATGTGTGTATAACATGGATCAAACCGTATGAGTAGATCTAGTGTGCATGTGGATTTTCCCTTCATGAGTGAAGGAGGAGGGGTAGACTAACTAGAAGTGGTGCTAGAAGCCTCCTCTATATAGAGTGCTTGCTCATGCGCTCGACTGTAGGTAAAAATAGGCATGATTGCATATATCATGTCATGAAGCTTTAGAACTACATAGAGACTAAAATTTGAGGTTCTGGGTGTGATGTGTAAAGGAGTTTTGAAGCAACCCTATGAGGTTTTGACTCAACTTGTAACTAAGACAAAAGAAAAGAAGTGAGAGACTATAGATATGTGAACAACAAAGTGTTGAATGGTGAAATGTGCTAAAACCAATTTGTGATCATGCAAACAATGCAAAATTGGAGTCAGTTCTAAATGTAGAAAAGAAAGTATTTTGTTCATTTGAGTGTTTTTTGATGTTGAAAATATACTTCCTAGATAATATCACAGGTAGAGAGGTGAATACTCTAGATAATCAAGAGTGTAGTCGGTACAAAACCTCTTGCAATACCCAAATATGCACAAAATAGAACAATATCATGACGTGCGAATGGTGACCTATATGGAAGGCACAATAAAATGATAACCTATGGGGGGAGAACTCAAAGTGCTAAAATGAGTTCACTGTATCCTCTCACAAAAAGAGGTGGTACTATATGAGACCTGCTATCAGTATACCCATGCTTTTGCTTCACCCTCAAGCAAGCTTAGTCAATAAAAATAGTTATCATGTTCACAAATTATGTTAGCCTCATGAAGGAAGGTGTATAAACCTATCCCACTCTAAAGGTTACTTCCAGTGATGAAATCTAGAAGACCAGTCTCAAAAGTGAGGGATTTTATGGTGATGAAGTCCAGAAAACCACTCCTATGGGGTTGCTAGGTGTCTAAGGGGGCGAGCTGGTGGAGGGTACAACTCTTGCCACACCAATCTCTAACGATGGATTGGGTATGAAGTCCAATATCACCATTTGTTTTAAACCACATGTGTGTGGGTTTATTTTTTCTAATGATGATGTAAAAATCAAGAAATCTAACTAAATGTCTTTTTGAAATGAAAATCTAGCTCTAGATGCGCTTTTTTGAAGCAAAAGCTAGATTTTAAAATGTATTTTGAAAGCAAAGCTAGTCCTATGTGCCTTTATGAAAAGAATCTAGGATCTATGCATATGAAGTAAACAGGCAACCCAAGTGAAGCATGTGATTGTCAAATAAATGGGAAGTCTAAGCTAAAGACAAGAAAGTAGTGTGAAATTTGTTTTTTTTGAAATGGAAATGACTTGTTATGATAAGGAAATGCTAAAATAAATTTGAAATTCTAATTTAGGTGCAAGAGAGAAATGGGAAAGTGATTTTTGGTACAAAAAGATATTTGAGAATGCTTTGGTAAGAGATGCAAAAAGATATTTGAAAATCTAAACCCTAAATGCATGAAAGGAATTAGAAATTGATTTTGTACAAAAAGGGATGCAAAAAAAACTTTGTGAAAAGAGATGCAAAAAGAGATTTGAAAATCTAAACCCTAAATGCATGAAAGGAATTAGAAATTTATTTTTTTTGGTACAAAAAGATATTTGGAAATGCTTTGATAAAAGACACAAAGGAAAACTTGAAAACCCTAATCCTAAATGCACTTTTGAAAAGGGAATTTGCGATGCATTTTTGAAAGAGATTGATGGAATGACACAAAGGAAGAAATAAAAAGCTATTTAAAATGTGATTTGAGAAAGGAATGAAAATGTTCTTGAAAATATAAATGAACTAAACTTTCTGATTTAACATAGGTTTTTGGAAAGAAATTTAAAAGATCTAGCTATTGCAAGAAAAAGGATTTTAAAAAATTGTGATTCATGAAAAGAATGTGTAGAAACGAAAGTCTATTTTAATACTTTAATAAAAGGGGAATGTAAATCTGATTTACACACAGCAAGAGAAATATAGAACAATTGAACTAAATGTTCCTAGTATGATAAATGCATTTAAAACAAGAAATTCACCGAATGACATGATGCATTTACTAGTGAAATTTTCCTTGCACCAAAAATGATAAAATAGAGATGTTAAAGAGGAATACCTGATTCATTTTTCTCCATATGGATTGTTTTACCTTTCTGCTACTTACCTCTACAATTTTGAGGGTTTTGGGAGTAGTTATGTTCAATTCATGGGGTGGGGGTGAATTAGATCTGGATTCATGGGGTAGGGGGTGAATCAAATCTAGGAGCTTGAAACTCCTATTTTGATGACCTGAGGGAGTTTTCAGGGTTTTAAGGGTATCTATGATGTTTGTCTATGGTACTTGCAACAAAACAAAATTAGAAAATTGTATCAGATTCGTAATAAAAATTAGTTTAGCACAACTCTTTGTGGGGGTCCCATCGGGCATGCCAGAATGAAATGTACAAAAGTAGCCATTTGATCAAACATAAATACACAATACATGCAAATGCTCATAATATTGTTCTTTATTCATTAAACAAAATCCATAGGTTACAAAGAGGATTATCCTAAATCCTTTATATGAATATCAAATAGTATGATAGCTCCTTTTGAGATTCCTTAATGTAGGTGGGCTTCATGTGTATGTGGGCCACCTATAGTGTTGATGTTGATGCTTCTTATTTCTCTTCACTTGTTTTGTGACCTAAAAATGAGGGTTAGTGTGTTTGGGGGATTTCCTTAGTCATGCCCCATGTTGATAGAATATGATAAAGAAACGAAGGAAAATTATGCTAAAATGTGATAAAAATTGCATAAAACATCATCAAAACATGTAATAAAGTATACCTGATAGATTAGGTGAGAAAAACCTTTTGTAGGGTCAACTCACAAGTCAGGTGGTGAAATGGAAGTCGAATTCATGGGGTATGAGGTGAATTGAGTTGTGGGTGCTTTCTATTGGATATCCTTGTCTGTATGGGCTCCCGAAATGGTGTTATGTTGTCTTCATGATTTAGATATGTCAGATTGCACTTCTAGTCATATTTCTCTAGAGTTTATGTAGGTTAACTAAAAGGGAAGAGAGAAAGATAATGAGGTATTTGGTCTCCTATTTATAGAATAAACCAAGGTGTATGGGGTGTGGTTAGGTGTACTAAACCCTAGGGTCAATTCCTATTATGGTTATTTTAGGGTTTGTGAGGTGTCATTCCCATATTCTCTAAAGAAATATCCCATCCTCACACATGTGTGAGGGGATATTAGGGTTTACTAGGGTTAGTTGATCCCTAGGTTAGATGAGGGTTGAGTTAGGGTTTCCTAAGAAATATCCTAACTAATTTGGTGCACACACATGTGAGGGAATAATTAGGACTAATTTGGATTTAGAATCCTAATTAACTTTTTTAATCCACAAAGTGCACTTAAGTGAGGTGACTTTAAAATTAGAAATTCAATTAACTTAATTCAATTTTTTTGGGAACTAATAGTCCTGTGGGATCCTAATTAGGCTTAGGAAGAGCTTAATTTGCCTTAGGTAACTGATAAGTGGCTTTCAAAAAGATAGAAGGTTGTCGAGTCATGAATTGTGTAGTTTAGGAGGGTTTCGTTCCTATAGACTAATGAAATGGCCTAAGTGGGTCTATGAAGGTCTACGATAATCTAGAGTGGTCTACACTAGTCTAGAGTGGTGTACATTGATCTAGAATAGTCTACAATGGTCTATAATGATCTACGCTAGTCTACAATTGCCTAGAGTAGTCTAGGATGGTCTATGCAAACCTACAAGTGTCTAGATAGATCTACAAGTATGTAGAGGTAGACATGTGCAACTTTTAGGTGTCTACATTTTCTTGGAGTGTCATAGGAGGAAAAAGGAGAGTTGCAGATACTTCATGGAGAGAGTTTGGAGTGGTGATACTAAGAAAAAGGACCCGCTTCACTACAATCAACCATCGATGATTGGTAGGCATGCACTTAATAAGCTATTATCTTAACTTACTTATTAATGGTAGTGGAAGAGGTTCTAATGCTTCAGATAGGAGTATTAGTCTTTTATAATAGTGATAATAGTCCCTTCATTGCACTCACTATTCCAACTATTGGTGTGCATTTGACCTATGAGTTAATTTATTTTAGAAAAACCTTGGAGTTGGCTTGGTCGAGCTAACAAGTTGATGGTATGTTTTACTTTGACAAGACTCTCCCTGTGGTGTAGTAGTCCGTCTGGTCATTGTGTTGGATGTTGGAGAAGTGTTATCTGTGTTAACTATCCAACCTATAACTTTGCATGTGTTACTCTTTGTATATTTTTGGGAAGCGATGGATTGAGAAGTCTAGAAACCCTTTTGACTTAACTAGAGGTTTTTAAATATTCCTCTTAGATATAGCACCCAAGCTAAGGGTGATGTTCTTGTTAATGAAGAGATAGGAATTACTTTTGGGTTCTTGTTGAGATCTCCATGGTTTGGAGGTGCGTCCGAGATAAGAAACTCTTTGGAATAACCTGTTATGCGTTCTTGTTGATGTTCTTGTTGGGTTGGGAGAGTGTTACTCTTATATGCCTAATCAATATTAGTTGTTGTGAAGAGTTGTCTTTAACGCCAGAATGACTTCCCTTGAGAATATTTTGGAAGTCACAAGTGGAGGTTTTTGTGAGTACGTAGGGATTGGTGGTATAGATGTGGAGTCCCTCTATAGGTTGGGCATGACCCAATTGAATTTGTGATTCCTCTTAAGCTGGTAGTAATTCCCTTTGTTGACGAATGCTTTATTTGTCACCAGTTACCTTTGTAGAGTAATGTTGCTAGCATTACATTGGTTGAGTCCATCATCCTTAAATTCAAAATTCGTTCTCTTATGCTAAGGAAGGAAATTTGTGTTTGTAGCCATGCATTGCTTGGGAAACTAAGAATGCTGAAAAGATTTTGTGAAATGGTTATATGTTTTGTTTCTTTATGAGGGATAGCATAAATGAATTTATGAAGTGGATATGCATTCTAGATTTCTATATGTTAGATAGCATAAAATATTTTTTGAAATGGTTATATATTACATGTTTCTTTATGAGGGATAACATAAATGAATTTATGAAGTGGATATGCATTCCAGATTTCTATATGTTAGATAGCATAAATGATTTTGTGAAATGGTTATATGTTACCTATTTCTTTATGAGGGATAGCATAAATGAATTTATGAAGTGGATGTGCATTCCATATTCTATATGTTAGATAGTATAAATGATCTTGTGAAATGGTTATATGTTCCGGTTTCTTTATGTTGGATAGCATAGATGAATTTAAGAAATAGATATGCATTCCAGACTCTTTATGATTAGATAGCATAAATTATTTTATGAAATAAATATTTGTTCCAGTTCTATTTTTGCTTGGTTAGTCTAAGAGAGTTTATATGATGGTTGTCATGGTGGGGAATTTTTGGGTTTTTGGTGGACCCTGGGTGGCATTAGATTGGTCTTGCTTGGAGGATAGTATCCACTCGACCACTGTAGTTGTTGTACTCTTAAATAAAAGATATATTTTGGCCAAGTGATATTGCTAGGATAGGATGCAAGAGTTTTTACTAAACTGCCTTTGGGTGCTTGCCAAGTGAGATCTACGTAACCCAACTTTGTCATGACAACAAGATTGGATATGGGAATATGTTTCCAAGATGTAGATATCACAACTTTATGTGATGATGGACTATCTCATAAAGGGGAGCTAGAATGATATGATAGGATTTCATTTAATTAATATTTTGGACAATATGGGTTGTCCGTTTACAATGTAAATAAATAGCTTGATTAATGAAATAATGGTGGAATGTTTTTGAGGTTGGGTTTCCCCATGGGGTTTCTCCTAGGATAAATCATGTGTTGATATGGTTGTGTGATTTATATTTTATTCAAATGTTAATTTGTTAATTACATTAGATGTGTTTCCTTTGCAAACTTCTTAAGGAGTTGATCGATATGTAAGGGAAGTAAAGGAAAATAGAATTGTTATGTTACTTGGTAAAAGATAAACCATGGGAAGCTTAAGATTGTACTATTTTAAGTATTAGTTGTATTAAATATTCTAAGGTGTTTGGAAACTAAAACCTTATATTGGTAAGTAAATGGAGTAAACTAAGTTATTCAAAGGGATGTGGGCAACTTAAATTATGTCCCTTTTTAAAAGAGACAAAGGTATGGATGATAATTATTAAGTTTTAGAGATGAATAAACCTTGTGGTAATAGGTAATAAATAGTTGAAGGTAAGGTTAATTAGGTATTCATCATTGCACATCATAAATGAGTTTGATGGGTGTGCTTTGGTTAGCAAGTTGAGAGTTCTCAATTTAAAAAAAAACTAAAGGATTATTCGTACTCATCATAAAGGATTTTGATGAGTGAATTCAGATAGGAAGTCGAATACCCACCTTGACCCTTAGTAGTTGGCATTGACTTGTTCTAACAAATCTAAAGGTGTTATATAAAAAGGAATTGTTGAGGTAATTAAAGAATTGATTAGCTCATATTTTAGATGAGAGGGATAGTCAAGTATTATACACTCTAACCCTTCTCAGATAGACATGAGTAGTAAATGGTATTCTTTTAGAGTGCTTCTTTTGATGGAATGAAAGGAAAGACAAGTTAGCTTGAGTGGCCAGCAAGAGAGATAACTTGTAAATTATAACTTTGCACCTAATACATTTGTGTAGCTAGACATACACATGATGTAGGGATGGGTGTGCCTCGAGTAAGTTAAAGAATTAAGGTAGGGGTTTACCTTGTAACTAAGACTTTCCTATAATAAAAAAATAAGTTAGGGAAAAATGGGTTGTGACATTTGGTATCAGAGCCTAGGTTCGTAGTGGAATAGGCTCACTATGCAAGGCTAGTTATGGTGTGTGATAGGAAACATACCTAGGTAGGGTTACAACTCTGTTGGATAGAGTGACTAAAATAGAATGACTAGGAATTTAGTTACTATAATGAATTGACTCCTAATGACTCTTCTGTGTGTGGGTAGGGATAATGCCACCAAAGAGAAGGAGAGGAAGTGTTGTCCCAATGATGAGGTAGACACGATAGACCAATGTAGAGGGTGGAACCCTAGATGTAGGTTCAGAGAACCCTAGTGATGAAAGAGAGGATCTCATAGCAATAGTAGCCCAACTTCATGAATAGGTAGAAACACAAAGATAGATGTTGGATACCATATTGAACTGAGAAACACCAGCTAGAAACTCTAGAATAGAATAAGAAAATGAACCCCTTATAGAAGCACAATAGGCTAGGGTTCATCTAGAGGTTGAGTTGGGAAAAGATATGAAGTATCTAAGATCTTCCAAGTTTAATGGAGAAGAAGATGGTGACAAAGCTAAATCTTGGCTGAAGGAAATAGAAACCTATTGTGTTATGAAGAACTACTCCTCTGGCACTCAAATATCCTATGCCACTTTGCACCTTCAGGGTGATGGCACGAGTTGGTGGGAAACATATAGTGATGGACTAGGACTTACAACTATAGTTGATTTGAGTTGGGAAGTGTTTGTGAAGGCCTTTAAAGATAGATTCCTCACAGAGCACTTCTACTCCTAAAAGTTTGAAGAGTTTACTAAACTTTGATAGGGAATTAGGATAGTGGAAAACTACCATCAAATATTTGTTAAACTCCTAAAATATGTTCCTACTTACAATGAGAAAATGAAGATCCATAAGTTCATATTAGGAGCAGACCCAAGAATAGGATGGGAGGTGGATATGCGAGAACCTATTACGCTATAGAAGGCCTATGATTTGGCTAGGAAAGCTAAAACCTATCTCAAACCCTATTTCGACTATGAAATGTTGGATGAGTCAAGGGCAAGGAGGCACTAAGGAAAAGGAATAGTGCAGGTTTTGTAAAGTGGGAAGGAGAATAGGTAAATAAAGACTCTTCCAAGCAGGATCAAAGGAATGATAGGAAGTAGGGGAGGTTCAGAAAATGGTTTCAAGGAAAGAACCACAACTCCAACAATCACAATAATGGTAACAACAGATCTTCTCAAGGATAAGCTAGTCCTCCCATCATAGTAGAGAAAGTAGTTGAAGGATAGAGATAGAAAACACATCCAGGACCTAAAATCGGATGTTTTGACTATGGTGGACCACATTACGCTAACCACTATCTACATAGAGCAGGATTGAGTTCAAAGGGAAAGGAACCAATGTACAAGGAACCTACAAGCAAGGAACCGATGCACAAGATTTATGCAATGATAGTGAAGTAAGATCTAGATGGGCAAGCCACTCCATTGCTGATTAAGGGTAAGGTATTTGGTAGGAATGTTAAAATTTTGATTGATAGTGGTGCTACAAATAGTTTTGTTTCCACTAATTTAATTAAAGATATATCTAAAAGACCTAGGATCTTGGCACAGGGGTGGAAGGTTGAGTATGGCTTAGGATAAACCTACTCTGTGAGTCAGTGCTACCCTATGGTAGAAATTGCCTTACCTAGTGGGATGACCATGGGATGTCTATATGTAGCACCATTGCATGCCTTTGATGTAATCCTAGGAATGGATTGGTTGCAGGCACATAAGGTTGTAGTCAAATTTCAAGATAGATGGATAGAGTACATGGAAGGTAGTGGGAAAGTGCAAAGGGTGTACAACCTACAAGGGGCTTTCCAACCTCAAATTCTTTCAACAATGCAACTCAAGAAAGCCATGAAGAAAGGGGGAATGGTATATGTTGTTAAGTTAAATGAGTTAGATGATGAAAATAAGGAAGAGGTGTTTGGAAGATACCCACTTCTACAAGAGTTTAGGGATGTATTTCTAAAATATTTACCTGAATTACCACCTAAATGAGAATTTGACTTCACAATTGAACTCCAACCTGGAGCAGAACCCATACATAGAGCTCCTTACAGAATGAATCCCATAGAAATGCAAGAGCTAAAAGTGCAGCTATAGGGGTTACTGGAGAAAGGACTAATCAGACCAAGTGTGTCACCTTGGGGTGCACCAGTGCTATTTGTGAAGAAAAAGGATGGTTCCTTGAGATTATGTATAGATTATAGGATGTTAAACAAGGTGACTATCAAGAATAGATATCCCCTACCCAGGATCAAAGACCTCTTCGATCAGCTAAAAGATGCCATAATATTTTCAAATATTGATTTGAAATTTGGATACCATCAATTGAGGATCCGGGAGGAGGATACTCACAAGATAACCTTTAAAACTCACTATGGACATTACGAGTTCACTATTTTACCTTTTGGTTTAACAAATGCTCCAGCTGCATTTATGAATTTGATGAATAGTATCTTTAGGAAGCATTTGGATAAGTTTGTGTTGGTATTCTTGGATGATATTTTGATATATTCCTAGAATAAAGTAGAGCATGATAAACACCTTAGGGTTGTGCTAGAACTGCTAAGGAAATTTTTTTTGAATGGAAATCTATCCAAATGTGATTTTTATGTGTCAGAAGTGCAATATCTAGGACACATTGTTTCGGTATAAGGGATCATAGTAGATCCTAAGAAAATAGAAGCTATTTTGAATTGGTCACCACCCACAAATGTGATAGAGGTTCGAAGCTTCTTGGGGTTGATTGGATACTATAGGTGTTATGTAAAGGACTACACCAAGATAACCTCTCCAATGACTAACCTATAGAGGAAAGGGAAGGAATTCAAGTGGATAGATAAATGTGAGTCAACTTTTGAATTTCTTAAGCAAAAGCTTACTACACCCCCTATTTTAAAGGTACTCGATCCTCAAGGGAGTTTTTCTGTTTGTACGGATGCATATTTAGAAGGTTTGGGTGGAGTGCTCACTCAGGAAGAGGTAGTGATAGCATACAGATCAAGGAAACTAAAGTGACATGAGGTCAATTATGTGACCCATGATCTGGAGCTAGCCACGGTGGTGTTTTCTCTCAAGATTTGGTGACACTATTTGGTAGGGAGACCATTCGAGCTAAGGACAGACCATCAGAGTCTGCAATACATATTTACCCAACCTCTACTCAATGCTAGATAGAGAAGGTGGATGGAATTTCTTGTAGAGTATGATTTTGGCATTGAGTATATTAAAGGAAAGGAGAATAAAGTTGTTGATGCACTGAGTAGAAGGAGACACATAGTTGTCTTGTCTCGCATCCATGTAGACTTGATGGAACAAGTCAGGAATATGCAAAAATAGGATGCATACTACAACCAAATTATTGAAAATATGGGAAGGAATCCTGATGATAACAAATAATTTAGCTTCAAATATGGTTTCCTATGCTTCAAGGATAGGGTAGTTATTCCTAAAACTAGTGATTTGAGAAATATGGTCTTGAATGAAGTGCATAGATCACCATATTATGCTCACCCGAGGGGAGAAAAGATGAGAGAGAATATGAAGAAAACTTTCTTTTGGCTTGGGATGAAGAGGGACACAACTAAATTTATCGCTCGTTGCCTCAAATGCTAGAAAGTTAAAGTAGAATGTAAACATCCTGTGGGACTATTGTATCCACATGATGTACCTATGCAAAAATGGTAGGTAATTGCAATGGATTTTATTGTAGGGCTACCTAAAAATTGGTTCCAACATGATGTAATCCTAGTGGTGGTCGATAGGTTGACCAAGGTTGCACATTTTATACCTAAAAACACTAAATATGATGTCATGATTATGGCTAATAGATTTTCCAAAGAGATATTTTGGCTTCATGGTTTTTTGAAAGTAATTATATCGGATAGGGATTCAAGATTTACATCCAAATTTTGGTAAGCTTTGCATCGTGCCATTGGTACCAGACTGAATATAAGTTCTTATCACCTAGAAATCTATGGATAGATTGAAAGAGTGAACCAAGTGTTAGAGGACATGCTTCGCATGTACTGTATGGATCAGAAGACCCATTGGGAGGATTACTTGCATCTGGTGGAGTTTACCTACAATAACGGTTACCATTCAACTTTAGGTATGGCTCCTTTTGAAGCACTGTATGGTAGGAGATGTAGGACACCCTTATCATGGGATAATCTAGAAGACCAGATTGTACTTGGTCTAGACTCGATCAAAGAGATGGAGCTTCAGTTAAGGATGATCAAGGAATGATTGAAAGAAGTTGTAGATCGATAAAAGAGTTATGCCAATTTGAAGAGATCACCACATGAGTTTGTTGTTGGTGATAGAGTGTTTTTAAGGGTGAGATCGATGAAGAGCGCTATTAAGTCCATAAAATTGGACCTCTACTTTGTTGGACCCTTTGAAATCATAGAAAATATTAGTCTACTCCTGACTTTACCCACCCATTCTATCCAAGATTCATGACACCTTTCACATTTCTTTGCTTAGAAAGTACATTGCTAATCTTGATCATGTGTGGGACTTTTCCAATTTGTAGATGGTGAATCTAGAGGCCATAGAGGTTCAACTAGTAAGGATCCTTGAGTTTTGATCCAAATTGATGAGGAAAGGAACTTTGGAGCAATGCAAGGTCCAATGGGACCGCTACTCGAAAAGAAATGCTACTTGGGAAAAAGTAGCAAACATGCAAAAATATTTTCCATTTTTGTTTGAAAATGTAATTTGAATGATGTTATTGTCTAAAAAAACTATGATGATACATAGAGGACTGTGTTAAGCCTATGGAGGGGAGGATGTCATGACCCTCTCTTGGCAGAATTTTTTTGGTTGGATTTATGTTAGGATATGCATGATGGATATTTTTTTGTAGCTAGATACCTTTTTCTAACCAAAGGAATGATTGACAAATTGATGTTCAATTTCTGCAAAACATGGGTTTTAATGATAAAGTATGATGTTGCTAACATATTTGCATTGATGCAGGATCAAGTTGTCTTATAAAAGGGCATATTCTTGGCAGAAGAGCAGTTAGATAGATGCTCTCTTTTCACATAAGTGACTTAGCATAATTTACACATAAGGAATAGATCAAATTTTGCTTGCATGGTTATTGATTACAAACTTTAGTGGTTATGATTTAAGTCTTATTATGTTCTTAAATATAATCTCTTTTGAGAAAGAGAATGAAGGGAAGTTTTGGCAAAGCATAATTAATGAGGTTGATTTCATTATTTTCAATTATAAGACAATATCTATTTGGGTTGGATTTTCCTTTTATTAGATTAATGTTTAATTAAAAGGATAATTATTGCTAAGTTTGGGAGACATGGAACCTAGTGTAGACATGAGAGCAAGGGGAGAGAACTTGATGTTATTCTTAGTTGAGATCCCACATTGAGACTTTCAAAATGTAAGGTGATGGAGTAGTGGAGAAGTGAGGGCTTGATGGTTCTATTCGTGATGCCCAAGAAAACTAGGGGAGAAGAGGAGGAAGGTGGTTGTTGTTCTTGGAGTGCACTAGGAGGAAAAAGGAGAGTTGCAGATGCTCCATGGAGAGATTTTGGAGTGGTGATGCTAAGAAAAAGGACCCAGTTCACTACAATCGACCATCGATCATAGGTAGGCATGCACTTAATAAGCTATTGTCTTGACTTACTTATTAATGGTAGTGGAAGAGGTTCTAATGCTTTAGATAGGAGTATTAGTATTTTATAATAGTGATAATAGTCCCTTCGTTGCACTCACTATTCCAGTGATTGGTGTGTGTTTGACTTGTGAGTTAATTTATTTTAGAAAAACCTTGGAGTTGGCTTGGTCGAGCTAACAAGTTGATGGTATGTTTTACTTTGACAAGACTCTCCTTGTGGTGTAGTAGTCCATCTGGTCATTGTGTTGGATGTTGGAGAAGTGTTGTCTATGTGAACTATCCAACCTATAACTTTGCATGTGTTACTCATTGTGTCTTTTTGGGAAGTGATGAATTGAGAAGTCTAGAAACCCTTTTGACTTAACCAGAGGTTTTTAAATATTCCTCTTAGATATATCACCCGAGCTAAGGGTGATGTTCTTGTTAATGAAGAGACATGAATTACTTCTGGGTTCTTGTTGAGATCTCTATGGTTTGGAGGTGCGTCTGAGATAAGAAAATATTTGGAATAACCTGTTATGCATTCTTGTTGGGTTGGGAGAGTGTTACTCTTATATGCCTAATCAATATTAGTTGTTGTGAAGAGTTGTCTTTAATGCTAGAATGACTTCCCTTGAGAACATTTTGGAAGTCACAAGTGGAGGTTTTTGTGAGTACGTAGGGATTGGTGGTATAGATGTGGAGTCCCTCTATAGGTTGGGCATGACCCAATTGAATTTGTGATTCCTCTTAAGCTGGTAGTAATTCCCTTTGTTGATGAATGCTTTATTTCTATCACCAATTACCTTTGTAGAGTAATGTTGCTACCATTACATTGGCTGAGTCCATCATCCTTAAATTTAGAATTCATTCTCTTATGCTAAGGAAGAAAATATATGTTTGTAGCCATGCATTGCTTGGGAAACTAAGAATGCTAAAAAAATTTTGTGAAATGGTTATATGTTTCTAGTTTCTTTATGAGGGATAGCATAAATGAATTTATGAAGTGGATATGCATTCCATATTTCTATATGTTAGATAGCATAAATTATTTTGTGAAATGGTTATATGTTACCTATTTCTTTATGAGGGATAGCATAAATGAATTTATGAAGTGGATATGTGTTCCAGATTTCTATATGTTGGATAGCATAAATGATTTTGTGAAATGGTTATATGTTACCTATTTCTTTATGAGGGATAGCATAAATGAATTTATGAAGTGGATGCATGCATTCCATATTCTATATGTTAGATAGTATAAATGATCTTGTGAAATGGTTATATGTTCCGGTTTCTTTATGTTGGATAGCATAGATGAATTTAAGAAATAGATATGCATTCTAGACTCTTTATGATTAGATAGCATAAATGATTTTATGAAACAAATATTTGTTCCAGTTCTATTTTTTCTTGGTTAGTCTAAGAGATTTTATACGATGGCTGTCACGGTTTGGGGGAAAAATGATTGTGCCTATATTAGAGTAAGGACCCCAAATTGGGTGGCACCAGATTGGTCTTGCTTGGAGGATAGTATCCACTCGACCATTGCAGCTGTTGTACTCTTAAATAAAAGACATATTTTGGCCAAGTGATATTGCTAGGATGGGATGCAAGAGTTTTTATCGAACTACCTTTGGGCGCTTGTCGAGTGAGATCTACGTAACCCAACTCTATCATGACAGCAATATTGGAGATGGGAACAAGTTTCCAAGATGTAGATATCACAATAACTTTATGTGATGATGGACTATCTCATAAAGGGGAGCTAGAATGATATGATAGGATTTCATTTAATTAAGATTTCGAACAATATGGGTTGTCCATTTACAATGTAAAGAAATAGCTTGATTAATGAAATAATGGTGGAATGTTTTTGAGGTTGGGTTTCCCCATGAGGTTTCTCCCAGGATAAATCATGTGTTGATATGGTTGTGTGATTTATATTTTATTCAAATGTTAATTTTTTAATTACATTAGATGTGTTTCCTTTGCAAACTTCTTAAGGAGTTGATCGATATGTAAGGGAAGTAAAGGAAAATAGAATTGTTATGTTACTTGGTAAAAGATAAACCATGGGAAGCTTAATATTGTACTATTTTAAGTATTAGTTGTATTAAATATTCTAAGGTGTTTGGAAACTAAAACCTTATATTGGTAAGTAAATGGAGTAAACTAAGTTATTCAAAGGGATGTGGGCAACTTAAATTATGTCCCTTTTTAAAAGAGACAAAGGTATGGATGATAATTATTAAGTTTTAGATATGAATAAACCTTTTGGTAACAAGTAATAAATAGTTAAAGGTAAGGTTAATTAGGTATTCATCATTGCACATCATAAACAAGTTTGATGGGTGTGCTTTGGTTAGCAAGTTGAGAGTTCTCAATTAAAAATAAAAAACTAAAGGATTATTCGTACTCATCATAAAGGATTTTGATGAGTGAATTTAGATAGGAATTCAAATACCCACCTTGACCCTTAGTAGTTGGCATTGACTATGTTCCTAACAAATCTAAATGTGTTATATAGAAATAAATTATCGAGGTAATTAAAGAATTGATTAGCTCATCTTTTAGATGAGAGGGATAGTCAAGTATTATACACTCTAACCCTTCTTAGATAGACATGAGTAGTAAATGGTATTCTTTTAGAGTTCTTATTTTTATGGAATGAAAGGAAAGACAAGTTAGCTTGAGTGGCTAGCAAGAGAGATAACTTGTAAATTATAACTTTACACCTAATACATATGTGTAGCTAGACATACGCATGATGTAGGGATGGGTGTGCCTCGAGTAAGTTAAAGAATTAAGGTAGGGGTTTACCTTGTAACTAATAATTTCCTATAATAATAATAATAATAAGTTAGGGAAAAAAGTTTGTGATAGTGCTTCGACATTTGGTTGAGGCTCATGCACTAATTTTTCTAAGATTTAATGCTTGTCATCTGGGTAATTAACTCACCATTATGATCATAGTTCCATTCATCCTCAATTATCTTCAACCCTATATATTTTTTCTTATCCCCTAGGATAGACATAAACTTCATCTCTACCAAGGTTATATCACCAATGTTGAGAGGAGGCTTATAAAAGCTAGTTTTTTTATTTTTCCTCTTAAATGTTATATCAATGACATCCATATGCCTCATTAGATCCAAATAAAAAACCTATTTAGCATGAAATTGGGTAGTTTATAGACTCACTTATTGAACCCATAAATCCTAAAAATAGTGGAATCCTAAAAAATACCAATATCATATGATCCTCCATTGTAAAATCTAGAGACTAGCTACCAAAATATGCTAAGGCCCCTATCCTTTTTTTGTTGTGATGGTTGGCACAAAAAATACCTCAAATGAAGAGTTATTTCTTAGTACCTCCATCAAAAAATAAATAGGATGCATATGAACAAAGTTATATAATAGCCTTAGATTTAAACTTTGGTACAATATAGGATTATGGTATAAAACTAGGTGGGAAAAAAATGATGAATACTAGAAGGCTTGGGTGTCTTTAGATTTAGATAGGCCCTCATGAATTTGGTTAGCAATAAAATAACCTCTTAATTATTGGGAATGTACCTCAGTATGTATATTATGCTCAGTTTAATATAAAAAACACCCTTGTCATCCTCAAAAAAAAAATGTAACCTAGCATGCTTTATGCCTTTATTGTGATGTTGCTAAAAGATTTGATGCCTAAGGAAAACTTTGGCAATGAGGTGTCATGAGTGCAACATTAATAATCTAGGAACTCTAATTTCTTTGATATGGTTATATAGTGTTTGATAATATTCTTTGCACTTATCCTAAGGCTTTTTGACTCCATAAGCAACATCTTGTAGATGACCTATGTGACAATAATGAATCTAAAATTTTAATTGTTTGCCCTCACTTTTTGAGCCTACATGTTGTATAACTCAATGCATGTGGCCATATTTTCATAGTATTTATGCATCTAAGGCACTATATATTGGGCAAAATAATTTCTCCATATTCTTTCTCCAAAGGATCTAGGGGCCTATTGGGATTCAAAAATCCCAACTTATATTTCACCCGTGGTTTTTAAAAGTTGGTGAAATTGAGTGTCTAGGTGATTATAGGATGTGGTGTTAAGTTCAAAAAGAAGAAAATCTTCAAAGAGTTATTTCAATTAAAAAATAATCCTCATGGTCATTAAAGGAATAGGCCTGAGTCCTATAGTGCTTAATTCATTATATCCTACATGAGTTCATCCCTATCCATCCACTCATTCATAAGGTCATTACTTCCATACCATCACCCCTCACCATATTAGCCATCTCATCCATTTTTACGATTTGGTCCACTTTCATTATTTAGTCCATACCCTTTAAAATACCATCTATCCCATTAAATTATCCATTACACATAGCCCCATTTACCTCATACCATTTCAAATCATCTAACCATCGTAATTCCTTTTAAAAGCCATTATATAATATTGAAAGTCATGTTGCATCCCTAGGTTAGACCATGGCCAAAAATACCATGAATCCGTATTGATCAATGTTTTCTAAGTCCTAAGTCTCCAAGTCTACATAGACACTTACCTTAATATTTTCCATGGAATTTTTGAGGCCTAACCATCCTAAGTCATCGTCACCCTTCCAAAATCCTATTGTTGGTCCATCTGTGACCATAATAAGTCATCAACGATAGCAAAAACTCGAAAATGCACCGTTACTCATCCAAACCCATCATCATCAATCCATCAATGATATACTATTTCAATCAGTAGTCGTATTAAGCCTGGACATAAAGTAAGTTTGATTTTTGATCTTGATCAGCGATCATGTTAAGCTTGGGCATAAAGTAAGTTTAATTTTTTATCTTGCAAAAGCCTCATCACCGATGCATCAATGACCACCCATTCCTATTAGTGATAGAGTATTTTAAGTCCAAAGTAAGAGTCCCATCATCGTTGTTCTAATAATTCCCCCTCCCAATGAAATTTTTCATGCCAAGTTGTTTTAAATTCCTTATCATCCACCCAAAATCATCATTGATGATCCATCAATGATCATTCATTTCTATCAGTGATAGTGTAAACCAAAAATAAGCCTATCGCTCATCTGAATATATTTTTATCGATCCATTAGTAAAATATGATTCCCATCAGTGATGCCTTAGTCCCAAGTCATATAATATGCTACTTGGTATTTGCATATCTAAGTCTATAGGTGAAAGCTTTTACATAATCGATTAGCCCTCAAGTACAATTTTAGTCTATCACTGATGAAAAGAGCTCATCGTCAATGCATCAACACTTTTTTTTTTCAGTGACCATGAAATGACTTAAGCCTAAATTTTTTTATCCCTCATAGCCCTTACAAAATTCCTATCATCGATCCATTAGTGACAACATAATTCCATCAGTGACAAAGTTATTTCAAGTCATCCAAGGGTCATTCCATCATTTGTATTAAGTATTCCCTCTCCTATCATGCAATAAGTAAACCTTAGGTCTACTAGGTCATCCTCCTAAGTTTTTCCAAAATATCCAAAAGTTGCCCATTACATATAGTAATCCTCCCTTGCTCATCCATTAGTGATAGTGTAATTCCATCAGTGATAAAGTTTAGTCATCGCTCTTGTAAATGCATTATTGTTGATCCATCAATGACCACCCCAAGAAATCAGGGACCATTTATTTCATGAAATATTTATCACTCATCAAGGAAGCCCATTGGTTATACATCAGTGACAAGCCAAAAAAAAGAGCAACAGAGGCATCAACGACGTAGATAATTCTATAAATATCAACGATGCATACTTTAATTGGAAATGCGTCTGGCTCACTATTCAAAAATTGATAGAAGGTATGACAAGGTGGATGGCCCAAGATACAAAAATGGTGATCCCATATGGGGTGGTGAAATAAAAAGTAGATCAAGGCATGAATATATCTCTTCAAGGCACACACTAATCAGCAAAACACCCATGATGATACTCTAGCTTGTGGCTGCAGAGAGGGATAGATAATGTGGCACCAATGAAAAAGTGACACTCAAAAAATACAAGCCTGTATGGACTAATCATAAAAGAATTTCTATTAAAAATTACCATTGTGTAAATATTACAAAAACAACTATTTTAGAATCATTAGGAAAATATGGATGAGGTGAAATTAAAGCACGACATGCGTGTACTCTCAAACTATTTCAAATATCTCTCTACAAGTTTTGAATTCTCTCGTAGAACCTTTCTGAGTTAAAAATTTGTAGAGTACGATGGTAAGGAATAAAGTATAATCAACATTACATTATTACATCATGGCCTCTTCTAGAAAACCAAAGAAGGTTGCTGACTCGACAAAAAAGAAACCCACTAAAACTATTCATATTGTTGAGGCAAAAATTATAGACATAGTATTGTGAGTATCACAAGCCTATCCCTATAAAGAGCTATAGGGTAAACCCATAAATAAGAAACAACAGGAATCTCTAGGGGAAAAGGCACCAGTGAAAGAAATCATAGAAGAACAAAGGCAAGAATATGAAAATGTTGCTATTTTTTATTTTGAACATACTGGAGAAGATTATCGAAGGCATCAAACTCTGCTCAAAGATATATTTCAAAGGACTAGAGAAAAATGTTATGATGATATTCCATTTTGAAATAGGTGGAATAGAAACCTAGGTAAGCCTATATACCCATGATTCCACCATTCATCAGACATGCTCTCCTAGCTAGCTACGATGTATGACCCAAATTCAAAAGCCATCCTCAACCACAAGAACTAGAAGGTCTTCAGAATCACCAAAGAAGCCATTTGCAAGGTATTTAATATTTTTCCCTCTCAAATAGTCCCAAATGATAAAGTACTTGAAATACAATCCTCGTGTATGCTAAACAACCATTTCTATTAGAGAATTTTTGGTGTGGACTATGAGATATTGTATAAATTTCTCGTGCTAAAAGTGGCTCTCAGAGTATGGGCCAAATATTATGTAGATATGATCAACATTGTAATGGGAAATAGTGATATGGATAATGTGAAAAGGAAGGTGATGTACATAAATCCATAACTAAATAAAATTGGAAAAATACCTATGTATGCTTGGGAAGAGGTCCTATAGAAAATTTGAACAAACAACTTATAGCACTTCATGAGGCTATTAAGAAGAAAAAAGAAGTAATGCCAGACTTCATGTATTATTCTTTTCTTATATGTATCGTAGTGGGCTAGTTGAGTACCAAGGTTATGTAGATGCTAGGAGGGGTCAATTCTTAATGCATCCAGGATAGACTACCTTATATTTAAGAAGGCTTGTTTGATATCACCAAGTTTATTATAAAGTTTATGATGGCCATTCATAACGAGCTGTGTGGTGAAAATCCTCCAAGGATCAGGATAGGAATAAATAACTTTTTAAACCAAACAAATTCTAGGAAGTTTTTATTTGTAAACTATTTCACTTATATCAGGTTATAGAACACAAATATTCCACCTAAGGCACTCCCAAAGTATTGTCCAATGTCCATAGCCACCTTAGAAATCATGAGGTAGGTATCTAAAGAAGTAAAAATAAGAATGAATAGGGGCAAAACAAGAGTCCCATAGCTCAAAATACCTTTCAAAATTGGGAACTATATTATCAAAGGATATATCAGCCTTATTAGAGTTATGTGGAGGATGGATGATTACTACTTTACTGAGCTTACGTGGAGATCCTACGACCTGGATGGGGAATATGATAAAGAAATCTAGAAAGTGATGAAACTACACATGGGCCATGAAGTAGATGCTTTTAAATATACCATGCAGATCACCATCAAGAATAGATAAAATCTCAAAGGTATCTAGAAAATATTAGAGAGACCATACACCCAATTAGAAGAACTCAAAAGGTACCAATTAGAGCTGAATATACTAAGAGGTATCACTATTGATTCTTATGCTCCACTAGTCCTAGCAAATAGACCTGAAGAGATTGAAGATCCTTTCTTACAGATAAGTGAAGAAAATATGTAATGATTTGAAATAGTCATCAAGGAAGAACCTGTTGCTAAAAGGAACCAGCCATGGATTGAGTTAGCTCCTCAAGTGAGCTCTCCAAGAGAATTATCTTCGATTGAAGAGGAATAAAATCCAATCACATCTTAGGCAGTAAGCCCCCAAATAGTATTTGAATATGCCTCAACCTCAAAACCTCAAGCAATAGAAAAATTAAGAAAGCACTCGTAAGCTCTCAAGTAAAAAAGCCAAAGAACACCATCACCATGCACTTGATAGTGAATAATGAAAAGCACAAAATTCCCTCAATTGCTATGAAGAAAATCACTCAAGCTAGAGGGCTAGGGAATATTTTGAGAGAAATTATGCCCAAAGAAGCCTCTCCTCATTGCTCTCTACCAACTAAAAGGGTCTGTATTGAATATGGTTAAGCTTTTGGGACTTCTTATTCTGTAATACTAATAAAAGTAAAGGAAACTAATATATAGTTCAATGTTGAGGAAGAACGATAGATAGAGGTTGATGAGATCACCAATGAGGAGGCCATTAAATTGTTGGCTTAGCAAGGTGTCACACAGGCCAGTTTTGAAGTCACTATCACACTACCTCTACCATAAAAGCCTTTATAATTCTTCACTGATCCCAAAGCCAAACAAGTGAAATGGAAGGGTAATACTATTGAAATTATGAGAGAAAATTTGGCATTCCACACATAGATAGCTACAATTGTGTAAGAACTCATAGAGTTAAGAGCACAAAAGTTTCAATTCAAGCAGATAGAAACTAAAAAAGACTAGTTGCAAAGTGAGAATCTAACACTTCAGGCTGAGATAGGTAGACTGAAAGAAGAAATGAATAAGTTGCAAAAGTAGAAACCACCAGTCCTACTTGAGAGAGAAAAACCATTAACTAAAGACAGAGTCAAAACAATGCCTAACATATTCAAATACCTTCTATAAATCATGAACACAACTCAGTAGATTAGAATTCTATGGAATAAATGGGTCATAAAGCTGTGAAGATCTTTCCTATCTACCAAAAATACAAGGAAGAATACACCCAAGTTAGAGAGCAAAAATCACCACTTTTGATGGTCAAGTGTACGATTGTCAAACTAAATTCCAAAATTTGAAAAACTACTTTCATGAAAGACTCCATTGGAAATATGCCATATCGAGCATAGATGAGTGGACAAAGGAATTGAATAATGTGGGGATACAAAATATTGAGATACTCAGAGAAGTCACTACAACGATCGAGATGGAAATACTGATCATAAATAAAATAATGGAATTTAAATATAATAGAGAAGAACTAAAATTGGATTTGCAGCTAAGAGACTTGTTTTTACTAAACATAGAAGCAATCCACTCAGTTGATCAAAATGGGCCACAAAAAAAATATATCTCAATCAGATAAATAGCATTGAACATGAAGTCAATTCAACCTCCATGTTTTCTAATGAATCTTGGAAACACATTGCTAATATTTTAGAAGTCAAAAATACAGAAGAAGATAAAAGAGAAGATAGCATAGTGGGTCCCACAAAAGAAGACCAAGTAGAAACATCTGATGTTACCCCAACAAAAGAAATCTAGGAATAAACAGAACTAGCCACAATACTGAAACAACATTAATAATAGCTTCAAGAACATGTGGTAGAGTATCATCAATTTTATTAGTGAAAGATAGCTCAAACCAACCTGTGAGGCACCCAACAGAAGTAGTGGCTAAAATATAGGCCAAGTGGCAACACCTAAACCAAGTCTTCTCAATGACATTTTCAACCTAATTATAAAAGGAGCCAAAGCGGTTAAGATTCACCATCAAGCAATCACGTAGCAAGCTCATGAGAAGTATTTTGAGTGTTCTATGAGGGTTATTGTATCTTCCTTATTTTCTCTATTTTCACCATTTTCTTAGGTTCTTCCTATTAGGATTAAAATATAAAACATGAGCACTAAATAAATGCATAAATAAAATACAAAAGAATAAAAAAATACCTAAGACACAAATTTACGTGGTTCACCCAATGTGGGCTACATCCATGGAGAAAATAACTAGGATTTATTATTCCATCCAACAAATCTCAAAGGGATACAACCTACAATAAATCCACTATACTTCCTCTTCGATCTCACAATTACAATCTCTCTTCCTTCTCACATCTCCAATGGAATACATCCTCTTATAAAATGAGGGTTACAATTTAGAGCAAATCATTAAAACCCCAAAATAAATTTAAAAATTTACTATTTCACGAAAATTATATTTTCTATCAAAATTTGCCATTTTTAGTAATTACTATTTTTAGAAAAATATATTTTGTCAAAAAAATCTTGTTTTTAGTAATTACTATTTTCGGTAAATTATTTTTCGCCAAAAAATTTATGTTTTTAGTAATTTACTATTTTCAAAAAAAATATTTTTCGTCAAAAATTTCTGAAAATAGTAATTCACAAAAAAACTTGGATTGACGTGCAATTTGACACACAATTACATAACGCCCATATCCTTTCATAGAGTGGTTCCAAATATGGCTAACATAGGGCCTCCAAACAATAATTAAGATTCATAACCAACAATATCCCGCTTGGATACTGATCATAGTAACTCCACCACTACTACACCTACTGGACTATGCTTCAACTTTGGACCTAGAAATTTTCTCACCTTTTACTTGTCATGTTTGAAGACCAAATAAAACTAAGCAAGAACTCAATTTCTCCTTGGTTACTACCTTTGTGAACATATCTATAGGATTATGGCTAGTGTGCATCTTCTCCAGTTTTAAATTTCCATCTTCCAACACTGAGCATATGAAATGGTACTTCGTTTGTATATGTTTAGTCCTATAATGGAAGGCTGAATTCTTTGCAAGATGAATGGAACTCTGACTATCACTATATAATATGTTATTCTTTTGTTTCTTTCTCAAATCCTCTATAAACCTTTATAACCAAATCATCTCCTTACTAGCCTCTATAACAACAACATACTCTGCTTTCATTGTTGAAAGTGCAACAACCTTATATAATTTTGAAATACAACTTACTACAGTTCCACCTACAATAAAAACATACCTTGTGGTACTCCTCCTATTGTCTATATCACCTGCCATATTTGAATCAACATATCCTTGTAAAACAATGTTAGAACCTCCAAAGCATAATACCTAAGTGACAGTACCTCTCAAATACCTAAGAATCCACTTCACTGCCTCCCAATGCTATTTTCTTGGATTGTTCATAAACTTACTCACAACTCCCACTACATGTGCAATATCTGGCCTTGTGGACACCATCGCATACAACAAACTACCAACTACTGATGAATAAATAACCTTGGACATGTAGTCTATCTCTTCCTAGGTCTTGGGACACATCTCTTTGGTTAGTTTGAAATGATTGGCCAAAGGTGTGCTAACAATTTTTGCATCCTGCATATTAAATATTTCCAACACCTTCTCAATGTACTCTCCCTGAGATAATTTTAATTTATAATTTTTTCTATCTCTTGTTATTCTCATACCAAGGATTTGCTTTGCAACATCCAAATCCTTCATTGCAAATAAATCTACCAATTTTATTTTGAGCACAATTATATCCTGCATGTTAGACCCTACAACAAGCACGTCATCTATATATAATAACAAGATAATATAGTTACCATTATCCAATATCTTAAAATAAACATAGTGGTCATAATAACATCTACTATAACCTTGTTATGACATAAACCTATCAAATTTCATATATCAATGCCTTAGAGCTTACTTCAATTTTCAACCTCCATACTAATTCTTCCTTCCCTTTGACCTCATACCCTTGTGGTTGCTACATATAAATATCTTCCTCCAAATCCCCATGGAGAAAAGTTGTTTTTACATCTAACTGTTCAAGATGCAAATCCTCTACAACCACTAGGCTTAAAATAGTTCTAATTGAATTCATTTTAATAACAAGAGAAAAACAATTATTATAATAAATACCTTTCTTTTGTGCAAACCCCTTTACAACTAGTCTAGTCTTATACCTCTTTTTACCTCCATCTTCTTCTTTCATCCTGTAAACCCATTTATTCTGCAATGTTTTTTTTACAAGAAATCGAACTAAATCCAAAATTTTATTGTGTACCAAGGAGTCCATATCCTCTTTCATACCTTGCTCTCACTTCTTCCTAGTTTTTACCTACATTGCTTCTTCATATGTTTTTGGTTCACTAGAGTCAGACAATAATACATAATATTCTAAAGGAGAGTAACGATCAGGGGGTCTACTCATCCTAGTAGATTTTATAACAACACTTGGAGGAGTTTTAGGTACTTTTTGTTGGTGTTATTGATTTTCTAGCACCTTTGGAGTTTTAATTTCATCAAGCACTGTGTATTCTGTGTTTACCTATTGCAAAATTTTATTAGCATTAACATAAATTATTCACCAATATGCATAAATATAAAATAATTCATCCACAAATAATTATCCACAATAACAATCCACAAATGATATAGAGATAGATAATACCATTAAGGTAGGGAAACACCAATAATACTCCTTAAGGAAGGAATCGCTCCACAAGATCTCCCAAGATGAGAAAGCCACTCAAGGAGGGCAAAGTCCCATAAGCCACTTCGTGGGCAAAGACGATTACATAATATTCATCTTCATGATGATTACAATGAGAAATATCTCTTATTTATATATCCATATTCTTATTCTACTTTGGGGAACCTACTACTAATATAATATTATATTATAATATAATATAATATTATAATACAATCAACCTTGGGTTATGTATGGCCCATGTCAACCCTTATACAATATAATAATATATCCCCAAATATCTATTCCTAGGTACCCTAACATGCCACCCTTCTTACAAATGTTTTATCCTCAAAATATGTGAAGAAACAAGATAATATGATTTGCTAAGCAATGTTAGCAATTGGTACCTAGGAATAGATATTTGGAGATATATTATTATATTGTATAAGGGTTGGCATGGGCACACATAACCCAAGGTTGATTGTAATATAATATAATATTATATTATAATATAATATTATATTACAATCAACCTTGGGTTATGTGTGTCCCATGCCAACCCTTATACAATATAATAATATATCCCCAAATATCTATTCCTAGGTACCCTAACATGCCACTCTTCTTACAAATGTTTTGTCCACAAAATATGTGAAGAAACAAGATAATATGATTTGCTAAGCAATGTTAGCAACTGGTACCAATCTCGATCATCCATCCATCCAAGTGATACACGTTGATGTTGGTATGCCATTTTGTTACTTGAGTATCCAAATATGCTTCGTTGGCTCCATGCTTCTGCTATTGTATTTTGATAACTTGAATGATGGGTCCACTTGTTCCTTGATGTTGATGAACTGCTTTGAAAACTAGGATCACTATGCTTTCTCTACCAAACACTACCATAGTTGGTGCCCTTATGATTCCATGTAGAACCATAATATTGTTGTCTTGAACCATACCTCCAAGATTATTGCCACTCATGGTGGTGTGGATGGCAATATGGTGCAACCTTAACTTGATGTTTTACCTTCTTTGACTTCTCAACATTTGGCTCCATTGTTTTAAATTCTTCTACACATTGTTCTTTCATGTTCTTTTTTTTTGGTGTGTCCTTGTGCTCTTCTATCAAAGCTTCCTTGGACACTATTACTATTATTTACACAGACTCCATTGCTACTACTTATTCCATGGACTCTGTTGTTGATACTACCTTCTTGGATTTTGTTTTATGTTCTTCAATTTGTTTCTCTACAACCACTTCTTGATTTTCCTTGGATCCTTGATTCTTATGCTGAGAAATATCCTACAATGTTATCTTCTTTTTCCTATAACATAACTTCATAAACTTCTTTTGTACATTAATGTTAACAGTACCCAAAGAATCTAACCAAGGATAACCAAGAACAATATCCTCATCATCCATCTCAATAGCATAGAAATATGAATGTAAAACATATTTATCCATGGTGATCTTCAAATATTAAAAAATATGAACATGCTAACCCTCTAGTTGTATGTCCTTTTTTTTTGTTGCTTGAACTTGCAACTTCTTAGCCAAAGCAATATTAATAAAATTATATCTGGTACCAAGTTCAATGGAAATAATTTGTTCATTTTGAATGCTTCCATAAACCTACAAAATAAAACTTTTAGCTAAATTTAAATCTTTTTTATTCTACTCTTTTTGAAATCCATGTAGTTTATTTTTAAGGTCTGTGATGATATCCATCAAGCTATCTATCTTTTTATCCCTTTCCTCAAGTCTTTCCTTAAGATATTTCTTACAATATAACTTTATTTGTAATTTAATAGGTACCCATGTGCTCAAGAATATTGGTTCAATTTGATCCCAAGTGCACAAGAATTTACCCCTAGCAAAGTTGTCTACCCATTCTAAAGCTTCCCCCACAAAAAAATTTATGAAAGGAAAGGTTGAAAATATTATATTGAGATTTTACTATTTTTATTTAGCTAAATTTAAATCTTTTTATTCTACTATTTTTGAAATCCATGTAGTTTCTTTTTAAGGTATGTGATGATATCCATCAAGCTATCTATCTTTTTATCCCTTTCCTCAAGTCTTTCCTTAAGATATTTCTTACAATATAACTTTATTTTTAATTTAATAGGTACCCATGTGCTCAAGAATGTTGGTTCAATTTGATCCCATGTGCACAAGAATTTATCCTTAGTAAATTTGTCTACCCATTCTATAGCTTCCCCCACAAAACAATTTATGAAAGGAAAGGTTGAAAATATTATATTGAGATTTTATTATTTTCAACCACTCTCTCACATCAATATCATTTTTTCCATTAAACTTTTTTGATGCCATAGTTGATGCCCTAATGCAACTAAGGTTTTTGATAATATATATCATGCCCTAATGCAAACTAGGGTTTTATAGAAATAAATATCCTCCCATTGAGTTGAAGTTAAAAATCCATATAGACAACTAGATCTACAATTTTTATTTCAAACAAAATAAAGTGCAACTGATTTTATTACACGAACTAAACAAATTTTATATTTTACAAAGATTTCATAACAATGAAAAATATTACAGGCAAAAACCGAACACCTGGTCGGCTTTCATCTGTCGATGAAAATTTAACTTGCTTGGATATTGTCTTAAAACACAAGTGTCAGATCAAAAAAAAAATGTTGAAAACAATTTTCTTTGCGTTAATTTAGAACTCAGGTTTTCGTCACCTATGATAGTTGAATATTCTTTCATCCAACCAAATGACAGTGTGAAGTTGTTTGAAATATAGTAATGCTCGTCTCTCTTTTCAATAGAATGTAGTTAATGCTACTTGAATCCAATATGAAGTAATCAACCTGCGTAAATTTAGATATGAAAAATATTCTACATTTTGCGTAGCTTTCAAGAATTGGATCTGATACCACTTGTTGTGGAAATTTATTAGCATTAACATAAATCATTCACCAATATGCAAAAATATCAAATCATTCATCCACAAATAATTATCCACAATAATAATCCATAAATGAGAGAGAGATACTTAAGGTAGGGAAACACCAATAATAATCCTTAAGGAAGGAATCACTCCACAAGATCTCCCAAGATGAGAGAGCCACTCAAGGAGGTAAAATTCCCATAAGCCACTTCATGGGTAAAGACGATTACATAAGATTCATCTCCATGATAATTACAATGACAAATATCTCTTCTTTATATATCCATATTCTTATTCTACTTTGGGGAACCTACTACTAATATAATATTATATTATAATATAATATAGTATTATAATACGATCAACCTTGGATTATGTGTGGCCCATGCCAACCCTTATACAATGTAATAATATATCCTCAAATATTTATTCCTAGGTACCCTAACATTACCTTTTCCTATTGCTTTTGTTGCAACTAGTATTTATACATGACTTTCTCATTGAATACCACATCTCTATTCCTAATGATTTTTTTATTTTCATAATCCCAAAAATGATAACCAAAATTATTAACTCCATATTCAATGAAAGTGCACTTCTTGGATTTTACCTCAAGTTTAGTTCTATTTTCTTTATCAATATGCATGAATGCTTCATAACCGAAAGTTTTAAAAATGAGTAGTTAATAGGCTTACCTATCTATGTCTCTTATAGAATTCTACCATCCATGAAACTTGAAGACCCTTTGTTTATTAAATAAACATTAGTATCAATTGAACTATGAATGTCATACTTCCTATTGTTTTCCTACATAGCTAACTTATGAGTTTTTCTAGAATATAGTTGAGAGCATATAGGCATTTAGTTAGAATTATTCTATGTTTGGAGTAATCACATATTAGAAGATTTGATTTGCATAAATAATTGTACTCCAAAAGATTTGAACCTAAATTGGTTTTCTTAAAAACCTATAAATGTAATTCTTTGCAAGCAAGATTAATACAAAGTGAATTCAAAGTTCATTTGGTATTAGAGCTAAAGAGAAGAAGATCTTGCACACCCTATGGATTGCCCATAAAAATTCTTTTGAGTTCAATCCATTCATATTTATGTACATAGAATATTTTTCTGAACACAATTCACGATCCTATTGTTGTTAACAAAGTTATTGTTCGTAAGACTACTGTGCGATGACAGAGTACGCGTAGCCAAGACATGTTTGGAAATACAATTTTATGAATTTCTTTCATTATGTTTTGAAGGTGTAGATAGCAGATCATCGGGTCTAAAAATCATGCTTTGAAAGACATTAGCGTAGCCATGAACGATCTGAAAAATAAGGCTATGACATTTAGTAGCTAAAAAAGGTTCTGATTCACTATGTTGATCTGTTGTGAGAAGGATGTCTCTTGTTGAAAGAGACGATCATGAATAACTTGGTTTATTAATGTGATGTGGAGGTTATAGTTTGACATTATAAAAATCTACAAGTGAAGCATTATGGAGATAGCCTGTGTGGAGATCGCCTGCTACTGTGAGATAGGTGATTCAAGATATAGCAAAATTGGATAATCAAATTTGTTGTAGAATTGGATAATAAAAGTCTCGTCATAAGGCAACGACTTATGCTACCTAATTCAACATGAAATGTCACTGTTTGAGCATGAGACGTAAATTTTTTATGCAAATTTTACTACTTAAACATTAAAAATATAAATCTACATGTTGAAATGTTGTAGATATATCCTACTCGAATGACTTATGATTGTTGCTTTTAAAAAAAAAATTGAGCACGCATATGGAGAGGTTAAGAGGTGCAAAAATATAATAGAGAATACAGTTGTAATAGGCTTGATGCGAAATCAATTGTTTGGAAACACTGGTAAATCTTGTGAAGCATCCAGAGAGGCAATGTGGAATCAGGCTAAAGTAAAGAGAATCCATGAGTTATTTTGAAATGTGAGTTATTTTTCTGTTTACGTCAGGAGATTTTGAGTAAGGAGGAGGTCTATGCTAGAAACATTACACAAGGTATTACACAATTAAAAGGAGCCATTGAAGCTATCTACATCAAGAATAAGATACTGCACTATGTGTTGAAGGTGCATCATTGCACTGATATTTAATTTCCCCATGGCAATCATTGTTTTATCAAGACAAGCAATGTTGAACAGTGATGTACAATCATGAAAATTGAATATCTGCACAACCAAACAATTCATAGAAGGAGACAGTCGTTTCATAGTGAAGGAGGAGATAATGGTGTTGAAGGAGAGCTATAATTTGGTAGCCTACACACAGGTTATGATTACATCTACGCTATAGTAAGGAATATTGTGGAGCACATAGAAGAGAACGATTTGTGTTCTACAACAACACAATCAACAATATAAAACAAATATTTCATGCACCATAAAATGTTTGTTTAGAAAAATGAAAAATCTATGTATTGTCAGATTGTTGTTTGTCTCCCTATCACATTCATTGAAGGATACATAAATTTAATGTTGTGGCACAATTTGGCAAGCCGCTGTCACACTGCATTGACAGATAAAATTAGAGGCTATTACATACACATGACCGTGAGTGTGTAGGGTAAGAAAACAAAGATTCTCTTACATTTAAAGTTTAAGTTTTAATTTACTTGTTTGACCTGCATGTAAAAGACTAACATGAAAAAGACTTGTGTGCATATATCTAGACTTAGACGTGGACTATTGAAGGAGTCTCTACTCATAGAAGTAAGACTACTGAATTTCCAACATTAAGATGTTGTTTGCTGCAAGGAGAGCCATTGTTTTATGAATAACACTTGTATTACTATAAATAGAGATAGAGTGTTATTATTTTGTAATTATTATTACAAAGTAAGATAGAGGAGTGTTAATTTTTTTGCATTAAATGGCTGCCAATAATAATCTACCCATTCTTAAATTTAATGGGTTAGATTATGAGTATTGGTATATCAATATGAAGACCTTACTCATTGGCAAAGGTTTGTTGGATATAGTTGAAGAAGGCTATGTAGAACCTCTAGATTGGACCACCTTGAGTGCATAAGATAAAACCAGCAAGAAGGATGCCCAAAAGAAGAACTCTTTTGCCCTCTATCATCTTCAAACAACTTTGGAGAAAAGCATCTTTCCAAGGATTGCTTCTTGCACATCAGCATTAGATGCTTGGGGTGCCTTGAAGGATAGCTATCAAGGCAAAAATCAAGTGAATAAAGTGATGCTTCAAACCTTGAATAGATATTTTGAGAATCTCAAAATGCAATATGATGAAAAAGTAGGTGATTATTGTGTGAGAGTGAAATCCATTGTAAACAAAATGCAGACCCTTGTTGAAGACATAAAAACTAAAGTGGTTGTGAAGAAAGTGTTGAGAACACTTCATAAGTGGAATCATATTGAAATCATTATTGAGGAATCTAAATATTTATCTACTCTAACTTTTGATGCACTAATTGGTTCTTTGATGTCTCATGAAGAGAGACTATAGGGTTCTACATCATCTAGCTTTGGAGGTGATAAAGCATTCTCATACAAGGAAGGAGAGGCTTAAGGAAGAGAACAAGGAAGAGGACAAGTAAGAGGACAAGGAAGAGGCAAAGTAAGAGGAAGAGGTATATCAAGAGGTGGCAACTAAAGAAGAGGAAGAGGAGGTAATAAATCAAAGAAATATTGTTACAATTGTGGTAAGCTTGGTCACTTTGCTAAATATTATTGGTCCAAAACTTCTTAAGAAGGGAGAGGTCAATATGGAAACTATAGAGAAGAGGAAGGAGCTTCTTCAAAATTTTCCTCACATATGGAAAATCAGATCAAAATCTTAATGAAACTTGGATTTTGGATACCGGTTGCTCAAATAATATGTGCGGTAAAGAAGAGCTATTTGCTAAAATGGATTCCACCTACAAGTCAAAGATCAAATTGGGAGATGACAAGGCACTACAAGTTGAAGGTATGGGAGCCATGGAGGCTCCATAAAAAGAAGGCACAAAGAAGGTGAACAATATCTATTACATTCCTAAACTCCAACATAATTTTCTTAGTTTTGGACAAATAATGGAAAAAACTATAAACTTATTTTTGAAGATGGAAAATATGTAATTTTTAACAAAAATAATTATAATAGAATTGTCACAAATATACCTATGACAAATAATAGGTTATTTCCTCTTAATTTTGGGGAACAAGGAGGTGCTCAACTTGCTAGTGTAGCAATAGAAAATCCAAGTGTGCTTTGGCACTTGAGATATGGTCATATTAACTTTGCAAGCTTGAAGTTGTTGACTTATCAAGCTATGGTGTGTGGACTTCCCAAAGTTGAAGAGCACAAGGTGTGTGAAGGATGTATTTTAGGAAAGCACTCAAGATCAAATTTTCCAAGAGGACAAGCATGGAGAGCAATACATCCACTATAATTGGTACATTCAGACATTTGTGGTCTAATGAATACCAAAATATTGGGTAACAATTCTTACTTTCTCACTTTCATTGATGATTTCTCTATAATGTATTGGATTTATTTTTTGAAAACTAAATATGAAGCTTTTGAATGTTTCAATGATTTCAAAAATAATGTAGAGAATCAAAGTGAGTATGTTGTAAAGAGATTAAGGATTTATAGAGGAGAAGAGTTTTTTTCAAATGTAATTCTCAAATATTGTAAATAATGTGGGATAAAAAGGCAATTAACTACTGCCTACACCCCACAACAAAATGGTGTGGTTGGTGGAAAATATAGATAAAAGGATTTCTATGTGGTGTAATAGGTAGTTATCAATTGGAGACAGATTAACTCTTGTTAAATAAGTCTTGGAGGCAATCCCTGTCTACTGGTATGGCATGGATTTCATCCCAGTAGGGGTTCTAGAAAAAATAAGAAAATGGTGCTTCAAATTTTTGTGGAATGGAAAAAGGGACAAAGCAGCCATTTTTTTAGCCAAAAGGAAATCAATAGCAAATCCAAAGGACGAGGAAGATTGGGGTATTAAAAACATCCATATTTTTGGTAAAGCACTGGCTGCAAAAAGCTTATGGAGGGTACTTTCTCAAGAAAACCTATGGAGTAAAGTCATCAAGGGAAAATATATCAAACCTCTTTCTATGGAAGAGTGGATAAGGAAACCTGAAAAGTCCATTAAAAAAGTTTCTAACTTTTGGAAAGCTGCTATTTAGACCTTTCCACTTCTGGGAAATTGGTTGGCTTGGAAAATTTGAAATGGTTAAAAAGTGAGAATTGGGGAAGATCCTTGGGTTGGTTGTGGCAATGAGCATAGACTTTCTGAGGACCTCTTACTTTCTCTCCACAATGCAAGTTTTTATACTCTTTCTCAGGTGGTAGACCAAGACACTACTACCATATGGCAGCAAGTTTGGATGAGTGTGCAACATCTGGGTCTTGAATGCAGGAAGGCTGAGTCATGGCAAGCTTATGTGAAGGCACTTCTCATCAGTCATACTAGGATCATACCAATAGTGGACGATGAGTTGGTTTGGACAAAAAATACTAAGAGGGGTGTTTATACTACTAGGATGGCATATAAAGACTTGCTTGCTCATGTTAGGTAGGGGAACAATATATGGTGGTGGAAAGTGATTTGGAAGGTAAAGACGCCTTTAAAAACCAAATTTTTTTATGGCTGGCCCTCAATAATAGAATTTTAACTTGGGATGTTTTAATGAAGAGGGGGTTTCAAGGTCCTGGAAGGTGTACACTCTGTCATAAGGAGCTTGAAACTATCAACCATTTATTGGTTGGCTGTGTTTTCACAAAGTATGTATGGAAGGAGATTGAGGTGATAACTGGGAGCACAGGTACTTGGCAAGGCAACACATTGGAACATTGTTTGCAGCAGTGGTTTGATTCTAAATATTTGAAGCCCTACAAGGCCCTCCCTTTTGCGGTGGCATGGGGAGTTTGGCTAGCAAGAAACTTAGATATTTTCCAAGCCTCTTCTCAACCAGCCTTTCAAATTGCTACTCAAATCCGTTCTTTCATTGCTGATCTTGTGAAACCTACTGTGCAAAAAGGCCCAAGAAAAATGAAAGCTGCCAATGTCAACAAAATAGCTCCCTGGGGTTATTTTTATGGTGCTTGTCAAGGCACCCCTCTTATGTGTAGGGCAAGGGGAATCCTCTTTCTTAAGGATTCTCATTTCATTCAGTTTAAGGCTGGCCTAGGAGGGGTCACAAATAATTATGCCGAATTAATTGCTTTGAAGTTACTATTGAAAATTGCTCTGGACCACCATGTTCAACAACTCCAAGTTTTAGGAGACTCCTTGTTGGTCATAAATTGGATGAAGAAAATGTTTAGAATGGAGAACTTAACTTTGCAGCCAATTTTTCAACAGGTAAACATTTTGGCAGATGTCGTAAACCCCATATCCTATACTCATATCTACAAAGAACTCAACTCTGGGGCAGATGCTTTGTCAAAGGAAGGTCTACAGCTGGTGCAAGGAATATGGGAGCTGATGGAAATAAATTATGTTGTGACTATCCAAGAGACAACGATTTCTTTGCTCGATAATTTAAAAATAAAAAATAAAAAATAAAAAAAATCCGAGAGGCAGTTTCTTGTATGCTTTTCCTTTCCTTTCTGGTTTTCACTTGTAGACAAAGTAGCTGAGCATTTTTGACACCTTTTTGTAGAGGTCTTATGGGAAATTTTTAACTCTTAGCCCTTCCTTGATGGTACGAAGAAAATTTCAGTGGGGACAGCCAGTGTGTTCCTACCTGGTTATTTCAGCTTGCCTTGGGCAACTTCACAATGTAATTTTCTTTTTTTGGTGAAATGGAAATTATTATTTTTTTCGGGGAAAAAAAAACAAAATGGTGTGGCTAAAAGGAAGAACCACACTATTGTATAAATTGAAAGATCAATGCTTAAAAAAAAAAATCTAAGTAACATGTATTGGATTGATGCTGTTAGAAAAAGTGTTTACATTTTGAATAGGAGTCCTACTTCTAGTTTGGATGGGATCACTCCCTATGAGGGATGGTATGGCAAAAGTCCAAATGTAAAAAACTTCAAAGTTTTTGGTTGTCTTGCATATGCACACATTCTTATGAGAAAAGAAAGAAACTTGATCCCAAAAGTCAAGCATGTATTTTCATTGGGTATTGTGAGTCTTCAAAGGCATATAAAATCTACAATACAAAAACACACAAATATGTAATTTCCAAATATGTTATTTTTGATTAAGGGGGAGTATGGGGTCATAAAAAACTTCTTGTTTATGATGGATCTCAAGATGCAAGTTACTCTCAAGTGTAGCCCATTAATAAAATCAGCATTGGAAATCCTCCTCCAAAGAAGAGTTCTACTCCAAAAAATGCAACAAGTGCTACTCCAATATTTTCTCCACAAAGATCAACAAGTTCTTCTCCAATGACAATATAAATAGATTCAACATAAATAGGAAAGATAACACTTTAGTACCTTCCCTCCTACCAAATTTTGGATAAGAATTTTCAAAAAAGAAACACTAGAAGTCAAGCTAGTGAGATGAATGAAGTTTTGAAAAGACTTGAAAATTTGCACATGTATGGTGATAATGACTCCCAAGAGCCTAAGGGAGATGTTGTAAACTATGATTTAATGACTAGTGTAGAGCTAGAGTCATCTAATTATGAAAAAGCATATACTCATGATGTATGGCAACAATCCATGGAAGAGGAAATGATCTCTATAAAAAAGAATGACACTTGGGAGCTAGTGGAGCTTCCTAAAGGTAAGAAATGTGTTGGATGCAAATGGGTCTACAAGACCAAGTTCAATTTTGATGGGAGTATTGAAAGACACAAGGCAAGGCTAGTAGAAAAAGGGTTTACTCAAAAGTATGGTTGAGAAAAGTTCTTGAAGAAATAGTGATAGTGATTGGGGCAACAATATAGATGATAGGAAATCTACTTTAGGGAATTGTTTTAGTCTTGGGTAAAAACTAATTACTTGGAGTTCCAAAAAGCATATTGTTGTAGCAATATCATATACTGAAGCTGAGTACATAGCAATAAAAAATGCTAGTACCCAAGCCTTATGGTTGAGAAAATTTCTTGAAGAAATAGGTGAGACAAAGTGGTCCTACCATATTGTATTGTGACAATATGAGTGCCATCAAATTAGCACATAATCCTATCCACCACAATAGGTTCAAACACTTTGACATGAAGTATCACTTCATTAGAGATATGGTGGAGAAACCGGTGGTTGAGCTATGACATTGCAACACTTTGGACAACATGGAAGACATATTCACCAAAGGGGTTGCTAAAGCTCAATATCTAAAGCTAAGAGAATGTCCTGTCAGCCCTCTCAACTTTAAGGGGGAGAATTTTGAACTATGAATGTCATACCTCCTATTATTTTTCTACGTAGCTAACTTTGGAGTTGTTTTAGAATACAGTTGAGAGCATATAGGCCTTTAGTTAGACTTATTCTATGTTTGGAGTAGCCTATTAGAAGATTTGATTTGCATAAATAATTGTACTTCGATAGAGTTGAACCTAAATTGATTTTCTTCAAAACCTATAAATGTATTCTTTGCAAGAAATATTAATACAGAGTGAATTCAAATTTTAGTAGCCACAACAGTTGCCCAAAATTATAAGGACAATCCTACATGTAATCTCTTACACCTAGCACATTCCATGATAGTCCTATTCATCCTTTCTAACACACCATTTTATTGTGAGTTCCTAGAACCTTCACTTTATGAATCCCATGGTATGAATAGTAACTATCAAACTCTTTGTTGTAGTACTCACCTCTATTATCTGACTTGAGACACTTCAACTTATTTCATATCTCATTCTCAACTAAAGCTTTACATTTTTAAAAAGTATCAAAGACATCAAATTTCTTTTGAATACAATAAACCCAAGTTTTTCTAATTGCATCATCAATAAATGTAACATAATAATAAGAACCACCAAGAGATGATATCTGAGATGATCCCCATACATTTGTATGCACTAGCTCTAGCTTTTCAATAATTTTATTTCAAATTTGAGAAATCAATCTACTTTAAAACAAAAGTCCAAACCAACCTACTTCAAACCTAGAATAAATTCCTTGAGTGGAGAATCTACATCCCCTTCTAACTTATGTTCCCAAGCCTATGATTCCACAAAACTATATCTACTCTTGTAGAAGCTAAAGAAATAGAAAATTAGTATTATCAATATATACATATAATGTACCTTCCTTATTTTCTTTTGCTAATAATAGTGATCCTTTAGCAACCTTCCATGAATTTTATGAGAATGTAACTGTACATCTTTCACTATCCAACTACCTTATGGAAATTAGATTTCTTCTCAAATGAGTAATTTGCCTTACCTCTTTCAACAACCATTGATTTACATTCGGTAATTTTATCTGTATCTTATTCTTTCCAATGATTTTACATGGTTTATCATCACCCAAATATACCTGTCCAAAATCACCTTGAACGTAATCTAGAAAATATTTCCTATGGGGTGTTCCATGATATGAAGCCCCTGAGTCTATCACCCAATAATCATTAATATTATCTAGTGAAAGGATTAAAGCATCTTGCAATACATCACATACTACATTTGCTTCTTGATTACCCTTTTTCTTTTTAAGTACAACAGTCTCTTTTTAGGTGTCCTTTCTTCCCGCAATGTTAGCATTCCAACTACTTCCCTTTGGATTTGGATATACCTTTCTTTGATTTTCCATGTTTTCTTGGACTCTCTCCTATCTCCTTTTATCTCCCCCTATTTTCCATAGTCAATGCATTACCCTATGTCTCACCTATACTTTTTCATCGCATTTCCTCACTAAGGATAACACCAATAACATCATCAAATTTTAAAGTATTTGTACCAAAAATAGAATTACTCATAGCCATGACCAAGATATTCTAGCTTTCTAGTAATGAGCATAAGATCAAAAGAGCCCTAGCATCATCATCAAAATTTACTCCAATAGAATTTAACTAATTAGTAATCATATTAAACTCATTTAAGTGATCAATAATAGACTCGCCTTCTGACATCTGCATATTAAATAAATGCTTCATAAGAAATACCTTGTTCAAAGCTGAGGGTTTTTCATACAGTTTAGCCAATGTATTCATTAAACCCTCTGTTGCCTTTTCCTTTGAAATGTTGAAGCCCATCGATGTTGCTAGGCACAGTAGTATTTTGCGTAATTTCTTTCTATCAAGAACTTCCCATTCTTTAGTTGATAGCTTCGTTGGTTTCTTTGCTATTCTACCTAACGGTAGCTAAAGATCCTTCTGATAAATATAGTCATCCATTTGCATCTTACATAGCTAGTAATTTTGGCCATTAAACTTCTCAACCCTAAACCTGCATTCTTTTGCCACTACTCCCACTCAAATCGAAAACCCTCCTTTCAAGTGCATTTTTCAAACCCTATGCTCTGATACCAGTTGTTAGGATTAAAAAATAAAACATAAGCAATAAATAAATGTGGAAATAAAACTCAGAAGAATAAAGTAATACTCAAGACAGATTTACGTGGTTCACCCAATGTGGGCTACATCCACAAAGAAAATAACTAGGATTTATTATTTCGTCCAACAAATCTTAAAGGGATACAACCTATAGTAAATCTATTGTACTCCCTCTTCGATCTCATTATTATAGTATCTCTTCCTTCTCACATCTATTGTACAACATCCTCTTATAAAATGAGGGTTACAATTTTAGAGCAAATCATTAAGACCCCAAAATTAAAAAAATTACTATTTTTGGCAAATTATATTTTCTATCAAAATTTGCCATTTTTAGTATTACTATTTTCGAAAAATTATTATTCGTCAATTTTTTTAGTTTTTAGTAATTACTATTTTCAGCAAATTATTTTCCATCAAAAAAATTCCATTTTTAGTATTACTATTTTCGAAATTTATTTTTCATCAAAAAAATTCCGAAAATAGTAATTCACAAAAAAACTTGGATTAACATGTAATTTGACACACAATTACATAAAACCCATATCCTTTCATAGAGTGGGTCCAAACATGGCTAACACAAGGCCTTAAAATTAGAATCAGGCTCCACAACGGCCAAGCTTCACCATCAAGCAATCACGTAGCAAGCTTGTGAGAGGTATTCTGAGTGTTCTATGAGGGTTATTGTATCTTCCTTGTTTTCTTTGTTTTCACCATTTTCTTAAGTTCTTTCCACCTTTGTGTAGATATTATAGAGAGTTGAGTAGTCTACTAAAATCATTTCTAAGAGTTGCTTCAAGGATCCAGAATCTTTTTATCGCTGTAATTAGGATAGTAGATAATAGTTTTCCTATTACATTATTCAAATGGGGTGAGCTTTGTATTGTATTCATTGAAAGACCTAAGAACTCTGCTAGGCTTATATTAATATAGCCATTATAATTTGAATATAATATAAATTATCTGATTTCTACTCATTGGCATATTTTAGTGCAATGTGTATGTATTTTCTTATTTGTATATTACATTATTTGAATCTGGAGGCAATGTTTCTCTCATTGATTTAAAAATCTATGTTGATTGTGATATTGGAACAAATATGGGTTTATCAATTTTTATTTCCTTTTCTCTCCTTGGTATGTGAACGATTAAAATTTGCTACAATAACCCAATGGATAAGGCACTGGTTTGCTTTCATGCTTGAAATGCTTTCATTGTATGCTTTATCATTATTTTAGTACATCTATAATACATTAAAATTTGGTTGAGCATATTTATTTAAGGAACATCAGTATAGGCTCATATTAGGGTGTTCAAACCTGTCCTGTTTAGTTATGAAGCTATCTAAGGATAAATTGGTGAGTCTACCAAAGCTCACATATCTACTTGTGGACCATAAGAAATTTGAATAGTGTGACAAATATTAAGGATATTCAATTTTTTCCACAATAGTTTTATAGCACCATTGTTGGAAATAGACTATTTTATTTTCTATATGTTTCGTAGTCTATCTCCCCACGATAAAAAATTTACTCGTCAACACCACAGTTTTTTGGAAATATTTTTTTAGCTATTTAATCATAGTTTTTTGAAAGTCTATGTGTTTTGGGATTTCTCTATATGCATTTGAAAGATTGAGAGAATTTAAAAGTTGAGCAATCTTGGCCTGAGTGATATTCTATTGCACCAAAGTGTTGACGACTCTAGACGAACTCAAAAGAAGAAGAAGAAGAATCTGACCTGGCACATACCAGATGCAACTATAAATAAATCTTCCCAAAATTTGAATACCTAGAGGTATTTACCCATTCTTTAAAAGTACCATTTCTTAAAATATCTATGTATCAAAATAGATCTAATTATTTTGGTAGTAAATATAATAAAAAATATATTTCCATAGTTAATTCTGCTACCAATACACCTACTATTAACAACTCTATGGCTAGTATCCCTGTCTTTCCTATGGCATAGCCAAATTAAAACCTTCAAGTATGGAAGACTAATAGGTACAGGCCCTTTTGACTACCCCAAAATTTGCATCATTTTCTAGCTAAATCTCACAAGTATTTTCTCAAATTCCAAGGCAACACTACTATTATTGGGGAAGATCATATTAAAGGATTCCTATATGCCTTAGATAGCCTTGAGGTTGAACATGAATATGTAGTTCTAAAACTATTACTACAAACACTAGAAAATGATACAAGGGATTAGTTTAATTGCCTCCCACTTGACCAGATTCTTGAATTCCAGACCATGGAGGAAGTGTTTTAAAAGAAATATGGGGAAAGAAAAAACAAAAAATCCTTGTTAACAAAGTTGGCAGTCATCAAGAAAAGAGAAAATGAGTTAGTGGAGAATTTTACAAATGGTTTTTTAAGACTAGGAATAAGATTCCCACAACCCTAAGACCCACTGATCACCAGGCTATATGTTTTTATAATAATTTTTTTCATGGGGAATTCAACTATGAGTTGAGACAATATAGAACCAACTCAATTTATGAATGTATGGAACAAGCTCTATTAATTGAAATGAATATGTTAGATAGTGGAAAAATGAAGCCATATACATCCGAGTCAAGCTCTAGTCAAGTGGATAGGAAGCCTAAGAGAGTTGGGTTCTCACTATTAAAGAAGGTTGAGATAGATCCCATAGAAAAATTATCCATCCAATTTACCAAAATTTTCAACACTATCAAAATTAGGTTGTCAAAAATTGAGAGGGATAAATCAGTAAATGATGAACCACCTACTCAATTGTAAAGTGATAACATACTCTAATTTCGAAGAAGTTTCAATAGAAATTGGGCAAGAAACAATGGAGAGGAAGGGAATAAAAACAAAAGTAATGGCTGGAAAAAGAGACAAGGATTGAAAGATACAGATTCAGTCCCAAACTCCATGGCTACTACTAATATAGTTACTATAAACACCTAGGTCTAACTCACTTGGTTGTCAAAATATCAAATTCAAAAATTCAATTTTCTTAAAAACAAATTCACAAGCTAATAGATGCACACCCAACTTTTTATTAGTACATATGCATATTTTTCACACTTCGTGATTATTTTCTATTGTCGTTGGATTCACGATTGCTTGAGATTGGCCAAATATCACAATAATGCTACCATTTTATTGAGACCCACCTTCTCATTCTCGAGTTTTGGGTTCTTGGCAAGGCATTATCCTTTTAGGGCCCATAACACTTGAAAGGGTGGATACATATTTTTTCCATCTTCTAGCATGGAGGACATTGGTCTGCTAACCTTATCATTTTCCTAGTGTTCCATTGACCTTATATTTATCTTAGTTCATGATTAAGATTTTAAGCCCATGCTAGAGTTAGTGTAGTTATGTCTGGTACCTAATTTTAGATCTCCAATCATAAACAAAACCAGAGCCCATCAATCCTTTGGATTTTGGATCCAGGTATCTTAGATCATATCTCAGTTGATGATAAGACATTTTATTTCATCTACCATTGGACCTTCCAACCTTAAGACCAGCTCCCCTAGTCTTGAGTTATTGTTGGCTATTCCGTAACTAGATTATGAATAGTGAAAACCCACAAGTACTACCTTATACAATAACCTAGAATGGCATCCTATTCCACCATTCGTTACTCTCCATAGCATAAGATCCACTAACCTCTATTTTCTTGTTAGAGAACATTTATCCTTGAATCACAACAATAACCAACTATGAGCTATCGGAGTTGGGTGGATGCACATCCTTCTTGATGGCATTAAAGTTTAATATCCATCCTCCTTGATGGTTTTTGAATATATTAGGATACCAACCTTCTCGTTGGTTTAAGCTATTTTGGGTTGGTTTTGGTATTCAATGAAGATGTTTCTTCACCCTTAAAATTTTGTTGAGGATTAAGTAGTTACATTAATGTAAGTTCTTCTAAAATTAAACTTATTATTTAAATGTAACGATTCATATAAATGAAAACATATAAAGAAAAATAATATAATAATATTGTTAACCTTTAAAAGTTCATTCAAGTAACAGAGATCATATAAAATAATAAAGGTTATGAAATCTAAGAAAAATACATAATAATTTTGAGAATGCATGTAGTAACATTGTCTACTTAAATCAAAACTCAATATTAATTTTATTTAGACAATTAAGATTTCTCTCGACTCCACCTATACTATTACCTACATAAAAAGAAATGAATCTTTATATGATACTTAAATTAAACATCTACCTAAAGCTTCAATAGACATAAAATTAAAGTTGTTTTGGAATTAAAATTTTGATCCTACCTCTATCCTCTTTTAAAAACAAAAGCATTAAATCCAAACTTTCCACAAATTGTCATCACTAAAAAATAGCTTCTAAAGTTTTACTTTCTCTACATAACTAACACTTGGAATTTTATTAATTATATTCAACTTTTTTGGCATTTCCAAGTTTGGTGTCATGATTGAACATGACCAAGGTATCCCAAGGCTTTAACCAATCTAAGATTTTTGTTTTAGGCTAGGTGATATCATAGGAGAGACATCATAGGTTAGATATTAAATTGAAAACCATTATTCACCTGATGGGCAGTGTAAAAGTATAGCACCAATAAAAACAATATGAAAATCCTACATTTCCCTCAATGATTCACAACCTTCAGATCCAAGGAGTATATTTCCCAAAATATGGATTTCATTTTACAAGAGTCAAATATTCATTTCTAAAATAAAACATGGTTTTAGTTGCTACGGATAGACTTTAACAAATTTGGTCTTCTAAAAACAAGCGAACACGACATTCGCCCTCTCACAGGAATAAGAATTTCAATTATGTTTTTATTATAGGACTCCATTTCCAGAGAAGAAGCAACCATGCTTAACAAACAATTTAGCAAACTCTTTTTATCTCATTCTTAAATATATTTTGGTAAAAATACCACCATAATTACGTATTCAAAAGAAAATAATATTCATATACATCAAGATGAACATGGAACTCTTCAAGTTATTGATAAATTAAAAATAAAACTTTTATAATTGAGATTTTATATAATACATCTCCAAGATTTGTTTCAAATGATTATTCACATTGGGGTTGCCGACCGGACTTACTCTAAACCACATATTAGATTTTTCAATTTTTCTTTTATAATGGATTTGATTTCGCATTACCGACGACGACACGAGCAATTAAACTCTTGCTGGTTTAATTTAGATAATATATGGATATACTTCTATTTTCACATTTACATAAATAAGAATTCAATAAAGAAATTTTGACTATCTGGATTATCTATGCTGTCCAAAGGTAAGGTAAAAGAAAACATTTCAATAGAATTTTTAAAAAGACAAAGAAAAATAATTCCAATTTCAATAATTATCAACAACTTGATAACATACTCAAATAATTATTTATTTTTAACATAGGGCTGCCACCGACCAAAGCTCCAGTTTCACATGAAAATAGATATTACATGTCCAGTGAAGGTATTATATCTCTTTATAAAACAAAGATGCAGATATCATAAGAAGAAATATTTTTATAAGCAATCAAAGTTGGCTCCGACAATGACTATCTGCAACCTCCAAGTCAGAACTCGATCCCGCTTCAGACCATCAAGCATTGAAGAGAAACTTGTATTTGTCAACAAGCAACCCCCCTTTAGCTTCCAACTTGGTGGAGAGCATATGGGTGCAAGCTTTTGGGTTAGCATGACCTCATATGGATGCAGTTTACTATGTGAAAATAACAAGCAGATGAACTATGTTCAAAATTAAAATATGCACTCTAAGATTTAAAAATAAATAAAATTTCCACTGCTATTCCATTTTATTTCCTTAATTGGGGGTTATTATGTCCGACTAATTTTAGGTCTGGTTTTGGAATCCACACAAGGAAATTTTAGCAATCAATTTAAAACCACAAAGGCATTTCCAATAGTTTTCTAAAGCCAAACAAATTATTACCAACTCAATTACCCAATAGTGAAGGCACGACATAGCCTATACATAAATTGTTCTATTCATAATATCACACAACACATTTTGAATACCATTCATCAACACATAGATGATATAGCCTATGTTTAAAATATTCTATTCTTAACGTCACAAGCACAATTCAAATACCAACTTCCCATGAGTGTAACTGGTAGAAGCCTACCAAGTTTTAGCTGATGATGGATATTGGTATGCACCTTTCTTTCCATGAATGCTCGAGTACATCCGTTCATGAACATGCTTGCATCAAAATTTTTGGATCACCCCCATGGAATGAAGCTTACTCTCAATTTAAGAAATTTCAAATATGCTCCCGAGATGACACATAAGATGGAACATGCAAAAATTATCTTAACCGGTCGCCAGGTGGTAGAGTTTGGTCTATCCGAAAAAGAAAATATTTTGACATAAAATGTTATCTTAAATTTTTATTTAATCTTTTTCCCCTTAGCATAAAAAAATAATTTTATTAAATATCTTATTTATTTATTTAAAATAAATATATTTATGTTTTTAGTTATATTATTATATATATGTATATTTATATATTTAAACATAAATATTCATTTTCTAAACAAATAACTTCACCCAGCAAGCAAACATGCACCTAGCAAGAATATATATATATATATATATATATATATATTTTTTTTTTTTTTTTTTTTTTGCTGTTTATATCTAGATGCATTTAGCAGGCAACATGACCTACATGAATTTTCTTTAGTGGGCTTCCATGTACCCACAGGTCATGGTGCATAAAGCATGACATCATATCCCACCTTACCTGATGCCTACAACCATCATCTCCACTAGGGGTGGGTGCTAATCTCATCCAATCCCACTTGTCGAGAAGTAAATACCTACACCTACACTCACAAATACCTTCAACAGTATCTCATTCTACAAGCAGATAAATAATTATTTAATCAAATAGTGGGGATGTTACATTCTTCCCCTCTAGAATTTAACATAGTCCCTGTGTTAGCCAAAATATTTTTGCAAGTTTTAAATTAATCATTAATACTTATATAGACATTAAGCTATATATTATGAATTTTATCAAAAGAGGGCAACCAATATTAGTATATCAAAATATGCATTATAAATCCAAAATACACACATAAATGTATATCAAATATCCAAATATTCATGTACATATCAGTTTTCAAACAAAAACAAAAATTGCTTTTTCATAGTTGCCACATCTTCCCATGTGGTATTTCTTTCAGAGTAGAGATCCCACTAGACTCTACATTGATCAACAATCCTTTTTCTTAATTGTTTGGTTTGGTACCCTAGAATCCTGATAGGGAAAACCTCAATGAGTTGTGGATCCGATGTCTATAAATGAGAAACATCCAAAATGTGTGAAGGATCAGCCACATATTTACAAAGGAGGGACACATGGAAGGTACTATGGATTTTGGATCAATTAGGTGGCATAGCTAATTTGTAAGCAATATGATGGATTTTGGCAATGACTTCAAATGGACCTACAAATCTGGGCCTAGTTTAGTGGACTTTGTGGAACTCTTAATAGGGTTACCTCTCAAAGGACTTTATCACCTATAGCAAATTCTCTAGATGATCGTTCAAGATCAGCATAGCTCTTCTTATCGGTCTGTGGCTTCTTTGAACCACTGGTGGATTTCTATTAGCTGGACCTCCATTTCCTAATATCTGGTTCGATCATGCTCGATCATCCAAATTATCTCAAATAAAAAAGTGTTCATTACTTACGCCCATATAGGCTTTTAAATAGAGTTATGCCCAACCTGGCATGAGTTCACAACATATCAATTTTTATCTGATTGACCCTCTCGGTCTGTCCTATCAGTCTCTGAATACTAGTAGTGTCAATTAGAAATCAACAAACATTGGTTAAATGAATAGGTTGGACCAGATCCATACTCGGTCTGCCACCTCTTCTTGTAGAGTAGCATTTTCTCTTTTGGAGGTCCCCACCATTATACCTGATGACAAAAGAGCTATGTCAATTCAACAATCAATGTTTGCAACCTAGGGTTTTTGCAACCTAGGCTCTAATACCAACTATAACAACCCAGGTCTAACTCACCTGGTTGTCAAAATATCAAATTCAAAATTTTGATTTTCTTGGAAATAAAGTCACAAGCTCACAGATGCACACCCAAATTTTTATTAGTACATAGGCATATTTTTCACACTCTAAGATTATTGTCCATTGTAGATGGATTCATGAGTGCTCGAGATTGGCTAAATCTTGCAATAATGCTACCATTTTATTGAGACCCACCTTCTCATTCTTGAGTTCTGGGTTCTCGACAAGGGGTTATCCTTTCAGGGCCCATAACACCTAAAAGGGTGGATGCATATTTTCCCCATCTCGTAGCATGGAGGACATTGGTCTGTTGACCTTATCTTTGTCCTAGTGGTCCACTGACCTTATCTTCATCTTAGTTCATGATTAAGCTTTTAAGCCCATGCTAGAGTTAGCATTATTATGCCTAGTACCTGATAGTAGTCCATCATTCTATGGATGCTATCAGGGCCCACCAATACTCTGGCTTTGGGTCCAGGTATCTCAGATCACATCGTAGTTGATGATAAGACATCCCATACCATCTACCATTGGACCTTCCAACCTTAAGACCAACTCCCCTAGTCTTGAGTTACTGTTGGCTATTCCACAACTGGATTATGAATTATGAGAACCCTCATGTACTACCTCGTACGATAACCTAGAATGACATCCCATTCCACCATTCGTTACTCTCATAGCATAGGATCCACTGATATCTATTTTAAACCTGCTAGAGAATAATTATCCTCGAATCACAATAGTCACCAACTGTGAGTTGTCGGAGTTGGGTGGATGCACATCCTTCTCAATGGTATTAAAGTTTAATATCCATCCTCCTTGATGGTTTTTGAATATATTAGGATACCAACCTTCTCATTGGTTTAAGTAGTTTGGATTGGTTTTGGTATTCAATGAAGATGTTTCTTCACCCTTAAATTTTTGTTGAGGATTAAGTAGTTACATTAACGTAAGTTCTAAAAATTAAACTTATTATTTAAATGTAATGATTCATATAAATGAAAACATATAAAGAAAAATAATATAATAATATCGTTAACCTTTAAAAGTTCATTCAAGTAACAAAGATCATATAAAATAATAAAGGTTATGAAATCTAAGAAAAATACATAATAATTTTGAGAATGCATGTAGTAATATTGTCTACTTAAATCAAAACTAAATATTATTTTATTTAGACAATTAAGATTTCTCTCGACTCCACCTATACTATTATCTACATAAAAATAAATGAATCTTTATACGATACTTAAATTAAACATCTACCTAAAGCTTCAATAGACATAAAATTAAAGTTGTTTTGGAATTAAAATTCTGATCCTACCTCTATCATCTTTTAAAAATGAAAGCATTAAATCCAAACTTTCCACAAGTTTCCATCACTAAAAAATAGTTTCTAAAGTTTTTACTTTCTCTACATAACTAACACTTGGAAGTTTATTAATTATATTCAACTTTTTCGGCATTTCCAAGTTTGGTGTCATGATTGAACACGACCAAGGTATCCCAAGGCTTTAACCAATCTAAGATTTTTGTTTTAGGCCAGGTGACGTCGCAGGAGAGACATCACAGGTTAGATATTAAATTGAAAACCATTATTCACCTGATGGGTAGTGTAAAAGTATAGTTTCAATGAAAACAATATGAAAATCCTATGTTTCCCTCAATGATTCACAACTTTCAGATCCAAGAAGTATTTTTCCCAAAATATGAGTTTCATTTTACAATAGTCAAATATTTGTTTCTAAAATAAAACATAGTTTTGAGTTGCTACGGGTAGACTTTAACAAATTTGGTCTTCTAAGAACAAGTGAACACGACATTCACCCTCTCAGAGGAATAAGAATTTCAATTATGTTTTTATTATAGGACTCCATTTCCAGTGAAGAAGCAACCATGCTTAACAAAAAATTTAGCAAACTCTTTTTATCTCATTCCTGAATATCTTTCAGTAAAAAGACCACCATAATTACGTATTCAGAAGAAAATAATATTCATATACATCAATATGAACATGGAACTCTTCAAGTTATTGATAAATTAAAAATGAAAATTTTATAATTGAGATTTTATATAATACATCTCCAAGATTTGTTTCAAATTATTATTCACATTGGGGTTGTCGATCGGACTTACTCTAAACCACATATAGATTTTTCAAATTTTCTTTTATAATGGATTTGATTTCGCATTACCGGTGGTGACGCGAGCAATTAACTCTTGCTGGTTTAATTTAGATAATATATGGATATACTTATGTTTTCACATTTTCATAAGTAAGAATTCAATAAAGAAATTTTGACTATCTAGATTATCTATGCTATCCAAAGGTAAGGTAGAAGAAAACATTTCAACAAAAATTTTAAAAATATGAAGAAAAATAATTCCAATTTCAATAATTATCAACAACCTGATAACATAGTCAAATAATTATTTATTTTTAACACAGGGTTGTCGTCGACCAAAGCTCCAGTTTCACATGAAAATAGATATTGCATGTCCAGTGAAGGTATTATATATCTTTATAAAATAAAGATGCAGATATCATAAGAAGAAATATTTTTATAAGCAATCAAAGTTGGCTCTGACAACGGCTATCTACAACCTCCAAGTCGGAACTTGGTCTCACTTCATACCATAAAGCGTTGAAGAGAAACTTGTATTTGTCAACAAGAAACCCCCCTTTAGCTTCCAACATGGTAGAGAGCATATGGGTGCAAGATTTTGGGTCAACATGACCTCATATGGATGCAATTTACTATGTGAAAACAACAAGCATATGAACTATGTTCAAAATTAAAATATGCACTCTAAGATTTAAAAATAAACAAAATTTCCACTGCTATTCCATTTTATTTCCTTAATTGGGGGTTATTATGTTCGACTAATTTCAGGTTTGGTTTTGGAATCCACACAAGAAAATTTTAGCGGTCAATTTAAAACCACAAAGGCATTTCCAACAGTTTGCTAAAGCCAAAAAAATTATTACCAACTCAATTACCCAATAGTGAAGGCACGACATAGCCTATACATAAATTGTTCTATTCATAATATCACACAACACATTTCGAATACCATTCATCAACAAAGAGATGATATAGCTTATGTTTAAAATATTATATTCTTAATGTCACAAGCACAATTCAAATACCAACTTTCCATGAGTGTAACCGGTAGAAGCCTACCAATTTTTAGCTAACGATAGATACTGGTATGCACCTATCTTTCCATGAATGCTCGAGTACATCCGTTCGTGAACATGCTTGCATCAAAATTTCTGGACCACCCCCATGGAATGAAGCTTACTCTCAATTTAAGAAATTTCAAATATACTCCCGAGATGACACATAAGATGGAACATGCAAAAATTATCTTAACCGATCGCCAAGTGGTAGAGTTTGGTCTATCCAAAAAAGAAAATATTTTGACATAAAATGTTATCTTAAATTTTTATTTAATCTTTTTCCCCTTAGCATAAAAAAAAAAATATATTTTATTAAATATCTTATTTATTTATTTAAAATAAATATATTTATGTTTTTAGTTTTTTTTAAATTTTTTTGATAAGTTAAAATTTCATTGAAGTGGGTTTTGAAAGGGGCCCCAAAACCTTTTTACAATAGGTCCATGGACCAAAGAAAATTCCATAAGGAAGACCAATGAAAGGCCACAAGGACAACCACAAGGAAAGCCAATGAAAATATACAAAAAAAACCCGCCCACAATAGGAATAAAAAAGAAACTCACCCAAGCAGAAAATTTAAACTATAAAAATTTGAAAATCCTTCCCAAAGTAGTAAATTTGAAAAATCCCGCCTTTGTAGGAAGAATACAATTAGAAAAACCCTGCTCAGGGGAAAAACTAGAAACTAGTATCTCGCCAAAGAAAAATCGGAAATAAAACTACCAAGCAAGAAAACCACCCCAAACAATTGGATGGAGTAGAGGAACCACCATGAAGGATCATCCTATCCAAGGAGGACTAGGATACACATAGGGATGTAGGAAAACAAGACCAAAACAACATCCTGCACAGGGCTTGGAAAATGGAGCAGCAAATCTAAGGATCTCCACAGGCCATGAAATCCCCTTGCACATGAGGTTGAGCTATGCGAAAACCAAAGGAAATAGAGGAAGCAACAGAGGTAGAACCACAAGCCATGGGAAAGAGGGTGGAAAGGTTCGAGGGAAACCGAATGGTTTTTATTTATATTATTATATATTTATATTTATATATTTAAACATAAATATTCATTTTATAAACAAATAACTTCACCCAGCAAGCAAACATGCAACTAGCAAGAATATATATAAATATATCTAGATGCATTTAGTAGGCAATATGATCTACATGAATTTTCTTTAGTGGGCTTCCATGTACCCACAAGTCATGGTACATAAAGAACGACATCATATCCCACTTTACCTGACACCTACAACCATCGTCTTTGCCAAGGGTGGGTGCTAATATCGTCCAATCCCACCTACCAAGAAGTAAATACCTCCACCTGCACTCATAAATACCTTCAGTAGTATCTCATTCTACAAGTAGATAAATAATTATTTAATCAAATACTAGGGATGTTACATTCTTCCCCTCCATAATTTAACATAGTCCTTGTGTTAGCCAAAATATTTTTGTAGGTTTCAAATTAATCATTAATACTTATATAGATATTAAGCTATATATTATGAATTTTATCAAAATATGTAGGCATACCAATATTAGTATATCAAAATAATACAAAATTACACACATAAATGTATGCCAAATATCCAACTGTTCATGTACATATATGTTTTAAAACAAAAATGAAAATTTCTTTTTCATAGTTGCCACATCTTCTCATGTAGCATTTATTTCAAAGTAGAGATCCCACTGGACTCTCCATTGATAAAAAATCCTTCTTCTTAGCTGCTTGGTTCTATATCCTAAAATCTTGATGGGGTAAACCTTAATGAGTTGTGGGTCTAATTTTTGTAAATACAAAACATCCAAAATGTGTGAAGGATCAACCACTTATTTTTTAAGGAGGGACACATGGAAGGTACTATGGATTTTGGACCAATTAGGTGGTATAGCTAATTTGTAAGCAACATAATGGATTTTGGCAATGACTTCAAATGGACCTACAAATTTGGGCTTAGTTTAGTGGACTTTGTGGAACTCTTAATAGGGTTACCTCTCAAAGGACTTTATCACCTATAGAAAATTCTCTATATGATCATTCAAGATCAAAATAGCTCTTCTTATTATTTTGTGGCTTCTTTGAATCATTGGCTAATTTCTATTAGATGGACCTCCATTTCCTAATATCTAGTTCTATCATTCTCGATTGTCCAAATTATCTCAAATCAAAAATTGTTCATTACTTACGCCCATATAGGATTTTTAAATAGAGTTATCCCAACCTAGCATGAGTTCACAACATATCAATTTTTATGTGATTGACCCTCTCGGACTGTCCTATCAGTCTCTGAATACTAGAAGTGCTGACTAGAAATCATCAAACATTGGTTAAATAAATATGTTGAACCAGATCCATAATCGGTCTGCCACCTCTTCTTGTAGAGTAGCATTTGCTCTTCTAGAGGTCCTCACCATTATACCCGATGATAAAATATTTAATTAAATAATCAATATTTGCAATCTAGGGTTTTTGAAACTTAGGCTCTGATACCAATTGTAACAACCCTGGTCTAACTCACCTAGTTATCAAAATATCAAATTCAAAATTTTGATTTTCTTGAAAATAAAGTTACAAGCTGACAAATGCACACCCAACTTGTTATTAGTACATAGGTATAGTTTTCACACTCCATGATTATTATCCACTGTAGATAGATTCATGAGTGCTCGATATTTTCCAAATATCGCAATAATGCTACCATTTTATTAAGACCCACCTTACCATTCTCAATTTCTAGGTTCTCAACAAGGGGTTATCCTTTCAATGCCCATAACACCTAAAAGGGTGGATACATATATTTTCCATCTTATAGCATGGAGGACATTGGTCTGCTAACCTTAATAATTTTTCTAGTGGTCCATTGACCTTATCTTTATCTTAGTTCATGATTAATATTTTAAGCCCATGCTAGAGTTAGTGTAGTTATGCCTGGTACCTAATTTTAGATCTCCACTCATAAAAAAAACCAAACCCCATCAATCCTTTGGATTTTGGGTCTAGGTATTTCATATCATATCTCAATTGATGATAAGACATTATTTCATCTATCGTTGGACCTTCCAACCTTAATACCAGCTCCCCTAGTCTTGAGTTACTGTTGGCTATTCTACAACTGGATTATGAATCATGAGAACCCTCATGTACTACCTCATATGATAACCTAGAATGATGTCCCATTCTACCATTCGTTACTCTCCATAGCATAAGATAAAATAATATCTATTTTCTTGTTAGAGAATAGTTATCCTTGAATCACAACTGTCACCAAATGTGAGTTGTCAAAGTTGGGTGGATGCGCATCCTTCTCGATGGCATTAAATTTTAGTATCCATCCTCATTGATGGTTTTTTAATATATTAGGATACCAACATTATCGTTGGTTTAAGCTAGTTTGGATTGGTTTTGGTAATCAATGAATATGTTTCTTCACCCTTAAAATTTTGTTGAGGATTAAGTAGTTACATTAATGTAAGTTCTTCTAAAAATTAGACTTATTATTTAAATGTAATGATTCATATAAATGAAAATATATAAATAAAAATAATATCATAATACTATTAGCCTTTTAAAGTTTATTCAAATAACAAATATCATATAAAAGAATAAAGGTTATGAAATCTATGAAAAATACATAATAATTTTGAGAATGCATGTAGTAACATTGTCTACTTAAATCAAAACTCAATATTAATTTTATTTAGACAATTAAGATTTCTCTCGACTCCACCTATACTATTAGCTACATAAAATAAGTGAATATTTATATGATACTTAAATTAAACATCTACCTAAAGCTTCAATAGACATAATATTAAAGTTGTTTTGGATTTAAAATTTTGATCCTACCTCTATCCTCTTTTAAAAATGAAAGAATTAAATCCAAACTTTCCACAAATTTTTGTCACTGAAAAATAGTTTCTAAAGTTTTTACTTTCTCTACATAACTAACACTTGGAATTTTATTAATTATATTCAAGTTTTTTCAACATTTCCAAGTTTGGTATCATGATTGAAAATAACCAAGGTATCCCAAGGATTTAACGAATCTAATATTTTTGTTATAGGCCAAGTGACATCGTGGAAGAGACATCACAAGTTAGATATTAAATTGAAAACCATTATTCACCTGATGGGTAGTGTAAAACTATAGCGTCGGTGAAAACAATATGAAAATCCTACATTTCCCTCAATGATTCATAGCTTTTAGATCCAAGAAGTGTTTTTCCCAAAATATGAGTTTCATTTTACATTAGTCAAATATTCGTTTCTAAAAAAAAAACATAGTTTTGAGTTGCTAAAGTTATACTTTAACAAATTTGGTCTTCAAAGAACAAGCGAACACGAAATTCACCCTATCATAGGAATAAGAATTTCATTTATATTTTTATTATAGGATTTCATTTCTAGTGAAGAAGAAACCATGCTTCACAAATAATTTAGTAATATCTTTTTATCTCATTTTTTAATATCTTTCGACAAAAATACCACCATAACTACATATTCAGAAGAAAACAATATTCATATACATCAAGATGAATATGGAAATATTCAAGTAATTGATAAATTAAAATGAAACTTTTATAATTGAGATTTTATGTAATACATATCCAAGCTTTGTTTCAAATGATTATTCACATTGGGGTTTCCAACAGGACTTACTCTAAACCACATGTTAGATTTATTTTAATTTTTCTTTTATAATGGATTTGATTTCGCATTATCGGTGATAACGCAAGCTATTAACTCTTGTTGGTTTAATTTAAATAATATATGGGTATTGTTTTCATATTTTTATAAGTAATAATTTCATAAAGAAATTTTGGCTATCTGGATTATCTATGATGTTTGAAGGTAAGGTAGAAGAAAAAATTTAACATAATTTTTGAAAAGACAAAGAAAAATAATTTTAATTTCAATAATTATAAACAACCTGATAACATACTCAAATAATTATTTATTTTTAACACAGGGCTACCACCGACCAAAGCTTTAGTTTCACATGATAACAAATATTACATGTCCAGTGAAGGTATTATTTCTCTTTATAAAACAAGGATGCATATATCATAAGAAGAAATATTTTATAAGTAATCAAATTTGGCTCCAATAGTGGCTATCTGGAACTCGATCCCACTTCAAACCATTAGGAATTGAAGAGAAACTTGTATTTATCAAGAAGAAACCCCCCTTTAGCTTCCAACACGGTGGAGAGTGTATGTATGCAGGATTTTGGGTTAGCCTGACCTCATATGGATGCAATTTACTATTTGAAAACAACAAGTAGATGAACTATATTTAAAATTAAAATATACACTCTAAGATTTAAAAATAAACATAAGTTCCATTGCTATTCCATTTTATTTTCTTAATTGATGTTTATTATGTTCAACTAATTTCAGGTGTGGTTTTGGAATCCACACTGAGAAATTTCAGTAGTAAATTTAAAACCACAAAGGTATTTCCAACAGTTTGCTAAAGCCAAAAAAATTATTACCAAATCAATTACCCAAAAGTGAAGGCATGACATAGCCTATACGTAAATTGTTCTATTCAATATATCACATTGCACTTTTTGAATACCATTCATCAATACATAGATGATATAGCTTATGTTTAAAATATTTTATTCGTAACGTAACAAGAACAATTTAAATACCAACTTTCCATGAGTGTAATTGGTAGAAGCCTATCGAGTTTTAGTTGATGACGGATACTGGTATGCACCTCTCTTTCTACAAATGCTCCAGTATATCCATTCATGAACATGCTTTCAATAGAATTTTTAGATTGCCCCCATGGAATGAAGCTTACTCTCATTTTAAGAAATTTTAAATATGATCCCGAGACAATACATAATTTGGAACATGCAAAAATTATCTTAACCGATCGGCATGTGGTAGAGTTTACTCTATCCGAAAAAATAATATTGACATAAAATGTTATCTTAAATTTTTATTTAATCTTTTTACCCTTAGCATAAAAAATAATTTTATTAAATATCTTATTTATTTATTTAAAATAAATATATTTATGTTTTTAGTTATATTATTATATATGTATATTTATATATTTAAACATAAATATTTATATTCTAAATAAATAACTTCACCCAACAAGCAAACATGCACCTAGAAAGAATATATATATATATATATATATATATATATATATATATATATATATATATATATATATATATATATATATATATATATATATATATATATATATATATATATATATATAGATGCATTTAGTAGGCGAGCATGATCTACATGAATTTTTTTTAGTGAGATTCCATGTACCCACGAGTCATGGTGCATAAAACATGACATCATATTTCACCTTACCTGATTTCTACAACCATCATCTCTACCAGGGGTGGGTGCTAATATCGTTCAATCCTGCTTGCCGAGAAGTAAATACCTACACCTGAACTCACAAATAACTTCAATAGTATCTCATTCTACAAGCATATAATTAATTATTTAATAAAATAGTGGGGATGTTACAGTTTCTAATTTCCAATTCTATTGTGATGAATGTGATCCCCCACATGACCCAAATGCCTATGGTATATACCTAGTTACACATACCAAAGGCAATTTAGAAGAAGAATCAGATTAAGAAATAAGATTAAAAACTTGTTAGACTAGGAATGACGAAGAAAGAGAAATACATTTTGAAAAATAAATGGATGAATTGCCTAAGTCAAAAAAAGAGACAAAAGCTTTGGTTCTCAAAAATATAGAAATCCTAAAAATACCTCAAGAAAGAAGGTATGAAGTGATGAAACAAGGCAAAATCATTCCAATAGTTGAAGAAATTAAAGCATTAGAAATGATACATGCCATCAATATAAGAAATAGAATAGTGCATAATAAGGCCAATAAGTCTGATAAGGCTGATACAAATCAACATACTCAAAAAAAAGATAAATCTACCAAGAAACAAAACAACAGTTACTAAAAAGTAGCTCCTGAGGTTGAAGTAGAGAATGAAGTTTAGAAGTTGTTGGATTTTGACAAAAATACTAAAGTCAAGAAGGCTAAATTTGATGCAGTCTAGGAGTTGGCCAAACAAAAAATTAACATCACTTTTGGAGAACTAATGACCATACCAAAAGATAGAGATCAAGTGTGTTGATATTTTGGTCTAGTTGAGCCACCAAATAATCATATATGCAATTTTTCAATAGTAGAAAAACCCAAAACTATTCCTAGAAACCCATCATTAGTTAGACATTTCTATATCTCCTTAAGATATAATTCAAACTTTGGGTATCAATACGTAATACATAACTTTATGTTAAATAGTGGATCATCACATAATGTCATGCCTAAAAAAGTGGTAGATTAGTTATGTTTAATATGCACTAGATATTCTCCCGCAATATCAATCATGAATAGTAAACAAATACCTTGTATTGGGATCATCATATGACTATTAGTTTATTTGGACCAGTACCCAAAGAAAGGAATAGTTATGGATGTAGTTGTGGTTGATGTAAACCCTTTCTTCTCTTTACTATTGTCAAGATATTGGGTTAAAAAATTAGGAGGATCTATTCAATTAGATTAGTATTATGCTATTATCCCCTAACAACCAAAGAGCAAGTCACCCTTAGAAGAGAACCCTTTCATAGGTATTTAGTGGAATTGAAGAAGTCTAGCAACACTACTATGAACCTAGTTTAATATTTTGAAGAGAAGGATATATAATTTTATTCTATTTGGCATTCACCTTTCCTAGCTTAAGTACCAGAAGTCATAAACATGGATCCACAAACAACGAAAAAAGTAGATGTTGAGTCTACAAGAATACTAACATCTAAAATGTGGACTTTGAATTTTGATGGAGCAAAATCGCATACCGAAGCAGGGGCAAGAGTTAACCTAACTGAAATTAATGGAAAATATTTAGGCATGCCATATAGATTGCATTTTCCATACACCAATAATGTGTCAAAATATGAAGCATTGATGTTAGGCTTGAGAAAGGCCAAATAACTGGGAATCAATTATTTGACTGTATATGGAGATGCTGAACTAATAATACTATATATTAAAGGTAAATATCAGACCAAGCACCCTAGGTTAAAATAATACAAGTAGGATGTTCAAGAAGAAATAGATAAATTTTTGGCTTTCAATATCATATACATTCCTAGAGATCAAAATCATGTAGCCAATTTGTTATTCATAAATGCTTCTAGTGGGCTCCATTTGCCCCCTTGGGATTGGAACCGGGTCTACTCAATTTGTTGAAGGAAATGCAGTTATTTCCAACATTGGTCCCACTTTTATGCTAGTTGAAATTTCCTCCTCCTCCTCATAGGTATTGGGCTCCACAGAATCTCTTAAGGACCAGATTTATGAAATTCATCTCCAATCCTCAAGGCGGGAGGAAGATTCTAAAATCTCTAGGCATTAAAATGATCAGTTTCAAGCAGTTGCTGATAAGGTAGGACTTCCAGGGGGGATAATGTTCCTTTTAATCCCAATCCTTCATTTGCAAAGGTCTTGGGTGGGTCTTCCTCCTCTTCCTTCTCTCCTCTGTTTGAGGTTTCTTGGAACAGGGTCAAGATTCCTACTGATATCACCAAAAAATCCATTACTAAAGAATCATTTTCCTTGGTAGAGAAAGTGGTTGGAGGTAATCCAAATATTGACATCATCAGGTGATGGGCCTTTTCTCATTGGAAAGTTCATGGAACCTTTCAAATTGTTGGTCTTTCCAAGGTTTTTTTGGGGCCCACATCAATACCCATGAAGATGCTGGCCACATCCTGTCTGGAGGCCCTTGGTTCCTTGGATCCAAGAGTGTTTTTTGATGAAATGGAATCCTGAATTCAACCCAAAAATGCAAAGCATCAACTTTGCACCTATATGGGTCAAATTTCTAAATTTACCTTGGCATCTTTGGTGGGAATCTATTTCCAAATCCATGGCTTCGACTATTGGATACCTACTTCTTATTGACAAAGTGAATCTTTCCATATCAAGAATGCATGCTACTCACCTTTGTATTATGGACAATTTAGATTCTGCTCTTCCTTCCTTCATGGAATTAGAAATTGGTTCATCAGTATTCAAACAAGCCATTGAGTATGAAAATAAACCTCCTTTCTGTATTGAATGTCAATCTTAGGGCCATCTTCATGTTTATTGTCCTTCTCTCTCTAAGAATGTGGCCTCCTCTGAGTGACAAAACGATCCTATTTCTACGGCTAAGGAGAATTCCTTTCAAGTCTCATCAAAGAATGATAAAAGGAAATTTATTCCATCCACAAGAATAAGATTCAAGCTTGCCAAAGAATACATAATAAAAGAAGGACATAACTCTACCCATTTCATCAATTCCCCTGATGAGAAAGGGAAAAATATTTCTTTGAATTTTTTTTTCCAATGAGGTCAGTCTTTTTTATCACCTTTTTCAATTTTAAATTCTTTGGGATTTAAATTCTGAGGATTTTTCCAATCCCAATCCTCCTTTGGATCCGAAGAATCTCATTCAAGAACCATCCTCTAAGCCAATGACTAAGAACCCTGAACCTTTGGCTGAGGACCTCTGTCTACAAGATGACCAACCTTTGATAGAATATGCTTCTATTCCTACTTCTTCGAACCTATCAGTCCTGTGATCTAGCGAATTCCCTCTTCCACATTTAGTCCCAAAATTCTTCGAATCCAAAAGAGGTCTCCTATAGATTGTGGAATAGAAAAAAAGATGGGAAGACCTTCTCATTTTGATCAAAGGAATCAAGATGTGCATGAAGATATCGCTAATGGGGTTCAAAAAACTCTATTTTCTACTAGAATAAATATCTCCAAGGAAGAAACAAAGTGCACCAAACCTCCCCAAACACATGGAAATGGAGGCAAAAAACTATCCAAATCCTCCAAATGAAGATCCTCTCATGGAATGTGAGAGACATTAATGGTATAGCCAAGCAACGGCTAGTTAAATCATAAAGAAAAGAAATAAGACTGACTATTTTTGTGATTCAAGAATCTAAAATTAGTGAACCTCTTGATAAAAATATTTGTAATATTATTTGGAAAAATAGTGATTTCTACACTTGCAATGCTAGAGGTCCTTATAGAGGCCTCCTCTACTTATGGAATCCTTATCTTGTGAAAGGAAATATCATCCACTCCAATTATGAGATTTTGAGCATTCATTTCTATGATCAAGACACCAACTGTTCTTGGGTCCTAACCAATATCTATGCCCCTAATTCCATTTATAGGAGATCCAATATGTGGAACACTTTATATTCTATCAGGAATGCTTTCTCTAATCTGCCTTTGATCCTTATTGGTGACTTCAACACCCCTTTGTTTCCTTCTAACTAAAGAGGAGGATTTGAGTCCTTTTTAAAAGTATGGAGGATTTCCAAGACTTCATTAATGGACAAAATTTTATTGATGTCAACTTGAAAGGTAATTAGTTCACTTGGTCAAAAAGAAGGACTAGAACTCAACTAATCCAAGTTAAATTAGATAGGGTGTTGTTATCTCAGGAAGCCTTTGACAATTGGGGAGATGCTACTCTTCAATCACTCCTTAAAATTGGATTTGATCATAGTCCCATCCTTTTGTACACAAATAATGCAAAACTTTACAAAACCCCTTTCAAGTTCGAAGCAATGTGGATGCAACATCCTGATTTTAAAGAAAGAATCAACCAATGGTGGCAAACTGACATTCAAGGAAACCTTTCTTACATTCTAGCTCAGAAACTCAAGATCATTAAAGAGAATATTAAAGTGTGGAACAGAGACATATTTGGTAACCTCTTAAATAATAATCAGGATGTCATGTTTGAGGATCTTCCTAATTGAAAAAACAATCAAGAAAATGGTGATTTCACTGCTGAAATAAAAAAATAAAAGAAGGAACTGTTAGCCAGATATCATAATATTCTTCAATGTGAAGAAATTTTTTGGAGATAAAAATCCTGTGACTTGTGGCTCAAAAAAGGGGATTCTAATACCAAAATTTTCCACACTTCTACTATGAGACATCACAACGATAACATAATCAAGGAAATACATACCCAAGAAGGAGAAATTATCAATGATATCAAAGAAATCAGGAAGGAATGTCTCCCACTTCACGCATCTTCTTCAGGCTAAGCATAGACCAAACTCACAGATGAATTTTTTTTTTCTCCAGTTCATTCCTCATATCATATCTGATAGTATTAATAATAGACTCACAACTACCTTTTCTGATGAGGAAATTAAAGATGCTCTATTCTCCATGGATCCTGACAAAGCTCCTATCTAGATGGTTTTTCACCAAGGTTTTATCAAGCATTTTGGGATATCATCAACAGGGATGTTTTCCAAGCCATAAGATAAATACAACACTCTAAAATCATTCCAAGAAGCTTCAATTCCACATTCATTGCATTAATTCCTAAAAATTCTAATGCTTGTAATTTTAATGATTTCAAGCCAATAAGTCTTTGTAATATCATTTACAAGATTTTAACAAAAGCCATCACAATTCGCATGAGGGAAGTTATGTCTTTGATTATTAATTAGAGCCAAGTTAGTTATGTCAAAGCTAGATCCATCCTAGACGGTATTATTTCAGTCCATGAAGCAATTCATTCAGTTTCAATCAACAAAAAAACAACCTTTCTTCTCAAGCTAGACATGAATAAGGCCTATGATAGACTAAATTGGGATTTCCTTTTTGCTATTCTCAATAAGTTTGGCTTCCATCCTGAATGTATTTCTCTAATCAAAGGGTGCATCTCGTTTGCTTGGTTTTTTGTCCTCATTAATGGCTCTCCTGTAGGTTATTTTCAAAGAGTCGAGGGTTAAGGCAAGGAGATCCTTTATCTCCTATATTATTTATAATTGCTTCTGAAGCTCTGGAAAGAGCAATTATTAAAGCAAAAAATGTTGGTCTCCTCTCTAGAATTCAGGAAACTTCCCAATACGATCCTATCACACATCAAAAATTTGTTTATGATACTCTACTGTCCACAATTTCTATTAGGGTCCTATCCTAACATTAATTAATAATAATAATAGTAATAATGTATTTCATATCCTATAGTTATAATAATAAAATAATATAATAATAAATAATATAATAATTAATATAATTAATTATTATATTATTATAAGATTAGGGTTAGGAAGCATTGCAACCTTTCACCTATAACCCTAGAGTGGGTATAAAATATTGTAAGAACTTATCATTCCAATATCCATGAATATGAAATATAATACAATTTATTGAAGGGACTTCCCGACAATACAAAAGGTGATTCTTTTAGTTTTAGGTCTATTTATTATTTATTTATCATTTTATGTGCTAGGAACCTTAGGTTCCTACCATATGGTATCAGAGCCATATGGATCCAACCATATGGGACATAAATATCAAAGGAATAAAAAATGACATTGCAGAAATTAGAAGAATGATTGAACAAAAACAAAATAAACAAATGGAACGTTCTGATCGTATTATACAATATCTAAGGGAAATGCAAGAGGATACCCTAGCCATGGAATCTCAGGTAGATGAGGAAGAACCCATAACCAAAGAACTTTCAGAAATACCCATTGCACTTTCAAAGGAAGAAGATAATTCAAACCCTAATTTTTTTTCTCGGAAGAAACCAAAACCATAGAACTTCAAAAAGTACTTATTGAATTTCTAAAAAAAAATCGAAACCCTAAACATGCAAATTTTTTTATAGATACGGAAAGTAAGATTCATAAACTTGCACTGGATGTTTATATTGCCAAAATTGGAGATATAATTTGTGATGACCCTGGTGCATTTGATATTAATATAGACGATGCTAAGAACCATGAAAATAAAACCATCATAAAAGAAATCCAAAATTTTGATTATCTACTGAATGTATTGAACAATATGAGTCTTTCATCTACAAGACCCCCACCTTGGACACCACCATTGTTCAAAGAATCTATCAATAAATGCCCTTCCCAATAGCTAGTACACCTGTAATTTTTATTATTTAATCTCCACAAGATACTGAGATATTGAATCTAGGTTCCTACTTGCAATTTTTGGTTGAATGTAGGTTCCTACCATGTACTGTCATGTCTCTTTTTGAATGGATGTACCTGGTTACATATGAACTGATGTAGAAGTAATCATAGATTCCCATAAATCAAAATCCTCCACCAATAAGTAGCAACTCGAATAATGACGACAGAAATTGGTTTTGTCAAAGGCAATCCTGAAGTGCAGACTTATAAACATCAGGCTATGTGACAGTATTTATGATCCTAATGGCAGTTTTTTTTTCCCAACTTCACCAGACCTGATATCATATGGCACTATTTTTGAATAAAAACCTTAGCATATTCATGTTGATGAAACAGGCTATTTTAAACAAATTGTTAAAGAATTTTAAATACTTCCCAGCTGGAAGATAATTTTGTTATTTTTCCATTCGTAAGCACAACAGGAGAATGGCAAATAGCATGATTTTAGAACATATTTTACAAGGGATCAACAAGATATTATTATTATTTTAATACAAGGCACATAAAAAATTGTGCACTCCAACAATGTGAGACTTGTCTCCAACATACTTATTTCAGATACTAGGATGCCTGGAAAGGAAAGTGTTGCACCTATCTAGAATATGCATTGTCAAATATAGTTCATGAAACTGTTTTTTCTTTCTCCATACAAAAAAATAAAAAATAAAATTTCGGTCTGTAAAGGGCAAGACATATCCCTTACCAGAAAAATTTCAACATCACAGTGTTGTCAGTGCACAAATTATAGTTCATGGGCATGGTCTCCTCATCATTTGAACTCTTTACTTTAAGCTTCAAAAGATATCATAACACAGAGAATTTTCCCATTTGGTAAAGCTAAATTCTCTCAATGGTGAGTACTCTTTGATACTGAGTACATTTTACTGCAATGGTGTAATGTACTTACCCTTTATTAGAGTTAGAGAACGAATTGAACAGAGACATCAAGCATAAATTAGATCATACTGCAATGGTTTAATGAAATTACCCTTTATTAAAGCATTAATTGAAGAGAGACATCAAGCACAAATTAGATCATATTAAACAGAACATTGTTGATATTATTGATGGATTGTATTGGCAGTCTTCCAAAGCATAAGGATTTGATGCATCTATCAGCAGGTTATTGGCCTTCAAGTGTGTGTTTTGAACCAAGTTTCTTCAGTACTTAAAGCAAATATTTGACATGAGAAAAGTTGGAGACAGAGACTCTTCAGCCCCTAATGATATTCCTTCAAATAAGAAAATAAATAAATGAAAACTGTTAATTCATGTGAGACAAAATGAAAGGACTAGTTCATTTTGATGCTGAGCAAAATTGGCAACGGTAGCCCAACAATGGGGTTTTTTCCAAATTCAAATAATTCTTATACATATACATACCCGCCGTGGGGATTGAACCCGGGTCACATAATCGATAATGTAAGTGGCTGGCTTACCAAATGTATTTTACAAATTATTAATCACGAAATCTCCATTGATCTCATCCAACACTTGTAGGTCATGGGTAGAGAGTTTTTTGAACTTCCACAAGAGGAAAAGGAGGCCTACACCAGCAACGTAGCAACGAGAGTTATGGAGGGTTACGACACCAAGTTAGCTCACCAGATTGACAGAAAGCTAGAGTGGATTGATTACTATTTCTATATGCTATGGCCTCCTTTCTCTAGAGATTTGAACAGCTAGCTCAAACACCTTGCCTCTTACATAAAAGTGAACAATGAATATGCATGAGCACTTGTGGGGGTAGTGAATATGCTTTTATCAACTCTTTCCATAAATATGATGTTGGCAGAGTCGACGATGAAGGAAGCACTCAACAATGAAGATATGGAAATGGAAATGAAAATAAATTACTACCCACCTTATCCACAGCCGAAGCTCGCTCTCAAGGTGGAATCCCACATTGAAATGAGTGCTTTGACTCTTCTGGTACCCAAAAAAGTTCCAGGACTCCAATTTTTCAAGGATGGTTGCTGGGTTTCTGCCGATTATGTTGCAAACGCCATCATCATCCAGATACTAGCTTGAGATATTGAGTAACAACAAGTACAAGAGCATTCTACACTAAGTTTTGTGAGTAAGGACAAAGTGAGAATTTCATGGCTGATATTATGCACTTCCCCTGTAGATAAAGTCATCAATCTCATGAAAGGAATGGTGAATGAAGATAATAATTTTCGCTTAAATGCCAAAACATATGCGGAGTTCAAACATTGCAAGATTAATAAGCTTCCCAAGGAGGTGGAATATTTGAAGAGCATATACTTACACACTACAATTCCAAGCTTTGAGGACAAATCTTGTTTTAAGGAGGGTGGAATGTTAGGGTCCTATCCTAACATTAATTAATAATAATAATAGTAATAATGTATTTCATATCCTATAGTTATAATAATAAAATAATATAATAATAAATAATATAATAATTAATATAATTAATTATTATATTATTATTATAATATTAGGGTTAGGAAGCATTGCAACCTTTCACCTATAACCCTAGAGTGGGTATAAAATATTGTAAGAACTTATCATTCCAATATCCATGAATATGAAATATAATACAATTTATTGAAGGGACTTCCCGACAATACAAAAGGCGATTCTTTTAGTTTTAGGTCTATTTATTATTTATTTATCATTTTATGTGCTAGGAACCTTAGGTTCCTACCAATTTCCTCTATCAATGAAGCTAAGATTATTAATAGGATACTCTTCCTTTATGAGCTTGCTATAGGTCAAAGGATTAATTTTCAAAAGAGTAAACGTTACTTCCTCAATACTCCTCCAAGAAGACATAACATCATTGCTAACATCCTTAATTTTTACATAGATTCTTTACCTTCTACCTATCTGGGTTTACCTATCTTCACTGTGTTTTGTCTAAGACAGCTTATGGGACAATGTCATTGAGAGGTTAAAAAAAAAATCACTACTTGGAGAAGCAATTTTTTATCTCAAGCAGGGAAAATTACTCTCACCATGGCTTGCCTCCAGAGCATTCCTATTTACTTCCCTTCTTTGTTCAAAGCTCTAGTAAGTATTTATGAAAAAATGGAAAAAAAATCAAAAACATTTCCTCTAGACAGGATCTGAAAATAATCACATATTTCATTTGGTAGCTTGGGACAAAGTGTGCAAACCTAAAGAATTTGGAGGATTAGGTCTGAGGAGAATTTATCCTCTCAATATTTCCCTTCTTGCAAAACAAGCCTAGCAGTTGATTTCTAATGAGAATGTTCTTTGGTTCAAGATTACAAAAAGGAAACATATTCAGGGATCACATTTCCCTCATGGGGAGGCACCTTCATCCAGTTCAACTTTCTGGAAGGCTATTTGCGAAGCTCGATCCCTTTTGATCAAAGGACTAAGGTGGCAATTTGGTAATGGCACTTCTATTTACTTTTGGGATGATAAATGGATAGGAGATCAACCTCTCAATAAAAATCCTATGTTTCAAATGCTAAGGAATAATACAAATCAATTGGCTGGACCTTTGGCGGTATATTTCATCTCTTCTAGAAATGGACGTAAACAATGGAGAAGAATTAACATTCCTGCTTTTGAAAATGAATTAGCCTATTTGTACAATCTTCTTTCTACTATCAAAATTACTTTACATGACCAGACTTATTGTCCTATTTGGGAACCTATTGATTTTGGATATTTCATAGTCAAATTAACTTACTTTCTCTCTCTTGACAGTATTGATACTCCCATCCCTTTCAAGCTTGTCTAGACTAAGTATTTGATTCTGAAGATTGCTTCCTTTTCCTAGTTATGTATTCAAGATCGCATCCTTACCACTAAAAATCTTATAAAAAGAGGTATTATTTTGCCTAATAGATGCCATATTTGTCATTTTGATTGGGAATGCACTACTCATCTCTTCTTATTTTGTTCCTATTAAAGAATAGTGCTTAACAAACTTTTCCATACTTTCAAGATTGCCTAGGTCTATCCTCCTTCAATTGTTGATCTATTCTAATAGTGGCCAATTCCTTTCAAAAATCCCATACTTAGAGGACTTTGGAAGTCTTGTTGGCATCATTTCCTCTGGAAGATATGGTTAGAACACAATAAAATAATATTTGACTTGAAGGCTTTGGATGCCAACATTATTGTTAGAAAAATCATCCTTCATGCTAAGTAAAATGTCCTTGCTACTCCTTTTGATCCTTATCCTTGTTCATCCTTCGAGAAGGGCATATTAAAGTCTTGTGATATTTGCATTGATGTCCCAAGACCTGTTACTTAGCCTTCATATAGAACCAACATCAAATGACAACCTCCTCCCTTTGGGTGGGTCAAGATTAATTTTTATGGGGTTGCAAAAGGCAATCCTGGCATTGTAGGGGCTGGAGGAATCCTCTATGATCATAGTGGCAATTCCATATTTGCCTTTTCCAAACCATTAGGAATCCAATAAAATCATTCTACTAAAGCTAAAGCTATGTGGAGAGGCCTTCAATTTCTAAAGGACATTCTAGGAAAAGTCATTGTTGAAGGATATTCTCTTAATATCATAAATTTCCTTGAAAATTCCAAGCCCAACAGTTGGAGGATCAGGAATATCATCAAGGAAAGTAAGAAAATTCTTAGTCAGCAAGTCAATGTTGTGGTTCAACACATTTTCAAGGAGGGCAATTCTATCATTGATAAATTAGCCAACATTAGAGTCAATGCGCAAGGTTTGATCACCTAGATGGATGTCCTCCCCAATGACGTGGCTGATTTGGCAAATCATGATCAAAATACCATATGTCGTGATGAATCTCGAAATCCTTAATTTTTCTATTACCAAAAATCTTCCCTTTTTTGTGATTCATAGGGCCCATATCCAAAGTTCCAAAAAGTTCCAAAATAGAGATTTTGTTCATCATTCCTATTATTCTCCTTTGAAAAGGGGATCCATGTTGATAATGTCCAATTCTTTGCCACCTCTTTTTTATGCCCCTTCATTGTTTATAATCGTTTCCATGAGAAATTCTGATGCCATGTCCACCCTAATTTTAAATCATTTCAAATTCATGTGGAATGATGCTTGTAATTTTGCTTTTTTGAGAACCCTTTCTAAACGCTTTACCTTTCACATAATCTTGAGGCTTTCTCGAATGTATATCCCAATCCCTTCTAGGTTTTGTGCCTATTTTTTCCATTGGGCCTATCATATGAGTATCACCAAAAGATCCATATTCATTGGGATGGTGTTTTATATTTTTATTCCCACCCATTTTCATCGGCTTTTTTTGCACTGTGCCCAATGCTCTAACCATCATTATATTTTTTGCCAAGGGTTTCCTTTTTGGCCAAGCATTACTTTCTATTTAGTCCTCCTGTGGTCTTCCAAACAAATTTACCATTCCATATCTATTTATTTTGATCCGTGGATTTTTTCACCCAATTGTCGTCCTTCCTTATTTTCCTTTGTCACCATGAAGGAAGGAAAAGTTGTTTTCATTGAGCCTAAAACTATTGATTTGGATTCTATATCTACTGACATGTTCAAGGATAAGCATGGGATTATCAATTTCTTAAATTTTTTTAGCAGGGTGGATGAAAATATTACTAAGGCATTCATGACAACCTGGGATAATGGGTTGGTCTCCACCCATGGCTTCCAGTTCTAAATTTCCTTTGAGTTGTTGGTGAACCTGATAGGGCAACACTTGGAAGAAAAAATCATTTGAAGAAATAAGCACAACTGGGAGGCTGATTTGACACCCTTTGAGAAAAATTAACCCATCCACAATAATGTAAAGAAAGGTTTTTTTTCCATGACTTGTCAACTCCCTCGAAATAAATACTTAAGCCAATAATGCAATATTTTACCTATGAAAATATTGAGTCTCAATTATGTTGTTTTCATATTGCATTTGTTAATCATTTCTGGGACTAAAAAATTATGAACATTCTCATTGCTCTATTCTGGTCCATGGACTATACCATCACCACCAACCGTTCCAAGAAGGATGAGGCCAAACCTAGCCACCAGGGTCTTTTCAAGGTCCTTTACAAATACCTCCTTTTGTAATTCCCTTCAGGTAATCTCCCTACCTCTAATTATGATGAGGAGAATTCATCCTCAACTTCGAGCCCTAAAACCTCCAAATCCAAAAGAAAAGAGAAATGGGACAAATCTATTTTCAAGTTCTCCATTAGAAAGAAAGCCAAACTTGAAAAGACCCCTGTTCATAGTTCCCAGAGGCTAAAACATAAAGAAGCTGTCAAAACTCCTTCGTCCACCTCTGTAAAAACTTCAAAGGATAAGTCTTATTCTCATGACCTTGTCGAAAGGTATCTTCATAAGCTGGCTATGCATGCTACTTCTGCCACCATTGACCATCTTGAAACTTCTCACTTGGCCATTGGAAAGGTGATTCCAACCCTCAAAGAGTAGTGCCATGCACTTAGCCTTTTGTCCTTCTGTGACAATTTAGAGAATGTTTCTACCCTAGCTGGTGTTGAGGTGTCCTTCGACACCAAAATTGATGTCAAAGATAATGCAAATGATGAAGATGTAATGGAGATTACTAAGGAGGCTTGCATTGTTGTTACCAAAAATAGCAAGGAGATTTCTATGAAAGATACTAGTTTGGAAGGTGTTGCTTCATCCCTCATGCAGCTGGACACTCCTCTTGATGACTAATGGTTCTTCCTCTAGTTTCCTAGGTCCTCTACGATGGTGGATTACATATTTTTTGGTTCCTTTTTGGTTGAGGACCATTCCTTTTTGAGCCCTGTTGTTTCTCTTAGTACCTATTTGTTCAAGGCTACTAAATCATTTTAGTTTGAGGTGTATTTTTTATATTGTATGTTGTTTCTTCTAGAATTTTTTAGTGTCTTTCTCCTGTTCCTTTTTTATCCTTTTTGATCCTATGAATATCCTCTATTGTACAAGGCATTAGGGCGCCTTTCAAATGCCCTGGTTTCAATAAAATTATTAATCTACTAAAAAAAATAAATGCTTCTGGTTTAGAAAATCCAAAAATAGATCCAAAATATGAGAAGTTCCCTACTATTCCAGTATATCATCCATATGTACTAAATAACATAGTATATCTACAAGTTTTTCAATATGACATATATATCAAATATTTTATGACATTTTAGAATCATTATGTTGATATTATCTGTGATGAAGAAGATGAGAAAAAATAAATAATATAATTGGAGAACCTGTAGAAGTGATTCAATTAAAGACTAAAAAACTACCCAAAGGCCTGATTTCATTAGAGAGTCTATTTTATAATTTTTATACAGTTCAAAAACATGCCTTGCAAGGATTAGAAGTAGAGAAAATCAATATTGGAACTGAACAATAGCCTAATATAGTCAAGGTTGCAAAATATATGTTTGAAAAAGAAAAGAAATATTACATTAAATACCTGAGAAAGCACAAGGATAGCTTTACCTAGAGCTATGAAGACCTCATAACTTTTAATATAGAATTAATAAAACATATCATTCCATTGAAAAAAGGTACTAAGCCACATAGGCAAAATAGAGGAAGTTCAATCCCACATTACACCCTATAATGCAAAAGGAAATCTAGAATTTATTAGATGCTAAGATTATCATAAAAGTAATATTATCTACGTGGATAGGAAATTTAGTGCTAGTAAGAAAGAAAAATGGAGATATCAAGTTGTGTGTGGACTTTAGAAATCTGAACAAAAATTATTTAAAGGATAATTATCCCCTGCCCAATATGGAGTAGTTATTATATTGTAGGATCATCCAGGATGTCTTTGTTAGATGGATTTTCTGGCTACAATCAAATTCAATTCAACCCTAAGGATAGGCATAAAATAACTTTTACCACTCCATGAGGAACTTTTGAATACCTCAGGATGCCCTTTGGCTAGATGAATGCAGGAGCCACATTTCAAAGAGCCATGGATTTTGCTTTCAAGGTCTTAATATTTAAAATAGTTGTAGTCTACTTAGATGCCATAACTATTTTCTCTAATAATCCTTAAGACCACTTTGAAAATCTCACCCAAGTGTTTGCAAGATGTAAGGAATTTGGCATCTCACTGAATCCCAAGAAGTGTATCTTTGGAGCAAAGCAAAGCAAGTTATTAGGAAACATTGTTTCTAAATAAGTAATTAGTATTGATCCTAAAATAACTAAGGCCATTGTAAATATTCCTCCACCTAAAAACTTGAAGGGATTCAGGTCATTTTTTGGGAAGATTAATTTTATCAGAATATTTGTCCCAATTTTTTCTCAAATTGCAAAGCCCATAAATGATATGATAAAAAAAGTGGGTGTTATTATATGGATAGAGGAGAATTTTTAGGCTTTCCAAAAAAATAAAGGATGTCATCACACGATCCCCTATATTATCATGTCCATATTATCACAAAATTTTTAACATATACTCCTTTACCTTAAAATACACCATTGTTACTATACTTTCATAGAAGGATGTAGAAAGCATAGAGATAATAGTGACATTTATGAGCTCAGGATTAAAAGGATCTCAACTGAAGAATACCATGATAGAAAAATAGGCCTTCTCACTAATAAAATCCTTAGATCATTTCAAATAAAATTTTGGGTCAAATAAAGTAATAGCCTACATTCCTTACACATCCATCAAAGATGTCTTTAATCAAAATGAACCTATAGGTAGTTTGAATCGATGGATGGTTAAATTGTAATAATATGAGGTTGATTTCAATATTGTGAAGACTATTAAAGGATAAGATTTGGCCAAATACATGGCAACTAAAGGAGGTGAAGAATTTAATAATACATTAGTAGCAACAAATAAAATGGTTGTGATAGAAGCATCTAAAGATGGCTGGTATAAGGATGTTGAAAATTACTTGTAGATATTAGCATTCACTACTAGGTGTTCTAAAAATAGAATGAGAAGTATTAAATTACAAGCATAGAAATACTACATTCAAAAAAATAAACTATACTGGAGACATCCGAGTGGTGTGTTATTGCTTTGTCTTTTCCAAGAAGAAGTGCCTAGAATAATTAAAGAGTTTCATACTAGATTTTTTTGAGGGCATTTTGCACCTAAGGCAACCGCTAACACCATAATGAGAGTAGGATACTATTGGCCTTCCATGTTCAGGGTTGTGCATCAATTTATAGGAAATGCCAAAACTACCAAATATTTGATGATAAGAAAAAGTTGTCTACAATACCTTTAAAACTTGTAATAGTGGAGGCTCCCTTCGCTCAATGGGGTCTAGACTTGATAGGAGAAATTAATACAAATTCATTAGGTGGTCATCGATGGATAATAACTTCTACTAACTATTTTATTAAGTGGGTTGAATATGCCCCATTAAAAAAGTCAACCACTTAAGTAATTATCAAGTTTTTAGAGGAGAATATCTTAACCAAATTTGGAGTACCTAGAAAGCTAGTTACCAATAATGGTGATGGTTTTATTTCATATGATATGGTAGAATTATGCATCAAGTATATCATTTAGTTTAACCATTCAGATAATTACTATCCTCAATAAAATGGCCTAGCAGAATCTTCAAACAAAAACCTCATAACCAGGATTAAAAGATATCTTGGCAAAAATAAAAAGAGTTGGGATAATGAATTGAATTTTTCTCTATGGATTGATAGGATTTCTGTTAAAAGAGCCACAAGTAAAAAAAATTACAAATTGATGTATGGAGAACATGTATTACTCCCTCCATAGGTTGAAAGGTCATATTTATCCTTATTGGTTCAATATCACAAGAAACTAGATAGTTGGCAAAGGATAATGGAACAAATTGTCAAACTAGATGGAGATAGGAGAGATGCTTTCAAAAGGGTGATCTAAGAAATTTAGAGAACAACATAGTTCTTCAACAAGAAATCCATGTAAAACCCCTTTACATAAGGAGACATAGTGCTATATTGGGACCCGAAGAATGACAAACTAGTATAAAAAGGCAAATTGGAATGAAAATGGTTGGGTCCTTACCAGATCATCTAGAAAATAGGCCATCATACTTACAGGTTGTAGAACCTACAAGAATAATAAATACAATTTTTTATTAATGGCCAAATTCTAAATATGTGCCATCCCTATGATGGGGATTAGTTAATATAAACTATTTATGTCTACCTCCTATACATAAAAATAAAAAGAAGTGTGTGTCATTTTTTAGTCTATTTTAGTCCAATAAGTTTTGAGTTCATTTATTTTTTTTAGTGATTAAGATTTTACTCTTAGTATTAAATATAATTCCATTAGGTCTTGATCAGGTTAGTCATGGGAACTGAAATATCAAAGAGTCTATAAATACCAAAGGTAGAAGTCATGTTTGTAGGGGCTACACTTGTCTGAAGTCTATTACAAAAGGTCCAAAAATAATTAGGAATGATTAAGTCAGTCAGAGATTCTAGGGTCCTCAAGAGGACTTTTAACCTTTTAGATCAAACATTTCTCTTGTCCCAGACAGAGCTTGTGTTGGGATTCAAAAATCCCAACTTATATTTCACCCCTAGTTTTTAAAAGTTGGTAAAATTGAGTGTCTAGGTGATTATAGGATGTGGTGTTTGGTCCAAAAAGAGGGAAGTCTTGAGAGAGTCATTCCAATTTAAAAATAATCCTCATGGTCATTAAAGGAATAGTCCTAAGTCCTATAGTGCTTAATTAATTATATCCTGAATGAGTTCATCCCTATCCATCCACTCATTCATAAGGTCATTACTTCCATACCATCACCCCTCACCATATTAGCCATCTCATTCATTTCTAATATTTGGTCCTCTTTCATTAGTTAGTCCATGCCCTTTAACAATAACATCTAGCCCATTAACTTCTCCATCACACATAGCCCCATTTATCCCATACCATTTAAAATTGTCTAACCATAATAATTCCTTTTAAAATCCATTATATAATATTGAAAGTCATGTTGCATCCCTAAGTTAGACCATGGCTGAAATACCATGAATCTGCATTGATCAAATTTTCCTAATTCTTAAGTCTCCAAGTCCACCTAGACACTTACCTTAATATTTTCCATAAAATTTTTGAGGCCTAACCATCCTAAGTCAATGTATCCCTTCCAAAAACTCATCATTGATCCATCCATGACCATAATAAATCATCAACGATAACAAAATTCCAAAAATACATTATCGCTCATCCAAACCCGTCATCACCGATCCATCAGTGATAAACTATTTCAATCAATGATCGTGTTAATACTAGGCATAAAGTAGGTTTAATTTTCAATCTTACAAAAGCCTTGTCATCGATGCATTAGAAATTGCTCATTCCTATCAGTGATAGAGTATTTTAAGTCCAAATTAAGAGTCCCATCATCATTGTTCTAACCATTACACCTTTGGATAAAATTTTTCATGCCAATTTGTTTTAAAGTCTTTATCATACACGTAAAATCCCTATCACTGATCCATCAAAAATTATTTATTTCTATCAGTGATAGTGTAAACTAAACATAAGCTTATCGCTCATTCAAATACATTATCGTTGATCCATCAACGATAATTTATTCCCATAAATGGTTCCTTAGCCTCATGTCATATAGTATGTTGCTTGGTATTTGCATATCTAAGCCTATAAGAAAAAACATTTACCTAATCAATTAGTCCTCAAGTCCAAGTTTAATCTATCACTAATGAAAAGAGCATGTTGTTGATGCATCCATGAAATTTTTTCTCCATCAGCGATTGTGAAATGAATTAAGCCTAAAAAAGGTTATCCCTCATCACACTTGCAAAATTCCTATCTTCGATCCATCAATGAAAACATAATTCGATCAACAAAAAATTTATTTTGAGTCATACAAGGGTTAGGCCATTGTTTATCTTAAATGTTCCCCCCCATTGCGCATTAAGTAAACCTTAGGTCTACTAGGTCACCCACCTAAATTTATTCAAAATATCTAAAATTTATCTATTTTCGATAGCAATTCTCCTTCACCCATTCATCAACAATAGTGTAATTCCATTAGAAATAGAGTTTAGTCATCGCTATTGCAAATGCATTATCACCGATCCATCAGTGACTGCCCTAAGAAATCAGTGACCATGTATTTTGTGAAATATTTATCACTCATCAAGGAAGCCCATCAATAATGCATCAGTGACAAGCCAAAACAAAGAGTGACAAAGGCATCAACAACCCATATTATTCTAGAAATATCAATGATGCATACTTTACCTACAAAGGCATGTGGCTCACTATTCAAAAATTGATAGAAGGTATGACGTTGTGGATGACACAAGATCCAAAATTATGATCTTGTATGGGTGGCAAAATTAGAAGGTGGCTCAAGGTATGAATGTATCTCTTCAAGGTACGTACAAATCAGCAAAACACCCATGATGATCCTCCATCTTGTGGCTGTAGAGAGGGATAGATGATGTGGCACAAATGAAAAAGTGAAACTCAAAGAATGCAGACCTCGATGGACTAATTATAAAAGTATTTCTATTAAATACTATCATTGCATAAATATTATAGGCATGATTATTTAAGAATGGCTAGAAAAATGTGGTTGAAGGTGAAATTAAGGCACTACATGTGTGTACTTTCAAACTATTTCAAATACCTCTTTGCAAGTTTTGACTTCTCTCACATAACCTTTTTGAGTTAAAAATTAGTAGAGTACAATTGTAAGAAAGAAAGTACAATCAAAATTACATAATCAAAATTACATTACTGCATCATGGCCTCTTCTAGAAAACCAAATAAGGCTACCGGATCAACCAAAAAGAAACCCACTAAAACCATTTAGACTATCGAGGCAAAAATTATAGATAGAGTACTATGAGTATCACAAGCCTATCCCTATGAAGAGCTACAAGGTAAACTCATAAAGAAGAAACAACAAGAAACTCTAGGAAAAAATGTGACAGTGAAAGAAATCATATAAGAACAAAGTAAAGAATACAAATATACCACTATTTTATGTTTTGAGCATACTGAAGAAGATTATCGAAGGTATCAAACTCTGCTCAAAGATATATTTCAAAGGGCCAAAGACAAACATTATGATGACAATCTATTTTTCAACAGAATGGAATAACAAATTGGGGAATCTTATCTACCCATGAGTCCACCATTCATCATACTCACTCTCTTGGCTAGTTGTGATGTATGACCCAGATTCAAAAGCCATCCTCAACCACAAGAACCAGAAGGTCTTCAAAATCACCAAAGAATCCATTTGCAAGGTATTTAATTTTTTTCCCTCTCAAATAGTTCCAAATGATAAAGTACTTGAAATATAGTCTTCATGTATGCTAAACATCCATTTTTATCAGAGAATTTTTGGTATGGACTATGAGGTATCGTATAAATTCCTCGTACCAAATATGACTCTCAAAATATGGGCCAAAGATCATGTAGATATGATCAACATTCTAATGGGAAATAGAGATCTAGATAATATGAAGAAGGAGGTGATGTACATGGCTTCACAACTAAATAAAATTGGAAAAATACCGATGTATGCTTTGGAAGAGGTCCTAGAGAAAAATGTGAACAAACAACTTACACTTCACAAGGCTATTAAGAAGAAAAATGAAGTAATTTCAAAATTCATGTATTATTCTTTTATTATACATCTCATAGTGGTCCAGTTGAGTCCTAAGGTTATGTAGATGCTAGGAGGGGTCAATGTTGAATGCGTCTAGAATAGATTGCCTTGGATTCAAGAAGGCTGGTCTAATATCACTGATTTTATTAGAAAATTTATGGTGGCCATTCATAACGAGTAGTGTGGTGAAAATACTCCAAGGATAAGCATAGGAATAAGCAACTTTTTGAACCAAACAAAGTCTAGGAAGTTCTTCTTTGCAAAATATTTCACTTATATCAGGTTATGCGATGCCAAGATTTTGCCTAAGGCACTCCCAAAGTATTTTTCAATGCCCATAACTACCTTAGAAATCTTGAGGTAGGTAGTTGAACAAGTAAAAATGAGAATGAATAGAGACAAAGCAAGAGTCTCATGGCTCAAACTACATTTCAAAATGGGACACTATATTTTTAAATGATATCTCAGTCTTCTCAGAGCTATGTGGAGGATGGATGATTACTGCTTTACTGAGCTTACATGGATATCCTATGATCCAAATGGGGAATATGACAAAGAAATGTAGAAAGTGATGAAACTACACGTGGGACATGAAGTAGATGCTTTTGAAGACACCATGCAAATCACAATAAAGAATAGAGAATATATCAAAGATGTCTAGGAAATATTAGAGAGACCATACACCCAATTAAAATAAGTGGGAATATACTAGTCAGAGCTAAATATACTAAGAGAGGCCACTATTGATTCTTATGCTCCAGTAGTCCTAATAACCAGACCTGAAGAGCTTGAAGATCCTTTCTGGCAGATAATTTAATAAAATACAAAATTATTAGAAATAATCATAGAGGAAGCACCTACTACTAAAATGAACTAGCCATGGATTGAGTTGGCTCCTCAAGTGAGCTCTCCAAGAGAATTTTCTCTGATTGAAGAGGAAGAAGGGCCAATCACATCTTAGGAAGCAAGCCCCCCAATAGTGGTTGGAGATGCCTCAGCCTCAGAACCTCAAGAAATAGAAGAAATTGATAAAAAACTCATAATATCTCAGGTAAGAAATCCAAATATGGGTGGGATTTTCTTTTTTCCTACTTTGGGTGAGAGTTTTTAAAAAATTCTTGGTTTACTTTTCCTGCTTGGGCTAAATTTTTTCTTTTCCTGCTTTGGGTGGTTTTTTATTGTAATTTTCCTTTATTCTATCCTTTGGCATTTTCTTTGGCCTATCCTTTGGCCTTTTGTTTGGTTTTTTCTACCTATTTTAAAAATGTTTTGGGGCCCCTTTCAAAACCCACTTTTAATGAAATTTTAACTTATAAAAAAAGCCAAAGAACACCACCACCATGCACTTGATAGTGAATAATGAAAAGCATAAAATTCCTTCAATTGCTATGAAGAAAATAACTGGAGTTGGAGGACTAGGGAATATTTTGAGAGAACTTGTACCCAAAGAAGCCTCTCCTCCTGGCTCTCCACCAACTAAAAGGGCCCATATTGAATCTGGTTCAAATTTTGGGACTTCTAATTCTATAATACTAAGAAAGGTAAAGGAAATCAATATACAGTTTAGTGCTAAGGAAGAATGACAAATAGAGGTTGTTTAAGGGGTCACTAATGAGAAGGCCACTCAAAAATTGTTGGCTCAACAAGGTGTCACACATGCCAATTCTGAAGTCACTATCACACTACCTCTGCTAGAAAGGTCTTCAAAATTCTTCATTGATCCCAAAGCCAAACAAGTGAAATGGAAGGGGGATACTATTAAAATGCTAAGATAATATTTGGTAGTCTACATGTAGACAACTACAAACATGGAAGAAGAAATCACAAAGTTAAGAGCACAAAATATTCAATTTGAGAAGATAAAAACTAAAAAATACCAATTGCAAGGTGAGATTATGGCACTTCAAGACGAGATAGGTAGACTAAAATAATAAATGAATAAGATTTAAAAGAATAAGCCACCAGTTCTACCTTAGATATCTATTGACAAAGAAGAGCACATTAATCATTTTAATTTAGGATTGGTCGAATTAATCAAAGACCGAGTCAAAATGATACCTAACATATTCAAAGACCTTATGGAAATCATGAACACAAATGAACATATCAAAAGTCTGATCAAAGAAATAGATCATAGATCTATGAAGATCTCTCCTTTCTACCAAAAATATAAGGAAGAATACACCCAAGTCATAGAGCAATAAATCACCACTGTTGATGGTCAAGTGTATGATTATCAAACTAAATTCCAAAATCTGAAAACTACTTTTGTGAAAGACTCCACTAGGAAGATGCAATATTGAGCATAGATGAGTGGACAAAGGAAATGGACGATGGGGGGTTGCAAAATATCAAGATACTTAGATAATCCACTATAGCAAATGATATGGAAACACTGATTGCAAAAAAAATAATGGAATTCAAATGTGACGAAGAAGAAGAACAAAAATTGGCTTTGCAACTAAGAGACTTATCTTCAGTAAACATAGAAGAAATCCAATTTGCTGATCAAAATGGGCCACTAACAAAAATATATCTCAATCAGATAAAGAACATTGAACATGAAGTCAAGTCAACCTCCATCTTTTCTAATGAATCCTGGAAACACATTGCTAATATTTTAGGAGTAAAAAATATAGAAGAAGATAAAAGATAAGATAGCCTAGTGGGTCCCACAAAATAAGACCAAGTAGAAATAGCTGATGTCACCCCCAAAATAGAAATTTAGGAATAAATAAAACTAGCCATAGGACCAGAACAAAAGGAATAACAACTTCAAGAACAAGTGACAGAGTATCGTCAATTTTTTTAGTGAAATACAACTTAACCAGCCTATGAGGTACCCAATAAAAGTAGTGGGTAAAATATAGACCATGTGGCAACAACTGCACCAAGTCTTCTCAACTATATTTTTCTACCCAGTTATAAAAGGATCTAAAGCAGCCAATCTTCAAAATTAAGCAATCATGTAGCAAACTCATGAGAGGTATTTTGAGTGTTCTATGAGGGTTATTGTATCTTCCATGTTTTCTCTATTTTCACCATTTTCTTAAGTTCTTCCCACCTTTGTGCAGGTATTACCGAGAGTCGAGTATTCTACCTGAGATCATTTTTAGGAGCTACTTCAAGGAGCCAGAGTCTATTTATAGCTATAATTAGGATAGTATATAATAGTTTCCATATTACGTTATTTGAATAGGGTGAGCTTTGTATTGTATTCATTGAAAGACCTAAGGACTTTGCTAGGCTTATATCATTGTAGCCATTATAATTTGAATATAATACAAATCATCTAGTTTTTACTCTCTAGCATATTTTAGTGCAATGTGTGTGTTTTCTTGTATGTATATTATATTATTTGAATCTGCAGGCAAAATTTCTCTCGTTAATTTAAAAATCCATGTTGATTGCGATATTTGAATGAATGTGGGTTTATTAGTTTTTCTTTCCTTTTCTCTCATTTGCATCAGAACAATTAAAATTTGCTACGATAACCCAATGGACAAGGCACCAATCTGCTTTCACACTTGAAATGCTTTCATTGTATGCTTGGTCATTATTTAATACATCTATAATACATTAAAATTTGGTTGAGCATATTTGTTTAAGTAACATCAATATAGGCTCATATTAGGGTGTCTAGACCTGACCTATTTAGTTATCAAGCTATCCAAGGATGAAGTGGTGAGTCCTCCAGAGCTCACATATCTACTTGTGGGTCATAAGGAATTTTAATAGCATGAAAGATATTAAAGATATTCAATTTTTTGCACAACAAGGCCTAATGTTGAATCTTTGGAATGTGCCCTCCCTTAGGTTCTTGGTAGTTTTCAATAATTTTCAGTCTATGACCCTATCAATTAGGTCCCTCACTAGCTTTGGGATATAACTTATAGGGATTGTCTTGTGTTTTCCTTCCTAATGTGGAGGGAATGTCTATAGTTTTTCATAAAGAAAAATTAGTGGAAGAGCCTAATTTGATGAGTGGTTCATAGGTAGTGGTATTTCTCCTTGGGTCCATGGTTACTATTGGCATTTTGAAAACTTTTGTGCATGTAAAATTTATATTTATTTTCTTGAATTAGGGTTATCCATAAGGGGTTGGACTCAAAATGTACTTGTAAAAAAATGATGAATCCTAATCAAAATCAACTTGAATCTTAAGCAAATCAAATCAATCATCTTCACACAAAAATTTGGGATATTTGAATCCCTAAAAAGTAAGATCATATTTAGGACCAATTTTGACCCATTAAATTACCTTCTAACTTCATATAAACACCACCATTAGATCAGGCTCATAAATAGCTTTCCAAAAAGTACAAATATGCCTATGTTTTGATATATATTATGGTGAATTAACCCTAATAAAAAATTGGTCCCAAAAAATTTAGCTGAATGGGCTGACGTCGAGGGTCCTCATATTCGCCAATTTCTAATTTTGAAAATCCTAATATTGACCCAATTTGTAAATATTCTCCGCTATACATAACCTTGTCTTGAATATATAGCTATCATATTTTGTGTTCAAAGGACTCTTGTTTTTTTTAATGCTTGAGAATCAATAAGGAAGAAAGGAAGGTAAGGTGCCTCTTTTATGGATTTTATTATTGAATATTAGTGCACCCACCTACATTGAATTCATGTTATGTTAATTCATTCTTTCCTCTTACAAAGATATAAAAATGTGTGCAAGAGTCTACAGGCCTTAAATTCATGCCATGTAGAGTTAATTTTTCTTCATGCAAAGTTGGTAGAAGGGGGATGTACCCCTTTCATTGATAAAATATTACATGGACCTTATTTATTGGATAAAAAAATGGTTAGCACTATCTGAAGGAGATGCTATAGGCAATAAAAGTATTCACTTAAGACCTACATAATACCACACATCATTGATTTAATCAAATAAGGATTTTTAGAGGTATGAATTACTTTCTCATCTTCATATCTATGTTGCTTTTTGTAATCTCCATGAACTATACATATAGAGAAATATTCCTAGATAATGATGTGGACCAAGCACCTAAATTAAAACCTATTATAAAATAATCTAAAATATAATGTTAAGTATAATACATAAACAAGGTTTTTTTAAGAATGAAATTGATCAAAGATATCTCTTTAACCCATGCCAATTTTCTTGAAGAATTATAAAAAATTATATCCCAATTTTCAACTATCTATTAATCCATCTAATCACTAATAATAGAACAATGAGTATTCATCAATAGATAGATCTAATTCATACTACCCTTCCTCTATAACATAGGTATACTAACTTCCAGATTGATTGAATACACATGTTCCACATGATGGATATATAAGGGTTTTGATGGTATATTTAGCTTAATCCCATGCTAAATTTTTAGTAACATGTGTGTCCAATACAGGGTTAAATTGCCTCCTATTTTAGTAGTGAAGTACCTTGACAAATAGATCCTGAAGGTATCTAAAAGTTTAGTTATTGCTATATCTTGATGGACTATGAGGTTTTGGCAAGTATGGAATGCTAGGGGAAGATTCCTTATTAGTACAAAAATCTAAATAGAAGTTACATCTAGTTGAAATACCCCTTTATTAGTATGTTCATATCCAAACCTAATGCATTAACTACCCCTCTAAGCATAATTAAATTACTTGACCAAGAGTCTACCATAAAATTATGAATTAATTTATCATCATAGATTATATTCAGGTAGAGTGGCATAGGTTTGGCTTAATTTACCTTAGGGATAAATATATATAGGCCTATAGGTGACTTCTACTTAATCAATGCCTTTTGTATCTCTAAATGTTTATCTTAAAACTTCATCTATTTGGGCATAGACAAAATATCTTAGAGAGGAATGACCATAGTAGACTTCTTTAGGTGGTCCATTGTATTGAAGGATCTAGTGGACTAGACCCTATAAGCTATTATTAGCATCCATTGAGGTATGGGCCTCTATATAGTAGGATTGGAAACTCTAGCTTGTACAAGGATATTCTCCCACTACCTAGGGGACTTAGGAAGATTCCTTTGGGTGGGCATGGGATGTTTTGAACATCTTGATCAGGTGTGGTCATAGGGGAAATACCTTTCCTAGGGTTAGTAGGCCTACTTTAGGAATTGATATGCACTTGATTAGCTTTTAATTTCTTGCATATCACTTTAATATTGACCATTTTAATATAGTTAGAAAGGACTTGTGGCATCCTATATGTCGAAGTACCAGCTCCATTGGATACATCATATACTTCTTCATCCAAAGTTATCAAGGTTTGCTTGAGATATGCAAAGTTTTTCTTAGTAGAATGTTTCAATTTTGGATATGAGGGGATTATCATTCAATTTATGGATCCATCCTTGTGTAAATAATAGGTTGGTGGGAATTTATAACTTTATTTGGTCCTGCTATGATTTATTGAGGATCACCTTCAAGAGAAACTTGGGAGGATATGTGTTTGGGTAAGGATAGTACCATGTGTTAGGATCCTCCATGTAATTTTTCTACATGGTAACAATATCCCTAATAGGGTTAGGAGGAGCTTTATATAATGGGATATATACAAGTACTATATACTAATTAGAAATTTGGGGCTAGCCTACATTCCTATTGGTTTGGAATTGAGATCCTTGATATGCATTGCCATTTAGAGGAGGCCTATAACATTAGCTATTTTGTTGGAAGGTAGGGCTTTAATTATTTTGAAATTAAAACCTCTCAAAATTTTATTACCTCCTAATGATACAATATCATTAGAGACTATCCTTAGCAATTTCTTCATCACATTTAGCTCACTGAAGGAGTAAGTATTTGTAGAGGGGTATTTAAGTGAATTATGGGTCTTTACATGGTTTATAGGAAGGATAGGTTATAAATTGGTTGGTTTTATGATAAGAGGTGATTGATAAGATGGTTTAATTCTTGGAAATAGAGACATAAGGGGTATATGAGCTATTATTCCTATTTAAATCAAATTATTTTTTTCTTGGATGACTATCCCATATATTGGTAGATAATTTCTCCCTTTGGACTAAATAATCATGGAAATTTTTAAATTAATAGATTTCAAATAATATACAAATACCATACATGGAAGTGGATAAATTTCATCTAGGATTTTGTACCAGATTTTGTGAAACTACATGTTAAAATCATCCACGGTCTCCATGGGTGCTCTCTTATTAGTGGTCAGTTGCTCTAAGATAAACATACCATCAATATTTTCTTTGAATATACCAACCAACATGTTTGTGAGTTGGTCTCAAGTTCCAATTGAATTTGGAGAAGACATATATACCATTTTCATATCTTTCCTCTAAAATATGCTACCAATAATTTGAGGGTGATATTTTTCTCTTTAATATTATGCATAGTACATAGGTTGATAATGTGATATGAGTTCTCCATAGGTATGGTCACATTCTCAATAGTGAAGTAAAGTAGAAGTTTGAGTGTTGAAGATAGTATTGGGTCCCATGTTGTAGGATTAATAGGTGGTTCTAGGTGTGCTTTATCATTTTAGGCTAGTTATCTCCTTGGAGGTTTATTATATTATGCAACCATAATTTTATGTCAACATTTTATTATAGGACTTGGGTTCAAGGTATTCGCTAGGAATTAAAGATTTTTCTCTTTCAAAGGATCTAGTATCAAGTCCTAAACTCATAAATTTATGGGCCCTTTAGTCTCAATGTAGTTAGTAGATGAATATTTTATACTTCAATAAGCAAAGATATCAAGATAGTTACTAGAATTTAACTTAGAATGAATCAAATTTTATGGTATGAATGAGTTGAATTTGACCCATGTAGCATGCCATACAAATTTTTGGTCATTTAGAATATCGTGGACATCTATTGTAGTAGCTAAATATGCTCAATGCTCATGCCTCATATAGCACAAAATATCAAGAAGCTCTATGAGCATGGGAATTAACTTACAAGGTAACCTCTAAGATTTTTCTTAGGATGTATCCTTATTGAATATGATATTTGACTATTAGCTTCCTAAACTAATTTCTTATATCAAATACAAAATGAGAGAAATACAAAAAATAAAACCCTAATCTAAGAGAGGAGATGTGCCACCACCAAATACACATATGTGCCACCAAATTATCAACAATAATACATTCAAATGCATAGAGAGTCACATTACTAGGTTCATCAATGTAGAGTACCACTATATATAAACCTAAACAATTTCCATTACATATACTAAAATTGTGATTGATCATATGCAATCCTCTAGCATATCCAAATCAGATTTTATAGAAATATGAAGATTCAATATAACTAATTAATGAATGGATGAGATATCATTCATAAGGAATTTATCTAATTATTTGATAGTTAACTAGTGACAAGGATATGAAACAAAGTATGATTAGGGTGAAAAATGAAAATTCTTATGTTAAATTATTAGGTTCCCTAATAGATAAATAAGCTAACATATAATACAACACAATGGATCAAGCTTAGAATAATATGGAAAATATGGTAATGGATGCAAATGTAAAACTAAACATATTATGGTGTTTCTCATGTAATTGCCATTAAATCCAAATTCAATATAGCATATCCACATAGAGATCCCAATTATGATAAATAATTAGAAAATTTGATAGGATTAAAAAGTCATAGCTATGTCTCAAATAACAATGAATCAACCTACTATGGTTAATCAGTTAATAATGTAGTAGTTAATTATAAATCAACTAGTTATTTATTTGTTAGTACCTCAATATATGTGACAATAAGTAGTAATAATATGATATTGGATAATTTTTGATAAATAGAAAAGGAAGAAATGTTTTATTTTGAGGATGACATAATATACCATAAATAAAGGGTTATAACTCTAGGAAACACAAATGTGGTAGAACAACCTCAATAATATATCTCTTAACCAAAATTTTAAAATAAATATAAATTAGGGATGTACCCCCCATGGTACCTTCATAGTACAAATGTAAATATGTAATATATTAAGGTTGATTCTTTAGTTTATATGAGTTATTTATACTTATCCTTTCATGTAAGTGTTAATGTGTAGGAAATACACAAGTTTCATGTAAGTTAGAGTGCAAGAGTGTATTGAGATAATGTGCACAAGTGTCTTGTATGTAAGTGTGTAAATATGTAATTTGAGGATGTGCAAAAGTGTCTTATATTAGGAGTGCATGTAGGAGAGTAATAGTCATGTAGAAGTATGCAAGTGTCATAGAGTCAAGTATGCATGTAAAAAGAGAGTGAAGAGTCTAGCATATAAGTGACAAGATTTTAAGCCAAAGGTCATGGGATTTGTCATATCGAGAGCATTAGTCAAGTATGTGAAGAGCCACATTACTTTTTTATTATGGATACAAAGCTCCATACAACAAGTAGAACATGAGAAACATAAATGTGAGAAAAGGATCAATTATTAATAATAAAGCTTGTATACATATATTGAGAAATTAATATTATAAGTTTTTTCATGCTTGTACATGAATGATTTTTGCCATTTTACATTCATATTTGATATTATAAGTGAATGTTATTTTATTATTATTTGCCTAGTTATATATTTAATTGCTCACATATATTATTTTACTCTTCATTATTAATTTTTTTAGCTTTAATATTGTGGCTCTATTATATTGGGACCTATGATATTTTGTGGTACTGAACCTTAAAAGACAACAATGGAATCAGAGCTACCACTTAACTATGTCCATTTTTTTATAGATTTACATTATCCATATTAACATTGGAGTCTATCACATTCATAGTAGTAAAGACTTGGATTCTATTTTAGGCCTGATTGAGTAGATATTGAGGGGATAGGTAATACTCACCCTAATTTATATGCTAGGGTTTTTCCACTTGGTTGAAGAAAAACTAGTGAAGAATAGGACTTAGCTGAGATTGATTAAGGACCAACTTAGGATAAAGTTGGATATTGATATAGAGAGCTAACTCAAAAGAAAGTTGAAAGTTTGGGGACATTCAAAGTAACCTTGATAATATTTAAGATTATCTAGAGAAGAATAGAAGAATCACTATTGAAGATTGAGATAGACAACTAACTCATGTGAAATTTGATCATTCGGGGACATTTAGAATCACAATGATATTAATATTGGATTATCTAGAAAAAAGGAGAATCATATTTTGTTATTAGGTGCAACCTAAGACATTCAATATTTTAGATACTAGAAATAGATTCTAAATACATTGAAGCATCATAGCTTTAGGATATTGAGGAGAATTTAAGCTTCCAATAGATAGAGAAGCCTCATAGCTTCTAAATATAGGATCATCTAATATTCTAAGAGATAGTAAAGCATCATAGATTGTATATATAGAAAAACATATTAGTTTATAGATATAGTGGTGTATCTAAGCCTTCAAATAAGAGAAGCAATATAGAACAAAGAATAGGTAAAGAAAAAAGAAGAAGAGAAGAAGGAAGTATTACAAGTTTCTTAAAAATTAAATATTGAAGAACAAGGTTGACTAAGAATATGAATTCTATCTTTTCCATGGAGCAATGTTCTTCAAATATAACATTCAACACAAATGATTCCAAGTGAGAGGCAATTATACAAGAGGCTAGTATAAAGGTAACATGAACATAATAATGGCAATCAAAGAGAACATCCATAGGATTATTTTAATAGCAAAACATTGTTAATAGTTAAGTGCTAGTGCACTACATTTAATATAATGAAAAAATATTCCAAAGGGCTAACAGAGCACTTAATCAAGTGCTAACAAGATGCACTAGCTTTCAAAAATAAAGAGTACTATTAGAGGTTCTATTTAAAGGAGATTATATGATCATTATTAGGGTGCTAAGAGTAATAAAACTTTAAAATAATATTAAAAATTGGGCAGGCCACTTGAAATAAGATAACACTATCCAAGACCAACACTAGGAAGTGATAATATCATCTACCAGAGATGATTTTCAAACCAATGATAGAAAGTGGTAACATCGTCTATTAGATATGATTTTCTATAACAACACCAGAAGTGGTAATATCATATTTCAGAGATGATTCCCCAATATAGCACCAAGAAGTAGTAAAATCATCTACCAAAGATGATTCTTATAAAAGAACTAGGTATTGGTAACATCATCCTAAAAAATAATCATAATTATACTATCACTATCCAAAATAACACATGATCATGCTATTTTTGTGAGACCAAAAAGCAACACTAAGAGATCAACGAGTAGCACTCAATGACCAACACACAACACTCAATGACTAGCAAATAGCATATAGTCAGGCATCTAACGAGTGAAACAAATATGAGGAAGTAGAACATTAGAATTTCAAACATAAAACCTAATTAAAGACATGCAATGAAGTAATAAGCTATTGTTGGCAATCACCTAAAATAATGTATCTACAAATTTGTTGACCAATCTAGGTAATGTGCTTACTTTACATTCTATTTGAGGTGCATTATTAATTTTTAGGTGGGAAAACCAAATTTAAAACTTTAGTTGGAGATATAAGGTTTTTACTATAAAGGTTATTAAATTTTTATGAACCCTAATCAAATTTTCAAAACGTATTTTGATTCAAAGTTAATTTTTTATAGATATGGAGTAATAAGATATACTACATAGATCTAATTTATAAGGTTAGAACATTTTTCAATATTTTAAGTTGTTAATTATAGTTTGGAGTGAAAAGGATTTCAACTATTATTTAAACATTTTGCATTTGAAGTTGTTTGAAAGTTTTAAATATTTAAAGAAATTAGACATAGGAGGAGTTAAAACAAGCCAATATTTTTGAGATTTTTAGTTTCTGAAGATTTTTTAAATTTGAAGAATTTAAAATTTTATTTTTTTGAAATTTGAAATTTTACAAATTTAATATATTAGGAGTTTAAATGGCTTCTACATAAAAGGTTTATAAAACATAAAAAATTGCAAATTTCTTATTTGTGTTATTATTTAAACTTTGGAAATAAAAGGTTTAATACTTCAAAGGATTTCAAAATTTTGAATGAGTTATATTATGTCAAATAATATAATTTTCCTTTCTAAATATCAACTTTTGAAAGGACCAAATTTTGCATCATCGAAGAAAAATGAAATCATTTATTATTATACCAAAACTATGGAATATAACAAATTAAACAAAGGAAAAACCTAGTGAGGATGAAAGATATATACAAAAATTTGAACAAAGTGATGCAAAGGCTCTCATGTTAATAACATTTTGAATAATGATTAAATACATCCATACTTAAGTGGAGTAAAAACTTCTATAGATGCATGGAATACATTATGCAAAATATTTGAAGGAAAAAATAAAGCAACAATTTTGAATTTACAATCTCAATTATACTCCTTAAAGGTTAATAGTGGAGAAATTATATAACTCTTTCTTCAAAAAACAATAGATATAAAGGCAAAACTTTTAACTCTAGAAGAAAAAGTAGAAGAAAAATTTTGTGTCCAAGTAATACTAAGAGACTTCTAGAAATTATAAGCATTTAGTTACTTCTTTACAAGTTCTAAGTAAAGAGACTACATTTTATGACTTATTTAATATTATTTAGGAATATGAAGTAGAGAATTTAGTCAAACATGAGATAACTAATAATCTCTTAGTATCTAAATAAAATACGCCAAGTAATATCACTAAAATGTCAATGTATAGATCTAAATGGAATTCAATATTATGTCATATATGTAAGATAAAGAGTCATAGTATAAATTTTTATAGATATAATCAAGTAAATTAGATGAATATGAATCAAGGAAGTCAAATGAATAAACTAGTTCAACAAAATATAATCTTAATATCGATATAATCCTCAACAACAACAACAATTCCAATCACAATATAAACAATGTCAATATAATGCTCAACACCAATATGGTCATCAACAACAACCTCAACTACACTTTAGAGAAGAAAACAAAAAAGGAAACTTAGTTCAAGAAATTAATGAAATTCAAGAATTAGAAGAAACATCTAAAGGAAATTAATTCAAATATCTTATAGTAAAACTTTGTCCATTTGGAAAGAAATATTTCCCCAATAAGTTTTAAATGCTACTAATAATTATTTGGTTTGAAAAGTGTAGCCATACATTTTTGCAAGTCGGCTTCTCCAATGTTGACTCTACCCTTTTTAGCATGATGTGTTTCTCTGGTTCCAATTCTTATGGTGGAAATTTTTTGATTAGTTTGACTCTTTGTCTTGCTATCAGTGCTGGCCCATGGATAAGATCAACGAGACTCTTAAGGTGCTACTCCCGAACCATCCTAGAGATGCTCCTACAAATGAATATGTTATAGAGGTCTAGGTCTAGGTCTATTGAGCACTTTGTTTGTTCTAAAGTTGGGTCTCTCTATTTTTAGTCTTTTGATCCCATGCGTGGGATTTTAATTATAATATATAGTGCCCTTGTGTGGGCCTTTTTGAGCACTATGTTCATTTTTGTACAAGTGTCTATTATAGTTTTTTTGGATCTTTTGTGAGCTTTCCTTGCACAAGTTTTTGTCATAGCTCCTTTACAATTTTTTAGGTAGTTACTTCTCTTAAGCAACCCCTACATGGGTATTGCTCTGACTATATTTTTGTTTATCTGATGTCAATGCTCCATCCAACCTTCTCTATTGTTGTTTGGATCTTTTTGTTCAGGTTTTTGTTGGCCAATATGTAGGTTTGTGTTATATTATGTTATTGGGTTAGCTATAAGTTTATGTACTTGGGTCAATTTTATGTACTTGGGTCTGGGACCAATTTAAACCCCACACTTAATCAAATACTTACCAAAAAACAAGATCATATAGTAGAACTCTCAAACAATGAAGATGTTTATTTTTCAGAGAATTCTAAAGATACTAAGGTTGCAAAGGCTATAGAATATAAATATACATGAGAAAAGTCTTTAGAAACATGATATGGCAAGATAAAGACTAGGATTGAAAATAATAGAGTAATGAAACAAAAAAAAGATTAAAAAAAAATAAAGAGGAAGAAATCTAAAAGAGATATAGATCAAAAGCAAATGTTAGAAATAGAACCTAATGGATTTTATGTAGGATCATATACTTAAGACAAGAAAAATCCTGAAGGAAGTAGATTGAAGATAAACATCAAAGACTAAGATTGAAGACTAAAGTATTCAATAACCAAATAATGTAATACATGGTGTGTTGAGGAATATTACATTATTTGGTACATGCAAATGTACCCCCATGGTACCTTCATGGTAAAAATGTAAATATGTAATAGATTAGGGTTGAGTATTTAGTTTATATGAGTGATTTATATTTCCCATTTCATGTAAGTGTCAATGTGTAGGAAATACATAAGTGTCATGTAAGTTAGAGTGCAAGAGTTTATTGAGAGAATGTGCACAAGTGTCTTGTAAGTAAGTGTTAAAATATTTAATGGGAGGATGTGCACAAATGTCTTATACTAGGAGTGTATGTAGGAGAGTAAGAGTCATGTAGAAGTGTTCAAGTGTCATAGAGTCAAGTATGCATGTAAGAAGAGAGTGAAGAGTCTACTATAGAATTAGCAATATGATAAGCCAAAGGTCATGAGATCTATCATATGGATATCAATAGTCAAGTATGTGAAAATTCACATTACTATATATATATTTTGGAGACAAAAATCCATACAAAAAGTAGAACACAAGAAACACAAATGTGTGAAAAGGAGCAAGCATTAATAATAACACTTGCATACAAATTTTGAGCAATTAATATTGTAATTTTTCTTCTTGCTTACACATTAATGATTTTGGCCATTTTAGATTCATATTTTATATTATAAGTGAATTCTATTTTATTATTATTGGCCTATATATATATATATATATATATATATATATATATATATATATATATATATATATATATATATATATATATTATTGCTCACATATATTATTCTACTTTAATTATTGATATTTCAACCTTTTATATTGTATCTTCTTTATATTGGGACCTATGATATTTTATGGTAGTAAGGATTAAAAGACAACAAGTGCTATAGAAATAAATATATAGAAACCTCCATTACATTAATTATACAAGGGTCTATAAAAAACTCCTCAATAAACATCCCAAGTAAAAATTGCCAAGATTATATTACTCCAAACACAAAATCAAGAATTACATCCTATAAAGGGAAGGAGTATATAGTGGGAAAAGTAAGGTCTAATCAAAAAAATAAATAAATTGATATAGATAAAGCACATGAAGTTGCCAAACATAACTTAAATTTTATCTCATTCATGATAGAGAATTAATAAATCATAGTGATAAAACATAATAATTTTACATCTTAAAATGAAGGAAATATCAAATAATATAGGGTTAACTAACTTATAAGTTGAAGAGAAAACCTATAAATACGAATATATTGGAATACTTTTCATTATTAGGATAACATTATTTAATATAATAGACCCTAAAGTAACAAGAACAAACTTATTTAAAAGAAAAAGTTAGATGACACACAATTTTATGATGCAATTTAATACACTTGAGCAATTAAAATTTAATAGTTAAATATCCATTAGATATGAAAATGAACACTATAAATATTTATAGTCTACCTAACATTAACACAATAAATATAAAATAATTACACATCACTCTAATAATTAAGGGGATCTTACTAAATAAAATTATAATGGATTCAAGGGTGGCCATGATGACAATGACTAAAGTTGTGTTTAATAAAATGGTACTTACACCATGGCATAAAAGGGTTGATTCAGATAGATAGAATATGTGTAAATACCATACAATAATTAAAATATTTAACCATGACAATGCAATAACATCCTAAATTATCTATTATATAGGGATTCATAATGGTTAGTTAACCTCTATGAATTGAAATATTGTTATCATATGAATGGACCAAAATATTATCTAAAAAGTATTAGATTCAAAGTGAAACTAGAGAAATAATTTTACTATTTGTTTTTCATACATATTTCAGAGATATCTAGGTACATATGTATAGTCTCTTACATGCGGATATCATAAGAGAAGACTCTCATATTGGTATGGACATCATAGATAACTCTAAAAATTTAATCTAATTTTCAAAGGAGAACTTAAAAGCATTTATAGGAGTTTCACATCCTTACAAGATTATAGTGAGGCCTTGAAGATAAGATTATATTAAATGGGTATGTCAAAGACCCTTTTCAAGCAAGAATGAACCTATCATATGGAATGGGTCTATGAGTTCAAGTTGGAAACTTATAAATTTAATATTTCATTAAAAATTACATTCAATTCACTATCATTCCTCACAACAAAATAATCATTATACTCCAATGCATATAAAAGAGGGATAATTTTGAAATATCTAAGAATGATAGATCTAGTGAGCCTTATGTAGAAGATATGAGAAAAGTTATGTGCTTAATGTGGTGTTGCCTTAACAAGTCTGGTGAGTCTTGTTGTTGAAGAACTGAGCCAAGTTAGGAAATATTAATATCATTAATAGTATTTGAAGCATAGGCACTACATGAAATCCACTAAGAGATACAAGCCAACAAATGACATGAAATAAAGTTAACTTTTATTATAGGATTACCCATGTGATTTCCATGATGACATAAAATGGTCTTGTTTCTTAGGAGGAAGAGATAATGATACCTCTAACTATAGGAATACCCATGAGATTCCCATCATCACATAAAAAGGGTTATGGTCATAAACAAAAGTATTATTTAAAATTAATCTATGATGATTTAGGTGTATTGGATGAAAGGATACAAATTCTTGAATAAGAGCTTGCAAGGATCACCTAAAAGTGTTCTTATGGTAACCTTCTCATCCTATTAGATTGCATGGATAACCATTTGCTGTAACCAATAGGTTTTATAGAGTAAATCCCTACTTACAAGGTTCACTTGTATTGTATTTTAGAGTGTTTGTACTACTGAAAATGCACTCCATGATATGGTTCCACAATGTTTTAAAAGTATAACACTTCTATAGAATTTTTCTAAAGAGGGTATCAAAACCTAATTCAAAGGATATTAATCCTCAATATCATATCACAATAGTTATAAGTGGATAACAAGTATTTTTATGAACTATTAGTCATATTAGACTCTTACAAAATTGAAAATTTTCATTGTCACTAGTTTGGTCTTGAAAAATGCTTTCCAATGAGTATATAAAAGCCGATACTCGTAACTAGGTTGATGCCACAAATGATGAGAAAAAAAAGTCCCATTGGATAGCAAAAAGAGAGGTGGACTATGGTTCTCTCATATGTCTCATCAAGGCTATGGTATTCAATTAAAAATTTACCAATAAAAGGTCTTGTAAAAAACTATTTTGTGAGTGGACCACAAGTGAATAAATATGCCATGAGAATGTGGTAAGCCTTACTAGGAACCTATAAGTTAAAGACCTAAAAAGGATTCTTATGACATTTAAAATTATTGAAATATTTTTCTTTAGCATGCTTAACACAACCATTAGGATACTTCAACACTCTATACCAATCCACAAAACATTGATGCCATGGTGTAATTTATCAAAAATAGAATTGGATAGATGCCACATGATCTCCTTATCCAAATAAAAATGAATCCATTACCACATGTGTTATGCAATTTATAATTGTGTATTGTATCAAAACAAAAGGATAAATTAACCTCTATGGCAATAGAACTAGGATCACAAACTACTAACCATTAGAAAAATATTAGATTCAACCAACCACTTTATAAATGGAGATTTTAGTCTAGCTAAACAAGCTAATAGATAAGAAATCCATGTTTCATTATGTGTTGGTAAGATAATTCCCTAGACATCAAGGGAAAACCTAGAGTGGTTGACACTTACTACCTATAGAACATCATTAAAATACTTGATCTTTGTGATCATGAAGATGATGGCAAAGAACATCCAATAGGGTAGGAGAATTGAGGTGATAAACACAACATTGTGCTCTCTTCATGAAATACTTCTTGTATGTCAAATAAAGCATTATCAAGGGGGGTTTTGGAACCGATTCTTGCATCCATAGGATTTTTATTGTCACGCTACAAGAATCCATTTGAAACCAATGAGCTATTACAGGCTCTAGTCGACCTACCTCATGTTATGCTAAACACGAATATTGCTAAAGAAGACTGCAGAATGGGTAAGGAAACCCCAACGGTAATTCTTTGATTAAACTTCTAATTACACGCTCCAGATTTATATTAAGCTATAAGTATTATTTTTAAAATGACCAAGCATGAAAACAACCAACTGTTATGCCTTATGTAGACTAGTGCCTAGATTCATTGGGCTGTTATAGCAATTTAACAACAATTTTTAATTATGAACAGAGAGAATGGGGAAAAGAAAATTGGCGTTCAAAGCTTCATTCGAATATCGTAATAAAACCAGGAGTTAACCAATGAGAGAAATGTATATAATGCATTCAAATAATGTAACCCATTATACAGTGACACACAGTACTGAGACAAAGATATAATAAAAATGAAACTCATAATTGTATTGATTTCAAGAATTTTTACATGCAGAGTGGGTGGGATGCCTTTTAACTCTATTTTCAATAAAAATATATCAATACAATGAAGAAATCATGTTCAAATAATGTAACAGGTCTCTCCTACTCTACTTGTTCCAATATGGTAACAACATAATCTCTGAATCTCAGGCTCAATAGGATAGGAAATGATCTCAGCTTCTTGAGCACTTTCCTATTACAATCCTGCACAACAAAGGGAAGAATAAGAATGAGAAAGAAAATAGACACAGAAGGGGATACAACAACACAACTAACAGGGCACTCAAGTATACCTCTTAGCAAAAATGCTATTCTCTAATTGCTTGATGCAAATTTGTCCTTAGTTGCCTCTTCTTATAGCCTCTGGTTCTTGATTCTATTATTTCTGGTTTATTTCTGGCCTTACACTTGTCAACATTTGATTGAACCTGTTCTATATGTTGTCCAGCTGGTGCGGATCTGAACTGACTATTGGGGTTCTTCTCTGGACTAAAGGGAGCTCTTCGCTATTTAATTTGGCCTTTTTGCTCTCTCTGGTTGGCCCTAGAAACTAAGGATTCAACACTATGTTTTTCCTTTTTGTTCTACTTGTCCTGGCCACTATGATCTGCTGTTAAGGATTGACTAGATCGCCATCATGAATTCTAGATGAGGAATGGAGGGGGACCCGACATGATGGTGAAGACAAGGGGTGGCATGCTAGTGGCAAATATATGGAGTTGCATTGATCATGAGATAGAGTGAAGGGAGAAAAGTGGAAAGGGGGTGGTTCAACACAATGGAAGGTGGTGAGATGGCACGATGTGGGGACAAAATTCGGATGGTTAAGGAAGAAATCCTAGAAGGAGGGAGGTAGTGGTAAGTAGGAAGAAGGTGGGAATGGAAAACAAGATCTGGAAGCATTTATAAGATGCTTCCATAACTATACTCCGTCGGAGTGTCTCCCTCGTAACTATATTCCATCGAAGTGCGGATTGAATGGCTTTCTGTAAGTCGAAACCATACCTTTTTCTTCATGCGCTTTCATCATCTTAAGTATTTGCAGAACAGAAACTGAATATATTTATATTCTTTGTACTCCATAGTTTTACTTTGTCGATGCCTTTTAGCTCTCCCTTACTGTCTCTTATTTATAAGTTGTGACTATGCTTTGTAGTTTTATTTTTGTGGTACACTATTATTCTCATGAGATATACATGATCTGGTTGCAGGCTTGAGCGTCAGGATTTATCTTTCTTTTGGTCTGATTTATCCTTACCAAGGTACTGTCCAGGGGATTTACTCTGATTTGCTCGAATCTTTCCTTCCTTGGGTATCCTTCTGGATTCACGGTGTTTATGCGTATTGTTTTGACTTCGTCTTTGGTTATTGATCTTCATTACGTCTTTCGACATACCTTGCTGTGAATCAAGTCACCTCTTTGGTTTCTACCTCGATATATGTTGAGGGTATTTCTGTGAAGCGATGGTCCTTCTCTAGAAACTTAGTCTGTCAAATCTTTCTTACGGATGATTTCACCGATTTTGCTGGTTCGTGATCTTCACAGGTTTCATCATGGCTATTTATGATATTATTTTAAACCTGCAAGAGTGTTAGTTTCCAAAAATCTGAAGAGGTTGGTCAATGGTGATTTTATTCTCACTGATATTTTCATAATTATCGGGCCAGATATTTGACCGAGTATAGTTGTTCGATCCACCTTTGTTCAATTGTTGCTTTGGTTCTTTTATAACCTGTAGGTTAATTAACTGAAAGAACATACTCCCAAAATTTTAATGTTGATAAACCAAAGGTAATGATTGATATTGTGTTAAGGCCTTTTGTTAAACGTGTTTAAAAATTTAATTAATCTGAAGTCAACTAAGTTCACCTTTTGATTTACCTTTGGCTCATGTGCTACCGTTGGATCGATCTGAGGTGGAGCGCATCCGTCGGATTTATGTGAAGTTGCTTGTCATTATCTCTTTGATATTTGATTTTTGTATTTACTCTAACTCATGCATGACCATTGGATTTATTTTATCTCAATGAAGCCCTACCATTAGATCTCGATAGTTGATTCATCGCTTAATTCTTTGGTTTGTGCACTGTCATCAATTTTTTTGAGTAGAGTCAATACAACCGTCAATATTATGGGACCTACATAATCGTTAGTCTACATATACTCGATTAATTTACTTAATCATGTTTATATGGTAAAAAATATTAGGTCCGGTAATAATTCATTTTGAAAAACTTAAGGTTAAAGACTATACCCTCATTGATTTAATTTTCTAATAACACGATTTAAACCTAGGTAGCATATTACACGTTTACCTTTCCTTGCGATCATCGTTAGATATTAACATGGTGGAGGCATGACCGTTGGATCTTCTGACCATGTGCTTGGTTTATCATAAGATAGAAGGGACAAATCATAAAGTATTCAATTAACCAAAAGAAGACCTTTAGATTAAATCTTGATCACTTTTACCGACGCACACCGTCATATTTGAGCGATGATGAGTGAAACCATAGGATCTCCTGTACCTGCACACTTTAATAACTAAGGGGTTGCATCTTTTAATTTTTGTTAATCTCGATTAAGCCGAAAGAGGGATATTTATGACATGTTAGATCCTTATTAATCCTGTTTAATTTTTTAATTAATCATATGAGGACTTTTACATTTTAAAAGCATCTTTTATGGGAGCGTCATCGTCAGATTGAATCTCATTCAAGCACTATCGTTCAATCCGTTGAAGTTGCTCAGGGTTTAACTCAAAGCTTGACCCATGTTAAATTTAATTTAAAGTTTTGATTCTTTGGAAATTGTACAGCCATCATATTTGGCTTGGTGCAAGTGCATCCATCAGATCTTATGAAAGCAACATGGTTTTAATCCCTTTAATTATTATTTATATTTGACTTAACCTTTGGACTACTTTGCAAAAGCGTGTTCATTGGATTACTTCTTGATGAAGCGCTGCCATTAGATCAATGTGAGTTTGCTCGATTTTAATTAAAAGCACCTTAGGTTAAAATCTTATTGATTTCATTTTTCTAACCTTCTCTTGACTTATCGAGCGCAGACATTCAGATTATATCTGGATCAAGTGCAGCCCTTGGATTAATTCTAAGGTGTTCATTTGTTAGCTTAATGGGGTGCATACCCTTAGGTTTTATTTGATATTTACTTTGGACCTAAGTTTTTTGGATCTTTAGACCATGATGAATAATTAACTAACTTAGGATTTATGGATCTTATTAGTTTAGGCCCAAGGGAACTTTTTAAATGAATGTTGGATTTCAGCTTTAGAGATTTAATTAATAGAACTTTGCCCTATCCACTTTGAGATACTTGATTAACAAAATGAGGCATACATTATTAAAATCCAGGGTTAGACTTCATCAAACCAATCAATAAAAACTCAAGCAACTCACACCACTTGAAGAAGTAACTAGCATTATTAACAATTTGATTGAAACCAAAAATTTAAATTTGGGGGTTTCAAAGTTGAGTCAAATTTGGCTCCAACATAGGCTCTGACTGGGACAAGGTGTTGAAATCATGAGGCACTTGAGAACCACAGAATCTCTTGGTTTATTTGCAAAAATTTGAACAAAAATTTAACACCTTTTGACTGCTAAGTAAAGCTTGAAATACATAAAAGAAAACTTTTTTTCTTCTCTTTTTTTTTATATATACTGAAAAACTGTAAGAACAACATGATATCAAAGCAAATAGAGTATGGAAAATTGTAGATCCCTTTTCATTCAATTTGGAAACAAAGGTTAGAAATTTTAGAAATCAATGAGTTTTATTTTGAAATATTGTAATGCTTGTTTTAGCTAAGTCATAAGATATGATTACACAGATTTTGTCACAACTGCTTGTTTCATCATATTTTTGCCCATGTGTGTGTTTGTGCATTCTTTTTTTGGATTTCTAAATATTTCAGAACTTTACCATATCTGAGAAAAATAGTCAAGCCTAATATGTGATTTCACTCTTTAAAAATTTTCACCATTCTATAGGGCTCCACTGCCAGTCAGGCATCTATAGCCTCGGTGGAGTTGCTTCTAATCCCATATTAGTTTTACCCTACTGCCAGTCAAGCGTCTATAGCTCCGGTAGAGGTTTTCCAAGATATCTCAGGTAGTGACTCAGTTTTACTTTATTTTTTATTTTTCTTTCTCGTGAGAGAAGTATTTGGATATATAAGCAAATTGTGCAATAAGTATGCCTGAGTTGAGGATTAGTTTCTGGCTATAAAATATGAGTGTAATGATTTTTGGCTCAACTACCCTCTCAAAGATAACTCAGTTCTTCGGACCTTTGAAGTCACCTTAAGTATCATTTGTAATGTGAGGCTTGACATGATGTTTCAATCAGCTTTGTTTTCTTTCTATTTTATCTCATATCAAACAACTATTGCATAAACACTCATATTTGAAAGAATAGTAAACCTCATCAGAATCTAAAATAAATCCCCTTTTTTCTTATTGTCTTTGGTGGAATAAATAGTTAGATATACTCATCAAACTAAGATATCATGTGTACAGTAAACTCAAAATTATTCAAGAACAAAAGGGAAGCTTAACTAATACACAAAATACACCACTCTGTTTTTGGATTTTTGTTTTTCTATTTTTTTTGTTTTTTTGTAAAGTACACCTTCAACAGGGATTGTACATTTTGAGGTGTTGGCCATTAATAGGGATAGCCATTATTTCTCCCTGCAAATTCTGTAGCTTGTAAGTATTCTGCCCTATAATATGAGCTATTTGATATGGGCCAATCCATTTAGGTTCAAATTTACCTTTTTCACCATGCTTATCATTTTTAGGATCCCAATAGATGACTATATCTCCTTGAGAAAAAGGAGTACCCTTAGCTTTCTTATTAAACAATTCCATGGTTTTCTTGGTTTGTTCCATCATTCTATTAAGGGTCTCTCTTCTTTGTTCTTCTAACAGGACAATTTGATCAAGCCTTCTTTGTATGGGATTGGGGTCTTCATGGTCTTGCAATAAGAGGGAAAGTGCCAATTTTTCTATTCTTGGAGGTAATAAGGCTTTCTCTCCATATACCATCTCATAGGGGGTTCTTCCTATGTTTCTTTTGATAGACAACCTATCAGCCCATAAAGCAAATTTAAGTTCATTGTCCCATCCTCTTTTGTTTTTGCCTAATGACATTTTTATTCTTGTTATTACATTTTTATTTGATGACTCAGCTAAACCATTTCCTTGGGGGTAATAATTAGCAGAATGAGATAATTCAATTCCATATTCAACACAAAATTCTACCATTTCATATGACACAAAATATTGAGCATTATCAGTTACAAGATTTTTAGGAACTCCATACCTAGTCAAGATGTTTTCTTCTATGAATCTGATGACTGTAGCAGTTGTAGATGTTCTCAAAGGTGCAACTTCCACCCACTTTGTGAAGTAATCTATTGCAGTTATGATCCACTTATGCTGGCCAGATGAATTAGGCTTGATCTCTCCAATCAAGTCAATACCCCATTGAGCAAAAGGTGCTTCAATAATTACTGGCTTGAGGGGCATGGCTGGTAGATGCTTTTTCCTTACAAAAACTTGGCAGTTATGACAATTCCTAACATATTTATATACATCCTTAAAAAGGAATGGCCAATAATATCCTGCTCTCATGATTTTATTAGTTGTAGCTCTTGGAGCAAAGTGTCCTCCATAGAAATCATTATGAAATTCATTAATTATTTCTAGGACTTCTCTTTCATATAAGGAGACTAATAATACTCCATCAGGATGTTTCCAATATAATACTCCATTTTGTATATAATACTTCTGAGCTTGAAGTTTGACTGACCTCATTCTGTTTATTGACATATCTTTGGGAAAAGACAATGTTTGTAAGTATGACAAAATTTCTTCATACCATTTACATTCTTCATTTTTTATTCTTCTATCATCATATGTCTGATCTATGGTGAGAATATTTTCAGATCCTGCTTCTTCTTTGTTAGCCAACAGTTTAGCTAAACCTTACCCTTTGATTGTTTTAACTATTTTGAATTCAACATCGTATTGCAAAAGTTTTACCATCCATCTTGTTGGTCTTCCTAATGGCTTTGATTGAGAAAAGATATCTTTTATTGCTATAAAGGGAATACAATAGTAAACTTTGTTTGAGCCAAATATACCTTTGAAGTGTTCTAAATATTGGATGACTGCATAGGCATGTTTTTCTAGCAGGGTGTATTTAAGATGTGCTCCTTTTAGTCTTGAGCTCATAAAGGCTATTGGCCTTTCATTATTTTCATTATATTTCTATGAAAGAACTGCAACAATAGAGTGTTCAGATGCATATGAATAGATATTAAAATATTTTGCATAATCAGGGCAACTTAAAGCTGGAGTGGTTGATATGGCTTCTTTGATCTTGTTAAATGCTTCCATATTTTCTATTGTCCATTTTATTTCTCCAGTTTTCTTCACCATATCATTTATGGGTTTGGTCATTTCTACAAAATTTGGGACAAATATTCTGATAAAATTTATTTTTCCAAAGAATGACCTTACTCCTTTTAGGTTCTTGGGTGGGGGAATTTTAGAAATGGCTTCTATCCTTTCTGGATCAATGCTTATCCCCTTTTCTGAAACTATATGACCTAGCAATTTTCCTTGTGTAGTTCCAAATATGCATTTTTTGGATTTAGAGAGATTCCAAATTCCTTGCACCGAGAAAAAACTGTAGTCAAATGTTCTAGATGATCTTCTGGATTTTTAAAAAATACTGTGATATCATCTAAGTACACTACTACAATTTTGAACATTAATCCTTTGAAAGCAAAGTCCATCGCTCTCTGGAAAGTAGCACCTGCATTCATCAATCCAAAAGGTATTCTTAAATATTCAAATGTGCCCCAGGGTGTGGTGAATGCTGCCTTGTGTCTATCTTCTGGATTTATCAAAATTTGATTGTACCCTAAAAATCCATCTAACAGGGACAATCTAGTTGAACCTACTACTGCTTGCAGTAGTTGTTCCATGTTAGGCAATGGGTAATTGTCTTTTAGTGAGCTCTTGTTTAAATTTCTAAAATCTACATAGAGTCTAATGTCCCCATTCTTTTTCCTAACTGGTACTAAGTTGGATATCCAGGAGGAAAATCTTACTTTTCTTATTATCTTGGAGTCCAACAATTTTTGTACCTCTTTTTGCATTACTTGGGTGCAGAGTTGGATTGTATTTCCTTTGTTTCTGTCTGAATGGCTTGGAATCTTCCTTCAAAGGTATTATGTGAGTCATTACATCTGTCTTGAAGGTTTTGAGGTCTTCATAAGTCCAAGAAAAATGTTCTTTGTTCTTTTTCAAGAAACTGATATATCCAACCTTTTCTTTAGTAGGTAAAGCCATGTCTACTTTCACTATTCTGGGTTCTTTCATTGAGCCAATATTTATATCTTTAGATATCACTTCTCTGCGTATAGGTTTATAAGCTTTGTCAAAGTCATCAAATAGGCTCTCTAGAGACACTAATCCTTTGGGTATTCTATTAGTTTTCAACTGGATTACTTCTACTGGCTCTCCTATTTGATTTTTTAATTTTTCTTCATCCTTTTCATCATAGATTACATCTGCATACTGATTTTGTAAAGTCATAAAATCCTTAATATCTATATCATCTTGAAATACTTGAAGATAGACTATGTTGTCTGGTATAGATGGCTTATATACTGAGATAGTTGGGAATCTATCCATATATTCTGTAGTTATCTCTAGGTGATCTAGACCTGAGGTATTTATAGCTAAAAGATCTGCAACATGATTTTGTTCTCTAGGAATATATGAAATATTGAAAGCCAAAAATTTATCGATTTCTTCCAATACTGCATTTCTATATTGCTTAAGTCTAGGATGCTTGGTCTGATATTTACCTTTGATTTGTAGTATAATAAGTTTTGCATCCCCTGTTATAGTTAAGTAGTTAATACCTAGCTCTTTTGCTTTCCTTAGCCCTAATAGTAAAGCTTCGTACTCAGCTACATTGTTTGTGCAAGGAAATTGTAATCTGTAAGGGATACTAAGGTAGTTTCCTTTAATATCAATCAAATTTACACCTGCACCTGCTCCAGATTGGGATTTAGCCCCATAAAATGACATGGTCCACATTTCTTGGGTTAATACTTGGTCTGATTTAGCATCAGTTATTCTCATATCTTCTGGATCCATGTTCTTTGCATCTGGTACTTCCACCAGGAATGGGTTGTGCCATATTGAATAGACTCCCATCCCTTTTTCTTCCATAGAGTTAACTAAGTTAATCATTGTTTCATCTATTTGAATTAACTCTATAGAATGTTTGTTGAATGGTTCCCTTCTCAAAATTATATTCTCCTTATCTGATATGGGGATGGTAGCATAAGACCAGTCTAGTTGTATTGATCCCCCTAGTTGTTCTGCCCAATGCCTACTGAGTAAAAGTGAGAAGAATGGGTCAACATCAACTATTGCTACGTCCATGACAATGCCCTTTTTAGGGTGTTGGTCTAGGTAAACTAATAATCCAGTTATCACCCCTACATAGGGAATTTGTCTATTGTCCATTACAAAAATAGGAGCAGAATCTCTAGTACAGATTAATCCCATTTGGTCAGCTATTAGCTTAGGCATGATATTATGTGAAGCTCCACTATCGAGCATGCAATTGTGAATCACATATCTTTCCCCTTCATCTGAATTATATCTTAATGACACATAGAAGGGTCTGATAGAATATGGTGATCTTGTATCATGTTGATTTTGTCTAGCAACATGACAAGTAGGGTCTTCTTTCTGCTCTACTAATCCAAAAGCTCTGCATACTTGTTCTCTGTATGTTTGAACTTTCATAAGTTCACCAAATGTGATATTAACTTTTTGCTTACTGAGTTCTGACCCAACATCAAATTCTATCTTCTTTATATCCAATGGTTTATTACTTTCTTCTTTGGGAATCTCTTCCACTGATTCTATTACTTCAGGAGTAATCTTGTTAGGGTTCCTATCAATTTTCTCTTTACTGATATTTTTATTGGTGAAAGTTTATTTTCTTGTTTCATTTGTAGATAATTTCTCTATTCTTTAGGGACTGTTCTATTCCTTAAATTTAAAACATGGGTTGCCTCTAATTCTTCAACCTCTTGAGCAGTGGGGATCAATTTCCCTTGCTTCATCTTATCATATCTTGACTCATGTGATTTCTGCAAGATTTTAGTTCCTTCAGTTACTAAGATCTGAGGATGATGATTTGAAGCATATTTATCCATGTCTTCTTCAAATAACCTTTCTCTGGATTCATCTTCAATGGACCAACATGCATTGATTCTTATATCCTCTTCTGATTCTGCATGCATATCTACATTATGCTGATCACTTAGGTGAATTCCACATGCATCAGGGTTATGGGGTGCATCACAAGTAGAGCAAAAATAAGGAAAACCTTCTGCTACATTGGCAGATGGCATTGGGTTAGGGACATTGTTCTGATCCCTATTGGAATCTCTATTTTTCCAGTTATTATTCCCATTACCCCTATTCCTATTCCCTTCTTCAAAACCATTGTTGTTTCCCCAATTCTTATTGTAATTTTTCTTAAAGGGGGGATGGTTGTCAATATGTGGTTGCTCTATCTGTGAAGATTCATCGTTATTTCCATTTCTTTCAATTCTTGCTAACCTGTTACTCATGTTGTTGAACATTTCTATCATCTGACTAGTCAACTTCTCCATAGGATCAATTTCAGTTCTTCTTTGTATATCAAAAGCCACTCTCTTAGGTTTTCTCTCAGGCATGTTAACCTCTAAAGAATAAGGCTTCATCTTACCACTGTCAAGCATATTTCTTTCTATATCCATTGCTTTTTCCATACAACCATCAATGGTAGTGGCTTGTTCTTGCCTTAATTCATAGTTAAACTCTCCTTGAAAAGCATTCTTATAAAAACAAATAGACTGAATATCACTAGGCCTGAGGTTGGCAGGGATTTTGTTTCTTGTTTTTGAAAATCTTCTGTTAAAATCACTAACAACCTCATTTTCTTTCTTCTTCATAGTGGCTAGCTCAGTTAACAATGATTGTTCATTTTTCCTTTCACCATACTTCTTTAGGAACACCTCTTCCATTTTGGTGAAGTTTGGGATATCATTTTTAGGAAGGGAATTAAACCATTCTCTAGCATATTTTTCTAAAGTCTGTAGAAACAGTCTTAATACTACATCTTCATGTTCAACTTCCAGACTATCCATTGCATATAAGAAACTTTTGATATGATCCTCTCCAGTTATTGCACTATTTCCTAAAAACTTAGGGAGGTATTTGTGAGCTTTACTGGGTAAGGCATTTAAATTTATTGGTAATGCAAAAGGCCTATATCTATTAGTTCTCCATAAATGAACATTAACCTGAGCCATTGCTACTATAGAATTCAATTTCATAGCTATAGTACCTACAGTGGTATGGGTCTAGGCAGCTTGAATGTAAATCGATGGATTATCTACCTTTGAATTATTATTATGAGAATAATCACAATATAATTTAAATTTCTATCTACAATAGAATTTAAATCTTCTTCTATAGTAATATCAGTAGTAATAGAATTTTGATTTTTCTTTATGTACCTTTTACCGCTAGAATTTAATCTACTACTATAAACATTACTCTTGAAAAGTGGAGTTTTTTGGGTATGTATAAATACCTCTGGGTTCTCGAGTTCTAGAAATAGCTCCTTACCACTTCTCCTGGTGTTAGCCAACATGTTCTATTCTCTCCTTTTTTATATTTTTCTTCTGGGTTCATCTAGTAAAGTCACCAACACCGAGGTGTAGAAAGAACAATGTGCACTTTTACCAAGAATGCTTGATATTACCACTCATCCTCACAGAAGTTGGTTCTTGGGAAAATTCAAGAACATCAAGAAAAAGAATTTTCAAGAAAATCAAGAAGTGGAAATTCAAGAAAATACAGGGACGCAAAAAACTCACGATTAAAAACTACGGGAAAAAATAAAATAAAGAACGTTAGAAGTCATGGAAATTAAAATGCAAGTTCTTTATTTTAATTTGGCTACTTGTTGATTGATATATGTCATGAACTCCAGGCTTAGAACGTAAAAATTCTCCCTGGCAACGGTGCCAAAAAATTGTTGGAACCGATTCTTGCATCCGTAGGATTTTGATTGTCATGCTACAAGAATCCGTTTGAAACCAATGAGCTATTACAGGCTCTGGTCGACCTGCCTCATGTTCTGCTAAACATGAATATTGCTAAAGAAGACTACAGAATGGGTAAGGAAACCCCAACGGTAATTCTTTGATTAAACTTCTAATTACACGCTCCAGATTTATTAAGCTATAAGTATTCTTTTTAAAATGACCAAGCATGAAAACAACCAACTGTTATGCCTTATGTAGACCGGTGCCTAGATTCATTGGGCTGTTATAGCAATTTAACAACAATTTTTAATTATGAACAAAGAGAATGGGGAAAAGAAAATTGGCGTTCAAAGCTTCATTCGAATATCGTAATAAAACCAGGAGTTAACCAATGAGAGAAACGTATATAATGCATTCAAATAATGTAACCCATTATACAGTGACACACAATACTGAGACAAAGATATAATAAAAATGAAACTCATAATTGTATTGATTTCAAGAATTTTTACATGCAGAGTGGACGGGATGCCTTTTAACTCTGTTTCAAGAAAAATATATCAATACAATGAAGAATATCCTGTTCAAATAATGTAACAGGTCTCTCCTACTCTACTTGTTCCAATATGGTAACAATAGAATATCTGAATCTCAGGCTCAATAGGACAGGAAATGATCTCAGCTTCTTGAGCACTTTCCTATTACAATCCTGCATAGCAAAGGGAAGAATAAGAATGAGAAAGAAAATAGACACAGAAGGGGATACAACAACACAACTAATAGGGCACTCAAGTATACCTCTTAGCAAAAATGCTATTCTCTAATTGCTTGATGCAGAATCTATCCTCAGCTGCCTCTTCTTATAGCCTCTGGTTCTTGATTCTATTATTTCTGGTTTATTTCTGGCCTTACACTTGTCAACATTTGATTGAACTTGTTCTATATGCTGTCCAACTGGTGCGGCTCTGAACTAACTATTGGGGTTCTTCTCTGGACTGAAGGGAGCTCTTCGCTATTTAATTTGGCCTTTTTGCTCTCTCTGGTTGGCCCTAGAAACTAAGGATTCAACACTATGTTTTTTCCTTTTTATTCTGCTTGTCCTGGCCACTATGATCTACTGTTAAGGATTGACCAGGCTGCCATCATGAATTCTAGATGAGGAATGGAGGGGGACCCGACGTGATGGTGAAGACAAGGGGTGGCGTGCCAGTGGCAAACAGATGGAGTTGCACTGATCACGAGATAGAGTGAAGGGAGAAAAGTGGAAAGGGGGTGGTTCAACACAATGGAAGGTGGTGAGATGGCATGATGTGGGGACAAAAGTCAGGATGGTTAAGGAAGAAAGCCTAGAAGGAGGGAGGCGGTGGTAAGTAGGAAGAAGGTGGGAATGGAAAACAAGATCTAGAAGCATTTATAAGCTGCTTCCATAACTATACTCCATCGGAGTGTCTCCCTCGTAACTATATTCCATCGAAGCATGGATTGAATGGCTTCCTGTAAGTCGAAACCATACCTTTTTCTTCATGCGCTTTCATCATCTTAAGTATTTGCAGAACAAAAACTAAATATATTTATATTCTTTGTACTCCATAGTTTTACTTTGTCGATGCCTTTTAGCTCTCCCTTACTATCTCTTATTTATAAGTTGTGACTATGCTTTGTAGTTTTATTTTTGTGGTACACTATTATTCTCATGAGATATACATGATCTGGTTGCAGGCTTGAGCATCAGGATTTATCTTTCGTTTGGTCTGATTTGTCCTTACCAAGGTACTATCCAGGGGATTTACTCTGATTTGCTCGAATATTTCTTTCCTTGGGTATCCTTCTAGATTCACGGTGTTTATGCGTATTGTTTTGACTTCGTCTTTGGTTATTGATCTTCATTACGTCTTTCGGCGTACCTTGTTGTGAATCAAGTCACCTCTTTGGTTTCTACCTCGATATATGTTGAGGGTGTTTCTATGAAGCGATGGTCCTTCTCTAGAAACTTAGTCTATCAAATCTTTCTTACGGATGATTTCATCGATTTTGCTGGTTCATGATCTTCACAGGTTCCATCATGGCTATTTTTGATATTCTTTTAAACCTACAAGAGTGTTAGTTTCCAAAAATCTAAAGAGGTTGGTCAATGGTGGTTTTATTCTCATTGATATTTTCATAATTATCGGGCCGGAGATTTGACCGAGTATAGTTGTTCGATCCACCTTTGTTCAATTGTTGCTTTGGTTCTTTTATAACCTGTAGGTTAATTAACTGAAAGAACATACTCCGATCCCATTTTTTAATTTTGACCAATAAGGATGGGGATTAATAATGGGTTCATAGTATTGTTAAATGCATTTAAAACTTTTAATTAAACAAGCATTTTCTTTAAACTTACCTTCAATTTACCTTTGGATCGAGCTCTATCGTTGAATTTGAGTGTAGGTGAGCGCATTCATTTGATTTTTTGAAGATGCTTGTTCGTTAAACCCTTTGTATTTTTTTGTCTTTACTCTGACTCATGCGTGACCATTGGATTTATTTTTATCTCAATGAAGTGTTGTCGTTAGATCTTAATAGTTTATTCATTGCTTAATTCTTTGGTTCATGCGCTATCGTCAATTTTCCTAAGTAGAGTCAGCACAACCATCCATATTATGGGACCTGCATGATCGTTAGTCTACATATACTCAATTAATTTGGTTAATCATGCTTATATGGTCAAAAATCTTAGGTCCGATAATAATTCATTTTGAAAAACTCAAGGTTAAAGACTATACCCTCATTGATTTAATTTTCTAATAATGCGATTTAAACCTAGGTAGCATGTTACATGTTTACCTTTCATTGCGATCGTCGTTAGATCTTACCAAGGTGGAGATATGACCGTTGGATCTTCCTACCATGTGCTTGGTTTATCATAATATAGAAGGGACAAATCATAAAGTATTTAATTAACCAAAAGAAGACCTTTAGATTAAATCTTGATCACTTTTACCAATGCGCACTATCAAATTTGAGCGATGATGAGCATAGCCGTCAGATCTCTTGTACCTACACGCTTTAATAACTAGGGAGTTGCATCCTTTAATTTTGATTAATATTGATAAAGCTGAAAGGGGATATTTATGACGTGTTAAACCCTTATTAATCATGTTTAATGTTTTAATTAATCATATAAGGAATTTTACCTTTTAAAAGCATATTTTATGGAAGCACCGTCGTCAGATTGAATCTCGTTCAAGCGTTGTCATCTGATCCGTCGAAGTTGCTCAGAGTTTACCTCAAATCTTGACCTGTGTTGAATTTGCTTTAAAGTTTTGATTCTTTGGAAATTGTGCAGTTGTCAGATTTGGCTTGGTGCAAGCACATCCGTCAGATCTTATGAAAGCAACATGGTTTTAATCCCTTTAATTATTATTTATCTTTGACTTAACCTTTGGACTAATTTGCAAAAGTGCGTTCGTTGGATTTATTCTTGGTCGTTGTCATCAGATCAAAGATATTTTATTCGATTTTAATCAAAATGACCTTAGTTTATAACCTTTTTAGAATGTTGATTGCATTTTTTTAACCAGTTCTTGACTTATCGGAGCATAGCCGTCCGATTAATTTTGGATCGAGTGTGACCCTTGGATCAAATCTAAGGTGCTCGTTTGTTAATTAATGGGGCACATACCCTCAAGTCTAACTTAAGATTTTTGTTTTAGACTTTTAGATTTTTGGGTTTTTAGACCACGATGATTAATTATTCCCTTATATTTAGCATACCTTAGGACTTTATGATTTTATAAGTTAGTTTAGGCCCAAGGGAACTTATTGTTTATGAAGGTCGAACTTCGGCTTTAGAATTTTTGATTAATGAAACTTTGTCCTTTCTCTTTTGGGATATTTGATTAATCGAAAGAGGCATACCTTATAAACAACCAAGGTTTAGAAATAATTTAACCAATGAAAAATTAAATTACTCACCACAACTCAAACAGTGACTAGCATTATTAACAATTTGATTAAAACCAAAAATTTAAATTTGGGGGTTTCAAAGTTGAGTCAAATTTGGCTGCAATAAGGGAATCACCATTTTGATGCCTTATATGGTGTTTTTGACATGTTACTTGGAAACATTTACCATATATGATGGGTGGGTAGTGCTTCATTTTATTTTGATTGGTATTGCTATCATGGAAGGGGCATCACACTCTATTGCTACAAAGTAAAAGGTGATGCACCCATAAGAATTTTTATGCATGTTTCATTTTTTATAGTGCATGAATTTATTATTAGAATAGATAATGTAGGCCTAACTCATAGTTGTTTATAGGCCCTTTACAAGAATTTTATAGCTACCTAAATGATCAAAAACTAGTATTGACCCCCATGTTGATATATATTGAATATCAAAACTTGATGTGTGGCTTCCTCAACATGGTGGCCTTTTGAGCACAATCATGGTAGTGAGGAAAAGGGATCATGGGATAAGAATAGAAAAAAATAAATAGATGAATAATTCCATATTAGTCTATCACCACTACCACCATCAACTCTGTTACTACAAAGACTAAAAAATATGAATAATGGGTTCTTTTCAACATGACAATAGATCAATTAATATTTTTAAGATCTAGTGAAATATGGTAGCAATGCTTGGATACAGACAATGAAATGGAGGTAGAGTTCACCTCATATGCCTTATTGATAAGGCATTATATTATGGTCTATGTAGCTAAGAGTAAGGCAAAATTTTGTGAAGCAAATAAGTTCCAAAAAGAAATAGACTTTAGTAACCAATAATAAATACTCATTGTCCACCTCCATAGGAGGAGACTAGTGCATCCATAGGAATGTAGAGCTTGCTAGTGGTTGGGGGTAGGGAGTATTTATTTAGTTATTTCCATTAAATAATGTTGAAGTAGAGACATAGGCCTTTGTTGACTCAATGAAGGTCTTCTCATCGAGAATGAGACCTCTAATGTCATCATTGGAGGTTGGTTATGCAAAATATTTTGGCTGATGTTCCCATACCATATTATAAATGAAAATAGTAAAAAAATAAAATATAATGATGAATGGTGGATCTCTCTCATGGTTCTATTGAGTGGTAATTTTTCCCAAGTGCAAAACCACACTCACAATTAGGATTTCTTTATAAAACCCTCTCTTTCAAAGAAGCACAAATCTTCTCCAAGGTTGCCTTTACTCTAAAAATGTGCATGCATGCTTATCAAATGAGAGCATGGAATACCTTAGTGCTCTGAAAAACAACTATTAACAAGGGTCTTGTGTTGATTTTACTTTGATTTTTCCATGATATTATTGTTCATTAATTAAAAGGGCTTGAGTTCCCTTATGTGCGTAAATAAAATGATGAATGAATGCTTAAATTTGATCCTAACTCATTTTATTTCTGATTTATTAAAGTGATTTATCTATGAATCCCTGTTAGCAGATACCTTTTATCTTCAATTAAAATGTTATGTTATCAGGTGTTGTGGCAAACCACTTCATTTTATCTTTGATTTAATTTGAAATTTGGAGTTAGTACTTGCTATTAGAAAATTCATTTTATCTTTAGATTAAAATATTACTATTAGCAAGTGTTGTGGAAAACCACTTCATTTTATCTTTGCCTTAATGTGAGATTGGAGTTAGTAAATCCCTCCCTTAAATGCAAATTGATTTTATATTGGATGGTTAAGCTTTGTCCGAGCAAGAAAATAAAGTGAATGAAACTAAATGTGAAAAGTGAATCCTGAATGATGCTTCAATTCATTTTATCTTGCATTGAATATATTTTATTTTGCCTTGCTTTGCTTTAAACATGAGAGAAAATAATGTAAATTACTGATCTTTGAAAGTATAATAGCCTTTGCATGCCATACAAATTACCCACTTTTAATAAAATGGTAATTTTCATAAAGGGAATGAATTTATTGCTTGAAAAACAAAATGCAAAGCCTGAAATTTCTTTTTTCCTTTTAAACTATGAAATCATGCAAAACTGAAATAAAAATTCCTGCTAAAAGTGTGAACTTCAAATAATTTTGGAATTTTGAATTTAAGTAAAAATAAAAATGTAATTTCTTTAAATGGAACATTAAATCTTATTATTTCAACCTATGTAACTCTTTTTGGAATTTTATATTTTTCATTTTTTTTATTTTATTTTAAAAACTTTAAAATAAATGAAAAAAAGACAGGGTTAGAAAATAAAAATAAGATAACATGAAATTTTGGAATATGGACCAGAATATGGAGAAAACCAAAGAAAACTACTGTAAACAAAATCCAACATATGCTGTAGAAAAATTTTAGATTCCGAACACAAAATACAACCGGGTTAGACATGCATCCACACAATCTAAAATTCAGTTATGGCAAGAGTCTAAGGAGTTAAAAAAAAACATGCAATAAAAATACTGAAATGGTCCAACCATATCCATGCATAAACACCATTAAACACAATTAGTGCATGTGAGAAATATATTCAATAAACACAAATTTGTATTCAAAACTTTATTTTTTGCATACAATGGTGAAAAAAAAGCTCCACAGTAGTTTGAATAAGCTTCCAATATCCTTCCATTGCTTCATGTTCCAAAAAAGCCAGCCCTTATTTCCTTTTCTTCCATGGTTTTTTAAAGCTTTCCAACCATAAAATAAACTCTTCATTTCATTTCCCCCCTTTTCCTTTGGCTTAGTCACGTAACTTCTTTGTAACTGCAATATCTTCCAAATGAAACACTTCTTCCATAATTATTTTTGCCAATAATAAATTGGTAAGTATCTTCTAAATGAAACGTTTCTTCCATCATACTTTTTGCCAATAATAAATTGGTAAGTATCTTCCAAATGAAATGCTTCTTCCATAATGCTTTTTGCCAATAATAAATTGGTAAGTATCTTCCAAATGAAATGCTTCTTCCATAATGCTTTTTTTGTCAGCAATGAATTAAATAATGCCTTTCTTTTATTTAGAAACCTGCCAACATCAATATAAAGCATTAATTCAAACTAACTTTACTAAAATCATAAATTCAACATACAAATTAATACCAAACTAATATTTAAAGAAATATGAACATACCATGAGAAAAAGAAATGTTATTCTTTTGTTTTATTTTATTCATTTTATTTTTATATTATATATTTTTTATTCTTATTTGCTTTTTTTTTGTTTTTTAGTTTTTCTTCTATTTTTATTTTCTTTTCTTTCTTTATTTAAATTTTACTTGTTTTCTCTCCTTTTTTAATTTTAAATTTGATTTAATTAATTTCAAATGTTTGAATTGGTTTAATTCAAAACATTAAAACTAACCAAAACAATAAAATAACAAAAATAAGAAATAACCTAATCAACACACTAGACAACTTACAAGAAACCAAAAGGAGACACTAGACAACACACCAGCCTATCAAAATTATCACGCAAAGAAACAAAAATTCAACAAAAATTCCAAAAATTAAATGTGGGTCCCCATGTTTGGGGCTAGTTGTGGAATGGCCACAACAGGTTCTAGTAGATAAGATTTAAAATTAGAGTACACATAACACACAAATAGAGAGCAAAGAAAGAAGATTGGATAATTCTATAGAGAGGTGGAGGGTAGAACCACCAAGGAGGCAATCCTCCATCAAAATTCTAATAGAATCAAAATACTTTGATACTAGTGATATGGTATTTGGAGATAAATACAAAACATTATTCTAATTTACAAAGGAGAACTTACAAGCATTTATAAGCATTTCCCCACTTACAAGATCAGATTGAGGTCCTAAAGATAATATTACATTAAATGGGTATGTTAGAGGCTCTTTACAAGCAATAATGGGTACATCATATGGAATGGGCTTATTAGTGAAATTTGGTAGCCTATAAATTTAATATTAAATTCAATTCCCTATCATATATAAATCATTAAATTGATGAAATAACAAGATATTCTAACTCCACTTATAACTTCCTCTTATTTTAATGTTACATCTTGACAATATGACATGATATAAAGAAGGAGAGAATATTGAATGCAATAGTGAAAGTATGAAGCTATATCCTAAAATCCCTTATTTGTTACATTATTTATGTGAGAAAATGATGGAATAACTTTCCTCCCTAAATCTAGAGATAAGTTGACTCTATCCTTGAAATATTTGTGCTTTCTATGAAATATCTATAAATTACTTTTAGATCAATAAAATACTAGATTTTATTTTATAATGCACATAAAACATTTTTTTTATCTAATACCATTTTGTAATATCCATGTTGGAGTATATTACATTATTTGATATATAAGAAACTCAAGAGTATCTTAGACAAGTGTCAATATAAGAAGATCAAAGGTTATTTTGTAAAGCTATAAGATGGACCTCAAGCTCCATAACTTATTTGTATCATCCTTTACATGATTAATATATTATCAGTTTCTTATATCTTGTTATTTTTGTAAGTTTCATTCTATTAATTATCTTGAATTAACTATGTTATAACTATATTATATTTGATTATGTGATAATATTATCCTATGATATTTACATTAAAAGTAAGGCTTCAAAATTCATCAGTGGTATCATAGCCATAGAGTGAAGGCATTGGGACAATCATCGCTATCCAATGATAAGCCCAATTGGAGCTGAAAGTGTATTTGAATGAGTAAGCTAAAGACTAGACATCTTTAAATCTGATGTGAGGATATTTTGGTGTATTAACAAAGTTTAGAATATTTAGTAGGCAAACTGTTTGGACTTGCAGCAATAAAGGTAACATTTGTAAATTATCCTAACTTATACTTAACATATGCATGATAAATTTTCAGACAATTTAAAAAAATGAAACATTTCTTAGACATAAGGAGTTATAAGGGTTTATCAAATTTAAATATTGAAGGTAGACCTTTATAGAGAAATATCTAGGTCTTGATGAAAAAGGCGTTGATAAAAGTTTTTAAAGATATAGAATATTTTAGGTCCTATTGACCTTGACAATTGGTCCAAAAGAAACAAGCCCTTTATTAGTGAAAAAATAAGAAGCCATATTCGATACATGTAAGCCCTATATTACATAAGAGAAAGGAGGATTGAATAAAGGTATATGAAAGGCTAAACACAAGCAAATGTAAGTAGATAAGGAAGGTAAGAATCAAATAGAACTATGGAAAGAAGGCTCTAGATAAGATTCATAAATATACAATCAACAAGATTTATCATCAAAACAAGATAGTATAAAGAATAAAGATAGTAGAATTCTAGATGATAACTATCTAGAAAATTACATTAGAAGAAATCATAGCCATCATAAAATCCAAATGCATCTACATTGAGGGAAAGTTAAATGTATATGATTGTAGCAGTATGTAGATGCAGTAAATTAAAGCATTATTATTAAAGTTTTTATGTTTGAGGTGCAAGAATTTTTAAGAAACAAACATCAAGAACCAAGGAACATTTGGACTTGCAATAAAAAAAGAAGACATCATAATCAAACCTACAACTGAAATATATGTCGATGCAATCAATTTTTTTATTAAAAAGGAATATCTTATTGCATTCTAAGAGGAAGTTACATATAATAAAGCAAAGGCACAAGGAGCCAAATGCACAAGAAAATGAAGAGCCAAATGCATAGAGAAGTAAAGCACCAACGAAGAGCCAAATGCATAGGGAAGTTTAAATCATAAAACTCCTATAAAAATCATTCACATGAGTGGAAAGGTAGAATCTCAAATCCATTCAAGTGCAGTTTGAGAGTGTTGGTGAAATGAGCACGTACCTCTTGAAGGTAATTTTTAAATTTTAGGTTTTTTCAAAAGGCACATAAGGAGTGATAAGGTTTTGCATTTAATATTTGATATTTTATAAAGGTTAATTGTTAAGGTTAAGGAGAAATAAGGATTAATTGATTTTGGAGCAATTAATCAAGTTTCTTTAAGTTGGAGCAATAAGTAGGTTTGATATTTAATTTCTTATCAAAATGGAGTAATAAGGTTTAGTTTGTTATTGTTAAATTTGAAAATTAATTAATTTGGAGTGAAAAGGAAGCCAACATCAAACTTAGGAAAAATTAAATTTGCAAAACTTTTATTTCTTCATAGTTTCTAAATATTAAAGAGATATAAGGATTCTTTTATAAAAAGGTCATTATGGATTATTGGTACATAGATTCTGGAGCTAGTAGACATGTGACTAGAAAAAAACAATGGTTTAACACATTTCATGGAAAAAATAAGGAACTAGTTTATATAGTAGATAATAAAACTTATGAATTCAAAGGAGTAGAGAATTTTCTAGTCAATATAACAGATGGAAAATGAATAATTAATACTGAAGACAATAGTACAATAACACAAACAAAGTATGCAAAATATCTACTTGAGAAATATAGGATGAACAATTGTAAGACCAAGGATATACCTATATTACAAAGGCTACAACTATCCAAATATGATGAAACTTATTTTTTTTAACAACTTATTTTTAATTGATTAGAAGTCTTCTATATTTGATAAACACATGATCAAATGTATTTTTTCTATAAATGATCTCTCAATATTTATGCAAGAACCTAGATAAAGTCACTAGAAAGCTACAAAAATAATATAACAATATATCAATAAGAATATAGATTATGGGCTTACATATAAAAAGGATGAGAATAATTTTTCTACATGGACATTTAGATTTAAATTATGCTAGATCTATAGATGCTATAAAATCAACCTTAGGATATATTTTTTTATCTTGGTTCAGACCAATATCATGGTATAGTAAAAAGTAGCATGTAGTAGAACTTTCATCTACTAAAGCATAACATCATGCAACAAAGGATGCAACCTATGAAGCATTATGGTTACAATACATACTATCAGACATGGGAATCAAAATAAATCCAAAAAGGATACATTATGATAATCAAGGAATATTAAACTTGATAAAAAATCCAATCATACATGAACGAACCAAACATATTCAAACTCAATGTCATTTTATCAGAGATCATTTTTAGAAACATCATATAAAGTTGAAATATATTTCTATAGAAGAACAAATTGCACATATTTTAACAAAGGCTCTAGGTAAAACAATTTTCATGTATTTAGATATCATTTATGCAAATCAAGAGGAATTTACATCAAATAAAGTAATACAGGGGGGTGTTAGAGTATATTACATTATTTGATATATAATAAACTCAAGAGTCTCTTAGATAGGTGTCAAGATAAGAAGATCAAAGGTTATTTTGTAAAGCTATAAGATGGACCTCAAGCTCCATAACTTAATTGTACCATCATTTACATGATTAATATACTATCAATTTCTTATATCTTGTTAAATTTGTAAGTTTCATTCTTTTAATTATCTTGAGTTAACTATGTTATGTCTATATTATATTTGATTCTATGATAATATTATCATATGATATTTACATTAATAGTAAGACATGAAAATCCATCAATCCATCCATCCATAATTCAACTAAATTTCTATAATATTACTTATATGTATACTTGAATTTATGACAATATGTACAACTATTTCTTAGGGAAGATATATATTGCATTGTGAGATCAACCTGTAGTAAATTATTGTGTGGATTGTTATATGCAATACCTATTACATACCTATTAGCAATATATTTATCTATCAATGATAAAATTGTTCTCTACACCAGTGTTGTCTAATTGAACAATGTCCATGTCATTAGTGTCACAACTAAAGTCCTTTGTTTGAACATTGCTTATATTACAAGCAATTTATTTCTTTACAATCAAATCACCTATATCACACATGAAATTTTTCATCAAGTTATGTGTATTTCAAACAATTTCTATTTTTTTGATAAGATCACTTGTATAACACAACATTTTTCATTAATGGCTTATTTTTTGTTTTTGCCTTTACCTCTTGATTTGTATTATTTTCTTTAAATATATCAAGAATTTGAAGTGACACATATATGACCTTGACTAAATTAGTAGGAAGTATAATTTATTTGTCCCCATTTTCAACTACTTTATCAATATGAAGAATTATATAAGTGTTGAGTGTTGAAAACAATATCATCATTAGCCTCTTAAACGATTGATTGTAAATATTTTAGACCATCAATACTTTCAAAAATAATTTGTATCTAATTTTTAAGCATTATATTCTCATCATATTATTGTGTATAAAATTAGATATTCACTTAGTTTTTTTTATTTTTTTCTATAAACTATTTTGATTTATTATTTCATTTCTTGTCTTTTTGGCCATTGAAGCTCTATTCCTCATTTTGTGAGTTTGAGATGATATCTACAAAGGTGTAATGACAACTAAAGAAAATAGTCCATTTTTGTAGAATGTAAAACCTTTTAATTTTCCTTTTCTTGATAAAAATACATATTTCATGCTAGTTAATAACTTTAAAATCTATAAAAATTCCTCCATCCATCATTTGAGCAATAGAAAGTAAGTTATTTGCAAGAACTGGAATACATAGCACATTTACAATAATGCATTCTACTAAATGTAGTTTGAGGGAAAAAATCCTATTTTCTTTTCTTTGATAGCTTGTGTTATCTACCATTGTCATATTACATCCATATATTTCTTGTAAAGTATAAAACTTGTATATGTTTCCTATCATGTGATTGCTAGCTCCAAAATCTATATACTAGTTACTATCCCTAATTTTTACATTTTTGTGTGTCATTAATACGTTATATGTTATTTTTGGTTCATTATCATGATCTAATTAAGGTTCTTCCTATGCCATTTATTATGCTACATGCCCTTTTTGTTATGGTGAATTTGATCTAAATCCCTCATTTGATCATATGGTGAATTATTAGGATTTTTAGCTTGGTATTGTTTTTGTGGCCTTGTTTGAGAAGAAGTTCATGATTGATTCCACCTATTCAAAGCATTATATCTATAGAATATAGTATCATGATTTTATTCCTTCTCACATATGTGATAATATATTATCATTCATTCATGCAGGTTTTATGACGAATAAGAAGAGGAATTAGTAGGATCCCTAGTATTTATTTGGTATCTTCTTCTAAAAATTAGAGCATTGTTTGAGGAGTCATCTCTTAAGTGAATTTCATGTTCATGTTATTCTAGAATATTGATCATTTATTCAAATTATATTATATGTTTAGACTATTGTAAAGTAGTTACCAAAACATTGAATGGATTAGGTAGAGCACGTAGTACAATTGAAACTAACAAATTATCATAAAATATTTCTCTTAAAGTGTTTAGTTTTCCTTTTAATTCCACTATCATTTGGAGAAAATGTTCTAAAATTTTATTATCTTGCATTTGTAAAGTGTATAGTTGAAACTACAAATGATGAATAGGTGCTTTATATAAACTTTAAAAAATAGTGCATAGAATATCCCATGCTTCCTTTGATGCATTAGCTTCATTAATATGAGCCTGAATTTCATTAGTTATACCTAGCAAAATGATTATTTTTCACCTTGTTATATTTTTCATTAAAATCCATTTGTGCAATTGCTTCTTCAATACGTGGTTAATTTCTTGACACTATATCCCAATTTTTTTCTACCACAAGAATAGTCCTCTTTTTTTCTTCCATGGATTGAATTTTAGACCTTTTAATTGTTGTGATTATAAAAGGATTAGTTTGGGAGTTGTCATTTTTACTTTTTCCTTATACTTAAAAAAAATGCAAAAATATCTATAGCTTAATTTTTTAATGAATATATTTTATGTTTTAAAAAAAATCTACTATATAACAACCTTATAACTCCTAGTTAATGAAAAATATACTTTTTAGTAATACTCCCCTATAACTCCTAGTTTAATACATATATTTTTAAGAATGCAATATATAGCCTTAAAAAAATATTCAACTTTATAAACACTTTTTCAACTTAAAGACTATTTTTCTTTCTCAAAAATATTTAAACCTACACCCTCATATGTAAAATTTTAACACTTGAATATATATTCAATAATCCCTTTTGAAGTTTGCAACATAAAATTACTAAATGTACCTTTCATTTTGAAGGACATTACATGTTTGGTTACAAAAACCATGTCATAGCTAAAGTCGATTCTTTGCAATACCTCATGCCAAAATCCTACTTATCAGGTATGATAGCAAAATGGGTAATGGCAATTAAAAAAATTGATCTAGAATTTGTTAGTCAAAAGTCATTTAAGGGACAAGTGATAGAGAATCAACTAGCAATAGCACCTTTACCAACCAGTCGCCCCTTAGAAATTGAATATCTCGATGATATGGTGGGCACTCTTGAAACATCACAACTAGATTCTTGGACTCTTTTCTTTGATGGTGCAAGGTGTTTTAAAGGAGTATGGGTACGAAACATCCTAATATTATCTTAGCAAATTGTAATTCCATTACCATTTAAACTTAAATTCTTGTGTACCAATAACACAACCAAATACAAAGCTCTTATTCTTGGGTTATGTATAACGCTAGCACTAAATATTCCTAACCTCTCTATTTTTGGGGATTCCTAACTTATATTCAACCAAATCAATAGTATTTATCAAACTAAAGATGATAAATTAAAACCATATAAACATATTGTAGATAACTTTATGGCTTCTTTCAAAAAGGTAACTATCAATATGATTCTAAGCCCCAATAATTTTGAATTAGACGTGATGGTTGTTGCTACACCCCTCATATCTCTAGAGTTGGAGTATGAACAAGCAACACTCATTATCCACTAGATTGGACACCCAACCATGTTACAATCTAGACAAGAGCCACTAGCCATTTTTTTCATCGAGTAGGCACCCATGATCGACTCATGGTATAAAGAAATCTATAATTTTATTAAAAATGATATTCTCCTTGAGGGGCTAAATCTTAATGAGTGCATGAATCTTAGGCAAAATTCCTATCTATTAATAATAATTGGAGATGTCCTTTATTGAAGGACTTTTGATGGTATTATCCTAAGATGCCTCAACTTATATGAAGCTAAAATAGTCATTCAAGACACCCATGAAGGAGCACATGGTGGACACTTTAATGGAAGTGCCATTGCTAAAAATATTATTTGCAAGGGCTATTATTAGCCAACCATGGAATGAGACATTCGTAGCCATGTAAATAAATGTGACAAGTATCAAATTATGATAATTCAATTCATGCACCATCTCAAGAGCTCAAGTCAATCACATCACCTTGGCCCTTTTCTACTTGGGGGTTGGACATTATTGAAAAAATAAACCCAATATTATCTGATGAACATAATTTCATCATCATAGACACTGAATACTTTACCAAATGGGTATAAGTTATACCTATAGCCTCTTGTATTAGTGTTCAAGTCAGTTTATTTTCAATCAATTTTTATCGTGTTACAATATTTCTAATATGCTTATATCATATAATGGGACCCATTTTAAAAATAAGGATATGATCAAGCTTTGTGATAAATTCAAAATTTAGCACAAATGATTGACACCATATTACCCACAAGGTAATGGCCAAGCAAAGACTTCTAACAAAACACTAATTAAAATCTTAAAGAAGTTAGTGAGCAAAACTAGGAGGGATTGGAATTTGTAGCTATATCCTAACTTATGGAAATATCGCACCAATGTTCAAATCCCAACTAGAGCTATGCCCTACACCTTATTTTATGGAATAATGCCATATTTCTCTTCAAATTATAAGTCCCTTATCTTAGGATCCTTCTAAAGGATACAATAGTTGGTGACGAGTATCACCATGTGAGACTTAGTCAACTTGAGTTGCTCGATAAAAGTCAAACTCATACCTTAGAGCACTTGCATGTATATCATCAAATACTTAATAAAAGCCTATGGTAAGTGAGTTATATTTTAGTATTTCAAAGTAGGTGATCTTGTTCTCAAAGAAAACCAAAAAAAAATACTAACACTAAGGAAGACCTTAAGGGTAAGTTTGAACTCAATTGGTTAGGTCATTTTATTATAACAACCAAATATGAGTTAAGAACTTATCGACTAGCCTCCATAGATGGTGAACACATAGAACCTATCACTATAATACATTTAAAAAGGTATTATTCTTGAATATACATGTTTTTCCTACTCATGTGCCTCATTACATGGGTGATTATATGCATACCTACTTTTTCAAAAAAAAAAAATATGATGATGAACATATTGTACTTGCTTTCATATGTCTAAATTTGCATGGTTGCTTGGGTTTTCTATTCATCCCATAAAGTCATGAGGGGCATACTATAATGAAATTATGATGATCCTAACTATAAAATAATATCACTTGCATTATACTTGTAGTACATAACTAATGTAGCAGAGTCCCTTGTTGACTTCTTTGAGATCTAGTCAATCCTTTTTGGTATTTTGAACTCTAAAACTAAGGACTAAGGTTGTGAAAATTATAAGATAGTCATAAATTACATCCTGACTATAACTAGATGCCTTGGCACCTTTTTCTAGAAATTGAAAAATCCCAAAAGGATACATGTGCATCATTTTCTTTGTCATCCTGTTTGTTTCTCACAATATTGAATGGCACATGGTGATTGCCTATGTTTTCACTATACTTGTTAGTACCACATGATGATGTTAATACTACAATGTTGACTATAGTATTAGATTTATAAATGTAAAATGAAGCACATTATATTCGTAATGAGTATTTATACAAATATTCATGGGTAGTCCGAAGGGATGTACCCTTACATTAATCAACTATCATACCCTTACATTAATTAACTAATGTATTATTCTAATATTTCCCACCATAATACATTAGGTCTTCAGATAACAAGAGAGGATGCTTCCAAAGTATTCAAAATTTCCACAATCAATGATAAATCCCTCAAGTTACTTCATGTAGACTTATTTTGCTAAGTCTCTATTTAGGAATGCACTCTTGAAATCCATATGATGTACCTTCCAATAAAACTATGTTGTCATTGCAAAAAAATATGAATGATATTGATCTTGACTGTATGTACAAATATCTCTTCATAGTCGTTGCATTCCTCCTGTGCATATTCATTTGTAACTAAATAAACCTTGTGCTTATTAAGTGTTTTGTCAGCTTTATAATTTTCTTTAAATACCCATTTGCATCCTATGGCCTTATTTCCTGGTGGAAGATAAACTAGCTCCCATATGTTATTCTTCATCAATGAATTATAATTAGCCTCCATGGCTAACTTCTAATGGGGAAGCTCAAGAGCTTCATGAATTGTTTCAGGTTCAGGGCTATTGACCATAGTGCTCATCAATTCTAAATTCACTTCCTCATGATCCATGCTTTGTGTTCTTGATCTAGAGGTAGAAGTATCAGGTGGAGCACTCATATGGGAATCCTATAGTGTCTGTTTGTACCATAATGGTTGAATCGAATGATTGGAGGTAAACTCATAGCAGGAGTATCTCCTCTACTATTATCTTCATCATCATGGATGATTCTTGGACCATTGTCAAGATTAGATGGTGTTGCAGGTGGACTGGTTGGAGATTCACTAGTTTCATCAAATATGACATCTCTACTAACATAAATTTTTTGAGTAGTGGGATCCATGAGCCTATAGCCTTTAGATTCACTACTATACCCAAGAATAATACACCTCAAGGACTTTTTTTTCAATTTTATTTTGTTTCTCTTTGGTAATGTGCATGTAGGTAGTACAACCAAACACTTGAATGAGACAATATTTTATGCCATCCATAATATCAAACTCTACTTGCAAATTTTTATCCAACATCTAATTTATAGACAAGAGGTTCTTCATGAGTCCTAGCATATACAAGACCTTCTTTATCTGACAATTATTCTTTCCAAGCTAGATTTGCACATCACCCATTCCTTCAATGTCATAGGGTGTGTCATCCCCCAAATGTATCTGACCTAGATAATAATTTTCATCCAATGAGACAAACCAATACTTTTAGTCAGTCATGTGCTTAGAAGCACCTAAATCAGCTTACCGAGTAGTAGTGGTGGATGGTTGCTCTTGATGAGCAAGAGCAAAATTCTTAGTCTCCTCCTTATATTTAACATTAGCAACATTTCATTTTTGTGGTATTTGTGGTATTTTTTTTCCACTCCCCCTTGTTCTTAGGAGGTGGTCCTTTTTTATTTGAATTCTTGTTACTCGAATCTCCCTGAGTAAAATAATTGTACCAACATTCTTTCAAGTCATGTCCCTTTTTACCATAAATCAAACAACTCTTTTGTGACTTGTTGGTATTTTGTTGGAATTTTACTTTCTGGTGGAAGGGCTTCTTGCCCTTTTGATTCATCATCATGGCATGATCTTATTCATTTGAGTTCTCATGGAAATCTTCCTCTTATTGCAATAGATCAACCAATTCTTCAAAATGTAGCTTTTGCTTCAGGATGTTCAAGGATGTCACAAAGGTGTGATAGGATTTCGAGAGCGCTCTCAGGACAATGGGTACAAAGAGCTTATCTTCCACAATATCTCCTAGTTCTTTCAAGGATGCACGAAGCACCACTACTTGGTGAAGAAATAACTCTTACTTATCACCACCTTTAAACCTTAGAGTGTGCAACTATCCTTGAAGATGAAGAATTTGATTTTGGTTCTTTGACTCATACACTTGTTGCAACTTCATCCATATGGTAGTAGAAGTATTAGCATCCTAAAAATGAGGTTGGACATCATCCAAGATACCAAGTAAAAGGATCATACGAGCCTTGCGATTTCAATGATCAAATGCCTCCTGATCTTTGTCAGTTGTATATGGATGTTGCTCAATCCTAGTAACAATATCCCATCAGTCTTAAAATTTAAGAATGGCTTGAATATTCATTTTATAGGCTGCATAATTATCACCTTTGAGGACTTGAGAATCAAAAAGCAAAATATTGGGAGCACTCGATTGCACCATTTCACTTGGAAAAAATATTCACCATCACCTTGTTTTTTTTTATTAATTAGATTTATAAATATTAAATTTATGAAGTTATTTTATAAAATTATTTTGTTCATACCCATATTATAGAGCTACATTATAGAGGTCTTTTATAAAGTTTACTCATATATTAATAGAAATTTACTTTATATTATAAATTTATAACTATGTTAAACCGTTGTTGGTTTTGGTACTATAAACTGTAGCCAATGTTCATAGCCCAATTTTAGACACTACCCCTTAGCCAAAATTTCACTACTCTCGCATTTGTAAAATTGTTGAATTTTTTTTTTTCAGTGGAGCCCGTGTAAGGAGGTAAGATGAAACCTCGGTTCTACGCATGCTTGATCTGCATTGTGCGAAGACGTCCATAATGAAACCTCGATTCTATGCAAGTATTTACTCCTCTAAATTTATTGGCAATCTCTCTATCTTAAACTTAAATTGATTGGAATGCACACTACTCGCACCTTGTCCTACTGATCCACTGTACCTGAGTTTTTGTTTATTCATTTTTTTGTTCTCAATGATCAATCTAGATGTCACGCGACTAGAACATTTGCCTATGGATTTTCTAGAAGGGTTTCATTTATATTTTTCCCATTTTTTTTTAGAAGTTTTTATCTATGGATTGTATTGCGTGTATCTACACATCATTATAGGCAACAATCATTGCTCTAATTATATTTGAAGGTATTTATTTGTACGATACCATTGGCCCTGCCAACATCAAATGTATGAACAATTTATTCCTTGTAAATTTATGCGACACCATGTAGAGGGTGCTAAAATAAAATACTATACTTCCTTTGACCATATCTAAATTAAGAGGTGCTTTCAACTACACATCCACCAATTGAGTTTATAGGCTAGGGCAAGGAGTTTGGTGGCTCAAATATGGCTGGGCTCAAATATGATTTTTTTGTTCTAGGCATTGGATGCACCAATCCTTCATAGGTATAATGGCAGATAAGGAAATTATTTTTATAACTTGGTTCTATGATACCATATCATATTTATAAATTTAAAATGAAGCACATATTTCATTATATTCATAATGAGTATTTATACAAATATTCATGGGTAGTCCAAAGGGATGTACCCTTACATTAATTAACTAATGTATTATTATAACATATAGGTGGTATATAAAAGGTTATGTTTGAGGTAACAAGTCATGCCCTAAGTGAACATCTTCACATATCCCAAATTCCATCCTTTTGTCACATATTTTGATTCATATTCTTATCTAGAAAAGGTAAGTCATAGGGTAATTTGACAATTAATAAATGCTTAAAAATATTAGAAAGCATCCAACAATATGGGATAACCCTATGAAATATCTTTTCTTAGTAAGAGTATATATCAAACAAAAATCTATCTCAAATCACACCTTTGATTCATATTTTCACCTAGGAAAAGTAGATCATAGGATCATTCAATGACTGGCAAGTGCTTGAAAATATTAGAAAGCACCCAAAAACATTGGATAATTCTATAAAATATTTTTTCTTGGTGAAAGGATCTATCAAAAATATTAGTCTTATTGAAAAGAAAAACATATTTTTCAAACATCATTTTCATCAACTCATGATTTACTCTAATATCCTAGTAGAAAAATTGGTAGAATCATTCTCCACCTAATAAGCATTAGAATTCCTATATTCTCAATGAAAGAGGAATGATTATCAAAACTTCTTATTTGATATAATAGTTTACCCCATATATCATTATCAACCACATTTTAAAAAATCTATCAAATTATGATTCATTCTTATATCCAGATAGAATGTTTGGTATAAGCATTCATCATTTGGTAAGCATTAGAAAATTCTATGTGCCCAACAAGCAAAAAATTATTATATGGAACATTCTTCTTTGATATAAGAATCTATCATACATCATGAATCATGATCATATCAACTTCCTATTGATTTTGTGATTCATTATCATGTCCAACTAAAAGGTAGGATAAAATTATTCACAACTTAACAAGCGTTAGAATTCCTATACACCTAATAATTGAGGAATGATTATGTTAAAACTTATTCCTTGGTATAAGAGTCAATCACAAATTTTATTTCATCAATTATCACATCTTATTATTATACCTAAAATAGATAAATGATACATAGTTATTCAATCAAATTATATTGATGATAAAATTAAAAAATCCTATCTTGGTATAAGCTCCTCATCATCATCGAAATATCCATGTACTAGTGCTAAATCGGGGCCCTATGAATCGCTGATAGCCCCACCTCATCAATCCATCTAAAATAAATCTAATTATCCTTAAGTATTTTTGGATTATCAATAAACTTATATGCATATGATGTATGTTTGGTTTGATTTTTCCTTGGCTAAATGTTTGTATGAATGCACATCTTGTCTCATCATTTAACTCATATTGCATAACATAATATTTTTTTTGAAAGATATAAACTCAAAAGACTCTCTAGATGAGGATAAAATGAGAGATATTTTTTGTCTAAATACTTTTCTTGGATTTAGAAATATTCTATGAGTAATACCTCTTAATTTCTTCTCTTTCACTAAGAAGCAAAAAGATACTCCTCACATATCATCCATAATTACTCGTACCATTGTATGATTTTATTGATGCATTGATTGTATGCTTGAAAATAACACACCGATTTATTTCATTGAATTTGTCCCCTACAACGACTTTAACAAATCTTAGCACATATATGATGTTATTTTTTAGGATGTTGTGGAAAAAAAATCATGAGCTAAATCCTCCAATCTTCTCTAGGCACTCCTTTTGATTCAATGATATATTTGCATCATTATGATAAATGTTGTTATGGCCCTATTGTAGCCAAAATTGATACAACATGAATGTACCCATAATTTAAAATTTTTTAAGGTCCTAAGAAGGTACACCTTTTGTGAAGAGTTTAGGTTTGAGTAAAAATTTTTCTATTTTCATGAGCATCTCCAACCCCTAAGCAGCTAATATTTTTTTCATTAAAATTTAAGGGGTTCCCTTGGTTTTCCTTGCAAATATTTCACCCTTTGGCTAATAGGTAGAAAGTTTTGGCCGATGAGAAGAAGTTGTCAAAACTAAACTCTTTGACCAAAATTGAAAAAAAATTGGTTGATAGAAAGGAAGTATCAACCAAATATAGATATTGTTGAAAGTTTTTATCCGATGCCATCAAAATAAGAGCCAACTTTTTTTACAAGAAAGTATTTTTTGGCTCACCGATAGAAAATTTTAGCCAACCACTCAGACTGAAGAACCAAGACAATAAAAGCACACAATATTTAAATCGGCCGACCCAAAGGATATTACTACCAAGGATTTTTTGGCCAAGCAAAATTTGATCCATTAAAAGAAGTCTTTTTCGGTCGACGAGAAGAAAGCAACAACCGAAGGTAAAAGGTATTTTTGCCGACACAAAGAAAATTATTGCTGAAATTCTTAGCCAAAGAAAGTTCACTCTTATAAAGCATCCTTTTTAGTTGATAAAAAGAAATCAAAAAGATAAAATAAGTTTTTAGCCGATGCAAAGTAAACGGTGGCCGACGAACTGATCAGCCAATCGCTAACAACAATATTTTTTTCTCGATCGACCGTAGTAAGTAATCGACCAAAAATATTTATCAGATGAAACAAGTTTTTAAATGAAAGAGAATCATTGGTCAAAGCAAATAAAGGTATAGCCAAAAAATCAAAGAGTCAATGGAATATTCTTTCGATCGATGAGAAACAAAGTTTGGCTTCTCAATGAAAGTAAAGTTATCATTTGGTCAAAACAAAGATTTTATCGATCGATCAAAGGCAAAGGTCAACCTATAATTTGGAGAAAAGTGCTACCATTAAAATATTTCAATCAAAAAATGAAAATCAGTAAATACCCATGGCTAATTGCATCCACATCATCCAAGTACTATCAACTAAAATAAATCAATGGTTGACATCAACCCAGTCAATCAAAGGTAAAACAACACTGATTAAGGTATGTTGCCATTTAATTTTGCATGCACAAGATATTAATTAAAAATTATTATTATTAGCTAACATCCTTGATAAAATCTATCTCAAAGTTTTAAAATGCAGTGCATAAGTACTCAAAGCCATATCGATCGAATAATGGCATCCAGTGGTCGAATATCTATTCATGCAAAATCAAAGTGATCCACATAATGATATTTGATAGAAGAAAATATATGATTGATTGATCATCCAATAAACATACTACATGCCTTTGGTTGAATTAAACCATTCAACAGTCGATACGATAGTCGAAGAATGAAATCCACATTCGCATACCCTCACCTAAGAAAAGGTTGATACAACACTCAAACCAACGATGATCCTTTTGACATGGCAAAACAACTTCAAGTATTACAAGAACACAAGACAACTGCAAGCCTCAACCTCATATCTCCCAAGGCATGATTCTTAATGCAATGTGTACCAATTGAACAAATCAAAATCTAACACCTATAAAATCCAATGGTCATTTATGCAAATCAACAGATAGTGGTAATTCAAAATTGTCTAGTCATTATGGAAGATTGAGGTGGTGAGATGAAAATAGAAATAACACAATGATGGTTGGTACAATGTTAATAATTACCTCATACACAAAATAATTAAAATACATGAATATAGCAATAACCAACTCACGGTACTAACAATTTTTTTGAACTGTTGATGAGTTGAAGAGACTAGTGTTAGAGATCAGAGTGATGGCCTCCTCCAACATGGAAACCCTCAAGACAAGGGTTGAAGCATTATATGAGAAAGAGATAGTCAAGAAAATGAATGTCAAGAATATTGGGGAACAAGTATGGGGTGAGGAAGAACTCACTGAGTTCTACTTTCATTTGAGCATAGAAGAATGGTGATGCTCCCATTACCTATTAATGAATATTCAACCAAGCATATGAATATAAAGATAAGAGACCCCCGATGCAACAAATGGAGAACCAATATGACAACTCTTGTGCCCAAGAGTGCATTTATCACCTGAATTGTTATTATGGTTAGCTATTTTTTATGATCCAATAAATATGACTATTTTTAATGGATGAAATAATCCCATTTACCATATCACACTGGAAAAGATCGAGCAGGTGTTCAGGTTGGGAACAACCAAGCAGTGCTATAATGCAAAGGTAATTTTAAAATAGGCTCAACACATGATCAACACCACCTTCTATAAGAAATTGTTCTACTATGACAAACCAATGTCAATAGATTTTCCAATTCACAAGAGTCGATTTCACAAATGGGCGAGATACTATGCTGATATGATTCATGTGGTGCTGGTGGTTGAAGATCTCAATTGGATCAGTGTCAATGTGATGTATTTAATAGTATAGTGTAACAAGACCTAGAAAATACCCATGTATAGGTGGAAAGACATAATATGTGAGACAATAGACCAAGAATTCAAGGAGTTACAAGAGGCCTTAAAGAAAGATATATATTTCATGCCCCATTTCTCACACTACTCATTCCTTGTGCACCTGATCATTGGATAGTTCAAATATGACACTATCCAGCAACTTAGAGGAATACTAGGAGAAATCATCCAAGATAGATTGTTGTGCATATTTCATGGTACATCCCCCTATTCATAATTTTATGGAAGGTTTCTAGAATCAATATACCATGTGATCATCGAGAAAAAACCCCCCATAGAATGAGTTCGAGTATAATTAAGTATCTTTGAGATATGGAAGTCAAATATTACTTTCTTGAAAAACATTTCAGTCTCATTAGAACATACGGAGGTAAATTGCCACCGAAAGCCCTACCCACTTATTGTCCCAAATCACTAGCTACCTTAGAGATAGTAAGACAATCAACATAAGAAGCTAAATTAAGATGGAAACAGAAGAAGACCAGGGTTCCTTGGCTCACAGCTCCAAGAAAAATAGGGCAATATGTGTATAGAGGGTATCCAACAATGTTAAATTCTTTGTCAATAATGGATTCCTTCTGCTTTGTAGAAATTACTTGGAGACCTTATGATCCCAATGGTCATTACAAAAAGATCACTTTGGAATCTAAACCAATGGAGCACAAGAAATATGAATACGAGGATAATATTCTATGGGCCCAAAACAATGAAATTGATGTAGAACATATATGGCACAATAAGAACTTGGAAAAAGCACATACTCACACAGAGATGGTTGGGGACTACTCTTCTAATTTAAGGATGGTAAGGAAGGATACACTATATAAAAAGGCACCACAGGTAACTGCCATTCCACCTGAAGAGTTTGCTGATCCTATCATGGAAATTATGAGATTGAAACTTGAGAAAATTGAAATTATAGTAGAAGTATAAGATCAGGTTGCACAAGAGAAAGTTGATACTTCTCCTTCTACCATCTAGTCCCCTAGTATGAGTAAATAAATGGAGATCGTTCCTATTTCTACTACCCAAAAGAGACTCACAACCGATATTTTGATATTGGATCTATTGGCCTCATAGCACCTATAATAAATAGCTATAGGTTCACCAAAAGTAGTATCCACAACCTTCATGGCAAATAATAAATAAATTAAGATCACTGCTATGACATGGGAGAGAATAAAGGAAGCAAGAGGATTCAATGAAATCTTCTAAAATTATCAAGTAGTGATACCTGATACCATAGGACCTCTTCCTATCAAGAGAGGAAGGATTGGATCAAGTACCAATGAGCCCATGAGCATCACCCTAATCAAGAAATAAGAATTTGTACAATTCACTACTGAGGAAGAAGAACAGATTGAAGCTATAATGGAGGATAGGGTGGTAGAAAGCCAAAGTAAAGGTAAAGTGCACTTTTCACCTCCATCAAGTTTAGAACCCACTTCCAAGGCCACCATAATCATTCCCACTGATGGGATACAATCCCTCCAAATAGATCCCAACACAAGTGATGCAGTGATAGGAGGAGACTCAGTATCACTACTGAAACATGGAGTGTAGGTTCATGCACAAACTACTCTAGCCATCGAGAAGGAAGTGATGGCTTGGAGATCCAAAGTAGAATCATTGCAATCATAAAAATAGAAGCTAAAAGCTAAAATAAAGGAATCTAAAAAATAAATACCTTCTAAAAGAGACTCGTTACAAGTTCCAAAGCTTACCACTAGATTCAAGGAGAAGATGGTCAAAATAATTGATAAGGAAGCATAAATAATAGAGACTTGTTGCAAGAATTTTGGAAAGATAATGGAGATAAATAAAGAGATAAAATATCTATTAGAAATGGTATATGAGAAGATAGCAGCTATATCACCGGTCTACAAAAAATACAAGACCAAATACGAATAGATTAGGTACATGAAAGTAACCACCATTTATGGGAAGGTTCATAGCTGCCTAGGAGAGTACAAAAAAGTCATAAATATCAAAGTAGAAAGACCTAGATGGAATAAATCGTTCAAAGATATAGAAAAAATTAGAAAAATATACAGTTGTCTAGCTAAAGTATTTTAATGTTGATCCCCAAAAAATACTCAACATAGAAGATTTATGTTAGATAATCATATGGGATATCAGAGAATTTTCTAGCGAAGAGATCAATGAAGACAAGCTCTCCAACCAAATCCTTTCATTGACCACATACTCCCTTGACATTGTTAGGTTCTTCTAGAGTACATAGACATTCATAAGAGAAGATAAAAGCAAAGGAATTAAATCATTAGATAGGATTCACGCAATCAATGGGGTCGATGAAGAAATCTAGGTTCTTATAGTAGATTCCATTGGTGCAAGTTAGGATGAGTAGGAGGAAGTTAAAAAGAGTTAAAAGGAATTTGAGTTAGCAAGTGGCATGAGACCCATGATGGCAAAAAATAAAAAAGAGAAGGTCAGTGACAACTAAGCAGGGCTTCAGCCAATTTTGCTAAAAATATTTTGAGATAGATAAAATAGATTGTACAACACTTGACCGATGATAAGGTAGGATATGGCACCAGGTGGATGGTTCATATACAAATAGTTTAAGCAGTTACAAAGATACTAAGACTATAAGAAGAAAATCCACAACTAGAATAAGGATTGAGCTTTAACATAGCATATTTTTTCTAAGAGTTATACTCGAGTGCCCATTATTTTTTGTTGTATATCCTTTGTTTTATTTCTCATTTTTCATCTCCTAATTCCTCCCATTGCTATCCAGGTTTTTTATAGGAAAGTTCCCAAGAAGCTAAGAATAATTCCAAAGTATTGACCCAGAGGTCTAGAGACTTGACTATTGTGATATTCAAATTGAAGAGTGAAATGCCCTGGTTATAATATTTGAATGAGGATCTTTATTATATTAATCTTTCTAAGAGTTAAATAGTGATTCCATGCCAACTCTTCATATAATATCATTCAAATATTAATATTGGGCTTCTTTTATTTTATATTTATTTGTTTAGCTCTGTGTGTGTCTTTGTTATGGGTTACATTATTTGAATGCATAATGAATGCTTATTTTCATTGGTCAACTGTTATGTTTATTATGATATTTGAATGAACATAATTGCATCGATTATTTCATCTCTCCTTCTTTCTATTTTTATTGAAATGTTATTAAATATTGCTACAATAGCCCAAAGTATTAAAGCACCATTCATACATAAGGTATAATAGAATTGTTATCATTTTAGCTTGGTCAAATTTTATAATTTTTAAATCATCATCATAAATCTGGAAGAGCATGAACTTAAATAATTTAAGCTCACCTCAAGGGTATCCTTACCATACTTGGTTTTTCTAGAAAATATTAAAGAAATTTATTCCCAAGTTAAAGAGGTAGGTCAACCAAATCCTATAATAGCTCGTTGGTAGTAGGTTTTCCTATAGCATGATAGCTCATCCTACGGATGTAGAAAAAATATCCAAATAGTTTTTTGTCACTGTTGTCAATGACCAAATGCATAATTTTTATTATAGTTTGGAACCTAACAAAAAATATTTATTGGCAACATTTAGCTTAAATATGGAATCATAATTTCAATTTTTGTTTCCTTATATACTTGTAGTTTTCAATTTTTCTTTTTCAAGAACGTTCAGTTATATTATTTTATTGATTCTCTTGAGTTTCTTGATTTTTTAATTCTTGAAAAATTTTATACCCTGAGTGATAGAAAGTGTTTTGAAGTTGAGCAATCTCAACTAGATGTTTATTCCTTCTACACACATTATGCTAGCGACTCTAACTGGAAAAATCCAAAAATATCATAAATATTAAAATAAGAAGAGGAACATGGTAGCATGAATGAGAAGAACCGCTCAGGAGTTGTACCTCAAAATCTTAGGTCTAGAGGTATTTTTTAGAACTAAATCTTCTTATTCATATTCAAAAGTTTCTAACGTCGATATTGTTACATTAGAAATTTTATTTGAAACACCTCCCACTGTTCCCAATGGAATTACTAACACACCTCCTACTATAATTCAAGTACCTCCTATAGTTAACATGGCTAACCCACCACCAGTTTAGTTATGGAGGACCAATAGATATAGACCTTTTCAATTACCAACTCCTTTACATGATCTCCCCAATAAAGTGCACAAATATTTACCTAAGTTTCAAGGAAACAATGTAGTTACTAGAGAAGATCACATAAAAATATTCTTGTATGCCTTAGATAGTCTAGATATAGAACATGAAGATGTGGTGTTGATATTGTTTTTTTAGACTTTAGAAAAATATGCTATAGAATGGTTTAATACTCTTCCTAATAATGACATTATTAATTTTACCAAAATGGAGACTATATTTTTAAAGACATTTGGTGAAAGGAAGAATGAACAATCATTGCTAACAGATCTGAAAACAATGAAAAATAAGGAAAATAAATGATTAAGTGATTTCAATAGAAGGTTTTCTAAATCCAGAAATAAGATTCCCATTGCTCTAAGGCCAAATGATATCCAGTCCATCTATTTTTATAAAAATATCTTCCTTGGAGAATTCAACTATGAATTAAGATAATGACATGTTAAAAAAATAGATGAATACATGGATAAAGCCATAGACATTTAAATAAATATGTTAGATAGTGGAAAAATGAAACCATATTCTATGGAAGATAATCATCCTAATAGAAATCCTAAGAAAGTGGGATTTAACCTACAAAAAATAACTAAACATGATCCCATGGAAAAGCTGACCAATCAAGTAATAGAAATGTTCAACACAATGAACAATAGGTTGGCTAGGATGGAAATAAATAGAGTAACAATGAAACTTCTCATCCTCAGGTTGATAGACAACAAGATGACAATAGACCACATTTTAGGTTAAACTTTAATAGAAATTGGAATAACAATAATCCTGATAGGAATAATAGAAATAACTGGAAAAAAAGAAAAAGAGAAGGACCTAGATTTGGTTCCAAATCCTATTCCTACTGTAAATTTGGTTGAGAATTTCCCTTATTACTATTCAGCCTATGATGCTCCCCATAATCTATATTGTTGTGGCATCTATTTAGGTGTCCACCATCCTATAGACTTGGAAGAAGAATCCAAAGAGGATATCAGAATTAATGTTTGTTGGACCCTTGAGGATGAATCTAGAGAAATATTATTCAAATAAGACATGGATTTGTATGCTTTGAATCACCACCCAAAAATCCTAGTTGCAGAAAATACAAAGATCCTACAAAGAGGACAAGAGACTAGGTATGACAAAATGAAATAGGGTAAACTATTCCAATAGCTCAAGAGGTGGAGGAGCTAGAAATAAATTCACTAAATTTAAGGAATAGGATTGTTCATAAAAAAACTGATAAGAATTCAAACAAATATATTAGAGAACAATCCATTGAGAAAAATAAAAATAAAAAGGTTCCTAAAAACATAGGAACAAATGAACCACCCTCTCATGAAGAATGCTCCAAAACTTTAGATATAAAGAAAATGGAATTTGATGTTGGTTCATAACTGAGTAAATAGAAAGTTAAAATTACATTTTGTAAGTTAATAAATATTCAAAAATACTAATAACAAGTCTGTAAGGCTTTTGGCTTAATTGAACAAAATGAAACTCAGTCCCACAATGTTTTCAAACCTTCCAATCATGAAACTAGAACCCCTTCATCTATCAGACCATTTTATGTGTCACTCAGTTATAACTCAAATGAAGGAGAAAAATATGTCATTCACAAGTACATGCTAGATAGTGGTGCATACCATAACATCATGCCCAAGCAAATAGCAAACCAATTAGGATTGATTTGCATTAGAAATTCTCTCGCTATATCAGTAATGGATAGTAGGCAGATACCCTATGTAGGTATTATCATTGGTTTGCTAGTCTACTTAGACCAACATCCTAAGAAGGGTATAGTTATGGACATCATAGTAGTTGATGTATATCCTTTCTTCTCAAAACTATTGAGCAAAAATTGGGAAGAACAGTTGGGTGGTTCCATACAATTAGATTGGCCTTATGCTATAATCCTATTTCAAGAAAAGAAAATGTAACATTGAGAGAACCTTTTGAAAAATACTCAATCAAACTGGTTATATCAGATGACACCATGATTAATTTTTTTAGCTATACAGAAGAAAAATAAATAGGAGTGTACTCTATCTGGCATAACCCTTTCCTTGTTGAAGTCCCTGAAGCTAAATATATGGATCCTAAAATCAGATAACTAGTATATATAGAATATGATAGGATTCTCACCCAAGATATGTAGGCCATGTCCTTTGATGGGGCTAAGTCTCAAATAGATGTAGGTTCTGGTGTCAATTTAATAGATGTTAAGGGAAACTATCTCGAAATCCCTTATAGACTAGAATTCCCATGCACTAATAATGTAGCTGAGTATGAAGCCTTACTGCTAGGTTTAAGAAAAGCTAAAGAACTGGGAATTTTTTTTTAACTATTACTGGAGATGCTAAACTGATTATACAATAGGTCAAAGGTAATTATCAAATAAAACATCCCGAATTGAAACAATAGAAATCTTCAATTATAATAGAAATTGATAATTTCTTGTCCTTTAACATCTCTTACATTCCTAAAGAACATAATCACATTGCATATTTGTTATCTATTAATGCTTTAGATGCATATTGTCTAGAAATAGACATTGAGTACATGAATAGGTTCCCAACTATCTCTGTATACAAACCTTATGTACCTAACAACATTGTGTATCTACAAGTTTTCCAAGATGATGTGGATATCAAAGATTTCATGACCCTCCAAATTATGTGTTCATATGTTAAATGTGAAGAGGTGGATGAAGAGAAAATGAAAAACACTATTGGAGAGCTAGTTGAAGTAATTCAACTCAAAACCAATAGGATCCCTAAAGGATTAGTCTCATTATAAATATTATTTGATGATTTTGATAAATCTTAAAAACCACTCCTCAAAGAAAAAGAAACTAATGAGATAAATATTGGAACAAAAGAGGAGCCCAGGTTTTTGAAAATTGATAATGCTTTGCCAAAAGATGAAAAATAGAAATATATGAGCTTTTTTAAGAAAAATAAATAATATTTTTGTAGACACTAAAATCACGTCAATTTGATCGACACCATATGCCCCCCTTGGGAAACCCTTAGTGGTTACATAGTGGTCCTAGCCACTTTTTGGAGGTTCTACCCCACTTCTAGGAAGCTTTGGGCCATGTACGCATGGTCTTCCCACCCAAGGATGACCACTAGTAGCCATCCTTGGGTGGGATGGCCATGGACTTGGACCCTCAAAAAGTCAAAGGAGGGATAAATGGTACCCAAAAAATACCATTTATCCCACCCATTGAAGCATGCAAGTATGATGGCACATAACTCTCATGCCAAGTTGCAAATTAGAGGCCCAAAAAGGATATTCCTTCCCCCTCCAATGCATGGAAATATTTGGATAAATTGTGACACTTGCATCGCATAGCCTCGCATGCCCATTTGACCATATGCCATCTTGGGCTATACAGTGGATCAATTACACCCAATTTTAGAGAGGAGTCTTTGCAATATTTCACCATGAAGTGCTATCGAGATTTATCCCCAATCTATTGTATGTTTTCCCTTGATATCTCCATCGAGCAAAGGAGGTTTTCAAGTGATTCTAAAATATACAATATGTTTACAAAAATAACCCATTTGAGTGAATCAGGTCCTAAATTTTAATGATAATACCCCTATGAGTAAGTTAGACTCAATCCCAAAGGAATTGGTGGTAAAATCCATCATATTTAGTGGTCATCCCACCCTAGGATGACCCCCAAATTGTGACATTCCTAAATGGATCACCCTAGGATGGCCACAAATTGGAGTAAACTTTATCCACTATTTTTACATAGATCAATTCTATATTATATTATATGCTCTTTTTTAAAATTTGGTGAAAATTTGAGTTGTTTTGCTTATGTTATCATGTTTTTTTTTGTTTTGTAGGCCTGAATGGCTCACCCCGAGATGGCCACAAATATAAGAATAATTTCCTTAATATTTTCAATTAGATAATTTATAGAGCACATAATATGCATGAATCTAAGTTTTGGTAGCATTTGGAGTAATTTTGAATAATCTATTGCACTTTTCCTCTTTCAAGCTCATTGATGCATGCACCTTCATGGTTTCATCTTAATCCGTACATGCTATTAATAATTTAAATTTACTATGTGTAGATATAGGTATCACAGTGTATGAGGAAGGAGCAAAAATTTAGAATAATGATATAACACATTTGCGATGGCATCAAAATCTCGCTCTTCAATTGTGAGTGCAAGGAAGACACTGCAAGCACACCTTGGATTTCTGGAAGGATTTGATCCTTTGAGTATTGTAATGAGTGTATCAATTGAGAGCCCTCAAGGGGACATCTTTTAACTGTGTATTTGAAATTTATATTAATATAAGGAGATCCACCCATTTCTTTCATATACTTGTCATTTTATGCTTGCTTGAAGTGTCTCTTTCGTAGTACTTAGATCAAGTAGAACAATAGATGCATCTCATTTACCCTTTCTAGGTGCACCATTTTTCCACTCTAAAGTGGTGATCATGTTGAGACCCCTATCCCATTTAATTTTTCCAACTTTTGACCCTATTTTTTCCTTTGAATGATGTAGGTACTGGCCATTTTGGCCTAAAATAACCCCTGATTTCCTAATTGGAAAACCTAGGGATGGCCACAGTAGTCGTCCTTGGAAGGTATGATCCCCAAATTTGCATCCATCCCACCCTAGGATGGCCAAAAAATATAGGGTCTACAACAAACATTTCTAGAAACAACTTCTTAGGATTTCAAGGTAAGTACCTGGACCTGTGCATTTTTACTATTTAAAAAAGCTTAAATTTGGTTTTTCTTGCTCCCTTTGTTTTCTTGAAAGGTAGATCACACTTTTATTTAATTACAAGAATAAAAAAGAGAAGAAAAATAGAAAAATAACTAAGTAGAAATGCATTTGTATGGTTTTCTTGCTTGCAACCTACCTAACGGCTAGGTTGCCATATAGGATATACATTTTGTAGGTTCCATTATTCATGCAATACTTTTGAAAGTGAAATGTTCTTTCTTGCATTTAGTGAAGATTCATTGAGTGCTCTCTTGTTTTACTTTATTTAAGCATAAAAGGAACCACACACACCATGTCACATTTTGAACACTAGTGAGTTGGATTTCATCACCAACCACTAGTAGAGACCAACGATGAAGTGTTTCATCTCCACCCGTTGGCTAAAATCCTATGAACCATATTTTTGGCCAAGTTTGGCTCCAAGATCCATCATAGCCTGTGGGATATAGCACATATTTCTCTTCAAAGAGTTATATCATTGACTATAGGTGAATTAGGGAGGACTGGTAGGACCTATGCTCCCTGAGGTATGAGCTTCATCTCCATACTTTGGTGGGTTTACATGACCTAAATTTCACTACCGATTGTCAAGCTATGAGTATACAGGTGAAATCCCTTTAACAAAAGAATATCATCCAACAAAAGCAAAACACATGACACAAGGTCTTCATTGCAAACAACAAATCAAAACACACAAAATAATTTTAGGGAACACACATAAATATTTAAAAGAGATAAATATTTGTCTTATTGCATGTTTCCATTCTTGTGTGCTGCATTATTAAAATTTATAAAGGAGATAATCACCTAGGGTTTGGTAGGATGTAGTTATGGTGTGCACCCATAGTGAAGACCATTCAAGGGTGGACACTATGGAGAGTAGACAAGGAGACATGAGTCATATTTGATTTAGCCCTAAGGACATGTTCATACCTCCTTGGCAGCCTCCTACTCACCCAAGTCCCAAAATAGCTAGTTAGAAACTTCACCTACAAGGGAGCCCTACACAGGATACACCTATAGGTTTTGATCCTAATCCAGGAATATTCTCCCAATATTTAGACACTTCACATGCCTTATTTCAAGAATGGCAACCATGCACTGAAGTGCTAATAGATAGAGCAATACCACACATTTGTATGCCTACTAGGTCTACCACACCCACCTATGGGCAATATTAAGAGTACACACACTGTACAAGACCAAATTATCAAAATTTGCCCTTAAACCACCCTAATAGGTTACAAAAACCTAAGTAACAAGATGAGTAAGATACTCATTGCTTAGGGAAAGCAAACTCAACCCCTCCCTTATTAATGAAGGAAGGCATGAGGAAATATTTGATCATCCTCAGGTCCATTATGTTACGTAATAATTATGTGCTTTTGCACTAGATGAGTACAAAGATCACTTGTCTATGCATGAAACTCAAGTAAACATGATTTTCCCTGATCGAGGGAGGCTTGTAATCGCTATTTCAGATCATCCTAAACGAGATAGGCCTCAGGGTGATACTTCTAGGTCTCATAGGCCCTACATGGTAGAGTAGATAAATAAAGTAGTCATGAGATATGTTGAACTCCAAGCATAATTCAAGCAGCTTTAGTGGGATAAAGAACACTTATACCACTTGCATCAATTAAAATTAGAAAGAATTGAACAACAAACCAATGAGTTATTTCAAAAAACCTTACATGAGATGGTTCCTACCCCAAGTACCCATAGAAAAGAGGTCCATCAGAGATAACCTGCTTTAAATCAATATAGGCCTCCTAGGCCTAACCAAATGTTTCCTTCTCTACCTCCTAGGCCTAATCAAGATTTACCTCCTAGGAAGAACATAGATTACCTTCCACATGTGCTTACCCCTTGTTGTAGTCCAGTTTAAGAGACACCCTATGGGGTCTACACTGAGCATGACCTAGAAGTGGAATATTTTGAAGCACATTATAGAGGCAAGGTGGATGATTTTCAACCATAATAAAATAGGCTTGATGTTACTCACCCTCCCCCACAAGGCCAAATAAAATAAGAGATCAAATCCTTTGATGCGTATAGAGTATTTTTGGAATGCATAGAATCAATAAAGAACAAGATCTCTGGGTTTTTGGATCAGAATCCCACTTTGCATCAGATTTGTAGCCACTTCACCCATTAGTACCTTCCCCTCCCTATCTAGAGCATTTCAAGATGCCCAAGCTAGATAAGTTTGAAGGAGATGAAGATACGTAGGAGCATGTCACTAGATTTTTAAGTCATTACTTCTGCATCCAAGAAAATGACACCTTGCTTTTGAGGACATTTATACTTACCCTCTCTACCCCTGCCATAGAATGGTACAATCAACTCCTGAGGTATATCATCTACAAATTTGATTAGTTCACAGATGTATTCTTGGAGCGCTTCACATTCAACATCAAGCAAAAGGTAACTTTAACTGACCTCATAGGGTTAAAATAGTATGATGATGAGTCAATCATAGACTATGGAAATAGGTGGTGAATGCTTCTTTCCAATTTTCCATACTTAATCCCCATGTTTGAGCTGACTCAAATGTTTACTAAGACTACTTGAAGCCAATTTACTTGTTGCAACTCCAATAGTACCCAACTCTTGAATATGCTCTAGCACAGGCTAGAAAAATTAAAGATATTAAAATTTAAGAGGGGAAAATTGTGAAACCTCTCAAGAAGGAATGGACTAAGGAGTTGGTGCAACCAAATATGGTAGTAAACCAAGTTGCTATAAGTATTCCAGGTCCTGCACAACCAATGCCACCTTAGAAGCCTAACTATTAGGCCAAGAAAAAGGTCTAAAATGAGCATGACCTAGAAGTGGAATATTTTGAAGCACATTATAGAGGTAGGGTGGATGATTTTAAACCACCATACAATAGGCTAGATGTTTCTTACCCTCCCCCAAAAGGCCAAATAAAATAAGAGATCAAATCCTTTGATGTGTATAGAGCATTTCTAGAATGCATAGAATCAATAAAGAACAAGATCTCTGGGTCTGGGGATCAGAATCCCACTTTGCATCAGATTCATAGTTAGCCACTTCACCCATTAGGACCTTCCCCTCCCTATCTAGATAATTTCAATATGCCCAAGCTAGATAAGTTTAATGGAGAGGAAGATGTACAGGAGCATGCCACTAGATTTTTAAGTCACTACTTCTACATTAAATAAAATGACACCTTGCTTTCGAGGACATTTATACTTACCCTCTCTGCCCCTACCATAGAATGGTACAATCAGCTCCTAAGGTATATCATATAGAACTTTGAGTAGTTCAAAGATGTATTCTTGGAGCACTTCACATTCAACACCAAGAAAAAGGTAACTTTAACTGACCTCATAGGGTTAAAATAGTATGATGATGAGTCAATCATAGACTATGGAAATAGGTGGTGAATGCTTCTTTCCAAGTTGCCATACTTACTCCCCATGTTTGAGCTGACTCAAATGTTTACTAAGAGCTACTTGAAGCCAATTTACTTGTTGTTGTAACTCCAATAGTACCCAACTCTTGAAGATGCTCTAGCACAGGCTAGAAAATTTGAAGATATTAAAATTTAAGAGGGGAAAATTATGAAACCTCTTAAGAAGGAATGGACTAAGAAGTTGGTGCAACCAAATATGGTAGCAGTAAACCAAGTTGCTATAAGTATTTCAGGGCCTGCACAACCAATACCACCTTAGAAGCCTAACTATCAGGCCATGTCTGGAAACTATGACAAGAACAAGCAAATAAACCAAGGGAAAAACCAACAATGTCACACTAAGTAACAATTTACACCCATTGCTGAGTCTATGGACTCTTTATTTGAGTACCTCTATGTAGCTAAGGTTATTAATAAAGTCAACATGTCAATCCAAACACACCAAAACCCAAAGGATATCATGAAGACTTATACTACAAATACCATAGGAAAAATTGGCATGATGTGTAGATGTGCTACATGTTAAAACACCTAGTATAAGATATGATTTATAGGAATGATCTTTAGGTCGATAACCCTATTGCACCAAACAATCAATAAATGGGTATTTTTAAAGACTCGTTGCCTACTCATGAGGAGCAAGAAAATCCAACACCACAAGTGAATGAGGTCCATCAAGAACCCCCTAAATAAGGGTTCATTAGTATGGTTATCATTGTGATAAGGAATAAGCATTACCCAAGTCAAGTCGCACCACCTGCGACTTCAAGTGATATTCCTTTAATATCATAGCCTCTGCCACCTCTAGTGCAAAATATTCCACCTCAACAGGTGGTCACAATAAAGAGCAATCTTACTTAGAGATTTCAAATAACATTAGCTTGGATTTCCATCTATAAGCTTATTCAACAGTCTCCACCTCATTGATAAACACTCATAGAGATCCTCAAGTTGATTGAGCTAAAGTCGTAGGAGTCTAATTCCTTTAACAATTTTGTGGGGCATGTTCGATAATGCATAGAACTAGTAATCACATTCCATGAGCATTAAATCAAGCTGGTACTAAATGACATGGTGGATCCTCCCCTACACATTATCACATGTGTAAATGGAACACCTTACAAGAGATTTTTCATTGATAGTGGTTCCTCCGGCAACATCATTACCACGATGGCTCTCAAACATCTAGGGCTTCTAGCATCCCATATTATTGCATCTACCTATACCCTCTAAGCATTTAATTATGCTATATTCTCAATGGTTGGCCCAAAATTTTTACCTATTCATGTGGGATAAAATACCATACCAATGTTGTGCCACATATTGGAGTGTAAAATGGCCTACAATATCTTGTTGGGTAGACCCTGTATTAGGAATATGAAGTGTGTGTCATCCATCGTTCATCAATTTTTGAAGTACACTTATGAAGGGCAAGTACATGTTGTCCCTGTGAACCTTGAGCTCTTCAAATATTGCAACGTGGTGTAGAAAATCCCTGAGTCATCCTTGCCATAAACCCATTTCAATCGAATACATCTAGCCAAGGTCCAACTCCTTCATCACCACCTTCCATTAATCCATCATCATATTTTTCCATACCATCCTCATATTTGGTACCCCCAAATACACCTTCATCATCATTGAATCCCCCATAGAGGAACATGGGGAAGATGCCCATTGATGAGATCCCTCCAACCATATATACCATCTCCACATAAGATATTCCTAGTTCAGCAGGTGAGGATCCACCTCATGAGGTAAACATTGAGTCAAATCAAGCCTCATTTCAATCTCATCCATCGCCACTGCCACAAGTCACAGTTCATATAGTTACTTGTTAGAGTTAAAGTGCACTATGCCTTCACCTTGACACTTGTCAATTTCTCTTGACAAGTGTCATGTGTTGAATATAGGCTTATGCCTATATATTGTAACCATTTTTATCAATAATTAATCCCTTCAGTTTCAGTTCCAACATTTGGTATCAGAGCAGGCTTTACCTGCCCTATGAAAACCCTTGAGGGGGGATTTCCCTCATGGAAATCCTCCCTCCCTCCCTCATACTTTCCCCCTATTTTCACCATTTTTTTTCAAAATAGGGAGTATGCTCTCCATTGTTTACAATGGATCAGAAACCAGACTTTTGAAAAATCATGCCTCCCTAATTCATTTTTAGTGATCATTTTTTCCCATATGTATCCATCCGCAGAAACGAGATACCATTAATGGCTGCCCCTGAAGCTTCAAGCTTGGAGTCATGAACTATTTTTTGCAATTTTTTTTTAGGGATCATTTTTTTTATAGGTTGCAGGCAGATCTGGCAGGTTGCAGCACTGGTCTCAAGTTGAAGAATCCCTCTATCTCACTTTTGAAACTTTTGCTTGGGCTTTATTTGAGCTCTGTGTGTTCGGACAATGATGGTGGCCATAGGAGATATGAAAGCTATGACAGAAATTGGTTTTTTTGATGATGAATATGCTCAGACGCAGATTTTAAAGCTCTAGTAGCAGAATTCATGCCAAACGGAAGCCTTTACAATTGCTTGCACGCTGTGCAAAATCTGATGAAGGGAATCGTCTCGAGTTGATTTGAGACAATGCATGGTTATTTTGTGTGAAGTGGCACGTGGGGTTTCATATTTACATCACTGCTGTTCTCCACAAATTGTGCACTAAATCCCTATGTCAAAATTGTAATTTGTTTTTAAATATTAAGCAAGAATGTTTAATGATGCCCAACTAATTTTTTTTTGGTGGTCCCATCATTTTTGGCAAACACCGCTGCACTGTTGCGGGCAATGGCAGTAGCCGCATGGTCCTGGGTGGAGAAGATGTTGCAGGAGCACCATATGACTTTGGCGCTAAGAGCCGTAAGGGTCTGATGAGCACGGTCATCTGGATGGTCATGTGGAGGGATCTTATTATGCGAGTGCCCTTCAGCGGCTATGCAGGGCCGAACTCAGCACGACACGCCATTAACCCCGATCGGTTAAAAAGAATGGAGCTCTACAAAATTATTTTTTAGATGTTGTGCCACCTGTTATCTAGGATATGATGTGCATCCATAGTTTTTTTTTTAAATGCCTCTTCAGATTGGTTAAAAAGAATGGAGCTCTGCAAAATTGTTTTTAGATATGAGGCAAGGTTTAGTTCATGATGCAGGGTTTTGGAATCCAGATACTTGCTAATGAGCAAGGTGTAGTTCTTGAAGAGGTACATGGAGGTGTAGGTCCTTATGGAACAGGCCACAATGGTGACACTGTTCCACTTCCCTACTTATGGGAGGTGGATATTGCTTACCTACATATTGTTGACATTTAGACTCTTCACTTTTGGCCATGAAAGATTCCCCCCTTCAATTAATCTGGACAAGGAAAATTCGGTCTGTTGAACTCAAAACTTCGAGGGGTCTTACAACAGGTGGTGTGGATGGCCAATAATGGAACATATGTACATGGTGAAGCATGGCGAGGCCCTATACCATGAAAGGGCTGATGGGAATTTCCAAATGCTGCTCATAGTTCCAGCAGGTGAAGGATCAATGGTTCCAACCATGATTCGCATGTCCTCACCAATGTAGCACAATGGACATGTGGTCTACCAAGTTCCGTGGCCATCAATCTACTACCACAAATCATGCAGCCCTTGCCACTCTAGAGATCGACGTGACAAAGCGCGTCGTCCACGTGGCTTTCGGCTGCCGCCTGCAACGGCAAAATCTGGGTGCTGGAAAAATACACGGGAGGTTGCTATTGTTTGGCGTGCAGGGGTGGGCAATTTTTTTTGGTGGAATTAATGAGAGAAGAGGGCACGATGATTTTTGGGATGTTTTTATTGAATGAGGGCCATTTAAGTTTTTTAAAGTGCCCATGATTTTATTTTTTATATAAAAGGAAATCTTTTATTATGAGAATGGGAGCACGTCATTTTAATGTATGGAAGATATTTTTTAAAAGCACATGGAGACTATTTTTTTATAAAGTGACAGGTCACTTTATTGAAGAACTTGTATGCCTAAATGGCCCATGTAATTCCCTTGCGAGGGAAATTTTAAGACTATTTTTTTTCCTCTTGAGAGTGATGCTGCATATTGCGATGTTTTTTTGCTCCCTAGAGAAAAATGCTATTGTTTTTTCCAAATGATGAAGGCCCCTTTAATGGTGCAATATAGGAGTATTTATAGTCATTGGAAAAAAATTTCCACGACGGACACAATGGTGGTGTCATATTGTAATATTGAGGCTGTTTCACTTTAGTTTTTTAGCCTCAAAGTTTTTCTACCTTGGAGTGCACTCTCGGTTGAACCCGACACTCCCAAGGTAATTTCATATGTGATCCTTGTACCTAGTGATATTTTCTATACACTTGGCGAATGCAGTGGCTGGTTACCCATGCATTTCGATGGGATGACATGGTCACCATAAGGACACTTAATCTAGGGACTACAGACATAGACACCCTAGACTCTATCCGAGGTTTTTCCGGATCTACTTCTGAAGACTACAGACAAAGACACTTCAGAATATTCTCTTCTTTTCTTCTTCTCTCCTCCTATTTTGATCTATGGCTCATTTTATTATATTGAGTGCATTTTCGACAGAGACCGACACTCTTATATGGCTCGTTTTTCCTTTGTATTAGGTGCATTTTTGGCAGAGACCGACACCTTCTAGATTGAGTTCACCATGAGGAGGGATTTCATACTCATGGTGAATCTAGTCAGTGACCTATGAGAGGCAACATCCTCTGAGGATGACCTGCAGAGGCAACAGACCCAAAAGTGGCTGACCCTGAGGCACCCATGATGACCCCGAGGCACTTAGATGGCTGACCTAATGGAAATAGACCCGTGGAAGTGGCTGACCCTGAGGCAACATACCGAGATGTATACATAGTGAATCTAGCATTATTCACAGTTGGAGAGCCAAGCACAAAGAGCACGAGCCTAGACCAAATCAGCAATAAAGGAGGATGTAGATTTTTTTAGAGAAGTCAACATTAAGGGGGAATGTTACCTAATGTTGACTTGTTTTTTTATTTAGTTAGGATAGTGCACTTTAAGGGGGAATGTTAGAGTTAAAGTGCACTATGCCTTCACCTTGACAATTGTTAGTTTCTCTTGACAAGTGTCATGTGTTGAATATAGGTTTATGCCTATATATTGTAACCATTTTTATCAATAATTAATCTCTTCAGTTTTAGTCCCAATAGCTACCACTAGTTTAAGAGAATACCTGGTAAGGAAAATTACAACAACTCCTACCATTGAGATAATGCAAAATATGGGTCGACCTCGTCTTCCCATGGGTACTATTGTACCTCTAAGCTTACCTCCTAATCAAATGAATTTCATTTATGGGGGTATTGACTATGACATAGAACCTTATCAGTAGTAGGAAGAGGATGAAGAACCCTTTTTTGAGGATATTAATTACATGTCTAATCCCTAATTTACCATGATATATCCATCTCTACAATTGGCATGTCTATAGTTTGGAATTATATGAACAAGGTACTCACATTCCTTACTAGCCACAATATCAAATGCCATATGATAATTTTGGTTTAGGACATGATAATCTTGTGCCTCTTGATGTCCTCACTAATAGTTTAGAGTGCATAAGCCTAGACTATAGGGATGATCTTGAGTGTGATCCCTACACGAATCCTACTCATGCCCATTATTTATGGGATTACTTCCCTACATCCATGAGATATCAAGAGAAATCTCATGATTTCATCTAATCCTATGAAATAGGTGAAAGTTCACATACCCTTCCATACGATAGTGAGCAAGAATATCAAGGTCCTCCCTATGAATGGATATCTGATGATGAGTTAGATTACAAAGTAGCATATATTGACTCCTCTAGTCTACACATCGAATACACATGGATCATTATGTTGGATGATGAATATGAGGGCTATCTATGTATGTTTCCAAAACAACACCCTATTTTGTGATAGTTTCTACCTATAGAAGATCAAACTCACCCATAGATGCATCGACCACCTTGGGTCATTTCGCTTCCACCCCAACCACCTTTACAAGTTTTGTGACAACCTATTATCAATAAACCCCATCAACCACCTAGAGGAGATCATCCATCCATCAACATGATTTTCATAGATCTTTTTTCACCTTTACATGATCTGAACAACTTGTTGAATCCATTGCACATTGACCTTGAGGTGATTGACTTTGGTTATGGAGATTCTCCACCATCTCCTTCTGAGTGTTGGCCTTACGATGAGATGTTACAACCATTTCATTTTTCTTCAAGGTCTACTCAAGATGTCTTTCACGTTGAGGTTGATCCAAAAATTTCCAATCAATGGCATAAACCTAGCTGATGAAATTAATCTGATCCCTACTCCACATCAATTGGAATAGGGGTCTCATATGTTAATTGAGCCAACAATTGATAGGGATATCATCTCAGATCTTGAGAATCATCAATTCATAAAATTAGGGGAAGGCTTAACCACCAATGAGCAAGCTAATTTCATTGCTCTTCTAAAAAAAAGTAGAGATATTTTGTGTGGTCATAAACAGACATGCCAAGAATGGATCCAAATCTCATCATGCATAACCTTATGTTTGACTCAAATGTCAAATGAGTTAAGCAAAAGCTACACAAAATGCATCCAACAATAGCCTTAATGGTGAAATACGATCTAAAAAAGCTATTGAATTCTAATTTCATTATATCAGTGGATTATCCAACACGGCTTTCCAATATAGTTCCCATCAAGAAGCCTGATAGGAGAATTCGTATTTACACTGACTTTCATGATCTAAACAAAGTGAGTCCTAAGTATGAATTCATGTTTTCAAACATCGATGCCCTAGTTGATACCACAACGGGTCATGAAATATTATCCCTAATGGACGGTTTCTTTGGATACAACCAAATTTATACTAATCTAGAAGACCATCTTACAATGGCATTCACAATGCCTTCGAGGAAATTTTGTTATAACGTCATGCCCTTTAGGCTCAAAAATATTGGCGCTACCTACCAACGGGCTATGACTTACATCTTCCATGACTACATGCATGAAATTTTGGAAGATTACATGGATGACTTATTAGCTAAATATTTATTGCATCATGAGCACATCGATGTACTATGTAAATTCCTCAATCACCTCATCAAACACAATGTTAGACTAAACCCCAAGAAGTGCATCTTTGACATCACCTCTAGAAAACTCTTGGGATTTATAGTCTCTAAAAGAGGCATCAAATTTAACCCAAAAAAATTCAATGCAATCCTTGATATGCGTCCCCTACTACCATCAAACAACTGTGTAGTCTACAGGGTAAATTCACATCTATCAAGTGCTTCATAGTTTAGTTATCAAATAACTATTGACCCATGAACAAATTGTTACACAAGAGGGTTGCATTCAATTGGGATGATGAGTGTCAAGCCGTATTTGATGAAATCAAGTAATATCTGGCTTCACCACCAGTATTGGCTCCTTCCTAAATAGAAGTAACATTATATTTATATATATTAGCTATTGAGTTTGCATTGGGTGTCATGTTAGACCAAAATAATGAATTGCACAAAGAACATGCTACTTACTATATTAGCCACACCCTAGTTAGTTACAAAATCAAATACACATATGTTGAGAATCTATGTTTAGCAATGGTTTTCACCACCAAAAAGCTACACCATTACATGCTCGATCATACAATGTATGTAGTATCCAAATAGAATCCATTGTGATATGTTATGAGTTATACTTATCATAACAATCACACAACAAAATGTATTATGCTATTGACAAAATTTGACCTCAAATTCATTAGAAAAAAATCAATAAAAGGTCAAGTCATCATCGATCAACTTGTAGAGGCTCCTCTCCAATATGATTAGCCTCTTAATGTAGATCTTTTCGATGATGGAGTTTTTCAAGTGTCAGAATCACCTGATCTTGAAAAGCTTGAATCACAGGCTGGCATGACTCTATTTTTTAATGGATCTAAGTGTGAATAAGGGGGTCGTGTGGGGATTATTTTTTTCATGCCTTAAGGGGCTCAAAAACCCCTATATTTCAAACTCAATTTCCTATGCACCAATAATAATGTCGAGTATGAAGCTCTGCTCATAGGCCTTCAAACAATAATCACCATGAAAATAACTAAGCTCAAAATTTTTTATGATTCCTTACTCATAGTGAACCAAGTTAAGGGAATATACCAGTGTAAATGTCCAATATTGCAAGCCTAAAAATCCCTTGTGGATAAACTTATAATGAAATTTGAATGGTATGACATCGAGGCACTCCCTCAATCATCTACCTATTTTTTGGATACAATGGCCTCGTTAGGGTCTTTAATCCCGCAAAACACTATTGATGATATAATGACAATTCAAGTCAAAATTCTATCACAATTCGTGATTGAGTGTAGGAACATCCACTCCATGCTAGAAGTCCACATGATTCAAATTGAACCTTCTCATGAACGGTTCTCACAAATTCACAATCGCCTAAATAATGCTGCTTGGGGGACTTTATTCCCTTAAACTCCTTTTGATAGTAGCACAATGCTATATTTATGAGTTCTTTCCCATTAGAATTCGTTAGGGATGAACATCAAAAGTATCAAGAAATTCATGCAATTGAGGCTTCTTCAAATCAAGATTTGTCCACTTAGATAAAAATTTGCCTAAAGCTTGGTAACATCCCTTCTGGACTGTCGCATGTCGCCAAACAAAATTTTAAGTAAAAAGTGGCAAAGTATGTCTTACTTGGAGATATTTTGTATTTTCAAAGCTATGAGGGTATCCTCCTTCATTTATTAGAGTATCAAGAATAAGTTTGGGCAATCACCCAAGCACACGACGGTACATGTGGTGGCCATTTTAGTGGTATGGCCATCGTAAAGCACATTCTCCACATGGGTTATTACTGGTCAAATGTAGAGCAGTATTACCATGCTTATGTTAAGAAGTGCATAAAGTGTCAACAACCTACTAATTTGATGCATGCAACTTCTCAGGTATTACAACTGATTTAATCAGTTTAGCCTTTTTTACAATGGAGGTTTGATTTAATTGGGAAAATCTCACACTCTTCCTCTAATCATCACACATTCATTATAATGGCCATAGAGTATTTCATAAATTTGGTGGAGGAAATTCCCCTTACCACTACGATTGGACCCCACATTACGGATTTAATATTGCATAATATCATTTTTTGTTTTGGTATTCCATCCAAAATCATTTCATATAATGGGCCACCTTTTAAGAATAAGGATGTGCATGCTTTAACAACCAAATATAACATCCAACACAACTTTTGTATGCCCTATTATCCACAAGCCAATGGTAATCTGAGACATTAAACAAAATAGTGATTGCCATTTTAAAGAAAACTATTAAAGATAATCATAAATATTGGCATACATAATTACCCTTTGCTCTATGGGCCTACCAGACTAGTATTCAAACACCCATTGGGAAAACCTTGTTTTCACTAGTGTATGGTGCTAATGCAGTTATGCCCTTGAGCTAGAATTTTCATCACTATGCATATCCATGCAAGAGTTCATTGATGATGACATCGTGCAGTAGGCTTACCTAGATTAACTAACATTGCTTGATGAAAAATGTGTCAATGCTCTTGAGCACTTGTAAATTTATCAAGAGTGGCTTAAGAGAGCATATAACATAAAATTACATCCTAGAGACTTTCAGGTTGGTGACCTTGTTCTAAAAAAGAACCAAAAAAATGTTAACTTGTTGCCCCATATATAGGACAAGTTTGTGGTAAACTAGTTAGGTCCATTCATTATCACTAGTCATATTGGACAGGGAACTTATTGCCTAGCCTCCATTGAAGGAATTGAGGAACCTGAACCCTTTAATATCCTTCATCTAAAACCTTTTCATGCTTAAATCATCATGCCCCAAAAGCCCCAAAGGTATCCATAAACCCTTTGGTCACCCAAAAAGCCCCAAAGGTATCCATAAACCCTTTGGTCACCCAAAAAACCCCAAAGGTATCCATAAAATATTTGGTCACCCAAAAAGCCCCAAAGGTATCCATAAACCCTTTGGTCACCCAAAAAGCCCCAAATATTTCCATAAACTCTTTGGTCACCCAAAAATCCCCAAAGGTATCCATAAACTCTTTGGTAAAAAAGCCCCAAAGGCATCCATAAACCCTTTGGTCACCCCAAAAATCCCCAAAGATATCCATAAAATCTTTCATCATCCCAAAAATTCCCAAAGGTATCCATAAACCCTTTGGTCACACAAAATCCCCAAAGGTATCCGTAAAACCTTTGGTCACCCAAAATGCCCCAATGGCATCCAATAAACACATTGTTAAAATGTGTATACATATATATCAATAAAAATCTAAAAACATCATTAAAACAACAAAAATACAAAAATATTACATTGCATCACATTGCATACCACTTCATTATACAATAACTTTCACTAGGCATACCTGTATCGCTCCAAATTTTTCGCATCCCTACCTTCAGGCTATAGGATCCGTGCCCGGAAGGAGGATGGGAAAAGGATGGTGCGGTACCTCGGACTGAGAGGACTTTGCGAAGGTCCCGCCTCTCAAGGGAGGTGTATTTTGATGATTTTTCGATGGATGGTGGGTTCACCAGGAAACATTTAACGGTAGCTTCCACGCCTAGGTTGGGAATGTGTTTAAATGTGTTCGTTTTAACCTTAAGCATTCATGTCCTAGGTTTGGCCGAATGCATCTAGATTACTCTATATGAAAATGCAAGTTCAATGAATACAGAAAACAGATTTACAGAATTAAAACAGAGAATTTACAGAGTGCAAACGATGAATACCTGATCCGGATGTCTAAAGAAGATTCTGATTTTGAAGCAGTCCCGATCGTCTGAGATTCGACAGAATCATCTGCAATCAGAAGAGATCATCTGAGATCTGACGAATTCATCAGACGAATTCATCAGAGACCTGCAAAACCGAAAATAGATGCAAAATACAAAACATACTACAGTGCTAACAGAGGGAAATGATATAAAATGGCAGCAATGTTATCAAACTGCAACTTAAACACAGAAACAAAAATGAATTGTGCTAATTTGATGATAATTAAGATTTAATTATGCACTTAATCTAAATGGGTGAACTCCAAATGCAAGATAATATAAAATACTGAATAGATTATCTAATTTGTAGAATAAAATGACAGAAAAGGGATTGAGGAACGCAAACTTCAGGCACTGATTGCCTTAATACGGACTGCAGTCGAAATCGTCTCGCATCAGTACGAAATCGCCTCGAATTCGATAGGTTCGCCTCCGATCTGAATAGGTTCGTCGACGATGATAGGTGCTGGCTCCGACTGAAAAATAGTGATGTACCTACAATAAAATTGGTATAGATCTAATGCAAATGCAAGATTGGGATGCTTTAACGTAGAGGAAATCAATTTGCAGAGAATTTCGGCCAGGGGTTGGGAAGGGAAAATCCTAGAGACTAAATAGGCTTAGGGGGAGTAGTTAGGAGGTTGGAGATCATCCCAATTTGGGAGATCTCCAACGGGGGAGGGTCCCAACGGCGTAGACACGCTTCTGCCCGGATTGGAGACCCGTTGGAACAGATTCCAACTTTGCAAATTCAGTTTTGCGACAAGATCGTCTGGACGTTCTAGTCCAGACGAAATCGTCAAATCTGGGGCGATATCGTCTGATCGGCGACGATATCGTCAAACGGTCAAAACAACCCCTAAAAATGGCACGGAAAAGGGGGAAACGGATTTCGCGACCGTTAACGGGCGGTTTGGGAGGTTAAATTTGAATTTTAAATTATTTACTAAGGTGAATGTAATTATTGCATTTTTACTGCGCCAATTTTAGGGTGCTACATTTTGGCCCCTCTTTAGCAAATTTTTCGAAGAAAATGCGTTAAAGATGAGTTCTTCTCGATCTACGAGAAAGCAAAAATTATTCCCATTTTTAGGCGACGATTCTTGGTCGAATCGTACGACAGCTTACTATGGTGCCCCCTCCGTGTTTTTACCCAAATCGAACGTTTGAGGTAAAAACGCGAAAAAGAAAAAAATTATTTTTGAATAAAATTAAGAAAAATAGGGAAAACCCTAATTCATTTTTACTGTTCATTTTCTGAGTTTTAGAGCTCTGGAAGCAAAAATGGTGGAGACGATGCACAGATCGACAGAGGTCCGACGCGGTCTACGGGTAAGAGTCCAGACTGATCTAGAATGCTTTAATTTTAACTTTACATGTTTTTTAGATGAATTTTAGATGAATTTTGAGCATCGCGGCCGTTTTTGGGCCGTCGACGTCGTCGGGACGAAATCGTCTCGATTTCGACGAAATCGTCTCAATTTCGGCAATTTCGCCCAAGGGCGAAATCGTCGAAAGGGGGACGATTTCATCAAATTAGGGGCGATTTCGAACTACAAAATCGAAAACGATTATGCTCAAATTTGGGACGATATCGTCCAATAGTGGGCGATATCATCAATTGCACAAAGTTGAATTTTTAATTTGCATTATTGATTACTTGAATTGTTGATTAATGATTGTTTATTGTTTTATTGTTTATGTTTGCAGAGAGGATTACTAAAGAGCAGGGAGTGGAAATACGGAGGGTTGAGAGACGACTTGGCCGCTCTGACATAGGCAGAGCGAGATCAGCTGGCACAGGCCGGCTTACTGCATGTGGCAAAAATGCCACAAGTGTCTACAGACATGGGGCTACTGACGGCCCTAGCAGAGAGGTGGTATCCGGGGTCCTCATGTTTTTGGCTACCGATAGGGGAGATGACTCCCACTTTGGAGGACGTATGGAGGATTCTGAGAATCCCCATACAAGGACGGCTGATTACTCCTACGGCCAATCAGGGCCACGCTATGGGACGGTTGTGCGGTGACCCGAGCTTCACCCTGGAGAAGGGCAAAGTTAACATCGAGGCACTGCGCCAGATCCCTGGGGCATCTACACTCACACGGGTACTAGCTGGGGTGGTTGGTGGACTTCTGCTATGCCACCAGAGCGGGTGCAGGGTGCCATGGATGCTGGCAGATGTGGTCTGTGACATGAGAGACCACGACTACAGGTTTGCTTGGGGCAGTTTTGTTTTATGCCGATTGTACAGGATCCTGTATGGGGTCGTGTACAAGGGCGGCCGATGTCTGGTTATGACATCTCTACTACAGGTTTGGTGTTGGGAGCACATTGCGATGCGGAGGCCGATAGGGCTTCCTCTGATAGGGATTGACGGGGAGAGGCCCCGAGTCTTCTACAGGTGGCTCCGAAGAGGGGCACAGCGGTGGATCGACCTGTCGATGTCCCGGAGGCTACTAGATGACCTAGTCCCGGACCAGATCACCTGGAGGCCATGGAGGGAGCATCCAGGGTGGCCAAAGGACGGACAGGAGTTGGCTCGCATCAGACAAGTTTGTTGGTTGAGGATGGAGAGGGGAGAGGTGGAGCTCCATAGGTACGACCGAGTTTTGAGATAGTTTGGTCTACAACAGGGGATCCCATCCCTCAGAGATTACGAGTTTTCCTGGACTATCCGGGATAACACTACGGTTAGCGGGGCTCCGGACATGCAACGGTTCTGGAGCCAGGACTCGGATGATGCCCCCATTCAGCCAGTGGATGGGGACGACGCAGGGGTAGCCGATGGCTACGATGCCTGGTACGTAGGCATCCGCCCTCCTCGGATGACGAGGGCACAGGGTCCGATCCACGCAGTTGTGCATCGGATAGGGAGGTGGCGCCAGGCGATGATGGAGGCAGCCCAGGGTCACAGAGGGAGAGAGGTGAGGCGGCCACAGGCACAGGAGCGGCCACGATAGAGAGAGAGGGAGAGGAGGGAGGCGAGACCCCCATCTCCACAGAGGCCACCATCGCCCGATAAGGGCAAGGGTGTGGATACAGGAGAGAGTAGCGAGATGGCTACTCTTCGAGCAGAGAGAGATCATCTGCAGGCTCAGGTGCAGACGCTACAGGATGCGGCCGCACAACACCGGGCTGAGGTGTCACAGCTACGGGATGAGATTGCATGCCTCAGGGCACGGGGCGGAGGGGCGAGCACACAGGAGCTGGCACGGTCGATTGCTCAGACCGCGTTCTACCAGGGCATCTACTTCCAGATGGTGCCAGAGGGTCAGAGGGTACAGCTGCCAGCCGGCATTGCTGACCCTATCAGGATTGGGTCCTCGAGGACTACGTCTCGATCGAGGACGAGGACTACACAGACGGTGATGGGGCCACCTCCTCCACCTCAGGGCGGGGGAGGAGATGAGGCAGAGAGCTCGAGAGGCTCTCGAGGCTAGAGGGTTGGACTGACATTTGTATTATATGATTATTTTTGATAGAGGATTGAGTTATGCCGAGGTATAGATTGTGGCATACCAATCCAGTTTGATGATGTACATAAGTTGGTGATATATATAGATGAGATATTTTTGATCATATGACTTATATTGTGTGTATGCTTATGATGCTTTTATGTTTTGATTGATTGATTTGAGAATTGGATGTAATTATGTCGTTGGAGATATTATAATTTGAATGTCATGCTTGTAATATTTTTAAATGAAATAATCTGATGTAACAAATTGATTGTTTATGATGAAATGTGATTAAAAAAATAAAAAAATAAAAAGAGACTTCTAACAATAATTTCAAAGGACATTGTCGCTATTATAGACCATTTCACGGAGTCGCTGCTCACTCGGTCGTCAAGCTAATCCCAGGATAGAAATATTGTTAAAAGTAAAAGAGTGCTTAAGAGACTGCCTTAAGACTTTGGTGCAATGATGAAAATGATGATGATGATGATGGTTTGTTTTCAGATTTTCATAAAAATGTTTGTGCATGAAATGATGTTTTAAAATGATTTTTGCTAGGCATAAATTCCTAAGGGTGATAAATTTTTGGATAATTCTTTAGGAATTATACCATCATTGCAAAATTGAAGGTTGACATAATGACATGAAATAATGAAAATGTGTTTGCTTTGGAAAAGCATAATTTGTGTAACATAATGAATTAAGCCATATGGTTTTCATGATTTTGAATAAATGGGGAATAAAAATTGTTACAATGGTTTGCGCTAGGCATAGAATATGTAGGTATAGACTTATACCATCATCGCGAAAATCAAAGAAAAATAGTTTTATTGCATGATTGATTTTTTTTTTTGATGAACAGAAAATATGAAAATGAGGACTTGCGCTAGGCATAATATTTCAATTTTGGTTTTGAAACTATACCATCGTCGCGAAAGTCAACCAGATATATATATATATATATATATATATATATATATATATATATATATATATATGTTTTGATTGTATATTTTTGAAAGAAGGTTTGCTTTTTCTATTATATAGTTGTCTTTTGGGGTAAACAACTGTACTTGATTTATTTCAAACAAGTTGCAAAAAATAATATTTCAAATTATTTTGAAGATAAAAGTTAGATTTATAAGGAATCCCATGTGCATATGTGAATTCATTTCTGATCTTGATTTATCATAATGATACACGAAATCTCTCAAATACAAATGTGTGTGCAATTGCATTGTTCATTTACCAGTTTTGAGCAAGATACTATGATACAAGTGATTTGAAGAAACCAAATAAGTGTTCATTAACCATGATGTAGATGCGTATAACCATGCTAGGCTACTATGTAGGTCGGATTATCAAGAGCTAGCTAATCCATAAGCAGACATAGGTCTATACAAAAGAAGGTCGCTAATGTGACAGACATATCACCACGCTAGGAGTTACCCAAGGCCAAGCAGGTTGGGCACAAACCACCTGTTATGGGGCTTACCTCACAGTTTTTGAATAATTGAGAATTCCAGGGATTCAAGCTCATCAACCCTTCTTTTCTTTTCAAAGGGTAGGGGAAGGGATTTTATTGCTTTTGCTTTCTTTTTCTTTTTGTATTTTTTTTTTTTTTGTATTTTTGCTTGATAATGCTTGGAATATTGCTGGAATGATATAGAATAACATTTTTCTTTCTCTTTTCTTTTTCTTGAACTTTTCTTTTCTTTTTCTTTTTCTTTTCTAGGGATACTTGCTCGGATTAGCTGTAGAGCAAGGGATTTTTATTCTGGGTAGGGGTGAGCTTGTCCTTTTGCCAATTCTCAAAGATTCTAGACCATGTGCATGATAGGATAGCAGGGGAAACTTTTCGCTCAAGAAATCACTTCTACTATGTAGCAAAACATGGAAATTACAAATATAATCATTTTATTGTGAAAAGATGTGCTTGGTTTAAGTAAATAACAAGATCAATTCTCTATGCTCAAACTTTATTTAATTGAATTTTGTGAACTTTGATATAAGAGAGATTAGTAATCATGCCAGATAAAATCAAGATATTTATTGTTGTGAGTGTGCAAGTGAGGGATTCAAAATAAATGCTAATTTATCCAAAATAAGTTGAAACATATAACTGCAATAATTGTAAGAAAATATATATAAATGATTTTTGAGAAAGTTTGGAGAATGTTGACTCTCTCTTTCTTCTTTATATTGTTTTGGTTTCGAAAGAGTCAAGCATATAGCTGTTTTTATCATTATTTTGATTTTTGTTTTGATTTCATTTTTGATTTTGAGCAGAAAAATTTAACAAGTGCTTTAAATAAATGCAATAGATAGTTTTGAAGATTTTTTTGGATGATTATGAATATTTTTTATGTTTTTGGATTTTTATAAATTTGAAAGAAATATAAGATAATAATTTTGAACAAATATATACATGGATGAAATGACCAAATTTATGCATAGTAACGTTTAAGATGCAAAATATTCATGGGTTCTTTAAGTTCTTTACCATCTAAGGTAGATAATTTATATGCTCCTGATTCAAATTTACAAGTAATAATGTATGGTCCAAGCCAATTGGGCTCAAATTTACCTTTAAGTTCCTTAGTTGCATTAGTATTTTTTTGAATATTTTGAGGATTTTGATTTTTTTGTATTTTGATTTTAATTTATGAATTGAAATTGGTGGTATATACAAGATGATCTATATACACTATACAAGGTTATTTGAGTATAGCATGTCTAAGGTTGCTTCAAAATCAAAGGAGGTTTTGAAGGATAATCCGGTTGAGGTGAAGGTAAGAATAGAAGGTGATGAATAAAAGGTAGTGATAACAAAAGGTTTGTTATAATGTAGAATAATGTAGCAAAAGATTTGACTTTTATATGTGTAAAATTGATCATGTTACAAAATAAAATATCAGAAATATAAGAAAGTTCTTCATTCTTATTATTATATTCCAAGTTTTGATAAGATGGAGAAAGTATATGTGAAAGATATGCATGGATGTTATTTGGTAAACAAGGATGATCATATATGGATGAAGAAAAGTGATGGATAGAAGATAATTGTGATAATAGAGAATGTATAGAACTTGATGTTTCAACCGTTAAATATTCTTCAAATGGTGTTGGGTCACCATGTATGGTAACAATTTTATTTGCAATTTCAAACTTCAAACATTGGTGAAGAGTGGAAGGGACAACTCTCATCGTATGAATCCAAGGACTTCTGAGAAGTAGGTTGTAAGGTGAAGGGCAATATCCTACATAGAATAAAGTATCCAGGATCTTGGATCCAATATTAAGGGGAAGAATTATAGTACCTTGAGCATCTTGAATTTCATTGTTAAAATATTTTATAATAACATTTGATTCATTAAGATCTTCTTCCTTTGTTTTGAGATTTTGGAATAATTGATAAGTGCATAAATTAAGAGAGGAGCCATTATCTACCATGATAGTTCTAACAAGTGTTTCTTTACTAGATCCTGTAATGTAAAGATAGGAGTCTTCTTGTGGAGTAGAGGAAGGAATATCCTCATCATAGAATGAAATATGGTTAACCTCAAGAGGGTTTACACCATTAATTATGTTCTTAGAGAAAATATGATGAGGAACAAATTGTTGGCTAGGTATTTTGAACAAAATTTCCTTGTGATAAATTTGTAATACTTCTAAAAGGGATATCTTTGCTTGAGGATTAATCACTTGTTGTTGGCTATCAAAGTGGATTTCAGATTGAGATTTTGATTCTAAAGATGAGCTTTCTATGCTTACATTCCATTTTGGATCATTCTCTAGAGCCAAAGATAGTTTTGAAGGTTGGTCAAATGAGGAATCCATATCTTGAATATCGGATTGAGTTGATTGAACTTGAGGTTGCTCATTTGTAGTTTTTGTTACAATATTAATAATATCATCATGATGGGACACATTAACATGCAATATTTGATTGGTTTCTTGTTGTTGATAATTGAATAGGGGTTCTTGGGAGATCCCCATGTCTTGATTGATTATTGGTATTTGTTGTGTAGGAGTTTGATTGTTTACTCGAGATTTATCATCAGTTGTAGATTGTAATTCCTTTATATTAAAAAGACCCTTATCAATCAAATCTTGAATTGCACATCTTAAATCTTTACAATTTTGTGTCATATGTCCATCTACTCTATGATATTCACAATGTAGCTCAGGTTTAAACCAATCTGTTGTGGTATCAAGTTGTCTTATGGAAGGGAGTTCAATCTTATTTGTGTCAAGTAAATACTTGAGAATTATATCCATTGGTTGATTGAGCTTAGTAAATTTACGTGATGAAGGTTTTTGAGAGGTTTTTGATAAATGCCTTAGGAATTTCGTCATAAAAGGACCTAATGGTTTCTCACCTCTACTTTCTTTATTATGGGTAGAATGATGATAGGAAGATTGCGAAGCATGAGGTGAGTGCATGGTAGAATTGGAAGAATAAGTATTTTCTTGTTGAAATGGATGTGTTGTATTGAAAGAAGAGTATTGAAAAGGTGGTGGAGGATTATATGTGGATTGATAGACATAATATGGATATATGGGAGAATAGATAATATCATTATGAAGAGGATTGGCAAAGGGATTGTCTTGTTGGGTTATGGATGAAAAATGAGAGAAGTGTGATGGAGGTGATGTTGAATAGGGATAAGGTTGGTCATAATCAACAAATGTATTTGGCTGAATTCTTCCAACATTACTAATGGGCTCATATTGATTTGAGTAAAAACTCATGGTTTCTTTAGTACTTCTAAAAGTAATATTTAACATCTACTATTTAGAATTGAATCTAAAACATACAAACATGAAATGATGATTTTGTTTTTGTTTTTCTTGTATACATATATATTTTTTTGTTTTTGTTTTCAAAAGGTTTACAATGCATTCACGTCGGGTTCACCAAAATGTATCGCTCCAAATTTTTTGCATCCCTACCTTCAGGCTATAGGATCCATGCCTAGAAGGAGGATGGGAAAAGGATGGTGCGGTACCTCGGACTGAGAGGACTTTGCGAAGGTCCCGCCTCTCAAGGGAGGTGTATTTTGATGATTTTTCGATGGATGGTGGGTTCACCAAGAAACATTTAACGATAGCTTCCACGCCTAGGTTGGGAATGTGTTTAAATGTGTTCGTTTTAACCTTAAGCATTCATGTCCTAGGTTTGGCCGAATGCATCTAGATTACTCTATATGAAAATGCAAGTTCAATGAATACAGAAAATAGATTTACAAAATTAAAACAGAGAATTTACAGAGTGCAAACGATGAATACCTGATCCGGATGTCTGAAGAAGATTCTAATTTTGAAGCAGTCCCGATCGTCTGAGATTCGACAGAATCGTCTGCAATCAGACGAGATCGTCTGAGATCTGACGAATTCGTCAGAGACCTGCAAAACCGAAAATAGATGCAAAATACAAAACATACTACAGTGCTAACAGAGGGAAATGATATAAAATGGCAGCAATGTTATCAAACTGCAACTTAAACACAGAAACATAAATGAATTGTGCTAATTTGATGATAATTAAGATTTAATTATGCACTTAATCTAAATGGGTGAACTCCAAATGCAAGATAATATAAAATACTGAATAGATTATCTAATTTGCAGAATAAAATGATAGAAAAGGGATTGAGGAATGCAAACTTCAGGCACTGATTGCCTTAATACGGACTGCAGTCAAAATCGTCTCGCATCAGTATGAAATCGCCTCGAATTCGACAGGTTCACCTCCGATCTGAACAGGTTCGTCGACGATGATAGGTGCTGGCTTCGATTGAAAAATAGTGATGTACCTGCAATAAAATTGGTATAGATCTAATGCAAATGCAAGATTGGGATGCTTTAACGTAGAGGAAATCAATTTGTAGAGAATTTCGGCCAGGGGTTGGGAAGGGAAAATCCTAGAGACTAAATAGGCTTAGGGGGAGTAGTTAGGAGGTTGGAGATCATCCCAATTTGGGAGATCTCCAATGGGGGAGGGTCCCAATGGCACAGACACGCTTCTGCCCGGATTGGAGACCCGTTGGAATAGATTCCAACTTTGCAAATTTAGTTTTGTGACAAGATCGTCTGGACGTTCTAGTCCAGACGAAATCATCAAATCTGGGGCGATATCGTCTGATCGGCGACGATATCGTCAAACGGTCAAAACAACCCCTAAAAATGGCACGAAAAAGGGGGAAACGGATTTCCCGGTGGTTAACGGGCGGTTTGGGAGGTTAAATTTGAATTTTAAATTATTTACTAAGGTGAATGTAATTATTGCATTTTTACTGCACCAATTTTAGGGTGCTACAATACCCATCATTGCATTTTGTATTTAGAGTTGTTCATACATGTCTAGCATTAGGTCTGTATACTAGACATCCTTCATAATCAACTTTATCCAAAATCATTTAGTCGCATCCATATACATTACAATTATCATTTCCATACACATTTCCAACCTTTTGTATGTGTGTTTTTTTCCCTTCACCTAGTTATTTTGTATTGGGTATATTTAGTATTTTTGGTCACTCAACCATCTCTAGTTTTCTTTTTAGATTTTGTAGAAATCTCTCCTGATTTTTAGAAGGTAGAGTCTTGATTTGATTATACCTTGTATACATCAAAATCCCAATATATTTTCACATTAAATTCAAGTTTTTCACAAGGAAATATAAAACCTACAAAGTGGTCCAAGTTACCTTAAGTAAAAAGTTTACCTTGCTCATCCCCTTGTGTGCATGATTCAAAAATGCTAAGAATGAAAAAAGGACAAGATCCTCCCTACCTAAATACCCAAAATAAACAATGGTTTTCACCACTATAAAAATAAAAATAAATAAATAGTGGTTATCACCACCCCTAAAATAACTTTCTCACCAAAACAAAAACAAGCAACTCACTTGAGCAATTCATAAATAAAATAAAATAAGGGAGTACTAAACTTGAATCCCTGGAATTATCAATATTTAACAAACCATGAGGTGATCCTCATTATAGGTTAGGTGGCATCAAGCCTACTTGGTTAATGATGGTATCCTTATACATGATGATATATTTGTCACATTAGCATCCTTCTTTTATACAGACCAATGTTTGCATGCATATGAGCTAGATTTTGGTAGCCTATACTACCTAGTGGTCTAATCCAACTACTACAAAACCTAGTATCATGATACTAATAGGGTGATATTTAGTACAAATGGGTTGCATCAATATTGTTTGGAACTAGGGTAACTTTATGTGTTATCATAACAATGAAATCACATGCACACATAGGGATATTGAGTATCTTGGTCATCCTAGTAGATTCATACCTTGTCAAAAAGTCTTGCATGGTTAGTATATAATTTTTTATTAGTTGACTAGAGTGTTTGAGTCTCACGAAAACCTCAAGGACATTTTATAACATCTTATTATTCATTATCATCAATACCATTTTATCATAGTTTGTTAGTTCCCTTTTTCATAAATCCATCACATAGTCTCATGACAACATTACAAATTAATAGATGAATTTTATATAGTCTATGGTGCTAACATAGTGTGTCAACTAGTATCCACATTTCATCATATAGAGAAACAAATCATACATTTCATTATGCATACACACATATCCATATCATCAACAACATCATATATATATATATATATATATATATATATATATATATATATATATATATATATATATGTATATATATATATATATATATATATATATGTATATATATATATATATATATATGTATGTATGTATGTATGTATGGGGTAAAAAGATACATCATCATCCAAAACTACTCGTAGGCTACACTAAAGTGTGTCCTTAGACCTCACGCTCACAAAAAAAAAAACAATCAAATAAAGAAAAATATCAAGTGCATATCGTACCCATTTATTTACCCTATACACTTGGTAGTTGCAACAACTTGCACTCCATGCAATCCAACAAGATGAGTAAATTACCATAAGGCTACTTGAACCAAATTATTCATAGTCGAACTGAAATATCTTCACTTCAATCCCAAAGAAGATCAATTCCATAGGACTACTCCACAGGAAGAAGGTATTCATTTCCTTCTATGAAATCTCATAAAAATTCAAAAATTCAAAAACAATTCAAACACCACAAAAAAACACCTCAAAACGAAAACAAAAACACCAAGAAGGGTTCAAAACCCACCAAAAATAGGTCAAATATAAAAAAAAAATCACTCAAGATTAATATTGAACCAACTTGTTCATGGATGAATTGAAACGTCTCTACTTCAATTCCCAATAAGACTACTGTGGTCAGACTGCTCCATGAGAATGAGGTATTCAATTCCTTTCTTCCATGAAATATCAACAAAATCATCAAAATCCTCACAAAATAGACATATTTTACAATGGGTAAAACTGAAGGAAACCTAACCAAGTCATATGGTTTAAGTGACTCATCACTTTTATCACTAGTTATTCCCTCATTGACTTGTCACTTGAGGAGGTAGTCATAATTAAAAAATTCATAATCAAACACTCAATCATGCAAATTGCGTTCGTCCAATGAATCATTGACAAAGATAATCACACCTCTACTTGGGGCATAAAATAAGCTAAAATTTTAATTAAAAAAATGCTCAACATTCTAGAAGTGTTAAGAAGCATAGGCATCACCTCCTCATGACTGAACAATGTCCAATATCAAGTAAGCCTTACAAGAGAGGTTGTACTTGAATCAAGTTCCTTAGCTCATAAAAAACAAGGATTCATGAACGCATGTTATTTCCATGATTAGGGCATCTAAATTTGGTTAGGTTACTAAATAACCTTAATAATTTGACATTTTAGTCATCTATTTTTGCTCAACACTATGCTGCACACAATGCATCCCAAAAAGGGGCATCTGTAGACACTAAAATCATGTCAATCTAATTATATGACCAAGACATGCTCTAATCAACACCATATGAGACCCTTGGGCAATCCTCAAAGGTTACATAGTGGCCCTAGCCACTTTTGGGAGGTTCTACCCCACTTTTAGGAAGCTTTGGTCCATGTAGGCATGGTCATCCCACCTTGGGACAACCACAGTTCATGGTCATCCCACCTAGGGACGACCATCAATAGCCATTCTTGGGTGGGACAACCATGGCCTTAGACCCTCAAAAAGGCAAAGCAGGGACAAATGGCACCTAGAAACTACCATTTTTCCCACCCATTCATGCATTCAAGTATGAGGGTGCATAACTCTCATGCCAAGTTGCAAATTAGAGGCCCAAAAATGAAATTCCTTTCTCCTCTAATGCATGGCAACCTTTGGATAAATGGCGACACCTACCTTGCATGGCCTCGCATGCCCATTTGACCATATGCCCTCTTGATCTATAAAGTGGATCGATTCCACCCAATTTTAGAGAGGAGTCTTTGAAATATTTTACCACGAAGTGCTACTGAGATTTATCCCCAACCTACTATGCATTTTTCCTTGATATCTCCATCGAGCGAAGGAGGTTTTCAAGTGATTCTAAAATGTGCAATATGTTTACAAAATTGACCCATTCAAGTTAATCATGTCCCAAAATTTAATTATAATACCCCTAGGAGTAATTTAGACCCAATCCCAGAGGAGAGATTTGGTGGTCATCCCACCCCAAGATGACCCCCAAATTATGACAATCCTAAATGGCTCACCCTAGGATGGCCACAAATTGGAGTACAATTTCTCCACTATTTTTATATAGATAGATTCTAGATTAGATTATATGCTCTCTATTAAAATTTGGTGTAATTTGGAGTTGTTTTGATTTTGTTATCATGCTTTTTGTGTTTTGCAAGCCTGAATGGCTCACCCTGATATGACCAAAAATTTGAGCATAATTTCCTTACTATTTTTAATTAGATCATTTAAAAAGCACATAATATGCATGAATGTAATTTTTGGTAGCATTTGGAGAAATTTTGAATAATCTACTACATTTTTCCTCTTTCAAGCTCATTGATGCATGCACCTTCATGATTTCATCTTACTCCACACATGCTATTAATCAATTTTAGTTTACTATGTGTAGATCAAGGTATCACCATGCATGATGAAGGATAAGCAAGTTATAACAATGATATAACACATTGTGGTGGCATCAGAAGCCCACTCTTCAATTGTGAGTGCAAGGAAGACACTACAAGCATGCCTTGGATTTTTGGAGGGATTCAATCCTTTGAGTATTGTAATGAGTGTATAAATTGAAAGCCCTCAAGGGGAAATATTGTAATTGTATATTTGAAATTTATATTAATATAATAAGACCCACCCATTTGTTTCATATACTTTTCATTTTATGCTTGCTTGAAGTATCACTTTTGTAGTGCTTAGATCAAGTAGAACAATAGATTCATCTCATTTACCCTTTCTAGGTGCACCATTTTTAAATTCTCTATAATTTTGCCTATAGTTATGAATACCTAAAGAGATTTAAAATTGAGGTCATGACTCTCATAATTTCGCTAAAGGAAGATAATAAGTCTTTCAAGTAGAAGCAAATAAAATTTAACCTCACATTGCATCCAGTCATGCAGAAAGAAGTTCAAAAGCTAGAGGATGCCAAGATTGTCCAAAAAGTGAGATATTTTTCTTGGATAGCAAACTTATTACCAGTGAGGAAGAAAATGGAGAGATCAGACTTTGTGTTTATTTTTAGAATCTAAATAAAATTTCCCTCAAGAATAATTTTCCCTTTCCCAACATGGAACAACTGCTACAAGTTGTACTAGGCTCATCCATAATGTCATTACTATATGGATTCTCAAGATATAATCAAATTCAGGTAAATCCTAAAGATATATAAAACTGCTTTTACTACCCCCTGGGGTACCTTTTAATATCTGAGAATGCCATTTGTATTAATGAATGTAGGAGCCACTTTCCAAAGATCCATGTACTTTGCTTTTTAAAATAGTGGTTGTCTATTTATGTGACAAAAATATCCTTAAAAAATCTTGTAGATCATTTTGAATATTTAGCTACAATTGTTTTCCAGATGCAAGGAATTTGGGATATCATTGAATCTGAAGAAGTGTATATTTAGAGCAACACAAGGAAAGCTCCTTGGCCACATAGTTTACGAAAAAGGTATTAGTATTGATCCATAAAGAATTGAAGTTTGCAAAGATACCTCCTCCTAAGAATCTAAAAGGAGTTAGATCATTCTTTTGTAAGATTAATTTTGTATAAAGGATTGTGCAAAATTTATTTGAAATAGCTCAACCTATCAATAACATGATTAAAAAGGATTATGATATAAAATGGACAAAGGAAAATTTATAGGTTTTTCATAAAATCAAGGATGTTATCACCACTACCTCAGTCTTGAATTGCCCTAACTACTCAAAGAATTTCAATATATATTCATTCGCTTCTAAAAATACCATTTTTGTAGTTATTTCTTAGAAGGATTATGAAGAAAATAAAATACCTATATCTTTCATGAGTATAGGAATCAAAGGAGCTCAACTGAGATTCAAAATGATTGAAAAATATCCATATGTTGTGATTCAAGAACTGGAACATTTTAAATGCATATTTGGATCAAATAAAGTTATATGTTGTATCCCTTTCACCACTATAAAATATATTTTCATCAAATCCATGCCAATAGGTAGTCCTACTAGATGGATGGTCAATTTAATGCAATATGATGTTGAATCTAAAGTAGTGAAAATAATTATAGGGTAAGGTTTGGCTAAATATCTAGCCAACAAATAAGGGGAGGACATGTAGAACATTGCCACAGTTGATGACATGCATGATATTAGAAGAACAGACAATGTTGAATGCAAATGGTATGATGATATTCTATTATACCTTCAAACCCTATCATTTCCCAAAGGCATATCTACAAATAAAATGAGGTCAGTAAAATAGCAGTCTCAAAAATACTACATTTAGGAAGGAAAAATCTATTGGAAACATCTTGATGGTATCTTATTGTTGTGCTTATTTAAAAAAGAGACTTTAGAAGTCATAAAAGAGTTTCATGATGGATTATATGGAGGAAATTTTACCCCAAAAGAAACTACAAATAAAATTATGAGAGCAGGTTATTACTTGCCTTTCTTATTCAAAGATATACATAAGTATGTAAGGGGTTGCCATAGCTGTCAAGTGTTTGCTGGGAAGAAAAATTTAGCAGTAATGCCTCTCCAATAAATAATTATAGAAGCACCCTTCATGTAATGGGAAATTGAACTCATTATGAAAATCAATCTGACATTCTTAGGATGACACAAATGGATCATCATGACAATAGATTATTTTACCAAATGGGTGGAAGTAGCTCCTCTTAGAAACTCAACAACTAAAGTAGTCATCAATTTCTTGAAGGAAAACATATTGACCAGATTTGGAGTCCCAAAGAATTTAGTAATAGATAATGGGAAATACTTTGTTTTGTTTGAAATTATTGAGTTTTGTGCAAAGTATGGAATTGAAATTTCTCATTCAAAAAACTATTATACTTAGGAAAATGGTCTTGTCAAATCATTAAACAAGAATTTTATTACTAAAATTAAAAATTACTAGGAAAAAATAAAAAGATATGGGATAGTGAGTTGAATTTTACCCTATGGATAGATAGATTTTCTATCAAAATAAACACAGGTAATAATCCTTATGAAATGGTATATGTAGAAAAATCCCTACTACCTCCTCGTACATAATGAATAGCACTATCTTTGTTATTACAAGATCATTAAAATCCTAATGCCTCACAAAGGGGATTATATCGTATTACACAACTGCAAGAAGAAAAAAGGAATGCATTGGATAAGATGTTTTAATAGACTCATAAAACCATGCAGCTCTTTAACAAGAAATACAAGGGAACCCCATTATTTGAAGGAGACATAGTTTTGTATTAGGATCCTAAAAGTGATAAGCATGGAGAAAAGGGTAAGCTTGAGCCTAAATGGATAGGCCCTTACCAAATAATTTAGATTTTTTGCCCTAATACTTATCAGTTGCAAACCTTGAAGGGAGATCTCATGGAAATCCCAATCAATGGCCTACACCTGAAGTTATACCACCCCTACTGGGGAACCCAAAAAGAATTTAAAAAAATCAATTTCATGTTGTTTCTCTTTAAGCCAAGTTCGTTTGTTTATCTGTTTGTTATTTCCAGTCTGTTAGAAAGTTGTTAAGTTCTCTAGTTATGTTTTTGCTTGTCTATGATGGAGTTATATTTAGCTCAATGAATGAAGAGAATTTGATATTGAATACAAGTGAACTAATAAAACTTAGGAAGCAAAGTTTTAGTGATCATCTTGTAAGGATTGGAATACAACAAGAAATCTAGGAATGCTGACACATCAACCCAAAGCTCATATAATATCATGATCTAAAAAGAAATTATAGAAATCAAGGAATATGATCAAATTTGATAAGTTATTTGGGCTAAATATAGATATACTCAATATTATAGCCTTGTAGATATTTAACCCAGAAAGCACGCTCTGAACAAATTTGCAATTTATCAAATTTCTTCCTAAAAGAAGAAAAATATCTATAATGCAAAATGAGCAAGTTCTTGGGGCTATCTGGATAACCTCTACCAAGGCTATATATGCATTTATGGCAATAGAGTAGGTCCAAGAGATCAATATCAACTCCATTGAATCTATAAATGCTTGGCTAGCAGTGGAGTAATGACAAGGTAAATTTTTTTAAAAGAGTGAAATCATTAATACACCCAACTCCTTTCAAATTGATGAAATTCTACTTGATATGATAAAGTAATAAAAGAATACATCTACACACACACACACACTGAGTGTAGGCTTGATATGGTAGTTCTTTCTAATTATTATTTTTTTATTCTCCCTTAAGGATATTGCTAGAACATCTAAAACTTCAGGAGTAAAAGGTTCATTTGTTTTGAAGAAACATAATCTTTGATTTTATCTGATTAATGATTACTTTCTTATAAGACTGATTTTATTTTCTTTAATGTCTTTGTAATAATATAGAAAAAAATAAGGTCATATCCTTGTCATCACAGTATTTTCATTAACCAAAGATTCTAGAGTTCTCAAATACCTCATATTTTTGCCATCTATCCCAATCAGAGCCTATGTTGTAGCCAAAATTGATACAACATGAATGTACCCATAATTTAAAATTTTTGAAGGTCCTAAGAAGGTACACCTTTTGTGAAGAGTTCAGGTTTGAGTAAAATATTTTCTATCTTCATGAGCATCTCCAACCCCTAAGCAGCTAATGTTTTCCTTTCATTAAAATTTAAGGGGTTCCCTTCGTTTTCCTTGTAAATACTTCGTCCTTCGGTTGACAGGTAGCAATTTTTGATCGATGAGAAAAAGTTATCAAAACTAAAATATCTTCGACCAGCATTGAAAACAGTCAACCGATAGAAAGGAAAAATTAGTCGAATATAGAGATTGTTGAAATTTTTTGACCGATGCCATCAAAAGAAGAGCCGATATTTTTTACAAGCAATATTTTTCACTGACCAATAATATCAAAGAACCGAGATAAGAAAATCATACAAAATTTAAATTGGTTGACCCAAGGGATATTACCATCGAGGATTTTACGATCGAGCAAAATTTGATCCATTAAAAGAAGCCTTTTTGGATGATGAGAAGAAAGCAATGACTGAAGGTAAAAGGTATTTTAGTCGACACAAAGAAAATTACTACTAAAAATTCTCAACCAAAGCAAGTTCACTCTTATAAAGCATCCCTTTTGACCAATAAAAAAAAGCAAAAAGGTTGAAGAAGTTTTTGGTCGATGCAAAGTAAACAATGGTCGACCAACTGATTGGCCAATTGCTGGTAATAATAATTTTTCCTTGGATGACCACAGTAAGTAATCGACCAAAAATATTTATCAGCCAAAATAGTTCATTCAATGAAAGAGCATCATCGACCAAATAAAATAAAATTATAGTTAAAAATAAGATTCAATGGAATATTCTTTCGGTCGATGAGAAACAAATATCAGTCACTCAATGAAATCAAAGTTATCATTCAATCAAAACAAAGCTTTTATCGGTCGAACCGAGGTAAGGGTTGGATAACAATTTGCAGAAAAGTGCTACCATTAAAATATTTTTATTGAAAAATAAAAAGCATTAAATACCCACAGTCAATCACATCCACACCATCCAAGTACCATCAACAAAATGAAATCAGTGGTTGACATCAGCCCAACCAATTAAAGGTAAAACAACACTGATTAAGGTATGTCATCATTTAATTTTGTATGTGCAAAATATTAATTAATTTTTTTTTATTATTAGCTAAGATCCTCGATAAAATCTATTTCAATGTTTTAAAATGTAGTGCGTGAGTACTCAAAGCCATATTGATCGAATAATGGCATCTAGTAGCGAAATCTCTATTTGTGTGAAATCAAAGTGATCCACTAATTGATATTTGATAGAAGAAAATATATGATCGGTCGATCATACAATCAATGGACTACATGCCTTCAAATGAATTAAACCATTTAGCATCCAATACGAAAGCTGAAGTATGAAATCCACATTCGCATATCCTTGCCTAAGACAAGGTTGACACAACACTCAAACCAATGATGATCCTACTGACATGACTAAACCACTTCAAGTGTTATGGGAACATAGGACAACTACAAACCTCAACCTCAGATCTCCCCAAGCATGGTTCTTAAGGCAATGTGTACCAATCAAATAGAAAAAAATATAATACCTATAGAATCTAGTGGCTAGTTACACAAATCAATAGATAGTGGTGATTCAAAATTGGTTGATAATTATGGAAGATTGTGGTGGTGATCCAAAAATAGAAACAACACAACGACGATTGGTACAATGTTAATAATTTCCTCATATACAAACCAATTTAAATACATGAATATAATAGCAACCAAATCATAGTGCTAACAATGTTTTATTAAACTGTTGATGAGCTGAAGAGACTAGTGTTAAAGATCATAGTGATGACTTCCTTTAGTAGGGCAACCCTCAAGACAAGGGTTGAAGCATTATATGAGAAATATATAGTCAAGAAAATGAATGCTGGGAATACTGGGGATCAAGTATGAGGTGAGGAAGAACTCGCTGAGTTTTGCTTTTAGTCAAGTTCAGAAGAATGGTGATGTCCCTAACTATTAATGAATATCTTCAACCAATAATATGAAGATAAATATAAGAGACCCCTCAATTCAATAAATGGAGAACCAATCTTGCAAAACTCTTATGCCCAAGAGTGCATTTCTCCCCTGAATTGCTATCATGGTTAGTTATTTATTATGATCCAAGAACTAAGGCTATTTTTAATGGGAAAAACAAGCCCATTTATCGGATCATTCCATAAAATATCGAGCAGGTGTTTGGGCTAGAAATATCCAAGCAGTGCTACGATGCAAAGGTAATTTTAAAATAGGCTCAACACATGATTGGAACCACATTCTATAATAAATTGTTCAACTATGAAAAACCATCATGAAAATATTTTCTAATTCACAAGAGTCATTTTTACAAATGGGTGAGATACTACATCGATATGATTCATGTGGTGTTGGGAGTTGAAGACCTCAATTGGGTTAGCATCGAAGTAATGTATTTAATAGTACAATGTAACAAGACCTGGAGAATTCCCATGTACAAGTGGCAAGACATAATATGTGAGGTAATATATCAAGAATACAAGGAGTTACATGAGGCCTTAAAGAAATATATATATTTCATGCCCTATTTCTCACACTATTCATTCCTTGTGCACCTGATCATTGGACAGTTCAAAGATGACACTATCCAGCAGCTTATAGGAATACTAGGAGAAATCATCCAAGATATATTTTTGTGCATCTATGATGGTACATCCCCCTATTCATAATTTTATGGAAGGTTTCTAGAATAAATATACCATGTGATCATAGAGAAAGAACACCCCATAGAATGAGTCCGAGTATAATTAAGTATCTTTGAGAGATACAAGTTGAAGATTACTTTCTTGATGAACATTTCAGTTTCATTAGAACATACGGAGGAAAATTATCATCAAAAGCCTTACCCACTTATTGTCGCAAATCACTAGCTGCCTTAGAGATAGTAAGACAATAAATGAAAGAAGCCAAATTAATATGGAAATAGAAGAAGACCAGTGTTCCTTGGCTCTCAAATCTAGGAAAATAGGTCAATATATGTATAGAGGGCATCCAACAATGTTAAATTCTTTTGCAATGATGGATTCCTTCTACTTTACAAAAATTACTTGGAGATCTTATGATCCCAATGATCATTACAAAAATATCGCTTTGGAATCTAAACCAATGGAGCACATGAAATATGAATATGAGAATAATCTTCTATGGGCCCAGAATAATGAAATTGATGTAGAACAAATATGGCACAATAAGAACTTGTAAAAAGTACATACTCACATGAATATGGTTAGGGACTACTCTTATGATTTAAGGATGGTAAGAAAGGATAGACTGTATAAAAATACCCACATGTAACTGAAATTTCACCTAAAGAGTTTGTTGATCTTGTCATGGAAATTATGAGATTGAAACCTGAGCAAATTGAAATTATAGTAGAAGTACAAGATCAAGATACATAAGAGAAATCTGATACTTATCCTTCTACCATCTAGTACCCAAACACGAGTAGAGGAAAGGATATTGTGCCTATTTTTTTTGCCAAAAAGAGGCTCATAATCAAGAGTTTGACATTTGCTTTAATGGCCTCGCAACACCTACAACAAATAGTTTCAAGTTCACCATGAGCAGTACCCACAACCTTCATGGAAAATAATAAAGAAATTAAGATCTCTATTGTGGCCTAGGAGAGAATAAATAAATCCATAGGATTCAATGAAATCTTAAAACATTATCAAGTAGTGATTCCCGATACCACATAATCTCCTCCTCTCAAGAGAGCAAGGATTGGATCAAGTGCTAATGATCCCATGAGCATCACCCTGATCAAGAAATAAGACTTTGTACAATTCACTACTGAGGAAGAAGAAAAAATTGAAGCTATAATGGAGGATAGGGTGGTAGAAAGCTGAAGTAAAGGTAAAGTGCACTTTTCACCTCCATCAAGTTCAAAATCCACTTCCAATGCCACCATCATCATTCCCACTAATGGGATACAATCCCTCCAAATAGATCCCAACACAGGTGATGTAGTGATATAAGGAGACTCAGTCTCACTATTAAAACATGGAGAGCAGGTTCATGCACAAATTTCTCTAGCCATAAAAAAGAAAGTGATGGCTTGGAGATCCAAAGCATAATCATTACAATCAAAAAATGAGAAGCTAAAAGCTTAAATAAAGGAAACTCAAAAACAAATGTCTTCTGACAGAGACTCATTACAAGTTCCAAATCTTACCACTAGATTCAAGGAAAAGATGGTCAAAATAATTGAGAAGGAAGCAAAAATAATAAAGACTTTTTACAAGAATTTTGGAAAGATAATGGAGATAAATAAAGAGATAAAATCTCTATTAGAAAGGATAGATGAGAAGATAGCAACTATATCACCAATATATAAAAAATGCAAGACCAAATATGAATAGATTAGGTCCATGCAAGTAAACACCATTGATGGCAAGGTTCATAGATGCCTGTGAGAGTATGAAAAAGTTGCAAGTCTCAAGTTGAAAAGACCCAGATGGAAAAAATTGATCAAAGAGCTATAAAAAGCAAAAAATATACAGTTGTCCAGATAAAATGCCTTAATGTTGATCCCCAAAAATTACTTAGCATAGAAGGTTTTTGTTAGATAATTATCTAGGATATCAAATAATTTTCTTATGAAGAGTTCAATGAAGACAAGCTCTCTGACCAACTCATCTCATTGACCACATACTCCCCTGGTATCATCATTTTCTTCCATTGTAGACAACCATTCATAAGAGAAGACAAAAGTAAAGGAATCATAGCATTAGACATGATTCGCACAATCAATAGGTTCGATGAAGAAATCTGGATTCTTATAGCAAATTCCATTGGTACAAGTTAGGATCAGCGAGAGCCAATTAAAAAGAGTCAAAAGGTATCTGAGTCAGAAAGTGGCATGGGATCCACGATGGTATAAAAGTAGAAAGAGAAGGTCAGTGAAAACTAAGCAGGGATTTCACCAATTTTACTAAAAATATTTTTGAGACAATTAGATAAAACAAACTGTACAACACCTGATCGATGATAAGGTAGGAGATGCACTAGGTGGATGATTTAGATACAAACAGTTTAGGCAGTTACAAAATACTAGGACTATAATAAGGACCTCAATAGCTAGAATAAGGATCGAGATTTGACATAGCATATTTTTTCTAAGAGGTATACTCAAGTTCCTATTCTTTGTTGTTGTATCTCCTTTGTTTTTTTCTCTTTTTTCATCTCCTCATTCCTACCATTGCTATGCAATACTTTGATATAAAAGTTTCCAATAAGCTAAGAATATTTCTATGTTATTGATCCAAAGGTCTAGAGACTCGACTATTGTGATATTCAAATGGAAGAGTGAAAGGTCCTTGTTACGATATTCGAACGAGGATCTTTATTGTATTAATATTTCTAAGAGTTAAATGGTGATTCCATGCCAACTCTTCATGTAATATCATTCAAATATTAATACAATTATAGGCTTCTTTCCTATTATATTTATTTTTTTAGCTTTGTGTGTGTCTTTGTTATGGGTTACATTATTTGAACACATAATAAACATTTTTTTGGTCAACTGTTATGTTTATTATGATATTCGAATGAACATAATTGCATCGATTATTTTCTCCCCTTATTTCTATTTTTATTAAAATGTTATTAAATCTTGCTACAATAGCCCAAAGGATTAAAGCACTAGCCATACATAAGACATAATAGAACTATTATCATTTTAGCTTGGTCAAATTTATAATTATTAAATCATCACCATAAATCTTTAAGAGCATGAACTTAAAGAATTTAAGCTCACCTCAATGGTATTCTTACCATACTTGGTCTATGTAGAAAATATTAAAGAACTATATTCCGAGGTTAAATAGGTAGGTTGACTAAAGCCTATAATAGCTCATTGGTAGGAGGTTTTCCTATAGTGTGATAGCTCATCCTATGAATGCAAGAAAAATCCCCAACATGTCCCTAAAGGGAAAATCCATTGTAGAACATTGGATGCATAGCTACATATATGCTACAAAGAATCCAATCTATATATACCAGTATAAAATTTGGATCTTAAAATGCTAGTAGCATGTCACTAGTGCACATATTAGATTTATGTTTGTTTTTCTTGAAATAGTTACTTATTTCATGCTTCAGTTAACACACATGTACAAAACAAAAAGATTACTTTAAACATTCCCCTACTTTCCAAATGATGAGTATTCCCTAATCCACAAGGATACACTCTTTATAGTGATTTCTCATTCATTCTAAATGCCTATTTTATTTTGAGCCCTCTTATTAGGACATACTAGATGAGGAAAAATGTGATATTTCATTCTCTTATAATCACTAATAAGGGTTTCAAATGTTGACACATTATTACACATAATTCTTATCATTTCTAGTAATATAATTTCTAGTAACATTTTTCTACTAATGATATGATATCTATTAATTACGTTATCAATATGCTAAGAGAAAAAGAACCCTACAACATCAATAATATTGATGGTAAGTGTAGACACCAAAACAACACCAATCCGATTATGTGACTACAAGCACTGACCGAATTGGCATACATACCCCCTAGGGCAGCCTCCAGAGGTTAAACAATGGTCCTAACCACTCCCAAATCAGTTTTGGAAGGTCAGAGGTCAATTTGGCACCTTTTAAGCACTTTGCTCCCTATTCGTCCCACCCTGGGATGATTAGAATCCTATTCGCCCCACCCCGGGATGATTAGCAACAATCGTCCCAGGGTGGGACGATTAGCAGGTTTGACTGGCAAAAAGTCAAGCCTTGACAAATGGCAGCCCAGATCCGCCACCCAACTTCGCCTTCAAGGCATGCAATTGTGAGGAACGGTTTCAAATCAGAGAGAGGGACTTCAGTCAAGCATGCCTTGATCATGGAGGCCCTAAATCAGGGAGGAATCTTCTCTCCCCCAAGAAAGGCATGGTGAGCCAAGTGGCGCCCTCGCATGCGCATTCAAAGGAGACCCCTAGGTCTATAAAATGGTGAGCCTCCTCACCCCAAAAAGGATAATAGAGCTGGAGCATTTGGAGCAATGGAGTGCTGCCAAATTATACCCCCATTCCCCTTTGTGCTTCCTACATCCCTAATTTCTCTTTTGGAAGAGAGGTTATCGGGTGAACACTAGGAACACAATCTCGACCCAAAACCCAAGAAATCAGCCACAATCCCACACCAAACTCATTGACACAACCCCCTAGGAGGTTTTGGACCCATCCCACTTGGATTGGTGCCAAAACTAAGCCCCAAACGGTGGGCGTCCTGCCCCTAGGCGCCCCCGCACTACTGTAGTCCTAATCGCCCCACCCCAGAGTGATTAGAAATATATGAATGATTTCTCTACTATTATTTTTGCATTCTATCATATTTCATGTACTTATGTTGTTGTTCAAGTTTCATGGTATTCTGACTTGATTTGACCTTGTTTTTATCATTTTATGCGTTTACTAACATACAAGGAGCGCCTTCGGATACAGGATAATATGGGTAGAATATGCCAAATATGACCTTCTGGGTCATCTCAAAATGCCCCTTTTAGCCTAACCCCAAGTTTGCAGGAGTTTTGGAGGCCTCTGGGTAGGACATTTGCAAGGTCACTCTTGCACATTTTGTGATAGTCCTAATCGTCCCACCCCGGAGCGATTAGAAATCCATGCATGATTTCTTGACTGTTATTTTTGCAATGTGTCCCTGATGATGTCTTGATGCTTCTATCAAATTTTGGGTTCATTATGACATGTTTTGACCATCGTTTCATTCTTTTTTACATTAACTAGTCGGAGGCTTTGGGGATTGCATGTTTTCCTAATATCCGCATATGCTATTAACTATTTGCTATTTCTCTATGCATAGGATCTCACCACTAGGAACACCAGAGGGGTAGCAAGGAATGATGAACACATGGACACAAGCGGTGACAATGTTTGGCCCACCCATTTCGAATGTGGGCATGCGGAAGACACTGGAAGCGTACCATCCATTGATGTAACGAACTGTATCAAACGTTCTGAGCCCTAGAGAGGGGAGACGTATTGTAACTAGATTGAAAGCAACATTAATAAAAGAGGCCCCACTTTGTTTTTCTTACATCTCATTTTTTCTGCTTTATTTCCTACATGCATTTGTTCATCGCATTCGTAGGACTTAGCATCTATACCTTATATCAATTTCGTTTGCATCATAATCTGGTACGCCGTCACTCTGCATTCAGATTTTAGTGGTGATCATGGTGGGACCCTATCCCCTACTATTAAGATCAAGTTTTTGATCCAAATTTTGTGGTTTTCTTTGCAGGTGTTACTCCTTCGGGCACTGGACTGCTACTCGTGCCACCCTGTGATGAATACAGACCTGCTATTCGTCCCACCCTAGGATGAATATGTATTCACCCCACCCTATGATGAATGCAGACCTGCTATTCATCCCACCCCGGGATGATTAGAGCTCTATGCATTTTTTGAGCAGAAACTCAGAGGCATCTGGTTTGGACAGAGAGGAGGTAGGTTTTCTGAACATCCTCTGTGTTTTTCTATTTTCTGTTTCTGCAATTTTTTATTTTCTTTGCTTGCATAGAAAAGTTAAGTAGTTTGTTTTCCTTCTTGCAATAAGAAAAAGAAAATAAAAACATAGAGTAAATTAAATGGAAGGAACTTGATTAGGAATGCATTCTTCTCTGGTTTTCTTGCATGATACTTGCACCAATGGCAAGTCCTCATCATAGGTTTCAGTTCTAGGTAGGTTTTGTGATTTCCTTCTTGCTACTAATTGTTTCTGAAAGATAAAACGTACTTTAAAGCATTGCATTAGTGAAAATCATCTTTTGTTGTATGTTTTCTTTCTTTACATGATTAAAAGGAACCACACACACACCACCTAATAAAATTAACATCAAGGAGTTGGTCTTAATACCCCAACACTTGATCAAGACCAACGGTGGATTTCATCACCACCTTGGCTTGGATTTTGCATACATTTACCCTGATCATAACTGTTGCTAGACGTAAATCTTGATGAAAGCTGACCAAGTGTAATGGGGGTGATTCCCCGTGCATGAGGATAAGTCTTCTATGGTAGGTGTCAAAAATAGAGTGATCCCCCTTCCGTACCGCCTATGTTCCACGTACTGTTCTGCTCTCACGTACCAATAGTTTCCCTCACGTAAGGGCGGGTATATTGAGAGGTTCGGTATAATGGCCTGGCAATGGTATATTGAAGGGGTGACCATTTTGGAGATACAAGAGCCCTCATTTTGCATGTATAACAAAGTTTCCTTTACAAGATTCACACAACAAAAATCAAACACATTAGACCAGATCTAGGGCACACATTTAATCTGTAAATGAGATAATCATTTCTTTGCTTGTGTGGTCCCCTTTTGTTTGGTATAGCATAAAAATTGTAAAGGAGATAAAAATATACATATCTTTCTAGAAAGACCACCACCATGGTGTATACCCGTAGCCAAGCCCAATCACGGGCAGAAGCTATAGAAAGTATACAAGGAGGCACAAGTCACCTCCGTTATAGCCCCAAGGACTTGGTTATACCACCTTGGCAGCCTGACCCACAACATAGTCCACACTATGCCACTACAGAAAAGGACTATAGAGGCACCCCTTTGAGGGGCACTCCCATTCAACATAGACCCTCTCAAGAGGAGTACACACATGGGAAGGCCCCCTTAGACACTCATTATGAGTGGCCACTATGCGATGAAGTGCTAGAGCAGCATAGGGTTCATAAGGAGGGACCACATGATTATATCATTCCTCCTCCACCCCTCATTACTGTTAGAACTAATAGGCCAAATCTAGAGCGCAAGGCTCTTCAGTCATGGTGAGCCAACTCCGCCCGTCCCTTTCACATGTACGAAAGGGAGCATGAGGAAAACTAGTATATTCCTCAAGAGCAATACACCACGTGGGAGCAATGCACCTCCCAACCTGCTAATTATCAAGATCACCTATTGAGGCCAGAGCCTCAGGTGAATGCTGCTAACCTCGATAGAGGAAAGTGACCCATAGAGATCTCGGATCACCATGACCAAGATAGATATGTAGGGGAGGCATCTAGGCCTCCTAGACCTAGGACGATGGAACAAATCGACTTGGCATTTGCCAAACATGCCACCCGCCAAGCGCAAATCATGCAGCTTAGGCAAGATCAACAATAGTTAGAGCAACTGTATCATCTTAACAAAGAGCGCATTCAGCTCCAGATAGATGAGTTGCTCCAGAACACTATGCATGAGAGGATTCCAACCCCTCGCATGCATAGGACAAAAATTTATGAGAGGCACAACCCCTTAGTACGGGACAGGTCTCCATGACCTTATCAAGTGTTGCCTCCAAGACCTCCTAGACCTGAGCGGGAGGCCACTCCTAGAACCAATGATGGGCGCCTTCCTCGGGCACCCATCCATGTTTATAGGTCACACCCAAAAACTCCTCAAGAAGCCTATGAGGAATTTGAGCGAGAAGAAGAGCGGGCTGAAATGCCCTACCAAGGCAGGGGGGCGCTACCCGGCTACCCCTCCATAGGCCTCAAGTTCCTCACAATTCACAATGGGAACAAACCAAAGAAGAGGAAATCAAATCCTCTAATGCATACAAAGCACTGCTAGAGTGCTTAGAGTCTATGGAGACTAAGACTTCGGGGCCCCAAAAGCCCACCTTATGCCAACTCCGTAGTCACCCTGTGCATCCTTCAGTTCTAGCACCCCCATACCCCGACCACTTCAAAATGCCTCAATTGGCAATTTTTAGAGGGGATGAGGATGCCCAAGAGCACGTAACAAGGTTCCTGAGTCAATGCTTTGGCATTCAGGACAATGATGCATTGCTTCTAAGAATGTTTATAACCACGTTCGTAGGCCCTACCTCGGATTGGTTTACCCAATTGCCAAAGCATAGCATCAACAATCTAGACCAGCTAGTGGATGCGTTCCTTGAACGTTTTGCCTTCAACACCAAGAAGAAGGCATCCTTAAGTGACCTAGCTGGCCTTAAGCAGTATGATGATGAGACCATAGCCGCTTATGGGAATCGATGGAGGACATTGCTTTCAAAGCTACCTTACCTCCCTCCCATGGCCGACATGACTCAGATGTTTTCAAAGAGTTGCATAAGGTCGATCTCCATGCTATTGTAGCTGCAGCAATATGCCACCCTAGAAGAAGCCCTGGTGCAAGCCAGGATAATTGAGGAGATCAAAATTCAAGATGATGAGATTGCCAAGCCATGCAAGAAAGAGTGGACCAAAAATGCCAAAATTGGGCCCATGCAACTGAAACCCATCATGGTCAATCAGGTTGCCATAACTATACCACCGCCTACACAAATGACATAGCCCCCAAAGGCTAATTATCAGGCAGTTCCTCTTGCTAACTATGAAAAGGAAAATCATAAACAAGAGCAAAATCAGCAGCGTCGCCCTAAGCGACAATTCACACAATTCACGGAGTCTAGAGACTCCTTGTTTGACCACTTGTTCATGGCAAACCTAATAAACTTGCTAGAAAGTCGACCCATAGACCCCAATGCACCAAAACCCAAGGGCTATAGGGAAGATTTATATTGTAGATTCCATCGATAGAAAGGACATGACATCTTCACTTGTTGGAAATTCAAAAACTTAGTGCAGGACTTGATAGACAACAAAATGCTCATGGTAGATAATCTCGTAGCATTGAGCAACCAATAGATGGAAGTCTTCAAAGACCCCCTGCCTACCCATGATGCATAGGAAAAGACTTTACAAGTGAATGAGGTAACACAAAACTGCCCCATGCAAGGATACGTGGGGATGATAAGCATCGTGACATGGAACAAAAGATACCCAAACATGGCTGCACCCATTGTAGCTATAGGAGATGTTCCATCAATGTCACAACCTCCACAATACCCTACACAACCTCCCCCACCTAGACCAATGGCCATGATTCGGACTAAGCTTACTCAAAGTTTAAGGACCACGTCGGCTAGGCTCTCCATTTATGAGCTCATCCAACAATCATCGCCCCATCGGGAGGCTCTGATGGAGATACTCAAAGCCATTGAGCTACAGCCCCACGAACCCAATTCTTTCAACAACTTTGTGGGACATGTGAGACAATGCACAAAACTAGTCATAACCTTTAGGGAAGATGAACTAAAATTGGTGACTGGTGATATGGTGGATCCACCCTTGCACGTCATCGCGCGGGTCAACGGGATTCCATTCAAGAGGGTGTTGGTGGACACTGGCTCATCCAACAACATAATCATGATAACGGCATTAAAACATCTTAAGTTGCCAACATCCCACATTGTGGCATCCACTTACACTCTTCGAGCATTCAACGACGCGTTATGCTCGATGGTTGGCACAATTGTCCTGCCCATCCAAGTAGGACAAAAGACCATTCCTACATTGTGTCACATCCTTGAGGGTGATATGGCCTACAATATCTTGCTAGGCCGGCCTTGGATCAGGGACATGAAGTGTGTCCCTTCGATAGCCCATCAATGCCTCAAATACACATACGAAGGGCAAGTACATGTAGTCCCAATAGACTTAGAGCCCTTTAAGTTTTGCAATGCGGTGCAGCTGATGCCACAATCGACCCTCCCATCGACACATTTGGACTTTCAATTGAATCCATCCACTCAGGGTCTGATTCTGCCTACATCCCCACTATTGAGTCCCTCAAGTAACCGACCTGGCCCATCTTCATCATCTGTCCCTTCACCAACAATGCCACCTATGGTGGCCACATCGAAGGACAATGGGAAGAAGCCCCTAGAGGAGGCACCACCATTAGTCTCAACCATCTCTACCGAGGAGGTGCCCAGCCGAATGGAAGTCGAGACACCTGATTCACCCAACATGGAGTGGACTCAGGGAGAACTCCCATTCCCTCCCCTCAACCATCGATGATTACCATTGAAATGGCCAATACGGGCCTGGGGGAGTACCTAGTGTAGAACATTATGGCAACACCCATACTCGAATCCATGCAAGACATGGGGAGACCTCGCCTCCCCATCGACACTATCGTCCCTTTAGGCTACCCACAAAATCAGACCAACTTTGTATATGGGGGCCTCGAGAATGGCCTTGAACCCTACCTACAAGAGGAAGAGGATGAAGAGCCATTTGTTGAGAATGTTGATTATCTGTCCAACCCAGAATTCACCTTGAAATACCTAGACCAATGTAATTGGCATGGATATGGATTGGGCAGATATGAACAAGGAATGCACACTCTTTGTCAACCAAGATACCAGATGCCATATGATAAATCAGGAGTAGGGTTCAACCACCCTTTGCCCCTCGACATCTTGGTAGAAACCATGCAAGGCTTAGGTCTAGGCAATAGGGATGGGTTGGCACAAGATCCATATGCCAATCCCAACACTACATACACATTGGGGAATTATTTCCCATTGTTAACAACAAACCTTGTTGACCTCAATAGCCCCTCCCCTTTGATCGAGGAAGGGGAAAGTTCAAGAAGTAACCTCCAAGAGGGATATGAACAAAATCAAGGGAGGTCTTCGAAAGATGAGTCGGATTATGAGGTAGCACCTTGGGACCCGTTTGAGTCCGATAGCAATCACTCGCAGGTGACACCCATTGACGATTATCAGGAGGACTTCATGGCAATGTTCCCCTTTAATGTTCCAATCAGGAAATTGCCACCTCCAGAGAATCCAGCCCTCCCGTAGAGAGCGGAACAACCTAGAAGGGACCAAATCAACATGCTCAAACAAAATGAGCCTCCCATGCCGACCATAAGGCCAAGTGATCAAGAAATGCCTAGTGGGAGGCTATACCAGCCAGAGGGGCACATAGTTGTCGGAGCCAATGAAGGCCTATGGATCTCCGATAGCGACTATGAGGATGAGACTGAGATGGCATATCTCAACCATATGAGGCAACAGGAATACCCCATAGACATCGATGGTATGTTTGAACATCTAAATATGGGACCAAGGCATAGGTGGCATTTAAACCAAGTACAGCTAAACCAAGTGCTTCATCCACCACTTTGGGCATACAGAGAGCACCTCCCACCTAGAGACCCTATAGGGCCACCAGTGCCAAGGGTAGACCCTATCCTTCTATCCACACATAGGGCCGATCCTTTTGTGCCAGTACCCACAGAGCCAGATCCGAGGCACAAGGATCACCAAGAATGTCTGAATCAACACCCACACGGTAATGGAGACCAAATTCATTCCATCAACATGATCTCCATTGATTTAACCACCCCCATCCACAATCCAGCCGATCCAACATGACCATTGTATCTAGACCTAGATGCCATAGACTGGGATCATGTTGACTCACCACCATCCCCATCATAGTACTGGCCTTGCGGTGAGATGTTTCATTTCACCCCAAGATAGACTCAGGATATCTTCCATGTTGAAGAGGAACCCGACGTTCCCAACGTAGATCTAAATTCAGCAAATGATATCCACCTGATCCCAACTCCACACCAGTTGGAGGATGGATCCCACATGTCAGTCGAAGAGACGATTGACGTAGACATCGGTTCTGATCCAATGAATCCACAAATCATCAAGCTGGGGGGTAAGTCTATCCCCCGAAGAGCAAGCCGATTACATTGCCCTTCTCAAAGAGAAGAAGGAGGTTTTTGCATGGTCCTACAAAGACATGTCGGGGCTAGACCCATAGCTAGTCATGCATAATCTAACACTTGATCCGACAGTCAAGCCAGTCAAGCAAAAGCTATGTAAGATGCACCCAATAGTGGCCTTAATGGTCAAAGATGAGCTACAAAAGTTGTTGGATGCACAGTTTGTCATCTACATGGATTACCCACCATGGCTGTCCAACATGGTACCCATCAAAAATCTTGATGGGAGGATTCACATATGCACCAATTTTTGAGATTTAAACAAAGCGAGTCCCAAGGATGATTTCCCCTTGCCTAGCATCGATGCATTGGTAGATGCTACAGTAGGCCATGAAATGCTTTCCCTCATGGATGGTTTCTCGGGATACAACCAGATTCGTATCAATCTCGATGATCAACTAAAAATGGCGTTCACGATGCCTTGGGGGACATTTTGTTATAAGGTCATGCCCTTTGGCCTTAAAAATGTTGGCGCCACCTACCAACGTGCTATGACATACATCTTCCATGATCACATGCATAAAACTTTGGAAGATTATATGGATGATTTGTTGGCCAAATCTCTTTTGTGCACCAAAATCATCTCGATGACTTACGCAAGATCCTTGATCGCCTCATCGAACACAAGGTTAGGCTAAACCCCAAGAAGTGCGTATTTGGCATCACATCTGGAAAACTCTTGGGTTTCATAGTCTCAAAATGAGGCATCGAGGTAGATCCAAATAAATTCAAGGCAATCCTTGAAATGCTTCCCCCAACCACCATCAGGCAGCTCAGAAGCTTGCAGGGTAAGGTCACGTCAATCAAGCGCTTCATAGCATAGTTATCTAACAAGTGCCGACCCATGAATAAATTATTACACAAGGGGGTAGCATTTCATTGGGATGACGAGTGCCAGTCAACCTTCGATGACATCAAACAATACTTGGCTTCTACCAGTATTGGCACCACCTAGACCAGGAGTGTCATTCTACTTATACATCTCAGCTATCGAGGTGGCACTGGGCGCCATGCTAGCCCAGAAAAATGAATTACATAAAGAACAGGCTAATTATTATCTTAGCCGCACCTTGGTCAGTTATGAACTTAACTATGCATACATTGAGAAGCTATGCTTGGCAGTGGTATTTGCCACCAAAAAGCTATGCCATTACATGCTGAGCAATACGACGTATGTTGTGTCTAAGGAGAATCCATTGCGGTACATGATGAGTCATACTTATCATAGTAGTCGCACAGCAAAATGGATCATGTTGTTGATGGAGTTTGACATCGAATTCATTGGACAAAAGTCCATCAAAGGTCAAGTCATCATCGATCAACTAGCAGAGGCTCCTCTCGAAGATGATCAGCCTCTGACCATAGAGCTACCCGATGATGGGGTCTTCCATGTCTCAGAATCACTAGATTCTGATGAGCCTGAGTCATAGGCCGACATAACCTTATTTTTTGATGGTTCTAAATGTGAGCAAGGGGGTGGCATGGGAATCATGTTTTTCACACCGCAAGGGGCTCCAATGCCTTTATCATTTAAACTTGATTTCTCGTGCACCAATAACAATGCTGAATATGAAGCCTTGCTCATAGGTCTTCAGACAACCATCACCATGAACATCAAATGCTTGAATATCTTTGGTGATTCACTGTTAATTGTCAACCAAGTGAAAGGGGTATTCCAATGCAAATGCCTAGTTCTGCAGGCCTACAAAGCCCTTGTGGATAAATTCTTGGCAAATCTTGAATGGTACGACATCGAGGCACTCCCTCGATCATCGAATCATTTTGTGGACACTATGGCCTCCTTGGGGTCACTAATCCCGCAAGACCCTTCTGGTGAGATGACAACCATTCAAGTCAAAATGTTATCGCAATCCATGATGGAGCATGCAAGCTCGACATAATGCCAGGAATCCACCTGATCCAGATTGAACCATCTCAGGATAGGTTCTCTCGAATCCATGATAGTCTGAATCATGCCAACTAGGGGTCTTTGTTCTCCCCAACCCCTCTTAATAGCAACACAACGCTATTTCTACAAGTTCTTTCCCGCTCAGACTTTTGCTAGGGATGAACTTCAAGAGGGATCGACCATTCATACCATCGAGGTTTCTGATCAGCAGGATTGGTACACACCCATAAGAGACTATCTCAAGTTAGGTAGCCTCCCACTTGGATTGTCGCACGCCATAAAAAGATCATTCAAATAGAAAGTGGCAAAACATGTCTTGCTAGGAGACATTTTGTACCATCGAAGCTATGAAGGGATCCTCCTCCATTGCTTGGACCAGTAGGAGTCCACTTGGGTGATCACCCAAGCGCACGATGGTACGTGTGGTGGCCACTTCAGTGGTATGGCCATCGCCAAGCGCATTCTTCGCATGGGCTATTATTGGCCATCTTTAGAGCGAGATTGTTGCGCATATGTGCGGAAGTGCATGAAGTGTCAACACCATGCTAACTTGACACACGTACCTTCTCAGGCCTTGCAGCCGATCCAATCGGCTTGGCCATTTTCATAGTGGGGCTTAGATCTCATCGAAAAGATCTCCCCTGCATCGTCAGGTCATCACACGTTTATCATAATGGCCATAGAGTACTTCACTAAGTGGGTGGAAGCAATTCCGCTTACCTCTACGACTGGGCCCCGCATTGCGGAGTTCATTTTACATAACATCATATGTCATTTTGGTATTCCATCCAAGATCATCTCGGATAATGGGACGTCATTTAAGAACAAAGATGTGCATGCTTTGACAACAAAGTACAAAATTCAGCATAGTTTTTTGACACCCTATTATCCATAGGCAAATGGGCAAGCAGAGGCATCAAACAAAATGCTAGTTGCCATCCTTAAAAATATGGTCATAGATAATCATAAGGATTGGCACATCCAAATACCACTTGCCCTATGGGCTTATCACACTAGCATTCGGATGCCCACTGGGGCAACTCCATTTTTGCTAGTGTATGGCTCCGAGGCAGTCATGCCTCTCGAGTTGGAAATACCCTCCCTATGCATATCAATGCAAGAGTTCATCGATGATGACACTACATGGTAGGCCTGGTTAGACCAACTTACGTTACTCGATGAATGATGCATCAATGCTCTCGAGCATTTACGTATCTATCAAGAGCGACTTAAGAAAGCATACAACATGAAAGTTCACCTGAGGGACTTTCAGGTTGGTGACCTAGTCTTAAAAGAGAACCAACAAAATTCTAACTTGCCACCCCATTTAAGGGACAAGTTCATGGCAAATTGGTTAGGTCCTTATGTAATCGATAGTAAAATAGGACCTGGAACATACCGACTCACCTCTCTTGAAGGAATCAAGGAACTAGAACCCTTGAACATCAGTCATTTGAGGCCATTCAACATTTAGAGAGCCATAGCCCACCCCAAAAGCTCCAAGGATTCCTACAATCGCTTGGTCAACCTAAAATGCCCCAAAGGTATCCATAATCCCTTTGGTCAAACCAAAAGCTCCAAGGATTCCCACAATCACTTGGTCAAACCAAAAAAATGCCCCAAAGGTATCCATAATCCCTTTGGTCAAACCAAAAGCTCCAAGGGTTCTCACAATCGCTTGGTCAACCTAAAAATGCCCCAAAGGTATCCATAATCCCTTTGGTCAAACCAAAAGCTCCAAGGGTTCCCATAATCGCTTGGTCACCCAAAATGCCCCAAAGGTATCCATAATCCCTTTGGTCAAACCAAAAGCTCCAAGGGTTCCCACAATCGCTTGGTCACCCAAAATGCCCCAAAGGTATCTATAATCCCTTTGGTCAAAACCTCCAAGGATCCGTAAGAATCACTTGGTCCGCACCCATTCGGGTTAAACCACCATAACGAATATTCAAAAACAACAGATAATCAAAAATAACAAAAAAATTGCATCTCACTTTCATGCATATTCTTAAAAATCAAAACACAAAAAAAAAAGAAAAAAAAATTGCATTAGGCATCCCATACATACATTGCATATTTGCTGGTCATACATGTCAAAAGCACCATAGACTGTAATTACTCGACAATTCCATCATTTTCCAAATTCAGTCCATTTTGTAAAAATATCCATCAAGAATAACGCCCTTCACATTTTTGCCATATCATAGTCAGTTGTCTTCTAATGTCTTTAGGGTTTTCGTCATTCAGCTGTCTTTAGATTTCTAGTCAAATGTTGTACAAAGTCAGACCGATTTTTACAAGGTAGAGTTTTACTTGGATCACGCCTTGTTACATAGCATCCCAACACAAGCTTAAAACACATAAAAATTCCCAAGTTGTGTGAATGAAAGATGAAACCTACAAAGCAGTCTAGGGTACCATAGGTGAAATGTTATCCTGCTCATCCCCCTGTGCGAATGGTTCAAGAATGCTGAGAATTGACAAAAGGACAAGCTCTTCCCCATCCAATTCCCCATAATAAATAGTGGTTTTCACCACTATCAAAAATTCCAAACACCTTTGGTCCCCAAAGTCATAAGGATTCGTACTACACGTCCCTGAGAAGGATGGGTAGTCATCCCCAAGGCCTAAAAGGATCAATGCCATTCACGAAGAAAAATCCCAAAAGTTCACTATCAAAATTCCAAACACCTTTGATCCCCAAAGTCATAAGGATTCATACTACACGCCCCTGAGAAGGATGGGTAGTCATCCCCAAGGCCTAAAATATCAATGCCATTCCAAAGCAAAATTCCCAACCACCTTTGATTCCCAAAGTCGTAAGGATTCGTACTACACGTCCCTGAAAAGGATGGGTAGTCATCCCCAAGGCCAAAAGGATCAATGCCATTCACAAGCCAAAAACCCATGAGCTCAACTTTGAAATCAAAATTCAAAATCTAAATCCTCAAAAAATAAAAAATAATAATGGTTATCACCACTACTCAAACCCCTTGCTCAAGAAAAAAAAAAGAGAAAATAAATAGTGATTTTCATCACTATGTATGAGAGCAAGTATCCCAACAAGTTGAGCAACCGAAAGATGCCTGAGCTTGAATCCCTGGAATTCTCAGCATTTGAAAAACCATTTAGGTGATCCTCATTATGGGTTTGGTGGATAGCCTACCTGGCAATGGCGGTATCCTAAATGCATGACGATATGTCTATCACATTAGCTTTGCATGTGTGTAGACCAATGTTTGCATGTGGATGAGCTAGCTTATGGTATCCTAGATTGCCCCATAGATTAATCTTACTAAATACAACAAAGGAGTTAGTGGAGCTAATTAGGTGATCCTCAGTATAGGTTTGGTGGACAGCCTACCTGGCACTGGTGGTATCCTTATGAATACCACATAAACGAACTCAATCGCACACACAGGGATGTGAAATAACTTGGTCAAACTCAAGTCTGATTCGTACCTTGTTCGAAAGTCTTGTAAGATAATGTACAGTCTTGATTAGTTAGTTAAAGCATCTGAGTCTCAGAAAAACCTTAACTACATTCTAAAACAATTGTTGTACATTTCATTACTTACATCACCATCAAAAAATACAAAACAAAAATTACAAATGCAAAGTTATTCCATAAAGCAATCACATAGTACAGAAAGCTAGTAAATCCTATACAGTCTATGGTGCCATCGCCTATATACCAACAAATCATTCCATCCATTCCATATGCATACATCTATATCATATAGCTAACATCATCCATAGTCATAATAGCATATGCATACATCAACATAAATAAATGTGCATAAAAGAAACAATAAACCATGACAAGCATATCATCAAACCAAAAATGAGTCATGTATATATATCAAGTCAAAATGCCCTCAGGCTACAATAAGAAGGTCCTCTGACCTCACAAAAAACAAAAACTCAAAATCCCCAAAGCCTAGGGAGTCGGCCACCATGATCACGCAGGATCGGTGCGACTGGAACTACCCCTAGTAGTATGGGTCCTATGGGACCTCTCAGGGTGGTTGTTGCTAGCCCTCGCACCCTACCCACCAATGCTACCCTCATCCAGCTGCCTACGATGAGAGGATGCAGACTGCTCAGTCTCACTACCTCTCATACGGTATGATGAACCACCTCCATCGAGCTCAGGTAACTATCCACCAAGGCGGACAACCTCTGTCTCTAACTCTACCCAGTACCGCCCCCACTCCACATCTCATCGATGATACATAGCCAATGCATTGTCCCACTATGCCAACTGAGCCCGTAGGAGATCCCTCTCCTACAAAATGTCTCTATGCTCCTCCTCCCATCTCCGTAAGAGATCCTCCAATCATGCTATCTCAGCATGAAACCCAGCCTCCACATCCCCTGAGATAGCCTGAGGCATGGGCACCTCCAAGATGGCCTGCTGCTCCGGCACCCACTACTTCGGGACATCCTGTACATCCGACTGCTCCGAAACCCCCGCATCATCTCCATCACCAGTGAAGTCATCGACCTCCACCATGTTCGCATCATCAAGCAGAGCCCCCCAACCCTCCATCGATGCCTCTGCACCCCCACCTCCTGCTATTGCCATATCCATGCCTCCTAGAGGCCCCTCACCCCACCATCACCGCATAGTCCACCATCGATCATACTCTATAGTTACCCCGACATCATCCACATTGGGTACATCAATAACTACATCAGACCCCTCACCCAATGGCTCAATGATAGGCTAGACTAGGGTCCTCTCATCCCCCATGATCGATAGATCAAGGGATCACCAAGAAATCCCTGGTGCACCCCAAACTACTACATCACCTAGACATATGGGAAGTACTCCTACTCTATCCCATGCTACCCAATCAACCACCTACCCCTATACACCCGTCGAAGCCACTCTCCAGCCTCAGGCTAGGTTGGATAGTCTCGGTATGGTCACCAAAACACCTACCCTAGCATTAGATGAGAGAAGGCATCAGTATAGTGACCTACGTCACCCACCGTTCGACTCTATCCATGCTCCTCTAACCGTCACCATAAATTGGCATACCCAATCTCCCGATCCACCATCTCACCTCGGGTGGTCCAAGGCAAACCCTATGGCCGCTCCATAGCTATGTGCTGCCACCCCCAACATTGCAAGAGATAGCTGCACCCGATCCCCTTCCACCTTCGATAGCGGACCTCGTATAGCTCATCGTATAGCTGTGCCAACAATGTCTGACCCCATCTCATAATAAGTGGAGCTGATGTCGGACACTCCACCAAAGTGAAAACCAACTCCAGCAGGTTCCAAGGGAACCTCACACCTGAGGAGTCTAGAAGCAACATATTGGAAATGAGGGCCATGAGTAAAGCATGCCTCACCCCTAATACGCCCTTCTCCAGCCACCACCGCACCAGAATACCACCTATCTGGCAGTCAGCCTCTACCCTCTCCATAACCCTCTCCACCCCCATCTCCCCCACCCGACCAAAACACCATGTCAGTACTACTGTCCGCTGGTCCCGATGGGTCATCCGGATAGGAAGCCCATCTATCAAAATCCATAGAATCTGATACACATCCTCTAGAGTCACCGTCATCTCCCCTGTTGGGAGATGAAAAGTGTTGGTGCGGGGATCCCATAGATTGATCAGGGTAGTCAAATATGCTCGATCCCCCACCATAGGCTCCAAATGCGTCACCTGCTTGAGCCCAAGGGCATCAAGCCACTCCCAATCCCCAACTATCAAGGCATCCTAGGCATCATAGAAAATAGTCGGCTAGCGGTACCGACTCTTCACAACCTAAAAAAAATAAAAAAGCAAACGATATTAAGTACATACTTAATATAAACAAAAATAATACAATAAAACTAAAGAAAAACAAAGTATAAAAAAAAAAGTACAAAAAAAAAAAAACAAAAAAAAGTAAAAAAGTATAAACATTAAAACAAATTGTACAAAAGATAGACATAAAAATAATGTACAAAAACAAAAAAAAAAAAAAAAATCATCCTAGGGTTTCAACCTTAGTGTAAAAAAAAAAAAAAAAAAATCATCCTAGGGTTTCAACCTTAGTGAAAAAAAAAAAAAAAAAAAATTCATCCTAGGGTTTCAACCTTAGTGTGAACAAAAAAATAATAAAAAAAAAAATCATCCTAGGGTTTCAACCTTAGTGTGAAAAAAAAAAAACAAAAAAAATTCATCCTAGGGTTTCAACCTTAGTGTGAACAAAAAAAATAAAACAAAAAATATTAGGGTTTAATTGTGAACAAAAACAATAAAACAAAAAAAATTCATCCTAGGGTTTCAACCTTAGTGTGAACAAAAAAATAAATAAACAAAAAATCATCCTAGGGTTTTAACCTTAGTGTGAACAAAAAACAAATAAAAAAAAAATTAATACTAGGGTTTCAACCTTAGTATTAATGCAAAATAAAAACAATTATATGTAAGTTTTTAACTTCATATAAAACAAAAATGAATAATAGGAAGGGAGAAGGAACATCATACCGGTCTCGCCTCGGCTCCTCCACTCGAAGATCTGGTTCTCGCACTCATGATGTCCATGAAATTTTGGTAGCGCTCCGCTACGCAAACTCGCACTCCTCCTCCTCACTGCTCCAAATCACCAAGAAAAATTTTTGCAAATGAGCCCAAAACCTAGTTTTGGTCCTTTTATAGGTTGTTAGGCCTGTAATCGTTCCACCCTAGGATGAGCGCTCTAGTTAGCGCTCATCCCACCCTGGGATGATTACCAAATTGGTATTCGTCCCACCCTGGGATGATTACAGAGCAAGAAATAAAGCAACAAAAACTGCATCCAAAAAATGCACCAAAAACAACAATAAATCTGCCGAACAAAGGTGCCTTTGCACCTGACATTCATGGCATGAAAAACCATCGTCGGGGTCACAAATAATCACTATCCTACTCCCTAAGAAGGCTAGCATAGCCGGACCGCTCCACGGGAAGGAGGATTTTTGATAATTTCTACCCCAATAGGCATCAAAAAAAGGGTCAAAACCCACCAAAAATAGGTCCGATTGTTGGAAAACTGCATAAGCGTTCAACGAAAAACAACTGAAGGCACCCTTACAAATGTCATCTTGGGTCAAGCGACTCATCACTTTTCTCATTTTGGTCATTCCCTCATCGATTCGTCGCTTGAGGGGGTAGTCACACTTAGTCACCAAATCAACAAATACACACCCAATCAAGGAAATGGCATGCATTCAAAGAATCATTGACAAAGACAATCACGCTCCTGCTTGGGGCAGCAAACAAGCAATAATCACAAGCTAAACAAACACTTGGCATTCTGGAAGCATGAAGACAAGGTTCCTCAGACAAAAGGTTGCGCCCTTTGCCTATTCATGATTGAACAATGTCCAAGATCAAGTACACCTCACTGAAAAAGGTTACACTTGAGTTAAGCTCCTTAGCTCGTCAGAAGCAAGGATTCAAGAATGCGTGCCCTTTCCATACTTGGGGCATCAAAATTTGGTTAGGTTACTAAGAAACCCTAATCATTAAGTGCTTTGGTCATCTATTTTTGCTCAACACTGTGCCACACACAATGCATCCCAAAAAGGGGCATCTGTAGACACCAAAACAACACCAATCCGATTATGTGACTACAAGCACTGATCGAATTGGCATACATACCCCCTAGGGCAGCCTCTAGAGGTTAAACAGTGGTCCTAACCACTCCCAAATCAGTTTTGGAAGGTCAGAGGTCAATTTGGCACCTTTTAAGCACTTTGCTCCCTATTCGTCCCACCCTGGGATGATTAGAATCCTATTCGCCCCACCCCGGGACGATTAGCAGCAATCGTCCCAGGGTGGGACGATTAGCAGGTTTGACTAGCAAAAATTCAAGCCTTGACAAATGGCAGCCCAGATCCACCACCCAACTTCACCTTCAAGGCATGCAATTGCGAGGAACGGTTTCAAATCAGAGAGAGGGACTTCAGTCAAGCATGCCTTGATCATGGAGGCCCTAAATCAGGGAGGAATCTTCTCTCCCCCAAGAAAGGCATGGTGAGCCAAGTGGCACCCTCGCATGCGCATTCAAAGGAGACCCCTAGGTCTATAAAATGGTGAGCCTCCTCACCCCAAAAAGAGAATAGAGCTGGAGCATTTGGAGCAACGGAGTGCTGCCAAATTATACCCCCATTCCCCTTTGTGCTTCCTACATCCCTAATCTCTCTTTTGGAAGAGAGGTTATCGGGTGAACACTAGGAATACAATCTAGACCCAAAACCCAAGCAATCAGCCACAATCCCACACCAAACTTGTCGACACAACCCCCTAGGAGGTTTTGGACCCATCCCACTTGGATTGGTGCCAAAACTAAGCCCCAAACGGTGGGCGTCCTGCCCTCGGGTGCCCCCCGCACTACTGTAGTCCTAATCGCCCCACCCCAGAGCGATTAGAAATCTATGAATGATTTCTCTACTATTATTTTTGCATTATGTTATATTTCATGTACTTATGTTGTTGTTCAAGTTTCATGGTATTCTGACTTGATTTGACCTTGTTTTTATCATTTTATGCGTTTACTAACATACAGGGAGCGCCTTCGGATACAGGATAATCTGGGTAGAATCTGCCAAATATGACCTTCTGGGTCATCTCAAAATGCCCCTTTTAGCCTAACCCCAAGTTTGTAGGAGTTTTGGAGGCCTCTGGGCAGGACATTTGCAAGGTCGCTCTTGCACATTTTGTGACAGTCCTAATCGTCCCACCCCGGAGCGATTAGAAATCCATGCATGATTTCCTAACTGTTCTTTTTGCAATGGGTCCCTGATGATGTCTTGATGCTTCTATCAAATTTTGGGTTCATTATGACATGTTTTGACCATCGTTTCATTCTTTTTTACATTAACTAGCCGGAGGCCTTGGGGATTGCATGTTTTCCTACATCCGCATATGCTATTAACTATTTGCTATTTCTCTGTGCATAGGATCTCACCACCAGGAACACCAGAGGGGCAGCAAGGAACGATGAACACATGGACGCAAGCGGCGGCAACGTTTGGCCCGCCCATTTCGAATGTGGGCATGCGGAAGACACTAGAAGCGTACCATCCATTGATGTAACGAACTGTATCAAACGTTCTGAGCCCTAGAGGGGGAGACGTATTGTAACCGGATTGAAAGCAACATTAATAAAAGAGGCCCCACTTTTTTTTGCTTACATCTCGTTTCTTTTTGCTTTATTTCCTACATGCATTTGTTCATCGCATTCGTAGGACTTAGCATCCATACCTTATATCAATTTCGTTTGCATCATAATCTGGTACGCCGTCACTCCGCATTCGGCTTTCAGTAAGATCCCTAATCCTTTTAAAATATCTATAATGGGGGTATCAATAAAGCAAGTGTTCAAGACATTAAATTACCTTGATCAAAAGAATTCAAAGCACTGCATTAGGACACAAATTGTCCTATGACAAGACCTACCCAAAAATATATATCAATAAGAATTTTATCCAAGTGTTTGTTCATAAACTAGGATAGAAGATCCACTACATAGCAATAAACTATTTATTTAGGATAAACTATCCTACGACATAATATACCCAAAAATATTCTCAGTCACAATAAATATTTTATAGGACACAAATTATCCTATGACATGACTACCCAAAAAAATCTCAATCATAGAAAAGGTTTATAGAACATATATTGTCCTATGGTCAAACTTACCCAAAAAAATATATCAGTCATGATAACCTAGGTGTTCACGATTTATCAGGCTAAAATTCCATCGCTTAGGGTCCAATGATAACATAAATAACTCATTTTGTAATTTACTATTAGGTTACTTTATAAAATTGGGATATATACATATATTTATATATTAAATTTAATGATGAAAGACTAGATACTTACCTTTCTTCCCTTGGGATTAGCCTTTATTCCCTTTATTTTTACAAATTAAACAAGTTTGCAAAAAACACCCCCTCACCTACTAACTTAATACAATCTACCTCGACAACATTTATAAGACTTATTTGTTATAACCATCATCTAAAATCAAGGAATTGTGCACATCATACCATACAATGACACCTATTTAACATCATATAAACATCACAATTTAATTCAAATAATTTAAACAATACTTTAAAAATCATGGTAAACTCATACAACATGATAAATGTGGTTAATTTATGCAAGGTTCATATTTATATATGTGTGTGTGTATGTGTTATCTCATAGATTTAGTGTACCATAATCAACCAAAATCAGTATTCTTTAATCATATATCTTGGTTGGGGTATCCTAAAATTGATGCTTTCACACCACATATATAAATCAAAACTATTAGGATCATCCCTTTAGTCTAAGTCTTAGATCCACCCTTTGTTGGATGAGGTGGAAACTTGACTGACTAATGTGATAGTTGAGTCACTGATCTCATCGTGTAACATGAGTGAGATTGTATCCTTGAAGGTGAAAGTTACATATACTTAGGTGGAACCTCTACATAATAAATTTCTTGATAGTGCATACTCCTCACTACCTCTACCATATATTGGGCCTACAAGATGGCTATCTAGTCAAACAAACCTTATATAGCCAGGTCGCTACTCCCAATTCCTACTACAACCACTCTAACCAAGGTCTAATCCAACTTAGTCCACACTTGATCCTACTAGATCTACATCTATTCCCTCTTGATGTAGGACTAATCCCTCTCCAAAATAACCTACTATCTCTTTTAAATTATTAGGTCCATCTCTTCTAGAGCCTATGTTACCTTTCCTTGCAATAACTATATGTGTCTCTTCATGGCATTCTTCTATTTCTTTGATGCCTCATTTATTTTCCTATTGGTCCCTACTTTACTATCATGATAAGTAGCTATTAGGGGTAGGATAAAAGCCCTCGATGGTGATATACCATCCCTCAGTCTCCAGTACAACTCTTATTCCATATAGACACATTAATGAGCCATCCTACTCAATCTAGGATCCATCTTAGGTTGTTTGAGGACATGTATAACCCTCATAGTACAAATTTGTTGGTACCACTAATAGTATCCTAGAGCCACCCCTATATCATCCAACCTAGGATACTCAACTAGAGGATCATCCACATCCTCCTTAACAAAATTTGTGGGATCAAGAACATCATAATCATTTTTATCTCTTTGGAGTCACCCATTGGAACCACTACTCTCCTAGCTTAGGAACCCCCTAAACTATCATAAAATATTGTTGAATCCTATATATGAGAGATTCCAAACTCTCCATGTTCTCCTCTCATCCATATAATACTTCTAACTTATCCCAATTCCAAGTTGTCCATTGCCTATCCTACATGCTCACATGCTCCCTCCATGGGTTCCAAACTATCTTATTAGGTTGGAGGTTGTCAATCATCCTCTATGTTAGCATCATGACTCCTCTAAAATTCCTCCTCCCTATCTCATGGGCTATGTCCCACCTAAAACCTATAGGAACACTTGGATCTATGGTGTTACCAAAATCCCCATAGGCTTTCTGTGTTAGCTTTTGATGTAGTAAGCATGGAGAGATAGAAATCATGAGATGCAAAATAATATGAAAGAAATTAAATTTGTTGAGTGACTAAAATATAAAAGATGACAATGTAGCTATGGAGGAAATTAGCATTCCAATATAAAGCTACTAAACTACATTGCATCCATCACCAATGGATGGTGTCACACACTATGCTACACTCTATGTGTTTCCTATTCTATGTATTTCCTACTCTATATCTATCTACCTAAGAGGCCATCCTTATATAGGTAAAATAGGATACTTGGCCAACACTCTATCTAGTTGTGCAAGGGACAACTTGCACATGTACAACTTGCATAATCACACTTGTGCACTTATGACATTGCATGAAGTAACTAGATAACTTGCCTCTAAAGTCAAATAAGTATGTACCTTGGAAGATATATTTACATAACCCAAATTATGGAATAGACTCTATTTCTAACACCCCCATGTATTACATTATTTAGCACTTCAATATTCAATATGAATATTCTTCTTCTTCTTCCTAATATTCTACTGCATTCTTTGTAACTTGTTCAAGCAAATTATTAGAGTCTCTATAAAATGTGGTATTTATTTATAAATATTTCACCTCATAGGTATCTAAGGGTTCATCCAATTCTTAAAATTCTTCTCTTCTATGTACTAGGTGTCCCTTTTGATTTATCTTCTAATATTCTAGTTGAGGATAATTGGTTGGTCATTGAAATTGCTATTGATGAGGGTTCATTTGATATTTTCAAGTTTGAAAAGGATTTCCACTTTGCATTTGATTTACTTGCTTTCAATTTTTGGTGTTGTATCTACAATAGTTGGTGCTATGAACTTTCTTTATACATATCTGACAACACCATGTTTTCCATCCTCTTGCTAAAGACGTAATATTTCCTTGTGGATTATCTTTTGATGCCAATGCAGTGTTAGTCAATTCATCTTTCACAATATTTTCTACTTCATATTATTGAAGTATATTGAATAGATCATCAAAAGAAGTATCTTTACTTAGAACTTGTAAATATGTGACCAAATTTTTATAACTGTCTAGAAGTGCTCTCATGGTTACTTGAGTAATAAGTTCATCCTTAATTGATTCTCCTAAGATCAATAGTTTCCATTTAATATATGTAACCTTTATTGGGAATAGTTCTATGCTTTCTCCACTATTCATTTTTAGAGAGTGAAGTTTTTTCTAGAGATGAAGAATAGTCACCTTATTCTTTCCTTCGAAGGTTTTTCTAGACTTGTCCATGCATATGAAGAAGTTTTGGCTAGACTGATATATGGTCAAATATCATTAGTGATAGCAAAAGTTATTATCATTAAGGCTTTTGAATCAATTTCTTCAACCTTTAGGATTTTAGTTTCACATGTAGTAGGTCTTTGTGTTTTCCCTTTAACAACATTCTAAAGTTTTCATATACAAAGATTGCTTTCACTTTATTTTTCCAAGAAAAATAATTTGGCCCTTTGAGTAATTGAGATTCTATTAGGAAGAATTTATTTGATGCCATTTAGATCTCCCTAATATCAATACTTGGATTTTTAGGATTCCTTATGTCTCCCTAGTTATTTTTTGGAGTATTCTATAGTGCTTTTGTAAGATATAGTTCAATTTTTATTGATTTTGTACAAGATTTTGTAAGCATAAAAAATCAACCTTTTAATCTTTCTTAATACTCCTATTGAACTAAGCACTTTTCAAATCCTTTAAAGAGGTTTTAATTTTGGATATATTTTCTATCTAATACAAGAACATAAATTTCCAACTTTAAATAAAAGCTTATGATAACCCCTTTTGAAACCCTTAGGAATTTTAATCAAGTGTTTCTAATTTCCAAAAAAATAGTTTGAAGTTGAAAACCTTATCACTCCCAAATTTGAAAATTTAGAACACATTAATATTTGAAAATTTAAAAGGATAAATTCCAAGTAGAATCCTTATTACTCCTATGTTGTGAAAATATTAATTCCCTAAGTTTTTGCTTTCAAAACATATTTATTTTAAATGATATATCAATCTTATCTTATAACCTTATAACTCCTTTTATTAAATTGAAAGCAAATAAGAGATTATGATAGTGTACCTTTATTACATCGAGTGAATGAGGATATAACTCTCATTATTGAGCATGTATTCCCAAGGCTTTAATGCACTACATGAATGCTAGTTTGACCAAGAGTTTTCAACTAAAATTTACCTTGCTTTGGACCTCTTCCAATTCATACCCAAAACTGTGTCGAACGTTCATCATCACTCTACTAAATTTTTCCTTAATATTTGTTGAGCTTTTATCGATGACCTACCGTGTAGTGCCTGAATCCTTTCTGAGATTTTATTGTTGATCTGTTGAGTGGCTTCCACTACTGCACATAGTTTTTCCAACTACTACATTTGGTTTCTCCAACTATTATTCTTGGCTTCCAAAGTCCAACCCATATTTAATACGAGGTAGGAGGAATGACAAGTGTCACCATATGATATCTTAGGAACTCATAGAATATTCTTCATTCAATTGGTGGAGATGCCAAAATCACTCTACTGCAAGTGACAAGTGTCACTATTGAGTTGAAAACATTTCTTCTTTTATTATTTCTTGAGCATTGTCCAAGTAACACTCTTTCCTCAAATTCTCTAACCTATCTTCTTTGTAATGTATGCCAGGTTGTGTGTAACTCCATTGTTTGGAGTATGGGCACCAAGAAGTATAATTTCTTCTTTGTGAGTTTTATAGAGTATCTTCTAGTAGATAAAAAGTGGTAACTACATGCCTTTATTTCTATCAACGCCTATATGGAGGCTCTCCAATGCATTTTCCACCCTAATCCTTGTTGTTTTATGTAGATGCTTCAGTGTCTCCAACTAATGGTTGAGATGTGGTGGATATATGGTAGAGCTTTGGTGGAGATATGGAGTAGATTTTGTGACCTTTTAATGGAGTTTGAATAGAATCACTTGGATGAAGACTCCTTGATTCTTTACTCCATTATTAGTATTTGCTAATGGTATAAATGCTTTGGTACGAATGCTCCTTTCCTTTGATGTTCGTTTGCTTTTTCCATTGCTTGATATTATCCTATATTTTATCTTCTGCTTAGTACACTATTTTGATCTTCTCTTATGTTGTGTCTTCTGCAAGTTCAAACATCCATGAAGAGCCCATTTTTATTGGCTTCTATAGCTTGGGAAGAGTGCTTATGTTCAACCCTTACTTGGCTATTTTACCTATTTTTACTATCCCATTTTGGGATAGATTCAAATTTGTTTTTAGACTATAAAAATCATATTGAAATGGTGCTATTATATGTACTATAATGTGTACATAAACTTGCTTTAATGCACCTTCTTTTGCACTCTTATATCATATCAGAAAGTATGATTTTATGGCAGATTTTTTCCTGCACTTTAAGGGTTTTAAGATTGTCTTTCACAAGTAGACAACTTCCTCCTTTTTTCTTGGTCACTTAGATAACAATTCCAAGCTTATACAATAGTAAATAGAGGCTTTTTATTTTATACAATTCTTTTCTTGCATTCAACCCTTTAAGGCTATTGGATTTGAGACTCACCAAGTCTCATCCTTTAAGATTATATTTCTGTTTTTTGTTAGTTATGTTCTTCTCCAGGTTTTGGAAGATTCTAACCTTCTTTGAGTGGCTCCTTTAGACCACTACAAGTTGCAGATTTTTGTGCTTCAATAGTGTCTTTAGACACTTGATACAAATAAAAAATTGTGCCCTTCAAGAAAAAAAAACTATTTTCTTTTGAGAGTAGTGTAATAGTAGAAGTTTTTCTCACTTTTAATGCACTAAGATTACACTTTAATATTCTAATCAACTCTCAAATTAATGAACTAAAAATATACTACAACTATTCAAGAATAACCTAAAAATAATCCTTGAGAGTTATTCTAAAATTTTACTACAACTAATATTGTAGAGCCTAGTCTTCTTTTCCTTTTTAGAATAGGTAATACGTAGTTTATAGAAACTATTTTTGAAATCTAATCAACTCCTAATAAAAGTGCAAATGAAACTTAAAAAGAAATTTTTGTTTTTGTACTTTTGAATACTGCAATCCAATTTTCTATTTGCAACTTTAATCCAAATGTAGGGGCATATAACAAATCTAATAGGTAGATGAATTAATAAACCTATTTTCACCAAAAATTTGTATACATTTTTGTTGTAGCTCTTTTATCACTTCTGTAGAGGATGTATATCTTGCTTTCTAGGATCACCAAGTTGTTACTATGAGAATGTCCTTGTAGCTATTTATAGACTATATTTAATATCTTCTTCTTCATAAAATTATGGTATCTACCTTTCTTTTACTAGCCTAGGATTTGATGGCATGTTCTCCTCTTTTTATCTCCTCCTTCTGATGCAAATTTGGAGAAGTCCTTGATTCTGAAGCGATGCCTTCTTTTTGTGAAAGTCAATATTCAAATATTCAAGATTTTGTGAGCTTCTTCTATATTCAAGTCATATTGTCAATTTTTTACTTTAAGCAAGATTTTCTTATGAGATTTGGTACTCCTTGCCAAATTCGTCTTCATGGATTTGGCACTCCTTGCCAAATTATTCTTCTCTAATTTGGTACTCTTTGCCAAATTCTTCTTCTCTTGGGATTGTTGTTTGATGGCGATAATTATCCCAATTCATTCACTATTAGAGGCTTCTCCTTGATAGTGGATTTCTCTAATGATTTATTCTTTAAGAATATCTTTGGTAAGGCTCTTATAGTCTTTTTTTGGATGCTTGATAAAACCTTCTCAAGGTCTCTAATATGACAACTTATGATGGTCTTCCTTGAGAAATTTTATTCAACCTTATACTTCTAGAATTTTTGGTGATGAGATATTCCTCTCGATCTCTAATTATACTACTTTTAAATTCAAGTAGGACTCACCTAGTCCTTATTCTCCTTCTTCTTCCTTGACTAGAAGTTCTACAATGATATATTCTCCTGATCTCTTTGATTTTGCTCGAGGTACTAAATTTATTCTAAAGAAGATATCCTTCCTAAATTTCTTGTAGGAAGTTTCCCAACTCATTGAATCTTATTTCCCTACAACAAATTATTAGTACTAAAATATGTAGACACCTAAAACGTGTCCTGTTTAGGAGACTACTCATATGAGTACATCTGAAGACCGTATGACCAATTTTTGACCTTTCCACGTGCAAGAAGTGGTCCTAACAACTCAAAATGGTAGTTTCAACCCATTTAATCTTAGGACCTATAGACTAGAATGGCTAGCTAAGTGGCTAATTTAGCAATTGTAGACTAGAGCAACCAACAATATTGGCTGCTTTAGGCTAGAGCGGCCAGTTGAGTGGCTAGTTTAGCTACTATAGACTAGAGTGGCCAACAATATTGGTTTTGGTAGGCTAGAGCAGCCACATCTAGCCACTACTGATGATAGCGGCTAGCCCTAAAACATGAATTGTCATCATGAATTACCCAAATCATAGGCGATAATAGCAGTTTGCATGCATTTTAAAGGGATTTTGATGAGGAACTCCCAAAGTTCCTCCTAACTACCCCTTACATGCCAATTCAAGACTAAACCTTCCCTCTAGTACAATTAGTTGGCATGCAAATCTGGAGCTTGGATTCCCAAGGAAGCCAAACCCTAGATCTAAACCTGAAACCTAGAATTCTATATATGTAGATTTCCAATAAGTCAAAAGGATCCACGAATGTTCAAATCTTGTTGAGCGAAGCCCTACCAAATCAAAGAGATGAAGAGTTTAAATCATGTGTATTGGAGCACCACCTAGTTGAGCCACATCCATGCATCAGTATTCAGGCCCATCATTCTTAACCACTAATTAGTGTAGGAGACACACCTGGTGACCCTTGAACATCAATTAAAGCCAAGGAATGGTTTATTACATCCCATAATACATGAGGTAACCTATTAGTTAGAGGGCGTTGTCTTTGATAATGACCCATAAGCATAGCCAAGTTTTTAATATGGTCATTCCTTTGTTATTAGTAATAGATCTACATTTATTATTATTTTATTTACATATATTTAGCATAGATATAAATCTTTCATTGCATTTAGATTAATATTTCTTATTTTCATATGAGTATTTCCTAGATCTGGTATATTTCAATACAAATTATGTTTACTTATCCAAAATATCATATTTGCTAATAAGAGCCTCTTTATGAGAGGTAGCCCGTACTACTAAGCATACTTTTTTATTTCCATGTATGCATATCTATAGGTTTACATGACCAAATCAAGATATTCGGAGCATGGGATCCCTTCTAGATGAGAGAAGGAGGAGGCATTTGTAAGCCCTCATACAGTTTCATGTGCATAACCAGGAAGCCTATGAAAGCATACCATCCCTTTGCAAGGGGGACATTTTATTCACTTTTACTTCATTGTATCAAAATCGGTATCCCTTAGAGAGATCAACATGTAATCGAGTTTTAATATAAATAAAAGGATCTATCTTTGTTATTTTTGTGTTATATGCATTTCATGGTATTTCATTTCATTTTGGCATAATATTGCAAGTAGAGTAGAGGTGCATTCTTCCCAAGGTCACTACAGATGGCGATCATGATGCGACCCCCACCTAGTTTTCATGTTTTGCTGATTTATTGATTCAAGTTTTTATGTGTAGGTTCAACCACTTTGGCCAATAGTGACCCACAAACTTGGCTGCTCCTACGTAAAGTGGCCATAAATCAACCACTTTGGTAAAAAAAAACCATAAATCATTTGCTCTAGTCAACAATGACCAAAAATTAGCCACTCTAGTCAATAGCAGCCAGAAATCAGTCGCTTTGATCAACATCAACCATAAATCAGCCACTTTGATTAGCAACGGCCAGAAAAAAAGTGTAGTATAGGGAAAAAATTTTGTCATATGAGCAAGATTCGAGGTTGGTAGCCCTTTTTTTTTGTCTGCATATAGTTTATTAAAAACAGTGAATATTAAAACACATTTCAGATTGGGAAATTAAAGAATGAAAGGGAAATAAAAACTACATGTTGCATTTCTTAATTTTCTTTCAGATTTCCTCTAGGTACTGTTAGGAATAGCAAACCTCTACCTGTAAGTTCCACCCTATTATCCAATGTGCTAGGCCATTGTATTTTATTTTGATTACATGTGGCCCAATCAGTGGTTGTTTTCATCACAAAGTAGGAGGATGCATTAAAATCATATAGACTAGTTATAGATGCATTGGTATAAAAATAAATGTTATTTTTAGGCATTGTAGGAAAGTAGTCGTGAATTTTTTTTGATGCATTGCTTTCTATTTTTAAATATAAAAAGAACCCCACACACTTGCACGTATCATAATAAACATTGGGGAGTTGGATTTCATCACCAACCCTCAATTCAGTCCGATGACATTGGAATTCATCTCCTTCCACCGGCTTGCCCCCTAGATCTTATTAGAATGGAATAGGGAACTATTTTATAGTGGTACTAGTTACTCATGTTCAAACTATCTTCCACTATTGGAACAACCATTGGTTCAGAGTGGAAGATCTAGGTGAACCCCCCACTGGTATTTAAGTGATTTACCCTAGTATCTTTTTGAGAAAATCATGTTTGGCATGGGTGTTCTTGGTTTCCACTATGAATGAGTCCCCTCATTCTAAATAAAAAACAAGAGCAACAACAAATCTAAACACACTGAAACCAATTTTAGGACACACATTTAATCCATAAAAGAGATAATCATATTGTCTGCTTTGTGTGTTTCTTTGATTCTGCATCCAATGGATCAAGAATCATGCAAAACGAAGCTATAAAAAAAAAGTTATTTTTGTTTTATTTTTACTCTATTTTCGAAGATGAAAATAGGGAAAAACTGCACTACAATCATAAAGTGGGCTAGACAACTCCAAAAATTGCCAAATATGTTTTGTTGTCTTAGTTAGCCCCTGGGGCACCTATCCCATACATTTTTAGTCTTAACTCTTCACAATTCAAAAATTCCTAAAAATTCCTAAAAGTGGGCATTTCCCCATGGACCCCAGTTGGTCGATTATTTCAAAAATACAAATTTTTGATCCAAAAGTCAAATTTTGGACTTATAGCTCATTGTGAACAGTGCAACACACTGATCATTTTGGTATATGACACCCACAACCTTTTTTGGAAGTCAAAAATTTTATAACAAAAATTATGGCCAGAAGACCTCCCATGATGAGCAAGACCTTCAATCTAGAGAGGGAATCAGGTTCCATACCCACCACATCTCATTAAACTGAGAGTTCAAATCAACCCAATGAGGGGTAATATAGAGGGAAAATATTTGCTAACCTTTTATGTAATTCGAAGTAGACAAGAACCCTCGCACAGAGTTGTAGAGTCATAGTCCCATCATAAAAAATTGATCAAATCAATCACATGGGTCACATGCAATCCAGAGAGAACAAATGCTCTAAGATCAATTGGATGAGTTGGATCAAATCTATTTGAGTTTGAATCCCAAAACCATAGCCATAGAACATTCTACATATGGAAGTTTACAAAGCATAACTTCTAAATGCACCACTCAACCTAGGAAAGCTTTAAAGCAACCCTGCAGTTCACATGTAGCATTCAACTATAGGGACACTTATAAACATACTGAATACATAGAGCAAGTTACACTAGCTAGCCAAAGCAAATAAATAGTAGAAACCTCTTCGAGGGACCTATGAATCAGAACTACACGAATAAAATCAAATAGATATGAACCTTATTTAACATCATAATTTGACCGTATGCGATGGTTATAAAATACATTGTGCAAAGAGTGAGAGCTAGTAGAAGCTCTCAAACATGACAAACAAATAGAAAATCTTTTGCACCAACATGAGCAATATTTAATAGAACAAGCTGAGAAACTAGATTGTATCAACATAAAAGCAAATAATAATGATCAACAAAGAGATAAATGTGCTGGCTCACCAAAAGAAAGGTGCACTAGGCAAGAATATGAGAACACTCACATCAGTCCACAACAAAACCACCACTCAAATCATGAATAAAATCAAACTGGTGGGAAAAGGGTAAACATGATAAATCAGGATGAAACACATCTTGAACCCCATAGTAGGATGAAAGATACTAGAACAAGTCAATTGGATAAAGGGTTACCTCCATTACCATCACGAGTTGGTCTGCATGAAGAGGAACTCCTTGCCTGAAAGGTATTCCAAGCACTCACTAAAAATATCAAATCCTTTGAGAAGCAAGATACGACTGGGCACCAACTGACACTGAGTAAAATATACAACTAGCCATTGTGCCTATCATTCTCTACCCTTGCATATCCTAAGCACTTTGAGATGCCTAGGTTAGAAAAATTTAAGGGTGAATAGAATGCACAAGAGCATGTTACCAACTTCATCAATGCATGTTTTCATCTTGAATACAATGATGCTCTTATGTTAAGAACCTTCATTATGACATTTTCAAGTGTTGCCACTCAATGGTTCAACCAACTACCCAAGAATAGCATATCCAGTTTTGAACAACTAGTGAATGTATTCTTAAAACATTTCTCTTTTGGTGCTAAGAATAAGGTGAATCTCTCAGACCTGTCCAACCTAAAGAAGTATGATGATGATACAGTCATGGATTATGGGGATAGATGGAGAAAAATCATGGCAAAGTTATCATTTTCCATCCCAATCAAAGAGCTAATATGAATGTTCACAAAAATTTGCACCAAGCACATCTTGTTACTATTGCAACTACAACAATATGATACCTTAGAAGAAGCCTTGGCTCAAGCCAAGCTTATTGAAGATATAAAGCTGGAAGAAGGAGACTTGAAGCTCCATATCAAGTAAGAATGGAATGAGAGCACACATCAACCACAATAGACCAAACATATGCATGTCAACCATATTGTGTTAACTATTCCATAAGTAGCACAGAGCTAGCAACAAGAGAACTATCAGGCTCAACCTCCTCCTATGCATTATGACCAATGCAATAAAAATCAAGGTAAGGGCAAATAGAAATGATGAGTGTCATTCATTCATCATTTAATCATTATGTGTGTCAATCCAGGGCGGTGTCCAAGGCTATATATGAAAGAAGGATCCAACACGGTAAATATTAGTTCATTCAGAAAACAAGCTTTATTGATGGATCAATTAGCATTTTGGGGGTTTTTTATGACCTCTAACTCCTAAGAATTGAAATTAACTCCTATTTACCTTTACAGAAATAAAATTGTAGGAAATGAAATTGTAGAATTTGAAAATGATAGAAAATGAAATGTTGCTAAATTGAGAGTGACAGAAAAGTAAATTGTAGAATTGAAAACACACACACAGTTGCAAAAAATTCAACTAATTACAAAGTTCACAATTATCTAAGCATGTTCTAAATCTAGAAAATCAAATTAACATCTATTGTAAAACTAGAGAATAACACAAATCTGGAAATTGCAATGAAATGATAGAAATTTGGAAATTGCCGCAAAGCTGGAAAATGACAAAAATATGGAAATTATAGTGAATTATGGAAAATGCTATCAAATCCTATTAAATGCTGAACACTATTCAAAACATGTTCTAAAGACTATGGTGCACTTATGAAATAAAACTAATTCTGCAAAATGAATGTTGATAGAATTCTGCTGATCTGCTGCTGCAAGAAATCAACAAAAAATTCTATCAAAAATTGCCTTCCTCTGGCCCTACAAGTGGCCCTTGCTTCCAGAACCAGAATAATATGAGAATTTATACAAGAAAATCTAGATTCTAATAATCAACCTCAAAATGACAATTGATAGCTAAATATTACACCTTTTTATTCAATCTGAAACTGCATTACAGTAATGCAGGAAAAACCTACAAATTACTGTTTTGCTACAAAGAAACTTCACTCTATGCTAATTTCGGTATTCTATTGCCTATCTATCTATATGCTCAACCATATAGGAGATTTATTATTTATAATATAATACTGATATGCTTGGTTACTAATTTGTAGGGATTTACAACTGATTGCATAACTGTTTCCTAGAATGCAGAAATTTGCTTTGTTAAAACTTTATCCATTCATCATTATTGGGCTGCATTTGTTGAGGAAATCATGTTAAGATGAGTTGGGACAACCTCCTTGTCAATTGCCAATAATTTCCTCCACTGATTTGTCTCTTTTTGACAACTTTCAGTTGTTCCTACGCTATTCCCTATTCCTACGCCACTTATTCCTATGCTACTCCGAAATAACAAGCAGGTGATAATTCGTTGCTTATCTGCACTCCAAACGCATAGGGAAGAAGTTGTTGACCATTTGGATTGTTTTACATTATATTATACACCCTTCTACATTGGTGGCATGTGCTGGAGTGACTGATTCCAAGCCCTATTGTATATGTACAGCTGGCTAGAATTTGCATGACTGTGTCTTGCTTTTACCAAATTTCTTGCATTTCAGCCTTTTGACTTGTTGCTCCCATTTGCATCACGTGGAAGTGTTGTCAAGTGGAGAAAGATTCATGCCTATCCTCCCTAAACTATTTCCAAGCATTTACCTCTTCTTATTTGACAAATTCCATGCCTTCCTTCATAGTGACAGGTGGCTGGAATTTGTATGGACTGTGACCTGTTGTTTCCAGCTGCCAAAACATGCCCAGATGCCCTTTTGGAGTACTCATAAATTGTTCATCGTAACTCCATTTTTTACTAAATTATTTCCATGTGTTCTTGGTTATATGAAAAACATTGGGTTCAATTTTCAACTCTTAATTCCTCATAAATTACTCCCTACATCACTATCAAGTTGGCCTTTAACACAGATTTTTACTAGCATTTCTAGCTGTCAAAAGTGTGAAACTTGCATTTTGTAGGTCCCATAACTTCCAGGTTACTTTTCCATATGCATTCAAATATAGGTCATGTTTTATTTATATTATGAAGTACCATTGGTATGAATTTGGTACCTTAAATCACTTTGGATCATTCCCAGTAGATCCGCCAATGTTCCATTTAACGCATATTTGCACCTGTTAACAGCTCCAGAAAATACAAGGCATGAACAATGAGCACAAGAATGAACAATGAACATAGAAATGAACAATGAACACATGAATGATGTAACCTTCATAAATTTTTATCTACATCTTGGATTGACTTGCTTCAAAAAGCAAAGTTGTAGTTCTTGATGAGAGGAATCTATTCATGCCATCAGAATGTAATTGCAATACATGTTTTATTTACTACCTAATCAACTAAAACAGTGCATAAAATGCTAAAAATAGTCAAAATAGAGGTATAATGTTCCAAACATAAAATCATGCAAACATGTAACAAATAACATATTCTAATCACTATTTGGCACTTTAAATTTGTCATATTTAATATTATGGTAGTTTTTATATATCAACCATAGTGTAATAATGAGGTATTTCTAGGCCTCATCAAGAAAAAACCCCCTCACAACTATACGCCATTTCTTAAATCTTTAGCATCAATTTTCAACCACCTTTGTGAGGCCAAGGTTCTAAACTTACCTAAGGTACGCACCTTGGATCCTAATTATCCCAAATATAAAGGATATAGGGAAGATATCTATTGCATTTACCATAAAAAATATGGCCATGATATCCATTATTGTGTTGCATTCAAGAATGTAGTGCAAAATATGTTGGATAAGAATGAATTGCAAAACATCAACATATTCAAAAATTATCTTTCCAATCATGGGGTCAACAACAATCAAGTTGAGCAGGTCAACAAGGTGCATTTAGCCCCACCTAATGAGGGTTTTATCGATATGATCAATACTACAATAGGAAGTAAAATATGCCTTGATCATCCCCACATACCAAAGAGATCAACTAAAGATAATAATTTTCCATGGTTGATGCCAAAAATGAGTTTAATTCACTTATAAAAGAACCATGTGATTACATTTTATAGACATGAGATTAATCCAATATCTCAGGATGAATTCGATCCTTCGCTACACATCATAGCAAGCATCAATCAGATTCCATATAAGAGAGTCTTGATTGACACTGGGTCATCTATCAACATCATCATAGTTGTAGCCTTGAAGTATTTAAATTTACCATCTTCAAGCATTACGAACTCAACATTCACATTGAGAACCTTCAATGATGCCACTTCCCCAACAATTGGCACAATAATCCTACCTATACAAGTTGGGATAAATATGATATCTACATTGTGCCATATCTTGGAAGGTGAGAAGTAGTATAACATATTTCTAGGTAGACCATGGATAAGGGATATGGAATGTGTACCTTCCATAGTGCACCAAAACCTAAAATGCATACATCAAGGACAAGTGTATGTGGTCCCCCATGATCTTGAGCCATTAAAGTATTATAATAAGGTCAATGAGATACAACAAAAAGTACCTTCTCAAGAGTTCATGGCAATGGTCAATAACAAGGCAGAGGACCAAGTGACTCTAAAGCAAATAAAATAAGATGTGGAGCAATCAGATGTTTCTTCCCTAGTGAAGGGGTCAAAACCATTAGAATTAGTCACGCTTGACTCACTTCTCATGATGCCTACTCAAGAAAAAGAACAGGTGTTTCCCACACATTAGACTAGAGGTACCAAATCTGACATAGTTCAACACCACAAAGTAATACATAAACATGAACTGAGTCATAAACATGAGCATGTGGATGCCACTATCAAAATGGGTCATCATGAAGCCTCCACATTGACTCAAATGAATAAAATCAGTGACTTAGAGTTACTTGGTATATCTTTAGCACCTGCTCTTTTGCCTCCTTCAATAGACAATGATATTTCAAACCAATCACTATAAATACACATGGGAGCCTTATCAGTATTGGAGCATATGCAAAATCACCTCTATAATATAGAGGTCCAAATGGATAAGCAAAATGAGGCATTGGAATTTATCATGAATCAGTTTGAGAACATAGAATTATGAAAGTCGCCCTCATTTGAGATCAAACTAGATCTTGTGCATCCATAAAAAAAAGCCTCAACTAGAGCAAGCACCAACTTGACTGCCTCAGCAACCTAGCAAGCATCCCTCATTTCCTGAGCCTACATCATCAATTTTCAATCGATTAATTTCTACGAATGCCATCACCCTACTAGAGGTGTAACATTTATATGTAAATCATCCTAAACCTTTAGGGTATGAGGAAGAGTTGCACTGTCTATATCATAGGAAAAATGGACATGATATTCAATCATGTTGAGGTTTCAAAGCCATAGTACACAACATTCTCAACAAAAAGAAACTTCAAATTATCAACCAACAAGTGACCATAGTTAGTAATCCACCCCTTGCACCCAAAAGCAAGAGGAGCCCCCTAAGCCAACAATATAAATACCTATGGCTCAATATGGTTACCAAGCTAGACCAGAGCATGCTAAACGCTCAAAACAATAGCAATGCATTTGGACTCCTTTAAACGAGTCTATGTCAAACATCTTACAAAAGCTACAAGAGGCTAAGGTCATAACCTTACCTAAAATAAACCCTTTAGACCCAATATATCTAAACCTAAGGGTTATATGGAGGACCATTATTGTATCTATCACTGAGTGTAGGTCCATGGCATTCATGATTGCTAAGTATTCAGACATGTAGTTTAAGATCTCATAGATAGTGGGACATTTCCCATAGATAGTTCATCTACAGAATCCTAGCATACCAAAATAGAGGCTACATCATCCCAATTGAGACCCCAAGGTCAGTCATAGCCTCATAGGCCTAAAAAGTTGCCTCAGTAGGAGGTAACATTTGAACTGACTACTACAAATTTATTTCAAAAGTTTTACGAGGCAAGTGCATTTGTGTTGCCCAAGGTCAAGCAAAGAGAGCCCAAGCATGTATCCATTGATGAAAGAATACATTGTATGTACCATCGTATATAGGGGCATGACATCCATGAATTTCATTCATTCAAAAATGTGGTCCAAGACCTATTAGAACGGAATGACCTTTGTGAATACGGTTCACTCATTTCTCCCCACCAAGACAAAGGCACCCTACAGAGGTCCGTGCCCCAATTGGGAGAGTTGATGTCTTTCACTCTTTCTAAGAAATATGACTACATTATGGTAGGCAACATGCACATTGGTGGAACCTAAGGTATCATACCTTCCCCATGTAATACCAAAAAAATATCAAAAACATTCATAAATTTCAAAATTACAAAACAATAGAAACCATAAAAGTCCAAACAAATCGAAAAACATTAAAATTGGAAAACATTGAAATCAGAAAATAATAAAATAAAAAATAAAAAATAAAAAGGCTCCAAAGGCATTTTAAATTCGTTTTGTCAAATCATAAAAAGGCTCCAAAGGCATTTTTTGAAGCCCTTTGGTCAAATCACAAAAGGCTCCAAAGGTATTTTTGAAGCCCTTTGGTCAAATCACAAAAATATCCAAAGGTATTTTTAAAGCCCTTTGGTCAAATCACAAAAATATCCAAAGGCATCTTAAAGCACCTTTGGTCAAATAAAAAAAATGCCCCAAAGGCATCTTAAAGCACCTTTTGTCAAATCAAAAAAGGCCCAAAGGCACCATAAGCCCCTTGGTAAAAAACAAAACACAAAAAATAAAAAATAATTCAAAAATCAAAATATCAAAAGGCATCTTCAGATCGTTTGGTCAAAATAGCAAAAGGCTCCAAAGTCATCTTCAAACCATTTGGTCAAATAATAAAAAGGCCCCAAAGGCACCATAAGCCCTTTGGTCAACAATTAAAAAATAAAAATTTCAAAAACAATTCAAAAATAAAAATTCAAAAACAATTCAAAAATCAAAAATTCAAAAACATTCAAAACAATCAAAGTTCAATAAACAAAGGAAAACATCAAAAATACCAAAAATATGTGCATTTCATATTTGCATTCATATAGTTGCATTGCATATAGGCCTTGCATCCATTGATTCACAATTAAAAACAATTGTGTTTGCAATCTTACAAATGAAACCTCATTTGTACCTCAATCATGCATCATCATAATCCATCGTTATCCATCACCCATGTGTGTAACTGTGTTTTTCAACACAACCCCTCTTGTTTCTAAAAGGAATATACTAGGGTTTTTCGGTCACTCAACCATACCTAGTGGTTTTATCAAACTTTGTAGAAAGTTATTTTAGCTTTTGATAGGTGAGGTTTAGTTTTGATAGCACCTAGTATATCTCATAATCCTATCACTAATCAAAACACTAAAATCCTAGTTGAAACAAGGGAAATATGAATTATGTGAAGTGATATTAGGTATCCTAATGTGAAAAAGGTTTTATCTTGCTCATCCCCATATGTGGCTGGTTTGAAAATGTTGAGAATTTGCAAAAGGACAAGTTCACCCCTACCCAAATAAATCCCTTGCTTGAATAAAAACAAGCAAAATCCTGAACAAAGCAAAATTTCAAAAAAAAGTGATTAGCATCACTACAAAAATCCCCAAACAAATCAAATTTCAAAGTTCATAATAACTCAAAAGTACAAATAAATAATGATGATCATCACTACATAAATCCCTTGGTCAAAAGAAAAAACAAAAGTCAAAATAAATAGTTATTTTTATCACTAAAACATGAACAAGTATCCCTAATAAATATGAAGAAAATAAGGGAGTATTGAACTTGAATCCCTGGAATTCTTAGTATGAACAAGCCTTACACACGATGATATGTCTATCACATTGGCATATTGCTTTGGTATAGAACAATGTTTGCATGTCGAAGAGCTAGCATTAGGTGTCCTGCATTGCCTAGTGGTCTAATCTAACTAAGTCCAACTTAGGATCATGATAAACATTTGAGGATCTCTAATACAACAATAGGCTAAATGAATCCCACCTGGCACTATGGTATGCTTATGTTCTATCTAATATATTAATTTACACACATAGGGATAATGAGTATCTAGGTCTTCATAATAAGAGCTTTATCCTTCAAGGGCTTTGTATGATCAGTATACAACCATTTGATGAAGCAACTAGGGTGTTTGAGTCTCAGGGAAAACCTCAAAAATATCCTCATAGAAACAAATCATTTCATCTCATAAATCACTATATACATGTCACATCATCTCATCTCACATTTTAAGGTGTAAATAATTAATCCTTATTATTAGAGTGATTATTTATATTCATGATTGTTATACATTTTGTGGTGTTTCCCATTAGATTGTTAAACTGATATCACATGCATACCTTATATTTTAAGTGATTAAATCATATAGGTTCATGTACATTAGATCACCATCATAATGCATTTCACACATTTTATTTATAATATCATAACAATATAAGTTAGATACATACAATTAAATCAAAATTAAACATGCATTTAACAATAAGCATTGCATCCATATATGAATACATCACCATAGTGCATCTATACATCTATATTGTAACATTCAACAAACATCTATCATCTAGTTAGTGTATATCATCAATACATTACATACATATAGTAAAATCAAATCATTATCTAGGCAAGGCATCCATCATTTCATCCATAACATAAAATAAAAATAAAAATATATGCTAAACATCAATTGGGGCATTATTGGTATCATACCTTCCCTAATCATAAATCAATCCAAAATGCCTCAAAGGGGATAAGCCCTTTGGTCACTCCAAAACACCCTAAAGGTAGCATAAGCCCTTTGGTCAAACCAAAATTCCCCAAAGGGGATAAGCCCTTTGGTCAAACCAAAATGCCCCAAAGGGGATAAGCCCTTTGGTCAACCCAAAATGCCCCAAAGGTAGCATAAGCCCTTTGGTCAAACCAAAATGCCCCAAAGGGAATAAGCCTTTTGGTCAAACCAAAATGCCCCAGAGGGAAATAAGCCCTTTGGTCAACCCAAAAGGGATCATAAGCCCTTTGGTCAACTCACAAAATGCCCCTCAAGCCCATGACTTGGGGCATCCAATGTTGATCAGATCAATGATCATTGCACACCCTACAATATGGCCCTAGGTGGTCTACCTTTTTTGCTCTGTGTTGTTTTTTACTCACAATGCATCCCAACAAGGGGCATATGTAGACACCTAAAACGTGTCATGCTTAGGAGACTACTCATATGAGCACATATAAAGGTTGTATGACCAATTTTGGACCTTTCCAAGTGCAAGTAGTGGTACTAACCACTCAAAATGGTATTTTTAGCCCATTTAAGCTTAGCAGTTGTAGACTAGAGCTGTCAGTTTAGTAGTTGTAGACTAGAGCGACCAGCAATCTTGGTCATTATAGGCTAGAGTGGTTAGCTGAGTGGCTATTTTAGCCACTATAGACTAGAGCAGCCAATAATCTTGGCCACTTTAGGCTAGAGCGACCACAACTAGACGCTATTGATGATAGTGGCTAGCCCTGAAACACGAACTATCATCATGAATTACCCAAATCATGGGTGGTAACAATAGTTTACATGAATTTCAAAGGGATTTCAGTGAGGAACTCCTAGAGTTTCTCCTAAATATCCCTTCTATTACAATTCAAGACTAAACCTTCCCTTTAGGATAGTTAGTTGGCATGTTGATCTAGAGCTTGGCTTTCCCAAGAAGTCAAGCCCTAGATCTAAACATAAAACCTAGAATTTTATATATGTATATTTATAGTAAGGTAAAAGGATCCATGAATGTTCAAAACTTGTGCAGTGAAGCCCTACCAAATCAAAGATACAAAGTTTAAATCATGTGTATTGGAGCACCACCTAGCTGAGCCACATCCATGCATCAGTATTCAGACCCATCATTCTTAACCGCCAATCAGTGTAGGAGACACACCTGGCGACCCTTGAACATCAATTCGAGCCAAGGAGTGATTAATTATAGCCCATAATACCTAAGGTAACCTATTAGTTAGAGGTTGCTATCTTTGACAATGACCCATAAGCATAGCTAGGTTTTTAATATGGTCATTCCTTTGTTCTTAGTAATAGATCTACATTTATTATTATTTCATTTACATATATTTAGCATAGATTTGTATCTTTTATTGCATTTAGATTAATATTTCTTATTTTCACATGCATATTTCCTAGATATGGTATATTTCAATACACATTATGCTTATTTATCTGGAATATCATATTTTCTAATAAGAGCCTCTTCTAGAGAGGCGGCCCATACTACTAAGCATGCTTTGTTATTTTCATGTATGCATATATATAGGTTTACAGGACCAGATAAAAAAATTCAGAGCATGGGATCCCTCCTGGATGAGAGAAAGAGAAGGAGGCATCTGTAAGCCCTCATATAGTTTCATGTGCGGAACTAAGAAGCCTATGAAAGCGCACAACCCCTTTGCAAGGAGGTATTTTATTCACTTGTACTTCATTGTATCGAAATGGGTATCCCTTAGAGGGACCGACATGTAACCGGGTTTCAATATAAATAAAAGGATCTCTCTTTGTTATTTCTGTGTTATATGCATTTCATGGTCTTTCATTTCATTTCGATATAATATTGCAAGTAGAGTAGAGGTGCGTGCTTCTCGGGGTCACTACAAAATATAAAGCCTACTTCTGAATCTTCAAATTCAGGATCAAGGCTACTATGGCCTTTTTTTAGTACCAAGGCTACTATGGCCTTTTCCAATATCAAGGCTACTATGGCCTTTTCCAATACCAAGGCTACTATGGCATTTTGGTATTAATACTTCTATGGCTTCTTTTCTAAGGCTTCTATGGCCTATTATCTAAGACTTCTATGGAATTTTTATGTCAAGGCTTTTATGGCATGTTATTCACCTTGTGAAGTTATTTTATTAAATAATGGAGATATTTTGTCTCCTAGCTTTACCATTTTTTATCACAAGAAGTATTCCTCCATAGTATTATTCTCTTGCACAAAGAACCAATATTTGCACTATGAGGGCATGTCGAAATTTGGGAAATAAAGTTGGAGTCTCCTAGATTTATATTGTCAGAGGAGTCCCAATCCTCTGAGAAATTTTCTTATAAAAATAAAAGAAATTTTAGGCACTAATTAGAAATTTTCTAGAAATCTGGATGATCCTCACTGAATGATCTATCAATCCAGTGGCTTGAATCCTAAGCCCTAGTCTTCACAATATTTTTCTGAAACTCTTGTGGAAAAAATCTAATCAATTAGAGTCTCAATATTTCCATGAACTGAGACTTATTTTAGTCCTTACTCATGAATCTCTCTTAATCTACGACAGATTCTTATCAGGGATTTTGATAGTGGCTGGTCTAGCAACATGTTAGTTTGTTAAAATGCTCAGGCTCAATGATAATAGTGGATTTTGTATAGACTTGCACAAACTAGATCTACTGTAGCTATGATACCACTGTTAGATTTTTATGTAGAAAGTATGGAGAGATAGCAATCACGAGATGTAGAATAATATGAAATAAAGTAAATCTAATGAATGACTAAAATATAAAATATTACAATGTACCTATGAAGGAAATGAACACTCCAATATAAAGCTACTGAAATACATTGCATCCATCACCAATGAATGGTGTCACACACTATGCTACACTCTTGTGTTTCCTATTCTATGTATTTCCTACTCTATATATATCTACCTAGGAGGAAATCCTTATATAGGAAAAATAGGATACTTGGCCAACACTCTATGTATTTTTGTAAGGAACAACTTGCATATATACAACTTGCACAATGACACTTGTGCGCTTATTACATTGCATGAAGTGACTAGATGACTTTACCCTAAAGTAATCTAAGTATGTACCTTGGAAGATATATTTACATAACCCAGATGATGGAATAGACTCTATTTATAAGATTTTGATGGCTATATGCTCCCACACCCAAATATATAATAGCAAATAATAAACCAAAATCTTCCCATACTTATAGGATACAAGGTGGAGAGTCTTGTAGATCCTAAATAAAATGAAGGATTCCTAGGAAAATTGTATTAAGTCATATCTCATCTAAGCTATAGTCTCAAATAGCCCCTATTATAGTAGTCTCTTTAGAGTATCTTATATCAACAAGCTAGATATTATAGCATTATCAATTGATCCAATAACCTGGCTTAGAATGTGGTATTAATATCAATGCCATACTGACTCAACTAGAAATGATACCTATAATTCAACCTAGAGATAGTCATATTTTTTTTACCACTCATATGTACCCTCTCACCTTGGATAGGCACTAATAAAATATTATATAGACTTGTTAATTGATCCACTCAACTATTAATTACCCTGTAGTTGAGTGTAGCTCATCATGTTGCTTGTGGTTGAGTGTATATCATCTCGTTACTTTGTAGTTGAGTGTAGCTCATTATGTTGCTTGTGGTTGAGCATAGCTCATCGTGTTGCTTATAGTTGAGCATAGCTCATCATCTTACTTTGTGAAGCTGAGTTATATGTGTAAAGTCAAGCATTTTGTGTAAAGATAAGCAGTGTGTGTAAGATGAGCACTGTGTGTAAGCCAAGTACTATATGTAAAGCTGAGTGTTGTATGTAAGTAGAGCATTGTGTGTAAAGTTAAGCACTATGTGTAAATCCAAGTGCTATGTGTAATCCAAGCACTATGTGTAAAGTTGAGCACTATGTGTAAGTTGAGTGTTGTGTGTAAGCTGAGCACTATGTGTAAATCCAAGTACTATGTGAAAATCTATTCACTATGTGTAAAGCTAAGCACTGTGTGTAAATCCAAGAATTGTGTGTAAGCTGAGGTGATGTGTGTAGCATCAAAGTCGAGTGCTATGTGTAGCATCAAAGTTGAGCATTGTGTGTAAAGCTAAGCATTGTGTGTATAACCAAAGATAAGGTGTTGTGTGTTAGCTGAAGTGTTGTATATTACACCTGAAGTTGAAGGGTGGTGTGCATACTATAGCGGGTTAGAAGCACCATCTTGGGATACCATAGGGTGATAGGTAAAAAATCCCCCATATGGTTCTAGTTGAGTAGGAAGCTCATTATGTGAGAAAGTTCCCTTAGTGGTAGACTTATATTTTAAATTATTATGTTTATGGTTCATTTTGTAAAATGAGGGTATGAGACCTTGATTTATGAAAGGGAATGAATTTATATTATGTTATGTTTAATTTTGTAAAATTAGGGTATGGGACCTTGCTTTATGAAATGGAATGGATTTATATTATGATATGGTTCATTTTGTAAAATGAGGGTATGGGACATTGATTTATGAAATGGAATGAATTTATATTATGTTATGGTTAATTTTGTGAAATGAGGGTATGTGACCTTGCTTTATGAAATGGAATGGATTTATATTATGTTATGGTTCATTTTGTAAAATGAGGGCATGGGACCTTGCATTATGAAATGGAATGTATTTATATAATGTTATGGTTCATTTTCTAAAATGAGGGTATGGGACCTTGCTTTATGAAATGGAATGGGTTTATGGATTTGTAGAATGAGGGTATGGGACCTTGCTTTGTGAAATGGTATGGAAATATATATGTTTATGGTTCATTTTGTAAAATTAGGGTATGGGACCTTACTTTATGAAATGGAATGAATTTTATATTATTTTTAGGGCTCATTTTGTAAAATGAGGGTATGGGACTATATCGCTCCAAATTTTTTGCATCCTTACCTTCAGGCTATAGGATCCGTACCCAAAAGGGGAATGTGAGAAGGATGGGACAATACCTCGGACTGAGAGGTCCTTTGAAGGTCGTGCATCTCAGGGAAGTGGTATAAGGGTGAATTTTTTATGAATGATGGGTTCACCAAGAAACTTTTGAGTGGCAGTTTCCATGCCTAGGTTGAGAATGGGTTTGATGTGTTCATTTTATACTTTAATAATTCATATCCTAGGTTTTTCCAAGATGAATCTAAGCAATCTATATGCCAATGCTGATTTATATGGATACAAAAAATATGAACAAGTGCTAAACACATAAAGTGTGCTAAATAAGACAGAATGTACCTAATTTCGGATGTCTAATGAAGATTCTAAGGTTTGTAGAAGTCCAGATCATCTCAAATCTTACATAATCATTTGCAATTGCACATAATCATCCCAGATCACAGTCGATCGTCTGAGATCAGACAAGATCGTCGTCCACCTAACAAATTTGTTAGACAAATTCATCAAAAGCCTGCAATCACAGAAATAGATACCAAAGACCAAAAAAGCAACTACAAAAGCAAGGGGAAATGATAGAAATAACAGTAAACCTACCTAAATGATAGATCTAGATAATAATTAAAGGAAATGCATTAATTTAATAATTTATTTTAACTTTATCATGCATCTATGCTAAATGAGGTGAACTCCAGAATGCAGAAATAAAATAAGCTAATTTAATGCGTAAGGAAATAAAGAGAGAAGATAAAATAATGCAAAATCCAGGCTATGATTGCCCCCAATCTGGATTGCAGTTGAGATCACCTCCAATCATATGATATCATCACCAATCTATGATAGGATCATCCAAAATCATCTAGAATCATCAATGATGATCTAAGCTTGCTCCGACTGAAAAACAATAAAATTCTTGCAAGAAAACTTGAAATACACAATGCAAACGATGGTGTGAAGGTGTTCTAATGCACAAAAAGTTAAATTTGTAGGGAAATCAATCAGCCAGGGGGATAAACTGAGAAAATCCTAGTTTATATAGGATTAGGGGGAGGTTAGGAGGTTGGAGATCATCCCAATTTGGGAGATCTCCAATGGGGGAGACTCTAACCGCGCAGACATGCTTTCTACCCAAGTTAGAGAAGCTATTGAAATAGAAGCTAATTATGAAAATCAATTTTGGGATGAAATCATCTGGACATTCTGTTCCAAATGAATTCATCAGATCTAGGACGATTTCATCTGATCATCGACGATATCGTCCAACAGTAAAAACAAATCCTAAAAATTGTACGAAAAACAAGGGGAGCGGGTAACAAGCGGTTTTGGGGTTAAAATTCAATTTTTTATCTTTTTACTAAGGTTTAATTGCACCAATTTTAGGGTGCTACATTTTGCCCCCTCTTTAGCGAATTTTTCGAAGAAAATGCATTAAAGACGAGTTCTTCCCGTTTTATGAGAAACCAAAAATTTACTCAATTTTTTAGACGACGATTCTAGGTCGAATCGTACGACTGCTTACTATGGTGCCCCCTCCGTGTTTTTACCCAAATCGAATGTTTGAGGTTAAATCGCGAAAAAGCAAAATTAAAAATGTTGTTTGTTTTTAAAATAAAATTAAGAAAAATAGGGTGAAACCCTAATTCATTTTTACTATTCATTTTTCACTATTTTTAGAGCTCTGCAGACAAAATGGTTGAAACAACGCACAGATCGACAGAGGTCCGACACGGGCTACGGGTAAGAATCTAAACCTAGTGAATTATATTTTAATTTGATTTGTGTAATTTTTGATTGAAATTTTGACTATTTTGGGGCATCGCGGCAATTTTTAGGCCGTCGACGATGTTAGGATGAAATCGTCCCAATTTCATTGAAATCATCTCTAGATCAACGATTTCATTTGAGGGCAAAATTGGTGGAATAGAGGCAATCCCATCCAACAAGGGGCGATCCCCAGGTTGAGAAATCAGAGACGATTTCATCCTGCAAAGGATGATTTTACCCAATTTATGACGATATCATCTAATGATGGATGATATCATCATTTTTATGAAATTAAGCTTGTTTGAATTGCATTTAATTGATTATAATAATTGTTTTATTAATGAATTTTGTTGTTTGATTGTTTATTTTGCAGAGGGGATTACTAAAGAGTCGAGAGTGGAAATATGGGGGGCTAAGGGATGATGTGGCTATGCTCAACCAGGCGAAGCAAGACCAACTAGCACTGGTTGGCCTATAGCATGTGGCAGAGATGCCACAAATATCGACGAACATGGGGCTACTGACATCCCTAGCAGAGAGATGGTATCTAGGGTCATCCTGCTTCTAGTTACCAATAAGGGAGATGGCTCCCACACTAGAGGACATATGGAGGATCTTGAGGATCCCCATACAAGGATAGTTTATGACTCCTACGACAAATCAAGGCTAGGCTGTGCAGAGACCCGAGCTTTACCTTGGAGAAGGGCGGAGTGAACATTGAGTCCGTAAGGCAAATGCTTGGGGCATCTAGGTTGACTCAGGTTTTGGTAGGGATAGTGGGTGGCCTACTATTGTGCCACCAGAGCGGGTGTAGATTACCATGGCTCCTATCATATGTGGTCTACAACATGAGAGACCACGGGTACAAATTTGCATGGGGTAGCTTTGTACTGTATCGCTTGTATAGAATCCTACATGGGGTCATATACAAGGGAGGCCGATGTCTGGTTTTTACATCACTATTGTAGGTATGGTGCTAGGAGCACATCACGATGCAAATATCGATAGGACTCCCACTGATAGGGGTTGACTAGGAGAGGCCTCGAGTTTTCTATTGGTGGTTATAGAGAGGGTCACAATGGCGGATAGATCTGTCGATGTCACAGAGGTTGCTAGATGACCTCATCCCAAACCAAATCACTTGGAGGTCATGGAGAGAGCACCTAGGGTGGGGAGAGGATGGACAGGAGTTGGCTCACATCAAGCGAGTCTGTTGGCTAAGGATGGAGCGAGGAGAGGTAGAGCTCCACCGCTACAACTAAGTTCTATGATAGTTCAGTCTATAGTAGGGGATCCCTTCTCTTAGGGACTATGAGTACTCCCAGAATTTCTAGGATAATACCACATTGAGTAGATATCTAGACATGTAGCGATTATGGAGCCAATACACAGATGATGCCCCCATCCAGCTAGTGGATAGGGACGACGTTGGGGTTGCTGACGGATATGATGCTTGGTACGCAAGCATCTGCCCTCCTCGAATGATGAGGGCACAGGGTTTGATGCATGCGATTGTGTGATAGATGGGAAGGTGGTTCTAGGCTACCATTGAGGCAACACAAGGTCATGGAGGGAGAGAGCAATGAATGTCTCCATAGGATAGATGCCAGAGGATGCCACATGCTCCACAAATATTGTAGCGGATAGGGAGGAGGAAGGAGGGATTCCCTTCTCAGCAGGGGGAGAGGCCACCATCACCCGATAAGGTAAAGGGTGTCAAGGTGGGGGAGGGTAGCAATATGGCAGCTCTCTGGGCTGAGAATGCCCACCTTTGAGCTCAGGTGCAAACACTACAAGATGAGGCTACACAGCTTAGGGCTCAAAGCGGAGGGGCAAGCATGTAGGAGTTGGCATGGTCTATGGCTTAGACTGTGTTCTATTAGAGAGTATACTTCCAGCTGGTTCCATAGGGCCAGAGGTTGCAGTTGCCAGTCGGCATTACAGAGTTGATCAGGGTGGGATCATCGAGGACATCCTCATGATTGACGATGAGGACCCGATACACAGCCCAAACCTCTATGGGACCACCTCCGCCACCTCAGGGCGGGAGATGAGATGATACTGAGATCTCAAGGGCTTCTCAAGGCTAGCTGCTATAGACTGGATTGCATATATTTTTGGGAGGATTGAGTATGCCAGGGTATAGATTGTGGCATACCAATCCAGTTGTGATATGATGTATAGAATTTGTTGATATATATATGGTCTTTTTGATGATATGACTTGTGTATATGTTTTATGATGCTTTAATTTTGGATTTGTTGATTGATTATTCATGTAATTATGTCATTTGGAAATAGTATAATTTTATGTCATGCTATAAAATTTAAATGAAATAATCTGATGTAAACAATTGGTTGTTTTGGTGTAATTTGATGAAAAATAAAGAGACTTCTAACAATAATGTCAAAGGACATTGTCGCTATTATAGACCATTTCATGGAGTCACCGCTCGCTAGGTCTTCAAACTAATCCTTGTATAGAAATATTGCTAAAAGTAAAAGAATGCTTAAGAGACTATCTTAAGGCTTTGTGTTGTGATGATAAAAAATGATGATGGTGATGATTTGTTTTCAAATTTTCATAAAAATATTATGCATGAAATATATTTTTTGAAAAAAAATGATTTTTGCTAGGCATAAATTCCTAAGTGTGATAAAATTTTGAACAATTCCTTAGAAATTATACCATGGTTGCAAAATGGAATGTTGACATAATGAAATGAAATAGAAAAATGTGTTCGTTCTTTTTAAAGCACAATTGTGTAACATAATGATGTAAGCCATATGTTTTTATGAATTAAAATGAATGGGAAAATAAAATTAGAACAATGGTTTGCGCTAGGCATAGAATTTTAGGTATAGACTTATACCATCATCATGAAATCCAAAAAGGAAATTGATATAATAGTTTTATTGCATGATTGTTTTTTTTATTTTGAGATAAACAGAAAATAATAATATATAAGCGTGACTTTATTGCTAGATTGTTGAATATGTTGTTGAAAGAATTTGTGGATTTTTGAAAACAATGTATGTAATTGTTTTTATACTTAAACAGATGTTCTTAAATAAGAAGGTGAAATGATTCGAAAAGAGTTGCAAAAATATTTTAAATTATCTCAAAGACAATGTAGATTTATAAGGAACCCTCATGTGCAAATGTGAGTTCATTACCGATCTTGATTTATCATAATGATACAAAATCTCTCAAATACAAATGTGTGTGCAATTGTATTGTTTATTCACCAATTTTGAGCAAGATAATTTGATACAAGTAATTTAAATTAACCAAATGAGTGTTCGTTGACCATGATTTATATGCATGTAACCATACCAGACTACTATGTAAGTCGGGTCATCAAGAGCTAGCTAATCCATAAGCAGACAGAGGTCTATATAAAATAAGGTCACTAATGTGATAGACATATCACCATGCTAGGGATTACCCAAGGCCAAGCAGGTTGGGCACAAACCACCTGTTATGGGGCTTACCTCACAGTTTTCAAATAATTGATAATTCCAGGGATTCAAGCTCATTCACCCTTCTTTTCTTTTTCAAGGGGTATGGAAAGGGATTTTATTGCTTTGTGCTTTTTATTTTATCTTTTGCTTCTCTCTCTTTTTTTTTTTTTTTGTATTTTTTGCTTGATACTGAGACAATGCTGAAATATTGTTGTGATGGTACAAAATGATATTTTATTTTTCTCATTTTCTTTGACTTTTCTTTTTCTTCCTATGCTAGGGATACTTGCTCGGATTGGTTGTAGAACAAGGGATTTTTATTCTGGGTAGGGGTGAGCTTGTCCTTTTGTCAATTCTCAAAGATTCTAGACCATGTGCATGATAGGATAGCAAGGGAAACTTTTCGCTCAAGAAACCACTTCTACTATGTAGCATCATATCGAATGTGCAATGAAATCATTTTAATGTGAAAAGATATGCTTGGTTCAAGCAAATAACAAGATCATTTCTCTATGTTAAAAACCTTATTTAATTCAACTGTGGACTTTGATATAAGAGAGATTAATAATCATATAAAATAAAATCAAGATATTTATTCATGTGAGTGTGAAAGTGCAGGATTCCAAACAAATGCTAATTTATCCAAAATAATTGAAAATATAATACTTCAAGAATTGACAGGTACAAAAATAAAAGATGTTTTTGAAGATTTTGATGATTTTGAAGTTTATATATTTTGATTTTAATTATGAATGGAAAGAATAAATACTATTACTATTTTTGAAATTTTTATATGGATGACTAAAATGAAACAATATGTAAAATAATAACAATATATACAATGATGAAATGACCCGATTTATGCATAATAGAATTTAAGATGCATAATTTTCATAGGTTATTTAATATCTTTACCATCTAAGGTAGCTAATCGGTATGCTCCCAATCCAAATTTAGCAGTGATGATATACGGTCCAAGCCAGTTAGGTTAAAATTTACCTTTAAGATCTTTAGTTGCATTAGTATTTTTTTGATTTTATTTTAAGACAAGGTTACTGATCTCAAAGGATCGAAGATGAACTTTCTTGAGGTATGCTCGCTTGAGCTTGTTTTGGTAGGCACAAAGATGTTCCAAAGCATTGATGCACTTCTCATATAGGAGTTCTAGCTGACTAAATCTACCAGCATGATATTCATCTCCTACTTTAGTATCTTGAAGTAGCAAAGCCAAAGAAGGAACTTCTAATTCAAAGGTAAAAATTGCTTCAGTGCCATAAACCAAAACAAAAGGTGAAGTGCCCATGGAAGTGCAACCACTAGTTCGATAAGCCGACAAAGCAGGATATAATTGGATGTGCCAATATCAGCCAGATTTATTGACCAATATTTTGAGGATTTTGATTAATGTTTTATGAGATGCTTCTGATTGGCCATTACCCTAAGGATAATAGGGAGTGGACCAACGATGTTGAATTTTATATTTTTGACATAATTTTTTAACATCTTTATTTTTGAAACAAGTTCCATTATCTAAGATGAGATTTGCAGGAATTCCAAACCTACAAATAATTTGATTAAAAATAAATTTGGAAACTTGGGTTCTAGTGCAAGAAGCTAAGGGCATAGCTTCAACCCACTTCATGAAATACTCGGTGGTGGTTATGATGAATTTGTGTCCATCAGATGGCACAAGATTGATTTTTCCAATGATTTCTAAGCCCCATTTTGAAAAGGGCCAAGGAGATGAAATAGCCTATAGTTCTTATGCAGGTGCATGGACAAGGTCAGCATGTTTCTAGCACTTGTCACAATGGCACACATAATCATGTGCATCATTCTCCATGGTAGGCCAAAAATATCCTATCCTAAGGATTTTCTTAGCAATGGCGCTACCACTAAAATGTCCCCCACAAGATCCATCGTGGGCTTCACTCAAAGCTGATCTAGATTCTTCTAGATTCAAACATATCAATAGGATGCCTTCAAAATATCTCCTATACAATGTATTACCAATAATTACTAAGCGAATTGCTCATCTACGTAATAATCGACACTGGTTGCTATTACAACCTTCAAGGAAGGTCCTATTTTGAAGAAAATTAAATATATCAGTGTACCAAGGTTCAGGAGTAGTTTCATTGATTAGAAACACATCCAAAGGTTATAAGCATGATTTATTTGAAGTGCATTCCTAGAGTCAACGAATAATTATGGTAGCATATTCATCATCTAACTCCAAGGGCAAAAGAGATGCAGCTGCAGCCATAGCATCAGCCGCACGGTTGCTAGTTCGAGGAATAGTTTCCAAGGTAACTTGATCAAATAAAGATAACAATTATAAGACATATGCTGTATATGGATGTAATTTATCCTCCCTGGTCTGATAAACATTATTGATTTGATTATGACAAGTTGAGAATCACCAAAAACCAATAAATTTTTAATTTTCAGTTCCAAGGTAGCTCGTAATCCAAGGATTAGAGCCTCATATTTAGTAGTGTTATTAGTATAAGCAAACATTAATTTAAAGGATATAGGTATAAGATGTTTCTGTAGAGATATTAAAATAATACCTGCACCAGCCCCAGTCATGCATCGGGCTCCGTCAAAGTATAGGGATCATTGCTCTGGATGGTCTACCTCTAATTTAAGGCATTCATCAGGAAACTCAATGATGAGGGGATGGGTAGACTCTAAGGGTGCAGCAGCTAATTGATCTACTATTATTTGACCCTTAACAAACTTCTATCCTATAAACATGAGTTCAAACTTGCTTAGCACAAGAACCCACTTTGTTGTGCGACCAGGTAAGTACGATCGACTCATGAGATATCGCAAAGGATCGAATTTAGCAATAACATATGTTTTCTGACTAAGCATATAATGGCATACTTTTTGTGTAGAAAATACGACTGCTAGACATAACTTCTCTAATGTTGTGTAGCGGGTTTCATAACTGATTAAGGTTATAATGATATAATAATTAGCACGTTCTCTTTTCTCATCGTCAAGTTGAGCTAACATAGCTCCTAAGGCAAGATTTGAAGCAAAAATGTACAAGATAAATGGGTGATCAAGTTTAGGTGGTGAAAGCACAGGTGGGTTAAGGAGATATTGTTTGAGGAGTTCAAATGCTTCCTGACATTCATCGTCCCAATGAAAAGAGACATCTTTCTTAAGAATCTTAAGAAAGGGTCTTGTTTTGTCCGACAACTTATCGACAAAGTGACAAATAGCTTGAAGCTTACCTTGTAGACTCCGTAATTTAGATATATTTGTGGTTCCGGGCATATCAGTGATAGCCGTGATCTTGAGAGGGTCAATTTCAATGCCACATAAAGAAACTATAACCCCCAATAATTTATCGGACTTAACTTTGAATATACATTTGGTTGGATTTAGTCGGATAAGATATTCCCTTAACCGATCAAATACTTTTCTCAAGTCAGCTAAATGATCATATTCTTTGATGGAATGAGCTATAATATCATCTACATAATCATGTAGAATATCATGCATCATATCTTGAAATATATAAGTCATGGCTCGTTGATATGTTGCACCTGCATTCTTCAAACCGAATGGCATCACTTTCCAACAAAAGGTCCCCCAAGGGGTAATAAAGGTTGTTTTAGCCTGATATTCAGGAGCTATCCTGATCTGATTATAACCAAAAAATCCATCCATCAAGGATATCATTCCACTCCTAGCAGTAAAATCAATGATCTGATCCATGTTGGGAAGAGGAAAATCGTCTTTAGGGCATGCACCATTAATATCTCTAAAGTCTATGCAAACCCTAACTTTAGTAGTTTATTTCTTAGTTACTAGAACTACATTCAAGATCCATTCAGCATAATCAATGGCTTGTATAAAAATAACCTTCAATATTTTTTCTAACTCCCCTTTGACTAGTAAGGCCACTTTAGGATGCATTTTTCTAAGTTTTTGTTTAACAGGTTTAGCATCTAGATGGACTACTAAGTGATGCATAACTATAGAAGGATCTAATCCTGGCATATATTCATATGTCCAAGAAAAGACATCTTCATATTCCTTAAGAAATGCGATGTATTTATCCTATTTTTCTTGACTCAATTTTGATCCAATGTTGATTATGTGAGGATTATCGTTGGTTCCAATGTTAATTTTTATGACGTTTTCTACTTCCATGTGTAGATCTCTCTCAAAATTAGGTGGGGCGGGTGAAACGCCCAATTCTTGAAATTATTCCAAGGTTAGTTTGGATAATTCATCTTGAGGAGTCATGGCATCAAGCTAGGCTACTAGGTATAGATCCATCAAAATAAAATTCATGATGTAATAATTCCTCAACAGATATATCATGGAAGATATCTCCCTCCAACTCATCATCGGATTCAATGATCATCTAAGGGTAAGCTATGGATAGCATATTACATGTAAATGGCTTATTCATTAAATGCAAGGCATCACGTTTATCCAAATAATCTTGGTAACATATGAGATGGTTATCATCCTCAAATGGGAAGGGCTGACCTTTACTAGGAAATAGGCCCACACCACATCGGGCAAGCCATGGTTCTACCTCAAAAGGTTCATTCATACCATTTTGGAAAGGTCCCAAACATTTCCCTTTATATCCCAATTTAAGCATTATAGGCTTAGCTTTAATATACTCATTAGTAAAATAACATCGAGCATATCCATCATAATGTGTCTTAATGTTTCTAGGTATTCTTCCCCAGTCATATCCCTTATAAATAAAAGCGCAACTCCTGACTCAGTAAATACTTCCCATAGGCTATGGGAGGCCCAACGTACAAGGAGAGGGTAGCAATTTATGTAAGATAAGGGAATATTGCATAGCAATGTTTGTCTTTTATGATATAAGAATTTTAGATAAATTGGGTAAGAGCTCATCAGTAAGAGCGTAAGAGGTAGAGGGAACATTTCCTACATCTTCGGATATGGAAACTATGCCTTTGGTGGATGTAGATGTTGTAGATATGTTTATGGATGAGTCTATAGGTATAGAAGTTATAGGAATAAAACAAGAAACATTGGTTGTGGGTTTAGGATATTTTTGAGGTCCTAATATGGTTTGCTCGAAATATGGTTGAACTATATGTAGAGGTGGAGTTGATGGAGAAAAATTAGATGATGTTATGGGTGTGTGTTTCACACATTTAGATGGATGATGAGAATTAGGATGTGTGGATGACAGAGCAGGGAAAAATTGAACTCCAATAGGTTCTGCCAAAGCACACATATCAAAGGGTCTGGGATCACCATGAATGGTAACCAACTAATTTTTAAATTCGAATTTAACACACTGATGTAAATTTGAGGGAACAGCTCGCATCACGTTGATCCAAGGGTGACCCAAGAGTATATTGTACGAGGCAGGGCAATGTATAATAAACACGGCCATGTCTAAGGTTCTTGGACCAACTTACAATGGGATAGTAATAAATCCACACATTTCTTTTGTTTTGTCATTAAAGGCTTTTATGATCATATCGGTTCTTTTCATTTCGTCACTTCTAAATACAAATCTTTGGTAGAAGAAAAAATTACAAATGTTTAAATATGAACCATTATCAATCAAGACTCGTTTAACTCCTACATCTCCGATTAGGGCAATAATCTATAAGGGGTTATCCTTATGTAAACTATGTTGCGGTATATCTCTATCTCGAAAGTCAATACAATCAACTTCACAAGTTATTATACTATTGGCCATGGCTTCAGGTTGAATATTTTGTGGTACTATCATTTGGCTTAATGTGAGCATTAATTCATCCCTATGTGTAGGAGAAGATCTTAAAAGGTCCAAAAGGAAAATTCTAGTTGTAGTATTTGATAATTGTTCATTAATATTATAAGGAGGTTTAGGTTGAACATTAGGTTCTTGATTTCCTTTATTAGGAACTTTCAAAACAAATGGAGCTGATCCATCATTCTAAGTTTGATATTGTTGAGAATTTTGAGCCTATTGTCGAGTAACAGCTCCGATGGTACCTACAATATTATTTTGCAAATGATGAATGGGTCTTGGTCTAGCATTTATGGTTTGTTCATTAGAAAGTAATTGGTGAGATGATGGTCGAGTAGTGACTCTTCTTGGAAATGGTTCTTTTGGAACCATAGAACTTGTGATAGGTTGAATAGGATCTGATTCATCTTCAAAGCTATTCAATTGATTTGAGGTGATTTCCATGTCACTTTTAGTATCATTTTCTATATCACTAATATTAGGTGTTTGAATATTACATAGAGGTCTGGTCCTAACCATGGATAAATTTGTGTCAAATATTTCCAAATCATGAGTAGGTAAATGCCCACTAATAGTTCCTACATATCAGGTAGGAGGGGGAACATTATGATGTTCAATTTGATTAGCCACTTCTTTACCATGCTTTGGTAGAGGATGTTGAAATATGTCTAATGATTGATTAGCATTCTGATTCTGATTTTGGGGGATGTTCTTTTGAGCATTATTAGGAGAATTTTGTTTAGGTTGAAAGGCTTGCACCTCCATCTCATTGTTGTCAATTAAGTCTTGTATTTTATGTTTTAATATTTTACAAGATTTGGTAGCGTGTCTAGGTCCTCTATGGAAATCATAGTGTAAATCAGCTCTGTATCCGAGTATAGTTGGATCAGGTTTCCGGATATTTGGTAATTGGATCAAACCTCGTGCTAATAATTGCGGGAGAATGGTTGATAGAGGTTGATTTAACCTAGTAAATTCTTGAGGTGGTTTATCAGGAGGTTTTAGTATAAACTTCTCCATTATTTTCATAGTATTAACATTGGTGACGTTTCTACTATTAGTGACTCCATCACCCACAACTTGTTTATTTTTATATTGATTTCTAGATGTTTTCTCATAATATTTCTTTTTAAGCTGACCTCTCCTAATGAGAGCATATTCCAATATTCGAGCTAAGTCTATAGCTTGATCGAAGGTGGTCAAGGTAGCAGTTGATAACTCATAGGATAGTTGTTCTTATAAATTATTGATAAAGATATCCAACATTTCTTGATAAGGTAACACAAAGTGTAATTTTCCTATCAACTGTCTCCACCAAGCTAGGAAATCAGCAAAACATTCATCTTTGTTTTGTTTTAAGTTGTACAAATCTTTAATGGTTACATGCCTTTCGATGTAGGCACTAAATTTATGAACAAAAGACTTGACTGTTTCTTCGAAATTCCTCAAATAGTGAGTGGGTAATTGATAATACCACTCCAATGCCATTCCTCCTAAACTTTTCGGGAACATTTTTTTTTTTTTTAAAGAGAAAAACCCCTTGCGGGGCCACCTTGGTATGAGAGACCACAAATAGGGGTTTCTACACCATCAAAGTCACCTGGGAGTCGCACTCGACCCTGCCCACACCAAAATTATCAATTGGATTTTGGATACCCAATTCAGCTTTTTGGTAGGGTGGAGATTTGAACCTGGGACCTCTCTTAGAGGATTTCCCTCTCCTCTCCAACTCACCTACAACACCTGAGTTTTTTAGGAACATATTTAGTAATAACAAGTCATCATGTGATATATCATGACATGCTATCCTAAACATACGAAGATGCTCTATGGGATCTTCGGTTCCTTTGTATATAGGTAGGACAGGCATAGGAAAGTGTTTAGGATATGGCTATGCTACAACTATAGGATCTAAAGGCTGACTACACATCTCTCGATAATTGTACGAGGGACGGTAGGGATCTATCTATTTCACCATGGCTTCCAGATTACTATTTTGTCCATCATATTGGCTCGATGATATGTGAGCGTATGATGGCATGACGTAAGGATTAGATGCTATATTGCTATTATGCAAATGGTTGGTAGGGAGAGTATTATGAAGAACATTTGTAGTAGCATTATGTTGTATCCTAGATTGTTAGAATTGGTGTTTGGTTTTGTTTTGGGATTTTTTTGATTTGAGGTATGTTGATCAATAACTTGGTGAAATAGAGCAGTGAATGAAGGTTTATTTTGTGTGGGAATAACTCTAGGCTTGGTAACAGACACTCTAGGTGGTTGGGTAACCTGTTGTTGTTGCATGTTCTAGATTATAGCAGCCATATCCAAATTGGATGGTCTAGCTTGATCACTTTCTTGATCAACGAAGGACAAGGGATTAGTGTGTGTGTGATATATTTCTTCTAGGGTTTCTTGAGTGTCACTAATTTGATCCTTATCCATATGGACTGCTCTATTAAGGGCACCAATATTAGTATTGAGGAACTTCCAAAAATGTTCCATGTTCTCAAAAGTAACAGCTCCTCTCGAAGACATTTTAGGGGATGAGGATCCTTCCTCTCTAACAATTTCTCTTTGTTCATTTCCTTCAGCAAACTCTTCTTCTTGTTGGTCTAGGGTTCCTTCTTCCTGAATTAGGTCTTTAGGAAGGTCATTTGGTTTATTTACTAGTTTTTCTAACCAATATTCTTCTACTTTAGTTTGTTTTCCATTCCTAAGTCTAGTCATTATGCTTAAATTTAGATTTTAGCAAATATATATATATATATATATATATATATATATATATATATACCTACTATAATACTTAAAAGAAAACATTTTAATTTTTGTTATATTTTTGTTTTGTTTTTGTTTTATGATAATATTATAAAGACAACAAACAACATACTAAATGTAAGAAATAATAACAATAAAAGAATGGCTTAGTTTTCTATAAATAGTTTATGGATGTCATTGATGGGATCAAGTTCATCAGGAGTCATGAAATGCTCCTCTTCAAATTGGAAATGGTCTTTCAGGAATTTGACAAAGTTTGCTATGGTGATATTATCTATTTTAGACTCTGACCAGTAGAAATAAAGTTCATGACAATACTCTCGATATAACATAGCTCTAGGAACTCTATTCCATATCTTTCTATCCGTAAGAATGATCTCCTGATCCTCTATACGAGATAAAAATTTAAGTACTACAACTGCATTATCGAGGTATTCCTCAAAGGTGTACAACTCGGAAGACACAAGTGCTCTTTTATCTACTAACCACCTATGGCAAGCTCTCTGAAGTTCATGATATAAGGTTACTTGATTAGGATCCAGGATTCTATCTAGGACAAACCTCTTAATTTGCCTAAGTTTGGTTGATCTATATTCCATAATACTCGATCTCCTATCAAGTTCGTCCCACAAAGGTAGAACCCTATTTGTTTGAGGTACTTTAAGCACAAAAGTAATCTCTATGGCTATTAATTGATTTTCAACGTTAATGGTGGCAGCTCGTCTTTCATTATGATCTACCATATAAATATGATATGCAATCTTACTTGTTTTTCTAATGATTCTAAATGCATTTATTTTATTTTATTTTATTTTTGAATTGTTTTCAAAAGGTTTTAGTTTTCACGTCGGGTTCACAAAAATGTATCGCTCCAAAATTTTCACATCCTTACCTTCAGGCTATAGGATCCGTGCCCAAAAGGGGGATGCGAGAAGGATGGGACAATACCTCGGACTAAGAGGCCCTTTGAAGGTTGCACCTCTCGAGGAAGGGGTATAAGGGTGAATTTTCAACGGATGGTGGGTCCACCAGGAAGTGGCAGTTTCTATGCCTAGGTTGAGAATGGATTTGATGTGTTCATTTTGTAATTTAATCATTCATATCCTAGGTTTGGCCAAGATGAATCTAAGCTATTCTATATGCCAATGCTGATTTATATGGATACAAAAAACATGAACAAGTGCTAAACATAGAAAGTGTGCTAAATAAGATAGAATGTACCTAATTTCGGATGTTTGATGAAGATTCTAAGGTTTGTAGAATTCTAGATCATCTCAAATATTACATAATCGTTTGTAATTGCATAGAATCATATCATATCACAATCGATCATCTGAGATCAGATGAGATTGTCGTCGACCTGATGAATTCGTCAGAAACCTGCAATCACATAAACAGATACCAAAGACCAAAAATGCAACTACAAAAGCAAGGGGAAAAGATAGAAATAATAGTAAACCTACCTAAATGATAGATACATATAATAATTAAAGGAAATGCATTAATTTAATAATTTGTTTTAACTTTATCATGCATCTATGCTAAATGAGGTGAACTCCAGAATGAAAAAATAGAATAAGCTAATTTAATGTGTAAGGAAATAAAGAGAGAAGATAAAAGAATGTAAACTCCAGGCTCTGATTGCCCCCAATATGGACTGTAGTTGAGATCACCTCCAATCATATGATATCATTGTCGATCTATGACAATATTGTTCAAAATCATCTAGAATCGTCAGTGACGATCCGAGCTTGCTCCGACTAAAAAACAATAAAATTCTTGCAAGAAAACTTGAAATACACAATGCAAACGATGGTGTGAAGGTGTTCTAATGTACAAATAGTTAAAGTTGTAGGGAAATCAGTGAGCCAGGGGGAAAAATTAAGAAAATCCTAGTTTATATAGGATTAAGGGGAGGTTAGGATGTTGGAGATCATCCCAATTTGGGAGATCTCCAATGGGGGAGAATCTAACTGCGTAGACACGCTTTCTACCCAAGTTAGAGAAGCTGTTGAAACAAAAGCTAATTATGAAAATTAGTTTTGGGAAAAAATCATCTGGAAATTCTGTTCCAGATGAATTTGTCATATCTGGGATGATTTCGTCTTATCATCCACGATATCATCCAACAATCAAAACAAATCCTAAAAATGGCACAAAAAACAAGGGGAGCAGGTAACGGATGGTTTTGGGGTTAAAATTCAAATTTTTATCTTTTTACTAAGGTTTAACTGTGTCAATTTTAAGGTGCTACAGGGACCTTACTTTATGAAGTGATGAGAAACATTTGTGGTGCAAACTAAATTGGTTTGCTTTGATTAAATGAGATGAAATAACCCAGTGCATTAAATAGTTAAGGGTATGGGACTTTAATTGTTAAGTGAGGGTTAGATCATTTATTACAAAGAAAACATAAGGTGGAATGCATGGTAGGATGACTCTCATAAGTGGGTGAGAGGGGTCATAGAGAGGGAATTTCTTTGATAATAACTATGCATTAGAAATTTGAATTGCTTGGGTTAATTGTATAGTTACAATTTGACAAATAAATGAGTAAATGCATTAGAAGCATGTCTATTCGGATCCATAAGTGTCCTGATCCCCTACTATCCTCACTTGATCGATTGAAAAATGGGAGGACCAAATCCAGGAGATGGAATACTTTGCAAGTTTTTTCTCTACCTTATTTCCTACTTGATTATGTAGTATATTAGATTTATAAGGAGATTTCCCCAATGGATTATATGTAAAGTAATTATGGAAAGAATGGGGATTTGCCATATTTGCCTATGGAATGAATGAGAATCATTTATTATTGTATTTTAATATCCTTTCTGACTGAAATGCTACTTAATTATATATCACATGCTTTCTCTTTAATGTATGTTTCATGCTTGTTTAATTTTACTTGTTTTGTTATATTTAGTATCTAGATTTATCTTTGGTATTTTATGAGTTTAAAAATAATAATTAAAAGTTGTAAGTTATAGGTGAACTTAGAGGATGACCTAAGGGCTTAAGACCCCCTTAGGGATATGGGTTATCTAGGTTTATAATTTTGTACCAAGATTTAAGATAGCTTGTCAAAGGAAAATATTGATAGCTTAACTCGCAATGCACGTAGCATACCCACACATAATGGTTTTTATGTAGTATGGAGATGTGTGTATACCTTACAATGATCGAGGGTGGTAAGTCTAGCTCATCAAGAATTATGAGATAGATGGAATTACATGATGACATGAGATAGGCCTATGTAAAATGAAATTGGGTGAGGGGAATATCATGTGGTATAGTTCTTGAGAAAATTAGGGGATGTCAAACATTAAGTTGGTCTAAGGTTGTATGGGGATTTATGAATCCTTCTCCTTGTTAAAATATATATATATATATATATATATATATATATATATATATATATATATATATATATATATATATATAACCTTTTTTTTTTTGTTTGTGTGTTTTCTTATTTTATTATTTGAGGGTTGTTACATTTGGTATCATATCTCTAGGTTTGAGGGTATAGAGCTTCTTATGTACAAAAAGGGATTCAGGTATGTCCAATGAAATCTTGCTTAGGGTTAAGAAAAAATGGGTTGGGATAACCTAGAGTCTCTGCTCATTTAGAATCTAAGTGGAATCGATACTAAGGAGAGATGAATGTTTTGATACCTTAGTATGGGATTTGGTGAAAATGTTACATCCTAAACCTTGGAACCTTGTCCTAATTATATTTCTAATGATTAGAAAGAAGAAAATTTGTAATGTGGTCGGAAATTAGTGAATCACAAAATAACCTAGGATCTAATTCTCTTCTTGGTTGGAACCAAATCAAGATGTCACCTAAGGCCAGGACATAGAGGCCTCCACATGGATAGACTCAACAAAGTAATATTGAAAAAGAGATCCCAAATGAGGATTCGAGAAATCCCAATATAGAAATAGAATAACTTATTACTATGGTTACTACGTTACAAGACCATTTAAGAAAAGTTTTGGAAACTATGGTGAATTAAAATTCATAGGCTAGAGATTCATAAGTCAACCAAGTTGAGGGACTGATAGTAGAACAAAAACAAGAAATAACCCTCTTAGAAAAGGAGATGGTAAGAGACCTAAAGAATGTTTGTATCTCCCAATTTGATGGAGAAGGAGAGGGGCATGCAATTGAGGCTTTGTTAAGATAGCTAGAAGTTTTCTTTACAATAAAGGGGTATTCCTCAGGAACCCAAATAGTTTGGGCTACTATCTACCTTTAAGGAGTTGCCCTAGATTTGTGGGCGACTTATTATGAGGAAATAAAAATAGAGCTGGTAGATATTCCATGGAAACAATTTGTAGACATATTCAAGAAGAGATTCCTTATAGAGAATTTCTATGCTCTAAAATTTGAGGAGTTCACCAGTCTAAGGCAAGGAACCAACTCAGTGGAGATATACTACAAGAAGCTAGTAAATTTGCTAAAATATGTACCCACCTATAATGAGAAAATGTAGATTCATAAGTTTACCCATGGATTGCAATCAAGGCTAAATCATGATGTGGAGATGCAGGAACCTAAGTCATTGCAAAAGAGAAAATAAAGTAGCATCACATTTTCATTACAAATATGAAACCTTGACTGATTAGGAAGGTCAAGAATTAAAGAAGAGGAATAGTAATGAGTTTATAAAATAGGAGGATGAGAAATAAAGAAAGGCTAAGAATCCTTAGAATCTGGAGAATAAATTTAATGGAGGCCAAAATATGTTTAAAAATATTTTTTATAACAAAGGCCACAAACCCAATAATGCTAAACCCCCTTCACAGAAGCCACCGAGCCCCATTCCAACAACTAAGGACAAAGAGCAGAATATGGAAAAGAAACAAGGATCCAAGGATGGATGCTATCATTTCCAAGGAGCACACTTTGCTAACTAGTGCCCATATCAACTAGGGCCAAGGAAATATAGCACTAAAGGAAAATAACCAATGCATAAGATCTATGATACAAATGGGAATAAAAAACTTGAAGGATAAACCACTCCACTGATCATAAAAGTTAAGATTTTTGATAAACAAGTAAATATATTAATAGATAGTGGAGCTACTGATAGTTTTATTTCTTGGAAGTTAGCCAAAGATATGCCAGAAAGGCTAGGTTATTTACCTCATAGATGGAAGGTTGAGTATGGATCTAGACAAACCTACTCTATAAACCAATGTTTTCCTCTGATGGAAATTACCTTAGCCAATGGAACCATCAAAGTATGCTTATATGTATCCTCAATTCATGCCTTTGATGTAATTTTTGGGATGGATTGGCTATAGGTCCATAAAGTCATAGTCAACTTCTAGGATAGATGGATCGAGTATTTCGAGGAAGGTGAGGCAAAATGGTGAATTCATAGAAAAAAATGGGTATTTAAACCCTATATTTTGTTAGTTATGCAACTAAAGAAAGCCCTCAAGAAAGGAGGGATTATCTATGTGGTAAATATGAATGAATTTAAAAAGAACCTAAAGTGAGAAATGTCTGAGACTTACCCAATTTTGCAAGAATTCCAAGATGTGTTTCTTGAGGATCTACCTGGGCTCCCTTGAGCATGAGAATTTGACTTCACCATTGATCTTATACCAAGAGCAAAACCAATTCATTGATTTTCGTATAGGATGTCACCCATTGATATGCAAGAGTTGAAAGTACAATTATAAGGATTATTAGAGAAGGGATTGATAAACTAAGTGTGTCACCTTGGGGTGCACCTATTTTATTTGTAAGAAAGAAGGATGGGTCTTTAATATTATTTATCGACTATAGAATGTTGAATAAAGCAACAATCAAGAACCGATATCCCCTGTCTAGGATCAAATATTTATTCGACCAACTAAGATATGCCATGATTTTTACCAAGATAGATTTGATATTAGGATATCACCAATTGAGGATACACGAGGAGGACACTCACAAAATGGTATTTAAGACGAGGTATGGACATTATGAGTTCCTTGTCCTACCTTTTGGGCTAACTAATGCTCACACCGCCTTCATGAATTTAATGAACAATGTGTTTAGAAGGCATCTGAACCAATTTGTACTTGTATTATTAGATGACATCATAATATATTCTCAAAGAAAGGAAGAGCATGACAAGAATCTCAAGGTTTTGTTGGAGCTACTGAGGTAAAATCAATTCTATAGGAACCTAACCAAACATGAGTTCTATATTTTAGAGGTGCACTATTTAGGGCACATCATCTTAGTAGAAGGGGTCACAGTAGACCCAGAGAAAATAGAAGCCATGTTAAATTAACCATATCCTACCAATGTTATAGAAGTAAGAAGCTTCATGGGCTTAGCAAGCTATTACCAATGTCACATAAAATATTTCTCAAATATTGCTTTAGTAATAATGAACCTTAAAAATAAAGGAAAGGAATTCAAATGGATGAAAATGTTTGAGGCTACTTCATGTTGTTGAAGCAAAAACTCACTATTGCACCAATACTAAATATTCTAGACCCCCAAGGAGATTTTATAGTGTGCATGAATGCATCATTGGAAGGATTAGGGGGAGTACTCATGCAAGGGGAATCTATAGTGGCTTATACCTCAAGGAAGTTCAAGAAGCACGAGATCAACTATGCTACTCATGATTTAGAATTAGCCACTATAGTACATGCTCTAAAGGTATGGTGCCACTATCTAGTAGGAAGATCCTTTGAATTAAAAATAGATCATCAAAGCCTAAAGTATATATTCACCCAACCCATACTCAATGCAAGGTAAAGAAGGCGGGTTGAGTTTTTCACTGAATATGACTTTGAAATTGAGTACATAAAAGAGAAATAAAATAATGTGGTAGATGCTCTGAGTAGAAGAATATACATAGCAACCCTAACCATGAGTCATGTAAAGCTCTTGGACCAAGTAAGGTATGAGCAAAAGCAGGATGAGTATTGCCATGGAATTCAAGTAATAATGAGCAAAGATTTTGAGACCAATAAGAAGTTTGGGGTGATAGATGATATTATGTGCTATCAAGGAAGAGTCATCATACCAAAATTAGGAGATTCAAAGAGGCTAATAATGTAATAATCCCATAGATCTCCTTAAATATCTCACACAAGAGGGGTAAAAATAAGGGAAAATATGAAGAGAACTTATTTTGAGTAGGAATGAAGAAGGATATTATATATTTTGTAGCTTGATACCTTGAATTTCAGAAGTTCAAAGTAGAATGCAAGTATTCTATAGGATATTTGTACCCTTATAGTGTACCTACTCATAAATGGTAGGTCCTATTGATGGAATTCATAGTGGATCTACCGAAAACTAGGTATTGACATGACACAAATTTTTTGGTGATTAACAAATTGACCAAGGTCGTACACTTCATAATTGGGAGCACCAATGATGATGTTCAAATAGTGGCTAATATAATTTTCAAGGAAGTGTTCTTATTGAATGGATTTCTATAGGTAATCATATCGAATAGGGATTCCAAGTTCACTTATAAATTTTGGAGAGCCCTTCACAAGGCAATAGGCACAAAATTGCACATGAGTTTAGCATACCACCCTAAAATGAACAGTCAAACGGAGTGAGTAAACCAAGTATTAGAAGATATGCTTTACATGTATTGAATGGACCACAAGACTTGATGGGAATATTTTCTACCATTAGTAGAATTTGCCTACAATAATGGATATCAATATTCTCTAGGGATGGTACCCTTCAATGCTTTGTATGGATGAAGGTATAGAACACCATTGTCTTGGGACAACCTTGAAGATAGAAATTTGATTAGGCTAGAAATGGTCAAGGAAATGGAAGAACAAATTAGGTTAACCAGGTCTAAAGGAAGTTTTTGATAGGCAAACGAGTTATTCCTATCTAAATAGGACTCCCCAAGAGTACTCAGTGGGAGATAAAGTATTCCTAAGAGTCAAACCAATGAAAAGTGCAATAAAATCCATAAAATTGGATCCACAATTTGTAGGACCCTTTGATATCATTGATAAAATTAGTCCAGTTGCATACCGACTCGTCTTGCCTCCTAATTTGTCAAAAATCCATGACACTTTCCACATATCTTTGCTTAGAAAATTTTTTGCTAGCCCTGACCATGTATGGGATGTTTCTAATTTACAGATGGCAAACACAAAAGCAATTTAAGTGATGCTAGTGAGAATTCTCAAATTCCATTCTAAGACTATGCAAAATTGAACCCTTGAGAAAAGAAATACCATTTGGGAAAAAGTGGTGGATATGCAAAAACATTTTCCTTTTCTTTTTTTATGAAATCTAAAGTCAATTTTCTTTTTGTTATAATTTGTATCTTGGCTACAATTACCTATGTTAAAAAAAAACAACACCGAGGACAATGTTAGTCCTAGTGGGGGAGGATGTCATGACCCTCCTAGATGGACTTTTAAAATAAATAAATAATGTATTTAAGAGTGATGCTTCAATACTCAATTTTTGTGCAATAAAGAAGATATGCAATATGTAGCAATCTAGGATGCATACACCTAAGCTAATAATAACTAAAATATCACATAAAGCATAAAAGAATGAACAAATTTGCAAATAACCATAAATAGGGACACCTTTTATTAAATTTCCATTGAAACTTGATTACAAATCCATCCCTATTAGGGATACCCAATATGATACAATTATTACAATCATAGAAAATCCCCACGCAAGGGTATGTGTAATCCGTGGGCTTCCTAGGTTGACATGAACTGCTACAAGGCAAATGTGGCCTTCTTCTCCATGATTAGAGGCATTTGTTGCTTTTAATAACAAGACCCTATTAACCCTGCATCCAAGAAACAACAAGAAACATATTAAAAGCAAAGGTATCCTCTCTTTATAAGGCCTTTAATCCAAATCTTACATAAAATATGCTATAAGAAATATGAAATCAAGAAAACATATAAAGATATGAATCTATGCTAGAACATGATAAATTTTCCATTAAGAATGTAAAGGAGACATAGATATAATCATCTAACTTCCTAATTAGGCATTGAGAGCATACATGCATGAAAATAATAACACCTAGTCTAGAATTGACTGCTTGGATATGAGAAGAATCTACCCTAGATCAATGATTCTAACAATCTAATGAGAAGACATAAAATCAATATACAGTAAATCTACCTAAATAAAAAAATAGAAATGTAAACCTACTACTAAAATTGACTGAAAAGAGGATTAAACCTTGACCATAGGTGTGTGAAGTGGTTGACATTTTTAGCCACTACTAACAGCCATGGTTGAGCCGTGAATGTCCTTGCTATCCAAATCAGGGCTTGATTCCTCAATTCACTCTGATGAATTGATGTTAAAAGGTTGCCTTGATATCCTCGAACAAATTTGGTGGTTGAATTTCTGAAATTGGTGATGGATTGGGCTCAATTGGTTTTCTTGATTTCTCCTAGCCCTTTATAGCCTTCTTTATTACAAATGTCATGTGATCTCCAAATAGGCAGCAAAAGTATTCCTCTCAATGGATGCAAGTGAGTATACAATTTGACAAGTCTTCACTATGCTTCAACTCAAGATTCTTCCAGACTTATTCCTAATTTGGAGGGGGATTTTATAGCACATGGGAAGGCCTTGTATTAGCTTCATGGAGAAGCTAATATCGATAAAGGGAAGCTGGGGTAGTTAGATGGAAGCTTCTAGAAATTTCTACCCTCTAACCAATTGGATATTCAACCAATTGGTCGTTATAACCAATTTTGGGTTGGTCGAGGTCCAACTGATTTTGAAGGCTAGCCATGGCTCTGAGGTGTGGCTAGATCTATTAACCATAGGTGTCAGCTATGGCCAACACTGATTAGGCCAAAATGCCAGTCCACATTCAAAAGGAAAAAGATAACGCACATTCATTCATACAACACCTATAGCAACTTCAGTCCAAGGTTGTTCACATTCTGTAGAAGATAAAATAGTAGAAAAATTAGGTAATGGATCATCATTGTGTTCCACACTCCTTTCATACTAGTGATCGTGAGTGGTTGTACCTTGATCATAAGATATTTCTAGAGAAGGCACATAACAAGATCAAAAATCTCCTCTATGGACCTTTCACCAACATTCAATAGCTATTCGAGAATGCATTCCACTTGGACCTTCTAGCACACTTGGGTATTCATGATGTTGTCAATGTTAAACTACTTCATCCATATCATGAGTCAACATTAGAGAGCCTCCCAACCATCAATAATCCTATCGATATAAGTTGCTCTTTATTCTATACTTAGTTGATATTAATTGCAACCCATTTAACATACTTACGAGGATATTAGTTGCTCTTTAGTCTATGAGAAAGCCTCTTTAGTTAGAAGAAATAACTCTTAGAGATATTTGTATTTGTAGGTGGGGACTTTTTGATGAACCTCTACCCTCTTTCAAGATTTTAGAGGATGAATTTGGGATGGATCTGATTGATCACGAATCCTGAATAGTTATCTGCAAACTCAATGGTAAAATACTAGGCTTGGAGGGTCTCAAAAGATACATTAAACATTGATGATCTAATAAATTCTAAGTAATTCTGCTATCCAAAAATATGTTTTCTATTTTATTTTCTAATTTAGCAAACAAATATAGGGTAGTTTAATATAGAGATAATTAGTATTTTTTATTAAGGGGTGTCTATAAATGACCTTGAAATCTTGGTTTAAATCCCATTATAGAAGAAGTTGATGGCTTCCTATCCTAGGTGAATCTATATCCTCTCTATGGAGTTTTGGGGGAGAAGATATTCACTAAAATTGGTAATGCCATTGGTGCATCCAATAAAATTAATATGAGGAAAGAAAGATTAATTATCTAGATGGATATTTCTATTCCTTGGTCTCAATTCATTACTATATCATCAAGCAAAGGGAAATGAATCCAAAATATTGAATATGAAAACTTCTCTCTAAGATGTTATGATTGTCAAAAATATGGCCACTTGAAGAAGAGATGCTCGATCATCTAATCATGCTCTTATTCCTCCTTGGTGGAGGAGAAGGCCCGAATGATTATAAACCTTCAAATATCTCAATTCACAAGAGGAAGCTCAAACTCTAGATATGCCAACTATCCAATAGTAATCAAGCAAACAATAAAAGACTCAAAACCAAAATAAGAATTGAATCAGATTATTTATAAAATCCAAAAGGTTACTAAATACCATCAAGTCAGTTCCATGGAAAATATTAGAACCTCAGATAGTATTCTTGAAGCTAATTATAAAATAATTGGTAACAATTATTTTTCTAAAAAAGAATATTAAATAGAATGTGTTACAACTTGATATTACCTCAGGAGCTTGAAGTACAAAAATGCATTTCCAGATCTTACCACTCTGAAGGAGGAAGAACCTATGTTACTAAAATAAATAAATCAAAAGACCCATTGACTACAAACTCTGTAACAACACCAATGGTTATGGACTATTATTTTTGTTATGATTGGGTGGTAGTTATAATTTTTTTAATTTTTTATTTTAGAAGTTATTTTATCAATATGTAGTATTCTAAGGTTCATCCTGTAATAATAAGTGGATGATAGTATTTTTTAAGGTTGTTGCAATATATTATACTACCTTATATAGCTTGATATATAGGATTGGGGACTTTAAAACTCTATTTTACCTTTAAAAAATAAAAATTTAATATTTTTTATAGTCCTAACAAGGATACCCCAATAGCAAAAAGTGTTTAGCTCTCCTAAAATAAATCCAAGTTCAATTCACGTAGAGGGTGGCCCCCATATACCCCTAAATTTATAACCAATTTAAAAAAATATGGATAACAAACATACGAAAAGAAAACACATATAAATTGATTATTAATGATTCATCTTGTTTGTCTCTTCTTTAAGCATGTGATAACTCCAATTGAAATATTATACTTTTCCAACTATAATCACAATGAAACTCTATTGTAAAGCTAAATATATGGTATGATTAGTACCTATAATTATGTTTTTAACTATACAAATAGATAATTTTTAGCCTAAATTAAAAAATCATAAAAAATACTGATCGATATGTGAAATTTAATAATTTTGATCAATTTTTTCAAGTAACCAACAAGGTATTAGAACTTTCATTACTATAATAAACACTATAAAAATGTACATACGATGATATCTTATTAAATAAACTTATATAACCATATGCTTTCTTTAGCGACTACTCGTTATTTATTTAAAAGAGATAGAGTAGAAAAAAGGGATATTTAACCATGTCTCTCTTCTCAAATTATAAGAGCACATTTTTTTTTATCTTGAAGAGATTATTGGTGACTAAATATGCGACTTCCATTAATTTTGTGAGATATTGTGATATATTCTGGATAATTTGGGTCAATTTATATGGCACGAATTATTTCTTCAACGCATTCCCACAACTGGTAGCATGAACTTCAGCTTCATATATTTCAAAATGGACATATTATGATGATTCATATTTTAATTATAGTAATATCAACAAAGTCTTAAACCTCTCCTTTGTGTCCTAATAGTTGTTTACACACTGCTTTAGGGCATTGTGGTCAATGGATATGTATTTCTCTTAGTAGTTGTCATACAAACTAAAAAAAATTATTACCTTGGTCGATACTCAATCTGAGGGGTATCTCAACAAGCTTTTGTAAGTCTACCTTGTCAGATCCATGATATTATGACAATGATTTAATACATAATTGTTTATCAGAGGTATATCTGCATATCATCATGATTGTACTTGGAGTTTGTTGGAAATTAGATGGGAATGAAGGTTGATATCGAGATGAATAGGGTGGAGGGGTAAGACTCTGATTATGATCATTATGGCCTGAGGAAGAGGGCAAAAGGGTATGAATATCATTACGACCATTTTAGCCTAAGTGAGAGGGTGATGGGCTATGACTCTCATTACGACCATTTTTTCCTAATGGAGAATGTGGATGAGTATGAATCTCATTATGATAATTGTGGCATGCTCCTTAGGTAAATATAATTCAAATAAGAAACATCATCAATTAACACATCCTGAAAACTATAGAGCTACTCATATTATAAGCCATTTTACTTATAAACGAGAAGTAAGGAAAATAGCACAACAAGGTATTCATGGTGACTCCTATTAATTTAAGACCTAGAGGAATATTTAGAAATAGAATAAGATATCACAGTTGATATAGAATAAGAACTTATTGTTTCTCTTAGAGAGTTGAAAAAAGTTAGAAAGAAAAAATCAATACTGAAAGCTCAAGTTCAAGAAGATGAGGGAATAAAGGAAAACCTTTTACAAGATCTCAAAAAATTAAAAGTTAAGACAAGGAGATTTAAAGAAGTCATGGTTGAAAAGTTAGAGGTAAAAGAGTTAGAATGTGAAATATTAGAACATTAAGTGGTTTATCTAAGGATGGAAGTAAAATATTCTAAGGATAAGCTACACAGGTTTGGGAAAAGTTCAAAAGCTTTGGATAATATTATCAAAGCACAAAGATCTTCATTTAGAAAAATAGGACTAGGCTATGAAGAAGGTGAAGAGGTAAAAAAATGGGAGTCAAGCTCCAAAGAAAAGGAAGTTTTAAAGGAATATATTGAAGAAGAAGCTAAGACCTATGCTGATAATTTGACGAATGAAAGCTTCACTAAGAAAAAAAACAATGCACAAACAAAAAACATGGATAATCACAAAAAAAGGACTAAGAAACCAGATGTTTCAAGATAAGATGAATATTTATTCCAAGGGCATTTTTTTTCATGTAATAATTTTGGTCACAAAGCTATGCATTTTAGGATTCATGGAAATAAAGTGAATGGCTTCACTAAGAGGAAGTTCAAATCAAATATGGATATTTCTTTCAAGGCCATTGCTACTCATGTAATCACTTTTATCATAAAGCTATACACTATAGGGTTCATGAAAAATATGATTATGGCTTCACCAAGTGGAAATTCAAGCCATTTGCACTATCCAGGAACTACAAAATTAGGTGTTATAATTGCAATAATCTTGGGAATAAGGCTAAGTGGTATAGAACAAAGTTTTGAGAACTTCCAAAGCCAAGCAAGAATATGGACACTCAAAAGGATCAAAATGGTATGATTACAAAGGTGTTGAAAAATAAGGTTGAAAAGGAAGAAGAACATTGTAATTTGGGAGTAGATTTACTCCCACCTCAAAATTAATCACCTCAAGGAGATGAGATGGTGAGGGGGATGAGCCCCAAAGGAGTCCCTTTGCCATTGATGTCAAAGGGGAGAGATTTTATTAAGAGGGAGAGAATTCAATCAGGGGAGAAATTTTTGGAATCCAATGGTTGTAAAAGAAATTTTTTAGAAAGGGTTACCATTAATGACAAAGGGGGATTTTGTTGGAAATATTGAGTACATTGGTTGTCATTGATGTCAAAGGTGAAATAGTTGAGAAATACCTATCTTCAAATGGTATATAAGGCAATAATTGTCAAGGCAAAAGCATTCTCCATGGTTGTGTGAGCAAGAAAAAGACAAGTTTATCCACGGTTACATTTGAAAGAAAAATAAAAGTTTTAATTAGTTCTCCATGGTTGCATTTGCAAGAAAAAGAAGAGGTTTAATTAGTTCTCCATGGTGGCATTTACAAATAAAAAGACAAGATTTTATTTTGTGAGAAAGAGGCCCAAAGGTGAAAATTCTAATTTATAATATTTAAATATTTTAAGATTTAAAATATTATAATTAATTAAAAGGTTTAAAATTTGGGTGCCAAAATGTTTTAAATTAAAAAATATAATTAGATTCCAAGCATCGACGTCAAAGTTAAAAAGGGCAAGAAAAAATATATAAGCAAGTAAATTATTTGCATGGCCTAACGTAGATACATAGCACAATTTTATATCCATTCAAGCATACAAATTGTGGAGGTAGAGAGAGGTAAAAATATTTGCACCATTCATTCAGGGTTGTGAGGCTAAGGTTGAATGCATAAATCAAGATTTGTATTCAAGGAAATCTTGCATGGACAAGGAGAGAAGAAAAATCATAGTGCACACATTTCAAGAAGGAGTAGTGAACTAATAAGGAGGTAACTTACAATCTGTTCTAAGTGGGCAGATAGACCACGTTGTTAACTAGCTTGCACTAGGATGCATGACAACGAAAGGTGGAGGTTCAAGTCATGGTAGTAGCAATTGAGGTAAGGCAAAGAAAATTAATTAAGGTATGCATAGCACTTGACCTAGGGAGTTATAAGGTTTTAATTTTTCATCATTTTATGTGCATATTGCTTGATCTAGGGAGACATAAGGTTGAAGTTCTTGAAATAAAAATACTGTGTGCATTTTAGATTTTTGTGTGGTTGTACAAAGATAAAATAATTTTAAAAATATTGGAGGTATAAAGTGTATGAAATTGGAATTAAAATTGTTTTATGAACTAGGGTTTTGGTTGATAATATTGAAAATTACTTGTGGCCTTTACAAGTAGGAGTCATAAGGTGTTTTTTAGTTTAATTATTATGTGTATTTTTGCATGGTGAAAGAAATTTTGAAGGATGTTGTTCATTGATTAAAAGTATTATCTTAGAAACAACAAGGGGATAAAGTTCTCCTATGGATGGAGTTCCATGAACCATACCAGCAAGGGGATAGAGTTCTCCTGTGGATAGAGTTCCATGAATCAGACCAGAAAGGGGATAGATTTCTCCTATAGATAGAGTTCCACAAACCAAACTAGCAATGGATAGAGTTCCATGAACTAGACCAGCAAGGGTATAGAGTTATCCTATGGATAGAGATCCATGAACCATATTTAAGGGGATAGAGTTCTCTTGTGGATAGAGGTCCATGAACCTAAGAATAGGATATTGAGATTTCCTTTGGATAGAGGTCCATAAATATTATAATAGGGAATTGGTTTCCAAGATATTTGTTAAGAAAATTTAGAAGAAATATTTTCTCCATGGATGTAACCCACATTGGGTGAACCATGTTAAATCTATGTCTCTCACATGTGTGATGATTTATACATTGCCTTGTTACTACTATTGATAATATTGGTTGATACTACTTTGGAGAATTATTGCAATTGATATTATTTGATGCTATTGGGAAAGAAAAGTAAAAGTTTATCTTATACAATTCACCCCCCCTCTCTTAGTATAATATTGTGTTCTTCACAACCAACAACCATCCTTAGGTGGGACGACCATGGCCTAAGCCCCTCAAAAATTCAAGGGTGGGACAAATAGTAATCAAATTCTACCATTTATCCCACCCAATAATTTATGATAGATTGAGGGCCTATCAAAGCCATCACAACCTATAAATTGGAGGTCCAAATTAGATGCTTCCCCCATCCAACGTATGGTAAGTATTTTGACAAGTGGTGACACCTACCTTGCATGACCTAACTTACCTATTTGACCCTGTGGATCTCTTGGAATATAAATTGGAGTTATTCCACCGAATTTTAGAGAGAGGTCTTTGTAATATTTCCCAATGAAGTGTTGTCAAGATTCACTCTACCTTTCACCCATGTATTTGCCCTTGAAATATCCATATGTCAAAGGATATTTACAAGTGATCCCAAATACATAAATCCATTTTAAAACCCACCTATTTCTGTGAATTAGATCACCAAATTTGATGATAATAACCCTAGGAGTAGTTTGAACCAGATCCTAGAGGAATTGGTGGAAAAGACCACCAGGTTTGGTGGCCATCCCCACTTGGGATGGTTAACAGTACCAATTGGAACACCCAAGGATGACCATGAATATGCATACAATTTTGGTTCAATTTTAACATAGATAATTTCTAGAGTAGTTTATATACATCATACTAAGATTTGGTATCATTTTTTCAATTAGGTTTTTACTTCTAAAAGTCCCAATTGGAACACCCAAGGATGACCATTTATTCTACATACAATTTCATTTATGTTTCCACATAGATCATCTCTAAAGCAGATAATAAAAATTATACTAAATTTTGGTACAATTTGGAATAGTTTTGCACCACCTATTTCACTTTTTTTTATTCAATATTGCATGCATCTTTCTAATTTTATGTTAATATGCACATGCTATTAACCAATATAATTTATTTATATTTAGATCCAGGTATTTCATTATACAAGGAAGGAGCTACAAGTCTGAATATGGATAGATCATCGCAGTGGTACCAAAAACCCCCTCTTTAATTTGTGAATGTGAGGAAGACACTGAAGTGCACCTTGAGTTTCTAAAAGGATCAGATCCTTTGTACTTTTTTAATGGATTGTATCAATTAATAGCCCTCAAGGTGATGTTTTTTAACTATGCATTTATTAAATATATTAATATAAAGAGAACCCCCATTTCTTTCACTTATTTGTCATCATATTTACATTAATGTCGCTTTTGAATGCTTAAATAAATAGGTGCATTTCATTTCCCTTTGATAGGTGTGCCATTTTTTATGCTCTATATTTTCTATATTGAATTAGCATACCCACTCCTTTTTCTTTACTACTCCAAAATAATCAATTTTACAGCTCTAATTGTTGCCCAAAAATCAGCTTTATCATTGTCCAAATGCCTTGAAAAATGCAGCTCTTATCTTGTACAAAAATGATGCCAAAACTTCCTTTGTTCTATTGTCCAAATATCTTCCAAATATATCCCTAAAATTATTCAAAATGTACCTCAATTTTCTCTTTCTAATGCTGCCAAAATTCATAGCTCAAATATCTTAAATTGTTGCTTACAAAATCTGATTCTTTGATGTCCAAAAGTCTATTCTAACTCTTCCATTTTTCCGCCTTCTTTTGTTGTCAAGACTTCATTAATTTGGCTATCCAAAGGTACTTCAAAATATTATAAAATCTTCTCCAAATCATAGCTCTATGCCACATTAAATTTTTTTTCCTATGACTTTTTAACTTTTGCTACAAAAATTATCAATCATCTTCTCTATAAATCAGCCTTCAAAATATTTGTGTCTATCCTAAAACTTCTCAAAAATGTGTCCTCTTCAATCCTTATTTCTCCTTCAATTTATTGTTAAATTTTAATTTCAAATATGGCTTCTTTTATTGTTATCTTCCTCAAGAATATGAATAACTTGAGGTCTTCAAAGATATTCTCAAAACTTGGCAAGCTTATTGCCAAATCCTTCTTCCTTTTGGTCTTGTTGTTGGATGGCAATAATTATCCCAAATTATTATTTTTAGCAGCTTCTCCTACTTGTAATATTCTATTACAAAAAAATATCTTAAAAGCACCACTTCTTCAACTTTGCAATGAGTATTTTTCTAGTCTTCTTCTTCTTCTACAAATTCTCTTGAGACCTATTCTTTTTTATCTTCTAATTTAGTAGCTTCCCATTTTTTTTTATCAAAACTTCAACTAGACCTTTCATTTGTATCTTAAATATTCCAACCATGGAAATTTTGTAATGAGATATCTTTCTTGGATCTCCAATTTTTTTTGCTTCTCAACTCTTCAATAGGACCTTTTTGTAGTCCTTACCAATCTTCAATTTTCAATCTTCTATCTTTCAAATATAGAAGTTCTTTAATGTGAACTCTTTCTTGGGCCTCTTCAAACTTCAATCTGTAGTCTTCAATATTCAATGAGGACTCTTTTGGACCTCCTTAATCTACAATGTCTACTATTTTGTTGTAACTCAAAACTAATCCCTACATGAGGAAAGCACATAGAATTTTAGGCAACCGAAGGTGAAATTCTTATCTATCTATTGTAAGAAACTTCTCAAATTCTGAAAATTAATGTTGGAAATTTGAGCATGTTGTGTTGTTATTGGTATAAAAATGTTTAATGTCATAAGTTGATGGTAATTTTTGTGATAATATTACTCAAAGGGCACATGAGGCATGAGGCAACAAGAAGAAATAAAAGTCAAGTTTTCTTACCATGATGGTATTTTAAAAAGAGAAATAAAAGGGTCAAGTTGATTTATCATGGTGGTATTTGAAAAAGGAAAAATAAAAAGGTCTATCTTATTAACCTTGGTGGTAATTTTACAAAGAAAAATATTAAATTGATTAACTATGGTGGCAAAAGTTTTAATCTAAGAAAAATCCCTAAGAGAAACTATAATGTTTAAATCCCTTGTATTTAAATTATTATAATTAAAATATAATATTTTATTGGCACCAAAGGTTTGTAAATTTTAACGTTGATGTCAAAGTTAATACCAAACATTGCATATAAATATTGCATGCTAAGGTGCTTAATAACATGTTCGTGAGTGGAGAAATTTGTGCGCCCAAAATATCGTTGTTCGATTCACAGTGGAGAGGAAGAAGATATTATTTTTTTAGAAATTGAGGTCGAGTAAAGAAAAAAGAGCAGGGACTTTGAATTCCTATCCCATATGGGAAAATAGCCCATACAAGAGTGTTAGTGGTTCTATGACGTGGTAGAAAATAGGTCTTATATTTGAGACACAACGGAGGTAGGTGATAAGGTTTTTGGTTGAAGTTTCTTTGTTTTCTGCAGGTGGTAGAGGAAAAGAAGGAGTACGTTCTCATTGGGCTTGTGTGGGTGTCTAGCCTATGTGGTGTTTTACCTTATTCTAGGATGCAGAGGCTAGTGAGGTCGTAGGTTTGAGTAGCAAAGGTAGTGATTGAATGCAGAATTAATTTTTTTAATAAATTTATGCATGTTGTGCTTGGTTAGGAAGTTATAATGGTTGGTAAATTTTATCATTTTGATATGAAATGGTTAGGGAGATATAAGGATAATAAAGTGAATTGATTTTTATTTTAGAAAGGGTTGAAAGGCGAAATTTTAGATTGAAATATGAACTAATAATTTCTTTGGTCTTATTGAAATTTGAAGTGCATAATTTTTTGTTTTCATAAGAAGGAGATATAAGGTGTATATTTCAAATTCAAGTATGTAATTTTTGGTTATTTTTTTAGCATTATTTTACATGAAATAATAGGATTTATAAGGTGTAAAAGTGGTTTGATATTTTATTGTAATTTTTGTATGGTGAAATATCTTTTGAAAATAAAATTTATATGGATGTATTGAGAGAGTTTTGATATCTAACTCTTGATGTGGCACTAGAAATATCAATTGTTTGTGAGATGGATTTTTGAAGACATGTCTCTACAAGATAAATTAAGAGGTATGGGCAGATCATCCGTTGTTTAAATTATTTGTTGGAATAAATGTTTTGGAACATAAGGTGGAGTGAAAAGGATTGTTTGATAATAATTTTTGGAAATATTTGAGTGAGGTTTTTGTGCTTCATTATCAAATGTTTTGGAAATATTTGGGATATAATTTGAGAACAATCTTGTTGTTGAAAGGGTTTAATATATTTATGCTAGGTATTGTGAAATACTTGTTTTAGGGCTGAAAATAAGTTTTTGCATCTTTGAGAAATTCTTTTGAGCATGTGTTATAAATAGTTATGAGCATGACTTATAGTAGGTTGGAGGTAAACTTGTGAGCAGGTTAGAGGTAGACTTGTGATTAGGTTAGAGGCAGACTTGTGATCAGGTTTGAGGTATATTTTAAGCATCTTAGAGGTAGACTTGTGATCAGGTTTGATGTAAATTTTGAGCAGTTTTAAGGTAGACTTGTGAGTAGGTTAGAGGTAGACTTATGAGTAGGTTAAAATAGTGTTGTGAGTAGATTTGTGAGTAAATATGATCAAATTTTACCAGAGTAGATGGGATAGAGTTCCCCATGGAAAGAGATCCACAAAATAAAGTAGAGGGGATAGAGTTCTCTTGTGGAGAGAATGATAAATCTACATCATAGAATCTGCTATTACTTTGCAAAATGATTACAATTTATAGGATGAGAAGAAACGGTTTTGGGCTCAACAAAATATGGAGCCCCATTACTCTCTCAACCCTAAATAAACTATTACAAGAACATACCCTAACATAAAAAAGCTAAATTAAAGGACTATATGCTCTCAACTCTAACTTAATGCTATATTAGCCAAAGCTAATAAAAGCATTTAACCTATGAACAATTAATATCAAACCTAGATACTATGGAAGAATATCAATTATTCCAAAATTCTCCCTCTTGATGCTAAATACACTCATGCAAGAGTTATTTAAGCATAAAAAAGTTGGAAGAAAATACTTCTCTTACGTTTCCTCCAATCTTGAATCACAAAATCAAAAATTGCAAAAAACTTGTGGTGGCACTCCTTCCACTCTTCATGTGGAATCTCCTTCATATTTGACGTTGCTCCTCCATAAAACAAATGCTTGAGTGCCTTATTTTATTGATTAGCCCCCCCTTAAACAAAATTATATCCTCTTGTGGTTTTCAGAAACCACTCTCTTACATATTTCACATTATCATCTTTAAACCATGCTCTCATATTTTGATCTTCTTTTACATCTTCAACACTAAACAATACTCCACATGAGTATTTACAATTAATCATCTCACATATATGATTATACATTACAATTATTTCACATATTTCCACACAAAATATCATAATAAATATACCATATAATGACCAACTACATATGCAACATAAAGTTTCTCCTCACACAAATGTTCTCTCAAAACAATGGCTTTACAACATTATTTCTTCCAAGGAATTTTGAACACATCATTTTGATCCATGTGAACCAAGTTCTCCATCACTATATTATATCCAAGAAGACTCTTCATCAAAGTTATCGCAATGAGACAATCACCTCTCAATAATACCTTTAGAAAACATTTGCATTTATTTTCATTCCTGCTCACAAAAAATAAATCATTAATCATAAAAAAGTTACCTTTCATATGAGTAGATTTTGTGCTTCCCATAAATCTATTTTGTAGTAGTTCTCCTTCATTGTATGTTGCTTCAAGATCAACTATCAACTCTTCACTAAGATTTCTCCTCCTTGTTTCAATCCATGTTGGTGTGTTGAAACACCATTCATTCAAGCAATCATACATTGTTGCCTTTTCAAAACAACTCTCTTGCTACAAAGTAGTCACTCCAAGTGAGTGATCTTAATCCATAATTACATTTTCAAGACAATTCTCAACATCCTTTTATGATGCCTCCATTACATCATGAAGTCCATTAATGACTATCTCACTATTTTCTATCTCCTCCTTGAGATAGTCTTTCTCATAATTTTCTTTTCCTTTTATTATCTCAGCCTTGAGATAATCTTCATTATGGAGCATGAAAATTATTTCCTTCATCTCTTCTTCCTCTTCTACACTTGGTAAATCATCCCACAAAACTTCATTTGATCTTTCAAGAGAGCAGCCATCCATTCCAAGTGAATGGTCTTCAAGATAAGGGAGCCAATGGTATTTCATGAACATTGCTTCTCCATCATCATCCCACAAAAATTATTTATTCTCCTCCATGATAATTTTAGGTGCATTCTCCAAAATACACTCTCCATATGTATCCTCCATGATACATTCTTCATCATACCTCTCTTCAATGAAAATTGTACAAGGCTCCTTCTCATACTCTTCTCCATGAAGGAATTCTTTACTCTCTTTCACACAAGGTTCTTCTTCAGATATGTCTTCCTCTTCAAGAAAGGATTCTTCATTACAAAGCATGGCTTCATATGAGTCTTCACAAGACTCTTCAAAAACTCTTTTAAATGTTCTAATTTAGAAACTTCTTCAAGGAAGCAAGGCTCCTCCTTGATTAAAAAATATTCATGTTTGTCACACATGGCTTTATGGGTGTCCTCATCAAACCCATAAGCATCCTTCAACACTTGTCATGCCATTTCAGCTGATCTATAATTAGCTATGAGAGGGAAAACATGATTTTCCATTCCTCTCCTCAAATCCATAAGGGCTAAGCAATTTTCATATTGATTCTCCTTCTTATATTTTCTCTCCTCACCTTGTAGCTTGCTCAAAGTGGGTTCCTCATAGCCTTTTTGAACTATGTACCATAACCCTTTTGCAATCAAAAGAGTCTTCATTTTAACTACCCAAAATTGATAATATTCACCATCAAATCCTGGAACCTTAAAATATTAAAACATGGTGGTAATTCTCTCTTTTTGAACAATTTAAATCAGTAGCATTTCAGCAAGAAATCAACATCAAGTGTATATTGATCTTTGGAAGGTGTTTGTTTCTCTATGTAACCAACCTCTTCACTTACAATAGAGCTCCTCTTCACTTAAAGAAAAGTGACATGTGACACGTATTATAAATAAACGTCAACAGATCACAAATCATGCTCACAAAAGACATCTTCTCCTTTGTGGTAATTCACAACACACCTGACCAATCAACTCAGGTATTTTACAGTCAATACATTTGATGGTATAACCAATATGTAGGCTCCCATACTGTGCTTGATTAGAAAGCAATCACATCACGTTCCTTAATGCATAGCGGAATGAAGGTTACTCCGCACATCTAGGTTACTCATTACAATGGATAGCGTTCACTCTACGTATCTAGTCATATCCACTTTAGCTCACATCCACCTAGCCTATTGCACATATTTTTTCCACTAGAATTAAGGTATGTTTAGCTCCATTGAAAACCCCTAGCAAATGTACAACCTATGTCTATTGTAGTATACATATTATCACCAGTTATCCAATTGTAATCCAAATAATTCAATTGAATTTGAGAAGCTTCAATTCCTTTTAATGCATTCACACTAGAGATATAGCATGCTCACACAATGCTCTCCTCTAATAATAGCATATCGTCAGTATATTTTTTTTCTTGTTTTCAGCTTCGTATCATAGCAACATCTTCTCTTACAATTCAATCGTCTCACATTAATTCAGGTGCACATCATGAAGTCTTCTCCTCTCTACTACAACAATTATATGTTGTTCCACACACAAGCCTACAAATTTTTAATTGCTCCCTATGTTTTCTTTGTAGTCTGCAAATTGTGTGCATTACGCACTAAAGAGTTGAGGTGGGTTGAGCGACACAATGAGACAATAAAATCATTTGATAAAACCTTATTCATGCATAGACATCACCATGATATTCACATGATATTCTCCTTCGCACAACAATGATGTTCCTAAAGACCATGAATCTCGCATTAATCGTAGTCAGCCTTCACCAATCATAGAACCCTTTTAAATAACCTTGTTTTTATATTTTAAATGAATATGGTGACTTTGCTATCTATTGAGTTAGAAGAGTGTAGCTCCTTTGTTATCTTTTAGTGCATTCAAAGCATGTTACAACATTGGCACTGATGTATTCCTCTATTTGTTCCAATCCTCTATAGGTAAAGGACCATGTGCAAATCCTATGTCTTAGCTTCAACACCGCATACATGATTAATCAAAGGTTCCTCCAGTGTAGGTTACATATTCTTCTTTGTAGATTACAAGACACATGCACACCCCAATCATAGCACATTTACAACAAATCTCATCAAATCAACAAAAAAATTCAAATCAAAATCAAATCACATTGATGGTGGTCTTTGCATTCATAGTAAAAGCATTTCCTCCAACGATTGACATCCTACCAATCAGAACACTCAAAGTTATCTTTACCTCCTCCTATATCAATTCACTACAAAACAACATATTCCAAAAAATATCCATGATGTTCTCACTTGGGTGACTAAATAGATTGTGCAAGGGTGATAAATCAGATATATTTTTCTCGGTCATCACTCAGTCTTAAAAAAAAAACTTTGTGTTCTCCTTCACATTGTAATGTCTTCAGCGGTTGTGTTTCCTCCACACACAAATCACGATATGTTTTGTGGTGTTTCATATACTCTACCAAATATTTTGATGTACCTTCATATCTCAAGAAAGCACTACCAACACACCAACATGCAGCAAGACGTCTTCACAGCAATGAATAATTCGTGGAGCTTCAGCATGCTCAACACAGTAATACCTCCTCACATTAAATCACACGTGTAGGATAAATATTACATTTGATCAATTGCTAATCCAATTGAATTATGTTTTTGTTATCCTCCAAAGAATCACAACATTATGTCTCCTTTCCTCCAAATGTAGCCACAATAAATCATTCATTTTATTTTTTTTGTTTAAATCACTCTACCGTCTTTCATACACAATTTTTAAATCACAACTTGATAGTATCTACCATCACGATGATGTGAGTCACTGTGAGCCTTCTCTTGGTGCATCTCAACCAAATACTTCTAGCTCAACTCATCTACGAGGTCCATAATCATGTGTTCGATAATCATGATGCACAATTTACAAATACATTTTGTCTTCAGTGAACCATATTTTTATCTCATATTTGAAGATCGCAGATCATGTCTCTTATCACGAATTGATCAAGGAAGCATGAAGCACACATTGAGAATAATAATATGTATTAATATCACATGTCCACAAGTGTCTTCAGCAAATTATTGGAAGAAACAACATGACTCTGTCCTCGAGCCAATGTCTCCCTTCAAAACATTTTTGATGTGATCCAACACAAATCCTTTTAAACATAGATAAATGTCCTTCCTTGCAACTATTATTAGTGGTCTCCTCTTGAGACGTCTTGGTTACTCACAACACCCCTACATATTAGACTAAACTCACTATAATAGTGATGGGAAATACTCAAGTTTGCAGCATTTCTACTCAGATCTGATACCAATTGAGAAATCTACATCATAGAATCTGCTATTAAATTACAAAATTATTACAATTTATAGGATGGGAAGAAATTAGTTTGGGATCCATAAGATATGGATCCCCATTACTCTCTCAACCCTAAATAAACTACTACAAGAACATAACCTAACATAGACAAAGCTAAATTAAAGGACTATATGCTCTCAACTCTAACTACCGCTATATTAGCCAAAGCTAATAAAAGCATTTAACCTATGAACAATTAATATCAAACCTATATACTATGTAATAATATCAATTATTCCAACAGAGAAATCCATAAATCAGTGCAGTGGGGATAGACATCTCCTATGGAGAGATATCCATAAATTAAAGCATGGGGGATTGGTGTCTGCTTTGGATAGAATTATATAAATATTGTAATAGGGATTGGATTCCTAAAATATTCATTGATAAAATTTTATAAGAAATATTTTCTCTGTGGAGTAGCCCACATTGGATGAACCGCGTTAAATTATGTCTCTCATTCATGTGATTATGTGTGTATTGTTTTCTACTTTGATATTATTGTTGTTATCATTTGGATTGAAAAGTAAAAAGTTTTATCTTATATTGTTCACCCCCCCTCTTAGTATAAGCTTATGTTCTTCAATTGGTATCAGAGCAAGTTCCTTCATGAAAATCCTAATAGCTTGAGGAATATTATACAAGAACATACATGACCTTATAAAATGAAAAATATGCCATGATCAACATAAAATAGAAATTTATTGTTGCTCCTAGAAATTTGGAAAATGTTAGAAGGAAGAATTAAATTTTGAAGGATCAAATCCAAGAGGATGAAGAATCAAGGATGGAACCTCTACAAAACCTCACAGAGCTCAAGGTAAAAGTTGAAGAGGGAAGGAAAATTGAATAGGATATGATAGACCAATTAAAGACAAAAGAGTTAGAATGTGAAAGATTAGAATTAGAAATTGTCTCTCTAAGAAAGGAAGTTGAAAAGACTAAGTGTAAGTTGCAACAAGATATAAAGTTAGGGAAAAAAAGAGGAATTGAGATCCCAAGGAATAAATATATCAAAAGAATAAAATCCCATGACTTATGCTAATGCATTAAAATGCAAAACCAGCAAGAAAGAAGAAAGCAAAGAATATCCATGAATAAAATTCAATTACATGAACAACAAAGGAAGAAGCATATGACCGTATCATTCAAGGCACTCCAATAGGTTACAAAATATCTTCCATGGCTATTGCTTTTCATGTAACAAATATGGTCATAGATTTTTACATTGTAATTTTTATATAAGAGATAATATTGATAGAAATTTTAATTTTTTTACACCTCTCATGAATAATAATATCATATGTTACAAATACAATAACCTTGGGAAGAAGGCTAAATGGTGTAAAACAGTATTTTATGAATTAAGAAAAACAAAAAAGGATCAAAAGGCTCAAAAAAATACAACCTCAAAAATTAGGAGAGAGAAAAGAGCAAGAAAAAGTTAAGTCAATGTTGGTACAAACAACTCTTCATGTGCAAGATAAGATAAAATAATGGTTTCTTGATAGTGGTTGTTCAAGTCATATGATAGGAGATAAGAAGTAAATTTCTTGTACTTAAATAAATTAATGGAAGATCAGTAAAATTTGGTAATAATGGTTTAGCAAAAATCTGTGGGAAATGAACCTTGAGTTTAGATAATGAAAAACAAAGACCCAAAATGTATTGTATATCAAGGGATTGAGATACAATTTATTAAGTGTAAGCCAACTTTATGATCAAGGGCACACTATTACTTTTCATCCAAATAGATGTGAGATCAGAAAATCTAAAACCAGAAATCTCATTGCAGATGCCAATAGAACTACAAACAATCTCTACATGCTAAGTGAGATTAAGGGAGAAAAATATTTCTTATCACAAGAAGATGAGAGTTGGTTGTGGAATAGAATAATGGGTCATATAAAATTTAAAAATATACTAAAAATAAGGAACAAGCAGGTAGTCAAAGATTTACCCAAGATAAAAAGACCATAAAACACAATTTTTGCATAATGTCAGCATGTAAAGCAAACAAGAACAAGTTCTAAGTCAAAATAATTTATGTCATCTGAACCATTAAAACTAGTTCACATTGACCTATGTGGTCCTACAAGGAAAAAGAGTCTACAAGGTGAAAGTTACTTTATGTTATTAATAGATGATTTATCTAGAATGACTTGGGTAGCCTTCTTAAAAGAGAAGTCAGAAGCCTTTGAGAAGTTCAAGGCATTCAAATAATTAGTAAAAAATGAAATAGGTAGAAGGATTAAGTGTTTAATATTAGATAGATGAGGAGAATTTACTTCAGGATAATTCATATATTTTTGTGAACAACATGGGATCAAAAGAGAATATTCAAAAATAAGAACTCCTCAAACAAATGGAGTAGTTGAAAGGAAAAATAATACTGTTGAGAATATGTCCAGAGCTATGTTAAATGAGTCTAAAATTTTAGATGGTTTTTGGTGAGAGGTAGTTTATACAATAGTATATATCATCAATATAGCTCAAGTAATATTAAATCATCACAAAACTCCATATGAGCTCTGGAAAGGGGGACCAACTACTATAAAATATTTTAAAATTTTTGGAAGCAAATGCTACATAAGATAAAAAGAGAAAAATTTCGGTAAATTTGATTCAAAATGTGATGAGGGTATTTTCCTTGGATATTCCACTAAGAGAAAATCCTATATGTGATATAATAAGAGGACACATACAATTATAGAAAGTATAAATATGATAGATGATGAACAGACAGAGTCAAAAGAACCAACTCAAGAATTTGTATATCAAGAAGAAGAAATTTTCCAAGAAGAATTAGGTAAAGAATTAGAATATGAGGAAACACAAAGAATACCACCTAATACTCCATATAGGTATGTACAAAAAAACCATTCAATAGATCTAATTATTGGAAATCTAGATGAAATACAGACAAGGAGGAAGATAATAGGAACAAGTGAGCATGTAAATATTTCTTTGTTGTCTAAAATTGAGCCCAAGGATTTCAATGAGGTAAAAGAAGATAAGTTTTGGGTCAAAGCAATGGATGAGGACATGGATCAAATAGAAAAAGTGAGACTTGGGAACTTATACCATGATCAAAATATAGGAATGTAATTGACACTAAATGAGTTTTCAAAAATAAATTAAATGAAGATGGTCAGGTAGTTAGAAATAAATAAATATTGGTATGCAAAGGTTATGCACAAGTTGAAGGGATTGATTTTTATGAGACATTCTCCCCTATTGCACGACTTGAGGCCATAAGGATATTTTTAGCTTTCTCAAGTTTCAAAAACTTCAAAGTATATCAAATGGATGTTAAATCATATTTTCTCAATGGTGTCTTGGAAGAAGACGTCTTGAGCAACCTGAGTGACTCAGCCTAACTGATAAGCCATATTATATATGCATGTTAAAGAAGACTATTTATGGACTAAAACAATCTCCTGGAGCTTGGTATTCAAGGTTGAATAAGTATCTTTAGGAACAAGGTTTTAGGAAAGAAATAGTTGACAACAATTTATACATCAAAAATGAAGGAAATAACTTACTAATTGTAGTTGTTTATCTGGATGATATCATTTTTAGAGGTAATAATGATAAGATGTGTCAAAAATTTGAAGAGTATGTAAAATAAATTTGAAATTTCAATGCTTTGTGAGTTGTCCTTATTTCTTGGACTACAAATTTCACAATCAGGTAAGGGTGTATTTATCTCACAAACCAAGTATATAAAAGAAATGCTGAAGAAATTCAAGTTATAATACTACAAACCAAATAAGTACCCCCATGATTACAATATGCAAGTTGAGTAAAGATGATGAATCTCCTGAGGCAAATCATATATTGTATAGATCTATGATTGGAAACTTACTATATGTTACAGTTATAAGACCAAATATAATGCAAGCAGTGGGACTGGTGGTAAGGTTTCAAGCAGTTCCAAAGGAAACACATGTATTGTAAGTAAAGATAATTCTTAGGTATTTAAAAGGGACTATGGATTTTATACTCTAGTATCCCAAAAATGACAATTTTACTCTCATAGCATATAAATATGCATATTGGGCAAGCAATATTGATGATAAAAAAACACAAGTGGAGGAGCATTCTTTCTTGGAGATTGTTTAGTCACTTGGCTAAACAATAAATAGGCATCAATATCCTTATCCACAGTAGAGGTAGAGTACATTACAGTAGTTTCTTGTTGTACACAGGTATAATGGATGAAGCAAACCTTAAAAGAATTCAAGATAGAGCAAGATAATCCCATATCCATACTATGTGATAATACAAGTGCTATAAACATTTCAAAGAATCTAATGATGCACTCCAAAACCAAGCACATTTCGATCAAATACCATTCTCTGAGAGAACAAGTGATAAATAAGAAAGTCAAATTGAAATATGTTACTAAAAAGAAACATATTGCAGATATTTTTACTAAGCCACTTCCAAAAGAAACTTTTGAGTATATTAGAAGGAAATTGGGAGTAGTTTTACTCCCACCCCAAAATTAATCACCTCAAGGAGAGGAGGTGGGGAGGGGGATGAGCTAAGAGTCTTATATTTATCCCCAAAGTTATGTCAAAGGGGGAGATATTTGAGTAAGGTAGAGAGCATTCAGTCAGGGGGAGCAGTTTCTCAAGGGGAGCAAATTTGGAATCAAATGGTTTGAAAAAATGAATTTTTAGAAAGAATTTCCATCAATGACAAAGGGGAATATTGTTGGAAAATTGACCATGTTGTGTTTTCATTGATTTCAAAAGGTTTTATATCCTAATTTTATGGCAATGTTTGTGAGAATATTCCTCAAAGGGCACATGAGGCATGAGGTAAAAAGAAGAAAGAAAATTCAAGTTGATTTACCATGGTAGTATTTTAAAAAGAAAAATAAAATGATCAGGTTGATTTATCATGGTGGTATTTGAAAAAGGAAAAATAAAATGGTCTATCTAATTTGCCTTTGTGGTAATTTTGCAAAAGAAAAATATTAAAATGATTAACTATGGTGGCAAAATTTTTAACCCAAGAAAATGCCCTAAGAGAAATTATAATATTTAAATCCCTTGGATTTAAATTATTATAATTAAAAAATAATATTTTAATGGCACCAAAGGTTTTCAAATTCGAGTGTCAACGTCAAATTTAATACCAACCATTGCATATAAATATTGCATGCTAAGGTGGTTAATAAAGTGTTCGTGAGTTGAGAAATTCGTGCGCCCAAAAGATCATCATTTGATTCACGATGTAGAGGAAGAATACATCAATTTTTCAAAAATCAAGGTAGAGTAAAGAACAAGGAGCAGGGGCTCCAAATTCCTATCCCATATGGGTAGGTAGCCCAGAAAACAACATTTGTGGTGCTAGGATGTGGTAACAGATATATCTCATTTTCGAGATATGGTGGAGGCAGGTGATAAGGTTTTTGGTTGAAGTTTTTTTTTTTGCACATGTGGTAGAGGACAAGAAGAAGCACATGGTCCTTGGGCTTGTATTTGCAGCTAGCCCACATGGTGTTTTCCCTTGTTCTAGGACATGGATTCCAGTGAGGTCATAGTTTCGAGCAACGATGATAGCATTTGAAGGTAAAATTAAATTTTTAATAAAGGTATGCATGTTGTGCTTGGTTAGGGAGTTATAAGGGTTGGTCAATTTTATCATTTTAATATGAAATGGTTAGGGAGCTATAAGGATAGTAAAGTTCTTTGATTTTTATTTTAGAAAGGGATTAAAGGTAAAATTTTATATTGCTAGTGCTTGGTTGATGCATGAGATGAAGTGATGATTTCTTTGGTCTTATTAAAATTTTAAGTGCATTAATTTTTGTTTTCATAAGGAGATATAAGGTGTATATGTGAAATTCAAGTATGTAATTTTTGGTTGTTTTATTGAGCATCATTTTACATGAAATAATAGTAGTTATAAGGTATAAAAGTGGTTTGATAATTTCTTATAATTTTTTTATGGTGAAATATCTTTTGAAAATAAAATTCATATGGATGTATTAAGAGAGTATTTTGATATCTAACTCTTGAAGTGGCACTAGAAATATCAATTGTTTGTGAGATAGATTTTTTAAGACATATATCCACAAGAGCAATTAAGAGGTATGGGTACATCATCCCTTGTTTAAAGTGTTTGTTGGAATAAATGTTTTGGAACATAAGATGGAGTGAAAAGGATTGTTTGATAAGCATTGTTGGAAATATTTGAGTGAGATTTTTGTGCTTCATTATAGAATATTTTATAAATATTTAGGATAGAATTTGAGAAAAATCTATTGTTGAAAGGGTTTGAGATATTTTTTCTAGAGATTATGAGTTACTTGTGCTAGGGTTGAGAACAAGTTTTTGCATATTTGAGAAATATTTTGAGCATGTGTTATAAATAGTTAAGAGCATGACTTAGAGTAGGTTTGAGGCAGACTTGTGATAAGGTTAGAGGAATACTTGTGAGCATGTTAGAGGCAGATTTGTGAGTAGGTTTGACGCATATTTTGAGTAAATTAGAGGTAGACTTGTGAGCAGGTTTGAGGCAGATTTTGAGCAATTTTGAGGTAGACTTATGAGTAAGTTAGAGGTAGAGTTATGAGAAAGTTTAAAATAATATTGTGATTATATTTGTGAGTAGAGTTGATCAGAGTTAACTAGAGCAAAGGGGATAGATTTCCCCCATGGAAAGAGATCCATAAACCAGATTAGAGGGGATAGAGTTCTCATATGGATAGGAATCCACAAATCAGAGTAGTGGGGATAAAGGTCTCCTGTAGAGAGAGATCAAAAAATTAAAGCATAGGGGATTGGTGTCTCCTTTGGATAGAAGTCCATAAATATGGTAATAGGGATTGGATTAAAAAAATATTTATTAAGAAAAAAAATTAAGAAATATTTTCTTTATGGAGTAGCCCACATTGGTTGAACCACGTTAAATCATGTCTCTCATGCATGTGATAATGTGTGCATTATTTTTTGATTTTATATTATTATTTTTTATCATTTGGATTGAAAAGCAAAAGGTTTTATCTTATACTATTCACTCCCCATCTCAGTATAAGCTTATGTTCTTCAACTAATTTTATGCAACAAAAACTTAGATAATAGTAACCAAATACATTCAAATTGTCCCATGGGGGACAAAGCAACGGTTTGGGCTTTGGATCTTCTTCAGAAGGTCCAAGGTTCAAACTGTGGTGTGGGTGAGTGTGTAAGGGGATGGGTGTTTTCACCAAAATTAAAACACATTGAAATTTCTATAATTCTAAAATCAATAAACTTCACTAGTTATTCTCAAAACTAGTGGAAAGAAATCTATGTTAAGTCCTAGTCTTCACGAGTTTTCATTCAACCCTATGGAAAGACTCTAGACAAATATTAATCTGGAATATTCTTCTCTCTATCAAAATTTTCAATAGGACCTCCTTCTAGGGTCTTTTAATCTCATCAGTATAAAGGTATATCTTCAAGACCTATAAATTTCTTTCTATTCTAAATTTGTTCTTGGAATAGGTAAATTTTCAACCTTCACTAGTTTTCCTTCAACATAGTGAAAAGTACTATGCAAATTTAAAACTTATACAAGACAAAATCTTGTTGTGGCTCTGATATTGTTGTTACATTTTGAAGTTAAATACTTCATATAAAATAACCACAAGGTCTAAATAAATCTACAATATGAAATATATGATAATAAAAAAATACTAAACATATAAAACTCATAAATAACTTCACATAGAATGCCATTAATAAATGCTCATGAAAATTGTATCTAAATTGAATAAAGATCTCAAATACACCTTACTACTCAACACTCTCATTCTATAATTGTATATCTCTCACACACACACTCATAGACACATATGTCATGGAATGTGACTCTTCTGTAAGCAAAGTCTCCCCAAGATCGAAGAATGCTCCACAAAATCAATCACACACAAAAGAGACAAACCCACAACACCAATATTAAGTGGTAAAACCCTAGAGTGGTTAGAAACACTCCTTCACCTGGAATCTATCCAAGATATTTCATATGAGTAGTCACCTCGACATGACATATTTTAGGTGTCTAAAGATGCCCCTTTTGAGATGCATTGTGATATCAAATAAGGTTGAGCAAAAATAGACCTCCTAAAATGATGTCGTAGGTTGGATGATGATCATTAGTTTGATCAACATTAGATGCCCAAGTCCTAAAAAAGGTGTGTATCCTAGAATATTTTCTTCCAACTAGATGGAAGGCTTCAATTTGCAAAGCTTTGGCAAGCTCCAACAGTGATCAGGTAGCTTTAGCACTACTATAGTCTTCCATGCCATATGGATCTGAAAGGAGGAGAGCTACTAGCTTAACTATTATAGTTTCTTTTTTCCCCAAAAAAGGGTAAGCTTATGATAATTTTTGGCAATGATTCATAAGATGAACACAATTTTGGCTACGATCAAGGGATATTCTGTTGACTTTGATTATGATTATGATATTATGACTACCCCCTCAAGTTATGAGTCGATGAGGGTAATGACAATTAAATAAAGCGACGGGTCACTTGACCACTATGAATGACTCAAACAATTTAAGGTTTACCACTTGATACTTGTCTAGGCCTAATCAACTATGATTACAACTATTAATAGTAATTGTATATTTCTATCCCGTGGAGTAGTCTAGCCATGAAGGCCTTCTTAGGGAATTAAAATGATAACAATTCCAATTAGGCATGTGTTGAATCATATTTGTCAATGATCTACTAAAAATATCATTGAAGAATTGACATGATTGCTTCATTCCCCTAGGATGGTCCAGCCTCAAAGGCCTTCCTCGAGATTGAAATGAAGCATATCAATTCTGTAATTACAAATTTACCCCAAACATCCTTATGGTAATTTACTCATATTTTCAGATTGCATGGAGCACCAGTTGCTACAACCATCAAGTGTATAGGTTAACTAACTAGATACAAGGCACATTTGACTTTTGATATTATCTAATTTTTTTTGTTATTTTTACTTTTTTTTGAAAATTCTGGTGAGGTGGATATTTTTAATTAGACATTTTGAAACTCCTCATGATGGTAATTTGGAGCATTCATTGTAGGTTGCTAGTCGTGCTTGTCAGACGTAGCTTAATTTTCAAATTTTCTTAGATGTGGATCCGACATGCAGTTGGAAAACCCTAATTATTTACCTGCGGGTGTCAACCATGGTCAAGATAAAAATGGAAAATATTTAAGAAAATCTATCATTTTTGACATCATTATTTCTAATTTCTAGCTTTGCAAACCTGAGTGCTCTAAGAGGTGAGTTACCAAATTTGACACAAAATGCTACTATAAACTTGACCTCTCTACCACCCACACTGATGGCAGACCAACCTAGAGGTGCTGGTGCTACTAAGGTAGAAGCACACAAACTCTCATTTCTCAATTACTAGATAAAATTGAACCTCATTAAGTAATGGGTTAAATTAACATCACTAAACTACTAGTAATGAACCAAATCCTAGCTAAGGAGTAGCCTAAGTTAGATTAGAAGGGGTGGGTTTAATTTTTTTAGGGTGTCTCAGGATGGGAAATGACCCTAAAAAAGTCATCTCCCTTAGTCGTGGCTGGCAGGCATAGTCCCAAATTGGACAATTGGGGGCTACGACTATCAGCCATGATGGGATTCAAATCCCAATGGTCATCAAATTTGATCGCCATCCTGACCGTGCATCTGAACCATGGTTCGCAACTTTAGAATTTTTTTATTTTTTTTTGGTTTTTGAAAGGGCTTAATTAATTTGTTTTACTTTTTGAAGTGCTTTGTCCATTTTTTTTAAATTTTAAGTGCATTTTTAGATGTTTATGTTTTTTTGAATATTTTATGATTTTTTTGATGTTTTTAAGTTGTTTTTGATGTTTTTGGTTGATTTTTAATCATTTTTGCCTTATTATGTTGCTTTCAACAAAAATATATCTATAGAGGCAAGGGAATTGGAGATCCTTTATAACCTACATGGTGCCCTAACACACGTAGAGCGGGATTGGTTCGGGGTCATGGGCTTCGACTATGTTTTGTGCCTTCCCACTATTAGGGCCGATCAGGCCTACATGACAACTTTGGCCCAATGTTGGGATACACGGACCAATACATTTCACCTACCTACCAATGAAATGACTATGATACTAGAGGATGTGCACCACATATTCCAACTCCCTCTAGATGGTGAGGTCATCACATATTCACTAATAGATTCAAATAAGATAGTGTTCGATCAAATCTTCAATCATCATAGTGATGCAGCATAGTAGAATTCAAACCATAGATGGGTTCACATTGAGCACTGATACACTCAATAGGTCTTCTTTTGATGAGCGACTATATTTATGCACTTGATTATGCAGATCATGCTCCCTGATACTTCTAGAGTGAGGTTACCCTAGAACCTCCTAGCTAGGATGCGAGATGTCCTGGTGAGCACCATTCAGTAGTCCCTAATATTGTATTGGGGGAGTGCCCTTTTAGTGCAACTCTATAATGAGTTCTATCAGATCACTTAGAGGAGCAAAGTGGGAATCAGTTGCATCTTGCTTCTTTAGATCTAGGGGTGGCAACACATCAATATTGAGTTCCATGTAGGCTTGCCACTTGAGATCACATATATTAAGGAGGTGTATTAGTGCTATGTAGCTTTTTGGCCTCGATATTAGGTCTTCAAGAGCAGGTCTCGCATAGAGGACCTGAGCTACTACATTAAGCAGTTTACATGGTTGTAGGTGGGCCAGGTTGAGTGGCAACCATACATAGACTGCCCTCCATGGATAAAGGCTTATGAGTACCTATGATAGGAACACAAATATATATGGATCCTCAAATTTAAATTTGAAGTATGAAAGTTCTTCTACTTCCCTCATGTCACCAAGAATTTTGGCATCAGGCAGGACATCCCTAATCTCCCCACCATATACCACCATCTCACTCTAGAGAGGGACCTAACATGGCCCTAGGTGAATCTACTGAGTTATGAGGATAATTATTTCTAGGATTCAAGCCTATTATTCATAAGTATAATATTAGACTACAACAGTTGGTGTACGACCATGCTATGGTAGGGCTTAGAGGGCCCACTAGGCAGAATAAGATAGGTCACCACAATAGAGGACATAGAGGGAGTAGAGATCGATCCTCATGGGCACTGAGTCCATTAGAGGACTATGGTAATATGGGGTGATGGAGGAGCTACAAAGGAGGCCCCCCAATCTAAGGAGGAGGTTTATGTACTAGTTGAGGGTGAGGAAATGCTAGACAATGAGATTAGATAGCTCAGGTTTTAGGTGGCTAGCCTACAGACTCAACTAGGCACACTATAGATGCATATGATAAGGAGAGACACTTCCATAGATACTTTTTATGCATGGGTTAGTGATATATAGTCATAGATTATAGCAGGGTAAACTCAATGGCTTAGATATGTAGAGGAGAAGATAGCTCTCTAGGTCTAGATTACCATAGTAGATATAGAGATCCAGAGGATTACAAGGCAGTGAATCCTCTCGTAGTCTTATCTAGATGCTATGACAACATAGCATGATTATTCCAAGGCTATGAGGGTAGATCCCACATATCCATAGGCTACTCTAGTGGGTCTAGCTACTCTAACAATTCCAGCATTTTAGTGACTAGCAATGGTGGACCCGATGGCAGATATCAGGAGACTGCAAGATATAGTATAGCGACACATCAATGAGAAATCCTCATATGTTTCTTACATATCTACCTTAGTAGGGGATATTTAGCACTCAAGGGTGAGTTTTTAGAGAGGTCCATAGCTATAGGATCTCATAGTACTCAGACTAGGGAGACAGGGCAATATTTAGCTCACTCTAGTCACAAGATGCATAGATTTGAGAGGACCTTAGGTGCCAGCTCAAGGTGGACTGATAGGGAGGTTGGAGGTGATGGCAAAGCCTCATAGACTGTGGGTGTAGGCACTTCTTATTATGGATCTGTGATAGATGTTCTATCATTTTTTAGTGTAAGGTTTATGACCTACACAGTTGTAGCCTGCAGGTATTTTTGACATATACTGATGTACTCTTTATTTTTGGACACATGCACACACACACACATATATATGATCTAATATTTGAGACTCATTATATGTGTAGATTTTATTTATTTTATGTTTATGATATGTATATGGATGCAATGTTGATGTGTTATGTTTATTTTATGCTATATGATGTGATGTATATATGACATGCGCTAGATAGCTATGTGATGCATGATTATATGTAGTGATATATATGTGTAGATGGACTACTTATGATGAAATTATATGAATGTGCTATTTTATGTTAAATGCATGTTTAATTTACAGTATTTGTATACATTTAATTTATGATGTTATGACATGAATCATGCCATTTATTTTTCATGATGATGATTTTCTTGTAAATGGATATGTATGTTTTAATCACTTAAAACATAATATATGAATGCAATATGAGTTTAAAAATATACTGGATGACACCACAAAATGTATAAAAATCATGAACTATAATTGATATATCTTATCATAATAATTAATCAATTAATCACCCATGTGCACTATGTCATGATATATTGTTTCTATTCATAATCTCTTGCAAGTTAAAAGAATATGCATAACATAGTCAGTATTTGTTTAAATATCATTCTGACATCCATCTGGTATCTAACCTATATTATGCATAGTATTTAATAAACAAAATCTTATAAAGAGAAATTTGATCCTTGATGATTGCGATGGTTGTTGCTATTTGGGAATTTTTTTTTGAATTTTTCCATGAAACTCAAACACCCTAGTTGAATTATAAAAAGTTGTATTAATCACTATACTAGAATTCTAAAATAAAGTTTTTTCTTTGAAATACTAAGCTATTCATTACCCCTGTGTGTGCAAATAAATGTATTAGATAAGGCATAAGCATACCCTAGTGCCAAGTGGGATTCATTTAGCCCATTGCTATATTGGAGATCCTCAAATGTATATCTGATCCTAGGTTTGAATTTAGTTAGACTAGACCACTAGGCAATCTGTGCCACCTAAAGCTAGCTCACTTCTAATTTTCTAGACTTACCCAATGTTAGGAGGAATTCATTTATCCCATTACTGTATTGGGGATCACTCCATGGTTTTGAGTATTGACCATTCCAGGGATTCAAGTTCATCCCCTTTTTTTCTTCAATTTATTGGGATACTTGCTCATATATAGTGACAAAAATCACTATTTATTTTGTATATACTCTCTTTTTCTTTTTTTGCAAGGGATATGATTTGACTCTAGGATTTTTCTCATTTTGATTTAAGTAGGGTATCTCTTCGGGTAGGGGGTGATCTTATCCTTTTGTCAATGACCTCTACTCTAGAACACTACTCAAAAAATAAGCAAGTAAGAAAACCTTTTGCCTAAGGTGACAAGGACCACTTTTGTAGTTTTTTTCCTTCCTTACCCTAATTAGGATTGTTTAAATGTGTTTTATTAGTGATAGGATCCTGATATGCTAAGTGTTATAAAAACTAGATTCCATCTACAAAATCAAAGCAAGCTTTCTACCAACTCTTGAGAAGACCACATGGTATGGTTGAATGACTGGAAAACCCTAGTATATTCTTCATAGCAATGGGAGGGGTTGTGTTAAAAACACAATTAATCATAAGGGTGATGAATGATGATGATAATGCATAGATGCATTATTGAAACACAAACATGGTGTCATTTGTAAGATTGCAAACACAACCTATCCTAATGCAAGTGATGTGGATGGAAATGCCTAAATACAATGCAATTAAATGAATATATATGGAAAATGAGAATGCAAAATACAAATGAGATGCATCAATGCAAAATGAAATGCAATGTTTTTAGATTTTATTGTTTTTTTATTTTTATGAATTTTTGAAATTTTGATTTGACCAAAGGATTTATATTCCTTTGGATCCTTTTATGGGATGACCAAAGGGCTTACAGATGCCTTTGGATACTTTTGATGGTTCTTGGTATAGAAAGATTTAATATGAAATATGTTGAGAGGTTCAGGCTCCTCATCCCCTTCAAGTTATGTTAAGCAATATGTCCTAGATCCAATCTTATTAGAGATTATATAAGGACCTAACCAATTAGACATAAATTTATCTTGTAGTTCTGGTGGTAGATTTGAGTTTTTTTGGTTCTCTTTTAGAACAATATCACCAACCTCAAAGTCTCTCAGATGGAATTTGTTATTTTAAGCTCATTTTAAGTGCTCTTGGTAAACACAGAGATGCTCAAGGGCATTCATGTGATGTTCATCAAGAAGCATCAATTGATCTAGGTGAGCTTCTCACATAGTTTTGTCATCGATGAACTCTTTCAATGCAATGCACAGTGTTGGAATCTCAAAATTTAAGGGCATGATGGCCTTAGTGCTATATACTAGTGAAAATAGAATTACCCTAATGGGTGTCTGAATGATAGTCATGTAAGCCTATAATACAAGGGGCAGCTAAATGTGCCAATTTTTGTGGTGCTCCTATACCATATTTTTCAATATGAATACCACTATCTTGTTAGAAGCCTTAACTTGCCCATTTTCTTATGAATAATATGGAGTCGTAAAACTATGTTTGATCCTGTACTTGGATGTTAAAGCCCTCATAGTTTTGTTTTTGAATGACGTTCCATTATCCAAAATTATTTTGGATGGTAACCCAAAATAACTTATGATATTGGTGAGTATGAACTCCACAATACATGCTCTAGTTATCATTGTTAAGAGGATTGCTTCCACCCACTTAGTAATGTACTCAGTAGCCATAATAATGAATGTATGTCATCCTGATGATGAAGGAGAGATCTTATTGATTAGATCCAAACCCCACTGATAAAATGGCCAAGCCACTTGAATGGGCTATAAGGCCTATGATGGCAAGTGCACAAGATTAGTATGATGCTAACATTTAATGTATTTCTTGACATACACATTGCAATCCTTCTCCATAGTAGGCCAATAACATACCATGCGAAGGATGCACTTGATGATAGCCATGTCATTGAAATGGCCACTACACATACCATCATGAGCTTGAAAAATTGCCTAAGCTAATTCTTGGAGCTCAAGACAACAAAGGAGAACTCCATCATAACTTTTACGATACAAAATATCTCCTAAAAAGACATACTTTATCACTTTTTGCTTAAATGTACATTTCATGGCACACGATAATCCCTGAGGGATTACACCAAGTTTTAGGAAGTCATGTATTTGTGACTTCCAGTTCTAATAGACCTCAACCTCAACAATCAAGAAAAAATGTTCTCCATATGGTTTAACATTCACAAATACAAACTGGGAAACAACCTTATGTAAATGGTAATGCCATTCCTCATAGGACCCTGCGAGATCAGTGACCCCTAGGATGCCCTCTTGAGAAATTATTTGGATCTGTATAACCATTCATGGTTTGGTTCTATATGAATCATGTTGATTGAATATTTGTTATCCAAAGCTTCATCCTACACAATAGAGTGTGACAATGTTTTTATGTGGATGGTAGTAAAATTGGCAAAAAAATTCTAAGGAATTAAGGATCCCAAATATGCCATAGTGTCTATAAATCTATTTCATGAATGAGGGATTGCCTTGATTTCATACCACTCCAACTAATATAGATAATTGTAAACAAGATATTTGTAGGCCTTCAAGACCAGACACCTACATTGAAAAAGTCCCTTCACTTGGTTGAAAATGAGAAGATAATCGACAAATATATTTAACTTTTTGATATTCATTGTGATAGTTGTTTGGAGGCCCAATATTAGGGCTTCATATTCAACATTATTTTTGGTGCAAGGAAAGTCTAATTTAAATGACAAGGGCATAGGAGCACCTTGCGGCATGAACAACACTATTCCTGCACCACCCCCTTGCTTACACTTCAAACCATCAAAGAACAAGGTCATATTAGCTTTGTTATCCGGTTATATGGGTTTGGGAGACTCTAATAATGCAAAGACTACATCATCAAGAAGCTCAATGGTGATAGGTCTACTATTTTCCAGTGGTGCCTCTACCAATTGATCAATTATAATCTATCCCTTGATGGAATTTTGGCTAATGAATTCCAAGTCAAATTCTATTAATAACATGATCCACTTTGTAGTACTTGTATAATGATACATATTTCTCATCATATACTGGAAAGTATTTTGTTTTGATATGACATACATCATATGACTTAACATATAATACCATAATTTCTTTGTAGAGAACACCACTGCTAAACATAACTTTTCCACATAGGCATATCCTAGATCATAACTCACCAAGGTTTGGATAATGTAATATATGGCTTGGTCTTTGTCTTACACATTATTTTGGGCTAACATGGTCCCTAATGCAAAATCAATTATAGATATATATAGCAAGAATGTAATTTCTAGTCTTGGTGGAGCTAGTACTGGCAGCATCGCCAGGTGGTGCTTAATCTCAGCAAATGCTACTTGGTAGTCCTTGTCCCAATTGAATGGGACCCCCTTGTGTAGCAACTGATTCATGGGTCACCATTTGTTCGATAATTGTGCAATAAATTAATTTATGGATGCTAATTTGCCATGTAGGCTTCTTAATTCCTTAATGTTTATGGGAGGACGCATCTCTAAAATGGCCTTGACCTTCGTTAGGCCTACTTCAATCCCTCATTTTGAAATTATGAATCCTAAGATATTTCCTAGAGTTATGCCAAATACATAATTCTTAGAATTCAACCTAAAATTATGCTCTATCAAGTGATCAAAGACCTTTCTTAGGACCTCTGCATGCTCAGAATGCAACAATGACTTTGCCGATAATTCATCAATGTAATATTCCAAGATCTTATACATTTAGTCATGAAATATGTATGTCATAGCCCACTGATATGTAGCATCAACATTCTTAAGACTGAATGTCGTAACCTTATAATAAAATGTCCCCCATGGCATTATGAACGTGATTTTATGTTGGTTTTTAGGCTTAATTCAAATTTTATTGTAACCAAAAAATCATCCATTAAGGAGAGCATTTCATAACCTATAGTTGAATCTACAAGAGAATATATGTTTGGAAATGAAAATGAATCCTTTGGTGTTGCCCTATTGAGATATCTGAAATCTGTATAGATACAGATCCTTCCATCAGGTTTTCCTATAGGTAGCATGTTTGATACCCATTATGGATAGTCGATGGAAATGACAAACTCTAAATTTAGTACTTTATACAATTCATCCTTAACCATTAAGGCTACTATTGGATGCATCTTCTTGAGTTTCTACTTGACTTGATTTTTTGAGAGATCTAGTGAAATGTTATGAGTAACCAATTTTGGATCTAGACCGGGCATATCATTATAAGTCTAAGAAAAGAGATCAAGTCTCTATTTTAGTATAGGGATGAGGTTGGCATGCTCATCAAGAGATAAAAATTCTCTAAATTTAACCTTCTTAGGAATCCTGGGATCATTGATGATATCCATTTCAAAGGTTTCCTCTACTAACATGTGGGATCCCTCGTCAAGCTGATGAGGCATAGGGATCAAGTGGATATTATCTACTAAGTTTATGGGTTCCATGTTGAAAGCATCCTTAGTATGATAAACATCATGTGCATAGCTTGTCATAAAATGAAAAAATTGCAATATTTCTTAATTAGGGAAGAAATATTCAGGATCCAGTGGTGAGTTAGTGCGATCCCAATCAATAACATCTACATCTAGACACAATGGTTTGGAGGGTTTGGATAGATTGTGAATTGGAGTGGTCAAATCAATGGAAATAATATTTATGGAATGGATCATATCTCCAGGACCACGTGCATGTGACTCTAAATTTATATAACTTCCATCCCTAAGATGTGGTTTTGGGGGTATGGGGATCTCTAGATCTTGTCTATGGATAGACTCGAACACATGATCGCTAGGCTCTAGGAGCTCCATGTATGTCAGTGGATCAGGAAAGACCATAAGATAAATCCTATCCAAATTAAGTGGTCTTCCTTTGAGGTGAGGGTGGATATTGATATCTCTGTACATATCCTCTACAATATATGGTGTATTACAATGATGCAAGTAGGGAGGCCCCAAATAGGCTCTCTATTTTTTATCTTCATTATCATTATCATAATAAAAACCCTCATCACTACCTATTGGAACTAGTATATTAGGAATATGGGGCCCCATGTAAGCCCACTCTTGATAATCGCTATCGCTAATGGAGGATTTCTCATCTTCGATGACTGTCTCCAAGGGTAATAGATAACATAAATTTAGGGGGCCAAGGTAGGCCAATACTTATATTTCTCATTGTGTGAGGACTCATCATCGTCATCAATCTCATACATGCAACTTGGTCTACCTCTCTCAGATATGGACTCTGCTATATCCTCATCAGGATGATCCTCTAACTCATAATCTATCGCTATACTAACATTTTGAACTTACAGGTCTGTATCATTGTTGAGTGGCGTTTTCACCCAATTGTGAAAGCACACTCTTCGATAGGATCTGAGTCCCAAAATCCTCTGCTTGCAAAGAGATTATGACAAAATAATTTCTCCAAGGTTCCTGTTATGCTGGTTCTTTGTTTACCAATGATGCTATTCAATTGAAATGCTAGGAATACCTTAGGGTTACAAGTGGATGTTAACAAGGGGCCTGGTGATTTATTTTAATTTGAATTTGCAGTGGACTCAAAGTGAATAAATCTAAGAGATGAATTTGCTTTGATCTTGAGATTTGATGGATTTTCAGTTATTACAGTAATTAAAATGCAGAAAATAAAATGAAAAATTGTGAATAAAAGAAAATGCAAAGAATAGTAAACTAAACTACGCTCAGAATGCTGCCATCTCAATTCGACGAAACCGAAGATAATGAGGTTTTCTACATGCAACCTAACCTATTGAATCTGCACATTCGCACAATCCTGATAAGCTAGGTGCGGGTTTCTAGGGTTTTACTGTAATTTTAGATTTTAGGTGTTCGCATGAAGCAACCGAGAGAACTCGCATTAAACTCCATCTATAAACCTAAAAATCTGAAAGGGGAAGATAAACATTAAATCATGCATGCAAAAATGACTCCTTTCTCATCAATGAGATGCCAACTCTCTGTATTTTTGTATTAGAATGATATATTAGTTACAATGACAGAATGTTCCAGGTATAACAAATCCAAAACAAATGAAGGAAATTGCTCCAAGTGTAGGTCCAAAATGGCATGCAGCCCTTGTCTCTGCAACTCTACTAGCAGCAATTTCCAACCTCTGTATTGATCTACACTTCTGATTTTATACTAACTGATATGACTCTTCGGTTCACCCTGCGTCGCTTTTTTTCACCTCCTAGAATGTGTCGTTTCAAATTCCTCACCTTTTTGTTGCTTTTGATTCATGCTCGATGTTGAAACATTCAAAATTTTCTATTACATGTAACGCTTCTGCAACTCTGACACCTGTACGCCACGTGTTCTGCATTTCCAACATGTTTCGTAATGGCCCCATGTAAATCACGATGTCTTCATGCATGCAGCTTGTTCCTCTGCCAGCACAGTGAAAATGAGACAGGGAGCGAAATCATGACATTTTTTGGCCAACAGCCCTCTTGCCTTTCTGCCCAGCAAAAACACGACATGTTGCAAAATCGTGACATGTCACGAAATTGCAACGCTTTTCTATTTTGTACACTCTCAGCCGCAACCTGTCGTGAAATCGTGACATTTTTTGTTTGCTATGCTTTTGGTCGTAACCTATCGTGAAATTGTGACATTTTTCACTCGGCACTCCTTTGGCTGCAATCTGTCATGATTTCGTGATGTTTTTCACTCGGCACTCCTTTGGCTGCATTTTGTCGTGATTTCGTGACGTTTTTCACTCGACACTCCTTTGGCTGCAACCTATCGCGATTTCATGACATTTTTCACTCGGCACTCCTTTGGCTACAACCTGTCGCGATTTCGTGATGTTTTTCACTCGACACTCCTTTGGCTCGATTTTGTCACGATTTCATGACCATTTTACACTTCATGCCTTTTCGCTGATTTTTGTCATGATTTCGTGACATTTTTGCTTTCTGGAACGCTTCCTCCAAAAGTTGCATGAAATTGCTATGCCTTTCACCACTTAGGCCTTTTAGCCCATTCACATCGTGAAAACTCGATGCATCACGATTTCGTGACACCTTTCAACTTATGCATTTTGTGTCTGCTTCCTATTGCAATTTCGTGATGCTTCTTCGCTTCATGCCATTTTGCTCGATTTTGTCATGATTTTGTGACCATTTTTTATTTCATGTCTTCCGCCCGTTTGCCAGTCGTGAAAATCAAACACGTCATGATTTCACAATGGTTCCGCTCACTTGCTATCGCTGACTGCGTTGACCACAATTTTGTGACACGTCACGATTTCGCTACGCCTTTCTGCTTCATGCCCTGTTTGCCGCTTCCTGTCGTGATTTCACGATGCCTTTTCTGCTTTGCCCTGTTTGACTGGTTTGACCCACGATTTTGTGACATGTAATTTTGCTATGCCTTTCCATTTTGCTTTTCTCTCTCCTCTCTGGGCTACGATGGAGCAACATGTCACCATTTCATGATACTTTTCATTTTTTTGCAGCGACAGCACAACACGTTGTGATTTCATGACACTTTTCTGTTTCGACCGCGACAGAGCAACATGTCATGATTTCACAACACTTTTCATTTTTCGGCAGCGATGGCACGACATGTCGTGATATCGCGACACTCTTCCTCCTTGTGCAATTTTGCCCCTTTTTCTTAATTTTTAGCATCTAGGTCACTGAGATTTTCTTTGAAAAGCCTACAAAAAATGTGGGTCCCCAATTTTGGGGTGTGTTGTGGATCAGCCACAACAATCGTCAATTGCCCCATAAATTTATTCATCCAAATTATCTCTTGGTATGTGCTCTGGACTAGTGTTCATTAAGATGTTATCGTGATATACCTTAGGTGGTTCGATAGTGATGTAAGACACTAACTAGTTATCATTTTGAAAGGTAGAGGGATTGGGATGATAAGGATTAATGTCAAATTCACCCCCCATATTGAGGTACATGTGGTCTAAATATACTGTGTGGTGGAGAACAGAACTTGCACAAGATAGAAAACCAGAGAAATAAGAGTCCAAAATTTGTTATCCAATACTTCAGAAGAATTTTACAAGAACATACAGCCAAACTACCATTTTGCCAACCACCTCTCATTACAATCCTTGGGTTTTTATTGAGGCCCTGATCCTCTGTGTTTTCAAACTTCCCATGATATACAACTGCCACCTAGAACAATTCTAGAAAGTCACATTGATGAGACTCTGGGTGAGGTGCATGACTGGATGCCATGCCCAAAAGAATCTTCTTCTTGATCTGCTGCTTGCTATAAGTTGCTATAAACACGTCTCTAGATATCCTGCTCGAGTGGCCAACATGCCCATTGAAATTCTCCTTTGAAACTGCTGCTTCACTATCGCTAACTTGCCATGCACGAAGGGATGCCTTTAAGAAAGATGGGAGTGCATGTTTTCCTATTTGGTTGCGATATCACGACATGTCATGATATTGTGACCATTTCCCTTTTGCGCATTCTCTCTCTGTTTTGGCCATGATATCACACCTGTCATGATATCGTGCCATTTGTTTTTTTGGCCTCTGTTCTCTTGCTTTGGTCGTGAAATCACGACATGTCACGATTTCGTGACCTTTTGTCTTTCGTGCCTTGCCTTCCCTGCTTTGGTCACGAAATTGTGACATGTCATGATTTCGTGACCTTTTGTCTTCTACGCCTTGCCTTCCCTGCTTTGGTCATGAAATTGTGACATGTCACAATTTTGTGACCTTTTGTCTTTCGTGCCTTGCCTTCCTTACTTCGGTTGTGAAATCGTGACATGTCATGATTTTGTGACCTTGTGTCTTTCGTGCCTTTGCTTCCCTATGGTGGTCGTGATTTCATGACATGTCACAAAATCACGACATGTCATGATCTCACGACCTTGTGTCTTTCGGCCTTGTTTTCCATACCTTGGGTTGTGATTTCGCGACATGTCACAAAATCATGACATGTTGCGATTTCGTGACCCTGTGTCTTTCGGCCTTGTTTTCCCTGCCTTGGGTCATGATTTTGCGACCTTGTGTCTTTCGGCCTTACTTTATTTGCCTTGGGTCACGAAATCGTGACATTTTGTCCGTTGCTCCCCTATCTTCTATTTTGGTCATGATATCGCAACACTTTTTGTGTTGCGATATCGTGACCCTATTTTCCTTTGCAACACTTAGAAAAAAATTAACTTTGCAACACTTAGAAAAAAAATAACAACAAAAAGTTTGGTTGATGCTCGATTGCTTTGCTGCCCTCGGATGCTCCTGCATCAGAAACCCAATGTGGATTGAGAAGTGATCCTCACTTTTGATCTTTGGGAGGAAGACCCAGGTGGTCAGCCTCTATTTTTGACACCCAAGTTGCATCTTCTACCGGTCTGCCCTTCCACTTGATCAAATATTTAGAATATTGTTTGTGCCTTGTGCTTCTACCTTCACGAGTTATTAATATTTCCTCGATCTCGTATTTGGTTGGATTAGATGCTGGAATGCTCCACAATTATGTGCTTGGTTCCTCTGTACTATCTCCTTCATGGTATTCCACCAAATTTGATATGTTAAAAATAGGTGAAATTTCAAGCCCACTTGGCAATTCCACTTCATATGCATTACCTGAATCCTGTTTTTCCAGTATTATGCATGGCCCAAACTTCTTCATCTTCAACTTGTTATAAGTTTTGGCTAGAAATATTTCTTTTTTGAGATGGACCATGACTTCATCTCCCACTTCAAACTCTTTGAACCGCCGCTTTTGGTCTGCTCTTGCTTTATATTGAGTATTCATTTTTGTAATTTGTTTCTTCACTTCTTCATGCAGGATTTTCATCTGTTTCGTGAATTCCTCAGCATTTGCACTGCACTTTTCTCCTTTATCTAATTTCCTCAGCTTAGAAATGTTTCTTGGAATGTTTCCATATATTATTTGGAATGGAGATTTGTTTGTACTCTTGTTGACAGAATTATTGTATGCAAATTCTGCCTGCGACAAAACCCAATCCCATCCTTTGGGTTTATCTGCTATCAAGCATCTTAATAAATTACCCAGACTCCTATTTACCACATTTGTTTGTCCATCAGTTTGTGGGTGGTATGCAGAACTGAACTTTAGATTTGTCTTCAGCTTCTTCCACAATGTTCTCTAGAAATACCCAACAAACTTTGTATCTCTGTCTGAAACTATGCTTCTTGGTAGACCGTGAAGTCGTACCACTTCCTTGAAAAATAACCTTGTAATGTGAACCGCATCACTTGTTTTCTGGCAAGGAATAAAATGTGCCATTTTGGAGAATCGATCAACCACCACAAATACAGAGTCATTTCCCCTTTGTGTTCTTGGCAAACCAAGAATAAAATCCATGCTAATGTCCTCCCATGGCCTTTCAGGTACAGGTAACGGCTGGTAAAATCCTGTGTTCTGCCTCACACCTTTTGTCATCTGGAATATTCTGCAACTTTGCACAAACCTTTTTACATCTTGCTAAAGTTATGGCCAGTAGTAATTTTCATTCACCAGGGCAATGGTCTTATCTTGACTAAAATGTCCAGCCAGTCCCCCGCTATGCTTTTCCTTGATTAAGTTCTCCCGCATGGAACTCCTTGGAATGCATAATTTACTTCCCTTGAACAAAATTCCATCTTATATTAGAAAATCCAACCATTTTGTCTTGTCCACAGTAATAGGTGCTAAGCAAGCCGTCCAGGCTTTTGCAAAATCAGGATCTTCAGGATAAAGACCCTTCAGCTCTTCGAATCCTACCACTTCCATTGTCATTTCAATCAGTAGATTCTACCTTCTACTTAAGGCATCTATAACTCTATTTGATTTCTCGCTTCTGTGCTTTAACATGAAGGTGTAGCTTTGGATAAACTCAACCCACTTCATGTGCCGTTGATTCAGTTTTGTCTGGCTATTGATGTATTGCAATGCCTGATGATCAGTAAATAGAACAAACTCTTTTGGCAACAAATAATGCCTCCACTTCTTCAGGGCCTAGACTATAGAATAAAATTCTTGGTCATAAAATGAATACTTTTTCTGAGCATCATTAAGCTTTTCACTAAAATAAGCAACAGGTCTACCTTCTTAACTCAGTACAGCCCCTATTGCACTGCCACTGGCATCACAGTCTACCTGAAATAATTTGTTAAAGTTTGGGAGTGCCAAAATAGGCTTTTCTGTGACATTTTTCTTTAATGCATCAAAGCTCCTTTCAGCCCCTAAGGTCAACTTGAACTCTTTCTTATCCCCTCTCATTATTTCTGTGAGGGGTGCACAAATGCTGTTGAAGTTTCTTATGAACTTTCTGTAAAAGCTGGCTAGACCATGAAATGATCTTACCTCTATTGTGCTTCTTAGGGTAGGCCATTCGATGATAGCTCTCACTTCTCTGGGTCCATTTTTAGACCTTCTGCTGAGATTACAAATCCCAGGTATACTAACTCTTTCTTGACAAAATTACACTTTTTCAGATTTATTAATAACTACTCCTCCCGCAGCTTTTTAAAACCCTCCTGATGTGCATCAGGTGTTCCTCCAAGGTTCTGCTGAATATTAATATATCATCTAAATAAACAATAACAAATTTTCCTAAAAACTCTTTCAGTACCTCATTCATCAACCGCATGAAGGTACTTGGTGCATTGGACAGTCCAAATGGCATGACCAACCATTCATACAAACCTTCTCTGGTCTTGAAGGTTGTCTTCCACTCATCTCCTTCCCTGACACGGATCTGGTGGTAACCACTCTTGAGGTCAATTTTGGTGAAGTACTTGGCTCCACTCAAATAGTCCATTATGTCATCCATCCTTGGCAATGGAAATCTGTATTTAATTGTGATCTTGTTGATGGCTCGAGAGTCTGTGCACATTCTCCACTCTCCATATTTCTTTGGCACTAGCACTGTAGGTACTGTGCATGGACTTAAGCTTTCTTGAATCAGCCCCTTCTCTAGCAACTCCTGGACCTGCCTGTTTAGTTCTTCAATTTCTACAGGTGTCATTCTATGTGTAGCTTTATTGGGCAAGCTTGATCCTAGCACCAAATCAATATGGTGACTAATTTTTCTTACTGGGGGTAAACCCTTAGGCACATTATCAGATATGATATCTAGAAATTCCTTCAATAGATCTTGGACTTCTGCTGGGGCATCTTTGCATTCTGTATCCTTGACTCTAGGAACTAATGCATAACACATATGCTCATGCTTTAAATCATCTAAAAATTTTCTTCCGTCAACCAAGAAAATTCTTGCACTGCCACATACCTTTTCTTCCACCTCCTTTAGGGGCTTCAACTTATGACGCATTCCATTCTTGGTCACGAAATAGGTGTTGGCTCGACCATCATGAACCGCACACCTGTCAAACTGCCATGGCCTTCCCAGCAGTTAATGGCACGCATCCATGGGCAGAATGTCGTACAGAACCTCATCACGGTAATTCCTAATACTAAATTTTACCAGGAACTATTCATTGACCAAAACCTTATGGTATTTTTGCAACCACGTGATCTAATATGGATGCGGGTGTTTCTTTCTCTCCAGTTGTAGCTTTGTAACCATTCCCTATAAAACTAGGTTATTTGTGCTACCGTTGTTAATGATAATGTTTAAATCTTACCCACGCATTTACACCTTGTGCAGAATAAGCTTTTCCTCTGATCTGTAGCTCCCTCTTCATTCAGCAAGACTCTCCTTGCAATCATTACTTCTCCTCTCTCAGCTTCTTCATAATGCTCAGATCCAGCATCTTCATCAACGACTGCTACTCTGGCATTTCCTTTTGGCCTCCGATTATTTCTTTCTTGTTGCTGTGGGCACTCATATTGGTGATGTCCCTCTTCTCCACACTGGAAGCAAGTCCCTTGAAATCTTCCTCTTCCTTGGCCATGTCTAGCTCTACCTCTTCCCCCTCGGTAACCATTATTCTAATTACGAGGGCGGTCTGTATTTTCTCTCCTCTGTTCTTGATTGTTGCTACCTTCTCCATTTTTTTGAGAATATTCATTTCTTCTTCCACTATTCCTTCCACAATTTCTTCTGCCATGACCTCTTCCTCTTTGCTTGTTTTCAAACCTCCTATTGAGCTTCTCTTCAACCTTTAAAGCAAATTGGTAAGCGTACTCTATGGTGGTCATCTGGAATAGACTTATTTCTTCCTGAATACTTTCTCATAACCCATTAATGTAACAGGCTACCTTCTCCTTGTTGGCCTCTGAGTGGCCTGTTCTAATCATTATTTTATGAAATTCTTCTATGTATTATTTTACAGACTTGCTTGATTACCTCAATCCTTGCATCTTATTTAGTAGGTCTAACTCATAATCACCAGGGATGAACTACCTCTTTAGCTTTTCTGCCATCCATTCCCACTTTGTTATTCTCTCTTTTCCTCTTTTATTTCGCTCCAACTGCACTCCCTTCCACCAAATGCTAGCATGACCTTTCATTTTGGTCTTTGTGAATCTAACCCTATCAGGATCCTCAACCTCCTCGTACTCAAAGTACTCTTCCAGGTCGTTGATCCAGTCAATCAATTCTTCTGGATCAAGGTTCTCAAAATATGTGGAAACCTCCATGTTTGGCCTCTTTCCAATCTGGGATATGGCTTTGTATAGTCTGGCCTGAGTAGGATCTACTACTTCTTCTTCTTCCTTAGGTTGGTCTTCTTCTTCATAATCTTCCTCTTCACTACCTTCGTCTCTTCTTGGCTCCAATATTCTGTGCATTTCTTCTTATAGGGCCTGCATTTGCCGCTGCAAAGCTCAAACATCTTCTGCTGCTGCCATGCCTCTCCCACCAATAGGGTTTCTCCTTGGAGGCATTCTGCTCACCCAATTCCAAGCCCTTCCATAGATCCTGGTGTAACTACCTCTCCTCCGGAGATCTGCTACACACTCAGGAACTTCTAGCTCTGATACCACTTGGTGGAGAATAGAACTTACACAAGATAGAAAACCAGAGAAACAAGAGTCCAAAATTTGTTATCCAATACTTCAAAAGAATTTTACAAGAATATATAGCCAAACTGCTATTTTTCCAACCACCTCTCATTACAATCCTTGGGTTTTTATTGAGGCCCTAATCCTCTGTGTTTTCAAACTTCCCACGATCTACAACTACCACCTGGAACAATTTTGGAAAGTCGCATTGATGAGACTTTGGGTGAGGTGCGTGACTAGCTACCATGCCCAAAAGAATCTTCTTCTCGATCTACTGCTTACTGTAAGTTGCTATAAATGCATCTCTAGATATCCTACGTAAGTGGCCAACATGCCCATTGAAATCCTCCTTTGAAACTACTGCTTCACTGCTGCTAACTTGCCACGCTCGAAGGGCCACATTTAAGAAAGTTGGGAGTGCATGTTTTCCTATTTGGTCGTGACATCGTGACATGTCGTGATATCATGACCATTTCCCTTCTATGCCTTCTCTCTCTATTTTGGCTGCGATATCGTGACCTATCGCGATATCACACCGTTTGTTTTGTTGGCCTTTGTTCTCCTGCTTTGGTCGCAAAATCGTGACATGTCATGATTTTGCGACCTTTTGTCTTCCGCGCCTTGCCTTCCCTGCTTTGGTCATGAAATCACAACATGTCATGATTTTGCAACCTTTTGTCTTCCACGCATTGCCTTCCCTGCTTTGGTCATCAAATCATGACATGTCGTGATTTCTCGACCTTTTGTCTTCCATGCCTTGCCTTCCCTACTTCGGTCCCAAAATCATGACATGTCACGATTTTGCGACCTTGTGTCTTCCGTGCCTTTGCTTCCCTGCGGTGGTCATGATTTCGTGACATGTCGCAAAATCATGACATGTCATGATTTCATGACCTTGTGTCTTCTGGCCTTGTTTTCCCTACCTTGGGTCATGATTTTGCGACATGTCACGATTTCATGACCCTGTGTCTTCCGGCCTTGTTTTCCCTGCCTTGGGTCGCAATTTCACAACATGTCACGAAATCGTGACATGTTGCAAAATCACGACATTCTATCCACTACTCCCCTATATTCTGTTTTGGTCATGATATCATGACACTTTTTGTGTCGTGATATCGTGACCCTATTTTCCTTTGCAACACTTAGAAAAAAATAACTTTGCAACACTTAGAAAAAAAATAACAACAAAAAGTTTGGTTGATGCTCGATTGCTTTGTTGCCCTCGGATGCCCTTGCATCACTGTGAGGAGTTCATCCTATCCTCAAATGTAATATCCTAACCTAAAACTACCAGTCAAAAACTAATATTATGGTTTGTAAGGCATCCTATGCCCTTGCTTGAATAATATGAGATCGTAACCATGCCAATTGTAACATTCAAAATATCATAAGGCATACTCTAGGTTAGAGAGATAATGCACATTCATAGTGAATGGTTCATCATAATCCTCATCCATGGTAATGCAATATGTAAGCTGGTCGAGCCCTTCATAGTTAAAATTGGCTTGGTTAAGAAGTACCCCCAGTGGTACCACCATCCCTATGATAAGATGATGGGCTTGTGGTGAGCCCATATCTTTCACAATCTTGATGATCTAAGTAAATATAGCATTCTACACAATATATTACCCTAATATAGGATTAACCAAATGAATGGTCACTTGTGGTGTAGATGACCCTACTAAAGATGCAGGTGAAGTAGGTTAAGGTTCCTCTTTGACTTCTCATTGAGCATCCTCTACTTCCATGGGAGTAGGGACCTTGATGACAACTAGTTTGGGTGCTTGTTTTATATTTTTTTCCCATATTTACCTTTAGCTTCTTATCATCTTGGTGCATTATGGATGCATATGCTCTGGTAGACGTAGTTTTCATGTATTCCGATCATTGAGATGCGTGCATTGTAGGTTTAGCACGCACTTCCTTCATTTTACCTCCTAGCTCTTTGATCGATGATGATGGTCATATGTCTAGGTGCATTTAGGGGAGCATGAAGTCCCTTGGAAAATATACTAAATTCATGTATTTGAATGGTTCTTCATCTAAAGGTACCACGTGAACCTATCCCTCATGCACATATTTAATACATTGATGGAGAATGGAAGGGACACAACATATTTCTCTTATCCAAGGTCTACCTAGAAGTATATTGTACTACATAGCATGTTTAACCACATGACACATCATCGGGATGGTCTTCAGTCCAATCTAAATTGGTAAGACTATCATGACGATAATTGAGCATAATTCATCATTAAAATCTCTCAACGTGAATGTAGAAGGTATGATATGCATCTTTGGCAACTTCAGGTATGTCAATGCCTTGGTCATGACTATATTTATTGATGATATCATATCAATCAAAACCCTCTTGAAAGGTTTGTGATTTACACATGCAATGATGTGGAGCGGCGACTCTGCTATGATAGTGGAAATCATCTTGATTTCTTGATCATAAAATTGTATGATTGGTTCCTAACACTATCACACATGTCCCATAAAGTGTGAATGCTTCAGGATCTTGGGACTACACTTCTATGGACATTAGAATATCCATAAACACCTCCCTATGCTTGGGATACTACTAAATTAGCTCATAAATTGACAACTTCATTGGAGTCATTCATAGATTTTGAACTAACCTACTCCTGATTGTCACCACTGGTCTAGTTGGTGGACCTGGCACAGTCTGGGCTGACCTTGGAGGAGGTGTAGCTTGGACCCTAATAGGCAATGGAGGTTGATTTGGTCTTTCATACCTTACATGTCTTGTGATGATGTTGACCATTCCAACAAACCTATGGTTCGGTGGTTTAATATGTACTTGATTGACTTGGCCAACATTGTTTCTTGGCACCTCATGGTTGGGTAGAGGATTTTTGTAAATCCCCATATTATGATTATCTGGTGCTTGTGGATTTTCCACAAGAAGCGTACCTCTTTAGATCATATTTTGTACTAAATGTTTTAAATACCAACATACCTTTATGTCGTGACCTTCCATTCGATGAAATATGTAATATTTATCATCCATATATGCCTTAGTCTTAGGTTTATTAGGGTCCACTAATTTTATTTCTAGTAATTTTATTTGCTCTGCCTCACACAATTGATGGAAAATTTATATCAATAATTTTGATAATTGAGTGAGTATGTGAGGAGGGCATATTTATTTGTCCTTACCCATTTTATTGTTGTTGCACTACTCATATTGCATAGGAGGAGGTTGGGCTTGATAATTTCATTGTTGCTACCCCTTATCCTCTTTTTCAAGGTTTAAAACCACCTGATTAATGTGGGCCAGCTTGGCTTGTTATTTCTTGGTGCTCTTCTTATTCCATTCCTTCTTGTTTCTTAGTTTTAAGTTACCCTCCTGTAACTTGATATCCTCTATCACTTTGGCTTGCACCAAACACTCTTCAAATGTTTGATACTATTACAACTACAACAATAACTAAATTTACTTTGTGTAACTCTTTGTAAATATATAGGTTAATTCAGAGGCAGGGATGGAGAATGGTAGCTTTACCATCATATTTATCCATTTTTTCTTGTAATACATAACTGACTCATCATCATGTTGCATTAAAGTAGCCAAATAAGATAAGTTTACCTTTTCCTTGATGCCGAAGGAGAAGCATTCAATAAATGCATCATCCAGTTGCTCAAAGTTGGTGATGTTGTGCCTTTTGAGTTTATTAAACCACTCCCAAGATGGGCTTGACAAGGTTGTAATTAATATTCATAGGATCAAGGTATCATTGCTCTTAATATAAAAGCACATGTCTAGAAAAATTATGATGTGCTCATGAGCATCCTCCTCTCCTTTAAAATTTTCCAGCCTAGGCATCTCAAAATGCTCAGGATATGCAAGAATAGGCATTGATGGGCATAAAGGTTCGTTATGAATCTTATTTAAGATAGGATTTTGATAATTCATTCCTTACTTCTTGATAGCTTTAACCTTCTCTACCAAGGCCTTATAGTCCTGTGAAGATAGGAACTCCTCTTATCTGGATTGCCTTTGAGGCACCTTTGGAGGTAGAATCCTCTTCAGTTGAGGTGGAGGACTAGGCTCATCATCCACTTTGACTTGGAAGATCTCAAGATATTCTTGATCTAGTTTATCTCCTACTTCTTCTTCATACTACCTATGCCCACGATGTTCGGATGTGGAATGTTGATCTTTGTGTTGGGCCGTATGGCGAGTATACGTGTCTATATGGTCAAGGTGTAACTTGGGCTACAAAGTAGCTCATATGTCAATGCTCTCCCTGTACTCACTACGGGGAGGTAAACTGATACTGGCCAGTCAGGATTCCCTCTTAGCACACTCCTTTTGATAAAGGATGCATTGCTAATGCATGTGATGTTCATATAAGCATTATCTTATGAATATTTTCCTCTAAGTGTCCTCAAGTTTTAGGTATTTCTACTTTGCATGAGCATCTTCCAATTGGTCTTCGAGTATGTGATGTCTCTACTCTAACACTAGCTTGTGAGATCTATCTATGTGATCAGTCGTATGAGGCCTCTAGTGTGTGCACTTTGTTCGAGCGACTTTGTGGGTGTGTCCCCAATATACTGATTTACTACACTCTTGCCCTTATCTATGAAGATGGCATTTGCATTCAGCTATTGCCTATACTCTATGCCCACATGGAATGTAGGGACATGCATATCACAAGAATGCTTGGAGTATTTTCCAAGTTCTTTGATGGTCCTAATTGTAGTTTTTCTATGCACACTCATATAACGAGAAGGCATAGGTGAAGGTTTATAACCTAGTTGTCCTAAGACTCTATCCATACCATCTAACTATCTACTATGCCATGGATCATGAGGTGGCATACCATTTGCTCCCACTTTAGACATGTCTATGGTGATCCTACAAGGTTCAATTCTATTGGGAGTTTGTATGGGTCTATGCTCCAAAGTGACCCTATTTGTTTACCCCTAAATGGATATATCTTGAGCATGTTTATACTTAGATGATGGGGGCCTTGTACCTCCTTTAGCTATGGGTCAAAGGTGTACCAATCTGGATCCCTCTATGAAATAATATTTAGCAGATCCCATGGATGCACATGCAGTACGATCATGGTAAATGCTGCCATGTTTGGGACCCCCATGCTGGGAAGTCCTATGCTCTAATATGTGTCTCAAGGAGTGTCTAGTGGCTCCTCTAACTGGGGAATTTTCAACAAGATCCCCACGCATATAATTATCCCTTGTAATACTCACCGAATGACATTCAAGAGGATTTTGTGGTTGAGGGTTCTGGGCATCTTGTTGTGCATTGGGTGGAGCTTCGACCTAAACCTCAGGTCTATGTCTGGATCGGCCTCTCCGTGTTTGCACCAAGATATTATATTATCTCATATATATATTTTAATGCAAACAAAGTAAACAATTATGATTATCTCTTTTATTTTTATTTTTGTGAGCTCTAAACTGTTTGATGCTTTTTCAAGTTTGTTGCATCAAAAAGTAACTCTCACCATGTTTTCAAAATGTTGATAATATACTCAATTGTTTAAGGGGTTTCACATGTATAATCGTAGCTCAAAAACATGGAAATGAACTCCAGGCCATGTAATCCCACCTATAATGTATGGTAATTAAGTCCACACACGGTCAAGGAGCATAGGTCCTATTGGTCCTCATCTTGTTCACCCATAGTCAGCAATATACCTCTTCGAAGAGAGATACGTGCAAATTTTCCATGGGCTATGATGACTTCTTGGATTTGGTATTGGTCTAATAACAAAAAGATCAAGGGAGTTGGGCCAATGGATGGAAATTATTTCCATCGTATTTGAACCCTACTAGTGGTTGGATGTGACTTCCAACTCACTAGAATTTAAAGTGTGTTGTGGTGCATGTGGTTATTTTTACTTTGCATCAAATAAAAATGCATAAACTAGAATTCACATGACTTTCCTACATGCTTTGAAAAATAATGTTTCACTTTTAAGAGAATGCATGATTACACTATATTATGTTTAGAGAATGCAACTATCTATGAGGAAAATGGCCACTGATTGGGCCTCATACATGAAAACTCTAAGCATAAAATGTCCTAGACCACTGGATACTAGGATGGACTACAATAAGAGATCCACTATTCCTAGCAATCACTAGTAGAAAACTAAAAATGAACTAGAATTTTCCCATTTCAACCTTTCATTAAGTTTATTAATTAACATCCACCTATTGCATTATGCTTTTGTAAAAACATAGATAGAAAAATACAAATAAGGAAGAATGACCCTACCTCATATCCAAGTCTAATGGTGGTATCTGATATTTGTTGCTATTTTGTTTTTTGTTGGATGTGTCTATCAGGCATGACTGCAACTATTTCCCGTGGCTCTATGGCATGGTGATAACTGTTAACCATAGCTATCAGCCATGGCTAAGACCTATCATCACAAAACATAGTAAGTTAGTATTTTGTGGCATAAAATATAGGTTTCCCACTGTGATCACCTTCTGTAAAAATCTATGATGCATACACCTAAGATAATAATAACTGAAAGATCACATAAAGCATAAAAGAATGAACAAATTTGCAAATAACCACAAATAAGGACTCATTTTATTAAATTTCCATTGAAACTCGATTATAAATCCATCCCTCTTAGGGATTCCCGATGTAATACAATTATTACAATCATAGAAAATCCCCATGCAAGGGTATGTGTAATCCATAGGCTTCCTAGGTTGACACGAACTACTCATAGGTAAATGTGGCCTTCTTCTCCATGATTAGAGGTATTTTTTTCTTTGAATGACAATACCATGTTAATACTGCATCCAAGAAACAACAAGAAACATATTAAAATAAAATTTAGCCTATCTTGATGAGGCCTTTAATCCAAATCTTACATAAAATATGCTATAAGAAACATGAAATCAAGAAAACATGTAAAGATATGAATCTATGCTAAAACATGATAAATTTTCCATAAAGAATGTAAAGGAGACATAGATCTAATCATCTAACTTCCTAATTAAGCATTGAGAACATACATCCAAGAAAATAATAACACCTAGTCTAGAATTGACTAATACTTGGAAATGAGAAGAATCTACCCTAGATCAATGATTCTAACAGTCTAATGAGAAAACACAAAATCAATCTACAGTAAATCTACCTAAACAAACAAATAGAAATGTAAACCTACTGCTAAAACTAGCTAAAAAGAGGATTAAACCTTGATCGTGGGTCTATGAAGCGGTTGGCACTATTAGTTGTGGTTGAGCTGTGAATATCTGTACTCTCCAAACAAAGGCTTGAATCCTCAATTCACACTAATGAATTGATGTTCAAAGGTCACCTTGATGTCCTCAAATAGATTTGGTAGTTGAATTATTCATATTGGTGATGGATTGGGCTCAATTGATTTTCTTTATTTCTCCTAGCCTTCCATAGCATTCTTGATTCCAAATATCATGTGATCTCCAAATAGGCAGTAAAAGTATTCCTCTCAATGGATGCAAGTGAGTATGCAATTTGACAGGGCTTCATTGTGCTTCAACTAGAGATTCTTCCAAATGTATTCCTAATTTGGAGGGGGGTTTTATAGCACATGGTAAGGCCTTGTATTAGCTTCATGGAGAATCCAAGATCAAGAAAGGGCAGCTAGGGTAGTTATATGGAATATTATAGAACTTTTCACCCTATAACCACTTGGATCTTCAACCAATTGGCCGTTATAACCAATTTTGAGTCATACAAGGTCCAACTAATTTTGAAGGCTAGCCATGGCTCTTAGGCACAACCAGCTCTGTTAACCATGGGTGTCAGCCGTAGCCAACATTGATTAGAAAAAAATGCCTAAATGAGTGTTTAGAACCACATATTCACCTTGGAATCCATCCAAGATCTTTCATATGGTCTTCTAGCATGTCCCATATGAGCAGTCGCCTTGAAGTGACGTGTTTTAAGTGTCTACACAATATTACTAGATAATAAATAATATGTTACTACTAACAAATTTTTGATGTGTAGGATCAGGTGAACTCATAAGTGGAATAATTTGAGTCCTCCACCAAAGGTGAGGGCATTTGAAGTTGGGGGAAATGATGATATGACAACTTTAAGGTAACAAGGATAGATACCTTCATATAGGTATGCATTCGATTAGGGATAATCATCAATAAATAGCCACCTTGAGCCCAAGACTGATGGCCTAGTAGCTATCACAAGTTCTCAAGGCAAGGACAGGTGACTAAATTGATGTAAATATCTCCCTCTTTTTTTGTGCTCATATTTAATTGTCTTTTTCTTCAGCACTTCACCTTAGTAATGTAGAAATTTGGAATGAACAAATTGTCTTCCTAACTTCTTGGATAAAAAGGATGTCTTATTTTTTAATAGCTATTCATTTAAATAAATGGTAGATTTATTTTAAATGATAAATAGATTTATTCTTAGATAAAAATAATGTCTTATTTTTAATAGCTATTCATTTAAATAAATGGTAAATTTATTTTAAATGATAAATATATTTATTCTTGGATAAAAATAATACCTTATTGTAGGTAGCTATTCATTTAAATAAATGGTAAATTTAAGTTAAATGATAAATGGATGTATTCTTAAATAAAAATAATGTCCCACTTTAAATAACCTTTCCTTTGGATTGATGGTGGGTTATCCTTAAAATATGAGTGGTCGGGTTTTAAATAAAAGAGGCAATAAAATCTATTTTGCTTACCTTGAAATTGGCTGGGCCACCCGAGCAGAGTCTGGATAGTGACGAGGTATAGCTCCATTAACATAGGGAATGACTCTCCTATAATGAGGGGATGGTTTTCTCTACATGAGGAAGACAAGACTTCAATGCTGAATACACCATGAAAAGGTAGGAGGAAAGGATGTATCATCTACCACCTGATGAATGGGTGTGGAAGTAATGGTAGTGGTTGGTGAATGAAAGTCAAGGAGAAAAGGGAGAATGATAAAGGAAGAAATGAGAGCTAGATATATGGGTAAGGGAAGACAAGAGCATATTAGAGAAAAGAATGCACTAGGAGATCGAGGAGTAGTGCTCAGACTCAGATTGGGCAACCATGAGAAACCAACAAAACAGGCAACCAAGTTGGTATTGCTCTCTTGGTCCCCTATAGCATAGCTCATCATGTTGATTGTGGTTGAGTGTAGCTCATCATTTTTCCTTTTAGCCAAGTGTAGCTTACTTTTAATTTTCCTATAGTTGAGTGTAGTTCATCTTTTTGCTTGTGGTTGAGCATAGATCATAATTTTACCTTGTAGCCAAGTGTAGCTCATTATTAATTGCCCTGTAGTTAAGTGTAGCTCATCATGTTGCTTGTGGTTGAGCGTAGTTCGTCATTTTGTTTTGTAGTTAAGCGTAGCTCATCATGTTGCTTTGTAGTTGAGCATAGCTCATCGTGTTGCTTGTGGTTGAGCATAGCTCATCATGTTTCTTGTAGTTGATCATAGCTCATCGTGTTGCTTTGTGAAGCCGAGTGCTATGTGTAAAGTCGAGTGTTGTGTGTAAAGTTGAGCACTATGTGTAAGCCAAGAATTATGTGTAATCTGAGCACTATGTGTAATCCAAGCATCGTGTGTAAGTTGAGCATTATGTATTAAGTTGAGTGTCATGTGTAAGCCAAGCGTTATGTGTAAAGTCAAGCACTATGTGTAAGCAAAGCATTGTGTGTAAGCCAAGCATTGTGTATAAATTTGAGCATTGTGTGTAAGTTGAGCACTATGTGTAATCCAAGTTTTGAGTGTAGGTTGAGTGTTGTGTGTAAATTCAAGCATTGTGTGTAAAGTTTAGGATTATGTGTAAATCCAAGAATTTTGTGTAAGTCGATCATTGTGTATAAATTCAAGCACTGTGTGTAAGCTGAGGTGCTATGTGTAGCACAAAATATGAGCATTGTATGTAAGATGAGGTGTTGTGTGTATTGTTGAAGCTAAGTGTTGTATGTAAAGCTAAGAACTATGTGTAGCACTAAAGATGAGGTGTTATGTGTTAGCAAAAGCACTATATGTTGTACCTAAATTTTAAGGGAGGTGTGCATAGAATAGCGGGTTAGAAGCACCATCTTGGGAGATCATAGGGTGATAGGTAATAAATCCTCCATATGGTTCTAGTCGAGTAGGAAGCTCATTAAGTGAGAAGGTTCCCTTAGTGGTAGACTTCTAATTTAAATTATTATGTTTATGGTTCATTTTGTAAAATGAAGATATGAGACCCTGCTTTATGAAATTGAATGGATTTATATAATGTTATGGTTCATTTTGTAAAATGAGGGTATGAGACCTTGCTTTATGAAATGGAATGGATTTATATTATGTTATGGTTCATTTTGTAAAATGAGGGTATGAGATCTTGCTTTATGAAATGGAATAGAATAATATTATGTTATGGTTCATATTGTAAAATTAGGGTGTGGGACCTTTCTTTATGAAATGGAATGGGTTTATGGAAATAAATATGTTTATGGTTCATTTTGTAGAATGAGGGTATGGGACCTTGCTTTATGAAATGGTATGGAAATAAATATGTTTATGGTTCATTTTGTAAAATGAGGGTATGGGACCTTGCTTTATGAAATGGAATGGATTTTATATTATGTTTAGGGTTCATTTTGTAAAATAAGGGTATGGGACCTTACTTTATGAAGTGATGAGAAACATTTATGGTGCAAACTAAATCAGTTTGCTTTGATTAAATGAGATGAAAGAACCCAATGCATTAAACAATTAATGGTATGGTACTTTAACTATTACATGAGGGTAAGATCATTTATTTCAAAGAAAGCATAAGATGGGATGCATGCTAATATGACTCTCATAAGTGGGTGAGAGGGGGATGCAATAGATTAGATTTATGGGGAGATTTACTCAATGGATTATATGTAAAGTAATTATGTAAAGCATGGGGTTTTTCCATATTTGCCTATGGAATGAATGATAATTGTTTATTATCATATTTTAATATCCTTTCTGACTAAAATGCTACTTAATTGTCTATCACATGCTTTCCATTTAATGTATGTTTCATGCTTGTTTAATTTCACTTGTTTTGTTAGATTTAGTATCTAGATTTATATTTGGTATTTTAATGAGTTAGAAAATAATTAAAGGTAGTAAGTTCTAGGTGAACTTAGAGGATGACCTAAGGGCTTAATACCCCCTTAGGAATATGGGTTATCTAGGTTTATAAGTTTTTACCAAGAGTTATGATAGCTTGTCAGAGGACAAGATTGATAGCTTACCTCACAATGCACGTAGCATACCCACACATAATGGTTTTTGTGTAGTATGGATATGAGTGTATACCTTCCAATAATCAAGGGTGGTAAGTCTAGCTCATAAAGAATGATGATATGGATGGACTTACGTGCATGACATGAGATAGGCCTATGTAGAATGAACTTGCATGAGGGGAATCTCATGTGGTATAGTTCTTGAGAAACTTAGGGGATGTCAAATATTAAGTTGGTCTAAGTTTGGATGGGGATTTATGAATCATTCTCTTTGATAATATATATATATATATACCTTTTTTATTTCTATTTGTGTGTTTTCTTATTTTCTTGTTTGAGGGTTGTTACACTAGGCCACTCAGGTTATATCTACATATCAATGACATCTCCGTCAATACCTTCATATTTTCATAATTTTTATGTTTGTGTATCTTGTACAAAGAGGGAGTCATCATCGGACTACATATACTTTCTCTAGAACCTCCATCGTGTTGCTTCAATTGTGTGTTTAAATAAGTTTTTTTTATGGATTTAGTCCCTCATGCCTCCGAGAAAAATACAATGAGAGTTTATCAATGTGAATCCACTCTTTTCCCATTGATTCAGATAAGTACCGTAGAAGCACCTTGGTTCATGCCACTTGATAACATCTTAGAGACTAAGCCTATTGATCATGTTGATCATGCTTAAGTGTTGCGTCCACTGGTCCAGCTTGCATTTTACCTCAAACATCGTATCACCTATTAAAAACCATAGACACTATCAGACAAACAAACAATTTTTTTATTATATTTAATTTAATCTAATTAATCAATTTGGCCCATCTTCATAAATGATGACAAAGTGCTAAAATTAATTATATATATATATATATATATATATATATATATATATATATATATATATATATATATATATATATAACCAAAATTATGAGAGAAATGAAGCTTATAAAAAGCTCAAAATCAATTTGTTCAAAAATATTAACTCTCACCCTCATAAGAAGTTTACCAATAATCAAAGCCTTTAATAGTGGAATTATTGTTTGAGATATAATTTCCTTAATGAATGAATACATTTCAAAATTCTCTTTGAGCAAGTTTTCTCCATAAAAGACTCAAACATTTATTTTTTAAAATCCATGAAAATGATAAAATATTTTTTTGCTATTCTAACTTACTTATAAATTGAAAATCTAAACCATCAAATCTCACCAAAACACAAAATGCAAACAAAATATCAAATAAATTTTAACATTTCGGGTGGGTGCCCAAACTTGGGGTACGTTGTGCGGTGGCAACAACAAATGGTGACTCTACTGAAAAGTGATCTTGAGCATTTTGGATAAAGAACCCAGTTTGGAATCAAGAAAACCAAAGATCAAAATTATAAATCATCTAGTAATATCTAAGAAGTATGGGGTTAGATAATTTCAACTAAAAATAACTACTCCATTTGCTTCAGCTTAGTGTGTGTTTTGTGAATTCATTCTTTATTTTTGAATCCATCAAAATTCAATCACCTATTTTGCAATTAGGCTATGAACTCATAAAAATTTACCTCTGCATTGCTCCACTGCCAGTCAAGTGCCTATAGCTCCAGTGGATATGACCTTGATATCTTCTAGATCTTGCTCTACTGCAATCCAGGCATCTATAGCCCTGATAGATATTATTTTAGTCACTTGAGCACTTGATTTATTTGCATTTCTCTTTTTTTTATAAGCATTTGATTACTTTGCAAATATCATATGTGCCCCTTGGGTTAGGGATCATCTAAGGCTTAATATGTAGTTTATAAAAAAAATTCCTAATAAAAAAACCAAAATGATTTCATCCTTCAAGAGTGAAAAAAATTCTTTAAATGTGATTTTACACGTGAAGGTTTATCAACATATCATATTACTTCAATATCCACTATTTTAATCCATAATTCAAGAATAACTACTAAATAATCTAATTTCACTAGATTCAATTTAACCTAATTTCAAACAAGGTATTTATCTTCCATGACTAAGAAATGCTTCCAAAAAAGCGATAAAAGTTTATCGCAACTACACAACTATACCACAATCTGGAAAACATAAACCCAAAACATGTTATGAAAGTGAAGAAGCAAAATGTGAACATAAACCAAAACACAAAAATTTGGCATGAGCTAGCATTATTGAAATACAAAAATGGATGAACCAATGCTTCAAAAAATGAAAAACAACAAAACAAACAAGTAATGAATGTATCCAAATGGTACATACACACACAAAACTATGTACAAGCAAAAACAAAACAAAGCAAAAAAGATATACACAAGAAAAACTTGCAAAACCAAAAACTATGTACAAAAGATGAATATAAAAAAGTGATGGATATGCTTTCTATCTTAGGGATGGAAATAGTGCTTTAAAAACTTTCCATTGATAGGTAAAGGAATTTTCTCTCCACTTAAATTTTGCAATCTAAAAGCATTTTTCCCAAGAATCTCAAAAATTTGGTAGGGGCCTAACCAAATATTGTCAAATTTATCATGATCACCCTTATTTTCATGTCTTATCCCACAACAAAATAAATTTAGCAATCCTAAAGGCTTTGAACTTGGATCTCTTCTCAAAACACCTTTTAATAACCCTCTTATGCTTACTAAAATGATGTAGGGCATCTTCCCTCTTTTCATATAGACTCATTAAGTGAGTAAATCTTGTCTCTATTTTATCATTAGTTTCAAGATAATCTTTCATAAATTGAAGAGTTTGTAATTTTAGGTTAGAAAGAAAAATTGGCTCTTGACCGTAAACTAAATGATAATGAGAAGTACCAATGGACCCTTTTGATCTAGTTCTATCTACCCATAAAACATATTTCAACTTGTTATACCAATCTCTAGGATTCATTTCCAACAATTTATTAATGATTAAAAATAAGTTCTTATTAATAGATTCAGCTAAACCATTACCTTGTAGGTAATAATTTGAAGAAAATTTTACATTTGCCTTATTTTTGTAAGCCCATTCTACAAACTAAAGTGAAGTAAAAGCATAATAATTGTCACAAATAATAGAATATGACTTACCAAATCTAGTAACAATGTGTCCTAAAATTTGAATAACTACTTCAGAAGTACAGTTCTTAGTGGTAATGGCCTCAATCCATATGGTACAATAATCTACGATGGTTAAAATGTATTTGTGGCTAGGTGAATATTTTGGGTTTATAACACCTACAAAATATAAACCCCATTGTGCAAATGGTCTAGCCTCAAATATGGGTTGTAAAGGCATGGCGACATTTCATTCTCTATTGGTGGTAATCTAACATGTATGCAAAGAATGAACATGGGCATGGGTATATTTGAAAATGTGGTGCCAATAGTAACCAGATATCAAAATATAGTTTACTATGGCATTAGTTGATCCATGCCCAATACCATACTTATCATGAAAATTTGTAAGTATTAGCATAGCCTCATCCTTACTCAAACATCTACGAAAAATTCTTTCGTGATTTCTTTTGTATAACACACTAGCTTTAATCATAAAATTATAACTTTTTAATCAAAGTGCTCTTCATTGCATAGCATTAAAGTGATCAGGTCACTTACCATTCAAAAGAAAGTACACAATGTCATTATACCATTCATCCATGGTGATGCTTTCTACAGTGTATTACTAACACACAATTTGAGGATCGATTTCAACTAAATATTTTTTCAAACTTGTCCTCTAACAATATTTATTAGACATATATCCAAACAAAAATCCTGCAATGTGGCCATCCATTTGCCTCTCCTTTCTCCAAGTTCATTTTGCATCAACATTGTTTTGGCAGTCAGGTCAGGTACTTTTGCAAAAATTCTACTATGCAAGATGTAATGTCTAATGTTCTTCACATTTAAAAAAAAAGAATATACCTATTTATCTAGAATAATGTAGTTCAACTGTGCATATTTTAGTGGTGAACTCAAGAAAGCAATAGGATTTTCTAAATTATCTTCGTTCTTTTGAGTTAATACCACTAGAAAAACAATGCTCAAAATAAAATGAATAAATATAGAATGGTTTCTTGTAATTAGGACTCACAAGCATTGGTGTAAAATATATTGCATTTTTAACATCCTAAAATGTTTCTTTAGCTTCACTAGTCCAATTAATGTTAGCATCCTTTTTCAACATATCATTTAATGGCTTGACTATTTCATCAAATTTTGAAATAAATTTCATGACAAAGTTGATTTTACCAAAAAATGATCTTAATTATTTCTTACTACCAAGGAAAGGGATTTTTGTAATGGCTTATATTCTTTAAGGATCTATGGAAATTCCATCATTTGAAATGATATGTCCTAAAAGTTTACATTTTGTTACTCCAAAAATGCACTTTTTGGGATTTAGTGAAATGCCATGTTCTCTACACCTTTGAAGAATTTTTCTCAAATCATTATTGTGATAAGATTTGTTCTTTGAGAAAATAGGAATAGCATAAACATAAATGACTATGTATTTACCTATCAAATATCTAAATGCATAATCCATGGCTCTCTAAAATGCGCCACCTGCACTCGACAATCCAAAAAAAATTCTTCTGTAAGCAAAGGAACCCCACTTTGTGGTATTTTTAGTTTTCATTTTATCTTTTGGATCAATAAGAATTTGGTTATATCCAGAATAACCATCAATAAAATACATCATCTTAGAACAATTAACCATTTGCAAAATATGATCAATGGAATGCAAGGGCTAGTTATCCTTTTGTGAGGCCTTATTGAGATTCCTAAAATAAATACACAATATAATTTCACCTGTTTTATTCCTAACTGTTTTCTATCCATGTAGAGTGTATGATTGGAAATATAATCTTAGAATCCAACAATTTATTAACCTCCTTTTGTATAAGAGGCTCTAGTAATGGGTTAACTGATCTTTGTTTTTGTCCAAATGGTTTGGAATATGGCTTTCAAGGAATAGTATGTGTTATTATGTTTTCATTGTCTTTAAATTGTCATAACTCCATGCTATTTAATCAATGAAATATTTAAGAGCTTGTATAATCCCTTCTTGTTCCTGATGAGTGCAACCCTTTTCTATGAGTACATTATGCAGGTCTTTACTAATCCCAATAGCAATAGAATTATAAGCATCCTACGAAAGTGAGGTTTTATTACAACTATTATTTTTTTAATCAATATCGAAAAGTTTTCGAGATATGCTATACCTTTAGGAATGACATTGATTTTCCTTGTTACCTCATGATTTTTGTTTTCATATTCTTGTGATATCTCTTCCTCATTGATCGCCTAGTTTTCAAAAATGCTTGAATTAGTTACAAAATTAAAAATGTGCCTATCACTTTCAAATACCTATAAAATTTTCACATTGTTAGGTATAGAAGGACAAGGTATCAAATCAATTGAAAATTTATTTAGCCTCCTATTATAAATAGGATTAATATTACCTACTTTGATAGCTAAATAATCAGCAATTTGATTGTTCTTCCTAGATATCAATGAAATATTGAAAGCATGAAATTCATCAATGAAATCCCTAACTCTATTTATGTAATGAATTAGCCTTTTATAATGACATGTGTATTGGCCTTTCACTTGTTTAAAAACTAATTCTGAATATCCTAGAAATTTCAAACATTTAATGTTTTTTAATGCTAATTGCAAACCAAATATTAAGGCCTCATATTATACAGTATTACAAGTGCAAGGAAACTGTAACCTATAGGCTGCCAGAGATGACTTACCTTTAGGACTAATAATTTCCACTCCAAATCCACCACATTTTTTTGATTTAGATCCATCAAATTTAAGAATAAAAATAATATTTTCATCCTTAATTGGATTAATAGATGGTATTTCATTTTTAGATTCACCTACATCTAATTTTATTTCCAAAGTGTAAACACCTAACTGAGAATCATTGTAAAAAAATTCATTAGTTTTGTTATATTCAGTAATCAAATCCTTGAGTCTAGGATCTCTTTCAACTTTTATTTGGTTAGAAACACCCTTCCATGGTATCCACATATGTTTAAAATCGATGGCCATGTATCCATTTAAGTTCCTAGACCAATCTTTGCTCAACAACATTCCATACCTATCAGGTATATCTACAACATGTATATCATTATACTACTATATCCTAGGTTATGAGGCTAGTTGTATGTAAATATTATTAAGTATTTTTTGGTCACAAATCTGCCACATGAAAGGATTTTTTACGTGTACGCACCCTAGACTTGGCCAACATTGAAAGGCCGAGAGAAAGAGAAGTCTCCCGGGCCAATCTCTAGAGAGGGCTAGCTCCCAAACTAATCTAAATTGGTTTCAAGATTAGAGATGCAAGAAAGAAATGGGAAAATGTGAAAAGAAATGGGAAATAAGGGAAATGGATGTAAATATGGTCGAAGCCAATCGTTGATGGGGAGAACAACCTCGAACAACAATAACCTCAACTAGATCCTAAAGCTAAGCAACAACTGACTCTTAGAATATGTATATAGAAATTGGATCATGCATTAGCCATGAGTTTGCTTCCAATTATACTCCAAATGCTCAAATGCAAATACAACCAAATTAAGAATAGTAGAATTTAACTTATATTAACACTAAACTAATAGAAGTGACTCAGACAGAAAGCAAAACATGCATAACAATTTATATCACCAACTCCAAAAGACACTAAGAATGGAAGCAAATGCATCTAGGATTTTTGTTTTAATTTTTGCAAAATATCCTACTCCATTTGCTTGAGTTTTACATTAGTATTTATAGAGGCCTTCCCTCTTCCTTTCGTATTACAACATTTAATACATGAAACATATTTTGAAGAAATGATCCCCTTAATCTGCCTCGGAGAAATGACAGCCCCTGTTTTAATGGATCAAAATAAAAAATGAAACAGAAACAAGAGCCCATATTTCTTCATTAAATGACCATTATCAGGAGAAGCTGGAAGTTTTTAAGAGATCATGAATAGGAGCTTTTAATATTGGAGGTGTCTTTAATTTTTGTGGATTCGAAAACTGCCTCAGGTTCTTCCATCTAGCGCACATCGATAATCAGCAACATTTAATCCTTGTGTTTCCTTGACCATGATCTAAAAATAATTTGGAGAGCTTTTACTTGATCCTTATCTTCTCTTCATGTTACCCTATGCAATCCTAAAGGAAAATGCAAATAGAATTGTATTGGGCCTTTGTTATTTCTTCGATCGTGAAAATGTGATAGGCTACAAAAATGCGACATGTCACAAAATCGTGACACTTTTACCTTACTGCCTTCTATTTTGCCACCAGTCACGAAAATGTGACATGTCACAAAATCATGACATCTTCCTCTTAGTTCAGCTTCATCCTCATGATATGTCACAAAATTGCGACATTCTCCTCTTTCTTGGCTTCTTTGCCACTCCTTATCGCAAAAATGAAACATGTCACGAAATTGTGACATCTTCCACTGGGCACTGTCTTGTCTGCTTTATACCCATGAAAATGTGACATGTCATGAAATTGTGACATGTTTCTCCATTTGGCTTTATCTCCACAATATCTCATGAAATCATGACATTTTCTCTCTTCTTGTACTTTGTTGCTTTTAGGCCACAAAAGTTTGACATGTCACAAAATCACGACATTTCATACTATCTGGCTGCCTCCTTGCTTCCTCCTTGTGAAAATGCAACATTTTGCAAAATCGTGACATTTCCCTGTGCTTTGCCCTTCCTGTCCAACATGTCATGAAATCATGACAATTTATTGCCTTCTCTATCATTGTCGCTTTCTGTTGTGATATCGCGACAAGTTCCTCTTGCTTAGATTCATTTCCAAAAATGTCATGATTTCGTGACATATTTCTCTACCTTGTGTTTATCTTCAGCTCTTCTGTGATAACGTGACATGTTGCGATATCGTGCCAGTCCATACCATTTGCTCCTTTCTCACTTTTCTGTCGTGATATCGTGACATTTTTCATTAACATTGCCCTTGGCTATTGTATGTCATGATATCACGACATTTTTTATCACTCTGCTCTATGGCCACCGTAAGTCACAAAAATGTGACATGTCGCGATATCGCGACACATTTTCAATTAGTTCTCCCTCATCGCAACAAGTCACGAAAATCAAACATGTCGTGATATCATGTCAGTTTGACTTCCATGCTTTCGTTGACTATTTTTATCGTGAAAATGTGATAGGTCATGAAAATGTGACATGTCATGATATCGTGACATTTTTTGTACTTAGCTGATTTCTGCATTCGATACCGTGAAACTGCAACATGTCGTGATATCGCAACATGAGTTACTTTGCTCTAACACAAAACTTATAGAGATTTTTATATTTTCCCTTTCAAAGTTCATGGAGGGACAAATAGAAGAATTAGTATCTCTATAATTTGTGCATTCTTTTACATTAACAGTAACAACAAAAACAATGTGGCAAAAATGCCAACATTCTTGGCGGCTCACGAGGTATACAGTTCTGCTATATGAACGAACCTCAGGCCTTTATCCATTTGGCAACATAGTCAAGAAACTGGAGGAGCAAAAAAAACTAATGTTGGTTGATGCTGGATGCGTCTGCAGGCTACAGCAAAAAGCTCTTGCTGGTACTCGGCTCTCAAAATAGGACCTTCAACAAAAATTTGTGGAAGAACAGAACTTCTTTTATTTCTTTAGAACTACTGCACTTTGCCTAGCTCGGATGAGCTGGGTAATCACCAGGTGCTATGCAAGGATATCCATGGCAGTAGTGAAAAGCACCTAAATTGCAAAAATGGAAATGAATGGAATGGATGACCGACAGATGTGCAAGCCATGAAATGGAAATGGGGAATGATGAAATGATGGAAAATGGAGGAGTAGAAATGGTAGATACAAAAACTAAAGAGGGTTCTACTATGCTAACAGCTACTGAGTTTTACTAAAAATAGAAAATGAAATGGAAATCGATGGAATGGAGGAGGTGGTAGGAATTGTGGCTGTGGAGAAGTGCTCAAAAGACAAAGAATTAGAAGAAAGGGAAGTGAAGGAAAGGGAACATCAAAAAGGGGAGTAGAAACAATAGTAGTGGCTTGATTACTTTGTAGAATAAGGAGAGAGAGAGGAAGGGAATGAATTAAGGAAGAAAGAAGTAGAGATGGAGCCACTATCTGCTGGGAAGGAAGAGAAAAAGAAAGAGAAATGAACATACCTGTGGGCTCGCATGCAAAAGGAGTCGAAGTTAACGAAATTTTTTTTTCTTTTCTTTTTTTTTATGTACAAGGTAACCCCTGCATTAGCTATGAACTCTTAGGAGAGACACATACCCAAACATGGCTCTATGATCTCTTGGATCCCAAACCTTGGATAGACACTCATTAGTCTCCTGATTGATAATCAGCTTGGAGTCACCAAATATTTGCAACTATCGTGTTCCAAGTGTCTCAGCCATCTTGAAACCTAAGCATAAAGCCTCATCCTCTGTAGTATTATCTGTGTAGCTCTAGGTCAACTAGTATGAATAAGATCATGGAATTCCAGAAGGGAATACTAGAACAGTCCAAATGTTAGCGTCATTTCTACATCGTGCTTCATCGAAATAAAGTTGATCTTGACTTCCATCATTCTGTTCTTGAGACTTTTCAGTCTTGAGAATAGAATAACACCCCAAGTTGATTTCTATCATGGCATTAAAATTGAGCATTGAAAACTCATCCTCCAAGCAAAGCTCATCCAGGACTTCACCCATCAAATCAGGATCTTCCAATTCCTTAGTTATCATATTGACAAAATATTTGGATCATTCTTCTTCTTCCATCTTCTCTACATGAAAAGTAGAAGGCTTCTGATTGTCAATACAGACTCTTCTTCCTTTGAAATAGATATCCAAGTGAGAATAATCCAGATAAAGGTAGCCTCCCAGCTTAGTAGTGAATTCTCTTGATAAACACATATTGAAATACGGTTCCAGATCAACCACAACTATCTCCTGAATTACTGTAATATGAGGTAGACTATGTAGAGCAATAGGAACATCCTTAATTACACCCATTATTTTCATGGGAGTCTCATCCAACTGCAAGACACCTAGGCTACTTCTTGTATACTCCATACCCATGACTTCACAAACTGCCTTTGGCATGACAGTTGTCGTAGCACCAGAATCAATCATATAGTTGTGCACAATACAACCCTCCATCCTGAGTGACAAATAAAATGGGGGTGGTCTATTATTTCTAGTGGCTAAAGTAGTCAGAGTTTGAGACAAAACTATCTATGCTGGAGCCTTCCCCTTACTTTGTATGGTCTTCAAGGATTCCTGTAAGAGATTTACCTATCTAGGCAGCTACAAGGTGTCATACAGACTTACCTTAGCTGGTATCCATTTGAGTTCTTCCATGATGTTGTACTCCATCAAGATCTGCTCTTTCCCTCCACTGGAAGATTCAAATTTGCTTCTGTATTACTGGGTGACCTCCACTCATTACCATTTAGTCAATGATGGATACCGCAACGTCTCTCTAGCTTCTTCCTTTGTTCCTACTTGCGACTGGGAAGTAGAAGCTTTTTCCTTCTCTTTTGCTTGTGGTGGAAGTGGATCCTTCAACAAAATATGTGGTTGTTGTGGATCTGGAGAATCATGAGTCTTTTTAGGTATTTGCTACTTTGTTGCTTGTGTAGGAGGCACTTTCAATGGCTCCATCTTAGCTGGATCTACCAACATTGGTTTCTTATCGCTGTGTGTCAATACTGCTATGTGTTCCTCAAGAGACTTCACAGAATTAAGATCCACCTCTTGAATCATGTTTACACGGCTCCCTGCAAGAACTTGCAAATAATTTTGGTGGACCATGTAAGTGGACTCATCATGTGGATCATTGCATGAAGAACACCAGTAAGAAGGCTCATGTGAAACTTCATAAGGGCTAGCCTCTTCACTCACTAGGACCGCTAAGTTCCTCTCAGGTACTTTCTTCATAGCCTTGCTAGGAGCAAGTTGCTCTCTTGTGACTATCAAAGGAAATATTCATGGCTGATAGTTCCTTTCCACCTCTCTTTACTCCATAGATGTCACCTTGTTAGTGATATCTCTCATGGCTGACTGAATTTATTGCAAAATAACCAATTGAGGATCTGGGATTGAGGACACAGGTGGTGTAGGTAGAGGTAATGGAACTGGTGGAGAAGGTAATGTAGGAGTTGGAAGTGGAGAGGTTATCTATGGAATGGGAATCATAGGTACTGAAGGTACGGGAGGATTCCATGAAGATGAAGGGTACATGGATGGAGCAATGTAAGATGTAGGGGCTACACCTGTATATTGGTATTATGTAAGCTCAGGAAAAATAGGCATAGTCATATTTGGAGGAAATTTTCCAATGACAATCAGATCGGCCTTAGCCTTATGTGCCTGGGCATACAGTGCAGGAAAGGTTTGAACACTAGACATCCTAATATTCATACCAATATCTGAATGGAAATCCCTAAGAAAGTACAATGTTGCTTGTTCATGAGTAGGGCAAAGACCTTCAGGGACTCTCTGCTAGGTTCGAGCAAACCTAACATTGAAATCCACTATCTCCTCTTGAGGATGCCTCTTGATATTATTAAATTGATGCACTAAAGAAAATGGGTTTGCTTACTCATTGAACCCTTGGATTAGCATCTCTGCTAATTTATCCCATGAAGTTATGGAGTTGGGGGACAAGGATCTATACTAGCACAACAACTTACCTCAGAGTGATAGGATGAGAAATTTGATCATGACATCTTTGTCTGTGATATTGTGAATTGAAGCCAAGGTTGCCACATCAGAAACATGCTCGTACATTGTCTTTCCAATCCCATCGTATGTAGGTAAGGCTTTTATTGCTGTAGCAGGAATTGGATTCTGAAAAGGCAGGTCCAACGCTCCTGAATAGTTCCAAGCAAGAACTCCTCATGGTGGAGGTTGCTGGCCAGCCATTTGGACTGCTGGATCTAGATGTAGCAAGCTCGTAGAAGTACTGGGAGGAGTCGAAGATGGCATAAACTAACCTGCTCCATATGAAAAAACAACAAATTATGGGTTCATAGGACTTACCAATCTTGAGCGCTCCCTCTAGTTTTGAACATCAATCTCGAAGAATTTGACTGGATCTTTTGATTCTTTGGCACTTGATCTCATGATCATGAAGCAAAGATGCAAAAATTTTCACCAACTTCATGATTAGATATTTCCAGGTGCTATACAGTCACCTTCAGTAGAGTCACCAGATGAACTTACAATCTCCACTTTGAGGTCAAGATAGTTCATCAAAATCTTGATTCCTCTAGGTGTCAACCAATGGAACTTGTGAGTCCCACTGGGCATGCCAAAAACTGTTGGCATAGGTGGGTTTTTCAATTTGGAATAACACTTGTCCCATTTATTATGGATCTTTCAGAGACAGAAACAGTCTGTCCCATCGAGCGTGCCAAAAATTGTTGGTCACAAATCTGCCACAGGAAAGGATTTTGTACGTGTACGTGCCCTAGACTTGGCCAACATTGAAAGGCCAAGAGAAAGAGAAGTCTCCCGAGCCAATCTCTAGAGAGGGCTGGCTACCAAAATAATATAAACTAGTTTCAAGATTAGAGATGCAAGAAAGAAATGGGAAAATACAAAAAAAAATGGGAAATAACGAAAAGGGATGTAAATATGGCTGAAGTTGATCGTTGATGGGGAGAACAACCTCGAACAACAATAACCTCAACTAGATCCTAAATCTAAGCAGCAACTAACTCTTAGAATATGTATATAGAAATTGGATCATGCATTAGTTGTGAGTTCACTTCCAATTGTACTCCAAACACTCAAATGCAAATACAGCCAAATTCAGAACAGCAGAATTTAACTTATATTAACACTCGAATAACATAAGTGACTCAGATAGAAAGCAAAACATGCACAACAATTTAGAGTTTTTGTTTTAATTTCTGCAAAAGATCCTCCTCCATTTGCTTGAGTTTTATATTAGTATTTATAGAGGCCTTCCCTCTTCCTTTCGTATTACAACATTTAATACATGAAACAGATTTTGAAGAAACGATCCCCTTAATCTGCCTCGAAGAAATGACAGTCCCTATTTTAATGGATCAAAACCAAAAATGAAATAGAAACAAGGGCCCATATTTCTTCATTAAATGACCATTATCAGGGGAAGCTAGAAGTTGTTAAGAGATCACAAATAGGAGCTTTTAATATTGGAGGCATCTTTAATTTTGGTGGCTTAAAAAACTGCCTCAGGTTCTTCCATATAGTGCATGTCGGTAATCAGCAACATTTAATCCTTGAGTTTTCTTGACCATAATTTGAAAATTAGTTGGAGAGATTTTACTTGATCCTTATCTTCTCTTCACATTCCCCTATGCAATCCTAAAGGAAAATGCAAATAAAATTGTATTGGGCCTTTGTTATTACTTCGGTCGCAAAAATGTGACAGGTCGCAAAAATGTGACATGTCACAAAATCATGACACTTTTACCTTACTGCCTTTTGTTTCACCACCAGTCACAAAAATGTGACATGTCATGAAATCACGACATATTCCTCTTAGTTTACCTTTATCCTCATGATATGTCATGAAATCATGACATTCTCCTCTTTCTTGGCTTCTTTGCCACTTCTTATCATGAAAATGAAACATGTCGCAAAATCATGACATCTTCCACTCGGCACTGTCTTGTCTTCTTTACACCTACAAAAATGTGACATGTCATGAAATCGTGACATGTTTCTCCATTTGTATTTATCTCCAAAATATGTCATGAAATCGTGACATTTTCTCTCTTCTTGTACTTTGCTACTTTTAGGCCGCAAAAGTTTGACATGTCACAAAATTGTGACATTTTGTACTATCTGGCTGCCTCCTTGCTTCCTCCTTGCAAAAACGTGACATGTCATGAAATCATAACATTTCCTTGTGCTTTGCCATTCCTGTCCAACATGTCATGAAATCACAACAATTTCTTGCCTTCTCTATCGTTGCCACTTCTTGTCGCAATATCGCGACAAGTTCCTCTTGCTTGACTTCATTTCAAAAAATGACACGATTTCACGACATATTTCTCTGCCTTGTGTTTATCTTCAGCTCTTCTATGATAATGCAACATGTCACGATATCATGCTAGTTTATACCATTTGCTCCTTTCTCACTTTTTTGTCACGATATCATGACATTTTTCATTGACATTGCCCTTGGCTGCTGTATGTCACGATATCACGACATTTCCTATCACTTTGCTCTGTGGCCACTACAAGTCATGAAAATGTGACATGTCATGATATCGTGACAACTTTTCAATTAGTTCTCCCTTACCACAACAAGTCGCGAAACTCCAACATGTCGCGATATCATGAAAGTTTGACTTCCTTGCTTCCATTGACTATTTTGACCACGAAAATGTAATAGGTCATGAAAATGCGACATGTGATATCATGACATTTTTTGTACTTAGCTGATTTTTGCATTTGACCCCATGAAACTGCAACATGTCGCGATATCATGACATGTTACAGTTACTTTGCTCTAACACAAAAATTATAGATATTTTTACATTTTTCCTTTCAAAGTGCATGGAGGGACAAACAGAAGAATTAGTATCTCTACAATTTGTGCATTCTTTTACATTAACAATAACAAAAAAAAACAATGTGGCAAAAATACCAATAGTATTCCAACCACATTAACTTTATATTTATCCAATTGCACAACTATTATGTTAGAAGGGATGGGTTTCAAACCTAATTTTTGATAAACCATGTGAGGCATGACATTACCGGATGCTCATGAATCCACAAGACAATTGTGTAGATTTCTTTGTACAATTCTTATGGTCAAAAGAAAGGGAGGAGCTTCTCCTTTTTCCCTTCATGAGGCAAATTGCACATCCATGGCTTTCAAGGCTTCATTATTTCTTTGATCACCAAAATTCGGCATCAAAAGGTCTTTCTGATTAGTCAACTTAGCAACATCAAATAATTATATATTCATTTTTTTTTTCTTTAAATCCTCTACAATATTATATGAAATGTTATCATGTGGTGGTTGAGGCAGATAATTTTTAGATGGAGGTATGGTATTGTTACTAGACCATGTGTCAGGAGGAACGATGGTATTATTTGGTGGAGTATAATATGTAAATGGAGCTTTAGTCTTACTCATAAGCTTGTTATTATGATTGCCTTTTTAAAATTGTTCGAAGGCTCGAAATTCCTCTTCTATAGATCCATCATACCATTCTTCATATTCTTCAATGGATTCAAATGTTTCAACTACTAGCGTCAATTCTTTCCCTTTGCTAGTACTAGCCTGTTGGAAAGGATCTTCATCTGAAACAATTTCTATGTTATCCATATCTTTTTGTAGAACATCTAATGTTGTTTAGAATTCAAGGTACTCATTCTCACTATGTTGTGTTATAGAATGCACCCTAAACAAATTGTTTAAAATCAAATCTGAAATATTGAAAATGGTACTGGTTTGATTGGAACTAGTGGTAGCATTTTTCTAATTAACCATGGGACTAGATACTCCATTTTTTGGACAAGTATTCCATTGTTTTCTCTAAAAACTAAAATTTCTATTTTCATGAGAATTTTGAGGTAATTATTTTTGCATTTGAACCATGTCACTACTGAGTTTTTGGATAAGCCTCTATAGATAATTTACCTAATAATTAGGCTTATTATTTTATCCTACAGTAGTTAGATTGGTCGTGTTACTTGTAGTAGTAGTGGAAATTTGAAAATTTGGCAAATTTTGATTTTGGATAACATGTGGAAATGTTGTGTTATTTTGATGGAATGTTGATGCATTTGGAGTGGGTGTTGTATTAAAGAATGTAGGCATGATTTGATCATTTGTTTTAGTCATTTTATGAGTGGTGAATTTATTTTATAAATATAGTGGAGTGGTGGGATAAGTGGGTGTGATAGGTGGATTGTATAGTGAATTTAAATTATCGAATGACATGGCATTCAACATAGGAATTTGTTGAGAAAAAGCTTTATTTATCATAGGTACTTATTATAAGCACCTGGATATCCTATGGAAGGCAACTATCCTATCCAAAAATCTTGTGGTATCAACTATTATTCTATAGTCAAAGCCTCACTATATGCCATGGGAAGTGTAGTGATTTGAGGAGTTCTCCTTACAAACATAGATGTTAAAGGGTCCAATGTCCTAAAGTACATTTGTATAGAAGCATATGCCTAAAGAGTATAAGGAGCAACTAACTTGCAATAGAACTTATGGAGACGAGTATTGAACAATATAAAAGGTTCATTAGGATCTCTCTTGGTTGACACAAACTGATGATAGATTACATCAGGATCTATAGGTAGCCTAAATTGATTCATGAAAGTTGTTTACAAATGATCCCAAGATGTAATGGAATTGACAGGTAATCTAATGTACCAATCATATGCTATTTCATCTAAGGTGAGAGAAAATATTCTACAAGCAACATCCTCATTTTCAACTTGCAGTCTAATCAAGGTATCCTTGTAAGCTTGAATATGCTCTTCAACTTTAATTCCATCGTGTTTATATTTAGGCAAATCAAGGTTATGCATAGAGGGTATTTATTACCAAATTGGCTAAAATTGGGATTTTTGAAATTTGGAATTGGCTAATATTTTTTTTTTTGGTAAATAAAAGTCTTTATTAATTACCGAGTTTTGCAGGTTAACCCAAAACCTATTACAATATCCAGCCTTCTGCTAAGATTGTAGATCCTAGTCATCCTTGAAAATTTCTTACCATAAATTGTGTTGAATCCCCTACAACACCTTACTAATAAAGCACACCCATACCTAAACATAACTGTAAAAATTACTTACATTGATAGGAATTGAAGTTTGGAACTTTGCACTTGTGAAACCTGTTGCTTGCCCATTTCCTATTCTCTGTCAGAATCTTCCAAGGATTACACCTTGTTACCTTCATTTCCAATTTGGTATGATTTAGAGGGAAACCCCATAGTTATTACCAGCTCCATGGGGAAATAACACCCATTCATATTTCTCCTTAACGGGTAGGTTTCTTTTCATGACTAATAATGTTTTCCACTTCACATGGCACACCTTGTGTCCATGTCACCAAACTACCAACATCAACACCTATGTTCACTAATTTGTTAGATGACTTGTTGGCCTCACAATACATGTGATGATCCCTCATGTTTTATCTTACTACAAAAAGGATCCTCACTTCATGGATGACTCCCTCTATTCTCCATGGAGGTTTTTTTCCATTGGTTAACAGGTTGATGATGTTCATAGAATCACCTTCAATCATAAAGTTACCTTGAGTTTCTTGGTCTACTTGCAACCCTCTCCAAAGGGCTATAGCTTTTGCTTCATTATTAGTTCTGATTCCCAATGGTTCAGCGAAGGCCTTGACCAGATTTCCTTGATGATCCCTGATTATTCCTCCAGCTCCAGCTCTTCTCGAATTCTCCTTGGATGCACCATCAAAATTTATTTTAAACCAACCCTAGGGGGTGGTTCCCAAGAAATCCTATTTTTGGGATTGGGCAAAGGAATGGAAGGTTTGTCCTCAATACCTAAGGCCTGAGCTAATTATTTTTCTTGGGGAAGAATTGAGTGGTTCTCATCCACTAAGGTGCTAAGGTTTTCTTTCGCAAAGACAATAATCCTATTGAGGATGGTTTTTGGGTTGTGAATGGTATCCTTAAAGGCTTTATGGTTCCTTTCTAGCCAAATCTGCCAGAGAAAATGATGCAAATAGATTTTCCATAGGTACTTAAGTGTTAGGCTAACAAATGGTTGAGGCCATTGATGGAACAATTCGGATATAAGAGCAGGATTAACCCACGAGATCCTAAAGGCTTGGAAAAGTTCATCCAGGATGGACTTCTCTACTTGAAACTCCAGAAACAAGTGTTGGGTTGTCTCCCATCCTACCCTGCACATGTAGCAATGGTTAGCAATAACCATACCTTTGGATAACATATTGTCCATAGTGAGGATTTTTCCTTGAATCACCACCCATGAAAAAAAGGATATTTTAGCAATTAAGCCTTTGATCCAAACCAAACTCGATTGAAATTGTTGACCTTCCACATTGAGAAGAAAATTATAGGTATACTTAACTGTGAAGTCACCACTTTCAATCTCATCCCAAACAATGTGATCTTCATCCTCTCCAGAGGGAATAATTTTTTGAGTTAAAATGTTATAAAGCTCTTCAGACTTCGCTTCAAAACCCTGTACTCTGATGTGTTTCCACCTTTTGATATTTATATCCTACCACATATAATTTGCAACCTTATTCCCAATATGTTGCTCCATATGCTCTTGAATCCTAGCCAAACGAGGATTCTAGGATAACTCCTCAACTCTCACCCACCGATCCTTCCAAAAGTCTATTGTTTGCCCATTTCCTAGAATCCATCTAAGACATTTCTTGACAAGATCCCTACTCGTGAGGATTGCCTTCCAAAAAGTAGACCCCCTACTTGCTAAGTTGTCATTAAGGAATTTCACACCCTGGAGGTATTTCCTCCTAACTATGGCAGTCCATTCATTATCGACCTTAGTCAATAACTGCAATGCTTGTTTGGCTAACAGAGTTGTATTGATATGAGCAACTCTCCTCAATCCTAACCCCCCATCAACTTTAGGTTTGCAAATATTGTTCCAACCTACTAAATGGATCCTTTTATTATCCTCAGTCCCTGACTAGAGAATTTTTTTTGAAGCTGCTCAATTTTGTGATACACCTTGTTGGGAGCTCTGAAGACTGATAGGAAGTAAATGGGTATAATTTGAAGTGAAGCCATAGTTAAAACTGCTTTGCCTACTTGAGATAACAGATGTCCTTTCCAACCTACTAGCTTTTTTTGGATCCTCTCAAAAACTATGTTCCACATTTATCCTTCAGGTTTCCCCATAAATAGGGGAAGACCTAAATAAGAGGTGGGAAGGGATGCAATCTGACATTCCATGATCCTTGCTATGTTGTTTTGCCTAGGAATGGGGGTATTGATGAAATAAAGTTTGATCTTATCAAATTTCACTTTCTATCCAGTAGCTTATTCATACATTATGAGAATATTTTTAATCCTTCTTACCTCAACCACAGAAGACAAATTTAGTAGCAATGTATCATCAAAAAATTATTGATGTGTCACCCGGGTAGTTAGCGATGTGACCTTGATACTTGATATGAGTCTAGCTACCGCTGTTGCCTTAATGGTTCTTCCCAAGGCCTCAGCTACAATGATGAACAACATAGGACTTATGGTATCTCCTTGTATTAGACCACATTTGCTTTGAAAAAAACCTACAGTAGACCCGTTAACCAAAACTAAAAAACAAGGGTTAGAAATACACTCTCTTATTAACTTGACCCATTTCATGTTGAAGCCAAATTTTAATAAAACTGCCTCTAGGAATTCCCAATTTATCCTGTCATAAGGTTTGTTCATGTCTAACTTTAAATCCATGACTACTTTTTTGGTCTGAGTGGTTGTATGAAGAGCCTCATGAACAGTAATAACTCCATCTAAGATTGATATTCCTTGTATAGAACTTCCTTGACTTGTATCAATGATAACCGGTAGAACTTTCTTCAAATGGTTGGCTAAAACTTTGGACAGAATTTTATAGGATATATTACATAGACTAACCGGACTAAAGTTAGCCATAGTCTTGGGGTTGAGGCCTATAGGGATTAAAGCAATGAAAGTTGAATTGAAACCCCTTGGAATATGATTTGAACTTTGGAACTCCTTGATTGCAACAATAACTTATGCTCCAAAAATATCCCAACAAACTTGGAAAAACCGTGATGAAAACCCATCCGGCCTAGGATCTTTGTCAGGATCAATGTTAAACAAAGCCTCCTTGATCTCTTCATCTAAAAAAGCTACTGTAAGAGACTCGTTAATCATTTCATCAATGAGTTGTGGAATGAATTGAAGGAGAGAGTCCTTTGCTTGGGCATTACAGGCCCGTTCTTCACCCAATAATGAACTAAAAAAATTAATAGCCTCGTCCCTGATCTCCTAAATGTTTTGAGTTGAGGATCCATCCAAATTAGTTAAATTTCTAATATTATTGTTGCTTCTATTGCTTAATGTGGTAACATGGAAATTTTTTGAATTAGAGTCCCCTTCCTTTAGCCATAATGCCCTTGATTTTTGCCTCCAATACATCTCTTCACAAGCTAAAATATTATAAAACTCACAAAGGGTTTCCTTCTCTTCAGTCCTTTTCACCTCATCATAGGTTCCATTTTGGATTTTTCTTTCTATTATTATCAGTTTTTCCTCCACTGCCCTCTTATTCTCAAAAATATTTCCAAAGACTTCTTTATTCCATATTCTAAGGTTGTTTTTCACCATATTAAGTTTTTGAGATAGTTTGAAGGAAGCACTTCCTTGGATAGGCTGCTGCCACCATTCCTCTATTTGTTTCTTGAAGTCCGGATGTTTAACCCACATTGACAAAAATCTAAATGGCTTTTTAAAGGAGTTAGCTTGAAATGCCTCCCATAGAATAAGATTATGGTCTGAAGCACATTTAGGAAGGGCTTGTAACGCTGAATCACCAAACATTGTTGTAGCTTCCTTGGATAAAAAAACCTGTCCAACCTTTCTTGAATTAGCTGACTTCCTATCCTCTTGTTACTCCATGTAAATTTGGCTCCTTTTAGTCTTACATCCATCAATTCATTTGTGTTAATGAATTCATTGAAGTCCTCCATGCTCCTTGAGGGTAACCCAGATCCTTCCTTCTTATCAGATGGGTAAATGGGGGTATTGAAATCTCCCCTAATCATCCAAGGAATGTCTTTAAAATCTTGGCTCAAATGCCCCAAAAAATCCCACAGTTCATACCGCCCTTGGACAGAGGTGGAGGCATAAACATTTGACATAATCCAATTCTTATTAGTATCAAAATCATGAAATAATACGCTTAAGACTCTTTCATTTTCCTTAATAATACTTCCTTCTATTTTAATAGGATCCCATAAGATCATGAGGCCCCCAGATGCTCCTCTCGCCTATTGAAATGCCACTTCCCCTTGCTTCCAAATCCTTCTAGCTATAAGTGTTGATTGTGCTGCATCTGTTTTGGTTTCTTGAATAAAAATGATAGTAGGATTCCAATCCTTCCTTATAGACTTCACCATCCTTTGTTTTGGTGGGCCGTTTAGGCCTCTCACATTCCATGATAGAACCTTCATTTAGAATGTTTGATATTTTTCCCCGCCCCCTTCCCTAATCCAAAGGGGGTTTGTCAATTTTTCTATTATCCTAGCCAGGAATAGCTTGCTGTAACAATGTTCTTTGCTTTCCATTTGCAATTTCTTCATTGATTCTCATTCTATAGTGCTTTTCTGTAGATATTCTCTCTTTCTTTCTTTCACTTCCATAATCTATCAGCGGCTTGGTAGTGTTTCTAGTCTATTTTGGATTGAAATGAAGGGGCATATACTATGATAGTCTAGGGCTTGAACCTTCTTCCTCATTTTGGGGGTTTTCAATTACCTCTTCATCCTCAGCCTTGTTTTGGTTCACCTCTCCTATCTGGTTCCTAAAAAGGGGGCTTTCCTTCAAGGAACCTTTTACCGTTGGGCTCGTTTGATAAGGGATAATTTTCTCCACAACCGGATTAGGAGCTACATTCCTGCTCTTGTTTCCACAACTTTGACTCTTGACTCTATTTTTTCCATGTTTAAACTAAAATGACCTGGCAATTTTTATTCATTTTGAGCATAGCTTTTGGGCTTTTTGTCATAGTTATGGATGGTCCCAATTTGGATGGGGAGTCTAGGGTTTCAGGAAACTTGACACTTATGGTATCATCCTTACTATTTTCTTTTTCAACTTCTAGATTTTCTAGGATATCAAACATGTTCAAGTTGGGATCTTTATTACATACCTTATGATTTTTGCCTCCCTCATTATGTTGCTTTCCTTTCTCTTGGATTTTTTCCAGTTCTGTGTTGGCTTGGTCAGCCTGGTTATTCTTAACTTGTCTATATCCTTCCAAGTTAATACATGGTCCTTGAAAATTTGGGATCCCTCTCCCATTAGCTTTCCCCATAAAACCTTTGCTCGTGGCTTCCTTGTTTGCAGTTATTGTCAGACATTGAGCTTGAAGGTGGCCCTGGGTTTTGCACATGCTACAAAATGCTAACTTGTTCTCATACTCCATAGGCTAAATACTTAGAAAATCTCTATAAGATAGTTCCACCTAAGAAGGTAGATCAGAATCCAAATTTGCATTTACACAGATCCTGGCATGCATCAGTCTAATCCTTGCCCGGGTTGAATGGTCTATTACCATGAGCTCTCCTATCATATTTGTGAAGAACACAAGCTTATACTGAGAGGGGGGGGTGAACAATATAAGACCTCTTTCCAATTTATCTATCAACATAGCTTTCAAACCATTAACATGCAGAATAAAATAGTAGTAACAACAGCAGTAAAATAGTGCACAAAAAGCAATCCATAAAGAGACACAACACTTTATGTGGTTTACCCAAGGTGGGCTACTCCACGGATGAAAATTTCCTCTAAAAGTTATATCAAAACCTTTGGGAATCCTTCCCGATTACAAAGTTTATGAGCCTTAGCTCAAATGAGACACCTTCCCCTAATTTTTCTTTGCTAGTGATCCTCTAGAAGACCTCTACCTCCTCTGCCCTTAGCAAGTGGAATTCTATCCATAGAAGACACCTGTCTTCCCTGATCTGGCTGGAGATCTCTATCCTCAATTCTGTTACTGCAAAGCTAATCCTCTTTTCTGTACCAAACATAGTCCTTTGGTCTAGCACAATTGTCCTCTTCCTATGTTCCTTTCTGCACTTTGTTGAAAACAAATTTTCACTACCTGTGCAACTATAGCAGCACAGTCTTCTCAAATTATAGTAGCACTTAATCACCATTTGTCCTTCACAACTATTTGCAATTACAATAGTATCTACTTTGTGCACTTTTCTTTCTTTTACACAGACTGTGTGAACACAGTCGCAATCACAGCTGTCCTTAGATCAAATTCCACCCTTTACATAATCTTTGCAAACATTGCATCATTCAAACGCACAGCAACTTATGCGCCTATGTGCAATCACAACATCATACTTTTTGCACAGTCTTCTCATGAACAATAGCACAGTATTTGATACTTAGAAGATTCAATGAAATCCACTCTTATGCTATAGTCAAACTTTGCTCTCTGCTTTTTCAATGATCGAACCTCACTAGTCACACTAACTTTGTGAACGCCTCACTTCGAATGCACACATCAATCGACTCTCAAAATTGCTTGAACAATCTTCCTTTAATACTCACAATATCAAGATGAAATCTTGTTCTTTAGTCGGCTATTCAATCTTCAAACACATCGGCTATAAAACCTTACACTTCATCAGCAACGGTTAACTTCATCGGCTTTAACCGCCTCTGCTGTTCTATAGATTTTCTCATGCAAAACTCAAACATGTCATGATATTGCTATGCCTTTGACTACCGTACACCTTCTTTGGTTTGTTGTCATGAAATCATGACACTACAGCCTTTGCTGACGTCATCATAAATCTTGTCACAAAATCATGACGCTCTAGACTTCAAAGCCTTCTTCTTTGTTGCTGTCATGAAATCGTGACACCTTTTCCTCTTGCTGATGTCATCATGATTCTTGTCATGAAATCATGACGCTTTGGACTTCAAAGCCTTCTTCTCTGCTACTGTCATGAAATCACGACGCTCTAGACTTCAAAGCCTTCTTCTCTGCTACTTTCACGAAATCGTGACACCTTTGCCTTTTGCTAACGTCATCATGATTCTTGTCATGAAATTGTGATGCTCTGGACTTCAAAGCCTTCTTCTCTGCTACTATCACAAAATCATGACACCTTTGCCTCTTGCTGATGTCATCCTGATTCTTGTCGCAAAATTGCAACACTTCCTACAACTCAACACTGCTAACTTAACTTGTCGTGAAATCACGACAATTTTTGCATCCGTACAACTTCTTCAAAACTTGTGAAATAACAACACTTCTTGCAACTCAACATTTCCAACTCAACTTGTCACGAAATCGTGATAGTTTTTGCATTCGTACAACTTCTTCGAAACTTGTCACGAAATCACAACAGTTTTGCCTGTTCTGCCTCTACCTTCCTGCATGTCACGAAATCACGACACTTTTTCCCACTTTGCCTCTGCCTTCCTACATGTCATGAAATCTCGACAGTTTTGGCCAAACTTTCTCTCCTCAAACATATCGTGAAATCGTGATAGTTTTTCCAGCAGCCTTCAAACTTTTTCTAACTTATATTTTTCTAGATTTTTGGCAACTAGGCTACTCTGATTTTCTTGGATACTTACTGACCAGCTGAAACCTTCATCAAAACACATCCTTAGACATAAAAAAAAATTGCTCCAAGAACTCCTTGACATCAAAAACAACAACTACCAATAGCTCCTTGACATCAATGACAACAATTAAACTTAGGCAAAGGCAATGTACTCAAGATACCCAAAATTGCCAACAATCTCCCCCTTTGTCATTGATGGCAACCCTTAATTAAAAACACATCTTTCAAGAGCCAAAACTGAAATCAATCTCTTCAATTTTTGCTTCCCCTGACTTGAAGCTTTCCTCTTCACTTGAAAACACTCCCCCTTAATTAAATATCTCCCCCTTTGTCATCAATGGCAAAGGGTCACCTTTGGGGCTTAGGAATAAGAATGAGCCTCTTAGCTTAGTCCCTCCCCCACCTCCTGATGAGGTGATTTAAAACAGGGCTGGGAGTGATACTCCCATTAGACACTCATCATCATTAGTGTCTAAGATTTCTTTGTCGGGCCTTCTCTTGAATTCTTTTTCTGTATTTATGTTCCTATCACTGTTTTGATCCTCAGACCTGTTAATACTCATCTGTTCCTGTTTCTTTTATCTTTTCTATTCTTATCCATACCTTGATCCTTGGACCTGTTCATATTAATTTTCCTATTTTTGTTATCATTCCTATTCTTATCCATGCCTTGATCCTTGGATTTTTTCATGCTGCTGTTTCTGTTCCTATATCTCAGAATATCAGCTCTACACTATCTATCTAGGTGACCTTCATTGTTGCATTTATAGCAAGTAACAATATTAGGCATGATTGTTCTTTGAATCCGCTTGTTCTAACTAATCCAGTTCCTGTTATTTGCTTTGCAAAAAATTGCCTTGTGCCTGAATTATTGACAAGAGTAACAATACCCTTGAAAGAAATTACGTATCCTAAAAATGTCATTTACTTTCTTCATTTGAGTCATGCAATGTACAGCCATGTGACCAAATCTATGACATGCAAAACATTTGCCGTGAAATTTTCTTTTATTTGACTTCATGGGTCCCAAAAACTACTTCTTAGTTTGAATATCATTTTTTATTTTTGCATATTCATTACTTACTGACTCATGATCTAAAGTACTTTCTTCAACAGGACACTCTTCCTTTTGAAATCTCTTGCTAGATTCCCCAACCTGTTCCTTGTGCGGCTCAACGAAATCGAGACCTATTTTATCTGTTGGTTTTCTTTGTCCTTTGATGAGAAATTTAACCTTCTTGGAGCTATCCTAAAATCTGTAGAGCTTATCCTTGTACTCTTTATTTTCTTCTTTCAAAGAAGCCATTTTCTGTTCTAACTCTGTATACTCCAGAATTTTAGAATCTAACTCATTCTTGAGTTCTTGTGACTTAGCCATAGATGCTTCAAGATTTTCTACAAGTTCATCTATCTCCATACAACATTCATCTAACTTAATCTTGAGTCTATCATTATTCTTTCTTTCCTTTTTCAAAACACTAAGAGCATTGTTGAGTTCACATTCAAGATCCTCTATTTGATGGCACTTTGAATTATCACGACCTTTTTCAGATTTCTTATCACTAGAGATGCTACCTTTTTCAAAAACCATACATGCATCTTCATTGTAGTTTTCTGAAGCATCCTCATACATACTAGCAACCAAATCATTATTTTTGCAATCATCCTCAAGGTGCCCAAAATTTCCACATCTAAAACATTTCATGATAATGAATTTATGTTTCGGTTCTTCCTCTTTTTTTGAAATGAACAACATCTCATTTTCATCATCACTAGCAGAACTGTCACTATCACTGCTAGAACACTTACTTGCTTTGTCTAAGTATAAGCTCTTCTTATTCTTGTGAGAATGCCTCTTTCCATGATTGTTGTACTCATCTTTTCTTTTCTGGTGATTTCTATACTCATTATTGCTCTTTTGGTAATACCTATGCTTTTCAGAGTCCTTGCTTTTAACATCCTATATATCTTCATCACTTTCATTTTTTGAAACAGTACAGTCAGTAGCATAATGACCAAATTTCCCACAGTTAAAACATCTTATATTTTTCTTGCTTTTGTGCTTTCTGGAAAATTTTCCTTTCCTGCTGTAATATGCCTCTTCCTCACTAGAAGACTCATCGCTTTCTTGAATCTGTTTGCCCTTCGATTTCTTGATAGCTTTGAAAGCTGCCTCTTTCTTTACATCAACTTTTACTTGAGTTCTCAGCTCAAATGCTGCAAGAATACTATGGAGCTCATCCTTTTTCAATTTATCTAAATATTTGGCTTCCTCAATAGCAGAAATCTTTTCACTAAATCTATTAGGAAGAGATCTTAAAATCTTATCACACACATCATTTTCAGCAAGTTCAAGACCTAAGTCTTTCATGGAGTTCACAATCTCATCCATCCGAAGCATGTAGTCACTAATCTTTTCATCATCATTCATCTTGAGTTGTTCAAAAATACCTTTAAAATTTCTTAATTTGGCCTTTCGAACATTTGCATCACCTATATGAACAACCTGCAATTGTTTCCACATCTCACTAGCTATCTTGTAGTGAATAACTTTGGTAAGATCAGCCTTCTGTAAACCTTTTAAGATTGCATTCATGGCTTTTGAGTTGTTGTGATGTAGAAGCCTATCCTCTTTAGTGTAAAGACCATTTGTAGGAATGGTGTACCCATCTTCAATAACTTCCCATACCTCATTACCAAGAGCCATAAGATAGACCTTCATTCTTGCACTCCACAGACCAAAATCTAATCCATCCAGAATAGATGCTGCATTCCCACTTGAGTAGTCCATTGTGTTCTTTGCAACCTTTTCCTTCAAGCTGTTAAAATTTTCAAAGGCACTGGCTCTGATACCAATTGAAGAACAAAAGCTTATACTGAGAGGGGGGGGTGAATAGTATAAGACCTCTTTCCAATTTATCTATCAACACAGCTTTCAAAAAATTAACATGCAGAATAAAATAGCAGTAACAACAGCAATAAAATAGTGCACAAAAAGCAATCCACAAAGAGACACAACACTTTACATGGTTTACCCAAGGTGGGCTACTCCACGGATAAAACTTTCCTCTAAAAGTTATATCAAAACCTTTGGGAATCCTTCCCGATTACAAAGTTTATGAGCCTTAGCTCAAAGGAGACACCTTCCCCTAATTTTGCTTTGCTAGTGATCCTCTAGAAGACCTCTACCTCCTCTACCCTTTGCAAGTGGAATTCTATCCACAGAAGACACCTGTCTTCCCTACTCTGGCTGGAGATCTCTGTCCTCAACTCTGTTACTGCAAAGCTGATCCTCTTTTCTGTACCAAACACAGTCCTTCAGTCTAGCACAATTGTCCTCTTCCTATGTTCCTTTCTGCACTTAGTTGAAAACAACTTTTCATTTCCTACACAACTACAACAACATAGTCTTCTCAAATTATAGCAGCACTTAATCATCGTTTGTCCTTCACAATTGTTCGTAATTACAGTAGTATCTACTTCGTGCATTTTAGTTTCTTTTACACAGACTGCGTGAACACAGTCACAATCACAACTATCCTTAGATCAAATTCCACACTTTACATAATCTTTGCAAACACTATAGCATTCGAACGCACAACAACTTATGCGCCTATGTGCAATCACAACATCATACTTTTTGCACAGTCTTCTCATGAACATTAGCACAGTCTTTGATACTTAGAAGATTCAACGAAATTTGCTCTTATGCTATAGTCAAAATTCGCTCTCTGCTTTTTCGATGATCAAACCTCACTAGTCGCATTAACTTTACGAATGCCTCACTTTGAATGCACACATAGATCGACTCTCAAAATTTCTCGAACAATCTTCCTTTAATACTCACAATCTCAAGATGAAATCTTGTTCTTTAGTCGGTTGTTCAATCTTCAAACACATCGACTATAAAACCTTACACTTCGTCGACAACGGTTAACTTCATCGGCTTTAACCGCATTTGATATTCTTTAGCTGTTCTCGCACGAAACTCAAACATGTCATGATATTGCTATGCCTTTGACTGTCGTACACCTTCTTTGGTTTGTTGTCATGAAATTGTGACACTACAACCTTTGCTGATGTCATCGTAAATCTTGTCGCAAAATCATGATGCTCTAGACTTCAAAGCCTTCTTCTCTGCTGCTGTCGTGAAATCGTGACACCTTTGCCTCTTGTTGATGTCATCATGATTCTTGTTGTGAAATCATGATGCTCTGGACTTCAAAGCATTCTTATCTGCTACTGTCACAAAATCGTGACGCTCTGGACTTCAAAGCCTTCTTCTCTATTGCTATTGTGAAATCGTGACACCTTTGCCTTTTGCTGATGTCATCATGATTCTTGTCACGAAATTGTGACGCTCTGGACTTCAAATCCTTCTTCTCCACTACTATCATGAAATCATGACACCTTTGCCTCTTGCTGACATCATCATGATTCTTGTCATGAAATCGCTACACTTCCTGCAACTCAACATTGCCAACTCAACTTGTCACGAAATCATGATAGTTTTTGCATCCGTACAACTTCTTCAAAACTTGTCACAAAATTGCAACACTTCCTGCAACTCAACACTGCCAACTCAACTTGTCACGAAATCATGACAGTTTTTGCATCTATACAACTTTTTCAAAACTTGTCGCAAAATCATGACAGTTTTGCCCGTTCTGCCTCTGCCTTCTTGCATGTCATGAAATCATGACACTTTTTCCTGCTTTGCCTCTGCCTTCCTGCATGTCACGAAATCATGACAGTTTTGGCCAAACTTTCTCTCTCCTCAAACATGTCACGAAATCACGACAGTTTTTCTAGCAGCCTGCAAACTTTTTCTAACTTATCTTTTTCTAGATTTTTGGCAACTGGGCTACTCTAATTTTCTTGGAGACTTACTGACCAGCTGAAACCTTCATCAAAACACATCCTTAGACATAAAAACAAATTTCTCCAATAACTCCTTGACATCAAAAAAAACAACTACCAATAGCTCCTTGACATCAATGACAACAATTAAACTTAGGCAAAGGCAATGTACTCAAGATACCCAAAATTGCCAACAATTTTCTATGCCACTAAGCCAGTACTCATTAACAAACTAGGCTAGGAGGTTTGGTAAGTGGACCCAAATGGGTGTTGTATTAATATTCTGCTTCTCAGGGTTGAAATCCTCCCCCCACTTCCTTAGAAAGAGGCTACGCCTTCCTAGAAACCAGGGTCCTCCTGTCAAGATGCGCTCTGCATCATCTTTGTTGTTGACTCTTATCATAAAAAAAGCTCTTGACATGGCTACAATTTCTAAGCTTCCTAAATTTTTCCATTTTGTCGCGGCCCATGAGCGAATAGTCACAATGTCCGACCTTCCTCCCAAAAACTTGCCAACTAAGGATGATGCCTCCATATCCAAGAATCTTTCCATAATCTCCACTGGCGCAGTTAACCTATTATTATTTGGTATTAGGGGCGGTAGTTCACTAACTGGCTCCTTATTTTTCCCTTTTAGCATTTCCAAAAAGGTTGGGCCCTTGTTGCCAGTTCCCGAACCCCAGTGGGACCCTTTGTCTAAGGGTTTATCTGGAGGATCTGTACCTTTAGCCTTTTTGAACTGAGCTGACAGAGAATCCTTTTCCTTTCCAGCTACAACATTCTACCCTGCCTCTGGATCTTCTCCTTCCGTTGGTTCAAAATTCCTGCCTACCATTTTTGCTTCTCCTCTGCTTCCTCCGCTTCCTCCATCGCTCCTCATCTCTACCAAGCTATAAATAGGCCATTGGGACCCTTGACCAAGGCCCATTAGCCAAAAAAAAATTGGTGCAATTTTTTTTTGGCCTAATTCACCCCAATTTTAATATTAATTTGACCATTTTCAATTTAAATTTCCAACATTAACACTAATAATAGTGAGCCTCCTACATGCGTTTGGACACTATTTGCCTGGATTTTGAAACTGATTCGCCAAATTTTTATAAATACATTTTTGGGTCGATGCCTTATGCATAAACCTAAGGAAAATACCTTTCCAATTTTTTGGGAATGTCATGGGATGCTCTAGAAATATTTAAAGGACTACTATGAGCACCTAACCAAGCTACAAATCTCACTATTGGAGTTACTAGTGGGGAAAAAATAGGATGATGGGTAGCGATGAATCGATATTGGGTGGAATAACAATCATCTGAATCTTAGACCTTTTGATCCTCCTTGTAGGAGAAATGCTATGGATAATAGTATCTTCAGAAGCCTTAGATCTTCTGATTATGATTTTTGGTTCTAGTTTTGGTAATGCAAACAACAAGCATTCAATGCTCTTGAAATGAAAATACTTCTAGTTTTCAAATGTTTAATTGATAAATCATCATGTTCATTAAAAATGCATAAATTAAACCATAACAATAAGGAAAATTCTCAACTTGTAAAAGGTTAGAATCAATGCATCATCAATTATAGAATTTCCAACAATGAATGTGAATGAATTAAAAGAAAAAACTTCGTAAATCCCCTCAATTACCTTTAAGTAGGCCCTCCTTCTAGTGCCAATTCTCTTGAGTGATATTTTTGTTCAATCACAAAATATACCCACAATTAGGATTCTTCTCGAATACCATCTCTTGCAAGGAAATATTTGTAATTTTCCCAAGGTTCTATTTATTGTGTTAATATTGCTTGTAATGCTTAGTGAAAAATATGAAATGCCAAAATTTAATTGGATACCTCAGTGTTGCATATACTTGTTAACAAGGGGCCTATTTTGGAATTGATTTGATTTGCAATGATTTTGTTGTTCATGAAATTTGTGAAAATGTGAAATTATTGATCAACTAAAAACCTTCAAAATTTAATAAATATTTTATTTTAACCTCTGAAAATTTGATTTTAATTGATTTTATCTCAAATTGCTAATCAAATTTTATCTTCGATTGTTAATCAAATTTTATCTTCGATCGTTAACCAAATTTTATCTTTGTTTGCTAATCAAATTTTATCTTCGATTGTTAAAAAAAAATTATCTTTGTTTGTTAACCATATTTTATCTTCGATTGTTAAGTTTTGCTTGAAAATTAAAAAAAAATGATTAAATCTAACTTTGCAATGTTGGAACATTGTAATATCATACTAATTATTCATTTTTATAAAATATTAAAATTTATTGAAATTTCATTTTTTTCGTAAAATGAAATTAAATGATTGTTTTAAAACTATGGAAATTTTAAAACTTAAAATTTTCCTCCAACTGTTTGAATTTGCATAAACATGAAAATTTGAAATTTAATTCTTGAAACCGATATACTTATTTTTAGGGTTTTGATTTTTTAATTTTTATTTTTTTTTTTCTTGTATTTTGTATTTGATAAAATAAAAAATATATAAAAGTCTAGGGTTAGAGAAAATAAAAAAAGAGAACAAGTCACTATGAATTCTAAATTTCATCCCGAATCTGCATAAACAAATGTCCTGCACTAAACCAACATTAATCCAACTAGTCTTCACATAGTCCAAAGTTAATGAGGTGCATTATTCTATGAAAAAACACAATATATAAAGAAATATAAATAAGTCTACCATCCACATGCATAAAACTTATAAAAATTTACAATATATTGCCAAAATGGAAGATATTGAATTCATACTCTTGTAGAATACCTTTCTTAAATCGATTACAATGGGTGAAATTTGGTGTAATCCAACAACAAGGGAGAAGATGTTGTTCCGCAAACTCAAAAATCCAAAATGCACTCACTGCCAATATTCTTTAACCTTTTCTTCATGTGTTTGAATGGATATTTCAAATTAAAAAAAAAACCATTTTTTTTCTCTTCCATTGGTTTCGTTTCGTAATTCTTTCTTCAATGACAAATCCTTCAATTTTATCTTCCAACTTGTAACTGCATTGTCCTCCATTTATTAACCACCTTTCTATAACACTTTTTCCATACACTATAGCATAACCATACAAGAAAAATATTTAAAAATAAATTTCATTTTCCTTTATCCTCTACTAAATTATATAAAGAAATTCAATGTCCTCGGTGCTGCATAATTTCATTTCTATTTTATTTAAAACCCAATTAATGTGTTTCAAACAATAAATAATTTGAGGTCCTCAGCTGCATCCACCTTACCTTCAACCTGCATGAACTTATTTTTATGGCAAGAGGAGAGTCATAGTGGTTTTTTTGAAGAGGAAGTTGTGATAAGAAGTTCCAACATGATAGTAATAATGGTTACAGTGCTATCAACGCTTGTATCTCTGGTTGGACTCTTCTCCATTGTACGTTGTACATTGCACTATGAAGGTTGACACATATTTCTACACTCAATGACACACCGTTTATCATTTCTTACTTTTTATTTTATAGGGCTACTCTACAAGAATTATCCATTGTGGAATATTGTAAAGGGGAGTTGTCATGTGTTGGCACAAATTACACAATCTACTTGGTAGAATTCATGAAGGGCGATAAGGTTTGGATGTTGCCCTACTATGACTACTGCTTCCATATTAGTTATATTTACATGTGGTTCCTTTCGCCCTCATACTTTCTTACATGTATATGATATTACCTCATGGAGAGGTGTTTCGTGCATGCCTAGCCTAGCCCTTCAAACATATCAATAGGATTTCATACTAATAGAATTTCATATGATGACTATTCGTGTGATGAATAAAATTAGGATTTGTTGTTTATTTCCATTAATTGAAAATATTTTGTATTATCTCAAATAATATGAGTAGAATAAATCCAACCATAAATGCCCTAGCTCTTGTGAATACTTCATCCAATGCATTCATAAATGCAAGCTCTTTTGGAAGTTTTGTAAAACACTTCTCATCAAAACATTTAAAAAATAAAACAAAATAGTGTGACATATGATGATTGCATCGTTAGTGATATCAATCCTTTCCATTATCATCTTGTATCATGAGTGTGATACATGGCCTCAAACCAATATAACAAACCATGTCGAACATCCAAGAGCTTATATTTATCTTTATTATGCTTTTGATGATTTTTACATCCTCAATACTAAAATTAATTCTTTTTCTAGCTTCAAGTCTACTCCAAGGGACTACGTACTCCATAAAATATACAATTGTGTATAAGCAAACAAGTATTGAACCTCCATAGCATCTAAGAGTACATTTGGCATGATATCATCATATACTAGATGCAATACTTTTAATCCATAAATACATCTAGGATAATTTGGTTCTATCCATATATTGATGACATCTCCCTCACTACCTTTGTATTTTTATAAATTGTGTTTGTGTATCTTGTACGAAGAGGGAGCCACTATCTAACTATGTATACTTTATCCAGCACATTCATCGTATTACTTCGATCATGTGTGTAAATAAGTTTTTTTTTGTGGAGTTATTCCCACACACCTTTGAGAACAATACAATGAGAGTTTATCAACGAGAATCCACTCTATTTCCATTGAATTAGCTATGGGCCATAGGGGCACCTTGGTTCATGCAACTTGGTAATGTCTCAGATTCCAAGGCCATTGACCACGTTGAATGTGCTCACACATTGCATCTACTGGTCTGGTCTACCTTCTACCTTGAACATTATACCATTTGTTAAAAACCACAAACACTATCAGATAAATAATTTTTTTTATTATTATTATATTTAATTTAATATAATTAATGAATTCGGCCCATCTTCATAAATAATGATAAAATTATAAAATTATTTTTATATATATTTATAATTAACCAAAACTATGAGAGACATGAAGCTTATAAAAAGATCAAAATTAATTTGTTCAAAAATATCAACTCTCACCCTCATAAGAAGTTTACCCATAACCAGAGCCTTTAATAGTGTAATTGTTGTTTGAGATAAAATTTACTTAGTGAATGAATAAGTTTCAAAATGCTCTTTGAGAAAGGTTTCTCCATAAAAGACTCAAACATTTATTTTTAAAATTTCATGACAATGATAGAACCTTTTTTTTCTATTGTAACTTATAAATTGAAAATATCAACCATCAAATCTCACAAAAACACAAACTGTAAATAAAATATCAAATAAATTTCAACACTTCAGGTGCCTCCCCAAACTTGGGGTACATTGTGTGGTGGCAAGAAAAAAACCCTATCTTTAGAAACATAATGATTCAACAAAGAAGGATACTAGGGACAAAGGACAAGGGAAGTCTTATGCACCCAAAACTGGTTGTTTTGTTTTTAGAGGTTCTCACTATGGAAAAATTATCCTCAATGGGTAGGTCAAAGTGGAAGAATAGAAGAGCAGTCACATTGAATTTATACAACAACAAAAAATAAAAACTTAGATGGCCAGATAACTCTTATAGCTTTTAAATGGTAAGTTTTTTAATAGAAATGTAAATTTTTTTAATTGATTTTGGAGCTACAAATAGTTTTACTTCTACTAGTATTATCAAGGATATGGAAGAAAAACCTAGATTTTTGACACAAAGGGTGGAAATTTGAGTAAGCATGTGGGTATGCTTAGTAAATCAATGCTTACCCACTACTAAGATATTCTTACCCAATGGATGAATCATTTGGAATTTATATTTAGCACCATTACATGCCTTTGTTATTATGTAAGGATGGATTGGCTAAAACCTCATGGAGCATTAATCATTTTCCAACAAATATGGATGGACTATACTGATAAAGATAAATAAATATTAAGAGTTCAAAGCAAACATGGATATTTTTAACCATATTTATTGTCTATTATGCAACTTAAGAAAGTAACTAAATGAGGTGGAATGATTTATGTGGTCAAGATGAATGGAAAGAAAGGAAGCTAGGGATATGTGGAATTATTTAAGAAACATCCAATATTACATGAATTTAGGGATTTGTCCTTAGAAAATATTCCATGCCTTCCACCTCGATATGAATTTAATATCACTATTGAATTAATCTTTGGAGTTGAACATATTGCTAGGACACCTTATAGAATGACCCCTATCAAGTTCAAAAGTTAAAGGTGCAACTCCAAGATTTGTTGGAGAAAATTTTAATTAAACCAAGTGTGTCTCCTTATCATACTTCAATGTTTTTCATAAAGAAGAAGGATGGCTCCCTGAAATTATGTATTGACTATAGGATGTTGAATAAGGTGACCTTAAAAAGTAGGTATTCCTTAACAAGAATTGATGATATTTTTGATAAAATAAGGGAGGCCACAATTTTCTCAAAAATTGACCTAATATTGGGATACCATTAGTTGGGAATTCATCAGGAAGACACTCACAAAATATCCTTTAGGATAAGATATGGACACTATGAATTCATAGTTCCACCATTTGGGTTGACAACCACACCAGAAACCTTTATGAATCTAATGAACAATCTATTCAATAATTATTTATATTATTTTATTTTGATATTCTTGGATGATATATTAATATACTTTTACACTAGATAAAAACATGACCAACATTTGGTATTAGTTTTATAGGTATTAAGGAAGAATCAACTTTATGGAAAGTTATCAAAATGTCAATGTTATGCTTCACAAGTATAGTACTTAGGGTATATTATATTTGTAGATGGGATTTCTATTGATCTAAAGAAAATTGAAGCCATACTAAACTAGTCTGCACCTACTAATGTGTCTAAAGTTTACAGTTTCATGGGAATTCTTGGTTATTATAGAACATTTATGAAGGATTTATGAGGAATTGCATACCCTATTACCAATATTCAAATAAAATAAAAAGAGTTCAAATGGATATAAAAGTGTGAGGCCACCTATAAAACTCTAAAGAATAAGCTGACTACAACACCAATCCTCAAAATACTTGATCCTTTATGGTATTTTATAGTATGCATAGATGCTTCATTGGAAGGATTGAGAGGATTATTATCCTAAAATGAAGCTACAATAGCCTACAAATCCAAAAAAATTAAAAAGCATGAGCTAAACTTTGCTACACATGACTTAGAATTAGCAGTGGTTGTCCATGTTCTTAAATTCTAGAGGTATTATTTGTTGGGAAAACCTTTTGAGCTAAGGATAGATAACCAAAACCTAAGGTATATTTTTACCCAACCAATGTTGAATGCAAGGCAAAGAAGGTGGATAGAGTTCCTAGCCAAGTATGACTTTGGTATAGAGTATATCAAAGGAAAAGAAAATATGGTTGTTGAATCCTTAAGTATGAGGAGACATATAGTAATATTAAAGTAGAGTTATGTTAACTTGATTTATAAATTCAAGGAAATGCAATTACAAGATCAGTATTACATTAAAAATCATGCTAAAATTAAGGTAAATCCTAATGAAAATAGGGAATTCAACATAAAATATGAGATTTGATATTTTAGAGATAGGGTTGTTATATGCAAGACTGGTGATTTAAGAAGAATATTTATGTGGAAGGCACATTTGTTTCCATATTATGCTCATCTAGGAGGGGAAAAGATGAGATAGAATATGAAAAATACCTTTTATTGACCTATAATGAAATGGGATATTAATGGTTTCATTACTTGATGTTTGGAATGTCAAAAAGTAAAGGCAAAACATCAACATCTAGTAGGAAAACTATACCCACATGATATACCTACTCAAAAATGGAAAGTCATATCCATGGATGTTATTGTAGGTTTACCCAAAGTAAGGTACCAAAATGATGTAAAAATTTTGGTGGTAAACAAGTTAGTGAAATTTACACATTTCATATCGAGGAACATCAAGGACGATGTACCAACTATGAAAAATAAGGTTGCCAAGGAAATAATCTGATTACATGGTTTTTCTAAGGTGATCATATCAGATAGAGATTCTAGATTTACATCAAAAATTTTGCAAGATCTTCATTGTTCTTTGGGTATTGATTTGACTATTAATTCTATTTAATATTCAAAATATATGGGATAATGGAGAGAGTTAACCATGTCTTTGAAGACATGCTTCACATGTATTGCATAGATAAAAATTCTAAGTGGGAAGACTTTGTATATTACAATGGATACCATGCATACTTGGGAATGGCATTATTTGAGGCCTTGTATAGAATAAGGTGCATAACATATATATCTTAGGATAATCTATATGATCGAGTGGTGATTAGACCAAAATCTATTAAGGAGATGGAGGAGTAGCTTAGGGTGATCCAATAGAGGCTCAAGGAAGCATATGATTGTCATAAAATATCACCAAGATAATTCTCTATGGGAGATAGAGTCTTCTTCAGAGTGATATACAAGAAAAGTTTCATAAATTCAATTAAGTTAGATCCTCACTTTATTGGGTCTTTTAAAATCATTGATAAGATTAGTCTAGTAGCCTATAGGCTCACCTTACCACCCAACCTATCAAAAATCCATGATAATTTCCACATATCCCTACTTAGGAAGTATGTTATTAATCCTTATAATGTTTAGATTATGTTAAAATTGTTGATGGTAGATCCTATGACTATTGAGGTGAAACTTGTTAATATTATAGGGTTTCAAACTAAGAACTTGAGAAAGCATACACTAGATCAGTGTAAGGTCTAGTGAGAATATTTTTATAAAAACTGTGCTACTTGGGAAAATGTAGATGAAATGAGAAACTATTTTTCATTTTTTTTTAAATAGATATATACATTGTTTTAGAAAACATAAAGGATTGTATTTATTCCTATGGAAGAGGATGTAATGGCCCACCATGGAAGGACTATCCATTTTTGCTTGATTGGTGTATTGATATGTAATACATCAAGATGAGTCAATAGTTGCACTTTATGCTTTGAATTATGCTATTTTATTTCTAGAATATGGTATTGTTGATTAATTTTGTGGTTGTAGGGCCAGGTACTCTCACAGGTGGATTGATATGGGATAACCACGAGAGTTGAGATAAAGGAAAATTATGGATGGATTCTCATCGATAGAAATAGGGGTAAAGCCCTCGTATAGATGCATTTTCATTTGTATGTTTGATTGAAAAATAATCCATCGAGCAAAGAGGTTTCTATAAATCAAAAGAGCCTTTATCCTATGCATAGGGGATCCTTCATAGATAGGTGATAATGCTGAAGCTATCATAAAGCCACCTACATACATACATACATACATACATACATACATATATATATATATATATATATATATATATATATATATATATATATATATATATATATATATATATATATTGTGTGTGTGTGTGTGTGGTTTATGCATATTTTTATTGCATATTAGTCCGAGTAAGGAAAGCCTTTGGAAAGAGCCCTTGTGTATGTATTTTGGAATGTGGAATTTGGTTGGTTAAGGATTATCAAACAAAGTATTAATAATAATGTTTTTAATACTTAAAATATATTAATATTGATGTTAATGGTTAATATTAAAAATCGATATTAATTAAATTAATTCTATGAAATAGAAAATTAATTTAATATGAAATTAGGTCGAGTAAATGATTTAGTTCTAAATGTTTGTTTTTATAATATATTGTTGAATGGAATGCTAATATTAGTAATGACATTATTAATACTTAATATATTTAAATATTAATATTAATAAAATAACCTTTTAAAATAATAATTCAATAAGGAGAGGGCACACTTTATAAAGAAGTTATGTTTATGAGAAAAATATATTAATAAAAAAGAACATGCCAAGTTAAATTTTGTGAAACATACCTCTAGAAGGAGAAAGACGAGGAGTGAAAGGGAAGGAGTGGAAGGGTGGAAGGCATGCCTTTGATATTATTTGTTATTACATGTTACACAACAATATGGAGAAGGAGGAGTGGAAGGGTGGAAGGCATGCCTTTGATCTTCCTTTACTTCGAGCAGTATATAATTTCCTTGTCTGCTAAGTTTTTATCATCACAAGATAGAAAGAAGAAGTAGAATAGAGTTTTTATGGAGAGTAGGAGAAATATAGTTGTATCGATCTTGCAATCTATCCAAATCTTGAGGCTTCAAGTCATTTATATGAGTACTTTTATATTTATGTTTGCTTTATTTTCCTTCCCAACATTATGTGTGGTATTTTTTTTACTTTCCTTTAGCAAAAAAAAGTAAATTTGATAAGGGTGGAATGTAGTTCGTAGCGCATACTCATCCAAATCATAAAAATGCCTTAATGACCAAATCACAAAACATCAGCCTATTTTATAATATATTTAATTCACCTTGCATAGGCTTGTAATTATAGAGGTCCCAAGGATGGAAGATAAGATTTAATATTGAGTTATTTTATTAGAGCAAAGTATTAATATACTATTTCCTTGTTTTCAATTTCCAATGTGGTAGTTGCACCTTTTGGACCAAATAAACTTGTGGTCAAGTTTCATTATGGTAATAGATTTTCTCATAATAATATTTTTGTAGTCAAAGGATGCCTTGTGTATTTTTCCTCACCATACATAGAATTTTCACATGGATATAACATCCATAACAAAGAAATATATTTAATTAATATGATGTGTTATATCATAAACCTGTTACTCTATGAATATACTTCAAAAGAATATTAGAATTCAAGAAAAGCCTCTACTATCTAAATTCCACAATATCCTCAAGAGAGGAATTTTCTAGAGGTAGAGATATAAGGTTCAATGGATCTGAGTAGAGCCCTGAAGGTAGCTACTTCAAAAAAGAGCACTTAAGGAATAAAATCTACTTCTCCCATTGATCCTATGACACACCATAAATTTTTGGATGACAATTTGATATCCATTAGTTCCTCTATTCTGTAGGAAAAAGAATTTTAAAAAATCTTGAAGAAATTTGAATTAGCTATTGGGAAATACATAAATTTCTTAAAAAGTAAATTATTTTTCTTTAAAAATCCTCTCAGTAGGTAGAGAGCTATTGCCCAAATTATTTTTTGTTCAATTGTTGTTCTTCATTATACCTACATCAACCTAACCATGTTCTTCAAAATATGCAAGGAGGATCTCTAGAATTGACTTCTTGAGAGATTTTAGAAAAAAATTGCAAGCTAGAAGGGAGCTCTCCTCAGCTAAGTAGGTAAGGCTTAGTTGTTCAAGTCCATCCTATAAAGTCTCCCTATTTATAATCAATCTCTATTCCAAATTACTATTACAATTGTTGAAAAACTAGAGCAGTTCCAAAGAGATTTTTTATGGGCAAGGACTGAAGTCAAAAAAAGATTTCACCTTGTCTCTTGGGACTAGGTGTGCTAAAAAAAAGAGGTTGGGGTCTTGGGTTAAGAAAAATAAAACTCATGAACAAAGCCTTACTGACCAATAAATTTTGGAGGTTTATCACTCAAGATAGCATTGATTGGGCCCATGTTATTAAAGCAAAATACCTTAATAGAGATCAAAATTTTATGAATGATCAAAACCTCCCCCATGGCTCAACATTCTAGAATAGTATTTTCAAATATTGAAATATCATCCAAAGAGGCATCAAGTGGAGACTCAATGGAGTTAAAATCAACTTTTGGGACTTACCTAGGTAAACAGGGTGATGCTTTCCATGACATCCCATGGGTGGTGGCAAGCGACTTCAACATGCCATTATACCCCTCGAACAAAAATGGTGGAGCAGGGCTCCCAACCAAAAGTATGGAAGACTTCAATGACTTTGTAAACTCAAACCAATTGATGGATGTGAGGCTAAGGGGAGCCAAGTATACTTGGAGCAACAAGCGAACATGGAGCCAACTTATCCAGGAAAGACTTGACAGGTTTTTCTTATCAAAGGAGGCAATTACGGGGTTTGGAGACTCTACTCTGCAAACTCTTCCCAAAATTTCCTCTGATCACAATCCCATCCTTTTGGAGATTCCAAAGTCAAATTTCTTCAAAAAACCTTTTTGATTCCAGTCAATGTGGATCAGGCACCCGGAGTTAAAAGAAAATATTTCCAAATGGTGGTAGCAACACTTTTAGGGAAGTTCAGGTTTCAAACTTGCTCAAAAGTTGAAATTAGTAAAGGATAATATTAGAACTTGGAATAAGGAGGTTTTTGGGAACCTTTTTGAGAACAAGAAACAAGTGGGAGAAAGGTTGCAGGTCATTGACAACTCGAGACAAAATTTTAACGATGATGAAGCTTCTAGGAAGGACAAGCAAGCCAAGATTTTAGAATATCATAATATTTTGGCTTGTGAAGAGATATACTGGAGACAAAAATCCAGGGCGTTATGGCTAAAGGATGGTGACTCAAACTCAAAGTTATTTCATGTCACAACCTTGAGGAATAGAAGTAATAACAAGATCAGAGAGTTGACCAAAGTTGATGGATCCAAAGCCCAGGATTTGATTGAGATCAGAGAGGAAGCAATTGCTTATTTCAACTCCCTTCTTGGGGATGAATCCCAGTGTATAGAGGAAGCCAAGGACACTCTCCTATAGTTCATTCCTAGCTTGGTTTATGAGGCCATTAATGGTAAGCTTCTTGCTCCCTTCACTGATAAAGAAATAAAAAATACTTTGTTTAGTATGGAACCTGAGAAGGCCCTTGGCCCTGATGGGTTTCCTCCTCGGTTCTTCCAATTTTTTTGGGATATTGTGGGAGAGGATGTCATTTCTACTATCAAAGAGTTTCAGGCTTCAAAACATATCCCGAGATGGTTTAAGTCCACCTTTATTGCCCTGATTCCTAAGGGTCCAATGCGAGATACAATGGCAGATTTCAGACCGATTAGTTTATGTAATGTTTCCTACAAGATTTTAACAAAAGCCATTGCTAACATGATGAAAGAAATATTGCCCCTCATTATTGACCCTGGTCAAGGAAGCTCAGTTTAGGGGAGATCAATTGTGGATGGTGTGATTACAGTCCATGAAGCTCTGCACTCTACTAGGCAAACCAACAAGGAGGTCTTTGCCCTAAATCTTGATATGAATAAAGCTTTTGACCGCATTAACTGGGATTTTTTGATGGCTATTCTTTTGAAGTTTGGCTTTCATCCTTAGTGGGTCAGGCTGATAAAAGAGTGCATATCTGAACCTTAGTTCTTAGTTTTGGTCAATGGCATGATAGCTGGGTATTTCCAAAGCCATAGGGGGCTCAGACAAGGAGATCCAATTAGCCCAATGTTGTTCATTATAGTAGCAGAGACATTAGATAGAACTATTAAAGCAGCTTGCACTGTTGGATTAATTTTAGGGATTAAATCCACCTCTCTCACCAACCCAGTTACTCACCAACAATTTGTTGATGATACTCTGATGTTGACCCAGTCATTAGTGGTTGAAGCCAGAAGGATTAAGCACATTCTCCAACTCTACAAGGATGCGACGGGACAAAAGGTGAACTTCAACAAGAGTAAGCTTTACTTCTTCAACACCCCAATTCAAAGACAAGCCAAAATAGCAGAGATTTTGGGATGTTCGATAGTGACTCTTCCTACCTCTTATTTAGGCCTTCCCATTTTCTATGGTTCTCCGAGAAGATCTATGTGGGATAGAGTGGTAGAAAGAATCCAAAAGAAACTAGCTGGCTGGAAAGGACATTTTTTATCTCAGGCCAAGAAACTTACTCTCACTAAGGCTTCCTTACAGAGCTTTTTGGTTTATTTTCTATCTGTGTTTAAGGCCCCAAATAGAGTATACCAAAAAATTGAACATCTCCAAAAGAATTTTCTCTGGTTTGGGTCAGAGGAAAAATAGAGGATCCACCTTATGGGATGGGGTAAGGTTTGCAGGCCAAAAGAAATCTGGGGGCTTGGGCTAAGAAGAGTTGCTCACCTAAACACAGCCTTGTTGGCCAAAAAAGCTTGGCGTCTCATTAACAATAAGGAAAATGAGTGGACTACCATAATTAAAAGAAAATATCTTCAAGATACCAAATTCCTAAATGACACGGTGCATAGTAGAGGTTCGGTGTTTTGGAAGGCAATATTAACAAGCAGAGATGTCATAAAGAAAGGCCTAATATGGTTTCTAGGTAATGGGTAGAAGATCAGGTTTTGGGATGACAAGTGGGCCAAGGATGAAGCTTTATCTCAGTTTCCTCACCTAGCGAGGATCAAAATAATCACAGAGGATCTCATAGGAAGGAAAGTAGCTAATTTCATGAGATAGGACAGAGGAAGGCTTATTTGGAAATAGATAAGGATTCAAGGATTTGAAGCTGAATCAGAAGAAATCCAAAGCATCCTGCATCAACAATTCATTTCTATGATACCTGAGCAGGATCATGTAATATGGGTAGCTATCGAAAATGGGCAGTTCTCAGTCAAATCTGCATACATGCTAATGTTATATACTGAGGACCCCACACTCCAGACTCAACTGGTATGGGTCAAAAATATTTTTCCTAAAGTTGCAATGTTCTCGTGGCTAGTGATCCAAGGTATGATTCTTACTATTGACAACTTGATAAGGAAAGGGGTGATAGTTGCTAACCACTATTTTTTATGCAGGGCCAATTGGGAGTGCACCCTCCATATTTTCCTTGAATTCCTGATCTCTCTAAGTATCCTCAATGGGTTATTTCAAGCCTTTAGCATTTCCTGGGTCATACTGGCCACCATCATTGACCTCTTCCACCAATGGCCAAATCCCTTTGTTGGCCTGAGGCTGAGGTTTTTTTGGAAGATTTGTCTCCATCATTTTCTTTGGTATATGTGGTTTGAAAGAAACCATAGAGATTTCCATGAGTTGAGCCATGATGTTACATCCATCACCAATAAGATTCTTACCTTCACCCTTGAAAACATTAGCCTTATTCCTCATGAAGCTCAAAATCCTTCCCCCTAGGAGAGGCTGATCGCTCAATATTTAAATATTACTCTAGGCAAGAAATCTGTGTCTACCAAGGTCAATCCCAGATTATATGTCAAGTGTAAACCACCCTCGATTGGTTGGTTCAAGCTCAACTTCGATGGGGCCTCTAAAGGTAACCCTGGTAAAGCAGGGGCTAGAGGAGCAGTGAGAGACCATCAAGGCAAGCTGGTGATGGCATTTTTTGAGCAACTGGGAACAAGGACTAACAACTATGTAGAAGTAAGAGCATTATGGAGGGGTCTTCATTTGGCTCAGGATATTGAAGGTAAACTAGTTATCGAAGGAGATTTTATGCATGTCATAAACCTTCTCAGCAATGGGAAAAATCCTTTGTGGTGGGTTAAGACTATCATCGAAGAGGCTAGGATCCTCTACCAAGCCAGGAATGATCATAAGGCCCAGCACATGTTTAGGGAAGCAAATAAAATAGTTGATATCTTGGCCAGTATAGGGGTGGAAGACAATGGTCTGGTCACTTGGGAACATGGGGTCCCAAGTGATGTGGACAAAATTATTCAAAATGATCGCCAATGATAATGAAACTATGGGGTTCAAAAAAAGGGAGAGGAGTTTCATTTTTTTTTTGTCAGTATTGCTTTGGTCCTTATTGTGACAGCCTTAGTTTTCTTTACAATGGGGGAAGGATCCAGGTGGCTTGGTGGCCTCATGTTATGGGGTTAGGGGCAAAGGCAGCTTCCAAGGACCGATGTCATGATTTTGCGATAGGTCGTAGTTTAAGGAAAAGTAAAATTTTGAAAGAAAGAAAAAGTGTCACGATATTGCGAAATGTTGAGAAAGAAAGAAAAAGTTTCGTGATATCACGACATGTTGAGCAAGAAGGAAAAAGGGGCATGATTTCATGACATATTGAGCAAAAAATAAAAAGTGTCATGATTTCGCGACAAGTAGAGCAAGAAAGGAAAAGTGTCACGATATCGTGACATGTTGAGCAAGGAAGAAAAAGTGTCGCGATATCATGACATGTTGAGCAAGAAGGAAAAAGTGTCGCAATTTGGCAACATGTTGAGCAATATGGAAAAAGTGTCGTGATATCACAACATGTCATAGTTTCATGACCAAAAGAGAATAGAAAGAGCAAGAGGGAAAAAGTGTCACGATATCACATGTCGCATTTTCGCGACCAAAAGAGAAGAGAAAGAGTAAGAAGGAAAAATGTCACGATATCGCGACATGTTGAGCAAGAAGGAAAAAGTGTCACGATTTCGTGACATGTTGAGCAAGAAAGAAAAAGTGTCATGATATCGCGACATGTTGAGCAAGAAGGAAAAAGGTTCACGATTTCATGACATGTTGAGCAAGAAAGAAAAAGTGTTGCAATTTCGTGACAGGTAGAGAAATAAAGGAAAAGTGTTGCGATATTACGACATGTTGAGCAAGAAATAAATAGTGTCATGATATCGCGACATGTTGAGCAAGTTAGAAAAAGTGTCACGATATCGCAACATGTTGAGCAAGAAGGGAAAAGTGTCACGTTTTGGTGACATGTTGAGCAAGATGGAAAAAGTGTAGCGATATCATGACATGTCACAGTTTCATGACCAAAAGAGAAGAGAAAGAGCAAGAGGGAAAAAGTGTCGCGATATCGCGACATGTCACATTTTCATGACCAAAAGAGAAGAGAAAGAGTAAGAAGGAAAAATGTCGCGATATCGCGACATGTTGAGCAAGAAGGAAAAAGTGTCACATTTTGGTGACATGTTGAGCAAGACAGAAAAAGTGTCGTGATATCGCAACATGTCACTATTTCGCAACCAAAATAGAAGAGAAAGAGCAAGAGGGAAAAAGTGTTGTGATATCATGACTTGTCACATTGTCGTGACCAAAAGAGAAGATAAAGAGTATGCAGGAATAATTTCACGATATCACGACATGTTGTATTTTCATGACCAAAAGAGAAGATAAAGAGTAGGAAGGGAAAAGTGTCGCGATATCGTGACATGTCACATTTTCACGACCAAAAGAGAAGAGAAAGAGTAAGGAGGCGAAAGTGTTGCGATATCGCGACATGTTGGATTTTCATAGGCAAAATCCAAGAAAAGGAGCAAGGAGGCAAATGTGTCATGATATCACGACATGTTGTCATTTTGGGTCCAAAAGCAACAAAGGATGACAAAGAGGCAGAAGTGTCGCGATGTCGCGGCATGTCGCATTTTCGACATGTCACGATTTCGAAATGATCTAGAGCAAATGATGGAAGACATTCAAGGATGATGCGATTTCGTGTCTTGTCGATTCTTTGTGGCTAGAAGAGGTAAGAGAACAAAATAGGAAATGAATGTCATGATTTTGTGACATGTCTCAGTTTCACAATAGGCAGTGGCAAAGGAGCAGATCGAAGGTAGATTGACGCGATTTCATGACAGGTCTCTCTGTCGTGACATGCCGCATTTTTGCGACCATCCAGAGAAAATGAAGGAAAATACTTAAGGACATCATGATTTCGTGACATGTCACACTTTCACATATGGAAGCGGCAAGAGTGCAAAATGGGAGATGAATGTCACAATTTTGTGACATGTCTCATTGTCACAACATGTTGCATTTTCACGACATGCAGCGACAAAGGAGAAGAACGCAGGTAGAATGTCACGATTTCGTGACATGTCTCTTTTTCGTGATAGGTCGCATTTTTGCGACTATCCAAAGTAAAATATGGAAATGACTTAAGGACGTCACGATTTCGTGACATGTTGCATTTTCATGGCTAGAAGCAGAAAGAGTGCAAAATGGGAGACGAATGTCACAATTTCGCGACATGGTTATTTTTCATGACATGTTGCATTTTCACGACTTATAGCAGCAAAGGAGCAGAATGAAGGTAGAATGTCATGATTTCGTGACATGTCTCATTTTTGTGACATGTCACCGTTTCATGACTCTCCAGAGCAAATGAAGGAGAAGACATAAGGACATCGCGATTTCGTGACAAGTCACATTTTCGTGGCTGGGGCAGCAAGAAAGCATAGTAGTGGGCCATTTCCTATGGTCTAAGGTGTTTGTAAATATGTGTAAGGGGCTGTGCTCTTTCTTGGCAGGGTGGCCTCAGAAGGGTACTAGTAGCGAAGGACAAATTATTCCTATTGAGGTTTTGATCCGTAATAGCATAGTGCTAATTTTTGTAAAAGGTTTTGGGTCAACCTAGAAAACTTGAAAGTAATGAATTTGTACCTTAATTACCAAAAAAAAATCAATTTTTGAGAATATTCATGGTTGGAGGATGTTCCCTCATGGATATCCCTTTCATTGCTATCCTCAAACCAAGACTTACTTAGACCTTTAGATCTAAAGTGGTAGATTTTATTGAAAATGTGGGTGATTTGAAGTGGAAGGATATTCCTTTTCTGAACCAATATGATGTGGCATCCCTAAAGACCCTTGTCCTCAAGCTAAGAACCCATGCTATCATAAACTATACTTGTGAAGATTCTATAATTTGGAGAGAGGATGAAAGGGATGTCTTTTCTATTAAATCTATTTATCATCTTGTGAATGCAAACAATTTTGTTTGGTTACTTTGATCTAAAATTTTATCCAAAGATATCATTCCTAAGGTGATTTTTTTCCTTTGGCTCACCCTCCAAAATAAAATTCTATCCCTAGACAATCTTAGAAAGAGGATTAATTTTGGCCAACTATTGTTATCTCTGCAGTTTGAATAAGGAGACCACCCAACACCTTTTTTTGGAGTTCCCCTTCTCCCTTGATATCATCTCCTCACTTATTTATTACTTAGATACCTATTGTATGACTTTTAATTATTTATTGGACCTTTATGATAGTGGTCCCTTTCTCATTTTTTTTCCCCCTTGTGTAGCGTGTTGTGAAAATTCTACCTTCCCCATTTTTTGAGGGGTCTAGAAAGAGGAAAATAACCTTTCATGAAACCTAGCCTAGGTTAGTTTTAGAATTCCTTTTTTATCTTTTTGAAAATATTTCTATTATACCCTTTGGCCCTCCTCGCACTCCCTCTTATAGAGATTCCCTAATTACTAGCCTGGGTCTATCTATCTTGAAAGGCCTTCAAGCCAATCCTCCTAGATGAAAAACCTTATGGACTCATCTTCCTAGGGATTGGATCAAATTTAATTTTAATGGATATTTAAAGGTAATCCTAATCTAGAAAGGCTTGGAGGTGGAGATCATTACCACCTTTGATGAAAATCATGGAACTCAGACTAGCCATTTTGCTGAGGTAAGAGCACTTTTCCAAGGTTTGGCCATTCTTTCTAGGATGGATGTCAACAAAGTCCTTATAGAATGATATTAACTTAATATCATCAACAATATAAATGATAGACCCTCCACCAGTTGGAATATAGCTAATATTTTGGATGAATCAAAGAGGGTCCTAAGTAAATTTGAAAACTTTCAATGCCAACATACATACAAAGAAGACAACTCATCTGTGGACCTTATTGCTAATATGGGTATCCAAATTGAAGGATTGAAGGTGTAGAAAGAGAACTTACTGCATGATATCATTTTGGTAGCAAGAAGAGACTATGAACATCTCAATAAATATTTATAACATGTTACTTGCTAGGAGTCTTTGGGCCTCCCTCTCTAGGACTATAAAGATGTTAGCTATCTACTTGGAGGAACTCACCTGGATGCTAAGGTATTTTAAAGACCGTTAGGTATCCTTCTCTAGAAATATTTAGTATTTCAAGGGGTTTTATTGCTCTCTTGATTTATCCTATATGCTCTACTTATCATCCTATGTATTTTGGTTATTTGTGGGCTTGCTCTTGTCTCATTTTTCTTTTGGGGTACTTTTCTTATGGTTCTTACAACTGGTTTGATTTTTGGACTTCACCCTTGTTTCTCATTTGGTATTTGTGGATTTTATGGGAGTGTTATCTTGTTGGTTTCTTATTGGACTTGATTCATGTTCACTTGGTGTTTCACTTTATCCTATATCTTTTAAACGATTATGTAATTATGTAAAAGGTTTGAGGACACTTTCAAAACCCTTTTTTCCATCTTATATATATATATATATATATATATATATATTATCTACCAATTTAATATAAGCTCAACCAATTTGTAAGTATTTTATTTATGTAATATGATATTGTGTGCTATACTATAATAGAAACTTGTTACTCTATGAAAGTATATGTATTATCTACCACTTTAATTTTTTTAATAATTTTAGCCAACCTATAAGTATTTACATCATGCAATATTAGAATATTATTGCTAATATATATGATATTTTTGCCTTATTTACATACCTTGTTAAATGCATAAACTCATAAATAAGTATGTATACTTATTTACCTTCTACACATTTTTGCATTTGATTATACCATAATCGTTCTTCATCTTGCATACATTGTTTTGGTATTATGTATCTTAAATAAACCTCACTATTTAATGAGGTGTGTGAGAGCTCACTATGTACATTGTATAAATATTTACTCTCATGTATGTAGTGCTAATTACACACTTTAATATTTATTTGTTTAGGTGGAAATGCCAGAAAAGGGGCTTGGTAACTTTTATTGATGTAGAAATATTTTCATATTGTCTTTAGACACACTACCTTGAATCTTAACTCACTAAAAATAAAATTTAGTCAAAGGAAAAAGTAAACTTGTGATGTTATTGGTAGTTTAACCAAATTTATATGTAAATTTATGTTGTAGTTCCTTTCACATTAATACATTACCTTATGTTTCAATTCTAATATGTTGAATATGGTAAATAATTTAATCAAGTCATAGAAAAGAAACTATTAATTAAATTTTTATTAGTCCTATTAATATTATGTGTTTCTCTATATGTCAATGTTAATATAATTAATAAGCATGATTTTATTAAGCCACAAGGATAAAACTTGATGATATTGATTAAATAATGTGATATTATTAATATTAAGTTTGTGGAAATGATATAAGAAATTACTACAATTTTTTTTTTTTTTTTTTTTTGTGGAAGAAAGGGTTTTGAAAGGAACCCCAAACCTTTTAAAAAATGTATCCACACAACTTCAAGATATTAAGGGAGGCCCATAGGCCACCAAAAGAGAAATCAAGATCCAGATATCCAATAGGATAGAACCCAAACAAAGCTACCAAAATAGTTCCATATATACTCCTAAAATTTCAAGACAACCTAAGGCAACTCAATCCCATATAGGGGAGAGAAAACGCCCTGGCTAAGCTAACTAGACTAAAAAAACAAAAAGGATAGGAAAAAAACATTTCAAAAAAACTACTCAAAAATGAAACCTAATCCTTGGTTCCACTGGGTCAGCATCCTTTGGTTTCCCATTTTTCCCACCTCATCAGGGCTAGGATCTCCTCCTATTTGAATTAAAAAAATATGGTTCCTAAAGTTTAAAAAGTACCATGAAATCCCCATTGAATAGACCAAATATTTGTCTACAAAATAAGCAACAAGTAAATTACCTTCTTCTAACATCATTAGCTAGTTGGATTAAGCCTTCTGGAAACTCCATGTTCCAAACTATGATGCCAGTTTGAGAGGTGCCTAGGTTAGCCAAAAAATCAACTAGGTTAGCCATTTTGGGCCAATTTATGCACTTCCTCTAATAGGTTTGAGATTGTCCATGTTGGAGTCTACATCCCTCTAACAATATTAATAATATTGAGTGAGTCACCTTCGATTATGGCTTTTCTAAAGCCTAGATATTTTAACTACAATACTCCTTGAAAGAGAGCTCTAGCCTCAGTTGCATGGCTAGTTTAGGTTTTGATATTTTAGGTAAACACCAAAAAATTTAGCCCTTTACATCCCTAATAATACCACCTAATCCAGGCCATCCCATGTTACCCTTAGACACACCATCAAAGTTCAATTTTATCCACCTAGGAGGGGGTGGTTCCAAAACAGTGTCTGCTCTTACTAGATGATGGATTCTTAGTACTAAAGCAAGAGAATATTTAAAACCAAAATTATTTTCTATCCCAAATTTCATACCATTGTTCTGCACATCCAAGGATGGGATATCAACATTATCCAACATGACAAGGAAAATATTAATAAAAACTAACTCTGGGTGATGAGAAGTGTTCTTCAAAGCTCTAGAATTTCTTTCCTTCTATATCCACCACCACATATTAGGGAGGACAAAGGATGTGAATGATCGAATCAAAGGTAACAAATAAGGAGTGATCCATTGCTCCACATGGACATTTAGCTCTTTAGAAAAAACTAAATCCATTCCCACTATACAAAGCAACATCCCAAAAATTTCTTTAGAATAGGAACACAGGGAGAACATATGCTCGGGATATTCTTCTGCCAGCCCACACAGATAACATTTGTTGGGTAAACTAAGACCTCTCTTATATAAATTATCCAATGTTAAGCACTTTACCTTCATAACCAACCAAAAATATATATTCACTTTGGGTGTGAGACCTTTCCACAAAATTTTCTTAGCTAGGAACTGTTGAGAAGCAACACACCCCCACTAAAAAATTAATTTCCATCCTTTGAAAACTTTGAGCTTTCATTTTCGTAGTAAGGACCCTCTTGTTTTTCAGGTTTTAATTCCAAATTTGTACTTGCCTCTTTCTTCTTCAAGTTTTGCCTGTGTCAAAGTATCCAAGTATTTTTGCATTCTAGCTTTGTTATCTCAGAATTCACTTTTTACATGCTAGAACCATTCATAGATAAAGAAAATCTTTCATCGATATGAAAAAAATGCAGAAAACAGACAGATAAATTCGTTGAAAATCAAAACTTTCCTTTTTTGGCAAAGCCATGAAATCGCGACACTTCCATTTATGGAAATGTCGCGAAATCACGATAGGTTTCAAGAAAATTGGCTAAGTCAGAAAAACGTAGCGAAATCACGACACTTTCCATTTTTGGAAATGTTGCGATATCGCGACATTTCCATTTTTGGAAATGTCGCAAAATCGCTATCGGTTAGAAGAGAGAAATCCAGATCGTACGAAATGTCGCATTTTCGTGGCTGAGAGAGAGAAAAATTGACTAAGGCATGAAATGGTCACAATTTCGCGACATGTCGCAAAATCGCAACATATCACATTTTCGCGGCAGGTGGAGGCAGAAGGAAGCAAGTGAGAAACATGTCATGAAATCATGACATCGCGAAATCGTGATGTTTTCAGTGAGGAATCCCGAGTTGTACGGACTGTCGCAATTTCGTGACATGTCGTGAAATCGCGACAGGTCCAGGGCAAAGAAGGAAACAAAGAGAAGGCGAGGCAAAAAAATCAGCTAAGGCATGAAGATGTCACGAAATCGCTACACAAAGGAGAGATGGCAAGTTAAGGAGCCACCATGTCGCGATTTCATGACATGGTGGAAAGATGAAGACAAAGGGAGCCACCATGTCGTGATTTCGCGACATGGTGAAAAGATGAAGACAAAGGGAGTCACCATGTCGCGATTTCGTGACATGGTGAAAAGATGAAGACAAAGGGAGCCACCATGTCACGATTTTGCGACATGGTGGAAATATGAAGACAAAGGGAGCCACCATGTCATGATTTTGTGACATGGTGGGGAGTTCACAAGAAGAAAGTTGGCAAGGAGCCACCATGTCGCGATTTCGCAACATGGTGGGAGAAAAGAAGTGCCAAGGGCGGTTGCTGTCGTAATTTCACGACATGTCACGAAATCACGACATGTCACGTTTTTGCTGCAGCGACGAAGAAAAACTACAAGACGCAGGGCAGGTCGCAATTTCATGATTTTCGTGACCTGGACAGAAAAGATCCTGAAATGGAAATAGCTGGAAATGGACACATGTCGTGATTCTGTGACACGTGTCAAAGCACTGCAAGCCATGTATCAGATAAATAAGGCCATATGCAAGTGAACATTAGGGTTTTTTTTAATATGATTTAATAATTAAAGTTATGATTTAATATTTTTAAAATACTAATCCATCTTTTGTTCTTTCATGCAGGAAGCCATCTGTCACTTACATGATAACAGAGAAAAGGCCATAAGGACAAAGTCGAGTGCAAATTAATCAAAGACAGCCGTATTGAAAGGAAAGATGCCAGAAATTACTGCTTCATCCAAATTTTATAGATCTGGCCGCAAAGAGACTTTACGGTGACTAAGCAGCTGCCCATTTAATGGAGTATGTCGAGAATTGGCCGAAAAATGAAAATATCTGCACATAGTTATCGAAATTTATCGATAAATGTATTTAATGATAATTTATGACAGAATTGATAGCTTGCAGACATTTTCAGCTCAGGGATGGCTTTGCGGAGATGAAATGTCAGAGAAGTGGTGACTCATCCAGATTACTCGAGGGAATTAATGAGGGAATTTATTCACAGTTGTGGATGAATGCAAGTGGCATTCGAATTCTATCTTCTCCATTTATGGCAAGTGACTGCACTGATTTGCAAAATGATTGAGTTTTATCTAGACTTTGTTTTAAATGGCTTTATATTGTGAAACCTGGGTCCTAGGGTTTAAGATGATAAGATTTGCAGTTGGAGAAGAAGATATTTCTGAAAAGATCAGGTTTTTTCCTGAGTCTATAAATACTTCTTCTCAATGTAATCGCAAGAGGCGAAAACGTAGAAATAAAAGGCTATTGAAGCAATTTCTTGCAAATTTTGTTAAATACTTTATTTCTGGACTTGGAGTTGATGTGCTTTTATTTTCTATGATAGCATGGCCAGGAGCCTAATATTTTACAGATTGTGATAAGTTCATCTTCTTTTGTTATCTGTTTCTTTAAATTTCATTAAATATATGCTATGAATCTGTGTTATCAAGATTAAATATGTTGTTAGGCTTCATTTGTTCTATTGTATGCTAGGAAAATTACAGATTTAAGGTTCAAGTCTGTTCTGATTGCTCTGTCTTCACTATGCGAGCTAGGCTATCGATGAAAGATATCAATTTTAACCGACTTCCTTTCAGTTTATAATTTTCTGTTAGATCTGTTTCATCTCTGCCTTATGCTCTTAGCAGAAAGTGATCTTAGAAAACTGGACACTTTCTTCTTTGATTTGTTCTGTTGTGAAGTTGATAGTATAAATAAAATTGGTAGTTTTGTTTTACAGTTAAGTTTAATAAACTTCTCTTTCTGCCTTACCCTACCCTCTTTGTTTTATCGTGAAATGATTCATTTTTATTTTCTTTTAATTTTGTCTTTTATTTAAATCTGCTGACCCATGAGAGCTAGATCAAAGAATTAATTTTAAATCTGATTGTCAACAAGTGACAACTCCTAAACACTACTGAGCAAGTTCAAATCCCGTTGTAATGTAATAGACAGTCCATATTGAAGACTATTCCAGAAGCGAAAAAGAGTGAATTGACATTCGACTCGACTCATGTAACTCACACCTTGGATAACCAGCTAGATCCTAAAGTGAGTGGGATTTATCCCGTATAAGTGTTATCAGAGTTTCATGCTCATTCTTCATAGGGTGTGTATGAAAGTCGGACCAACATTTAAAAATGGTGCTAGAAGGAGGGTTGAACTTGCATTCTTAGTGTGCTTGAGTTGAGAAATCTGACTGTATGTGGTACTTGACAAATGTTGTATTTTATCCAAGGTCTGGTAGCCAATTTTCCTTCCTCCTTAGCCTTTAAAATTTTGTTGTTTGAGTTTTTCCTGAATAGCAGAACTTAACACCAACATTTAAAAATGGCAAGCTAGTTAGGTGCCACTGCTTTGAATATTTTGGGTGTAGCCCATGACCTGCCCAGAAATCTGAAAAGATATCCCCCCAGATATAAACATGATGGGACAAGGACAGCAGAGGAACATCTGCTAGCATTCAAGAATGCTTTGAAATTATTAAATATACAGTATGAAGATGTTTCTTGCAGGTTGTTCCCATTCACTCTCCAGGAAGGAGCTTATGAATAGTTTCTAAATATCACTAGCAATTCTGTTACCAGTTGGAATGACCTAGAGAAAGTTTTTATATCACAATTTGGGGAAGTGATAGACCCCAGTGTGTTATACCAACAATTTTCTAGCATCAAGAGAGAGTTGGGAGAAACTGTCAGGTCATTCAATATAAGGTTCCAAAGAGCTTACAGCAGAATGACTGGTCATTACATCCCAAATGCAAATCTGGCCTTAGAAATCTATAAGAATGCATTGGATTCAGTGACCTCTATTTTTCTCAAGAGAGACATCAATATCACAACCCTGGCAGGAGCTTATAAAGAAGCTTTAATTCTTGAAAGACAGTTAGGACCTCAAATTCTGAGCAGTCCTTTGATATCCTATGTTATATAGAACATGCCTATTTCGGATCCCATTCCACATCATGAATTAGTACCAACATGTCATGCTCTACCCAAGGAGACTCCGTTAACTGTAACATCCACTCAGCATGTGCAAAATATAGAGAAAGGTTCTGACAAGTTCAAAGTGGAAGTGCTTGAAGTAAAAATTTGTGATCTAGCATTACCCAAATCTAAAGTTTTTCCTGGTGAGTTAAATTTTCCTAGGAACCAAAGAAATATTGATATTTTTGGTTCATCCAAAAATAGTACAACCAGGGTTTCAGGTTCTTTCACTTTTCTCGAAGAGTCAGAAAGTCTTGTAGAGACTCCTATGGATGAAATGCAAGATTTTCAACAGTTCAAAAGGGACACTTATAATTTGAGATGTGAGAGTCCAGAACCTAATAATGATCCTTCTTCATCAGAGGATGATGAAAGTGGGATTCAATATCACTATGCAGAAGTAACTGAGGAGAAGGATAACATCATTGAAGATATGAAGGAAATTGAAGCTGACATCACCCTCCATGAACTGGCCCAGATTTTTGAACAAAAGGATAACTTGATTGAAGCTTACTCTGGACCACCTATTGAATTTCAAGAAAATGAGGAAAAGATAGTAAATGTGAATGTGGTCAGCCAACTTGGAATAGGTAAAGAGTCTCAATGTAAGCCTGTAAATACTAAACATAATATTAAAGAAAAGGTTGCAAATTATGTTGATGTAGATATTGGACTTTATAATTTGGCAACTGAGAAGGTGAGACCGGTTACAACTCTGACCAATTACAACAATGATGTTTGGACATTACACATTGATGGGGTTAAATCTAAGCAAGGCTCAGGTGAAAAGGCAAATTATGAAAATTTTGCTAGAGGGATAAAAATTGAAGTCTTGGATATTGAAGCGGTAGAGCAACCACAAAATGTTCAAGTTGTTAAGAACCAGGACATACGAATAAAATATGATCTCTTTCAGTTGTCACATAAATTTGAAGATGTGGTGGTCTGGGTCTATAAGGGCTTTAATGTATTTGATCCTGGGGGTTTTTATATTTCGTCCTTTTGAAAGAATTCTGCAAACCCTTCAAGTAGAAGCATAAACATGTTATCATATGATTTGTTATTATATGATTTGTTTAAATTGAAAGAGTTGCAGATTTGTTTTTCAGTGGGACAAGATCCATAAAAAAAAAAAAAAAAAGAGAGGGAAGATGGTAAACACAAGTTTTTCCCAGGTAACAGAAAAATTTGGAAGCATAGTCTGGAGTGCATTTCGTCAACAGGACCTGAAAGGTAATTTTTCTAAATTTACTTGCAAATGGTCAAACTTTTTTTTAAGGCACTAGTTCTCTGCTTTTCCATCTGCTACATATTTTGAGTCACAAAGAAGTTGTAACATGTGTATACATTGTAAATAAGCTTTAAATTTGTTTTATTTCCTTTAGTGCCTGTACAATTTTTTTTTGTTTTATTTTAAAGTTTGTACAGTGTTGTTTTATTTTAAATGTCTGTACAGTTTATTTTGTTTTTTAAGTTTTAGTTTATTTTAGTTTTCCTTAGAAGTCTGTACAAAGTTCTTTAGCTTTTAAGAATTTTGTTCTTTAACCTTTGCTTGAGCATCAATAAAAGGTCAGCCTTCCAAAAATTGTTTTTATTCTGAGTCCAGATCCAGTGTTCATTATCACAATTGTGAGATAGTCTGTTTGAACTGAACAGTGGAACTATTTTTTTAGTCAAAACAACAATGGAAGGATGATTGGATTTTGTTTCTTGCTTGCCACAGTTGTTTTAATTATAAAGAAACTACTATGTTGTTTGGCTGTAGAAACTCCTAGGGAATCCAAGAAAAGTTGGTTATAAGAGGGGACTATGATTCATGTAATTATTTGAGTATCCTCAGAAGCTATCAATACCTAGGCTGAAGCAGTTCCAGATTGATGAAATGTTAAAATAAAATTGTTATTCTTTCTAAGGCTTTTCAGATTTTGATGTATTTCAAAAGAAAGAGATGAAAGTTGAATTGGCACTCTGTTATTTCCAATATATATATAAAAAAAAAAAAAAAAAGATTAAAAAAAAAAAAAAAAAGAGTTATGTAATGAAAGAGGCAGCCAAGAATTCAAAATATGTTTTTCTTCTACCAAGTTGTAGATTCTACCTTACAGTTGTAAATTTGGGTCATGTAAATCTAAAGGGTAACTCTGTTGGGGCTGTAAAAGGCTAAACTAGTAAACAGAGCTCTACTCGGTTTCCCCTTTTTACAATCTAGAAAAGCTTATCAATCCAGAGTTCAACATTCGATCCAATCATTCTTGAAGAAAGTTTTATACGCTTGTAATTGCACATCAGAAATCTTCCTTAAGTAATTCAACCTAGTATGTCCTTGGGAAATTTTAACAACTATCAGTTAGTAGTCAATTTATTTTGAAGAATATCTGTGGCAAAGCTTGATGCATGGTCTATGTTATTTTGAAACTAGAGTCCTAGGTTCTAAAATAATGCTACTATTTTACCCGTAGATATCGCCATTTGTTGAGAAGCAACACACCCCCACTGAAAAATGAATTTCCATCCTTTGAAAACTTTGAGCTTTCATTTTCGCAGTAAGGACCCTCTTGTTTTTCAAGTTTTAATTCCAAATTTGTACATGCCTCTCTCTTCTTCAAGTTTTGCCTGTGTCAAAGTATCCAAGTATTCTTGCATTCTAGCTTTGTTATCTCAGACTTCACTTTTTACATGCTAGAATCATTCATAGATAAAGAAAATCTTTCATCGGTATGAAAAAAATGCAAAAAACAGATAGATAAATTCATTGAAAATCAAAACTTTCCTTTTTTGGCAAAGTCACAAAATCGCGACGAGTTTCAAGAAAATCGGCTAAGTCAGAAAAACGTAGCGAAATCGCGACACTTTCCATTTTTGGAAATTTTGTGATATCACGACATTTCCATTTTTGAAAATGTCATGAAATCGCTACCGATTAGGAGAGAGAAAGCCAGATCGTACGGAATGTCACATTTTCACGGCTGAGAGAGAGAAAAATTGACTAAGGCATGAAATGGTCACAATTTTGTGACATGTCATGAAATCATGACATGTCGCATTTTCGCGGCAGGTGGAGGCAGAAGGAAGCAAGTGAGAAACATGTCGCGAAATCGTGACGTCACAAAATCACGATGTTTTCGACGAGGAGGCCCGAGTCGTACGGACCGTCGTGATTTCATGACATGTCATGAAATCACGACAGGTCTAGGGCAAAGAAGGAAACAAAGAGAAGGCGAGGCAAAAAAATTGGCTAAGGCATGAAGATGTCACAAAATCGCGACATCGTGAAATCATGACAAAGTTTGAGAAGCAGTGCAAGTCGAAGGTGTCGCGAAATCGTGACGTCGTGATTTCACGACATCGCAAAATCATGACATAAAGGAGATATGGCAAGTTAAGGAGCCACCATGTTGCGATTTCGCGATATGGTGGAAAGATGAAGACAAGGGAGCCACCATGTCGCGATTTCGCGACATGGTGGAAAGATGAAGAGCAAGGGAGCCACCATGTCGCGATTTCGTGACATGGTGGAAAGATGAAGGCAAGGGAGCCACCATGTCGCGATTTCGTGACATGGTGGAAAGATGAAGGCAAGGGAGCCACCATGTCACGATTTCGTGACATGGTGGAAAGATGAAGACAAAGGGAGCCACCATGTCGCGATTTCGAGACATGGTGAAAAGATGAAGACAAAGGGATCCACCATGTCACGATTTTGTGACATGGTGAAAAGATGAAGACAAAGGGAGCCACCATGTCATGATTTCGCGACATGGTGGGGAGTTCACAAGAAGAAAGGTTGGCAAGGAGCCACCATGTCGCAATTTTGTGACATGGTGGGAGCAAAGAAGTGCCAAGGGCGGTTGTTGTTGCGATTTTGTGACATGTCACGTTTTTGCGGCAGTGACGAAGAAAAACTGCAAGATGCAGGGCAGGTCACGATTTCGGGACATGTCATGAAATTGCGATATGTCGCATTTTCGTGACCTAGACAGAAAATATCCCAAAATGAAAACAGCTGGAAATGGACACGTGTCGCGATTCTGTGACACGTGTCAAAGCATTGCAAGCCACGTATCAAATAAATAAGGCCGCATGCAAGTGAACATTAGGGTTTTTTTAATCTGATTTAATAATTAAAGTTCTGATTTAATATTTTTAAAATACTAATCCATATTTTGTTATTTCATGTAGGAAGCCATCTGTCACTTACATGATAACAGAGAAAAGGCCATAAGGACAAAGTCGAGTGCAAATTAATCAAAGACAGCCGTATTAAAAGGAAAGATGTCAAAAATTGCTGCTTCCTCCAAATTTTATAGATCTGGCCACAAAGAGACTTTACAGTGACTAAGCAGCTGCCCATTTAATGGAGTATGTCGGGAATTGGCTAAAAAATGAAAATATCTGCACATAGTTACCAGAATTTGCCGGTAAATGCATTTAATGATAATTTATGGCAGAATTGATAACTTGCAGACATTTTCAGCTTAGGGATGGCTTTGCGGAGATGAAATGTCGGAGAAGTGGTGACTCATCCAGATTACCCGAGGGAATTAATGAGGGCATTTATTCACAGTTGTGGGTGAATGCAAGTGGCATTCGAATTCTATCTTCTCCATTTATGGCAAGTGACTGCACTGATTTGCAGAATGGTTGAGTTTTATCCGGACTTTGTTTTAAATGGCTTTATATTGTAAAACCCGGGTCCTAGGGTTTAAGATGATAAGATTTGCGATTGGAGAAGAAGATATTTCTAAAAATATCAGGGTCTGTCCTGAGTCTATAAATACTTCTTCTCAATGTAATCGCAGGAGGCGAAAACTTAGAAATAAAAGGCTATTGAAGCAATTTCTTACAAATTTTGTTAAATACTTTATTTCTGGACTTGGAGTTGATGTGCTTTTGTTTTCTATGATAGCATGGCCAAGAGCCTAATATTTTATAGATTGTGATAAGTTCATCTTCTTTTGTTATCTGTTTCTTTAAAGTTTATTAAATATATGCTGTGAATCTGTGTTATCAAGATTAAATATGCTGTTAGGCTTCATTTGTTCTATTGTATGCTAGGAAAATTACAGATTTAAGGTTCAAGTCTATTTTGATTGCTCTATCCTCACTGTGCGAGCTAGGCTGCCGGTGAAAGATATCAATTTTAACCGACTTCTTTTCAGTTTATAATTTTTTGTTAGATCTGTTCCATCTCTGTCTTATGCTCTTAGCAGAAAGTGATCTTAGAAAACTGGACACTTTCTTCTTTGATTTGTTCCATTATGAAGCTGATAGTATAAATAAAATTGGTAGTTTTGTTTTACAGTTAATTTTAATAAACTTCTCTTTCTACCTTACCCTACCCTCTTTGTTTTACCATGAAATGATCCATTTTTATTTTCTTTTAATTTTGTCTTTTATTTAAATCTGCTGACCCATGAGATCTAGATCAAAGAATTAATTTTAAATCTGATTTTCAACAAGTGACAACTCCTAAACACTACTGAGCAAGTTCAGAGCCCATTGTAAGGTAACAGACAGTCCATATTGAAGACTATTCCAGAAGCGGAAAAGAGTGAATTGACATTCGACCTGACTCTATAACTCACACCTTGGATAACCAGCTAGATCCTAAAGTGAGTGGGATTTATCCCGATATAAGTGTTATCAGAGTTTCATGCTCATTCTTCACGGGGTGTGTATGAAAGTCGGACCAACAAGAACCAAGGCTCTTTATGATCATCAAGGAGTGCATATGCCAATTTGATCAAGAAAAATCTATTATTTTCAACTCCCCAAACTAGCTAATCTTGTTTATCTCCAGAGCCTATAAAAATATGTTTTAGTAAATTTTGAAAGGGCTTTACAAGTGTATTCCTCATCTTGAGACCATTCAAGGACAAAAAGAGGTTTCCAAAAAAATTTCCATTCACAATCTCAAAGTAATCACAGACCCTTGATCCGAAAGTTTGTGTTGTGATAAATTTGGCCTAAGAGAAGGTAGTAATGGAGTTTAAAGTTCTATATTCTTCCCACCTATCTCTCCAAAAATTAATCCTTTGACCATTACCAAGAAGCCAACAAACACCCTTTAGAAAATTTGCTTGACTTTAACCACACTTTTATAGAACACAAATCCTTGGTATGGGCTGGGATTAGAAAAAATAAAATCCCTATTCCCTAAGTATTTGGATTTTAATATTTATATCTAGTTTATATTAGCATTTTGGGTCAACTTCCACCCTTTCTTAGGTATAAGGGCCATTTTCATAAAAATTATTTTCCTTAGACCAAGTCCTCTCATATCCTTACATCTGCAAACCTGATCCTAAGCTACTAAGGAAAACTTCTTTTTATCCTGATATCTATACCAAAGAAATGAGTGTTGAATCTACTCTAAGTTTCTAAGAACTATCCTTGGCACCTTGAATAGAGAAAGGAAATAAATATGAATGCTTTTTAAAGTAGTTTTAACTATAAGGACCTTACCATATTGGCTCAAGAGCACCCCTTTCCACCCTGCTAGCTTCCTCTAGAATCTCTCCACCATCGATTCCCATAAATAAGCTTTGAATCCACCTTTGAAGAGCAACTTTCCTAGGTAAATAAATGGAAGGGAATCAATCACACACCCTTGGATTTCAATGTTTTTTCTCTACCTTCTAATTGGTGTCTTGAAAAAATAAATATTACTTTTTTTGAAGCTCATATTCTACCCAACAACCTTCTCATAGTTATAAATAATGGATTCAATCACTCGATCTTGAAGAATCATATCTAGGAAGGATAACAACGTATCATCTGTGAACTGACAGTGTGAAATTGGATTAGAATCACTTATAGGGTTGATGTCTACTATAGAAGGTTCCTTTTTGATAGCTCTTCCCAAGTATTTTACCATTAAGATGAATAAATAAGGAGATAAGGGATCCCCTTGCCAAATAACCCTACAACTACAAAAATAACCTATCGAATATCCATTACAATTGATAAAACAATTTACTAAATTCCTAGTAAACCTGATCATAGGCCTTATCCATGTCAATTTTTAGAAGGGTACCTATTCTACCAGTCTTATCCAAAGAGTTTATCAGTTCATGAATTTCAATTATACCATAAAGAATTTGTCTTTCGACCACAAAACCACTTTGGGGTAAATCAATAATACCTAGAAGATGGACTTTCAATCTATTTGCTAAAGTTTTATGAGAATTTTTTAGTAGTGTGTTGTAGAGGCTAATGGGCATGAAATCCTTGAATTCCTTAGCACCTTTCATATTAGGAATAATTACGAGGAAAGTAGATTTGATGTCAAGTGGAATAAAATTTGATGTCTAGATTTCCTTCATGGCATTATAGATATCTTCTCCCAAAATGTGTCAAAAACTTTAGAAAAAATAGGTGGGAATATATTCAGGCCTATAGCTTTGAGGTCCCCCAACGAGAACACTACCTCCATAATTTTTCATCACTGAATGGGGCACACAAAGTAGATTTTATTTCTACCAAAATTGAAATAGGTATATTTTGGAGAAGTCTCTCGTTTGTGAGTGGGTCCCTATCTTCAATGACACACAAGAGATCTCTAAAATACCTAACTACTTCATTCCTAATATCCTCAATATCTATGAATATCATCCCATTGGCACAATGAATTTATCTAATTATGTTATTGCTTCTATACGTAAAGGTAAAGGCATGAAATTTTGTTGTGTTTCTATCTCCTTCTCTAAGAAAGACAGATCTATATTTTTTTTGCCATAACATTTCCTCCTTGGCCAGCAAGTTACGATATTTTGATAATAGTTCCTTTTCTTGGATTTTGTCTCTTTCCTCTACTTCCCTTGATGCTACATTAGCTTTGAACTCCTTTAATTACTCGGATATCTCCTTTTTCCTTCTAAATATGTCTCCAAAGATAAATTTATTACAAGTTTTAATATTTGCCTTGACAAATCTTAAATTACACACCACTTGGGAAATCAAATAAGTGAAGAAATTTAAAGGCCACCAGGTTTTAATTATGGCCTCTATATCTAAGTCTTACAGCTACATCACCTCAAATTTTAATGGCCAAGGGAAAGAAAATTTATTTTGAACTTTTTCCAAGACTAATGGGTTGTGATCAGACCTGATTTTAAGTAAGGAACAAAGGAGAGTGTCACCAAAAAAGGAGAGACCTTTATTCAAAACAAAAACTCTCTCTAGTATTATTTTAATATCCTAGCTTCCCACCTACCTATTAGTCCAGGTAATTTTGGATTCTTTCAACTCTACGTCCATCAACTTGTGGTTCTTCACGAAAAAAGAAAACTCTTCCATGCTTATGAAATTTACATCAGATCCCCTTTTCTTATCAGAGGGATAGAGTGGGGTATTAAAATCCCCTACAATAACCCAGGCCTCATCCTTGAACAAGACCCTCATGGTGCTCAGTAATCATCATATTTGTACCAGTGTTACAAGCATAAATATTAGAGGAGATCCACTTAAATCCTTATTTTTTGCAGGAAAAAGAATATTTATCACTCTTTCAGATATAATAAGTATAGAACCATCCAATTTTTTGGGATCCCAAAGGCATAGAAGAGCTCTTGAAGCCCTAATAGAATATTTTTATATGAACTCAACTTCCTTATAGATTATTTCCTTGGTAATTTTTTCTTTGGTTCTATCCATTTTGGTTTCCTAGATAAATATAATATTCGAACAAACTTATATTCTAATAGATGCCAAAATATTCTTCTTTGTAGGCCCATTTAGGTCTCTTATATTCCAAGAAAGCATCTTCATTTGTATGGTTTGGTATATTTTTCCCCATTTAGGGATTGGGGGGTCCACAAAATAATTTTAACTTGAGTTGTTTATTTTTATTCTCCTTATATTTATAAATTTTAAGTTGAGTGTGAATTCTATCAGTGATATCTGATTCATCTCCTTTGAACCTTACCATATTGTTTACGTTTTTACCAGGATTTTGACTATTCCCCATATCCATTAGAATTTTTTTGAACTTATGGATTTTTTCCTAGACTTTGAAGTTACCAAAGATCCTACTTCCATACACAAGGAATTTTTCAAGTCAAGCAGCAATGAAGACTTTAGTTCCTAGACTGTAAGTTTATAAGCCTTCCAAGGAGAACTGAGTTCCTCCTAGATCACAAGTTTAGTAGCCTTCTAGGGAGAACTAAGTTCCTCCAAAATTAAATCTTGAGAAGCCAAATATTATTAGGAATTATGAATAAGATTTGATGGAATATAGGTCTTTGTTTCTAGGACTGTCTACTTGATAGAGATACCATCCAAGACCTGGACCAATACCTCACTGGACTCAAACACATTAACTAGGATTATTTGATCCACAATCTTATCTCCCATTTCTAGCTCATTCAAGCTTGGCTTAGATTATTCTATTCTAGAAGGAACCATTTGTTCTTGGGTCTTTTCGACTAGCTTTTTTGAATTGTTCTTATATGGAGATCCACTACCAAAATATTTACAAGGGCAATATCGCATCGCATTATCAAATCTCTAACATAAATAAAACCTAATGGATCAATTCTCATAGATTATTTACTACATCTAGGGACCCTGCTTGGATATAAGTTTAATGTGGCCTGGTAGCTTAGCCTTTGGGTCTGCCATTACACACATCCTAGAAAATATCATCCTAGACTTGGCTTTGGTGGTTGAATCAATAAGAACCAGTTCCACAATGGATTTGGCTATACCCCTTAGGATATATTTGAGCCATAAATAAAATGGAAAATTAGTAAGCAAACCCAAAGGGGTTCTAGATTAATATTTTAAGTCTTGGGGTTGAGGTTCAGATACCATTTTGTAAAAAAATCCTTGTTTGCCAAAAAACCATGGGCCTCCTCCAAGAATCTATTTCGATTCCTCCTTTTAGATCAACTTGATAAGGAAGAAAGCATTGGATAGAGCTACAATATAAAGGTAACCCAAGGGTTTCCATTTAAATAAAACCCACCATCAAATGGAATCGAGGTCTAGTTGGATTCCCTAAAACTTCCCAATCAGGTTCCACAAACCTTTAACCATGGTAGCATCCACCAACTCATTTGGAATGACAAGTTTGTTGTTGATCGAATAAATGTTGAAAAGAGGATTCAAGGCTTGAGAAAATAATCTCCTAGCACTAACCATAGTGAAAGAAGACTCACCTAGGACAAATGGATGATCACTTCTTGAGGACCCCTTCACGAGTTCACCATAGGACACTACTAGACCCACTAACTTTGTAGTTCCAAAAATCCCATGGGAGGGTCCCCTAAGGACCACTTGCTTTGACTAACCACCAAATTTCCTGAGCTCACCACCCACTTGTAAATCATCCCAATAACTTCCACTTAAAATTTTATATTGACAACCAACCTTCCCAAGCACCCCATCCGCCTATGAATCGACACTAAGACCACAAAAAATACCACCATTGAGACTACCACCTTGATCGGTACCATCACAAATTATATTCTATAGGCCACCCTCCACCTTGCTCTTAGACACCCAACCACCCTTCACACTCACCTTCCTTATCGTGCTCATGTTCAAAACCCTCAGGTTTTATATGTTCAAAAAAGTATATTGAAAGTGTTTATAAATTTCATGTTCACTATAAATCCTTGTACAAACCCTAGTCTTCAACCCATAAATAAAATTCTGCAAAAACCCTAGTCTTCAACCCAAAAATGAAATCCTACAAAAACCCTATTCTTTAGCCTACAAATTCCTCATGTTGCTCATTATAAAACCTTACAAATCTCTAGCCTTCAGCCTATAAATGTTGTTCACTCTAAAATCCTACAAAAACCCTAGTCTTCAACCCATAAATGAAATCCTGCAAAAACCATAGTCTTCAATCTATAACTTCCTCCAGCAAAAACCTTCCATTTCATCTTGAGAATTTTAATTTGTAACTTCCTCTTATTGTTCATCATAAAACCCTTATCCAATAATTTAAATTGCAACTTCCTCCTTGAAAAACCCTAGTCTTTAGTCTGTAAATGTTGTTCACTTTGAAATCCTATAGAAACCCTAGTCTTCAATCAATAAATGAAATCTTGCAAAAATTGTAGTCTTCAACCTATAACTTCCTCTTGCAAAAATATTCCATTTCATCCTAATAATTTTAATCTACAACTTCCTCCTATACAACTTCCTCCTATTGTTCACTATAAAATGCTTATCCAATAATTTAAACTACAAATTTCTCCTTAAAAAACCGTAGTCTTCAGCTTGTAAATGTTGTTCACTATGAAATTCTATAGAAACCCTAGTCTTCAACTTGTAAATGAAATCCTATAAAAACCGTAGTCTTCAACCTATAACTTGCTCATGCAAAAACCTTCCATTTCATCCTAAGAATTTTTTTTGCAACTTCCTCCTATTGTTCACTATAAAACCCTTATCCAATAATTTAAACTACAACTTCCTCCTTGCAAAACCCTAGTCTTCAACTTTTAAATATTGTTCACTCTGAAATCTTGTAGAAAATCTAGTCTTCAACCCATAAATGAAATCCTACAAAAAAAAGTAATGAATGGAATATATAGGAAAGATGAAAAGTTATTAAACATTATGTTTTCATAAAAATTGTAATACCTTGCATGATTTTGGTTGTGTGCTACATGCTCTTTCTTGTTGAATATTTTACTTAAAGCATATTATACTTGCATATGCATCCAAAATCTATCTTGATCCCTAAATTACTTTCAAAATCATTGGAGGAGACTTACTAAGAGGAAGACCTTGAGGAAAATATAAGGTTGCAGACCACTCATGTATTCAAACATTGAAATGTAATATTGTTTAAATAAATATATGAATATCATGTTATGTTATGCAATGAAGAAGAGATGAATGTCTTTTATATAGGGATGAATTGATATTACATTTTATTTCAAGTTCATTATAAACTAAAGCATTAATTTGCATAAATGGAAAAGTGTGCTACTAAAATATGGATAGAATTTTTAAATTATGGAGCAAGGTTTGAAAATTCTCTTAGATGTTGTTCTACTTTGAATGAAGTATTTAGATTCTTTATCAAAAGTTATATTGTTATGTTTAAGTATGTTTTAATATTGCACTCTAATTTATTTTAGAGAAATGGTTAAGAATAGTGTTTAGGACCCTTGGGTTGGAAGGAGGGTGGGGATTATTATGGGTTATGTTATTAGAAACATATTAAATAATCCGTCATATTCAACATGTACCCAATCCTAGTGAATTTTTGGGAGACAATTCAACTAGGTAATTGTGAATGATACATCCTAGCAGTGAGTCTTGGATGGTCCTAGTGAGGAGGCTTGGATGAATTTCTAGTGTTGACGATTTAGAATTCTTAAAGATATATTGATATGGGATAACTTGCAATATCATTCATAAGAAATTATAGTGGTGGTACCTTATAGAGAGGTAAGCCTAACCATGATCACTACCAGGTTAGTGGTAATGGTCTTAGTTAGCTCATGGAGTGATGAAGTTAACTAATAACTAAGGTATTATGCCATAATAATCCTACATAGATAGAAGTATGTTGGGTTAGGTAATAGGCATCACCTTTAAGTGTTATGGACGTAAGATTTTAATACCTATGTTGCAGTCAAATTATCTCCTATAGGTGTGTATGGGAAAGTGGGGGACCACTAATGGTATCTTTTCTAATGGTGTCATTATAAAAGTAAACCCCAAAATATTACAAGAATTTGACCTCTCGTATCCACTTGAGTGTCATTTTCAGTGATAATAAAGTCAAAAATGGTTATGCCTTTTTACTAATTAAAATATTGGGTATTATTTGTGAAGTTAATTCCTTAAAAACATATTTTACTCCATTGGGTTGAGTTTGTGGGTCCTTAAAAACACAAAAACATTACAAGTTACAAAATTAGAGCTCTTATATCTATAGAAAAGGGGAAATATTATTATTTTTAAAAATTGATAGCCTATATTTTAGCCAATGAACTTTAAAATAGATACCACAAAGCAAGGTTCCACATATCAAATGTTGGGTATAGCAATGTAAACAAGAAAAACTATAGAAGAATACATTCTTTATCAGTATTCAAAATATGAACCTAAAGAGGAGAATAAGACTCTTATAGGTGTTAGAGGTCATGTCTACAAGTCCAGGTAATGCGCTATGGGATTGAAACTCCTATGGAGAATGATTTCAAGAAATTAAATAAGAAAAAGATGGTGTTTTCAACCTATAGGGATATTTATCCTACCAAGGTAACATGGGAAGATAGATCAATATGACACTAGAATTATTTTATTCCATGAAAAATTTCTACTTCATATTTTATCATTGATTTAAAAAACACCATGTTCTTAAGATATTTCTTGATAAATTTACATATTAAATCATAAAGACATTAATATTTCCCACAAATATTTCCTTTCATATATGATATGGATGTTGTGCTATTATGCTCAAAACTATTTCTAGCATACCAAGGATGGTAGGAGGGATGATCCTCCACTTCAAGTACCTTAGAAAATTTGAGCATAGTGGAGGATGGATAAAGGTTATTTTAGAGACAACAAAAAATAATAGAAAGGTAGGTAAGTGCACCATCTTATAATGTGCTTTGCACATTTTCTAGCTTGGAGAAAGTGATTGATTCTATTGATGAGAAAATGCAGCCCTACCTTCTATAAATACCAAACCCATTTTGATAAATTTTCCTTCCCTTGACCACCTTTTACATCTGTTGAATTTTACCTCCTCTATCCCTATAAGTGTGCTTGCATCTAGGTAAGCACAACAAGAAGAAAGTATAGTACTTCTACTTGTGGTTGCATTGTTGTAGGTAAAGCAATAAGTAGTAGAATACTGACCTTCACTACAATAAAAAAGAACAAGTAAATCTAATATAAATGAAGGTATTAGATACATAGAATTTAAAAACATAGAGTTTAATTGTGCATTTGTTTATTGATCACCATTAACTATCTCATATTTGTATATAAATATAAATACATACAAATGTATGTCTCTTAAAATATCTCAATAGAATCTTGGTGCTTCACCTTCATCTCTAACTATTCAACTTCTCTCAACCTCTCACGAGGTCTAGTTGTTTAGATTCTCTAAATATCTCATGAGGTGTAAAAATAATAATGTAATACGTACACAACAACAACTACCATTGAGAGAGTTAGATTTATCTATTGAGTTATTACCAAGTATAAACCAGTCTTTAAGGCATATTATAGGACATTTATAGAAAAATTGAGTTGGGAATTGTTTTTGATAAAGGATTTAATCAACCTAGTGTGTCACCTTATGGTGCACCAATGATTTTTGTGTGAAATAAAGATAGATTCCTCATGTTGTACATTTATTAGAATCAATTAAGTAAGGTTTCTATTAAAAATCCATTATCTTTACCACACATTGATGATATTTTTGATCAATTACAAGGAGCTCCTAGTTTTTCTAAGATTGAATTCAAGTTAGGCTATCACCAATTATGTGAAAAATATGAATATACCCCAAAAACAACATTTTAAACTAATTATGGTCATTATGATTTCACTATGGTACCTTTTGGATTAACTAATTCTCCTATAGCATTGATTGGGTTGATGAATAGAAATTTGTATAAGTTCTTGGATAAGTTTGTCATATTTTTTTAATGTTATCTTGATATTCCAAAACAATGAATGAACATGAGGAACATTTGATATTTGTGTCATAATATTTATAGGAAAAAAATTATATGCAAAAAATTTTAAGTATTTATTTTTTAGTCATAGATACAATATTGAGGATATATTATTTTAGGATAACATATTGTAGTCGATCCAAGCAAAATTAAGGCTATGGTTGAATGGCCAAAACCAAATAATGTGTTAGAGATAAGAGTTTTTATGGTACTTGTTGCATATTACCATATATATGCAAGATATTTGCAAGGATCACCAACCCTATTACTTCACTATAATAGAAGGGTAAGAAATTTATTTGTTTTAAAATTATGAATTAGATTTCCATAAACTAAAATGTCTCTTAACAAATTATTCTTTATTAGTGATATTTTATCCAAAAAAAACTTATGTTGTATGCACCAATGATTCTTTTTAAGGCTTAGGAAATATTTTGATGCAAGAAAAAAGAGTATTTACTTCTAAATTCCGTAATATTAGAAAACAATGAACTCATTTATGTGATGTATGATTTTAAATTGGCTACTATCATTTGTTCTTTGAAAATATGAAGGTATTATGTACTAGGACAAAGATTTATGTTGAAAATAAATCTTTGAATTTTAAGGTATTAATTTACATAACCCAATTTAAATACCAAACAATATCAATGGTTGGAGTTTTTATGCGAATATATTTTTGATGTTATGTATATCAAAGAAAAATAAAATAATATGGTGGATGCACTTAGTAGAAAAATACATGATTTTTTCACAATGATCATGATGATAGATCTAAAGAAAATAGTTAAGGAGATACTAGCTTGTGATGAATGGTTTTGAGAGGTGAGACTTGCATATCAAAGTATAAATATGATAGCATTTAAATAAAAAGGGTATTTTATTGATTCAAAATGGTTACTAAGATTTCATAATGCTATATGTGCCCTTAAAGTAGAATAATTGAGGATATTAGTTTTTAATGAACCACTTAAGGCATCTTATGTTTCCCATCCTAAAGTTAGAAATATGTATGGTGATATAAGAAGATCACATTTTTGGATGAAGAAAGATATTTTTATATATGTGAGTAAGTGTTTGAAGTTTTAGAGGGTTATGATTGAACATCAATATCTAACATGACTATTATACCCCCATGAGATTCTAGAGTGTAAATAGGGTATTGATGCTATACATTTCATTATGATTTAACTCAATAAATACAATGCAATTTTGTTGGTGATATTAATAAAATTTATACATTTCATGCCCATTAATGATACCTATGAAGAAAATGATGTAGCTTAATTTTATGTGTATTATATTTTAATATTTCATGGAATTCCTAACAAGATTATTTCTGACCAAGATTCCTTGTTTACTTATAGGTTCTAGAAGAATTTCTACGCCGCATTCAACATCTAGTTTAATTTTAGTACTGCTTACCATCCTAATATTGATTATCAAATGAAAATAGTTAATAGGGTGTTAGATGATATGTTAAGAATTTATGCTATGGATCAACAAAGTCAATTGGAGAAATGATAAAATTTGGTAGAAATTGCATATAATAATGGTTACCATACTTCAAGTGGTATGGATCCATATGGAGCCCTTTGTAGTTGATATTGTAAAAATATTTTGATTTGGGATTGAATTAAGTATTGAGTCAGCATAAATCATAAAATGGTACAATAAATAGAGGAATAGGTGGTTAGAATCAAACAATGTTTGAACCAAGCACAATATAGGCAAAAAAGTAATGTTAAATCTCAAACGATTTAAAGGAAATTCACCATTAGAGATAAGGTATTTTTTAGAGTATGATCACATAAAAGTTCATTCAATTTTAAGAAATTATTAGAGCTTTGCCCTCAAAATATTGGTCTTTTTGATGTTTTGGAGAAGAATTGGACCTATATCTTATTGGCTAGTTCTACAAATTGGCTTATCACCTATTCATAATTATATATTTTTTAGGAGAACATTTACAAATTACATCAACAACCACCCTCAAGGGGTTTGAACACAAGACCACTTAAGAAACAACCATCATCTTAGCCACTAGGGCAACTGCTTGTTGTCAGTTATTCATAATGTTTTTTTATGTATCACTCTTATGAATATATGCATGATCCTTCATATATTTTGGAAAATAATATTTTATAGGTGAACCAAGATGAATACATCACTGTAGAACCATACCACTTTCTAAACCAAATAATAAATTAATTACAAAATAGGAGAGTTGATAAGGTTCTAGTACAATGGGATAAATATTGTAAAAATTATTAAAATGTATACCCATATATTTTTGGTTAAAAGAGGAAGTTTGAACTTAAGAGTAAAATAATGTAATGCCCACCCTTTGGAGGTTTTGAATAATCATGTTTTCCTTATCTTATAATAAGAAATTATTTTTTGCTTAACTAAAAAAATCACTTCTACTTATTCGAGTGATTTTATTTAAATAAAATAAAATAAATAATATATTGCATTGATATATTTAATTTAATAGGGTTATAGAATTATGAATAAATAATTATTTTAATTGTGTAAATGTTGCTTAAATAGAGTGGAAAATTTTTCATATAATAATCATAAATTAAATATACATTGATTAAAAAAAAAACTAACTTGACCATTAATGAATCAACATGAATATTTAACAAGAGAGATGAAAAGTGTAAAGGGATATGAAGATAAAGGAGATGTGAGGAGAAATAAAACTGAAAAAACTTTGGGGAATGAAAACTAAACATTAAGAAGAAAAATGTCAAGAGATGATTGAGAATATTATAAATGCCCATGTATGCTTTCAATAGTTTCTTTATGTTTTTTTTTTTTTAAAACATGGTGGAATCGGTAGCCGCCATGAATCTGAGCAAGCTCTAGCTTTTATGGCCACTAGTATTTTGTGTTGTTCACCCTGAAAGCTGCCACATAGATCTTCGCATAGTCTGCCTCTATAACCACCATGCCACAATCATTTTAAAACTTTTATGCCATTGAAAGCACCAGGAAAGGGACAAGCATTCAGTCTGGTAAGGCCTGATATTTGAACTTTGAACCTCCGCCCCCCTTATGGGGTTTAGATGAACCAATTGGTATACACCTCGGACCTATATTTTCCTTATGTTAATAAGAAATAAATATACATTTTATTTTTCAAATGTGTGATGTACTATGTGGTATATTTTACATATTTTCTAGCAAAAAAACTTGTGGAAGAGCACCCTAGTTGGATGTTAGGGAAATTCATTATTTGGGTAAGTTGGATCTTTTTCTATTAGAAGATTTAATATTTATATCTCTCTCTCACACTCTAACACACACAAGTTTAGTTGTTGCTACCCATTAAAAGTTTACAAATATAAGTATAGGTTTGGTAGTGGTTTCCTAGATGGTGGGTTAAGTTTAGTAGATGTTGCATAGGAATCGGGGTTTAAGAGTGTCCACAAGGTTATTGTTGTATAATTTTTGTTATTATTTAATAAATTATAATACTTTTTATTCTTTAAATAATTCATAGTATAATATAAAAGATGTAATGTGTAAATATGTACACATATCTAATATTATTGTGATAAAATAGTTTCTTTATGATTTTGTGTTTCCTATGAGATGATATTTTAGACACCAAAACAGCACCAATCTGATCATGTAGCTACAAGCACTGACTGAATTGGCATACATAGCCCCTAGGGCAGCCCCCAGAGGTTAAACAATGGTCCTAACCACTCCCAAAGCAGTTTTGGAAGGTCAGAGGTCAATTTGGCACCTTTCAAGCACCCTGATCCTTACTCATTCCACCCTGGGGTGATTAGAATGCTATTCTACCCACCCCGAGATGATTAGCAGTAATAGCTCTAGGGTGGGGCGAATAGCAAGTTTGATGGGAAAAAAGTCAAACCTTGACAAATGGCAGCCCAAATCTGCCACTCAACTCCACCTTCAATGCATGGGAGTGTGAGTGAGCATTTCAAAGCTCAAAGAGGTAGTCATAGAGGCAGTCATGGAGCCCTTAATCAGGGAGGAATCTTATCTCCCTTGACAAGGCATGATGGCCAAGTGGTGCCCCTACATGCACATTCAAAGCGGACCTTCAATTCTATAAAATGGTGAGTCTTCTCACCCAAAATAAAGGACAGAGTAGGATCATTTGGAGCAATGGAGTGCTATTGAATTATACCCTCACCCTCATTGTGCTTCCTACATCCTTGATCTCTCTTTTAGAAGGGAGGTTATCGGGTGAGAATTAGGAGTGCAATCAGGACCCAAAACCTAAACAATTGGCCACAATACCACATAAAATTTGTTGAAACAACCCCCTAGGATGTTTTGGACCCATCCCAAGTGGATTGGTGTCAAAACCAACTCCAAATAATGGGTGTCCTACCATGAGCACCCCCCACACTATTGCAGTCCTAATCACCCCACCCCAAAGCTATTAGAAATATATAGCATATTTCTTCATTGTTTCTTTTGCATCATGTTTTTTGTGTTTCATATATACTGCAGTTCAAATTTCAAAGCATTATGACTTGTTTTGACTGTGTTTTCATTGTTTTACACTTTACCTAACATACAAGGAGTGCCTTTGGATATAGGGCAATCAGGGCAGAATCAACCAAATCCAACCTTCTGGGTCATCTCAAAATACCCTATTTTTCCTAACCCCAATTTTACAAGTGTTTTGGATGCCTCTATATGGGACATTTGGGAGGTAACTTTCAAGCATTTTATGATAGTCCTAATCGTCCCACCCTGGAGCAATTAGAAATATACAACAGATTTATTGACTATTCTTTTTGCAATGTGTCCCTAATGGTGTTTACATGCTTTTATTTAAATTTAATTCTATTTTGATAAGTTTTGATCAATGTTTTAATTATTTCATGTATGCATTAACCGGAGGCCTTGGGGATTGCATGTTTCCTTCCATCTGCATGTGCTATTAATCATTTGCTATTTCTTTGTACATAGGATATCAACATCGAAGGGGCAAAAAGGAACTAATAATGTATTCATGCAAGCGACAATGACGTTTGGCCCACCCATTTCAAATGTGGGCACCCGAAAGATCCCGAAGGGAAGCATACTGTCCGTTGGTGCAACAAAATTGTATCAAACGCTCTGAGCCCCTAAAAGGGGGGGAGACGTATTGTAACCTGATAATAAGAAAAATTAATAAAAGAGGCTGCACCCTTGCTTTTTCTTTACATCTCATTTCATTCATGCTTCGCTTTCCCTCTTTCATGCACTTAGCGTTTTGTTAATACAAATGCTTTTGTTTGCATCACACCTGGTGCATCTATGCTTCCATAGACATGATTTTAGTGGTGATCATGGTGGGACTCTATCCCATAATTTTGGGATCAATTTTTTGATAAAATTTTTGTGTTTTGCTTGCAAGTGTTAATCCTTTAGGCGCTGGACTGCTGCTCATGCCACCCTGTGATGAATACAGAGCTGGTATTCGTTTCACCAAGGGATGAATAAGCATTTGTCTCACCCTATGACAAATATAGATTTGATATTCATCCCACCCCGAGATGATTAGATCTCTATGTAGTTTCTAAGTAGAAACTCAGGGGCATCTGGTGTGGGCAGAGAAGAGGTAGGTTTTTTGAACATCCTATGTAATTTGTTGTCCCTGTTTCTATGATTTTTTTGTTTTCTTTGCTTGCATTGAAAAATTTTACTGCATGTTTTCTTTCTTTGCACAAGTAAAAATAACCACACACACCACGTGATAATATAAACATCAAGTAGTTGGTTTTAAAACCCCAACACTTGATCAAGACCAACGGTGGATTTCATCACCACCTTGGCTTGAATTTTGCATACATAACCCCGATCGCGATTGTTGCTAGATGTAAATCCTAATGAAAGCTGACCAAGTGTATCTAGGGTGATTCCAGGTGCATGAGTATAAGTCTTCTATGGTAGGAGTAAAAAATAGAGTGATTCCCCTTTTGTACCGCCTATGTTACACGTACCGTTTTGCTATTGCGTACCAATAGTTTCCCTCACATAAGGGTGGGTATATTGATAGGTTTAGTCTAATGGCCTGGCAGTGGTATATTGAAGGGGCGACCATTTTTGGAGACATAAGAGCCCTCATATTGCATGTACAACAAAATTTTCTTTACCAGGATTTCAAAACAAAAATCAAAACACACTAAACTAGATTTAGGGCACACCTTTAATCTATAAATGAGATAATCATTTCTTTGATTGTGTGGTCCCCTTTGTTTAGTGTAGCATAAAAAAAAAATTGTAAAGAAGATAAAAACATACATATATTTTAGAGAACCACCACCATGGTGTACACCCATAGCCAAGCCCAATCATAGGTAGAAGCGACGAAAAGTGTACAAGGAGGCACAAGTCACCTCCGTTATAGCTCCAAGGACTTGGTCATACCACCTTGGCGGCTTGACCCACAAAATAGTCCACATCATACCACAATGGAACAGGACTATAGAGGCACCCCTTTGAGGAACACTTTCATTCAACACAGACCCTTTCAGGAGTACATACATAGGAAGGCCCCCTTAGACACTCATTATGAGTGGCCACCATGCGATGAAGTGCTAGAATAGCATAGGATCCATAGGGAGGGGCCACACGATTACATCATCCCTCCTCTACCCCTTATTACTATCATAAACAATAGACCAAATCTAGATGGTAAGGCTATTCAGATAGGACGAGCCAATTTTGCCTGCCCCTTTCACATTTATGAAAGGGAGCATGAGGAAACCCACTATATTCCTCAAGAGAAATACACAGTGTAGGAGCAATGCACCTCCACACCTGCTATTTATTAGGATCACCTACTGAGGTTAGAGCCTCGGGTGGATGCTGCTAACCTCGATATAGGGAAGTGACCTATAGAGATCTTGGATCACTATGATCAAGGTAGATATGTAGGGTAGACATCTAGGCCTCCTAGAAATAAGACGACAGAACAAATTGACTTGGAATTCACCAAACATGTCACCTGCCAAGCGCAAATCATGCAGCTTGAGAAAGATCAACAATAGTTAGAGCACCTGTATCGTCTTAGCAAAGAGCACATTCAACATCAGATAGACGAGTTGCTCCACAATACTGTGCATGAGAGGATTCCAACCCCTTGCACACATAAGACAAAGTTGTATGAGAGGCACAACCCCTTGGTGCGAGACAGGTCTCCATGACCTTATCAAGCGTTACCTCCAAGACCTCCTGGACCTGAGCGAGAGGCCACCCCTAGAGCCAATGATGGGCACCCTCCTTGGGCACCCACCCATGTTTATAAGTCACACCTAGGAACTCCTAAAGAAGCCTATGAGGAATTCAAACAAGAAGAAGAGCGGGTTGAAATGCCCTACCAAGGCAAGGGGGCGCTATTTGAATACCCTCCATAGGCCTCCAGTTCCTCGTAATTCATAATGAGAACAAACCGAGTAAGAGATCAAATCCTATGATGCATACAAAGCATTGCTAGAGTGCTTAGAGTCTATGGAGACCAAGACTTCTTGGCCCCAAAAGCCCACTTTACGCTAGCTCCATAGTCACCCTGTGCATCCTTCAGTTCCAACACCCCCATACCCTGAACACTTCAAAATGCCTCAATTGGAAATCTTTAGAGGGGATGAATTTGCCCAAGAGCACGTGACAAGATTCCTAAGTCAATGCTTTGGCATTCAGGACAATGATGCTTTTCTTCTAAGAAAATTTATAACCACATTCACAAGCCCTACCTCGGATTGGTTTACCCAGTTTTTGAAGCATAGCATCAGTAACCTAGACCAGCTAGTGGATGTTTTCCTTGAATGTTTTGCCTTCAACACCAAGAAGAAGACATCATTAAGTGACCTAGCTAGCCTCAGGCAGTATGAGGAAGAGTTGCCTAAGGTTGATCTCTATGCTATTGCAGCTGTAGCATTATGCCATTCTCGAGGAAGCCCTGGTGCAAGCCAAAATCATTAAGGATATCAAGATACAAGATGGTGATATTTCCAAGCCATGCAAGAAAGAGTGACCTAAAAACACCAAAATGGGGTCCATGCAACCGAAACCCATCGTAGTCAATTAGGTTGCCATAAACATACCAAAGCCTACACAGATGACATAGCCCCCAAAGGTTAATTATCAAGCAGTTCCTCTTGACACCTATGAGAATGAAAATCATAGGCAAGAGCAAAATTAGTAGCATCATCCTAGGCGATAATTCACACCCTTCATAGAGTCTAAATACTCCTTGTTTGATCGCTTGTCCATGGTAAACTTGATAAACCTGCCAAAAAGTCAACCCGTAGACCCCAACATGCCAAAACCTAAGGGCTATAGGGAAGAACTATATTGTAGATTTCACCAACAGAAAGGACACGAACTTTACGCATGTTGGAAGTTCAAAAGCTTAGTGCAGGACCTAATAGACAACAAAATGCTAGCGGTGGATAATCCTATAGCACAAAGCAACCAACATATGGAGGTCTTCAAATACCCCTTGCCTGTCGATGATGCATAGGCAAAGACTCTACAAGTCAATGAGGTGACACAAAATTGCCCCATGCAGGGGTATGTAGGGATGATAAGCATAGTGACATGGAACAAGAGGTACCCAAGCACAATTTCCCCCGCTATAGCTATAGGAGATGTTCCATCAATGTCATAACCTCAACAGCACCCTACGCAACCTCCACCTAAACTAGTGGCCATGATTCAAACTAAACTTACCCAAATTTTAAGGACCACGTCGGCTAGGCTCTCCATCTATGAGCTCATCCAACAATCACCGCCCCATCGGGAGGCTCTAATGGAGATACTCAAATCCATCGAGCTACAACCCCATGAAGTAAACTCTTTCAACAACTTTGTGGGACATGTAAAATGATGTACAAAACTAGTCATCACCTTTAGAGAAGATGAACTGAAATCGATGACTGGTGATATGGTGGATCCACCCCTACATGTCATTGCATGGGTCAATGGGATTCCATTTAAGAGGGTGTTGGTGGACATTGGCTCATCTAGTAATATAATCACAACGATAGAATTGAAACACCTCAAGTTGCTAGAATCTCACATTTTGGCCTCCACCTATACTCTTTGAGCATTCAATGATGCGATATGCTCGATGGTTGGCACAATTGTCCTACCCATCCAAGTGGGACAAAAGACTATTCCTATGTTGTGCCACATCCTGGAAGGTGAGATGGCCTACAATATTTTACTAGGCCGGCCTTGGATCAGGGACATGAAGTGTGTCCATTCGATAGCCCATCAATGCCTAAAGTACACATACGAAGGGCAAGTGCATGTAGTCCCAGCAGACTTAGAGCCCTTCAAGTATTGCAATATAGTGTAGCTGATGCCATAGTCGACCCTCCAATTGACACATTTGGACTTTCAGTTAAATTTGTCCAAATAGGGTCTGATTTTGCATACATCCCCGTTGTTAAGTTCGTCAAATCACCAATTGGACCCATATTCATCGTTTGGTATTTCACCAACGATGCCACCTATGGTGGCCACATAGAAGGACAATGGTAAGAAACCCTTGGAAGAGATACCACCATTGGTCTCAACCATCTCTACTGAAGAGGTGCCTAGCCGAATGGAATTTGAGATTCCTGGTTCACCCAACATGGAGTGGACCCAGGAAGAACTCCCATTCCCTCCCCCTCAACCACCAATGATCACTATTGATATGGCAAATATGGTCGCTAGTGTGGAACATTGTAGCAACACCCATGCTTGAGTCCATGCAGGACATGGGGAGACCTCACCTCCCCATCAGCACTATTGTCCCTCTAGGTGTAGCACCCTAAAATTGGTGAAGTAAACCTTAGTAAATAACAAGAAATAATAATAAAAATAACTAGATACAATCATCTATGTTATCGTTTGAGATTGTACAATATTTTCTACGATGATCTGAGCTTGCTCCGGCTGAAGAATAATATATTTCCTACAAGAAAATTCGAAAAGGGACAAAGGCAAACAGTAGTCTAAGACATTCTAATGCATGTAAAACTCGAAGTGCAAAAAATTCAGCCAGGGGTATGTCAAGGGGAGGGCCTAAGATTAAATAGGTATATGAAGGAGGTTGGAGATCATCCCAATTTGGGAGATCTCCAATGGGGGAAGTATCTAACTGTGCAGACACGCTTTTGCCCTGGTTAGAGACGTCGTTGAAACATAAGCTAATTATGAAAAAATCAGTTTGGGACAAAATCGTCTGGACATTCTGCTCCAAAAAAATTTGTTCGATCTGAGGCGATATCGTCTGATCGGCAACGATATCATCCAATGGACAAAACAAATCCTAAAAATGGCATAGAAAATGATGAAATGGGTAGTAGGTGGTTTTGGAGAGGTTTTGGGTTTGAAATTTAAATTTGAATTATTACTAAAGTAGTTTTAATTATTTACTAAGGTTTACTATGCCAATTTTAGGGTGCTACATTTTGCCCCCTCTTTAGAAATTTTTTTGAGGAAAATGCGTTAAATATGAGTTCTTCTCGATCTATGAGAAAGCAAAAATTATTCCCATTTTTAGGCGACGATTCTAGGTTGAATCGTAAGACAGCTTACTATGGTGCCCCCTCCGTGTTTTTACCCAAATTGAACACTTGAGGTAAAAATGTGGAAAAGCAAAATTTTAAAATGTATTTAAGTGTTTTTGAATAAAATTAAGAAAAATAAGGAAAAACCCTAATTCATTTTTACTATTCATTTTCTTGGTTTCTAGAGCTTTGTAGACAAGATGATTGAGACAACGCACAAATCGACAGAGGTCCGGTGCAGGCTATGGGTAAGGGTCCAAACTTAGTTTAGAAGGCTTTAATTTTGAATTTCATGCTTTTTAGATTAATTTTCAATGATTTTTTAGCATCGTGGCCATTTTTGGGCCGTCGACGTCATCAGGACGAAATCGTCTCAATTTCGTCAAAATCATCTCGATATCGTCGATTTTGTCGAAGGGCAAAATCGGCGATATGGGGCGATTTTGTACAATAAGGGATGATTCCCTCTTGCAAAATCAGAGACAAATTTTCTCAAATTTTGGACGATATCATCCAATAGTGGACGATATCATCATTTGTATCAAATTGAACTTGTTTTACTTGCATTTTTAATCATTGTTTTATTAATGATTTTTATTGTTTTGTTGTTTATGTTGCAGAGAGGATTACTAAAGAGCCAGGAATGGAAATACGATGAGATAAGGGATGACTTGGCCACTCTATCTCAGGTATAGCAAGATCAGTTGGCTCAAGTTGGCTTGTAGCATGTGGCAGATATGCCATAGGTTTCTACAGATATGGGGCTATTGACAGCCCTAACAGAGAGGTGGTATCTGGGTTCTTCTTGTTTTTTGTTATTGATAGGGGAGATGACTCCCACATTGGAGGATGTATAGAGGATTTTGAGGATCCCCATACAAGGATGGCTAATAACTCCCATGGCCAATCAGGGCCACATAATGATGCGACTATGTGGAGATCCGAGCTTCACCCTGGAGAAGGGCAGAGTGAACATCGAGTCACTACGCCAGATGCCTGGGGCATCTAGACTGACATAGGTTTTGGATGGGGTGGTAGGTGGTCTACTGCTATGCTATTAGAGTGGATGTAGACTACCATGGTTACTGACATATGTGGTCTACAACATGAGATACCATAGGTACAAGTTTGCTTGGGGGAGCTTTGTACTATGCCGATTGTATAGGATCTTGCATGGGGTCGTATACAAGGGCGACCGATGCCTAGTCATGACATCACTAATATAGGTTTGGTGCTAGGATAATATCATGGTGTGAAGGTTGGTAGGGCTCCCACTAATAGGGATTGATGGGGAGAGGCCCCGAGTTTTCTACTGGTGGCTTCGAAGAGGGTCACAATGATGGATAGATTTGTAACTGTCCCAAATACTACTTGATGATCTTGTCTCTGACCATATCACCTAGAGGCCTTAAAGAGATCATCCAGGGTGAGCCGAGGATGAACAAGAGTTGGCTCACATTAGGTGAACTTGTTGGCTGAGGATGGAGAGGAGAGAGGTGGAGCTCCACTGCTATGACCAAGTTTTGAGGCAGTTCGGTCCACAACAGGGGATCCCATCTCTCAAAGACTACAAGTTTTTTCGGACCATCCAGGATAACACTACAGTCAATGGGGCTCTATATATGTAGCATTTCTGGAGTGAGGACACAAATGATGCCCTCATTCAGCCAGTGGATGGGGATGACACAAGGGTTGTCGACAGCTACGATGCCTGGTATGCAGGCATCCGCACTCCTCTGATGATGAGGGCTCAAGCATAAAATTTCTATATTCTATAGCCTAGGAGTTGAATGATCAAGCATAAAATTGAACACATCAAACACATTCCCAACCTAGGCATGGAGACTACCACTAAAAGTTTCCTGGTGAACCCCACCATCCATCAAAAAATCACCTTAATACCCCTCCCTCGAGATGCGGGACCTTCAAAGGGCCTCTCAGTCCAAGGTACCATCCCATCCTTCTCACATCCCCCTTCCAGGCATGGATCCTATAGCCTAAAGTTAAGGGTATGAAAAATTTGGAGTGATACATTTTGGTAAACTCGATGTGAAACTAAAACCTTTTAAAAACAAAAAACATAGATGTATTTAAAATCATTAGAAAACTACTAAGTTGCATATCATGTTTAGATGGTAGCTCCTAAGAAAAGACTAGCAGTCACCATTAATGTTGAAAATCAAATAATAGCCATAGAGTTTAATTCTTTGCTTAGACTATCTGAAATAGATAGAAACCAACTTTTGTGGGATGAACTTGATAGGAGACTGGGTATTATTTCATCTAGATCAACCAAACTTAGGAAAATTAAGAGGTTTGTCCTAGATAGAATCCCGGATCCTCATCAACTCATTTTTTATCATGAACTTCAGAGAGCTTGCCATAGGTGGTTAGCTTATAGGAGAGCTCTTGTGTCTTTAGAATTGTTCACCTTTGAGGAATACCTCGAGAATGCAACTGTTATACACCAATTCCTAGGTCATGAAGAAGACCAAGAGGTCATTCTTACGGATAGGGAAAGGTTGAGGAGAGTTCCTAGAGCTGTGTTATATCGAGAGTATTGCCACAAACTTTATTTCTACCAACCAGAGTCTGAGACAGATAATATCACTATAGCACTTTTTGTCAAATTCTTGAAAGAAAATTTTCAATTTGAAGAACATTTCATGACTCTGAAGAACTTGAGCCCATTAATGATATTTATAAATTGTTTATAGAAAACTAGATAATTGCTTTCATTATTATTATTTCTTGCATTTAGTGTGCTGTTTGTTATCTTTATAATATTGTTATAAAAAAAAACAAGAAAAATCAAAAACATAACAAAACCAAAACATTTTATTTTAAATACTATAGTAGGTATATAATTAAAATATATACCTCTTTAGCTTGTTGCATATATATATATATATATATATATATATATATATATAAGTATATATATATATGTTGAAATCTAAATTTAAGCACAATGACTAGACTTAGGAATGGTAAACAAACTGAAGAAGAAGAAGAAGAAGATTGGTTAGGAAAGAAAACAAAAAATAAAATGCCCTTCCTAAGGATCCAATTCTAGAAAGAGAAACTCTAGAACATCCAGAATATGAGCTTGTTGTAGATGAACAAGAAGAAAATATTAAAGAGGAAGGATCCTCATCCCCTAGAATGGCTCTAGATGGAACTGTTACTTTTGATAACTTAGATCATTTCTAAAAATTCTTCAATAATAACATTGGTGCTCTTAATATGGCAGTTCATATTGATAGAGGACAAATTAGTGACACTCAAGCAACCATGGAAGATATGTTTAACATACACACTAATCCCTTGTCCTTTGTTGATTAAGAAAGTGATAAAGTTGGACCATCCCATATAGATATGGTCACTATGATTCATAACATGCAAAAACAGCAGGTTACCCAACCCCTAAGGAACCTGTTATTGAGACTAAAATCATTCCCACACAAAAGATACCTTCATTCATTGATTTATTTTGCCAAACTATTGACCAATATGATTCAAATCGACAAAACCCTAAAATGAAGCCAAACACCAATTTTCAACAATCTGGGATACAACATAATACAACTTCAAAACTTCTTCATAACACCCTTCCTAACAACAATTTACACAATAGCAATATAGCATCTAATCTTCATGTCCCTCCATCATATGCTCACAAATCCCATATTAATGCCCTACCAAACCAATATGGTGGGCAAACCAATAATCTAGAAGCCATGGTGAAATAGTTAGCTTCCCGCATGGACCAGATAGATCCTTATCGTCCCTCATACAATTATCGAGAGATGTGTAGTCAACCTTTGGATCCCATAGTTGTAGCACAACCATACCCTAAACACTTTCCCATGCCCGTCCTACCTATATATAAAGGAACTGAAGATCCCATAGAGCATCTTCGCATGTTTAGGATAGCATGTCATGATATATCTCATGATGACTTGCTATTACTAAAAATGTTCCCGAAAAGTTTAGGAGGAATGGCATTAGAATGGTACTATCAATTGCCCACTCATTATTTGAGAAATTTTGAAGAGACTACTGAATATTTTGTGCATCAATTTAGTGCCTCTATCGAAAGGCATGTAACCATTAAATATTTTTACAACTTAAAACAAGACAAATATGAATGTTTTTTGCTGATTTCTTAGCTAGATGGAGGCAGTTGATAGGAAAATTGCACTCTGTGCTACCTTATAGGGAAATTTTGGACATTTTTATTAATAATTTGCAAGAACAAATATCTTATGAATTATCAACTGCTACCTTAACCACCTTTGATCAAGCTATAGACTTAGCTCGAAGGGTGGAAGATGCTCTCATTAGAAGAGGTTAGCTCAAAAATAAATATGATGAGAAAACATCCAAAAATCAATATAAAAACAAACAAGTTGTAGGTGATGGAGTCACTGATAGTAGAAACATTGCTAATGTTAATACTACAAAAACAATGGAGAAGTTTATATTAAAACCTCCTGATAAACCACCTTGAGAGTTTACTAGATTGAATCAACCATTATCAACCATTCTTCCTTAATTACTAGCACAAGGCTTGATTCAATTACCAGCTATCCGGGAACCTGATCCAACTATACCTGGATACAGAGCTGATTTACATTGTGATTTTCATAGAGGACCTGTACATGCTACAAACTCTTGCAAAATATTAAAACATAAAATACAAGACTTGATTGATAATAATGAAATGGAGGTACAAGCATTTCAACCTAAACAAAATCCTCCTAATAATTCTCAAAATAACATCCCCCAGAATAATAATCAAAATGCTAATCAATCATTAGATATATTTCAACATCCTTTACCAAAACATGGTAAAGAGGTGGCTAATCAAATCGAACATCATAATGTTCCCCCTTCTACTTGATATGTAGGGACTATTAGCAAACAATTATCTATTCAGGATCCTCAAATATTTGGCACAACTTTCTCCATGGTTACGTCTAGACACCTATATAATACTCAAACACCAGATCCTAGTGATGTAGAATAGGATAATGAAAGTGAAATAGACATCACCTCAAACCAATCGAATAGTTCTAAAAATGAATCAGATCTGATTTAACCTATCACAGATGCTATGGTTTTAGAAGAACCATTTCCTAGAAGAGTTACTACTTGACCCTCTTCTAATCAGTTCCTTCCTAATAAACAAGCCATAAATGCTCAACCGAGACCAATTCAACGCCTTCAATATAACATTGTAGGTACCATTGGAGCTGTTACCAGATAATAGGCTCAAAAATCTCAACAGGATCAAACTCAAAATGATGGATCAGCTCCATTTATTTTGAAAAATCCCAATAAAGGGAATCATATGTCTAATGTTTAACCTAAACCTCCTTACAATATTAATGAACAATTATCCAATACTACAGCCAAAATTTCCCTTTTGTACTTGTTAAGATCTTCTTCTACCCATAGGGATGAGTTAATGCTCACATTAAGCCAAATGATGGTACCTCAAAATATTCAACCTGAAGCCATGTCCAATACTATCATCACTGGAGAAGTCGATTGTATTGACTTTCGAGATAAAGATATCCCACAACATAGTTTACATAAGGATAACCCCTTATATATTACTGCCCTAATTGCGAGATGTAGTACGTTAAACGAGTCTTGATTGATAATGGTTCATCTTTAAACATATGCACTTTTGACTTCTACCAAATATTTGGCTTTAGGAGTGATGAGATGAAAAGAATGGATATGATTATCAAAGCCTTCAATGACGAGACACAAGAAACGTGTGGAGTCATTACTATACCCTTGCAAGTTGGTCCTAGAACCCTAGATACAACCATATTTATTGTGCATTGCCCTGCATTGTACAATATACTTTTGGGTCATCCTTGGATCAATGCGATGCAAGCGGTCCCTTCCACTTTACATCAATGTGTTAAATTCGAATTTAAAAACTAGTTGTTTACCATTCATGGTGATCCTATACCCTTTGATATGTGTGCTTTGGTAGAACCCATTGGAGTGCAATTTTGCCCTGCCTTGTCATCCACACATCCTAGTTCTTATCATCCATCCAAACATGTGAAACACACACCCATAACATCATCTACCCCATCAACTACACCTATACATTTAACTCAACCATATTCTAAAAAAACCACATTAGGACCTCAAAAAGAGCCTAAAACTACACCTAATGCTTCTCGTTTTACTCCTATATCTTCCATACCCATAGAATCATCCATTGGTATACCTATAACATCATCGTCCACTACAGGCATTCTTCCCACATCAGAAGATCAAGGAAATGTTCCTTCTACCTCTTATGCTCTCACCGATGAGATCTTACCTGATTTATCTAAAATTCTTATATCAGAAGAGATCAACAACGCCATGCAGAACTTCCCTCCTTTTAAATAAACTCCCACCTTCTCCTCGTACCTTGGGCCTCCCACAACCTATGGGAAGTATCTACCAAGTCAAAAGTTGTGCTTTTGTTTATAAAGGATATGATTGGGGAAGAATACCTTGAAACATCAAGATGCATTGTGATGGATATGCTCAATGTTATTTTGCTAATGAATATATTAAAGCTAAATCCATAATGCTTAAATTGGGCTATAAAGGGAAAGGTTTGGGACCTTTCCAAAATGGTATGAAAGAAACTTTCAAGGTAGAACCATGGCCTGCCCGCTGTGGTGTGGGCCTATTTCCTAGTAAAGGTCAGCCCTTTCCTTTTGAATATGATGATCAACTCATATGTTATCAAGATTATCTAGATAAATAAGATTCTTTGTATCCCAAGAATTATTCTTCTACCTGCAATATGTTATCCATAGCCTATCCTGAAATGATTGCTGAATTCGACGATGAGTTGGAAGGAGATATTTTCCATGATGTTTCTATGGAAGAGATGTTACACAATGGTTTTTATTTTGATGGTTCTATACCTACTATATCCCAACTTGAGGCCACGACTCCTCAAGATGAATTATCCAAGTTAACCTTAAAGGAATTACAAGAATTGGGCATTTCACCTACCCCACCTAATTTTGAAAGAGATCTACACATGGAAGTAGAAAATGTCATTAAGGTTAACATTGGAACTGAGGATAATCCTCACATCATCAGTATTGGATCAAAATTAAGTCAAGAAAAACAAGAGCAACACATTGCATTTCTTAAATAATATGAAGATGTCTTCACTTGTACATATGAAGATATGCTAGGTTTAGACCCTTCTGTAGTCATGCATCACCTAGTAGTCCATCCAGATGCTAAACCTGTTAAACAAAAAATTAGAAAAATGCATCCCAAAGTGGCCTTGTTAGTCAAAGGGGAGTTAGAAAAAATCTTGAATGTTGTTTTTATACAAGCTATTGATTATGCTGAATGGATCTCGAATGTAGTTCCAGTCACCAAGAAAGAAGCTACCAAAGTTAAGGTTTGCACAAAATTTAGAGATATTAACATTGCATGCCCTAAATATGATTTTCCTCTTCCAAACATGGATCAAATCATTGATTTTACTGTTGGGAGTGGAATGATGTCCCTAATGGATGGATTTTTCAGTAATAATCAGATTAGGATAGCTCCTGAAGATCAGGCTAAAATAGCCTTTATTACCCCCTGGGGTACCTTTTGTTGGAAAATGATGCCATTTGGTTTAAATAATGCAGGCATAACATATCAACGAGCCATGAATTATATCTTTCATGATATGATGCATGATATCCTACATGATTATGTAGATGATATTATAGCTCGCTCTATTAATGAAGATGATCATTTAGATGATTTGAGAAAAGTATTTAATCGATTACGAGAATATCTTATTTGATTAAATCCCACCAAATGTATATTTGGAGTTAAGTCTGGTAAACTATTAGGGGTTTTAGTTTCTTTACGTGGTATCAAAATCGACCATCTCAAGATTATGGCTATCACTGATATGCCTGCACCTACCAATATATCTAAGTTACGAAGTTTACAAGGTAAGCTTCAAGCCATCCGTCGCTTCATCAATAAGCTGGTGGATAAAACTAGACCCTTTCTTAAGCTCCTTAAGAAGGATGTCCATTTTAATTGGGACAACGAATGTAAGGAATATTTTGAACTTCTCAAAAAATACCTCCTTAATCCACCTGTGCTTTCACTGCCTAGACCTGATCGCCCATTTATCCTATATATGTCAGCTTCATATTTTGCTTTAGGAGCTATGTTAGCTCAACTTGATGATGAGAAAAGAGAACGTGCTAATTATTATATTATCCAAACATTAATTAGTTATGAAACCCACTACACAGCATTAGAAAAACTATGTCTAGCAGTCGTATTTTCTATGTAGAAATTATGCCATTATATGTTCAGTTAGAAAACATGTCATTGCTAAATCTGATCCCTTGCGGTATCTCATGAGTTGACCTTATTTATCTGGTCGCACAATAAAGTGGGTTCTTGCACTAAGCGAGTTTGAACTCACGTTCATAGGATAGAAGTCTATTAAGGGTCAAATCATAGCAGATCAATTAGATGCTACACCCTTAGAGTCTACCCATCCCCTCATCATTGAGTTTCTTGATGAATGTCTTCAATTAGAGGCAGACCATGTTGAACAATGGTCCTTATACTTTGATGGAGCCCGATGCATAAGTGGGGCTAGTGCAGGTATTATTTTAATATCTCCACAAAAACAAATTATACCTTTGTACTTTAAATTAACATTTGCTTACACCAATAATACCTCTGAATATGAAGCTCTAATCCTTGGATTACGAGCTACCTTGGTGCTAAAAATTAAACAGTTTCTAGTTTTTGGTGATTCCCAACTTGTCATAAATCAAATTAATGAAGTTTATCAGACCAAAGATGATAAATTACACCCATATAAAGCATATGTTTTGTAGTTGTTGTCTCTATTTGATCAAGTTACCTTGGAAGCTATTCCTCAAACTAGCAACCGTGTGGCTGACACTATGGCCGCAGCTGCATCTCTTCTGCCCTTGGAGTTAGATGATGAATATGCCACCATAATTATTCATCAACTCCAGGAACCCGCTTCAAATAAGTCATGCTTAGAACCTTTGGATGTGTTTCTAATCAATGAAACTACTCCTGAACCTTGGTATATGGATATATTTGATTTTCTTCACAATGGGACTTTCCGTACCAGTTCTAATAGGAACCGGCGTCGATTATTACGTAGACGAGCAAGTCGATTTGTAATAATTAGCAATAATTTATATAGGAGATCTTTTGAAAGTATCCTATTGAGATGTTTGAATCTAGAAGAATCCAAATCAGATCTGAGTGAAGCCCATGATGGATCTTGTGGAGGACACTTCAGTGGTAGTGTCATTGCTAAAAAACTCTTTAGGATAGGCTACTTTTGGCCTACCATGGAAACTGATGCACATGATTATGTGTGCCATTGCGACCAATGACAGAAACATGCTGGCCTTGTCCATGCCCCTGAACAAGAACTACAGGCTATTTCATCTCCTTGGCCCTTTTCAAAATGGGGCTTAGAAATTATTGGAAAAATTAATCCTGTGTCATCTGATGGACACAAATTCATCATAACCACCACTGAGTATTTTATGAAGTGGGTTGAAGCTATGCCTTTAGCTTCCTGCACTGGAACACAAGTCTCTAAATTTATTTTTAATAAAATCATTTGTAGGTTCGAAATTCCTACAAATCTCATCTTAGACAACGAAACTTGTTTCAAAAATAAAGATGTTAAGAAATTATGCCAAAAATATAAGATTCAACATCGCTGGTCCACTCCCTATTATCCTCAGGGTAATGGCCAAGTAGAAGCATCCAATAAAACATTAATTAAAATCCTTAAACCATTGGTCAATAAATCTGACCACGACTGGCACATTCAATTATATCTAGCTTTGTGGGCATATCGCACTAGTGTTCGTACCGCCATAGGTACTTCACCTTTTATTTTGGTTTATGGTGCTGAAGCCGTTTTTCTCTTTGAATTAGAAGTTCCTTATTTGGCTCTGCTACTTCAATATACCGAAGTAGGAGATGAATATCGAGTTGGCAGACTCAGTTAGCTAGAACTCCTAGATGAAAAGTGCATCAATGCTTTGGAGCATCTTCGTGCCTACCAAAACAAGCTTAAAATATCATATGCTAAGAAAGTTCATCATCGATCCTTTAAGATCAACGACCTTGTTTTAAAATAAAATAAAAAAATACTAATGCAACTAAAGACCTTAAAGGTAAATTTGAGCCCAACTGGATTGGACCATATATTATCATTGCTAAATTTGAATCGGGAGCATACAAATTAGCTACCTTAGATGGTAAATATTTAAAATAACCTATGAATATTATGCATCTTAAGCGATATTACGCATAAAATTTGGTCATTTCATAATTTGTATATATTTTGCATGTTGTCTTATTTTAAAAAAATATATAAAACTGTTTAAAAAAAAACAAACAAAAATAACAAAAACAACAGCAATATTATTGACTTTTTCAAAACAAAAAAAAAATAAAGAGAAGAAAGAGAGAGTCAAAATTATCAAACTCCTCAAAAATATTTGTTGTATATATTTCTTCTTAAAGTATTGCAGTCATATTTTCATATTATTTCGGATAAATTAGCATTTATTTGGAATCCCTCACATTTCATAATACATGAATAAATATCTTGATTTTATTTGTTATGATTATTAATCTCTCTTATATCAAAGTCCACAAAATTCAATTAAATAAAGTTTGAGCACAGAGAATTGATCTTGTTATTTACTTAAACCAAGCATATCCTTTCACAATAAAATGATTATATTTGTAATGTCCATGCTATGCTACATAGTAGAAGTGGTTTCTTGAGCAAAAAGTTTCCCCTACTATCCTATCATGCACATGGTCTAGAATCTTTGAGAATTGACAAAAGGACAAGCTCACCCCTACCCAGAATAAAAATCCCTTGCTCTACAGCTAATCCGAGCAAGTATCCCTAGCATAGGAAGAAAAAGAAAAATCAAGCAAAATCATGAGAAAAAGAAGCATTATTTCATAATCATTTTATACTCTCTTAGAACTATTTCAGCATTATCTCAAATATCAAAGCAAAAGATACGAAAAAAAAAGCAAAATACAAAAAAAAAAAAAAGCAAAAGAAACAAGCAAAAGCAAAAGCAATAAAATCCCTTTCCCTACCCATTGAAAAGAAAATAAGGGTTGATGAGCTTGAATCCCTAGAATTCTCAATTATTCGAAAACTATGAGGTAAGCCCCATAATAGGTGGTTTGTGCCCAACCCGCTTGGCCTTGGGTAACTCCTAGCGTGGTGATATGTCTGTCACATTAGCGACCTTCTTTTGTATAGACCTATGTCTACTTATGGATTAGCTAGCTCTTGATAACCCGACTTACATAGTATTCTGGTATGGTTATATGCATCTAAATCATGGTTAATGAACACTTATTTGGTTAATTCAAATCACTTGTATCAAATTATCTTGCTTAAAACTAGTAAATGAACAATACGATCGCACACACATTTGTATTTGAGAGATTTTGTATCATTATGATAAATCAAGATCGGTAATGAACTCACATATGCACATGGGATTCCTTATAAATCTAACTTTTTTCTTTAAGATACTTTGAAATATTTTTGCAAATTGTGTGGAATAATTTCATTTTCTTATATGAGCACAGTTGTTTAGTATAAAGACAACTATATGCATTATCAAAAAAATCAAAATCATTTTCAAAAAACATGCAATAAAGTTACATTTATATATAAAATTTTGCCTTTCGCGTCGATGGTATAGTTCCAAAACCAAAATTGGAATTTTATGCCTAAAGCGCAAGTCCTCATCTTCATATTTTCTGTTCATTTTCAAAAATTAAAACTCAACCATGCAATAAAACTATTATTTTCTTTTTTGGATTTCACGATGATGGTATAAGTCTATACCTAAATATTCTATGCCTAGCGCAAACCACTGTACTAATTTTATTTTCCATTTATTTCAAATCATAAAAAACATGTGACTTGCATCATTATGTTACACAATTATGCTTTACAAACAAACAAACACTTATTCTATTTCATGTCATTATGTCAAACTTCAATCTTGCAACCATGGTATAAATTCTACGGAATTGTTCAAAATTTTATCACACTTAAAAATTCATGCCTAGCAAACATCATAAATATTTCATGCATAATATTTTCATGGAAATCTAAAAACAAATCACCATCATCATCATCATTTGCATCATCACAACAAAGTCTTAAGATAATCTCTTAAGCACTCTTTTACTTTTAGCAATATTTCTATACTAGGATTAGCTTGACGACCAAGTGAGCGGTGACTCCATGAAATGGTCTATAATAGCAACAATGTTCTTTGCAATTATTGTTAAAAGTTCCTTTTTATTTTTTATCAAATTATCCCACAAACAACCAATTGTTTATATCAAATTATTTCATTTAAATTTTACAAGCATGACATTCAAACCATAATATTTCCAACTGACATAATTACATGAATCATCAAATCAATCACATCAAAACATTAAAGCATCATACAAACACATAAGACAAGTCATATGATTAAAAATATCTCATCTATATATATATATATCAACAATATATACATCATCTCAAAACTGGATCGGTATGCCACAATCTGTACCTTGACATACTCAATCCTCTATCAAAAATAATAAACACTATGTATCAATCTGTGCAGTGTAGTCTATAGCAGCTAGCCTCGAGAACCCCTTGAGCTCTCAGCCTCATCTCCTCCCCCACCCTAATGTGGACGAGGTGGCCCCATCATAGTCTGTGTGGTGCTATGAGTGCTAGACTCTAATCATGATGATGTCCTCAATGACCTCATCATGATAGGCTCTGCAATGTGGGCCGATAGCGGTAAACTCTACCCCTTTGGTACCATATGGTGGTATAACATCTAATAGAATATGATCTGGGCAATAGCCCATGCTAGGTCCCGAGTGCTTGCCCCTCCACTCTGTGCTTTGAGGCATGCGACCTCATCTCTAAGCTGTGTGGCCTCCTCTCGGTGTCGTGCAGCCTCATCCTACAAGGACTGCACCTAAGCCTAGAGACGAATAGTCTCTACCCAAAGAGTAGCCATCTCACTAGTCTCTCCTATCTCAACACCCTTGCCCTTATCGGGTGATGGTGGTATCTCTCTATGGAGAAGGGGGTCTCTCCTCCCTCCTCTCCCACTTTTATGGCCTCTGCTGAGCCTATGGCCTCCTCTGATCTCTCCCACCATGACCCTATGCCACCTCAATGGTCACATGGTGTCACCTCCCCATTTGATGTGCAACTATGTGAATCGAACCTTGAGCCCTTGTCATCCGAGGAGGGCAGATGCCTGCATACCAGGTATCATAGTCATCGGCAACCCCTGCGTTGTCCCCATCCACTGGATGAATGGGGGCATCGTCCATGTCCTCACTCTAGAAATGCTACATATCTAGAGCCCTGCTTACTGTAGTGTTATCCCAAACAGTCTAAGAAAAATCATAGTCTCTAAGAGATGGGATCCCCTGCTATAGACCGAACTACCTCAAAACTCGGTCGTAGCGGTGGAGCTCCACCTCTCCCCTCTCCATCCTCAGCCAATAGGTTTGCCTAACATGAACTGGCTCTTGTCCATCCTCGACCCACCCTGGATGATCTCTCCAAGGCCTCTAGGTGATCTTGTCAAAGACAAGGTCATCAAGTAGTCTTTGAGACATTGGCAGATCTATCCACCGTTGTGACCCTCTCCAAAGCCACTAGTAGAAAACTCGGGGCCTCTCCCCATCAATACCTATTAGTGGGAGCCCTACCGGCCTCCACACCATGATGTGCTCCTAGCACCAAACCTGTAGTAGTGATGTCATGACCAAACATCGGACGCCCTTGTATACGACCCCATGCAGGATCCTATACAATCGGCATAGTACAAAGCTCCCCCAATAAAACTTGTACCTATGGTCTCTCATGTCACAGACCACATCTGTTAGTAGCCATGGCACTCTACATCCACTTTGATGGCATAGTAGTAGACCACCTACCACCCTAGCCAAAACCTGTGTCAGTCTAGATGCCCCAAGCATCTGGCATAGCGACTCGATGTTCACTCCACCCTTCTCCAGGGTGAAGCTCGGATCTCCGCACAATCGCATCATCACGTGGCCTTGATTGGCCGTAGGAGTTATTAGCTATCCTTGTATTTGGATCATCAAAATACTCTATACATCCTCCAATGTGGGAGTCATATCCCATGTCGATAACCAAAAACAAGAAGAACCCGGATACCACTTCTCTGCTAGGGCTGTCAATAGCCCCATATCTGTAGAAACCTATGGCATATCTACCACATGCTGCAAGTCAACTTGAGCCAACTGATCTCACTCTACCTGAGATAGAGCAGCCAAGTCATCCCTCAGCCCACCGTATTTTCATTCCTGAATCTTTAGTAATCCTCGCTACAACATAAACAAAAAAACAATAATAATCATTAATAAAACAGTGATTTAAAATGCAAGTAAAACAAGTTCAATTTTATACAAATGATGATATCATCCACTATTGGATGATATCGTCCAAAATTTGAGCAAATTTGTCTTTGATTTTGCAAGAGGGAATCGTACCTTATTGTACGAAATCACCCCCATATTGCCGATTTTGCCCTTCGACAAAATCGGTGATATCGAGATGATTTCAACAAAATTAAGACGATTTCTTCCCGACGACGTCGACGGCCCAAAAATGGATGCAATGCTCAAAAATCATTCAAAATTAATCTAAAAAGCATGAAATTCAAAATTAAAGCCTTCTAAATTAAGTTTAGACCCTTACCCGTAGCCCGCACCGGACCTCTATCGATCTATGTGCTATCTCGATCATCTTGTCTGCAGAGCTCTAGAAACCAAAAAAAATGAACAGTAAAAATGAATTAGGGTTTTACCCTATTTTTTTTAATTTTATTCAAAAATAATTAAAAAAATTTTAAAATTTTGCTTTTCTGCATTTTTTACCTCAAACATTCGATTTGGGTAAAAACACGGAGGGGGCACCATAGTAAGCAGTTGTACGATTCGACCTAGAATCGTCGCCTAAAAATGGGAATAATTTTTGCTTTCTCTTAGATCGAGAAGAACTCATATTTAACGCATTTTCCTCAAAAAAATTGCTAAAGAGGGGGCAAAATGTAGCACCCTAAAATTGGTGCAATAAACCTTAGTAAATAATTAAAATTACTTTAGTAATAATTCAAATTTAAATTTCAAACCCAAAACCGCTCCAAAATCGCCTGCTACCCGTTTCCTTGTTTTTCATGCCATTTTTAGGATTTGTTTTGTCTGTTGAATGATATCATCGCCGATCAGATGATATCACCTCAGATCGGATGAATTCTTCTGGAGCAGAACGTCCAGACGATTTCATCCCAAAATTGATTTTTCATAATTAGCTTATGTTTCAACGGCGTCTCTAACCTAGGCAAAAGCGTGTCTGCATTGTTAGAGACCTCCCCCGTTGGAGATCTTCCATATTAGGATGATCTCCAACCTCCCAAAATCCTTTCTATGCCTATTTAATCTTAGGCCCTCCCCTTGACATTCCCTTGGCTGAAATTTCCTGTAACACGAGTTCTATTTGCATTAGACCATCTTAAATCACCATTTGCTTTCATATTTTTCCAAGTTTGTTTGCAGGAAATTCATTGTTTTTTAGTTGGAGAAATCTCAGATCATCGCAAACGATCCTGTACAATCTCAGATGATCACTCCACAATTCGATATGATTTCGTCTTCTCTAGACGATTTCGACTGTAGCCGACATTGGGGGCAATCATTGCCTAGAGTTTGCGCTTTTCCTATACTTTTTTGCTATTCTATTCTACATCTAGTTAGTTTTATTATTATTTCCTATTATTCTGCATCTTGGAGTTCACCCATGTAGCTTAAATACATAATAAAATCATGATTAGCTATTAAAGCATGATAATTTACTTGCATTTCTATTTGAGATTATCTTATTAACATCATTACTATCATTTCACATCATTTTCCTTTATCAACATAGTTGCATTTTATGTATTATGTGTCTACTTCTCTGATTGCAAGTCTCTAACAAATTCTTCTGATGAATTCATCAGATCTCAGATGATCCTGTATGATTTCAGACGATCCTGTCAGATCAGAGGCAATCTGGACTGCTTCAAAAATTAGAACCTCCATCAGACATCCAAAATTAGGTATGGTTTTTCTCTCACTTAGCTTGTTATCTGCATTCTATGTTTAATTCTATTTTCTATATTCATTTAAATCTACATTTCATGTAGAACAGTTTAAATTCATTTGACCAAACCTAGGAGTTGAATGATCAAGCATAAAATTTAACACATCAAACACATTCCCAACCTAGGTGTGGAGACTGCCACTAAAATTTTCCTGGTGAACCCCACCATCTATTGAAAAATCACCTTAATACCCCTCCCCCAAGATGCAAGACCTTCAAAGGGCCTCTCAGTTTGAGGTACCATCCCATACTTCTCGCATCCCCCTTTCGGGCGCGGATCCTATAGCCTGAAGGTAAGGGTGTAAAAAAATTGGAGCAATACACTAAGCTACCCACTGAATCAGACAAATTTTGTATATGGGGGCCTCGATAATGGCATTGAACCTTACCTACAAGAGGAAGAGGATGAAGAGCCCTTTGTTGAGAATGTCAACTATCTATCCAACCTGGAATTCACTTTGAAATATCTTGGCCAATGTAATTGGCATGGATATGGGTTGGGTAGATATGAACAAGGAGTGCACGTTCTTTGTCAACCAAGATATCAGATGCCATACGACAAATCAGGAGTAGGGTTCAACCACCCTCTACCCCTTGACATCTTGGTAGAAAACATGCAAGGCCTAGGGCTAGGCAACAAGGATGGGTTGGCACAATATCCATATGCCAATCCTAACACAACATACACATTGGGGATTATCTCCCATTGCTAACAACCAACCTTATGGGCCTCAAAAACTCCTCCCATTTGATCGAGAAAGGGGAAAGTTCAAGAACTTGCCTCCAAGAAGGATATAAACAAGGTCAAGAAGGATCTTTAGAAGATGATTCAGAGTATGAGGTAGCACCATGGGACCCTTTCAAGTACAATAGCAATCACTCGCAAGTGACACCCATAGATGACTATCAGGATAACTTCATGGCGATGTTCCCCTTGAATGCTCCAATCAAGCAATTACCACCTCAAGAGAATCAAGTCCTCCCGCAGAGAGCAGAACAACCCTGATGGGACCAAATCAACTTGCTTGAACAAAATGAGCCTCACATGCTACAAATAGTTGTCAGAGCCAATGAAGTGATGAGAAACATTTATGGTGCAAACTAAATCAGTTTGCTTTGATTAAATGAGATGAAAGAACCCAATGCATTAAAAAATTAAGCGTATGGTACTTTAACTGTTACATGAGGGTGATATCATTTATTGCAAAGAAATAATAAGGAGGGATGCATGGTAATATGACTCTCATAAGTGGGTGAGAGGGGGATGCAGTAGATTAGATTTGTGGGGAGATTTTCTCAATGGATTATATGTAAAGTAATTATGTAAAGCATGGGGTTTTTCCATATTTGCCTATGGAATGAATGATCATTGTTTATTATCATATTTTAATATCCTTTCTGACTGAAATGCTACTTAATTGTCTATCACATGCTTTCCATTTAATGTATGTTTCATGCTTGTTTAATTTCACTTGTTTTGTTAGATTTAGTATCTAGATTTATATTTGGTATTTTAATGAGTTAGAAAATAATTAAAAGTAGTAAGTTCTAGGTGAACTTAGAGGATGACCTAATGGCTTAATACCCCCTTAGGAATATGGGTTATCTAGGTTTAGAAGTTTGTACCAAGATTTATGATAGCTTGTCAGAGGACAATATTGATAGCTTACCTCACAATGCACGTAGCATACCCACACATAATGGTTTTTGTATAGTATGGAGATGAGTGTATACCTTCCAATAATCGAGGGTGGTAATTCTAGCTCATAAAGAATGATTATATGGATGGACTTACATGCATGACATGAGATAGGCCTACATAGAATGAACTTGCATGAGGGGAATCTCATGTGGTATAGTTCTTGAGAAACTTAGGGGATGTCAAATATTAAGTTGGTCTAAGGTTGGATGGGGATTTATGAATCCTTCTCTTTGATAATATATATATATATATATATATATACCTTTTTTCTTTCTATTTGTGTGTTTTCTTATTTTCTTGTTTGAGGGTTGTTACACTAGGCCACTCAGGTTATATATACATATCAATGACATCTCCCTCAGTACCTTCATATTTTCTTAAATTTTGTGTTTGTGTATCTTGTACAAATAGGGAGTCATCATCGGACTACATATACTTTCTCCATAACCTCCATCGTGTTGCTTCAATTGTGTGTGTAAATAAGTTTTTTTTATGGATTTAGTCCCACATGCCTCCGAGAAAAATACAATGAGAGTTTATCAAAAACTATGTACAAAAGATGAATATAAAAAAGTGATGGATATGCTTTCTATCTTAGGGATGGAAATAGTGCTTTAAAAACTTTCCATTGATAGGTAAAGGAATTTTCTCTCCACTTAAATTTTGCATTATAAAAGCATTTTTTTGAAGAATCTTGGAAATTTTGTAGGGGCCTAACCAAAGATTGTCAAATTTATCATGATCACCCTTATTTTCATGTCTTATCCCACAAAAAAATAAATTTAGCAATCCTAAAGGCTTTGAACTTGGATCTCTTCTCAAAACACCTTTTAATAACCCCCTTATGCTTACTAAAATGATGTAGGGCATCTTCCCTCTTTTCATATAGACTCATTAAGTGAGTAAATCTTGCCTTTGTTTTATCATTAGTTTCAAGATAATATTTCATAAATTGAAGAGTCTGCAATTTTAGGTTAGAAAGAAAAATAGGCTCTTGACCATAAACTAAATGATAAGGAGAAGTACCAATGGACCCTTTTGATCTAGTTCTATCTGCCCATAAAGCATATTTCAACTTGTTATACTAGTCTCAGATTCATTTCCAACAATTTCTTAATGATTTAAAATAAGTTCTTATTAATAGATTCAGCTAAACCATTACCTTGTAGGTAATAATTTGAAGAAAATTTTATATTTTCCTTATTTTTGTAAGCCCATTATACAAACTAAAGTGAAGTAAAAGCATAATCATTGTCACAAATAACAGAATATGACTTACCAAATCTAGTAACAATGTGTCCTAAAATTTGAATAACTACTTTAGAAGTACAGTTCTTAGTGGGAATGGCCTCAGTCCATATGGTACAATAATCTATGATGGTTAAAATGTATTTGTGGCAAGGTGAATATTTTGGGTTTATAACTCCTACAAAATATAAACCCCATTGTGCAAATGGTCTAGCCTCAAATATGGGTTGTAAAGGTATGGCGACATTTTTTTCTCTATTGGTGGTAATATGACATGTATGCAAAGAATGAACATGAGCATGGGTATATTTGAAAATGTGGTGCCAATAGTAACCATATATCAAAATCTAGTGCACTATGGCATTAGTTGTTCCATGCCCAATCCCATACTTACCATGAAAATCCTTAAGTATTATCATAGCCTCATCCTTGGTAAAACATCTAAGGAAAATTCCTTCATGATTTCTTCTATATAACACACTAGCTTTAATCATAAAATTATAACTTTTTAATCAAAGTGCTCTTCTTTGCATAGCATTAAAGTGATCAGGTCACTTACCATTCAAAAGAAAATACACAATGTCATTATACCATTCATCCATGGTGATGCTTTCTATAGTGTATTACTAACACACAATTTGAGGATAGATTTCAACTAAATATTTTGTCAAAATTGTCCTCTAACAATATTTAATGCAAGGTGGCCATCCATTTGCCTCTCCTTTCTCCAAGTTCATTTTGCATCAACATTGTTTTGGTAGCCGGGTCAAGTACTATTGTAAAAATTCTACTATGCAAGATGTAATGTCTAATGTTCTTCACATTTAAAAAAAAAGCATATACCTATTTATCTAGAATAGTGTATTTCAACTATGAATATTTTAGTGGTGAACTCAAGAAAGCGATAGAATTTTCTAAATTATCTTCGTTATTTTGAGTTAATACCACTAGAAAAACAATGCTCAAAATAAAATGAATAAATATAGAATGGTTTCTTGTAATTAGGACTCACAAGCATAGGTGTAAAATATAATGCATTTTTAACATCCTAAAATGTTTCTTTAGCTTCACTAGTCCAATTAATTTTAGCATCCTTTTTCAACATATCATTTAATGGCTTGACTATTTCAGAAAATTTTGAAATAAATTTCATGACAAAGTTGATTTTACCAAAAAATGATCTTAATTCTTTCTTACTACCAAGAAAAAGGATTTTTTTAATGGCTTCTATTCTTTAAGGATCTACGGAAATTCCATCATTTTAAATGATATGGCCTAAAAGTTTACATTTTGTTACTCCAAAAATGCACTTTTTGGGATTTAGTGAAATGCCATGTTCTCTACACCTTTGAAGAACTTTTCTCAAATCATTATTATGATCAGATTTGTTCTTTGAGAAAATAGGAATAGCATCAACATAAATGACTATGCATTTACCTATCAAATATCTAAATGCATAATCCATGGCTCTCTAAAATGCGCCCCCTACACTCGACAATCCAAAAAATATTCTTTTGTAAGCAAAGGAACCCCACTTTGTGGTATTTTTAGTTTTCATTTTGTCTTTTGGATCAATAAGAATTTGGTTATATCCAGAATAACCATCAATAAAATGCATCATCTTAGAACAATTAACCATTTGCAAAATATGATCAATGGAATGCAAGGGGTAGTTATCCTTTTGGGAGGCCTTATTGAGATTCCTAAAATAAATACACAATATAATTTCACATGTTTTCTTCCTAACTGTTTTCTATCCATGTAGAGTGTATGATTGGAAATATAATCTTAGCATCCAACAATTTATTAACCTCCTTTTGTATAAGAGGCTCTAGCAATGGGTTAACTGATCTTTGTTTTTGTCCAAATGGTTTGGAATATGGCTTTCAAGGAATAGTATGTGTTATTATATTTTCATTATGTATTTAAATTCTCATTACTCCATGCTATTAAATCAATGAAATATTTAAGAGCTTGTATAATCCCTTCTTGTTCCTGATGAGTGCAACCCTTTTCTATGAGTACATTATGTAGGTCTTTACTAATCCCAGTAGCAATAGAATTACAAGCATTCTACGGATGTGAGGTTTTATTACAACTATTATTTTTTTAATCAATATCGAAAAGTTTTCGAGATATGCTATACCTTTAGGAATGACATTGATTTTCCTTGTTACCACATGATTTTTGTTTTCATATTCTTGTGATCTCTCTTCCTCATTGATCACCTAATTTTCAAATGCTTGAATTAGTTACAAAATTAAAAATGTGCCTATCACTTTCAAATACCTGTAAAATTTTCACATTGTCAGGTATAGAAGGACAAGGTATCAAATAAATTGAAAATTTCTTTAGCCTCCTATTATCAATAGGCTTAATATTACCTAATTCGATAGCTAAATAATCAGAAATTTGATTTTTCTTCCTAGATATCAATGAAATATTGAAAGCATGAAATTCATCAATCAAATCCCTAACTCTATTTATGTAATGAATTAGCCTTTTATAATGACATGTGTATTGGCCTTTTACTTGTTTAAAAACTTAATTATGAATCTCCTAGCACTTTCAAACATTTAATGTTTTTTAATGCTAATTGCAAACCAAATATTAAATCCTCATATTCTATAGTATTACAAGTGCAAGGAAACTATAACCTATAAGCTACCAGAGATGAATTACCTTTAGGACTAATAATTTCCACACCAACTCCACTACATTTTTTGGATTTAGATCCATCAAATTTAAGCATAAAAATAATGTTTTCATCCTTAATTGTATTAATAGATGGTATTTCATTTTGTTGTACTTACTCCCCACCCCCACCCTCATTAGATTCACCTACATCCAATTTTATTTCCAAAGTGTAAACACCTAACTGAGAATCATTGTAAAAAAATTCATTAGTTTTGTTATATTAAGTAATCAAATCCTTGAGTCTAGGCTCTATTTCAACTTTTATTTGGTTAGAAACACCCTTCCATGGTATCCACATATGTTAAAAATTGATGGCCATGTATCCGTTTAAGTTCCTAGACCAATCTCTGCTCAGCAACATTCCATACCTATCAGGTATATCTACAACATGTATATCATTATACTACTATATCCTAGGTTCTGAGGCTAGTTGTATGTAAATATTCTTAAGTATTCCAACCACATTAACTTTATATTTATCCAATTGCACAACTATCATGTTAGAAGGGATGGGTTTCAAACCTAATTTTTGATAAACAATGTGAGGCATGACATTACCGGATGCTCCTGAATCAACAAGACAATTGTGCATATTTCTTCCTACAATCCTTATGGTCAAAAGAAAGGGAGGAGCTTCTCCTTTTTCCCTTCATGAGGCAAATTGCACATCCATGGCTTTAAAGGCTTCATTCTTTCTTTGATCACCAAAATTCAGCATCAAAAGCTCTTTCTGATTAGTCAACTTAGCAACATCAAATAAATATATATTCACTTTTGTTTTATTTAAATCCTCTACAATATTATATGAAATTTTATCGTGTGGTGTTTGAGGCAAATAATTTTTAGATGGAGGTATGGTATTGTTACTAGCCCATGTGTCAGGAGGAGCGATGGTATTATTTGGTGGAGTATAAGATGTAAATGGAGCTTTAGTCTTACTCCTAAGCTTGTTATTATGATTGCCTTTTTAAAATTGTTTGAAGGCTTGAAATTCCTCTTATATAGATCCATCATACCATTCTTCATATTATTCAATGGATTCAAAATTTTCAACTACTAGCATTGATTCTTTCCCTTTTATAGTACTAGCTTGTTGGAAAGGATCTTCATCTGAAACAATTTCTATGTTATCCATCTCTTTTTGTAGAACATCTAGTGTTGTTTAGAATTCAAGGTACTCATTCTCACTATGTTGTGTTATAGAATGCACCCTAAACAAATTGTTTAAAATAAAATCTGAAATATTGAAAATGGTACTGGTTTGATTGGAACTAGTGGTAGCATTTTTCTAATTAACCATGGGACTAGATACTCCTCCATTTTTTGGACAAGTATTCCATTTTTTTCTCTAAAAACTAAAATTTCTATCTTGATGAGAATTTTGAGGTAATTATTTTTGCATTTGAACCATGTCACTACTGAGTTTTTGGATAACCCTCTATAGATCATTTACCTAATAATTAGGTTCATTATTTTATCCTACAGTAGTTAGATTGATTATGTTACTTGTAGTGGTAGTGGAAATTTGAAAATTTGGCAAATTTTGATTTTGGATAACATGTGGAAATGTTGTGTTATTTTGATGGAATGTTGATGCATTTGGAGTGGGTGTTGTATTAAAGAATGTAGGCATGATTTGATCATTTGTTTCAGTCATTTTATGAGTGGTGAATTTATTTTATAAATATAGTGGAGTGGTGGGATAAGTGGGTGTGATAGGTGGATTGTATGGTGAATTGAAATTATCGAATGACATGGCATTCAACATAGGCATTTGTTGATACAAAGCTTTATTTATCATAGGTACTTATTATAAGCACCTAGATATCCTATGGAAGGCAACTATCCTATCCAAAAATCTTGTGGTATCAACTCAAAGCCTCACTATATGCCATGGGAAGTGTAGTAATTTGAGGAGTTCTCCTTACAAACATAGATGTTAAAGGGTCCAATGTCCTAAAGTACATTTGTATAGAAGCATATTCCTAAAGAGTATAAGGAGCAACTAACCTGCAATAGAACTTATGGAGATGAGTATTGAACAATCTCAAAGGTTCATTAGGATCTCTCTTGGTTGACACAAACTGATGATAGATTACATCATGATATATGGGTATCCTAAATTGATTCATGAAAGTTGTTTACAAATGAGACCAAGATGTAATGGAATTGGCAAGTAATCTAATGTACCAATCATATGCTATTTCATCTAAGGTGAGAGAAAATATTCTGCAAGCAACATCCTCATTTTAAACTTGTATTCTAATCAAGGTATCTTTGTAAGCTTGAATATGCTCTTCAGATTTAATTCCATCATGTTTATATTTAGGAAAATCAAGGTTATGCATAGCAGGTATTTATTGCCAAATTGGTTAAAATTGGGATTTTTGAAATTTGGAATTGGCTAATATTTGGAACCCCTAACCAAGGCCCATTAGCCAAAAAAAAATTGGTGCAATTTTTTTTTGGCTTGATTCACCCCAATTTTATTATTAATTTGACCATTTTCAGTTTAAATTTCCAACATTAACCATAATAATAGTGAGTTTTCTACATGCGTTTGGACACTATTTGCTTGGATTTCGAAATTGATTCACCAAATTTTTATAAATACATTTTTGGGTCAATGCCTTATGCATAACTCTAAGGAAAATACCTTTCCAAGTTTTTGGGAATGTCATGGGATGCTCTAGAAATATTTAAAGGACTACTATGAGCACCTAACCAAGCTACAAATATCACTATTGGAGTTACTAATGGGGAACAAATAGGATGATGGGTAGTGATGAATCGATACTGGGTGGAATAACAATCATCTGACTCTTAGACATTTTGATCCTCCTTGTAGGAGAAATGCTATGGAAAATAGTATCTTTAGAAGCCTTAGATCTTGTGATTATGATTTTTGGTTCTAGTTCTAGTAATGCAAACAACAAGCATTCAATGCTCTTGAAATGAAAATACTTCTAGTTTTCAAATGTTTAATTGATAAATCATCATGTTCATTAAAAATGCATAAATTAAACCATAACAATAAGGAAAATTTTCAATTTGTAAAAGGTTAGAATCAATGCATCATCAATTAGAGAATTTCCAACAATGAATGTGAATGAATTAAAAGAAAAAACTTCATAAATCACCTCAATTACCTTTAAGTAGGCCCTCCTTCTAGTGCCAATTCTCTTGAGTGATATTTTTGTTCAATCACAAAATATACCCACAATTAGGATTCTTCTCGAATACCATATCTTGCAAGGAAATATTTGTAATTTTCCCAAGGTTCTGTTTATTGTGTTAATATTGCTTGTAGTGCTTAGTGAAAAATATGAAATGCCAAAAGTTAATTTGATACCTCAGTGTTGCATTATTAACAAGGGGCCTATTTTAGAATTGATTTGATTTGCAATGATTTTGTTGTTCATGAAATTTATGAAAATGTGAAATTATTGATCAACTAAAAACCTTCAAAATTTAATAAATATTTTATTTTAACCTTTGAAAATTTGATTTTAATTGATTTTATCTCAAATTGTTAATCAAATTTTATCTTCGATTGTTAATCAAATTTTATCTTCAATTGTTAACCAAATTTTATCTTTGTTTGTTAACCAAATTTTATCTTCGATTGTTAACCAAATTTTATCTTTGTTTGTTAACCAAATTTTATCTTCGATTGTTAAGATTTGCTTGAAAATAAAAATAAAATGATTAAATCTAACTTTGCAATGTAGGAACTTTGGAATATCATATTAATTATTCATTTTTATAAAATATTAAAATTTATTGAAATTTCAATTTTTTCGTAAAATGAAATTAAATGATTGTTTTAAAACTATAAAACTTAAAATTTTTCTCCAATTTTTTGAATTTGCATAAACATGAAAATTTGAAATGTAATTCTTGAAACCGATATACTTATTTTTAGGGTTTTGATTTTTTAATTTTTAATTTTTTTTCTTGTATTTTGTATTTGATAAAATAAAAAAATATATATAAGTCTAGGGATAGAGAAAATAAAACAAGAGAACAAGTCACTATGACTTTAAAATTTCATCCCGAATCTGCATAAACAAATATCCTGCACTAAACCAACATTAATCTAACTAGTATTCACACAGTCCAAAGTTAATGAGGTGCAATATTCTATGAAATAACACAATATATTAAGAAATATAAGTAAGTCTGCCATCCATATGCATAAAACTTATAAAAATTTCCAATATATTTCCAAAATGGAAGATATTGAATTCATACTCTTGTAGAATACCTTGCTTAAATCGATTACAATGGGTGAAATTTTGTGCAGTCCGACAACAAGGGAGAAGATGTTGTTCCACAAACTCAAAAATCCAAAATGCACTCACTGCCAATATTCTCTAACCTTTTCTTCATGTGTTTGAATGTATATTTCAAATTTAAAAAAACCATTTGTTTTCTCTTCCATTGGTTTCGTTTCGTAATGCTTTCTTCAATGAAAAATCCTTCACTTTTATCTTCCAACTTGTAACCGCATTGTCCTCCATTTATTAACCACCTTTATATAACGATTTTGTCATACACTATAGCATAACCATACAAGAAAAATATTTAAAAATAAATTTCATTTTCCTTTATCCTCTACTAAATTATGTAAAGAAATTCAATGTCCTCGGTTGTTAGGATCTCATCCTAACCCTTAATGTAATAACTCCCCTTTTGTAATAATTCCTAGTGAACGTGGGTAGTACCCATGATTAATATTTTGTAATGTTCTAAGTTTTAGCTTAGGTAGTGCCTATGACAAATGGCACCCTTTTTATGTAACACATGGTAGATAGGTGGCATTGTGCATGTAATTCGTGTGGCATTGTGCATGTAATTCGAGTGGCATTGTGCATGTAATTCGAGTGGCATTGTGCATGTAATTCAAAGTGGCACTATGCATGTAATTCGGGTGGCATTATGCATGTAATCCAGGTGGCATTTTGCATGTAAGCCAACCTTGGAAGGAAACTCCTTAAATACCCGAAAAGGCACCAATGTAACCATCTTTTGCAAAATTAATGAAGTATTGAAGGAGGTTGCCCCCTCGAAGAGGCCTCGCGATTCAGCTTCTATTGTGAGATTGTTCTTTATGCAAATTTCTGTTATATTAATGTGATGTTTATGTGAGTTATTTCCAAGCAATTGTGTGAGAGTGTGTTATTTGAGTTTATTTTATAGCAGGATCTTAACAAGTGGTATCATAGCGCTTTCCAGGGCCAAGTTCTACTGCAACTGCAACGATTCTTGCCATCCAAATCCGCCTGTTAGGTATAAATTCCATGTGTTTTTTCCATTCTTTTTTTCCTTATTAAAAAAAAATCCAAAAAAAATACAGTGTTTTTTTTTCCGCACCAAAAACAAAAAAATATATTATTAGTTGAGTAGGTAGAAACCCTGTACCGGGGGTTTTAAAATATCGCGAAGGATCTGTCGTTATTGGCTAAGCTAGATAGCCCATAAAGCGTCTAGTGAAGTGAGGGGCGATCGAGCTCCAATACCCGTGCCTCGGACGTAACTCGCGCACGGACTTGAGCTCCCACGTATCTTCGGGTATATCGGGAGACCATCTAGGATTAAACAAACTTTTAGCCATTAGGAAGCTCTTCGGCCTTGTATTACTCATAGTCTACGGGACACAAGCATCCCGGACGATTACCCTCCCGTATTGTCGTAGAGGCAGGTAGTGTGCTCAAGGGTATGTGTGGAATCCTCCTTGAGTAGTGGCCTCGAAATATTGGTCCGAGCACTATTGTTCGTCACTGTCGGTATATTAGAGGGCCTATGGGTGGTACATACTCCTATACTTAGCATTCCCTGGTTCTGTTAAAACTGCAACCTGTAAAAAATACAAAAATAAAAATCAAAATAAGAATCCAAACACCCCCATTCGTAAACCTGCATTTCAAAAGTGAGCATATGAGAAAGGAGTCCTCTACCAAAAAAAATAACAAAAGGGACATGCATTCGGGATAAGCCATGAGGGTGACACTTAAGTTGAAAGTCTGGAGAGTAACAGTCAAATTTACAGTGGCAGTCACAATAAGTCGGTCAAGTCGAGAGGTCAAGACAAGATCAGGCAGAATTCACAGCCTTCGTAGTCGTAACATAACCGTCATATCGCCACCCGCAAAATACAGAGAATCTTGAGTGTGAAACACGACCACTTTTAGATAGTGCTCCAAGCACCCAACTTTTGCTCGCAGCTCGTAATCGGAATCAGAAACACCGTTAGACTCAAAGAAACAGAGATAAAAAAAAAAAAAAGTCTGGGGTGCCAAAAAGTAGTGTTAAGAGATATAGCTCATTGTGACCACCTCCCCCTGCTGATCATTTTGATATATAGCACCCAAGCACTTTTTTGGGCATTTACTAAAAATAGTAAGTCAAAAAAATTCAATTCTATTTTTAGTAACTGGTCACAAAAGGTCAAAAAATGGCCCAGGGTACTCGTGGACACCAGAAAGAACTAGAACACTTGGATTCCCTAACAAAAGCCATTGAGAACTTGAACTCGGCTTTTCACTCCATAAGGGAAGAAGTCCAAGGTCTTCGCCTAGAGCATGAGGCCACTAGCAATCGCTTAGAAGAAGCATTGATCGAAGTGGACAACAAACTGAGAAGAGAACCACCCAAATCGAATACCAAGCCGAGAGTTCTACAAGGAATCGTGACCATGATACACCCTTCGTAATGCCCAAGTTGGACTTTCCCAAATTAAGTGGGAAGGATGTTGATGGGTGGCTATGTCGGGTTGACCAATTCTTTCGACTTCATAATGTACCAAGATTTCATCGAGTCCGGATGGCTTCCTTTAACTTGGAATCTGAGGCTCTACACTGGTTTCAATGGTTGCGTCTTACCTACCCAAATCTCTCTTGGGAGGATTTTGAATCCCAAATACTCACTCGATTTGGTCCTAGTGAGTTTGAGGACTTCACAGGAGCCTTATCCAAACTACAACAAACAGGGTCAGTTCGAGAGTACCAAGCTCAATTTGAAAAATTGGCCAATCGAACAAGAGGATTGAGTGAAGGGTTCTTTCAGAGTTGTTATATCAGTGGGTTGAAGATGGAACTCCAAGCATAAGTCAAAATGTTGAAACCACGAACTATGATGGAAGCTATCGGTTTGGCCCGTCTGGCCGAATCTAAACTCTCTCGCCCAAAGACGCCCATCAAAGTTTCTACAAAATAGACCTTCATTTCCTCCTAGAGCCCAAAACCCAGCTTGATAATAAACCCGCCGCACCAAAGCGCCTCACCACCGAAGAGATGGATGCACGTCGTGCCCAAGGATTATGCTATAATTGTGATGAAAAGTTTTTCAAAGGGCATAAGTGTGCACACAAAAAATTGTTCCCGATCGATGTTGAAGAACCCGATACCTCCGATGAGAGTGATAAGGATGAGGACCCTCCATAAACACCTCCTCCACAAGAAGAAGTGAAACAGAACCCGAAACAAGCAATTACACCATGCCCTTGCAGCATTACTACCCCTCAAACCATGAAGGTTACAGGATTTTTCAAGGGCCAACGTCTTTCCATCCTTTTGGACTCGGGAAGCACACACAACTTTATTGACCCTAGAGTTGCTCAATGGGAAAATTGCTATATCCACACTTGTAACTCCTTTGAGGTCATGGTAGCCAACCGGGGAACCTTACCTTGTAAGGGAAAGTGTCGCAATGTTAAAATCCGGATAGGGGACTATGCACTCAAGCAGGACATGTTTGCCCTCCACTTGGGTGGATGTGATATTGTTTTGGGATCTCAATGGTTGAGTACACTGGGCACTATCGCTTGGAACTTTGCTGAACTTTGGATGCAGTTCTCCCAGAATGGCCAAACACACATCATCAAGGGCTCCCCAACAGGAACACCTCAAATTATCAGTTCAAACGGCATGGAGAAATTGCTAAAGAAATCATCACGTGGGGTCATTGCACAACTATTCTCCATCCAACCATCCACATCCCCAATGGGTGAAATTCCACCAGACATGCAACAGGTTCTCCACAAACATGAGGCCATATTTTCAGAACCAATCACACTACCACCGCATCGCTCTCATGACCATGCCATTCCATTATTGCCAGATAGTACACCTCCCAATATCCGCCCGTACAGATACCCCCATGCCATGAAGTCAGAGATTGAGAAGATGATACAGGAATTACTCAAGGCGGGTGTCATTCGGCCTAGTACTAGTCCCTACTCTGCACCCGCCTTATCGGGTCCTCAAGAAGGATGGCTCTTGGCGATTGTGTATTGACTACCGAGAGCTCAACAAGATAACGGTCAAGGATAAATTTCCTATCCCTGTGGTTGATGAATTACTAGATGAATTACATGGGACCATGTACTTCACCAAGCTAGACCTTCGCTCTGGGTACCATCAGATCCGGCTTAGGGATGAAGATATTCCTAAAACTGCTTTTCGCACTCATGAAGGTCATTATGAATTCTTGGTAATGCCATTTGGTCTCACAAATGCTCCTTCCACATTCCAAAGCCTGATGAACAACATCTTTCGCCCCTTCTTGCGGAAGTTCATCCTTGTGTTCTTCGATGACATCTTGATTTACAATCACACATGGGAAGAGCATCTCAATCATGTAGATCAAACTCTCCAACTACTGGCCGACCATAAATTGTTTGCAAAAAGGTCCAAGTGCTCCTTTGGTTTGATTGAAGTAGAATATCTGGGACACATTGTCTCAAAGGATGGTGTCAAGGTTGACCCTAAGAAGATCCAAGCAGTCCAAGAATGGCCAAAACCTCGCACACTCAAGGGACTTCGAGGATTTTTAGGGCTTACAGGATATTACCGTAAATTTGTCTGCAATTATGGAAAGATAGCCGCCCCCCTCACCTCCATGTTGAAGAAGGATTCTTTTATGTGGACAAGGCCGACTGAGCAAGCATTCCCTGGACCTCAAACATGCCATGACCACCACTCCGGTTTTAGCCATGCCAGACTTCTCAAAAAAATTTGTCATTGAAAGTGACGCTTCTGGTCGTGGTATTGGGGCAGTATTGATGCAAGAAGGACGCCCTTTGGCTTTTACCAGAAAAGCCCTATCTGATCGCAATCTGGGAAAATCCACCTATGCTAAGGAAATGTTGGCAATATTGCATGCAGTCCTACATTGGCGGCCTTACCTCATTGGGCGCCATTTCTCCATCAAAACTGACCACCAGAGCCTTAAATACTTTCTAGAACAACGAGTTGCCACTCCCGAGCAACAAAAGTGGGTATCAAAACTCATGGGCTATGATTATGACATCACGTACAAAAAAGGGAAGGAAAATCTTGTGGCGTATGCTCTCTCTCGCCAATTTGAGGCCCTTAGTATGCTGTGTGCCATCTCTGCACCATTGCCCCAATGGATTGAGCCCTTACGTCAGGAAATACTTCAGGATGCAGATTTGAAAGACCTGGTTGCTTCACTTAGGGATGATCCAGAGTCTACACCAGGATATAGTTGGGATGGCCAAGATCTACGTTACCATCAACGTCTGGTTCTTCCTCCTAAGTCCCCACTTCGAGAACTCCTCATGAAGGAATCACATGCTACTCCATCTGCTGGCCATTCAGGGTTCCTAAAAACGTATGAACGACTCAAGCGCACCTTCTTTTGGAAAGGCATGAAACAGGACATTCGCTCTTTTGTAGCGGATTGCGACACTTGTCAACGGATGAAAGGAGAAACAGTGCGCTCCCCAGGCACTCTTCAACCATTGCCGATACCAGATCAGGTGTGGACTGACATCTCCATGGACTTCATAGAAGGGCTACCTAAATCTGGAGGCAAGTCTGTTATTTTTGTGGTAGTGGACCGCCTTTCAAAGTATGCTCACTTTTGTGCCCTAACCCATCCTTACACAACATCCACTATTGCCCAAACTTTTCTTGACTCCATATTTCGCCTTCATGGCATGCCCGCCTCCATTGTATCTGATCGTGATCCCACCTTTACTAGCAATTTTTGGCAAGAGTTGTTTAAGTTGTAGGGGACTCAACTCAAAATGAGTTCAGCCTACCATCCGCAAACGGATGGTCAAACAGAGGTTGTTAATAAATGCTTGGAAACCTACCTTCGTCGCTTTGCCTCCGATCATCCTACTCATTGGGCAAAATGGCTTTCTTTGGCTGAATGGTGGTACAACACTTCCTATCATACCGCCACCAAACTCACACCATTTGAGGCAGTTTACGGGCGCCCTCCACTCACGCCTTCCTCCTACATTTCGGGCAGCTCCAAGGTCCAAGCCGTCGACAATGCTCCGAGTCAACACACCGAGGTCCTCCGCCAACTCAAGCAAAATTTGAACATGGCCCATAATCGGATGCGCCAACAAGCTGATCAGCATCGTTCTGAGCGTAGTTTTGATGTGGGTGATATGGTCTTCCTTCGCTTGCAGCCATACAAACAATCATCCCTACAACTCCGCAGGTGTCAGAAGCTTGCTCCAAAATTCTATGGTCCTTATCAGGTTCTGCAACGGATTGGTCCAACAGCTTACAAATTGGCTCTTCCCCCCACTTCCAAGATCCACCCTATTTTTCATGTTTCCCTTCTCAAGAAAGTTGTGGGCACAAAGGTACAGGTTCAATCAACACTCCCTGAATTGGATGAAGAAGGCTCCATCTTACTTGCACCGGAACAACTATGGATCGTCGAACCCGCACTCGCGCAACCGTACCATCACAGAGGTCCTGGTTCAGTGGCGTGGACTTCAACCTGAGGATGCTACATGGGAGTCTCTCCATCAACTCCAAGCAACAGCTTCTCATTTTCAGCTTTGAGGACAAAGCTCCTTTAAGGAGAAGGGCATGTTAGGATCTCATCCTAACCCTTAATGTAATAACTCCCCTTTTGTAATAATTCCTAGTGAACGTGGGTAGTACCCATGATTAATATTTTGTAATGTTCTAAGTTTTAGCTTAGGTAGTGCCTATGACAAATGGCACCCTTTTTATGTAACACATGGTAGATAGGTGGCATTGTGCATGTAATTCGTGTGGCATTGTGCATGTAATTCGAGTGGCATTGTGCATGTAATTCGAGTGGCATTGTGCATGTAATTCAAAGTGGCACTATGCATGTAATTCGGGTGGCATTATGCATGTAATCCAGGTGGCATTTTGCATGTAAGCCAACCTTGGAAGGAAACTCCTTAAATACCCGAAAAGGCACCAATGTAACCATCTTTTGCAAAATTAATGAAGTATTGAAGGAGGTTGCCCCCTCGAAGAGGCCTTGCGATTCAGTTCTATTGTGAGATTGTTCTTTATGCAAATTTCTGTTATATTAATGTGATGTTTATGTGAGTTATTTCCAAGCAATTGTGTGAGAGTGTGTTATTTGAGTTTATTTTATAGCAGGATCTTAACATCGGTGCTGCATAATTTCATTTCTATTTTATTTAAAACCCAATTAATGTGTTTCATACAATAAATCATTTGAGGTCCTCATCTACATCCACCTTACCTTCAACCTGTATGAACTTATTTTTATGGAAAGAGGAGAGTCATAATGGTTTTGTTGAAGAGGAAGTTGCGATAACAAGTTCCAACATGATAGTAATAATGGTTGTGTAGCACCCTAAAATTGGCGCAGTAAAATTGTCATAATTACACTCACCTTAGTAAATATTTTAAATTCAAATTTTTAACCTCCCAAACCACCCGTTAATCCGTTTCCCCCTTTTTTGTGCCATTTTGAGAGGTTGTTTTGACCATTTGACAATATCATCGCCGATCAGACGATATCGCCCCAGATCTGATGATTTCATCTAGGCTAGGACGTCTAGACGATCTTGTCACAAAACTAATTTTTCATAATTAGCTTTTGTTCCAACGGGCCTCTAATCCGGAAGAAGCGTGTCTGCACCATTAGAGACCCTCCCCCGTTGGAGATCTCCCAAATAGGGATGATCTCCAACCTCCTAACTACTCCCCTAAGCCTATTTAATCCTTAGGAAATTCCCCTCCCAACCCCTGGCTGAAATTCTCTGTAACTTAACTTCATGCACATTAAATCATCCTAAATTTTCATTTGCAGTAGTCCTATATCAATTTTGTTGTAGGTACCATCTTGTTTTTCAGCTAGAGCAAGCATACATCGTCTTCGACAAACCTGTTCAGATTGGAGGCGATCCTGTCGAATCAGAGATGATTTCATACTGATGCGAGATGATCTCGACTGCAGTCCACATTGAGGCAATCAGTGCCATAAGTTTGCAATTCTTCACCTTTTCTCCATTGTTTTATTTTGCAAATTAGCTAGTTTATTTGATATTTTATGTTATATTGCATTTTGGAGTTCACCCATCTAGATCAAAGGCATAATTAATCCATAATTGTGATTTAATCAACATTATTCTTACATGTTTTGGTCTTTAAGTTTTAGTTCAATGTTTTCACTGTTATTTTGCACAGTTTCCCTCTACTAGAACAGTAGTATTCTCTGTATTTTGCATTTGTTCTTTTGTTTGCAGGTCTCTGACGAATTCGTCTGATGAATTCATCAGATCTCAGATGATCTTGTCTGATCTCAGACGATTCTATCGAATTCCAGACGATCCTGACTGCTTCAAACATCAAAATATCTATCAGACATCCGGATCAGGTATTCTTCTTATTCTTCCTTAATTTCTCTATTTTTCTATCTTAAATTTCTTCTCTATATTCATTAAAATCTGTATTTTCATATAGATTAATTTAGACTCATTTGGCCAAACCTAGGATATGAATGCTTAAAGCTAAAAACAAACACATAAAAACACATTCCAAACCTAGGCGTGGAAACTACCATTAAATGTTTCCTGGTGAACCCACCATCCGTTGAAAAATCATCAAAATACACCTCCCTTGAGAGGCGGGACCTTCGCAAAGTCCTCTCAGTCCGAGGTACCGTGACATCCTTTTCCCATTCTCCTTTCGGGCACGGATCCTTTAGCCTGAAGGTAAGGATGTGAAAAATTTGGAGCAATACATTTTGGTGAACCCGACGTGAATGCATCATAACCTTTTGAAAAAAAAAAAAAAAATAGAACAACTAAAACATAGATGCATTTTAAAACATTTAAAGTTTAAAATCATGTTTAGATGGTAGCTCCTAAGAAAATATTAGCAGTTACTATAAATGTAGAAAACCAATTGGCAGTCATAGAAATCAACTCTATGCTTAATGTGCCTGAAATAAGTAGAAATCAATTCCTATGGAATGAACTTGATAGAAGACTTAGTCTCATCTCATCTAGGTCCACACAACTTAAGCAAATCAATAGGCTAGTCCTAGATAGAATCCTGGATCCTCATCAATTAGTTTTTTATCATGAACTTCAGAGAGCCTGCCATAGATGGTTAGCTTATAGGAGAGCTCTAGTATCTTCAAAATTGTTCACCTTCAAGAAATACCTCGAGAATGCAGCCATTGTACACTAGTTCCTAGGTTGTGTAGAATACCAAGAGGTTGTTCTTATAGATAGGGAAATATGGAATAGAGTTCCACGAGCTGTGTTATATCAAGAGTATTGCCACGAGCTTTACTTCTATCAACCAAAGATCTGAGATAGATAATATCACTATAGCTCTTTTCATCAAATTCTTAAAAGAAAACTTTCAATTTGAAGAAGAACACTTCATGACTCCTGAACAACTCGAGCCTATTAATGATATCTATAAATTATTTATAGAAAAATAGATTATTACTTTCAGTCTTATTTATTGCATTTATTGTGTTATTTGCTGTCTTTACAATATTATTTCAAAAACAAAGAAAAATTAAAAAACTAAAAAAAAATATCAAAAACTTAAACATTTCATTTCAAATATTGTAGTAGGTATATAGTAAATATATACCTCTTAATTTTGTTGCATATATATATATATATATATATATATATATATATTTGCTGAAATCAAAATTTAGCACCATGCCTAAACTTAGGAATGGTAAAGAAACTTTAGGAGAAGAAGAAGATTGGTTACAAGATACAACTAGAGACCCAAATGTCCTTCCTGGAGATCCAATTCCGGAAGGACAAACTCTAGATCAATCAGAACATGACCTAGGTGAAGATAATGAACAAGAAGGAAGTGTTAAAGAGGATGGATCCTCATCCCCTAGAGTAGCTCCAGATGGAACTATTGCTTTTGACAACATAGATCATTTCAAGAAATTTCTCAATGATAACATTGATGATCTTAATGTGGCAGTTCGTATTGATAAAGGTCAAATTAGTAACACTCAAGCAGCCTTGGAACATGCATTTGATATACGCACTAATCCTTTGTCTTTCATTGATCAATAAAGTGATAAGGTTGGGCCATCCAATACAGACATGGTCACTATGATTCAAAACATGTCAAAAAAATAGGCTATCCAACCTTCTAAGGAACCTGTTATTCAACCTAAAATCATTCCCACACAAAAGAAACCTTCCTTCACTACTTTATTTCGCCAAACTATTGAGCAATATGCTTCAAGTAAACAAAAACCTAAAACGAAGCCAAACACCAATTTTCAACAATCCGGAATACAACATAATACAACTTCAAAATTCCTTCATAATACTTTTCCTACCAATAATTTACACAATAGTAACATGGCATCTAATCTTCATGTTCCTCCATCATATGCCCATAAAACCCATGTCAATGCCCTACCGAACCAATATGGTGGGCAAACTAGTAATCTGGAAGCCATGGTGAAATAGTTAGCTTCACGTATGGACCAGATAGATCCCTACCGTCCCTCGTATAATTATCGAGAGATATGTAGTCAACCTTTGGATCCCATAGTTGTAGCTCAACCATACCCTAAGCATTTTCCCATGCCTATCTTGCCTATATATAAAGGAACCGAGGATCCCATAGAGCATCTTCGCATGTTTAGGATAGCATGTCATGACATATCGCATGATGACTTGCTATTACTAAAAATGTCCCTAAAAAGTTTAGGTGGAATGGCATTAGAGTGGTACTATCAATTGCCCACTCATTCTTTGAGAAATTTCGAAGAAACAGCTAAATCATTTGTCCATCAATTTAGTGCCTACATCGAGAGGCATGTAACTATTAAAGACTTATACAATTTAAAACAAGACAAAGATGAATGTTTTGCCGATTTCTTAGCTAGATGGAGGCAATTGACAAGAAAATTGCACTTTGTGCTACCTTATAGGGAAATGTTGGACATTTTCATCAATAATTTACAAGAACAAATATCTTATGAGCTATCGATCGCTACCTTAACTACCTTCGATCAAGCTATAGATTTAGCTCGAAGAGTAGAAGATGCCCTCATTAGGAGAGGCCAACTTAGGAAGAAGGATGATGAGAAAACATCCAGAAATCAATATAAAAACAAACAAGTTGTTGGTGATGGAGTCACTGACAATAGAAATGTTGCTAATATCAATGCAACGAAGACAACAAAAAAATTTATATTGAAACCTCCTGACAAGCCTCCTCAAGAATTCACTAGATTAAATCAACCCTTATCAACTATTTTACCTCAATTACTCGAAAGAGGTTTGATCCAATTACCAGCTATCCGGGAACCTGATCCAACTATACCCGGATATAGAGCTGACTTACACTATGATTTCCATAGAGGACCTGGACATTCTACCAACGCTTGTAAAAGGTTGAAACATAAAATACAAGATTTGATTGACAATAATGAAATGGAAGTGCAAGCCTTCCAACCTAAACAAAACCCTCCTAATAATACTCAAAAGACCGTTCCCCAAAATCAAAATCAAAATGCCAATCAAACTTTAGACATATTTCAACACCCTTTACCAAGACATGGTAAAGAGGTAGCCAATCAAATCGAACATCATAATGTTCCCCCTCCTACCCGATATGTAGGAACCATTAGCGGACAATTACGTGTTCAGGATCCTCAAATATTTGACACAACCCTATCCCTAGTTACGACCAAGCCTTTACATAATTTTCAAACTTCTGATTCTAGTGATATAGAATCAGATAGTGAAAGTGAACTAGATATTACTTCAAACCAATCGAATAGTTCTAAAAATGAATCAGATCCTATTCAACCCATCACAGATGCTATGGTTCCAGAAGAACCATTTCCTAGACGAGTTACTACTCGACATTCTTCTAATATATTCCTTTCTAATTAACAATCCATAAATGCTCAACCGAGACCAGTTCAACGTCTTCATTATAACATTGTAGGTACCATTGGAGTCGTCACCCGACAACAAGCTCAAAATTCTCAACAAGAACCAAACCAGAACGATGGATCAGCTCCATTCGTTTTGAAAAACCCTAATAAAGGGAATCATGCTCCTAATGTTCAACCTAAACCCCCTTACAATATTAATGAGCAATTGTCCAATACTATAGCTAGAATTTCCCTTTTGGATTTATTAAGATCCTCTCCCACCCATAGGGATGAGTTGATGCTTACATTAAGCCAAATGATGGTACCTCAAAACATTCAACCTGAAGCTATGGCCAATACTATCATCACTCGAGAGATTGATTGTATTGACTTTCGGGATAAAGATATCCCACAACACAGTTTACATAAGGATAATCCCTTATAAATTACTGCTCTAATTGGAGATGTAGCCATCAAACGAGTCTTGATTGATAATGGCTCATCTCTAAACATTTGCACTTTTGACTTCTACCAACGATTTGGCTTTAGAAGTGATGAAATGAAGAAAACCGATATGATTATCAAAGCTTTTAATGACGAAACACAAGAAACGTGTGGAGTTATTACCCTCCCATTGCAAGTTGGTCCTAGAACCCTAGAAACAACCGTGTTTATTGTACATTGCCAAGCATCGTACAATATACTTTTGGGTCACCCTTGGATCAATGCCATGCGAGTGGTCCCATCAACCTTACACCAATGTGTTAAATTTGAGTTTAAAAATTAGTTGGTCACTATCCATGGTGACCCTAGACCCTTTGATATGTGTGCTTTGGTAGAACCCGTTGGAGTGCAATTTTGCCCTGCTCTGTCATCCACACATCCTAGTTCTTATTTTTCATCTAAAACTGTGAAACACACACCCATAACTTCACCTATTTCCCCTCCATTAATTTCATCCTCCTATATAGATCAACAACCCTCTAAAAAAATCATTTTAGAACCTCAAAAAGATCTTAAATCTACAACCAATCCTTCAAGTTCTATCCCTATAAATTCAAAACCTACAGAAACAACTATCATACCTTCCACATCTCAAGATATAGGTAATAAGCCTTCTACATCTTATGCCCTTTCTGATGAACTTTTACAAGATTTATCCACAACCTTAATATCAAAAAAAAAAATGCTTTCATGCAAGATTCAATTCTTTTGAATAATTTACCGCCATCTCCTCATACTTTGGGCCTCCCACAACCTATGGGAAGTACTTACCAAGTCGGGAGTTGTGCCTTCATTTATAAAGGATATGACTGGGGAAGAATCCCTCGAAATATCAAAACTCATCATGAGGGATATGCTCGGTGTTATTTTACCAATGATTATATTAAAGCTAAACCCATGATGCTTAAAATGGGATATAAAGGGAAAGGCTTGGGACCTTTCCAAAATGGCATGAAAGAACCTTTCGAGGTAGAATCGTGGCCTGCCCGCTATGGTGTGGGCCTATTTCCTAGTAAGGGTCAACCCTTTCCTTTTGAAGATGATGATCACCTCATATGTTATCAAGATTATTTGGATAGGCATGTTGATTTGCCTCTTAAAAATCAATCGTTTTCATGCAACATGCTATCCATAGCTTACCCTAAAATGATTGTCGACCCCGATGAAGAGTTGGAAGGAGATATCTTCCATGATGTCTCTGTTGAAGAGATGTTACACAATGGATTTTATTTTGATGGTTCTATACCAACTATAGCCCAACTTGAGGCCACTAATCCTCAAGATGAATTATCTAAATTAACCTTACAAGAATTACAAGAATTGGGTGTTTCACCCGCCCCACCTAATTTTGAAAGAGATCTACACATGGAGGTAGAAAATGTCATTAAAATTAACATTGGAACTGAGGATAATCCTCACATAATCAATATTGGATCAGAATTAAGTCAAGAAAAACAAGAACAATATATTGCATTCCTTAAAGAGTATGAAGATGTCTTCGCTTGGACATATGAAGATATGCCAGGACTAGACCCTTTTGTAGTCATGCATCATCTAGTGGTCCATCCGGATGCTAAACCTGTTAAACAAAAACTTAGAAAAATGCATCCCAAAGTGGCTCTGCTAGTCAAAGGGGAGTTAGAAAAACTCCTGAATGTTATCTTTATACAAGCTATTGATTATGCTGAATGGATCTCAAATGTAGTTCTAGTCACCAAGAAAGAAGCTACCAAAGTTAGGGTTTGCATAGATTTTAGAGATATTAACGCCGCATGCCCTAAAGATGACTTTCCTCTTCCAAACATGGATCAAATCATTGACTTTACTGTCGAGAGTGGGATGATGTCCTTAATGGATGGATTCTCCGGTTATAATCAGATCAGGATAGCTCCTGAAGATCAGGCTAAAACAACCTTTATTACCCCTTGGGGTACCTTTTGTTGGAAAGTGATGCCATTTGGCTTAAAGAACATAGGTGCAACTTATCAACGAGCTATGACCTATATTTTTCATGATATGATGCATGATATCCTACATGATTATGTAGATGATATTATAGCTCACTCTATTATTGAAGATAATCATTTAGATGATTTGAGAAAAGTTTTTAATCGATTACGAGAATATCTTATTCGATTAAATCTAGCAAAATGTATATTCGGAGTTAAGTCCGATAAACTATTAGGGGTTTTAGTTTCTTTACGTGGTATTGAAATCGACCCTCTCAAGATTGCGGCCATCACTGATATGCCCACACCTACTAATATATCTGAGTTACAAAGTTTACAAGGTAAACTTCAAGCTATCCGTCGCTTCATCGATAAGCTGGTAGAAAAAACTGGCCCTTTTCTTAAACTCCTTAAGAAGGATGTCCCTTTTAATTGGGACATCGAATGTAGAGAAGCTTTTGAACTTCTCAAACAATACCTCCTTAATCCACCTGTGCTTTCACCACCTAAACCTGATCGCCCATTTCTCCTATATATTTCAGCTTTAGATTCTGCCTTAGGAGCTATGTTAGCTCAACTTGATGATGAAAAGAGAGAACGTGCTAATTATTACATTAGTCGAACCTTCATCAGTTATGAAACTCGCTACACAACATTAGAAAAACTATGTCTAGCCGTTGTGTTTGCTATGCAAAAATTATGACACTATATGCTTAGTCAGAAAACTTATGTCATTGCCAAATACGATCCCTTAAGGTATCTCATGAGTCGACCTTATTTATCGGGTCACACAGCCAAGTGGGTTCTTGCTCTAAGCGAGTTTGATCTCACATTCATAGGATAGAAGTCTTTTAAGGGTCAAATCATAGCAGATCAATTAGTTGTTGCACCCTTAGAGTCTACCCATCCCCTCATCATCGAGTTTCCTGATGAATGCCTTCAATTAGAGGCATACCATATTGAACAATGGTCCTTATACTTTGATGGATCCCGATGCATGAGTGGGGTTGGTGCGGGTATTATTTTAATATCCCCACAAAAACATCTTATTCCTCTGTCCTTCAAATTGACATTTGCTTGCACCAATAATACTACTGAGTATGAAGCTCTAATCCTTGGATTACGAGCTGCCTTGGCGCTAAAAATTAAACATCTTTTAGTTTTTGGTGATTCTCAACTGGTTATAAACCAAATTAATGAAGTTTATCAGACCAGAGATGATAAAATGTGCCCATATAAGGCCTATGTTTTACAATTAATGTCTCTATTTGATCAAGTTACCTTGGAAGCTATTCCTCGAACTAGCAACCGTGCAGCTGATGCTATGGCCGCAGCTGCATCTCTCCTGCCCTTGGAGTTAGATGACGAATATGCCACTATCATTATTTGTCGACTCCAGGAACCCGCTTCAAATAAGTCATGCTTAGAGCCTTTGGATGTGTTTCTAATCAATGAAACTACTCCTGAACCTTGGTATACAGACATATTTGATTTTCTCCAAAATGGGACTTTCCCTCGCCAATTCTAATAGAAACCAGCGTCGGTTATTACGTCGACGAGCAAGTCGATTTGTAATAATTGGCAATACTTTATATAGGAGATCTTTTGAAGGTATCCTATTAAGATGTTTAAACTTAGAAGAGTCTAAATCAGCCTTGAGTGAAGCCCACGATGGATCTTGTGGAGGACACTTTAGTGGTAGCGTCATTGCTAAAAAGCTCCTTCGGATAGGATACTTTTGGCCTACCATGGAAACGGATGCACATGAGTATGTGCGCCATTGCGACAAGTGCCAAAAACATGCTGACCTTTTCCATGCACCTGCACAAGAGTTGTAGGCTATTTCATCTCCTTGGCCCTTTTCCAAATGGGGTTTAGACATTATTGGCAAAATCAATCCTGTGTCATCTGATGGACACAAGTTCATCATAACCACCATTGAGTATTTCACGAAGTGGGTTGAAGCTATGCCTTTAGCTTCCTGCACTGGCACACAAGTCTCTAAATTTATTTTTAATCAAATCATTTGTAGGTTCAAAATTCCCGCAAATCTCATCTCTGACAATGGAACTTGTTTCAAAAATAAAGATGTTAAAAAATTATGCCAAAAATATAAGATTCAACATCGTTGGTCCACTCCCTATTATCCTCAGGGTAATGGTCAAGCAAAAGCATCTAACAAAACCTTAATCAAAATTCTCAAAAGATTGGTCAATAAAACTGGCCGTGACTGGCACATTCAATTATATCCAGCCTTGTGGGCCTATCGAACTAGTGTTCGAACCCCCACTGGAACTTCACCATTTGTTTTGGTTTACGATGCTGAAGCAGTTTTTCCATTTGAATTGGAAGTTCCTTCTTTGGCTCTGCTACTTCAAGATACCGAAGTAGGAGATGAATATCGTGCTGGCAGACTCAGTCAGCTGGAACTCCTAGATGAAAAATGCATCAATGCTTTGGAGCATCTCCGTGCCTACCAAAACAAGCTTAAAATATCATATGCTAAGAAAGTTTGTCATCGATCCTTTGAGATCGACGACCTTGTTTTAAAAGAAAATAAAAAAATACAAATGCAACTAAGGACCTTAAAGGTAAATTTGAGCCCAACTAGCTTGGACCATATATTATTACTGCTAAATTTGAATCAGGAGCATACAAATTATCTACCTTAGATGGTAAAGAACTTAAAGAACCCATGAATATTTTGCATCTCAAATGTTACTATGTATAAATTTGGTCACTTCATCCATGTATATATTTGGTCAACATCACTATCTTGTATTTTTTTTCAAAATTAAAAAAATCCAAAAACATCAAAAACATTCATAATCATCAAAAAAATCTTCAAAACTATTTGTTGCATTTATTTATAGCACTTGTTAGATTTTTTGTTCAAAAACAAAAATAAAACCAAAAAACAAAATAAAGAATAAAAATAAAAACAGCAATATGCTTGACTCTTTCGAAACCAAAACAATATAAAGAAGAAAGAGAGAGTCAACATTCTCAAAACTTCTCAAAAGTGTTTATATATATTTTCTTACAATTATTGTAGTTATATGTTTCAAATTATTTTTGATAAATTAGCATTTATTTGGAATCCCTCACTTGCACACTCACAAAAATAAATATCTTGATTTTATCTGGCATGATTACTAATCTCTCTTATATCAAAGTCCACAAAATTCAATTAAATAAAGTTTGAGCATAGAGAATTGATCTTGTTATTTACTTAAACCAAGCACATCCTTTCACAATAAAATGATTATATTTGTAATTTCCATGTTTTGCTACATAGTAGAAGTGATTTCTTGAGCGAAAAGTTTCCCATGCTATCCTATCATGCACATGGTCTAGAATCTTTGAGAATTGGCAAAAGGACAAGCTCACCCCTACCCAAAATAAAAATCCCTTGCTCTACAGCTAATCCGAGCAAGTATCCCTAGCAAAGAAAAAGAAAAGAAAAGTTCAAGAAAAAAGAGAAAAGAAAAAATAAAAATTTTATTTTATATCATTACATCAATATTTCAAGCACTATCTCAAAAATCAAGCAAAAAAATACAAAAAAAAAAAAAAGAAGCAAAGTTCAAAAGAAAAGCAAAAAGAAAGGGAAAGCAAGAAAGCAATAAAATCCCCTTTCCCTACCCTTTGAAAAGAAAAGAAGGGTTGATGAGCTTGAATCCCTAGAATTCTCAATTATTCGAAAACTGTGAGGTAAGCCCCATAATAGGTGGTTTGTGCCCAACCTGCTTGGCCTTGGGTAACTCCTAGCGTGGTGATATGTCTGTCACATTAGCGACCTTATTTTGTACATACCTATGTCTGCTTATGGATTAGCTAGCTCTTGATAATCCAACCTACATAGTAGTCTAGTATGGTTATATGCATCTACATCATGGTTAATGAACACTTATTTGGTTTCTTCAAATCACTTGTATCATATTATCTTGCTCAAAATCGGTAAATGCACAAAGCAATTGCACACACATTTGTATTTGAGAGATTTTGTGTATCATTATGATAAATCAAGATCGGAAATGAATTCACATATGCACATGGGATTCCTTATAAATCTAACTTTTGTCTTCAAAATACTTTGAAATATTATTTTTGCAACTTGTTTGGAATAAATCAAGTACAGTTGTTTAGCACAAAGACAACTATATAATAGAAAAATCAAAAATTCCTTTCAAAAATATACAATCAAAACATATATATCTGGTTGACTTTCGTGACGATGGTATAGTTCCAAAACCAAAATTAGAATTTTATGCCTAGCGCAAGTCCTCATTTTCATATTTTTTGTTTATTAAAAAATCAACCATGCAATAAAACTATATTTTCTTTGGATTTTTGCGATGATGGTATAAGTCTATACCTACATATTCTATGCCTAGCGCAAACCATTGTAACAATTTTTATTCCCCATTTATTTAAAAATCATGAAAACCATATGACTTAAATCATTATGTTACACAAATTATGCTTTTAAAAAGCAAACACATTTTTCATTATTTCATGTCATTATGTCAACCTTCAATTTTGCAATGATGGTATAATTCCTAACGAATTATCCAAAAATTTTATCACACTTAGGAATTTATGCCTAGAAAAAATCATTTTAACATTATTTCATGCATACTATTTTTATGAAAATCTGAAAACAAACCATCATCACCATCATTTTCACCATTGCACCAAAGTCTTAAGACAGTCTCTTAAGCACTCTTTTACTTTTAACAATATTTCTATAAATGGGATTAGCTTGATGATCGAGTGAGCAACGACTCCATGAAATGGTCTATAATAGTGACAATGTCCTTTGAAATTATTGTTAGAAGTCTCTTTTTATTTTTTATTTCATCACATTACAAACAATCAATTTGTTACATCAGATTATTTCATTTAAAATATTACCGCATGACATCAAAATTATAAATTTTCAAAACGACATAATTTCATGAATCCTCAATCCAATTATCAAATCAATCAAACATAAAAGCATCATAAGCATACACATAACACAAGTCATATGATCAAAAACATATCATATATATATCCATAGTACATATGTACATCCTATCAAAACTGGATTGGTATGCCACAATCTGTACCTCGGCATACTCAATCCTCTATCAACAAAATAATAATAATACAATGCTATCAATGTCCATCTGTACAAATTTGTGTAGTCCTATAGCCTCAAAATCCCCTCAAGCTCTTCGCCTCATCTCCTCCCTCGTCCTGAGGTGGACGAGGTGGCCCCATCACAGTCTGAGTAGTCCTAGTCCTCAATCGGGATGAAGTCCTCGACGACCCGATCCTGATCGGATCTACAATGTTGGCTGGTAAGGGTAGTCTATCTACCTCTGGCACTAGCTGATAGTATAATGTCTAGTAGAAAGTGAGTTGGGCGATAGCCCGTGTCAGCTCCCCAGTGCTCGCCCCTCCACCCCGTGCCCTGAGGCGTGCAATCTCATCTCGTAGCTGTGCCACCTTAGCTCGATGGCGTGCAGCCTCATCCTATAGAGTCTACACCTATGCCTGGAGATGATCTCTCTTTGCTCAAAGAGTAGCGGTCTCGCTACTCTCCCCCATGTCAATGCCCTTGCCCTTATCGAGCGATGGTGGCCTCTCCCTCTACCTGGCCTCTCCTGTGCCTGTGGCCTCCTCGGCTCTCTCTCGTCGTGACCCTAGGCCACCTCCATCGCTGCCTGGCACCGCCTCCCTATCCGATGCACAACCGCATGTATCGGACCCTATGCCCTCATCATCCAAGGAGGGTGGATGCCTGCGTACCAGGCATCGTAGCCATCGGCTACCCCTGTGTTGTCCCCATTTACTGGCTGGATGGGGGCATCATCTACATCCTAACTCTAGTTTGGAGCCCCGCTAACTATGGTGTTATCCCGGATAGTCCAAGAAAAATCATAATCCCTCAGAGATGGGATCCCCTGTTGTAGACCAAACTAACGCAAAACTCGGTCATAACGATGGAGCTCCACCTCTCCCCTCTCCATCCATAGCCAGCAAACTCGCCTGATGCGAGCCAACTCCTGTCCATCCTCGGCCCACCCTGGATGCTCCCTCCATGGCCTCCAGGTGATCTGGTCTGGGACTAAGTCATCCAATAGTCTCCGGGACATCGAGAGGTCGATCCTCCACTGTGACCCTCTCCAAAGCCACTAGTAGAAGACTCGGGGCCTCTCCCCATCTACCCCTATCAGAGGAAGCCCTATCGGCCTTTGCACTGTAATGTGCTCCCAGCACCAAACCTGTAGGAGCGATGTCATCACCAAACATCGGCCTCCCTTGTACACGACCCCATACAGGATCTTGTACAATCGACATAGTACATAGCTGCCCCAAGAGAACCTGTAGCCATGGTCCCGCATATCATAGATCACATCTACGAGCATCCACGACACCCTGCACCCACTTTGGTGGCACAGCAAAAGTCCACCAACCACTCCAGCTAGCACCCGTGTGAGTCTAGATGCCCCAGGCATCTGGCACAGTGCCTCGATATTAACTCTGCCCTTCTCTAGGGCGAAGCTTGGGTCACCACACAGTCGTCCCATAGCATGGCCCTGATTGGCCATAGGAGTGATCAATCGTCCTTGTATGGGGATTCTTAGAATCCTCCATACATCCTCTAGAGTGGGAGTCATCTCCCCTATCGGTAGCCGAAAACATGAGGAACCCGGATACCATCTCTCTGCTAGGGCCGTCAGTAGCCCCATATTCGTAGACACCTGTGGCATCTCTGCCATATGCTGCAAGCCGGCCTATGCTAGCTGATCTCACTCGGCCTATGTGAGAGCGGCCAAGTCATCCCTCAAACCTCCATACTTCCATTCCCTGCTCTTTAGCAAACCTCTCTGCAAACATAAACAACAAAACAACAAACAATCATTAATAAACAAATTCAAGTAATTAATAATACAAGTTAAATTTTAGTTTTATGCAATTGATGATATGGTCCACTATTGGACGATATCATCCCAAATTTTAGCAGAATCGTCTTCGATTTCGTAAGCCGAAATCGTCTCTAATTTGACGAAATCGTCCCCCTTTCGTCGATTTCGCCTTTAGGCGAAATTGATGAAATTGAGACGATTTTGTCGAAATCGGGACGATTTCATCCTGACGACATCGACGGACCAAAAATGGCCGTGATGCTCAAAATTCATCTAAAATCTACCTAAAAAGCATGTAAAATCAAATTAAAGCATTCTAAACTAAGTTTAGACTCTTACCCGTAGACCGTGCTGGACCTCTGTCGATCTGTGCATCGTCTCCACCATTTTTTGCTTCAAAGCTCTAAAAACCAAAAAATGAACAGTAAAAAATGAATTAGGGTTTTACCCTATTTTTCTTAATTTTATTCAAAAATAATTTTTTGCTTTTTCGCATTTTTACCTCAAACATTCGATTTGGGTAAAAACACGGAGGGGGCACCATAGTAAGCTGTCGTACGATTTGACCAAGAATCGTCGCCTAAAAATGGGAATAATTTTTTGCTTTCTCGTAGATCGAGAAGAACTCATCTTTAATGCATTTTCTTCGAAAAATTTGCTAAAGAGGGGGAAAAATGTAGCACCCTAAAATTGGCGTAGTAAAATTGTCATAATTACATTCACCTTAGTAAATATTTTAAATTCAAATTTTTAACCTCCCAAACCGCCCGTTAACCGTCGGGTAATCCGTTTCCCCTTTTTTGTGCCATTTTTAGAGGTTGTTTTGAGACCGTTTGATGATATCGTCGTCGATCAGACGATATCAACCTAAATCTGATGATTTCGTCTGGGCTAGGACATCCAGACGATCTTGTCACAAAACTAATTGTTCATAATTAGGTTCTGTTTCAACGGGCCTCTAATCTGGGCAGAAGCGTGTCTGCACCGTTAGAGACCCTCCTCCGTTGGAGATCTCCCAAATAGGGATGATCTCCAACCTCCTAACTACTCCCCTAAGCCTATTTAATCCTTAGGACCTTCCCCTCCCAACCCCTGGCTGAAATTATTTGTAACTTAACTTCATGCATGTTAAATCATCCTAAATTTTCATTTGCAGTAGTCCTATATCAATTTTGTTGTAGGTACCATCTTGTTTTTTAGCCAGAGCAAGCATACATCGTCACCGAAGAACCTGTTCAGATCGAAGGCGATCCTATCGAATCAGAGACGATTTCGTACTGATGCGAGATGATCTCGACTGTAGTCCACATTGAGGCAATCAATGCCATAAGTTTGCATTTCTTCACCTTTTCTCTGTTGTTTTATTCTGCAAATTAGCTAGTTTATTTTATATTTTATGTTATTTTGCATTTTGGAGTTCACCCATCTAGATCAAAGGCATAATTAATCCATAATTGTGATTTAATCAGCATTATTCTTACATGTTTTGGTCTTTAAGTTTTAGTTCAGTTTTTTCACTGTTATTTTGCATAGTTTCCCTCTACTAGAACATTAGTATTCTCTGTATTTTGCATCTGTTCTTTTGTTTGCAGGTCTCTGATAAATTCTTCTGACGAATTCGTCAGATCTCAGACGATCTTGTCTGATCTCAGACGATTCTATAGAATTCCAGATGATCCTGACTGCTTCAAACATTAGAATCTCCATCAAACATCCGGATCAGGTATTCTTCTTATTCTTCCTTAATTTCTCTATTTTTTCTGTCTTAAATTTGTTCTCTGTATTCATTAAATTTGCATTTTCATATAGATTAATTTAGACTCATTTGGCCAAACCTAGGATATGAATGCTTAAAGCTAAAAACGAACACATAAAAACACATTCCAAACCTAGGCATGGAAACTGCCATTAAATGTTTCCTGGTGAACCCACCATCCGTCGAAAAATCATCAAAATACACCTCCCTTGAGAGGCGGGACCTTCGCAAAGTCCTCTCAGTCCGAGGTACCGTGACATCCTTTTCCCATCCTCCTTCTGGGCATGGATCCTATAGCCTAAAGGTAAGGATGCAAAAAATTTGGAGTGATATAGGTTGCAATGCTATCAACGCTTGTATCCCTGGTTGGCCTCTTCTCCATTGTACGTTGTACATTGCACTATGAAGGTAAACACCTATTTCTACACTCAATGACACAATATTTATCCTTTCCTACTTTTTATTTTATAGGGCTACTCTCCAAGCATTATCCATTTTGGAATATTGTAAAGGGGAGTTGTCATGTGTTGGCACAAATTGTACAATCTACTTGGCAGAATTCATGAAGGGCGATAAGGTTTGGATGTTGCACTACTATGACCACTGCTTCCATATTAGTTATATTTACATGTGATTCCTTTTGCCCTCATCCTTTCCTACATGTATATGATATTACCTCATGGAGAGGTGTTTGGTGCATGCCTAGCCTAGCCCTTCAAACATATCAATAGGATTTCATACTGATAGAATTTCATATGATGACTTGTAGCACCCTAAAATTGGCATAGTTAAACCTTAGTAAAAAGATAAAAATTCAAATTTTAACCTCAAACCACCCGTTAACCGCCTGTTACCCGCTTCCCTTATTTTTCATGCCATTTTTAGGATTTGTTTTGACCATTGGACGATATCATCATAGATTAGATGAAATCATCCCAGATCTGATGAATTCATCTAGAACAGAACGTCCAGATGATTTCATCCCAAAACCAAATTTTCATACTTAGCTTCTGTTCCAATAGCCTCTCTAACCTGGGTAGAAAGCGTGTCTATGCAGTTAGAGTCTCCCCCATTGGAGATCTCCCAAATTGGGATGATCTCCAACCTCCTAACCTCTCCCTAATCCTATATAAACTAAGATTTTCTTAGTTTATCCCCTTGACTCTCTTCCTGAAACTCTACTTAAACCCCCTAAACTTCCACGCACCTCAGAGCATCCTCACACCATCATTTGCATTCTGTATTTCATGTTTTCTTGCAGGAACTTTACTATTTTTTAGTCAAAGCTAGCTCGGATCGTCGCAAGCGATTCCAGGCGATTTTGGACGATCCTGTCGAGGAGCACAGATGATCTCGTACGATTGGAGGCGATCCCGACTGTAGTCCAGATTGGGGGCAATCAGAGCCCAGAGTTTGCATCTCTTTATTGTTTTTTGCATTTCTCTATACATTATCTTAGTTATTATATTTATGCATCTTGGAGTTCACCTCATTTAGCATAACCGCATGATAAAGTTAAAATCAATCATTAAATCTACTGCATTTCTCTTATTTGTTATTTGAATCTATTATTTAGGCATGTTTGTTGTTATTTCTATCATTCTCCTTTGCTTTTGCAGTTGCATCTTTGGTATTTTGTATCTATTCCTGTGATTGCAGGTTTCTGACGAATTCATCATATTGACGATGATCTCATATGATCTCAGATGATTACGTACGAGTTGAGACGATCTGGACTGCTACAAAACTTAGAATCTTCATCAGACATCTAGAATCAGGTATGTTCTGTCCCATTCGGCATATTCTCTATGTTTAGCATTTATTCATATTTTTTGTATCCATAAAAATCAGCATTGGCATATAGAATAGTTTAGATTCATCTTGGCCAAACCTAGGAATTGAATGATTAAAGTACAAAATGAACACATCAAACCTACTATCAACCTAGGTGTGGAAACCGCCACTCAAAAGTTTCCTGGTGAACCCACCATCCATCAAAAATTCACCCTTATACCCCTCCCCCGAGAGGCGGGACCTTCAAAGGGCCTCTCAGTCCGAGGTATTGTCCCATCCTTCTCGCATCCCCCTTCCGGGCGCGGATCCTATAGCCTGAAGGTAAGGATGCAAAAAATTTGGAGCGATACATTTTGGTGAACCCGACGTGAAAACTAAAAACCTTTTGAAAACAATCCAAAAAAAACAAAACATAAATGCATTTAGAATCAAAGATTGCATATCATATTTAGATGGTAGATTATAATAAAAGACGAGCTGTCACCATTAATGTTGAGAATCAATTAGCAGCTATAGAGATTACTTCTGTGCTTAGAGTACCTCAAACAAATAGGGTTCAACCTTTGTGGGACGAACTTGATAGGAGATTGGGTATCATTGGATCTAGGGCAACAGAACTTAGGCAAATTAAGAGGTTTGTCCTAGATAGAATCCTGGATCCCGATCAAGTGACCTTATATCATGAACTTCAGAGAGCTTGCCATAGGTGGTTAGCAGATAAAAGAGCCCATGTGTCTTCATAGTTGTACACCTTTGAGGAATACCTTGAGAATGCAGTTGTAGTACATAAATTTCTATCTCATATAGAGGATCAAGAGGTCGTTCTTACGGATAGAAAAATATGGAATAGAGTTCCTAGAGCTGTGTTATATCGAGAGTATTGCCATGAACTTTATTTCTACCAATCAGAGTCTAAAATAGATAATATCACTATAGCACACTTTATCAAGTTCTTGAAAAACCATTTCCAATTTGAAGAGGAGCATTTCATGACTCCTGATGAACTTGATCCTATCAATGACATCTATAAACTATTTATAGAAAACTAAGCTATTCTTTTATTATTGTTATTTCTTGCATTCAGTGTGTTGTTTGTTGTCTTTATAAGCATAAAACAAAAAAAAAACAAAAATAAATAAATAAAATAAAAACAAAACAAAATCATAACAAAAATCAAAACATTTTCTTTTAAGTATTATAGTAGGTATATAATTAAAATATATCTACCTCCTAAATTTGTTGCAAATATATTAATATATATTTGCTAAAATCTAAATTTAGACATAATGACTAGACTCAGGAATGGAAAACAGACTGAAGTAGAAGAAGATTGGTTAAGAAAACCAGGAAATAACCCAGATGTCCTTCCTGAAGACCCAATTCAGGAAGAAGGAACCTTTGACCAACAAGAAGAAGAATTTGTTGTAGGAAATGAACAAAAAGAAAATGATAGAGAGGAAGGATCCTCATCCCCTAAAATATCTCCGAAGGAGCCATTACTTTTGAGAACATGGAACATTTCTGGAAGTTCCTCAATACTAATATTGGCACTCTTAATAGAGCAATCCATATGGACAAAGATCAAATTAGTGACACTCAAGCAACCCTAGAAGACATATATCACACATGCACTAATCCCTTGTCCTTCGTTGATCAAGAAAGTGATCAAGCTGGACCATCCAATTTGGATATGGCCGCTATAATCCAGAACATGCAACAACAACAAGTTACCCAACCACCTAGAGTGCCTGTTACCAAGCCTAGGGTTATTCCCACACAAAAGAAACCTTCATTCACTGCTCTATTTTGCCAAGCTATTGATCAATATACCTCAAATCAACAAAAGCCTAAAACAAAACCAAATACCAATTTCCAACAATCTGGGATACAACATAATGCTACAACAAATCTTCTTCATAATACTCTTCCTACCAACCATTTGCATAACAACAATATAGCATCTAATCCTTATGTCACGCCATCCTACGCTCACAAATCCCATACTCATGTACCACCAAACCAATATGGTGGAAAAACTGGTAATCTGGAAGCCATGGTGAAATAGTTAGTCTCCCGCATGGACCAGATAGATCCCTACCGTCCCTCGTACAATTATCGAGAGATGTGTAGTCAGCCTCTAGATCCTATAGTTGTAGCACAACCATATCCCAAACACTTTCCTATGCCTGTCCTACCTATATACAAAGGAACCGAAGATCCCATAGAGCATCTTCGTATGTTTAGGATAGCATGTCATGATATATCACATGATGACTTGTTATTACTAAAAATGTTCCCAAAAAGTTTAGGAGGGATGGCATTGGAGTGGTATTATCAACTACCCACTCATTCTTTGAGAAATTTTGAAGAGACCGCCGAGTCTTTTGTGCATCAATTTAGTGCCTATATTGAAAGGCATGTAACCATTAAAGATTTGTACAACCTAAAACAAGACAAAGATGAGTGTTTTGCTGACTTCTTAGCTCGATGGAGGCAGTTGATAGGAAAATTACACTTTGTGTTACCTTATCGGGAAATGTTGGATATCTTTATCAATAATTTACAAGAACAACTATCCTATGAATTATCAATTGCTACCTTGACCACCTTCGATCAAGCTATAGACTTAGCCCGAAGAGTGGAAGATGCTCTTATTAGGAGAGGTCAGCTTAAAAAGAAAGATGATGAGAAAACATCCAGAAATCAATATAAAAATAAACAAGTTGTGGGTGATGGAGTCACTGATAGCAGAAACATTGCCAATGTTAATACTATGAAAACAATAGAGAAGTTCATATTGAAACCTCCTGATAAACCACCCCGAGAATTTACTAGGTTAAATCAACCTTTATCAACCATTCTCCCGCAACTATTAGCACGAGGTTTGATTCAATTACCAAATATCCGGGAACCTGATCCAACTATACCCGGATACAGAGCTGATTTACATTGTGATTTCCATAGAGGACCTGGACACGCTACCAACTCTTGTAAAATATTAAAACATAAAATACAAGACCTGATTGATAACAATGAGATGGAGGTGCAAGCCTTTCAACCTAAACAAAATCCTTCTAATAATGCTCAAAAGAACATCCCCCAAAATCAGAATCAGAATGCCAATCAATCATTGGACATATTTCAACATCCTTTACCAAAGCATGGTAAAGAGGTGGCTAATCAAATTGAGCATCATAATGTTCCCCCTCCTACCCGATATGTAGGAACTATTAGTGGACATTCACCTACTCATGATGTGGAAGTATTTGACACAACTTTATCCATGGTTACGACTAGACCTCTATATAATATTCGGACCCCTGATCTTAGTGATATCGAATATGAGACTGAAAGTGACATGGAAATCACCTCAAATCAATCGAATAGTTCTGAAGATGAATCAGATCCTATTCAACCTATCACAAGTTCTATGGTTCTAGAAGAACCATTTCCTAGAAGAGTCACTACTAGACCATCTTCTCACCAATTACTTTCTAATGAACAAGCCATAAATGCTAGACCAAGGCCCATTCATCATCCACAAAATAATATTGTAGGTACCATCGGAGCCGTTACCAGACAACAGGCTCAAAACTCTCAATAGGATCAAACTCAGAATGATGGATCAGCTCCATTTGTTTTGAAAAATCCCAATAAAGGGAATCATGCGCCTAATGTTCAACCTAAGCCTCCTTATAATATTAATGAACAATTATCAAATACTACAGCTAGAATTTCCCTTTTGGACCTTTTAAGATCTTCTCCTACCCATAGGGATGAATTAATGCTCACATTAAGCCAAATGATGGTACCACAAAATATTCAACCCGAAGCCATGTCCAATACTATCATAACTCGAGAAGTCGATTGTATTGACTTTCGGGATAGAGATATACCACAACATAGTTTACATAAGGATAACCCCTTATATATTACTGCCCTAATTGGGGATGTAGCAGTTAAACGAGTCTTGATTGATAATGGTTCATCTTTAAACATATGCACTTTTGACTTCTACCAAAGATTTGGGTTTAGAAGTGACGAAATGAAAAGAACTGATATGATCATAAAAGCCTTCAATGACGAAACACAAGAAACATGTGGAGTTATTACTATCCCCTTGCAAGTTGGTCCGAGAACCTTAGACATGACCGTGTTTATTGTACATTGCCCTGCATCGTACAATATACTTTTGGGTCACCCTTGGATCAACGCAATGCGAGTTGTTCCCTCAACTTTACATCAGTGTGTTAAATTCGAATTTAAAAATCAGTTGGTTACCATTCATGGTGATCCTAGACCCTTTGATATGTGTGCTTTGGCAGAACCTGTTGGAGTTCAATTTTGCCCTGCTCTGTCATCCACACATCCTAATTCTCATCAACCATCTAAACATGTGAAACACACACCCATAACATCATCTACTCTTTCCCCATCAACTACACCTCTACATATAGCTCAACCATCTTCCGAACAAACCACATTAGGACCTCGAAAAGATCCTAAAACTACAACCAATGCTTCTTGTTTTACTCCTATAACTTCCATACCTATAGACTCATCCATCGATATCTCTATAACATCTACATCCACTACAAGCATACTTTCCACATCCGACGATGTAGGAAATGTTCCTTCTACCTCTTATGCTCTTACTGATGAGCTCTTACCCGATTTATCTAAAATTCTTATATCAAAAAAAACAAACACTGCCATGCAAGATTCCCTTATTTTAAATAAACTCCCACCCTCTCCTCGTACCTTGGGCCTCCCACAGCCTATGGGAAGTATTTACCAAGTCGGGAGTTGTGCTTTTATTTATAAGGGATATGACTGGGGAAGAATACCTAGAAACATCAAGACACATTGTGATGGATATGCTAGATGCTATTTTGCTAATGAGTATATTAAAGCTAAGCCTATAATGCTTAAATTGGGATATAAAGGGAAAGGTTTGGGACCTTTCCAGAATGGTATGAAAGAACCTTTTGAGGTAGAACCGTGGCCTGCCCGATGTGGTGTGGGCCTATTTCCTAGTAAAGGTCAGCCCTTCCCATTCGAGGATGATGACCACCTCATATGTTACCAAGATTATCTGGATAAACGAGATGTCTTGCATTTTAAGCCTCTTACATGTAATATGTTATCCATAGCTTACCCTGAGATGATTGTCGAATCCGACGATGAGTTGGAGGGGGATATCTTTCATGATGTCTCCATTGAGGAATTGTTACATAACGAATTTTATTTCGATGGCTCTATACCTAGTATAGCCTAGCTTGAGGCCACGACTCCTCAAGACGAATTATCCAAGCTAACCTTGGAAGAATTACAAGAATTAGGTGTTTCACCCGCCCCACCTAATTTTGAGAGAGATCTACACATGGAAGTAGAAAACATCATAAAAATTAACATTGGAACCAAAGATAACCCTCACATAATCAACATTGGATCAGAATTGAGTCAAGAAAAACAAGATAAATACATTGCATTCCTTAAAAAATATGAAGATGTCTTTGCTTGGACATATGAAGATATGCCAGGATTAGACCCTTCTGTAGTTATGCATCACCTAGTAGTCCATCCGGATGCTAAACCTCGTTAAACAAAAACTTAGAAAAATGCATCCTAAAGTGGCCTTACTAGTCAAAGGAGAATTAGAAAAACTCTTGAATGTTATTTTTATACAAGCCATTGATTATGCTGAATGGATCTCGAATGTAGTTCCAGTAACTAAGAAAGAAGCCACTAAAGTTAGGGTTTGCACAGACTTCAGAGATATTAATGTTGCATGCCCTAAAGATGATTTTCCTCTTCCCAACATGGATCAGATCATTGATTTTACTGCTAGGAGTGGAATGATATCCCTAATGGATGGATTTTCCAGTTATAATCAGATCAGGATAGCTCTTGAAGATCAGGCTAAAACAACCTTTATTACCCCTTGGGGAACCTTTTGTTGGAAAGTGATGCCATTCGGTTTAAAGAATGTAGGTGCAACTTATCAACGAGCCATGACTTATATCTTTCATGATATGATGCATGATATTCTACATGATTATGTAGATGATATTATAGCTCGTTCCATCAAAGAAGATGATCATTTAAATGACTTGAGAAAAGTATTTGATCGGTTAAGGGAGTATCTTATCCGATTAAATCCAGCTAAATGTATATTCGAAGTTAAGTCCGATAAATTATTAGGGGTTATAGTTTCTTTACGTGGCATTGAAATTGACCCTCTCAAGATCGTGACTATCACTGATATGCCCACACCCACAAATATATCAGAATTACGAAGTCTACAAGGTAAGCTTCAAGCTATTCGCCGCTTTATTGATAAGTTGGTAGACAAAATCGGACCTTTTCTTAAGCTTCTTAAGAAAGATGTCTCTTTTCATTGGGACGATGAATGTCAAGAAGCATTTGAACTCCTCAAACAATATCTCCTTAAACCACCGATGCTTTCACCACCTAGATCTGATCGTCCATTTATTTTGTACATTTCTACTTTCGATTTTGCCTTAGGAGCTATGTTAGCTCAACTTGATGATGAGAAGAAAGAACGTGCTAATTATTACATTAGAAGAACCTTAATCAGTTATGAAACTCGCTATACCATATTAGAGAAGTTATGTCTAGCAGTCGTATTTTCTACATAGAAACTATGACATTATATGCTCAGCCAAAAAACGTATGTTATTGCTAAATTCGACCCTTTGCGATATCTCATGAGTCGATCGTACTTATCTGGTCGCACAAAAAAGTGGGTTCTTGTGCTAAGTGAGTTTGAACTCATGTTTATAGGACAGAAGTCTGTTAAAGGTCAAATCATAGTAGATCAATTAGTCGCTGCACCCTTAGAGTCTACCCATCCCCTCATCATTGAGTTTCTTGATGAATGCCTTAAACTAGAGGCAGACCATCCAGAGCAATGGTCCCTATACTTTGACGGAGCCCGATGTATGAGTGGGGCTAGTGCAGGTATTATTTTAATATCTCCGTAGAAACATCTTATACCTCTATCCTTCAAACTAACATTTGCTTGTACTAATAACACTGTTGAATATGAAGCTCTTATCCTTGGATTACGAGCTACTTTAGCCCTATAAATTAAAAATCTATTGGTTTTTGGTGACTCTCAACTTGTCATAAATCAAATCAATGATGTTTATCAAATCCGAGATGATAAATTGCATCCATACAAAGCATATGTCTTACAATTATTATCTTTGTTTGATCAAGTTACCTTGGAAGCTATTCCTCGAACTAGCAACCGTGTGGCTGACGCTATGGCTGTAGCTACATCTCTTTTGCCCTTGGAGTTAGATGACGAATATGCTACCATCATTATTCGTCGACTCCAGGAACCCACTTCAAGCAAATCATGCTTAGAACCTTTGGATGTGTTTCTAATCAACGAAACTACTCCTGAACCTTGGTACACTGATATATCTAATTTTTTGCAAAATGGGACCTTCCTTGAAGGTTGTAATAGCAACCAGCGTAGGTTATTATGTAGATGAGCAAGTCGCTTTGTGATTATTGGTAATACCTTGTATAGGAGATCTTTTGAAGGCATCCTATTGAGATGTTTGAATCTAGAATAATCTAGATCAGTTTTGAGTGAAGCCCATAATGGATCTTGTGGGGGGCATTTTAGTGGTAGCGCCATTGCTAAGAAGCTCCTTAGGATAGGATATTTTTGGCCTACCATGGAGAATGATGCACATGCTTATGTGCAACATTGCGACAAGTGCCAGAAACACGCTGACCTTGTCCATGCGCCTGCACAAGAGCTGCAGGCTATTTCATCTCCTTGGCCCTTTTCAAAATGGGGCTTAGACATCATTGGAAAAATCAACCCTGTGTCATCTGATGGACACAAATTTATCATAACCGCCATTGAGTATTTCATGAAGTGGGTTGAAGCTATGCCATTAGCTTCTTGCACTGGAACCCAAGTTTCCAAATTTATTTTTAATCAAATTATTTGTAGGTTTGGAATCCCTGCAAATCTCATTTCAGATAATGGAACTTGTTTCAAAAATAAAGATGTCAAGAAATTATGTCAAAAGTATAAAATTCAACATCGTTGGTCCACTCCCTATTATCCTCAAGGTAATGGCCAAGCAGAAGCATCTAATAAAACATTAATCAAAATCCTTAAAATATTGGTCAAAAAATCTAGCCGAGATTGGCATATTCAATTATATCCTACTTTGTGGGCTTATCGAACTAGCGTTCGTACTCCCACAGGCACTTCCCCCTTTGTTTTGGTCTATGGCTGAAGTAATTTTTCCCTTTGAATTAGAAGTTCCTTCTTTGGCTCTACTACTTCAAGATACTGAAGTAGGAGATGAATATCATGCTGGCAGACTTAGTCAGCTGGAACTCCTAGATGAAAAGCACATCAATGCTTTGGAGCATCTTCGTGCCTACCAAAACAAGCTTAAACGAGCATACCTCAAGAAAGTTCATCCTCGATCCTTTGAGATCGGTGACCTTGTCTTAAAAGAAAATCAAAAAAATACTAATGCAACTAAAGACCTTAAAGGTAAATTTGAGCCCAACTGGCTCGGACCATATGTCATCACTGCTAAATTTGGATCGGGAGCATACCGATTAGCTACCTTAGATGGTAAATATCTTAAAGAACCTATGAACATTATGCATCTTAAGCATTATTATGCATAAAATTTGGTCATTTTTCATCATTTATATATATTGTGTATTTTGCATATTGTTTCATTTTAGTCTTATATAAAAAATTTCAAAAAAATAGTAATAGTATTTCTTCTTGCAATTCATCAATCAAAATCAAAATATAAAAACATCAAAATCATCAAAATCTTCAAAAAAATATTTTATTTTCATACCTGTCAATTCTTGAAGTATTGTCGTTATATTTTTAATTATTTTGGATAAATTAGCATTTATTTGGAATCCCACACTTTCACATTCACATGAATAAATATCTTGATTTTATTTTGTATGATTATTAATCTCTCTTATATCAAAATCCACAGTTGAATTAAATAAAGTTTTGAGCATAGAGAACTGATCTTGTTATTTACTTGAACCAAATATATCTTTTCACATTAAAATGATTTCATTGCAAATTCAATATGATGCTACATAGTAGAAGTGGTTTCTTGAGCGAAAAGTTTCCCTTGCTATCCTATCATGCACATGGTCTAGAATCTTTGAGAATTGACAAAAGGACAAGCTCACCCCTACCCAGAATAAAAATCCCTTGCTCTATAGCTAATCCAAGCAAGTATCCCTAGCATAGGAAGAAAAATAAAATTCAAAGAAAATGAGAAAAAGAAAAATATCATTTTGTACCATCACAACAATATTTCAGCATTATCTCAAGTTCCAAGCAAAATACAAAAAAAAAAAAGAGAGAAGAAAAGAAGAGAAAAAGAAAAGGCAAAAGCAAAATGCAATAAATACCTTTCCCTACCCCTTGAAAAGAAAAGAAGGGTGAATGAGCTTGAATCCCTGGAATTCTCAATTATTCGAAACCGTGAGGTAAGCCCCATAACAGGTGGTTTGTGCCCAACCCGCTTGGCCTTGGGTAATCCCTAGCGTGGTGATATGTCTGTCACATTAGCGACCTTCTTTTGTATAGACCTATGTCGGCTTATGGATTAGCTAGCTCTTGATAACCTAACTTACATAGTAGTCTGGTATGATTACATGCATATAAATCATGGTCAACGAACATTCATTTGGTTAATTCAAATTACTTGTATCAAATTATCTTGCTCAAAATTGGTGAATGAACAATACAATTGCACACACATTTGTATTTGAGAGATTCTCTATCATTATGATAAATCAAGATCGGCAATGAACTCACATATGCACATGAGGGTTCCTTACAAATCTACATTTGTCTTTGAGATAATTTAAAATATTTTTGCAACTCTTTTGGAATAAATTTTATTCTTATTTCAGAACATCTGTTTAGTATAAAAACAATTACATACATTGTTTTCAAAAATCCAAAATTCTTTTAAACAACATATTACAAAATCTAGTAAATAAAGTCAAGTTATATATTATTATTTTCTGTTTATCTCAAAATCAAAAATCAAATCATGCAATAAAACTAAAATATCAATTTCTTCTTTGGATTTCGCGATGATGGTATAAGTCTATACCTATAATTCTATGCCTAGCGCAAACCATTGTTCTAATTTTATTTCCCATGCATTTTAAAAACATATGGATTACATCATTATGTTACACAATTGTGCTTTAAAACAAACAAACACTTATTCTATTTCATGTTATTATGTCAACATTCAATTTTGCAACCATGGTATAATTTCTAAGGAATTGTTCAAAATTTTATCACACTTAGGAATTTATGCCTAGAAAAATCATATTTCTTTTAATATCTCATGCATAATATTTTTATGAAAATCTGAAAACAAATCATCACCATCATCCTTTTTCATCATCACAACACAAAGTCTTAAGATAGTCTCTTAAGCACTCTTTTACTTTTTAGCAATATTTCTATACTAGGATTAGCTTGACGATCGAGCAAGCGGTGACTCCATGAAATGGTCTATAACAATGATAATGTCCTTTGAAATTATTGTTAGAAGTCCATTTTATTTTTTATCAAATCACACCAAAACAACCAATTGTTTACATCAGATTATTTCATTTAAATTTTAGAACATGACATAAAATTATAATATTTCCAAAACGACATAATTACATGAATCATCAATAATCAATTCAAAAATTCAACATTAAAGCATCATACAACATATACACAAGTCATATCATAAAAAAATACCATATATATATATCAAAAAATTATATACATCATATCAAAACTGGATTGGTATGCCACAATCAATAGCCTGGCATACTCAATCCTCTCAAAAAATATATAATAAAAAATACAATCTTTGTGCAGTGAGCGTCTAGCCTCGAGAAGCCCTCGAGCTCTCAACCTCATCTCCTCTCCCACCCTAAGGTGGAGGAGGTGGTCCCATCGTAGTTCGTCTTGTGTTGCGGGTCCTCAACATCAATCGTGAGGATGTCCTTGATGACCCCATCCTAATCGGCCCTACAATTTTGGCTGGCAGATGTAACCTCTGGCTCTCTAGAACCATCTGGTAGTATGCTCCCTGGTAGAATGTAGTTTGAGCCATAGATCGTGCAAACTGCTACATGCTCGCTCCTCTGCCTTGAGCTCTGAGCCATGTAGCCTTATCCTATAGTGTCTAAACCTGAGCCTAAAGTCAGAGAACCTCAACTTGAAGAGCCATCGTCTCACTGCTCTCCCCTACCTCGACACCCTTGCCCTTATCGGGTGATGGTGGTCTCTCCCCCTACTGAGAAGGGAGTCCCTCCTCCCTCCTTCCTATCTACTATGGTCTCTATGGAGCTCGTGTCATCCTTTGGCATCTCTCCTATAGAGACCATTGTTGCTCTCTCCCACTGCAACCCCGCACTACCTCAATAGCAGCCCGAAATTGCCTCCCCATCCATTGCATAATAGCGTGCATCGGACCCTATGCCCTATTCATCCAAGAATATTGGATGCCTGTGTACCAGGCATCATATCCATTGGTAACCCTAGCATCATCACCATCCAATGGCTGGATGGGGGCATCATCTGTGTCTTGACTCTAGAACTACTGCATGTCTAGAGCCCCGCTCAGTGTGGTACTATCCTAGACAATTTAGGAGTACTCGTAATCCCTGAGAGAAGGGATCCCTTGATATAGACCAAACTGTCATAGAACTCGGTCGTAGCGGTGGAGCTCTACCTCTCCCTGCTCCATCCTCAGCCAATAGACTCGCCTAATGTGAGCCAGCTCTTGCCCATCCTCTTTCCACCCTGGGTGCTCTTGCCATGGCCTCTAGGTGATCTTGTCTAGGATGAGGTCATCTAGCAACCTTCATGACATTGGTAGATCTATCCGCTATTATGACCCCCTCTGTAGCCACCAGTAGAATACTTGGGGCCTCTCTCGATCAACCCCTATTTGTGAGAGCCCTACTGGCCTTCGTACTATTATGTGCTCCTAGCACCAAACCAACAACAGCGATGTCAAAACCAAAAATTGACCTTCCTTGTATACGACCCCATGTAGGATCCTATACAAGTGGCATAGTACAAAGATGCCCCATGCAAACCTATATCAGTGGTCTCCTATATTGTAGACCACATCTAATAGGAGCCATGGTAGTCTACACCTTCTCTGGTGGCACAGTAGTAAGCCACCTACCACCCCTACCAAAACTCGAGTTAGCCTAGATGCCCCAGGCATCTACCTTAGAGACTCGATGTTCACTCCACCCTTCTCTAGGGCGAAGCTCGAGTCTCCGCTTAGCCTCATCATCGCCTGGACCTGATTGGCCATAGGCATCATTAGATGTCCTTGTATGGGGATCCTCATGATCCTCCATATGTCCTCTAGTGTGGGAGCCATCTCCCCTATCGATAATTGAAAGCAGGACGACCCTAGATACCACCTCTCTACTAGGGTTGTTAGTAGCCCCATGTCTATCGGTACTTGTGGCATCTCTGCCACATGTTGTAGCCCGACCTGTGCTAGTCGGTCACACTCTGCCTGGTCGAGCATGGCTATGTCATCTCTTAGCCCCTCGTATTTCCATTCTTGACTCTTTAGTAATCCCATCTACAAAACAAAAAATAAAACAACAAAATTCATTAATAAACCAATCATTAAAATAAAATTAAACACATTTTAATCAAGCTTAATTTCTTAAATATGATGATATCGTCCACCATTGGATGATATCGTCCCAAATTGGATAAAATCATCCTTTGTAGGATGAAATCGTCTCCTATTTTGCAACTTGGGGATCACCCCTTGTTGGACGGGATCGCCCCTAGTTCACCGATTTCGCCCTCCGATGAAATTGACGATCTAGGGACGATTTCGATGAAATAGGGATGATTTCATCTCGACATCGTCGATGGCCTAAAAATGGCCGTGATGCCCCAAAAAATCAAAATTTAAAACAAAAAATTGCACAAATTAAATTCAAACCTAATTTACTAGGATTAGATCCTTACTTGTAGCCCGTGTCGGACCTCTGTCGATCGGTGTACTGTCTCCACCATTTTTTTGCCTGCAGAGCTCTAAAACCAGTAAAACTGAATAGTAAAAATGAATTAGGGTTTTCCCTATTTTTCTTAATTTTATTCAAAAACAACATTTTTAATTTTGCTTTTCTATGTTTTTACCTCAAATGTTTGATTTGGGTAAAAACATGAAGGGGGCACCATAGTCAGTAGTTGTACGATTCAACCTAGAATTGTCATCTAAAAAATTGAGTACATTTTTGCTTTCTTGTAAAATAGGAAGAACTTGTATTTAACGCATTTTCTTCAAAAAATTCGCACAGTTAAACCTTAGTAAAAAGATAAAATTCAAATTTTAACCTCAAATCGCCTGTTAACTGCCCGTTAACCGCCTGTTACCCACTCCCCTTGTTTTCCATGTCATTTTTAGGATTTTTTTTTACCGTTGGACAATATCGTCATAGATTAGATGAAATCATCCTAGATCTGATGAATTCATCTGGAACAGAACGTCCAGACGATTTTGTCCCAAAACCAAATTTTCATAATTAGCTTCTATTCCAACAGCCTCTCTAACCTGGGCAGAAAGCATGTCTACATAGTTAGAGTCTCCCCTGTTGGAGATCTCCCAAATTGGGATGATCTCCAACCTCCTAACCTCTCCCTAATCCTATATAAATTAATATTTTCTTAGTTTATCCCCCTGAATCTCTACGTGAAACTCTATTTAAACCCCCTGAACTTCCATGCACCTCAGAGCATCATCACACGATGATTTGCACTCTGTATTTAATGTTTTCTTGCAGGAACTTTACTATTTTTTCAGTTGAAGCTAGCTCGGATAGTCACAAGTGATTCCAAGTGATTTCAAATGATCCTATCGAGGAGCGCAGACGATCTCGTATGATTGGAGGTGATCTCGACTGTAGTCTAGATTTGGGGCAATCAGAGCCCAGAGTTTGCATCTTTTTATTGTTTTCTGCATTTCTCTATACATTATCTTAGTTATTATATTTATGCATCTTGGAGTTTGTTGAGAAGCAACACACCCCCACTAAAAAAATGAAATTCCATCCTTTGAAAATATTTAGTTTTTATTTTTCCGTAGGGACTCTCTTGATAGTTTTCAGGTTTTAATTCCAAATTTTTCTTGCCTCCTTCTTCTTCAAGTTTTGCATATACCAAAGTATCTAAGTAGGCTTGCATATGGCTTTGATTTCAATTTAGAATTTATTTGTTATGTTAGAATCATTCTGAGTAAAGAAGATCTTTCACTAATATGTAAAAATGTAGGATACATATGAATAAATTCATTGGAGTCAACCTACAATTTCTAAAAAATTTGCAAAGTGGAAGTAACTTGAGAAAACATCGCGATTTCGTGACATATTCCATTTTTGAAAAAGTCATGATTTCATGACATATTCCATTTTTAGAAATGTCACGATTTCGTGACATATTTGGATTCGAAGAGCCAAGTGATGAAAACATCACGATATCATGACATGGTTTAGACAGAAAGAGTCAAGTGAGAAAAATGTCGCGATATCGCGACAGGTTTTAGCTAGAAGCAAGTCTTATGGAAAACGTCGCGATATCGCGACACATTTTAGTTGGAGGCAAAACTCAAGGAAAACGTCGCGATTTCATGACACATTTGGACCAAAATAAAATCTTGAGCAAAACCTCATGATATCATGACATGTCATGTTTTCATGATGTCTGACGAAGAGAAGGGCTAAGTGACAAAAATGTCGTGATATTGCAACATGTCATGTTTTCGTGATGCATTTTGGTAGAGAGAGCCAAGCAACGAAAACGTCACGATTTCATGATGCATTTGGATTGAAAGAGCTAAGCGATGGAGACGTCGCAATTTTGCAATGCATTTTGGTAGAGAGAGCCAAGCAACGGAAACGTCACGATTTTGCGATGCATTTGGATTGAAAGAGCTAAGCGATGGAAACGTCACGATTTCGCAATGCATTTTGGTAGAGAGATCCAAGAAATGAAAACATCATGATTTCATGATGCATTTGGATTGAAAGAGCTAAGCAATAGAGACGTGATTTCATGACGCATTTTGGTAGAGAGATCTAAGCAACGGAAACATCATGATTTCACGATGCATTTGGATTGAAAGAGCTAAGCGATGGAAACGTCACGATTTCATGATGCATTTGGATTGAAAGAGCTAAGCGATGAAGATGTCGTGATTTCATGACACATTTGGATTGAAAGAGCAAAAAGTGATGGAAACGTCATGATATCATGACATATTTGGACCAAGGGAAAGCTTGACGAAAAACGTCACGATATCGCGACATCTTTTGACGAAGGAGATGAAGTGAGGAAAACATCGTGATATCATGACATGTTTCATTTTTGGACCTGTCTCATTTTTGTGATGCCATGAGTTTGGAAGAAGGAAATCAAGCTGACATATAATGAACATTAGGGTTTTAATTTATTAATATTAAAATGCTAATCCTTGTTTTCTTTTGTAGAAAGTGATCTGGCAGTTGCATACTAACAAAAGTAATGGCGAAAAAGACAAAATAAGCACAGATCAGGCGAAGGCCGTCATATGGAAGTGGGAAATGCTGAGATTTTTTTGTTTGTCCAGATTTTACAGATTTGGCCATGAAAAAACTTTAAAGTGTGACCGAGCAGTCGCCCCATTTAATGAAATATGTCGACAATTGGCAAGAAAATGAAAATATCCATACACAGTCACCAAAATTTGTGAATGGATGTAGTTGATGGGAAAATTTATGGCAAAAGTAATGGCGTGCAGAGAATTTCAACTCAAACCAGACAAAAGCAGTTGTGCAAAGATAAAATCATTCCAACTGGTAAGATAAAATTTTAGATAAGTCAGTGACTCATCCAAATTTCTCTGAGGAATTAATGAGATGCTCCTGGAAGATGCACCAGAAATACGAAGATATTTACTCACAGTTATAGATGGATGAAAATAATATCAGATTGTGCCTTCTCCATTTATGGCAAGAATCGCACAAAGTTTTTCAGAGTGATTAGGGTTTATCAAAACTTTATATAAAAATGCCTTATATTGTAAAACCTTGGCAGTACGATTTTGATGATAAGATTTAGGGTTTAGAAATAAGATATTTCTAAAGATATTTCTGATAAGATATTGTAAAACCTTGCTCTGAATGTAAGATAAGGATGCGAAAAACTTGGAATAAAAGACACTTGAACAATTTCTTGCAAATCTTTTTTGAATGCTTTGTTCTAGACCTGGGGTTGGTGTGAAATCATTCTTCTATGATAGCATGGCCAGGAGCCTAATCTCTTTTGGATTTCGATAAGTGCATCTTCTTCTATTTTCATCTCACTAAAGTTTTATTTATTTTGGTTGCAAATCCATGTTATCAAGATTAAATATGTTGTTAGGCTTCATTATTTTTATTATATGCTAGGGAAAATTACAGATTTAAGGTTCAGGCCTAGTCTAACTGCTCTGTCTTCACTGTGTGAGCTAGGCTACTGGTGAGAGATACCAATTTTAACCGACTTCCCTTTTGTTTATGATTTTCTATTAGATCTGTTTCATCTCTGTCTTATGCTCTTAGTAGAAAGTGATCTTAGAAAGCTGGACACTTTCCTCTTTGATTTGTTCTATTGTGAAGCTAGTAGTATAACTAGAATTGGTAGTTTTGGTTTTGTAGCTAAGTTAGATAAACTTCTCTTTCTGCCCTACCCTACTCTCTCTGTTCCACCATTTGAATGATCCATTTTTATCTTCTTTAAAATTTGTCTTTTATTTAAATCTGCTAAAAGCATAAAGAGCTAGATCAAAGAACTAATTGTAAATCTGAGTGTCCACAAAGATAACCAACCCCAAAAACATTACTAAACTAAAGTCTTAAACCCATTGTAAGGTAACATACAGTTCACTTGAAACTATTCTAGAAGTGGAAAAGAGTGAATAGACATTCGACCCAACTCTGTAACTCACACCTTGGATATCCAGAAAGATCCTAAAGTGAGTGGGATTTATCCCTTATATGTGTTATCGGTATTTCATGCTCATTCTTCATAGGGTGTGTATAAAAGTTGAACCAACATTTAAAATTGGTGCTAGAAGGAGGGCCTGAACTCCGTTCAGTAAGTTTGTTAAGGATTGTAAGGTTGTAAGTTGCTTGTGAAAAAGCTAGATTCTACATACAGAGTAACAAGGTCCCACTCTAGAGCTGGAGAGCTCCTTGTGCCTGAGTTAGAAACCCCAAGAAGAAGCAGCCTCAGAAGGGCCAAGTCCTTGTTTGAAATAGTTTTGTCACCACTTGTAGTTACTCCAACTACAACTAAAAATATCATCATCAATCAAGTAGTAATGGCAAATTGGTTGGGTGCCACTACCTTAAATATCCCTGGTGTAGCCCATGATCTACCCAGAAATCCTGAGAGGTATCTCCCTAGATAAAAGCATGATGAAACTAGAACAGTAGAAGAACACCTAGTAGCATTCAAGAATGCTCTAAAATTGTTAAATGTATAGCATGAAGATGTGGCTTGCAGGTTTTTCCTGTTCACTCTCCAGGAGGGAGCATACGACTGGTTTTTGAATCTCACTAACAATTCTATTACTAGTTGGAATGACCTAGAAAAGTTTTTTTTATTGCAATTTGGTGAAGTGATAGATCCCAGTGTATTATATCAGCAATTTTCTAGTATTAAAAGAGAAATAAATGAATCTGTCAGATCTTACAATATTAGATTTCAAAAATATTATGGTAGACTGATGGGTTATTATGTTCCAAATGTAGACCTGGCATTAGAAATTTTTAGGAATTCTCTAGATCCAATGACTTATGTTTTCTTGAAAAGAGATGCTTCTATTACTATTCTAACATAGGCTTATAAAGAAGCTTTGGTTCTTGAAAGACAATTGGGACCTCAACCTTTAAGTACTCATCAAATTCCTTTTGTGTCACAAAATACCCCTGTCTTGAACCCTATCCCACATCAAATAATGTTGCCAGCATGTCAAACTCCACCAATAGGAAATCCATTGACTCTAACACCTGCTGAAAGTGTACAGAATCCAGGTAAAGAAGCTAATAACACAAGAGTTGAGGAAGTGTCAAAAATAGTCCAAAAGTTGGCAAATGACTTTTTAAGTTTTAAAAGGTAGGTTTTTATTGGGGAAAACTCAAACAGGTTTTCCTATTAGCAGAATAGATTCACTCAACCCCCATACGAACCCAATAAGGATTATAAAGGTAAAGGACATGATGTGAATATTTGTGACTTGGATTTGCCTAACTGGTGCAGGATACATGCCACATCTCAGCACGGGGAATTGTATTGTTTGGAATTTTGTAACACCTTTGAAGCTTTATCTGGTGAGTTGATTTCTCCTGAACATCAAAGAAATGCGGATGGCCCAAGTTCATCCAGCCATAGTGCAGCTATGGTCTTAGATTCTTTCACTTTTCTAGGTGAGTCTAAGAATGTAGTGGAGATGCCTATGGATGAGGTGCAGGATTTTCAATAATATAGGAGGGACAACTATAACCTCAAAAATAGAAATTCGGAGCCCAAAACTACATCTACCCCTCTAGACAACTCCCACAATGTTCCTCCAGATCCATCTTCAAGTAATAACCCATATCCACCCAAGGGAGGAGATCCAAGAGTCCCATATGGATCTATCACTCCACTTAATAAAGGGTACAATATAGTGGAGGACATGAAGAAGATCAAGGCTAACATCACTCTCCATGAGTTAGCTCAAATTTCAAAACAAAGGGATAACTTGATCAAAACATACTCTGGGCCTACTACCAAACCTTTGGAAAAGGGAAAGAAGGTGGAAAATGCAAATGTGGCCATGTATAAAGAGAATATTGGAGTTTTGCCTTTCCTACTGACTGTTTGTATATTTGGGAAAAACTTACACAAATGTCTGGTAGATTCGGGTGCTTTAGCCAATGTTATGCCTTTGGCCATTTGTCAATAGTTGGGTTTAACCCCAATGAAGTCTGAAAGAAGGGTTGTCCAATTGGATAAATCAGAGGGTAAAGTAGTAGGTGAACTTAAAAATATTCATATCCAACTAGCATCTGAGCCAAGGGCACAACACAAAATTGAAATTCAGGTAGTGGATATCCCTATGGGATATAGGATGCTTCTGAGCAAGGATTGGTCAAAATATTTGAATGGATACTTGGCAACCAATTTTTCACATATGTGGTTGCCATGGAAAGGTGTTGCAAACCAATTATGGATTGATAGATAACCTAGGTACAAACATACGATCACTGAATATAATGCAAAAAATGAAACTATAAATATTGCTAATGTAGATATTGGGGTTTATAATTTAACAACAAGACAAAATGAGAAACTTAGTAAAGCTCATCTTGTTCATTATAATGAAGTTTGGACGCTTCATGTAGATGGGGCTAAATCTAAACAAGGTTATGGTATGGGGGTAGTTCTTAAAGGACCTGAGAGTTAGACATATTTTGTCTTATCGCCTACAGTTCCCTTGCACAAATAATTTAGCAGAGTATGAAGCATTGGTGCTAGGATTGAAATTTGCTTTAGACAGAGGTGTAAGAAATATCCAAGTTTTTATAGATTCAAAATTGGTGGCAAATAAATTTAAAGGTAAATTTCAGTGCAAAGCATCCTACTTAAAAGGATACAAACACCGAGCTTGGGATCTCATAGAGGATTTTGATGCTTTTAATTTGACACACATACCTAGAGGGCAGAATTCACTTGTAGATGTCTTAGCTTCCTTAGACACAGGTCTGAAGCCACTGGAAGAGTTTGAATGGAATAAATTTTCAATCGAGTTAGTCCCTTGTCCTTCGGTACCAAATAATGTAGATAATTTTCAGGTTTTCTCTGATGATCAACAGATTATAAACTTTTTACAGAGTACCAATGCATTTGAAAATGCTATAATCGATGATGGTCAAAAGGATACTCTGCTGGAATAGTTAGATGATGAAAGGGGAATAATAATATTAAAAGATAATATAATTCTAAAAGGGATGGTGGAACTGGAGCGACTGTTCGATGTTGACCAAATTAAGCAAAAGGTGAGTTCTGGGGATTCTATTGCTGTAGCAAACAGTGAGACTGAGAACCTGAATGTTAGGACTGAAGAAGATCCCAGGCACCTTAAGTTGGCTAAAAATTGTGACCCTAAAATAAAAATAAATATGATTGAAGTTATTCACAGGTCCAAGGATGTTATGGCTTGGTATTACAAAGACTTAAAGGTTTTTGATCCAAAATTTTACACCCATATAATACCTTTAAAGGATTCTTGTAAACCCTTTCGATAGAAACAAAGGCATTTCAACACCTTGTTGGAACCCTTCATCCAGAAAGAGGTGGAGAAATTATTGAGTGCCACTATTATTTTTCCCATTAGGCATTCTACTTGGGTGGCCAATTTGGTGCCGATCAGAAAGAAAAATGGAGAAATCCGCTTGTGCGTAGATTTTAGAAACTTAAACAAGGCATCCAAGAAATATAATTATCCTCTGCCTTCCATGGATGATGTGCTACAAATTGTGAATGGTTCAGAAATTATGTCCTTCTTAGATGGATTTTTGGGGTACAACCAGATACTGGTTGAAAGGGAAGACATGATGAAAACTGCCTTCACGACTAAGTGGGGAAATTAAGCTTACAAGAGAATGCCATTTGGATTGATAAACACTAGATCTACCTTTAAACGTGCAATGGATCATGCCTTAAAATGCATTATGGGTAAGTGCATCGTTGTCTACATGGATGACTTGATAGTTTTCTCTAAATCTTGGTTTGACCACGTAAAGCATCTGGAATCTGTCTTCAACAAATGCAGAGAGTTTGGCATTTCTTTAAACCCAAAGAAGTGTGTTTTTTGTGTAACTAAAAGAAAACTCCTTGGGCATTTAATCACCAAGGATGGCATTTCCATGGATCCTAAGAGAGTTGAAGCCATATCAGGGATACCTTTTCCCAACTCTAAAAAAGAATTAAGATCATTTTTTGGGAAAATTAATTTTGTCAAAAAATTTCTCTAGTTTTGTAGAAATAGTCAAGCCACTAAATGACATGCTAAAGGAAACTGCAAAGATTGCCTGGAAAACAGAAACCAAAGCAGCATTCCAAGAAATAAAAACTGCCATCAAGCAAGCTCTAGTTTTGGTAAGCCCAGATTTCAGTGCAGATTTTTACCTGTACTCATTTTCTTCTGAACACACACTTGCTACAGTTCTGACCCAACGAAGAGAAATGGGGGAGCATCCAATTGCCTTCAAGAGTACCAAATTAAAGGGGGCTGAGCTAAAATACTCTCACTTGGATAAGCAAGCCTATGCCTTAGTAAGAGCAGTTAAGCAATTCAGGCACTATATACTAAGAAGCAAAGTCCATGCTATAGTTCCTGATCCAGCTATCAAATACTTATTAAGCCAGGATGAATTGGGTGAGCTAAGAGGTAATTGGGTTATGAGACTGCAGAAATACAACTTAGAAATTTGGCCTACAAAATTATTTAGAGGACTTGGTTTGTCTCAACATATTTCTGAAATACCTGTATAGGAAGAAATTAATCAGCTAGATTATGGATTTGATGATTGGTATGGAGATATCATTCATCTATTGTGATTTGGAATTTGTCCATATCACTTGAATAGAACCCAAAGAAGAGCACTAAAGCTGAAATCTGCTCATTTTTTGCTCAAAGGAGGCAACTTGTATAAATAAAATTATGCTGGCATATTCTTAAGATGCATTTCTCAGAATGAAGTCAATGAGGTGATGTCTAGTTTTCATGAGAAGTTAGGGGCAGGGCATTCCTCAGGTTCTGCTACTATGCACAAGATATTGAGAGTAGGCTATTACCAGCCTACATTGTTTAAAGATGCACATCAACATGTAAGAACTTGCCATCAGTGTTAAACTTTTGCATCCAAAGAGGCTAATTGAGCTCTACCATTGCAACCTGTTGTAATAAACAAATATTTTATGCAATGGGGAATTGACTTTGTGGGTGTGATAAACCCAAATTCTTTAGCAGGGCATAATTATGTTTGATTATTGCACAAGATGGGTTGAAGCAGCAACCACCATGAGGAGTACAACCCATGAGGTGATCGAATTTCTAGAATCAAATGTCATAACCAGGTTTGGGGTTCCTTTGAATTTAGTGTGTGATAACGGACCAGCATTTCAATCATTAGAGTTTGTAAAGTGGGCATACCAGATGAGGATAGTCATTAGGTTTTCATCCAACTATTATCCCCAAGGTAATGGACTAGTTGAGTCCACAAATAAGAATTTGATGAATGCCATTAAGAAGTTTGCTGTAGATAAACCTAAACAATGGCACACATTATTGAAATATGCACTTTGGGCTAATAGGATAAGACATAAAGTAGCTCTTAAGACTTCCCCATTTGCTTTGTTGTATGGTATTCAGCCCATTGTTCCTATTTCTTTGAAATTGCCCACTTATCAATTTGTTTTAGACTATTTTGAGGATCAAGTAGATGCAGAGGCTCGTATTTTGGATTTAACTAATTTGTAGGACAAATGACTTCAAGCCCTAGAACATTTCAATTGGCACCAAGAAATAGTCAAGCGCTGGTTTGACAAAAGAGCCAGAGTGAAGGCCTTCAGACTCGCAAACCTGGTGCTTCTATGGGACAAATCCCATGAAAAGAAAGGTAAACACACAAAGTCGTAGCCGCTATGGATAGGGCCATACCAGATTATCAAGATCCTAGGTAATAATGCATTTCGCCTACAAGACCTCGAGGGTAATTTTTTGAACCTTTCTATTAATGGTCAATACCTAAAGCATTATTTCTCAGTTGTTCCATCTAATACATCGTTTGAATAAATCACAAAGACGTTGTAAAATATGTATATGTTATAAATAAGGTTTGAAGTAGTGTGTTTTTATTTTTGTTTTATTTTAGGTTGAAGTTATGTGTTTTATCCTTTGGGGTCGGTACAAATTTCTTTTAGCTTTTAAATTTTGTTTTTTTAAGTTTTGCCTGGGCAGCAAAGAAAGAATCAACCTTTAAACAATTGTTTTATTCTAAGTTCAAAATCCTATGTTCATTTTGTTTTATTCTAAATAAAAGATAGTCTGCTCGAACTGAAAAGTGGAACTATTTTGTTATTCAGAACAATAGTAGAAAGATAATTGGATTTTGTGTCTTGCTTGCCACAATTATTTTAATTATAAAGAAACTACTATACTGTTGGGTTGAAGAACTCCCAAGGAATCCAAGAAAAGTTGGTCGTAAGAGGGGACTCTAATTTGTGAAATTATTTAAGTGTCCAAAGAGGCTATCGATACCCAGGTTTTCTAGATCGATGAAGAATAAAAAAAAAAATTGTTTTTAGCAAGGCTTTCCAGATTTCGGTATATTTCAAAAGAGAGAGAGAAGGTGAAAGTTGAGCAAGGCAACATAAAACTGGTACTCTTTTCTACACAAAAAAAAAGGAAGTTATATGATGAAAGAGATAGCCAAGGCTCCAAAGGATGTTTTATTTTACCAAGTTGTAGATACCACCTCATAGTTGTGGATTAGGGTCGTGAAAATCTAAAGAGTAACTCTGTCGGGGCTATAAAAGGCTAAACTAGTAAACAGAGCCCTACTCGGTTTCCCCCTTCACAATCTAGAAAAGTTGATCAATCTGAAGTAAAAAATTCGAAGGCCCAGTCATCCTTGAAGAAAGTTATACACTTATAATTGCACATCAAAATTCTTTCTTAAGTGATTCAACCTAGTATGTCCTTAGGAAATTTTAACAACTATCAGGTAGTAGTTAAATTATTTTGAAGAATATTTGTGGCAAAGCATGGTACATGGTCTATATTGTTTTGAAACTAGAGTCCTAGATTCTAAAATAGTGCTACTATTTTCCTCGTAGATATCGCCATTTGTTGAGAAGCAACACACCCCCACTAAAAAAATAAAATTCCATCCTTTGAAAATATTTAGTTTTCATTTTTCCATAGGGACCCTCTTGATGTTTTTTAGGTTTTAATTCCAAATTTTTCTTGCCTCCTTCTTCTTCAATTTTTGCATATACAAAAGTATCTAAGTAGGCTTGCAATGTTTTCTTTTACCAAGCTGTAGATACCACCCCATAGTTGTGGATCAGGGTCATGAAAATATAAAGAGTAACTTTGTCGGGGCTATAAAAGGCTAAACTAGTAAACAAAGCCCTACTCGGTTTCCCCCTTCACAATCTAGAAAAGCTGATCAATCCGAAGTAAAACATTCGAAGGCCCAGTAATCCTTGAAGAAAGTTATACGCTTATAATTGCACATCAGAAATCTTCCTTAAGTGATTCAACTTAGTATGTCCTTGGGAAATTTTAACAACTATCAGGTAGTAGTTAAATTATTTTGAAGAATATTTGTGGCAAAGCATGGTACATGGTCTATATTGTTTTGAAACTAGAGTCCTGGATTCTAAAATAGTGCTACTATTTTCCCCACAGATATTGCCATTTGTTGAGAAGCAACACACCCCCACTAAAAAAATGAAATTCCATCCTTTGAAAATATTTAGTTTTCATTTTTCCATAGGGACCCTCTTGATGTTTTTCAGGTTTTAATTCCAAATTTTGCTTGCCTCCTTCTTCTTCAAGTTTTGCATATACCAAAGTATCTAAGTAGGCTTGCATATGGCTTTGATTTCAATTTAGAATTTATTTGTTATGTTAGAATAATTCTGAGTAAATAAGATCTTTCACTAATATGTAAAAATGTAGGATACATATGAATAAATTCATTGGAGTCAACCTACAATTTCTAGAAAATTTGCAAAGTGGAAGTAACTTGAGAAAACGTCGCGATTTCGTGACATATTCCATTTTTGGAAAAGTTGCGATTTCGCAACATATTCCATTTTAAAAAATTTCATGATTTCATGACATATTTGGATTCAAAGATCCGAGTGATGAAAACATCGCGATATCACGACATGATTTAGATAGAAATAGTCAAGTGAGAAAAACGTTGTGATATCGCTACAGGTTTTAGCTAGAAACAAGTCTTATGGAAAACGTCACGATATCGTGAAACATTTTAGTTGGAGGAAAACCTCAAGGAAAACATCACGATTTTGTGATGCATTTGGACCAAAATAAAAGCTTGAGGAAAACGTCACGATATCATGACATGTCATGTTTTCGTGATGTCCAACGAAGAAAAGGGCTAAGTGACAAAAACGTCGTGATATCGCGACATGTCATGTTTTCATGATGCATTTTGGTAGAGAGCCAAGCAACGAAAACGTCACGATTTCGCAATGCATTTGGATTGATGGAGATGTTGCAATTTCATGACACATTTTTGTAGAGAGATCCAAGTAATGGAAACATCATGATTTCGTGACGCATTTGGATTTAAAGAGCTAAGCAACGAAAATGTCATGATTTCACGACACATTTTGGTAGAGAGAGCCAAGCAATGAAAAAATCTTGATTTCATGATGCATTTTGATATAGAGCTAAGACAACACACAGCAAAGATCAACGCAAAGCTCGAAAACACACAGACGAATTCCAGCAAATTTTCATTAAACAGAGGTCTTCCTCCGAATACACAGTGATCCTATTCAAAAATGGCCAAGAGTCCCTTTACAATGTATGTGCTGCCTTTTTATCCTCGGCTGCCACCTCCTTTTCACATCATTACACTAAGTGCGGGCCTTCTCTAACCACCCGCATGAGTTTTTTGCTGCACCTACAAGATGCTGCCAGGAGCCCCGTGTTATCATGGTCTAGGGTGGCGGAGTGCACTGCGACCGCCTGTCAATCCATCCGCCATATCATCATTCATAGGAGTGCACAAAGTCACTTGTAATTTGATGCCACATGTCCCCTTGCCAGAGTCACTGTAACCGCTCCATACTCTCGGGCCACCTGTAACTTCATGCCACGTGTCCCTCTGCACTGGTCTCTGCAATTGTCGGTTGGTCAACGTCGTGAGTGCTCTGGTCGCGATATCGCGATGTTTTTGCTCCAATACTTACTCTCTCCTCTTTGGTCGTGATATCGTGACATTTTTGACGTTAGGCTTCTCTCTCCTCCTTAGGGCCGGGATTCTGTGACACGTCACAAAATCACGATGTCTAGGCCTTTCTTACTCGCTTTCCTCCTTTGGGCCATGAAATCGTGACACGTTGTGATTTCACGACATATTTGTATTCCGTACTCACTGCTTCATTCTGGGCCGTGAAACTACGACATGTCATGATTTCGTGACCATTTCACGCCCTTCAGTCTTTGGCTCAGAAGTGTCACGATTTCGTGACCACCTTATGCTATTGAGTCTTCGCACCGAAAGCATCGTGATTTCGTGACCACTTTGCATTTTGGAACCTTGCCTCCGGATATGTCACGATTTTGTGACGTCTTTGATCCTCGTCCTCGAAGGTGTCATGATTTCGTGACGTCCTTGAACCTAGTCTTCGAAGGTGTCACGATTTCACGACGTCCTTGAACCTTGTCTTCGAAGGTGTCACGATTTCGCGACCATTTGGCACTCAAGTGACTTTGCCTCGGAGTTGTTGCGATTTCGCGACCAATTGGTGCCCAAGCTGCTCTTCCCCGAAATGTCATGATTTCACGACCATTTGGTGCCCGAGCGGCTTTGCTTCAGAAATGTCATGATTTCGTGACCATTTTGCGTTAAGGCTGCTTTGCTTCAGAAACGTCGTGATTTCACGACCATTTGGTGCTGAAGTTGCTTTTCTCCGGAACTGTCGTGATTTCGTGACCGTTTGGCGCCTTGACCTCTTCGACCTGGAAATGTCACGATTTCGTGACCATTTCACGTCACGGCTGCGTTGCCTCAAAAATGTCATGATTTCATGACAATTTTGCACCTTGGCCCTTTTTATCAAAAAGTGTCGCGATATCGTGACAGTTTGGCCCGCTGGCGCCCTTCTTCAAAAAGCGTCATGATATCACGACAGTTTTAGTACTTAAATAAAAAATACATTTTGGGTGATGCAAGATTGCAGCTTCGCCACCGGATGCTCCTGCATCAGACACCCGAGGTGAGTTTGAGAAGTGACCTCACTTCTGATCTTTTTGAGGTAGACCCAGGCGATCAACCTCAACCTTTGATAACCAAGTCATGTCTTCAATGGGTCTGCCCTTCCATTTGACCAAGTACTCCGAGTAACTCCTGTTCCTAGTACTTCGGCCCTCACACATATCCAGAACTTCTTCTATCTCGTTCGTAACTAGGATGGCTGTTGGAATGCTCCACAGATCTGGACTGGGTATATCACTTCTTTCTCCTTCATGATACTCGACCAAATCCGAGATGTTAAAAATGGGGGAGATGTTAAGTTTATTTGGTAACTCCACCTCATAGGCATTACTCGAATCCCGTTTGCCAATGATCTTGCATGGCCCAAATTTCTTCATTTGCAGCTTGTTATAGGTCTTGGCAGGAAACCGTTCCTTCCTCAGATGGACCATGATAGAATCTCCTACTTTGAACTCTTTAGCTCTGCGTTTTTGATCCGCCCTTGTCTTGTACTGAGCATTCATCTTGGCAATGTGTTTTGTCACTTCCTCATGCACTCCCTTTAGATGTTCGGAAAAATCTTCTGCCTCAGCACTGCATTTCTCCCTCGTATCTATCCTTCTCAACTCTGAGGCGTTTCTTGGGCTGCTCCCATAGATGATCTGGAATGGTGACTTATTAGTACTTCGATTGACCAAGCTGTTATACGTGAATTCTGCTTGTGGCAGAACTAGATACCATCCCTTGGGCTTGTCCCCTACCAAGCATCACAGTAGGTTGCCCAAACTCCTATTAACCACATTTGTCTGCCCATCTATTTTAGGGTGGTATGCAGAACTAAAATTTAACTCCGTCTTCAGTTTCTTCCACAGGGTCTTCCAGAAATATCCTACAAACTTGGTATCCCTATTTGAAACAATGCTTCTTGGTAGCCCATGCAGGCGTACCACTTCCTTAAAGAACAAACCAGCTACATGGACCACATCGCTAGTCTTTTGGCACAAGATAAAATGTGGCATTTTCAAAAATCTATCCACTACCACAAATATGGAGTCATGCCCCCTCTGCATCCTAGGCAAACCAAGCACAAAATCCATACTGATATCTTCCCACGGTCTTTCAGGTATAGGTAGTGGTTGATACAAACCAGTAGGCTGCCTCACACCTTTTTCCATCTTGCATATCCTGCAACTCTGCACAAACTTTGCCACATCCTGCTGCAATTGCGGCCAGTAGTAGTTTTCACTAACCAGTGAGATGGTCTTGTCACGACCAAAGTGTCCAGCTAAACCCCCACTGTGCTTTTCTTTAATGAGGTTCTCTCTCATTGAGCCTCAGAATGCACAATTGGTTCCCCCTAAATAGCATTCCATCTTGAATCAGGTAATCCAACCATTTAGTCCTATCCAACGCAATAGGCACAGTGCAGGCTTTCCAAGCTTCTACGAAATTGGGGTTTGCAGGGTATAAGTTCTTGAGTTCAGCAAACCCTACAACCTCCACTTTCATTTCTATCATCAGACATTGCCTCCTACTCAGTGCATCTACCACCCTATTGGATCTTCCACTCCAATGCTTCATCACAAAGGTATAGGTCTGTAGAAACTCTACCCATTTTAGGTGCCTTTGATTCAATTTTCCTTGGCTGTTAATATACTACAGTGCTTGATGGTCGGTATAGAGAACAAACTCTTTCGGCAACAGATAGTGCCTCCATTTCTTGAGTGCTTGAACTATGGTGTAGAACTCTTGATCATATACCGAATACTTTCTCCTGGCATCATTGAGCTTCTCGCTAAAATAAGCTACAGGCCTACCTTCTTGGCTCAATATGGCTCCTATCGCATTGCCACTCGCATCGCAGTCCACCTAAAACACATTATTGAAATCTGGAAGTGCTAAGATAGGTTGCTCAGTGACCTTCTTCTTCAACATATCAAAGCTTTTGTCTGCTCCAACTGTCCACTAGAATTCCTTCTTGTTCCCCTTCATTGTCTCTGTAAGAGATGCACAAATACTGCTGAAGTTTCTAATAATTTTTTTGTAGAAACTTGCCAGACCATGAAATGATCTAACCTCGGTCACACTTATTGGGACAAGCCATTCTAAGATAGCCCTCACTTTTTTGGGGTCCATTTTGAGACCACTTGCTGATATAACAAATCCCAGGTATACCAGCTCCCTCTTCACGAAGTTGCACTTCTTCAGATTGATCAGTAACTGCTCCTCCCGTAGTTTCTCAAAAACCTTCCTGATGTGCATCAGGTGCTCGTCCAATGTTTTGCTAAAAATTAGTATATCATCCAAGTAAACAATAACAAATTTGCCCAAAAATTCCTTTAGAACTTCATTCATTAACCTCATAAAGGTACTAGGTGCATTGGTTAATCCAAATGGCATAACCAACCACTCATACAGCCCCTCTCAAGTTTTAAAGGTTGTCTTCCACTCATCCCCTTCTCTAATGCGGATCTGATGGTACCCACTTTTCAAGTCAATTTTTGTGAAGTACTCAGCTCCACTCAAGCAGTCCATGATATCATCCATCCTTGGCAGTGGGAACCTGTATTTAATGGTGATCTTGTTGATTGCCTAAGAGTTTGTGCACATTCTCCATTCTCCATACTTCTTGGGTGCTAGTACTACTGGTACTACACATGGACTAAGACTCTCCCTAATCAGGCCTTTCTTCAACAGATCCTAAACTTTCCGATTCAACTCTTCAGTTTCCATAGGCATCATTTGATGTGCAGCCTTGTTTGGCAAGCTCGATCCAGGCACAAAATCTATGTGGTGACTGATCTTCCTAATAGGTGGTAAACCTTCGGGAACATTGTCAAAAATGATATCAAGGAATTCCTCTAACAGTTCCATGACTTCCACTGGAATTTCCTTGCATCCTTCTTCCCTAGCCCTAGGGATTATTGCATAGCACATATGATCTTGTTTCAGACCATCTAAAAATATTTTTCCATCCACTAGATAGACTCGTGCACTGCTGCATACTTTCTCATCCGCCTCCTTCAAGGGTTTTAACTTGTGGCGAACTCCATTCTTTGACAAAGAATAGGTGTTGGCTCGACCATCATGGACAGCACTTCGATCAAACTGCCATGGTCTCCCAAGCAGCAGGTGACATGCATCCATAGGCAAGATGTCACATAAAACCTCATCTCGATAAGTTCCAATATTGAACTTCACTAGGCATTGTTCACTTACTAACACCCGATGGTCCTTTTGCAACCATGAAATTCGATACGGGTGTGGGTGTTTTCTCCTCTCCAACTGCAGCTTGGTAACCATTTCCTCAGAAACCAAATTGTCAGTGCTTCCATTATCAATGATGATGTTACAGACCTTGCCTACGCACTTGCATCTTGTTCAAAATAGGTTGTTCCTTTGGTCTGTATTTTCTTCTTCATTTAACAAGACTCTTCTGATTACCATTGCTTCTCCTCTTTCTGCCTCATCTGAGTGCTCAGACTCTACACCTTCGTCTGCTACAACAGCTCGGGCCTGAACCTCAGGTCTTCGATTTGGCCTCTCTTGATGCTGCGGGTAGTTGTATGCCCTGTGTCCTTCCTCTCCGTAGTTGAAGCAGGTTCCTCTAAAGACACCTCTTCCAAACCCTCGCCCAGACCTACCTCTTCCTCTTGGGTAGTTGTTGCTCTGATTGTGTGGGCGTTGGTCATCCTCCTCTTTCACTTCTTTCTATTTTTGGCTATCGCTAGCTTCACCAGTTTTCCCAAAATCTTTGTATCTTCCACCACTGCCTCTTCCACCAGCTCTTCCACCCCTGTCCTTCCCTCTTTGCTTACCATCAAACCTCCTATTCAGTTTCTCCTCCACTTTTAATGCAAATTGATATGCATCCTCTACTGTGCTCATTCTAACCAGCCCCAGCTCTTCTTGAATGTTGGTTCACAATCCATTGATGTAACATGCGACCTTCTAATTATTCACCTCCGAATGGCTGATTCTGATCGAGATTTGGTAGAACTCTTCAGTATATTCCTTGACAGTCCTACTAGCCTGTCGAAGACTCTGCATTTTTTTTAACAAATCCAACTCATAATCTATAGGGATGAACTGCCTCTTTAGTTTCTCTACCATCCTATCCCACCTGGTGATCCTTTCCTTTCCCCTCCTATTCCTTTCCAACTGCACTCCTTTCCACCAGATGCTGGCATGTCCCTTCAGCTTGGTTTTTGTGAACTTGATCCGATTTGGATCTGATATCTCTTCATACTCAAAATACTCCTCCATGTCGTTAATCCAGTCTATCAACTCCTCAGGGTTGAGGTTCCCAGAATAAGTGGAGACGTCAAATTTTGGCTTCTTCCCGATCTAGGAGATGGCCCTATACAGCCTAGCCTCAGCTAGATCCAAGGCCTCTTCCGCATCGGATGGAACCTCTTCTTCCCACACTTCATCTTCACTGGGTTCATCCCTTCTTGGCTCGACTCCTCTTCTAATTTCCTCTTGCAGGGCCTCAACTTGCCTCTGTAGGGCTCTTAGATCGACCTCCTCCCTTCTTGCTCGCCTGTGCCTCACACCACCATGATCTCTACGTGGAGGCATCCTGCTTCTTCTTCGCAACCCACAACCACAGTCCTGGTGCAAACTGCCTCACTGTCGGCGTTCGGTCTGCACACTCAGAACCAACCTGCTCTGATACCACTTGATATAGAGCTAAGACAACACACATCAAAGATCAATGCAAAGCTCAGAAACACACAGACGAATTCCAGCAAATTTTCATTAAATAGAGGTCTTCCTTCGAATACACAGGGATCCTATTCAAAAATGGCCAAGAGTCCCTTTACAATGTATGTGCTGCCTTTTTATCCTCGGCCGCCACCTCCTTTTCACATAATTACACTAAGTGCGGGCCTTCTCTAACCACCCGCACAAATTTTTTGCTACACCTACGAGATGCTGCCAAGAGCCCCGTGTTATCATGGTCTGGGGTGGCGGAGTGCACTGCGGCCACCTATCAATCCATCCGCCATATCATCATTCATAGGAGTGCACCAAGTCGCTTGTAATTTGATGCCACGTGTCCCCTTGCTAGAGTCCCTATAACCACTCCATACTCTCGGGCCACCTGTAACTTCATGCCATGTGTCCCTCTGCACTGGTCTCTGCAATTGCCGGCTGGTCAACGTCGTGAGTGCTCTGGTCGTGATATCATGACGTTTTTGCTCCAATACTTTCTCTCTCCTCTTTGGTCGTGATATCACGACATTTTCGACGTTAGGCTTCTCTCTCCTCCTTGGGGCCGCGATTCTGCGACACGTCGTGAAATCATGACGTCTAGGCCTTTCTTACTCACTTTCCTCCTTTGGGCCGCAAAACCGTGACACATCACGATTTCGTGACATCTTTGTATTCTGTACTCGCTGCTTCGTTCTGGGCTGCGAAACCATGACATGTCATGATTTCGCGACAATTTTGCACCTTGGCCCTTTTTATCAAAAAGCATCGTGATATCGAGATAGTTTGGCCCGTTGGTGCCCTTCTTCAAAAATCGTCGTGATATCGTGACAGTTTTAGTACTTAAAGAAAAATACATTTTGGGTGATGCAAGATTGTAGCTTCGCCACCGGATTCTCCTACATCAGACACCCGGGGTGAGTTTGAGAATTGACCTCACTTCTGATCTTTTTGAGGTAGACCCAGGAGATCAACCTCAGCCTTTGATAACCAAGTCGTGTCTTCAATGGGTCTGCCCTTCCATTTGACCAAGTACTCTGAGTAACTCCTCTTCCTAGTACTTTGGCCCTCACGCATATCCAGAACTTCTTCTATCTCGTCCGTAACTGGGATGGCTGCTGGAATGCTCCACAGATCTGGACTGGGTATCTCACTGCTTTCTCCTTCATGATATTCGACCAAATCCGAGATGTTAAACATGGGGGAGATGTTAAGTTCGTTTGGTAACTCCACCTCATAGGCATTACCCGAATCCCATTTGCCAATGATCTTGCATGGCCCAAATTTCTTCATTTGCAGCTTGTTATAGGTCTTGGCAGGAAACCGCTCCTTCCTCAGATGGACCATGATAGAATCTCCTACTTTGAACTCTTTAGCTCTGCATTTTTGATCCGCCCTTGTCTTGTACTGAGCATTCATCTTGGCAATGTGTTTTGTCACTTCCTCATGCACTCCCTTTAGATGTTTGGCAAAATCTTCTGCCTCAGCACTGCATTTCTCCCTCGTATCTATCCTTCTCAACTCTAAGGCATTTCTTGGGCTGCTCCCATAGATGATCTGGAATGGTGACTTATTGGTACTCCGATTGACCGAGCTGTTATACGCGAATTCTGCTTGTGGTAGAACTAGATCCCATCCCTTGGGCTTGTCCCCTACCAAGCATCGCAGTAGGTTGCCCAAACTCCTATTAACCACCTTTGTCTGCCCATCTATTTGAGGGTGGTATGCAGAACTGAACTTTAACTCCGTCTTCAGTTTCTTCCACAGGGTCTTCCAAAAATATCCTACAAACTTGGTATCCCTATCTGACATAATGCTTCTTGGTAGCCCATGTAGGCGTACCACTTCCTTAAAGAACAAACTAGCTACATGTACCGCATCGCTAGTATTCTGGCACAGGATAAAATGCGCCATTTTCAAAAATCTATCCACTACCACAAATATGGAGTCATGCCCCCTCTGCGTCCTAGGCAAACCAAGCACAAAATCCATACTGATATCTTCCCACGGTATTTCAGGTATAGGTAGCGGTTGATACAAACCAGTAGGCTACCTCACACCTTTTGCCATCTGGCATATCTTGCAACTCTGCACAAACTTTGCCACATCCTACTGCAATTGCAGCCAGTAGTAGTTTTCACTAACCAGTGAGATGGTCTTGTCACGACCAAAGTGTCCAGCTAAACCCCCATTGTGCTTTTTTTTAATGAGGTTCTCTCTCATTGAGCTCCTCAGAATGCACAATTGGCTCCCCCTAAACAGCATTCCATCTTGAATCAGGTAATCCAACCATTTAGTCCTATCCAACGCAACAGGCGCAGTGTAGGCTTTCCAAGCTTCTACGAAATCGGGGTCTACAGGGTATAAGTTCTTGAGTTTAGCAAACCCTACAACCTCCACTTTCATTTCTATCATCAAAAATTGCCTCCTACTCAGTGCATCTGCCACCCTATTGGATCTTCCACTTCGATGCTTCAGCATAAAGGTATAGCTCTGCAGGAACTCTACCCATTTCAGGTGCCTCTGATTCAATTTTCCTTGGCTATTAATATACTACAGCGCTTGATGGTCGGTATAGAGAACAAACTCTTTTGGCAATAGATAGTGCCTCCATTTCTTGAGTGCTTGAACTATGGCGTAGAACTCTTGATCATATACCGAATACTTTCTCTTGGCATCATTGAGCTTCTCGCTGAAATAAGCTACAGGCCTACCTTCTTGGCTCAATACGGCTCCTATCGCATTGCCACTCGCATCGCAGTCCACCTGAAACACATTATTGAAATCTGGAAGTGCTAAGACGGGTTGCTCAGTGACCTTCTTCTTCACATATCAAAGCTTTTGTCTACTCCAATTGTCCACCGGAATTCCTTCTTGTTCCCCTTCATTGTCTCTGTAAGAGATGCACAAATACTGCTCAAGTTTCTAATAAATTTTTTGTAGAAACTGGCCAGACCATGAAATGATCTAACCTCGGTCACACTTCTTGGGACAGGCCATTCTAAGATAGCCCTCACTTTTTTGGGGTCCATTTTGAGACCACTTGCTGATATAACAAATCCCAGGTATACCATCTCCCTCTTCACAAAGTTGCACTTCTTCAGATTGATCAGTAACTACTCCTCCCGTAGTTTCTCAAAAACCTTCCTGATGTGCATCAAGTGCTCGTCCAATGTTTTTCTAAAAATCAGTATATCATCCAAGTAAACAATAACAAATTTGCCCAAAAATTCCTTCAGAACTTCATTCATTAACCTCATAAAGGTACTAGGTGCATTGGTTAATCCAAATGGCATAACCAACCACTCATACATCCCCTCTCTAGTTTTAAAGGTTGTCTTCTACTCATCCCCTTCTCTAATGCGGATCTGATGGTACCCACTTTTCAAGTCAATTTTTGTGAAGTACTCAGCTCCACTCAAGCAGTCCATGATATCATCCATCCTTGGCAGTTGGAACCTATATTTAATGGTGATCTTGTTGATTACCTGAGATTTTGTGCACATTCTCCATTCTCCATCCTTCTTGGGTGCTAGTACTGCTGGTACTACACATGGACTAAGACTCTCCCTAATCAGGCCTTTCTTCAACAGATCCTAAACTTGCCGTTTCATCTCTTCAGTTTCCACAGGCGTCATTCGATGTGCAGCCTTGTTTGGCAAGCTCGATCCAGGCACCAAATCTATGTGGTGACTGATCTTCCTAACAGGTGGTAAACCTTCGGGAACATTGTCAGAAATGATATCAGGGAATTCCTCTAACGGTTCCATGACTTCCACTTGGAATTTCCTTGCATCCTTCTTCCCTAGCCCTAGGGATTATTGCATAGCACATATGATCTTGTTTCGAGACCATCTAAAAATCTTCCCGCCATCCACTAGACAGGACTCGTGCCTTCGCTGCATACTTTCTCATCTACCTCCTTCAGGGGTTTTAACTTGTGGCGAACTCCATTCTTTGACAAAGAATAGGTGTTGGCTCGACCATCATGGACAGCACTTTGGTCAAACTGCCATGGTCTCCCAAGCAGCAGGTGACATGCATCCATAGGCAAGATGTCACATAAAACCTCATCTTGGTAAGTTCCAATATTGAACTTCAACAGGCATTGTTCACTTACTAACACCCGATGGTCCTTTTGCAACCATGCAATTCGATACGAGCGCGGGTGTTTTCTCCTCTCCAACTGCAGGTTGGCAACCATTTCCTCAGAAACCAAATTGTCAGTGCTTCCATTATCAATGATGATGTTACAGACCTTGCCTGTGCACTTGCATCTTGTTCAAAACAGGCTGTTCCTCTGGTCTGTCTTTTCTTCTTCATTTAACAAGACTCTTCTGATGACTATTGGTTCTCCTCTTTCTACCTCCTCTGAGTGCTCAGACTCTACACCTTCATCTGCTATAGCAGCTTGGGCCTGACCCTCAGGTCTTCGATTTGGACTCTCTTGATGCTGCGGGCAGTTGTATGCCCTATGTCCTTCCTCTCTATAGTTGAAGCAGGTTCCTCAAAAGACACCTCTTCCAAACCCTCGCCCAGACCTACCTCTTCCTCTTGGGTAGTTGTTGCTCTGATTGCGTGGGCATTGGTCATCCTCCTCTTTCACTTCTTTCTATTTTTGGCTACCGCTAGCTTCACCAGTTTTCCCAAAATCTTTGTATCTTCCACCACTGCCTCTTCCACCAGCTCTTCCACCCCTGTCCTTCCCTCTCTGCTTACCATAAAACCTCCTATTCATTTTCTCCTCCACTTTTAATGCAAATTGATATGCATCCTCTACTGTGCTCATTATAACTAGCCCCAGCTCTTCTTGAATGCTGGTTCACAATCCATTGATGTAACGTGTGACCTTCTCCTTATTCGCCTCCGAATGGCCGATTCTGATCGAGATTTGGTAGAACTCTTCAGTATATTCCTTGACAGTCCTACTAGCCTGTCGAAGACTCTACATTTTTTTTAACAAATCCAACTCATAATCTACAGGGATGAACTGCCTCTTTAGTTTCTCTACCATCCTATCCCACCTGGTGATCCTTTCCTTTCCCCTCCTATTCCTTTCCAACTGCACTCCTTTCCACCAGATGCTGGCATGTCCCTTCAGCTTGGTTTTCATGAACTTGATCCGATTTGGATCTAATATCTCTTCGTACTCAAAATACTCCTCCATGTCATTAATCCAGTCTATCAACTCCTTAGGGTTGAGGTTCCCAAAATAAGTGGAGACATCAAATTTTGGCTTCTTCCCGATCTAGGAGATGGCCCTATACAGCCTAGCCTCAGCTGGATCCAAGGCCTCTTCCGCATCGGATGGAACCTCTTCTTCCCACACTTCATCTTCTTTGGGTTCCTCCCTTCTCAGCTTGACTCCTCTTTAATTTCCTCTTGCAGGGCCTCAACTTGCCTCTGTAGGGCTCTTAGATCGACCTCATCCCTCCTTGCTCGCCTGTGCCTCACACCACCATGATATCTATGTGGAGGCATCATGCTTCTTCTTCGCAACCCACAACCATAGTCTTGGTGCAAACTGCCTCACTGTCAGCATTCAGTATGCACACTCAAAACCAACCTACTCTGATACCACTTGATATAGAGCTAAGACAACACACAACAAAGATCAACACAAAGCTCAGAAACACATAGACAAATTCTAGCAAATTTTCATTAAATAGAGGTCTTCCTCCGAATACACAGCGATCCTATTCAAAAATGGCCAAGAGTCCCTTTACAATGTATGTGCCGCATTTTTATCCTTGGTCGCCACCTCCTTTTCACATCATTACACTAAGTGCGGGCCTTCTCTAACCACCTGCATGAATTTTCTGCTGCACCTACGAGATGCTGCCAGGAGCCCCGTGTTATCATGGTCTGGGGTGGTAGAGTGCGCTGCGGTCGCCTGTCAATCCATCCGCCATATCATCATTCATAGGAGTGTGCCAAGTCGCTTGTAATTTGATGCCACGTGTCCCCTTTCCAGAGTCCCTATAACCGCTCCATACTCTCGGGCCACCTGTAACTTCACGCCATGTGTCCCTCTACACTGGTCTCTGCAATCGTCGGCTAGTCAACGTCATGAGCACTCTGGTCGCGATATCACGATGTTTTTGCTCCAATACTTTCTCTCTCCTCTTTGGTCACGATATCGTGACGTTTTTGGTGTTAGGCTTCTCTCTCCTGCTTGGGGCCGTGATTTCGTGACACATCACGAAATCGCGACGTCTAGGCCTTTCTTACTCACTTTCCTCCTTTGGGCCGCAAAACCATGATATGTCACGATTTCGTGACATCTTTGTATTTTGTACTTACTGCTTCATTTCGGGCCGCAAAACTGCGACATGTCGCAATTTCATGACCCTTTCACGCCCTTGAGTCTTTGGCTTGGAAGTGTCACGATTTTGCGACCACCTTGCGCTGTTGAGTCTTCACACCGAAAGCGTCGCGATTTCGTGACCACTTTGCGTTTTGGAACCTTGCCTCCGGATATGTCATGATTTCGTGACGTCTTTGAGCCTTGTCCTCGAAGGTGTCATGATTTCATGACGTCCTTGAACCTAGTCTTCGAAGGTGTCATGATTTCGCGACGTCCTTGAACCTTGTCTTCGAAGATGTCACGATTTTGTGACCATTTAGCACTCAAGTGACTTTGCCTCGAAGTTGTCACGATTTCGTGACCAATTGGTGCCCAAGCTGCTCTTCCCCGAAAATGTCATGATTTTGTGACCATTTGGTGCCCGAGCGGCTTTGCTTCAGAAATGTCACGATTTCGTGACCATTTTGCGTTAAGGCTGCTTTGCTTTAGAAACGTCACGATTTCACGACCATTTGGCGCTGAAGTTGCTTTTCTCTGAAACTGTCATGATTTCGCAACCGTTTGGCGCCTTGACCTCTCCTACCCATAAATGTCACGATTTCGTGACCATTTTGCGTCACGGCTGTGTTGCCTCAAAAATGTCACGATTTCATGACAGTTTTGCACCTTGGCCCTTTTTATCAAAAAGCATCATGATATCGTGACAGTTTGGCGCGCTGGCATCCTTCAAAAAGCGTCACGATATCGCGACAGTTTTAGTACTTAAAGAAAATATACATTTTGGGTGATGCAAGATTGCAGCTTCACCACCGGATGCTCCTGCATCACATTTGGATTGAAAGAGATAAGCGATGGAGACGTCACGATTTCATGATGCATTTTGGTAGAGAGAGCCAAGCAAAGGAAATGTCACAATTTTGTGATGCATTTGGATTGAAAGAGCTAAGCGACAGAAACTTCACGATTTTGTGATGCATTTGGATTGAAAGAGCTAAGCAACGAAGATGTCATGATTTCATGACACATTTAGATTGAAAGAGCAAAAAGTGATGGAAACGTCATGATATTGCGACATATTTGGACCAAGGGAAAGTTTGATGAAAAACTTTGCGATATCGCGACATCTTTTGACGAAGGAGATGAAGTGAGGAAAACGTCGCGATATCGTGACATGTTCCATTTTCGGACCTGTCTCATTTTCGCGACGCCATGAGTTTGGAAGAAGGAAATCAAGCTGACATATAATGAACATTAGGGTTTTAATTTATTAATATTAAAATGCTAATCCTTGTTTTCTTTTGTAGAAAGCGATCTGGCAGTTGCATACTAACAGAAGTAATGGAAAAAAAGACAAAATGAGTGCAGATCAGGCAGAGGCCATCATATGGAAGTGGGAAACACTAGGAATTTTTGATCTATCCATATTTACAGATTTTGCCATGAAAAAACTTTAAAGTGTGACTGAGCAGTCACCCCATTTAATGAAATATGTTAGCGATTGGCCAAAAAATGAAAATATCCATACACAGTCACCGAAATTTGCGGATGGATGCAGTTGACAGGAAAATTTATGGCAAAAGTAATGGCATGCAGAGAATTTCAACTCGAACCAGACAAAAGCAGTTGTGCGAAGATAAAATCATTCCAACTGGTAAGATAAAATGTCAGAGAAGTCAGTGACTCATCCAAATTTCTCCGAGGAATTAATGAGATGCTCCCGGTAGATGCACCAAAAAGACGAAGATATTTACTCACAGTTACAGATGGATGAAAATAATATCAGATCGTGCCTTCTCCATTTATGGCAGTAACTGCACGAAGATTTTTAGAGTGATTAGGGCTTATCAAAACTTTATATAAAAATGCCTTATATTGTAAAACCTTGGCAGTAGGGTTTTGATGATAAGATTTAGGGTTTAGAAAGAAGATATTTTTGAAAGGTCAGGGTTTGTCCTGAGTCTATATATACTTTCTCTGAATGTAAGATGAGGATGTGAAAAACTTGGAATAAAATACACTTGAACAATTTCTTGCAAATCTTGTTTGAATGCTTTTTTCTAGACCTGAGGTTGGTGTGAAATCGTTCTTCTATGATAGTGTGGCCAAGAGCCTAATCTCTTTCGGATTTCGATAAGTGCATCTTCTTCTATTTTTGTATCACTAAAGTTCTATTTATTTTGGTTGCAAATTTGTGTTATCAAGATTAAATATGTTGTTAGGCTTCATTCTTTTTATTGTATGCTAGGGAAAATTATAGATTTAAGGTTCAGGTTTGTTCTAACTGCTCTGTCCTCACTGTGCGAGCTAGGTTGTTGGTGAGAGATACCAATTTTAACCGACTTCCCTTTTGTTTATGATTTTCTATTAGATCTGTTTCATCTCTGTCTTATGTTCTTAGTAGAAAGTGATCTTAGAAAGCTGGACACTTTTCTCTTTGATAAGTTCTATTGTGAAGCTAGTAGTATAACTAGAATTGGTAGTTTTGGTTTTGCAGCTAAGTTAGATAAACTTCTCTTTCTGACCTACCCTACTCTCTCTGTTCCACCATTTGAATGATCCATTTTTATCTTCTTTAAAATTTGTCTTTTATTTTAATATGCTAAAAGCATAAAGAGCTAGATCAAAGAACTGATTGTAAATCTAAGTGTCCACAAAGATAACCAACTCCAAAAACATTACTGAACTAAAGTCCTGAACCCATTGTAAGGTAACAAACAGTCCACTTGAAACTATTCTAGAAGTAGAAAATAGTGAATAGACATTCGAACCAACTCTGTAACTCACACCTTGGATATCCAACAAGATCCTAAAGTGAGTGGGATTTATCCCTTATAAGTGTTATCGGTATTTCATGCTCATTATTCACAAGGTGTGTATAAAATTCGAACCAATAGAGTTCACCTCATTTAGCATAACCGCATGATAAAGTTAAAATCAATCATTAAATCTACTGCATTTCTCTTATTTATTATTTGAATCTATTATTTAGGTATGTTTACTATAATTTCTATCATTCTCCTTTGCTTTTGCAGTTGCATCTTTGGTATTTTGTATCTATTCTTGTGATTGCAGGTTTTTTATGAATTCGTCAGATTGACGATGATCTCGTCTGATCTCAGATGATTACATATGAGTTGAGACGATTTGGACTACTACAAAACTTAGAATCTTCATCAAAAATCTGAAATCAGGTATGTTCTATCCCATTCAGCACATTCTCTATGTTTAGCATTTATTCATATTTTTTGTATCTATAAAAATCAGCATTGGCATATAGAATAGTTTAGATTCATCTTGGCCAAACCTAGGAATTGAATGATTAAAGTACAAAATAAACACATCAAACCCACTATCAACCTAGGTGTGGAAACTGCCACTCAAAATTTTCCTGGTGAACCCACCATCCATCAAAAATTCACCCTTATGCCCCTCCCTCGAGAGGTGGGACCTTCAAAGTGCCTCTCAGTCTGAGGTATTATCCCATCCTTTTTGTATCCCGCTTTTGAGCATGGATCCTATAGCTTGAAGGTAAGGATGCAAAAAATTTGGAGCGATACATGACTATTCGTGTGATGAATAAAATTAGGATTTGTTGTTGGTTTCCATTAATTGAAAATAATTTGTATTATCTCAAATAATACGAGTAGAATAAATCCAACCATAAATGCCCTAGCTCTTGTGAATACTTCATCCAATGCATTCATAAATGCAAGCTCTTTTGGAAGTTTTGTAAAACACTTCTCATCAAAACATTTAAAACATAAAATAAAATAGTGTGACATATGATGATTGCATCGTTAGTGATATCAATCCTTTCCATTCTCCTCTTGTATCATGAGTGTGATACATGGCCTCAAACCAGTATAACAAACCATGTCGAACATCCACAAGCTTATGTTTATCTTTATTATGCTTTTGATGATTTTTACATCCTCAATACTAAAATTAATTTTGTTTCTAGCTTCAAGTCTACTCCAAGGGACCACGTACTCCATAAAATCTACAATCGTGTATAAGAAAATGAGTATTGAACTTCCATAGCATCTAAGAGTACATTTGGCATGATATCATCATATACCAGATGCAATACTTTTAACCCATATATACGTCTAGGATAATTGGGTTCTATCCATATATCGATGACATCTCTCTCACTACCTTCGTATTTTTATAAATTGTGTTTGTGTATCTTGTACGAAGAGGAAGCCACTATCTAACTATGTATACTTTCTCCAGCATCTCCATCGCATTACTTCGATCGTGTGTGTAAATTTTTTTTTTTTGTGGAGTTATTCCCACACGCCTTCGAGAACAATACAATGAGAGTTTATCAATGGGAATCCACTCTATTTCCATTGAATTAGTTATGGGCCATAGGGGTACCTTGGTTCATGCCACTTGGTAATGTCTCAGAGTCCAAGGCCATTGACCACGTTGAATGTGCTCACATGTTGCATCTACTGGTCTGGTCTACCTTCTACCTTGAACATCATGCCATCTGTTAAAAACCACAAACACTATTAGATAAATATTTTTTTTATTATTATTATATTTAATTTAATATAATTAATAAATTCAACCCATATTCATAAATAATGATAAAGTTCTAAAATTATTTATATATATATATATATATTTATAATTAACCAAAACTATGAGAGACATGAAGCTTATAAAAAGCTCAAAATTAATTTGTTCAAAAATATCAACTCTCACCCTCATAAGAAGTTTACCCATAACCAGAGCCTTTAATAGTGTAATTGTTGTTTGAGATAAAATTTACTTAGTGAATGAATAAGTTTCAAAATGCTCTTTGAGAAAGGTTTCTCCATAAAAGACTCAAACATTTATTTTTAAAATTTCATGACAATGATAAAACCTTTTTTTGCTATTGTAACTTATAAATTGAAAATATCAACCATCAAATCTCACCAAAACACAAACTGCAAATAAAATATCAAATAAATTTCAACACTTAAGGTGCCTCCCCAAACTTGGGGTACGTTGTGTGGTGGCAACAAAAAAACCCTATATTTAGAAACATAATGATTCAACAAAGAAGAAGGATACTAGGGACAAAGGACAAGGGAAGTCTTATGCACCCAAAACTGGTTGTTTTGTTTTTAGAGGTTCTCACTATGGAAAAATTATCCTCAATGGGTAGGTCAAAGTGGAAGAATAGAAGAGCAGTCACATTGAATTTATACGACAACAAAAAATAAAAACTTAGATGGCCAGATAACTCTTATAGATTTTAAATGGTAAGTTGTTTAATAGAAATGTAAATTTTTTAATTGATTTTGGAGCTACAAATAGTTTTACTTCTACTAGTATTATCAAGGATATGGAAGAAAATCCTAGATTTTTGACACAAGGGTGGAAAGTTGAGTAAGCATGTGGTTATGCTTAGTAAATCAATGCTTACCCACTACTAAGATATTCTTACCCAATGGATCAATCATTTGGAATTTATATTTAGCACCATTACATGCCTTTGTTATTATGTAAGGATGGATTGGCTAAAACCTCATGGAGCATTAATAATTTTCCAACAAATATGGATGGATTATACTGATAAAGATAAATAAATATTAAGGGTTCAAAGCAAACATGGATATTTTTAACCATATTTATTGTCTGCTATGCAACTTAAGAAAGTAACTAAATGAGGTGGAATGGTTTATGTGGTCAAGATGAATGGAAAGAAAGGAAGCTAGGGATATGTGGAATTATTTAAGAAACATTCAATATTACATGAATTTAGGGATTTGTCCTTAGAAAATATTCCATGCCTTCCACCTTGATGTGAATTTAATTTCACTATTGAATTAATCTTTGGAGTTGAACATATTGCTAGGACACCTTATAGAACGACCCCTATCAAGTTCAAAAGTTAAAGGTGCACCTCCAAGATTTGTTGGAGAAAATTTTAATTAAACCAAGTGTGTCTCCTTATCATACTTCAATGTTTTTCATAACGAAGAAGGATGGTTCCCTAAAATTATGAATTGAATATAGGATGTTGAATAAGGTGACCTTAAAAAGTAGGTATTCCTTAACAAGAATTGATGATATTTTTGATAAAATAAGGGATGCCATAATTTTCTCAAAAATTGACCTAATACCATTAGTTGGGAATTCATCAGGAAGACACTCACAAAATATCCTTTAGGATAAGATATGGACACTATGAATTCATAGTTCTACCAGTTGGGTTGACAACCACACCAGAAACCTTTATGAATCTAATGAATAATCTATTCAATAATTATCTATATTATTTTATTTTTATATTCTTGGATGATATATTAATATACTTTTACACTAGATAAAAACATGACCAACATTTGGTATTAGTTTTACAGGTATTAAGGAAGAATCAAATTTATGGAAAGTTATAAAAATGTGAATGTTATGCTTCACAAGTATAATACTTAGGGTATATTATATTTGTAGAGGGGATTGCTATTGATCTAAAGAAAATTGAAGCCATACTAAACTAGTCTGCACCTACTAATGTGTCTAAAGTTCAAAGTTTTATTGGAATTCTTGGTTATTATAGAACATTTATGAAGGATTTCTTAGGAATTGCATACCCTATTACCAATATTCAAATAAAATAAAAAGATTTCAAATGCATATAAAAGTGTGAGGCCACCTATAAAACTCTAAAGAATAAGCTGATTACAACACCAATCCTCAAAATATTTGATCCTTTATGGAATTTTATAGTATGCATAGATGCTTCATTAGAAGGATTGAAAGGATTATTATCCTAAAATGAAGCTACAATAGCCTACGAATCCAAAAAACTTAAAAAGCATGAGCTAAAATTTGCTACACATGACTTAGAATTAGCAGTGGTTGTCCATGTTCTTAAATTCTAGAGGTATTATTTGTTGGGAAAACCTTTTGAGCTGAGGATATATCACCAAAACCTAAGGTGTATTTTTACCCAACCAATGTTGAATGCAAGGCAAAGAAGGTGGATAGATTTCCTAGCCGAGTATGACTTTGGTATAGAGTATATCAAAGGAAAATAAAATATGGTTGTTGAATCCTTAAGTATGAGGAGACATATAGTAATATTAAAGTAGAGATATGTTGACTTGATTTATAAATTCAAGGAAATGCAATTACAAGATCAATATTACATTAAAAATCAGGCTAAAATTAAGGTAAATCCTGATGAAAATAGGGAATTCAACATAAAATATGAGATTTGATATTTTATAGATAGGGTTGTTAAATGCAAGACTGGTGATTTAAGAAGAATAATTATGTGGAAGGCACATTTGTTTCCATATTATGCTCATCTAGGAGGGGAAACTATGAGATAGAATATGAAAAGGACCTTTTATTGACCTATAATGAAATGGGATATTAATGGTTTCATTACTTGATGTTTGGAATGTCAAAAAGTAAATGCAAAACATCAACATATAGCAGGAAAACTATACCCACATGATATACCTACTCAAAAATAGAAAGTCATATCCATGGATGTTACTGTAGGTTTACCCAAAGCAAGGTACCAACATGATGTAATACTTTTGGTGGTAAACAAGTTAGTGAAATTTACACATTTCATATCAAGGAACATCAAGGACAATGTACCAACTATGAAAAATAAGGTTTCCAAGGAAATAATCTGATTACATGGTTTTTATAAGGTGATCATATTAGATAGATATTCTAGATTTACATCAAAAATTTTGCAAGCTCTTCATTGTTCTTTGGGCATTGATTTGACTATTAATTCTCTTTAATATTCAAAATATATGGGATAATGGAGAGGGTTAACCATGTCTTTGAAGACATGCTTCACATGTATTGCATGGATAAAAATTCTAAGTGGGAAGACTTTGTATATTACAATGGATACCATGCATACTTGGGAATGACATTATTTGAGGCCTTGTATAGATGAAGGTGCAGAACATCTCTATCTTAGGATAATCTAGATGATCGGGTGGTGATTAGACAAAAATCTATCAAGGATATGGAGGAGCAGCTTAGCATGATTCAATAGAGGCTCAAGGAAGCATATGATTGTCATAAAATATCACCAAGATAATTCTCTATGGGAGATAGAGTCTTCTTAAGAGTGATATACAAGAAAAGTGCCATAAATTCAATTAAGTTAGATCCTCACTTTATTGGGTATTTTAAAATAATTGATAAGGTTAGTCTAGTAGCCTATAGGCTCACCTTACCACCCAACCTATCAAGAATCCATGATAATTTCCACATATCCCTACTTAGGAAGTATGTTATTGATCCTTATAATGTTTAGATTATGTTAAAATTGTTGATGGTAGATCCTATGACTATTGAGGTGAGACTTGTTAATATTATAGGGTTTCAAACTAAGAACTTGAGAAAGCATACACTAGATCAGTGTAAGGTCTAGTGAGAATATTTTTATAAGAACTGTGCTACTTGGGAAAATGTAGATGAAATGAGAAACTAATTTTCATTTTTGTTTAAATAAATATATACATTGTTTTAGAAAACACAAAGGATTGTATTTAGTCCTATGGAAGAGGATGTAATGGCCCACCTTGGAAGGACTATCCATTTTTTCTTGATTGGTGTATTGATATGTAATACATCAAGATGAGTTAATAGTTGCACTTTATGCTTTGAATTATGCTATTTTATTTCTAGAATATGGTATTGTTGATTAATTTTGTGGTTGTAGGGCTAGGTACTCTCACAGGTGGATTGATATGGGATAACCACCAGAGTTGAGATAAAGGAAAATTATGGATGGATTCTCATCGATATAAATAGTGGTAAAGCCCTCGTATAGATGTATTTTCATTTGTATGTTTTATTGAAAAATAATCCATCGAGTAAAGATGTTTCTATAAAGAAAAAGAGCCTTTATCCTATGCATAGGGGATCCTTCATAGACAGGTAATAATGTTGAAGCTATCATAAAGCCACCTACATACATACATACATATATATATATATATATATATATATATATATATATATATATATATATATATATATATATATATATTAGTGTGTGTGTGTGTGTGTGTGTGTGTGTGGTTTGTGCATATTTATATTGCATATTAGTCCGAGTAAGGAAAGCCTTTGACAAGAGCCCTTGTGTATGTATTTTGGAATGTGAAATTTGATTTTTTAAGGATTATCAAACAAAGTATTAATAATAATAATTTTAATACTTAAAATATATTAATATTGATGTTAATGGTTAATATTAAAAATCGATATTAATTAAATTAATTCTATGAAATAGAAAATTAATTTAATATGAAATTATGTTGTGTAAATGATTTAGTTCTAAATTTTTATTTTCATAATATATTGTTGAATGGAATGCTAATATTAGTAATGACATTATTAATACTTAATATCTTTAAATATTAATATTAACCTTTTAAAATAATAATTCAATAAGGAGAGGGCACACTTTATAAAGAAGTTATGTTTATGAAAAAAATATATTAATAAAAAGGAACATGCCAAGTTAAACTTTGTGAAACATACCTCTAGAAGGAGAAAGACGAGGAGTGAAATGGAAGGAGTGGAAGGGTGGAAGGCATGCCTTTGATATTCCTTTACTTCGAGCAGTATATAATTTCCTTGTTTGCTAAGTTTTTATCATCACAAGCTGGAAGTAAGAAGTAGAATAGAGTTGTTATGGAGATTAGGAGAAATATAGTTGTATCGATCTTACAATCTATCCAAATATTGAGGCTTCAAGTCATTTATATGAGTACTTTTATATGTATGTTTGCTTTATTTTCCTTCCCAACATTATGTGTGGTCTTTTTTTACTTTCCTTTAGCAAAAAAAAGTAAATTTGATAAGGGTGCAATGTAGTTCGTAGCACATACTCATCCAAATCATAACAATGCCTCAATGACCAAATCATAAAACATTAGCCTATTTCATAATATATTTAATTCACCTTGCATAGGCTTGTAATTATAGAGGTCCCAAGGATGGAAGATAAGATTTAATATTGAGTTATTTTATTAGAGCAAAGTATTAATATACTATTTCCCTGTTTTCAATTTCCAATGCGGTAGTTGTACCTTTTGGACCAAATAAACTTGTGGTCAAGTTTCATTCTGATAATATATTTTCTCATAATAATATTTTTGTAGTCAAAGGAAGGCTTATGTATTTTTCCTCGCCATACATAGAATTTTCACATGGATATAACATCCATAACAAAGAAATATATTTAATTAATATGATGTGTTATATCATAAACCTGTTACTCTATGAAGATACTTCAAAAGAATATTAGAATTCAAGAAAAGCCTCTACTATCTGAATTCCACAATATCCTCAAGAGAGAGGAATTTTATAGAGGTAGAGATCTAGGGTTCAATGGATCTGAGTAGAGCCCTGAAGGTAGCTACTTCAAACAAGAGCACTTAAGGAATAAAATCTACTTCTCCCATTGATCCTATGACACACCATAAATTTTTGGATGACAATTTGATATCCATTAGTTCTTCTATTCTGCAGGAAAAAGAAGTTTAAAAAATCTTGAAGAAATTTGAATTAGCTATTGGGAAATACATAATTTTCTTAAAAAGTAAATTATTTTTCTTTAAAACTCCTCTCAGTAGGTAGAGAGATATTTCCCAAATTATTTTTTGTTCAATTTTTGTTCTTCCTTATACCTACATCAACCTAACCCTATTCTTCAAAATATGCAAGGAGGATCTCTAGAATTGACTTCTTAAGAGATTTTAGAAAAATTTGGCAAGCTAGAAGGGAGCTCTCCTCAGCCAAGTAGGTAAGTCTTAGTTGTTCAAGTCCATCCTACAAAGTCTCCCTATTTATAATCAATCTCTATTCCAAATTACTATTAAAATTGTTGAAAAACTAGAGCAGTTCCAAAGCTATTTTTTATGGGCAAGGATTGAAGTCAAAAAAAGATTTCACCTTGTCTCTTGGGACTAGGTGTGCTAAAAAAAAGAGGTTGGGGTCTTGGGTTAAGAAAAATAAAACTCATGAACAAAGCCTTACTGACCAATAAATTTTGGAGGTTTATCACTCAAGATAGCATTGATTGGGCCCATGTTATTAAAGCAAAATACCTTAATAGAGATCAAAATTTTATGAATGATCAAAACCTCCCCCATGGCTCAAAATTCTAGAATAGTATTGTCAAATATTGAAATATCATCCAAAGAGGCATCAAGTGGAGACTCAGTAATGTAGTTAAAATCAATTTTTGGGAAGATTCATGGTTGGAGGATGTTCCCTCATGGATATCCCTTTCATTGCTATCCTCAAACCAAGACTTACTTAGACCTTTAGATCTAAAGTGGTAGATTTGATTGAACATGTGGGTGGTTTGAAGTGGAAGAATATATATTTTGTGAACCAATATGATGTGGCATCCCTGAAGACCCTTGTCCTCAAGCTAAGAACCCAAGCTATCATAAACTATACTTGTGAAGATTCTATAATTTGGAGAGAGGATGAAAAGGATGTCTTTTCTATTAAATCTATTTATCATCTTGTGACTGCAAACAAATTTTTTTTGTTACCTTGATCTAAAATTTTATCCAAAGATCTCATTCCTAAGGTGATTTTCTTCCTTTGGCTCACCCTCCAAAATAAAATTCTATCCCTAGACAATCTTAGAAAGAGGATTAATTTTTGCCAACTATTGTTATCTCTGCAGTTTGAATAATGAGACCACCCAACACCTTTTTTTGGAGTTCCCCTTCTCCATTGATATCATCTCCTCACTTATTTATTCCTTAGATACCTATTGTATGACTTTTAATTCTTTATTGGACCTTTATGATAGTGGTCCCTTTATCATTTTTTTTCCCCCTTGTGTAGAGTGTTGTGAAAATTCTACCTTCCCCATTTTTTGAGGGGTCTAGAAAGAGCAAAATAACCTTTCATGAAACCTAACCTAGGTTAGTTTTAGAATTCATTTTTTATCTTTTTGAAAATATTTCTATTATACCCTTTGGACCTTCTCCCACTCCCTCTTCTAGAGGTTCCATAATTACTAGCCTGGGTCTATCTATCTTGAAAGGCCTTCAATCTAATCCTCCTAGATGAAAAACCTCATGGACTCCTCTTCCTAGGGATTGGATCAAATTTAATTTTAATGGAGATTTTAAAGGTAATCCTGATCTAGAAATGCTTTGATGTGGAGATCATTACCACCTTTGATGAAAATCATGGAACTCAGACTAGCCATTTTGCTGAGGTAAGAGCACTTTTCCAAGGTTTGGCCATTCTTTCTAGGATGGATGTCAACAAAGTCCTTATAGAAGGAGATTCACTTAATATCATCAACAACATAAATTATAGATCCTCCACCAGTTGGAATATAGCTAATATTTTGGATGAATCAAAGAGGGTCCTAAGTAAATTTGAAAACTTTCAATTCCAACATACATACAAAGAAGGCAACTCATATGTGGACCTTCATGCTAATATGGGTATCGAAATTGAAGGATTGAAGGTGTAGAAAGAGAACTTACTACATGATATCATTTTGGTAGCAAGAAGAGACTATGAACATCTCAACAAATATTTATAACATGTTACTTGCTAGGAGTATTTGGGCCTCCCTCTCTAGGACTATAAATATGTTAGTTATCTACTTGGAGGAACTCACCTGGATGCTAAGGTATTTCAAAGACCCTTAGGTCTCCTTCTCTAGAAATATTGAGTAGTTCAAGGGGTTCTATTGCTCTCTTGATTTATCCTATATGCTCTCCTTATCATCCTATGTATTTTGGTTATTTGTGGGCTTGCTCCTTGTCTCATTTTTCTTCTGGGATGCTTTGCTTATGGTTCTTACAATTGGTTTGATTTTTGGGCTTCACCCTTGTTTCTCTTTTGGTATTTGTGGATTTTATGGGAGTGTTCTCTTGTTGGTTTCTTTTTGGACTTGATTCATGTTCACTTGGTGTTTCACTTTATCCTTTATTTTTTAAAAATACAATTATGTAATTATGTAAAAGGTTTGAGGACACTTTCAAAACCCTTTTTTCCATCTTATATAAAAAAGATTATATATATATATATATATATATATATATATATATATATATATATATATATATATATATATATATATATATATATATATATATATATTATCTACCAATTTAATATAAGATCAACCAATTTGTAAGTATTTTATTTATGTAATATAATATTGTGTGCTATACTATAATAGAAACTTGTTACTCTATGAAAGTATATGTATTATCTACCACTTTAATTTTTTTAATAATTTTAGCCAACCTATAAGTATTTACATCATGCAATGTTAGAATCTGATTGCTAATATATATGATATTTTTGCCTTGTTTACATACCTTGTTAAATGCATAAACTCATAAATAAGTATGTATTTTATATACCTTCCACACATTTTTGCATTTGATTATACCACAATCGTTCTTCATCTTGCATACATTGTTTTGGTATTATGTATTTCAAATAAACCTCACTATTTAATGAGGTGTGGGAGAGCTCACTGTGTACATTGTATAAATATTTACTCTCATGTACGTAGTGCTAATTACACACTTTAATATTTATTTGTTTAGGTGGAAATTCCAGAAAAAGGGGCTTGGTAACTTTAATTGATGTAGAAATATTTTCATATTTTCTTTAGACACACTACCTTGAATCTTAACTCACTAAAAATAAAATTTAGTCAAAGGAAAATGTAAACTTATGATGTTATTGGTAGTTTAACCATATTTATATGTAAATTTATGTTGCAGTTCCTTTTACATTAATACATTACCTAATGTTTCAATTTTAATATGTTGAATATGGTAAATAATTTAATTAAGTCATAGAAAAGAAACTATTAATCAATTTGTTATTAGTCCTATTAATATTATGTGTTTCTCTATATGTCAATGTTAATATATTAATAAGCATGATTTTATTAAGCCACAAGGATAAAACATGATGATATTGATTAAATAATGTGATATTATTAATATTAAGTTTGTGGAAATGATATAAGAAATTAGTACAATTTTTTTTTGATTTTGTGGAAGAAAGGGTTTTGAAAGGAACCCCAAACCCTTTAAAAAATGTATCCACACAACTTCAAGAGATTAAGGGAGGCCCATAGGCCACCAAAAGAGAAATAAATATCTAGATATCCAATAGGATAGAACCCAAACAAATCTACCAAAATAGTTCCATATATACTCCTAAAATTTCAAGACAACCTAAGGCAGCTCAATCCCATATAGGGGAGAGCAAATGCCCTGGCTAAGCTAACTAGACTAACAAAACAAAAAAGATAGGAAAAAAAACATTTCAAAAAAAATACTCAAAAATGAAACCTAATCCTTGGTTCCACTGGGTCCAGCATCCTTTGGTTTCCCACTCTTCCCACCTCATCAGGGCTAGGATCTCCTCCCGTTTGAATTAAAAAAATATGGTTCCTAAAGTTTAAAAAGTACCATGAAATCCCCATTGAATAGAGCAAATATTTGTCTACAAAATAAGCAACAAGTAAATTACCTTCTTCTAACATCATTAGCTAGTTGGATTAATCCTTCTGGAAACTCCATGTTCCAAACTATGATGCCATTTTGAGAGGTGCCCAGGTTAGCCAAAAAATCAACTAGGTTAGCCATTTTGGGCCAATTTATGCACTTCCTCTAATAGGTTTGAGATTTTCCATGTTGGAGTCTACATCCCTCTAAAAATATTAATAATATTGAGTGAGTCACCTTCGATTATGGATTTTCTAAATCCTAGATATTTTAACTATAATACTCCTTGAAAGAGAGCTCTAGCTTCAGTTGCATGGCTAGTTTAGGTTTTGATATTTTAGGTAAACACCAAAAAATTTAGCCCTTTACATCCCTAATAATACCACTTAATCCAAGCCATCCCATGTTACCCTTAGACACACCATCAAAGTTTAATTTTATCCACCTAGGAGGGGGTGGTTCCCAAATAGTGTCTGCTCTTACTAGGTGATGGATTCTTAGGACTAAAGCAAGAGAATATTTAAAACCTAAATTATTTTCTATCCCAAATTTCATACCATTGTTCCCCACATCCAAGGATAGGAGATCAACATTATCCACCATGACAAGGACAATCTTAATAAAAACTAACTCTGGGTGATGAGAAGTGTTCTTAAAAGCTCTAGAATTTCTTTCCTTCCATATCCACCACCACATATGAGGGAGGACAAAGGATGTGAATGATCGAATCAGAGGTAACAAATAGGGAGTGATCCATTGCTCCACATAGAAATTTAGCTCTTTAGAAAAAACTCAATCCATTCCCACTATACAAAGCAACATCCCAAAAATTTATTTAGAATAGGAACACAGGGAGAACATATGCTCGGGATATTCTTCTGCCAGCTCACATAGATAACATGTGTTGGGTAAACTAAGACCTCTATTATATAAATTATACAATGTTAAGCACTTTACCTTCATAACCAACCAAAAATATATATTCACTTTGGGTGTGAGACCTTTGCACCAAATTTTATTAGCTAGGAACCAAGGCTCTTTGTGATCATCAAGGAGTGCATATGCCAATTTGATCAAGAAACATATTTTATTTTCAACTCCCCAAACTAGCTTATCTTGTTTATCTCCAGATCCTATAAAAATATGTTTTAGTAAATTTTGAAAGGGCTTTACAAGAGTGTTCCTCATCTTGAGACCATTCAAGGACAAAAATAGGTTTCCAAAAAAATTTCCATTCACAATCTCAAAGTAATCATAGACCCTTGATCCGAAAGTCTGTGTTGTGATAAATTTGGCCTAAGAGAAGGTAGGAATAGAGTTTAAAGTTCTATATTATTCCCACCTATCTCTCCAAAAATTAATCCTTTGACCATTACCAAGAAGCCAACAAACACCCTTTAGAAAATTTGTTTGACTTTAACCACACTTTTATAGAACACAAATCCTTGGTATGGGCTGGGATTAGAAAAATAAAATCCCTATTCCCTAAGTATTTGGATTTTAATATTTTTATCCAGTTTATATTAGCATTTTGGGTCAACTTCCACCCTTTCTTAGCTATAAGGGCCCTGTTCATAAAACTTATTTTCCTTAGACCAAGTCCTCTCATATCCTTACAACTGCAAACTTGATCCTAAGCTACTAAGGAAAACTTATTTTTATCCTGATATCTAGACCAAAGAAATGAGTGTTGAATCTACTCGAAGTTTCTAAGAACTATCCTTGGCACATTGAATAGAGAAAGGAAATAAATATGAATGTTTTTTAAAATAGTTTTAACTATATGGACCTTACCATATTTTCTCAAGAGCACCCCTTTCCACCCTGCTAGCTTCCTCTAGACTCTCTCCACCATCGATTCCCATAAATAAGCTTTGACTCCACCTTTGAAGAGAAACTTTCCTAGGTAAATAAATGGAAGGGAATCAATGACACACCCTAGGATTTCAATGTTTTTTATCTACCTTCTAATTGGTGTCTTGAAAAAATAAATATTACTTTTTTTGAAGCTCATATTCTACCCAACAACCTTCTCATAGTTATAAATAATGATTTCAATCACTCGATCTTGAAGAATCATATCTAGGAAGGATAACAACGTATCATCTATGAACTGACAGTGTGAAATTAGATTAGAATCACTTATAAGGTTGATGCCTACTATAGAAGGTTCCTTTTTGATAGCTATTCCCAAGTATTTTACCATTAGGATGAATAAATAAGGAGATAAGGGATCCCCTTGCCAAATAACCCTACAACTACCAAAATAACCTATCGAATATCCATTAAAAATGATAAAAAAATTTACTAAATTCCTAGTAAACTTGATCATAGGCCTTATCCATGTCAATTTTTAGAAGGGTACCTATTCTACCACTCTTATCCAAAGAGTTTATCAATTCATGAATTTCAATGATATCATCAAGGATTTGTCTTTCGACCACAAACCCACTTTGGGGTAAATCAATAATACCTAGAAGATGGACTTTCAATCTATTTGCTAAAGTTGTATGAGAATTTTTTAGTAGTGTGTTGTAGAGGCTAATGGGCATGAAATCCTTTAATTCCTTAGCACCTTTCATATTAGGAATAAGGACGAGGAAAGTATATTTGATGTCAAGTGGAATAAAATTTGATGTTTGGATTTCCTTCATGGCATTATAGATATATTCTCCCAAAATGTGCCAAAACCTTTAGAAAAAATAGGTGGGAATCTATTCAGGCCTATAGCTTTGATGTCCCCCATCGAGAACACTACCTCCATAATTTTTCATCATTGAATGGGGCACACAAAGTATAGTTTATTTCTACCAAAATTGAAATAGGTATATTTTGGAGAAGTCTCTCATCTGTGAGTGGGTCCCTATCTTCAATGACACACATGAGATCTCTAGAATACCTAACTATTTCATTCCTAATATCCTTAATATCTATGAATATCATACCATTGGCACAATGAATTTATCTAATTATGTTATTGCTTCTATACGTAAAGGTAAAGGCATGAAATTTTGTTGTGTTTCTATCTCCTTCTCTAAGCAAGAGAGATCTATATTTTTGTCGCCATACCATTTCCTCCTTGGCCAGCAAGTTACAATATTTTTATAATAGTTCCTTTTCTTGGATTTGGTACCTTTCCTCTACTTCCCTTGATGCTACATTAGATTTTAACTCCTTTAATTACTCGGATATCTCCTTTTTCCTTCTAAATATGTCTCCAAAGATAAATTTATTACAAGTTTTAATATTTGCCTTAACAAATATTAAATTACACACCACTTGGGAAATCAAAGAAGTGAAGAAATTTAAAGGCCACCAGGTTTTAATTATGGCCTCCAGATCTAAGTCTTACAGCTACATCACCTCAAATTTTAATGGCCTAGGAAAAGAAAATTTATTTTGAACTTTTTCCAAGACTAATGGGTTGTGATCAGACCCGATTTTAAGCAAGGAGAAAAGGAGAGTGTCACATTATTCAAAACCAAAAATCTCTCTAGTCTTATTTGAATATCCTAGCTTCCCACCTGCCTATTAGTCTAGGTAATTTTGGATTCTTTCAACTCTACGTCCATCAACTCATGGTTCTTCACAACAAAAGCAAACTCTTCCATGCTTATGAAATTTACATCAGAGCCCCTTTTCTTATCATAGGGATATAGTGGGCAATTAAATCCCCTACAATAACCCAGGCCTCATCCTTGAACAAGACCCTCATGGTGCTCAGTAATCATCATATTTGGACCAGTGTTACAAGCATAAATATTAGAGGAGATCCACTTAAATCCTTATTTTTTGTAGGAAAAGGAATATTTATCACTCTTTCAGAAATAATAAGTATAGAACCATCCAATTTTGTGGGATCCCAAAGGCATAGAATAGCTCTTGAAGACCTAATAGAATAATTTGATACGAACTCAACTTCCATATAGATTATTTCCTTGGTAATTTTTTCTTTGGTTCTGTCCATTTTGGTTTCCTAGATAAATATAATATTCGAACAAACTTATATTCTGATAGATGCCAAAATATTCTTCTTTGTAGGCCCATTTAGGCCTCTTATATTCCAAGAGAGCATCTTCATTTGTATGGTTTGGGATATTTTTCCCCATTCAGGTATTGGGGGGTCCACAAAATAATTTTAACTTGAGTTGTTTATTTTTATTCTCCTTATATTTATCAAGTTTAAGTTGAGTTTGAATTCCATCAGCGATATCTGATTCAGATCCTTTGAACCTTACCATATTGTTTGAGTTTTTACCAGGCTTTTGACTATTCCCCATATCCATTAGAATTTTTTTGAACTTATGGATTTTGTCCTAGACTTTGAAGTTACCAAAGATCCTACTTCCATACACAAGGAATTTTTCAAGTCAAACAGCATTGGAGACTTCAGTTCCTAGACTGCAAGTTTATAAAAGCCTTCCAAGGAGAACTGAGTTCCTCCTAGATCACAAGTTTAGTAGCCTTATGGGGAGAACTAAGTTCCTCCAAAATAAAATCTTGAGAAGCCAAATATTATTAGGAATTATGAATAAGATTTGATGGAATATAGGTCTTTTTTTCTAGGATTGTCTACTTGATAGAGATACCATCCAAGACCTGGACCAATACCTCACTGGACTCAAACACATTAACTAGGATTATTTGATCCACAATCTTATCTCCCATTTCTAGCTGATTCAAGCTTGGCTCAAATTATTCTATTCTAGAAGGAACCATTTGTTCCTGGGTCTTTTCGACTAGCTTTTTTGAATTGTTCTTCTATGGATATCCACTACCAAAATATTTACAAGGGCAATATCGCATCGCATTATCGAATCTCTAACATAAATAAAACCTAATGGATCAATTCTCATAGACTATTTACTAAAGCTAGGGACCCTGCTTGGATATAATTTTAATGTGGCCTGGTAGCTTAGCCTTTGGGTCTGCCATTACACACATCCTAGCAAATATCATCCTAGACTTGGCTTTGGTGGTTGAATCAATAATAACCAGTTCCATAATGGATTTGGATATACCCCTTAGGATATCTTTGAGCCATAAATAAAATGGAAAATTAGGTAAGCAAACCCAAAGGGGTTCCAGATTAATATTTTAAGTCTTGGGGTTGAGGTTCAGATACCATTTTGTAAAAAAACCCTCATTTGCCAAAAAACCATGGGCCTCCTCCAAGAATCTATTTGGAGTCCTCCTTGTAGATCAACTTGATAAGGAAGAAAGCATTGGATAGAGCTACAATATCAAGGTGACCCAAGGGTTTCCATTTAAATAAAACCCACCATCGAATGGAATCGAGGTCTAGTTAGATTCCCTGAAAATTCCCAATCAGGTTCCACAAACCTGTAACCATGGTAGCATCCACCAACTCATTTGGAATGACAAGTTTGTTTTTGATCGAATAAAGGTCAAAAATAGGATTCAAGGCTTGAGAAAATAATCTCCTAGTGCTAACCATAGTGAAAGAAGACTCACCTAGGACAAATGGATGATCACTTCTTGAGGACCCCTTCACGAGTTCACCATAGGACACTACTAGACCCACTAACTTTGTAGCTCCAAAACTCCCATGGGAGGGTCCCCTAAGGACCACTTGCTTTAACTAACCACCAAATTTCTTGAGCTCACAACCCACTTGCTAATCATCCCTATAACTTCCACTTAAAATTTCTTATTGACAACCAACCTTCGCAAGCACCCCATCCGCTTATAAATTGACACTAAGACCACAAAAAATACTACCATTGAGACTACCACCTTGATCGGTACCATCACAAATTATATTCTATAGGCCACCCTCCACCTTGATATTAGACACCCAACCACCCTTCACACTCACCTTCCTTATCATGCTCATTTTCAAAACCCTCAAGTTTTATATGTTCAAAAAAGTATATTTAAAGTGTTTATAACTTTCATGTTCACTATAAAATCTTGTACAAACCCTAGTCTTCAACCCATAAATGAAATTCTGCAAAAACCCTAGTCTTCAACCCAAAAATGAAATCCTACGAAAACCCTATTCTTCAGCCTACAAATTCCTCATGTTGCTTATTATAAAACCTTACAAATCCCTAGCCTTCAACCTATAAATGTTGTTCTATCTAAAATCCTACAAAACCCTACTCTTCAACCCGTAAATGAAATCCTGCAAAAACCATAGTCTTCAATCTATAACTTTCTCTAGCAAAAACCTTCCATTTCATCTTAAGAATTTTAATTTGTAACTTCCTCTTGTTGTTCATCATAAAACCCTTATCCAATAATTTAAATTGCAACTTCCTCATTGAAAAACCCTAGTCTTCAGTCTGTAAATGTTGTTCACTTTGAAATCTTGCAGAAACCCTAGTCTTCAATCAATAAATGAAATCTTGCAAAAATTGTATTCTTCAACCTATAACTTCCTCTTGCAAAAATCTTACATTTCATCCTAATAATTTTAATCTACAACTTCCTCCTATTGTTCACTGTAAAATGCTTATCCAATAATTTAAAATACAAATTTCTCCTTACAAAACCCTAGTCTTCAGCTTGTAAATGTTGTTCACTATGAAATTATGTAGAAACTGTAGTCTTCAACTTGTAAATGGAATCCTATAAAAACCATAGTCTTCAACCTGTAACTTGTTCATGCAAAAACCTTCCATTTCATCCTAAGAATTTTTTTTGCAACTTCCTCCTATTGTTCACTGTAAAACCCTTATCCAATAATTTAAACTACAACTTCCTCCTTACAAAACCCTAGTCTTCAACTTTTAAATATTGTTCACTCTGAAATCTTGTAGAAAATCTAGTCTTCAACCTATAAATGAAATCCTACAAAAAAATTAATGAATGGAATATATAGGAAAGATGAAAAGTTATTAAACATTATGTTTTCATAAAAATTGTAATACCTTGCATGATTTTGGTTGTGTGCTACATGCTCTTTCTTGTTGAATGTTTTTATTAAAGCATATTATACTTGCATATGCATCCAAAATCTATCCTGATCCCTAAATTACTTTTAAAATCGTTGGAGGAGACTTAATAAGAGGAAGACCTTGAGGAAAATATAAGGTTGCAGACCACTCATGTATTCAAACATTGAAATGTAATATTGTTTAAATAAATATATGAATATCATGTTATGTTATGCAATGAAGAAGAGATGAATGTATTTTATATAGGGATGAATTGATATTACCTTTTATTTCAAGTTCATTACAAACTATGAAATATGAGGGCGGGGTTGGGGAGTAACTACAGCCAGCTCTAGCTGTAGTTACTCCCCACCCCCACCCTCAAAGCATTAATTTGTATAAATGGAAAAGTGTGCTACTAAAATATGGATAGAATTTTTAAATGATGGAGTAAGGTTAGAAAATTCTCTTAGATGTTGTTTTACTTTGAATGAAGTATTTAGATTCTTTATCAAAAGTTATATTGTTATGTTTAAGTATGTTTTAATATTGCACTCTAATTTATTTTAGAGAAATGGTTAAGAATATTTTTTAGGACCCTTGGGTTGGAAGGAGGGTGGGGATTATTATGTGTTATGGTATTAGAACCATATTAAATAATCCCTCATACTCTACATGTACCCAATCCTAGTGAATTTTTGGGAGACAATTCAACTAGGTAATTGTGAATGATACATCCTAGCAGTGAGTCTTGGATGGTCCTAGTGAGGAGGCTTGGACGAATTTCTAGTGTTGACGATTTAGAATTCTTAAATATATATTGATATGGGATAACTTGCTATATCATTCATAAGAAATTATAGTGGTGGTACCTTGTAGAGAGGTAAGCCTAACCATGATCACTACCAGGTTAGTGGTAATGGTCTTAGTTAGCTCATGGAGTGATGAATTTAAATAATAACTAAGTTATTATGCCATAATAATCCTACATAGATAGAAGTATGTTGGGCTAGGGAATAGGCATCACCTTTAAGTGTTATGGACCTAAGAGTTTAATCCCTATGTTGTAGTCAAAATATCTCCTATAGGTGTGTATGGGAAAGTGGGGGACCACTAATGGTATCTTTTCTAATGGTGTGGTTATAAAATTAAACCCCAAAAGATTACAAAAATTTGACCACTCGTATCCACTTGAGTGTCATTTTCAGTGATAATAAAGTCAAAAATGGTTATGCCTTTTTACTAATTAAAATATTGGGTATTCTTTGTGAAGTTAATTCCTTAAAAATATATTTTACTCCATTGGGTTGAGTTTGTGGGTCCTTAAAAACACAAAAACATTACAAGTTACAAAATTAGAGCTCTTATATCTATAGAAAAGGGGAAATATTATTATTTTTAAAAATTGATAGCCTATATTTTAGCCAATGAACTTTAAAATAGATACCACAAAGCAAGGTCCCACATATCAAATGTTGGGTATAACAATGTAAACAAGAAAAACTATAGAAGAATACATTCTTTATCAGTATTCAAAATATGAACCTAAAGAGGAGAATAAGACTCTTATAGGTGTTAGAGGTCATGTCTACAAGTCCAGGAAATGTGCTATGGGATTGAAACTCCTATGGAGAATGATTTCGAGAAATTAAAGAACAAAAAGATGGTGTTTTCAACCTATAGGGATATTTATCCTACCAAGGTAACATGGGAAGATAGATCAATATGACACTAGAATTATTTTATTCCATGAAAAATTTCTACTTCATATTTTATCATTGATTTAAAAAACACCATGTTCTTAAGATATTTCTTGATAACTTTGCATATTAAATCGTAAAGACATTAATATTTCCCACAAATATTTCCTTTCATAGATGATATGGATGTTGTGCTATTATGCTCAAAAATATTGCTAACATACCAAGGATGGTAGGAGGGATGATCCTCCACTTCAAGTACCTTAGAAAATTTGAGCATAGTGGAATATGGATAAAGGTTATTTTAGAGACAACAAAAAATAATAGAAAGGTAGGTAAGTGCACCATATTCTAATGTGCTTTGCACATTTTCTAGCTTGAAGAAAGTGATTGATTCTATTGATGAGAAAATGCAGCCCTACCTTCTATAAATACCAAACCCATTTTGAAAAATTTTCCTTCCCTTGACCACCTTTTACATCTATTGAATTTTACCTCCTCTATCCCTATAAGTGTGCTTGCATCTAGGTAAGCACAACAAGAAGAAAGTATAGTACTTCTACTTGTGGTTGCATTGTTGTAGGTAAAGCAATAAGTAGTAGAACACTAAACTTCATTATAATAAAAAAGAACAAATAAATCTAATATAAATGAAGGTATTAGATACATAGAATTTAAAAACATAGAGTTTAATTGTGCATTTGTTTATTGATCACCATTAACTATCTCATATTTGTATATAAATATAAATACATACAAATGTATGTCTCTTAAAATATCTCAATAGAATCTTGGTGCTTCACCTTCATCTCTAACTATTCAAATTCTCTCAACCTCTCACGAGGTCTAGTTGTTTAGCTTCTCTAAATCTCTCATGAGGTTTAAAAATAATAATGTAATACGTACACAACAACAACTACCATTGAGAGAGTTAGATTTATCTATTGAGTTATTACTAGGTATAAACCAGTCTTTCAGGCATATTATAGGACATTTATAGAAAAATTGAGTTGGGAATTATTTTTGATAAAGGATTTAATCAACCTAGTGTGTCACATTATGGTGCACCAATGATTTTTGTGTGAAATAAAGATAGATTCCTCATGTTTTACATTTATTATAATCAATTAAGTAAGGTTTCTATTAAAAATCCATTATCTTTACCACACATTGATGATATTTTTGATCAATTACAAGGAGCTCCTAGTTTTTCTAAGATTTAATTCAAGTTAGGCTATCACCAATTATGTGCAAAATATGAATATACCCCAAAAACAACATTTTAAACTAATTATGGTCATTATGATTTCACTATGGTACCTTTTGGATTAACTAATTCTCCTACAACATTGATTGGGTTGATGAATAGAAATTTGTATAAGTTCTTGGATAAGTTTGTCATATTTTTTTTAATGTTATCTTGATATCCCAAAACAATGAACGAACATGAGGAACATTTGATATTTGTGTCATAATATTTATAGGAAAAAATTTATATGCAAAAAATTTTAAGTATTTATTTTTAGTCATAGATACAATATTAAGGATATATTATTTTAGGATAACATATTGTAGTCGATCCAAGAAAAATTAAGGATATGGTTGAATGTCCAAAACCAAATAATGTGATAGAGATAAGAGTTTTTATGGTACTTGTTGCATATTACCATATATATGCAAGATATTTGCAAGGGTCACCAACCCTATTACTTCACTATAATAGAAGGGTAAGAAATTTATTTGTTGTAAAATTATGAATTAGATTTCCATAAACTAAAATGTCTCTTAACAAATGATTCTTTATTAGTGATATTTTATCCAAAAAAAACTTATGTTGTATGCACCAATGCTTCTTTTTAAGGATTAGGAAATATTTTGATGCAAGAAAAAAGAGTATTTACTTCTAAATTCCATAAGATTAAAAAACAGTGAACTCATTTATATGATGTATGATTTTAAATTGGCTACTATCATTTGTGCTTTGAAAATATGAAGGTATTATGTACTAGGACAAAGATTTATGTTGAAAATAAATCTTTGAATTTTAAGGTATTAATTTACATAACCTAATTTAAATACCAAACAATATCAATGGTTGGAGTTTTTATGTGAATATATTTTTGATGTTATGTATATCAAAGAAAAATAAAATAATATGGTGGATGCACTTAGTAGAAAAATACATGATTTTTTCACAATGATCATGATGATAGATCTAAAGAAAATAGTTAAGGAGATACTAGCTCATGATGAATGGTTTTGAGAGGTGAGACTTGCATATCAAAGTATAAATATGATAGCATTTAAATAAAAAGGGTATTTTATTTATTCAAAAGGGTTACTAAGATTTCATAATGCTATATATTCCCTTAAAGTAGAATAATTGAGGATATTATTTTTGAATGAACCACTTAAGGCATCTTATGTTTTCCATCCTAAAGTTAGAAATATGTATGGTGATATAAGAAGATCACATTTTTGGATATGAATGAAGAAAAATATTTTTATATATGTGAGAAAGTGTTTGAAGTTTCAGAGGGTTATGATTGAACATCAATATCTAACATGACTATTATACCCCCATGAGATTCTAGAGTGGAAATAGGGTATTGATGCTATACATTTCATTATGATTTAACTCAACAAATACAATGCAATTGTTTTGGTAATATTAATAAAATTTATACATTTCATGCCCATTAATGATACCTATGAAGCAAATGATGTAGCTTAATTTTATGTGTATTATATTTTAATATTGCATGGAATTCCTAACAAGATTGTTTCTGACCAATATTCCTTGTTTACTTATAGGTTTTAGAAGACTTTCTACGTCGCATTCAACATCTAGTTTAATTTTAGTACTACTTACCATCCTAAGATTGATTATCAAATGAAAAAATTTAATAGGGTGTTAGATGATATGTTAATAATTTATGCTATGGATCAACAAAGTAAATTGGAGAAATGATTAAATTTGGTACAAATTGCATATAATAATGGTTACCATACTTCAAGTGGTATGGATCCATATGGAGCCCTTTGTAGTTGATATTGTAAAAATATTTTTATTTGGGATTGAATTAAGTATTGAGTCAGCATAAATCATAAAATGGTACAATATATAGAGGAATAGGTGATTAGAATCAAACAATGTTTGAACCAAGCACAATATAGGAAAAAAAATAATGTTAAATCTCAAATTATTTAAAGGAAATTCACCTTTAGAGATAAGGTATTTGTTAGAGTATGATCACATATAATTTCATTCAATTTTAAGAAATTATTAGAGCTTTGCTCTCAAAATATTGATCTTTTTGAGGTTTTGGAGAGGAATTGGACCTATATCTTATTGGCTAGTTCTACAAATTGGCTTATCACCTATTCATAATATATATATTTTTAGGAGAACGTTTACAAATTACATCAACAACCACCCTCAAGGGGTTTGAACACAAGACCACTTAAGAAACAACCATCATCTTAGCCACTAGGGCAACTGGTTGTCGTATGTTATTCATAATGTTTTTTTATGTAACACTCCTATGAATATATGCATGATCCTTCATATATTTTGGAAAATAATATTTTATAGGTGAACCTAGATGAATACATCACTATAGAACCATACCACTTTCTAAACCAAATAATAAATTAATTACAAAATAGAAGAGTTGATTATGTTCTAGTAGAATGGGATAAATATTGTAAAAATTATTAAAATGTATACCCATATCTTTTTGGTTAAAAGAGGAAGTTTGAAATTAAGAGTAAAATAATGTAATGCCTACCCTTTGGTGGTTTTGAATAATCATGTTTTCCTTATCTTATAATAAGAAATTAATTTTTGCTTAACTAAAAAAATCACTTCTACTTATTTGAGTGATTTTATTTAAATAAAATAAAATAAATAATATATTGCATTGATGTATTTAATTTAATAGGGTTATAGAATTATGAATAAATAATTATTTTAATTGTGTAAATGTTGCTTAAATAGAGTGGAAAATTTTTCATATAATAATCATAAATTAAATTTACATTGATTAAAAAAAAAACTAACTTGACCATTAATGAATCAACATGAATATTTAACAAGAAATATGAAAAGTGTAAAGGGATATGAAGATAAAGGAGATGTGAGGAGAAATAAAACTGAAGAAACTTTGGGGAATGAAAACTAAACATTAAGAAGAAAAATGTCAAGATATGATTGAGAATCTTACAAATGCCCATGTATGCTTTCAATAGTTTCCTTATGTTTTTTTTTTTTTAAAACATGGTGGAATTGGTAGCCGCCACGAATCCAAGCAAGCTACGACTTTTATGGCCACCAGTATTTTGTGTTGTTCACCCTAAAATCTGCCATATAGATCTTCACATAGTCCGCTTCTATAACGGCCATGCCACAATCATTTTAAACCTTTTATGTCGCTGAAAGCACCAAGAAAGGGACAAGCATTCAGTACGATAAGGCCCGAGATTTGAACTTTGGACTTTCGTCCCCCTTATGGGTTTTAGATGAACCAATTGGTCTACACCTCGTACCTATATTTTCCTTATGTTAATGAGAAATAAATATACATTTTATTTTTCAAATGTGTGATGTACTATGTGGTATATTTTACATATTTTCTAGCAAAAAAACTTGTGGAAGAGCACCCTAGTTGGATGTTAGGGAAATCCATTAGTTGGATAAGTTGGATCTAGTTATATTAGAAGATTTAATATTTATATCTCTCTCTCACACTTTAACACACAAAAGTTTAGTTGTTGCTACCCATTAAAAGTTTACAAATATAAGTATAGGTTTGGTAGTGGTTTCCTAGATGGTGGGTTAAGTTTAGTAGATGTTGCATAGGAATCAGGATTTAAGAGTGTCCACAGGGTTATTTTTGTATAATTTTTGTTATTATTTAATAAATTATAATACTTTTTATTCTTTAAAAAATTCATAGTATAATATAAAATATGTAATGTGTAAATATGTACACATATCTAATATTATTGTGATAAAATAGTTTCTTTATGATTTTGTGTTTCCTATGAGATGATATTGTAGACACAAAAACAACACCAATCTGATCATGTGGCTACAAGCACTAACCGAATTGGCATACATAGCCCCTAGGGCAGCCCCTAGAGGTTAAACAGTGGTCCTAACCACTCCTAAAGTAGTTTTGGAAGGTCAGAGGTCAATTTGGCACCTTTCAAGCACCCTTCTCCTTTCTCGTTCCACCTTGGGGTGATTAGAATGCTATTCACCCACCCTGGGATGATTAGCAGCAATCGCTCCAAGGTGGGGCGAATAGCAGGTTTGACAGGAAAAAAGTCAAACCTTAAGAAATGGTAACCCAAATCTACCACTCAACTCCACCTTCAATGTATGGGAGTGTGAGTGAGAATTTAAAAGCTCAAATAGGTAGTCATAGAGGCAATCATGGAGCCCTTAATCAGGGAGGAATCTTCTCTCCCTTGATAAGGCATGATGGCCAAGTGGTGCCCCTGCATGCACATTCAAAGCAAACCTTCAGGTCTATAAAATGGTGAGTCTTCTCACCCTAAATAAAGGATAGAGTAGGAGCATTTAGAGCAATGAAGTACTACCAAATTATACCCTCACCCTGATTGTGCTTCCTACATCCTTGATCTTTCTTTTGGAAGGGAGGTTATCGGGTGAACATTAGGAGCACAATCCAGACCCAAAACCTAAAAAATTGGCCACAATCCCAAACCCAATTTTCTAAAACAACCCCCTAGGAGTTTTTGGACCCATCCCAAGTGTATTGGTGTCAAAAAAAAGCCCCAAACGGTGGGCATCCTGCCCCCGAGTGCCCCCCACACTGTTGCAGTCCTAATCGCCCCACCCTAGAGCGATTAGAAATTTATAGCATATTTCGTCATTGTTTCTTTTGCATAATGTTTTGTGTGTTTCATATATGCTTCCATTCAAATTTCAAAGCATTCTGACTTGTTTTGACTTTGTTTTCATTATTTTATGCTTTTACTAACATACAGGGAGCGCCTTCATATACAGGGTGATCAGGGCAAAATCAGCCAAATATGACCTTTTGGGTGGTCTCAAAATGCCCCATTTTTCTTGAACCCAAGTTTGTAGGTGTTTTAGAGGCCTCTAGATGGGACATTTGGGAGTTCACTTTCGAGCATTTTATGATAGTCCTATGTTATAATCACAATGACACTCAATTATCACGATCTGCTATTTTTCTGCGATCTGCTACTTGTCGGCATTCGACTGCTGCTGTGAAAAATGATTCACACTTTTTCAACCACTCCTCTATATCTCTTCATGTTCTCTGATGCAACTTCATAGAAATATCACTTCTACAGCCAGCACACTGTCATTTCACACTCGAAACACGACTTCTGCATACCGCGTTCTTATCTTCTCTTCGCACCACTCACACTACTGCACCCGAACTTCATACACATATATCACATCACGCTCCACCTTTTAAACTCGAAGAACCCTTGCTTTTATAGAAGAAATTTTAGAGGCAAACCCTAGAAGAACGTTGACTGAGAAACCCTAGAATTTGTCGAGTGCCAAACCCTAAAATCCGTCGGCCCAGATTTAACTTTGTCGGCCTCAAACTCTTCTCCACCTTCGTTACCTTCCTGTAGCTTATTGCCGTGAAATAGTAACACGTCGGCCCTTTTTAATTTAATTTAATATTCTAATTTAAATTTTTAATAAAATAAAAATTTAAACTAAATATTTAAAATTAAATATCTTCAACACCGGGGCATCTTTTTCAAGAAAACGAAGAGCCAACTTGGGTTTTAAGAAAAACCCATTTCAAGTCTGTTATCCACTGCATCCTTGGATCTGAATACCTATGTTGACAACAATTACAATCCTTCTTGCTCAACAATCTCCCCCTTTGGAATTGTTGGCAACACCTGTATACATTTTTGTAACTCTTCTCCCCCTTTGTCAATAATACCAAAGGGCTGCTGCAGAATCTCCCTGTGTCCATCCTCAATCTTCTCAGGCATAGTTTGACTCCCCCTGAGTCCATCCTCACACTTCTCAAGCACAATTTGACTCCCCCTGAGTCCATCCTCAAACACTCAAGTGCTCCCCCTGAGAAGGTGATCCCTGTAGCTAGTCACTTCTTAGGAAGTGTGACTACTTCTAATTTGCTTTGAAGATACTCAAATACTTCCTTGGGCAAAGGTTTTGTAAAAATGTCTGCTACCTGTTCTGTATTTGGGGCATAGTCCAATCTGACTTCTCCTTCTGCAACTTTGTATTTCAATAAATGATACCTTATAGCAATATGCTTTGTCCGTGAGTGCATTACTGGATTCTTAGAAATGTTGATTGCACTGGTGTTGTCACACTTTACTGATATTGGTTCACTAAAATTAATACCAAGATCTTTCAAGGTCTGTTTCATCCACAAAACTTGTGTGCAACATGTTGCTGCTGCAATATACTCTACCTCGGCTATAGATAAAGACACTGACTCTTGCTTCTTACTGTGCCATGCAACCAATCTATCCCCCAAATAGAATGCTCCTCCACTGGTACTCTTCCTGTCATCAACACATCCAGCCCAATCTGCATCTGAATATGATATAAGAGTGAAATATTTGCCTCTTGGATACCACAATCCATACTCCATGGTGCCTTTGAGATACCGAAAAATCCTTTTAGCTTCTTGTTACATGAGTCTCTTTGGGATGGCACTGAAATTTGGCTACCATGCACACTGCCTGCAAAATATCAGGTCTGGTTGCAATTAAATATAGTAAGCTTCCTATCATTGATCTATACATGGTTTGATCTACAGGTGGAGATTTGTATTCTTTACTTAACTTATAGCCTGTTGTCATGGGAGTACTGACTGGCTTACTATCCTCCATAGTGAACTTCTTTAACATCTCTTTCACATATTTGATTTGGGAAATGAATATACCTTTCTCATTTTGATTAACCTGTAGTCCCAAAAAATAAGACAGTTCACCAATCATTGACATTTCAAATTCATTATGCATCTTTTTTGCTAGGTCTTTACAAGATTCATCTTTTTTGCTACCAAATATGATGTCATCCACATAGACAACAAGAAAAATGAGTGCCCATCTTCTATTTTCACATACAGATTGTTGTCCACTAAACCTTTCTTGAATCCCTGTTGAGAGAGATAATTATCTAGCCTAGCATACCATGCCCGTGGTGCTTGTTTTAATCCATACAGTGCCTTCTTTAATCTGCAGACAAGGTTAGGATCTTCACTGATTTGAAAGCCATCTGGTTGTTCAATATAGACTTCTTCAAGTTTCCCATTTAAAAATGTAGATTTAACATCCATCTGATAAACTCTAAAGTTCTTGTAAACTGCTAGTGCCAAAAACATCCTAATAGCTTCTAATCTAGCTACTGGTGCGAAAGTCTCTTCAAAGTCAATCCCTTCGACCTGTGCATAGCCTTTGCAAACCAGTATTGCTTTATTTCTAATGATCTGACCGTTTTCATTTAACTTGTTGCGAAATATCCATTTAGTGCCGATTACATTCTTGTTTGCAGGTCTAGGTACTAACTCCCAAGTTCTATTCTTTTCAATCTGATCTAACTCTTCATTTATTGCCTTCATCCAGATGTCATCTTTGCTTACTTCATCTATGTTTTTGGGCTCAATGCTAGATAAAAGAGAGTAATTACTTATTACTTTCTTTCTTGTCTGAATGCCAGCTGTGGGATCTCCAATTATTTGGTTTCTAGGATGATTTTTCTGCCAATTGCCCATTCTAAATTTTCTATTTTCTTGTACCTCTGAGCCATCCAATAAGTTATTTGCATCAACCGTATATGTATTTTCTATGTCATGTACTTCATCTCCTTTAATGACTTCTTCGTAGATTGGATATTTTTCTTGAAAATTAACTATTTGTTTCCTCCCTTCATAGAATTTAACGTCTGCACTATCCACAATTTTCTTGAGTCTCTTGTTGTAGCATTTGTAAGCTTTGCTGTGTGGAGAATAACCAAAAAACACACCTTCATCTGCTCTATCTTCAAACTTTCCAAGATTGTCATCTATTTTTTTGATGTAGCACTTGCAGCCAAATACTTTGAGATGTTTTGTTGTTGCTTTCCTACCAAACCATAGCTCATATGGAGTTTTGCATTCATGAGTTCTTAACATATACCTGTTCTAAATGTATACTGCTGTGTGAACTGCTTCTTTCCAGAATCTATCTGCTATTTTGCTTTTACGCCAACATGGTGCGTGCCATTTCCTGAATTGTTCTATTTTTCCTCTCTGCTACACCATTCTGCTGAGGAGTTCTGGCTGCTGAATATTGTCTCCTGATGCCATATTTTTCACAGTATTCTAAAAATTCATTCGAAATAAATTCTCCTCCTCTGTCTGACCGCAAGCATTTAATCCTTCTCCCTGTTTCATTCTCTACCAGCTTTTTGAAAGTTCTGAACATTTCAAAGGCTTCTGATTTATCTTTTAAGAAGAATATCCAAGTCATTCTGGAAAAATCATCAATGCACAACATAAAGTACTTGTCGTCGTTTATGCTTTGAGTCCTCATGGGTCCGCATAAGTCTGTGTGAATAAGTTCCAAAGGCCTGCTAGTGTGATGTTCTTTTGTTTTAAATGAAACTCTGGTCTGTTTACCCTTATGACATAAAACACACATACTATTTGCAGGTTTTTTAATGATTGGAATATCTCTCACTGCTTGTTTAGTGCTAACTCTTACTAGATTATCAAAACTTATGTGTCCAAGCCTCTTATGCCACAACCAGTTCTCTTCTTCTTGTCCCATGAAACACATACCTTCTGAAAATTTTGATAGTGTGTATAGATTTCCAGACGTCCTTGAGCCGGTTGCTATTAATTTCCCGTTATTTGTTTTTCTGACTTCACAACCCTGCTTCTTGAACACCACTTCATGTCCTTTGTCACAGATCTGACTCACACTTAACAGGTTATGTTTTAGACCATCCACATATAGAACTTCTTCTGACTTGATTTTCCCTTCACTTATTTTGACCGATCCTTTACCTATTATTTTGGCTCCATCATTATTGTTGAAATTCACAGAACCACCCTCATATTTCTGAAGATTTTCAAATTTCTGTCTATCACCTGTCATATGACTTGAGCAGCCACTATTAAGAATCCACGGTACATATTTATTCTGAGCTCTAAAAGCAGTCTGCACTATTAAGGATTCCTGTTCTTTCCTGAGCTTGTTTCTTTTGTTTCCACTCTGTCTTAACTATGTTGTTGGGTTCTAGCTAAGATTTTCCCTTTTCATAATTTTGCATATATCCTTCAGAAGAACTACTATTGTGTTTTGCCTTATATGGTTGAGTTCTTCTTTTCTGAGGTTGAAATGAAACAGACATACTACGGCAATTTTTGGCAATATGCCCAAAGTTGTGACACTTAAAGCACTCTACTGCATAACTCATTAAAGGAGCAAACACATTTCTACTAGTGAAACTTCTTGGACCTATATTGTATTTGCAGTCAGCAATTTTATGCCCATAATTATTACATTTAAAACAAAAACCATAGAAATAATGAGTAAACCTGAAATATGGTCTTGGCCAGGTTGTTGCTGGAGCCTTGGATCTTCTATTCTTTTGATGTGTGACCTTAGTAAAGCCATCATTGTCAGCTGTCATTTTAGGTCTGGAATTATATATTTCTTTTTCCTGATTCGTTTTTCTTTCCACAACCTGTTTCTTGTCTTTGTTCTTTTCACTTTCAACATTGCTTGTTTTTGGTTCAGTTGATGATTCTCCTTTAGTAAATCCGAGACCAAATTTGATGCCTGTGGATCTTTGATTGCTCGAGAATTTTGTCCGATTTCATCGAGCTTTCTTCACGTTTTAGATGACAGTTGATTTTTCGATCCAGCTCTTGTATTTGTATTCGAAGACTCACATTTTCTTCTTCCAATTTGCAGTAGTGGTCTATCTTCATAGAAACCTGTATTTCTAGATCTTCAGACATTTTCTTGTATTCTTCAGTCTATGTTTTTAAACTGGCAATAATGTCGTTTGCATCCTTAAGTTTCCTTGTTAGTTTTTCATTCTTCTTTTTCTCCGATTCCCATTCCGTAAGAGTAGACACTAGCTCACCCTCTAAATCAACTTCAGCCTCAACTTCTTCAACTTTAGAGTTCATACCCTCTATGTTCTTTGATTTGTCTATTTCAAACACCATAAAAAGAGCCTCCTTGATCCTATCATCTCCTTCATGAATTTTCTCTAGTTTATCCCAGATCTCTTTTGCTAATTCACAACTTATGACTTTGACTAGCTCATTATCAATTAGTCCACACATAATAGCATTTCTTGCTTTTGAATCATATTCAAATGCCTTTTTACCTGCAGTGTCTGTTGGAGTGGTGGTAGGAGCTTTGTAACCATTGACTACCACACCCCAGATGTCAAAGCCCAATGCACTGAGATAAGTCTGCATTCTAATTTTCCAAAATGCATAGTTTGTCCCATCAAACATTGGTGCTTTGTTCGAAGAGAATCCTTCACCACTTGCCATTGTGTAAATTCCAAGATCACCTTAGCTATTTAAGCCTCTTCAGGTACTTGGCTCTGATACCAATTGTTATAATCACAATGACACTCAATTATCATAATCTGCTATTTTTTTGTGATTTGTTGCTTGTCGACATTTGACTGCTACTGTGAAAAATGATTCGCACATTTTCAACCACTCCTCTATATCTCTCCGCGTTCTCTACTGCAACTTCATAGAAATATCACTTCTACAGCCAGCACACTGCTTGTCATTTCACACTCGAAACACGACTTCTGCATACCGCGTTCTTATCTTCTCTTCGCACCACTCACACTGCTACACCCGAACTTCATACACATATATCACATCACGCTCCACCTTTTAAACTTGAAGAACCCTTGCTTTTATAGAAGAAATTTTAGAGGCAAACCCTAGAAGAACGTTGACTGAGAAACCCTAGAATTTGTCAGCTGCCAAACCCTAAAATCCGTCGGCCCAAATTTAAATTTGTCGGCCTCAAACTCTTCTCCACATTTGTTACCTTCCTGTAGCTTATTGCCGTGAAATAGTAACACGTCGGCCCTTTTTAATTTAATTTAATATTCTAATTTAAATTTTTAATAAAATAAAAATTTAAACTAAATATTTAAAATTAAATATCTTCAACACCGAGGCATCTTTTTCAACAAAACGAAGAGCCAACTTGGGTTTTAAGAAAAACCCATTTCAAGTTTGTTATCCACTGCATCCTTGGATCTGACTGCTTGTGTTGACAACAATGACAATCCTAGCTTCCAAACCCTAAAATCCGTTGGCCCAGATTTACCTTTGTTGACCTCAAACTCTTCTCCACCTTCGTTACCTTCTTGTAGCTTATTGTCGCGAAATAGTAACACGTCGACCCTTTTTAATTTAATTTAATATTATAATTTAAATTTTTAATAAAATAAAAATTTAAACTAAATATTTAAAATTAAATATCTTCAACACCGGGGCATCTTTTTCAACAAAACGAAGAGCCAACTTGGGTTTTAAGAAAAACCCATTTCAAGTCTGTTATCCACTGCATCCTTGGATCTGACTGCCTGTGTTGACAACAATGACAATCCTTCTTGCTCAACATCCTAATCATCCCACCCCAGAGCAATTAGAAATCTATAATAGATTTCTCAACTGTTATTTTTGCAATGTGTTCTTGATGGTGTTTACATGCTTCTATTTAAATTTCATTCTGTTCTGATAAGTCTTTATCACTGTTTTAATTATTTCATTGTGCATTAACTGGAGGCCTTGGGGATTGCATGTTTCCTTCCATTCACATGTGCTATTAATCATTTGATGTTTCCCTATATGTAGGATCTCAACATCGAAGGGGAAAAAAGGAACTAAGAACATATTCATGCAAGTGACGGTGACATTTGGCCCACCCATTTTGAATGTGGGCATACGGAAGATCCCGAAGGGAAGCGTATCGTCCGTTGGTGTAACAAAATTGTATCGAACACTCTGAGCCCCTAAAATGGGGGGAGACGTATTGTAACCTGATCATAAGAAAAATTAATAAAAGAGGTTGCACCCTTGATTTTTCTTTACATATCATTTCATTCATGCTTCGCTTTCCCTCTTTCATGCACTTAGCATTTCGTTAATACAACTGCTTTTGTTTGCATCACACCTGATGCACCTGTGATTCCGTAGATATGATTTTAGTAGTGATCATGGTGGGACTCTATCCCCTGATTTTGGGATCAAGTTTTTGATCAATTTTTTGTGTTTTTGCTTGCAAGTGTTAATCCTTTAGGCGCTAGACTGCTACTCATGCCACCTTGTGACAAATACAGAGCTGGTATTCATTTCACCAAGGGACAAATAAGAATTCCTCTCTCCCTATGATGAATACAAATCTACTATTCATTCCACCCTAGGATGATTAGCTCTCTGTGTAGTTTCTAAGTAGAAACTCAGGGGCATTTGGTGTGGGCAAAGAAGAGGTAGGTTTTCTGAACATCCTCTGTAATTTTTTGTCTTTGTTTCTATGATTTTTTTGTTTTCTTTGCTTGCATGGAAAATTTTACTGCATGTTTTCTTTCTTTGCGCAAGTAAAAATAACCACACACACCATGTGATAATATAAACATCAAGGATTTGGTCGTAAAACCCCAACACTTGATCAAGACCAACGGTGGATTTCATCACCACCTTGGCTTGAATTTTGCATACATAACCCCGATCACGACTATTGCTAGATGTAAATCCTAATGAAAGCTGACCAAGTGTAGTTGGGGTGATTCCTAGTGCATGAGGATAAGTCTTCTATGGTAGGTGTTAAAAATAGAGTGATTCCCCTTCCTTACCGCCTATGTTCCACGTATCATTCTACTCTCACGTACCAATAGTTTCCCTCACGTAAGGGTGGGTATATTGAGAGGTCTGGTATAATAGCCTGGCAATGGTATATTGAATGGGAGACCATTTTGGGAGACATAAGAGCCCTCATATTGCATGTACAACAAAATTTTCTTTACAAGTCTTTCAAAACAAAAATCAAAACACATTGAACCAGATTTAGGGAACACCTTTAATCTATAAATGAGAATCATTTCTTTGATTGTGTGGTCCCCTTTGTTCAATGTAGCATAAAAAAAATCGTAAATAAGATAAAAACATACATATATTTTAGAGAACCACCACCATGGTGTACACCCGTAGCCAAGCCCAATCATGGGTAGAAGCGATAGAAAGTGTACAAGGAGGCACAAGTCACCTCCGTTATAGCTCCAAGGACTTGGTCATACCACCTTGGTGGCCTGACCCACAAAATAGTCCACATCATACCACGATGGAATAGGACTATAGATGCACCCATTTGAGGGATACTCCCATTCAACACAAACTCTTTTAGGAGGAGTACATACATATGAAGGCCCCCTTAGACACTCATTATGAGTTGCTACCATGTGATGAAGTGCTAGAATGACATAGTGTCCATAAGGAGGGGCCACATGATTACATCATCCCTCCTCTACCCCTTATTACTGTCAAAAACAATAGACCAAATCCAAAGCACAAGGATCTTCAGACAGGGTGAGCCAATTCTTCCTGCCCCTTTCACATATATGAAAGGAAGCATGAGGAAAACCACTATATTCCTCAAGAGCAATACACAGCATGGGAGCAATGTGCCTCTGCACCTGCTATTTATCAAGATCACCTACTGAGGCGAAAGCCTTAGGTGAATGCTGCTAAACTTGATAGAGGGAAGTGACCTATAGAGATATCGGATCACTACGACTAAGGTAGATATGTAGGGGAGACATCTAGGCCTCCTAGACATAAGACGATAGAACAAATTGACTTGGCATTTGCCAAGCATGTCACCCACCAAGTGCAAATCATGCATCTTGAGCAAGATCAACAATAGTTAGAGAACCTGTGTCATCTTAGCAAAGAGCGCATTCAGCATCAAACAGATGAGTTGCTCCACAACATTGTACATGAGAGGATTCCAACCCCTCGCACACATAAGACAAAGCTTTATGAGAGGCACAACCCCTTAGTGTGAGACAAGTCTCCATGAACTTATCAAGTGTTGCCTCCAAGACCTTCTACACCTGAGCGAGAGGCCACCCCTAGAGCCAATGATGAACATCCTCCTCGGGAACCCACCCATGTTTATAGGTCATGCCCAAGAACTCCTCAAGAAGCCTATGAGGAATTCAAGAAAGAAGAAGAGTGGGCTGAAATGCCCTACCAAGGCAGGGGGGCCACTATCTGACTACTCCTCCATAGGCCTCCAGTTCCCCATAATTCACAATGGGAACAAACCAAGGAGGAAGAGATCAAATCCTCTGATGCATACAAAGCATTGCTAGAGCGCTTAGAGTCTATGGAGACCAAGACTTTTGGGCCCCAAAATCCCACTTTATGCTAGCTCCGCAGTCACCCTGTGCATCCTTTAGTGCCGACACCCCCATACCCTGAACACTTCAAAATGCCTCAATTGGCAATCTTTAGAGGGGATGAAGATGCCCAAGAGCACGTGACAAGATTCCTAAGTCAATGCTTTGGCATTCAGGACAATGATGCTTTTCTTCTAAGAACATTTATAACCACATTCATAGGCCCTACCTCAAATTGGTTTACCTAGTTGCCGAAGCATAGCATCAGTAACCTAGACTAGCTAGTGGACACGTTCATCGAACATTTCACCTTCATCACCAAGAAGAAGGCATCATTAAGTGACCTATCTAGCCTTAGGTAGTATAAGGAAGAGACCATGGCGGCTTATGGAAATAGGTGGAGGACGTTGCTTTTAAGGCTATCTTACCTCCCTCCCATGGCTGACCTAACCTAAATATTCTCAAAGAGTTGCCTGAGGTCAATATCCATGCTATTGCAGCTACAACAATATGCCACTCTCGAGGAAGCCCTGATGCAATCCAGAATCATTGAGGATATCAAGATATAGGATGGTGAGATTGCCAAGCCATGCAAGAAAGAGTGGCCCAAAAATGCCAAAATAGGGTCCGTGCAACTGAAACTTGTCATAGTGGATCAGGTTGCCATAAACATACCAAAGCTTGCATAGACGACATAGCCCCCAAAGGCTAATTATTAGGCAGTTCCTCTTGATAGCTATGAGAAGGAAAATCATAGGCAAGAGAAAAATTAGCAGCGTCACCCTAAGTGACAATTCACACCCTTCATAGAGCATAAAGACTCCTTGTTTGATTGCTTGTCTGCAGAAAACTTGATAAACCTGTTAGAAAGTTGACCCGTAGACCCCAACATGCCAAAACCCAAGGGCTATAGGGAAGACCTATATTGTATATTTCATCGGCATAAATGACATGACCTTTACGCATGTTGGAAGTTCAAAATATTAGTGCAGGACCTAATAGAGAATGCTAGCAGTGGATAATCCCATAGCACCAAGCAACCAACAGATGGAGGTCTTCAAAGACCCCTTGCCTACCCATGATGCATAGGAAAAGACTCTACAAGTCAATGAGGTGACACAAAACTGCCCCATGCAGGGGTATGTAGAGATGATAAGCATAGTGACATGGAACAAGAGGTACCCCAAGCACAGTTGTCCCTTCTACAGCTACAGGAGATGTTCCATCAATGTCACAACCTCAACAACACCCTACGCAACCTCCTCCACATAGACCAGTGGCCATGATTCAGACTAAACTTACCCAAATTTTAAGGACCATGTCGGCTAGGCTCTCCATCTATGAGCTCATCCAACAATCATCGCCCCATCGGGAGGCTCTAATGGAGATACTCAAAGCCATCGAGCTATAGCCCCATGAAGAAAACTCTTTCAACAACTTTGTGGGACATGTAAAATGATGTACAAAACCAGTCATCACCTTTAGAGAAGACAAACTAAAATTGATGACTGGTGATATGGTGGATCCACCCCTGCACGTCATTGCATGGGTCAATGGGATTCCATTTAAGAGGGTTTTTGTGGACACTGGCTCATCCAATAATATAATCACAACGGTAGCATTGAAACACCTCAAGTTGCCAGTATCTCACATTATGGTTCCACGTATACTCTTTGAGCATTCAATGACACGATATGCTCGATAGTTGGCACAATTGTCCTGCCCATCCAAGTGGGACAAAAAACTATTCCTATGTTGTGCCACATCTTGGAAGGTGATATGGCCTATAATATTTTGTCAGGCCGAACTTGGATCAGGGACATGAATTGTGTCCCTTCGATAGCCCATCAATACCTAAAGTACACATACGAAGGGCAAGTGCATGTAGTCCCAACAGACTTAGAGCCATTCAAGTATTGTAATATAGTGCATCTGATGCCATAGTCAACCCTCCCATCGACACATTTGGACTTTCAATTAAATCCATCCAAATAGGGTTCGATTCTGCATACATCCCCATTGTTAAGTCACTCAAATCACCAAATGGGCCCATATTCATCATCTAGTTTTTCACCAATAATGCCACCTACAGTGGCCACACTGAAGGACAATGGGAAGAAGCCCCTGGAAGAGATACGACCATTGGTCTCAACCATCTCTACCGAAGAGGTGCCCAGCCGAATGGAAGTCAAGATGCCTGGTTCACCTAACATGGAGTGGACCTAGGAAGAACTCCCATTCCCTCCCTCTCAACCGCCAATAATCACCGTTGAGATGGCAAATACGGGCCTGAGGGAATATCTAGTGCGAAACATTGTAGCAACACCCATGCTTGAGTCTATGCAAGACATGGGGAGACCTCGCCTCCCTATTGGCATTATTTTCCCTCTAGGCTACCCACTGAATCAGAAAAAATTTGTATATGGGGGCCTCGATAATGGCATTGAACCTTACCTACAATAGGAAGAGGACGAAGATCCCTTTCCTAAGAATGTCAACTATCTATCCAACATGGACTTTGCTTTGAAATATCTTGGCCAATGTAATTGGCATGGATATGGGTTGGGAAGATATGAACAAGGAGTGTGCATTCTTTATCAACCAAGATATCAGATGCCATACGATAAATCATGAGTAGGGTTAAACCACCCTCTGTCCCTTGACATCTTGGTATAAAAAATGCAAGGCCTAGGGCTAGGAAACAAGGATGGGTTGGTTCAAGATCCACATGCTAATACTAACACAACATACACATTGGGGGATTATATCCCATTGCTAAAAACCAACCTTGTGGGCCTCAACAACTCCTCCCCTTCGATCGAGAAAGGGGAAAGTTCAAGAACTTACCTCCAAGAAGGATATAAACAAGGTCAAGAAGGATATTCTAAAGATGAGTCAGAGTATGAGGTAGCACCATGGGACCCTTTCGAGTTTGATAGGAATCACTCACAAGTGACACCCATAGATGACTATCAAGAGAACTTCATGGCAATGTTCCCCTTGAATACTCCAATCGATCAATTGCCACCTTAAGAGAATGAGGTCCTCTGATAGAGAGCGAAATAGCCTTGATGGGACCAAATCAACTTACTTGAACAGAATGAGCCTCACATGCTGCAAATAGTTGTCGAAGCCAATGAAGGCCTAAGGATATCTGATAGCGATTATGAGATGAGACTAAAATGGCATATCTCAACCATATGTGGCAGCAGCAATACCCCATAGACATTGATGACATGTTTGAGTAGATAAACATGGGGCCAAGGCATAGGTGCATTTGAACCAAGTACAGTTGTACCAAGTGTTGCACCCACAACTTTAGGCATACAGAGAGCACCCTCCACCCAAAGAACCTATAGAGCCATCAGTGCCAAGGGAAGACCCTATCCTTTTATCTGCACATAGGTCCAATCCATTTGTGCCAATACCCATAGAGCCAGATTCAGAGCACAAATATCACCAAGGATGTCTAAGTCACCACCTGCATGGTAATGGAGACCAAATTCACTTCATCAACATGATCTCCATTGACTTAACCGCCCCCATCCATAATCCAGTCGATCTAGCATGACCATTGTATCTAAACCTAGATGCCATAGACTGGGATCATGCTAACTCACCACCACCATCCCCATCAGAGTATTGGCCTTGCGGTGAGATGCTTCATTTCACCCTAGGACCAAATTAGGATATCTTCCACGCTGAAGAGGAACCCGACGTTCCAAACATAGATCTAAATTCAAAAAATGATATCCACCTGATCCTAACTCCACACCAGTTGGAGGATAGGTCCCACATGTCAGTCAAAGAGATGACTGATGTAGACATTGGCTTTGATCCAATGAATACGTAAATCATCAAGCTGGGGGTAAGTCTATCCCCCGAAGAGCAAGCTGATTACATTTCCCTTCTCAAAGAGAAGAAGGATATTTTTGCATGGTCCTACAAAGACATGTCAAGGCTAGACCCATAGCTAGTCATGCATAATCTAACACTTGATCCAACAGTCAAGTCAGTCAAGCAAAAACTATGTAAGATGCACCCAACAGTAGCCTTAATGGTCAAATATGAGCTACAAAAGTTGTTGGATGCACATTTTGTCATCTGCATGGATTACCCACCATGGCTGTCCAACATGGTACCCATAAAGAAGCCAGACGGGAGGATTTGTATATGCATCAATTTTTGAGATCTAAACAAAGTGAGTCCCAAGGACGATTTCCCCTTGCCTAGCATCGATGCATTGGTGGACGCTATAGTAGGCCACAAAATGCTTTCCCTCATGGATGGTTTCTCGAGATACAACCAGATTCGTATCAATCCCGACGATCAACTAAAAATGGCGTTCACAATGCCTTGGGGGAAATTTTGTTATAAGGTCATGCCCTTTGGCCTTAAAAATTCTACCACCACCTACCAACGCACTATGACATACATCTTCCATGATCACATGCATAAAACTTTGGAAGATTATATGGATGATTTTTTGTCCAAATATCTTTTGCACCCACATCATCTCAATGACTTAAGAAAGATCCTTGATTGCCTCATTGAACACAAAGTTAGACTAAACCCAAAGAAGTGCGTATTTGGCATCACATCTGGAAAACTCTTGGGTTTCATAGTCTCAAAACAAGGCATCGAGGTAGATCCACATAAAGTCAAGGCAATCCTTGAAATGCTTCCCCAAACCACCATCAAGCAGCTCAGAATATTGTAGGGAAAGGTCGCACCGATCAAGCTCTTCATAGCGCAACTATCTAACAAGTGCCGACCCATGAATAAATTATTACACAAAGGGGTACCATTTCACTGGGATGACGAGTGATAGTCAGCATTCAATGACATCAAACAATACTTGGCTTCACCACCAGTATTGGCACCACCTAGACCATGAGTGTCATTCTACTTATACATCTCAGCTACTGAGGTGGCACTGGGCACCATGCTAGCCCAAAAAAATGAACTACATAAATAACAGGCTAATTACTATCTTAGTCGCACCCTGGTAAGTTATGAACTTAACTATGCATACATCGAGAAGCTATGCTTAGCAGTGGTATTTGTCACCAAAAAGCTATGCAATGCTGAGTAATACGACATATGTTGTGTCTAAGGAAAATTCATTATGGTACAGGATGAGTTGTACTTATCATAGTAGTCGTACGATAAAATGGATCATGTTGTTGACAGAGTTTGACATCGAATTCATTGAACAAAATTCCATCAAAGGTCAAGTCATCACCGATCAACTAGCAGAGGATCCTCTCGAAGATGATCAACCTCTAACCATAGAGCTACCGGATGATGGGGTCTTCCATGTCTCAGAATCACTAGATTTTGATGAGCCTGAGTCACAGGCCGACATAACTCTATTTTTTGATGGCTCTAAATGTGAGCAAGGGGGTGGTACAGGAATTGTATTTTTCACACCTCAAGGGGCTCTAATTCCTCTATCATTTAAACTTGATTTCCCATGCACAATAACAATGTTGAATATGAAGCCTTGCTCATAGGTCTTTAGACAATCATCACCATGAACATCAAATGCTTGAATATCTTTGGTGATTCGCTGTTAATTGTCAACCAAGTGAAATGGGTATTCCAATGCAAATTCCTAGTTCTACAGGCCTACAAATCCCTTATGGATAAATTCTTGGCATAGCTTGAATGGTACGACATCAAGGAACTCCCTTGATCATCGAATCATTTTGTAGACACTATGGCCTCCTTGGGGTCACTAATCTCGCAAGACCCTTCTGGTGAAATGACAACCATTCAAGTCAAAACATTATCACAATCCATGATGGAGTGTGCAATCTTTGACCTAATGCTAGGAATCCACCTAATCCATATTGAACCGTCTCAGGATAGGTTCTCTCGAATCAAAGATAATCTAAATCATGCCAACTAGGGGTCCTTGTTCTCCACAACCCCTCTTAATAGCAACAAAATGCTATTCTTACAAGTTCTTTCCTGCTCATATTTTGCTAGGGACGAACTTCAAGAGGGATTGGTTGTTCATACCATCAAGTTTTTTGATCAGTAGGATTGGTACACATCCATAAGATACTATCTCAAGTTAGGTAGCCTCCCACTTGGATTTTCGTACGCCACAAAAATATCACTCAAACAAAAAGTGGCAAAACATGTCTTTCTAGGAGACATTTTGTATCGTCAAAACTATGAAGGAAGCCTCCTTCGTTGCTTGGACCAACAAGAGTCCACTTGGGCAATCACCCAAGCACATGATGGTACATGCGGTGGCCACTTCAGCGGTATGGCCATCGCAAAGTGCATTCTTTGCATGGGCTATTATTGGCCATCTTTAGAGCGATATTGTTGCATGTATGTGAGGAAGTGCGTGAAGTGTCAACACCCTGCTAACTTGACACACGTACCTTATTAGGCCTTGCATCTGATCCAATTGGCTTGGCCATTTTCATAGTGGGGCTTAGATCTAATCGAAAATATCTCCCCTACATCGTCAGGCCATCACACGTTCATCATAATGGCCACAGGGTACTTTACCAAGTGGGTGGAAGCAATTCTGCTTACCTCAATGACTGGACCTCACATTGCAGACGTTATTTTACATAACATCATATGTAATTTTGGTATTCCATCCAAGATCATCTCGAATAACGAGATGTTATTTAAGAACAAATATGTGTGTGCTTTGACAACAAAGTACAAAATTCAGCATAGTTTTTCAACACCCTATTATCCGTAGGCAAATGGGTAAGTAGAGGCATCAAAAAAAATGCTAGTTGCCATCCTTAAAAAGACGATCATAAATAGTCATAAGGATTAGCACATTCAAATCCCACTTGCTCTATGGGCTTATCGCACTAGCATTCGGATGCCCACTGGGGCCGCTCCATTTTCGTTGGTGTATGGCTTCGAGGTAGTCATGCCTCTCGAGTTGGAAATACCTTCCCTGTGCATATCAATGCATGAGTTCATCGATGATGAAACTACATGATAGGCCTGGTTAGACCAGCTTACGTTGCTTGATGAATGATGCATGAATGCTTTTGAGCATTTACGTATCTATCAAGAGCGACTTAAGAAAGCATACAACATGAAAGTTCACCAGAGGGACTTTCAAGTTGGTGACTTGGTCTTAAAAGAGAACCAACAAAATTCTAACTTGCCACCCCATCTAAGGGACAAGTTCATGGAAAATTGGTTAGGTCCTTATGTAATTGACAATAAAATAGGACCTAGAACATATCGGCTAGCCTCTCTTGATGGAATCAAGGAACTAGAACCTTTGAACATTAGTCATTTGAGACCATTCCACATTTAAAATACCCATGGCCCATCCCAAAAGCTCCAAGGATTCCCATGATTGCCTGGTCAACCCAAAAATACCCCAAATGTGCTCATAATCCCTTTGGTCAAACCAAAAGCTCCAAGGATTCCTACAATCACTTGGTCACCCCAAAATGCCCCAAAGGTATCTATAAACCCTTTGGTCAAACCAAAAGCTCCAAGGATTCCCACAATCGCTTGGTCAACCCAAAAATGCCCCAAAGGTACCCATAATCCCTTTGGTCACCCCAAAAATCTCCAAGGATTCTTGCAATCGCTTGGTCAACCCAAAAATGCCCCAAAGGTGCCCATAATCCCTTTGGTCAAACCAAAAGCTCCAAGGATTCCCGCAATCGCTTGGTCACCCCAAAATGCCCCAAAGGTATCTATAATCCCTTTGGTCAAACCAAAATCCCCAAGGGTTCCCACAACCACTTGGTCACCCAAAATGCCCCAAAGGTATCTATAATCCCTTTGGTCAAAACCTCCAAGGATCCAAAAGAATCACTTGGTCTGCACCCATTCGAGATAAACCAACCATAAAAAAATTTCAAAAACAATAAAATAATCAAAAATAACAAAAAAAATTGCATCTCACTTCCATGCATACTCTTAAAAATCAAAACACAAAAAAATAAGTTGCATTAGGCATCACAAACATACATTGCATATTTTTTGGTCATACAAGTCAAACACATCATAGACTGTAATTAATTGGTAATTCCATAATTTTCCATATTTTTCCACCTTGTAAATAGTCTAGCAAAAATAAATGCCATCCACATTTTTCACCATATCATAATCAATTTTCTTCTAATGTATCCAAGGCTTTCGCCATTCAACTATCTTTAGATTTCTAGCCAAAAACTGTACAAATTCAGATAGATTTTTACAAAGGTAGAGTTTTACTTGGATCACACCTTGTTACGTCGCATCCCAACAAAAGTTAAAACACATAAAAAAAATTCCCAAGTTGTGTGAAAGAAAGATGAAACCTGCAAAGCAATCTAGGATACCATACAATGAAAAGGTTATCTTGATCTCCCCCCTATGCGAATGACCCCAAGAATGCTGAGAGTTGGCAAAAGGACAAGCATCTTCCCTACCCAATTCCCCAAGAATCCCAAATTCTCAAAAAGTTGCAAATATCCAAAAAAAAAAACACTTGCAAAAAGTCAAAGTACAAACTCCAAAATTTGACATAAAAACTCACACAATGCATAAATCAAAAAGTACAAGAATCAGTGATTCTCATCACTCAAAATTCCAATCCCTTGCTCAAAAGAAAAAAAAAAAAATATATATATATATATATATATATATATATATATATATATATATATAAGTGATTTTTATCACTACATACGAGAGCAAGTATCCCAATAAAAGTAAAGAAAAGAAGGGAGTCAAACTTGAATCCCTAGAACTCTCAACATTTAGAATGTCATGAGGTAATCCTCAGTACCAGTTTGGTGGATACTGCTGGTTACTGGCGGGAAACCTCCTGCATGACGATATATCTGTCGCATTAAACTATGCACAGATCAATGTTTGCATGTGGATGATCTAGCTTATGGTATCCTATATTGCACCACAGATTAACCTTACTAAATACAACAAAGAAGTTAGTGGAGCTAATTAGGTGATCCTCAATATAGGTTTGGTTGATAGCCTATCTGGAACTGGTGGTATCCTGACAACCACCACATAAAAAAATCAATCGCACACACATGGATGTGAAATAACTTGGTCAAACTCAAGTCTGATTTGTACCTTGTTCAAAAGTCTTGGGAGATACATGTACATTATTTGGCTAATTAGTTAAAATATCTGAGTCTCAGAAAAACCTTAACTACATTCTAGAGAACCTATGGTACATTCCATTCTTACATCACCATCAAAAAATGCAAATAAAAAATATTACATACGCAAACTCATTCCACAAAGCAATCACATAGTACAAAAAGCCAATAAATCCTGTATAGTCTATGGTGCCACCGCCAAGTTATCAACAAATTATTTCATCCATTCCATATGCATACATCATATAATTAGAAATAGTCACATTCATAATAACATATGCATACATCAACATAAATAAATGTGCATAAAAGTAACAATAAATTAAGATAAGTGTATAATCAATAAGAAATTCATGTATATATATCGCCAAAAATGCCCATAAGCTACAATAATTCGGTCCTCTGATAGAGAAAAAAAATCAAAAACTCAAAAACCCTAAGCCTCGAGAGTCGACCACCATGATCACATAGGATCGGTGTGACTGGAACTACCCCCAATGGTGTGGGTCCTATGGGACCTCTTAGGGCGGCTGCTACCAGCCCTCGCATCATGCCCACTAGCACTACCCTCACCCACCCGCCTACGATGAGAGGATGCAGACTACTTAGTCTCACTACCTCTTATACGGTGCGATGATCCACCACCAGTGAGCTCAGGTAACTGTCCATTGAGGCAGATAATATCTGCCTCCAAATCCACCTAACACTAACCCCACTCCACATCCTATTGGCGGTATGCAACCAATGTGTCATCCTACTATGCCAACTGAGCCCGTAGACGATCCCTATCGATGTTGTGCTCCTCATCTCATCTCCATATTAGGTCCTCCAATCATGCTATCTTAGCACGAAACCTATCCTCCATATCCCTCGAGACTACTTGAGGCATGGGCATCTTCGAGATGGCATGCTGCTTCAAAACCCACTGCTTTAGGATGTCCTATGTATTCAGCTGCTCCAAAATCCCTAAGTCATCCCCAGTCAAGTCATCAACCTCGACCATATTTGCATCATTGAGCGAAGCCCCCCAACCCTCTCCTGGTGCCTCTATAACCCCACCACCTGTTGCTGCTGCATCTGGACCTCCTTGAGGCCCCTCACCCCACCATCGTAGCATCATCCACCATTGGTCATACTATACAATCACCCTGACATTGTCCATGTCAGGGACATCAATCACTGCATCAGACTCCTCACCCAATGGCTCAATAATCATCCAGGCTAGAGTCCTCTCGTCGCCCTAACATTGATAGATCAAGGGATCACTAGGAAATCCCTAGTGCACCCCAAATTGTCGAGTCACCCAGATGTATGGGAAGTACTCTTGCTTAGTCCCATGTTGTCCGATCAACCACCTCCCCCTGCATGCCTGTCAGAGCCACTCCCCAGCCTTAGGCTAGACTGGATAGTCTTGGTATGGCTACAAGAACACCTCCCCTGGAGCAATATGAGAAAAGGCATTAGTATAGTGCCCTACAACACCTACCCATCATCGACTCTGCCCATGCTCCTCTGACCTCTACCATAGAGCAGCATAGCCAATCTCCATGTCCACCATCTCCCCCTAAGTGGTCCAAGACAACCCCTGCGACCGCTCCACAGTAATGTGCTGCCACCCATGGCACTGCAATAGGTAGCTACACCCAATCCCCTTTTGCCTTTGACAATGGACCTCGTACAACTTATCATACAGTTGTGCTAGTAGCATCTGACCCCACCTCATAATCAGTGGTGATACCATCGAAAACTCCACAAGTATGAACACTACCTCAAGTAGGTTCCAAGGAAACCTCGCACCTAAGGAGTCAAGAAGAAGCATGTTGGAGATGAGGGTCATAAGCAATGCATGCCTCACCCCCAACATGCCCTTCTCAAACCACCATCGCACCAGAATCCTACCAATCAGGCAGTCCCCCTCTACCCTCTCCACCGCCCCATCCACCCCCATATTTGTCACATGCCCAAAGCACCATGTCAGCACCACCGTTCGTTGATCATGAGGAGTCATCCAAATGGTCATCCCATCTATCAAAATTCATAGAATATGATACACGTCCTCTAGAGTCACTATCATCTCCCTTGTTGGGATATGAAAGGTGTTGATGTAGGGATCCCACAAATTGATCAAGGTAGTAAGATATGTCCAATCCCCCACCATAGGCTCCAACCGCATCACCTACTTGAGCCCAAGGGCCTCAAGCCACTCCTAGTCTGCCATAGTCAACACATCCTACACATCAAAAAATATCGTCGACTGATGGTATCGACTCTTCACAACCTAAAAAATAAAAACACCACAAAAACATTAAAACATGACAACAAAACAAATGTACAACAGTGTACACAAAAATAATAAAACAACAAAAAAAATTAGGGTTTCAACCTTAATTTAAACAAAAACATTCAAATAAACTATACATACGATAAAAAATATATAGAAAAACAAAATTACAGAACTGTACAGCCAAAGTACAGATCAATCAACTAAACTGTACAACCGAGAACCAAAAAAATCAAATAAAACAAACAAAATCATACTAGGGTTTTTTAACCTTACGTGTGGACAAAAAATCAAAAACAAAAACATTAAAACTATACTAGGGTTTTTAACCTTAAGTGTAAACAAAAAAATCAAATAAAACAAACAAAATCATACTAGGGTTTTTAACCTTACGTGTGGACAAAAAATAAAAAACAAAAACATTAAAACTATACTAGGGTTTTTAACCTTAAGTGTAAACAAAAAAATCAAAACAACAAAAAAATCATCTAGGGTTTTTAACCTTATTATGAACACAAAAAAACAAATTAAACCGCAAAAATCATCTAGGGTTTTTAACCTTAATGATGAACAAAAAACAAATTAAACCAAAAAAATCATCTAGGGTTTTTAACCTTATTATGAACACAAAAAATAAAATTAAAAAAAAACAAATTAAACCACAAAAATCATCTAGGGTTCTTAACCTTAATGATGAACAAAAAATAAATCAAAACAACAAAAATTCAAACTAGGGTTTTTTAACCTTATGATGCACAAAACAAAACAAATAAAACCACAACATTCATTTAGGGTTTTAACCTTAATATGACAAAGAACAATGATAAAATGCGAGTTTTAAAAATTCATATAAAAACAAACAAAAAACAAGAAGGAAGGAGCACCTACCAGTCTCGCATTAGCTCTGCCAATCAAGGATCTAGTCCTTGAAATCATGGTGTCCGTAAAAATTCAATAGCGCTCTACTTCGCAAACTAGCACTCCTCCTCCCCACAGCTCCAAATCTCCAAAAAAAAACAATTGCAAATGAGCCCAAAACCTAGTTTTGGCCCTTATATAGGCTCTTAGGCCTGTACTCGTTCCACCCTGGGATGATTTCTCTAGTTAGAACTCGTACCACCTTGGGATGATTTCTATATTTAGCACTCATACCACCCTAGGATGATTACAAAAGTGGTATTCATCCCACCCTGGTATGATAACAGAGCAAGAAAATAAAAAACAACCAAAACTGCATCCAAAATGCACCAAAAATAGCAATAAAACTATCAACCAAAGGCACCTTTGCACCTACAATTCATGGCATAAAAAACCAATTATTGTGTCATAAATTGTCACTATCCTACTCCCTAATAATTCTACCATAGCTGGACCACTCCAAGGGAGGATGAATTTTCAACAATTTCATCCCCAAAAGGCGTCATAAAAAGGGTCAAAACCCACCAAAAAACAATAATAAAACTGCCGAACAAAGGCACCTTTGTGCCTATGATTCATGGCATCCAAAACTGATGGTGGGGTCACAAATTGTCACTATCATACTCCCTAAGAAGTCTACCATAGCCGGACCACTCCACGGGAGGATGGATTTTCGACAATTTCATCCCGTAATAAAAAGGGTCAAAACCCACCAAAAAACAATAATAAAACTTTCGAACAAAGACACCTTTGCACATGCAATTCATGGCGTCCAAAACAAATTGTGGGGTCACAAATTGTCACTATACTACTCCATAAGAATTCTACCATAGCCTAACCACTCCACGAGAGGACAGATTTTCGACAATTTCATCCCCAAAAGGTGTCATAAAAAGGGTCAAAACCCACCAAAAAACAATAATAAAACTGCCGACCAAAGGCACATTTGCGCCTATGATTCATGGCATAAAAAACCAACATTGGGGTCACAAATTGTCACTATCCTACTCCCTAATAATGCTACCATATCCGGACCACTCCACGAGAGGATGGATTTTCGACAATTTCATCCCCAAAAGGTGTCATAAAAAGGGTCAAAACCCACCAAAAAATAATAATAAAACTTTCGAACAAAGGCACCTTTGCACCTGTGATTCATGGCATCCAAAACCAATAGTGGGGTCACAAATTATCACTATCATACTCCCTAATAATGTTACCATAGCAAGACTGCTCCATGGGAGGATGGATTTTTGACAATTTCATCCCCAAAAGGCGTCATAAAAAGGGTCAAAACCCACCAAAAAACAATAATAAAACTGCCGAACAAAGGCACATTTGCGCCTATGATTCATGGCATACAAAACCAACATTGGGGTCACAAATTGTCACTATACTACTCCCTAAGAATGCTACCATATACGTACCACTCCACGGGAGGATGGATTTTTGACAATTTTATCCCCAAAAGGCGTCATAAAAAGGGTCAAAACCCACCAAAAAATAATAATAAAACTTTCGAACAAAGGCACCTTTGCACCTATGATTCATGGCATCCAAAACCAATAGTGGGGTCACAAATTATCACTATCATACTCCATAATAAGGTTACCATAGCTAGAACGCTCCACTGGAGGACAGATTTTCGACAATTTCATCCCCAAAAGGCATCATAAAAAGGGTCAAAACCCACCAAAAAATAATAATAAAACTGCCGAACAAAGGCACCTTTGCGCTTGTGATTCATGGCATCCAAAACCAATGGTGGGGTCACAAATTGTCACTATCCTACTCCCTAAGAAGGCTACCATAGCCTTACCACTCTACGGGAGGATGGATTTTCGACAATTTCATCCCCAAAAGGTGTCAAAAAAAGGGTCCAAACCCACCAAAAAATAATAATAAAACTATCGAACAAAGGCACCTTTGCGCCTGTGATTCATGGCATCCAAAACTAACGGTGGGGTCACAAATTGTAACTATCCTACTCCCTAATAATGCTACCATATCCGAACCACTCCATGGGAGGATGGATTTTTGATAATTGCATCCCCAAAAGGCGTCATAAAAAGGGTCAAAACCCACCAAAAAATAATAATAAAATTGTTGAACAAAGGTGCCTTTACGCCTAACATTATTGGCATACAAAACCGATGTCAGAGCAACAAATTATCAATATCCTACTCCCTAAGAAAGCTACCATAGCTGGAAAAATCCATGGGAGGATGAATTTTTGACAATTTCAGCCCCAATAAGCATCACAAAAAAGGGATAAAACCCACCAAAAACATGTCTGGTTGTTGGGAAACTGCATAAGCATTCAATGCAAAACAACTTAAGGCACCCTTAAATAATTCATCTTGGGTCAAGAGACTCATTTATTTTCTCATGTCGATCATTTCCTCATCGATTTTTCACTTGAGGGGGTATTCACACTTAGTCACCAATCAACAAATACACACCCAATCAAGAAAATGACATGCATTCAAAGAATCATTGACAAAGATAATCATGCTCCTGCTTGGGGTAGCAAACAAGCAATAATCACAAGCTAATCAAACACTTGGCATTCTAGAATTATGAACTCAAGGTTCCCACAGACAAAAGGTTGCGCCCTTTGCCTATTCATGACTGAACAATATCCAAGATCAAGTAACACCTCACCGAAAAAGTCTAACACTTGAATTAAGCTCCTTAGCTTGTCAGAAGCAAGGATTCAAGAATGCATGCCCTTTCCATACTTGGGGCATCAAAATTTTGTTAGATTACTAATAAAACCTAATAATTAAGTGCTTTGGTTATCTATTTTTTCTCAGCACTACACCACGCATAGCGCATCCCAAAAAGGGGCATCTATAGACACAAAAATAGCACCAATCTGATCATGTGGCTACAAGCATTGACCGAATTGGCATACATAGCCCCTAGGGCAGCCCCAAGAGGTTAAAAAGTGGTCCTAACCACTCCCAAAGTATTTTTGGAAGGTCATAGGTCAATTTGGCACCTTTCAATCACCCTACTCCTTACTTGTTCCACCCTGGGCAATTATAATGCTATTCTCCCCCACCCCGGGACAATTAGTAGCAATCGCTCTAGGGTGGGGCAAATAGCAGGTTTGATGGGCAAAAAATCAAACCTTAACAAATGGCAGCCCAGATTTGCCACTCAACTCCAAATTCAATGCATGGGAGTGTGAGTGAGCATTTCAAAGCTCAAATAGGCAGTCATAGAGTGATGCAGGAGCATCCGGAGGCAAAGCTGGCAATCTTGCATCAACCAAAATGTTTTTTTTCTCTAAGTGTCAAAACTGTCGCGATATCGCGACGCTTTTTGGTGAACAGGGTGCAAAATGCGAAACTGTCGCGATATCGCGACATTTCTGAGGCAAGGAGGTCAAGACGCCAAATGGTCACGAAATCACGACATTTCTGAGGCAAAGAGGTCAAGGCGCCAAACGGTCGCGAAATCGTGACATTTTTGAAGGAAGGCAGCTTCAGTGCCAAACGGTCGCGAAATCGCGACAATTTCGGAGGAACGCAGCTTCAGCGCCGAACGGTCGCGAAATCGCGACACTTTCGGAAGCAAGATTTGAAAGCACAGGGACATCTTTGGCAAAAAGGTTCTAAGGCACAAGAATGGTCGCGAAATCGTGACACCTTCGAAGGCAAGCTTAAAGGACGTCGCGAAATCGCGACACCTTCAAAGATAAAGTTTAAAAGACGTCGCGAAATCGTGACACTTCTGGGAGGCAAGACTTGGAAGCATAAAGACATCGCAACACCTTCGAAGGCAGAGCTCAAAGATGTCGCGAAATCGTGACATATCCGGAGGCAAGGTTCCACAATGCTCAAGGTTCCACAATGCAAAGATGTCACGAAATCGTGACACTTCCGAGCCAAGGACGTACGGAATGCAAAGATGTCGCGAAATCGTGACATATCCGGGGGCAAGGTTCCACAATGCAAAGATGTCGCGAAATCGTGACACTTTCGAGCCAAGACGTACGGAATGCAAAGATGTCGCGAAATCGTGACATGTCGCGGTTTCGCGGCCCAAGGGAGGAAAGCGAGTAAGAAAGGCCTAGACGTCGCGATTTCGTGACGTGTAGCGGAATCGCGGCCCCAAGGAGGAGAGAGAAGCCTAACGTCAAAACGTCGCGATATCGCGACCAAAGAGGAGAGAGAAAGTGTTGGGGCAAAAACGTCGCGATATCGCGACAGGGCGCTCACGACGTTGACCAACCGACGACTGCAGGGACCAGTGCAGAAGGACACGTGGCGTGAAGTTACAGGTGGCCCGAGAGTATGAAGCGGTTACAGGAAGCATGGCAACAGGACACGTGGCATCAACTGCAAACGGCCATGGCGCATTCTTATGAATGATTGACTTGGCAGTGGATCGACAGGCGGCTGCAGGGCATACCGCCACTACAGGCTATGATGTTTCGATGCATCTGACAGCATTTGCCGATGGGACAGAGCATTCGTGCGGGCGGCATGGGGAGTCCCGCATTCAAAGTAATGATGGTCCGAAGAGGGTCGGGCCGGGGGAGAAAAAAAGGCCGCGATACATTGTAAAGGGAGGCTGGGCCATTTATTTTTGGGGGGATATAGCTGTGTATTGGAAAAAAGGACCTCTGTTTTTAATGAAGCTTGCTGGAATTTTGCCTGTGCATTGTTAATTTCTGCATTCTTGCTGTGTGTTGTGCGTAGCTCGATATCAAGTGGTATCAGAGCCGGTTGGTTCTGAGAGTGCAAACCGATCGCCGAACAGAGAGGCAGTTTGCGCCAGGACTGTGGTTGTGGGTTACGAAGAAGGAGCAAGATGCCTCCGCGTAGAGATCATGGTGGTTTGAGGCATAGGCGAGCAAGAAGGGAGGAGGTCGATTTGAGAGCCCTGCAGAGGCAAGTTGAGGCTCTACAAGAGGAAATAAGAAGAGGAGTCGAGCCGAGAAGGGAAGAACCCAGCGAAGATGAAGTGTGGGAAGAAGAAGTTATGTCCGATGAAGAGGCCTTGGACCCAGCAGAGGCTAGGCTGTACAGGGCTATCTCCCAGATTGGGAAGAAGCCAAAATTTGACGTCTCGACTTACTCTGGAAACCTCAACCCTGAGGAATTAATAGACTGGATCAACGACATGGAGGAGTACTTCGAATACAAAGAGATCGCAGATCCAAATCGGATCAGATTCGCAAAAACCAAGTTGAAGGGGCATGCTAGCATCTGGTGGAAAGGAGTGCAGTTAGAAAGGAACAGGAGGGGAAAGGAAAGGATCACCAGATGGGATAGGATGGTAGAGAAACTAAAGAGGCAGTTCATCCCTGCAGATTATGAGCTGGATTTGTTGAAGAAAATGCAGAGTCTTCGACAGGCTAGTAAGTCTGTCAAGGAATATACAGAGGAGTTCTATCAGATTTCAATCAGAACCGGCCATTCGGAGGCGAATAAGGAGAAGGTCGCACGTTACATAAATGGATTGCGAACCAGCATTCAAGAAGAGCTGGGGCTGGTTAGAATGAGCACAGTAGAGGATGCATATCAATTTGCATTAAAAGTGGAGGAGAAACTGAATAGGAGGTTTGATGGTAAGCAGAGAGGGAAGGATAGGGGTGGAAGAGCTGGTGGAAGAGGCAGTGGTGGAAGATACAAAGATTTTGGAAAAGCTACGGAAGCTAGCAGCAGCCAGAAACAAAAAGAAGTGAAGGAGGAGGATGACCAACGCCCACGCAATCAGAGCAACAACTACCCAAGAGGAAGAGGTAGGTCTGGGCGAGGGTTTGGAAGAGGTGTCTTTAGAGGAACCTGCTTCAACTACGGTGAAGAAGGACACAGGGCATACAACTGCCCACAACATCAAGAGAGGCCAAATCGAAGACCAGAGGGTCAGGCCCGAGCTGCTGTAGCAGACGAAGGTGTAGAGTCTGAGCATTCAGAGGAGGCAGAAAGAGGGGAAGCCATGATTATCAGAAGAGTCTTGCTGAATGAAGAGGAAAAGGCAGACCAAAGGAACAGCCTGTTTTGAACAAGATGCAAGTGCGCAGGCAAGGTCCAGTAATATCATCATTGATAATGGAAGCACTGACAATTTGGTTTCAGAGGAAATGGTTTCCAAGCTGCGGTTGGAAAGGAGAAAACACCCGCACCCTTATCGGATTGCATGGCTGCAAAAGGACCATCGGGCACTAGTAAGCGAGCAATGTCTGGTGAAGTTCAATATTGGAACTTACCGAGATGAGGTTTTATGTGACATCTTACCTATGGATGCATGTCACTTGCTGCTTGGGAGACCTTGGCAGTTTGACCGAAGTGCTGTCCATGATGGCCGAGCCAACACATATTCTCTGTCAAAGAATGGAGTTCGCCATAAGTTAAAACCCCTGAAGGAGGCGGATGAGAAAGTATGCAGCAGTGCACGAGTCTGTCTAGTTGATGGCAGAAGATTCTTGGAAGGCCTGAAGCCGGATCATGTGTGTTATGCTATAATCCCCAGGGTTAGGGAAGAGGGATGCAAGGAGATTCCAGTGGAAGTCATGGGGCTATTAGAGGAATTCCCTGATATCATTTCTGACAATGTTCCTGAAGGTTTACCACCTGTTAGGAAGATCAGTCATCACATAGACTTGGTGCCTGGATCGAGCTTGCCAAACAAGGCTGCACATCGAATGACGCCTGTGGAGACTGAGGAATTAAATCGGCAAGTTCAAGATCTGTTGAAGAAGGGGCTGATTAGGGAGAGTCTTAGTCCTTGTGTTGTACCAGCAGTATTAGCACCCAAGAAGGATGGAGAATGGAGGATGTGCACCGACTCTCGGGCAATCAACAAGATCACCATTAAATACAGGTTTTCGCTGCCAAGGATGGATGATATCATGGACTGCTTGAGTGGAGCTGAGTACTTCACAAAAATTGATTTGAAAAGTGGATACCATCAGATCCGCATTAGAGAAGGGGATGAGTGGAAGACAGCCTTCAAAACCAGAGAAGGGCTGTATGAGTGGCTGGTTATGCCATTTGGATTAACCAATGCACCTAGTACCTTTATGAGGTTAATGAATGAAGTTCTGAAGGAATTTCTGGGCAAATTTGTTATTGTTTACTTGGATGATATACTGATTTTTAGCAGAACCTTAGAGGAGCACCTGATGCACATCAGGAAGGTTTTTGAGAAACTACGGGAGGAGCGATTATTGATCAATCTGAAGAAGTGCAACTTTGTGAAGAAGGAGCTGGTATACCTGGGATTTGTCATATCAGCAAATGGTCTCAAGATGGACCCCAAAAAGGTGAAGGCTATCTTAGAATGGCCTGTCCCAAGGAGTGTGACCGAGGTTAGATCATTTCATGGTCTGGCCAGTTTCTACAGAAAATTTATTAGAAACTTCAGCAGTATTTGTGCATCTCTTACTGAGACAATGAAGGGAAACAAGAAGGAATTCCAGTGGACAGTTGGAGCAGATAAAAGCTTTGCTATGCTGAAGAAGGTCACTGAGCAACCCATTTTAGCACTTCCAGATTTCAATAAGGTGTTTCAGGTAGACTGCGATGCGAGTGACAATGCGATAGGAGCCGTCTTGAGCCAAGAAGGTAGGCCCGTAGCTTATTTCAATGAGAAGCTCAATGATGCCAGGAGAAAGTATTCGGTATATGATCAAGAGTTCTACGCCATAGTTCAAGCACTCAAGAAATGGAGGCACTATCTATTGCCGAAAGAGTTTGTTCTCTATACCGACCATCAAGCGCTGCAGTTTATTAACAGTCAGGGAAAATTGAATCAGAGACACCTAAAATGGGTAGAGTTCCTGCAGAGCTATACCTTTGTGCTGAAGCATCGAAGTGGAAGATCCAATAGGGTGGCAGATGCACTGAGTAGAAGGCAATGTCTGATGCTAGAAATGAGAGTAGAGGTTGTTGGGTTTGCTGAACTCAAGAACCTATATCCTGCAGACCCCGATTTCGTAGAAGCCTGGAAAGCCTGCACTGCGCCTGTTGCGTTGGACAGGACTAAATGGTTGGATTACCTGATTCAAGATGGAATGTTGTTTAGGGGGAACCAGTTGTGCATTCCGAAGAGCTCAATGAGAGAGAACCTCATTAAAGAGAAGCACAGTGGGGGTTTAGCTGGACACTTTGGTCGTGACAAGACCATCTCATTGGTTAGTGAAAACTATTACTGGCCACAATTGCAGCAGGATGTGGCAAAGTTTGTGCAGAGTTGCAGGATTTGCCAGATGGCAAAGGGTGTGAGGCAGCCTACTGGTTTGTATCAACCGCTACCTATACCTGAGCGGCCGTGGGAAGATATTAGTATGGATTTTGTGCTCGGTTTACCCAGGACGCAGAGGGGGCATGATTCCATCTTTGTGGTAGTGGACAGATTTTCGAAAATGGCACATTTTATCCCGTGCCAGAAGACTAGCGACGCGGTCCATGTAGCTGGTTTGTTCTTTAAGGAGGTGGTACGCCTTCATGGGCTACCAAGAAGCATTGTGTCGGACGAGAGATACCAAGTTTGTAGGTTATTTCTGGAAGACCCTCCGGAAGAAATTAAAGACGGAGTTAAAGTTCAGTTCTGCTTACCACCCGCAAACAGATGGCCAAACAGAGGTGGTTAATCGGAGTTTGGGCAACCTACTACGATGCTTGGTAGGGGACAAGCCCAAGGGATGGGATCTGGTGCTGCCGCAAGCTGAGTTTGCGTATAACAGCTCGGTCAATCGGAGTACCAATAAGTCACCATTCCAGATTATCTATGGGAGCAGCCCACGAAATGCTTCAGAGTTAAGAAGGCTGGAGACAAGGGAGAAATGCAGTGCTGAGGCAGAAGACTTTGCCGAACACTTGAAAGGAGTGCATGAGGAAGTGACAAGACACATTGCCAAGATGAATGCTCAATATAAGACGAGGGCGGATCAAAAATGCAGAGCTAAGGAGTTCCAAGTAGGAGATTCTGTCATGGTCCATCTACGGAAGGAACGGTTCCCTGCCAAGACATACAACAAACTCAAAATGAAGAAATTTGGGCCATGCAAAATCATTGGCAAACGGGATTCGGGTAATGCCTACGAGGTGGAGTTACCAAGTGAACTTAACATCTCCCCCGTGTTTAACATCTCAGATTTGGTTGAGTATCATGAAGGAGAAAGCAATGAGGTACCCAGTCCAGATTTGTGGAGCATTCCGGCAGTCACCCCAGTTGCGGATGAGATAGAAGAAATTCTGGATACGCGTGAGGGTCGCAGTACTCGAAACAGGAGTTATTCTGAGTATTTAATCAAATGGAAGGGCCGACCCATAGAAGATGCGACTTGGCTATCCAAGGCGGAGGTTGATCGTTTGGGTCTACCTCAGTCAAATCAGAAGTGAGGTCACTTCTCAAACCCACCCCGGGTGTCTGATGCAGGAGCATCCGGAGGCAAAGCTGGCAATCTTGCATCAACCAAAATGTTTTTTTTCTCTAAGTGTCAAAACTGTCGCGATATCGCGACGCTTTTTGGTGAACAGGGTGCAAAATGCGAAACTGTCGCGATATCGCGACATTTCTGAGGCAAGGAGGTCAAGACGCCAAATGGTCGCGAAATCGTGACATTTTTGAGGCAAAGAGGTCAAGGCGCCAAACGGTCACGAAATCGTGACATTTTTGAAGGAAGGCAGCTTCAGTGCCAAACGGTCGCGAAATCGCGACAATTTCGGAGGAACGCAGCTTCAGCGCCGAACGGTCGCGAAATCGCGACACTTTCGGAAGCAAGATTTGAAAGCACAGGGACATCTTTGGCAAAAAGGTTCTAAGGCACAAGAATGGTCACGAAATCGTGACACCTTCGAAGGCAAGCTTAAAGGACGTCGCGAAATCGTGACACCTTCAAAGATAAAGTTTAAAAGACGTCGCGAAATCGCGACACTTCTGGGAGGCAAGACTTGGAAGCATAAAGACATCGCAACACCTTCGAAGGCAGAGCTCAAAGATGTCGCGAAATCGTGACATATCCGGAGGCAAGGTTCCACAATGCAAAGATGTCACGAAATCGCGACACTTTCGAGCCAAGGACGTACGGAATGCAAAGATGTCACGAAATCGTGACATATCCGGGGGCAAGGTTCCACAATGCAAAGATGTCACGAAATCGTGACACTTCCGAGCCAAGACTAATGCAAAGATGTCCCAAATCCCACATATCCAGGTTCCACAATCAAGATGTCCGAAATCGCGACACTTCCGAGCCAAGACGTACGGAATGCAAAGATGTCGCGAAATCGTGACATGTCGCGGTTTCGCGGCCCAAGGGAGGAAAGCGAGTAAGAAAGGCCTAGACGTCGCGATTTCGCGACGTGTAGCGGAATCGCGGCCCCAAGGAGGAGAGAGAAGCCTAACGTCAAAACGTCGCGATATCGCGACCAAAGAGGAGAGAGAAAGTGTTGGGGCAAAAACGTCGCGATATCACGACAGGGCGCTCACGACGTTGACCAGCCGACGACTGCAGGGACCAGTGCAGAAGGACACGTGGCGTGAAGTTACAAGTGGCCCGAGAGTATGAAGCGGTTACAGGAAGCATGGCAACAGGACACGTGGCATCAACTGCAAACGGCCATGGCGCATTCTTATGAATGATTGACTTGGCAGTGGATCGACAAGCGGTTGCAGGGCATACCGCCACTACCAGGCTATGATGTTTCGATGCATCTGACAGCATTTGCCGATGGGACAGAGCATTCGTGCGGGCGGCATGGGGAGTCCCGCATTCAAAGTAATGATGGTCCGAAGAGGGTCGGGCCGGGAGATAAAAAAAGGCCGCGATACATTGTAAAGGGAGGCTGGGCCATTTATTTTTGGGGGATATAGCTGTGTATTGGGAAAAAGGACCTCTGTTTTAATGAAGCTTGCTGGAATTTTGCCTGTGCATTGTTAATTTCTGCATTCTTGCTGTGTGTTGTGCGTAGCTCGATATCATAGAGGCAGTCATGGAGCCCTTAATTAGGGAGGAATCTTCTCTCCCCTAACAAGGCATGATGGCCAAGTGGCACCCCTGCATGCACATTCAAAGCAGACCTTTAGGTCTATAAAATGGTGAGTCTTCTCACCCCAAATAAATTATAGAGCAGGAGCATTTGGAGCAACGGAGTGCTACCAAATTATACCCTCACCCTCATTGTGCTTCCTACATCCTTGATCTCTCTTTTGGAAGGGAGGTTATCGGGTGAACATTAGGAGCGCAATCTGGACCCAAAACCCAAAAAATTGGCCACAATCCCACACCCAATTTTTTGACACAACCCCCTAAGAGGTTTTGGACCCATCCCAAGTGGATTGGTGTCAAAACCAAGCTCCACACAATGGGCATCCTTCCCCTGGGTGCCCCCCACACTGTTGTAGTCCTAATCGCCCCATCCCAGAGTGATTAGAAATATATAGAAAATTTCTTTGTTATTTATTTTGCATCATGTTTTGTGTGTTTCATATATGCTGCAATTCAAATTTCAAAGCATTTTGACTTTTTTTTTACTGTGTTTTCATTGTTTTATGCTTTTACTAACATACAGGGAGTGCCTTTGGATGTAGGGTGATCGGGGTAGAATCAGCCAAATCCGACCTTCTGGGTCGTCTCAAAATTCCCTATTTTGCCTAACACCAAGATTACAGGTTTTTTGGAGGCCTCTGGATGGGACATTTGGGAGGTCACTTTCGGGCATTTTATGACAGTCCTAATCATCCCACCTCGGAGCGATTAGAAATCTACAACAAATTTCTCCACTGTTATTTTTACAAGGTGTCCCTAATGGTGTTTAAATTTCATTCCGTTCTGATAAGTCTTGATCACTATTTTAATTATTTAATGTATGCATTAACCAGAGGCCTTGGGGATTGCATGTTTCCTTCCATCCGCATGTGCTATTAATCGTTTGTTGTTTCTCTGTACATAGGATATCGACATCGAAGGGGAAGCAAGGAACTAAGAACATATTCACACAAGCGGTAGTTATTTTTGGCTTGCCCATTTCGAATGTGGGTACACGAAAGATCCCAAAGGGAAGCGTACCATCCATTGGTGTAACAAAATTATATCGAACGCTTCGAGCCCCTAAAAGGGGGGGAGACATATTGTAACCTGATCATAAGAAAAAATAATAAAAGAGGTTGCACCCTTGATTTTTCTTTACATCTCATTTCATTCATGCTTCGCTTTCCCTCTTTCATGCACTTAGTGTTTCGTTAATACAAATTCTTTTGTTTGCATCGCACTTGGTGTGCTTGTGCTTCCGTAGACATGCTTTTAGATATGATGCACATGCACACATGCTTACACACACATGAGATGATATGATGTACACACACATGCACACACATAATTTTAGTTGTTGTTACCCATTAAATATTTATAAATATAAGCATAGGTTTGGTAGTAGATACTTAGATGATGGGCTAGGTTTAGTAGATGTTGCTTAGGAATCAGGGGTTGAGAGGGTCCATAAGGTTATTTGAATTTAGTTTATTGTTTTATAATTTTTTTCATTATCTAATAAATTATAATACTTGTTAGTATTTAAAAAATTCATAGTATAAGACAAAGCATGTAATGTGTAAATATGTGTAGTATAAGATAAAGAATGCAATGTGTAAACATGTACACATATCTAATATTTTTGTGATGAAATACCTATATCCCTAAATTGATTTCTTTATGGTTTTGTGTTTCTTATGAGATGATATGATGAACACAAATGTACACACAATACATATGATGATGGGCTAAGTTCACTAGATGTTGCATAGGAATCAGAGGATCCGCAATGTTATTTGAATTTAGTTTATTGTTTTATAAATTTTTTGTCATTATTTAATAAATTATAATACTTGTTATTCTTTAAAGAATTCATTGTACAAGATAAAACATGCAATGTGTAAATATGTCCACATATCTAATATTTTTATGATGAAATAACTAAATTGGTTTCTTTATGGTTTTGTGTTTCCTATGAGATGATATGATGAATAGATGAGCATAGTGATTATAAGCATGAATACTATTGAACCCACTTTGATAAGGGAAATATTTTCTTTTGATATAGAGCCTATGAGTTGGACATGCAAAGCAAATATTATACATTGACATTCTAAGTAGTATATTTTTCTTTAAGTAAAAATAATTTTATGTAGCTATGTCAATACATTACCATTTGATTGTTGGTACATTTATCACACGGTGCTCTAGTCTGATTACTATCTCACAATGCATTTAAAAAAAAACTGATTATTTGCATACTTGTAGAATTAGAGGTTTGAGAAATTTAGATTTTAGAGGATGATTGATTGAAAACACTAATGTATATATATGTTAACCTTTTTGGAGGAAATTAGTAATCATGTTGTCCAACTCTAATTTTGGTTAAATATATTGAACTTGTCTTCTCTTCTTTATAATAATTTTTATATTGTCCAACTCTAATTTTCAAATGTTTATTATTAAATATTTTTTTAACTAATATATTGTTCCTTATACTTCAACTCTTTGAATCATTGTATTTACAATTGAATCTTAGATTTATAAGAGTGCTATCTTGGTTTAATGCATGATTTTATGGTGAGTCTAATTTTAATGTGTACTGATATTTTAAGATAGATATAAGAGATCAACTAAATTATATTGTACTTTGGATTTTATGGCCTTTGTAAATATTTAATCAAGTAATTATGACTACATATAGATTTCATGGTGCCTTTAAAAAGATCAATATGAGGTAACCATGGAAAATTGGTCATGTATATTGCTTGTTTGTCAATATTTGATTACATTGTTTTTATGGAAGCAAGTAAAGGTCTTCGACATGGTACTTATATGACTTTACAAAATAAAATGATAAAATTTTCATTTTAGATAGTAATTATTTTTTATTTCTTTGTACTGAGATGGAAATTATAGCTATAATTTTTATGTTGGCATAGTAAAAATGTTATAGTGAGATATTTTGATATAATCATATTTTGTGAAGATAACTCGATTATCATGTTAATGGTTCTATCATTTAGAAAATATGTACCTTACATACATATTATTAAAGTTCTAATATTTTCATAGCTACTTTGGACTCTTGTGTCATGATGAATGCCACATTTCTAGAGTTCGATAGAGAAATAATGTGTGTTTGAGATATAAATATAGGTCAAAACTTTGATTGTGTGTGTGTGTATGTGTGTGCATGTGCATGTGCATTTGAGCATTAAATATGGAGAAAAAAATTATTATTGAGAGCTTCCATTTATATATTTTGATATTAAGGCATCACTTGATTGTGTTCAAAGAAAATATTATATACAATCATGTTTATATATTGAAGAGAATACTTAGATTAACTAAAAAACCAAAATGAAACAAAACAATATGGATTTTAGATTAGACATGATATTAATCTTAACTTGAATAAAATTTAAACTTAAATAAGGCATTATGATGATCATTATTGTAATAACAATTAGTTGAATTGTATGATTTTTTTATATTGTAGTAATATACATATTATAACTTTTTTGTAATTGATTAAAATATGATTCACTTTTTGGGAAGCATTAAATTTTAATTATTTTTATTTACATTAGTATATTAAGATAATTTACTTATTTCTAGTCTCTACATTAAAATGTTTAACATAATTATTTTTTCCTAATTTAACCTTAAAACAAGTTTACCTTAAGCTAGGGATGAATTTATAGTCAAATATTTGACATAATATTAAAAGATCAAATTTAGGTTTTGATAGAGGACAATAGTATTCCACAAAGCCTTACACTAATGTAGAAAAAATAATTTTGAGAAAAGACAAGTAATTATATATGAGTTAATTGTGTATTATTCCGAAATGGATATTATTGTGTGTTCCTCATATGGATCAAAAAGAAAAAAACATTGAATACTTTGCAAATATCAGCATGAAGTAAATCACTATTCAACATATGAAACATCACATAAGGTTTTGTATACATTATATTACTAATCAACCATCATTTTAGATGCTTTTCATTGTGTGAAACAATGCCACTCCTATTACATATTTAGTGTAAAATGAATCAAAGAACCTATTTTATTCTAGAAAATTATTGATGGAAACCATTTCAGTTATGTAGATTAGATTTCATTGGTAATATTATCCCATTGTCAAGTTTTGATCATGGTTGGATCTTGACAACAATAGATTATTGCATGAGATGGGTAGAAATTGTATCATTCAATATTGTCAATAAATAAGTGGTAATTTAGCTATTAGAAGAAATAGTTACCATATGTGTGGCACCATCACTAATTAGTATAAATAATACAAACATTTTTACATGATCATACATGGATCAGTTTGCACTGGTGTATGGTGTTATCCTAAAACAATAATCAAATTATTAGCCTTAGGGAAATAGTCTAGTTAAATTTTCCAACATGAATATGGTTTGAATCCCAAATAAAAAATTGTTGAATCATATAATAGGATTTACATACAAAATTAAAAATATATTATGGACATCTAGAGTGATGTTAAAAGCATTAATTGAAAATTTGCCATAGAAAAATTGACATAACAATGAAACAAGATTCAACTTTGTTGAGAAAATTTTATAACTATGATAAAAGGATTTGGAAAATATATATGCCATGTAATAGATCAAAACTATAATGTGTGGGGTACATCTACATGTCACATATTTCATACTATAAGATGAACATAGTGAGAAAAAATATGTTTGGATAGATATTATTCAATAGTTTGACATGGAAATCAAATTGACCTATAAAATAAAAGGTAGAACATCAAGTGAATATTTGGCTAGGTCACACATAGATGATAATATTAGATTCATTAATAAATAAGAATACCTAGTAGAACAATATAATGTGTAGGATCGGTTAGATCAATGAATGGAATTATAGAATACATGCAAAAAATATTATCCTACAAAGCCTTACCTTAGTGTAGAAAAAATAAATTTATAAAAAATAGTAAGTTATATATTTATTGATGGAATATTATTCCAAAATAAATATTATGGTGTGTTATTGAGATAGAAAAAAATAAAGAAAAAATAGATAAAAATATGAAGAAAGGAAATCAAGTGGTATGAGCTCAACCAATTAAATTCCTCAACATTTCAAGGAGGAGTTCAAATTTTGCCAAATGATACATGGATAATATCCAATATTTGTTGTAATACCACTATGTGGTGATGATCTAATATGAATGGGGCTTGTGTCAATCCCATATAACCCATTAAAATAAAAATAAAGGACAATTTAAAAAAATAACAATAAAAGCAAAAAGAAAAAAATTCTCATTTTTCCTAAGAAAAAATCTCAATATACGCACTTAGACCTCCCTTTTATTTCTATGTTTTTCATTTAAATAATCATTTTCCCTTCCCATTGGTAAAAAAAATAAAAACAAACAAATTTAAAATTTTAGAAATATTCTAGCATATCCTTGTAACAATGATTTATCCATGGTTTAAAAGTGATTTACTATCCATGCTATTAGGTGGTTTTCCCAAAGAGTGATTCACTCTTTTCAAACATTGAAAATAGAGTAGAATAAATTAATAAAAATAATGATTAACATAAGTTAAATAAATTACCCTAGGGGATTGATCAAATGTTCTCAAAGTACCATGTGCCTATAGATAATGTTATGATCAAGTCAGTGAGAAAGGGGTCAATAGAATCATCTTCAAGGATACATGTGCATGGGATTTATTTTTTTAATATGAGATGCCAACCTATTGACAACATAGTTATGCATTTATCATGTAATTAATATTAATCATAAAAATATCATGTGACATATCCAAATTGGTGTTGATGTTAGTTAACATGCAAAATAGGATGACAAAAATAAAAACTTAGAATTGATATCATATGTATTGGGGTAATATGTATATATAAAAATAAAATATTCTATGTACATAATAGTATACCACTTGGTATTAGCTCAACACTAATAGAGATAGACCCCTCTAGGATAAAAGTGAGTTGAAGAAAAAGATTAAGGTGTAGGTGACTAGATTCAAACTAAGAATACACATGGATATAAGGATAGGTTCTATAATACAAACCTATAATTCCTTAATAAGCCCATCACATAACCCAAGGTAATAATTTTAACACCCAACAACAAGCATTGTCATTTAAGGGGACAAAAAAAGTTGGCATCATATTCTATATGAGTAAGTTCAAAGGAGATATTAATGGGAAATAGAAGTTGTTAATATGGTAACTTAGAAACCCCAAAGAGCCTCAAAATGCCTATAATTTAATAAAAACCATTGAAAATGAGCTTAGTATCTTCCATCATAAGTTATTATAAGTTATTATAATTATAAATTGAACTTATGGAGCTTAAAATTGAGGGAGACCCTTTGTGTAAATGAGTAAAATAGGTTGACTATTTTGAAAATTTAAAATCGTTTAAATGTGTTTTAGACAAGTAATAAATTTATAATATATATTATGCCATAGTAGTATACATTCTCATCTATGCTATTTTAATGCTTCTTAGTTGGGATGATGATCATTTTAAAGAGTAAAATGTTCCAAGTTACATTCTTTCCAATTAATTTAAATCAAATTCACCAATCTAGAGGGTTCATAGTATCTAAATTTCCTAAAATGAAGATGAGTTATGTAAAAATCATCCAAGTTGATGTATCACTAAATTTTCATAGGTGGGGTGATTCATCTAAGGATAAGTTAATCCCATTGAATCTAGGTAGACCATTTGAATTGTTAAATTGTTAACTAAGATGCCTAAAGGTAATTTAGTCACATTATCTGATGCAGGAGCATCCGAGGGCAGTAGAGAAATTCTGCACCAACCAAATTTGTCTAAGTGTTTTTGCAAAGAAAAAAAAAAAAGGGAAGGAAGCTAAGGCCGACGGAGGGTCGCGAAATCGTGACCAAATCAGGAAGCAGGTCTACGGTGGACGAAGGGTCGCAAAATCGTGGCATGTCATGATTTTGTGACATGTCACGAAATCGCGACCAAAAAACCAGAAGCGGAGGTGAAGGCGGACGAAGGGTCACGAAATCGTGACCAAAACCAGCAACGGAGGAGAAGGCAGACGGAGGGTCACGAAATTGTGACCAAAACCAGCGATGGAGGGAAAGGTGGATGGAGGGTCACGAAATTGTGACATGTTGTGATTTTGTGACATGTCACGAAATCGTGACCGAAACTAGTGGCGGAGGCGAAGGCAGACGGAGGGTCACGAAATCATGATCGCAACGGAGGTAGGGGCTTCGGCAGTACAGAGGGTCACAAAATCATGACATGTCACAATTTCATGACATGTCATGAAATCGCGACCACAGCTCATGAACGAAGGCACGGTAGAAAATACGTCGTGATATCGCGACATGTCGCGATATCGCGACAGGGCATAGTTTCACGCCAAAAGATGAGCCGAAGACGAAGAGGCAGAAAGTGACACGTGGCGAACACCTGGACAACGAAGCGACACGGGGAGGCGAACGAAAGGTTCGGGAAGAGGAAACGAAGGGCCGCCAGCTGGAAATGGAGCGTCACCTAAGAACCTTTAAAAATGGAAACAAAGGCATGCACAAGGGATGGAAAAGTTGCTAAATCGAGAAGATAATCACGTGGCATTGTGCGAAAAAGATGCCATTCTTTTGCAACTTAGGGATAAACAGCCGTGACTATAATTTTTGGGCTGTGATTGTAATATTCGACTGCATGCGAATAAATGAAACTATTCTCTTTTTCTCTGTAAATACGGTGTTGTGACTATAACATTCGGCTACATGCGAATAAATAAAACTATTCTTTTCTTCTCTGTGAATGTGGTGCAGACTGTAATGTTTGGCTGCATGTGAATAAAATAAAAATGTTTTCTTTTTCTCTGTGATACTGGCTCTCGATCAAGTGGTATCAGAGCGAGTGATTCTGAGTGTGCAAACAGAATGCCGAACGTGAGGCAGTTTGCACCAGGATCTATGGAAGGATTCTGAGAAGAGAGAACGGGAGTGCCTGAGTAGTGTAACAGAGAAATCGTGAGCAGGATGCCTCCAAAAAGAAATCGTGGTCATGGGAGAAATGTGGCGTAGGATGAAGATTTCAGAGCGTTGCAAAGACAAGTGCAAGCCCTGCAGGAAGAATTGCGAAAAAGGACCGAACCTAAGGGAGAAGAACAGAGTGACGATGAAGCCTAGGAAACTGAGGGTCCATCAGATGATGAAGATGCATTGGATCCTTCTGAAGCTAGACTGTTGAAAGCTCTATCTCGAGGCCGGGAAGAGACCAAAGTTTGATGTCTCTACATATTACGGGCACCTCAACCCGAGAAGAGTTGATTGATTGGATCAACGATATGGAAGAATACTTTGAGTATGAGGAGGTGGCGGATCCGGACCGGATAAAATTTGCAAAAACAAGATTAAAAGGCCATGCTAGTTTATGGTGGAAAGGAATACAACTCGAAAGAAATAAAAATGGAAAGGAGAAAATAACGAGATGGGACCGAATGGTGGAGAAGCTGAAGAGACAATTTATTCCCACGGATTACGAGTTGGACCTGTTGAGGAGAATGCAGAGTCTGAGGCAAGCGGGGCAAGTCTGTCCAAGAATACACAGAAGAATTCTACAAGATCTCCATCAAAACTGGCCATTCGGGGGCTAATAAGGAGAAGGTAGCTAGATACATCAACGGGTTGAGAATGAACATTCAGGAAGAGCTCGGCTTGATCAGAATAGCCACCATAGAAGATGCATACCAGTTGGCCTTGAAGGTAGAAGAGAAACTAAATAGAAGATTCGAAGGCAAACAGAGAGGAAGGGATCATGGTGGAAGAACCGATGGAAGAACCGATGGAGGAAATTACCGAGACCGAGAAGAAGGCTGGGAAACAAGCAAACCCCAGGAACAGAAAAAGGAGAATACCTACCGCCCGCGTGATCAGAACAATGACTACCAGAGAGGAAGAGGTAGACCTGGACGTGGGTATGGAAGAGGGGTATTCCATGGAACCTGTTTCCAGTGTGGAGAAGAAGGACACCGGTCATACGAATGTCCTCAACACCAAGAAAGGACGGACAGGAGACCTGAGGGTCATGCCAGAGCTGTTGTGGCAGATGAAGGTGCAGAGTCAGAACACTCTGAAGAGGCGAGAAGGAGGAGAAGTGTTGATGATGAAAAGAACACTGTTGAATGAGGAAAAAGAACCAGAACAGAGGAAGAGCCTATTCCGCACAAGGTGCAAATGTGCAGGGAAGGTCTGCAATGTTATCATTGATAATGGTAGCACGAGACAACTTAGTTTCGGAAGAGATGGTTACTAAGTTGAATTTGGGGAAGAGGAAGCACCCGCATCCATATCGGATTGCATGGTTGTAGAAAGACCACAGAGCACTTGTCAGTGAACAGTGCTTGGTCAAATTTCACATTGGGAATTATCAAGATGAGGTCCTATGTGATGTATTGCCAATGGATGCTTGCCATTTGTTGTTGGGAAGACCATGGCAATTTGACGGACGTGCAATGCACGATGGGCATGCAAATACGTACTCTCTAACGAAGGATGGAGTACGTCACAAATTGAAGCCACTTGAAGGAAGTGGATGAGAAAGTGTGTAGTAGTGCCAGAATCTGCCTGGTGGAAGGAAGACAGTTTTTGGAAGGTCTGAAGAGGGATTCAATGTGTTATGCATTAATCCCTACTGTTAAGAAAGAACAGTACACAGATGTTCCAGCAGAGGCCGAACACCTGTTAGAAGAATTTCCAGGACATCATATCAGACAATGTGCCTGAGGGTTTACCACCGATGAGAAAGATCAGTCACCATATTGATTTGGTACCCGGATCTAGTTTACCCAACAAGGCAGCCCACAGAATGACTCCTGTGGAAAGTGAGGAGCTGAGCAGACAAGTCCATGAGTTGTTGAAAAAGGGACTGATTCAAGAAAGCTTGAGTCCATGTGCGGTACCTACAGTACTAGCACCAAAGAAGGATGGGGAGTGGAGGATGTGCACAGACTCCCGAGCTATAAACAAGATCACCATCAAATACAGATTTCCATTACCAAGGATGGATGATATTATGGACTGTTTGAGTGGAGCCAAGTACTTCACCAAGATTGACCTGAAGAGTGGCTACCATCAGATTCGGATCAGAGAAGGAGATGAGTGGAAAACTGCTTTCAAAACCAGAGAAGGTTTATATGAGTGGTTGGTCATGCCATTTGGGCTAACCAATGCACCAAGCACTTTCATGCGGTTGATGAATGAAGTTCTGAAGGAGTTCTTAGGCAAGTTTGTTATTGTCTATTTGGATGACATTTTGATATTCAGCGAGAACCCTGGAAGAGCACCGATGCACATCGGGAGGTTTTTGAGAAGCTGAGGGAAGAACAGTTGTTGATCAACTTGAAGAAGTGCAATTTTGTGAAGAAGGAGTTGGTATACCTAGGATTTGTCATCTCAGTTGAAGGTCTGAAGATGGACCCAGAAAAGGTGAGGGCTATCATTGAATGGCCTACTCCAAGAAGCACTTTTGAAGTGAGATCATTTCATGGTTTAGCCAGTTTTTACGGAAATTCATCAAAAATTTTAGCAGTATTTGTGCACCCCTTACAGAGACAATGAGAGGGGATAGGAAAGACTTTAAGTGGACCTTGGGAGCTGACAAAAGCTTTGATATGTTGAAGAAGAAGGTCACTGAGCAACCTATTTTAGCACTTCCAGACTTTAATAAGGTATTTCAGGTAGACTGTGATGCCAGTGGTAGTGCCATTGGAGCTATCTTTGAGTCAAGAAGGTAAGCCTGTTGCTTACTTCGGTGAGAAACTCAATGATGCCGGGAAAAAGTATTCGGTGTATGATCAAGAATTCTATGCCATAGTTCGAGTCCTTGAAGAAGTGGAGACATTATTTGCTGCCAAAAGAGTTTGTGTTATATACTGATCATCAGGCCTTACAGTATATAAACAGCCGGGGAAAAGCTGAACCGAGAGGCACTTGAAGTGGGTTGAGTTTCTCCAAAGCTATACCTTTGTGTTAAAGCACGAGGAGCGAAAAATCAAACAGAGTTGCAGATGCCTTAAGTAGAAGGCAGAATTTGCTGATTGAAATGACAGTGGAAGTGGTAGGATTCGAAGAACTGAAGGGCCTGTACCCGAAAGATCCTGATTTTGCAAAAGCATGGAAGGCTTGCTCGGCACCTATTACTGTGGACAGGACAAAATGGTTGGATTTTCTAATCCAAGATGGAATGTTGTTCAAAGGAAGTAGATTATGCATTCCAAGGAGTTCCATGCGGGAAAACTTAGTCAAAGAGAAACACAGCGGAGGACTGGCTGGACATTTTGGCCGGGATAAGACCATTGCCCTGGTGAGTGAGAACTATTATTGGCCGCAACTGTAGTAGGATGTGAACAAGTTTGTGCAAAGTTGCAGAATATGCCAGATGGCAAAAGGAGTGAGGCGAGAACACAGGATTATATCGGCCGTTACCTATACCGAGAGGCCATGGGAGGACATCGGCATGGATTTCATTCTTGGGTTGCCGAGAACACGAGAGGGAAATGACTCCGTATTTGTGGTGGTTGACAGATTCTCCAAGATGGCACATTTTATTCCCTGCCGAGAAAACAAGTGACGCGGTTCACATTGCGGGGTTATTCTTCAAGGAAGTGGTACGACTTCACGGTCTACCAAAAAGCATAGTTTTTGATAGAGATACAAAGTTTGTTGGATATTTTTGGAGAACATTGTGGAAGAAGTTGAAGACGGATCTGAAGTTCGGTTCCGCATACCACCCATGGACTGATGGACAGACGAGAGGTGGTAAATAGAAGTCCGGGTAATTTATTAAGATGCTTGATAGCGAGATAAACCCAAGGGATGGGATTTGGTTTTGCCGCAAGCGGAATTTGCATACAACAATTCTGTCAACAAGAGTACAAACAAATCTCCATTCCAAGTCATATATGGAAACAGCCCAAGAAATGTTTTTGAGCTAAGGAAATTAGATAAAGGAGAAAAGTGCAGTGCAGAGGCTGAGGAATTTGCGAAACAGATGAAGAACCTGCATGAAGAAGTAAAGAAACAAATTACAAAAATGAATACTCGGTACAAGACAAGAGCAGACCAAAAGAGGCGGTTCAAAGAGTTCGAAGTGGGAGATGAGGTCATGGTCCATCTCAGAAAAGAAAGGTTTCCAGCCAAAACTTATAACAAATTGAAGATGAAGAAATTTGGGCCTTGCGAGAATACTTGGAAAAACGGGAGTCAGGCAATGCATATAAAGTGGAATTGCCAAGTGGGCTTGACATTTCACCTATTTTTAACATATCAGATTTAGTAAAATACCATGAAGGGGATAGTAGTGAGGCACCATGTGGTTGTGGAGTATTCCAGACATCTACTCCAACCACGAGATGAGATAGAGGAAATATTGGACACAAGAGAAGGCAGAAGTACCGAGAAACAGACAGAATTTTGAATATTTGGTCAAGTGGAAGGGCAGACCGGTAGAAGATGCAACTTGGTTGTCTAAAATGGAGGTTGAATGCCGGGTCTCCCTCCAATAGTTCAGAAGTGAGGATCACTTCTCAATCTACCCCGGGTGTCTGATGCAGGAGCATCCGAGGGCAGCAGAGCAATCCTGCACCAACCAAATTTGTCTAAGTGTTTTTGCAAAGAAAAAAAAAAAAGGGAAGGAAGCTAAGGCCGATGGAGGGTCGCAAAATCGTGACCAAATCAGGAAGCAGGGCTACGATGGACGAAGGGTCACGAAATCGTGACATGTCACGATTTCGTGACATGTCACGAAATCATGACCAAAACCAAAAGCGGAGGCGAAGGCGGACGGAGGGTCGCAAAATCATGACCAAAACTAGGAGCGGAGGTGAAGGTAGACGGAGGGTCACGAAATCATGACCGAAACCAACGACGGAGGCAAAGGCGGACAGAGGGTCGCAAAATCATGAGATGTCACGATTTCATGACATGTCGCGAAATCGTGACCGAAACTAGCTGCAGAGGCGAAGGCGGACGGAGGGTCAAGAAATCGTGACATGTCACGATTTCATGACATGTCGTGAAATCATGACCACAACGGAGGCAAGGGCTTCGGTAGTATGGAGGGTCACAAAATCATGACCGCAGCTCATGAACGAAGGCACGGTAGAAAAGACGTCGCGATATCGCGACAGGGCATAGTTTCGTGCCAAAAGATGAACCGAAGACGAAGAGGCAAAAAGTGACACGTGGCAAACACCTGGGCAACGAAGCGACACGGGGAGGCGAACGAAAGGTTCTAGAAGAGGAAACGAAGGGCCGCCAGCTGGAAATGGAGCGTCACCTAAGAACCTTTAAAAATGGAAACAAAGGCATGCACAAGGGATGGAAAAGTTGCTAAATCGAGAAGATCATCACGTGGCATTGGGCGAAAAAGATGCCATTCTTTTGCAACTTAGGAATAAACAGTCATGACTATAATTTTTGGCTGTGATTGTAATTTTTGACCGTGACTGTAATTTTTGGGCTGCATGCGAATGAAATAAAACTATCATTTTTTTTCTGTGAACACGGTGCTATGACTGTCATATTCGATGCATGCGAATAAATAAACTGTTCTCTTCTTCTCTGTGAATGTGGTACCGTGACTGTGATATTCGGTCGTGTGTGAATAACATAAAAATGTTTTCTTTGTCTCTATGATTCTGGCTCTTGATCATTATATTTGAAGGTACCAAGTCACCAACTTGAGGAAATAAAGAATACAAAATAATGACAATGACATAACAACTTTCCTTCTAATTATAATTTTTTTTTAATTTACATGGTGGAATCGGTAGCCACCATGAATCTGGGTAGGTTGTCCATATTTTATGGCTACTACAGTATGCTGTGATGTCCACCCTGAAATCCGCCACATAGATCTTCGTGTAATACACCCCTATAACCACCATGCCATAATCATTTTAAAAATTTTACGCCACTGAAAGCATTAGGAAATGGAAAAGCATTCAGTCCGACAAGGCTGAAGATTTGAACCTTGGACCTCTATCCCCCTTATGTGGTTTGGTCAAAATAATTGGTCTACACCTAAGATATTTTAAAGTTTTTCAATGAGTTTACACATATTTTTGTGAGGGTTCATGGTCCCCTCATACTAAGTGGGGTTTGAACCTTGGAACTCTCAAAGAGAGGCCAAGGCCCTTACCACTAAAGTAAGCTTGCAGCTTACTTCCAATTATAATTATTCATGTAAAGGAAATCATTTTCCTAAGAAATGAAGGAAGATTTAAACAATCCTTCAACTTATTGGCATAGGTATAAATTTAACATCAATTTATGTGGAGCTTATAATAAATATTCATAGAAGGATGTTAAAAAAAATTTATTGTTCTTAATATTAGATTAATATTTTAGTGAAGGCAAAAAACATGGACTTTTAAGAGGTGGGAAGTAGTGAGATAACACCCAAAATTAATATATTAAAATAATTATTTATGTCTATAGATATATTAATGACCATCATAGATGTCAATATGAATAAACCAATAGAAATATCATCAAGGGATAGCCCAAGTTATGTAAGGTCTCAATGAATCCAACTAGATAAAATAGACACATTGAGTGTCAAAACTCTTAGAAGTGATAACAAGAGGAAAATATTACAAAATGGATCCCTTAAACCATTATATAATTTTTTTTGATAAGACAATATAAGGAGAGTATAAGAAATTACTCATATATTTGAGAAAAGAACCTCAATATAGGTAAAATTTTATGAATCATCTTGATTCTTGGTACATAAGAAAAATTTGGTCATAAAAACTAGGTTAATTTATACTGCCCCAAGTTTAGGAGTGCACAAAGATTATATATATATTTACAAATGCATATAACCAATACATAAATATTTTCATGGTCCATATAGAATGTGAAGAGCCTACAAATATTATACCCTAGTCCATATGATAGATGATGTACATTTATGATGACTTATTGAGTGGATATCTTGTATACCATAAGAATAACTATATTACTATAGAAATTTTTTTAGTGTAATAGATAACCAAATCTATGGATGTCTAGTAGTATTAATTTTCCTTAAATATAGATAATTTTAATTAGGACATTCAATCTATATTATCTATATTGTATTCCCTAACATGGGATAAAAGTGTAAAGGATATACACAAGGAGGAAATAGTAACTTTCTTAAGATTTTAGACTATTCCAATTATATAATTAATCATCTAATATACTAATTACAAAATTTTAAAAGTGTTATATATATATATCATACTTAGTGTGGCTAATCATATATCAAAAGATGTTTCGATTCTCAATACTAAAGTTGAATTAGATTGACCTAGATGGGAAGACTTTACAAATTATTTCTTACTATGTCAAACAAAGTTAAAGGTAGAGCTAGGTATGGTTTCGACATGGAGTATATTATCAAGAATATACAGGATCACATGCCAAGGTTATCAATAGAAATTCAATGGATTATAAGAGGATCTATATATCAGAATGGATATTTTACATGGATAGTAGGAGATCACTCATTACATTGCATGGATTCTTAGGTTAATCATTTGAACTTTTAGTATATGTGCTTCATTATATTATTGCACTAGAGCTTGTGTATAAACTAGATTGTGTGGACCAAACATATTTTATAGATAAAAAAAGTTTGTATTGTACATGCCTAGGGAAAGGTATAAGAAAATAACTTACACAATAAAAATTTATATAGAAAAAATTTAGGGTAGGTTAAGAAAGCTTGGGTAGGGAAAATTACAAAAATATTAGTCCTATAATACCAAAGAAATTTTATATATGACATTAATGGAGAAAGGGATCAAAAATATATATATGAAAATACAATAATAAGTGATGATGAGAATGTAGGAGATTATTGCGTAATAATGGATGACATCATACAAAAAAGGGGTATCTATGGGTATGCATGATCAATATCATTGATACGAAAGTAGAATAATTGTGTATTTATGATTAAATAATTTGTGGGATCATGTTGTATCATAAAGAAATAATTTGAAATATGAATATTAAACTTGGAGCAAGCTTTTTCTTCTAAGGGTAGTGTGCCAAATAATTATGGGATCAAGCTCTAATTACCAAGGTCAAAGAGAGGACTATTAAAATCAATATTCTACTAGAGGAAGTAACCATGGTAAAAGATGAGGTTGAATAGGTAGATCTAGAATATGGATAAGAGGCATATTCAATGCCATTATTGTAAAAATTTTGACCAACATGAAAGAGAATATTTAATAAGTGTAATCAATCAAGGATGGAAAAAGGTAATATTCTTATGTATATATTATTTTCATGTAATATAGTAGATATTTCAACTATAGAGTATTTATGCTTAATATTTCAATTGTTTAATCACCTAACCAATGATAATGACTTATTTATAGAGTTATATGACTCATACAAGATAAATGAAAATTTAAGAGTCAAGGAAAAGTTAAAGGTTGAAATAAAAAGAACCTTAGGTTGATAGAAAATATCGAAAGGAAAGCATTTAAAATACATACTTTTTTTATTGTTAAAAGGGTTTTGAAAGTATCCCAAAACCTTTTTACAAGACAATAAGGGAAGCACCCACACAAAAATTATTACCCCAAAACATTAAAATTAAAAAAGGAGGATCCAAAATGGAAGACCTCATGACAACCAACAAAATAGAAGCAAGGTGACATAGAGACCACCAAAATCAGAAAATATGAGATAGTCCCAAAATAAACCAAACAAGGAAGCCAAAAATGGATCATTCATAGAGAAGCCTAACTAATCAGATAGTGGGAGATGGTCCAAGTCAGCACCATCCACATTTGAGACCTCCTCACTTAATATGGGCATCTTCTGCTTCTTTATCTGGTTAATGAGTTTGTCAAACCTAAGGAGCATCAAAGTCACTAGGGATACAATGTCATCTAGGTCGATCACACAATCAGTGTCCTCAATAGAATATGTAGAGAATATGCTAGGGGAAGGATCTGAAATGGTTTTTTTATGTTTCACGATCTAGAGACAAGAAATCTAAAGAAGTGCCTTTGAAAGGAAGAAAGACAACAATGTTTTTAATTTTCTCCATTGAGGACTTCATGTGAGATGAACATCGGCTAGGAGTTGGAACACCAGTTGAATATACTAGCAATAGCTTTTTTCTACCCACATTTCTTGAAGATATGACCTCCAAATCAACTAACTAGTCATGTGGTACATCCTTAAAATTAACATGGGGTGAGCCCGAGATGGGAATGAGAAGCTTATTCTCCTCAATTCCCCTAATCACAAAAATTCCCTAGATAGGGTTCTAATTGATGTATTTGAAGATGATTAAATACAAACCTTGATGTTTTAGGTAGGTCAACTTCCCTTTCCAAACACTCAACTAATATCTCCATTGAGTGGAATAGGTATTCAGGGATGTTAATCACTTTGACATCCCTAAGGAAATTGAGAAATGCCATGTGAAAACTATGTAGAGGTGAGGACAACTCATCAATTGTGAAATATTGCATCACTAGAACCAACACTCTATTCCATGGATATGGGAGATCCTCCCTAACAAACCCATTGTCCTTCTTGGCAAGAAACTTGCCCTTGTCCCTGAAATGCATCAATTTGGCTACCTTAGAATGTTTATTGTACCGAATAATTTTTCTATCATTAACGAGACCTATTATTTTAGCAAAGAGGTCAATGGTGACAATGAACATAAGATCCTAGAGGCTAATAGTGCCACTATCGAAGGATTGAAAAAATTCCTTTGATAATTTTAGAACATATACTTGAAACTTCCTCAAAAATGTGAGAAGGCCATGCGACCCCAAGATGTCCTCCACCATAAGGTCAATCTGGAGATATTCAGACTCAATGAGTGTCATAGTTGACCTCCTCCTTCACACAAAACTAGATATAGACTTGTCCCAGAAACAAAACTCAGACCATCCACCCAAAATATTCTACTTAAGCATAAACATAAACACGATGAATTGAGAATTTCTACAATTTAAAAATAATTTAGTCATGTAGCTAAGGAGGAGCATGTTGTCACCCTTAGGAAGAACAATCAATATGGACCATTGATAAAACACTTATTTAAAATACATACTTAACACTATAATTGAAGCATTATTTTTTAGCATTGGGAAACTACAAAGTGGTATTTAATAATAAGGAGTGCAATAAAATAAATAGTGGTTGTAATACCTATGAGAAATAATATAATATTCCCTTTGAATTTTAGAGGAGAAGAGAGCAAATTGTACCATACATTCATTGCGGATAACAACTAGTTATGAAACCAAAGGTATGGTCACTTGAAATTTTATAATCTTGTATTTGTTGAATGCTAAGGGAATGGTCCATGGATTAAATTATATAGAAGCAACAAGTGAAGTGTGTTAAGGTTAAAATATGGGAAAATATCATAGATAGAGCTTTTTAAAAGGAATAACATAGAAAACATCATATCCATTATAACTGTTTCATTTAGATATTTGTGGTTTGATTCCCACATGAATTGTTGTTAAATCCTTATACTTTAATAATTTCATTAATGAGGATACTAGAAAAAACTAGGTGTAAAAATATTAAAAGACAATAATAATCCTTTTGAAGTATTCAATAGGTTCAAATCCATAGTAGATAATGAAATCATATTTAGAATATAAATATTAAAGACTAATCATGGTGGATAGTATTGTTCTAATAAATTCAATCAATTCTATGATGAACATGAGATAAGAAGATTTTTTTTTTATAAGTAAATTGCATTAAAAATTGTTTTGAAAGGAATCCCAAAACCTTGTTACAAAACTAGCATTAAAGGATGTTGTGAAGAGGAACAACATGAAACAAAGAGGTATTCATCTTGTAAAAACTCCACAAGGTAACACCACCCAAGAAAACCACCATTAGTAAAGCTCCCCAGAACACACACATGGATTCACCCAAAGAAAAATCCCCAAAAACAACCCTGGCATCATAACCTAATAAATATCCTTGCTACCATCCTTCACCTCTTCCTTCATTGCTTCCTTGGAAATAACCTTAGGTTCATCATACACCTTAGGTTCATCAGTAATCATAGTAGAGAAATCTTCATGGAAAAAGAGAAAGTTCAGAGCATTGCACATCTCCTTGAGGGTGGATGACAATTCGTTAGATTGAGAAATTATTGTGGAAATTATTTTAATAATGAGTTTTTGAAGCAACAGAGAAGTAGGTTCAGTGATGTCATCATCATTAGACACCACCTTCTAGATTTTTTTTTGGCTCTGTATGAACTTTCTTTTGAGGTGAGTAGAGGATCTAGTAGCACTAATGGGCTCTTTAGTCATGACATTCTTGCTCATGGGATAATCAACATCCCTATCAAAGCCTACTGAATTTTTTTCTTAGATTGGGGGGTTAACGTAGGGATCATGGAAATGTCTTCCTCAGGCATGACCTTTGAGGGGCTAGAATTTTTTGGGGAAGGTCAATAGAAGGAGTTGGGTCTGCAAGGGAACCTTCAATGCAATGTATGAGGAAATGGTTGTAGATGATTTTAAACAATCCTTGGTGGGAAGGAAACATAGAATTTTTCTTTTTTTGGTAGGTCTCAATGGAGTAGCTAATGGAATGGAAGAGGAATTTAAGTACATTGATTAAGTTAATGTCCCTAAAGTGATTAACAAAATCCAAATGGAAACTACAAAGGGCTTTATTAGGGTCATCAACCATAATGTACTACATAATGGGCATCATTACTCTATTCCATGTAGAAGGAAGGTCAGACTTGTGCATACCAAACTTGACCAGCTTGAGAATTCTAGTCTTGTCTGGGAATACCTTGATCTCCACCTTCCAATTATCCTTCTCCCTCCTCAAAGGTCTTCTAGTTAGGGGTTTCCTTGTACTTTCTACTAGGAACTGGGCATCCACGATGTAATATTTGGCTTGAATAATCACCTTACCACCATCCCAATTAGAGAGAAAAACCAAGGTTATATCATAGTCATTTCTAAAGTATTTCCTAATGAAATGAATATATCGCTTCTCATCAAGGATGAATTCAGTGAGAGCATCCAGCTCCAGCATGTCTAGTTCTATGTAACACATATTGATGTAGAGAAAGAACCAGAGCAGAAACCATATGACAAGGAGATGGGTGAGCTAAAATAGAAAATTGAAATTAAGAATGCTTGGGAAATACCAAATAGGAATATGGCACCTAGGCTATGGGAAATGAAATCTTTGAGGGTAAGAACACATATTATAAAATATGGCCTTGAGAGGAAGAAAAAAATCAAGGAATTTCCCAGAGCTTCTAATTATCAAACCACACAAAAGGACCGGTACTACATGTGACATGCAAAAATAGGAGGGAAATACCACCAATCGTGAGCAAGCCTAATGGACAAAAAAAACCTTTAGGAAATGTATAGGTGGGCAAGTAAACGGTGATGGTTGTTGGAGTGAAAATGATAAGGATGGGAATAATGCGAAGCAAGTTTTGGAAGTAAGGCAAGTTGTGGGATATAAAAATATAATTCACAGTAATATATATACATCAATAAAATGGTGTGTTAGTCAAGAAGGATAAAAAATAGAAAGAAACATGCTACTAGCATAAATTTTGGGTGATCAATTGCAATATGAACTTACATCCTCAATAGAAGTAAATAGTGACTCCTCATGAGGCATTGTATGAAAAAAGCATTTGATAAATCACTTGTGAGTTTTTGGTTGTTTTTTTTATGTTTATATTGAAGATAAGAAAAGTAAGAAGTTATATTTAGAAATACAAACTAGAACATAGCTATAATAGAACATAAATAAGGTAAAAATTAGAACAAGATAAAATTAAAAATATAAACAATAATTATAAAAAGTGAAAAGAAAAAATATCATCTATATTTGAGGAGAATTTGAAGCACCAAGAGTCTATTCAGATAACCAATAGACATCCCATTGCATATACACACATACACAAGTATAGGGCATTGTATTTAAGTCAAATGTATAGTAGGTGAAGTGTGTTTTTGAGATTTTAATTTAAATTGTTTCTATTGATTTTATCCTTTCTATGTTGTTAATCTCTATTTTAAAGTACCATCACATATTAGAAATCCTTTGATAATTTTAGCTATTATTCCTCCATCTAATCAAGGAACAAATAATTTAAAGTCTAATTAAGCAACATGCAACCCTCCTATTGGTCCAAAGGGTGCCAACCGAGCAATTGTCTAATGAATAATATTAGTGTAATATTGGTAGATCTAAAATAGGTTATAGATACCAAGTTCCACTAAAATATTGTCATGTTAAAATCCTAGCAAAAGTGTATAAGATAATTTCAAATGGTTTTTAGGAACTTTTTTTTTGATCAGTTAAAATATTTAGATTAAAAATGGGTTTTAACAGGAATCCCAAAACCTGATTACAAAATGGCTTTAATAGCCCAAGTACCCAAAAATTTTGAAGTAGGACATAGTCCAAAGATGAAACTAATAAACAAAGTAAGACTCAAGAGGCCATCATTAATACAAAATATAAATGAGGATATCCTTAGCCAATGCCAAAACACAACAGCAAGCATAAAAAACTAGATAAAATATGAAACCAAGACCCAAACAGGTAAGCTAGAAGCAACTAGGCTTCCTCCTGAAGCTCAAAACCAACATCTTGATTTTCCTAGTTGGAAGTATCCACCTCGGTGCCTTTAGCAATGCCAAGGTCATCCTTGAGAACACCAAGATCAATAAAAGCATTGACGTTTGCAACAGGAACACTACATTTACCATCAATGAAGGACTTCCTAAAAAAATGTAGGTGAAGAGCATTACAAAGGTCAACAAGATGAGTGATACAATTTGAGATGGAGTTAATGATAAACAACTGCATGCACTTATTAGGGGAGTCCTTCTCATCATCCTCAGAGTCAATAACCAAATACTCCTTCTATTGAGCCAATTTCTTAAGGCAAAGTGAGGAATGCACAGGTTTTTTATCAAATTCAGGCTCAGGTTCAGGAGATGCACTCCAAGGTCTCTTTCTCAAGATACTAACATTATCAATTATTTTCTATTTCTTAGCAGAGATCCTAGGGTTACTAGAAGACTGAGGTGTCATTTGATATGAGATAGGTTGGACAAGGCTTGGCCTAGGTTTAGGAGGTGAAGACAGAGAGATGCCCTCAGGGTAGTGCAACAACCAATGCTTATACAACATAGTAAATAGCCCATGATGGGTTGGCAACTCGAACCCTTTTTTATCCCTATAGTGCTCAATTGTGTAATTCATGGAGTTAAACAAGAATTGTGGAATATTGACCTGACTTACATCCTAGAAATGGTTGTTAGGAACTTAGAAGTATATAATATATGCTTAAAAATAGATTAGTGATGGACTAATTCCATAAAAGTGATTAAGATATCAACTAAGGTAATAAATTATACACAAATCAAAAATTATAATATACACATTGGGTAACTAAGATTATTATTTATTTTTAAGGAATAACTCAAGGATTTTGTGTAAGCATCCATAAAAGGAATTTAAGGTGTAGTTGTACCATTAACGAGCTTTATGTGGCTTTTGTAAATCAACATTATGTTAAATACCTTAATTCATGTGTCAAAAAAAGTTACTATTTTAAAATAAAGCATTTTATTAATAAGGAATGACTTCAATTAAATTTGAGGATATAATAACTTTAGTACCATGGTTGAAAAACATAAAACCTTATACAAGCAACACGTAAGATCTTTTCACCATTTTACATTTGAAATATTTGAAGGGCATGAACTATTGAGCATTCCAATTACTTAAGCAATAAACTACAATGATAAATTACTACAAGCATATCCCTATGCAATTTTATAAAATATAAAAATCTAATGCAACTAGTGCTTTTTAGCACTAGATAAAAAATTCACAATATAAGAATTTTCTAACACATTCACGTAAAAATTCACTAGATACCCTAAAGAAACCAATCAAGCAAAAGTTGAGGAAAATGCATCCAACCGTCGCTTTGATTGTGAAGAATGAGTTACAAAAATTGTTGGATGTGATTTTCATAGTTCCCATTGATTATCCAGAATTGGTTTTGAATATGGTGCTCATGGGAAAACTAGATGGAAGAGTCTATATTTGCAAAAAATTTAGAGAATTGAACAAGGCAACCCCAAAGGATTCATTCCCATTGCCAAACATAGAAACTCTTGTTGACACCACTGCAGGTCATGATATGCTCTCCCTAATGGATGGGTTTTCTAGATACAATAAAATCTGAATCAAATCTAAAGACTAGCATAATAACACTTTAATTACTCCATGGAGAACATTCTATTACAAGGTGATGTTGTTTTGCCTAAATAATTCTTGTGTCACGTATTAACGGGACATGACATACATATTTCATGACTACATGCACACAATCTTAGAAGACTACATGGATGACTTGCTGGCGAAATCTTTAGTGCGGCAAGAGTACACTAAAATCCTTACAAAAGTCTTCTATCACCTCATTGAGCACAATGTCATATTGAACCCTAATAAGTGCATGTTTGGCATGACTTCTGGTAAGCTCTTAGGTTTCATCATTTATAAGAGAGGCATTAAAGTCGATCCTGCAAAGGTAAGGGCTATAAAGGAAATGGCCACCCCTACCAACATTAGGGAGTTAAGAAGCCTAAAAGGCAAGGTAGCATCCATCAAATAGTTCATTGCACAATTATTAGACAAGTGTTGACCCATGAACTAGTTTCTATGCAAAGATGTCCCATTTCATTGGGATGAAAAGTGCCAACAAGCCTTTGCAAATATCAAAACTTACCTAGCAACACCACCAGTATTGAATCCACAAAGGCCATACGTACCATTTTTACTATACATATCAGCTACTAATTTCACGTTAGGTACCATGTTGGGCCAAAATAATACACAAGATAAAGAGCAAGTCGTATATTACATTAGTCGCACCTTGGTGAGTTATGAGCTAGGATATGCGTATGTAGAAAATTTGTGTTTAGAAGTGGTATTTGCAACCAGAAAGTTGTGACACTACATGTTGAGACATATAACCTATGTTATATCAAAATAAAATACTTTACAGTACATGATGAACAAGACCTATCATAATACATGTACTACAAATTGGATCATGCTATTGATAGAATTTGATCTAGAGTTCATAAGCCAGAAGTCCGTCAAGGAAAAAGTTATAGTAGATCAATTAGTAGAGGCATCTCTTCAGGATAGAAAGCCTCTCATAATAGAATTTCTTGATGATGTGGTCTTTGCATTATCAGATCCGCACGAACCCAAATAACATAAAAAATAAAGAGACATAGAATTGTTCTTCAATGGTTCAAAGTGCGAGCAAGAGGGTGGACCAGGGATAGTATTTATCACACCACAGGGTGCTCCATTACCCTTGTCATTAAAGTTATACTTCCCTTGTACAAAAAATAACACAAAGTATGAGGTCTTGATCTTGGGACTCCAAACAATCTTTGAAATAGGCATTAAAAGATTGAATATATTTGGTGACTCTTTTCTCATAGTTAATCAAGTCAAAGGATTGTTCTAATGTAGGTGCCCACTCTTGAAAGATTACAAGGAGCTTTTTGACACTTACCTAGCCTAACTAGAATGGTATTACATTAAGATAATCCCTCGTATGTCAAACATATTTGAGGACACCATGGCATCTTTGGGATCCTTAATCCCTCAAAATCCATTTTCTAAGTTCATAACCATTCACATAAAAGTGCTTAGGTGCTTAGCATTGCAACATGAGGCTATGGAAAATAAAGAGCCAGTCAACATGATCCAGACCAAACCAAATCAAGATTGGTCCTTTAGAGCTAGAGATTTCTTGCAAATGGCACCTTGGGAATCTTTAATCTCTGAAGGTATTATAGAGTGTGGTATGACCATTCACCATAGGGTTGTTTCTCAATCTATGTTCTTAGATTCTAGATCATAATAGGATCATGTCGTTATATCCATAGAGGTTGTGGCTTATTAGCATTAGTTTTCCCAATTGTGGGATTTCTTAAAAATTGGAATGGTACCACAAGTCCTATCGCATGTCGAAATATGAGCATTTAAATAGAATATGATGAGGTATATCTTTCTAGAAGATATCCTTTATAGACAAGGCTATGATGGAATGCTCCTTCATTGTATTGAGCTCCAAGAAGCATCCTAGGCAACTTTGCAAGCTCATGATGGTATGTGTGGTGGGCACTTCAGTTGCATGGTCATAGTTAAGTGCATCATGAGAATAGGTTACTATTGACCTATTGGTCCGACTTTTATACACACCCTGTGAAGGATGAGCACAAAACTCTGATAACACTTATACGGGATAAATCCCACTCACTTTAGGATCTATCTGGTTATCCAAGGTGTGAGTTATAGAGTCGGGTCGAATGTCAATTCACTCTTTTCTGCTTCTGGAATAGATTTCAATATGGATTGTCTGTACCTTACAACGGGCTCACCGAACTTGCTCGATAATGTTCGGAAATTGTCACTTGTTGACAATCGGATTTAAAATTAATTCTTTGATCTAGCTCTTATGGGTCAGTAGATTTAAATAAAAGACAAAATTAAAAGAAAATAAAAATGGATCATTTCACGGTAAAACAAAGAGGGTAGGGTAAGGCAAAAAGAGAAGTTTATCAAATTTAACTGTAAAACAAAACTACCAATTTTATTTATACTATCAACTTCACAACGGAACAAATCAAAGAAGAAAGTGTCCAGTTTTCTAAGATCACTTTCTACTAAGAGCATAAGGCAGAGATGGAACAAATCTAACAGAAAATTATAAACCGAAGGGAAGTCGGTTAAAATTGATATCTTTCACCGGTAGCCTAGCTCGCACAGTGAGGACAGAGCAATTAGAACAGACTTAAACCTTAAATCTGTAATTTTCCCTAGCATACAATAGAACAAATGAAGCCTAACAACATATTTAATCTTGATAACACAGATTCACAGCATATATTTAATAAACTTTAATGAAACGGATAACAAAAGAAGATGAACTTATCACAATCTGCAAAATATTAGGCTCCTGGCCATGCTATCACAGAAAACAAAAGCACATCAACTCCAAGTCCAGAAACAAAGTATTTAACAATATTTGCAAGAAATTGCTTCAATAGCCTTTTATTTCTAAGTTTCCGCCCCCTGCGATTACATTGAGAAGAAGTATTTATAGACTCAGGACAGCCCCTGATCTTTTCAGAAATATCTTCTTCTCAAACCCTAAGTCTTATCATCTCAAACCCTAGGACCCGGGTTTTACAATATAAAGCCATTTAAAACAAAGTTCGGATAAAACTTAACCATTCTGCAAATCAGTGCAGTCAGTTGCCATAAATGGAGAAGATAGAATTCGAATGCCACTTGCATTCACCCGCAACTATAAATAAATGCCCTCATTAATTCCCTCGGGTAAGCTGGATGAGTCACCACTTCTCCGACATTTCATCTCCGCAGAGCCATCCCTGAGTTGAAAATATCTGCATGCCATTAATTCTGCCATAAATTATCATTAAATGCATTCACCGGCAAATTTCGGTAACTGTGTGTAGATATTTCAATTTTTCGGCCAACTCCCGACATATTCCATCAAATGGGCAGCAGCTTAGTCACCGCAAAGTCTCCTTGCGGCCAGATCTGTAAAAATTGGATGAAACAACAATTCTCGGCATCTTTTCTTTCAATATGGCTGTCTTTGATTAATTTGCATTCGACTTTGTCTTTATGGCCCTTTCTCTCTCCCGTAAGTGTTTTAGTTAAAAATAATGATATATATCCCCCCCCCAACCCCCCCCCCCCTCCCCCCTCCCTTTCCTGCCTGAGTCACGAAAATGCGACATGTCGCGATTTCGCAACATGTCACGAAATCGCGACATGCCCTGCTCTGCGCAACGCTTTTCCTTTGCAAGTCACGAAACCGCGACATGTCACGATTTTGCGACATGTCACGAAATCATGACCTGCTCCTTGCCTTGGCTCCTTTTCTTCATTGCTGCCATGAAAACGTGACATGTCGCGATTTCGTGACATGTCACGAAATCGCAACAGCAACCGCCCTTGGCACTTCTTTGCTCCCACCATGTCACGAAATCACGACATGGTGGCTCCTTGCCTTCTCAACTTTCCACCATGTCATGAAATCGCGACATGGTGGCCCCTCAACTCACCATCTGTCCTTTGTGTCACGATTTCGTGACGTCGCGATTTCGTGACACCTTTTGGCCTTGCCCTTCTTTCACTCAAACTGTCATGATTTCGCAACATCGCGAAATCGCGATGTCGCGACCTTTCTGGCACTTGGCACTTTCCTCCGAACTTGGCCGCAAAAACGCGACATGTCGCGATTTCGTGACATGTCGCGAAATCGCGCATCTTTTATGCCTTAGCCATTTTCTCAATTAATTCCTCTTCCTCGCTTTGCTTTCTCTTGCGTGTCACGATTTCGTGACACCTTTTGGCTTTCTCCCCTTTCTCTCCAACTGTCACGATTTCACGACGTCGCGAGATCAAGACATCGCTATTTCGTGACATCCTTCATGCCTTAGTCAATTTTTGAACTTTGCCTTGTGATTCCTCTTGCTGGTTGGACCTGTCATGATTTTACGACATGTCGTGAAATCACGACAGTCCGTACATCTTGGGGCCCTTCTTCAAAAACGTTGCGATCATCGCAAAATCACGACACTTTACATCTTGGGGCCCTTCTTCAAAAATGTCATGATTTTGTGATGTCGTGATTTCGCGACGTCATGATTTCGCTACATGCTCCTGACTTGCTCGCTTTTCTTCTTCTGATGCCGCGAAAATGTGACATGTCCTTAGCTTCTTTTTCACCTTGCTTGCCACGAAAATGCGACATGTCGCGAAATCGCGACCATTTCATGCCTTAGTCAATTTTTCTCTCTCAACCATGAAAATGCGACATGTCACGATTTCACGACATTCCGTACAACTTGCCTTCTCTCTCCAAAACTTGTCGCGATTTCGTGACATGTCACGAAATCGCGACGTTCCGTACAATTTGGCTTTCTCTCTCCAAAACTGTAGCGATATCGCGACATTTCCAAAAATGGAAAGTGTCACGATTTCGCTACGCTTTTCTGACTTAGCCGATTTTCTGAAAACCTGTCGTGATTTCGCGACATTTCCATAAATGGAAGTGTCGCGATATCGCGACTTTGCCAAAAATGGAAAGTTTTGATTTTTAATGAATTTATCTATCTGTTTTCTGCATTTTTTTCGTACCGGTGTAAGATTTTCTTTATCCATGAATGATTCTAGCATGTAAAAAGTGAAGTCTGAGATAACAAAGCTAGAATGCAAGAATACTTGGATACTTTGACACAGGCAAAACTTGAAGAAGAAAGAGGCAAGTAAAAATTGTTGAATTAAAACTTGCAAAATCATCAAGAGGGTCCCTACTGCAAAAATGAAAGCTCAATGTTTTCAAAGGATGGAAATTCATTTTTCAATGGGGGGGTGTTGCTTCTCAACAAATGGCGATATCTGCGGGTAAAATAGTAGCATTATTTTAGAACCCAGGACTCTAGTTTCAAAACAACATAGACCATGTATCTTGCCTTGCCACAGATATTCTTCAAAATAAATTGACTACTAACTGATAGTTGTTAAAATTTCCCAAGGACATACTAGGCTGAATTACTTAAGGAAGATTTCTGATGTGCAATTACAAGGGTATAAAACTTTCTTCAAGAATGACTGGATCGAATGTTTGAACTCTGGATTGATCAGCTTTTCTAGATTGTAAAAAGGGGAAACCGAGTAGAGCTCTGTTTACTAGTTTAGCCTTTTACAGCCTCGACAGAGTTACCCTTTAGATTTACACGACCCAAATTTACAACTGTAAGGTAGAATCTACAACTTGGTAGAAGAGAAACATCTTTTGAAGTCTTGGCTGCCTCTTTCATTATATAACTCTTTTTCTTTTTTTCTTTTTATCTCTTTTTTTTTTTCTTTTTTTATATATATATTGGAAATAACAGAGTGCCAATTCTATGGTGTCTTGCTCAACTTTCATCTTCTTTCTTTTGAAATACACCAACATCTGAAAAGCCTTAGAAAGAATAACAATTTTCTTTTAACATTTCATCAATCTGGAACTGCTTCAGCTTGGGCACTGATAGCCTCTATGGATACTCAAATAATTACATGAATCATAGTCCCCTCTTATAACCAACTTTTCTTGGATTCCCCGGGAGTTTCTCCAACCAAACAGCATAGCAGTTTCTTTATAATTAAAACAACTGTGGCAAGCAAGACACAAAATCCAATCATCCTTCCACTGTTGTTCTGACTAGAAAAATAGTTCCACTGTTCAGTTCAAACAGACTATCTCACAATTATGATAATGAACACTGGATTCTGGACTCAGAATGAAACAAATTTTTTAGAAGGCTGACTTTTCATTGATGCTGAGGCAAAGGTTAAAAACAGAATTTTTAAGAGCCAGAGAACTTTGTACAGACTTCCAAGGATAGACACAGGCCTCTAAAACAAAACAAAATAAAAACTGCACAGACTTTAAAATAAAACTGTACAGGCAGCAAAGAAAACAAAACTGCAGGGTTATTTACAAAGGAAACAAAATAAAACTGTACAGACATTAAAGGAAATGAAATAAAACAAGACTGCAGAGCTATTTACAAAGAAAATAAACTGCACAGACCTTAAATAAAAATAAAATACAAAACTTTAAAATAAAACAACACTGCACAGACAACAAAGGAAATAAAATACATAAATGTACAGACCTGAAAGGAAATAAAACTACAGGGTTATTTACAAAGGAAATAAAATAAAATATAGAACTTCAAGACAGACTGAAATTGCACAGACAATTAAAATAAAACTAAAGTAAAGCAACTAAAAATTGTACAGGCAGTTAAAACTAAAACTAAAAACTGTATAGGCAGATAGAAGCAAGCTAAAATAAACAACTGAAAACTGTACAGGCAATTAGGATTAAACAAAACAAAAGAACACTGCACAGACATTTAAAAACAAACTAAAACAAACAACACTTTACAAGCACCTAGAATTAAACTAAAGCAAAATAAAACTGCAGAGTTATTCACAATGTATACACATGTTACAACTTCTTTATGACTCATTCAAATGATATATTGGATGGGACAGCCGAGAAATAATGTTTTAAGTATTGACCATTAACAGGGAGGTCCAGAAAATTACCATCAAGGTCTTGTAAACGAAATGCATTACTACCCAGAATCTCAGCAATCTGGTAGGGGCCTATCCATAGTGGCTGCAACTTTGTATGCTTACCCTTCTTCTCATGGGCCTTGTCCCATAGAAGCACCAAGTCTGCCAGTCTGAAAGCTTTCACTTTGGCCCTCTTGTCAAACCACCGCTTGACGGTTTCTTGGTGCCGACTGAAGTGTTCCAGGGCTTGGAGTCTTTCATCCTGCAAGTTAGTTAGATCTAAAACACGAGCCTCTGCATCATCTTGATCCTCAAAATAGTCTAAGACAAATTGGTAAGTAGGTAACTTCAGAGAGATGGGAACAATTGGTCGGGTACCATACAGCAAAGCAAAAGGAGAAGTTTTAAGAGCCACTTTATATTTTATCCGGTCAGCCCAAAGTGCATATTTCAATAATGTATGCCACTTCTCGGGTTTGTCTGCTACGCAGATTTCTTAATGGCATTCATTAAATTCTTGTTTGTGGACTCAGCCGAGTCCATTGCCTTGGGGATAATAGTTGGATGAGAATCGATAACTATCCCCATCTGGTATGCCCATTCTGCAAACTCCAATGATTGGAAGGCTGGTCCATTATCACACACCAAATTCAGAGGAACCCCAAACCTAGTTATGACATTTGATTCTAGAAATTCAATCACTTCATGAGCTGTACTTCTTGTGGTGGCTGCTGCTTCAACCCATCTTGTGTAGTAATCAGTAGCTGTTAGAACATACTTATGCCTTGCTGAAGAATTTGGATTAATCACTCCCACAAAATCAAGTCCCCATTGCATGAAAGGTTTATTTATTACAACAGGCTACAATGGTAGAGCCCGGTTGGCCTCTTTGGCTGCAAAAGTTTGGCACTGATGGCAGGTTCTTACATGCTGATGTGCATCTTTAAATAGTGTAGGCCAATAATAGCCTTCTCTCAATATTTTATGCGCAATAGCAGATCCCGATGAATGCCCTGCCCCTAACTTTTCATGAAAACTGGACATGACTTCATTGACTTCACTCGGAGAAATGCATCTCAAGAAAATGCCAGCATAATTCTCTCTATACAAATTACCTGCTTTGAGGAGATAATGAGCAGCTTTCAGTTTTAATGCTCTCCTTTGGGTTCTGTTCAAGTGAGACGGGCAAATTCCAAATTGCAGCAGATGGATAATATCTCCATACCAGTCATCAGATTCAGAATTTAACTGATTAACTTCTTCCCGTATAGGTACTTCGGCAATGTGTCGGGACAAACCAAGTCCTCTGATCAATTTTGCAGGCCTAATTTCTAAATCATACTCTTGCAGCCTTGTAACCCAGTTACCCCTCAATTCACCCAATTCATTCTGACTTAGAAGGTATTTAATAGCTGGGTCTGGAACTATAGCATGAATTTTGCTTCTTAATATATAGTGCTTGAACTGCTTAACCGCTCTCACCAAGGCATAAGCTTGTTTGTCTAAACGAGAATATTTCAGCTCAGCCCCCTTCAAATTGGTACTCTTGAAAGCAATTGGATGTTCTCCGGTTTCCCTCCGTTGGGTCAAAACTGCAGCAAGTGTGTGTTCAGAAGAGAAGGTGTACAGATAAAAATCTGCACTGAAATCTGGGCTTACCAGAACTGGTGCTTGTTTGATGGCTGTCTTGATTTCTTGGAAGGCTGTTTTAGCTTCTGTGGTCCAGAAAATCTGAGCAGTTTGCTTTAGCATGTCATTCATTGGCTTGACTATCTCTACAAAACCGGAGATGAACTTCCTGACAAAGTTAATTTTTCCAAAGAAGGACCTCAACTCTTTCTTGGAGTTGGGAAATGGTATGCCGGATATGGCTTCAACTCTGCCCGGATCCATGGAAATGCCATCTTTTGTGACCAAGTGCCCAAGGAGCTTTCCTTCTGTTACACCAAAAATGCACTTCTTCGAATTCAAAGAAATACCAAACTCCCTGCATTTATTAAACACAGACTCCAAGTGTTTTACATGGTCAAACCGAGATTTAGAGAAGATTGTTAAATCATCCATGTAAACAACAATGCATTTACCCATAAGGCCCTTGAAAGCATGATCCATTGCTCGTTGAAATGTGGCTCCGGCATTTATTAATCCAAATGGCATCCTCTTGTAAGCAAAAGTTCCCCACTTAGTTGTGAAAGCAGTTTTCATTCTGTCTTCCTTCTCAACCAAAATCTGATTGTACCCTAAAAAACCATCCAGGAAAGACATCATCTCCGAACCATTTACAATCTGCAGCACCTCATCCATGGGAGGCAGAGGGTAATTATCTTTTTCAGATGCCTTGTTTAAATTTCTAAAGTCCACACACAGGCGGATCTCTCCATTTTTCTTTCTGACTGGCACCAGATTGGCCACCCAAGTAGAATGCCTGATGGGAAAAATAATGGCTGCACTCAATAGCTTTTCTACTTCTTTCTGGATGAGGGGCTCTAACAGGGCATTGACATGCCTCTGTTTTTTCCTGAAAGGTTTGCAAAATTATTTTAAAGGTATAATGTGAGTGTAAACTTTAGGATCAAATACCTTTAAATCTTTGTATGACCAGGCCATAACATCCTTTGACCTGTGAAGAAAATCAATCATACCTCTTTTTATTTTTGGATCACAGTTCTTAGCCAACTTGATGTGCCTGGGATCTTCTTCAGTCCCTATGTTCAAATTTTCAGTCTCACTATCTGTGGCACCCACATAACCTTCAGAATTCACCTTTTGCTTGATTTTGTCAACATCAAAGAGCCGCTCCAGCTCCACCATTCCTTTTGGAATTCTGTTGTCCTTCAACCTCATTATTCCCCTGTCATCACCTAACTGTTCCAGCAAGGTATCCCTTTGGCCCTCATCGATTATAGCATTTTCAAATGTGTTAGTACTCTGCAAAAAGTTTACAATCTATTGATCATCAGAGAAAACCTGAAAATTATCTATATTGTTTGGAACTGAAGGACAAGGGACTAACTCAATTGAAAACTTGTTCCATTTAAATTCTTCCAATGGTTTTAAACTTGCAGATGAAGAAGCCAAGACATCTGCCTGTGAATTCTGCTCTCTGGGTATGTGTGTCAGATTAAAAGCATCAAAGTCTTCTACAAGATCCCAAGCCCGATGTTTGTATCCTTTTAAATAAGATGCTTTACACTAGAATTTACCTTTGACTTGATTTGCCACCAATTCTGAATCAGTAAAAACTTGAATATTTCTTGCTTCTTTGTCCAATGCAAATTTCAAACCTAAAATCAGAGCTTCATACTCTGCTAAATTATTTGTACAAGGGAACTGTAGGCGGTAAGACATAAAATATGTCTGACTTTCAGGCCCTTTAAGGACTGCCCCTGTTCCAGAACCCTGTTTAGATCTAGCCCCATCCACATGAAGTGTCCAGACTTCATTAGTATGTACAGGATGAGCTTTATTAAACTTGTTAATCTATCCCGTTGTTAAATTGTAGACTCCAATATCTACCTCTGCAATATTTACAGTTTCATTCTCTGCATTGTACTCAGTAATTGTATGCTTGTACCTGGGTTCTCTTTCAACCCGTAATTGATTTGCCACTCCTTTCCATGGCAACCACATGTGTGAAAAATCTATTGCCAAGTATCCGTTCAGAGATCTCGACCAATCTCTACTCAACAAGCATCCCATACCCCACAGGGATATCCACAACCCGAATTTCAATTTTATGTTGAGCCCTTGGCTCAGATGCTAATTGGATATGAATATTTTGAAGCTCTCCAACAACTTTAACCTCTGATTTGTCTAATTGGACAACTCTCCTTTCAGACTTCATTGGGGTGAGACCCAACTGCTGACAAATGGCCAAAGGCATAACATTAGCAGATGCACCTGAATCTACCAAACAATTATGTAAGTTCTTCCCAAAAATACGGACAGTCAGTAAAAGGGGGGAACTTCAGTTTTTTCTTTGTACATGGCTAGATTGGCATTTGCTATTTTCTTTCCTTTGTCCACAGGTTTAGTAGCAGGGCCAGAGTATGTTTTTATCAGGTTGTCTCTCTGCTCTGAAATCTGTGCCAACTCATGTAGAGTAATGTTGGCCTTAATATTTTTCATATCCTCCACTATGTTATATCCTTTATTAAGTGGAGGGACAAAAGCATCTGGTCCTCTCAGATTTCCTCCCTTTGGTGGAGATGGATTATTGCTTGGAGAGGGGTCGGGAGGAACATTGTGAGAGTTGTCCGGAGGGGTTGATGTAGTATTAGGCTCCGGATTCCTGTTCCTCAGGTTGTAATTATCTCTTCTATACTATTGGAAAGCCTGCACCTCATCCATAGGCATTTCAACTACATTCTCAGATTCATCCGAGAAAGTGAAAGAATCCAGGACCATAGTTGCACTGTGGCCGGATGAACTTGGGCCATCAACAGTTCTTTGATTTTTAGGGGAGATCAAATCTCCGGACAAAGCTTCAAATGCATTGCAAAATTCCAGACAATCCAACTCCCCATGCTGAGAAGTGGCATGTATTCCGCACCCGATTAGGCAGAGCTAAATCGCAAATATAAACATCATGAGCCTTACCCTTGTAATCTTTATTAGGTTCATACGGGGGTCGGTTGAATCTGTTCGGTTGATATGAATATCTGTTGGAGTTGTCCCCCGTAGAAACTTGCCTTTTAAAACTCAAGAAATCATTTGCCAGCTTCTGAACTATTTTGGAGACTTCTTCAACTCTTGCATTGTCAGCCTCTTTGCCTGGGTTCTGTACATTCTCAACAGGTGCTACAGCCAATGGATTTGTTGATGGTAGAGTCTGACAAACTGGCAGCATCATCTGATGTGGAATGGGATTGAACACAGGGGCAGCTTGTGTAACCAGAGGAACTTGCTAGGCATTTAAAGGCTGGGGTCCCAACTGTCTTTCTAGAATCAAAGCTTCTTTATAAGCTTCTATCAAATTAGTAACAGTGGGATCTCTCTTCAAAAAGATAGAGGTCATTGGATCCAGAGAGTTTCTAAAGATCTCTAATGCCAGGTCAGCATTCGGTACATAATACCCAGTAAGTCTGCCATAAGCTTTCTGGAATCTAACATTATAAGACCTGATAGATTCACCTAATTCTCTTTTGATGCCAGAAAACTACTGGTACAATATACTAGGATCTATCACTTCTCCGAACTGTGACACAAAAACTTTTTCTAAGTCATTCCAGCTGGTGACAGAATCATTAGTGAGGTTTAGAAACCAATCATAAGCTCCCTCCTGGAGAGTGAACGGGAATAGTCTACAGGCAACATCCTCATGCTGTACATTTAATAATTTCAAAGCATTCTTGAATGCAACCAAATGTTCTTCTGCAGTTCTTGTCCCATCATGTTTATATTTGGGGAGATATCTTTCCGGATTTCTGGGCAGGTCATGGGCAATACCCGAAATATTCAAAGCAGTGGAGCCCAACCAATTTGCCATTACTACTTGGTTGTTTGTGATATTCTGAGTTGTGGTTGGGGTAACTATCAGTGGTGATAAAACTGTTTCGACGAGAGACTTGGCCCTTCTGAGGCTACTTCTTCTCGGAGTTTCTAATTCAGGGACAAGGAGCTCTCCAGCTCTGGGGTGGGACCTTGTTACCCTGTATGTAGAATCCAGCTTTTCACAAGCACTTACAAACTTACAGTTCTTAACAGAGTACTGAACTTGAGGTCTTCTTTTCTGGCAATCTTAAAAAATTGTACTGACAACTTATAATACTGACCGAATTTCAGTAGGCCCTCCTTCTAGCGCCATTTTTAAATGTTGGTCCGACTTTTATACACACCCTGTGAAGGATGAGCACAAAACTCTGATAACACTTATACGGGATAAATCCCACTCACTTTAGGATCTAGCTGGTTATCCAAGGTGTGAGTTACAGAGTCGGGTCGAATGTCAATTCACTCTTTTTCGCTTTTGGAATAGATTTCAATATGGACTGTCTGTACCTTACAATGGGCTCACTGAACTTGCTCAGTAATGTTCAAAAATTGTCACTTGTTGACAATCAGATTTAAAATTAATTCTTTGATCTAGCTCTTATGGGTCAGCAGATTTAAATAAAAGACAAAATTAAAAGAAAATAAAAATGGATCATTTCACGGTAAAACAAAGAGGGTAGGGTAAGGCAGAAAGAGAAGTTTATCAAATTTAACTGTAAAACAAAACTACCAATTTTATTTATACTATCAGCTTCACAACGGAACAAATCAAAGAAGAAAGTGTCCAGTTTTCTAAGATCACTTCCTACTAAGAGCATAAGGCGGAGATGGAACAGATCTAACAAAAAATTATAAACCGAAGGGAAGTCGGTTAAAATTGATATCTTTCACCGGCAACCTAGCTCGCACAAGTGAGGACAGAGCAATTAGAACAGACTTAAACCTTAAATCTATAATTTTCCCTAGCATACAATAGAACAAATGAAGCCTAACAACATATTTAATCTTGATAACACAGATTCACAACATATATTTAATAAACTTTAATGAAACGGATAACAAAAGAAGATGAACTTATCACAATCTACAAAAGATTAGGCTCCTGGCCATGCTATCACAGAAAACAAAAGCACATCAACTCCAAGTCCAGAAATAAAGTATTTAACAATATTTGCAAGAAATTGCTTCAATAGCCTTTTATTTCTAAGTTTCCCCCCCTTGCGATTACATTGAGAAGAAGTATTTATAGACTCAGGACAGCCCCTGATCTTTTTAGAAATATCTTCTTCTCAAACCCTAAGTCTTATCATCTCAAACCCTAGGACCCGGGTTTTACAATATAAAGCCATTTAAAACAAAGTTCGGATAAAACTTAACCATTCTACAAATCAGTGCAGTCAATTGCCATAAATGGAGAAGATAGAATTCGAATGCCACTTGCATTCACCCGCAATTGTAAATAAATGCCCTCATTAATTCCCTCGGGTAAGCTGGATGAGTCACCACTTCTTCGACATTTCATCTCCGCAGAGCCATCCCTGAGTTGAAAATATCTGCACGCCATTAATTCTGCCATAAATTATCATTAAATGCATTCACCGGCAAATTCTGATAACTGTGTGTAGATATTTCAATTTCCCGGCCAACTCCCGACATATTCCATCAAATGGGCAGTAGCTTAGTCACCGCAAAGTCTCCTTGCGGCCAGATCTGTAAAAATTGGATGAAACAACAATTCTCGGCATCTTTTCTTTCAATATGGTTGTCTTTGATTAATTTGCATTCGACTTTGTCTTTATGGCCCTTTCTCCCGGGGGGGGGGGGGCGAGGGGGGGGGGGAGGAGGGGGAGTGTTTTTTTTTTTATATATAAAAATATAAATATTAAAAAAAAATAAAAAAAAAAAATAATATTTTTTTTTGTGTCCGCTCTGTTTTTTTGGTGGTGCGCGGGCGTCCAACACGGCCTTTTTTTTTTTTTTTTTTTTTGAGTCGCGAAAATGCGACATGTCACGATTTCGCAACATGTCACGAAATCACGACATGCCCTGCTCTGCACAACGCTTTTCCTTTGCAAGTCATGATTTTGTGACATGTCATGAAATCGCGACCTGCTCCTTGCCTTGGCTCCTTTTCTTCGTTGCTGCCGTGAAAACGCGACATGTCACGATTTTGCGACATGTCATGAAATCGCAACAACAACCGCCCTTGGCACTTCTTTGCTCCCACCATGTCACGAAATCGCGACATGGTGGCTCCTTGCCTTCTCAACTTTCCACCATGTCGTGAAATCGCGACATGGTGGCCCCTCAACTCACCATCTGTCCTTTGTGTCACGATTTTGCGACGTCACGAAATCGTGATATCATGATTTCATGACACCTTTTGGCCTTGCCCTTCTTTCACTCAAACTGTCACGATTTCATCGTGAAATCACGACGTCACGATTTCGTGACCTTTCTGGCACTTGGCACTTTCCTCCGAACTTGGCCGCGAAAACACGTCACGAAATCGCGCATCTTTTATGCCTTAGCCATTTTCTCAATTAATTCCTCTTCCTCGCTTTGCTTTCTCTTGCGTGTCGCGATTTCGCGACACCTTTTGGCTTTCTCCCCTTTCTCTCCAACTGTCGCGATTTCGCGACGTCGCGATTTCGCGACATCCTTCATGCCTTAGTCAATTTTTGAACTTTGCCTTGTGATTCCTCTTGCTGGTTGGACCTGTCGCGATTTCGCGACATGTCGCGAAATCGCGACAGTCCGTACATCTTGGGGCCCTTCTTCAAAAATGTCATGATTTCGCTACATGCTCCTGACTTGCTCGCTTTTCTTCTTCTGATGTCACGAACGTGACATGTCACGATTTCGCGACATGTCGCGAAATCGCGCCCATTTTCATCCTTAGCTTCTTTTTCACCTTGCTTGCCGTGAAAATGCGACATGTCACGATTTCGCGACATGTCACGAAATCGTGACCATTTCATGCCTTAGTCAATTTTTCTCTCTCTCAGCCGCGAAAATGCGACATGTCACGATTTCGCGACATTCCGTACAACTTGCCTTCTCTCTCCAAAACTTGTCGCGATTTCGTGACATGTCGCGAAATCGCGACGTTCCGTACGATCTGGCTTTCTCTCTCCAAAACTGTAGCGATATCGCGACATTTCCAAAAATGGAAATGTCACGATATCATGACATTTCCAAAAATGGAAAGTGTCGCGATTTCGCTACGCTTTTCTGACTTGGCCGATTTTCTGAAAACCTGTCGCGATATCGCGACATTTCCATAAATGGAAGTGTCGCGATATCGCGACTTTGCCAAAAATGGAAAGTTTTGATTTTTCATGAATTTATCTATCTGTTTTCTGCATTTTTTTCGTACCGGTGTAAGATTTTCTTTATCCATGAATGATTCTAGCATGTAAAAAGTGAAGTCTGAGATAACAAAGCCAGAATGCAAGAATACTTGGATACTTTGACACAAGCAAAACTTGAAGAAGAAAGAGGCAAGTAAAAATTGGAGTTAAAACCTGAAAATCATCAAGAGGGTCCCTACTGCAAAATGAAAGCTCAATGTTTTCAAAGGATGAAAATTCATTTTTCGGTGGGGGGTGTTGCTTCTCAACATGACCCACTATGTAAAAATACTATTGCGAGTATGTCAAGAAATGTGTTAAGTGCCAATATCATACAAACCTCACTCACTTGCCATCACAAGCCTTGCAACCCATCCAAGTAGCATGGCCCTTCTCATAGTGGGGACTAGACTTGGTGGGGAAGATTTCACCCCCATCCTTAGGCTGACACACATTCATCATAATGGCCACTGAGTATTTCACCAAATGGGTCGAAGTGATCCCCTTGACATCGACAACTGGACCAAGGATTGCAGAGTTTATACTCCACAATATCATAAGTCATTTTGGGGTCCCTTCAAAGATAATATCAGATAATGGGCCATCTTTCAAGAACAAAAATGTGCATGCTTTAATGAACAAATACCATATTCAACATAGTTTTTCAACACCCTATTATCCACAAGCAAATGGGCAAGCAGAAGCCTCAAACAAAATAATAGTCTCCATCTTGAGGAAAATAGTGAAAGATAATCATAAGGACTAGCATTTGCAATTGCCTTTGGCATTGTGGGCATATAGGACTAGTGTGTGGATGCCCACTGGGGCAACACCATTTTCACTTGTATATGGCACTGAGGCCATCATGCCCCTAGAGTTGGAGATTCCAACCCTATGCATAGCATTGAAGGACTTCATAGATGATGACACCACGTGGCAAGGCCACCTTGATCAGTTAACGCTTCTTGATGAATGTCGAGTCAATGCCTTGGAGCATCTCCACGTTTATCAGGATCGCCTTGCGCGAGCTTACAATAACAAAGTCCACTTAAGAGAATTCAAAGTTGGGGATCTTGTGCTCAAAGAAAACCAGCAAAACTCAAATCTACCACCGCACCTACGAGACAAATTTATGGTAAAATGGATAGGCCCCTACATGATTTTAGAAAGGGTTGGGCCTAGGGCATATCACCTCACATCATTGGATGGTGTTGAAGAGCCTGAGCCTCTCAATATCATTCATTTGAAGATATTTTATACATAAAATACAAAAACATTCAAATATGTCATAAAATACAAAAACATTCAAATATGTCATAAAATACAAAAACATTCAAATATATCATAAAATACAAAAACATTCAAATATGTCAAAAACATAAAAATGCTCCAAGGGTACCTTCACACCACTTGGTCAAAATTCAATTAAAAATGCTCCAAGGGTATCTTCACACCGCTTGGTCAAAATTCAATCAAAAATGCTCCAAGGGTATCTTCACACTGCTTGGTCAAAATTCAATCAAAATGCTCCAAGGGTACCTTCACATCGCTTGGTCAAAATCAATTAAAAATGCTCCAAGGGTATCTTCACACCGCTTGGTCAAAGTTCAATTAAAAATGCTCCAAGGGTATATTCACACCGCTTGGTCAAAAATTCAATCAAAAATGCTCCAAGGGTGGCTTCACGCCGCTTGGTCAAACTCTAAAAGCCCCAAAGGCACAATAAGCCCTTTGGTCAAAACACAATAAAAAATACAAAAACAATGCAAAATCAAAAATACAAAAACAATGCAAAAATCAAAAATACAAAAACAGTTGCATCTTACATCTGCATCCATATAGTTGCATTACATCAAACATGCATATCCATTGCATTTGCATATGTTATGATCACACTCTTACAAACGATGCCACAGTTTGTATCACAACCACAAATACACAAGTCCACCTTCATCCATTCATCCATGTGTGTAATTGTGTTTTTCAACACAACCATATCATGTTGCTATAAGGAATAGGCTAAGATTTTTTGGTCATTCAACCATATCTAGTGGTCTTATCAATTTTTGTGGGAAGCCATCTTGATTAGTAGAGAGTAAGGTCTAGTCGTGAATGCCTCAGATATTCAGGATCCTATCACTAATTAAAAACACTAAAATCCTAGTTGGTACAAGGGAAAGATGAAAGCTACAAAAGTGGTCTAGGTTACCTTAAGTAAAAAGGATCTTCCTTGCTTATCCCCCTATGCGATCGGTTCAAAGGTGCTGAGAATTGGCAAAAGGACAAGTTCCACCCTACCCAAAAATGAGTGATTATCATCACTACATAAATCCCTTGCTTTCATTAAAACAAGCAAAAATCCCGAAACAAAGCACAAATTCAAAATCCCAGTTTCCAAAGTCATAATTCAAAATCCCAAAATCAAGCAACAGTCAAAGTCAAAACAAACAAGTGAATTCCATCCTTACATAAATCCCTTGCTCAAGAGAAAAACAAAAAAAATCAATCAAAAATAAACAGTGATTTTCATCACTAAGCATGAGCAAGTATCCCAAATGAAATGAAGAAAAGAAGGGAATGGAACTTGAATCCCTGGAATTCTCAGCATTGCACAAAACCGGAAGGTGACCCCCATTACAAGTTTGGTGTACAACCATGCCTAGAAATGGTGGTACCCTTACGCATGACGATATGTCTATCACAATAGCATCTTGCATTTGTGTAGACCAATGTTTGCATGTGGATGAGCTAGCTTTAGGTAACCCAATGCTACCTAGTGGTATAATCCAACTAAGTCCAACACAGGATAAGATGAACAATTGAGGATCCACGATCTTAGCAATGGGCTGAAATAATCCTGCCTGACATCGGAGGAAATGCTTGAGTTCTATCTAAATATATTCATTTGCACACACAGGGATAATGAATCCATAGGTCCATGATGAAAACTTTGCTTTTCAAAAAGTCCTGTATGGTCAGTACACAACTGTTGATAGGGTAACTAGAGTGTTTGAGTCTTAGGAAAAGCCTCAAAAATTCCTACATAGCAACAAATCATATCATTCACCACATCATCAATTTTCTTTATGAAGTTTTGCAAATTAAGGGGTATTAACAAAGTAGGCTAGATACCGGATAGATGTTAGAAATAATATCTATACGACCACTGACTATTTTGAACCTTTTAAATAACAAAAAGCTTCATCAAGAAATTACATACATACACGCCAATACATTTCACATATGAATGCCCAAATAATTAGTTCTTGTGATAAGAATGATTATTTACATTCATGATTGTTATACTTTCTATGGTATCACCCATTTAGATTGATGAAATCATATCATATGCATTCCTTATGTTTTAAGTGATTAAAGCATACAGGTTCATTCACATTAGAATAAACATCATATAAACAATGCATGACACATTGCATTTACCATATCATAACATAAGTTAGATGCATACAATTAAATCAAAATTAAACATGCATCTAACAAAAACATTGCATCCATAAATACATAATGTCATAAATCATCCATCCATATCTAAGATCACATCATTACATCCACCCATACATAGAATCATAAATCCATCATCAAATCAACTCATGATACATCACATCATGTCACAATAATCAAATCATATAAGCATCTACATAAACATATACATAAGCATCCATCTCAATATCCATATCATCATAAATATCACCTATCATCTAACACATACATCAACTCATCATAATGCCATCATCACATCACATAAGTAAAACAAAAACATAAGCAATAAATGACACACATAATGAAGCATAATGCAAAGATCTCATAAATATGTGTGTCTCAAAAAGTGTCTCAAAATGTGTATCTCAAAGTGCATGGATATACAAAAATTCCCAAAGGCTACAGTCATATAGGTCAGCTGACCTCAAAAATAAAAGCCTAATGCATCATCAATCAAACACTGGGCCTGTACCCCCTATAGCACCACCTCCTATGGATGGATCTCGGGTGGAGCGATGTGAGCCTACTGGCCTCTCTGTGTGAGTTTAGGTCCTCTGACTAGGCCAGATGGAAGACTACCCTAAGGTGGAGCACCCACTAGCCTGTGATCCACCTGCATCTGTCCTCTCCCTAGGAGTGGCTCCTAGCCTCCTGATCTACATCTCGAGAGAAGCAATGTGGCCTACATGACCAGTAATATCCACCTCATACTCATCTAACAAAGTCTGCATCCGCCTGATATCTACCCCTGGATCTATCCCTATAGAGCCCTGAGGTGTGGAAGGATCAACAACCACCTACATCCTGGAAGCACCACCCCCGATAGTAGCCTACAGAGCCTATATCTGAGTAGTGAGCTGCTCTATAGTAGCATCTCATTGTACTATAGTAGCATCCCATTGGGCAATGATAGCATCACACTATTGTACCTAGATCTTGGCCAACTGGAGCTCGGCCTCTACATCATGCAACTGTGCTCTTAGAGGAGAATCTCTCTCCTCAGGATCCAACTCCTCATCCTCCTCCTCAGGAGCCTCCTGCTCCTCCATTACCACCTGCTCTATCGGCTGGCCCCATACCTCAATCCTAGCTTAGACTCTATGCCCTGCTAGATCTACCCCATCTCTACCATCATCCTCATAGCCTAGACTACCATCACCATGCCACATCCGATCACCCCACCACTGCACAAATGCATCTGTGACTCCCCCAGTGACTCGTGGGTCAACTACTGGGGCATCCTCCTCATCAGCCAACTCTATGATATGTGGGGGAGGGAGGTCTCTCTCTGCTTTGATGCACCTGTATAAGAATGGGACAAGTGGCACATCCTATTGTAACCCATACTGATGAAGAACTCAAGAGTAGAAGAAATACTCCCTGATGTCGACCTTGCAGCCAATGAGCCATCGCTCACACCGCATCCTAGCTATAAAGCTGGGTGGATCATCCCAAGCTGGGCACTCATAATATGGGTGCCACATGATAGCCCTGACCTATAGCCCAATGAAAGTAGCAGTATAATGGGGGAGCTCCCCCGCATTAGGGTGGCTCTTGTGCTCCTCACACTCTCGAGCCCACCTGGCAGCATAGCACTGCATCTTAGCATCAATGACTATAATCTTAGTGGGGAGTCCTCTGGGATGATCCACACTGATATGCTCCCATCCCCATACCTGAAGGAGCAAGCTGCAACCAATGCTGATGTGGCCCCACCGATGGATGTGATACAACTCATCATAACATTATGCTAGCAGAGACCTACCCCATGCATAGATGATGGGCTCCTCACTGTCCACCAAATCTTGAACCATCGCAAGGAGGTTCCACGGGAACCTCAAGCCTAAGCAATCTAGAATGAGAATGTTGTTGATGACCATCAACAATACCGCATGCCTCTCTGAGAAGACATGCTCCCTGTACCAACGTATAATAGATACACCTCCAGACTTGGTGTCCTTGAAGGCAGCCATCGCATGCCCTCCGAACACCCTGGCAAAAACTACATCACGATCATTAGTGGTCAAAGAGATGATGGCCACTCCATCAAAGGGGATCCAAAAAATCCTATATACATCCTCCGATGTGATAGTCATCTCACCGGTAGGAAGATGGAAGGTGTTCATCCTGGGGTCCCATCGGTGAACTAGGGTAGTGAGGTAGGCCTGGTCCGACATAATCTGTGGTAGCTGGGTAACATACTGTAGTCCGCGGGCCTTAAGCTAGGCCCAGTCCATATCATCCAGGAGTGGGAGAAGGTCATTAAGGAGCTTTGGGTCTCGAGCCCGAGTAGTGAGAATCTAAGAGAAAAAATCAAAGGTATAACTACAATGCATCTAAGGCATGAATCACAAATAAAACATGAAAAATGGTGCACATAATGATAAACTATCCTAAGTCTGAGTGAAAGAGGAATAAATGCACCTAATCATGCAACATAGTACAAAAAGAAACTCAAAAATTCAAAAAAAATCAGCATAATCATCTTGCAAAATCCAAAAAAATTACAAAATTTAACTAAGGCTCTTGGCCGCTATCACCTATAGTGGCCAAAAATTGGTCGCTGAGGACAACAACGACCAAACCCCAATGGTCAAATTTATGACCGTTGGGATTCAAAACTAGCCACTTTGAGTGACAATGGCCAAACTGTAGGCCGAGACGGCCGCTCTGAGCAGTAGCGACCGACGGGCGACACGATAGACATGTACGCCCTAGGCCAAAAATGCCAAAAAAATTGAAAAATTTGAAAAATGGGGGCAAGCCCACCAAAACAAAACCTAACCTAAACCTATCTACGGATTCGGTTCATTGCCAACAAGTTTAGTGAGGTTCATTTACGGTTACTTAGTGAGGTTCAATTTTACCCAAAAATAAAAGCAGGGTTAAGGTTTGAGAGAATACCCAAGAAGCTCTAGCTCCTTCACTCACCGATGTCTCTCCCTACACAGCCATAGTCTCCAACACAAGCACTCCAAGTCGTAAATATCACTTTCTCGTCAGAGCTCTAGAAAGCAAAATGCTAGCTAGAAAAATGAAAATTCAAAACCCTAGATCCCTTTTGTACTCCTCAAGTCATGCTTCGGCCATTGCTGATGTCAGTGGCCCAAACTTCTTGGCCGCTTAGGGTGAGAGCGGCCATAGGCAGGGACTTAGCGGTCGCTAGACCTGATAGTGGCTGGATACACAAGAAAAATCAAGAAGATTCCTTCTAGGAGGAATAGTAAAAAAGTCAAATAAACACATTTTGATGGTCCCTGATCATCATAATGATCAAAATAACAAAAAAATCACATAAAAACAAATCTCGAGTAAGCTTCGTATTCAATTACTTACTCTATCAACTCGATAGTTGCAGCGATTTGCACTCCATGCAACTTGGTGAGATGAGTAAGTTACCATAGAGCTACTTGGGGTAAATTATTCATTTTGGAATTACGATGCATCACCTCAACCCCAAAGAAGATCAAGATGGTCGGACTACTCCACGGGTATGATGGAATCATCCTAATTCTCTTATGACACCAAAAACACTGAGCCAAGTGATGCAATACAAGCATAAATAGAATCGCTCATCCTAACTCCCTAAGAAGGCTATTTGTGGCTAGACCGCTCCCTAGGATAGGGATGAGTGATCATCATAAACAATTGGAATCACACTTGGATGGGGGTTTTCCCATTAAAAGAACAAACAACTAGAAAGGAACCAAAGCTAGTCAAATTGGTCAAGCGACTTGTCGCTTCATTCATTGCCTTTCCCTCACCAATTCATTTGTGTGAGGGGGTAGTTCAAATCTTCAAATAATCATAATCAAAGTCAACCAAAGATCACTCGATCATATCAAAATTGTGTTCATCCTATGAATCATTGCATACAACTCTTACAAAACTTTCCCCCATTTTTTGGGTTCATAAGCAAATATGACATCTTCAATTTGTAGCTCTTCTTCGGTCGGTTCTGTTGTAGCAACATAAGCTACCCGATTGCATTTGAGGAATGAGTGCAAGTGGACATGTGCAAGCCCTATGCTAAATTAAGCCTTCAATCAGGTTGAAGCAATGATTCAAGGATGCGTGTCATCTTGCATGATTGGGCCATCCAGCATTGATCAGATCAATGATCATCATACACCCTACAAACATAGCAGTCTACGTTTTTGCTCCACGCTGTGTTTTCCACTCAGTGCATCACAAAAAGGGGCATCTGTAGACACCTAAAACATGTCATGTTCAGGGAGACTACTCACATAGGCACACTCATAGGTCATGTGACTAAACCTTGGGACCTTCCAAGTATCAAAAGTGGTTTTCACCACTCATTTGGGGCATTTTTAGCCCATCCAAGCCTGGCCGCTATGGACCAAAGTGGCTGGATTCTAGCCGCTGTAGCTCAGAGCGGCCAAACCTTAGCCACTGCAGATGACAATGACTAAACCTTAAATGCATTTTGCCACCAATCTAGCCTAATCTCGGGCGGAAGTGGTAGTCTACATGCAATAAGGCCGAGCGAGGACAACTTTGCATTCCTCCTCATAGCCAGTCTACATGAAAGACTCAAGTCCGGATTTAGACATCAGTTAACTGCCCCTCAAGGGTAGACAAAAGCTCAAATTCTCATGCTAACATCCAGTGCACATGAGGGATTTAGTCCTAGGGTTTGAACATTGACCTAGGGCTTCAAAACACTTTATAAGGAGTAAACCTAAAAGCACTAGGGGACCTTCTTTTATCAATCAAGAGAGAGAGAGAACATCACATATCACATATCAAAACTTTGAATAGGTTGAATCGGTTGGATCATTGAGGAGAGCTTCTAGAGACTTGGAGAGCTTCCCTTGGAGATCATTTCTATGGTGAAGCCCTATCAGATTGGAGAGCAAATCTGAGCACCCTTGAGGAGCAACGAAGTGCTAGCCATCTAAGAGGTAATCATCCATGCACATACAATAATCATTTAACATTAATAGCAGACTTAAGCCCATAGCCTTTGGATCAATAGAGATAGATTTCACCTTAGTGGTCGTTGTCCTGGATAGTGGCCCGCAACCTAGTCTAGGGTTTTGGTGATAGTTTCTTTTATTCTGCTTTCTTCATGTTTTCATGTCATTAGCATAAGCTTTATTTCAGTTATTTGCATTCATAGTACTAGTTTTATTGCATTTGTTTTCATTATGCTAACAACCTCATCCAGGGAGGCAATCTCGGACATCTAAGCGTGTGTTGTTGTTTCATTGATTGCAGGGCTACAGGTTCATCGGACAAATCTGCAACATACGAGAGCAAGAGGATCCCTCTAGGAATCAGACCTGGAGAAGGAGGCATCTGTAAGCCCTCATACAGTTTTGTGTGCATCATCGAGAAGCTTGTAAAGGCGCATCACCCCTTGCTAGGGGATATTTTATACATCTGCTACCCTCTTTGTGTAAAATCATGTATCAAATGAAGGGTATCCCATAGAGGGATTTCTATGTAACCGGATCTTGGAAATATCAATACAAAGCATTCATTCATTTATTTCTTCGCACTTCGGCTACGCCTTTATTTTATGCTTTTTCATTTAATGCATGTTAAACGTTAAAATATTCAATAATAATCGCAAATAGAGTGAGTGGACGGTGCGTTGCTTCCCTGGGGTCGGTACAATATAATCACATTTAAGATGCCATTCCAATAATTCTATGAGTTGATAACAGATAGTGATTTTGTTATCTTAGTAACCCCATCGGGAAGATGTGGGTTGGATCTAAGATCTAGGAATAACCAATATTAAGGTTATTTCATTATGATGGGTTTCCATATTCAAGGCATTCACCTATATATTGGTCTTGGTGGACAATATGATTAAGGGTGATTTTTATTTTAAGAAGGATGAATTCTAATGCTTGGCTAGCATTCTCATATTTAAGTGGTATGAGGGTTTCATAGAAGTTGATCACTTCTACTCAATAGTGACTCTGATCAAGTCTTAATATCTCTTGATGCTATTTGCCTTGATAACTTACAATCCAAAAGGAATTATTCTATCTTAGTTCATTATTATGATCCTTACCTCATGAAATATGAATATGTATATATATATATATATATATATATATATATATATATTAAAAAAAAATGTGGTAACAATTGGGGTTGTTACAGTTGGTATAAGAGCCCAAACTAACTAATAGATTCTAGTTAGATCTAGGTTAGCAAAATATTTGGGCATGAAACAATAGCATGAGAGAAACTTAAAACATAAAATATCACAACTCTAAATAATGCACGCTTGGTAAGGATAAGTTAGTACTTGATAATATCGATGTCTAAGTTTCGTTCTCCTATGAATAGATCCACAACCATTTGAAAGTGGAATAGCTAAGAAAACCCCCTTCCATGGGTTTTAAGCAGTGTCCCTTATATTCTTTTGGGAAACTATGCGAAATCTATGTTTCTTGATATACTTAATCCTTATTTTCAAGTGTGTATGAACAAGAGGGATCATTAGTTGGTTGAAACCTACTAAAGGGCCCCTTGAATTAAGGTTATCAAATTATTATGGATAACTTGTTAATTACCTATGCCAAATGGCTCGAACTGGAACATTGTGTGAATAATAATTAAGTGAGTTGAAATCTAGTCCCTAGATATAGCCTAAAAGAAGATAAAGATATTCAATATAGTCCAAAGAGTGTAGTCCCAGAACTACCCATCATCAAACTATAGATGTTCTTGGATTAAATTTTGGTTATATCTAAATTTGGCATATTGTAGTACACAAGATAAGATAATGGAATATTTTATTTAATTACTTCTCATTACAATTTGACCTTTCGCCAAGAAGCCAAACATCTCAACCATGACGAATTCTGGTGGATTGCTATTTTTTTTAGCAATGATTCACCCAAAGATAGCCGCAACCTGAACCTTTACCATTGTTAAATATATCATCTTGCTTTATCGTAATTTAGTAGATGTGCTTTGTGCTATTTAAGCATTGAAATATGTGATAAAGCAACATGTTTTGTGTGTTAGTAGACTAAACTCTGGAAGGTCATAAACGTGTATTTTTATATAAGAAGTGACTATTCCATGAGTAAGCTAGTTTGTTATAGCCTTAATAGACTAGCAATAGTAGTCATGAACAAAGGTGAATTTTATCAATTTAAACATTAATGATATGAGATAGAAGTTAGAATTACAATTTGAGGAAATATTGTAATCTAATACTATTCTTTATATATAAAAAAAATGGCCCTTAATGCAGGTAGCAGAGAGGGGACATTATCTAGCAAGATGAAGCAAACTGAAAGTCCTAGAGGAATGTTGTATTAAGAAGAATGGTGGAGGACCTTTTTGCGATGATCTTTGAGGTGAAAGAACAAGTAAATGACCTTAAGGAACAATTGGTCCAACATGGTCAACTACTAGATAACTTGGAAGCTCAAAAGTTCAAATATGGGACATTGCAAGTCGAGTCCAATTTACGACAAAAAATACTTATTTTCAATTATGCCATTTGTTAGAACCCAAACGACAAATTTTAAGAGAAAGAGTTTCGGTTTTATGAAGTGGGAGAAAGAAAAAAATAGAAAAAAGAAGTAAGTTTGCTTCAAGAAGGGACTCCAAAAAACTGAGACTAATAAGTTACAAGAATCATATTTCACTGTGCAGAAAAAGGGAAAGAAACATGTAGGTCCTATGGGGGATGCTTTACATGTAAAGGACAACATTATGCAAAAAAATACCCACAACATGCAAGAAAAAGTAAAATTGTGATGAATAAAAAATACACGCTGCCACCGAAATTCCAAATTTGGAAGGGTAAGCCACTCTTTTACTCATGAATGATGGTGAATACCTTAGTCTCTACAATGGAATCAACTAAGATTCTAGAGTTTCACTCCAAGACTGTGAGGAAGCGTAATATTGATCGATGTAAGATCTAGTGGGACCAGTATTCTGAAAAGAATTCCACTTGGGAAAAAGTGAAAGATATGAAAAGACACTTTCCATATTTATTTAATGATGCTATGTAATAATACAAGTTAAACAATGGACCACTTATGCAAAGTGGAAACAAAGCCAAAAACCATGTTTTATTGATTGTTATGAAATAATGCAAGAAAACATAGAGGAATGTATTTAACCTAAGGGGGAGAGTATGTCACATACCACCTTAGAGGAATATTTTTAAGATGTTATTTGTGTAATGATAGCTGGTTTTAATGCTTAATATATTTGCAGTGTATTTATCAAAAGAAAATGATGTTGTGTTGCTCGATTGCAAGAAAATTTATTCTCATAGGTGGAAGAATGACCAGCAAGAGATGATAAAGGTAATGATGACTATGACAACTCAATAGGTAAATCTCATATTTCTATCATCACTAGTTACCTTCTTTATGGCGGTGTTACTTGATTATTACTCTAAAAAGTCCCACCCAATCAAAGAAGAAATGGTGATGGGGATACTGGGCACATGCGTCGAGTGCTTGTATGTCAATTATGTGTAATTTATATTTGATTTCATGATTAATTTGCATGAGATTGGTTTAATTTTATTTTATTTTTAAAATGCACATTAATAATGTTTTGCATTTTACAAATTATTCTAGAAAATATTGCAGAGAATATCATGCTATTTATAATAATTTTATGAAATCTTTAAATTGAACAATGTTTAAAAAATAAAATATTTGTTTTTTTGAGCATGCTTATTTAATCTAGTTGATAATATTTTAGAATGAATTAGGTAGTTTTTTTTTTTATGAACTTGATTGGATTAAAAATAAACTACCTTGTAGATTTAAATAATCAATCTTTCTTACACATGCATGGCTACTTTGGGAAGGATGAAATACTGGATAAGATTCTTCTCTTATATTTATGGATTCCCATTCCATTAAAATAATATATATTAAAGGAAGCCTACACATGGGATAAGAAAAAGAAGATTAAAAAATATATATTTAGAAACATCTATCTTGTAAGAAGAAAGAAAGCTATAAATTACCATTAATATTGATAAAAAGGTTATTATGTTATGCAGGAGAAGTCTGGAGGAGGTCTCATAAGTAAAGAAGTTCAAGGTTTTGCAGGAACTCTCCAAGTGGAAGCATTCCTACTCATATTTTATTTTATAATGTTGATGAATTTATGCTATTTAATTAGTTTCATGCTATCATGTGAATGCTTTATTTAAACCATAATAGTATGTATATGCCTAAATGTTAAAAAAATTGGGATAGTTGTAACGTTCGGTAGGTGTAGGCTCTATGCACCTTTAATAAGAAGTTTTAGCAGTATCCTATTAGCCTATAATGTGGAGTCACTAGTTGACTCATAAGTTTGAACCCCATAGCATTACTTTAAGTCTTATAAATCCTCCTTACGTAATGACTTTAATTATGTTTTAATTCATGGTATACACTCTAGTGTAATTGAAAACCTTGATGCTTTCAGTTTGCTTATAAAGAATATTATGATATTTTAATATTATGTTGTCAGTCATACTCTTTGCATAACATGACCTTCGTGTGAAACATTTTGCCATTCTAACTATTCCTCATAGTAAACTATTTGGAAGGTATCAAGTTGGGTGTCCTTGTTCTTGCAATTGAAAGAGTCTAGTGTGATTGCTTATTCTTATGTTCGATGTTCATATGTTTTGTGAGGATTGATTTATTATGGTCTTGCACTATATATATTATTATTGATATGACAATCTACCATTTTAATGGCTGATATACCTGAGTGGCTTATCAAAACATAGACTACCGCCTTGTGTACTCAAATAACTCCATCAATATGTTGGGTGATTCAATGTGCTCACTCACACTGATTATGTACACCATAGGTATATCCTCATTAGAGTTGATGATGAAATTAGCCCTATTATATCATACTTTGAGATGTCCAATAGGTGGAGTAGAAAATTCATACTGTTACCTATGAGGAAAACACTGTCGACTTCGGGTTTACATCCTATACAGATGTCTGAAAAGTTGAATTGTTGTTGATTAAAATGAAGAAGTGCTTCTTCAATATATAGTATAACAATATATATAGTATAACCATGGTGGAACCATTGTTGTCTTGGTCTTACTAGCTCCTAGAGTGAAGTTAGTTTTAATTTAAGCAATTGTTAAGTCCTACCCTATGTTGTCAATGGTTGAGCTAGGGAACCTCTTACCTCAATTCCTTATATGTACACAAACTTTAGTTTTTATCTTTTACACTGTATTTGGGATTCATTGACACCATCATATAATTAATAACACTGTAGGATGTTTTGTTACATCTATTTAAATAGGACTACTGGTGATCGTTCTCAGTTCAAACTACACCTATGTTGGAATTTCGTTCCACTTTAATCCCTCTTCTCCCATTTTTTTTTCAGAATAGAATAATACACTATGCCATCCCGAAACTTCATCTGTTCATATTAAACTAAGAATTTATAGTGTTTTCATATATCAAAAGAAATATAGAAATATATTTTTATTAAAGGCATTCAGATCTGAAAATAAAATAGTTAATGATATTTTGTAATATGTGCTTTATAAATTAAGAAAACTCCATGGTTGGATTATAGTGTTAATTGTTTTATTTTAATTTTAATTAAATTTGAATGGCTTTAAAATTAAAGCAATTTTTTTTTTGAATAATTGGAAAATCAAATTAAAATCTATTAGATTTGTAAATATTTGTTTTGTTTTATTGAAATTTGTATGGATTTAAAATTAACGCAAATTCATTTATTTTTGGAATGATTGCAAAATCAAATTGAAATCAATTAGATTTTTAAATATTGGTTTTGATTAAGCATATAACCATAGATAAACAGATGTTCAAATGCAAGAAAAAATAGGGTCTTAGATAAATTAAAAGAATGGCTTTAGAATATGACAATTATAAAGTTGAATATCTTGAAATGGTATTGCTAGTTGTCAAAACCAAATATTTCCTTATGAGTATTCTAATTGAACACTATGAGACTTGTGGAAAAACTCTATAGATTGTACATTGTTGAAATATTTGGGAAAATGATTAGGTATCATTATGTTTTATTATATTTAACTGAATGAACTTATGAAGTATGGATTTAGATTCATTTTTTTTTTTTTTGTGGAAAACATCCCAAAAGGGATGCCACTTTCGGGTAAGACCCAAGGAGGCAGGGGTATCCATTCCACCAAAAATGCCCAAGACTCGGACTTGGCCTACCACCTTTGACATACTCAAGGAGCAAACAAACACACAAAACCAATTTAAAAATAAGTAAAATAACAACAAAAATAATAAAATAAAATAAAAAACATGCTCCTTGAGTGTGTCAAAAACAAAAGCACAACCAAACACGCACAATAAGATAAAAGAAACCACAACACAAACCACATAGAAAAACACAAGAACCACATAACAAAACACAAACAAGACAAAAACAACAGAACACTACAAAGACATAACCCAAAAAAAACATGAAAAATAAACACAACCAAAACCTAAAAAATAAAATAAATAAAATAAAAATAAAAAACAACCAACAACAGACAATAAACAAAAACAAAAAACATAGAAAACACTCACACATAAAAACATGAAATAACACAAACAAAGAGAAACCCAAGAACAAGAACGAAAAAACACAAGAACAATAACAAAAAACATAAAAAAAACAAAACAACAAAAACACAAGAACAACAAAAAACAACACAAAGAACACAAAAAACAAAACAAAACAAAAGAACCCACCCACCTTAAAAAACTAAACAAAAAAACAAAGAAGACAAAAAAAAAAAATGAACAAAACAATGACCTATCTAGACCGAAGACTATTAAGGCAAGAATCAACAGAGGAAACAAAATAAAGAATAGAATGAGCTAGGGAACTAAAAAAACTGAATGAACCAAAGAGAAGCAAAAAAAAAAAACAAGAAGAAACTAGGTACCTTCAGAACTGGAGCCATCCAAAGAAATGATAGAAAGAAGAGCTTCCCTAATTTGAGAAGCCCACCATATAGGAGGGTGGCCATAACAAGTAAGATCACCTTTGTCCAAAGCCCAATTAGCTAAAGCATCAACACTCTTGTTTTGATCTCTCGACCACATGATTGTAATCAACTTTCAAAAATCCCATCCTGGATTAACTGAATCTTCTCAATAATTCTTTTTATTCTCCAATCCACCTTATGATTCTTAGAAGGAGTCTTCAAGAGATTAATCATAAGTTGAGAGTCAGACTCAACTAACACCTTTTCCCATCCAACCTTAGTAGCCTCCTGAAGGCCTCTAAGGATACCATACCCCTCAGCAAGGTTATTGGAAAGAATACCCAAATTCTCAGCAAAAGTAAAAACCAGGGAGCCATCTGAAAGTCTACCAATTCCTCCCACACTGGCTTTTCCAGGGTTCCCTCTAGAGGCTCCATCAGTATTGACTTTTCCAAAATCCTTAGGAGGAGGTTGCCAATTTCTAGTCCTATCCATCTTACTAATACTCACATTCCCTTTAAGTTGGTTGCCCTTAGAAGGTTTAATATTCAATATTTGCATCACTTGATCCCATCTTTGGTGGGAGTTTTGGGGGTGATTAAGGAGTTGATGGACTGATTCAACTAAGTTGGCTATGGTCTTTTGCCAAATATAGTGAATATCCTTCCTATCTTGATTAAAAATTTGGTTGTTCCTTTCATTCCAAATATTCCAAAGAAGAATGGTAGAACCCATCCAAACTACTCGCCTAATAAAATGATCAACACCCTCTTGATTAGGCCAATCCCTCCAAAGTTGTTCAAAAGTAAAAAAATTGGACCACTGTAAGCCAAGTAAAGTGGCCATTCTCCTCCATAGCTCAGAGGCTAAAGTACACTCAATAAAAATATGGTTGATATTTTCTACATTCTCTTCACACATTTCACATCTAAAAGGGCCATGAAAACCACGCTTCATAAGTTGCTCACCAGTAAGCACCCTACGATGCAATAAAAGCCAATTAAAGAACCTCACCTTAGGCCGGAGCTTTTGAGCCCACAATTGAGAAAATATGTCAGAAGAATGGTTGGGATTATTATGGCATAAGGTCAAATAACCTTGAGCAACTGAATACTCACCCTTAGTAGTGTTGTTCCATCCAAAACAATATTTTTCATGGGACCAAGAGAGGGATCTCATATGAAGGATGCCTTGGATATCTTGTCTTTGCCTTTCTGGGATTTGAATAGGCCAGTCCTCAATAGGGATCCAATATCTACCAACCTTTGAATTACCAAGTATGGTACCGATAGTAATTAGCCACCTTTATCCAATTAGCTCGGTGAAGCTCCTCCATCCAAGGCCTCCAATCGGGAAACTGAGTTATCAAAGGCTTGTGACCATCCCAAGAATCTGTCCAAAAATTTGCATGTTGACCATTATGAATGATCCAAAATAATTTTTTCTTTATCAAATCCTCACCAGTATTAAGAACTGCTAAAATGGGAGAACCTTTGGTAGGAAGTTGATAGCGAACAAGGTCTTCAGGACTTTTGTTCTCAACATATTTAGCACGAAGATTATTGGCCCAAAGAGCATTGGGGTTATGCAACATCCTCCAATATAATTTAGTAGCTAAAGCTTTGTTGTTATTAATTGAAGACCGGAATCCTAACCCCCCTTCACTCTTAGGAAGACATAAAGTATCCCATTTCACCAAGGCCCATTTTCTTTTCTCCTTAGTACCACTCCAAAGGAAACGATGACTCGATTTGATCCAATTCTCGAAGAACAACCTTTGGGATATTCAAAATGGAAGAAACATAAATAGGAATAGCTTGAAGGACTGATTTTACCAAGGTGATTCTACCCCTAGAAGAAAGCCACTTGTTGGTCCACTTTCCAATTTTCTTCTTGACTTTGTCCAACAACCAATTCCAATATTTATTTTTCTGCCTTTGAATATTTATGGGAATACCTAAATAAGTGATTGGAAGAGAGGTCTTCTTATATCTTAATTTATCCAAGACCATGGATTCCTATCTAGCATAGTAGTGAAAGAAAATAACTTTAGATTTGTCTTCATTGATCAACTGCCCAAGAGCCTTAGAAAAATAGCTAATGATTTGCTTAATATTAGAAGCTTCCTTAATAGTAGCTTTACCTAAAAGAGTAGAGTCATCCACAAATTGAAGATGAGAGATAGGTCTAGCTCCATGAGCAATGGTAACTCCCTCAAGGGTTTTGTTTTCCCTCTTTTTGGTTATAGTCCTACCCAAGCATTCAACAAGAATGATGAATAAATAAGGGGATAGCGGGTCACCTTGCCTAATACCTCTGGAAGCTGGGAAATGACCGAGAAGGCCTGCCATTGATAAGAACTAAGTAGGAAACTGAAGAGATACATCCCATAATCCAATCCATCCAATCCTTAGAGAAACCAAATTGCCTCAAAAATTTGATAAGGAAGTGCCAATCCACTCTGTCATAAGCTTTGGATAAGTCTAACCGAATGAACATGGAAGGAGAATTTTGCATATCCATGGAATGGATGGCTTCCTGAGCAAGAACTATCTCATCTACTATTTGACGTCCTTCCACATATCCCCCTTGCTCTGGGGAAATAATCTTATGCAAAAGAGGCTTCAACCTTCTAGCCATGATTTTAGTAATGATTTTGAGAAGAACATTACATAAAGCAATAGGTCTAAAAGTTGAGATATGATCAACCTCTTGAGCTTTTGGAACAAGAGTAATATAAGTTTTATTGATAACCTTCAAAATTTCTTTGGCTTTCCTGGCTTCTTCCACCACCTCTAATAAATCAACATGAAGGATATCCCAGAACTCTTGGTAGAACTCAATAGGAAAACCATCAGGACCTCGGGTTTTCCCTTTTTGCATTTTAAAAACTACTTGTTGAAGCTCATTGATAGTAACAGGAGCAGTCAAAATAGAGTTCTCCTCAAAAGTGATAAGAGAAGGGATTGCTTGAAGAACATTTTGTTGTGAAGTTGAGTCAAGAGGAGTAGCAACAAAAATATTGGAAAAGTAATCAACAACAATAGAGTTCATGCCATCCCAAGTATAAACAACATCTCCAGAATCTGATTTTAAGGAAGAAATAAAGTTGTGAGATCTTCGAGCTAGAAGATATTTGTGGAAGAAATTTGTGTTTCGATCTCCTTCTTTGAGCCATTGAATTCTAGATTTTTGCTTCCATAAGATTTCTTCTCTTTTTTCCCATTCCTCTAACTGAGTTGTGAGTTTAATTTCATCTACACTTCTCTTCTCTATGAGGCCATCTAAACGGATTTTCTTATTCAAATTTTCAAGATGAGCAATAACTTCATGTTTTTTTTATGAACATCCCCAAACTCTTTCCAGTTCCAAGTCTTGATTTTGGATTTAATGTATTGCAGTCTTTTGGCAAAACAGAACATCTTAGTCCCATGCCTAGGTTTACCTTCCTTCCACCATTGTTGCACACGAGGTCTGAAGGAAATGTCTCTAAGCCACATTAATTGAAAATGAAAAGGAGAGAAACTCACATTGGTTTTCCACATTTCCACCATGATCTGCCAATGATCCGAACCAACATTATTAAGAGTCTTCACTTTAGGAATGTGACCATGGATTAAGAAATTTTTAGAGAGCAAAAACCTATCCAATCTCTCCATTATACAAGCTAAGCCTTGCCTTCTGTTAGACCAAGTCATAAGGCCATTATCTAGTTGGATATCCACAAGATGGAGGTTTGCAATATATTCGCTCATGAGGTCAGTGCTTTTGTCCAAATTTCTATTTCCCCCCTTTTCTCATCTAGAGAGAGGATGGTATTGAAATCTCCTCCGATCAAGATCCAAGATTTAGGAAAATGAGAGATAATATGAGTAATATCCTTCCACTATCTTCTTTTTTTCTCCAAAGAAGTCGAGGCATAAACAGTAATGTAGAGCATAATCTGGTTGGAATGTCTACTTTGAATAGCTATAGCCAACAAACCCCAACTGCCAACCATATGGTGAATAACTACCTCTTTTGGGTCCCAAAGACAAGCAATGCCACCCGAAGTCCCTTGGGAACTGAGGGAAACCACTTTTCCAGATGGCCAAATTTTATTGGCAATTAAGTCCATATCCTCCATTGACATCTTTGTTTCTTGAAGGAAAACAAGATGTGGATGATTTATCTGAATCATTCTTCTAATTTCATTTTGTTTTGAAAGACTCCCTTTGAGTCCTCTAATATTCCAAGTGATGATCTTCATTAATACCAGGTCTAAAAATGTTGGGAAGGGCATTAATCTTACCTTCCTCTACAAGCTTTTCACCTTCTTTTACCATATGATATTGATTGGTCTTGCGACCTACTTTTTGATTAGAATCCATCTTCAATTTTTTTTTCCCTGTTTCTTGACTTATTCCAATTGAATCTGAGATGGCTTCTAACCTTGAAGAATGCTCATACAAAGCCAAAATTTTACTAGATGGTTCAATGGAGTCTATATTGGGACTCGCATTATTTGAAGTTTTGACATTTGAAATATTGTTTTTCTTGTGTAAATTTTCTCCTTTTTTTTTTGTTGAAAACCTTTGATTTGTTGGTTTGTCTCCGAGTTCTTCCCTTCATATTTAAATTGTGTTTCTAAGATTTCAGTTTCCATTATTTCCTCTTCCTCACTTGGGACATCATTTGTGGAAAGGATTTCAAACATATTAGCAAATGACTTTGATTGATCCTTCATAACTGGTTTTTTTTAGTGTTCTTCTTCTTAGGTATTTGGAAACCTACTGAGTTTATATCTTCTTTCTTTTGATCAGGAATTTTATTTGGGCAAGCATCAGCCAAATGACCATATTCATGGCAAATTCTACAACGAAAAGGAATGTTCTCATAGTCCACTACTTGCTCCCAAGTGTCTTCCCCAAATTGTAATGTGATATTTTTAGGTAGGGGTTTGTCAAAATCCATTAAAACACAAATTCGAGCATAAATAATATGTTCAAAATTTTGAGTACAATCAATAGTCATCATAAAAGTTCCTAAAGAGTTTCCAATTGAAGAAAAAATAGTAGGATTCCAAAATTCAATAGGGAGGCCAAAGAGTCTAACCCACACGGGAGCTATAGAAGGCATCTCTTCTTCGACTTTAAATTTAGTATGCCAAGGCTTCATGAAAAGCCCCGCCCTTCCAAAAAACCAAGGACCCCTTGAAAAGTTTTCTCTCTATCTTCATTATTAGCAAATAAAACAAGAAAATAACCATTTGGATAAATAGAGATTTGTAACTCACCTTTAGTTTTCCAGATTTTTGCAGCCCAAACTTTGAAAGCAGATAGACTCGGACGAAAACCCATGAACCGAAAAATTAGTCCTCTTTTTTCCAAATCTTCAATGCCAATCTGAATGTTACCCATATCAAGCTTAACAATAGGAGTTCCATCACCTGCTTTAAGACATCCTGACTCCGTTTTCCTGGGATCAATCTTAGGCATTCTTAGAGGTTTATGGGAAGCCCTAATATTGATATTAGCATTGGGCTGAGGTTGTCCACCATGAAGGGCATCCCTAAAATTCATTTTTGGGACTGAGTCTTCGAAATTCTTACCCTTGATAGGGGTTTTCATAGTAGAATTATTTTGTGGGTGCACCTTAGCACCAGATTCACTTGAGATATGAGCCATTTTTTGATCAACTACTTGAAACTTGTTTCGTGATCTCTTTAATCCTTGCCCTAGACGCCGTGGAAAGGTATGGTTTTCACTTTTCTTTTGTGCAACAAATTGGAAGCCGTTGTCACTCAAGTTCATAGTATGATCTGTTGAAAGACAAATTTCTAACCCATATTGTATCCCCTGCAACATTTCCTGCTAAAATATTGAGCATAAACCACAAAAATATTGGTCGCTAGGGCCCGAAGGCCCTAAAAACCAACCTCTGGAGCTGCTTGCACTCAACCCAGATGAAACCCTCGCATAGCCGCTTGCCAAATATATCGTTCACACATAGGGATGCGCTAGGATCTGTGTTGCTCCAAATGATATGAAAATTGGTGGAGATGTTCTAGGGTTTTTCAGGCATCTACCCTCAAAATTTTAGCTCAATCCGAGTTCGGATGAGTGAGATATGGCTGAAATGAGTTTGGCAGTTTGGGCAGTCCTACGAAAAACGTCTAATCCTCCATGAAAGTTTTTTTTTTTTGAGTGGTTAGCAATATGGATATCTTAGACACGGTTGAAAAGGCTTGAAAAAGGAATGCCTAAAAAATTATTTTCCTCTTGTCTTGTTTTTCTCATGATTTTTTTTGCATTCCACAACAATCACATGTGCTTTTAGATGTTCGAAGACTTCTAGATTTAGATTCATTAATTCTCCCTTTATAACATTTGTTTTGTAAATATAAGTTTTTCAATTTTAGAAATAAATGATTTTATATAAAAATCAAATGTTATTGGGTTTTCTTATTAAATTTAAAAATAAAATGATATTAAATGAAGTTATATATCTTATATGATATTTTATATGTTAAAAGTGAGAAGTAAATGGAAGTAATGATTTTAGTGAAATTATATATTTTTTATGTAAAATACATACTATGATTTATTATGAAATTTTTAGTGAATGGAATCCACTAGAAGAATGGATGATCTTGGTGTCCATATAGGAAGAGGTATGGGACTCTTCTAAACGTCCCCGAAAATCAAAAGAATGGCATTCATGTTGATTGGGATTAGAAAAGTAAACTATTTAGAGATAGACCTTGATGATAGATGATTTATGGGAATTTATAGGGTTTCCCTCTTTTGAAAGATTAATTGAATAGTATTAAAATATTGGAGGTAAATTTGGTATCGTTTGGAGACAAGAGAAATAATATTTGGATTGAATTTAGATAACCAAATTATCAAGATAATTAGAGATTATGTTGGATCAAATTTTGGAAAAAAATTGATAACAGTTTACGAATGCATTCTTGTAAAATTTATAATAGAGGATGAAATAATTGAATGCATATTGGGATCCAGTTATGGAAATGAATTGATTTGAGAGCCAACCATGGATTGAAATATAAAAATTATGTAGGATATTTGATGCATATTTAGCTCACATTTTGGAATAGAATTGATAGGATTTGGAAAGTAATGAAATGAATCTTGGATCAAATTTAGGAAGCAAGTTTGATAGCAATTGAGAATCAATTGAATAGATTAATATGTTGTATTCAATGGGGAGTTAGATCCCTATTTGTTTGTATATAATCAAAGGAAATAACTTCAGTATAATGAGCTTTATATTACCCATGCTAAACATCTAAGGGTTTAATTTTATTAACCTAATATTAAGGAGAAAGGTGGCTAACATGGGTTTTTACAACAATATATAATTATGAAATGATAGATATTTTAAATTATTAGCTTAAGTTATTAATTTACAAAGAATGGTTTATTAATGAATTAAAGGTATGAGACTTTAATTCATGGATTGAATTTGTGTCAATGATGTAGAATAAATTTAGATTTCATTCTTGAGTGAACTTATATGGTTCTCTCTAACATCGATACGACTTCTCCAAAATAATATTCAGATGATTATCATAAACATATGAAAATTACTAGGATGGCTTAGAACCAATTGATTCCTTAATTACATCATGAGTTTAAATGGGGAGATGGATTCCTTATTGGTATGGGAAATACCTTAATGATACAATGATGAATTAGAGAAGGAAATTAGGAAAATTACTTAATTGCGTCATAATATGATAAGGAATGGTTGTATTCCTTACCATGTATAATGAATTGAAAGGGACAAATAATGGCCCTTCTATATCTGTAATATTTGACATCTTAAGTTTACGAATATGAGGAAAGTGCATATTTTGGAGGTTGGATTTATTCCCCATGAGGGTTATCAGGATAAACAATGTGTCACTCTATTTATGTTTTGATGTGTTAATTCTTGTGCATGTTGCTTTTACTTCAAAATTAAAATGATTTAAGTGGATGACATGGTTAACTGCTTGATGAAATAGTTATGCAATTCTTAGATTACATAAATGTGTACTATGGAATGTATGCTTAAATTTAATAGGTTGATGAATTAATGATATACAATTATTTCAATTATTTTTTGGAATGTATTGGGTAATTATAAATGATGTAGTTAGCTAGCTTTACCTTTAAAACACTAGCACTTGATGTATTTAATGGTTGTATGGATGCCAAAAGTAGAATGTAATGGAATGTAAATATTACCCAATTGGATATCTCATGTGTGCTATAGTATCAATAATCATAAAGTAATGTATTCTACTCCTTAAGGATTGATTGGGTTATGTTCACTTCATAAACATTCATGGTTGGTATAACTTGAAACATTATGATAGCAAATTGAGGATTGATCCGAGTTGAAACTCGGAGTGAATTGGAACCCACAAAAAGGTAATTTGGACTTGAGTTGTAAAACAAGTCAGACCTTACATTTTGAGTTGATGTACATGAGGATTAGGTACTCCCATGATGGTTAAATAATACCTTTTTGTAATGAACTTTAGTGATTCCTATTTATAACAAAAGGGTTGCCTAAATAAAAGGGTGGACAAATAAGCCTTAAGAGGTATAAGGTTATATAATAATGCTTTATATGACATTCCAAAGATTCTATGAGTTGATCACGTCTAGTGATTTTGTTATCTTAGTAATCCCATCGGGAAGATGTGGGTCAGATCTAAGATCTAGGAATAACCAATATTGAGGTTATTACATTATGATGGGTTTCCATCTTCAAGGTATTCACCTATATACTGGTCTTGGTGGACAGTATGGTTAAGGGTGATTTCCTTTTTAAGAGAGATGAATTATAATGCTTGGCCAACATTCTTATATTCAAGTGGTATGAGGGTTTATTTGAAGTTGATCCCTTCTACTCAAGAGTGACTCTTATCAAGTCTTAATATCTATTTATGTTATTTGCCTTGATAACTTACAATCCAAAAGGAATGATTCTATCTTAGTTAATTATTATGACCCTTACCTCATGAAATATGAATATGTATATATATATATATATATATATATATATATATTTATAATTGTGGTAATAATTGGGGTTGTTACAGTTGGTATCAGATCCCAGGCTAACTAATATATTCTAGTTAGATCTAGGTTAGCAAAATATTTCCTCATGAAACAATAGCATGAGAGAAAATCAAAACATAAAATCCCACAACTCTAAATAATGCATGTTTAGTAAGGATAATTTAGTACTTGATATTTTTGATGTCTGAGTTCCTTTCTCCCACAAATAGATCCACAACCGTTCAAAAGTGGAATAGCTAAGCGAACCCCCCTTCCATGGGTTTTAAGTGGTGTACCTTAGACTCTTTTGGGAAACTATGTGACATCTATGTTTCTTGACTTAGTTACTCCTCATTTTTAATTGTGTATGAACAAGATGGATCATAATTTGGTTCAAATTTGCTAAAGGACCCCTTGAATTAAGGTTATAAAATTATTATGGATAACTTGTTAATTGCCTAGGCCAAATAGCTTAAAGTGGAACATTGTGTGAATAAGAATTAAGTGAGTTGAGCCTAAAAGAAGATAAAGATCTTCGATATAGTTCAAAGAGCATAGTCACAGAACTACCCATCATCAAACTATAGATTTTCTTGGATTAAATTCTGGTTATATCTAAATTTGGCAGACTGTAGTACATAAGAAAAAAAAAGGGAATATTTTTTTAATTACTTTTCATTACAATTTGAACTTTTTCCAAGAAACCAAACATCTCAACCATGAAGAATTCTGGTGGATTGCTATTTTTTTAGCAACGGTTCATCCAAAGATAGCCACAACCTGAACCTTTATCATGGTTGAAGACATCATCTTACTTTGTCATAATTTAGTAGATGTGCTTTGTGCTATTTAAGCATTGAAATATGTCATAAAGCAACATGTTTTGTGTGTCAATAGACTAAACTCTGGAAGGTCATAAATGTGTTTTTTTATATAAGAAGTGACTATTCCATGCATAAACATTAATGATATGAGATAGAAGTTAGAATTACAACTTGAGAAAATATTTTAATCTAACATTATTCTTTATAAATAAAAAAAATGGCCCTTAAAGTAGGAAGCAGAGAGGACACATTATCTCGTAATATGAAGCAAACTAAAAGTTTTAGAGGAAAGTTGAAAATATTAAGAATAATAGTGGAGGAAATTTTCGTGATGAATTTTGAGGTGAAATAACAAGTAAATGACCTTAAGGAACAACTGGTCCAGCAGGGCCAACTGCTAGATAACTTGGAATCTCTAAAGTGTAAATCTTGTGCATTGCAAGTTGAGTCCAATTTACAAGAAAATAGGTCTATTTTCAATTATGCCATTTTGTTAGAACCCGAACGAAAAATTTTAAGGAAGAGAAAGAGTGTTGGTTTTATGAAGTGGGAGCAAGAACAAAATCAAAAAAAGAAGCAATTTTTCTTCAGGAAGGGACTCCAAAAAACCGAGACTAATAAGTTACAAGAATCATCTTCCATTATGTAAGAAAAGAGAAAGAAACATGTAGGTCCTCTAGGGGATGCTTTACATGTAAAGGACAAAATTATGCAAAAAAATACCCACAACATGTAGGAACAAGTAAGAATAAAAAAATCCACGTTGCCACCGAAAGTCCAAATTTTGAAGGGCAAGCCACTCTTTTACTCATGAATTATGGTGAATCCCTTAGTCATTAAAATAGAATTAACTAAGATTCTATATTTTCACTCCAATACTATGAGGAAATGTAATATTGATCTGTTTAAGGTCCAGTGGGACCAATATTCTAAAAAGAATTCCACTTGGGAAAAAGTGGAATATATGAAAAATATACTTTCCATATTTATTGAATGATGTTATGTAATAATACATGTTGATTGTGGACCACTTATGCAAAGTGGAAACTATGCCAAAAACTATGTTTTATTGATTGTTATGAAATAATGCAAGAAAACACAGAGGAATGTGTTTAATGTAAGGGAAGTAGTATGTCACATCCCACCTTGGAGGACTATTTTTAAGATGTTATTTATGTAATGATAGCTGGATTTAATGCTTAATATATTTGCAGTGTATTTGTCAAAAGAAAATTATGTTGCATTTCTTGATTGTAGGAATATTTATTATCGTAGGTGGAAGACTGATCAGCAAGATATGAGAAGGGAAATGACGACTATGACAACTCAATAGGTAAATTTCATATTCCTCTCATCACTAGTTACCTCCTCGATGAAAGTGTTACTTGAGTATTACTCTAAAAAGTCCCACCCAATCAAAGGGGAAAATGGTGATGGGGAATATTGGGCACATGCATCGAGTGCTTGTATGCCATTTGCGTGTGATTTATATTTTATTTCATGATTAATTTGCATGAGATTGGTTTAATAGAATTTTAATTTGAAAATGCACATTAATAATGTCTTGCATTTTACAAATTATTCTAGAAAATATTGCAAATAATATCATTCAATTTATAATAATTTTGTGAAATATTTAAATTGACAAATTTTTAAAAAATAAAGGATTTGTTTTGTTGAGAATGCTTATTTAATCTAGTTTATCCAATTTTAGAAGGAATTAGGTAGTTTGTTTTTATGAACTTGATTGGATAAAAAAAAAAAACTACCTTGTAGATTTAAATAATCAATATTTCTTACACATGCATGGCTACTTTGGGAAGGTTGAAATGGTGGATAAAATTCTTCTCTTATCTCTATGGATTCTCATTCAATTAAAACAATATATATTAAAGGAAGCCTACACATGGGATAAGAAAAAGAAGATAAAATAAATAAATTTAGAAGCACGTTTTCTAAAGGAAAGAAAGCAAAAAAATAATAAATAATATCTATATATATATATATATATATATATATATATATATATATAAAACATATTTCTTGTCTAAGAAGAAAGAAAGCTATAAATTACCATTAATATTGATAAAAAGGTTATTATGTTATGCGGGAGAAGTCTAGAGGTCTCATAAGTAAAGAAGTCCAAGGTTTTGCAAAAACTCTCCAAGTGGAAGCATTCCTACTCATATTTATTTTATGATGTTGATGCATTTACGTCATTTAATTAGTTTCATGCTATCATGCAAATGATTTATTTACACCATAATAGTATGGAGATGCATAAATGTAAAACTACTTGGGATAGTTTTAACATTCAGTAGGTGTAAGCTTTATGCACCTTTAATAAGGAGTTTTAGCAGTACCCGATTGACCTATAATGTGGAGTCATAAGTTTGAACCCCATAGCACTACTTTAAGTCTTATAAATACTCCTTGTGTAATGAATTTCATTTTGTTTTAATTCATGCTATATGCTCTAGTGTAATTGAAAACCTTGATGCTTTAGTGTGCTTATAAAGAATTTTTAAATTTTGATATTTAAAATTATGTTTTCAGTCAGACTCTTTGGTTAATATGACCTTCATGTAAACCCTTTTGCCATTCCAATTGTTCCTCGTAGTAAACTATTTGGAAGGTATCGAGTCGAGTGTCCTTGTTATAGCAATCAAAATAGTTTAGTGTGATTGCTTATGCTTATTTTGGATGTTCATCTATTTCTTAAGGATTGATTTATTATGGTATTCCACTAGATATATTATTCTTGATATGACAATCTACCATTGCAATGGCTGATATACCTAAGTGGCTTAGAAAAACATAGACTACCACCTTGTGTACTCTAATAACTCTGTCGATATGTTGGACAGTTCAATGTTCTCACTCATACTAGCTATATACACAATAAGTATATCCTCATAAGATTTAGTGATGAAACTAACCCTTTTATATCATACTTTGAGACGTCTAATAGGTGGAGTAGCAAATTCATACTATTACCTATGATGAAAACACTATCGACTCCAGGTCTACATCCTATACATATGTCCAGAAAGTTGGATTGTTGTTGATTAAAATAAATAAGTGCTTCTCCAATATATAGTATAACAATATATATAGTATAACCATGGTACAACCACTTTTGTCTTGGCCTTACTAGCTCCCAGTGTGAATTTACTTTTAATTTTAAGCCACAGTTAAGTCTTACCATATGCTACGAATGATTGAGCCATGGAACCACTTGCCTCAATTAATTATATGTGCACAAACTTCAGCTATTATCTTTTACACTGCATTTAGGATTCACTGATGTTGTCATATAATTAATAGTTTTGTGGGATTTTTTTTTACATCTATTTAACTAGGACTACTGGTGGTCATTCTTAGTTCAAATTGCAACTATGTTGGAATTTCGTTCCACTTTAATACCTCTCCTCCAATTTTCTGTCTAGAATCGAATAAGACGCTATGTTGTCTAGAACTTTTGTCTATTTGTATTAACCTAAGAAGCTATAGTGTATGCATATATCAAAAGAAATATAGGAATATATTTTTATTAAAGGCATCTAGGTTACCCTCAAGGAGCATGGAGGACTTCAATGAATTCATTAACACAAATGAATTGATGGATTTAAGACTAAAAGGAGCCAAATTTACATGGAGTAACAAGAGGACAGGAAGTCAGCTAATTCAAGAAAGGTTGGACAGGTATTTTTTATCCAAGGAAGCTACAACAATGTTTGGTTATTTAGCATTACAAGCCCTTCCTAAATGCGCTTCAGACCATAATCTTATTCTATGGGAGGCATTTCAGGCTAACTCCTTTAAAAATCCATTCAGATTTCTGTCAATGTGGGTTAAACATCTAGACTTCAAGAAATGAATAGAGGAATGGTGGTAGCAGCCTATCTAGGGAAGTGCTTCCTTCAAACTATCTCAAAAACTTAAGATGGTGAAAAACAACCTTAGAATATGGAATAAATAAGTCTTTGGAAATATTTTTGAGAATAAGAGAGCAGTGGGGGAAAAACTAAGAATAATAGAAAGAAAAATCCAAAATGGAACCTATGATGAGGTGACAAGGACTGAAGAGAAGGAAACCCTTTGTGAGTTTTATAATATTTTAGCTTGTGAAGAGATGTATTGGAGGCAGAAATCAAGGGCATTATGGCTAAAGGAAGGGGACTCTAATTCAAAAAATTTCCATGTTACCACATTGAGCAATAGAAGCAACAATAATATTAGAAATTTAACTAAGGTGGATGGATCCTCAACTCAAAACATTCAAGAGATCAGGGACGAGGCTGTTAATTTTTTTAGTTCATTATTGGGTGAAGAACGGGCCTGTAATGCCCAAGAAAATGACTCTCTCCTTCAATTCATTCCACAACTCATTGATGAAATGATTAACGAGTCTCTTACAATAGTTTTTTTAGATGAAGAGATCAAGGAGGCTTTGTTTAACATGGATCCTGACAAAGCTCCTGGGCCCGATGGGTTTTCACCGTGGTTTTTCCAAGTTTGTTGGGATATTGTTGGAGTAGAATTTATTGCTGCAATCAAGGAGTTCCAAAGTTCAAATCATATTCCAAGGGGTTTCAATTCAAATTTCATTGCTTTGATCCCTAAAGGCCCCAACCCCAAGACTATGGCTGAATTTAGGCTAGTTAACCTGTGTAATATTTCCCATAAAATTCTATCCAAAGTTTTAGCCAACCGTTTGAAGAAAGTTCTACCGGTTATCATTGATCCAAGTCAAGGAAGCTCTGTACAAGGAAGATAAATCTTATATGGAGTTATTACTATTCATGAGGCTCTTCATAAAACCGCTTAGACCGAAAAAGCAGTCATGGATTTAAAGTTAGACATGAACAAAGATTATGACAGGATAAATTGGGAATTCCTAGAGGCAGTTTTATTAAAATTTGGCTTCAACATGAAATGGGTCAAGTTAATAAGAGAGTGTATTTCTAAGCCTTGTTTTTTAGTTTTGGTTAATGGGTCTACTGTAGGTTTTTTCAAAGCAAATGTGGTCTAAGACAAGGAGATCCCATAAGTCCTATGTTGTTCATCATTGTAGCTGAGGCCTTGGTAAGAACTATTAAGGCAACAATGGTATCTGGACTAATATCAGGTATCAAGGCCATGTCACTAACTACCTCGGTGACACATCAACAATTTGTTGATGATACATTGCTACTGACTTTGGATTCTATGGTTGAGGCAAGAAGGATTAAAAATATTCTCATAAAGTGAATTTTGATAAGAGCAAACTTTATTTCATCAATACCCCCATTCCTAGGCAAAACAGAATAGCAAGGATCATGGAATGTCAGATTGCATCCCTTCCCACCTCCTATTTAGGTCTTCCCCTATTTACGAGGAAACCTGAAGGATAAATGTGGAACATAGTTCTAGAGAGGATCCAAAAAAATCTAGCAAGTTGGAAAGGACATATGTTATCTCAAGTAGGCAAAGTAGTTTTAACTATGGCTTCACTTCAAAGTATACTCGTTTACTTCCTATCAGTCTTCAGAGCTCCTAGCAAGGTGTATCACAAAATTGAGCAGCTTCAAAAAATATTTCTCTAGTCAGGGACTGAGGATAAGAAAAGGATTAATTTAGTAGGTTGGAACAAGGTTTGCAAACCTAAATATGATGGGGGGTTAGGATTGAGGAGAGTTGCTCATCTCAATACAACTTTGTTAGCCAAACAAGTGTGGCGGTTATTGACTAAGGTTGATAATGAATGGACTACCATAGTTAGGAGGAAATACCTCCAAGGTGTGAACTTCCTTAATGACAACTTAGCAAGCATGGGGTCTACTTTTTGGAAGGCAATCCTCATGAGTAGGGATCTTGTCAAGAAAGGTCTTAGATGGATTCTAGGAAATGGGCAAACAATAGACTTTTGGAAGGATCGATGGGTGAGAGCTGAGGAGTTATCCCAGATTACTCATTTGGCTAGGATTCAAGATCATATGGAGCAGCATATTGCAAAGAAGGTTGCAAATTATATGTGGTAGGATATAAATATCAACAGGTGGAAACACATCATAGTACAGGGTTTTTAAGCGGAGTCTGAAGAGTTTTATAACATTTTAACTCAACAAATTATTCCCTCTGGAGAGGATGAAGATCACATTGTTTGTGCTAAGACTAAAAGTGGTGACTTCACAGTTAAGTCTGCCTATAATTTGCTTCTCAATGTGGAAGGTCAACAATTTCAACTGAGTATAGTTTGGATCAAAGGCTTAATTCCTAAAATATCCTTTTTTTCATGGCTAGTGATTCAAGGAAAAATCCTCACTATGGACAATATCTTATCCAAAAGTATGGTTATTTCTAACCATTGCTACATGTGTAGGGCAGGATGGGAGACAACCCAACACTTGTTTCTAGAGTGTCCGGTAGCAGAGTCCATCTTGGATGAACTTTTACAAGCCTTTAGGATCTAATGGGTTAAGCCTACTCTTATATCTAAAGTATTCCATCAATGGCCTCAACCCTTTGTTAGCATAAAACTTAAGTACCTATGGAAAATATGTTGGCATCATTTTATCTGGAAGATTTGGCTAGAAAGGAACCATAAAGCCTTTAAGGATACCATTCACAACCAAAAAACCATCCTCAATAGGATTATTGTCTTTGCAAAAGAAAACCTTAGCACCTTAGTGGATGAGAACCACTCAATTATTACCCAAGAAAAACAATTAGCTCGGGCCTTAGGTATTGAGGAAAAACCTTCCATTTATTTGCCCAATCCCAAAAATGGGATTTCTTGGGAGCCACCCCAGGGTTGGTTTAAACTAAATTTTGATTGTGCAGCCAAGGAGAACTCGAGAAGAGTTGGAGTTGGAGGAATAATCAGGGATCATCAAGAAAATATGGTCAAGGCCTTCGCTAAACCATTGGGAATCAAAACTAATAACGAAGCAGAAGCTAGAGCCCTTTGGAGAGGGTTGCAAGTAGCCCAAGCAACTCAAGGTAACTTGATGATTGAAGGTGATTCTATGAACATCATCAACCTGTTAACCAATGGCAAAAAACCTCTATGGAGATTCGAGGGAGTCATCCATGAAGTGAGGATCCTTTTTTGTGGCAAGACAGAATAGGAGGGCTCGTCACATGTACCATGAGGCCAACAGGTCAGCTAACAAATTAGCCAACATAGGTGTTGATGTTGGTTGTTTTGTGACATGGACACAAGGTGTGCCACATGAAGTGGAAAACATTATTATTCATGAAAAGAAACCTACCCATTAAGGAGAAATATGAATGGGTGTTCTTTCCCCATGGAGCTGGTAATAACTATGGGGTTTCCCTCTAAATCATACCAAATTGGAAATGAAGGTAATAGGGTGTAAGCCTTGGAAGATTTCGACAGAGAATAGGAAATGGGCAAGCAACAGGTTTCACAAGTTCAATGTTCCAAACTTCAATTCTTGTCAATGTAAGTAATGTTTACAATTATATTTAGGTATGGGTGTGCTTTGTTAGTAAGGTGTTGTAGGGGATTCAACACAATTTCTGGTAAGAAAGTTTTAAGGATGACTAGGATCTACAATCTTAGCAGAAGGTTGGATATTGTAATAGGTTTTGGGTTAACCTACAAAACCCGGTAATTAATGAAGACTTTTATTTACCAAAAAAAAAAATCTAAAAATTAAATAGTTAATGATCTTTTGTATTATATGCTTTATAAATTAAGCAAAATCCATGGTAGGCTTATAGTGTTATTTGGTTTTGTTTAAATTGAAATTTGTATGGCTTTAAAATTAAAGCAATTTCCTTTATTTTTGGAATGATTGGAAAATCAAATTGAAATCAATTAGATTTGTAAATATTGGTTTTGATTAAGCATATAACCATAGATAAAGTGATGTTCAAATGCAAGAAAATATAGGGTCTCAGATAAATTAAAAGGATGGCTTTAGAATATGACAATTTTAAAATTGAATATCTTGAAATGGTATTGCTAGCTATCAAAACCAAATATTTCCTTATGAGTATTCTAATTGAACACTATGAGACTTGTGGAAAAACTCTATAGATTGTACATCATTGAAATATTTGGGAAAATGATTAGGTATCATTCTATTTTCTTATATTTAATTGAATGAACTTATGAAGTATGAATTTAGATTCATTAATTCTCCCTTTATAACATTTGTTTTGTAAATATTAGTTTTTCAATTTTAGAGTTAAATGATTTTATATAAAAATCAAATGTTATTGGGCTTTCTTATTAAATTTAGAAATCAAATGATATTAAATGAAGTTATAGATCTTATATGTGATTTTCTATGTTAAATGTGAGAAGTAAATGGAAGTAATGATTTTAGTGAAATTATAGATTTTGTATGTAAAATACATACTATGATTTATTATGAAATTTTTAATGAATGGAATCCACTAGAAGAATGGATGATCTTGGTGTCCATCCAGGAAGAGGTATGGGACTCTTCCAAACGTCCCTGACAATCAAAGGAATGGCATTCATGTTGATTGGGATTAGAAAAGTAAATTATTTAGAGATAGACCTTGATGCTAGATGATTTATGGGAATTTATGGGGTTTCCCTCTTTTGAGAGATTAATTGAATAGTATTAAAGCAAATATTGGAGGTAAATTTGGTATCATTTGGAGATAAGAGAAATAATATTTGGATTGAATTTTGATAACCAAATTAGCAAGATAATTAGAGATTATGTTGGATCAAATTTTGGAAAAAATTTGATAACAGTTTACAAATGCATTCTTGTAAACTTTATAATAGAGGATGAAATAATTGAATGCATATTGGGATCCAGTTATGGAAATGAATTGATTTGAGAGCTAACCTTGGATTGAAATATAAAAATTGTGTAGGATATTTGATGCATCTTTAGCTCACATTTGGGAAGAGAATTGATAGGATTTGGAAAGTAATGAAATGAATCTTGGATCAAATTTAGGAAGCAAGTTTGATAGCAATTGAGAATCAATTGAATAGATTAATATGTTGTATTCAATGGGGAATTAGACCCCTATTGGTTTGTATATAATCAAAGGAAATAGCTTTAGTATAATGAGCTTTATATTACCCATGCTAAACCTCTAAGGGTTTACTTTTATTAACCTAATATTAAGGAGAAAGGTGGCTGACATGGGTTGTTACAATAGGATATAATTATGAAATGATAGATAATTTAAATTATTAGCTTAAATTATTAATTTAGGAAGAATGGTTTATTAATGAATTAAAGGTATGGGACTTTAATTCATGGATTGACTTTGTGTCAATTATGTAGAATGAATTTGGAATTCATTCTTGAGGGAACTTATATGGTTCTCTCTAACATCGATACGACTTCTCCAAAATAAGATTCCGATGATTATCATAAACATATGAAAATTCTTAGGATGGCTTAGAATCAATAGATTCCTTAATTGCATCATGAGTTTAAAGGGACAGATGGATTCCTTATTGGTATGGGAAATACCTTAATGATACAATGATGACTTAGAGAAGGGAATTAGGAAAATTCCTTAATTGCATCATGAATTTGATAAGGAATGGTTGTATTCCTTGCCATGTATAATGAATTGAAAGGGACCCATAGTGGCCCTTCTATATTTGTAATATTTGACATCTTAAGTTTATGAATATGAGGAAAGTACATATTTTGGAGGTTGGGTTTATTCCCCATGAGGGTTCCCAGGATAAACAATGTGTCACTCTATTTGTGGTTTGATGTGTTAATTCTTGTGCATGTTGCTTTTACTTCAAAATGAAAATTATTTAAGTGGATGAGATGGTTAAATGCTTGATGAAATAATTATGCAATTCTTAGATTATGTCAATGTGTACTATGATGCAAGGAATGTATGCTTAACTTTAATATGTTGATGAATTAATGATATACGATTATGTCAATTATTTTTTGGAATGTATTGGGTAATTATGAATGATGTAGTTAGCTAGCTTTACCTTTCAACCACTAGCACTTGATGTATTCAATGGTTGTATGGATGCAAAAAGTAGAATGTAATGGAATGTAAATCTTGCTCAATTGGATATCTCATGTGTGCTATAGTCTCAAGAATCATAAAGTAATGGATTCTACTCCTTAAGGATTAATTGGGTTATGATCACTTCATAAAAATTCATGGTTGGTATAACCTAAAATATTATGATAACAAATTGAGGATTGATTCGAGTTGAAACTCGGAGTGGGTTGGAAACCACTAAAAAGGTAATTTGGACTTGAGTTGTAAACCAAGTCAGACCTTACATTCTGAGTTGAATGTACATGAGGAGTAGGTACTCCCATGATGGTTAAATAATACCCTTTTGTAATGAACTTAATTGATTCATGTATATAACAAAAGGGATGCCTAAATAAAAGGGTGGACAAATAAGCCTTAAGAGGTATAAGGTTATATAATCATGCTTAAGATGACATTCCAAGGATTCTATGATTTTAATCACGTATAGTGATTTTGTTATCTTAGTAACCCCATCGAGAAGATGTGGGTAGGATCTAAGATCTATGAATAACCATTGTTGAGGTTATTTCATTATGATGGGTTTCCATATTCAAGGCATTCACCTATATACTGGTCTTGGTGGATAGTATGGTTAAGGGTGATTTCCCTTTTAAGAGGGATGAAATCTAACGCTTGGCCAGCATTCTCATATCCGAGTGGTATGAGGGTTTCATAGAAGCTGATCACTTCTACTCAAGAGTGACTCTGATCAAGTCTTAATATCTCTTGATGCTATTTGCCTTGATAACTTACAATCCAAAAGGAATGATTCTATCTTAGTTCATGATTATGACCCTTGCCTCATGAAATATGAATATGTATATATATATATATATATATATATATAATTGTGGTAACAATTGGGGTTGTTACAATTGGTATCAGAGCCCAGGCTAACTAATAGATTCTAGTTAGATCTAGGTTAGAAAAATATTTGGGCATGAAACAATAGCATGAGAGAAACTCAAAACATAAAATCCCACAACTCTAAACAATGCACACTTGGTAAGGACAAGTCAATACTTGAGATTGTCGATGTCTGAGTTCCTTTCTCCCATGAATAGATCCACAATCATTCAAAAGTGGAAGAGCTAAGCGAACCCCCCTTCCATGGGTTTTAAGCGGTGTACCTTAGACTCTTTTGGGAAACTACTCGACATCTATGTTTCTTGACTTACTTACTCCTTATTTTCAAGTGCGTATGAACAAGAGGGATCATAAGTTGGTTCAAATCCGCTAAAGGACCCCTTGAATTAAGGTTATCAAATTATTATGGATAACTTGTTAATTGCCTAGGCCAAATGGCTCAAAGTGGAACATTGTGTGAATAAGAATTAAGTGAGTTGAAATTTAGTCCCTAGAGATAGCCTAAAAGAAGATAAAGATCTTTGATATAGTCCAAAGAGCATAGTCACAGAACTACCCATCATCGAACTATAGATGTTCTTGGATTAAATTTTGGTTATATCTAAATTTGGCATACTGTAGTACACAAGACAAGATAAAAGAATGTTTTCTTTAATTACTTCTCATTACAATTTGACCTTTGGCCAAGAAGCCGAACATCTCAACCATGACGAATTCTGGTGGATTGCTATTTTGTTTAGCAATGGTTCACCCAGAGATAGCCGCAACCTGAACCTTTACCATGGTTGAAGATATCATCTTGCTTTGTCGTAATTTAGTAGATGTGCTTTGCGCTATTTAAGCATTGAAATATGTCATAAAGCAACATGTTTTGTGTGTTAGTAGACTAAACTCTGGAAGGTCGTAAACATGTGTTTTTATATAAGAAGTGACTATTCCATGAGTAAGCTAGTTCGTTATAGCCTTAATAGACTAGCAATAGTAGTCATGAACAAAGGTGACTTTTATCAATTTAAACATTAATGATATGAGATAGAAGTTAGAATTACAACTTGAGGAAATATTGTAATCTAACACTATTCTTTATATATCAAAAAATGGCCCTTAAAGCAGGAAGCGGAGAGGACACATTATCTCGCAAGATGAAGCAAACTGAAAGTCCTGGAGGAAAGTTGAAAATATTAAGCAAAATGGTGGAGGACCTTTTTGCGATGAATTTTGAGTTGAAAGAACAAGTAAATGACCTTAAGGAACAACTGGTCCAACAGGGCCAACTGCTAGATAACTTGGAAGCTCAAAAGTGCAAATATGGGACATTGCAAGTCGAGTCCAATTTACAAGAAAAGAGGCCTATTTTCAATTATGCCATTTTGTTAGAACCCGAATGATAAATTTTAAGGAAGAGAAAGAGTGTCGGTTTTATGAAGTGGGAGCAAGAACAAAATCAAAAAAGAAGCAAGTTTGCTTCAGGAAGGGACTCTAGAAAACCGAGACTAATAAGTTACAAGAATCATCTTCCATTGTGCAGGAAAAGGGAAAGAAACATGTAGGTCCTCTGGGGGGATGCTTTACATGTAAAGGACAACATTATGCAAAAAAATACCCACAACGTGCAGGAACAAGTAAAATTGTGATGAATCACAAAATCCACGTTGCCACCGAAAGTCCAAATTTGGAAGGGCAAGCCACTCTTTTACTCATGAATGATGGTGAATCCCTTAGTCATTACAATGGAATCAACTAAGATTCTAGAGTTTCACTCCAAGACTATGAGGAAGCATAATATTGATTAGTGTAAGGTCTAGTGGGACCAATATTCTAAAAATAATTCCACTTGGAAAAAGTGGAAGATATGAAAAGACACTTTCCTTATTTATTTAATGATGCTATGTAATAATACAAGTTGAACTATGGACCACTTATGCAAAGTGGAAACTATGCCAAAAACTATGTTTTATTGATTGTTATGAAATAATGCAGGAAAACACAGAGGACTGTGTTTAATCTAAGGGGGAGTATGTCACATCCCACCTTGGAGGACTATTTTTAAGATGTTATTTGTGTAATGATAGCTGGTTTTAATGCTTAATATATTTGCATTGTATTTGTCAAAATAAAATGATGTTGCATTGCTTGATTGTAGGAACATTTATTCTCATAGGTGGAAGACTGACCACCAAGATATGAGAAGGGAAATGATGACTATGACAACTCAACAGGTAAAGCTCATATTCCTATCATCACTAGTTACCTCCCTGATGGTGGTGTTACTTGAGTATTACTCTAAAAAGTCCCACCCAATCAAAGGAAAAATGGTGATGGGGGATACTGGGCACATGCATCGAGTGCTTGTATGCCATTTGCATGTGATTTATATTTTATTTCATGATTAATTTGCATGAGATTGGTTTAATTGAATTTTACTTTGAAAATGCACATTAATAATGTTTTGCATTTTACAAATTATTCTAGAAAATATTGCAAAGAATATCATGCAATTTATAATGATTTTGTGAAATATTTAAATTGAGCAATTTTTAAAAATAAAGGATTTATTTTGTTGAGCATGCTTATTTGATCTAGTTGATCCTATTTTAGAAGGAAATTAGGTAGTTTGTTTTTTATGAACTTGCTCAATTTTGATTGGATCAAAACATGAAAAAAAACTACCTTGTAGATTTAAATAATCAATCTTTCTTACACATGCATGGCTACTTTGGGAAGGTTGAAATGGTGGATAAGATTCTTCTCTTATCTCTATGGATTCCCATTCCATTAAAATAATATATATTAAAGGAAGCCTGCACATGGGATAAGAAAAAGAAGATAAATAAATATATATATTTAGAAGCATCTTTTCTGAAAGAAAGAAAGCAAAAAAATAATAATTAAAATATATGTATATATATATTTAGAAACATATTTCTTGTCTAAGAAGAAAGAAAGCTATAAATTACCATTAATATTGAGAAAAAGGATTATTATGTTATGCGGGAGAAGTCTAGAGGAGGTCTCACAAGTAAAGAAGTTCAAGGTTTTGCAGGAACTCTCCAGGTGGAAGCATTCCTACTCATATTTTATTTTAGAATGTTGATGCATTTACGCCATTTAATTAGTTTCATGCTATCATGTGAATGCTTTATTTACACCATAATAGTATGTAGATGCATAAATGTTAAACAACTTGGGATAGTTGTAACTTTCGATAGGTGTAAGCTCTATGCACCTTTAATAAGGAGTTTTAGCAGTACCCGATTGGCCTATAATGTGGAGTCATTGGTTGACTCATAAGTTTGAACCCCATAGCACTGCTTTAAGTCTTATAAATCCTCCTTACGTAATGGCTTTAATTCTATTTTGATTCATGCTATACGCTCCAGTGTAATTGGAAACCTTGATGCTTTCAGTGTGCTTATAAAGAATATTTAAATTCTGATATTTTAATATTATGTTGGCAGTCGGACTCTTTGCTTAATATGACCTTCGTGTGAACCCTTTTGCCATTCCAACTGTTCCTCGTAGTAAACTATTTGGAAGGTATCGAGTTGGGTGTCCTTGTTCTTGCAATCGAAAGAGTCTAGTGTGATTGCTTATGCTTATGTTCGATGTTCATCTGTTTCATGAGGATTGATTTATTATGGTCTTCCACTAGATATATTGTTCTTGATATGACAATCTACCATCGTAATGGCTGATATACCTGAGTGGCTTATCAAAATGTAGACTACCGCCTTGTGTACTCCAATAACTCCATCGATATGTTGGATGGTTCAATGTGCTCACTCACACTGGTTATATACGCCATAGGTATATCCTCATCAGAGTTAGTGATGAAATTAGCCCTGTTATATCATACTTTGAGACATCCAATAGGTGGAGTAGCAAATTCATACTATTACCTATGTGGAAAACACTATCGACTCTGGGTCTACATCCTGTACAGATGTCCAAAAAGTTGGATTGTTGTTGATTAAAATGAAGAAGTGCTTCTCCAATATATAGTATAATAATATATATAGTATAACCATGGTGGAACCATTGTTGTCTTGGCATTACTAGCTCCCAGTGGAAGTTAGTTTTAATTTAAGCCACTGTTAAGTCTTACCATATGTTGCGAATGGTTGAGCCAGGGAACCGCTTGCCTCAATTCCTTATATGTGCACAAACTTCAGTTGTTATCTTTTACACTACATTTGGGATTCATTGATGTCATCGTATAATTAATAGCACTGTAGGATGTTTTGTTACATCTATTTAACTAGGACTACTGGTGGTTGTTCTCAGTTCAAACTGCACCTATGTTGGAATTTTGTTCCACTTTAATCCCTCTCCTCCCACTTTCTGTGTCATATAAATGTCGTCCAGAATAGAATAAGATGCTATGCCATCCAGAACCTTCGTCTATTCGTATTAACCTAAGAAGCTATAGTGTTTGCATATATCAAAAGAAAGATAGGAATATGTTTTTATTAAAGGCATTCTGATCTGAAAATCAAATAGTTAATGATCTTTTGTAATATATGCTTTATAAATTAATCAAACTCCATGGTTGGCTTATAGTGTTAATTGGTTTTGTTTTATTGAAATTTGTATGGCTTTAAAATTAAAGCAATTTCTTTTATTTTTTGGAATGATTGGAAAATCAAATTGAAATCAATTAGATTTGTAAATATTGGTTTTGATTAAGCATATAACCATAGATAAAGTGATGTTCAAATGCAAGAAAATATAGGGTCTTAGATAAATTAAAAGGATGGCTTTAGAATATGACAATTTTAAAATTGAATATCTTGAAATGGTATTGCTAGCTATCAAAACCAAATATTTCCTTATGAGTATTCTAATTGAACACTATGAGACTTGTGGAAAAACTCTATAGATTGTACATCGTTGAAATATTTGGAAAAATGATTAGGTATCATTCTGTTTTCTTATATTTAACTGAATGAACTTATGAAGTATGAATTTAGATTCATTAATTCTCCCTTTATAACATTTGTTTTGTAAATATTAGTTTTTCAATTTTAGAGTTAAATGATTTTATATAAAAATCAAATATTATTGGGCTTTCTTATTAAATTTAGAAACCAAATGATATTAAATGAAGTTATAGATCTTATATGTGATTTTCTATGTTAAATGTGAGAAGTAAATGGAAGTAATGATTTTAGTGAAATTATAGATTTTGTATGTAAAATACATACTATGATTTATTATGAAATTTTTAATGAATGGAATCCACTAGAAGAATGGATGATCTTGGTGTCCATCCAGGAAGAGGTATGGGACTCTTCCAAACATCCCCGACAATCAAAGGAATGACATTCATGTTGATTGGGATTAGAAAAGTAAATTATTTAGAGATAGACCTTGATGCTAGATGATTTATGGGAATTTATGGGGTTTCCCTCTTTTGAGAGATTAATTGAATAGTATTAAAGCAAATCTTGGAGGTAAATTTGGTATCGTTTGGAGATAAGAGAAATAATATTTGGATTGAATTTTGATAACCAAATTAGCAAGATAATTAGAGATTATGTTGGATCAAATTTTGGAAAAAAATTGATAACAGTTTACAAATGCATTCTTGTAAACTTTATAATAGAGGATGAAATAATTGAATGCATATTGGGATCCAGTTATGGAAATGAATTGATTTGAGAGCTAACCTTGGATTGAAATATAAAAATTGTGTAGGATATTTGATGCATATTTAGCTCACATTTGGGAAGAGAATTGATAGGATTTGGAAAGTAATGAAATGAATCTTGGATCAAATTTAGGAAGCAAGTTTGATAGCAATTGAGAATCAATTGAATAGATTAATATGTTGTATTCAATGGGGAATTAGACCCCTATTGGTTTGTATATAATCAAAGGAAATAGCTTTAGTATAATGAGCTTTATATTACCCATGCTAAACCTCTAAGGGTTTAATTTTATTAACCTAATATTAAGGAGAAAGGTGGTTGACATGGGTTGTTACAATAGGATATAATTATGAAATGATAGATAATTTAAATTATTAGCTTAAATTATTAATGATTTAGTTAGCTAGCTTTACATTTCAACCACTAGCACTTGATGTATTCAATAGTTGTATGGATGCAAAAAGTAGAATGTAATGAAATGTATACTTGCTCAATTGGATATATCATGTGTGCTACAGTCTCAAGAATAATAAATTAATGGATTCTACTCTGTAAGGATTACTTGGGTTATGATCACTTCATAAACAGTTTACTACGAGGAATAGTTGGAATGGCAAAAGGATTCACACGAAGGTCATATTAAGCAAAGAGTTTGACTGTCAACATAATATTGAAATATCAAAATTTAAATATTCTTTATAAGCACACTAAAAGCATCAAGGTTTTTAGTTACACTACAAATAATTTAAGCATTAAAACCATATTTAATGTGATGTTCAAATGCAATAAAATATAGGGTCTTAGATAAATTAAAAGGGTGGCTTTAGAATATGAAAATTTTAAAATTGAATATCTTGAAATGGTATTGCTAGCTATCAAAACCAAATCTTTCCTCATGAGTATTCTAATTGAATACTATGAGACTTGTGGAAAAACTCTAGAGATTGTGCATCATTGTAAGATTTGGGAAAATGATGAGGTATCATCCTACTTTCTTATATTTAATTGAATGAACTTATGAAGTATGAATTTAGATTCATTAATTCTCCCTTTATAACATTTGTTTTGTATATATTAGTTTTTTGATTTCAGTTTAATGATTTTATATAAAAATCAGATGTTATTGGGCTTTCTTATTAAATTTAGAAATCAAATTATATTAAATGAAGTTATAGATCTTATATGTAAATTTCTATAACAACAGGAAATCGAATAACACAAGCAAATACAAATATTGCACAAATGTATGTATTCAATAAAATGGGGGGAGCCAATGAACTCCTTTGTTACAATTAGTACTCAATGTGAATATTTGATACAATGATTTACAATGGCACTAGGTTTCTCCGAAACCCTAGCAATAACAACAAAGTATCTTCAAATTTGGTGTGTCCTTGCTTCCAACAGGTTGAGTGGGATTCCAGTATCTAGTGTGGGGCCACTCCAGCTTCAACAACTATTCAACAATTTGTAGAACTTATAGATCTGCATACACAAAAATAGAACAAGGGGGTTAGTAATACCTATGAGGGCTCCATAGTGTGAGACCCTTAGAAATCAATAAAACCCTAGTTAAAAATGAAGTAAAAAAGTATGCTAGATATAGTAGGCTTTGGAGATCACCTACAATATACAATATGTTTTGGTGAGCGCTTTGTAGGCTCTATAGCGAGCCTCGCAAGCTATGGAGGTCGCCTACAAATTAGGGCAGAATTTGCAGAAGCAGATCGATGGGATGGCGATGAATGTGGTGGAAGGATGGGGGTTGTGATGGTGATGGAAAATGAATGGGTAATGGTTGGAACATAAGAAGTCTTGTTAGCTTAGCTAGGGATTTAGATCTTCAAACTCCATCTCTTTCTACTTCGCTAGGGCTTCAATAATGACTCCTCCAGGGTGTAATTTCTAATCTCAAGGTTCCAAGCCTTGGGCATTTGCAAAATACCCTTATTTATAATCCAACCTAGGGTTTTATTAGGGTTTTAGCCAGAATTTTGATCATGTGGCTAAGATTAAATTAGATCCTAAGGTTGATATTACTTTTTGAATGTGACATGGATTAGTGAATATGGATGGTGGAGATTAGAATGAATCGAACGGTTGTGGTTAATTGAGTTTATAAATATATATTTTATAATAAATATATTATAATATAATATAAAATATTATATTAAATATTAAATAATATTAAAATAATCCCAATTAGGCTAGGAAATGGTGGGAAAGGGCTAAAATGGTGAAATGGATGACGGGAAAGGTGGAATTGGGCCAAATAATTGGCGGAAAGGTGTATGGTGGACAAGTGGGTGGTGGGAAGGTTAGGATGGAGGATTAGTAGCTATAATTTGGTGTCTAAAATATCTTATATGTAAATTTCTATTTTAAATGTGTGAAGTAAATGGAAGTAATGGTTTTACTAAAATTATAGATTTTGTATGTAAAATACATACTATGATTTATTATGAAATTTTTAATGAATGAAATCCACTAGAAGAATGGATGATCTTGGTGTCCATCTAAGAAGAGGTATGGGACTCTTCCAAACATCCCTGAAAATGAAAGGAATGTCATTCATGTTTATTGGAATCAGAAAAGTAAATCATTTAGAGATAGACCTTGATGCTAGATGATTTATGGGAATTTATACAGTTTCCCTCTTTGAGATATTAATTGAATAGTATTAAAGCAAATATTGGAGGTAAATTTGGTATCATTTGGAGATAAGAGAAATAATATTTGGATTGAATTTTGATAACCGAATTAGCACGATAATTAGGGATTATGTTGGATCAAATTTTGGAAAAAAATTGATAACAGTTTACAAATGCATTCTTGTAAACTTTATAATAGAGGATGAAATAATTGAATGCATATTGGGATCCAGTTATGGAAATGAATTGATTTGAGAGATAACCTTGGATTGAAATATAAAAATTGTGTAGGATATTTGGTGCATCTTTAGCTCACATTTGGAAAGAAAATTGATAGGATTTGGAAAGTAATGAAATAAATATTTGATCAAATTTAGGAAGCAAATTTGATAGCAATTGAGAATCAATTGAATGTATTAATATGTTGTATTCAATGGGGAATTATACCCCTATTGGTTTGTATATAATCAAAGAAAATAACTTTAGTATAATGAGTTTTATATTACCCATGCTAAACCTCTAAGGGTTTACTTTTATTAACCTAATATTAAGGAGAAAGGTGGCTGACATGGGTTGTTACAACACGATATAATTATGATATGATAGATAATTTAAATTATTATCTTAAATTATTAATTTAGGAAGAATGGTTTATTAATGAATTAAAGGTATGGGATTTTAATTTATGGATTGACTTTGTGTCAATTATGTAGAATGAATTTGGAATTCATTCTTGAGGGAACTTATATAGTTCTCTCTAACATCGATATGACTTCTTCAAAATAAGATTCCCATGATTATCATAAACATATAAAAATTCTTAGGATTACTTAGAATCAATATATTCCTTCATAGCATCATGAGTTTAAAGGGATAGATGGATTATTTATTGGTATGGGAAATACCTTAATGATACAATTATGACTTAGAGAAGGGAATTAGGAAAATCCTTAATTGCATCATGAATTTGAGAAGGAACGGTTGTATTCCTTGCCATGTATAATTAATTGAAAAGGACCCATAGTGGCCCTTCTATATCTATAATATTTGACATCTTAATTTTATTAACATATTTTGGAGGCTGGGTTTATTTCACATGAGGGTTCTCAGGATAAACAATGTGTCAATCTATTTATGGTTTGATGTGTTAATTCTCATGCATGTTGCTTTTACTTCAAAATGAAAAATATTTAAGTGGTTGAGATTGTTAAGTGCTTGATGAAATAGTTATGCAATTCTTAGATTATATAAATGTGTACTATGATGCAAGGAATGTATGCTTAAATTTAATATATTGATGAATTATTGATATATGATTATGTCAATTATTTTTTGGAATGTATTGGGTAATTATGAATGATGTAGTTATCTAGCTTTACCTTTCAACAACTAGCACATGATGTATTTAATGGTTGTATGTGATGAGCACCAAAAATGCTCATATTTATACATGGATTTCTAACATATTATGCGGCATTATTATTATAGAATGTATGTTTTATGAAAGTTTTATATATATTTAATAGTAAATTATGTATATTATCTAATATTTGTTTTTAAGTGAATTGTGTGCAGATTTAGTGGTTTTTACGGTATTTTAGCATGTTTACGTCAAGGTCCCACTCGGACCTAGCACTTTCAATTTGATGAAGGCAAAACATCTACAGTACACCAGTATGAAGCGCTAAGTCAGGCGCCCGATTCCCTTTGAAGCACTCGACTCCCGTTTGATGCTTAACTGATGGGCGCCTGCTTCCCGTTAGGTGCCTACTTCCCATAGGCTACTTCCCATAGGTCTCTTCTGTGTGCTCTTCCCATATAAATAGTGCCTCTTCCCATATAATAAGGTGCCTGCTTCTCGATGACGCAGAATTACAACGCGATTTCTATTGACGTAAAATTACAACATGACTCTATGGTCGGCAAAATAGAACAAATATTTCAGCGATGGATGTGGATGATATTTCAGCAAAGATGAAGACGAAGGACAATATCAAAGACCATGTGTTATCTATTTTTCAGCAATACGTAAACAACAATGTAAATAGATAAAGCATAATATTAAACGTATTTTGTTATGATAAAAATAGAATACGTTAAATCAGTCTAAAATTAAATATTTTTGCTTTATCTCCCTATTTCTATGTATTTGTTGTAACCAGAAAATCAGGAATTGATTTGCTCTCAAATGTAACAGGGCATGGTTGCATATCTTATAAATATGCAGGCCACCCCTGATAAAAATAATCCTGGACATGAGAATTATTCTGTAATTTTTTGAAGCTGCAATATATTCATTTGAGTGTTTTTATTAATCTCAAACTAGCGTCCGGTGAATGAATTGATCGGGCAGAAGACTGCTGGAGCTTGGGCCCACTCTAAATAGTACTCCTCCCCTTTTACCTTGCTTTCTGTAGTTAATTTATTTACTATTTTTTTTAGATTATTTATTTCCCTATTATTTTTCCTGTTTTCTGTCATTTCCAGCAAAGTACCATTTTAATTTCTGTATGCATTCAGTCCTGTTTTCATAGACGTAGGATAGATTATTGGTTTGGAATTTAGAATCAAAACTTCAATGAACATCAAACACCCCCCAAACCAATAGGCATAGAGGGACTCATTCCTCGCACTACAGGCATATACTATGCATGATGCTCACAAGTCTACGAGCTACCCCGGGTTGACAATTAAATGGAGGTAATTAATTGAACTGTAGAAAACTAACCAATGTTTTGCCCAACATTTTGGCACCGTTGTCGGGGAGTGTCACAACTGTAGTGTATGATCCATAGGTCAGTTAGTTTGAAAATTAATTTCAGATTTCCTTGCCTGTAGATCATCTACCTGCGAAGCATGAGTCCACCAAGAGCCTAAAAAAATCCAACGGATCATTTATTGAAAAAAATAGAAAACACCTCAAGCTTAGAATATTCTGGAAATAGTTATTAAAGAGAAAATCCCATCCATTTGAGTCATCTTATGAAAACTCATTATACAAAATATTTTAGTGACCAGGATGGGAAAAATTCAGCAATTATTTCAGAAGTATTCCAACAAAAAGGAAAAACTACCAATACGAGGAATAGCCTCCACAATTAAAACAGAAATAGGAACATTGTTTAATGGTGTGAAGAGTGAAATTTTATCTCTTGCTTTACAGTCAGACACATTCCCGAAGAAGAAGCAAGAATCTGAAGCAATGTCTGCCTTTTTCTGTTCAAGGTGTAGAGAAAATCATGAAAAAAATAAATGTCCGAAGAATACAGTAGAAGTTTATGAAAACTGTCACCTGGATCATCAGACCAGGTTGTGTCCAAAAATAATAAAAGAAAATCCAGAAGAAGTAGAAACTTACTTCGTGGATCTACCTCCACAGACACAACTATCAAAAAATCCCAGCTTACCAGTTTCACCTTCTACCAGGCCAAAACAGTTGTTGGCACCACCAGAGTCGAATCCCAGTAGCAATTATTTAAATTCACTAGCTGATCAGGGAGTTACAGGAATAAACCCAATGTGCCATAATAGTGTAGAAATAAATCGTGTTGCTGAACAATCAAGTAATGAAGGACTTCCACCGTATCCCGAAAGGTTATGGAAAACCAGAGAAATGACACCACCTAAGTTTGATATTATGAAACAGTTGAGAAATATTACTGATATCATTCCTCAAACTATCAAGGATGTGCCTATTTACACTAAAGCCATTAGGGAGGTATGCCTCAAGAGACCAATATGGGAACCACAATAAAAAATAATGAAGGTGATAGGTCAACATGTTAATCTAATATTAGACAAAACCTATCTCAAAAGCCCAACTTTAATGATAAAATTTTTAGGCTTAACATTTCCCAACACTTTGGTAAATTTTAATGCTGATATTAGATGCAGAACAGGAAAAATGATAGTTAATGAAAAAATTGTAAAAACAATAGTCATCCACCTGCCTACACAATCTGCCAATGAGTTGGAAGAATCTAGTTTTGAGGTCATCCAGGAAGATTCTCTTCCCATGCTGCAATGTATCATAGAACTGGATAAAGAAGGGGATGGGACAAATGAAGTCTTAATTGTATCAAATTTTAGACACAAATTAAGATCTTATCACAAGCCCCAAATTCTAGAGGCTTGCTCGATTGCAAGCATGGGGGAGACCCCACCTTCAATGTTATCACCCACAACACGATGAACGCTATTACAACGTTCAATTAAAAAAAAAATTAATTAGAATTTTCTTTAATGCCATTAGTTTAGGTTTTTCTTTTTATTTTGTTATGTTTTGTAGACAGCAAGAGGCTCAGTGCAGATTGTAGGCATCCAAGGCAATCCGACCTACCAACATGTGTCATTCCATTCTATTTTCTAAAGAAAAAAAAGGGCGCAGTCCATGGGACTTCCCAGGTGGTCACCCATCCCAGTTCTACTCCATGCCATAATGCTTAACTTTAGAGTTTTTATGGGATCTTCTACCAAGCGCTCAATAAAACACATTTGTTGCATACGGTTTGGCACCACGGGCAGATGTGCAACACTCGGCCATGGCAGCACCAACTGTGGTGGATAAAATATGAGCTCAGATGGTTCACAATACTCTATTGAGCAGCACATCTCTGCTCATAAAAAAAGGAGACTTGGTAATTTATTTATGATAATGCTTAATTTTAGAATTTTTATAGGATTTGTATAATAAAAAATTTGATGTTGGCAAAATGTGAAATGATGGTAAAATTGTGGAAAAATTTGAGCTAAATGGTTCATAAAACTCTATTGAAAAAATTTTGTTAAAAAAAAAATTGGCTATGAAGATTTCATAAAGTGAGGGGTTTTTATAGGGAGTCCATAACAGCACACGATGAAACAATATGAGTAACAATCAATGGGCTCCATTTACAAGCCTTGCCATGCACCTCACATTTGCGAGATTGAATCAAACACAAGCATGGGGGAGACTCCATCTTTTTAAATCCATACCAGCCATTTGACGAATGTTCATGTATTCATCATATAAAAAAAGGAAAAGATGACATGGACCTGTTTTTCTTAACATAAATTTTCTTTTATTTGTGTTTTTATTTTGTAGGTATCGTACTCTGAATGCAATCTGTAGGCAGCCTGGGAAACCTAGGCCTATCAAGCATAGACTCCATGAGCCTGCATTTTTCTGCTTTAAAGTTTTATTTTGCAGGAACGATGCCCTGAGTGCAATCCTTAGGCAGCTTGGGAAACCTAGGCCTAACGGGCATAGGATCCATGAACCTACGCATTTCCAGCTTTCTAGGAGTAGGAGTAGCTCATCCCTTAGAAGGGGAATACTAAACCTGAATCTGCACAAGAGTGTTTGGATTGGTCTTTATGGACAATAAAACACTCAACTGTTGGTTCAGGGGTGGATGCTGATTTTGTTCCTGTTCTTCAAGCAGAAGCATTGAAGGGCTTGATCAACCTTGATCAGCAATATACAAGGAAGTAAATTTCAATACCTATTGAATAAAGAGAAGCACCTGTTTTCCATTTTATTATGGGAGAAGGTGCCTGATTCCCATTTTATGGTAGAAGGTGCCTGATTCTCATTTATACGATACAAGGCACTTGACTCCCAGTATGTTAAGGAGATGGCGCTTGCATCCCGTCTTCTGGCAGACCGACGCCTGATTCTTGGCTTCTCCAAGAAGAGGGCATCCAACTTCCATTTTTTGGGAAACCGACACCAAATCTTCTGAACATATTAAAAAAATAGTTTGTATAAAGTTTGCTTTACGTAAGGCACCCAATTGCAAGCAAGAAGCACCCGATTTCCATTGTTAAGTTCGGTGCCCGATTGTAAGCAAAAGGTGCTTGTGTTCTGTTTTAGCAAGCACCTATGTCCCATGAACCAAAATAAGGCACCTGATTTCCATGTAAAAGGCACCTCCTTTATAGTTCAATGGATGCTTGTGCCTCGTATGAATAATCTTCAGCATTGGGAAGTGGCTCGTGCCACGTCAACAACTCATCCACATGCATAAAGTCAAAACCTCTCATGGATAAAATTATCTTAATTTTTCCATTAGAGATTTATGCACGTTCCAAGGTCATCAATGAACAACTTTCGAGGAAGGGATGTGTGTCATCCCATGAAGACATGTTTTTTCTAATATTTTCTTGAATTTGTGCAGGAAACCTCAAATGAATAAATTGCAGTAATCAAGAACCAGTCATATGGAGAAAAATTTTCCACATGGGAAATAAGCATGTTGTTCTTTGTTCCAGTACACATGGTCATCATCAAACAGCTAATACAAGTGCACCATGAACGTTTGCACATTATACATGCACAAAACATAATATAGGTGTGTACTTAATTTTCTATTTTGTATATATATAGTTTTCATAGAAATATATTTCTGTAAAATAGTGTCGGCATGATCCTCATTAAATTGTTCATCCAACCATTTAGCCCCATTTGGTATTTTATCCACATGCAAATATTCTGTTGGGAGAACACTCATGGTCATCATCCACTTAAAATCCGGCACATGCTTTAAAGATATCTTGCACATATAACTTTAATTATTTCTAATTATGGTAAATGACTGCCTGCGTTCATGGATGTAGTTGGTTCAGAAAAACTATAAGTTAGCAAGAATCTGTGCAGAATAACAGAGTTGTCGGATTAAAAAAAATCAGAAAGTGGAAAAAACATAGAGATTTACCATGGGGGAAATCCACAAGTCATTTGCTGAAAAAGAATGAGCTGCCACAGCCAGAAAGAGGAGAAAGAAAAATAGAGCCTATTGGACAATCATTGCTAAAAATAGAAATTATAAGCACCGAGTGTCACAAGGGCGTGCCACTCTTTAAGCATGGGGGGTGTCACGAGGACGTGCCACTCTTTTAAGCATGGGGGGATGATGAGCACCAAAAATGCTCATATTTATACATGGATTTCTAACATATTATGCGGCATTATTATTATAGAATGTATGTTTTATGAAAGTTTTATATATATTTAATAGTAAATAAAAGTCTTCATTAATTACTGGGTTTTGCAGGTTAACCAAAAACCTATTACAATATCCATCCTTCTATTGATATTGTAGATCCTAGTCATCCTTGAAACTTTCTTACCAGAACTTGTGTTGAATCCCCTACAACACCTTACTAATAAGGCACACTCATACCTAAACATAACTGTAAACATTACTTAAATTGATAGGAAATTGAAGTTTGGAACTTTGCACTTGTGAAACATGTTGCTTGCCCATTTCCTATTCTCTATCGAAAACCTCCAAGGCTTACACCCTGTTACCTTCATTTCCAATTTGGTATTATTTATAGGGAAACCCCATCATTATTACCAGCTCCATGGGGAAAGAACACCTATTCATATTTCTCCTTAATGGGTAGTTTTATTTTCATGACTAATAATGTTTTCCACTTCACGTGGCACACCTTGTGTCCATGTCACCAAACTACCAACATCAACACCTATGTTGGCTAATTTGTCAGCTGACCTGTTGGCCTCACGATACATGTGATGAGGATCCTCACTTCATGGATGACTCCCTCGATTCTCCGTGGAGGTTTTTTACCATTGGTTAATAGGTTGATGATGTTCATCGAATCACCTTCAATCATCAAGTTACCTTGAGTTGCTTGGGCTACTTGCAACCCTCTCCAAAGGACTCTAGCTTTGCTTCATTATTAGTTCTGATTCCCAATGGTTCAGCGAAGGCCTTGACCATATTTCCTTGATGATCCCTAATTATTCCTCCTTCTCCAAATCTTCCTAGGTTCTCCTTGGCTGTACCATCAAAATTTAGTTTAAACCAACCCTGGGGGGGTGGCTCCTAAGAAATCCCATTTTTGGGATTGGGCAAAGGAATGGAAGGATTGTCCTCAATACCTAAGGCTCGAGCTAATTGTTTTTCTTGGGGAGGAATTGAGCGGTTCTCATCCACTAATGTGCTAAGGTTTTCTTTCGCAAAGACAATAATCCTATTGAGGATGGTTTTTGGGTTGTGAATGGTATCCTTAAAGGCTCTATGGTTCCTTTTTAGCCAAATCTGCTAAAGAAAATGATGCCAAAATATTTTCCATATTTACTTAAGTTTTAGGCTAACCAAGGGTTGAGGACATTGATGGAACACTTTAGATATAAGAGCAGGCTTAACCTACAAGATCCTAAAGGCTTGGAAAAGTTCATCCAGGATGGACTCCACTACCAAACACTCCAAAAACAAGTGTTGGGTTGTCTCCCATCCTACCCTACACATGTAGAAATGGTTAGCAATAACCATACCTTTGGATAACATATTGTCCATAGTGAGGATTTTTCCTTGAATCACCAGCCATGAAAAAATGATATTTTAGGAATTAAGCCTTTGATCCAAACCAAAATCGACTGAAATTGTTGACCTTCCACATTGAGAAGCAAATTATAGATAGACTTAATTGTGAAGTCACCAGTTTCAGTCTCATCCCAAACAATGTGATCTTCATCGTCTCCAAAGGGAATAATTTTCTGAGTTAAAATGTTATAAAGCTCTTTAGACTCTACTTCAAACCCTTGTACTCTGATGTGTTTCCACCTGTTGATATTTATATCCTGCCACATATAATTTGCAACCTTCTTACCAATATGCTACTCCATATGCTCTTGAATCCTAGCCAAATGAGGATTCTAGGATAACTCCTTAGCTCTCACCCACCAATCCTTCCAAAAGTCTATTGTTTACCCATTTTGTAGAATCCATCTAAGACCTTTCTTGACAAGATCCCTGCTCGTGAGGATTGCCTTCCAAAAAATAGACCCCCTGCTTGCTAAGTTGTCATTAAGAAAGTTCACACCTTGGAGGTATTTCCTCCTAACTATGGCAGTCCATTCATTATCAACCTTAGTCAATAACCGCCATGCTTGTTTGGTTAACAGAGCTGTATTGAGATGAACAACTCTCCTCAATCCTAAACTCCCATTAGCTTTAGGTTTGCAAACCTTGTTCCAACCTACTAAATGGATACTTTTCTTATCCTCAGTCCCTTACCAAAGAATTTTTTTTTGAAGCTGCTCAATTTTGTGATACACCTTGTTGGGAGCTCTGAACACTGATAGGAAGTAAATGGGTATACTTTGAAGTGAAGCCATGGTTAAAACTGCTTTGCTTGCTTGAGATAACAGATGTCCTTTCCAACCTGCTAGATTTTTTTGGATCCTCTCTAGAACTATGTTCCACATTGATCCTTCAAGTTTCCTTGTAAACAGGGGAAGACCTAAATAGGATGTGGGAAGGGATGCAATCTGACATTCCATGATCCTTGCTATGTTGTTTTGCCTAGGAATGGGGGTATTTATGAAATAAAGTTTGCTCTTATCAAAATTAACTTTCTGTCTAGCCGCTTCTTCATACATTATGAGAATATTTTTAATCCTTCTTGCCTCAACCATAGAATCTAATGTTAGTAGCAATGTATCATCAACAAATTGTTGATGTGTCACCGAGGTAGTTAGCGACGTGCCCTTGATACCTGATATGAGTCCAGCTATCGTTGCTGCCTTAATGGTTCTTCCCAAGGCCTTAGCTACGATGATGAACAACATAGGACTTATGGTATCTCCTTGTCTTAGACCACATTTGCTTTGAAAAAAACTCGCAGTGAGACCCATTAACCAAAGCTGAAAAACAATGCTTAGAAATACACTCTCTTATTAACTTGACCCATTTCATGTTGAAGCCAAATTTTAATAAAGCGCCTCTAGGAATTCCCAATTTATCCTATCATAAGCTCTGTTCATGTCTAACTTTAAAGCCATGACTACTTTTTTGGTCTGAGCAGCTGTATGAAAAACCTCATAAACAGTAATAACTCCATCTAAGATTGATCTTCCTTGTACAAAAATTCCTTGACTTGGACCAATGATAACAAGTAGAACTTTCTTCAAATGGTTGGCTAAAACTTTGGACAAAATTTTATAGGATATATTACACAGGCTAACCGGCCTAAAGTTAGCCATAGTCTTGGGTTTGGGGCCTTTAGGGATCAAAGTAATGAAAGTTGAATTGAAACCCCTTGGAATATGATTTGAACTTTGGAACTCCTTGATTGCAACAATAACTTCTACTCCAACAATATCCCAACAAACTTGGAAAAACCACGATGAAAACCCATCCGACCCAGGCCCTTTGTCAGGATCCATGTTAAACAAAGCCTCCTTGATCTCTTCGTCTGAAAAAAATGCTGTAAGAGACTCATTAATCATTTCATCAATGATTTGTGGAATGAATTGAAGGAGAGAGTCTTTTGCTTGGGCATTACAGGCCCGTTCTTCACCCAATAATGAACTAAAAAAATTAATAGCCTCATATCTGATCTCCTAAATGTTTTGAGTTGAGGATCCATCCACCTTAGTTAAATTTCTAATATTATTGTTGCTTCTATTGATCAATGTGGTAACATGGAAAAAATTTGAATTAGATTCCCCTTCCTTTAGCCATAATGCCCTTGATTTCTACCTCTAATACATCTCCTCACAAGCTAAAATATTATAAAATTCACAAAGGGTTTCCTTCTCTTCAATCCTTGTCACCTCATCATAGGTTCCATTTTGGATTTTGCTTTATATTATTCTCAGTTTTTCCCCCACTACTCTCTTATTCTCAAAAATATTTCCAAAGACTTCTTTATTCCATATTCTAAGGTTGTTTTTCACCATCTTAAGTTTTTGAGATAGTTTGAAGGAAGCACTTCCCTAGATAGGTTGCTGCCACCATTCCTCTATTCTTTTCTTGAAGTCCGGATGTTTAACCCACATTGACAGAAATCTGAATGGCTTTTTAAAGGAGTTAGCCTAAAATGCCTCCCATAGAATAAGATTATGGTCTGAAGCACATTTAGGAAGGTCTTGTAATGCTGAATCACCAAACATTGTTGTAGCTTCCTTGGATAAATTTTTTTTTCCAACATTTATTGAATCAACTGACTTCCTATCCTCTTGTTACTCCATGTAAATTTGGCTCCTTTAAGTCTTACATCCATCAATTCATTTGTGTTGATGAATTCATTGAAGTCCTCCATGCTCCTTAAGGGTAACCCAGATCCTCCCTTCTTATCAGATGGGTAAAGGGAGGTATTGAAATCTCCCCCAATCACCCAAGGAATGTCTTTAAAAACTTGGCTCAAATGCCCCAAAAACTCCCACATTTAAGACCGCCCTTGGACAGAGGTGGGGGCATAAACATTTTACATAATCCAATTCTTATTAGTATCAAAATCATGAAATAATATGCTTAAGACTCTTTCATTTGCCTGAATAATACTTCCTTCTATTTTAATAGGATCCCATAAGATCATGAGGTCCCTAGATGGTCATCTCGCCTATTGAAAGGCCACTTCCCCTTGCTTCCAAATCCTTCTAGCTATAAGTGTTGATTATGCCACATCTGTTTTGGTTTCTTGAAGAAAAATGATAGTAGGATTCCAATATTTCCTTATAGACTTCACCATCCTTTGTTTTGGTGGGTCGTTTAGGCCTCTCACATTCCATGAGAGAACCTTCATTTAGACTATTTGATATTTTTTCCCTGCCTCCTTCCCTGAGCCAAAGGGGGTTTGTCAATTTTTCTATTATCTTGGCCAGGAATAGCTTGATGTAACAATGTTATTTGCTTTTCGTTTGCAATTTCTTCATTGATTCTCATTATATAGTGCTTTTTTGTAGATATTCTCCCTTTCTTTCTTTCACTTCCATAATCTATCGGAGGCCTAGTGGTGCTTCTAGTCTATTTTGGACTAAAATGAGGGGCCATATACTGTGATAGTCTAGGGCTTGAACCTTCTTCCTCATTTTGGGGGTTTTCAATTCCCTCTTCATCCTCAGCCTTGTTTTGGTTCACCTCTCCTATCTGGTTCCTAAACAAGGGGCTTTACTTCAATGAAACTTTTACCATTGGGCTCATCTGATAAGGGATAATTTGCTCCACTACCGGATTAGGAGCTACATTCTTGCCTCTTGTTTCCACAACTTCGACTCTTGACTCTATTTTTTCCATGTTTAAACTGAAATGACTTGGCAATTTTTCTTCATTTTGAGCATAGCTTTTGGGGATTTTTGTCATAACTGTGGATGGTCCCGATTTGGATTGGGAGTCTAGGGTTTTAGGAAAGTTGACACTGATGGTATCATCCTTACTATTTTTTTTTTCAACTTCTAGATTTGCTAGGATATAAAACATGTTCAAGTTGGGATATTTATTACATACCTTATGATTTTTTCCTCCCTCATTATGTTGCTTTACTTTCTCCTAGATTTTTGCCAGTTCTATGTTGGCTTGGTCAGCCTGGTTATTCTTAACTTATCTGTATCCTTACAAGTTAAGACACATTGCTTGAAAATTTGGGATCCCTCTCCCATTAGCTTTCCCTAGAAAACCTTTGCTCGTGGCTTCCTTGTTTGCAGTTATTTTTAGACATTGGGATTGAAGGTGGCATTGGGTTTTGCACACGCTACAAAATATTGGCTTGTTCTCATACTCCACAGGCCAAAACCTTAGAAACTCTCCATATGCTAGTTCCACCTAAGAAGGTAGATCAGAATCCAAGTTTGCATTTACATAGATTCTGGCATGTGTCAGTATAGTCCTTGCTCGTGTTGAATGGTCTATTTCCACTAGCTCTCCTATCATATTTGCTATGCCACTAAGCCAGTACTCATTAACAAAATGGGCTGGGAGCTTTGGTAAGCAGACCCAAATGGATGCTATATTAATTTTCTACTTCTCAGGGTTGAAATCCTCCCCCCACTTCCTTAGAAAGAGGTTACGCCTTTCTAGAAACCAGGGTCCTCCTGTCAATATGAGCTCCGCATCATCTTTGTTGTTGAGTCTTATCATAAAAAAACCTCTTGACATGACTACGATTTCTAAGCTTCCTAAAGTTTTCCACTTTGTCGTGGCCCATGAGCGAATAGTCTCAATGTCCAGCCTTCCTCCCAAAAACTTGCCAACTAAGGATGATGCCTCCATATCTAAGAATCTTTCTATAATATCCACTGGCATAGTTTTATATATATTTAATAGTAAATTATGTATATTATTTAATATTTGTTTTTAAGTGAATTATGTGTAAATTTAGTGGTTTTTATGGTATTTTAGCATGTTTACATCAGGGTCCCACTTGAACCTGGAACTTTCAATTTGATGAAGGTAAAACATCTGTAGTACAGTAGTATGAAGCACTAAGTTAGGCACCTGATTCCTTTGAAGCATTCGACTTTAATTTGATGCTTAACTGACGAGAGTCTACTTCCCATAGGCACCTACTTCCCATTAGGCGCCTTCTTCCCATATAAAATAAGATGTCTGCTTACCATATAAAATAAGGCACCTACTTTCCATATAAAATAAGGAACCTACTTCCCGGTGATGTAGAATTATAGCACAATTTCTATTGATATAAAATTATAGCACGACTCTATAGTCAATAAAACAAAACACATATTTCAAAAATAGATGCAGGTGATATTTTAGCAAAGATGAAGATGAAGGACAATATCAAAGACCATGTGTTATCTATTTTTCAACAATACATAAACAATAATGTAAATAGATAAAGCATATTATTAAAATATATTATATTTTGATAAAAATAGAATACATTAAATCAGTCTGAAATTAAATGTATTTGCTTTATCTCCCTATTTTTGCGTATTTTTTGTAACCAAAAAATCAAGAATTGATTTGCTCTCTGATGCAGGAGCATCCAATGGTGTAAAAGTGATCTTGCATCACCCAAAAAATATTGTAATTGTTTAAATTTGTAAAAACTAGTAAAACTAGTTTTTCTTGTAGGATATTTTTAAATGTTTTAGAGGTTGAATTTGAGGATTTTTGGCTAGAATTGAGCCTTAGCTGTTTGTGCCAAGGCTTGTCCCACTTAGATCATTTCATGTTGTTTATGAAAATATGTTGTAATAGTCAATCGAGTCAACGAGCACGAAGTTATGACCTCCGCAAGTTTCCCCAAATTTCAAATTTCAAATTTCAAGTTTTAGGTGGGAAAAAAGGGGAAAATATGGCATAAGTGGGAATTTTTGAAATTGTAAAAGGTCTCTTCTTTTGGGATCCTCATTTTTAGCATGAAAGTAATGGAAAGATTTGGCTCCTGTTAGCATTGCTGGTTTTCAGTGGATTTTATGTGTTTTTTTTTTGCAACTCTGCTTCAAGTGGTATCAGAGTGAGAGTTCCTAAGTGTATAAATAGAGTGCCGAACATGAGACATTTTACACCAGGATTTGTGGTTAAGGTTTGTGAGAGAAGTGAGCAGAATGCATTCATGAAGAAACTATGGTGGTGGGAGCAATATGGTACCAGAAGAAGATTTTAGATCTTTGTAGAGGCAAGTTCAAGCTCTGTAAGAGGAGCTGCATAGAGGGTTTGAGCCAAGGAGAGAAAAAAGGAGTGAATATGAAGCTGAATAAGAAGAGGCCCAGTTCAAATAAGAAGAAAAAGAAGCAGTATATCTTGCACAATCTAGATTGTATAAGGCCATACCATAGATTGGAAAGAGACCGAAGTTTGATGTCTCCATGTATTATGGAAATCTCAACCTAGAAGAGTTGATCGATCAGATCAATGACATGGAGGAATACTTTGAGTATGAGGAGGTAGAAGATATCGAGAGGGTCAAGTTTGCTAAGACCAAGTTGAAGGGTCATGCTAGCATATGGTGTAAGGGAGTGCATCTAGATAGAAACAAAAGAGGAAAATAAAGGATAACAAGGTGGGAGCAGATGGTGGAGAAGTTTAAGAGAAAATTTATTCCAACTGATTACGAGTTGGATCTACTCAAGAAAATGTAGGGTTTGAGACAATCGAGTAAGTATGTCAAATAATATACAAAGGAGTTCTATAAGATCCTGATTAGAACAGGCCATTCTGAGGCCAACAAGGAGAAGGTAGCCTATTATATTAATGGGTTAAGAGCAAGTATTCAAGAAGAGTTGAGTCTAGTCAAGATGATCACCATTGAATATGCTTACCAGTTTACCTTTAAGGTAGAAGAGAAGTTGAAAAAGAGGTTTGAAATAAAATAGAGAGGAAGAGGTGGTCATGGTCGAAGAACTGGTGGGAGAAAAAATGGAGGATGGAATGAGGACCAAAAGAAAACTAGGGATACAAGCAAAATTCAAGACCAGAAGGGAGAAAATGCTTACCATCCCCATGAGCAAAATAATAAATACCAAAATAATGGTTACCAGAGAGGAAGAGGAGGATTTCGTGGAACCTGTTTCCACCATGGAGAAGAAGGACATCAAGCATACGAGTGTCCACAACACCAAGAAGGAACAAATAGGAGGCCTAAAGGTAATGCATAAGCTTCTGTTGTTGATGAAGGTGTTGAATCTGAGCACTCTAAAGAAGCAAAAAGAGGAGAAGTATTGATAACAAGGAGAGTCTTGCTGAATAAGGAGAAAGATCCAAATCAAAGGAAAAGCTTATTTTGTACAAGGTGTAAATGTGTAGGTAAGGTTTGTAATGTTATCATAGATAATGGTAGCACGGATAACCTAGTTGCAAAAGGAATGGTTACCAAACTACAATTAGAGAGGAAAAGACACTTGCATCCATATCAGATTGCATGGTTGCAGAAGGACCATAGGGCTTTTGTTAGTGAGCAATTTTTGGTAAAATTTAATATTGGGAATTACTGTGATGAGGTCCTGTGTGACAGCCTACCTATGGATGCTTAGCATTTGCTATTGGGAAGGTCATGGTAGTTTTATCGGTGTGCAATGCATGATGGGCATGCCAACACTTACTACCTGACAAATAATGGAGTGCGCCATAAGCTGAAGCTCCTAAAGGATGTGGATGAAAAGGTATGTAGTAGTGCCAAAATATTTTTAGTTGAAGGTAGAAGGTTTTTGGATGGTTTGAAACATGAGCATATGTGCTATGCATTAATTCCTATAGCTAGGGAAGAAGAATGCAAAGATACCCCAGTAGAAGTCTCATGTCTGTTAGAAGAATTTCCAAATATTATATCAAATAATGTACCAGAGGGTTTGCCACTAGTGAGGAAGATCATTCATCATATAGATTTGGTACCGGGTAAGATCTTTTATATTTTAATATTGTTCTTCAATATGTTAGGAGCAGGTAACAGCTTTGATATGTTGAAAAATAAGGTCACAAAACAACCTATTTTAGAACTTCCAAATTTCAATAAGGTATTTTAGGTAGACTGTGATGCTAGTGGTAGTGCCATAGGAGTTGTGTTGAGTCAATAAAGTAAACTCATTGCTTATTTTAGTGAGAAACTCAATGATGCTAGGAAGAAGTATTCTATATATGATAAGGATTTTTATGCTATAGTTCATGCTCTAAAGAAGTGGAGGCATTATTTGTTTCCAAAAGAGTTTGTTCTATATACTTATCATCAGGCCTTACAATATATTAATAGCCAAGGGAAGCTAAATTAGAGGCACTTAAAGTGGGTTGAGTTTCTATAGAGTTATAACTTTGTGTTGAAGAATAGGAGTGGCAAGTCAAACAGAGTTGCAGATGCCTTAAGTAGAAGGCAGTGTTTGTTGATAGAAATGAAGGTGGAAGTTGTAGGGTTTGACGAACTTAAGGGTTTGTACCTTGAAGATCTTGATTTTTTAGAGGCTTGGAGGGCTTGCTTAGCACATGTTACTTTAGACAAGACTAAGTGGTTGGATTTTATAATCCAATATGGAATGTTGCCTAGAGGAAATCAATTATGCATTTCAAGGAGTTCAATGAGGGAGAATCTGGTCAAGGAGAAGCACAGTGGAGGGTTGGTTGGATACTTTGGTCGAGATAATACTATTTCCCTTGTTAGTGAGAACTACTATTGGCCACAATTGCAAAAATATGTGAAGAAGTTTATACAGAGTTGCAGAGTATGCTAGATGGCCAAGGGTATGAGACAAAACACTGGATTATATCAGTTGTTACCTGTACTAGATAGGCCATGGGAGGACATCAGCATGGATTTTGTTCTTGGCTTACCAAGGACATAGAGGATGAATGGATCCATATTTGTGATGGTTGACAGGTTTTCGAATATGGCACATTTATTCCTTGCCAAAAAAACCTATGATGCAGTTCATGTTGTAGGGTTGTTTTTCAAAGAGGTGGTATGCCTACATGGTCTATATATTGGTCAAAGAGTATCATTTTTTATAGGGATACCAAGTTTTTTTGGTATTTCTGGAGGACCCTATGGAAGAAATTGAAGATAGACCTAAAATTTAGTTCTGCATACCACCCATAGACTGACGGATAGACAGAGGTGGTGAACAGAAGTTTGGGCAATCTACTGAGGTGCTTGGTAGGAGATAAGACCAAGGAATGGGATTTGGTTTTACCACAGGCAAAATTTGCATACAATAATTCTATCAATAGGAGTACTAATAAATCTCCATTCCATATTGTGTATGGGAGTATCCCAAGGGATGCTTTCGAGTTGATAAAGATGGACAAAGGGGAAAAGAGCAGTACTGAGGCTGAGGAATTTGTAGAGAACCTAAAGAGACTGCATGATGAAGTGAAGCAGCATATCAACAAGATGAACACTCAGTACAAGACAAGAGCAGACTAGAAGTGACGACTTAAGGAGTTCCAATTGGGAGATCAAGTTATGGTTCACTTGAGAAAGGAAATATTTCTTGCTAAAACCTAAAAAAAGTTAAAAATGAAGAATTTTGGACCATTTAGGGTCATAGGGAAGTGAGATTCAGGGAATGCTTATGAGGTATAATTGCCAAGTGGGCTGAATATATCACCTATGTTCAACATTTTAGATTTGGTAGAATATCATGAAGGTGACAATAATGGCAGACCAGTCACATAATTGTGGATTATTCCTACATCTAATCTAGAGATAGAAGAGATAGAAGAGGTACTATATACCCGTGTAGGCAAAAGCACAAGAAATAGGTAGTATGCAAAATATCTAGTTAAGTGGAAGGGCAGACCTGTTGAAGACTCATCTTGGTTGTCGAAGGCTGAGGTTGAACGCCTTGGTTTTCTTCCAAAAAAAAAGAAGTGAAGGTCACTTCTCAAATTACCCTGGGTGTCTAATGTAGGAGAATCCAATGTTTTAAAAGTGATCTTGCATCACCCAAAAAATATTGTAATTGTTTAATTTTGTAAAAACTAGTAAACAATAGTAAAACTAGTTTTTCTTATAAGATATTTTTAAAGGTCTTAGAGGTAAAATTTTAGGATTTTTGGCTAGACACGAGCCTTGGTGTGAAGAGCTAAGGTTTGCCCTGCTTAGCTCATTTCATTTCATTTCCAAAAATATGTTGTAATAGTCAATCGGGTCAACGAGCATGAAGTTATGACTTTCGCAAGTTGCCCCAAATTTCAAATTTCAAATTTCAAGTTTTAGGTGGGAAAAAGGGGGAAAATAGGGCATAAGTGGGAATTTTTGAAATTGTAAAAGGGATATTCTTTTGGGATCCTCATTTTTAGCATGAAATTAATGGAAATATTTGGCTCCTCTTAGCATTGCTGGTTTTCAGTGGATTTTATGTGTTTTTTTTTGCAACTTTGCTTCACTCTCAGATGTAATAGGGCATGGTTGCATATCATATAAATATATAGGCCACCCCTAATAAAAATAATCCTAGACATGAGAATTATTTTGTAATTTTTTGAAGCTGCAATATATTCATTTGAGTGTTTTTATGAATCTCAAACTAGCGTTCGATGAATGAATTTATTAGGTGAAAGACTGCTAGAGCCTGGGCCCACTCTAAATAGTAATCCTCCATTTTTTTCTTACTTTTTGTAGTTAATTTATTTACTTTTTTTTTATATTATTTAATTTATGCAATTTTCCCTATTTTTTGTGATTTCCAACAAAGTATAGTTTTTATTTCTATGTGCATTTTAGTCCTATTTTCATAGATGTAGGATAGATTATTGGTTTGGAATTTAAAATTAAAACTTCAATGAAAATCAAACACCCCCCAAACCAATAAGCATAGAGGGACTCTTTCCTTGCACTATAGGCATATACTATGCGTGATGCTCACAAGTCTACGACCTATCCCGAGTTGACAATTAAATGAATGTATTTAATTGAACTGTAGAATACTAACCAATGTTTTACCCAACAATATGGATGCAAAAAGTAGAATGTAATGGAATATAAATCTTTCTAAATTGGATATATTATGTGTACTATAGTCTCAAGAATCATAAAGTAATGGATGCTACTCAAGGATTAATTGGGTTATGATCACTTCATAAACATTCACGGTTGGTATAACCTAAAACATTATGATAAAAATTTGAGGATTGATCTAAGTTAAAACTTGGAGTGGGTTGAAACCCACAAAAAGGTAATTTGGACTTGATTTGTAAGCAAAATTAGACCTTACATTATGATTTGATGTCCTTTTGTGATGAACTTAATTGATTTTTGTATATAAAAAAAGGGATGCCCAAATAAAAGGGTGAACAAATAATCTTTAATAGGTATAAGGTTAGATAATCACACTTAATATGACATTCCAAAGATTTTATGAGTTGGTCATGTATAGTGTTTTGTTATCCTAATAACCCCGTCGAGAAGATGTGGGTTGGATCTAAGATCTATGAATAACCATTGTTGAGGTTATTTCATTATTATGGGTTTTCATATTCAAGGCATTCACCTATATACTAGTCTTTGTGGATAGTATGGTTAAGGGTGATTTTCCTTTTAAGAGGGATGAAATCTAATGCTGGATGAAATCTAACACTTGGCTGACGTTCTCATATATGATTGGTATGAGGGTTTTGTAGAAGATGATTACTTCTACTCAAGAGTGAATCTGATCAAGTCTTAATATCTCTTGATTCTATTTGCATTGATAACTTACAATCCAAAAGGAATGATTCTATCTTAGTTCATGATTATGACTCTTGCCTCATGAAATTTGAATATGTGTATATATATATATATATATATATATATAATTTGTAACAATTGGGGTTGTTACAGTTGGTATCAGAGCATGAGAGAAACTCAAAACATAAAATTTCACTTCTCATTACAATATAACCTCATTACAGTTGTAACCATGATGAATTCTAGTGGATTGCTATATTTTTTTAGCAATGATTCACCGAGAGATAGTCACAACCTGAATATTTACCACGGTTGAAGATATCATCTTGCTTTGTTGTAATTTAGTAAATGTGCTTTGCGCTATTTAAAAATTGAAATATGTCATAAAGCAAGATGTTTTGTGGGTCAGTAGACTAAACTCTAGAAGGTCGTAAACATGTGTTTTTATATAAGAAGTGACTATTCCATGAGAAAGCTAGTTCATTATAGCCTTAATAAACTAGAAATAGTAGTCATGAACAAAGATGACTTTTATCAATTTAAACATTAATGATATGAGATAGAAGTTAGAATTACAACTTGAGGAAAGATTGTAATCTAACACTGTTATTTATATATAAAAAAAAAGGTCCTTAAAGCAGGAAGCGGAGAGGACACATTATCTCACAAGATGAAGCAAACTAAAATTCTTGGAGGAAAGTTGAAAATATTAAGCAAAATGGTGGAGGACCTTTTGAAATGAATTTTGAGTTGAAAGAACAAGTAAATGACCTTAAGGAACAACTGGTTTGATAGGGCCAACTGCTAGATAACTTGGAAGCTCAAAATTGCAAATCTAGGACATTGCAAGTCGAGTCCAATTTACAAGAAAAGAGGCCTATTTTCAATTATGCAATTTTTTTAGAACCCGAACGATAAATTTTAAGGAAGAGAAAGAGTGAGTTTTATGAAGTGGGAGCAAGAACAAAATTGAAAAAATAAGCAAGTTTTCTTTAGGAAGGGACTTTGAAAACCCAAGACTAATAAGTTACAAGAATCATCTTCCATTGTGTAGGAAAATGGAAAGAAACATGTGGGTCCTCTAGGGGGGATGCTTTACACGTAAAGGACAACATTATGCAAAAAATACCCACATTGTGTAGGAACAAGTAAAATTGTGATGAATCAAAAATCCACATTGCCATCAAAATTCTAAATTTGGAAGGGCAAGCCACTCTTTTACTCATGAATCATGGTGAATACCTTATTCATTACAATGGGATCAACTAAGATTCTATAGTTTCACTTCAAGACTATGAGGAAGTGTAATATTTATCAGTGTAAGGTCTAGTGGGACCAAAGAAACATGTAGGTTCTCTGGGGGGATGTTTTACATGTAAAGGACAACATTATGCAAAAAAATACCAATGACATGTAGGAACAAGTAAAATTATGATGAATAACAAAATCCATGTTGCCACTAAAAGTCCAAATTTGGAAGGGTAAGCCAATTTTTTACTCATTAATGATGATGAATCCCTTAGTCATTACAATGGAATCAACTAAGATTCTAGAGTTTCATTCCAAGACTATGAGGAAGCGTAATATTGATTAGTGTAAGGTCCAGTGGGACTAGTATTTTAAAAATAATTCCACTTGGAAAAAAGTGGAAGATATGAAAAGACACTTTCCTTATTTATTTAATGATGCTATGTAATAATACAGGTTGAACTATGGACCGGTTATGCAAAGTGGAAACTATGCCAAAAACTATGTTTTATTGATTATTTTGAAATAATGCAGGAAAACACAGAGGAATGTGTTTAATCTAAGGGGGGAGTATGTCACATCCCACCTTGGAGGACTATTTTTAAGATGCTATTTGTGTAATGATAGTTGGTTTTAATACTTAATATATTTGTAGTGTATTTATCAAAAGAAAATGATGTTGTGTTGCTTGATTGCATGAACATTTATTCTCATAGGTGGAAGACTGACCACCAAGATATGAGAAGGGAAATGATGACTATGACAACTCAACAGGTAAATCTCATATTCCTATCATCACTAGTTACCTCCCTAATGGCGGTGTTACTTGAGTATTACTCTAAAAAGTCCCACCCAATCAAAGGAAAAATGGTGATGGGGGATACTGGGCACATGCATAGAGTGCTTGTATGCCATTTGCATGTGATTTATATTTGATTTCATGATTAATTTGCATGAGATTTGTTTAATTGAATTTTACTTTGAAAATGCACATTAATTATGTTTTTTTTTTTATTTAAATTCGGGGGGGTTTTTTTTTTTTTTTGGTTCTTTCCTTAAAATAATATATATTAAAGGAATCCTGCACATGGGATAAGAAAAAGAAGATAAAAAATATATATTTAGAAGCATATTTTCTAAAATAAAGAAAGCAAAAAAATAATAAATAATATATATATATATATATATATAGAAACATATTTCTTTTCTAAGAAGAAATAAAGCTATAAATTACCATTAAGATTGAGAAAAGGGTTATTATGTTATGTGGGAGAAGTCTAGAGGAGGTCTCACAAGTAAAGAAGTTCAAGGTTTTGCAGGAACTCTCCAGGTGGAAGCATTCCTACTCATATTTTATTTTAGAATGTTGATACATTTACGCCATTTAATTAGTTTCATGCTATCATGCGAATGCTTTATTTACACCATAATAGTATGTAGATGCATAAATGTTAAACAACTTGGGATAGTTGTAACTTTCGGTAGGTGTAAGCTCTATGCACCTTTAATAAGGAGTTTTAGCCCGATTGGCCTATAATGTGGAGTCACTGGTTGACTCATAAGTTTGAACCCCATAGCACTACTTTAAGTCTTATAAATCCTCCTTACGTAATGGTTTTAATTCTATTTTAATTCACACTATACGCTCTAGTGTAATTGAAAACCTTGATGCTTTCAGTGTGCTTATAAAGAATATTTAAATTTTGATATTTTAATATTATGTTGACATTCGGACTCTTTGCTTAATATGACCTTCGTGTGAACCCTTTTGCCATTCCAACTATTCCTCGTAGTAAACTATTTGGAAGGTATCGAGTTGGGTGTCCTTGTTCTTGCAATCGAAAGAGTCTAGTGTGATTGCTTATGCTTATGTTTGATGTTCATCTATTTCGTGAGGATTGATTTATTATGGTCTTCCACTAGTTATATTGTTCTTGATATGACAATCTGCCATCGTAATGGCTGATATACCTGAGTGGCTTATCAAAACGTAGACTACCACCTTGTGTACTCCAATAACTTCATTGATATGTTGGACGGTTCAATGTGCTTACTCACACTAGTTATATACGCCATAGGTATATCCTCATCAGAGTTAGTGATGAAATTAGCCCTGTTATATCATACTTTGAGATGTCCAATAGGTGGAGTAGCAAATTCATACTATTACCTATGTGGAAAACATTGTTGACTTTGGGTCTACATCCTGTACAGATGTCTAAAAAGTTGGATTGTTGTTGATTAAAATGAAGAAGTGCTTCTCCAATATATAGTATAACAATATATATAGTATAACCATGGTGGAACCATTGTTGTCTTGGCCTTACTAGCTCCCAGTGCAAAGTTAATTTTAATTTAAGCCACTATTAAGTCTTACCATATGTTGTGAATGGTTGAGCCAGGGAACCGCTTGCCTCAATTCCTTATATGTGCACAGACTTCAGTTGTTATATTTTACACTGCATTTGGGATTCATTGACACCATCGTATAATTAATAGCACTGTAGGATGTTTTGTTACATCTATTTAACTGGGACTACTAGTGGTCATTCTCAGTTCAAACTACACCTATGTTGGAATTTCGTTCCACTTTAATCCCTCTCCTCCCATTTTCTATGTCATAGAATAGAATAAGACACTATGCCATTCATAACCTTCATCTATTTCTATTAACCTTAGAATATATAGTGTTTGCATATATCAAAATAAATATAGGAATATGTTTTTATTAAAGGCATCTAGATCTAAAAATCAAATAGTTAATGATCTTTTGTAATATATGCTTTATAAATTAAGCAAACTCCATGGTTGGCTTATAGTGTTAATTATTTTATTTTAATTTAAATTAAATTTGAATGGCTTTAAAATTAAAGCAATTTCCTTTATTTTTGGAATTATTGGAAAATCAAATTGAAATCAATTAGATTTGTAAATATTGGTTTTGTTTTATTGAAATTTGTATGGCTTTAAAATTAAAGCAATTTCCTTTATTTTTGGAATGATTGGAAAATCAAATTGAAATCAATTAGATTTGTAAATATTGGTTTTGATTAAGCATATAACCATAGATAAAGTGATGTTCAAATGCAAGAAAATATAGGGTCTTAGATAAATTAAAAGGATGGCTTTAGAATATGACAATTTTAAAATTGAATATCTTGAAATGGTATTGCTAGTTGTCAAAACCAAATATTTCCTTATGAGTATTCTAATTGAACACTATGAGACTTGTGGAAAAACTCTATAGATTGTACATCATTGAAATATTTGGGAAAATGATTAGGTATCATTCTATTTTCTTATATTTAACTGAATGAACTTATGAAGTATGAATTTAGATTCATTAATTCTCCCTTTATAACATTTGTTTTGTAAATATTAGTTTTTCAATTTTAGAGTTAAATGATTTTATATAAAAATCAAATGTTATTGGGATTTCTTATTAAATTTAGAAATCAAATGATATTAAATGAAGTTATAGATCTTATATGTGATTTTCTATGTTAAATGTGAGAAGTAAATGGAAGTAATGATTTTAGTGAAATTATAGATTTTGTATGTAAAATACATACTATGATTTATTATGAAATTTTTAATGAATGGAATCCACTAGAAGAATGGATGATCTTGGTGTCCATCCAGGAAGAGGTATGGGACTCTTCCAAACATCCCTGAAAATCAAAGGAATGGCATTCATGTTGATTGGGATTAGAAAAGTAAATTATTTAGAGATAGACCTTGATGCTAGATGATTTATGGGAATTTATGGGGTTTCCCTCTTTTGAGAGATTAATTGAATAGTATTAAAGAAAATATTGGAGGTAAATTTGGTATCGTTTGGAGATAAGAGAAATAATATTTGGATTGAATTTTGATAACCAAATTAGCAAGATAATTAGAGATTATGTTGGATCAAATTTTGGAAAAAAATTTGATAACAGTTTACAAATGCATTCTTGTAAACTTTATAATAGAGGATGAAATAATTGAATGCATATTGGGATCTAGTTATGGAAATGAATTGATTTGAGATCTAACCTTGGATTGAAATATAAAAATTGTGTAGGATATTTGATGCATATTTAGCTCACATTTGGGAAGATAATTGATAGGATTTGGAAAGTAATGAAATGAATCTTGGATCAAATTTAGGAAGCAAATTTGATAGAAATTGAGAATCAATTGAATAGATTAATATGTTGTATTCAATGGGGAATTAGACCCCTATTGGTTTGTATATAATCAAAGGAAATAGCTTTAGTATAATGAGATTTATATTACCCATGCTAAACCTCTAAGGGTTTACTTTTATTAACCTAATATTAAGGAGAAAGGTGGCTGACATGGGTTGTTACAACAGGATATAATTATGAAATGATAGATAATTTAAATTATTAGCTTAAATTATTAATTTAGGAAGAATGGTTTATTAATGAATTAAAGGTATGGGACTTTAATTCATGGATTGAATTTGTGTCAATTATGTAGAATGAATTTGGAATTCATTCTTGAGGGAACTTATATGGTTCTCTCTAACATCGATACGACTTCTCCAAAATAAGATTTCGATGATTATCATAAACATATGAAAATTCTTAGGATGGCTTAGAATCAATAGATTCCTTAATTGCATCATGAGTTTAAAGGGGCATATGGATTCCTTATTGGTATGGGAAATACCTTAATGATACAATGATGACTTAGAGAAGGGAATTAGGAAAATTTCTTAATTGCATCATGAATTTGATAAGGAACGGTTGTATTCCTTGCCATGTATAATGAATTGAAAGGGACCCATAGTGGCCCTTCTATATCTGTAATATTTGACATCTTAAGTTTATGAATATGAGGAAAGTACATATTTTGGAGGCTAGGTTTATTCCCCATGAGGGTTCCCAGGATAAACAATGTGTCACTCTATTTGTGGTTTGATGTGTTAATTCTTGTGCATGTTGCTTTTACTTCAAAATAAAAATAATTTAAGTGGATGAGATGGTTAAATGCTTGATGAAATAATTATGCAATTCTTAGATTATGTCAATGTGTACTATGATGCAAGGAATGTATGCTTAACTTTAATATGTTGATGAATTAATGATATACGATTATGTCAATTATTTTCTAGAATGTATTGGGTAATTATGAATGATGTAGTTAGCTAGATTTACCTTTCAACAACTAGCACTTGATGTATTCAATGGTTGTATGGATGCAAAAAGTAGAATGTAATGGAATGTAAATATTGCTCAATTGGATATCTCATGTGTGCTATAGTCTCAAGAATCATAAAGTAATGGATTCTACTCCTTAAGGATTAATTGGGTTATGATCACTTCATAAACATTCATGGTTGGTATAACCTGAAACATTATGATAGAAAATTGAGGATTGATCCGAGTTGAAACTCAGAGTTGGTTGGAACCCACAAAAAGGTAATTTGGACTTGAGTTGTAAACCAAGTCAGACCTTACATTCTGAGTTGATAAATGAATGTACATGAGGAGTAGGTACTCCCATGATGGTTAAATAATGCCCTTTTGTAATGAACTTAATTGATTCCTGTATATAACAAAAGGGATGCCTAAATAAAAGGGTGGACAAATAAGCCTTAAGAGGTATAAGGTTATATAATCATGCTTAAGATGACATTCCAAGGATTCTATGAGTTGATCACGTATAGTGATTTTGTTATCTTAGTAACCCCATCGGGAAGATGTGGGTTGGATCTAAGATCTAGGAATAACCATTGTTGAGGTTATTTCATTATGATGGGTTTCCATATTCAAGGCATTCACCTATATACTGGTCTTGGTGGATAGTATGGTTAAGGGTGATTTCCATTTTAAGAGGGATGAAATCTAATGCTTGGCCAACATTCTCATATCTGAGTGGTATGAGGGTTTCATAGAAGTTGATCACTTCTACTCAAGAGTGACTCTGATCAAGTCTTAATATCTCTTGATGCTATTTGCCTTGATAACTTACAATCCAAAAGGAATGATTCTATCTTAGTTCATGATTATGACCCTTGCCTCATGAAATATGAATATGTATATATATATATATATATTGTGGTAAATATAATGAACCTCTACTTATGTATTTCCCTAGGTGTAGAATGAATTATGCACTCAAAGACCACCCCCTAAACAACACTACTATCTCTAGTATTTGTGAGAAAGGGTATTCTATAGATCATTATTATATTTTTCCATATATCAAGAAAACTATGGGGAAGGATATCTAATCCACTAAATAACTTAATTTCATAGGGAAAATATAAGAAAATAATTCTTATCAACAAGGCCTAAAAGCTCCAATGAATTAGATGCTTAACCCTTGGTCAATGTCATGGTCTATACCATCTTCTACATAATAATTGTGTTAATAATCCTAACTTTCACCTCAATAATGGTTCACTCTAGGGTGTTTAAACCAACAATGGGAACCACATCCTATATTAAACCATGGATACCACAACCCATGCATAACCAATAATGGGTAGCATAGCCCCTATATAACCAATAATATCAAGCGCAACGATGGTTCCAAATCTAATAACAAGCATTGTTGCTTTGTAACTCCAATGTACCACAAAAAACATAGCCACAACAAGCAAAGAAACCTCAATTTCCTACATAACCTATATCAAATCCTAATAATAACATGCAAACAACATGTATTTATACTACTAAAATTGAAGAAATAGCCAAAATCAATGTGACAGACTGTGATAATATCCAAATTTTTTTAGGAAAAAAACTTCCTAATAAATCTCCCTATTATAATAGAGCTTAAATAGAATGAGGTTAAACCTCAATTTCCTCTTTTATCAATCCTCCTCAATAAGAGGATTAAAATCCTCTAGAAAACAATCCTTTGAGTTTTTCTCAACCAAGACCATATCCTAAGCATCTTAAAGCTCAAGTATAACCCTCTAAAGAACATGATCTATTAAAAAACTAAAATAATTACATATTATAATTCATTTATTACAATCCATTAAAGATATCTCTATCATTAATAATACTATATGGTATTTGTGCATCAAGAAACCTGAAAGAAAATAAAAATAATATCCTAAAACCATACAAGTGAATGGTAAATTGGAATATTTGATCATCATAAAACTAGTCCCACCTAAGTATGGTGATCCAAAAATCTTGATAGTAATAGTCATCAAAGGAACTATTAAAATGTCAAATGTATTGATTTATCTGGGAGCCATAATCAATGTTATGACTATAGAAACCTTGGACAAATTATGTCTATTAGATATATGTCCAACCTCCATCATTTTATAAAGGGAAAATCAATTGATAGCAAAACCTAAAGGAATAGTAGAGGATTTTTTTTGTAACCATTGATTCATAGGAATACCCTATCAACTTCATAATTTTATAGCCTAAAGCTAAGGTGAATGGTTATTCATTAATCCTTGGTAGGCCATGGCTAACCATAACCGCTATATTAATTGATTTTTCATAAAGATATATGACCATTTCAAATGGAGTAGATTAAAAAATAATCTTGTTATATCCTCCAACCAAGCATTCATTTGAATTTTTTGGACAATATGTATTGATGGACAAGATGAATACAATATATCATATTTAGAAACAATCACCATGAAAGAGCATGTTGAAGAATTAGACCCATTAGAAGGAGCTCTTTTTGAAGATGAAACTATTTTAATAAACACTTCATTTGAATTTGGTTTTGATAATTACAAATTTACTATTCATAGACTCCTTTGGAAGCATAAAAATGAAGAAATTTAATATTTGTCATTAGTGCCTTTACAATATAGTCCATTTAATTTGGTACAAGGATGATAGTAATATTATCTTTCTTCTCTTCTATGCCCTTTAATTAATAGCATTCCTTCTAGAATTATTTTTTATGAAAATACCATAATATTTCATTCTTTATTGCCTCACAATTGTCCTTTGAATTCACCAATGAGTATGTTTGAAGGAATCAACTTGGTGCATCTTGGCATAAAATAAAAAGATATTTAGCTAGGTAAACACTTGAATATTAATAGTTGGTTATATGATGGATATGAAGCTTTTTTATGTGTTGAGCAAGCATTCTAATTCTTTTCCATGGGAATATAGTGTTATGAAAGGAATTCATACTGACCTTTTCACTTATCACATCTATACACAAGATGTGAAACCCATTCATCAACCCAAATGGAGAAGATATCTTACTTTATGTGATATTTTTTAAATTGAAATTGAAAAATTGTTAGAAGTAGGATATCTGACACTTTGTAGTTAATTACACAATAAACCGATAAGTATCTTGAATTTTCCCTTATAGTCTACGTAACTCAGTTAGGGTGCATGGAGGCATGTCAGTAATAGCCATTATTATAGTGGTATCTAATTCAATAAATCACCTCTAAATTATGAAAACTAATAACTTGCTAGATGTGACTCCAAAAACACACTTAGTAGGCTTAAGGTAAACTTTGAAATGCCAAAGCCTTTCAAAAATCCACCTTAGATCATGAACATGATCTTATCTATGTATGGAGTGACCTAAAAGATCATCCACATAGTCTTAGAGAATATCATGCATCATATCATAAAAAATATAATTTATAGCCCATTGATAGGTGACACAAATATTTTTCAAGTCAAAAGGCATGACTTTCCTACATAAGGTACCCCATGGAGTGATGAAATTTATCTTGGCCTGATCCTCAAGGGCTATATTAATCTGACTGTATCCTGAGAAACTATCTATGAGAGATAACATCCCACATTTGGTATTGAAATCTATGATCTGATCTATGTTGGCCAGGAAAAAATCATCCTTGGGATATGCTAAGTTGATGTCCCTAAAGTCGGTATATAATTTAATTGTTCTTTCCTTTTGAGCTACAAGAATGATGTTGGAGATCTAATAAAAATAGTTGATGGATTTTATAAAACTAACATTAAGGAGTTTTTGGAGCTCCTCCTTAACCAAAAGGGTAACCTTATAATGCTTATTCCTAATTTTTTTCTTAACAAGCTTAATAGTAGGCTTCACTACCAAATGATGCATAATAATGGAAGGATCAAGCCTTGACATGTCAGTATATGACCAAGCAAAAACATCATGAATGGTCATCTGCTCCTACTCATCCATAGACAAGGATTTACCTAGCTGAAGGATTCTAATGGTCTCCTCAGAATCTATGTTAACATCTATGGTCTCCTCAATGATAATGGATGACTCATCCTTAAGATCCTCAAGAGACATAGGACCAAAGTCCTCTTGAGAACAGGAAGACTCAACCTATGCAACATAAGGGAATAACACATAAAAGGAGAAGTCACCACATAGGACATCGTCATGAACCATGTCATAAAGAGTGTCACCTTCAGTAGGATCCCTTGGGGTTATAACTAATAGAGAGAGGGTAGACCCTCATCGTTAACATTCCTCTCTAAATATTGATGATATGTCCTCATAAGAGGCTTCTTATGAGAAGGATTAATTTGATCCTATGATGAGATATTAATTAATGATTCCTCTTTCACATTTATATTTTCAAATTGCTTAGTTGTGTGAGATGAGGTATCTAATGGATGAAAACCATATTGATCTTGTTCAACTAGTAAACAATATTCAAATGGGTGAGGATCACCCAAAATGGTGTTAAATTGATTCTTAAATTCAAACTTAAAATATTCATGAAAGGTAGAAGGGATAACCCACATCACATGGATCCAAGGGCATCTGAGGAGAAGATTAAAATATGCAGGGAAAGATACCACATAGAAAAAGGTATCTAAGATCTTGGGTCCAATCCTAAGGGGAGGGATATAATACCACAAGCTTCTCAAAACTTTTTGTTGAAGTTTTTGATGATGTCATTATATTTAGTTGAATCTTCCTATTTTAATCCAAACTTTTGAAAAAATTGATAAGTGCATAAATTGAGCGAAGAACCATTATAAATCAAAACCCTCTTGATAAAATTTTCCCTAATAAATGTAGTAATGTAGAGGAAAGAATCCACTTGTGTGTCTGAGGAAGAAATATCATCATCCGAGAATGTGATATGATGTATCCCAAGAGATCTTACAACATTAGCCATAACACTAGGGGAAATTTCTTGAGGGATAGATTGTTGTCTTAGAAGTTTCAACAAGGCTTCCTGATGATTAGAAGTTTGAAAATGTTCTAAGAGATACATATTCATTGAAGAACTCATATACTATTGAGAAAATTGATCTAGTTGAGCTTGAATTTGTTGTGTAGTTGATGCTATCATACCAACCACATTATCATAGGGAGGTGGCACATTCTGATAGAACACTTGATTAGTTGCTTGTTTCCTATTATTAGGTAGGGGATCTTGGAATATTTCCATATCTTGATTAGTTGTGGGTGATTGATTATTAGGAGGTTAATTTTTTAGTGGATGAGAATCTTCTATAACAAGGTGTCCTGTATCAATCAGGTCTTGAACCACATGTTTCAACCTCTTACAAAAATTCATCCAGTACCCCTCCACTCTATTATACTCATAGTGTTGACTAGACTTGTACCAATTATATGTGGTATCAGGTTGCCTTATTGGAGATAACTCAATCATATTAGATTCCAAAATCTACTTTAGGACCACTTCCATAGGCATGTTGAGTTTTGTAAAATTTCTTTGCAAAGGTTTTTAACGTTTGTTGAGCACCATATTTTGTAGGTTGTTAATAATACTATTAACAAGCCTACTATCTGTAACACCATAACCTACCACATACTTATTATTATATTGGCTTTTAGTGGTCTTATATTCTTTCACTTTAAGCTATCCTCTTTTGATAAGATCTTGGTCTACTTTTCTTGCTTGATCAAAATATGTGATATTTGTAATTTCCAATGCATAATACAATTGCTCTTGCAAATTTTCAATAAATATTTCAAGAATGTATTGAGGAGGTAAGGTATGTCTCAAGAATCCAACAATACTCCTCCATCAAGACAATTTTTTTGAAAAACTTTCCTCTTTACCTTTTTTTAACATGTAAACATCTTTCATGGTCACATTCTTTTCAACATAAGCACCAAACTGTTGAACAAATAATTCATTTGTCTCTTCAAAATTCCTCAAATAATGGTTGGGAAAATGATAATACCACTCTAATGCCATGCTAGAAAGACTCTTAGGGAATGTATTTAACAACAATATATCATCATATATGATATCATGGAAAGTTGTTCTAAACATTATTAAATGCTCAATTGGATCTTTCGTTTCCTTATATATAGGTAAAATAGATATGGAAAAATTATTAGGATAGGGTCTAGTGGAAATTATAGGGTCTAATAACTGATTGCACATTTATCTATAGCTATAGGTGAAATTAGGAAGTTGAATCATTTCCACTCTTGAAACTAATTGTTTTGCCATATTAGTTAAATTTTGCACTTTAAAATTGTTGTTGTGCAATACCCCTAGATTCCCTAGAGGAGAGGTATAGGTAGACTATTGTAAGGATACTTGACACATGTTGTAAGCATTGATACTATTGTGATATGTGGTATCTTGCTGGAAAGGATAACTAGTAGTTGGTGAAACAGAAGCAAAAATGTTTAAATTAGCTGAATGAGAAGGAAATTAAACATAATATTGAGATGCACTACTAGTAGGAGGGATTTGTAGAATCCTTCCAATGTTGGTGGTCATAGTAGTATCATACATTGGATTATGAAAAATATTACCATGATGCAAATATTTAGTCAAGGAGTTGTTATGAACATATCGAGAGGAAATGGTTTGATGATGAGATGTTATAACTTCCTTGCATCAGACTTTCTCTTCTATATCTTTATTCAAGGCATCCTTGTGATGCTTGTAGGAATTCCAAACATGTTCAAATGATTTAAAGATAAGGTTCCCATTGGTTCCCTTAGTAGGATCAAGGTCATTCTCGATATCTTCATTTTATTCCTTTTCTAGATTATGATTTTCTCTATCAATTTGATCATATTATTGGAAAATCTCATCAGAATCTAAAATCCTTCACCCACTTCGGGAGCCATTAGGAGAGAGAGAAAGGATAGAGTAGGGGAGGAGGAGAACTAAAACTAGTAAAACAACATAAAATATTTTTAATATGTTTTTAAATGTTTTCTGATCTAAACATATAAAATTAGTGGTCTTGCTTAAAGTTTTCAAGAAGAGCAAAGGAAGAGGTTTCCTATTTTGGTCACTAAGATGCATGTTCACATTAGGTTCACTAAATATGTAGCAGGGTAAAACTACCCTACCACATATGATTCTTGATTGGATCTGTTGAGAGCTGAGGTGACCACGGGGGTATGTTATAAGTCTACACTCAGTGGGAAAAAGGGTAAGGGTTCACCAAGAATAGTTTTAGGATATGCTCCAAGTCTAGGGTGGAATATATTTAAATGTTTTAATCAAGCATGCACCTATGGTTGGAATTTCTAAGACTACACTATGAAAAGAGAAATAACAATGCAAGATACAAGATACAAGAAGACAAGAGATAATCCTAGAATGATTATTTGCTTGAATGATCACTAACCCTAGAATTACAAAATAAAACCTTTGAGCAAGGGTCTAATGTAAATGCACAAAAAATATTAAAACCCTAAATACACACTATATTCCTTTATTATTTCAAATACCTAGAAATTTGATCAAATAATTTTCCTTACTTTTGATCTATATTTTGAATAGAAATGAATAGAAAACACTAAAAAATGACCTAGAGATCTATTAGGGTACTTATCTGATTTGATGGTTGTTCCAAGCTTTATATTGCATCCATTAATATCCCATATATTCAATCCTACAAAATACCTTGATAGAACCCTTAAAATATGATCAGCGTTAGGGGGGCTACTTAGGCTACTATATAACTGTGCTTGGAGGTGCAACAATCAAGACCCATAGGTCCTTTTAGTTGAACTTTAGAATGCAAACGTAAAAGTTGACATTTTTAGAAATTGGACAAATAGAATATAATGCAATAGAAAAATATGATGAATAGAGCATAAATTATGCTATTATGTTCTAAATTTAACATGAAATGTAGATCTAGGATTTGGAGGTAAACTTCTACTCCCAAGCTTGACACAAATGAAATTGCACCCTATATGAGGTAGCCACAATTTTACTACTGATGAGATCACACCCTGTAATTATGGGGTACAATTTCAAAACAAAAAATAAAAGTAGTAGATTAAATTATATGAACTAATGAAAGATGTGAAACTAATAACATATGAATGCAAGTGAGTGAAAATAACCTGGTGGTAGTGAAACAGTAGAAAAAGGATGAATACCTCCAAGATAGTAGACTCCTACTTAGGGCTCCAACACTTATCCACCAAGGGTAGAAACACACATTCAATGTAGTAGAAGAGAACTTCACAAAATTAAATAGCTTCAACATATCACTTGGCACTCTTGTAAGTAGGAACTTCTTGCTTGTATTTAAACTTGGTCTTTTTAGCTTGCTTCTTGGATCGAGGGAAAATAAGGCTTCAAACCCTTTATTTATAAAGGATTTGAAATAATGATGATTAGGAAAACCAAGGGAAAACTGACATCAAAGAGATCAATTTTAAAAATTAGTGTTTTTTAAGAGAAAACCCTAGCTAGGAAAAACACTCCTTGTAAGGAATAATCACAATTTTTCCAGAACTAGGAAAAAGGGGAATAGGAAGGGGAGAGAGGCCCAAAATTTCTTTAAGCAAGTTGGAGGGTCTCTTTAAGGATCTAAGGAAATTGTATCACTTAATTAGATCATTTTTTTGTGTTTACATTAAGACATAATTTATAAAATCTAGATGGATGGCATACACTATCATCTTTATTCGATATACATAATGATAAAAAATTCTAAGAGCTTTCATGAGTGCATAAACCTACTTTTTATGAATGTATACCTCATTTTATATTCATGTAGTTTATTACTCATGAAAGTGGTAAGATATATTCTCCTTTGTCATGTTTATACATGAGGATATATGGAATGCTCTCTATAGTTCCAATCACATATAAGATGAAGTTCTTTTGATAATGAAAATTAGTTAGCATTGGATCTTATGAAATAGTGTAATTTATCTAATAAAAGACAACTTAATTTCCTACATATGTACAAATTTTTTAACATCGTAGTGATAGGCTTGACTATCTATGTGAAGTTTAGAATAATATTCTTGATAAAATTAATCTATCTCAAGCATGATTGGATTACTTTCCTACTTGTTGATAAAGGAAAAATCCATGATTTCTTTGACATTTTTTAATATCAACTATGAATTATTTTTTTGAGAGTCCCAAAAAATTCCCTTCTATAATACAAGAAAAAATATCATGGGATTTAAGGACATTACAAGATCCATGTATATATGAAAGATTCCTTGTAGATGAAAAATATAATTCTTTATATTATTTGAGAAGGAATTTATATTACCAAGATAAACCAAAATGATTTTGTTGATCAAGTGATGAGACCTTGAAATGACTCATTTTGTGTATCAAAGCAATATTTTTTTAATCCCTTAATATGTTGGTAAATAATAATTAACTATGGACTAGTTTGCAATTTATACTAATATTTTTAGTATACATGGTGAATAGGTAAATTCATTACTATGCCATTTATAATAGGTTTTACATGATATTAGATTTAGTTTTATATTTAATTGTGACGATTTGGTATATTATTTTTATACTAATGGAACTAGATGGAAATATGATGTCTTGTAGGTCTCTAAGTGCTGATATACCTAAAGACACCAAAGCCTAGGCATCCACAAAACCACATTTGGCACCCCACATAAAAACTTGCATAATACATCGGTGATTGTTCATACTCCAGAAGCAAATCCATGGCCCAATGTCCAATCATCAAATCAAAACTGGACTCATGAGCGAAGGACCTATTAATACACATAGTACTATTGCTTCTCACCCACCTATAAATAAATCACATATTTTATATATTTTTTATCCCCCTTTGTTTTTGTGTACCTCCAAACTATACATTGTCCTCCCACCATTGTTTCATGTGTATTATGAGGTTTGTATTATCATACCACATCCACTCCATTTTTGGTGGAGCCATGTTTATTTCTTGCATATCTTAGTTATGGTCCTTACCATTCCTCTCAATACATCAGTGAGACATTTATTTCACTTAAGAAAGTGATCTCGTAGAAAGAGGCTACCTTATTTTTGTATATTTTGGGCAAGAGATCTAAGAATTCAAATAAAATAACCATAAGAGGACAAAGTGATGTTAGCATTGGGTGTTGGACATTTTGAGTCCCTAAGCTAAAAGTTGTCATTGATGTCAAAAGGACCTATGTAAGTAAGCACTATGATTTTGCTCCACAAAGAGCTTCATGAGAAGCCAAGGTTTTGATCAAAGGTTCTATAAGGGATGCATGGCATTTGGTTCCAAAAGGAGCTTCAAGGGAAGCTTAGCAAAAGGTTTTTATGAAAACCAAGGAAGACAAATAAAAGTTTTATTTAAAACCAATGGATGGCAGATTTGAAATGGGTTTTTCTTAAAACCTAAGTTGGCTTTTAGTTTCATCAAAAAATGTGCCCCGATGATGGAGAAATTTAATTTTAAAGGTTTAGTTTAAATTTTAATTTATTTAAAATTAAAATTAAAATTTTAAAATTAAATAAAAGGTTTTTCCCTCCTTTCTTATTGGTGTCGCCGACATCATGAGGGAAATGTTAAAAGGGCTGATGTATTCACATTGAAGGATGACTTATATAAATAAGCCAAAGGTTTTCCATTTAAAAAACCTAAGTCTTGTCACATGATTTTCGAAAACAAAAAGTATTTGTGCATCCAAATATTGCGCAATGAATTTTGTGGAGTGTGAAATGGTCAATCAAGTCGTGGATGGTCAAATTTTTGGTGCCTTGTGAGGAAAGTGCACGCAGTTTAAGGGAGAGAGTGCCCAAGACACTCATGTGGGTAGTGTTAGCTCACGTAGCTTAGTTGCCACTTGGCAGCATGGTGGGCAGAGGTTCAAAATGCCAAGGCCTTTTGAGGGATCCTTTGAGGTATGCACTCTGACTTCGATATTTATGGGGGTCAACATTTTAATTAAAATATTTGCTTGCTATGGTTTGATTATGTTTTTGTGGGAGATATAAGGTTGAGCAAGCTTTAATATTTTATTAAGGTTTGATTATGATTTTTGTGGGAGATATAAGGTTGAGCAAGCTTTAATATTTTAATAAGGTTTGATATTTGATTAATGTGAGATATTTCCTAAGAAAGCTTTGTGATTATTTTTGAGTGCAAAAGTGTTGAAAGGAAGGATATAAAATATTTGACTTATTTTATGGTATAAGTGGTTTGTGGAGTGACAAGGTTATGCAATGATTTTATTTATTTTATTTTATGGTACAAGTGGTTTTAGGAGTAATAAGGAATTTGTGCATTAATTATTAAGAAGGTTTTCTAATTAAAAGCCTTGGTGAATATAATTGTGAAGTGGAGTAATGTTGATTATTTTGTGATTTTCTAACCCTTGTGAAGATTGGCTAAAGAATATTGTGATTGTGGCAGATTTCCAAAGAGACTTCTTCATCTTCATAAAATGTATGGGCACATTCTCCTATTGATTATGGTGGTCGATTTCTGAAAATATCTTTGGAGTGAAAAGGATTGATTGTGGTTTCCTTTTCGAAAGTGATTGGTTTAATGCTTCAAGGTTTTCTAGATTGAGAGTTGTGATTAAACCTTGTTTTATAAGCATTGTTGTTGGATCCCATTGGTTGTGCAAAGAACTTGAACTTGAGTTAGAAAAGAACATGAGTATCATTGTTATGTGATATTTTTTGTTGAGCATTGTTGGAAATATTTTGAGTTGATTGATACATTATTGGACTAGGGTTTTTGAGAAAGGGTTGTTCATTGAGGTGATTGGTTGAGTTGAGTTGATTGAGCCTAGTCAAGTGGATGCATGTGGTTGTTCAAGTTCCATAAAACAAACTATTCTATATTCTTGATTTGAGTTGATATTGGGATTTGAGTATAGAACATATAGAGTCTCTAACAATTATCTTTATGCTTCTATGAGATTGATTTGATTTGATATTGGGATTTGAGTATAGAACATATAGAGTCTCTAACAATTCTCTTTATGCTTCTATGAGATTGATTTGAGTTGATATTGGTATTTGAGTATAGAACATATAGAGTCTCTAACAATTCTCTTTATGCTTCTATGAGATTGAATTGAGTTGATATTGGTTTTGAGTATAGAACATATTGAGTCTCTAACAATTCTCTTTATGATTCTATGAGATTGAGTTGAGATATTGATTAAGCATTAAGTATAGAACATATTGAGTGTCTAACAATTATCTTTATGATTCTATGAGATTGGACAATTTATGTGTGTGCTTGTTAAGAAGATTTGAGACAAGTATTTGAGAAGGCTTATGGACTGATTTTGAGTAAGCTTTTGTGGAAGCTTGCTATGCAGATTTGAGCAAGTCCTAGAGAGGACTTATTGAACATATTTGAGCAAGTCCTAGAGAGGACTTGTTGAGCATATTTGGACAAGTTCTATGTGGACTTGTTGAGCAGATTTGGACAGGTTTTGTGTGGACCTATTGAGAAAATTTGAGCAGGTTATGTGTGGACCTATTGAGTATATTTGGACAAGTTATGAGTGAGCTTGTTGAGAAGATTTGTATAGGTTCTGTGTGGACCTGTTGAGCAGATTTGAGTAGGTTCTGTGTGGACCTATTGAGCATATTTGGACAAGTTATGAGTGAGCTTGTTGAGAATATTTGAGAAGGTTCTGAGTGAACCTATTGAGACAAATATTTGGAGGTGACAAAGTATAGAGGATAGAGTCTCAATGGATAGATATCCAACAATAAATATAATTAAAGACAAATCTGAGTGAGGAGTCTTCAAGTGGAGAGATATCCACCAGTTAGTGTAGCAGAGAGACAGTCTTCTAGAATATCACTAGCCAGAGCATAAGGGGAAAGAGTTCTCCTGTGTAAGAGATCCATGAGATTGAGATTAGGGGATCAACATCTCCTTTGGATAGAGGTCCATAAACATTTTACTTGGGAAGGATTCTCAAAATATTATTTGAGAAATATATAGAAGAAATATTTTTCTGTGGAGGTAGCCCACATTGGGTGAAACACATTAAAAATGATGTCTCTCATGTGTGTGATGCTTTGTGTGATGTTCACTATTTTATTAATGCTGATGCTACTATTTGGGGAAAAGTTTTATGTTATACTGTTCACCCCCCCTCTCAGTATAAGCACATGTTCTTCATTGGGTACACCACAGAAAAGATAAAAAGCTAAGACAATTGTAGAACCAAATCAATAACAAAGTCTTTTGAGTAAGATAGAACCAGGGAAGCTGAAACATCGACCTTTGTTAACATATGGTATTGCTTTGGATAGATGGTGGGGCTCCATAAATTTTTATAATCTATGATAACTCAGGTTTTTGTTATAATGCACTCTAGGAATTTGAGGTAGAGAAAGTTCCAGTGGTGAAGTCTACACCACATGTCTATAACATAATTATAGAATTTCAAATTATAGGAGTTCTCCAACATGAAATCATCATCAAGCAATAGAATAGTAAATTTACAAGAGGTATCCTGAGTGTTTTGTCTGGGTTGACTATATCTTCTTTGTTGTATTTGTGTTCCCATTTCTTAATTATTTCCAGTTGTGTGAATGGATAGCTAAGAGTCATATCAAACCACCTAAGATCATTTCTAGGAGCTATTTCCAAGAGTTGGAGTTTTTGTGTCACTAGATTTAGGACAAGAAATTATCATTTCCTTGTTACAACATTTGAAAGAGGTGAATGTTGTATTGTATTTTTGAGAGACCTGAGCACACTGCTAGGATTTTATATTATAATAATTTAATGTAAAATATAATACAAATTCTAGCCTTGCTCTTTGGATTTTTTTTATAATTACTATGTGTATGTTGCTTGTTTGTGTATTACATAATTTTAATTCACAAATAACACTTTCTTTTCACTAATTTAATACTCATGTTGATTACATTGTTTGAATGGACATAGGTATGTTAGTTTATTCTCCCCCCCTTTTTTTTAAGCTAAAAAACCCTTGCGGGGCCACCTTGGTCTGAGAGACCACGAACAGGGGTTCTACACTATCAAAGTCACTCGGGAGTCGCACCCGACCTTGCCCGCACCAACATTATCAATTGGATTTTGGATACCCAATTTAGCTTTTTGGTAGGGTGGAGATTTGAACCTGGGACCTCTCTTGGAGGATTTCCTTCTCCTCTCCAACTTACCTACAACACCTAGGTTATTCTCCTCCCTTTCTCACAGGTTCATAAGGCCATTTAATTTTTGCTGAAGTTGCCCAATAGATAAGACATCGATCTGAATTCTTGGAGCTAAGGTTTGGAATGCTACATTGATTGTTTGATCAAAATAAAACCATTTTAATTTTTCTTTTTAATCCAATTGAGCTATTTATGCATAATGTCAAATTATCAATTGAGCTCATATTGTGGTATCCTAACACGACCTATTCTATTGTAAGTTTGTATGTTAAATCCATTTCTAGGTCAAAGAGGTAAGTCCACCAAAGCTTACATTTATCATTGTGAGTCTAGAAATTTGTGTAGCGTGATAGATATCTTAAGGAGTCCTGAATTTTCCACAATATGATCATATGAAATAGTTGAAGCAATATTGAGGGAGATATGACCCTATGAAGTCAACCATCCAAAACAAGGGTAGTGAGAATATTTCAAGTCATGAAAAACAAAATTGGAAATATTTGTCAATTAGGGTTCAAATGATGAGAAGAGCAATGAAGGGCTAGGACTTTAGTGAGGCAAGACATTCTATATAGACATAAATTTTCAGCTAAGTTTTTTTCTCTTTGGCTATCTTAAAAATTTTGCATGTAAATTATTATAATTTTTTTATCAAATTTATATTTTCTTCGGGATATTTAGATAAATTCCAATATATTTTGACTTCTAGTGTCCTTTCCATGGACTTATTTATAGTTAAATCCTTATAATAATCTCTAGTGGTAGAAGTTAGTGAGCACATCTTAGAGATATCTTCGTCTCTTTAAGATAGGGTGGTTTTTGGTAAATTTAATGGGTATTGACCAAGGGCTTCATCCTTGAGAAAATGGATTGACAGGAGTTGGAAGTTTCTAGGAGTGATTCTATAATTTTTTCCCAAAGGTTTCTTCCTAGACATTTTTTATTCTAGGAAAGAAATAGAAAATTTATTGAAATGGGGCCCTTGGTTTATGGGAAGAGTAGTACTCTTCCTTACCTGTTGGTATGAAGGTTTTTCACTTAAAAATGTAAATATATATCTAGTACCACTAAGGTTAAGGATGTTTGGGTTTCCAATTGAACTATGGGAAATATATACCTTCAAGGCAATAGGAAACACTCTAGGAGAATTCATTGAGATTTCAAATATGATGAATGATGGATTCTTGGCTATTTGTGCTTGGATATTAGTCATGATTGATATAAGTAAATCCTTACTAGAATAAATAATTCATAAGTATAGGGATAAGATGTGGTCCCAAACCATAGATTATGAAAACATATATTTTAGATATAGTAGATGTCATGAGGTGGGGCATACTGAAATATAATGCCCTAAGAAGAACCCAATAGAATCATATGTAGAAAACTGTGAGAGAAACTTACAAATGGTTATGGATGAAGATGGTTTTCAATTTCCAAAAAAAATATCTAGAAAAATAAAATAATATAAACAGTGGAGACCGATAAGGAAGGATATGTTGGAAATATTAAAGTGTTGTGTTGTCATTGATATCAAAGGTTTGATGTCAAAGGATTGATGTCATAGGTTGATGTCAAAGAGAGCTTAGCATGGCAGAAATATTCTCCTATGGTTGGATAATTATGCAAAGAAAAGTTTCATAATATTTTATGATAAAAAGAGTATGTTACAAGCTTGGCAAAGGAAAGGTTCATGTGGTTTGATGGTAAAAAGTTAAGGAGTATAAAATTTAAATATTGTAAAAATTATTTAAAAAGGACATGGACCAAGGCTTAAAATACAAGATGATAAAGGAGTTTAATTTCAATAGACCAAGGCTTAAAAATAATAAACATTATAATATTTTTAATATTATAATGCAAATTTTTTAAAAAGAGGATGACACCAAAAATAAGTTTAAATTTGAGTGCTGACGTAGACAAAGGCAAAGGATGGCACACCATGTTATTCGAGCATTGACGTAGACCAAGGCAAAGGAGGGCACACCATTATTATTAGAGCACTAATGTCATCCAAGTAATGAAGGCAAATGTATATATACCCAAGGTTTTACCTTATGAAATTACCACCGTGTATTGTGCATCGATTCCCATTTGAAAAGTGAGTGAATGAATGACAGAGACAGTGGGTATTTTTAGATGCAGAGTTTGGAAGATATTCATTGAAGCATTGAATGACATCATGGCTATTGGTGCAGTGTAGTTGGTCATTGGTCACTCTATTTCAGATAGCTAGTGGGTCTCTCCACTAGTTATTGTTCCTAAAAATAATTGGAAATGGTGAGTGTGTGTTGATTATCTATAACTCAATAAATCCATACAAAAATATCATTTTGCTTACCTTTTATTATAAGGTATTTAACACAATTGCTAGAAAGAAATGATTTTCATTTCTTGATGGATTTAATGGTTTCAACTAATTTCAAGTTGCATTAGAAGACCAAGAAAAAACAAATTTTACATACCATTGGGGTACATTTGCCTATCATGTACTACCTATTGGTCATTGTAATTCCCTAGAAACTTTCTAGGGAGTTTTCCTTGCTATTTTTTTTTATCTAAAAAATAGATGTGTTGAAGTTTACATGGATTATTTTACCGCATACAGAGAGACTTTTTATGAAGCTATCCATAACCTTGAAAATATTATTTCTCATTGTAAGGAATATATTATAGTCGTAAGTCATGAAAAGTAATATTTTTGTGATGGATTAATGCATTGTTTTAGGATATTATATATCCTTTTTTTTTTTTTTTTTTGGTAAGTAAGAGAATATTATAATTAACATCGGGTTTTAACTGGTTGACCCAAAACCATTTTACAAAATAGGGTCCACTGACCAACTGGACAAAGGCCAAGCCCTAAAAGTTTAAACTGACAACAAAAATGGCCAAGACCTACTCTTCCATTAGAATACAACCAAACTAAACTATGGAAGCCTAATATTATGGCCATCAGAAAAGAAAGACGCAAAAAAGAACTAACAAAGACAAAAACTAATCATGCAAGCACCATGCAGAGTAGCTTGTGCCCATATAAAAATAATAGAATATGGTAAAAAAAAAAAAAAAACATCCCATAGAATGGACAGCCAAGAGGCCAAGCAGTCTTCCTTGTAGTCCTCATCTAACTTCTTATCATCGTTCTTGCCATCATATTTAGATTTTGCCTTTGACTCCTTGTGCCCCTGGAGCTCGTGGCTATAAAACGAGAAGATTTAAGGAATCACACAAATCAACGACTACACTCGATGAGGCCGGACGGACTCTTCAAGCTGGTTGATATTGTTGGAGGCTGATGAAATTGTCATCTTCTCCAAGACTATTATGGTGGGGTCTGGTGCCTCATTGTCAGGGATCTCCAACACTTTGTTATTTCTTGCTAGGGCCTTTTTGCGACATCGAATCCAAACACACCTTGGGAAATACTTGAGGCCAAAGAAGATTTTTCCCATGCATGAATTTGTAGATAAAAAACCTATATCAGTGCCCCACCAGCTGCAAAAAACACTAGTCACATGAACAAAAAAAACAAATATGACAAAATCCATTATAAGGTTCAAATTTTTTTTTTAAAAAATGCCCCCATTTTCTGTCATTGATCCACTTTGAGCCTTCCAATCTAAAGTTTTTCATTATATATCCTTTTGAAGACTATATGTCAACCTTTAAAATATTAAAATTATAATGATATTTCCTCCTAAAACACACATAGATGTACAAAGTTTCATATTGCATATAGGCTACTATCAACACTTTATCAAGGATTACAATATAATCATAGCCCTTATGTATTTATTTTTATCTAAAGATATTGAATTTAGATGAATAGATAAATTTAAAAAATTATTTAACAAACTAAAATAAAAACTTATTGCCCTTCCTATGCTAAGAGGTCCAAATTAGAAACTTCCATTTGACATCCAAACTGATGCATCTAATATTGCAATAGTTGCATCCCTAGTACAAGAATAGGATGGTAAACATTATGTTATCTAATATATCAGCAAAAATTAATAGGAACTAAAAATAAATACAATATTATTGAGAAAAAATTCTTTGGAGTAGTATACACCATAAAAAAATTTTGCTACTACATTACTAGGTATCAAGTGTTTGTTCACAATGATTATCCATGTATAAAATATTTAATCAAAAAACCAATAGTTAATTTTGGAATTATACAATTATTTTTATTACTCCAAGAATTTGACATTAAAATAGTTTATAATCTAGTAAAGTTAACATTGTAGTTGATTTCTTGTCAAGGTTGAAGAATGCCAATAATTAAGAGCTAGTCGAGGATACCATTCTAGATAAGCAAATTTTTTCAATATCAACACACTTTCTATGGTTTTTGGATATTAATATTTTTTTGTAAATATGGAATATTCCTTTACATTTCTCTCCTAGGTAAAATACATATTTAATTAAAAAAAAAACTTTTTTTTAAATGGATTAATGATGTTCTATTTAAATGTGTTACATTATTTTACGAAAATGTGTATAACAAGATGAATGTTTTGACATATTTTAAGCATATAATGGTGAACCATTAAGAGAACACTATTGTAAAAAAATATTTGTTCAAAAATTTCTTAGTATAGGATATCTTCTGCCCTTGCTTCATTGGGATGCCCAGAAGTATGTGTGACATTGTGATCACTGCCAGTAAGTGGGGAAATCCATTGCATTAGATGAAATATTGTTGTAGCCTCAAGTGGTTTTAGAGATATTTAAGAAGTGGGGAATTTATTTTATTGGATCAATTGATCCTCCATTGCAGGGTAAGCAACATATTCTAGTTTTAAATAGATTATGTGACCAAGTGGGTGAAGATTCATACATTCAATCTTGCTCAGCAAAACTAAGTAGCAAAATTTTTATATGGCCATATTTTTCAATAATTTAGTGCTCCTCATACTATTATGTTAGATAAAGGACCATATTTAATATACAAGGTGGTGCATTCATTTATAAAATTCTATCAGGTAAATCATAAAAAGGCATTCCCATATCACCCATAGACAAATGGATAGGTAGAAGTCACTAATAGAAATCTTGAGACTATTTTTCACAAAAAAAGTGGCTTCTCATAGATAAAAATGGAAAAGCAAGTTACTTGAGGCCATGTGGCATATAATACCACATGGAAATAAATAATATATTTCACCTTGTATGTGTTAGTGTATGGTAAGGACCCAATATCTCCTATTATTTTGAACTTCAAACACTTTGTACGATATTGAGGTAGGCATGGACTTATTAGAGGTATATCATGTGAGGATATTGAAGATAAATGAGCTATATAAACTATGGTTGGAGGATCTTCATAACATAAATATCATCTAAAAATAAATGAGAGTGTTGTATGATCACCACATCAAAAATAACGAGTACAAACTAGATGATTTGGCACTTATATTTGACTCTCATTATCAAGATCTTATTGCTAAATTACATATTAAATAGTTAGGACCATATGAAATTGTGAAAAGTATTTTATATTAGTGTGATATGAATATTCTCCATTGATGGCTCTCAACACCATCTCTTGAATAATAGTAATTTCTTGAGGTTGTATCATAAACCAATCACTAAGGCGAAGTTTTCAACTCAATTGTTTTCATAGTTTGATTTACACGTTGTGGAAGAGGCTTCCTTTTACACATCAATAAATGAGATTAAATATTTGAAAATAATAATAATAATAGTTCAATAGTGAAAACATTCTTTAGGCACTATTGATCCAAGGCTTGCATGAAAACTGGTTTTTGGCTTGTTTTCCTTAAAAAAAAAAAATTGGTTGTAAAAATACTTATGGACACAACCAAGTTAGGAGAAGGTAGACAACTAGACATGGAAATTTATTTTATTTTCTTAAAATATTATATATGTATGTATGTATTTATGTAGAAATAACAAGCTTTTCCCCAACCCTCAATGAGATGATTTTGCTCTATGTTGGAACTTTATTTTTAACTACTCCAACAAATCCATGAAACTATATGCTATAGCAAGGAATGCATTTCCTTTGTTTTTTCCATTATTTAACCTCAATATTACATTAACTTACATCTATTAAATCTTAGATAGAATGTAATGCCGAAAAGGACACTAGTTAATAATATTTCAAAAGTTTTTTGGTGTATTTTAATTTTCATTAGACTACTCTGTCACCCTTCATTGAAGACAATGCTTTGGTGCAATTCAGCTTCATCATTTTTTAGAATGGAAAAATGTGGGTTGTGAAGGAGGTTTTTTGAGGTAGAAAAATTGTAAAGTAGCCACATAAATGGTAAGATATCACATGAACTAAAATTATAAAAAAATAGGTAATAAGAAATTCATTACTAATTTGGTAATAGAATATTATGTTGAAGTTAGAGATAGAAAGGTGAAATGTATATTAGAGAAGTTGCATGCTTGAAAATCATGATGATGACAATGCACCTCCAAAAATTCATATTATAATAACACTTGAAAATGTTATGGCATGGAGGAGAAGGTATAATTTCAACCTGATGATTGAAATATGCACCATGATAGAGATTGAATTAAAACTTGACATGATAGGAACCTTTAAGCAAAGTAATGATGAGTTTATCACCATTGTAAATAGTTATAAAATCTTTCATGTACACTTTCCATATAACTAATCTAACCAGACTAGGTGACAATATGTTTCCTCCCCTATACCAAACCATGAGAATTTTAAAAACTATGCTAGGATAGAGAAGCTCTTACAACATGTAGATCTGATGTCATCGCATGCCCATAAACTCATTAGCACCAAGGATAATATTTTATGCATGATGTAAATATTTTTAGCACCTAAGGTAAAACATATATCCCCTTCTATAATTTTATCATGTACCAAAAACCTATTGATCAAATCTATGTGCATCTAAAAAGGAAGCATTTCTATTTTGCATAATGGTAAACAACATTAAGAAAGAGTCAATGCCAAAAAACTGTAATGGAAGGATTTAACACCAAGTCATAGTAGAAAAATTTGATGCCAAAAAATGTAGCAAAAGGATATAGTGTTGGGTAATAAATAGTAGAATATTTCAACAAATAGAGCATGCAATTTACTAGAAACAATAATATTTTCATTGTTAGTAGTAGAAATAAATAAAGAAAACATCATGGTAGGGTAGAAAATAAAGTTTGAACAAGATGATACCTCTGAGCTTGTTTAATACCTAGAATTACTAGAAATATTTCACCAAGTAGGATGGATAGATTTTCTACATATATTTGAAGGCCATAATGAAGCACTAGCCAAAGAATTTGTACTCAACCTTCAAGAGAATACCACAACACTCAAGGGGACCACAACAGAGGTAACTTAAAAAAATATTGAGCTGAATCTATAGTATTTCATGTGAGAGTGTGGATGTTTTAACAACTAGGAAAACACTTTTTGAATTGTTTAAAAGCTTTATAGTTAATCATGATCCTAAGGTTGAATATGAAATAAAAGGTACATTGTGTAAAGAAATTAAATGTCTTAGTTTAATGGTATTTTTTTCCACTTAGAATGTTCAAGGTATCCACATATGGTAATTGGGTGCACCCAAGACTCATTCCTCACATTGAGAAACATAGTCAAGAAGCTTTATAGATGAGTGATGCACTCATAAATCAAACTATTTGATTTTGCTATATTTTAGCTCCTTGTTATATGTGATCTTCAATGCGCCTTTTTAGATTAATTAATTTATCGAAGGAAGAGGGATAAGAGTTACAAAAAATAAAATGCTAAGCTAATGGAATGATGCACCAAAAGAATCAAAGGTCCCTCCTATGCATAAATTAAATGAAATGAACAATTTTATCATCTATTGGCAGATAGAAATCAAACACAATTTTAATCCAACATGAGCATCCATGCATAAAATTTGAATACATATAGGAAAAAGTATAGAGAAAAATTAGCCATTCTCATATGTATATATCACAAAAAATTATTTATAAAGGTGCTAGATCAAAAGAGGCTCGATGCTATTATCAAAAAAACTCAAAAATAAAGTGCTATAATAACTCATGCTAAAATTTAATACTAACATCAACATAACATTATGATAGAAACTAGAGAATTCAAGTACTTAATTCCAACATAACGCTAGAAATAGGTATGGGATGGGGGGATCTACAGGGCTACTTCCCATGGAAGTCATGTTCCTCTTACCTGCATCCTTTCCTCATCCCTATCCCAATATCTTATTTCTTTCCAATTTCCTTGGCACCTTTTCCCATCCTTTATGGTAGGAAGGTGTTGCAGATGATCTCCTTTGGGGGAGGAGATCCTTGATCCATTGTTCTACCCCTTTCCTTGCCCTAAGGTGGGAAAATTTATGTCCCATTTTCTACTCCACTGTTCCTTTTTCCTTTGGTTCCTAGGTTCTGGGTTGTGTTCAGGTTTTTCCTTGGGACTTTTCTTGGGGTTTTGTTCTTAGGTTATTTTTGGAAGTCTTCCATTTTTGACATTTTCTCATTGGGGATATTTAGTTGCAAATGGATGGGTCTGAGGATTTTTTTCTTCTTGAGCAGTTTTATACAACATACTTTTGGTCTAGGATGGGACCATGTGCTTTATACTATGAATCTTCTATTTTGTTTCAAGGTGGTGAGTATTGCAGGATTTCAGTTCCTTTCGTGGATTTGTAGCCTCTAGTATTTTTGTTGTTGAATCCTTGCAGGTTTTCCTCTTTGTTTCCTTGAAGCTATTTTTCGATGGGTCTGAGGAATTCTAGCTTCATGAGCAGTTTTACACAACATCCTTTTGGGTCTTGATGGGTTGCCCATATGCTTTCAACTGTGACTATGCTCTTTGGGTTTGAGGTGGTGGTTCCTATAGGATTTTAGTTTCTTTCATGGCTAGTAGGGTCATCTATTTCTTTTGTTGTTGGGTCATTGCGGGACTTCCTCTTTTGTGACCTTGAAGTTGTTGAAGGTTGTCTAGGATGCATGGCTGCTATTTTTTATTTTGTGCTCTAATGCCTGCAGTCATGCATCTTCGGGACTCTCTTATTTTGAATTCTTGTGGCACTTTCTCATCCTTTCCTTCAGAAGTGTTGTTTTTTTGCTATTGCTTCTTCTGTTGGGTAGGTGTTCTCTAAGGCTTCCTTTTTGCATAAGGACCCTGTGGCCTGGGGTGTTCCTTTGTTGCTGAACCACTATAGTTCCATTTTATAGGATTTTTTTCCTTCTATGTTTTTGCTCAACCTCCCCTGCGTGGGATGCTTGTTTTCTTTTAGTTCTCTATTTACCAAGGGTGGTTTCTAGTTTTCCCACCCTTGGGTTGTTTCAAATTTCAAATTTATGGCTTTGTTTCTTTTTCCACATTTGGGAAAGATTCAAATTGTCTTTTAGTGGTTGGGGTGGTCTGGCTCTTTCTCCCGCTCTGTATGTGCTTCAAAATCTTGTTTGGCACCCTTTAATTCAAATTTGGTTTCTGGCGGGCCTTCCCTTCCTGTCCATTTTTCCTTTGGTGCAAAGGAAGATGTGTTCCTCTAGCGCAAAGGAAAGTGCTTTCCTCTGTTGCAAAGGATGGCACCTTCCTTTCTGGTCCTCTTGCGTGTTCCATATTTGTTCCTTTTGGCTGTCCTTTCCTTGATTTAATCTGATGTACTTTGATGCATTCTAATCCATTGTAATCAGGTTTTGGGATCCTTGACAAAAACCCACTTTTAATCTACCAAAAAAAAAACACTAGAAATAGGTATTTCATTTATCTACATCAAATGAAGCAAAACAACATCTAAAAATCATAACCAAATTATTTTTTTAGACACTTAAAAGTAGCACAATAAATATTAATTAATTAATACATTTAATATTAATTAAAACTAATTAATATTAAATAATAAACATTCATCACCTAAGTATTAATTAATTAATTTATTTATTTATTAAATAATTAATTAATTAGTGCTTAGGTTGCACAACCATACACCCCTCCCTATGGGAGCATCCACACATCCATCACCCGTAGCCACATCACACACTCCACTTGTTGTTCCACCTCACATCATCCATACCAATCGTGCACAAAGAAAAACCCTTATCCACAAGTGAACTCAAGTCACTGGTAATTGCACATTCATCCTCACAAAAGATTTTGCATGCACACTCAATGGACAAGATATGCACAATATGCACTTTCACTTAAACATGTATATTTAAATTAAATAAACATATTTAATTTAAATATAAAAAGCAACTTAAACATGTATATTTAAATTAAATAAATATATTTAATTTAAATATAAAAGCAACTCAAACATGTATATTTAAATTAAATAAATGTTTTTAATTAAAATACAAAAAGCAACTTAAACATGTATATTTAAATTAAAAATATATATTTTTTCAAATATAAAAAGCAAAGTCAAACATGCATACTAACTTTAAAATATATATGCATATCCAATCCAATATGCACATCCACTTAATTACAGTCATGACAGCAATAGCAGCATCACGACACATTAATGATAGTAGCAACCATCCATAGAAGGTAAAAAACAACACCTATTTTTATCTCATTTGCATACTTACTACTTTTCCTTTCATTGCATTTGCTTTTATATTTATTAAATTTGGGCCTCACTTTGGGAGGCCCAATAGGTGCTACTAATCATTCATATTTCTCATGTGTGTAGGTTTATAGGTTGAAAATTAGAAGATACAGACATAGACCAGATCCAAATGGTAACACATAGCCACCTCACTTCATGGATCCAAACCCCCACAATAGCCATAGGCATACATATCGACATAGAAGCACCATACACAACCTCGACACATTCGATGAAGTGGTGATCACCACAAACTCTATCCGAGAACTTGTTGTAGCAACAAGAGTACATTGCACCATCATTTATTGCAAAAGGGAATCATCCCCTTTTATCTTTGTAAAAACCCTACATGGATAGATATTGTAAATGAAAATACAAAGGCATAATTTAATACATATAACTACTTTTTAATCATTTGATTTCATATGGTGTGTACTTTTATCATCTAGAAATTTCTTCTATCATTTCACCATCTTCTTCAATAAACACAATTTATACATCTTCCTATAAACAATTTATTTTCAAAGAAACTTTACATATAAGTAAAGCATTAATTTATCTTTCATATTTTAAACAAATCTCATGACAATTCAACAAGAATGTTTATAAGGATATCCATTCCTTCATCATAATCATACCATAACTTTTATACATGATACTTTTAAAGTATTTTTCATCTCCAAATACAATATTACATTCAACATATATAATGGTCATTAGTTCCATCTTCTTCCTCAAAGTCTTCTACTTGATAGGTCTTCTTCATCAAAAATTTGAATATAAGTTAAGGGATTAGGAAAAATATTTAAATATATATGCAAGAATAACATGTATTATACAAATAAAACATTCAACAATAATGCAAGAACATCAAATCATTCTCCAATTGCTTTAGTCAAAATCAAGAGAATCCCATACTTCTCTCACTCAATTATAGCTATTTTTCTATACAAGCCACAACTATCCCCTTGGATAAATTTACTACTCAACCTTCGAGTGTAAATATTAATTCCCTAATTTTAAATACATTTTATCTATTCATAATACTTACAAACATCTTTTATAACATGGGCTTATTAGTTCTATATTCTTCATAGGAGTCTTCTACTCAATAGGTCTTCTTCATCAAACTTTTGAATGTAAATTATGGATTACAACAACTCTTTAAATGTATATGCAATACTAAACTGTATTATGCAAGTAAAAAATGCAACAAGAATGTAATAACATCAAAACATTCTCCTATTGCTTATTAGTCATAACTGAGAGAAACCCACACTTCTCTCGTTTAATTATAGATCTTTTTCTATAGAAGCCATAACTATCATCTTGGATAAATTTACTAGTCAACATTTGAGTGTAAATATTAATTCCCTAATTTTTAATATATTTTCTCTATTCATAATACTTACAAACTTCTTTTATAACATGGGTTTATTACTCTCCTAATAAACCCAACTATAATAAATTAATATTGATGTTTAATCAAACACATTACTCAATCAATATTAATATGATAGTCTTCAGTTTTTTTTTTGACTAGATAATAAAGGGTTGTACTTACGTCCCCCACCCTTGAAAAATACAACTCTCTTATTTAGAAGTTGAGATTTTACAAATAGACACACTTCTCATCTCAATTTATATGCTATAGCTAGAAACCTACACCATTTTACATAAACTGTCTGAATTCTTGGCTTTCATTTTTTGAATCTTTTTAATTTTCTATATGAATACAAATATTCCAAAATTCAGCATCCTTCTTGACATTTTCCTATAGCATCCTTAAAAATACAAAATTTCATATCTACTATCTATGCATTGCATCTTAGTAGAGTAATATTTCCAAAACATCACACTATTATAGTCCACTTTACCGAATCTGGATTGCTAATTTCCATCCTGAAACACAAGTGCAACCACAAAATTTTTATTAAATAGTTTATATGAAAACACATTATTGTTACAAAAAAAAAGTAGATCTTACCAATGTAAAATATTAAATTAAATCTTAATCATTAATTGATTCAGGAAATCAATATTTTCTTGTCAAATTCAACTAAACTTACTACTTCCTATAACCATGGAAAGGAGAATTTAACTTCATGATACTAAATCAAAACCCCTTTATTGGCTAGTCTATTTGCACATTTGTTTCCTTCCCTTAATGTATGTGTAAACCTGATTTATTCAAACTCTTTAACAAGATCTTGAATTTCCACAATTATCTTTTGTATGTTCCATGGAGCCTTAGTTTTTCTCAAAATTGCATTTATTACTATGATAGAATCACCTTTCATCCATGTTATTTTCCATTTTATTTGATTCATATTTTAAATCCTTCTAAATCTTTCTAAGATCTAGCTTCATTATTTATCTTAAATCCACTATTGAAAGTGTATTGAGACAAAATATCTTCTCTATTATTTCCAATTATTCCTACTACCACTAGTCCTGGATTTTATTTAGATGTTTCATCAAAATTTAATTTAACGCACTCTAAATATGGTGGTTTTCACTTTATATTCTTTGCATTTTTTTTGCTTCTCTTGTACCCAACATCATAATTCCATTTAATTACTTGACTCCATCTATCAAGGCTCTCTGCTTCTAGATTAGGGATTGGGTGAGTTGATAGGGTTGGTTTAGAATCCTCTATGGCTAAACATATCTTCCTTTTCATTACCTCTAAATTGTTTTCCTTTCCTTTAAATATTCTTCTATTCCTTTGTAGCCATACATTCCAAAGTATTGTATCTTTTGATATATCCCATATTGTTTGTAAAGCCTCACTTTTATAAGTGCTCTACCATTATTTTAATCAATCTTCAATTATGTTATATATCATCATACATTTACCAAACATATGAATAATCCAAAGCCATAAATTCTAGACTGTTGATCAATGTACCAAGAGATGGTCTATACTCTCCTCTTCCTTTTTACAAAGAACACATTGAGAGGGACCATGAAAACCCCTTTTCATAAGGTTATCCCATGAAAATTCTTCTATGACCTACTAGCCAAACAAATATTTTGACTTTAGGAATGCTTGGGCTATCCCAAATATCTCTTCATATTCTAGTGATATTATTATTTTTTTGGTGTTGTACATTATATCCACTTCTTGTTGTGTATTCTCCTGAGCTATTCAACTCCCAAATCAATTTATCCTTGGCTCCCCTTAGAATAATCATAGTTGTTATATTTCTACTCAATTTTCTCCTAGCATAAATATCTTGTATACTTGTAAAAAAATCTTCTTTCTATTTGTATCTTCCAACCTAATCCTTGTACAAAATGTTTGAAACCCTATCACCATATTTTCTTGAAGCAATATCATCCAAGGTATCAAAATTGGATCTAAATTGAGTGGTTTTTTATCACATCAAGTATCCATCCAAATAGAATTTTTTCTCTAGTTCCCACCACCCATCTTAAACCTTTAATCATAATATCAATAGATTTTTTAAACCATTCCATACAATAGAACCATTTGGTATAGAGAATGTAGTAATTTTTAAACTTGGGTCAATGGGATCAACATACTTAGAAGAATTCTTTCCCATTGTATTTAACTCTATTTATACAATCTTTAGATTACTTTTCCCCCAAGATCTAATTTTTCATCTTTAAGAACTCTTAAACCAAGACCTCCCCTAGTTTTATCATTGCACACCTTGCTCCATTTCACAAAATGAAATTTCCTTTTATCATGTAAACCTGACCACAAAAAGGATCACATAACATAGATTAAAATTTTTTCAATGGATCTTGGCATATAATGCAATGACATATAATATGTTTAAATAGCTTTTAATATTGACTTAATTAACTACAATCTTCCTATTAATGCAACCATCTACCTTTCCAAGCTGGAATTTTATTCTGAAATTTACTAGTTATTGGATTCCATAATTCTATCATCATTCTCCTCTAAAATTTGCCTCCTCCATTTGAAGTAACTTGAAAATTCTTACTTTGATATTAGTTTGGAGTGTTAAGGAAGTAAATTTTGGATTTTTTCCTTGTAAATTTTTGCCCTAAAGCTCTTTCATATTCCTTTAAAAAGTTATTCAAATATCTAGCCTCATTTATCCTTGCCTTTCCAAAAAGGGTTGTATCATCTATAAAATGTTTATGGGTGATGTTTTCGATGTTGTTACTAACCTTATGTCCACTTATAAGATCATATTTGTAACCCTTCTTTAAGTTCCTACTCAAAACCTCTACCATAATAATAAATAAATAAGGAGATAGAGGATCTCCTTATCTAAGGCCTCTCTTGGATTTAAAATATTATGTTACTAACCCATCAACCAAAACTAAATAAGAAACTGTAGAGACACAAGTTTTAATTTATCTAACCCATTTCTTCATGAATCCAAATTTTTCTAAAACTATAAAAATAAAATCTCATTTAACCCTATCATAGGCTTTACTCATATCAAGTTTTAAGTTCATTGCTTTCTCTTTTCTTCAAGTTTTTGAATGTATAACTTCATCATCTACTATTATCCTGTCCATAATTTGTCTCTCTTTCACAAACCCTCCTTGCTCTTATAAAATGATTTTTTCTCCCTTTCACTTTGGACATAATCCTATATGCCATATTACATAGGCTTATGGATCTAAAAGAATAAAATAATTTAGCATGCTTATTTTTGAAATTAGGGTAAGATATGCTACATTTATTTCATAAGGTATGTATTGTTTTACCCTAGAATACTCCACTTCCACCAATAAATATCCTTCACTATATCATTAATAGGCTCCACTTCATTTGTTATAACTAAAGGAACATCTTGAAGAATTTTATCATTAAGAACATCAGTCTCCTCTGATCCAAGAATATTTTTATACAAATACTTTACCTTTTTTCTAATTTCACTTTGATCTAAACACTTTATATTGATTTAATTCTATTAATTCTGGATGTTGATATTTGTACTATATACATCTTACGCAAATATTTTGTATTTTTATCTCCTTTTAACCATGTTTTTCTTGCTTTTAATCTCCAAAATTTCTCTTCCTTACTCAAAATATTGTGATATTCACTAATAAACTCCCTTTCCTATAAATTTGGATTATTCTGATCACATTTTTAAAATTTGAAAGTTTTTCTTTTAGTTATTTCTTTTAAAAAATGTTTCCAAAATTTTTCTTGTTCCATTCTTTTAATCTAGATGTCATAGATTTAATTTGATTTGGAAGATCATACAACCCACCATTACATAAATAATTTTATGTTTGAGCTATCATATCAAAAAATTGAGGATGGTATTCCCATATCTACGCATATTTAAAATAAGATTTTTTTTTAATTCACTTACCACCATTTTAACTCTTATTAGCTAGTGATCAAACAAATCCTTGTTAATATATTAATTATAGTAAAAGTTACTTCATCTAGCCAATTATCAAAGAGTATGCATTTGTCTAGTTGGTTCTAGCCTCTCCTATTATTGGTCCAAGTATAGTTGTCTTCTTCAAACTTGACCTCCCATAGATTATTATTTTGAATAAAAGCTGAGAAATATCTCATACTTTGGGTTGATTTCCAAATTCCCCCAAATATTTCATCCAAATTGGTTATGGCATTAAAATCTCCTATGATCATGAATTAGGTTTTATGGTCTTTACTTTTCATAAAGGTTTCAATCCCACTCCAAACTTCTAATCTACCTAGCTGAGTTGTAGGTCCATAGACATTAATAAGGATGAAACAATAATTTGAAAAATAGCAAGTTACTAAAGAAGCTATCCAATGCCAAGTTTTATTAATGGTTACACAAGAGGTTCTAGAATAATTCTAACAAGTTATAATTCCCCTTTCCACTCCTTTAGAATCTCATTCACATTTTTCCCATGCAACTTTCATAGTATTTGAAACTTCTTTCATCATTTTAGTTTCCTAGATACAAATAATATCAGACTTATTACTTAAACATATGCCCTAATACACCTTTGCTTTGAGGGGGCATTATCACCCCTTATATTCCATGATATGAAAATCATGTCTCATTGGAGGCTTTTGGTCCCACCTACATATTACCAATATCATTTTATTATTTGGTAAAGAGAAGTTCAACCAACTTAGTTTGTGTTCCTTTCCCTTTATTTGATCTTGCTTTCTTGGATCTTGCTTGATAATTTGAGGGCTTTTCTACTTTTTCCTTGCCTATATCAAGAGTAGGTATTATTATTCTATTCCTCAATATTCTTTCACGGTTTTGCTTTTCATCATATTTATCCTCTCCTGGCTCTATTATAGAAGCTTTTGACTTGTCCTACTCATTTTTTGGTACTTTCTTATTAATGGTAGAGGTATTAACTTCTACAAATTTATTTTATTTACCAATTTATTTTCTCCTAAATGGTTCACAGTAATTCAAGAGAGTCTTCAAAATTTGATGAGACACATTCCTTAGGTTCATCGAGAATGTTCTTCCTTAAATTATGATCAAATTGAATAGACAGTTCCTTGTTAATATGTTTAAACTATTGTATTTTGTCCTCTAAGTTTTAATCTAATTTTTCTTCATAGGCTAAAGCCTCAAAATATTTGGTATTTATTCCAATATCCTAAATAACACAAGCTTATACTGAGAGGGGGGTGAAAAGTATAAGATAAAATTTTACTTTTCTTTCCCAAACAATATTATCCAATTTTATAAATTGCAATATCTTTCCAAAGTAGTGTTAACCAATATCATCAATAGTAGAAACAAAGCAATGCACATATCATCACACACAATGAGAGACACAGATTTAATATGGTTCACCCAATGTGGGCTACGTCCACAAAGAAAATATTTCTTCTAAATTTTCTCAACAAATATCTTGGGAACCAATTCCCTATTACAATGTTTATGGACCTTTGTCTAAAGGAGATCTCAATCCCCTATGCTCAAGTTCATGGACCTCTATCCATAGGAGAACTCTATCCCCTTAACTCTAGTTCATGGAACTCTATCCATAGTAGACTCCTCTCCTTTTATCTTGTTTGGTCATTGTGGAACTCTATCCATAGGAGAACTCTATCCCCTTGTTGGTCTGGTTCATGGAAATCTATCCATAGGAGACTCCTCTCCTTTGCTCTAGTTCATGGAACTCTATCCATAGGATAACTCTATCCCCTTGTTGGTTGGTTCATGGAACTCTATCCACAAGAGACTCCTCTCCTTTGCTCTAGTTTGTGGAACTCTATCCATAGGAGAACTCTATTTTTGTTTCCGGTTTCCCCTTTCTGGTTTTTGGAACTATATCCATAGGAGACTCCTATCCTTTTCTCTAGTCACCTCCAAAGCTGGTACACACTTTTTCTTAACTTTATTCTAAGCCTACTCATGAGGCTTACTTATGTTTGCTTATAAATCTATCTAAAACCTGCTTCAAGTATTCTCACAAGACTTGATAAAATCTTCTCATAAATATGCTCTCAAATCTATCCCAAATATGCACACATTACATGCATAAATATGTCTCAACTCTATCCCAAATCTACACATATTACATGCACAAATCTATCTCAACTTTATCCCAAATATGCACATATTACATGCACAAATCTGTCTCAACTCTATCCCAAATCTTCACACATTACATGCACAAATTTGTCTCAACTCTATCCCAAATCTGCACATATTACATGCACAAATCTATCTCAACTCTATCCCAAATCTGCACACATTACATGCACAAATCTATCTCAACTCTATCTCAAGTCTTCTCACAAGACTTGCTCAAATTTACCTCAAACCTGCACACAAATCCTGCTTAGAAATGCTCACAAGCCTTCTAAAATGCCTACTCAAAACAACTCATAATCTTGCTCTAATCTGCTCATTGTCTCTGCTCAACTCTGCTCTAACACATGCTCAAAAATTGCTCATAACATATGCTCAACACTGCTCATAACACTTGCTTAAACACTGCTCATAAAACATGCTCAAAAAACTCATAGCACATGCTCAACCAATCCCAAATCTTGCACACAAATGATGTTCAAAATAATGCTTGTATCTCTTTCAGAAATACTTTCTTCAACTAGGCAATTCAGACATATTCTACCTAGAATTCTTTCAAGAACATATAAAGAATAATATGCAATGCAAGTGCTCAATATGTTCTCTTCCAAAATGACTCAAGGCCTAATGCACAAATTGTTTCACAAAACTTGATTTCAAACACTTTCACAATCACTTTCAATGTCACTCAAATCAATGCCCAAATACTTCACAATGATGCACAAACTTGTTCTCAACCCTAGCACAAGTGTTTCCACTTTCATTCAACAATGAAGCACATGTAGTTCTCAAACCCTAGCTCAAATATTTCCAATAATACACACTAATCAACCCTTTTATATCCACCTTAAAATTACTTTCTCAAAGCACAACCACCTAGAGAAAGAGTTAAACCACCATACCTCAAAATGCTTGATGAAGATGTGCCCTCAAAAACCTGTCTCAAAAACAACTTATCTTTCTTGTGCCAATTCAAGGGTTAGATAGCAAAACATTCCTCAAGTCATCCTCATGAAAATCCTCCTCAAAATATGTGCATAGTAAGGCTGAAAATAATACTCTATTATTTTCTTTTATCTTCACAAAAAGCAACTTGTAGAATCCTTAAACCTTTTTCTTATGATATGCAAAAATTACAAAGTATAATGAACTCAAATACACCCTTTTCTCTCCTTTCTAGAAAGCAATATTTCAACTCTCAACCATTACCAAAAACACCTAGATGTCACTTTTATTTCATGCAAATATTACACAAATAAAACAACCTATATACACCTTATGACTCCCTCTTAGATAATTAACACATGTGCTAATCCTTTCACACCCTTATTACTCCTATGCATACACAACAATATACTCAATAACACACTCAAAAATAAAGACTGCTCTCAACCACCTTTGCACCTTACAAAAATTAATTAATCAAACTTTATACCTCTAATTTTTGTGCTCAACAAAAAATACCTCTCATGTGTTATCGTGATTTGAACTACGTAGGACAATGCTCTCCAAAGCACTCAATGATCGGCCATGCTAGCATGACTTGGTGACTCAAAAGGTGGCCCACATATTTTAACCAACTCTACCTTGAAATAGTGAAAAGCCCTTCTACCCAAAACTATCATCGAGGGGACTCGACCCCAAGACCTCTCTCTGCCCAGCACTTAACACACGACCAACGACCAACTGCGCTGCACCAGTAGGCATGATGTCATTCAATGCTTTGATGAATATCTTCCAAACTCTACACCTAAAAATACCCATTGTCTCTACCATTCATTCACTCACTTCTCAAATGGGAATCGATGCACAATACACGATGGTAATTTCCTAAGGTAAAACCTTGGGTATATATACATTTTCCTTCATTACTTGGATGATGTCAATGCTCCAATAATCATGGTGTGCCCTCCTTTTCCTTGGTCTACATTGGCACTCGAATAACATGGTGTGCCCTCCTTTGCCTTGGTCTACGTCGGTGCTCAAATTCAAACTTATTTTTGGCACCATCCTCCTTTTAAAAACTTGGCATTATAATATTAAAAATATTATAATGTTTATTATTTTTAAGCCTTGGTCTATTGAAATTAAACTTCTTTCTCCTCTTGTATTTTTAGCCTTGGTCCATGTCCTTTTTAAAACCTTTTTATAATATTTAAATATAGTATTTAAATATTATACTCCTTAACTTTTTAACATCAACCCACATGAACCTTTCCTTTTCCAAGCTTGTAACATGCTCTTTTTATCATCAAACCTTATGAACCTTTGCTTTGCATAATTATCCAACCATAGGAGAATATTTCTACCATGCTAAGCTCTCTTTGACATCAACCTATGACATCAATCCTTTGACATCAATGACAACACAACACTTTAATATTTCCAACAATCTCCCCCTTTGTCATTGATGGTAACCCTTTCACAAAATAATTCTTTTACTACCACTAGATTCCAAATCTGCTCCCCCTAAGAAGTTGCTCCTCCTTACTGATTTCTCTCCCCCTTACTGAAACTCCTCCCCTTTGACATCAATGGCAAATGGATCCTTTGGGGCTAAATATAAGACTCTTAGCTCAGCCCCCTCACCACCTCCTCTCCTTGAGGTGATCAATTTTGGGGTGGGAGTAAATCTACTCCCAACTTACAATGCTCTTCTTTCTTTACAACCTTCTTTTTCAACACCTTTGTAGTCATACCCTTTTGATCCTTTTGAGTGTCCCTATTCTTGCTTGTCTCTGGAAGTTCTAGAAACTCTGTTCTACACCACTTAGCCTTATGCCCAAAATTATTGCAATTGTAACACTTGATGTTGTAGTTCTTGGAAGGTGCAAATGACTTGAAGTTCCTCTTGGTGAAGCCATAATCATTTCTATCATGAACCTTGTAGTGTATAGCTTTATGACCAAAGTGATTACATGAGTAGCAATAACCTTGAAATAAATATCCATCTTCGAATGAGTTGAAGTTCCTCTTAGTGAAGCCATAATCCTTCTTTCCATGAACCCTGCAATGCATAGCTTTGTGACCAAAATGATTACATGAAAAGCAATGCCCTTGGAAGAAATATTCATCTTATCTTGAAAAATCATGGTCTCTTGGTCCTTTCTTTGCCTTCTCTGTGATGATCCTTATTTCTTGTTTGTGCATTGTTTTCTTTCTCAATGAAGCTTCCACTCTTCAACTTATCAACATAGGTCTTAGATTCTTCTCCAATATCTTCCTCTGAAACTTCCTTTTCTTTTGAGCTTGACTCCTCTTTTTGTACCTCTTGACCTTCTTCAAAACCAAGTCCTATTTTGATAAATGAAGATCTTTGTGCATTGATAATGTTATCCAAATATTTTGAACTTTTCCCAAACATGTGCAGCTTATCCTTAGAATATTTCACTTCCATCCTTAGAGAAACCACTTCATGTTCTAATATTTCACATTCTGACTCTTTTACCTCTAACTTTTCAACCATGACTTCTTTAAATCTCCTTGCCTTACCTTTTAAATTTTTGAGATCTTGTAGAAGCTTTTCCTTTATTTCCTCATCTTCTTGAACTTGAGCCTTCAGTCTTGAGTTATTCTTTCTAACTCTTTTCAAATCTCTAAGAGCAATAATAAGTTCCTCTTCTAGATCAACTATGGCCTCTTCTTCCTTTCTTGAACCTTCCTCTAGGTCTTCAATTATAGGAGCATCTTCTTCTACTTGATCTTCAATAGGAGTGTCATTTTCCTCTTCTATTGCCAAAAATAGAATCTCTTCTTTTTCACTATCTAAGGATATTTCATCACTGTCACTTGAAGCACTGCTTGCTCTTTCAACATAGAAACTCTTCTTGTGCCTTTGAAAGAACTTATTTTCATGCTTGCCCTGACCATACCTATTTTTCTTTTCATGCCTATATTTTCTTTCTTCCTTTTTCTTATAATCCTATTTCTCTTCACTACTACTACTTTCAGCTTGTGGACAATTAGATGCATAGTGACCAAAATTACCACAATTAAAATATTTCATAGTCTTCATATCTTTGTATTTTCTTGAGTCTTTCTTATTTCTTCTCACATAGTTAGCTTCTTCATTACTTCTTGACTCATTACTTGATTCTGGTTCCTTATCTTTTGTCTTCTTTGAAACTTTGAATGCTACCTCTCTCTTGGAATTTTGATATTTTTCTGTCCTCATCTCATAAGCTATGAGAATTCCATGTAACTCATCCATTGTCAACTTATCGAGATCCTTCATCTCTTCTATTGTTGAAACCTTTGCATCATACCTCATAGGGAGTGATCTTAATACTTTCTAAGCAACACTAGAGTCCTCAATATCCATTCCAAGTCCATGCATGGTATTAACAACCTCATCAACATGGAGTAAGTATTTAGCAATATCTTCCTCATATTTCATCTTCAACTCTTCAAACCTCCTTCTATGAGTTTGAATTTTTGCCAACTTAACCTTACTATCTCCTTCATATGTTTGCTTCAATTTATCCCATATTTATTTTGCTGATTTGCATTGCATAACTTTTACAAACTTTGATTCACGTAATCCACTTAAGATTCCATTCATAGCCTTGGTATTATTTACATATAATTGCTTGCCATCCTTATCTATGGGAGGAGTAGTTGTAGGTGTGAACCCATCCTCAATAGATTGCCATGTTTCATATCCTTGTGCCATCAAATAAGTCTTCATCCTCATACTCCAGAAAGCATAATTATTCCCATAAAATATTGGAGCCTTATTTGTTGAAGATCCATTCTGAGAAGCCATATGTGTTCCTGTAAGATCTTCCTTCAAGTTGTTAGAATTTTTCAAAGGAACCCACTCTGATACCAATTGAAGAACACAAGCTTATACTAATAGGAGGGGGTGAATAGTATAAGATAAACTTTTACTTTTATTTCCCAAACAATATTATCCAATGTTATCAATTGCAATATCTTTCCAAAGCAGTGTTAACCAATATCATCAATAGCAACAACAAAGCAATGCACATATCATCACACACAATGAGAGACACATATTTAATGTGGTTCACCCAATGTGGGCTACGTCCATGGAGAAAATATTTCTTCTAAATTTTCTCAACAAATCTCTTAGGAACCAATTCCCTATTACAATGTTTATGGACCTCTATCCAAAGGAGATCTCAATCCCCTATGCTCAAGTTCATGGACCTCTATCCATAGGAGAACTCTATCCCCTTAACTATGGTTCATGGAACTCTATCCATAGGAGAACTCTATCCCCTTTGCTCTGGTTCATGGAACTCTATCCATAGGAGAACTCTATCCCCTTAACTCTAGTTCGTGGAACTCTATCCATAGGAGAACTCTATCCCCTTGCTGGTCTGGTTCATGGAACTCTATCCATAGGAGACTCCTCTCCTTTGCTCTAGTTCATGGAACTCTATCCACAGGAGAACTCTATCCCTTTGTTGGGATTATCATAGAGACTCTCTCTTTCTTTGGTTCATGGAACTCTATCCATAGGAGAACTCTATCCTTACTCTGGTTCATGGAACTCTATCCATAGGAGAAATCTATCCCCTTTAGTTTATGGAACTCTATCCATAGGAGGCTCCTCTCCTTTGCTCTAGTCACCTCAAAATTTGGTACACACTTTTGCTTAACTTTATTCCAAGCCTACTCATGAGGCTTACTCAAGTCTACTCATAAATCTATTTAAAACTTTCTTAAAGTCTTATCACAAGACTTGCTCAAATATGCTCACAAATTGTCTCAACTCTATCCCAAATCTGCACACATTATATGCACAAATTTTTCTCAACTCTATCCCAAATCTACACATATTACATGCACAAATCTATCTCAACTCTATCCCAAATCTGCACATATTACATGCACAAATTTATCTCAACTCTATCCCAAATATACACACATTACATGCATAAATCTATCTCAACTCTATCCTAAATCTGCACACATTACATGCACAAATCTATCTCAACTCTATCCCAAATCTGCACATATTACATGCACAAATCTATCTCAAATCTATCCCAAATCTTCACACATTACATGCACAAATATGTCTCAACTCTATCTCAAGTCTTCTCACAAGACTTGCTCAAATATACCTCAAACCTACACATAAATCCTACTTAGAACTACTCACAAGCCTTCTCAAAAGGCCTACTCAAAATAGCTCACAATCTTGCTCTAATATGCTCACTGTCTCTGCTCAACTCTGCTCTAACACATGCTCAAAAACTTCTCATAACACATGCTCAACACTGCTCATAACACTTGCTTAAACACTGCTCATAAAACATGCTCAAAACAACTCATAGCACATGCTCAACCAATCCCAAATATTACACACAAATGATGTTCAAAATAATGCTTGTATCTCTTTCAGAAATGCTTTCTTCAACTAGGCAATTCAGACATATTCTACCCAAAATTATTTCAAGAACATATAAAGAATAATATGCAATGCAAGTGCTCAATATGTTCTCTTCCAAAATGACTCAAGACCTAATGCACAAATTGTTTCACAAAACTTGATTTCAAACACTTTCACAATCACTTTCAATGTCACTCAAATCAATGCCCAAATACTTCACAATGATGCACAAACTTGTTCTCAACCCTTAGCACAAGTGTTTCCACTTTTATTCAACAATGAAGCACATGTAGTTCTCAAACCCTAGCTCAAATATTTCCAACAATACACACTAATCAACCCTTTTATCTCCACCTTAAAATTACTTTCTCAAAGCACAACCACCTAGAGAAAGAGTTAAACCACCATACCTCAAAATGCTTGATGAAGATGTGCCCTCAAAAACCTATCTCAAAAACAACTTATCTTTCTTGTGCCAATTCAAGGGTTAGATAGCAAAACACTCCTCAAGTCATCCTCATGAAAAACCTCCTCAAAATATGTGCATAGTAAGGCTGAAAATAATACTCTATTATTTTATTTTATCTTCACAAAAATGCAACTTGTAGAACCCTTAAACCTTTTTCTTATGATATGCAAAAATTACAAAGTATAATGAACTCAAATACACCCTTTTCTCTCCTTTCTAGAAAGCAATATTTCAACTCTCAACCATTACCAAAAACACCTAGATGTCACTTTTATTTCATGCAAATATTACACAAATAAAACAACCTATATACACCTTATGACTCCCTCTAAGATAATTAACACATGTGCTAATCCTTTCACACCCTTATTACTCCTATGCATACACAACAATATACTCAATAACACACTAAAAAATAAAGACTACTCTCAACCACCTTTGCACCTTACAAAAATTAATTAATCAAACTTTATGCCTCTAATTTTTGTGCTCAACAAAAAATACCTCTCATGTGCTACCATGATTCGAACTCTGCCAATGCACAGGACAACACTCTCCAAAGTGCTCAATGACCGATCATGCTAGCATGGCTTGGTGACTCAAAATGGTGGCCCACATGTTTTAACCAACTCTACCTTGAAATAACTAAAATCTCTTCTACCCAAAATCATTGTCGAGGGGACTCAACGCCAAGTTCTCTCTTTACCCAGTGTAGATTATTAATAATGTGTTGTATTTAAATGGGATTCCAAGTGTCAAAAATATTTTTATGACCTCAAAAAATATCTCACTTCCTTTCTTATTTTAGTTCCTCTTGTTGGTATCACAATGGCACTAAGAGGGGGGGTGAATTAATGACAAACAAATTTTTCAAACCCTCTAAATCTGATTTTTAGGAAAGCAAAGAACATAAATTCAAATCCACACAAGAGAAATAAAATTGCATCACATAACACAAGTATATGATGGGGAAATCCAATATGGGAAGAAAACCCCTATGAGAAAAATCTCCTTGAGTTTACTACTCAGATCGAGCCTTACTACAAATGAAGTACAATGATTTTTTAATTAATGGGGATAAATGGAGCCCAATGAAATGAAATGGTTCAAATGGAGCCACACCCAAAATTATTCTTCACCCACACCTACCACCCTTTTGATCTGAAATATGATAAAATAAATGGCATAAAAATTTCTACAATGAAAGCAGAATTCACAATAGTTTGAAAGTACAAAAATCACCACATACAACTAATGCAATGTGAATAATGAATCATGAAAAACCTGAAAATTAAATACCACTTCAGGACTATCACAACACCTGCAAATGATATACCCATATGATCCAAATAACATGCTGAATATGCACCCACAACTATAATAACAAAATCTGAAGTATTTACACTCTGTTGAAATTTGACATCCCATCAACACCTCGTTATGCACACGAAAACTCCATAGAAACAATGAAATGCTATAGCTAATATATATAGGAGAATGAATAGTGAAACCACAAATTGTTTCCAAAACATGTGCAAAAACCACTCCAAAAACAACACACAAATTAATTAAATGTATTTTTCCTTCCATTCCTAAGTCCCGAAACACATTCCAAGGAACTTGAAGATGACAAAGAGTGGGAAATATTAAATTAAATAATTAAACCAATGATCATAGGATAAATAATACATTACAAAACATATGAGAAATAATCCATGGCACCAAAAATAAAAAATTAACTTTCTCACCAAAATTGCCTCCGAACTAGGTGTGTTGGAAAATACACTGCGTTATGCAAACATGGACAAATTTGCAGGATGACCACCAATATGAATGGAAGCTCTGAATACCATGTAGGATGTGATGTAGAATGGTGTTGAAAACAATTACAACACTCCAAGAGGCCAACACCTCCTATACCAAGTAAGCATTTTATGCTTTGCATAGCTACCACAACTCATGCTTTGGGAGCCTTGCTAGCTCAACACAGTGATCAAAACAAAAAATGAGCTATCTACTATATTAGTATAACCTTGATTAGATATGAAAATAGGTATACTCCTTTAGATAATATTTGCCTCACCATAGTATTTTATTCCTATAAGCTAAGACACTACCTGCTCAACCATAAGATATTGGTAGTGGTGAAGATTGATTCTTTGTGCTACTTAATATCTAAGCCTCACCTTTTAGGTCGAGCTGCTAAGTGGTTTTAAGCCCTTAGTGAGTTTGAATTTACCATAGTTTATAAGGATATAAAGGATTAGGTAATCACAAATTAGTTAGCCTTTGCTCCCCTAGAAGCTACCCATCCTTTGGTTGTTGAGTTTCTCGATAAGTGCTTCAGTGTCGAAGTTGAAGAGCTAGAGTCTTGGGTATTATTTTTTAATGGATACCAAATATTAAAGGGTGATAGTTTTTGAGTTGTTCTAGTTACCCCAAAAAAATAGCTCATCCCTTTGTCCTTCAAGCTTCATTTATCTTACGCGAACAATACTACAAAGTATGAAGCTTTGATCCTTGTCCTTAGAGCAGTTTTAGCCTTGTTGGTTAGGGTCCTTTTGATCTTTGGTGGTTCTCAACTTGTGATCAATTAGATCAATGGTGTTTATAAAAATTAGGATGATAAAATAAAGCCTTACAAGGATATTTTCACCAATTTATTATCCTCATTTGATCAAGTAACCATAGATTCTATCCTATATCCTCAAAAAACCATGTAGATGTCATGATCGTTATTGCATCCTTGTTTCCTTTGGAGTTGGAAGATGATAAAGCATCAATTATCATAAGATAGCACTAGAAACCCATATTTATTGGTTCTTATCTTGTCTCATTAGATGTTTTGACCATCAAAGCTAGCCCATCTGAGCCATGGTACACCAACATCTTTAATTTTTATTAAGGATGGTTTGATGCCTAATGGTTGAGATTGTAATCAATGTAAGGTTTTACACAAAATAGCATTTTGATTTGTTATATTTGGTAATTTTACCAAGTTTAGCTTAGGCACCTATCATTTAACTTCTTTAGATGGTGAATAACTTAAAGACCCAATGAACATAATGCATCTTAAAATATATTATGCATGATCCATCATATGTATTGCACATTACATTTAGAATAGTTTAATATTTCATTTTTTTTTCTTAATCATTATGCATGGTTGCATGTCATATTTTGCATGGTTGCCTAAAATTTTATTCTATTTTTATTTCTACTTGTCATAAATTGCACTTTTTCCTGCTCATATTTGCATGATTACTTGTTCATATAGATTCTTGGGGAATTTACAATAATGGAAAGTTATGACACCTCGTTAGGTCATAGCTCATAGGCATTGCACTCTCACTAAGGCTATGACACCTATAAAATCCCCAAACTAGGGCCCACCTTCATGCATTTCCATCATTTCATCCACCGATATCATTTTTTCCTTATTTCATGACCTTGAAAGTTTCCATTGCATACATATCTCCAATTCAAGGGATATGGTTCTTATTTTTCTCAATTGGCCTTCTCCATATACAATTTGCATACATAACACCCCTATAGAGTAGTACTCACTAATTTATCACTCACACAACATATTGCATACAAGATAGCTTCATGACCACATGCAAGGGTAGCCTCCATATCGGTAATTTGTGAGCATACATCCTAGTGGGTATATATTTATCACTTTTATCCATCTTAAAGAGCACTACACCCATAATTGGTACAACCTCATCCTTGTACATCTTTTCAAATCCTACAAGATAGATTTATGACCACATGTGAGGAGAATCCTCCATATCAATCATTTATAAGCATACATCCTTATTGTATTTTCATCATTTGCCATCCTCTTTGGCCCCTTTTTAATTTAATTTTTTTGTTTATGCTTTGCTTTGCCTCTTTGTATCTTGTCACCCCACTCATTTTTTGCATTTCATTTTTGCATTCTGCTCTCACTTTCATTTTAGCTTGCATTTTAGGCATTTTGTTAGTTAGATTCATTCATTCATTCCATTTAGTTAAGTCCATCATGCATTGCATCCATATGTTTATACTCATCATTCATTAAATATAAAATTAATAATAATAGTAATCACACATGTGCACACACTCACGTTCATTTTTTTTCTTTCTTGCTCTCTTGTTCTTGTGTTATACTTTTCCTTTTCTATTTATTCTACTCTTCTTTCTCTTGCATCTACCATTTTTAGTTTCATTAGGAATTTTGCATTCCCCTCAAAAATCAAGGGGGCATCCTAACCTGAGAGGCATTAATATCCCTATTACCTTGATTTACGTGTAAAACAAGAAAGTTACTAGAATGACATAGTTTTAGCACCACTCCTTTCTTCTAAACCAACCACTCATTTTTTTGTTTGTTGTCTCCACCCATAGGTGTCTATATCTTTCTTTAATGCATTTATTATGCCACAAATGCATCAAAGAGGGGCAAAATGTAGACACAAAAAATTAACCTACTTGAGTGGGTCATTTTCCCTAGATCCTTAAAGAGACCCTCCAACTTGCCCAAATAAATTTTAAGCCTCTCTCCCCCTTCCTTTTCCCCATTTTACTAGTTCTAGAAAAATCATAGTTAGCCCTTACGGGGCGTAATTTTGCAAATTTAGGGTTTTCTCTTAAAAAACCTTAATTTTTCAAATCAACCTCCTTGACATTGATTTTTCCTTGGTTTTGTCACCCATATTTATTTTAAAACCCCTATAAATAAAGGGTTTGAAGCCTTCTTTTCCACCTGATCCAATTAAAAAGCTAAGAAGAACAAGTTTTAATACAAGAAAAAAGTTCCTAATTACAAGAGTGCCAAGTGATCTATTGAAGTTGTTTAATTTTGTGGAGTTCTCTTCTGTTGCATTGATTATGTGTTGATACCCTTGGTGCATAAGTTTTGGATCCCTAAGGAGGATTCTACTATATTGGAATTCCTCATCCTTTTGTTTACTTTTTCACTACCACCAGGTTGTTTTTGCTCACTTGCTTTCATATATTGTTAGTTTTACATCTTTCATTAGTTCATCTACTTTAATATAATGTTTTTACTTTCTGTTACAAAATCTTGTCCCATAATTATAGGTAGTATAAAAATCATGGCTTCCCTATGTAGGGCATGATTTTTTCTATGTCAATATTGGGGTGTAGAAGTTTACCTCCAAACCCTAGATCTACATTTCATGTTAAATTTAGAATATAATAGCATAATTTACACTATGTTCATCATATTGTTCTATTGCATTATATTCTATTTGTCCACTTTCCAAAAAGGTCAAATTTTTGATTTTGCATTCTAAAAGTCAGCTAAAATGACCTAGGGGGCTTGATTTTTATGCCTCCAAGTATAGTTATATAGCGACCTAAGAAAGTCCCCTAATAGTAATCATATTTTTTTAGGGTTATATAAAGTTATTTTGTAGCATTACTCTAAATGCTCTCTACACTTCCCCTGTTTATCCTCATTTTCCTAGTACAACTTCAGAGAGTTTTTGGTATTTGGCTTGAAAATTTGATAGAATGACCTATATGGAACCTGATACCCTCTCCATTCAACCTATATTAGAAGCAATCCTTGATGATAGGGGATTTTTACCCTTTCTCAAATTGTTTTATTGAATAGATTGGGACATCAACATGGCCTTTGCTTCTACCTAGGAGAAGGGGATAGTTATCATCCATGGTGTCGACTTTCAGGTGGATGTGGGCGTCTTGGTAGAACTCACTGGACAACCAGTTGTTTGACGCACTGTGAGAAGGGATAAACATAATTGGGACACTGAATTGAGCCAGTTTAAATTGAATTCACCATTGAGAAGAAATATCAAGCAAGGGATGTCTTGTTGTGATCTTTTTACTCCCTAGAAAGAAGTCATGAAACCCATTATGGAGTACATAATGGTGGACGATCCCAATTATCAAATCTACAATTTTCACATCTCATTTTTCAATCATTTTAGGGAATCTAAGTTGCTCAATATTCTCAAGTTCCTTTTTCTATCAATGGACTACACCATCACCTCAACTCGTTCCAAGAAGGAAGAAGCTTGGCCTTCTCATCAAGGCCTCTTTAAGGTGTTGTATGCATTTCTATTGGAAAATTTTCCTAAGGGAAATATTGTGACTTAGGATACATAGGCGGATACTAAGGATGACATCTCTTCAACTCTGGCTTCTAGGGTTTGAGGATCCAAAAAGAAGAGATTGTAGAACAAGTATCAAGGTCCTGATCTGGCTAGAAAGAGGGTCAAAATAGAGGTTACTCCCATGAGGAGTTCCCAACATCTCAAAAACAAAGATATTTAGAGTCAAGGGAAGCTAAAGGAAGCTAACGGGAACAATTCCAACCTAGTGGAAAATTTTCTACAGTAGTATGTAATTAAGAATACTTCTTCTACTTTTGCTCACTTGGAAACCGCTTGGACTACTATTGGAGGAGTTAATTCATAGTTGAAAGAGAATAGGAATGCTCTTAGTCTTATGTTCTATTATGATAGCTTCAAAGAATAAACCCCCACAAAATCCATTGATGCTTCTAAACCTGAATCTAAGGAGGAGGATGAAGTTGTAGATATTACTAAGGATATTTTCAAGGATTTCCCTAAGGACGAGGCCAAGGAAGCCAAGAAGGAGGATGTTGATGAGCCTATCACTTCCTAAGTGGATTTTGTGTTATTGTTTTGTCCCTTTGGTATTTATTCGTTATCTACTTTTTGACTATTTTTGTTATCCTTTGTTCAATTTGGTCCTTAGGGATGTTATTTTTGTGGTATATGCATCATTTTTCTTTCCTATTGTACTAAGTTGTTAGGGCACCTTTCAAATGCCCTCTTTAATAAAATAAAATTAACTTACCAAAAAAAAGTTATTTTGTAGGATTGAATCTATGGGACATTATTGGATGCAATATAAAGCTTTTAACAACCACCAAATCAGATAAGTTTCCTAATAGATCTCTAGAATTTATGTTGAGAGCTTTCTATTCATTTCTATTCAAAATATAGATCACAAGTAAGGAAAATCATTTGATCAAATTTCTAGGCATTTGAAATAATAAAGGCATATAGTGTGCATTTAGGGTTTTAATCTTGTTTGTGCATTTCCCTTGGACCCTTGCTCAAAGGTTTTTTTTACAATCCTAGGGTTAGTGATCATTCAAAAAAATAATAATTCTAGGGTTAGCTCTTATCTTCTTGCATTGTTCTTTTTCTTTTCATAGTGTAGTCTTAGAAAGGCCAAACATAGGTGCATGCTTAATTGAAACTTTCAAACACATTCCACCCTAGACTTGGAGTGAGTCCTAAAAACATTCCTAGTGAACCCTTATCCCTTTTTCCATTGAGTTTAGAGTTATAACATACCCCTGTGATAGGGTAGTTTTCCCCCTCTACACTTAAAAGGAGAAATACATGATAAAAGAGTAGGTAGTTTCTAGATTTAGGTAGTAGATATAGAGGTCAAAATTTCTAAAGAAGAGTACTTTGTAAAAATGACAAAGAGGAAAGCTTATAAACATGTTGCCTTTGTAGAGAAAAGGGAGTGCTAAATACACCAATAATCAAAATATTATGATCCAAATTACATTAAAATATTATATTTCTTGAAAATAATTAGATATCCTCAAATATTTTTTGGTGAATATTACATTACTTGGTACATGCTAATGTACCCCCATGGTACCTTAAATATACAATTGCAAATATGTAAAATTTTAGGGTGTGAGTTTATTATTTAGGAGTGTGATTTATATTTACCATTATGTATGTGTCTATGTGTATGATATGCACAATTGTCATGTAAATATGTGTGTAAGTTTGAGGAGTAATAATGTTCACAATTTTCACATATTAATGTGTGTAAGTGTGCAGATGTAGAAGTTTCCAAGCATAAATAGAGAGTCAAGAGCCAAGTATACAAGTGGTAAGATCAAAATCCAATAGAAATGAGAGACTTATCTTATGTGTGGAATAGGAAAAGATGCATATCCTAGATATGTGATGAGAGCAATAGACAAAAAGTTCAATAATAACCTTTCTAGGGTTATATTATGGAGGTAAAGATCCATTTTGTACAATCAAAGACTTAATTCGAGCATCCATAATATTCAAGCTTTTATATAGTTTGAGTAATTTTATTGTAATTTTTCTTCAAAGTATTTTCATAAATAACATTGGTCATTTTAATTTGTATTATTTTTATTTTATATGAATTCTATGCTCTATAATATTGGCCATATATATTTAATTCTCAAATATTAATCTCATATCCTACACATTGGGACCTATGATAATCTAGCTAAAAATTCAACAATGGTATCAAAGCTACCACCATACTCCATTCAAAATTTAGGAGTTATTTTTTGTGCTAGCATTAGGATTGACATTGGTGTGAATTTTTGTTTGAAAAATAGATCTACAAATCTAAAGTGGTAAAAGTCATGTGAGATGAGCATTTGGTAAAATCTAGGAGCAAAACCATAATATTTGCAAGAAAAATTGAATTCAAAAAATACCTTAGAAGCAGCTTAGGAGTAATGTTTGGTAGGAAATATTTAGGCCTAATAAAAAGTCCAAAAGAAAAGGAGTTTCTTAAAGGAGTTTAATATGTTGAATTAAATAATGGCCTAGCATATAGTAGCATCCAAGAAGAAGTTAATATAAGCAGTTTTAAATAGATCAAAGTCTGAAGAATATGTCCATAAATTTTTTTATTTCTTTCTTTTCATTTGACCAATCTCTTAACCATTGTGGCATCAAAATGTAATACTTTCATAATCCACTTGTTTATCCCATTATCTTGATTTAGATTTAATCTTAATGAATTATTGTAAAGGTTTTTGAAATATCCATAACAACACATATTTAGGTATATATAGCATGCTTCCATTCCTTAATAGTGAAGAACATGTGCTTATACTGAGAGAGGGGTGGTGAACAGTATAAGATACAATTTTTTTCTTTTTAAACCAAATAATAACACCAAAAATGTTAAAGCAGTAAACATCACACAAAGCATCACACACATGAGAGATATGATTTTATGTGGTTCACCCAATGTGGGCTACTCCACGGAGAAAATATTTCTTATAAATTTTTCTCAAATAAATTCTCTTGGGAATCCTTTCCCTACAATGTTTATGGACCTCTATCCAAAGGAGACACCAATCCCCTATTCAAATTCGTGGATCTCTATCCACAAGAGAACTCCTTTCTCCTTAGCTCTAACTAGTGATCTTCTAGAAGAACTGTTACCCCCACTACTCTGGATAATGGATCTCTATCCACTGAAGACACCTATCCTCACTACCCTGGCTAATGGATCTCTATCCACTGGAGACTATCATCCTCTATGCTCTGTCACCTCCAAAGCTCTATCTCAAATCTGCACTAAACATAGTCCTTCGGTCTAGCACAAATCTTCTCAATCTCTATCTCTGATCTGGCACAAACCTGTCCTCAAATCTATACCAAATTCTATCTTCAAATCTGTACTCAATCTCTATCTCTAATCAGGCACAAACTTGTCCTCAAATCTGTATTGTAAGCTTTCACAAAAGCTCACTCAAATCTATCCACAAGTCTTCTCTAAGACTTGCATCAAATCCATTCAACAAATCAATCACAAGAACTTGTCCAATCTCATAGAAACATAAAGAGAATTGTTAGAGACTCAATATGCTTCACATTCATCACAACTCAACCACTTTCTCAAATCAATTCAGAATATAGAATAATTTTTTTTATGGAACTTGATCAATCACTACACACATCCACTTGACTAGGCTCAACCAACTCTACTCAACCAATCACTCAATGAAATAGTCCTTGCTTATAAACCCTAGTCCAAACATATGAATGCTCACTCAAAATATTTCCAACAATGCTCATCAACCAATCTTTTAAAATTTGTTTTTTTTTTTTATTTTTGTTTAATTAAAACACCTCAACAATGCTTATAAAACAATCTTCACATATAGCTCAACAACTCAACAAGGAAACCTAATTAAGTCCTTTTCACTCCAAAGTTGTTTTTCAGAAAACCAACCAATCAACTCAACCAAGGAAGAATATGCCCATACCTTTTTCTTTGATGTAGGATGACCTTCAAAACCTAGATCAAATATCACAACTTTATTTTCCAAGTACAAAGGGTTAGATGACAAGAATTATCACCCTAACACTTTTCACAAAACACAATGATAACTCAAATCCCAAATACACCTTATTGCTCCATCTCAATAATAAATTTCAACATCATAATTTTCATCAAAAACTCTTAAAATATAACTCACTTTCTACTTATAACTCCTTTCTCAAATTGCACTTATCAAATAAAATACTTTATAAAATAATGCAATTTATTCTTCTAAGATAAAAATTAATTACCTTAGTTTTACTTTATCAAAAACAACCTTTTATCATGCCCAAAAATCACTTTATCTTATAAGTAAATAATCCACTTTTAATCATCACCTTATCCCTCCTAATATTCTCACACAACCTTAGGGCAAACAAAAATTAAACCAAAATTGTACCTTTGCCCTTAGTGGGTTTTGAACCCACGATGCTACCTCCCAAGTGCTCTAGCCACAACCTTGGATGTCGCATGAGCTAGCGCTCACGTGTGAGCTAGAGTGCCCAAGCACTCTATTCTCCTTTCCACTACCATAAAAAACAAAACCCAAAAGGACTTCAACACTTTTTCGCCATCAGGTTTCAAACCCGTAACCTTCCTTCCACAAGAGCCAAGCCAAATGCCACTCGAGCTAGCCATCGAATGGTGCTAGAAGCAATACACCACATTTTATTAAACTCCATGAAATCCAAATTTTTGCAGCGCATGAATTTCCTTAGCACGTTTTTCAAATTCGAAAGCATATATCTTTTGCCTTAGCAAAGGCAATATTTATATTGCCTTGTTTCTTTCAACACGTCAATGAAGGTAACTTCAATTTGCACATCGGTGGAATAGCTTTAGTGTTTTGCTATTTTGAATAAATAAATATTTATTTATAAAATTTAAATTCAATTTGAATTTAAATATTTATAAATTAAATATTTAACCTTCCTTTAGACTTTTTAATGTGGAATAAAAAGCCTCCTTGGGTTTTTATGAAAACCTTTTATTTTGCCAATCCATGGTTTTTAATAAAACCTTTTACTTATGCTTCTTATAATATCAAAAATGAATATTATGAAGCTCTTTTGCCATCAACCTTTGCATTGCTCCTTTTGACCTCTTGGCATCAATGGTGGTTCACTTCTTGGTATTAATGACAACCTCATGCCTTGACATCAATGACAACTTTATGGACTCAAAATGTCCAACAATCTCCCCCTTTGTCATTGATGGCAACCCAATAACTTTTTACCATTTCCTTGACCTTTTTATTTTGCTCCCCCTGGGAAATTGCTCTCTCCTTAAACCAAATCTCTCCCCCTTACTCAAATACCAAATTTCTCCCCTTACTCAAATCTCTCCCCCTTTGACATCAATGGCAAAGGGTCACCTTTGGGCTCGAGGCTAAGAATGAGTCTCTTAGCTTAGCCCCTCCCCCACCTCCTCTTGAGGTGGTTAATTCTGGGGTGGGAGTATTACTCCTAGTTTTCTTCGAAGATACTCAAAGGTCTCTTTTGAAAGTGGCTTAGTAAAAATATCTGCTATTTGTTCCTTTGTAGTAACATACTCCAACTTGACCTATTTATCTATCACTTGTTCTCTCAGAAAATGATACTTGATCGGAATGTGCTTTGTCCTGGAATGCATCACTAGATTCTTTGAGATACTTATAGCACTTGTATTATCACATAATATGGGAATAGGGTGATCATGTTTTATCTTGAAGTCTTCTAGAGTTCACTTCATCCATAATACATGTGTACAACTGGCTATTGCTGCAATATATTCTGCTTCTGCTGTAGATAAGGATATTGAAACCTACTTCTTACTTAGCCAAGAGACTAAATAGTCTCCAAGAAAGAATGCTCCTCCACTTGTACTTTTTTTGTCATCAATACTGCTAGCCCAATCTGCATCTGTATATGTTGTGAGTGTGAAACTATCACTTTTGGGATACCAGAGCCCAAAATCCATAGTTCCTTTTAGATACCTAAGAATTCTCTTTACTATTGCCACATGTGTTTCCTTAGGTGTTGCCTGAAACCTTACCACTAATCCCACTGACTACACTATGTCTGGTCTTGTAGCTGTAACATACAACAAGTTGCCAATCATAGATCTATATAATCTCTGGTCTACCTCTGGAGATTCATCATCCTTACTTAACTTGCATCCTGTGACCATGGGGGTACTTACCGGTTTGCAATCTTCTAACCTGAATTTCTTTAGCATTTCTTTTATATACTTGGTTTGTGAGAGAAATACTCCTTTCTCTGATTGTGAGATCTGAAGTCCAAGAAAGAAAGACAACTCACCAAGCATAGACATCTCAAATTCATTTTGCATGTTCTTAGCAAATTCTTTACACATCTTATCATTGTTTCCCCCAAAAATGATGTCATCAACATAAAAAACCACAATTAGTAGATTATTCCCTTCATTTTTGATGTATAAGTTGTTGTCTGCTATTCCTTTTCTGAATCCCTGTTCCTGAAGATACTTATCCAATCTTGAGTACCATGCTCTCGAAGCCTGCTTTAGACCATACAGTGCCTTTTTCAATCTGCATACATGATCTGGTTTATCTGCTAATATGAATCCCTCTAGCTATTCAATATAAACTTCTTCTAGAACACCATTTAGAAATGTTGACTTAACATCCATCTGATATACCTTGAAGTTTTTGAAACTTGAGAAGGCTAAAAATATTCTTATGGCTTCAAGCCATGCAACTGGAGCAAATGTCTCATCAAAGTCAATTCCCTCTACCTGTGCATAACCTTTGCATACTAACCTTGCTTTATTCCTGACCACCTATCCATCTTCATTTAACTTGTTTCTGAATACCCATTTTGTGTCGATCACATTTTTGTCCTTTGGTCATGGAACAAGTTCCCAAGTCTTGCTTTTCTCTATTTGATCTAATTCCTCATTCATTGCCTTAATCCAAAACTTATCCTCACTTGCCTGAGTGAAGTATTTTGGCTCAATATTAGATAGTAAAGAGAAATTTGCTTGTTGAGATGGTGTTATTATTCTTCTCCTTGTCTATCTTTCATATGGATTCCCAATGATTAAATCTCTTGGATGATGCTTCTGTACATACCTGGATGGAGTTTTAGGAAGAAGTCTTTGTGTTTCTTCTTCTTCTTCATCTGATTCCTCATGAAACTCTTCTTGACAACTTCCATCTTCCTGATACACAATTTGTTGAACTGGTTCTCTTGAATCTATCTTCTCATCAATTGTTACATTTATACTTTCTACAATAGTACGTGTTCTCTTGTTGAAGCATCTATAGGCTTTACTCCTTGAGGAATAACCAAGAAAAATTCCCTCATCACATCTTGGGTCAAACTTGCCTAAGTTTTGATCTTCTCGTCTTATGTAACACTTGCTTCCAAAAATCTTGAAGTGTTTTACAATGGTCGATCTTCCTTTCCAAAGCTCATATGGAGTCTTGTGATGGTTTACCCTCATTTGAGCCCTAGTGATTATGTATACTATTGTGTTAACTACTTCTCTCCAAAATCCATCTGAGAGCTTAGACTCATTTAGCATAGCTCTAGCCATATTCTCAATAGTCCTATTTTTTCTTTCAACTACTCCATTTTGTTGAGGAGTTCTTGTTGCTGAGTATTCTCTTTTGATTCCATGTTGTTCACAAAACTCTACAAATTCATTTGAGGTAAATTCTCCTCCTCTTTCAGATCTCAGACACTTAATCCTTTTGCCAGTTTCATTTTCAACCAATTCCTTAAATGCTTTGAATTTTTCAAAGGCCTCTGACTTCTCTTTCAGGAAAGCTACCCAAACCATTATGGAGTAATCATCTATGAACAATATAAAGTAACTCTCACCCTGAATACTTTGTGTTCTAGTAGGACCACACAGATCAGTATGTATTAGACTCAATGGCTCAGATGACATATATCCTTTTGACTTAAAGCTTGTTCTAGTTTGCTTTCCATGTTGACAAGGTGCACAAATTGTGTTTTGTGGTCTTCTTATTTTGGGTAAATCTCTGACAGCCTGCTTATTGCTTATGTTGACTATGTTGTCAAAATTCAAGTGACCCAATCTTCTATGCCACAACCAACTCTCATCTTCTTGTGATAGAAAGCACTTTTCCCCTTTGATCTCACTAAGCATGTATAGATTATTTGGAGTTCTTTTTGCATTGGCAATGACCTTTCCAGTTTTTTATTTTCTTATCTCACATCTATCTGGGTGGAAAGTAACCATATACCCCTAATCACAAAGTTGACTTATACTTAGTAGATTATGTTTTAACCCTTTAACATACAACACATTTTCTATTTTTGTTTTCCCATTATCTAAACTTAGAGTTCCTCTTCCACCAATCCTTGTTGATCCATTATCACCAAAACTTATTGATCCTCTATTGGTTTCTTTTAGTACAATGAATTTGTATTTATCTCCTGTCATGTGACTAGAGAAACCACTATCAAGATACCATTGTTCTTCCTTATCCTGAGCATGAAGGGTTGTTTGAACTAACATTGATCTAGCCTTAACATTTTTCTTTTCATCTTTCCTAGTTGTTGAAATTATTTTTCTAGACTCAGGAAGTATCATCTTACACCATCTAGCCTTGTGCCCAAAATTATTGCATTTGTAACATATAATATCATCATCCATAAGAGGTGCAAAAGAATTGAAATTTCTATTGACATTGCTTCTTGCATGACTAATACAATGTACAACTCTATGACCATATTTATTACAAGAAAAGCAATGACCATGGAAGAAATTATGTAACCTTCTTGGATGCCTTTTGGATTGTGGTGGAGTGCTTCTCCTTTTGTGATTAACTCTCATCCAAGGTTCTTCTTTGCTTTCTTCCTTTCTGATGTCCTTAGCTTGCCTATATTTGTTTGAAGTTTCTACTTCTTGAAGACTTGATTCCTTTTTCTATTTCTCATACTCTACATCTTGTAGTGCCTTGGTCCTTTCAACTTCATTCCTTAGGTAAACAATTTCTGCTTCCAATATTTCACATTTTGTTTCTCTTGTTCTTAATATATCTGTCATATCCTACTCAATTTTCTTTCCTTCTTCTACCCTTATCTTGAGTTCTATGAGTTTTTGTAGAAGTTCCATCCTTGCTTCTTCATCCTCTTGAATTTGTTCTTTCAAGATTGAATTCTTCTCTCTAATTCTTTCCAAATTTTTGAGAGTAGCAAATAATTCCTCTTTTATATCAAACATAGTCTCCTCTTCATTTTCTGAAGTCATGTGTGTTTCTGATGGATCCTCCTCCAAGTTGTTAGTCTTTTCACGGAGAGACCCACTCTGATACCAATTGAAGAACATGTGCTTATATTGAGAGGGGGGGTGAACAGTATAAGATATAATTTTTTTCTTTTTAAACCAAATAATAACACCAACAATGTTAAAGAAGTAAACATCACACAAAGCATCACACACATGAGAGACATGATTTTACGTGGTTCACCCAATGTGGGCTACTCCACGGAGAAAATATTTCTTATAATTTTTTCTCAAATAAATTCTCTTGGGAATCCTTTCCCTACAATGTTTATGGACCTCTATCCAAAGGAGACACCAATCCCCTAATCAAGTTTATGGATCTCTATCCATAGGAGAACTCCTTTCTCCTTAGCTATGACTAGTGATCTTCTAGAAGAATTGTTACCCCCACTGCTCTAGCTAATGGATCTCTATCCATTGAAGACACCTATCCTCACTACCTTGGCTAATGGATCTCTATCCACTTGAGACTATCGTCCTCTATGCTCTATCACCTCCAAAGCTCTATCTCAAATCTACACTAAACATAGTCCTTCGATCTAGCACAAATCTACTCAATCTCTGTCTCTGATCTGGCATAAACCTATCCTCAAATCTGTACCAAATTTTATCTTCAAATTTGTACTCAATATTTATCTCTGATCAAGCACAAATCTATCCTCAAATCTATGTTGTAAGATTTCACAAAAGCTCACTCAAATCTGTCCACAAGTCTTCTCTAAGACTTGCATCAAATCTGTTCAACAAGTCAATCACAAGAACTTGTCCAATCTCATAGAAACATAAAGAGAATTGTTAGAGACTCAATATGCTTCACATTCATCACAACTCAACCACTTTCTCAAATCAATTCAGAATATAGAATAATTTGTTTTATGGAACTTGATCAATCACTACACACATCCACTTGACTAGGCTCAACCAACTCTACTCAACCAATCACTCAATGAAATAGTCCTTGCTTATAAACCCTAGTCCAAACATATGAATGCTCACTCAAAATATTTCCAACAATGCTCATCAACCAATCTCAAAAATTTTTCCCCCCTTAATCTACAGGCCACAGCATAAAAGAATCTTCACATATAGCTCAACAACTCAACAAGGAAACCTAATTAAGTCCTTTTCACTCCAAATTTGTTTTTCAGAAAACCAACCAATCAACTCAACCAAGGAAGAATATGCCCATACCTTTTTCTTTGATGTAGGATGACCTTCAAAACCTAGATCAAATATCACAACTTTCTTTGCCAAGTACAAAGGGTTAGATGACAAGAATTATCACCCTAACACTTTTCACAAAACACAATGATAACTCAAATCCCAAATACACCTTATTGCTCCATCTCAATAATAAATTTCAACATCATAATTTTCATCAAAAACTCTTAAAATATAACTCACTTTCTACTTATAACTCCTTTCTCAAATTGCACTTATCAAATAAAATACTTTATAAAATAATGCAATTTATTCTTCTAAGATAAAAATTAATTACCTTAGTTTTACTTTATCAAAAACAACCTTTTATCATGCCCAAAAATCACTTTAGCTTATAAGTAAATAATCCACTTTTAATCATCACCTTATCCCTCCTAATATTCTCACACAACCTTAGGGTAAACAAAAATTAAACCAAAATTGTACCTTTGCCCTTAGTGGGTTTTGAACCCATGACACTGCCTCCCAAGCACTCTAGCCATGGCCTTGGCTGCCACGTGAGCTAGCACTCACGTGTGAGCTAGAGTGCCCAAGCACTCTATTCTCCTTTTTGCTGCCACCAAAAATGAAAACCAAAAGGGCTTCAACACTTTGCTGCCATCGGGTTTTGAACCCGTAACCTTCCTTCCACAAGAGCCAAGCCAAATGCCACTCGAGCTAGCCACCGAATGGTGCTAGAAGTAATACACCATGTTTTCTTAAACTCCACGAAATCCAAATTTTTATAGCGCATGAATTTCCTTAGCATGTTTTTCAAATTTGAAAAGCATATATCTTTTGCCTTAGCAAAGGCAATATTTATATTGCCTTGTTGTTTCTTTCAACACGTCGGTGGAGGTAACTTCAACTTGCACATCGATGGAATAGCTTTAGTGTTTTGCTATTTCGAATAAATAAATATTTATTTATAAAATTTAAATTCAATTTGAATTTAAATATTTATAAATTAAATATTTAACCTTCCTTTAGACTTTTTAATGTGGAATAAAAAGCCTCCTTGGGTTTTTATGAAAACCTTTTATTTTTCCAATCCATGGTTTTTAATAAAACCTTTTACTTATGCTTCTTATAATATCAAAAATGAATATTATGAAGCTCTTTTGCCATCAACCTTTGCATTGCTCCTTTTGACCTCTTGGCATCAATGGTGGTTCACTTCTTGGTATTAATGACAACCTCATGCCTTGACATCAATGACAACTTTATGGACTCAAAATGTCCAACAAATAGTTAGTCCCTCCTTGGTGAATTCCCCTAGGGTATTTCTATATTTTTTTAAAACATCCTTATTAATAAGCTAATATGGAAGTCCAAAAATCCTAACCCACACTAGAAGTATCTTAATGGTTTTAACTCCAGGGTATTAAATAAAATGAATATCTCCCATAAAGCATGGGCCACCATACATTATTTTAACCCTAATTTTTGAATTAAAAGAGGAAAAAAACTTTAGGAAGAAAATTCATAGAATGATTTGAGTTTAGTATCCACTTTCACTTGATCTAATTTTGAATAAACCAAAACGTAGGTCAACATTATCCCTCTACTTTTAAAAATCATTATATCATTCTCAATCATATCATCCTTGATAAGAACTTTTGGTGTAACATCTACTACTTGTATACAACTTGCCATATATTATGGCATCCACACTTCTAGATAGAGCATCCTAACTTCTAATTAGGTATTTCAAATATGAATTTCCTTCCATGCTACCTGGCAGGGCTCACTCTTGGATTCAAGGTTTAGAGTATGGTATTATCACTAAGACATTCAAATTATTATCCACAAGGAAATGGTCTTATAGAATTATTAAACTAAAAATTTTCAAGGGTTATAACCTAATGAAATTGGTATAATGAGCTAAATGAAGTATTATAGTTTGACGAAGTTGTTCCTAAGAAACAGGCTTATGCATAAGCATGAAATATCGTAAATTGGCTCTATTTAGAATTTTTTAAATATTGAAAAGGCTAATTTTGGATCATTTCATCGGGGCCCATTCGCCCAAAAGTTACGGGGTGGAAGTTTTTTTGGGGTAAATTTTCATGTCGTTGAAAATAATTAAAATATTTTTATTTTAATTCGTTGACCTCAAATTATAAATGAAATTGATTTTCCCATACAATTCACCTTCAAATTATAAATGATTTTATTTTTCTTGTCCAAATTGCCTCATATACTACTCGTATATATACTGTAGTGGGTACCGATAAACATACATTGCTCTAAAATAACAAAAAACTTGCCAAGGTTGAAGAGAAGTGTTAGTCGACATAAGTCGATTGGTTGCAAAGGTGTCGATCGTTTGTAGAGGTGTGTCAATTGGTTGTAGAGGTGTTGATCAGTTGTAGAGGTGTCGATTAGTTGCAAATATGTTTATCAATTGTAGAGGTGTCGATCGATTGTAGAGGTGTCGATCAGTTGCAAAGGTGTCGATCAGTTGCAAAGCCATGTCTATCAACATAAGTTGATCAGTTGTAAAGCTGTGTCTGTCGACATACATTGATCAGTTGTAGAGTCGTTTCTATCAGCATAAGTCGATCGGTTGTAGAGTCGTGTCTGTCGATATAAGATAATCGGTTGCAGAGCTATTTCTATCAACATAAACCAATCAGTTGTAAAGTCATGTCTATCGACATAAACTGATCAATTTTAAAGCCATTATCGACTGCAACAAATTAGTAAGCCTATAATTGATCGATATGCCCTAAACAGATTGACATGCCTATAACTGATCGACATGGTTGTAACCGATCAACATGGCTATAATCGATTGGTATAGCTATAATTAATTGACATGGATACAACCAATCGACATGCCTACAACTGATCGACATGGCTGCAACCGATCATCATAGCTATAACTGATCGACATAGCTACAATTGATTAGCATGGTTGTAATCGATTGGCATATTTGCAACTGATTGACATGTCTACAACTAATCAAATGGCTACAACTGATCAACATGGCTATAATCGATCACCATGGATACAACCTATCGACATGGCTACAATCGATCACCATGGATGCAACTGATTGACATATCTGAAATCGATCAGTATACCTGCAACCGATAAAATTTTACATCTCAGACTGGTATTCATTAATCGTAAAGTCTAAAAACCTTTCTTGTTAGCCTAAATCCTTTAATTTTTTTGTATATTTTTATATTTTGCAAAACCGATATTCATGGCCTCAAACACAAAAAAATGGCCACGGTTTGAAATTTTTTGGAGAAAAATAATTGCAATTTGCCACAGTTTGAATTTTTTTGGAGGAAAATAATTGGAATTCGCCATGTATACTTCTCCATACTTCTCCAAGACAATTCGCATTCAATTTATAAATATTTTGGGGCCGACCCCTTATGCATAACCCTACTAAGAAAACAATTATAAATTCCACATATATGTTGATCTATAAAAAATAAGTTATATTAGTAATAAATGTTGAGCTCCCATCATTTTGTGTTACATTGTAATTAGATCTTATTGAAATGTGACTAAAACCTATCTAGTTCATATTTAGTCATTTTAGTTTCCTTAAATAAGAGTAAAATCATCATATTAGAAATTTTTAGACCATCAAGCCATGATTAAAATATAGTTTGAAAAAAGGACCTAATAGATGGAATTCAAAGCAAGATACCTTGTTCTCGAAGGGGACGTTGATAGAGATAAGCTAGGTGAGAATGGAAATTTTGATTCTCTTTGATCTAGTCTATAGCAAATTATTGGAAAGAAAGTCCCTAATGTAGTTAAGTTTCAAATACTTCATCTAGATCATCTACACATATTAATTAATGGATCATATTTAAAACACTTCTAAGGAAGCCTTGATTATTTAAAATATCCATATAACCTATTTTTATTTATTTATTTTCTTTCATTTCATAAAAAATAGACACCAAAATTGATAAACGATAAAATGATACAAACTTAACTTATAAAGGATCAAATTTGAGTGGATTGAAATATTATTCTTTGAAAAAAGCATCCCATATTAAATCTACAACCTAGGATTATGTGTGTTAAGAATCCTAAAATATTTTTATTACTTAGAAATATCATAAATCCCAAAGTGCTTTAAGACCTAGTATAAATTAGCATTAGGTATATTATCCCTACTTAAGGATTCTTGAAGTGATATTAAAAAAGTATTCATCTTGGTGTTTCGTGGCTTATGGACTAGTTAAAAAATGACAATAAGGCATCCTCTTCAAGAAAAAACAAATATATGTAATGAATGTAAATCCCTAGTAGGTTGTTAAATCGAAGTCCAACAATTATGTCTGACTTTGTGAAATGACTTGAGAGGTGTAGAATAAGTGGGAGCCGGTCTCGGCGCAAGTGAAATACCACTACTTTTAACGTTATTTTACTTATTCCATGAGGCAAATATGGGGCATCACCCCTATTTTTGGCCTAAAGGCATGCTTCGATGAAGGTTGTAGGTTTCTGGAAATTAATCATGTGAAGATTCAAAATTGGGACTGAAGTATCTAGAGCCTATTTTTGTTTGGCCTTGCACCTAAGAAACCATGAGCACATGGTTATGAATCAAAGAAATTGTGCACTGGTGGTGAGACATTTGTGGAATCGTGCATCACCAGTTTGAGCACTATGGAACCATAGATCGATGGTTGAGTGCATTGGAAGGAGCAACAAAAGGATAACAGGTTTGTACACCTAAAACCCTCTTTCCTCTATTTTTAGCTTTAGCATTGCATTTTAGGTTAAATTAAGAGTCTCTATCCTGTTTTCCATTGTTTGCATTTAGGTCTTAGGATAGGCATATTTAATTTTCTAAAAAAATTCATAAAAAAATAAGAAATAAAAAAATTTGCATTTTTAGATCAGTTAGCAGAGCATGTGCATAGCCTAGTTAGAAATAATCTAGGCATATTTGGGGTTTCGGGCCTGTCCTACCTCATGTTCTATTACTCAGTTGAAACCATGCATCCATGGTTGGGATTTCCCAAACGCACGTACATGGTTGGTTAACCACGCAAACACGATTTACCAGAACTAACCGCCCACCGATGGTTGGCCCTGATAACAGAACCTTGTTAGATCTTGCTTAAAATTAGCTATTTTAGCCCTTGATCTATTTTTTGTCTACTACTATGTGTTTTCCTACTTTTTGCATTAGGCAATAAATAGAATTGCATATTAGATTGCATCACACAATAACAAACGAAGCCATCACACACTCACGTGAACGTTGGACAAGGTTGGACTTCATCACCAACCCCCAACATATTTTACCCTGTTACTTGGCCAAGGCCAGCTCCAAGAACCATCTTAGCCATGGAAAATAGCATGCATTCCTCTTCGAAGGGTGTATCACTACCCACGGTGAATATGGGTGAGGACTGGTAGGACCTAGGCTCCCTCATCGGATTTGGGTTTCATCTCCAAGTCCTGGTGGGTTTCACAACTCGGACTTCATCACCGGGTTAGTGTGTGAGAGCATCTAGGTGAAATCCATAGACTCATTTTAGGGCAAAACATTTGCACATCACTTTTTCTTTTTTACCAAAAAAAAAAAATCAAAAACCCTTCAAAAAATAAAAAACACAAAAATCAAACTTTGTGCAAACTTAGGAACAAAAACATTATTTGTTTGTTTTCTTTGAGTGTTGTCTTGCTTTGTACTTCCATCACACATCCACACACATACATTTACATTTTACACCTCATCCCACCTTTAGCGTATGGTAACAACCCATGGTCAAGCCAGAAGGTTAGCCCTAGTTCAGAGTCAGTTGCCTTCTCCCATGGATCCATCTCAGTCTTATCAGGCCCCTAACACTTCGGTGGTAGGGCAAGTTAGTGTAGACCCTACTATATCCCTGAACATGAATGTTGGGCCCTCTAGTGGTGCCCCCATTTTGGATATAGACATCATGCAGAGGGCTACTCATACTGCCATCCCTGAGACACCTAGGAGTGAGCCGCATACATCGATGGATGGTCATGTTACACTTGTGGACATGGATGCCATTAGGCAATACCTGAATGCAATTGGTCTAGTTTTCCCATCGTTACCTCCACTCACCATTCCACCTTGCACTATTCCATCATTTCATTAGGAAGCCACCTTCCCACACCCACAACAGTCCAACCAAACCTTCATGAATCCACTTTTTGAATCGACTGCTACCACCATAGCCCATAACCATCCATCATCATCTAACCAACACCCCTCATATTACCAAACCAAAATATCATTTGCACCAATCCCCTCTATGAAGCACTTGTTAGCATTGCTTCGTAGATCCCGGTATCCATCCCATCCATCACACTTGTAGCCCCCATGCATTATAACATCCCCCATTCAATGACAATACCTTTTGCCACTTACCCTCCACCAACATCTACTAATATGGTTGCCACCCAACCAACCTCATCATCCACCACTTACACAACCATACCATCCTCCTCTATGATTGCCATGCAACAAGCCTTCTTGCAATTACAATAAATGATCTTGGATAATGCTAACCACAACATTAATCTCGACCCACATCAATAATCACAAGGAATCAACCAAAATCAACCCTCCACATCTCAACCCCACACCTTCTTCACTCAAGATCCATCTTGGGTGTTGCATCCCCCAACCACCATAGCCACTAATCCACCTCACCACATGTATGCTAACCCTTCAAGTCAGCATGCTATCATGCCCCCATCACCTCACTACCATCAAATCCCTCATCAACCACCTTACCATAATCCATTCCATCCTAACACACCACATCATCCCAACCCTACCAATGGTGCATAATACTACCAATAGCAACAAGCAAACCAGGGTTTTAACCCTTTAGAGGATCCTAAGTTCCAATTCTTGCAGAGTCAGATTGATAGCCTTGCCATGCAGACACCAGGTATGCAGTACCAAAAACCCACCTTGAGGTAGCTACTCAATCACCCGATCCATGCTTCGGTACCATCACCACCCTATCCGATAGATTTTTAGGTGCTAAAGTTTGACAAATTCAAGGGGGATGAGGACCCCCATGAGCATGTAACTAGATTCATCAATGCATGCTTCAGGATTAAGAATAACGATGCACTCATGCTTCACACCTTTCCTCAGACATTTGGGGGAGATGCCCTGGATTGGTACAACCACCTACCGCATCAAAGTGTTTACACTTTCGAGCAACTTGCAGACCAATTCCTGGAGTGATTCACCTTGAATGTCAAAAAGAAGACCACATTGACCGATTTACTTAATTTGAGATAATATGATGATGAATCGGTCTATGATTTTGGCAACCATTGGAGGGCGGTCATGATCAAATTACCATTCTCCCTCCCTATGATAGAGTTAACAAGAATGTTCACAAAGAGTTATGCCAAACCTATCTCTTTGTTGCTATAGTTGCAACAATACAGAATATTTGAAGAGGCACTCGCCCAAGCCCGAGTAATCGAAGAGATCAAAATTCAAGAGGGTGAGATCAAGCCCAAAAAGAAAGAATGGCAAAATAAGAATCAAAAGGGGAATAACCATGGCTAGTCCAAGGCCACTCAGGTTAATCAAGTAGTCTTGGGCCAACCTTCACAACAAATCCAACACGCCCAAGTCCAAGTACAACAACCCCAACACCAACAACAACAACCACAATAACAAAATTATCAAGCGGTTCCACCCCCACAATAGCTGCAGAACCAAACTCAACCTACGAAAGGCAACAACGTCATTTCAGGCCCAAACACAATTACACCCCATTGCTTGAACCCTATTCATCCATTTTCTAGAAGTTGTATGAGGCATAGGCTTTCACATTGCCAAAAATGAAGCTTGAAGATCTGAATAAGCCAAAACAAAAAAGCTATAGAGAGCATCTATACTGCATCTTTCATCGGTAGAAAGGGCATGACATCAAAACTTGCAATGGGTTTAAAGGTATTGTGCAAGATTTATTAGAAGCGAGTAAGATCAAGATTAATGACAACCCATTAGCCCAACCCAATCAAAACCTTGGGATATATCAGACACCTTTGCCTCATCATGAGGTGAATCAACAAATTAGTGGGAGCATCAACTTCTACAATTCCTCCCAACCAAGTTAATCATGTGTCATAGTTGTACCAAGGTTTTGTGGGGGCTATCAGTGTAGTTACCCATGGGAAAAGAAGAACAAATCAAACCCAAGCAACACTAGCTCCTGTAGCACAACCTAGTGTGCCCATACAACTAGGCCCATCCATTCCACCTCCACCCATCCATAATCCAAATCATCCATCTCACCCAATCATTACCCTGAGAAGTTGGTTGACATAGAGCCTAAGAATGACATCAACCAAACTATCAATATACGAGCTAATACAACAATCTCCCCCACATCGTGAGGCATTGATGGAAATACTAAAGTCCATCGAAGTGCAAATAGAAGATCCTAACACCTTCAACACTTTTGTAGGGAGTGTCCAAAAATGCATGGAGCCCTCAATAACATTCTATGACTTTGAGGAAAAGAGCATATCATCAGATTTACCAGATCCTCCATTGCATATAGTCGCTCATATTGATAAAAAACCATTTAAGAGAGTGCTCATTGATACTGGTTCCTCCATCAACCTCATCACCACTCCAGCCATCAAGCATCTTAACCTACCATCATCCCATATCACATCATCCACCTTCACCTTATAGGCCTTTAATGATGCTTTATGTTCCACTATGGGGAATGTAGTTCTACCTATCACCATGGGGGTGAAGACTATCCATGTGCTCTTCCACATCTTGGAAGGGGCTATGCAATATAACATACTTCTTGGACATCCCTGGATTAGGAAGATGAAGTGTGTGCCCTCGATATTACACCAATGTCTAAAATATGTGCACGAGGGTAAGGTCCATTGCATCCAAGCAGACACTGAGCCTTTTAAGTATTGCAACTTGATATCAAATCCCTATGAGCCATTGCTTCCATCCACCCACCTTTCAATTCAGCCCCTCATCATCCGAACCACCCCTACTAACACCACTTCATCAAAAGCACCCATCCCAGAGGTCTTGCCGATAGTGGATCCTACTTTTGCATCCAAAAGCACCAAGCCAAATCAACCCTCATCCACCTCATTTCATTTTTCAACCATACCTGATCATCCTGCTAACCAATCATCCACTTCATTAGCCACACCTCCCACTTCACAAACTCCTTTCACCTTTTCAGCCCAACCAAATCCATCAACCACTAACAATCCCATCAAACCTAACCCACCTCAAGCCTCACCACCCATTGTCTCGTAGATAGGGTCACCTATCCGAGAGGAGCCATCACCAAGTGATCCATCACCTCCATCTGAGCCACAAGCCACCATCAAAGCATCCACCTCATCACCTGAACCATCCACATCCCAACCATCCCAAGTTGTAGTTCATCTCACCAATCTAGGTATTGGTGAGTACATTGTTGAGAGTGTCATAGTTACACCACCTATCCAATTAGTCAAAGATTACGGTCACCCATGCGACCCACCTTTAGCTATAGGTGCAGTGTACACAATGGGTTCCCAACCAAATAGGATCAACTTTGTATATGGGGGAGTGGATTCTTCATCCAATCCACCTCCTCCTAATGAGGAACCCATACAAGAGTTTTGTGCCAATCTAGAATATCTATCCAACCCAAATTTCCCTTTGCGATATTTTTGTAGGGTTAACTAGTAGGGATTTGATCTTGGATGACATGAATAGGGTCCACATCACATTATTGAGCCTGAATATCAAGAAGTCCATGATCGCTCTAGCTTAGGATATAGGCCATCTACTTCAAACTCTTCTTTCGAGCATACATTCCAATGACTCACTCTTGAGTACGAAGAGGAGGATGAGGAGAGCGATGATTGTGATGATTGTGATGATAGTGATGATGAGTACTTGGACCCTGACTTTACACCTTATCTAAATGAGGCTTTTTTAGGGATTACATTGCAAATGACCATGGTCAAATATATTTCTGATGATTATATCTCCGATGAGGATTTTGAGGAATTTTAATAGATGCAAGTAAACCTAGACTGGATCATTCACATCTTTGATGGTCCTCAAGAAGATGTGGCCCCTATAGAGCCCATCGAGAGAGATGAGTGTTACACCAAAATGTTTCCCATAGATCACACCATATTTCGCTTCAATAAAGAGCATGAGCACCTTGAGCTAGATCCGCCACCACCACCTTGGTTGCACTCACAGTATCACTATTCACCCACCTTAGGTCAGTTGCAACCTAGAGAGAGTGAGCAATCACTCCTCAAATCACAGCCACCTCATTTCCACCAAGTTAACATGATTTTTGTTGACTTGTTCACCCCACTCCATAACCCGTACGATTTGGCGAAGTCAATTTCGATCAATGCTAGCCTTATCACCATGGATAGGATTTCATCCCCACCATCCATTACCGAATTTATCCTATCCAAAGAGTTGCTACGAGCTTCAAACACTTACATCCCACAACAACCTTCACCCTCGTCTACTTCAATTTTTCAAACTAAAGTGGAGGAGGAGTCACCCGAGTCATTTGAGCATGTGGAGGATGATATCCATCTCATCCCAACTCCACATCAGTTGGAAGAAGGTTCTCATATGCTTATCAAAGAATCCATTGATGTGAACCTTAGTCAAGATGCGGATAATCCACAAATCATGAAAATTACAAAATATTTATCCATAGAAGAGAAAGAGCGTATGATCAACATTTTAACAAGGAAGAAAGAGATATTCACATGGTCATACAAGGACATGCCTGGCCTTGACCCCAATTTGGTGGTCCACAACCTTACCTTAGCTCCTAAAGCTAAGCCATTCAAGCAAAAACTAAGGAAACTTCATCCGACCATAGCATTAATTGTCAAGGAAGAGCTACAAAAACTACTAGATGTGGGTTTCATAGTACCCATTGACTATCCAAAGTGGCTCTCCAACATGGTACCCATTCGCAAGCCGAATGGGGGGTATGCATATGCACAAAATTTCAATATTTAAACAAAGCATGCCCCAAGGATGATTTTCTACTACCGAACATCGATCAACTTGTAGATTCCTACGTAGGCCATGAAATGCTTTCTTTAATGGATGGTTTCTCAGGATACAATCAGATTCGAATTAATCCTGAGGACCAACACAAAACAACATTTACCACACCTTGGGGGACTTTCTATTACAAGGTGATGCCTTTTGGTCTTAAGAATGTAGGAGCTACTTATCAACGTGCCATGATGTACATCTTCCATGACTATATGCATAAAATCATTGAATATTATGTGGATGATCTAATTGCAAAATCTAAAATGCATCTTGAGCATATTGAAGTTCTAGAGAAAGTTTTTGATCGATTGCTTGAACATAAAGTGAGGTTAAATCCTAAGAAGTGTGTATTTGGCATCACATCAGGAAAACTTCTAGGATTCATTATCTCCAAGTGAGGCATTGAAGTGGACCCTGATAAGGTCAAGGCCATTATTGAGATGCCACCTCCAAAAAATTTGAAAGAGTTGCACAGTTTGCAAGGAAAAATTCAATCCATTCAATGATTCATTGCACAACTCTCAGAAAAATGCAGGCCTTTCAATCGCTTGCTACAGAAGGGGGTGAATTTTTCCTGGACAACCGAATATCAAGAGGCTTTTGATGATATAAAGAAATATCTGGCTTCACCACCAGTTTTAATGTCACCTCGTCCAGGAGTCCCTTTTCACCTTTATATCTCTGCAATATATTTTGCACTAGGGACAATGCTTGCACAAAAAAATGAGAATCACAAGGAGCAAGCAATTTATTACATTAGTCGGACATTGGTGAGTTATGAGATGAGATATGCTTATGTTGAGAATTTGTGCTTAGCAGTGGTTTTTACCACTAAGAAACTCAGACATTATATGCTAAGTAACACTACCTATGTCGTAGCTAGAGAAAATCCTCTATGTTACATGATGACTCACACATACAACAACACCCAAACCACAAAATGGATAATGCTCTTAATGAAATTTGATCTCGAATTCATTAGCCAAAAATCCATCAAAGGTCAGGTGATAGTCGATCAACTCGTAGAAGCTCCACTTCCAAATGATCAACCACTTCTTATAGAGCTTCTAGATGATTCAATATTTTTTGTCATTGAACAAGAAGAACTAGTCCCTCCTAAGGATGATGTTGACATCACTCTCTTCTTTGATGGATCAAAGTGTGAAAAAGGACAAGGTGTTGGAGTCATATTTTATACACCCAAAGGAATACCAATTCCTTTATCATTCAAACTTGAATTTCCATGCACAAATAACAATGCAAAGTACAAAGCCTTAATATTAGGGCTTCAATCAACAATAGCTATGGGTATTAAATGTATAAGCATATTTTATGATTCCCAACTTGTTGTTTGTCAAGTGAAAGGAACTTACCAATGTAAAGAACTAGTATTGAAACAATATCATGAAGTAGCAATGAAATTGCTAGTAAAATTTATTTTTCTGGTATTTCCTTAGTGGAATACCAGGTTCTGGTTTATCCCCTATGCAGGATTTTTCAAATTTGTTTTTTCCCTACTTTAGAGGGAATTTTTTTTTAGGTTATATATTAAAAGTGGGTTTTTATCAAGGATCCCAAAACCTGATTACAAAGGATCAGAATGCAACATAATACATCGGCTTGTAACAAAAGGAAACACTAGAGAAACATAGAAAATAAAAGGTATGCACCATCCTAAATTCTAGAGGAAGGCATGATACTTTGTGATAGAGGAAGACTACTTCCTAAGCACCAAAGGAAACATGGGCAGGAAGGGAAAGCCTACCAAAAAATCAATTTTGAATCAAAGGGCACGAAATAAGAATTTTCACGCAAACCTAGGGCGGGAAAAAGTGCCAAACCACCCCATCCACTAAAAATCAATTTGAAACTTTCCCAAGGATAGGAAAATGAACCAAATACAGGATTTTAAATTTTGAATCAACCCAATGGTGGGAAAACCAAAAACCACCAATGGGAAACAGGCTTGAGAGAAACCACCTTCTCGTGTAGGGAAAACCAGAAAAAATCATAAAATCCACCATGAACAATAGGGTGGATCAGTGAAGCAGAATGAAACATACAGGGAAAGTGCAAGATAAAGAAAATTGAGAAGACCATTCCCTAAACGCCTTAAAAAGTAAAAAAGCAAAAAGAGAAAAATCATAGGCAATGAAATCCTCATGCAGTGGAACAATAGCCTGGAGGATGGTGCATCAGTGGAACATGAAAAAGAGGAACTTCCTAGGCTATGAAATCCTCAAGTAGAAAAAATAAAGTCTTAGAGAAACAACACCCAACATAGGAAACAACAATAGTGGAACAACATGTCAGAAGGAGAGGCAGGAAAGTGCCATAGGAATCCAATATGGAGTCATGAAGAGGCATGGCTACAAAAAAAGGAGCCCATAATGAAAGGAAGCAACCAGGCAACCTAGACAACCTTCAACACCAAAGCTTCAAGGATGCAAAAAAGGAAAACCTACAAGGATTCAACAACAAGAAAAGTAGAGGCCCACCCTCAAGAGCCACAAAAGGAACTAAAAACCTGTAGGAACCAACACCATGAACCCAAATAGTCGAGTCATAGTAGGAAGCACACGGTCTCCTCCAAAAATGAAAGGATGCTTTAAAGTGAATTTTCAAATTTCCCATTGGATGGGATTTTCAATTTTCATGTTGGGTAGGATTTTAAAAAAATTTCCCACTTCGGCCATATTTTTCACATGCTTTTCCTTCAGGTCATACTTTGGCATTTCATCTAGCCCATCCTTGGTATTTTCCTTAGGCCTATCCTATGACATTTTTTTTGGTCTGGTGATTTGTTGTAAAAAATTTTTGGGCCCCTTTCAAAACCCTTTTTAATGAAATCTTAATTTACCAAAAAAAATTGCTAGTAAAATTTGACTGGTATGAGATCGATAACTTGCCTCATTCAACTAATATATTTTTGAATGCAATGGATTATTTGGGATCCTTTATTCCCATAAATGAACATGGAGAATTTCAACAACTTATCATAACAATAGTTTCCAAGTCTGCAATAAAATGAGCAAAGTTAGAAGATGAGAAAAATATTTTTTGGTCCACGGAGAGCCATACAATTCTTGCCTTAATGAAGTAAGAGACTTTCTCATGTTTTGAACCCTCCCATAAGAATTTATGTGAACTACAAAAAGAACATCCAAATAAAAAGTATCTCATTACACTCTCTTGGGGGACGTGTTGTATAGACATGGCTATGATGGATTCTAACTTCGATGTCTAGATCCCGTAGAGGCATAAGAGGCAAAAAAACTTGCTTATCATGAACCCACAAAGAGAATTGTTAGATACCCAATGTGATTCATCAACCTCATAGAAGCATAAAGAGATTTTTTAGAGACTCAATATGTTCTATACTTAACTCCCAATCTCAATCTCAACTCAATATTAACCTTGAAGCATTCAACCAAACACTAGATGAAAAGGAAACTAGTAGACATCCTTTTCCTTCCAAAGGTATTTGAACAAAACAACCACCAACATAAATTAGCAATGCAAAGAATAACTTGCTCAAATCATGTATCAAGTAAAGCATTAACGATCAAAACAACCTCTATGAAAGCAACTCAACCATTCATCACCAGGATGGAAATCATCTGGCTGCTCATTTTAAGCCTCTTCTTCAATCTTCCCATTCAACATGCTAATTTCTCATATGTTAGAAAAATTGACAAGTGACTCACACTTGTAACAATTTTTTTCCAACACTGTACCAACACTACATTTTTACTGCCAACTCTGTGCAAGCATCAAACACAGTACCACCAAACTAACCAAATCATTTGAACTATTATAATCCTTAACTTATGATAGTGGCAGTAAGAACCATCACAAGTTCAACAATGACATACAACAATTCTATCAATAATGACAACTCTCAATTCAATCACCACCCTTCATGGTACTAACACAAACAAATGTAAGAACAGACAGCACACTTTGATAGCTGTACAACAACTCCTCGACTACTTTCCTTTCATCCTCAGATAACCACACAAATACTTAGGAGCATTAAAATAAAACATTAACATTGCTCCCCTTGAGGATATGCTACTTGGAGCTACTTAGTGTAATAAAGGAGTAATTTCCTTCTGTCCAAGGAGACACGATTTCCTCTCTTCTTTCTTTCTCCAATTTTTCTTGAACTTAGGCTGAGAATTTTTACCTACATCCACATTTTGAACCTTTTCGTGAACATGAAAATTTCTCTTGGGTGGTTGTATCTTGTGCATTCTTGATGGATAATTATTTTCCTATTTGTGTTGCACTCTTTATGTCTGATGGAATCTATGGTCTTACCTTATATTAGTTGCAGAAGTGCTTGGAAAAAACCTTGCTATGTGCCCATGACCATTACATTTAAAACATTGCACATGGTGTTCACTCAGAAGAGCAGATGTGTTTTTACCAGCACCAACTAGAAGGAGCACCAACCCCTGATGCCAAGCACCAACTTGGACTTCTGTTCTGAATCTAGATGATTGACATAAAGATGCCTTCACTTTTACAAGACCCTGACTGGTCTATTGCTTTCTCAACATTGCCCACTCTTTACCCAGCACACACCCTGCTCACTCGCCTCTTGAGCACTCTATTTTAACAGCACTTACATACTCTTTTGGCAGCACTTTCACACATTCAGTGGCACACTGCTCGCTCTTCCCGCATAGAGCTCAACCTTGCTACATCACACAAATCTCCTTTTATAATAGTGTTCTATTTCTATTCTTAAATTTCATATTCACGCATGTAGCCTATTGATAGTAATGGCTCCTTTATTCTCACATGCAATCTTATTAATAGAATGGTTCTTTGTTTGGGCTTCAAGACGTTTCTTTGTCCAACTCATGGTCTTTGTCTGATGACTTTCAGTAACCACTACTGCATGATATTTCTTTGTAACAGCTCTTGTAACTGCAGTAATGACTTCTGTTTCCTATCACTGTAACTACCTCTGTAACTGTCGTAATTACTTTAGTTCACTATTCTTATGTAACTACATGATTTCTATCTGTAACTACACCTGTAACTGATGAACTGAATTTAGTTAACTCTTCTAATTTTAGCTGCATGATTTATCTCTACAGCTGCCCCTTTAACTATCGTTCTACTTCAGTTAACTGTTCGTAATCGTGCTATTGCAACTTGTTGCAAAATCATGACACTTTTGTATCTTTGTCTTCTTCTCGCCTTTTACCCGTGAAAACATGACATGTCGTGATATCATGACATTTTCTTCCTCCTTGTCCTTTTCTCAGCTTGCACCTACAAAAACACATGTCACAAAATCGTGACACTTTCGCTGCCTTGAGCTCTTCTCTGTCTCTTGCCCGCGAAAACATAACATGTCACGAAATCGCGACACTTTCACTTCCTTGCACTCTTCTCTGCTTGCACTAGCGAAAACATGACATGTCATGAAATCATGACACTTTTCACTTTTGTACACTCTACTTGGCTTGCACCAGTGAAAACCAGACATGTCACAAAATTGTGACACTTTTCGCTTCCTTGCACTTCTCTTCCTTTCACCCATGAAAATGGAACATGTCGCAAAATCATGACACTTTCGCTACCTTGTACCTTTTCTATCTTTGGCCCGCAAAAACACATGTCATGAAATCGTGACACATTCGCTGCCTTATGCCTTTCTCTATATTTCACCTATGAAAACACAACATGTCATGAAATCGTGACACACTTGCCTCTGTACACTCTCTCTCCTATTTGGGTTGCAAAAACCCGACATGTCACAAAATCATGACACTTTTTCTCCTTGGCACTTTTCTTCCCTTCGGGTCATGAAAACCTGACATGTCACGAAATCATGACACTTTTTCTCCTTAGTGCTTCCTCTTGCAAATTGTCACGAAATCATGACACTTTTCCTTGCTAGCTCTTTCTCTCGAACATGGCACAAAATCATGACACATTTTCATCCGTATTGCCTCTCTTGTAGATTGTTGCGAAATCACGATAGTTTTCCTTGCGAGCTCTTTCTCTCTGAACATGTCACGAAATCGTGACAATTTTTCCACTTGGATTCTTTGCCTCCAACATGTCGTGAAATCATGATAGTTTTTCCACTTGGCTTCTTTGCCTCCAACATGTCACGAAATCGTGACAGTTTTTCCACTTGGCTTCTTTGCCTCCAACATGTCGTGAAATCATGATAGTTTTTCCACTTGGCTTCTTCTCTGCCAACATGTCATGAAATCATGACAAATTTTCTAGCGCTTTCTTTCTCTTCCAACATGTTGCAAAATCACGATATTTTTCCTTATGCTTTCTATCTCCTTGGCCATGTCGCGATATCGCAACAAATTTTCCAGCTTTTTCTCTCTCCTTTGATATGTCATGAAATCCCAACCATTTTGACAGCATTTTCTCTCTCCTCCAAGATGTCACGAAATCACGACAGTTTTGCTAGCATTTTCTCTCTCTTCTAACATGTCATGATATAGCGACAGTTTCTTTTCTAGCTTCTCAACATGTCACGATATCACGACAGTTTCTTTTCCAGCTTCTCAACATGTCACGATATTGCGATAGTTTCTTTTCCAGCTTCTCAACATGTCACGATATCACGATAGTTTCTCATGCTTGCTCAACATGTCATGATATCGTGATAGTTTCTCATGCTTGCTCAACATGTCGCGATATCATGAAACTTTTCTTACTTGTATTTTTCTTTGATATTTTGCATATGGGCCACTTCTATCTTCTCAAAAATTCACTATACATGCTCTGACTGACCTCTGAACTCCTGTCCACTACATCAACTGATCTATCTGTCTATGTTGACAACAATGACAATACTTTGGCTGCACCTTGCACATCAATCTCCCCCTTTGGAATTGTTGGCAACACTCATGCAATTTGCTGTAATTCTTCTCCCCCTTTGACAATAATACCAAAGGGCTACTGTAAACTCCCCCTAAGTCCATGCACAACATTCTCTGGCACACGTTATGATAGTTAGCAAAAATTACAAATATAAGCACAAAGATAATTAACTATATAATTTCTTCCTCTATGTACAACACACTATTGCTACAATATATTCTGCTTCTACTGTGGATAAGAAAACTGACTCTTGTTTCTTACTGTTCCACATGACCAATCTATCTCCATGATAGAATGCACCTCCATTGGTATCCTTTCTGTCCTCTACACATCTTTCCCAAATCTGCATCTGGAAATCTATCCTAGCACTGTCCTCAAATCTGTCTCAGCATTGTCCTCAAATCAGCTCACAAGTTCATCAAGAAAAACTTGCTTATCATGAACCCACAAACAGAATTGTTAGAGATCCAATGTGATTCATCAACCTCATAGAAGCATAAAGAGAATTGTTAGACTCAATATGTTTTATACTTAACTCCCAATCTCAATCTCAACTCAATATTAACCTTGAAGCGTTCAACCAAACACTATATGAAAAGGAAACTAGTAGACATCATTTTCCTTCCAAAGGTATTTGAACAAAACAACCACCAACATAAATCACCAATGCAAATAATAACTTGCTCAAATCATGTATCAAGTAAAGCATTAACTTGATCAAAACAACCTCTATGAAAGAAACTCAACCATTCATCACCAGTATGGAAATCATTTGGCTGCTCATTTTAAGCCTCTTCTTCAATCTTCCCATTCGACACGCTGATTTCTCATCTGTCAGTAAAATTGACAAGTGACTCACACTTGTACCAACTTTTGTCCAACATTGTACCAACACTACAGTTTTACTACCAACTTTGTGCAAGCATCAAACATAGTACCACAAAACCAACCAAATCATCTGAACTGTTATAATCCTTAACTTATGACAGTGGCAGTAAGAACCATCACTAGTTCAACAATGACATACAACAATTCTATCAATAATGACAACTCTCAATTCAATCACCACCCTTCACGATACTAACACAAACAACTATAAGAATAGAAAACACACTTTGATAGCTATACAACAACTCCTCGACTACTTTCCTTTCATCCTCAGATAACCACACAAATACTTAGGAGCATTAAAATAAAACATTAACATTGCTCCCCCTGAGGATGTGCTACCTGAAGCTGCTTAGTGCAATAGAGGAGTAATCTCCTTCTGTCCAAGGAGACACAATTTCCTCTCTTCTTTCTTTCTCTAGTTTTTCTTGAACTTAGGCTGAGAATTTTCACCTGCATCCACATTTTGAACCTTTTCGTGAACCTGAACATTTCTCTTGGGTGGTTTTCTCTTGTGCATTCTTGATGGATAATTATTTTCCTATCTGTGTTGCACTCATTGTGTCTGATGGAATCTGCGGTCTTGCCTTAGATTAGTTTGCAGAAGTGCTTGGACAAAACCTTGCTATGTGCCCATGACCATTACATTTAAAACATTGCACATGGTGTTCACTCAGAAGAGCAGATGTGTTTCTACCAGCATAACTCCTTGATTTATTGTTCAATCCACAATAAATTTCCTGGTGACCATAATGGCTACATCTAAAACAATAGTCGTTAAAAGCATTATTATGAAAAGAGTGAGAGTGAGAGAACCTATTTTGCTATGGTTGCTTTTCTGTAGATATCCTTTGAGATTTTCTTCCTTTTGAAGATTCAACTTTAGGATTTTCTTGCTTCAATCCTTCAGTAGTGGGTTTCTTCTTTTTTATACTTTTGGAAGATGACGGTTGTTCAGCTTCATATCCAAGACTAGACTTAGCCATGGAGCTTCTTTGTTGCTTTATCATTTTATCTAGCAACTATGTGCTCTTCTCATATTTGAGATTTATATTGGCCTCTTCTAGTTGTTTCTTCAATGAAAAAATCTCTTCTTCTTGTTGGTAGCAAACAGTCTCTTTCTCATTGATTTGAGACCTGAGAATATCTTCAATCCTTTTGTACTGTTCTACTTGCAGCTTTAGATCAACAATAACTTTGTTAGATTCCTCTTCACTTGTGCTGCATACATCATCTAGGTGTGTCTTCAAGGCTTCTTCTGATTTCTTTACCTTTTGAACTTGTAGGAAGAGATATTCAATTTCATCCCCATATTATTCCAACTTCTTGGACAGTCTTTTGTTCTTTTTCCTTTCTAAACCCAACTCTTCAAGTGCAGTGATCAACTCACCTCTTAGATTTACTTCAGCCTCAGCCTCAAGGTTTTCATCACATTCCTCTTCTTCTTCAGTGTTTTCTTCTTTGAATGCCATGAAAAGAGCTTCACTAGTTTCCTCTTTGAAATCCTCACCGAAACTGTCTCCTGATGAATTGACATTCTTTGAGATGAAACTTTTCTTCTTGAAGTTGCCCTTTTTGAAATTTGTCTTTTTCTTCCAGTCACTTCTTTCTCGGTGCGATTCTTCATCACTTTCATTCTCCTTATTTCGTGGACATTTAGCTGCAACATGCCCAATGCCTCCACAGCTGAAACATTTAAATGGTAGCTTTCCTCTGTATTTTCCTTGTCCAATTTTTAGTTTTCGAACAAAGTTTGCTTCCATATCATCAAATGTCTCTTCATCTTTGGATTCTTGTTTTGCTTTCATATTTTTGTGGGCTTTAAATGTAGCTTCTCTATCTGTGGGATCAAACTTTCCTATTCTCATATCATATGCAGTCAATGAACCATGCATCTCATCCATACTAAACGTATTTAGATCTTTGGCTTCTTATATAGCTGATACTTTAGAATCAAATCTTTTGGGAAGAGATATTAATACCTTTTTTACGATTGCAGGGTCTTTAATTTTCTCGTCGAGTCCTCTAATGGAATTAATTAATTCATTTACTCTCAACATATATGTCGTTATGTTCTCATCGTCATTCATATTTAACACTTCGTACTGAGTTCAATGAGTTTGCAACTTGGCCTCCTTGATATTATCGTCTCCTTCATTAATGCTCTTCAATTTTTACCAAATTTCTTTTGCAATTTTACAGCACATGATCTTTACCAGTTCACTGTTTGCTACATTGCACATTATAACATTCTTTGCCTTTGAGTCATTCTCAAATAGTTTCTTATTGATAGCATCGATTAGAGGAGTGGTGGGTATTGTGTATCCACTTTCTACTGAGTCCCATATGTCATATCCCAATGCACACAGATATGTCTACATCTTGATTTTCCAGAACGCGTAATTAGTCCTATCAAACAATGGAGCTTTGTTTGATGAGAATCCTTCACCAACTGCCATTGTGTCACTTTCCAGATCACCTTAGCCGATTGAGCTTATTCGAGAACTTGGCTTTGATACCAATTGTTAGTCTTACAATGGCACTGAGAGGGGGGATGAATCAGTGTAGCTATTTAAAACTTAAATGTCCAACTCTTAAATCTTAAGCAATGAAAACTTAAAAGTAGATCAAGAAAATATCACATGAGAGCATCACATAACACAATATGTAACAAGGTTCACTAGTTTTGGCTACTCCTCAAAAATAGACTGCTTGGACACCCATCCAAATACAGCATTTGCAAAACACCAACTTTACAAATAATTTACTAGCACCCACTGGAAGGAGCACCAACCCCTAATTTATATACACCAATAGAAAGGAGCACCAACCCCTAACTTATCTGCACCAACAGAAAGGAGCACCAACCCCTAATTTACCAGCACCAACTAGAAGGAGAACCAACCCCTGATGCCAAGAACCAACTTGGACTTCTATTCTGAATCTAGATGATTGACATAAAGATACCTTCAATTTTATAAGACCCTGACTGGTCTATTGCTTTCTCAACATTGCCCACTCTTTACCCAGCACACACCCTACTCACTCCCCTCCTGAGCACTCTCTTTTAGCAGTACTTACATACTATTTTTGTAGCACTTTCACACATTCAGCGGCATGCTACTCGCTCTTCCCACATAGAGCTCAACCTTGCTACTTCACGCAAATCTCCTTTTATAACAGTGTTCTGTTTCTATTCTTAACTTTCATATTCATGCATGCAGCCTATTGATAGTAACGGCTCCTTTATTCTCACATGCAATCTTATTAATAGAATGGTTCTTTGTTTGGGCTTCGAGACGTTTCTCTGTCCAACTCGTGGTCTTTTTCTGATGACTTTCAGTAACCACTACTGCATGATATTTCTTTGTAATGTCTCCTATAACTGTAGTAATGACTTTTGTTTCTTGTCACTGTAACTGCCTCTATAACTATTGTAATTACTTTAGTTCACTATTCTTATTTAACTGCATGATTTCTATCTGTAACTGCACCTGTAATTGATGAACTGAATTCAGTTAACTCTTCTAATTTTGGCTGCATGATTTTCCTCTATAGCTACCCCTTTAACTATCATTCTACTTCAGTTAACTGTTCGTAATCGTTCTGTTGCGACCTATCGTGAAATCATGACACTTTGGTCTCTTTGTCTTCTTCTCGCCTTTTACCCATGAAAACATGACATGTCATGATATCATGACATTTTTTGCCTCCTTGTCCTTTTCTCAGCTTGCACCCATGAAAACACATGTCACAAAATCATGACACTTTTGCTGCCTTGAGCTCTTCTTTGTCTCTTGTCGGTGAAAACATAACATGTCGCGAAATCGTGACACTTTCGCTTCCTTGCACTCTTCTCTGCTTGCGCTAGCGAAAACATGACATGTCACAAAATTGTGACACTTTTCACTTTCGTACACTCTACTTGGCTTGCACCAGCAAAAACCAGACATGTCGCAAAATCGTGACACTTTTCGCTTCCTTGCACTTCTCTGCCTTTCGCTTGTGAAAATGGAACATGTCACGAAATCGTGACACTTTCACTGCCTTTTGCCTTTTCTATCTTTGGTCCATGAAAACACATGTCACGAAATCATGACACATTCGCTGCCTTGTGCCTTTCTCTATCTTTCTCCCGTGAAAACACATGTCACAAAATCATGACACACTTGCCTCCATACACTCTCTCTCCTCTTTGGGTTGTGAAAACCTGACATGTGAAATAATGACAATTGATGTGCAAGGTGCAGCCAAAGTATTTTCATTGTTGTCAACACAGACAGATAGATCATTTGATGTAGTGGACATGATTTCAAAGGTCAGTCAGAGCATGTACAATGAATTTTTGAGAAGACAAAAGTGGCCCATATGCAAAAGCTCAAAGAAAAAGACAAGTAAGAAAAGTGTCGCGATATCGTGACATGTTGAGCAAGCATGAGAAACTGTCACGATATCGCGACATGTTGAGAAGCTAGAAAAGAAACTGTCATGATATCGCGACATGTTGAGAAGCTAGAAAAGAAACTGTCACGATATCGTGACATGTTGAGAAGCTGGAAAAGAAACTGTCGCGATATCGCGACATGTTAGAAGAGAGAGAAAATGCTAGCAAAACTATCACGATTTCGTGACATCTCGAAGGAGAGAAAATGTTGTCAAAATGGTCACGATTTCATGACATATCGGAGGAGAGAAAAAGCTGGAAAAGCTATCACGATATCGCGACATGGCTGAGGAGAGAGAAAGCACGAGGAAAACTATCACGATTTTGTGACATGTTGGAAGAGAAAGAAAGCGCTAGAAAAACTGTCGTGATTTCATGACATGTTGGTAGAGAAGAAGCCAAGTGGAAAAACTATAGCTATTTCGTGACATGTTGGAGGCAAAGAAGCCAAGTGGAAAAACTATCATGATTTTGTGACATGTTGGAGGCAAAGAAGCCAAGTGGAAAAATTGTCATGATTTCACGACATGTTGGAGGCAAAGAAGCCAAGTGGAAAAACTGTCACAATTTCATGACATATTCAGGGAGAAAGAGCTCGCAAGGAAAAATATCATGATTTTGTGACAATCTGCAAGAGATGCAGTACAAATGAAAATGTGTCGTGACTTTGCGACATGTTCGAGAGAAAGAGCTGGCAAGGAAAAGTGTTGCAATTTTGCGATAATTTTCAAGAGGAAGCACTAAGGAGAAAAAGTGTCACAATTTCACGACATGTTAGGTTTTCGTGACCCGAAGAGAAGAAAAGCACCAAGGAGGAAAAGTTTCACAATTTCGTGACATGTCAGGTTTTCACGACCTGAAGAGGAGAGAGAGTGTACGAAGGCAAGTGTGTCACGATTTCGTGACATGTTGTGTTTTTGTGGGCGAAAGACAGAGAAAGGCACAAGGCAATGAATGTGTCATTATTTCGTGACATGTTGTGTTTTCATGGGCCAAAGATAGAAAAGGCACAAGGCAACGAAAGTATCGTGATTTCATGACATGTTCCGTTTTCACGGGTGAAAGGCAGAGAAGTGCAAGGAAGCGAAAAGTGTCACAATTTCATGACATGTCTGGTTTTTGCTGGTGCAAGCCAAGTAGAGTGTACGGAAGCAAAAAGTGTCACGATTTTGTGACATGTCATGTTTTTGCTAGTGCAAGCAGAGAAGAGTGCAAGGAAGTGAAAGTGTCACGATTTCGTGACATGTTATGTTTTCACGAGCAAGAGACAAAGAAGAGCTCAAGGCAGCGAAAGTTTCGTAATTTCACGACATGTGTTTTTGTGGGTGCAAGTTGAGAAAAGGACAAGGAGGCAAAAAATGTTGTGATATCACGACATGACATGTTTTCGTGGGTAAAATGCGAGAAGACAAAGAGATAGAAGTGTCACGATTTTGTGACAGGTCGTAACAACATGATTACAGACAATTAACTGAAGTAGAACGACAGTTAAAGGGGCATCTGTAGAGGAAAATCATGTAGCCAAAATTAGAAGAGTTAATTGAAGTCAGTTCATTAGTTACAGGTGTAGTTACAGATAGAAATCATGCAGTTAAATAAGAATAGTGAACTGAAGTAATTATGGCAGTTATAGAGGCAATTACAGTGATAGGAAACAAAAGTCATTACTACAGTTACAGGAGCTATTACAAAGAAATATCATGTAGCAGTGGTTACTAAAAGTCATCAGACAAAGACCACAAGTTGGACAGAGAAACGTCTCGAAGCCCAAACAAAGAACCATTCTATTAATAAGATTGCATGTGAGAATAAAGGATACGTTACTATCAATAGGCTGCATGCACGAATATGAAAGTTAAGAAAATAAATAGAACACTATTATAAAAGGAGATTTGCATGAAGTAGTAAGGTTGAGCTCTGTGTGGGAAGAGCGAGCAGCGTGCTGCTAAATGTGTGAAAGTGCTGCCAAAAGAGTATGTAAGTGCTGCTAAAAGAGAGTGCTTAGGAAACGAGTGAGCAGGGTGTGTGCTGGGTAAAGAGTGGGCAATGTTGAGAAAGCAATAGACCAGTCATGGTCTTATAAAAGTGAAGGCATATTTATGTCAATAATCTAGATTTAGAACAAAAGTCCAAGTTGGTGCTTGGCATCATGGGTTGGTGCTCCTTCCAATTGGTGCTGGTAAATCAGGGGTTGGTGCTCCTTTCTGTTGGTGTAGATAAATTAGGGGTTGGTGCTCCTTTCTATTGGTGTAGATAAATTAGGGGTTGGTGCTCCTTCTAGTGGGTGCTAGTAAATTGTTTTTAAATTTGGTTCTTTGTAAAGGCTGGATTTGGATGGGTGTCCAAGAAGTCTATTTTTGAGGAGTAGCCAAAACTGGTGAACCTCGTTACATCTTGTGTTATGTGATGCTCTCATGTGATATTTTCTTGATATGGTTTTAAGTTTTCATTGCTTTAGATTTAAGAGTTGGACATTTAAGTTTTAAATAGCTACACTGATTCACCCCCCCTCTCAGTGCCATTGTAAAACTAACAATTTCAACAACTTATCATAACAACAGTTTCCAATTCTGCAATAAAACGAGCAAAGTTAGAAGATGAGAAAAATATTTTTTGGTCCACGGAGAGCCATACAATTCTTGCCTTGATGAAGTAAGATATTTTCTCAAGTTTTGAACCCTTCCATAAGAATTTATGTGAACTGCAAAAATAACATTCAAATAAAAAGTATCTCATTACACTTTCTTGGGGGACGTGTTGTATAGACGTGGCTATGATGGATTCTTACTTCGATGTCTAGATCCCGTAGAGGCATAAAGAACCATAACTGAAGCCCATGATGGTACTTGTAGTGGCCACTTTAGTGTAATAGACATTGCAAAGTGCATTTTGTGCATGGATTATTATTGGCCCATCATGGGAAATGATTGTTTTCAATATGTCAAGAAATATAAAAAATATCAACATCACAAAAACTTGACTAATGTACCATCGCAAGCATTATAGCCCATTCAAAGCCTTTGGCCCTTTTCAAAATGGGGTCTAGATTTTATTGGAAAAATTTCACCTACCTCTTTGGGAAAATATAAGTTCATCATAACTGCCATAGAATACTTCACCAAATGGATCGAAGCAATTCCAATGACCACTATGACTAGACCTCGAATAGTGAAGTTTATACTTCAGCATATTATCTATCATTTTGGGATTCCTTCCAAGATCATTTTTTAAAATGAAAAGTCTTTTAAAAATAATGATGTTCAAGCCTTATGCAACAAGTACAATATCCAACATGGTTTCTCAACTCCTTAGTACCCATAAGAAAATGTATAAGTTGAAGTGACCAATGAGACTTTGATAGACATTCTCAAGAAACTTGTCAAATAAAATCATAGAGATTGGTACACTCAACTCCCATTGGCACTATGGTATTATAGAACAAGCATACAAACACCAATTGGGTAAACACCTTTTTCATTGGTCTATGGCACCAAAGCAATCATACCTCTTGAGCTAGATATCCCTTATTTACAAGTTGCATTACAAGAATTCATGGATAATGACACGGCTAGACAAGCATATTTTGACCAACTTACACAGAAAATCATATTTTGACCAACTTACACTCCTTTATTAAAGGTGAATCAATGCATTAGAACATCTACGAATATATCAATATTGTATCAAATGTACCTAAAACACAAAAATCCATCCTTGTTAATTCCAAGTAGGAGATCTTGTCCTTAAAGAGAATCAACAAAACACCAATGCATTGTCACACTTGAGAGATAAATTCACAACTAATTGCTTAGGTTCATACATTGTTAAGTAGAAGTTGGGTCTAGGAACATACATACGTGCCAATTTTTAAGGAACATTGGAACCTAAGCCATTGAACATAATACACCTAAAGGTATTTTATACATAATGCAATCTATATATGTACATATACATAGTGAAAAAAAGGAAAATTTCACTATAGTAATAAGATCTCTAATGGTCTAGATCATTATGAATTTGCATCCATGTTATTTACAAATATGGATAATTTAGGCATATCACATAAGCATAAATAATTCTTAAATTATAGATTTATACATTGGAAATAAAAGCCTTGCAAAAAATAAAGTGGTCTAAGTATAGGACATGGCTATATTTTATATTGATACTTAAATGTAGTTAAAACCAAAATAAAATTCAAGATAAATAGATAATTTTGGTACATTCACTCTATTTTACAATACAAAAGTTAAACAAAGAACAATAAGTCAAGAATCCCTAAAAATCAAGCTTTGTATTACATCCAAAATTGAAAGTTTCACCGAGTGTTCTAACTAGGTAAGGGACTCATATTCCAATCCTTGTATTTATCAAAGAGATGTTTTTTCATGGATATAATATTATTTTACTATGTTTAATAAGTAAAGTGACCCTAAAATTCTTATAGGCTCTTGGTAGGACAAATAATTTATTTCACCAAGACTTTTCTCTATCAAGAACCATTCTCTATGCAAAAAAGGTATATTTTTTCACTATACTTATAAGGGAAGAAGTAGTGCTAACTATAATTATTGACAAGGACAATGGAGAAACATAAATGGCCAAACATATGGGTAGGCATAAGTACAAGAAACCCATTATTTTGTATTTCAATACTAAATAAACCCATATAGCACATGAACCTAAGAGTATAAAAAATACTATGCCAATCATATCTAAGGTATGTAAATGGTTCTAAGGTTGACCCTACTCTGATAAATGTATGGAATATACATGTTATAGGGATAATGTTGTTAGGAATCATTACAATATAATAGGTATTTATAATTTGAGTAACCACTCAACTCATGGTTTTTATGGTATACTATAGAACAAAGGTATAACCACCATCATAATCCATATGATCTAACCACCCTTCACAAGGTTCATGCATGTGGTATAGGATAGAATTAGTTCAAGTTTTTAATACCTAGATAAGGCGTCATGTGTACTCTAAATATCCATTATTGTATAATACAAAGTATTCAAATATTAAATTATAACATATGGTATCCTAGTAGGTAGAAGGAAGAAATAATTCCCTTCTAATCTTCCTCTAGTTTTTACATAGAAAAAGCCAAGGTGTACTCTATATGAAAAAAATTTCAAGTTGAGATAAGAAGTTTAAAGGGAAAAAGTATCCAACATGAAATTGTGATCCATAAAGAAAAATTCCATAGATTTTGTTTTTAATTTATTGAAAATTTTCAAGGTGGAAAACCCTTTCCAAAAGGTAGATTTAAGCAAGAAAAATCAGCTATTGAAATCTCTCAAAAAAAAATTATGATAAAGGCATTGAAATTTTTTTTAGGTATTTCAAGAACATTTAAAAATATTAAGCTCCCCTTAAAAAGGTCGAAGCACTCAAAATTCCATGATAGATTCTTTTCAAAAATAAAAACTAAGCATCAATAAATCCATAGAATCTCCTTTTTTTATTTAGAGCCATTTTGATAACAAAATGAAGAAATTAAAAAAACATATAAGGTGCATATATCCTATTGAATATTTGTTTGAATAAGTTTTTGATAGCCCATTGAAACCATTTAAAAAGGGAATTTTAAAGAAAATTTCAAAAATATTAAAAGAAGGCTGAAAATTACATCTTGTTAAATCCTTTTGAAAGACATTCAAAATATTGGAGAAGGTTAAAATATAGCCATTAAAGATAGTTGAAAGGAAATTTTAAAAGAAGGATATTCATTGAATCCATTAAAATTAATATTGAAGAAAGTTTTGAAATTTAGAAGCCATTTCTATTATAATGTATTGAGGAAACATTGTTGGATTTTAAGCCTTACTATCTCAAAATATCATCAGTTCCAATATAAATAAGCCACACTATTATAGGCCGAAATATGAATAATTAAGAGTAGAATTATAGATATGAGAAATTAAATATATATATCTAGGCCAATATAATAATGAAATAACATTAACTTATAATATAAAATATGAATGTAAATATCCAAAATCATTCATGTACATACTTTATTATCAATACTTGCTATGTGGTGATCACTATAGACCATTTTCCTTTATATTGTATTGATCTTTATATCCTTAATATAGACATAGTAATTTGACTCTTTAATACTTAATTATTGCCCTCCTCACATATCTAGGAGATGCAGCCTTTTCTATTATTAAAATTTGGCTTCTCATCTTACCACTTGTATATAGACCCTGCACTCTCTTCTTACATGCATACTTTATGATACTTGCAAACTTCAACATGACTCTTACTCCCTTATATGCACTCCTAATACAAGACACTTGTGCACATCCTCACATTGCATATTTGTACACTTACATACATAACACTTATGCACATTTTCTCAATACACACTTGCACTCTTACTTACATGATACTTGTGCATATCCTACACATTGACACTTATATGATACTTGTTCATATCCTACATAGCGATACTTACATAAAATGAAAATATAAATCACTCATCTAAACTATAGACTTGCACCCTAATATAATACATATTTATATTTTTACCATAAAGGTACCATGGGGTATATTAGCATGTATAAAATAATTTAATATTCTCCAACATCTGCCTATAGTACATTATTTGGTTAATGAAGACTACAGTCTTCAATCTTCATCTTTGATCTTCAATCAAATATCTTTAGGATTTTTTCTGGATCTTCATCATAAGTTCTTGCTTCAAGTTTATCTTCATGTCTCCACTTATCCTTCATATTGTGCTTTCATCTATACTTTTTCTTTCCTCTAATTTTCTTCATATTTAGTTGTAATATACCTAATGGTGTGCCTTCTAAACAATGAGTTAGTAAATCATCACAATAATACATCTTGGATTTCAATGATTTATTATTGTAAATAACATAATCTTAATTCAAGCCACATGTGTCACAATTTACATTCTTCTTCTCGTGTATTTTTCCTTGAAAGATATCAAAGGTAAGTAATGATAAATACATCATTATTCATTCGAGGGAAAATATAATGGTGTTTTGTGAATTCTACCATGTTCCAAATATTTTTCATGAAGATAACTTATAAGTTTTGTGAAATTTTCATCTTTTGTGTCCTTGAGAAATAAATATAATTTATATTTTAAACCAATTGACATTTACTCATTTCCATCAAAATAATCTATCAAGTTTTGAGAATAAGATTTTAGTTTGTTCACCATTTCTTCACTATATTCATTGAATGCATTTCTAATCATTTCTTCCATGATAATCAGTTATTCAACTTGATGATTTATTTTATCTGAAGGTGTAATCCTTATAGCTCCAAATTTTAATAATTACTCATAAAAAAAAATTTAAAATTTAAATTTTCTAAACCTTTGAAGTAGAATTTTTTTGAACTCCCTACTGAATTAAATTTGCAAAATTTCCAAAATATTTAAACTTTAAGAAAAACTTCAAATAGCTTCAAACCAAATTTCTTCAAATTTAAAAAATCTTCAAAAACTAAAAAACTCAAATTTTAAAACCTTTTAACTCCTCAAATCTTAAAAATGAAGTCTTTAAACCTTCCAAATGTTGAGCAAGGTGCAGCGACAGTATTGTCATTGTTGTCAACACAATCAGATAGATCGGTTGATGCAGTGGACAGGAGTTCAGAGGTTACTCAGAGTATGTACAGTGATGTTAAATGCTTATGAGGATGTTTACCCACCTTTTTGCATATTTTCCAAGAAGACCGAAGTGGCCCATATGCTAAAGATCAAAGAAAAAGCAAAACACCACAAAGAAAAAAAGTGTCGCGATATCGCGACATGTTGCATTTTTACGGTCCAAAGAAAGAGAAAATGCAAGGAGAAAAAAGTGTCACGATATCGTGACATGTTGCATTTTCACGGCCGAAAGAGCAAAGAGAAAAAAGTGTCGCGATATCGCGACATGTTGCATTTTCACGGCCAAAAGAGAAGAGAAAAAGCAAGGAGAAAAAAGTGTCGCGATATCACATGTTGCATTTTCATGGCCAAAAAGAGAAAGAGAAAAAGTGTCACGATATCGTGACATGTTGTATTTTATGGGCCAAAGCAAAGAGAAAGAGCAAGGAGAAAAAGTGTCGCGATATCGCGACATGTTGTATTTTCACAGGCCAAAGCAAAGAGAAAGAGCAAGGAGAAAAAAGTGTCGCGATATCGCGACATGTTGCATTTTCGTGTCCAAAGAAAGAGAAAGAGCAAGAAGAAAAAGTGTCACGATATCGTGACATGTCGCATTTTTTGACTCAAAAAGGGAGAAGAGCAGAGAAAAAAAGTGTCACGATATCGCGACATGTCACATTTTTGTGACTCAAAAAGGGTAGGAAGGCAGAGAAACAAAAGTGTCACGATATCGTGACATGTCACATTTTTGTGACTCAAAAAGGGTAGGCAGGAAGAGAAACAAAAGTGTCACGATATCGTGACATGTTGCATTTTTGCCAAAGGAATAGAGTAGTTGACAGTGCGTCTGATATTAGTGATGAACACCAGGATGGTGAAACTAAAGACTACATAGTGACGTGGACCCATAAGGAATATTTAATGATTTGAAATCATTTAAGATGGTCATTACACATGGAAAGAAGTGGATGCATGCCCATGTGGAGAAAAGGAAATGAAGGGCCTCAAAATAGAAATGAAAAGCCTTTTTGAAAACAAAACACATGCATGCATAAGGGAAAAGAAAATGAATAGTCATGAAGGAGAAAATGAATAGTCATGAAGGAGAAAATGAACAGTCATGAAGGAGAAAATGAACAGTCATGAAGGAGAAAATGAATAGTCATGAAGGAGAAAATGAATAATCATCGAAGGAGAAAATGAATAGTCATGACTGAGAAAATGAACAAGTATGGTAGGAGAATATGGTGTCAATTATTTGCATGTGACGTGTTTGACGAAATGCCTTCTCAATATATACAAAAGGAGTTACATAAAGAAGGTGTTACAATTGACAAGTGGCATATGAGAATATGAAAGAAGGTGTTACAATTGACAAGTGGCGTATGAGAATATGAAAGGAGTTACAATTGGAGTTACAAAGAGAAAGGATAGTTATAAAAGGAGTGTTGCTTGGAGAATTTTAGTTGGGGATTTTATTTTGTGAAGTGCGATGAGTGTGTGTGTTTTGTGAATTGTGGTAGACGTTGGGTAAGCAATAGACCAGTCAGGGTCTTGTAAAAGTGAAGGCATTTTTATGTCAATCTTCTAGTTTCAAAATTGAAGTCCAAGTTGGTGCTTGGCATCGTGGGTTGGTGCTCCTTCCAGTTGGTGCTGGTAAATCAGGGGTTGATGCTCCTTCCAGTGGGTGCTGGTAAATTGATTGTAAAGTTGGTGCTTTGCAAAGGCTGGATTTGGATGGGAGTCCAAACAGTCATTTTGAGGAGTAGCCAAATCGGTGAACCTCGGTACATCTTGTGTTGTGTGATGTTCTCTTGTTATACTTGCTTTATTTGGTTTTAAGTTTTCATTGTTTTGGCTTTAAGAGTTGAAGATTTAAGTTATAAAGAGCTACACTGATTCACCCCCCTCTCAGTGTCATTGTGAGACTAACAATTGGTATCAGAGCCAGGTTCCTGAACAAGCTTAACCGGCTAGGGTGATCTTGGAAGTGACACAATGGCAGGTGGTGAAGGCTTCTCATCAAACAAAGCACCATTGTTTGATGGAACTAATTACGCATTTTGGAGACTCAGGATGCAGACATATCTTTGTGCTTTGGGATACGACATTTGGGATTCAGTAGATAGTGGATACACAATACCCACCACTTCTCCAACCGATGCTATCGGTAAGAAACTATTTGAGAATAACTCAAAAGCAAAGAATGCTATCATGTGCGGATTAGTGGACAGTGAACTGGTAAAAATTATGAGTTGTAAAATGGCAAAAGAAATATGGGACAAACTGAGGAGCATTCATGAAGGAGACGTTAAGATCAAGGAGGCCAAGTTACAAACACATCGAGCTCAGTTCAAAGTATTAAAGATGAATGACGATGAGAACATAGAGGCATATATGCTGAGAGTTAATGAAGTCATTAATGCGATTAGAGGACTCGACGAGGAAATCGAAGATTCTATCATCGTGAAAAAGGTATTAAGATCTCTTCCCCAAAGATTTGATTCTAAAGTTTCAGCTATAGAAGAAGCTAAAGATCTAAATTCTTTTAGTATGGATGAGATGCATGGTTCTTTGACTGCATATGAGATGAGAATAGGAAAATCTAAACCCACAGATAGAGAAGCTACTTTTAAAGCCCATAAAAATATGAAAGCAAAACAAGAATCCGAGGAAGAAGAGACATCAGATGAAATGGAAGCAAACTTTGTTCGAAAACTAAAAAGGGGAAAAGGAAAATACAGAGGAAAGTTACCGTTTAAATGTTTCAATTATGGAGGCATTGGGCATTTTGCAGCTAAATGTCCACTTAATGAGAAGAACAAAAGTGATGAAGGATCGCACCAAGAAAGAAGTGATTGGAAGAAAAAAACAAATTTCAGAAAAGGCAACTTCAAGAAGAAAAGTTTCATCTCCAAGAATGTCAGTTCATCAGAAGACAACTGCAGTGAGGATTCTAAAAAGGAAATAGGTGAAGCTCTTTTCATGGCACTCAAAGAAGAAAAAATAGAAAAATAACAGGAATGTGATGAAGAAGAAATTGATGCAGAAGTAAATTTGGAAGAGGAACTAATTGCAGCTCTGGATGAATTGAAGATAGAAAGAAAAAAGAATAAGAAAATTTCAAGAAAGCTTGAGGATGCAAATGAAATCATAACCAGTTTGAAAGTACAGATAGAAGAATCCAAGAAAATATCTGAAGATCTCGAAGTGCAAATAACCATGAAAATAGATTATTGCTGCAAGCTAGAAGAAGAGACTGTTGGTTTAAGGATGCAGATAGAAGAGATGAATCGTAAAATTAGTTGTCATCACAAACGTGAAGAAAGTTCTATGAAGCTGGATAAGATCATAAATAACCAAAGGACTACAGGCATCAAATTTGGTTTGGGCTTTGACGAAGGAGAATCATCAAATGGATCAAAGAATGAAGATAAGAAACAAGTTGATCAAGAAAAATTGACTCATGCAAAAGAAAGCAATAATGCAAGGCACGAAAGGAGAATTGACAATGATGGATTCACCAATGTCACACATCAAAGAAGAAGAAGATTTATGACTCCTACGACAACATGGCAAAGACCATCACCCAGGTTCAATCATCTCTTTTCTGGTTACTATTTTAAATGCAATGGTTATGGACATAAGATTTCAGATTGCAAGTATAACGTAGGACCAAGGAATTTTACCAGTAGAAATGTTTTTTCACCTTTGATGGATTATGCAGTAGAATGTTATAACTCTCATAATTTTGGGCACATTGCAAGAAATTGTCGAAGTACATTTGCATCAAATCAATTTCAGGGAAGAAAATTTCAACCAAATGGAATGAGACAAAATAGAAAATTTCTCGAAAAACATGCACAAGCTACTGAAAAAGAAAAGTCAAAACAAGAGCCCAAAACTCGTAATCAAACCAGAGTGGAAAGAAAAAGATCGATCTAAGGAAGAAAAGGAATCCTTGATCGTACAAACAACATTTAAAGCACAGAATAAATCTGCACCATGGATACTTGATAGTGGATGCTCCAGTCATATGACAGGTGACAAACAAAAATTTGAGAAGTTACAACAATATGAAGGTGGTTCAAGTAAAATTTGGAAATAATGATGGAGCTAAAATAGTTGGCAAAGGATCAGTTAAGATCAGTGATGGAAAAATCAAGTCAAAAGAAGTCTTGTTTGTGGTTGGTCTGAAGCATAACTTGTTGAGCGTAAGTCAGATTTGTGATAGAGGTCATGAAGTGATTTTTAAGAAGCAGGGTTGTGAAGTCAGAAAAGCAAATAGTGGAAAGTTGATAGCAACTGGATCGAGGACATCTGGCAACCTGTACACTCTCTCAGAGACTTCAGAAGGAGCTTGCTTGATTGGACAGGAAGAAGAAAATTGGTTGTGGCACAAGAGGCTCGGTCATATCAGTTTTGACAATCTAGTAAAAATCAGCTCAAAAAAGGCAGTGAGAGATATTCCCACCATTGGAAAACCATCAAATAGCATTTGTGCTTCATGCCAAAAGGGGAAGCAAACTAGAGTCTCATTTAAAACAAAAGAGTACTACACAAGCAAACCTTTGGAACTAATACATACTGATTTATGTGGACCCATGAGAACGCAAAGCATAAATGGTGACAAATATTTTATGTTGTGTATAGATGACTATTCCAGGATGACATGGGTACTATTTTTGAAGCATAAATCAGAAGCTTTTGAGATGTTCAAGGTTTTCAAAAACCAAGTTGAGAATCAAACAGGAAAAAGGATTAAATGTTTAAGATCGGATAGAGGAGGAGAGTTCATTTCAGAGGATTTTATAGAGTACTATGAAAAATATGGTATTAGAAGACAGTTTTTAGCAACCAGGACACCTCAGTAGAATGGTGTGGTAGAAAGAAAGAATAGGACAGTGCAGGAAATGGCATGGACTATGTTGACTGAGAGCAAAGTAGCAGACAAATTTTGGAAAGAGGCAGTCCATACTGCGGTATACATCCAAAATAGGTGCATGTTGAGGACGCATGAAAGCAAAACTCCTTATGAGTTGTGGTTCGGTAAAAAGGCAATAGTAAGATACTTTAAAGTTTTTGGCAACAAGTGTTACATCAAAAGAACTGAAGAAAACCTTGGTAAGTTTGAAGATAGAGTGGATGAAGGTATTTTTCTTGGCTATTCATCAAAAAGCAAAGCTTACAAATGCTACAACAAGAAGCTAAGGAAAATTGTGGATAGTGCCGATGTTAAAGTTGATGAAGGTAGGGAACGAGTAATTAGCTATGAAGAGAACTACCCAATTTATGAAGAGGTTATTGAAGGAGATGAGGAAAAGGAAATGAAAAAGAAACAAAAAATTGACTCAGATGATTCAAACAGTGATTCAGAAGTGGAAGAAAATAAGAAATTCAAAACAGGCAGCTGGCAGAAAGATCATCCTAGAGAGCAAATAATTGGAGACCCCACAGTTGGTGTTCAGACAAGAAGAAGAGTAGTAAGTAACTACTCTCTATTATCCAGCATTGAGCCCAAAAATGTTGTTGACGCAAGCAAAGATGAAAGTTGGATGAAGGCAATAAATGAAGAATTAGATCAGATCGAGAAAAACAAAACTTGGGAGTTAGTACCAAGACCTACAAATAAAAATATAATCGGTACTAAATGGATCTTTCAAAACAAATTGAATGAAGAAGGACAGGTAGTCAGGAATAAAGCAAGATTGGTATGTAAAGGCTATGCACAAGTTGAAGGTATTGACTTTGAGGAAACCTTTGCACCTATGGCTAGACTAGAGGCAATTAGAATGTTTCTGGCTTTAGCAATTTACAAGAATTTCAAAGTTTATCAAATGGATGTGAAATCAGCATTTTTGAATGGGAAACTTGAAGAAGAGGTTTATATTGAGCAGCCAGATGGTTTCCAACTTGGTGATGATCCCAACTTGGTTTGCAAGTTGAAGAAAGCATTATATGGCTTAAAACAGGCACCCCGAGCATGGTATGCAAGGCTAGACAACTATCTTACTCAACAAGGGTTCAAGAAAGGTATGGTGGATAGTAATTTGTATGTCAAAATAGAAAATGGCCATCTTATTGTTCTTGTTGTATATGTAGATGATATCATATTTGGCAGCAACAAAGATGAGTCGTGTAAAGATTTAGCAAATAAGATGCAAAAAGAATTTGAAATGTCAATGATTGGTGAACTTTCGTATTTCCTCGGGTTGCAAGTTAATCAAAATGAGAAGGGCATATTTATTTCTCAAATTAAATATGTGAAAGAGATACTAAAAAAGTTCACAATGGAGGATTGTAAGCCAGTTAGCACTCCCATGACGACAGGTTGCAAGTTGAGCAAGGATGACAAATCTCCACATGTTGATCAAACCATGTACAGATCTATGATTGGGAGCTTACTGTACTTGACAGCTACCAGACCAGATATTTTGTAGGCAGTATGCATGGTAGCACGATTTCAGGCTAGTCCCAAGGAGACTCATGTGACAACAATGAAGAGGATTCTTCGGTACCTCAAGGGTACTATGGAGTATGGGTTATGGTATCCGAAAGGTAAGGACTTCACCCTTATTGCGTATTCAGATGCAGATTGGGCAGGATGTGTAGATGATAGAAAGAGTACCAGTGGAGGTGCATTCTATCTTGGAGACAGGTTGGTCACGTGGCATAGTAAGAAACAAGAGTCAGTCTCCTTATCCATAGCAGAGGCAGAATATATTGCAGCGACAACGTGTTGTACGCAGGTATTATGGATGAAACAAACCTTGAAAGATCTTGGTATTAACTTCAGTGAGCCAATTTTAGTTAAGTGTGATAACACCAATGCCATTAACATCTCAAAGAATCTGGTTATGCATTCTCGCACAAAACATATTGCTATCCGGTATCACTTTTTGAAGGAGAAAGTTGTGGAAGGTGAGGTTAAGTTGGATTTTGTTCCAACAATAGAGCAAGTAGTGGATATCTTCACAAAACCATTGCCCAAGGAAGTCTTTGAGTACCTTCACAATAAATTGGGAGTGGTCACGCTTCCCAAGAATTGACTAGCTATCGGGACCACATTCTCAGGGGGAGCATTTGTGTATTTGTTTATCTTTTTGCTCATGTTTGTGATTTTTGCTAAGTGTAATAATTTTTGCCTGAGAATGTTGTGCATGGACTCAGGGGAGTTTGCAGTAGCCCTTTGATATTGTTGTCAAAGGGGGAGAAGAGTTACAGGAAATTGCACGTGTGTTGCCAACAATTCCAAAGGGGGAGATTGTTGAGCAAGGTGCAGCGACAGTATTGTCATTGTTGTCAACACAGTCAGATAGATCGGTTGATGCAGTGGATAGGAGTTCAGAGGTTATTCATAGTATGTACAGTGATGTTAAATGCTTATGAGGATGTTTACCCACCTTTTTGCATATTTTCCAAGAAGACCGAAGTGGCCCATATGCTAAAGATCAAAGAAAAAGCAAAACATCGCAAAGAAAAAAAGTGTCGCGATATCGCGACATGTTGCATTTTGTGGCCAAAAATATAAGAGAAAATGCAAGGAGAAAAAGTGTCATGATATCGCGACATGTTGCATTTTTGTAGCCGAAAGAGCAAAGAGAAAAAAGTGTCGCGATATCGCGACATGTTGCATTTTGGCCAAAAGAGAAGAAAAAGCAAGGAGAAAAAGTGTCGTGATATCGTGACATGTTGTATTTTCAGTGCAAAAAGAGAAAGAGAAAAAAGTGTCATGATATCGTGACATGTTGTATTTTCGTGGGCCAAAGCAAAGAGAAAGAGCAAGGAGAAAAAGTGTCGCGATATCGCGACATGTTGTATTTTCGTGGGCCAAAGCAAAGAGAAAGAGCAAGGAGAAAAAAGTGTCGCGATATCGCGACATGTTGTATTTTCATGGTCCAAAGCAAAGAGAAAGAGCAAGAAGAAAAAGTGTCACGATATCGTGACATGTCGCATTTTCGTGACTCAAAAAGGGAAAGGAAGGAAGAGTATGAAAAAGTGTCGCGATATCGCGACATGTCGCATTTTGTGACTCAAAAAGGGTAGGAGAGAGAAACAAAAGTGTCACGATATCGCGACATGTCACATTTTTGTGACTCAAAAAGGGTAGGAGAGAGAAACAAAAGTGTCATGATATCGCGACATGTTGCATTTTTGCCAAAGGAACAGAGTAGTTGATAGTGTCGATATTAGTGATGAACACCAGGATGGTGAAACTAAAGATTGCATAGTGACGTGGACCCATAAGGAATATTTAATGATTTGAAATCATTTAAGATGGTCGTTACACATGGAAAGAAGTGGATGCATGCCCATGTGGAGAAAAGGAAACGAAGGGCCTCAAAATAGAAATGAAAAGCCTTTTTGGAAACCAAAACACATGCATGCACAAGGGAAGAGAAAATGAATAGTCATGAAGGAGAAAATGAACAGTCATGAAGGAGAAAATGAATAGTCATGAAGGAGAAAATGAACAGTCATCGAAGGAGAAAATGAATAGTCATGAAGGAGAAAATGAACAGTCATCGAAGGAGAAAATGAATAGTCATGAAGGAGAAAATGAACAGTCATGGTAGGAGAATATGGTGTCAATTATTTGCATGTGACGTGTTTGACGAAATGCCTTCTCAATATATACAAAAGGAGTTACATAAAGAAGGAGTTACAATTGACAAGTGGCATATGATAATATGAAAGAAGGTGTTACATTGAAAGTGGCGTATGAGAATATGAAAGGAGTTACAATTGGAGTTACAAAGAGAAAGGATAGTTATAAAAGGAGTGTTGCTTGGAGAATTTTAGTAGGGGATTTTATTTTGTGAAGTGCGATGAGTGTGTGTGTTTTGTGAATTGTGGTAGACGTTGGGTAAGCAATAGACCAGTCAGGGTCTTGTAAAAGTGAAGGCATTTTTATGTCAATCTTCTAGTTTCAAAATTGAAGTCCAAGTTGGTGCTTGGCATCGTGGGTTGGTGCTCCTTCCAGTTGGTGCTGGTAAATCAGGGGTTGATGCTCCTTCCAGTGGGTGCTGGTAAATTGATTGTAAAGTTGGTGCTTTGCAAAGGCTGGATTTGGATGGGAGTCCAAACAGTCATTTTGAGGAGTAGCCAAATCGGTGAACCTCGGTACATCTTGTGTTGTGTGATGTTCTCTTGTTATACTTGCTTTATTTGGTTTTAAGTTTTCATTGTTTCGGCTTTAAGAGTTGAAGATTTAAGTTATAAAGAGCTACACTGATTCACCCCCCTCTTAGTGTCATTGTGAGACTAACACCAAAAACTAAAACACACAAATATTAAATCTTCAAACCTTATAAAAAATTAAATCCTAGTAGTAATACTTATCACTCCATAACTTATAAATAAATTCAAACTTTCAAAATAACTTTTGAAAAAATAATTAAGGTGCATAAATAAACATTAAAGTGGAAAACCTTATAAGTCCACCTAATATTAAAAAAAAAAAACCAAAATTATTTTCGCTCTAAAAAATAAATGATGCATGAAATATGCCAATGTAACATAGAATGTTGTATGTGATGGTCAGTAGATATTATGTTGTGACAAGTCAAGAGTTGGTTAACATGCCAAGCTAACATTTCAATCCTCCATGTTTGTTAGTGTGCCAATATAACATCTCATTCCTCCAAGGATCGTAATTCTTGGAATTCCTTTTGCTATGCTCTCCATTAATTCTAATCTATGTGGGTAGCACTTGCATGTCTAAATGGTGCAATGCTTGAAGCTCTAGATGGAGCTTGTCTCAAGTGGAAATGCTTGAAGATCTAGATGGAACTCATATTAGGTGGCAATGATTAAATCTCCAGATGGATTTCATCTTAGGTGAAAGTACTCACACTTCTCAAGTTAAAGTTATTTGGGTAGTGCATGTCTCTCATTTGAATACCTCTTTTAATGATGCTTGTCTCATGTTGAAGTGCTTCAAATGAATATATTAGAATGATGCTTTGAATAATGCTCAGGTCTATGTCCTAATTTAATTGTAGGTGGTTCTATAAATAGCACTTAGGTCTTTATTTGGTTATTAATCTTTATTTCACTACATGTGGTAATCAAAATAATGCTCAAGTCTCTATCTAGTTCTTACTATAAATGGCACTTTAAATAGCACTTTGACCATTATTTGGTTCACTCTACTTATCGTGTTTTTGGATTTCCTATTTCCTTCAACTACTTATGCTATGTTAGTGTATATGGCTTCTTGATATGGCTGATGTAGGATGGTGATTATAGCTCTACTCTCCTCTATTAATTTTTGATCCATGCTTATGACTCTTAGTTAGTTGTATGATAACACTTATGGTTGTTATATAGTCATTGTATAATAGCACTTATGGCTCTTAAATAGCCACTCTATGGTAGTGCTTTATGGATATTAGAGATTCATTATATGGTAGCACTCTTGATAGGTGATTATGACTCTTTGCCTTATCATGTAGAAATGGCTCCTCAAATAATACATCTTTATATCTAATCCAAGGCAAAGACTAAAATAAATATAGTATTTCCATTCAACCTTATCTTTCTGGTTATCTAATTAATTAAAACCTAAACTTTTCTATATGCTTCTATTTTAATTATATTTAGAGGCTTCTTATCTATACTTATCAATACTAAATTCGTATATATTCATAGGAATATTATATTGCTTATCTATTTTTATAATAAGGAAGCTTAGATTATTCTCAATATTTAAAATCTATCTTCAATGTCCTAGGTCACACTTAAGAACAAAATGATTCTCCTCTTTTCTAGATGATCTAAAATAAATATTAGGGTAACTATGAATGTCCTCACATGTCCAACTTCCTTCTAAGTTGACCCTTAATCACTTCAAGTTGAGTCCTAGTCTCTAATCGTTTTCCTTGAACCAAGTGAAAAGACCTTGACATCTAAATCAGAGTGACTTTTATATTGTCCCTTTAATATCTACTAAATAAGACCTTAAAAAAATAAAGTACATGTCTTCACTGCTTTCAAAGTGAAAAGACTCCAATATAATGGTAGCTAATAAAATATAACTATATAAAAAATGAACAAAGTTAAGTGGTAGCTCTAATACAACTATTGGATTTTAAGACTTACTATCTCAAAATGTTATAGGTCCTAATATAAATAAGCCATAATATTATAGGTCAAAATACCAATATTTAATTTGGCATGATATTGAGCTAACCAGAGAATTTATTTTCTCATGGAACAAAGGAATGGTAACTTATCAAGGTTTAGATTTTGCTATAATGCTTTTGCTCCTTGCTAATATTTTTTGTATTCCTATTATAGGTGATTGTGTTAATAAGGAGAAGCATTCCCTCTATAAGGATATTGAATTTTTTAGGCATAAATATAGTCATCAAAAGAAATATCATAATGGATACAAACCAAGATTGTTCAAAGACCCTGGGGATTGGGTCATCCTTGCTATCATGAAATATTTCACTTTTGAGTGTAATAGAGATGTGGTATAGAGATTTTATTTTGCATTGACTAACCACATCAGGGGGAAAAAGCCTATGAAATTCCCAATGTTTCTCTACAAATATTTGGAGATAATAACCATCAACATTCATGAAGGTAATATATCCTTTACCAATCATCAAGGTTTTTTTAAGTTGATTTTCAATTATATTTCTTAGAAGAAGAATGCAATTGCTATGGGGAAAAGAGATGATGGACCTTGTGTACCTCTGATTTCTTCTCCTTCTAGAAGAAATTGTAGAAAGCTATAAAAACTACACAAATAAATATATTGCAACATAAAGAATTGAAAGCATGTAATCTATGGAAATATTTGACAAAAAAGAAATAACAAAGGAAGCTCTCTTTTATTAATCAAATGAATCACTTATTACAAATTCATCTCCCTTAGGGATACCAAATTTTTTTACAATATTACAATATTTAAATGACCCCAAAATGGGGTAAGATGTGCTTCACAATGGTCTTCATGTCTCCACCAACTCTGCATCAGGGCTTACTAGGATGCCTCCTTCTCCATGTGTCAAAAGGAATTTGATGTTGAGAGTTCTTTGAAGCTTGAAAGAACCTGTAACCTATGTACAAGAAACAAAAAAACATGTTAAACGCATAAGCAAAACCTCTCATGATGAGGCTATTGGCAAGAAATTCAAGAAATAAGGCTAAACTTGAAAGAAGCATGAAGATATACAAAGATATTCAAGAAATTGCTAAATCAGTGAAAAGCATGCTTTAAAACATATAAATCTAGCTAATCTAACATGTTATTTGCAGGTGTATCACCCTAAAATTGGTGCAGTAAAATTTTCATAATTACACTCACCTTAGTAAATATTTTAAATTCAAAATTTTAACCTCCCAAACTGCCTGTTAACCATCGGGTAATCCATTTCCCCCTTTTCCATGCCATTTTTAGAGGTTGTTTTGACCATTTGACGATATCGTCGCCGATCAGACGATATCACCCCAGATCTGACGATTTCGTCTGGGCTAGGACGTCCAGACGATCTTGTCGCAAAACTAATTTTGCATAATTAGCTTATGTTCCAACGGGCCTCTAATTCGGGCAGAAGCTTGTCTAAGTCATTAGAGACCCTCCCCCATTGGAGATATCCCAAATAGGGATGATCTCCAACCTCCTAACTACTCCCCTAAGCCTATTTAATCCTTAGGACCTTCCCCTCTCAACCCCTGGCTGAAATTCTCTGTAACTTAACTTCATGCATGTTAAATCATCCTAAATTTTCATTTGCAGTAGTCCTATATCAATTTTTTTGCAGGTACCATCTTGTTTTTCAGTCGGAGTAAGCATACATCATCGTCGACGAACCTATTCAGATCGGAGGCGATCTTGTCGAATCAAAGATGATTTTGTACTTATGCGAGATGATCTTGACTGCAGTCCACATTGAGGAAATCAATGTCATAAGTTTGCATTTCTTCACCTTTTATTTGTTGTTTTATTCTACAAATTAGCTAGTTTATTTGATATTTTATGTTATATTGCATTTTGGAGTTCACCCATCTAGATCAAAGGCATAATTAATCCATAATTGTGATTTAATCAGCATCATTCATACATGTTTTGGTCTTTAAGTTTTAGTTCAGTGTTTTCACTATTATTTTGCATAGTTTCCCTCTACTAGAACAGTAGTATTCTCTATATTTTGCATCTATTCTTCTGTTTGTAGGTCTCTGACGAATTCGTCAGATCTCAGACGATTCTGTCAAATTCCAGATGATCCTGACTGCTTCAAACATCAGAATCTCCATCAGATATCTAGATCAGGTATTCTTCTTATTCTTCCTTAATTTCTCTATTTTTTTGTCTTAAATTTGTTCTCTGTATTCATTAAAATCTGCATTTTCATATAGATTAATTTAGACTCATTTGGCCAAACCTAGGATATGAATGCTTAAGGCTAAAAACGAACACATAAAAACACATTCCAAAACTAGGTGTGGAAACTACCATTAAATGTTTCCTGGTGAACCCACCATCCGTCGAAAAATCATCAAAATACACCTCCCTTGAGAGGCGGGACCTTAGCAAAGTCCTCTCAGTTCGAGGTACCGCGACATCCTTTTCCCATCCTCCTTTTGGGCATGGATCCTATAGCTTGAAGGTAAGGATGCAAAAAATTTGGAGCGATACATTTTGGTAAACTCGACATGAATACATTTTAAACCTTTTGAAAACAAAAACAAACAAAAAATATATATGTATGTATACAAGAAAAACAAATAACAAAATCATCATTTCAAGTTTGTGTGTTTTAGATTCAATTCTAAATAGTAGATTTTAAATATTACTTTTAGAATTACTAAAATAAACCATGAGTTTTTACTCAAATCAATATGAGCCCATTAGTAATGTTGGAAGAATTCAGCCAAATACATTTGTTGATTATAACCAACCTCATCCCTATTCAACACCACCTCCATCACACTCTTCTCATTTTTTATCCTTAACCCAACAGGACAATCCCTTTTCCAATCCTCTTCATAACGATATTATCTATTCTCCCATATACCCATATTATGTCTATCAATCCACATATAATCCTCCACCACCCTTTCAATATTCTTCTTTCAATACAACACATTCATTTCAACAAGAAAATACTTATTCTTCCAATTCTACCATGCACTCACCTCATGCTTCGCAATCTTCCTGTCATCATTCTACCCATAATAAATAAAGTAGAGGTGACAAACCATTAGGTCCTTTTATGACAAAATTCCTAAGGCATGTATCAAAAACCTCTTGAAAACCTTCATCACATACATTTACAAAGCTCAATCAACCAATGGATATGATTCTAAAGCATTTACTTGATACAAATAGAATTGAACTCCCTTCCATAAGACAACTTGATACCACAACAGATTGGTTTAAACCTGATCTACATTGTGAATATCATAGAGTATATGGACATATGACACAAAATTGTAAAGATTTAAGATGTGCAATTCAAGATTTGATTGATAAGGATCTTTTTAATATAAAGGAATTACAATCTATAACTGATTATAAATCTCCATTAAACAATCAAACTCCTACACAACAAATACCAATAATCAATCAAGACATGGGGATATCCCAAGAACCCCTATTCAATTATCAACAACAAGAAACCAATCAAATATTGCATGTTAATGTGTCCCATCATGATGATATTATTAATATTGTAACAAAAATTGCAAATGAGCAACCTCAAGTTCAATCAACTCAATCCGATATTCAAGATATGGATTCCTCATTTGACCAACCTTCAAAACTATCTTTGGCTCTAGAGAATGATCCAAAATGGAATGTAAGAATAGAAAGATCATCTTTAGAATCAAAATCTCAATCTGAAATCCACTTTGATAGCCAACAACAAGTGATTAATCCTCAAGCAAAGATATCCCTTTTAGAAGTTTACAAATTTATCACAAGGAAATTTTACTCAAAATACCTAGCCAACAATTTGTTCCTCATCATATTTTCTCTAAGAACATAATTAATGGTGTAAACCCCCTTGAGGTTAACCATATTTCATTCTATGATGAGGATATTCCTTCCTCTACTCTACAAGAAGACTACTATATTTACATTACATGATCTAGTAAAGAAACACCTGTTAAAACTATCATGGTAGATAATGACTCCTCTCTTAATTTATGCACTTATCAATTATTCCAAAAACTCAAAACAAAGGAAGAAGATAGTAATGAATCAAATGTTATTATAAAATATTTTAACAATGAAATTCAAGAAGCTCAAGGTACTATAATTTTTCCCCTAAATAGTGGATCCAAGATCCTGGATACTTTATTCTATGTAGGATATTGTCCTTCACCTTACAACCTATTTCTCCAGAGTCCTTGGATTCATACGATGAGGGTTTTCCCTTCCACTCTTCACCAATGTTTGAAGTTTGAACTTGCAAATAAAAATGTTACCATACATGGTGACCCAACACCATTTAAAAAATATTTAATGGTTGAAACATCAAGTTCTATACATTCTCTATTGTCACAATTATCTTCTATCCATCACTTTTCTTCATCCATATATGATCGTCCTTGTTCATCAAATAACATCCATGCATATCTTTCATATCTGCTCCTTCCATCTTATCAAGACTTGGAATATAGTGATAAGAATCAAGAACTTTCTTATCCTTCTTACATTTTATTTTGTAATATGATCAATTTTACACATATAAAAGTCAAATATTTTGCTACATTATTCTACATTATAACAAAGCATTTGTTATCGCTACCTTTTATTTATCATATTTTTTCCTTACCTTCACCTCAACCAAATTATCCTTCAAAACCTCCTTTGATTTTGAAGCAACCTTAGACATGTTATACTCAAATAACCTTGTATAGTGTATATAGATCATCTTGTATATACCACCAATTTCAATTCATAAATTAAAATCAAAATACAAAAAAATAAAAATCCTCAAAATCTTCAAAAAAAAAAGAAAACCAAAAAAAATACAAATGCAACTAAGGACCTTAAAGGTAAATTTGAGCCCAACTGGCTTGGACCATACATTATTACTGCTAAATTTGAATCAAGAGCATACAAATTATCTACCTTAGATGGTAAAGAACTTAAAGAACCCATGAATATTTTGCATCTTAAACGTTACTATGTATAAATTTGGTCATTTCATCCTTGTATATATCACTATTTCTTTCAATTTATAAATTCAAAAACATCAAAAACATTCATAATCATCAAAAAATTTCAAAACTATTTGTTGCATTTATTTATGGCACTTGTTAATTTTTTTTTTTTTGTTCAAAAACAAAAATAAAACCAAAAAACAAAATAAAGAATAAAAATCAAAACAGCAATATGCTTGACTCTTTCGAAACCAAAACAATATAAAGAAGAAAGAGAGAGTCAACATTCTCAAAACTTCTCAAAAGTGTTTATATATATTTTCTTACAATTATTGCAGTTATATGTTTCAAATTATTTTGGATAAATTAGAATTTATTTGGAATCCCTCACTTGCACACTCACAACAATAAATATCTTGATTTTATCTGGCATGATTACTAATCTCTCTTATATCAAAGTCCACAAAATTCAATTATAAAGTTTGAGCATAGAGAATTGATCTTGTTATTTACTTAAACCAAGCACATCCTTTCACAATAAAATGATTATATTTGTAATTTCCATGTTTTGCTACATACTAGAAGTGCTTTCTTGAGCGAAAAGTTTCCCCTGCTATCTTATCATGCACATGGTCTAGAATCTTTGAGAATTGGCAAAAGGACAAGCTCACCCCTACCTAGAATAAAAATCCCTTGCTCTACAGCTAATCCGAGCAAGTATCCCTAGCAAAGAAAAAAAAAAAAAAGTTCAAGGAAAAGAGAAAAGAAAAATGTTCTTTTATATCATTACAACAATATTTCAAGCACTATCTCAAAAATCAAGAAAAAAATACAAAAAAAAAAGAAGAAGCAAAGTTCAAAAAGAAAGCAGAAATCAAAACTGCAATAAAATCCCCTTTTCCTACCCTTTGAAAAGAAAAGAAGGGTTGATGAGCTTGAATCCTTGGAATTCTCAATTATTCAAAAATTGTGAGGTAAGCCCCATAACAGGTGGTTTGTGCCCAACCTGCTTGGCCTTGGGTAACTCCTAGCGTGGTGATATGTCTGTCACATTAGCGACCTTCTTTTGTACGGACCTATGTCCGCTTATGGATTAGCTAGCTCTTGATAGTCCGACCTACATAGTAGTCTAGTATGGTTATATGCATCTACATCATGGTTAATGAACACTTATTTGGTTTCTTCAAATCACTTGTATCATATTATCTTGCTCAAAACTGGTAAATGCACAAAGCAATTACACACACATTTGTATTTGAGAGATTTTGTGTATCATTATGATAATTCAAGATCGGAAATGAATTCACATATGCACATGGGATTCCTTATAAATCGAACTTTTGTCTTCAAAATACTTTGAAATATTATTTTTGCAACTTGTTTGGAATAAATCAAGTACAGTTGTTTAGCATAAAGACAACTATATAATAGAAAAATCAAAATTCCTTTCAAAAATATATAATCAAAACATATATATCTGGTTGACTTTCGCGACGATGGTATAGTTCCAAAACCAAAATTAGAATTTTATGCTTAGCGCAAGTCCTCATTCTCATATTTTTTTTTTATTAAAAAAAATCAACCATGCAATAAAACTATATTTTCTTTGGATTTTCGCGATGATGGTATAAGTCTATACCTACATATTCTATGCCTAGCGCAAACCATCGTAACAATTTTTATTCCCCATTTATTTAAAAATCATGAAAACCATATGACTTAATTCATTATGTTACACAAATTATGCTTTTTTAAGCAAACACGTTTTCATTCTTTCATGTCATTATGTCAACCTTCAATTTTGCAATGATGGTATAATTCCTAATGAATTATCCAAAAAATTTATCACACTTAGGAATTTATGCCTAGAAAAAAATCATTAACATTATTTCATGCATACTATTTCCATGAAAATCTAAAAAACAAACCATCATCACCATCATTTTCACCATTGCACCAAAGTCTTAAGACAGTCTCTTAAGCACTCTTTTACTTTTAACAATATTTCTATCCTGGGATTAGCTTGACGACTGAGTGAGTAGAGACTCCATGAAATGGTCTATAATAGCAACAATGTCCTTTGAAATTATTGTTAGAAGTCTCTTTTTATTTTTTTATTACATCACATTACAAACAATCAATTTGTTACATCAGATTATTTCATTTAAAATACTACCGCATGACATCAAAAGTATAAATTTTCAAAATGACATAATTTCATGAATCCTCAATCCAATTATCAAATCAATCAAACATAAAAGCATCATAAGCATATACATAACACAAGTCATATGATAAAAAACATATCATATATATATCCACAGTATATATACATCATCAAAATTGGATTGGTATGCCACAATCTGTACCTCGGCATACTCAATCCTTTATCAACAAAATAATAAAAATACAATGCTATCAATGTCCATCTGTACAAAGCTATGTAGTCCTCTAGCCTCGATAGCCCCTCGAGCTCTCCACCTCATCTCCTCCCCTACCCTGAGGTGGATGAGGTGGCCCCATCGCAGTCTGAGTAGTCCTAGTCCTCGATCGGGGTGAGGTCCTCGATGACCTGATCCTGATCGAATTTGCGATGTTGGCTAGTAGGGGTAGTCTATCAACCTCTGGCACCAACTGATAGTACAATGTCTGGTAGAAAGTAAGTTGGGCAATAGCCCATGTTAGCTCCCCAGTGCTCACCCCTCCACCCCATGCCCTGAGGCATGCAATCTCGTCTCGCAGCTGTGCCACCTTAGCTCGATGGCATGCAGCCTCATCTTATAGAGTCTGCACCTGTGCCTGGAGATGATATCTCTCCACTCGAAGAGTAGCGGTCTTGCTACTCTCCCCCGTGTCAATGCCCTTGCCCTTATCGGGTGATGGTGGCCTCTCCCTCTATGGATATGGGGGTCTTGCCTCCCTCTTCTCCCTCTGTTGTAGCCTCTCCTGTGCCTGTGGCCTCCTTGGCTCTCTCCCGTCATGACCCTGGGCTACCTCCATCACTGCCTAGCACTGCCTCCCTATTCGATGCACAACCACGTGTCTCGGACCCTACACCCTCGTCATCTGAGGAGGGCAAATGCCTGCATACCAGGCATCATAGCCATCGGCTACCCCTGTGTCATCCCCATATACTAGCTGGATGGGGGCATCATCTGCGTCCTAAATCCAAAACCGCTGCATGTTTGGAGCCCCTTTAACTGTGGTGTTATCCCAGACAGTCCAGGAAAACTCATAATCCCTTAGAGATGGGATCCCCTACTGTAGGCCAAATTGATGCAAAACTCAGTCATAGCGGTGGAGCTCCACCTCTCTCCTCTCCATCCATAGCTAGCAAACTCGCTTGACGCGAGCCAACTCCTGTCCATCCTTGGCCCACCCTGGATGCTCCCTCCATGGCCTCCAGGTGATCTGGTCTGGGACTAAGTCATCCAATAGTCTTTGGGACATCAGAAGGTCGATCTGCCACTGTGACCCTCTCCAGAGCCACCAGTAGAAAACTCGGGGTCTCTCCCCATCTACCCCTGTCATAGGAAGCCCTATCGGCCTTCGCACTACAATGTGCTCCCATCACCAAACCTATAGGAGAGATGTCATCACCAGACATCGGTCGCCCTTGTACACGACCCCATACAGGATCCTATACAATTGGCATAGTACATAGCTACCCCAAGAGAACCTATATTCATGGTCCCGCATGTTGCAGATCACATCTGCCAGCATCCATGGCACCCTGCACCCGCTCTGGTGGCATAGCAAAAGTCCACCAACTACTTCAGCTAGCACCCATGTGAGTCTAGATGCCCCAAGCATCTAGTGTAGTGCCTCGATATTAACTCCGCCCTTCTCCAGGGCAAAGCTCGGGTCACCACATAGTCATCCCATAGCGTGGCCTTGATTGGCCTAGGAGTGATCAATCGTCCTTGTATGGGGATTCTTAGAATCCTCCATACATCCTCTAGAGTGGGAGTCATCTCCCCTGTCGATAGCCAAAAACATGACAAACCCGGATACCATCTCTCTGCTAGGGCCATCAGTAGCCCCATATCCGTAGACACCTATGGCATCTCTGCCACATGCTACAAGCCGCCCTATGCCAGTTGATCTCGCTCTGCCTATGTGAGAGTGGCCAAGTCATCCCTCAAACCTCCATACTTCCATTCCCTGCTCTTTAGCAAACCTCTTTGCAAACATAAACAAAAAAACAATAAACAATCATTAATAACAAATTCAAGTAATTAATAATGCAAGTTAAAGTTCAATTTTATGCAATTGATGATATCATCCACTAATGGATGATATCGTCCCAAATTTGAGCAGAATCGTCTTCGATTTCGCATGCTGAAATCGTCCCTAATTTGACAAAATCGTCTCCCTTTCGTCAATTTCGCCCTTAGACGAAATTGACGAAATTGAGATGATTTCGTCGAAATCGGAACGATTTCGTCCTGATGACCTCGGTAGCCCAAAAATGGCCGTGATGCTCAAAATTCATCTAAAATCTACCTAAAAAGCATGTAAAATCAAATTAAAGCATTCTAAACTAAGTTTAGACTCTTACCCATAGATCGTGCTGACCCTCTGTTGATCTGTGTGTCGTCTCCACCATTTTTTCTTCAGAGCTCTAAAAACCAGAAAATGAATAGTAAAAATGAATTAAGGTTTTACCCTATTTTTTAATTTTATTCAAAAATAATTTTTGCTTTTTCGTGTTTTTACCTCAAACGTTCGATTTGGGTAAAAACACGGAGGGGGCACCATAGTAAGATGTTGTACGATTCGACCAATAATCGTCGCCTAAAAATGGAAATAATTTTTTCTTTCTCGTAGATCGAGAAGAACTCATCTTTAACGCATTTTCTTCAAAAAATTCACTAAAGAGGGGGCAACCTGTAGCATCCTAAAATTGGTGTAGTAAAATTGTCATAATTACACTCACCTTAGTAAATATTTTAAATTCAAATTTTTAACCTCCTAAACCGCCCGTTAACCGTCGGGTAATCCGTTTCCCCCTTTTCTATGCCATTTTTAGAGGTTGTTTTGACCGTTTGACGATATCATCATCGATCAGACGATATCGCCCCAGATCTGACGATTTCGTCTGGGCTAGGACGTCCAGATGATCTTTTCGCAAAACTGATTTTCCACAATTAGCTTCTATTCCAACGGGCCTCTAATCCGGGCAGAAGCGTGTCTGCACCGTTAGAGACCCTCCCCCGTTGGATATCTCCCAAATAAGGATGATCTCCAACCTCCTAACTACTCCCCTAAGCCTATTTAATCCTTAGGACCTTCCCCTCCCAACCCTTAGCTAAAATTCTCTGTAACATAACTTCATGCACATTAAATCATCCTAAATTTTTATTTGCAGTAGTCCTATATCAATTTTGTTGCAGGTACCATCTTGTTTTTCGGTCGAAGCAAGCATACATTGTCATCGATGAACCTGTTCAAATCTGAGGTGATCCTATCGAATCAGAGATGATTTCATACTGATGCGAGATGATCTCGACTGCAGTCCACATTGAGGCAATCAGTGCCATAAGTTTGCGTTTCTTCACCTTTTCTCTGTTGTTTTATTCTACAAATTAGCTAGTTTATTTGATATTTTATGTTATATTGCATTTTAGAGTTCACCCATCTAGATCAAAGGCATAATTAATCCATAATTGTGATTTAATCAGCATCATTCATATATGTTTTGGTCTTTAAGTTTTAGTTCAGTGTTTTCACTATTATTTTGCATAGTTTCCCTCTACTAGAATAGTAGTATTCTCTGTATTTTGCATCTGTTCTTCCCATTTGCAGGTCTCTGATGAATTCATCTGACGAATTCGTCATATCTCAGACGATCTTGTCTGATTTCAGACGATTCTATCAAATTCCAGACGATCCTGACTGCTTCAAACATTAGAATCTCCATCAGACATCCGGATCAGGTATTCTTCTTATTCTTCCTTAATTTCTCTATTTTTCTGTCTTAAATTTGTTCTCTGTATTCATTAAAATTTGCATTTTCATATAGATTAATTTAGACTCATTTGGCCAAACCTAGGATATGAATGCTTAAGGCTAAAAATGAACACATAAAAACACATTCCAAACCTAGGCGTGGAAACTGCCATTAAATGTTTCCTAGTGAACCCACCATCCGTCAAAAAATCATCAAAATACACCTCCCTTGAGAGGCGAGACCTTCACAAAGTCCTCTCAGTCCGAGGTACCACGACATCCTTTTCCCATCCTCCTTCCGGGCATGGATCCTATAGCCTGAAGGTAAGGATGCAAAAAATTTGGAGCGATATAGCAGGAAAGAGCATGAATAAAGCTAATACATGAATATTTATGGAAATAAGAAAATATGATAAATATTATGATAAATCTACCTCTAATATTATGATTTAACCATGAAAATATCTACTACAATGCTAACCTATGCTATCTTAAACTACTTGCATAATCGAAAATAGGAATCTACAACAAAAAATGGAGGAAAAGGGAATCAAACCCTCACCATAGGTGTTCAGAGTAGCCAACTCTTTTAGCCATGGGTGACAACTATAGCTAGCCTATGGGCCACTACTGACAATAGTGGCCATGGGCTGAACTTTCTTTCTCTTATAATCAGGGGTAGAATCTCTCAAATCCTTCAAAGAATTAATGGTCAAGGGTAACCTCGATGTTTTGAAATATATTGGTGGTTGACTTTTATGGAATTCATGTTGGATTGATTTGGATTTGTGAATTTTTCTTCTCAAGCCTTTATAAGCTCCATTATTGCAAATTTTGTTGTCAAACTGGATTTTGGCAACATATCCTCACTCTTCACAAGGTGCAATTGACTATCTAGTTCAACAGGGATTCACTACAATGAAATTGGGATCAGATTGGCCTCTTTTAGGGTTCTATAAATAGAATCCCCAATCCCAATATTGGATTTCCAAGGAAGCCAAGATCAAGAAATGTTAGGTTGGGGTAGTTGAATGGAAACTTCTAGAGGATTCACAATCCAAAACCGCCTGAATTGGTTGCAAATGCAGTTGTAACAACCAATTTGGCCCAGCTTAGGAGTCCAAGATAGTTATAGTACTAGCCATGGCTACTCAACATAGCTAGGATCTTAGCCATGATTGTCAACCGTGGTTGAGATCTTAGCTACGAATGTCATCTATGGCTAAGGCTAAATAGGCCTAGGATACCTAAAATGAGTGGTTAGAACCACTGCTTAGCCTTGGGAGGGTCCAAGGTTATTTATATGGTCTATGAAGATGCCCATATGAGTAATCTCATAAGCATGATATGTTTTAGGTGTCTACAAATGACCCTTCTAGGATGCATTGTGGGAAAACATGACTCTAAGAAAAAATAGATCACCTAAAGCCATGTTATAGGTTGAATGATGATCATTGATCTGATCAACATTAGATGCCTAATATTGCAAAGAATGCACATCCTAGAATAATTGCTTCCAACAGGATGGAAGGCTTAAATTTGCAAATATTTCATGTGTCTAGTGACAATCGGGTAGCATTAGGGATGCTACAATTGGTCCGATAGGTGGATCGCTAAAAGGCTTTAAACTAGCATATTTGTTTTTTACCCTAGAAAAATGGTAAGCTTATGATAGTTGTTAGTAATGATTCATAAGACGAATGCAATTTGACATGATTGAGTGATATTTTATTGACTCTAATTATGAATTTGATGTTATGACTACCCCCTAAAGTGATGAATCAATGAGGGTAAAACCCATTGATTAAAATGACGAGTCACTTGACCAAGATGAATAATTTTGATGATTTAAGAAATTTACATTTTTTTATATGTCAAGGCTTATTACAGCCATGATTTCAACCATTAATAGTAATTGTACATCTCTATCCCATGGAGTAGTTCAACTACAATAGCCTTCTTAGGGAGTCAATATGATAGCAATTCCATTTAAGCTTGTGGTGAATCACTATGTTTGATGATCTACTGAACATTTCATAGAATAAATGAAATGAATACCTCATTCCTGTGGGGTATCCTGGCCACCATGGCCTTCTTTAGGATTGAAGTGAAGATATTACAATTCAACGATGACTAATTTTCCCCAAATGGCCTTATGGTAATATCTTACCAGATTGCATGGAGTGCAAGTCATTGCAACTACCAAGTGTATAGGGTAAATAACTGGATACAAGGCACATTTGAATTTTGATTTATGTGATGTTTTTGTTATTTTTACAATTTTTGAGGTTTCTAGACCATTGAATATTTTTTTATTATGCATTTCAAATCTCCTCACATTTGGAATTTGGAAGCATTTATTGCTAGTTGCTAGTTGTGGTTATCAACCACAACTAGTTTTAGCAATTTTGCTAGCTACATATGACAACCATAGTCAAGGAAATCCTAACCTACACCTACAACTAACATCCATAGCTAAGGGCCATGTGTTAAATATAAAATAAATTTAGGGTTTTTTATTACTCATTATTTCTTGCTAAGAAATATTAATAGTGAGAGCTTTGAGAAAAGAAAGAGAACTTGTGATACATGATGTTATCGAAATAAGTACCTGATCTCATGGTATATCAACCCAAGGCTTCCACTAGTGTTAGATTCAATTCTTATAAGGTAGAATCGTGATACCTTTATTGCAATTTACCTAGTTTAAAATGAACCACATTAAATAATGGGATTAAATGAACCTCATTAAACTTGCTAGTAATTGTTGGGCACTAAATTACACCAAGTTTCACTCGATACTGCGGCTGTCTATATTCCTATTTTCTATCTAGGCTTGCACCTGATAGCTATAACTCAACACTCAATATTGGATGGACCAAAACAGATTTTCTAATCCAACCTCTAGAGTGGGCTGATTCCTTGTCAACTTAAGGAGGGTGTTGACACAATTATGTTCACTTAGGGTTTGAAGGTTAGGGTAATAAAATGTTAGGGTTAGATAAATGTGAACAATGATGGATGGATAGGCTAACAACATTGCACCACAATAGAAAGAACCTAGAAACCAAACCAAAGATACATATTTCAGACCAACATTATCTCAAATTAGATTATTCCTCATTCATTAATGCACATCAGAGAAATATTGCAGTGAGTAATTTCAATATCCAGATAATGATAATCCAAATAACGTAATTCACAAATACCTATATTTCACAAAAATGCACTCTCTAAAAATACAGAACAAACTCAAAAGCAAATTTCAATTACTTTAACAACTAGTAATCCTTTAATTAGACACAAAATAACCATTTAAACATTCATAGAAATATAGCTAAAGAATATGAACCTCTGATATCAAGCATGAGAACATAGATTTGAGGCAAAGATCAATGTAATTCTCCTTCCATTAGACTTTAGGAATATTTATAGTAGAATAGAAAAACACCAGAGCCAACCCTTAAAATGAAGGTTCGACCTCTATTTATAGTTTTTACAGAAATTAAAATTACAAGGAACATTACAAAGATTTCATTTTGAGAGCACAACTAAGAGATCTAGCTAGCATTTGCTTACTAGTTCATCCTTTGGGAAATCCACTAAAAATGGTCTACCCTGGCATTTTGGGGCCTTTCCAACTTGTTGGTCACTCAAAAAAACTAGAGTTCAGGTCATTGGAAATCATGCATTACCATCATTTTTTCTTGGAGGCTATCTATCATCGTCAATCTATAACCACCTCTGGTTCGATCTTCTAGAAAACCCTCGATGCTTCATATTCCTCTTCTAACTAATTTTTCTAATCTTGATGAATAAGTTTCTTAAATACCTAAGATTTATCAACATAACCTCCATCGTTGATCTCCCTCATTATATGGTTCATATTGCATCTGATACAAGCTTATTAAAATGGTAGGGAGAACATAACGCCATTCCACTTTAAAATATTGGTGACATCATCCTTCTATATCAGAAACTATGGAAACACCAATCTAGACCCCTAAAATATAATCAAGATCAAATCTGCTCTTTTTTCTTTAGAATACTTCATATTTCGTAGTGTATCCTTCAATCCACACTAAAATATCGATGACATAATCCTTTCCTTATAAATTTTGTGAATTCCATTATGGGAAGAACAAGTGCATTAGCATGTGATCATCAATTCGGGTCCACCATGGTGTGAAGTAACTCTTTCTCTATTCCAGATAACCTTTAAAATAAAAAATTATGCTTTGTCACCGTTTTGAAAAGGAGAATTCAAAGTCGTCCTTAGTCATGAATCTAGATTTTCTTTGGCCATAGATTTTTGCTTTGTCACCGTTTCGAGTGCAAATACTCTATGGGTTTTTTGGAATCGAGCCTTCTAAAACTTAGTCATTATCAAGTTGCCAATCTACACTTTTTTATCGTTGACATCATCTCTTCTAAATTTTTTTGTAGATTTAAGATCCTTCACCAGTCCAGTGCTAGAGACAAATCTCCCATAATAACTTCATTCATGAAAATTGACTAAGTTTCGGGTGACCTCATATCTTATATTGTGTATCTGCTCCAAAATACACTACAAGGGGTGCGAAATGAATCTTTTTCCACTTAGACAAAATTTGCAAAAATTTTCATAAGTATGTGGCCATTTTGGGCCTACATCCTAGTGCCTCCTAGGTGTATTTTCTTGCAAAGCCAATCGAACTCAGAGTTTTATCCATTGGGCATTAGGATTCAAACATACTCATATTTAAAAAATATACTTTACAGAATAACTTCCATACAAACACTACTCTTTGATAATTTCAAAAGTATGCTGAGAGAGTAGAGGTTCATATCAAAGTGATGTCGAAAATATACAGAACTCATCCTCTCATATAGATACTGCATCTGAAATATAAATATTACCACTGTCTTCAACAACTAGACACAAATCTACTCCTTTTATGAAGCCTTATTTGAAAAATACCTTCACACATAGTTCGCTGCTCTTCTACCTATGTAGGCTTCATGCATTTATTGTTTAATTTTGACAATTCTCAGAGTCAAACCAAAACAAATACAAAACTTATGTATATGTACAAAACAAAAATGAACTAAGTGTGAGCCCCTCCTGGGCTTGTAACTAATCTATCTAGTTCTTCTTCTTCATGGGCCTCCTCCTCAGCCTCCTCCTCATATTCTTCTTCTTCTTCTTCTAGAATAGGTTTTTTCAAACTTTTTCCTCTAGAAGTATCACCAAACAATTGGATCATTAATTCCAAAGATTGTAGAGCCTGTTTCCAATCTACTTCAGAGGGATTTGATGTTTCTTTGAGCTGCTTATAAATATATTATAGCTCACCAATGTCTTTAGTTAGTAGCATCCCTTCTATTCACCATATCTTCCATGAGATATTTCAACTGGGTAAAACCAACAATCACTTGGACAGCTTGTTATTTGGGTGGTGGCTCTTCCAGAGAATCTAGCCCATATTCATCCTACAAATTTTCATTGATGCTTTTCTAGATTTCTTCCATGGATAATAAGTTGTGGTCCTCCATACATAGGCCTTTAAAGCTAACTTGAATAATTTCCTTATTCAATTCAACAACATCCTTAATCATACCCTCAATACTATCGAACAATAGCCAGGCTATTTGAAGTACCCTGTGATTTTTAACCACTATCCTGGTAGAAACACTAGAAAAATTCCATTATTTATTAGTTATAGGTTTAGAAAAATCACTGAGTCTATTACCAACCAACCTGTACATTTGTTCTGCTGGAATCACCATAGGTTGCAACTCTGCAGTTATCTAACCTAGCTCTTTCTGAATTTTGGAGAGTAAACAACTAGCATCATTAAGATAGTCAATAATAAGTTGAAGCCTTGAACATTTCTCTTGGACCTCAAAAAGGAACTCTTTTCCAAAAAAATTCAAATCACGCTTAGAAAATCCTAAAGATTTTGTTTTTTCTATCTGAAGCTGATTCTTTAAAATCTGAATTTCTTTTTCCTGATCTTCATTCAACTTCTTTTGCTCTTCTAATTGGTCCATTATTTTATTGGCCTCTTGAAACTTATCCTACCAAGCCTTAGCATATTTTCTCAGGGCCTTTTATATTTCTTTTTTTATCATTGATACTATTATTAAGCTTTTCAACCTTCTTCTCTAACTTTTCCACCTTCTCTCTGACCAAATAATTTTTCACATAGAAGGTATCTAAGTGAGCCTTGGCTATGATCAATTCATATTCCTTAGAGAGTTTGTTAATGTCTTCTATTACCTCCTCCACTTGATAATATTGAATAGTCATCTCAGTCTTAGGTTTTCTTATCAATGGAGTCATAGATCTTGATATTCTCTATCTAGCAACAAGATCAACATACACACTCCTTCTCTTGACCGTCATCCTACTGGAAGGCCTAGCAAGCCTTTCTACCCAATAATAATTTATACTCTGAGTGGTTGCCTACTCCTTTGGTACAATAACAGGTCCTGAAATACCAAAAACCAAGGGAGATGATGATACTAGAAATGAAAGGGTGGACTAAATTGTTTTTGATGAGATGAAGATATAGTTACAACAACCTCTATGACAATAGTGGACTCTGTAACTACTATTGTTGTTGTTACTAGTAGACTCATAGAAATTGATGCAAGACTAACAATTGGATGGGTGGATATACTTAGAATGAAGTGTCCCATTGATGGTGATAATGGAAAATATAGAAGTGAAACACTAATAGATGAGGGAGTAGGAACCTCTAATTTTGGAGATGGGATTTGAGGTGGCTGTAAAGAAATAGGAGTAACTTGTACCTTAGTGGCTACTGATGACTCATGAGGTGGACTACGAGAGGGAGAAGGTGCACTTGTCATGTTTTCTTTATTAGAAAGGGAATGAGATTTATTTTGGGAATCAAGAGGATGAAGAGGAGAAGAGGGATTAGAAACCATACCTTTGCCTACTGATGTAGGGTGCTCTTGTTCTATCTCTGCATATTGATGTTGTTCCTTATCAATCAATTTTCCCACAACAAAATCAACTACTTCTTTAGACATCCAATTTTTGTTTCTTTGATTTTTTTTCCTCTCTTTATGGAACCCTCTTAGTCCTTCTATGAACCAATTTAAAAGCAGTCATCTCATTCTCAGAATACTCCTCCAACTCATCTTCTTGCACTACTCTATAAAGTAATGTTTTCTCATAAATAGGTCATAATTCAACTGATACTATAGGGGTAAAATAAAGAGGTCTATACTTAAATATTTCATCCTTTTCTTTCCAATTGATATCTGTATCTAGAGGCCATGATCCCAAAGCTAAACATTTAGTTCTAGATGTTGTTTCGATAACTGGAGCACTAACAACTTTTTCCTTAGAATATTGCATCTTGCTCATCAGCTTAGCTCCCTTAGGAAATTTTTCCACTTGCTTAGTATTAGGATGAAAGGTCTTTAGTACTTCAACCATTGTCAAGGGAGTCCCTAGTTCTTCTAGATGAGCCTCATGATATTTAGGTGGAGGGAGGGATTCAGAACTAGATTGAGGCTTCTCAATAGTTAATACTATGTTTCTGACATCCTTTTGTTTCTAGGTTCCAATGTTTTTATTGCATCTTCTTGAAAACTCCTTATCTATCTTCATTCTAAATTTAGACTCAGGCTTTCCAATTTCAATCCTCATCCTCCAATATTTTATTTTGGATTCATTCCATCATCCATTTTCCTTCTCTTCTTCTGCAATCTCATATTCAGGCAGAGGATACTTCTTCTTTGTAGACTTAGACTTGGGCGGAGGATCTTTTCTATTTGTTGATTTAGCCTTAATTTTTTTAATTGTAGCCTTTGCAATCCAATGACTTGGCTTATGGTCAGGATCAAAATCAATAATCTACTCATAAAAATCCAACCATGGGGTTAACTGACCCATATTTGATACATTCCACTCTAAAAGAGTAGTCTCATCATTATTCCTACCTTTTTTAAAATGAGCCCTGGGCCTCTTTTCAAACTTATAGGCCTTATATCCATTTAGGGTTTTATCTCTAGTAGTAAAAATGCCATTAGGGTCATAGATCCATATTTGGGTAATATAAAACAGACCTAACCTATCAAGGTATTGGTCGATTTGTTAGATCTGCCCCTTCTTGGTGATGGTGATGTCATCCAAAGTGTAGTGGGTAAGTAAATACTTCATCTACCTTCCAGATCCATTGCATCAATGTACTCTGCATGCCTCAGATATTCTAGGGCAAAAATCCTCTCTGTGAAAAAATGGGGCAAGAGGAAGGGTTTACCATTGAAACCATACAATCTAATCACAGTTCCCTTAGTCAAAAAATACTAGTCTCCCTCTGCTGCACTCTTTGTTCTTAATATTTGCTTAGTTAAAGGTGGCAACCTAGGACACTTACCATACATTATTTTTAAAGCAGGTCCCAAAAATTCCAAATTAAATCTATAATAGGACTCACAGCTCCTCAAATGGTTTATCCAATAATAAATCAGTAAGGGTTATCCATGATTGGTTTTATCCCTTATCAGAATCCATGACATTCTATCTTTGGTGCCAGCATAGAAAATCCACACTAAACTTGAGCAATACCTAAAACTAGGAGCACCGACGCCCCTTTTCATTCTTACTAGTTGTTCATGTATTCTCTGAGCGAGAAAAGTTTTCCAGTCAAATTAAATCACTCTAGTCCCTTTCTTTCCTGCATCCTTCTCATACATTCTCTCATTAGAAATACAGTATGCTATGGTAATTTTCCAGCCATGTACCATTCTATCAGAATCTAAACCCTCCATGCAAGCCAACCTAGAAAATAGTTCAGGGTTTGCAAACTCATCAATATGAATAGGGACTTCAGGCATTTCATATTCATTTCTTATTCTTCTAAAATTAAAATGCAACCATTGCTCTATAGCCCTTTTATTTACTTTTGAAGCCATCATTGCATCATAAGCCCTAGCTAATTTTGCTATGTCAAATGGTCTGGGTTTTGAGGGTGGCCCTACTCCAATTGTGAATAATTCATGGTAGAATTATTTTATAATTGTGAATAGGGGAGCGCCCTCAAGGTTTTAACTATTCTATTTTAAAATCATAAAATTGAATCATAACAGAGACTAATTCAGGGTAATTATGTATAGAATCATAGACATAGGTGAACAAGAAATATTTTATAGCTATAGTACATTATCAGTGCATTGGCTTTCCTATAGAATATGGGAATTCAAAATCTATCCTTAGGCAAGTCCTCGATACTCTCATCATCACGGTATCTCAGTGAGCAATTTTTAAGGGGTCATTTCAATAATAGCAAGACTTCATTCTCCCTATGGTTTATGATAAGTTCTTTAAAAATTCACTTAGCCCTTCACCACTCTAAGGATGCAAATTGATGCTAAATGAGCATCGTGTATGTTTTATGTCACTTTTTATTCTTCTGGAATGTGTGTACCTTTCACCATTAATGTAGCTATTGTGTGACCCCATCGTTGGCACACTTTCCAATTTTTAATTATTCCCTTCGATGGCTCAACAGTGGCACTCTATCTTTTCATTGGTTGAAATTTCAAATTGCACTGCCACCTCACTGCACCCCTTCGACTACTCTCAGGTTATGCGTGAGTTCATTAACATTGATTGTGGGATTGTGCTCTGGTATCCACGTGTCACGGTCAGAATCGCTGCTTGGTTTCGATTTGTCTTTGAAACTGGTGGCTTAAGAAGCTTTTGGGTTCATGGACACTTAGTACTTTTTAGGCATGACTTTTCGTCCTGATTCCACTCTGACAACATTGACTTCAAAAGGTTCCCAAATTGGAAACTTCCTTCACTTTATTTTGACCAACAACTCACCATTCTGGAAGAATATTAGTGGATTTGCAATGTATATTTAAGAGCACACGTCATTCCAGAATAATTCTCATTGTGCAAAATGAAACCATGCTGTGCACTTAGTTCAATTTTTGTTAACTTTTTTTCTTTTTTCTTTTTCAATATTTTTTCCAGATAACTGATTACAAAGTGCAGAAAGAAATTAAAGAATTTAAAGTTCAGAAAGGAGGAAAATAATTATACAATGTATATACATATGTTACAACAAAATCACTCCTTACACATAGTAGAGCTTGAGATGAAAACCATTCACTAGAATTGGTTGTATGTTTCCCTCTAGATCTTCTAGCTAGAATACATTGGACTCCTTAGCATATACTATTTTGAAAGGACCATCCAAAAAGAATTAAACTTTTCATTATTTCTTGGATTTGCTTTATCAACATTCCACCTGAGAACTGAGTCTCCAACCCAGAATATCCTGAATCTAGCCTTCTTATCCAACCATGTTTTAATGTCTGATGAATGCTTTTGAAAACTGTTATATTCCTAAGTTCTACTCTCTTCTAATTTTAGCAAATGTGTCAATATGGTTTTCATAGGATCTTCTTCTGACTCTTCTTCTGAATTGACAAGCTTGAGTATTGGGATATCCAAATGGATTGGTAACACTGCCTCCTTCCAATAAACTAGTGCATAAGGGGAAGTATTGATGGAATTTTTAATAGTAATATTTTCTACCCATAGAGCTTGGTCCAATAATAGGTGCCAACTTATTTTATTACCTTCCAGTGGTTTCCTCAAAATACTAAATAGGTTTTTATTGGTAGATTCTGCAAGCCCATTACCTTGTGGATAATAATTGCAAGTATTTTTAAGAGTAATGCCATACCTACTAGAAAACTCAATATACTTTGCTCCTATGAAATCTAGGCCATTGTCACACACCAAAGCTTCTGGAACTCCAAACCTTGAAATAAAATTTTCCATAAACTTGATCACAATATCTTGATCTAATTTATTGGTAGGAATAGCTTCTACCCATCTGGTAAGATAATCCATAGCAGTTCAGATAAACTTATTCTCTACCAAATAATTAGGGTTGATAACCCCTATGAAATCTAGCCCCCATTGTTTAAAAGGCTCTTCCACTTTAATGGGCTTGAGAGGGGATGAAGCATTCCTTGTCCTTCCCACATATCTCCAAAATTTGTCATGATCCTAGGTAACTTTAAGAGCATAAGTGAATACATTGGGCCAATAATAGCTTGCTCTTATGATTTTTAAAGTTGTAACCCTACTTGAATTATGCCCACCAACTGATACTCCATGGAATTCCTCCATGACCCTTTTTTTTTTGTCATCTTTTAAGCATTTTAGAAGAATTTCGTCCAAGTTTCTTTTGTATAAGCCCTTTGGTAGTAATACATATTTCGGGGCATGAAGCCTATATATTATCCTTTGGGAAGCACTTATATTAAGGGGGAATACTCCACTCTGGAAGTACCTAACTATCTGGTCAATCCAATCAGAGTCCTTAGCTTGTATTATTTCAACCTGATCTTTATCTTCTATTGTATGACAAGCTGTTACTTCTATTAATGTTGCAACTTCTGTTAATAATGCAACTTCTATTAACCCTTGGCACAAATCCCTACCTCTTACTAGCTTGGTGGGATGTATTTCTAAATCATATTCTTGAATTTTGGTAGTCCAACCAACTCTTTTGTCTCCTAAATCACCTTGAAGGATAAAAATTCTCACATATGGATGAACCACATATACTAGGGTCTTACTCTGTACCAAATACTTCCTAAACTTCTTTAGTGACTTCATTACAACAAATACTTGCATTTAAATAAAATTGTATTTGACTTGATAATCATGGAGTGTCTGGCTCCAAAAGAACATAGGATGTTCCTCCCCTTGATCATCCTTCTGAGTAAGCACTGAGGCATAACTTTCTTCAGCTTCATATGCATAAAGAATAAAATATTTGCTAAAATTCAGGTTTATTAGTACTGGGGTTGTTGCAATGGATTACTTAAGGATCTCAAAAGCTCATTTTTTGACTTCAATCCACTTTAATTCATTTTTTTTTAATTAAATCAGATATAGGCCTTACTTTCTATGCAAAACCAGAAATGAATTTCTTGACGAAATTGATTTGGCCTAGGAAATACTGCAATGTCTTCTTATTTATATGCAAAGGAAGAACGATAATTGATGTGATTCTATTTGGATCTATGGCCATGCCTTCTTTTGAGACCACATGACCTAGTATATTTCCTTCATGGACTTCAAAGAATGACTTCTTATGATTGAGTGAAATACCAAATTCTTTGTATTTTTGAAAAACTTGCTCCAAGTGCGACAAATTATCTTTTTTATCATGGGAGAAGATAGTCATATCATCTAGATAAATCAAAATATCTTTGTTGATCAGTGCTCCAAAGGCATAGTCCATAGCTATCTAAAATGTAGCTCCTACATTGGACAACCCAAAAGGCATTCTTTGGTAGGAAAATGTACCCCATTTTGTGGTGAATGCTTTTTTATATTGATCTTCATATTTCACCCAAATTTGGTTATATCCAGAGTAACAATGCAATAATGAGAATATTTTTGCTCTTGCCACTACTTGCAAGATCTGATCAATCTGAGGGAGAAGGTAGTGCTATTTGAGGGATGCTTGGTTCAGATTTTTGAAGTCCATACACAAGCATATATCCCCTTTTTTTTCTCACGGGTACCAAATTGGCTACCCAAGTAGAATGTTTTATTGGGTATATGATCTTAGCCTTTAATAAATTTAAGAGCTCCTTTCTCATAATGGATTCGATCCTTGGATTGACTGGCCTCTACTTCTTCCTAAATGGTTTTGCATCAGTATCTAGCTCAATAGTATGTTGGATAACCTTTTTATCATACACCTTGAGATCTTCATATGACCAAGCCACAATGTCTTGGTATCTTAAGTATAGAGCTTTAATATATTTTTATTTCTTAGGAGAACATCAGATTCTGACATTGAGATTTTTCTCTATACCAAATTTAATTTCTTTATATATTTTATCGTTGACCTTCACGACTTTGGTCTTTTTTTCTATCCTCATTATCAAACAAACTTTCGAGGGTGACTAGCCCTCTTAGGATATAGTTGTTCCTTAGTTGGATAATGTCCTGCTGATCAATTTCCTTTGAATTTTCCTCTTGAATAGTAGAAAGACGTGCCTCTCTCACCATAAAATCAACTATTTGTTCGTCACTTTCAAAAACCTACCAAAAAATCTGCTTGTCTGGTATTGCAGGTCTAAAAATAATTTTAATTCCCTTGGCATTTTTGATTTCAAAGTCTACATAAGGGTTGAAGTTAGCTCCCTTTTCTTCTAATGCATTAGCCAGAGTATTATTTTCTCTAGGAATAAAATTCAAATTCAGGGCATCAAAATATTCCATTAAATCTCATACCCTATTTCTATAAGCTTTCAAGTAATGGTGCTTACTGCTGCACCTATTTCGTACTTGATAAACTATTAGCTCAGGATTGCCATATATATTCAAAATATTAATGCCCATACTTTATGATTGTATAAATCCTAGACATAAGACCTCATATTCTATTGCATTGTTAGTACATGACCATGTCAGTCTATAAGAAAAAATTGTGTACCTTCTGATTGGGATTGAAGGACCACACCAGCTCCTGCACCATTTCAAAATTTAGCACCATCAAAGTGCATGATCCAAGTTTCTTTCTCTCTTAGAGACTGGTTGGATATAGCAAGGATTTTCTTATCTGATTTTGTTGAGATTTTGTATGTTCCCATACCGGTTTTGAACTGATTGTAGTCTTCTCTAAAAGGCAACTCATCTTTTATGTCCAACTCTTCAATTTTTTCCACTAGCTCAAATTATTCCAAAGGATTAAGGTTGCACATGTCTTCTTCAATATTTTCAATGTGATAAGATACTAGTTTTTTAGGAGTTATCCTTATTATTTTTCCTTTGAAATGGATTATCATGCTAGAATAATCCATGTACATACACCCCCTAGCTTTGCAGTAAACTCTCTTGAAATACATAATCCAAAATATGGTTCTAAGTCAACCACAACTATTTCTTGCACTATTGTCACCTAAGGGGATCTGTGCAACCTCATTAGTTCATCTTTAATGACTCCAACTATCTTGACAATTGTTCCATCTAGTTGTAATACTCCAAGAAAATATCGGGTATACTCCATACCCATCTCTTCACAAACTGCTTTAGGTATAACTATAGTTGATACTCCTGAGTCAATCATACAATTTTTGACTACCCAACCTTCCATTCTAAGGGATATATAAAAATGGGGAGGTTTATTCTTTAAAAATTAGGTGTCATTTATTTCTTTTATGATGGCATACTAAGGATTGTTGTGGCCAATCTACTCTGAGGATTTTTGTTAAGAGAATCTTTAAGCAAGTCAATATGACTAGGGATGAACAAAGTGTCATACTGACTTGACTTTGAGGGGATCCTTTTCATTTCTTCAACAATTTTGTATTCATATTTAGTCAATGAGAGTATTTCCAGCCCTCTTTCTTGCTCATCGTTTCTTCTTTTATATTGTTGGGTGGCCTCTAATATTTATAATTTTGTAATAGAGGGGAACCTCAGACTTTCTTGATCTTCATCCTTGGATCTCACTCGATCTCCTTCTATTTCCTTTTCTAGTCTCTTAGGGAGACTATCTATCTTCTCTTTGCCCTTTTCTTAAGTGATAGGGAAGGTGTTACTGCTCTGAGCAAGGGGATAAACTTTCTTCTAAGAAGGGACTTGGAATTGTCCCATTTTTTGAGGGTCTACTTGTAAGTCCTTCCCAGATCTTGTCATAATAGCAATTGGGATCTCCTCAACTGATTCTTTCCCAACCATGATTTGATCAGGGTGCCATAACATATTGACTCTTCCCTTTTGATTTCTTTTAGCTTGATCCATAGCTTGCTAAACATGGTGTTGGTACATCACACAAGACTATGAATCATGGGGATCATTACATACTAAACACCAAACATTTGCAAGGGTGGTATCTGAAGAATATTCTGGCTCCTCATATACTGCAATCACCCTAATCCCAATACTGTTTCTTCGACCAAGTATCTATTCTTTATTTACATATGGGAATATCCTTTGTTGTGATATTTCTTGGTCTCTCTTTTCCATTGAATTCATTCTATTACTCAGAGTTTTTAGAATATTTTGTATATCTAGGATAGTAGAAAACTCCTAAGATGGCTAAGAAGGAAGTGGAGGAAAATGAGTTGCAGAGGTCATAGGATTTGGTTGTGGGATTGCATTCATTTATGGCGATGGGAAAGATAAATATAGAAGTTCTATGTAAGAGGTGTTTATGGATTGAAATTGGCTACTAGTTGTTTCTGAATTGTAAGGAAACACAATTTTTGGGGGAAGTCTTTCGATGTTGATTAGGATATTTTCGGCATGAACTTCTGCATTGTAAATTTGAGGGAAGGTTTCTACTCTTGATTGTTGTTTTTGCAGCCTCAAATTTGATCCAAGAGCTCAGATATAATACATATAAGCCAAAAATATAGCTAGTCTGGCAGTTGGGGGAATTCTTTTCCATGTTTTTCTAAATCTCAAATTGAAATCTAAGACAGTTTCTTGTTGAGGTTTTTGCATAGAGGTAAACTGATTAAGAAGAGAAAGAGGATAAGAAGATTCATTAAATTTCTCTACGAATGGTTTGGCTAATGTTTGCCATGAAGTGATAATATTGTCTTCCAAGGTTCTAAACCAATGCAATATTTTTCCTCTAAAGGACAAGGCTAGAATTATTATAATAATATCTTCTTCCTTTATGTTATGGATTGTTGCCAAGTTCAAGATATCCTGACAGTGCTCATAAGTTGTTTTCGCTGATCCATCGTAAGTGGGAATATATTTATATGCAGCTTTATGGATGGCATTCATTTGGACCAATCTGAGAGGACCGACTATGTTCCAGCTAGGATACTTTTGTAAAGGCCAACAAGGGGCCTATTTTATTCCATATTTCTAGTTGTAGGTATTATTGGGGGAATTATAGGATGGACTATAAAGCCCTCTTCCATAAGATCTTACTCTGTGAGGAAATATTGATCTAAACTTCTAGCAACAACATCCCCTCTATAAAGTAATTCATAATAAAAATAGGAATTAGGGTTATTCCTTTTAAAAGATATGATATACATGAAAGGACACTAGTATACAAGGATAATTCTTTTTTTGAGTCTAAAGACCAGGGAGTCGCTAGGTGAACTTTCTCTTCTCCACTTATAAGGTCAAGAAAATTCACCTAATATTGATTCCTTCGGGTTGAGATTATAGTAACTCATTTGATGGGTTTCCTATTCCTTGTGAATCGGTCCCACCGGGTATGCATAAAAATATTGGGCACTAAATTACACAAAGTTTTCACTCAATACTATGACTGTCTATCTTCCTATTTTCTATCCAGGCTTGCACTCGATAGTTGTAGCTCAGCACTCAACATTGGATGGACCAAAATGGAGTTTTTGATCCAACCTCCAAAGTAGGTTGGTTTCTTGTCAAATTAAAAAGGGTGTTGACACAATTATGCTCACTTAGGGTTTGAAGGTTAGGGTAAGAAAATGTTAGGGTTAGATAAATGTGAACAATTATGGATGGATAGGCTAGCAACATTGCACCACACCCAAAAAACAAACCAAATATACATAACTCAGACCAACATTATCTCAAATTAGATTATTTCTCATTCATTAATGCACATTAGAGAAATATTACAACGAGTAATTTCAATATATAGATAATGATAATCCAAATAACAAAATTCACCAATACCTAGATTTCATAGAAATGTACTCTCTAACAATACTAAACAAACTTAGAAGCAGATTTCAATTACTTTAACATTAATCAGGCACAAACTAACCATTTAAGCATTCATAGAAATATAGCTAAAGAACCCGAACCTCTAATATCAAGCATGAAAACATAGATTTAAGGTGAAGATCAATGTAATACTCCTTCCATTAGCTTTCAGGAATATTTATAGTAGCACATGCAAACACACTAGATATGACCCTTAAAAATGAGGGTTCAACCTCTATATACTTTTTGAAAAAAATAAAATTACAAGAAACATTACAAAGATTTCATTTTGATAGCACATCAGAGAGATCTAGCTGGCATTTGCTTACTGGTTCATCCTCTACTAAATCCACTGAAAATGGTCCACCATAGCAGCTCGGGGTCTCTGCAACTTGTTGGTCACTCAAGAAAACTAGATTTCAGGCCATTGTAAATCATGCATTACCATCAATTTTTCTTGGAGGCTATCTTCCATCATTGATCTATAACCGCCTCTAGTTTTATCTTCTAGAAAACCCTTGATGCTTCATCTTCCTCTTCCAATTGACTATTCTAATCTCGATGAATAAATGTTCTTAAATACCTAATATTTGTCAACACAACCTCCACCGTTGATCTCTTCATTGTATGGTTCAAATTCAATCTAATACAAGCTTATTAAAATGGCAGGGAGAACACAGTGCCATTCCACTTTAAAATGTTGGTGACATCATCCTTCTATATCAAAAACTACATAATCACCAATCCAGACCCCTAAAAGCTGAGTAGGATCGAATCCGCTCTTCATTATTTAGAATAATTCATATTTCGCAAGGTATCCTTCAATACACACTAAAAATTTGATGATATCATCCTTTCCTTATAAGTTTTACAAATTCCATTCTAGGTAGAACAAGTGCATTAGCATGTGATCATCAATCCAGTCCTGCCATGGTGCAAAGTAACTCTTTCTCTATTTCAAACAACCTTCAAAATAAAACATTCCACTTTGTCACCATTTTAGAAAGGAGAAGTCAAAGTTGTCCTTAGTCATGAATCTGCATCTACTTTGGCCATAGCTTTCTACATCCATTCTGGGCACAAATACTCTATGGGTTTTTTGAAATCAGGCCTTATAAATCTTAGCCATTGTCAAGTTACCAATCCACACATTTTTATCACTGACATCATCTCTTCTAAAAAAATTTGTGGATTTGAGATGCGTTGCCAGTCCGGAGCTGGAGATAAATATCCTGGAATCACTTCATTCATAAAAAATTACTAAGTGTCAAATGGCCTCATATCTTGTATTGTGTATCTACTCCAAAATACACTGCAAGGGGTGCTGAATGAATATTTTTCCACTTAGAAAAAATTTGCAAAAAATTTCCTAAGTATGTGGCCATTTTAGGCCTATAGTAATTAACCTCACCCTAGCTTAGGATTATATCTAGGTTAGCTTAGTGGGGTGGGATTTTAATTTGGGTTCATTTTGGGGTGAGAATTGACCTCAAACGAGGTCATTCCCATAGCCATGGGTGGCAGCTGTGACTTCCAATTTTCCAATTGGAGACCATGATTGTCAATCGCAACTAGGTTCAAAACCCAATGGTCAAAAGTTTTTGCTAGTCATGGATGACAACCATGGATGTAACTACAACTACAGCTGCTAACCATGACTAAGGAACCTTAGGAAAAAATATTAAATTTTTTGAATTTTTTTTTACTTGATTTTTTTTGTTTTTTTTTATTTTTGAGCTTATGATGGATTATGTTACACTCCCCTTAGACCTTGAATGCATGCATGTGGGAGATAAATTTGTTATGTGTGTTACTACCCTAGCTAGGGCAAGTAGACTTAGACTAGTTTAGGGTCATAGGCCTTAGCTACATCCTAATATTTACCACCATTAGGGCATATCAAGCCTACATGACAATATTAGCTCGATGCTAGGATGCGTATACTAATACCTTCCATATCACAATTGGAGAGATGATGGTTACACTTGAGGACATGTACTATATATTTCACATTCCCATTGATGGATAAGCCATCAATTATTTGGCTACCATAGTGAATAATACCATCTTCCAATGGGTTTTTGATGATAAGCACAAGGAGACACTAGAGGACATTCGACACGGCAGGGTGCCAATGGACCACTGGTATAGGGCACATGTATTTTCATGATGCCAGAACATCCTTATGAACATCATTTACAATGTTTTTCTACCAAACAAATCAGGAGTGAGGTTACCTTGGAACTTCTTATCCATAGTATAGGACATTCTTGGGAGCACCATGGAGACATTGTTGATATTATCATGGGAGAGTGCTCTCCTCACACATCTATATGACATGTTATACCACATTAATCAATGGGGATAAGCGAAATTAGGATGCAATATCATAATTTAGATATGGGTATGAGAGCATATTAGAATACAGAATCTTGGAGGACTAACTTTACAAATTGCTACAGTAGCAGCTATTGCATAGTGCTATGGAACATGTTGGCCGTAGGAGTTGGAGACCTACCATGGTAGATCTCATGCAAGAGATCTTCAACACTACATACACTGACTGATAGAATTACAATCCAACTAGATCATATGGTACCCATACCTAGACTACCCAGCATGGGAGGAGGTAAACCTCTACTTGTGATGAGCTAGGCATAATCACTAGGTTATCGAGCGCAAGTTCAATGTGTGGGAGTTATTCTATTTCTCTCACATCACCAAACATTTTAGGATATGCCAAGATATCCTAGAGGAGCCAATCCTCTACCATCATATTAATGTGGAGACACAACTATCTTGGCCTTAAGTGATCGTATTGATAGAGGAGGATGATACCCTAGATGACACATGATTGACAGATTCTAGGATGACTCCTGACTATGAAACTTGGTGGACCATGAGACTATGGCATGGTGGTGGCCCACTAGGCAGATCTAGAGATGGAGAGGCTACAAAGGTAGTGGGTGATGATCCACATGGACGATGTGTTTTCCAAAGGACCAAGGAGGATTTGGGATAGGCATCAATGCCAGAGGAGTAGGCCTGAGATGAGGTAAAGGGCAAGGAGAAGCTTGATGATGAGATATCTTAGCTACAGGCCTAGTTACATGACCTACAGGTATAATTGTAGACTACACAGAGGTATATTTTAAAGAGGGATACCTCTATTGCTACCTTGCAGGCCTAGATGATTGTATTATAGGGATAGCTAACAGTAGGATAGGTTCAATGGTGGGGATACGAGGAGGATATGACTACCCTCTTGGTGTATATTAACTCAACCACTATAGATATTAAGAAGATCATTGCACATCGAGATCTTACACAGGCACATCTAGATATCTGAACTATAGGGCGAGATGAAATTAGGGTGATTATGGGTGCTACTACTACTCTATAGGCTGCACCATCTATGCTACCCCCTCAATGACCAGCTAGGTTAGACATGGATGTAGATATTAGGCATCTACGGGGCATCATTAAGGAGGATACAACTTAGTGCACAGCTGATTTTGCATACATCATTGCTTTAGAGGCTCAGGTTAGGCTATACAGGGGCACACTTCCAGCTAAATGTATAATAGGTGGTTCACATCATAACAAGTGGAGTGAGTCTAGGTAGTCATTAGTGTAGCCCTATCATAGGACAGGTGCTATATTCGAGAGGTCATCTAGCACTAGAACTAGGTAGCCTCATAGAGAGGTCAGAGGGGATGAAGGTGATGAAGGTGGTGCAAGCCACTCATTATTATGTCTTGATGATATTGTATCATTTTTTAGTGTAAGGTTTGAGGACCTAAACTGGTGTAGCCTGCGGGTATTTTGTACCTTCATGTATACATTTTGACACACATATATAGATATGACATTTGATTATGACTCATTATGTGCATAATTTTATTGTTTTTATGTTTATGATATGCACATGGATGCAATGCTTATGTGATGTATTGATTTATTCTATATGGATGTGATGTATTGATGACATGCACTAGCTAGATGATAAATGTATGGTTAGATGCTATGATCTACATGCATAGATGCAATATGATGATGGGTACATGTATGGATGCATTAATTATTATTAAATACATGTTTTATTTGTTTTAAGTTGTTTATACACTTAATGTATGTGATATGATATGATGTATGTTGTGGAATGTAATGCATTAATTATGTGATGATGAACTAATGCAATGAACCTTTATGCTTTAATCACTTAAAACATAAGGAATGAATGTAATATGTGTTTAAAAAACTAATGGATGACACCACAAAATGTATAAAAATCATGAATGAAAATTTTAAATATTATCATAATAATTAATAATTTAAGCACCCATATGTGAGATGAGATGGTGTCAGATGTACTATTTTCTCTCACAAGCTTTTATAAATTAAAAGATAGGCACAAAATAGTTAGTGGCCATCTAAATATCATTGTTGATATCCATCTAGTATCTAACCTATGTTATGAACACCCTTTAATAAAAAAACCTCATAAAGAGAAGTTGATGATTTATTTATTGATGTGACTTGTTGCTATAAGGGATTTTTGAGGTTTTCCATGAGACTCAAACACCCTAGTTGACTAATCAAAAGTTGTATACTAACTATATAGTACTCCTGAAAGACAAATTTTTTTGTTATGAAGACCAAGATATTAATTATCCCTATGTGTGCAAATGAATATATTATATGAGACATCAGACTACTTAATTTCTAGGTGGGATTCATTTAGCCCATTATTGTAATGAGGATCACCAAATGTTAATCATGATCCTAAGTTTGGACACAATTGGACTAGACTACTAGGTAATACAAGCCACCTAAAGCTAGCTCATTTGTAAACTACTTAGAACTACCCCAATGCTAGGAGGGATTCATTCAACCCATTGTTGTATTGGGGATCACTCAATGGCTTCAAAAACTAACCATTCCAAGAATTCAAGCTCTTCATCCCCTTATTTTCTTCACATTTGTTGGGATACTTGCTCATGCTTAGTGATGAAAATCATTGTTTATTTTGCATGTTTTTTTTTTTAGCAAGGGATTTTTCTTTTATTGTGGTATTTTTCTTATTTTTTATGAAAGCAATGGATTTTTTTGGATAGGGGGGAGCTTGTCCTTTTGTCAATAATCAAAACTCTAGACCATGCACATCACAAGATGAGCAAGTAAAGACCTTTCACTTAAGGTGACTAGGACCACTTTTTAATGTTCATATTTCCTTGTGTAAAATAGGATTTTTAATGTTTGATTAGTGATATTTTTAACATATGCTAGGTGCTATCAAAACTAGACCTCATATCCAAAAGCAAAGATAAATTTCTACAAAATCTGAGAAAATCACTAGGTGTGGTTGAATTACCAAAAAACCCTAGTAAATTCATTATAGCAATAGGAGGGGTTGTTTTGAAAAATATAATTACTCACAAGGGTGATGGACGATGATGACGAATAGATACATGATTAAGATACAAACATGTTGTTGTTTGTAATATTGTAAACACAACCTATCCTAATACAAGTGCAATTAATGAACATGCCTAATGCAATGCAATTACATGAATGCATATCTAAAGTGAAAATGCAATACAAAATGTAAATTTTTTTGATGTTTTGCAATATTTTTCGATTTTATTGATTTTTAATTTGTTTGGATTTTTATGTTTTAAATTTTTTTTGAAAATTTTATTTTTCAATTGTTTTTGAATTTTTTATTTTTATGTGTGGAACGCCCTAAGATGAATAATTTTGAGATTTTCGGGCTCTTAAACACCTTCAAACGATGTTAGGTGATACATTCAAGGTTCTATATTCTATCAGATGATATATGGACCTATCCAGTTGGTCGTAAATTTGTTTTGTAAATGTGGTGGTAGGTTTGAGTTTTTTTGGTTTTATTTTAGTACAAGATCCCAAAATTTAAAGTCTCTCAAGTGGACTTTATTGTAATAATATTTTTTTAGGTGTACCTAATAAACTTAGAGATGCTCAATGGCATTCATGTGATGTTCATTAAGAAGCATCAATTGGTCAAGGTGAGCTTGGCACATAGTGTCATCATCGATGAACTCTTTCAATGCGACATGCAAGGTTGGAATATCCAATTCCAAGGGCGTAATAGCCTCAATGCCATATACTAATGAAAATGAGGTTGCCCTAGTGGGCATCTGTATACTAGTTCTATAAGTCCATAATGCAAGAGGTAGCTGGATATGCCATTTTTTATGGTTTTCTTGAATAGTCTTATTTAATATTACTACCACTATCTTGTTAGAAGCTTCTACTTGCCCATTTTCTTATGAATAGTATGGAGTCACAAAACTATGTTGGATATTATACTTGGATGTTAAAGCTCTTACAGTTTTGTTTTTGAATGACGTTCCATTATTAAATATGATCTTGGATAGGATTCCAAATCAACATATGATATTATGGAGTATGAACTCCACAATATATGCTCCTATAATTGTTTTCAAAGGGATTGCTTCCACCCATTTTGTAAAGCACTCAGTGGTTGTTATAATAAAAGTATGTCAACCCAAAATACGGGAGAGATATCTTACCAATTAGATCCAAACCCCACTGAGCAAATGTCCAAGCCACTTGGATGTTCTGTAAGGCCTATGATGGAAAGTGCATAATACTAGCATGATGCTGATATTTGACACATTTTTTGACATACATTTTGCAATCCTTCTCCATAGTGGGTCAATAATAGCCCATTCAAAGGATGCACTTGACGATGGCCATTTCATTGAAATGGCCACTGCATGTACCATCATGAGCTTGTGAGATTGCCAAAGTTGACTCTTGGGGTTCAAGGCAACAAAGGAGGATTCCATCGTATCTATGACAATACAAAATATCTCCTTGAAAGACATATTTAGTCTATTTTTGCTTAAATGCTCATTTTGCGGCATTAGACAATCCCTGTGGGATTACACCAATCTTAAGGAAATCACATATTTGTGACATCCAATATTGATAGGTAATAACTTCAACTAACTAAATGAAATGTTATTTTTGTAGTTCAACTTGTGAAAAATCCAATTGGGAAATAACCTTATGGATAATGGTGATACCATTATCTGTAGGACCTTGTGAAAGCAATGATCCCCAAGGTGCCTTTTTTAGAAAGTATCTAGCTTTGTAGAACCATTCATGGATTGGTTCTATTTGAATCATGTGGACTAATTATTTATTGGTCTATGACTCACATAATATTATGTATTGTGATAGAATTTTCATTTGAATGGTAGTGAAGTCAGCAAACAAATTCTAAGGTATTAAGGATCCCAAAGATGCCATGGTGTCCGCAAATCTATTGGATGTTCAATGGATTGCCTTGATGTAATACCATTATATTTGGGCTAGATATTTGTCCACAAGTTCTTTATATACCTTCAAAATGGGACATCTACACTAATAGATCCCCTTAACTTGATTAATAATGAGCAAGGAGTTTCCAAAGATATTTATCTTTTTGATCTTCATAGTGAGCATTATTTGGAGACCCAAGATTAGAACCTCGTATTCAGTGTTTTTTTGGTGTAATGTAATTTGAGTTTAAATGACAAATGCATTAGAGCATCTTGTAGGATGAAAAACACAATCCCTGCATAGCCCCCTTACTCACATTTGGAACTGTCAAAGAATAGAGATATATCTACTTGATTATTAGGTTCTTCGGGTTTTGGTGACTTTGATAATGTGAAGACTGCATCATCAAGAAGCTCTATGATAAGAGGCCTATGATTCTAAAGAGGACCCTCTACCAGATGATCTTCTATGACTTGTCCCTTGATAGAATTTTGACTTATGAATTCTAGGTCAAATTCTATCAATAGCATGATACACTTTGTAGTACGTGTATTATGATACATTTTTCTCATCATGTAATACACAAGATTTATTTTTTATACTACATATTTTGTATGGATCAAAATGTAGTGGTGCAATTTATTCATTGCAAAGAATATTACTAAGCATAATTTTCCATATATGTGTATCATAGCTCATATCTGACCAAGGTTTAGCTAATGTAATATATTGCCTATTCTTTTCCTTACATGTTATTTTGGGCTAACAGGGTTCCCAGTGCAAAGTTGATGGTAGAAATATATAGTAATACACCTGGCCTAGGCAGAGCTAGTACTAGTGGTGTTTCTAGATATTTCTTGATCTCAATGAAGGCCTTTTGATAGTCCTCATCCCAATGAAATGGAACTCCCTTGTGTAGTAGTCGATTCATGGGTTGACATTTGTCTAATAATTGTATGATGAATCATTTTATGGAGACTACTTTGCCCTGTAGGCTTATAAATTCCTTGATATTTGTGGGAGGATAAATTTATAAAATGGCCTTGAACTTCATTGGGTCAACTTCAATCCCTTGTTTAGAAATGATGAACCCCAAGAATTTACCTGAAGTTACACCAAAGATGCATTTCTTGGCATTTAGCCTGACATTATGCTCTATCAGGTGATCAAAGAATTTTCTGAGAACCTCAGTGTGCTCTGAATGCAACAATGACTTGGCCAATAAGTCATCGATATAATACTCTAAGATATTATGCATGTCTTCATGAAATATATATGTAATAGCCTATTGATATGTGGCACCAACATTTTTAATACTTAATGGCATAACTTTGAAACAAAATGTTCTCCATGGAGTATTGAAAGTGGTTTTATGTTGGTCTTCAGGTTTAATCTAAATTTGATTATAACTAAAAAAATAATTCATGAGGGAAAGAATTTTGTGACCTATAGTTGCATCTACTAGAGCATTGATATTTAATCCTTGTGTGTTGCCTTATTGAGGTCTCTAAAATATGTATAGATACGGATTCTTCCATCAGGTTTTCCTATAGGTACCATGTTTGATACCCATTCTACATAGTCGATGGAAATTATGAATTCTACATCCAACAATTTTTGTAACTTATATTTAACCATAAAAGTGATGGTTAGATGCATCTTCCTGAGTTTTTGCTTTACTTTTTTCTTGGTGGGATCCAATGAAAGGTTATGAGTAACCAATTTTGGATCTAGACCTAACATGTCCTTGTATGTCCAAGCAAAGATATCAAGTATCTCTTTAAATAGAGGAATGAGGTTGGCACATTCCTTAGGAGATAAGCTCTCTCCAAATTTGTCCTTCCTTGGATTCATGGGATCTTTGTTGATATCCACTTTGAAGGTTTCCTCTATTGACATATGTGACCCCTCCTCAAGTTGGTGAGGTGTAAGGACAAATGGATGTCATCTGCTAGGTTTAAAGGCTCCACTGAATTAGTATTATACTCAACATGATAAACATCATATGCATAGCCTGGTGTAAAATGAAATAGTTGCAACATTTCTTTGTTAGGGAAGAAATATTTAGGCTCTAAAGGTGAATTGGCATGATTGAAATCAATGGCCTCAAGATTAAGGTACAAAGGTTTTGAAGGGTCAGATGGATTATGGAGTGAAGTGGTCAAATTAATGTAGATAATGTATATGGAATGGATGAAATTTCTAGGACCACATGACATAGAATTCATATCTCCATATTGTTTCCCATACTCTAATTGTGGCTCGGGGGGTATGGGGATAACTGGATCCTCTCTAGGAATATATGGGACAATTGGATCATCCGATGGAAATATTTACCTTTCAATTGAAGGCTTATTTAAGACCATGTGATATATTTCATTCAAGTTAACTGGTCAAATCAAGATTCAAGGTCCTAGGAAGACTGTATGGTACACTTGTTCCATATCCACTTGGGGTAACAAATGACGTAAATTTTGAGGGCATAAGTAATCCAACTCTGTATCATATTTGTATTCATCATATTTGGATAAGTACTAACTCTCCTCCTCTTTAGAATTATATTTTGGTCCACCACTTTCAGATATGGATTCTATTTTAGGCTCTGCAATTGGATCAAAATTTTGGGGTTCAATTATAATATAATCGGTATACTCATGATTTCTGATAACCCAATAAATTCTTGTAACACCATATAAACTAGCCTCCATCGAGATGTTATCATGATAGACCAATGGCGGTTTTATGGCAACCATGGTCACTGACCAATCACCCCTTTGAGAATATGAAGGGATAGGATGATAGGGGTTCCAATCTACATCATCTACCCCTAAGCTTAGGTTCATGTGATATAAATATATGGTTAATAGCTCATCCTAGCTCTTATGTCATAACCCAATCTAAAAATATCATATGGTAGCTGATAGTGCAATTGATATAAGGCTTGATGCCCCTGTTCAATTAGACCCATATCGTAACCATGCCAATGGTAATACTTAAAATAGTGAAGGGCAGACTCTAGGTTAGATAGATAATGAATATTTACTACAAATGGTTTATCATCATCCTCTTCTCCAGGTGAATGATTTGCATGTTTATCTAGATCTCCAAATATGAAGTTAATCTAATTAGGTGGCACCCCCAATAGTACCACCATCCCAACAGGAAATTGATGAGTTTGAGGCCTACCCATATCTTGTGCAGATTCTATGATCAATGTAAAAGTTATATTCTACACTAGGTACTCCACTAACCTAGGTTTGACTAATTAAATTATCACATACAGTGAAGATGACCTAGCTGAAGACATAGGCGAGGCAGGCTGAGGTATCTCCTTGACTTTATTTTGTGAGTTTCCCTCCTCCATGGGATTTGGGATCTTGATAATTTCTACATTGGGAATTTTCTTAGACTCTTTTTCACCAAATACTTCTTTTAGATTCTAATAATTCCTAAGCATCGTCAATGTTGTAGGATTTGCAAAAGTAGTTGTATGTGAAGTTGATCATGGTGTGGATATTGAAGGGTCAATGTACACTTCCTTCAATTTTCTCACTGGATGCCTGATAGGCAATGTAGGTCTAATATTCATATGTGTATATGGGAGTATGAAATATCCTAGTAAATCCACTTGATTGACATACTTAAAGGGTTCCTCATCCAAAGGAACCACATGCACCTATCCCTCGTGCATATATTTGATACATTGATACAATATTGAAAGGATGTATTGCATTTCTATGATCCATGACTTGCCTAGGAGAATATTGTATTGCATAGCACCCTTAAGCACATGATACATCAAAGGGATGGTTTTCAATACAACATGAATAGGAAGGATTATCGTACCTACTGTCCAAGCATAATGCATCATTAAATGCTCGTAGTGTGAAATTTGAGGGCATGATATGTAATTTAGGTAATTTTAAATGTCCCAAGGCCTTCATGGTAATTATGTTAATCGATGATCCTATATCGATCAACACCCACTTGAAGGGTGTGTGGTTTACACACATGATAATATGACGTGGAGGATCCACTATAGCAGTAGAGACTATCATGATTTCATGATCATAGAATTGAATCACAGGCTCTTGGCACTATTGCACATGTCCCACAAAATTAGTGAATTATTTTAGATCCTAAGACTATACTTATATGGACCTTAAGATATCCATTAGTTTCTCCCTATGCCTAGGAGACTATTTTATTATCTCATAAATCAATAGCTTTGTTGAAGACATTTGTAGACTTTGAATGAGTCTATTTCTCATCGTCACCATCGATCTAGTTGGTGGGCCTGGTAAGGGATTTTGTGCTGGCCTTTGTGGGGTTGCAACTTGAATCTAAACTGGTGTAGAAGGAGGATCTTGCTAATTGTACCTCCTATTTTTGGTGATTAAATTCACCATACTAACAAATCCTTATGTGAACGATTCAATCCACACTTGATTTACTTATTCGATGTTATTCCTCAATGGCTCATGATTCTATAAGGGATTTTTGAATATTCCCATATTCTAATTGTCCAAAGTTAGAGTATTTTCAATGACCAACTTGTTCCTATCAATCATATTTTATACCAGATGCTTAAATTTGTGGTACCCTTTGATATCATACCCCCTTTGTCTATGGTAGGGGCACTATTGATCTTCCCTAAATATTTTCAATTTAGGGTGATTAGGATCAATTAGATTAACTTAAGGAAATATTATGGCCTTGGCCTATCACAATTGATTGAATATTGATGCCATAGTATTAGATAATGGCATGAATTGGTGATGTGTATGCTGCTCTTTGTTCTTGCCCTAATTGTTTTGTTGCACTGATTATATTGCATAGGGGGAGGGTGAGCTTGATATTTTTATGGTTTTTGGCCCTTATTACCTCTTAGAATATTTAACACAACCTCATTCACATGTGTAGGTTTGACCTAGTGATTTTGGTTCTTTATGGTCTTGTTATTCCACTCCTTTTTTGTTCAAAGTTTCAAGTCACCTTCTTGTAACTTAATATCCTCTATGACCTTGTCTTGTGCCAAAGCCTCTTAGAATATCTGGTATTACTATAGTTGTAATAACAACGAGATGTATTTTGCACAACTCTTGGTAAATATTCATGTCAATTCAGTAGTCGGGATGGAGAATGGAAGCTTAGCCATTAGCTTCCTCCATCTAATTCTATGACTAGCTCATTATCATATTGATTTAAAGTAGCCAATTTGGACAAATTTATTTTCTTCTTGATGCCAAAAGAGAAGCATTCAAGAAATGCATTTACCAACTATTCAAAGTTGGTAATATTATGCCTTTTCAATTGATTAAACCATTCTAGGGCCAGGCCTAAAAGGTTCATTATGAAAGTTCTTAGTAACAAGACATCGTTACTTTGGATCTAGAAGCACATGTTAATGAAGCTAATCACATGCTCTTGTGCATCTTCATCACCTTGGAACTTGTCCATCTTGAGCATCTCAAAATGATCAAGATACATTGGGAGAGATATTGAAGGGCATAGAGGCACATTGTAAATTCTATTCAAGATAGGCTTTTGATAAGCCATCCCTTGTTTCTCAATAGCTCTTACCTTTTCATCCAAGGCTTTGTACACTTGCAAGGATAAAATTTCCTCTTCCCTAAGGGGTCTCTATGGATCTATTGGAGGTATATTCTTTTTAGGTTGAGGTGGAGGATTAGGCTCATAATCCACATCTACTAGGGAGATCTTGGGATACTGTTGATATTGCTCATCTCTTTCTAATTATTTGTACTAGGTACACCCATGTTGTTCTAGTTCTTGGTGTTATAGCATGTTCTAGTTCATATGATAAGTACAATTTCAACTTGTTTAGAACACAATTATGGCTATGATGCAACACATATTTGGTTGCACTCCTTATACTCACTTTGAGGAGGTATATTAGCTCGAGCTAGTCTATCCTCTCTCTATATATGCTCCTTTTGATCAAGGATGTATTGCATTCATAGGCGTTGCTTGTATAAACATTGCCTAAGAAAATTTTGTCATTGAGAGTCCTCATGCTCAAGGCACTCGTGCTCTGTATGCACATCTTCCAATTAGTCTTGGAAAATGTGTTATCTCTACTCTAAATCCAACCTCTATGATAGATATATCAAATATATTGTGTGAGGATGCTAGATTTACAACTCTGTATGAGGGCCTTTATTAGTATGTGCTACAATAGACTTATCTGCCATACTCTTGTCCTTATATGTAAATACAAAATTTATGTTTTGCTATTGTTTGTACTATGTGCTTGCATGCGTAGATGGGGCACGTACACTACAAGAACACTTTGAGAATTATCCTAGCTTATGAGTATACCTATGTATGTCCTCATTGTGTAAGATCTCAAAATGAGAGTGATCAATAGAGGGCTTATACCCTAGCCTTCCTAAAAGTTGTTCTAGTCCTTTGAGCTAACTAGTCCTCTAAGATTTGTTTGGAGGTGTACCATTGAATCCAAGTGTGGCAAGATCTATTATGAACCTTCTAGGTTCATTAGGATTTGGAGTCCTTAAGGGTATGCATTCTATTGCAATACTATATTCTTACCCTTTATTGGGCAAATATTCTTTATATCTACCATGGGATGATGGGAGCCTTGAGCCACCCTTAGATTTATCCTATGAGGAGTGCATGTTGCATCGTCTAACTAGGATTTTCTGATGATAACCCCCATGTTTGGAGTTGTCACCTATGATAATAAGGTAAACACTATTTTAGAGGATCCTATGGGAAAGGTTCCAATGCGTTATCTTGTGTGTGTCTTGGAGCTTCGACCTCCACCTCAGTTATATTTTGAGGTCGACCTCTCCGTGTATTGACCATATTGTGAACTTATATCTTGTGTTATTTTTATAAAATGCAAAGTATACAAATATTTTTATCTCTTTTAAAGATTTTGTGTGATCCCTAAAGCTATTTAGTGTGTTTTGGTTCATTGAGTACATAAGCTAAATGTCATTTTATTTGCAATTTTTTTGATAATACACTTAGATAGTTTAAGGGATTTGACCTATATACTCACACAAGCCAAATATGGGAGTGAATTCTATACTCAATGAGGTAGCATAGGCACTACCAACCCTCACCCACCACATTATGCATCGTGATACACCCCTTATAAGAGGAGTGTGTGCTATTTTGCATGGATAGGGCAGTTCTTGGGTCAGTCTTGACCATGATCGGGTCCCGATAATATAATTTCAAATGATCCAACCAAGTGGTAATGACATCCACTATTGGTCTTAATCAATGAGTTGGATGTGAGAGGCCAACACCACTGATGGTTTGTGGGGGTTTATTTTAATTTTGCATAAAAATAAAATGCATCATAGAGCACCAATGCTTTTCCTACATGCCTAGGAAATTGATGTTTTATTTTAAAAAAGGATGTAATATTAAATGTTATTTCCAAAAAATTCAAATGCAAAATTATATGAAAAATGACCTTTGGATAGGCCCCAAGCATGCAAACCCCAACACACAGTCTATGTATTAGCTGCTATTTTGTATAACAAGTAATAGACTCAACCACTAGACATAAATCTAGCTCAAAAACATAGCCACTATTGACAATTGCTAATAGAGGTAGTTGCTATTGTCAGCCATGGTTGATAGTAGACAAGAAAGTTTTCATTATTTTCCTTTAAATTTTGGCTATGTGATTTACTTAGAACCTATTGAATTATAAAACTTAGAAAACCATAAAACACAGAAGAGGAACACTTGGAATCATTCATCTGATGAAGATATAGACTACCTACTTTTATTTTTCTCTACTCTCTACTAACCTTTGTTGGTAACCGCAACTGAGATGCTCATCATTGTTGTTAGCCATGGATGGGACTGTGCATTGTAGATTTCAAGTGTGGCTAAGACCTATAATGTAAAAATAAATAAAAATCAATAAAAGATAACAAAATTTATGGGGTTTCCATCGTGATCGCCACTATATAAAGCTATAAAAACCACACAACTAAAGATATTGCAATAGAAAGAATCAAAATAATGTATTCTATGGAAACATTTGATAAAAAAGAAATAACAAAGGAAGCTCTCTTTTATTAATCAAATGAATCACTTATTACAAATTTATCCCTCTTAGGGATGCCAAAGTTTGATACAATATTACAATATGCAAATGATCCCAAAATGGAGGAAGATGTGCTTCATAATGGTCTTCATGTCTCCACCAACTCTGCTTGAGGGCTTACTAGGATGCCTCCTTCTCCATGTGTCAAGAGGAATTTTATGTTGAGAGTTATTTGAAGCTTGAAAGAACCTGTAACCTGCATACAAGAAACAACAAAGCATGTTAAACACATATGAAACCTCTCATGATGAGGCTATTGGCAAGAAATGCAAGAAATAAGGCTAAACTTGAAAGAAGCATAAATATATGCCAAGATAATCAAGAATTTTCTAAATCAGTGTAAAGCATGCTTTAAAATATATAGATCTAGCTAATCTAACATGTTATTTGTAGAAAAGAGCATGAATAAAGCTAACCTATGAATATTTATGGAAATAAGGAAATATGATAAATATTAAGATAAAGCTACCTCTAATATTGCAAATTAACCATGAAAATATCTACTAAAATGCTAACCTATGCTAGCTTAAAATACTTGCATAATAAAAAATGTGAATCTACAATTAAAAATGGAGGAAAATGGAATCAAACCCTCAGTATGGGTGTTTAGAGAAATCAATTCTATTAGCCGTGGGTGACAGCTGTAGCTAGCCCTATGGGCCACTACTGATAACAATGGCCATGGGCTGAAATTTCTTTCTCTTAGAATCAGGGGTAGAATATCTCATGTCCTTCAAAGAATTTATGGCCAAGGGTCACCTCAATGTTATGAAACATATTGGTGGTTGAATTTGTTGGAATTTGTGTTGGATTGATGTGGATTTGCAAAGTTTACTTCTCAAGCCTTTGGAAGCTCCATTGTTGCAAATTTGGTTGTCAAACTGGATTTTGGTAGCATCTCCTCACTCTTCACAAGGTGCAATTGACTCTCCAATTTGGTAGGGTTTCACTACAATGCAATTAGGATCATATTGGCCTCTTTGAGGGGTCTATAAATAGATTCCCCAATCCTAATATTGGCTTCCCAAGGAAGCCAAAATCAAGAAATACCAGGCTAGGGAAATTGAATGGAACCTTTTAGAGGATTCACAATCTAAAACTGCATAAATTGGTTGCAAATGCAGTTGTAACAACCAATTTGGATTGAAAAGCTTAACACTACATCACCCTAACATTGCATAAGGATTGAAAAAAATTTTGAGCAGGCGTCGGACGATGCTCTAGGATTTCTGGTGTGAAGGATTTACCAGGGACTTTGGTGGGTTGACTTTGTGCTACTCTGAAGGTTCGTCTGCTGCCCCGGGAGGGCCCAATGGGGTCTCCTCCAGTTCCTCTCATTGGGAGAAAGAGCTCATATGCTGAGATGTTAAAAGAAAATCCTTCGTCTTCCACTGATGAAGCTTAGCGAAATGCTTATCAATCGCTATTCAAGAATGTTGGCAAGGGTTCAACTGCACACCGAGTTAATGGATGCCTCCCGCAATCCGCTTCCAGACCTAAGATTGTTATCAAACCAAAGCTGGTCAAAGACACAATCATCTACCATGCTAACCATGATCTGATTTGCAAATTCATGGGTATCCGACCTACTCTGAATTTTCTACATACCTGGGTTAGATAGAACTAGGAGCCACTCGGTGAGTACACTTTATGGCCTATAAGCAATGGGTATTTCATTATTAGTTTCTCTTCTTTAGCAAATAGAAATAGAGCATTTGAATCAAAGAAAAGGAACCACGACATGACAGGGTTATTTGTTCAACCGTGGAGAGTGGGTTTTGATCCTCATATTGAACCCACGGCTGTCCCGGTTTGGATCCAACTGTATGCTCTCCCGATGGAGTTTTGGGGTGAGCAGGTTCTGGAGATGATTGGTAATTCACTAGGTAGATTTCTAGGAGTCTCCAAAGATACCATAGAGGGAAACACAGTTGTCTTTACTAGACTTTGTGTAGAAATGGATATTAGCCAGCCTCTACCAGCCAAGGTGGAACTTGAGTTGGCAGGACTATCCTAGATCCAGCAGTTAGATTATGAGGCCCTTCCTTTTAGATGTAGAGTCTGCCATAAGCATGGCCATTTGGCAAGGTTCTATCCAAATATTTTTAGCACAAAAGTGGAGGCTCTTCTTGGAATGCCAAATCACCCCAGAGAGTGTTAGAAAGGCAAAACCTGTCGTTCTACCAAAAGCTCGAACTAGAGGTAGCCGCTACAGGCCAGAGCTTTAACCTATGGGAGGCGGTTAGTCCATGTAACGATTCCTGAGGAGGAACGTTGGAGATTAGTCCAATAATCCCCCCCCCAAAATTACTCGAAGGGAATCGAACCCGATACCGGCTCTGATACCAATTGTTAGAAAGGCAAAACTTGTCGTTCTACCAAAAGCTCGAACTAGAGGTAGCCACTACAGGCCAGAGCTTTAACCTACGGGAGGCGGTTAGTCCATGTCATGATTCTCGAGGAGGGATGCTGGTGATTAGTCCAACAAAGAGGGTAAGTTTACTCCTGTCAAAGAACCATCCAATATTCCTCAGGGTTCTGATGCCCAGAAATATGGCTTTGAACAGCCGAAGCAAAGGAGAAACAAAAATAAAAATGGCAAGGAGCAGGCACAACTCAAGCCAACCAACCGGTATGAAATCTTTAAGTCCCTAGTGGATCAAGAGGACCAAGTCATGGAAGGAGTGGATGGGAATGTTGAGGATAATAACATCCACTCTCAGGCTTCTCCTTCATTTACTCCTATCTTAGAACAGGTGATTGAACCCTCTGAGATATTGCAGCCAAAGAACCCAGGGGCATTGGTAATCCACTCTCCAGCACAGCCAGTTATTAAGGATGTCAACATGAGAAGTGCAAAAAAGAACAAATAAAGGCCATCTCTAGGGATTACTCAGGTGGAGAAGAGGTCTAAAAATAGTAATTCTCAAGGAGTGGGTAGAAAGTCCAATAAGGATCTACTAGCAGTGAAAGGAGACAAGCTGATCAATGGAGGATCGGTGAGGACAATTGATTCTTATTGCTCCCAAGGTTTTCAATGATTATTCAATCCTAGAGTGTTAGGGGTTTAAATAGTAGAACCCATCAATCTGCTATTCAAAGACTTTTAGGAAAATGTAAAACAATTTTTTTGCTCATCCAGGAGATAAAAATGTCTTTAGATCTTATGTGCAAAACTGTTAGTAGAATATGGAGGGGCATTGGTTATATGGATGTGGCTGCTCAAGGTGCCTTGGGGGGGATTGTCACTCTTTGGAACCCTCTAGAATGGACAGCAATAGAACATATAGCTTGGAGGGGTGTTCTCACATCTCTTTTTAGGAACAATGTCACAGCTGAACATGTTCTAATTACAAACTTCTATGGGGCTCAAAGCATTGATGGCCAGCGGCTCCAATGGAAAGCTATACACAACATGAGGTCCTCCTAGGAAGATTTAGACTAGATTATTTCTAGGGATTTTAATGCCAAATTAGCTACCAGGGATCAGGAAGGTGGTATCCCAGTTTTGGATCCAGGGGACCGGCTTCTGATTGCCCAAGTCTAGGCATTTCACCTAGTTGATATCAAAGGCCCTGGAACCTACTTTACTTGGACTAACAAGAGGAGAGAGCCACATAGTAGGAAGGTAAAGATAGACCATTTTCTAGTCTCCGAGGAGGCATTTGTTAAATGGAATATTAAATTTCAAATTTTGGAAGGCCCAGTATCAGATCACTTTCCCATTTTGTTGGAGGGAGGGACTATGACAGGGCAGCACCACAAACCATTTAAATTTGAAAATTTTTGGTTGCAAAAAGAGGATCTCCAAAGGAAAATTCCACAGTGGTGGGAATAAGGCCGCCTACCTTTTGGGACAACAATGTTCAAATTCCACAAACAGCTTCATTTTTTCAAGTGTAAATTGAAATAGTGGAGGCAAACTAATAAGTCAGACTTCTAGCTCCAACGGGCTCCCTTGGTGGCCAGATGGGAAGAGGTGCAAAAACACTTCAGGGAAGGAACAATTACTGAGCACCTTAAAACCGAGGATGATGCTTTGCACAAAGCGGTTGAGGACATTGATAATCAAGAAGAGATTTACTGGAAACAGAGAGCAAGAAACACTTGGTTATTAGAAGGAGATAGAAATACAAAATTTTTCCATCGATCAGCCTGTGCTAGGAGACAAATGAATAACATGGAAGTCCTTCAAGATGATAATGGACACTATTTTGATACTCTTCCTGGTATGCATTCCCACTCAATGGATTATTTCTCAAAACTTTTTAAGGAAAGTATGGAGCAAGATGTGGAAGCTCAAAATGAAGTCATTGATGTCATACCCTCTATTATCTCTCACAAAGAGAATCAGGCCCTTCTTAGACCCATTGATAGAGATGAACTAAAGAATGTTATCTTTGGGATGAGCACTGGCAAATCGCCAGGTCTAGATGGCTTTCCTATTGAGTTTTTTTAGGCCTTTTGGGATACCTTGGAGGAGGATGTTTTGGCTGTCACAGAGGAGTCCAGAACTAATAAAAGAATGCTCAAGGCTCTAAATCACGCCTTCATCACTTTAATTCCAAAAGGGAAGGGGGGGTGCATATCTCTGATTTCAGACCTATTGCCTTATGCAACGTGATTTATAAAATAATCACAAATATTATGGCTGAACGGCTAAAACCTCTCCTTCATAATATAATTTCCTCAGAGCAAGGGGGTTTTGTAGAAGGTAGACAGATCTTGGATGGAGTGGTCCTTGCCCAGGAGGAAATCCATACAATGCAAAAATCAGGTAACAAAGGAATGTTCATTAAACTGGATATGTCCAAGGCTTATGATAGGGTGGAGTGGGACTTCCTGGTAAAGATGTTGGCAGCCTTTGGCTTCTCTCAGGACTAGATAGACTGGGTCATGAGTTGTATTTCTATGCCTTCTTATTCTGTTCTAATCAAGGGGCTTCCCTCGCCACATTTTGGAGCCTCATGGGGTCTTCGTCAAGGGGACCCATGTTCTCCCTATCTCTTCCTCATCTTGGCTGAAGGATTAGGTAGACTCTTCCTGAGAAGAAGACATCAAGGTCTAATAACAGGTATTAAGGTGGGGGCAAAATTTTTGACTCACTTACAGTTTGTGGATGACATAGGATTGGTTGGAGTGGCCAATATTAGGGAAGCAAGAGGAATCAGAGATACCCTAAATGTCTACCTCAGGGCCTCAAACCAAGCCACCAATGATAAAAAATCCAAAGTGGTATTCTTCAATCTTGACTAAAGGTTACAGGACAGAGTTACTAAGATCTTGGGATTCACTAGGACCTCTCTCCCAGTAGTTTACTTGGGGGTTCCTCTGCATTTCAAAAAACTAAAAAATTGATATCTAGAAGGATATTTTGGATGGCATCAAATATAGAATGAATCATTGGTCTCATAAATGGTTAAGATATGGGGGCCGACTAACTTTCTTATAGTCAGTTATTCAAGCCATGCTAATTTATAAATTCTCCATCCTGGCTGCCCCACAATCTATTTGGAAAGAGCTGGACAAAATGGCTAGAAGTTTTTTATGGGAAGGTGCAAAAGGGGAGAAGAAATGGGCCTTGGTTGGCTGGGATAAGGTTACCCAGCCCAAGGAAAAAGGAGGGCTGGGACTGAGAAGCTCCAAGCTTAAAAATAAAGCTTTGGTCGGCAAACCAGTACTCGGAGGTGGATTTCCCAGCCAACATCCCTCTTCAGCAGAATCCTTTCTAGTAAATACTTGGGTCATGTTCACCCCAATGATGTAGGCCGTTTCCATCTGGAGGGTAATGGATCCTTAGTGTGGTAGGCTCTCAATCTTGGATCTCAAGTTATCAAAGATAAATTATTTTGGAAAGTGGGGAGAGGGGAGAAGGCCCATTTTTGGACCGATTCCTAGGACCAGCATCCACCCATCATTGTTGTGTTTCCCGAATTGCAACCGATTAAATCTGCCATAGAAGACAAGGGCTGGGTTCAAATCGAGAGTTATTTCAACACCAACCAATTTGGGGAGTAAAAATTCAAAAATTTTAAGTGGTTGGAAGAGTGGCCAATTCCAATCCCTCCGGAGCTGGCACCCATCTTGTCTAAAATTTTGACAGAAAGGTTTCTTACTGGGAGAGATGAGGAGGATGAACTAGCTTGGGGCTATGGGAACCTTGGGGTTTATACTATGAAGGAGGGATACGATAAGATCCTCCCAGAGCCCCCCCCACATTTATTTCCGGTTCAATATTGGAGGAAGATATGGCATTCCAAGGGCTGGCCGAAAGTGAACTTCTTTGCCTGGCAGTTTATGCATAATGGAATTCTCACCTTTGACAATCTCAGAAATAGAGGCATCATCGGTCCTTCTTAGTGTGTGTTATACCACAAGAATGAGGAAACTACTGATCATCTGATGTTTGAATGCCCCTTCACATGGTAGATTTGGAAGTGTTGGTTCTCTCACTATAAAATCCAGGCTAATGGTGATTTGACTCGGACCAATATTTGGGAAATATGGAAGAGAGGTAGATTTAAATCTAAAGCTCTTCGAATTGGTTGGGATCTTGGTTTACTTTTCATCTGGTGGTAGGTGTGGTTGGAGAGAAATGCCCATATTTTTCATGAAACCTTCTCTTCGCTAGATGGAATTTGGCAGGTCATCTAGAGCAAAGTCATGGAAACGGTTGCCATCTATGCTGAGGAGGAAAATCAGTTTGTTTCTATGCCACTGGAAGAGGGAGCTATTGAGCAAGAGAGACAGGTTAGAGGTAGCTGGAAACCTCCCCCAGAAGGATAAATCAAAATCAATACTGATGGAGCTACAAAAGGCAATCCGGGTAGTGCTAGAATTGGAGTAGTGTGTCATGATCATGCTGGGTCTGTGCTCTATTGGGAATTGCAAGGTCTGGGACATGCCACAAACAATGAAGCAGAGGCCTTTGCTATTAAATCTGCTTCCATCTGGGCTATTAAGCAGGGACATAGGAAGATAATTCTTGAGTCTGATTCCCAAATTTTGGTGGGCGCTCTAGACTGCATGAGGAACTTTGCCTCGAAAGCTTGGAGGTTGCGGATTCTGGTCTCTCAAATCAAGAAACTATGGAGGGAATTAGATGATGTGATCCTTGTCTATGTGAGTAGAGATTTAAACAAGGCGGCTGATTTCCTTGCAAATATGGGTGCTAAGAGGGAGGTTGGGATGCAGCTGCACAGTGATATGCCTATGGAGGATGCAATGATTAGGCAAGGTCTTGAACAATCCTTGCGATAATGTGCAAAATTTTTGATGTTAAGGGAGGTTTTTGTCACAATATCACGACCTGTAGCACCGTCGTGGCCTCTAGTGGGAAGCTATCGTGATTTCATGATAGCTTGTGCCATCGTAGCCTTTGGAGGGAACCTATTGTGAAATTGTGACATGTCACAATTTCACGACATGTCGCGCTGTCGCGGCCCATGGTGAGATGCTGTCGTGATTTTGTGACCTATTTCATTGTTGAGGCCTTCAGTGGGAAGTTGTCACGATTTCATGACCTTTTGCGCCATCATGGCCTTTGGCTGGAAGCTGTAGCGATTTTGCGACGTTTTTGGCATAGGGTCGACAAGGAGGATAACCGTCACGATATCGCGATATTTTTTGTGAATTAGAGCAAAGTGCAAAATTCATCATGATTTCATGACATTTTTGTTGTTCGAAAGCTGCAAGGAAAAATCATCGTGATATCACGACAGTTTTGATGAATTGGCGCCATCTGGAATACTTGTCATGATATCACGACACTTTTGAAGGCTGGGTGCAATGTGGAAAACTCGTCGCGATATCATGATAGTTTTGAGGTTTGGTATCTAAAAGGAAAACTCGTCATGATTTTGTGACACTTTTGGCGAACTGGCGTCATGAGGAAAACTCGTCGTGATATCACGACTCTTTTGATGATGGGGTACAAAGTGGAAAACTCATCACGATATCGTGACACTTTTGGTGGTTGGATGTCGAAAGGAAAACTCGTCGTGATTTCGTGACACTTTTGGCACATAGGAGGCTTGGGGAAAAACCATCGCAATATCGTGACACTTTTTCAGACTGGGTGCCAAGTGGTTAACTCGTCGTGATATCGTGACACTTTTGCTGGCTGGGCGCTTCGAAGAAATATCATCACGATTTCATGACCTTTTTGGATATATGGAGCAATTTGGAATTCTCGTCATGATTTTGTGACACCTTTGGTGATGGGGTGCCGAAGGGAGTTGCTGTCACGATTTCACAAATTTTTTGGTAATCGGGTGCCGAGGGCTCTGGCTATCACAATTTTGTGACATGTCGCGATTTTACGACATGTCGTGTTTTCATGACTTGTGGCGCCGATGCGGTCAATACGAGGTTGATTGTCGCGATTTCGTGACATGTCACGTTTTTGTGCCCTGTTGACTTTTGTGCTCTGTGGTGGAAAGTGTTGACTCTTTTGCTTTGCGCTTGTCGTCTTGTTCTCTGCTCTTGGTTGGGATGTGTTTTCTCCCGTTTGTAACTGTTCTTTGTATTAATACAAGTTTTTCATTTTTTTCAAAAAAAAATAATCAATTTGGATCAAATTAGGTTACCAAGATAGTTATAGTATTTGCTATGACTGCTCAGCATGGCTAGGACCTTAGCCATGGTTGTCAACCATGGCTGATATCTTAGCTATGAATTCCATCCATGGCTAAGGTTGAATAGTCCTAGGATGCCTAAAATTAGTGGTTAGAATCACCGCTTAGTCTTGGGAGGGTCCAAGGTCATTCATATGGTCTGCGAAGATGCCCATATGAGTAGTCTCCTAAACATGATGTGTTTTATGTGTCTAAAAAAATATGGATAAGTATTCTTTTGTTAATATTGTTGGTAGGAATGGGAGTAACATTTTTGGTTTAGATAAGGATGACAAGGATGCTTTGGATGAGTCTCCCTTGGAGACTAGTATTAGGAAGGATAATTTAAATAAAGTAATTGGGAAAATTATAGCTAATGAATTAATTATCATTAAATATGGGGAGGATATGTCTATACCTCAAAAATATGATGTGGCCCCTCACTCCTTAGATAGCACTAATGTTATTTCTCCCCATTGACTTCAACTGGTCTACAAGAAATTGGTGTCTCATATTCCTCCAAGGATGAAAAACTTTCTAAAAAATAGAATCTAATTCCTTGAGGAAGCTAAATGTTGAGCTTAAAGGAATGTAGATTTTGATGCAACTAAACTCCAAATATTTAAGGAAAAAGTAGACTTCCTATGCATCTAAAGATTCAGATGAGTCATATGATGTTGTTTTGACTCCTTTCTCTAAGAAGTCTTTAATATCATCTAGAACTCCAAGGACTAGATGCAAGCTTCATGTTGAGCCTCTCGCTATTCCATGAAATTATTAGGCTTCCATTAAGGATTTAGTGAGGTACCTTAAGAGATATACAAAAATGTCTACCTTCTATGTAAATAAAATATCTTGGATACTAAATTAAGACCCACTTTCTTTTGAGATGAGCATTGATCTTTCTATTGAGGATTCTTAAGACTAAGTCTATTCATTCATGGTTGATCTCTCTTTTATGGTTGACAAATATATTGGGATACCTTCTATGTATTTTTTTTATGGGGTCCTTTGGTTGGTGTTTTATGTTTCTAGGCTATTTGATCTATTTTTTCCTTTGCTCCTGTAGACACCTAAAATACATCATATTTAGGAAACTACTCATCTAGACACATTCAAAGGCCATATCACTAATATTGGACCTTTCCAAAATCCAATAGTGGTCATAACCACTCATAAGGGGTAGTTCTATCCCATTCATGATTAGTTGATATCAATCAGAGTAACCACCAATACTGGCTACTGAAGCTGAGAGTGGCCACACCTAGACGTTGCTCTAGATAATGACTAGCACCAAAATATAGTTTAGCCATGAATATGAGTCTAGATCACATAGTTTGACTACACTTGCATTGCTTATGAGTAATTTTTGGTGTGGAAATCCTAGAGTTCCTCATGACTACCCGTTCAATGTAAATTTATGACTTATCATTCTCCATGGGATAGTTAGTTGCATGCAGATCTGGATCTTGGCTTCTCCAGGAAGTCAAGATCTAGATCTAGATCTAAATCTAGGAGGTCTACATATGGACTCTCCCAAGCAAAGTAAATGATCCGTGAATATTAGAATTTTGTGTAGCGAAGATATTGGAGAGAGATTCCATACCCCTTGAATGGGTAGTGGAGATTTTTTTGATTTAGTGATGATTTATAGCCATACAACCAATTGGATAAAAAATTCTTCACCACCAATCAATGTATGGATAGAGAGGTAACCCTTGGACATTAATTCAAATAAGGAATCTAGTGCTAAAACCCCTATTTCACAAGGAAAAAGGCTTCATTTCATGGTTGTTATCCTTGATAGTGGCCTACAGGCACAACCTAGGATTTTAAACATTATTTTCCAAATTTTAGCTTGGATCTATTATTGCTTTTTGCCTTGTTAATTAGTTTTAGCATAGATCTAGTTTCTTGAATGCATTTACACTATTATTTATTGAGCTATCCATGCACTTATCATTCAATTTTGTTGTATTTTGATCTTATTATGCTTATATATCATGCTTCATATATTCACTAATAAAGCCTCTTCATGAAAGATGGCATGTGCTACTAATCTCCTACTATTGTTTCTTGTATGTAGGATACAGGTTACAGGACCAAGCCAAAGTGTTTAAAGTGACATATCCCTCTAGACAAGAATGAGAAGAAGGCATCTATAAGCCCTTATACAAGTTTTTGTGTGATACCAAGAGGCCTATGGAGTGCACCATCCCCTTGCAGGGGACACCATTACTTTTGTTTGTATTTTATTGTATCAAATTGCGTATCCCTAAGAGGGACCGATATGTAACCAGAATCTACATGAATAAATAAAAGACATTTCTTGCATTTGTTATTCCCATAATATTTATGCTTTATGGTATTTTATTTTGATATGATGTTGCAAGTAGACTAAGGGTGCATAGCTTCTCGGGGTCGCACATATGGTGATCATGGTGGGACTCCCACCTAGTTTTCTATTTTCAACTATTTTGCTGATGTTTTATGATTTTTATGTGTGTAGGTTTAGCCACTCTGGTTGATATTGACCAGTAGAGTTTGACCACTTTTGAAGTCAGTGTCCAGTAAAAATTGCCACAAAGGTCAACCTATGCTTCATAAAATGTATATTTTAGGTTGGGGGCACTCTTTGATTTTTTATCTTTCTCTATCTGCAATTTATTTTTAGAAAATAGCAAGTAAAATAGCATTTTAATTTAATAAAACATATAAAAATACTAAAAGAAAAATACATTGAAGCTTTCTAGTTTTCTTAGTTTACTTCCAGTCATTGCTAGGAACAGTGGACCTCTATTTTCAAGGTTTGCCCTAGTCTCCAATGGTATGGGTTTTTGTTTGTTAAGATTGCTTGCATGGGGTCCAAATAGTGGCCATTATCTCATGAAGTAGTGAAATGCATTCTCTAAAGGTCATAGAAATATTTAGATATGCATTTTTTGAATAAAAAACGTTCTTTTTAGGCATATAGGGAAATATCATGAGTGCTCATTGATGCATCATTTTCCTTTATTCTAAAAATAACCCCACACATCATGTATTACTTTAACATCAATGGTGTTGGGCTCTCACATCCAACCCTATGATCGAGACCAACAGTGGATGTCATTACCAATTGGTTGGCTCACTTCACATTGTATCATAAAGTTCCATTCGTGTCCAAGGCTAACCCAAGAACTATCCTATCCATGCAAAATAGCACACACTACTCTTTGAAGGAGTGTATCACTACATATGGTGTGTTGGGTTATGGTTGTTAGTACCTATGCTACCTCATTGAGTATGGACTTCACTACCATATTCGGCTTGTGCAAGTATATAGGTGAAATACCTTTAACAATATAAGTATATCATCAATGAAATGCAAAACATGATGAGAGTTAGTAGCTATCAAAAAATCTAAAAATATACCAAACCAGTTTAGGAACACCAAAAAAAATAAAAGAGATAAACACTTGTTTACTTTGTTTATGTGTTTTGAAAGCTACATAACAAGATAATTCATAATTATCATGGTCTACACATGGAGAAACTACCCTCAGTACATAATCAAGGTAGAAACTGATGCTCCACACACTCACAGTCATAATAACATTGAGCCACACACCCATAGTGTCACTGGACAAAGTTCAACAAGTTTTAGGGGTGACAACTCAACCCTTGGGGGACTCCTCAAGAAACCCTAACTAGAGAGCCATATCATGGTTCCTCTTATGGTAGGCATGAGGAGGCATCAAGGCCACAATAATCACATTGAAATTAGGACTCAAGGCCTCCCCATTACATAAACATGAGGAGGCCTCAAGCCCTCCCTCATAACACAAACATGCGGTGGCCTCAAGGCCTCCATCATCACATAGAAATGCAGAGGCCTCAATGTCTCCATCATCACATAGACATGATGAGGCCTCAAGGTCTCAATAATATCATAGGTATGAAGGGGCATCTAGACCCCAATATTCACATGGACATGAGGAGGCTTCAAGGCCCTAGTCCTCACATAGACATGAGGGGGCTTCAAGACCCAAATATTCATAGGATACACTTAGGTCAGATCAGCCCATTGAGGGACATAACATAAGGGCTATGCCTATTCATAGATCCAGGGCACCTCCTAGCCTCCATGAGGATGGGAGGATACCCCTATACCATAATCTCATTAGGGCTAATGGGACTCCATGGAATAGTTCATGGAAGACAAGACAATTTTATGAGTTGGATCAAGTTCTCTTGAGACAAAATCAAATAAGCATTACTACCACATATCCTATTTTAGGAATTTCACATAGCATAACTACAAGGTACACCAATGATCCAAGGGAAGCTTCAAAGCATCCCCACAACATGTGCACTACCTGTGACCATGGGGTACAAAACATAGATAAATCTACATAGAGTAGGTCAAACTAATAGACAAGGGCAAGAACGTGGTGGAAGCCTCTCCAAGAGACCTATCCATTAATAATCATCATAAAAATTTACAAAGCCACACACCTTCAATGGAAAATCATTTTGACCATATACGTAGACAATATGAGGATGCACAATATCAAAATAAGCTACTCCAAGACAAGGAGGAAGCATTGTGCAAGCGTTTAGAAACCCTCGAGCAAGAAGAAGAATGAAAAATGTAGAACTTGCACTATTAGTAATAGTGCTCAAGAGAGGAACATATAGAGTGTGAAGAGAAAATTGATAGGTTGGATTAGGTCAACTTGCACATAGATGGTGAGCAATACCAATATGATAGACATGCCAATTATTAGCATGAGAGATGTACTAGACAAAGAGATAAGTACACTCACCATACCTCACAACATCAATAATACCTGGATCTAGAATAGACACAACTCAAAGAAGGATAGGTGGGGATGGAATATCAGGAGTAGACATATCCTAAACCTCCATCTGTGGCCATGGGTGATGAATACAGATGCCCAAATTAGGTAGAAACAAGATTACCTCCCTAACCATCGCAAGTAAACCTTTGAGAATAGGATATTATTTCTTTGAAGATATACAAAATACTCACTGAGAGAGTTAAATATGTTAATAAATAGGATGAAGTTAGTAAAAATCCAACCCTAAGTAAAATACACAACCAACCATTGTGCCTTTCAGTATCGAGTCCTATGTATCCTAGGCACTTTGATATGCCTAGGCTAGACAAGTTCAAAGGAGAGGAAGATGTGCAATAACACATCATAAATTTTATGAATGTGTGCTTCCAAATTGAGCATAATGATGCCCTAATGCTAAGAATGTTCATCATGATGTTATTGAGTGTGGTAACCGAATGGTTCAACCAATTTCCTAAGCACAACATCATAAACTTTGAGCAACTAGTGAATGCATTTCTTGAATGCTTTTCATTTTGTATCAAGAAGAAGGTAAACTTGTATGATCTGGAAAACTTGAAGCAATATGATGATGGACCAATTATATATTATGGAAATAGATGGAGGAATATCATGGCAAAATTACCATTTGATGTTCCCACTATAGAGCTCACCTGGATGTTTACCAAGAGTTGCACAAATAACATCTCGTTGCTACTACAACTGCAATAGTATGAAAATTTTGAGGAAGACTTGGTGCAATCCAAGCTAATAGAAGACATAAATATTTATGAAGGAGATCTTAAGCTCTCAAACAAAAAGGACTGGAACAATGCCAACCATAACAAGAATCAACAGAAGTAGGCCAAGCCTACTCAAGTCAACTAGGTTGTGTTAAGCATACGAAAGGAAGGTAATATCCAAAAATCATAGAACTATCAGGCTCACCCCCACTGGCCAATTACAACCCAAGAAAAACCAAGGTTGAAACAAGGAACGTTGATCACCTTGCTATTTCACATCTTTATCTGATTTGATGCAATCTATATTCAGCCATTTAAGTGAGGCACAAAGACTCAGGCTACTTGATATGCAACTTCTCAACCCTAACCATCCCAAGCTCAAGGGATATAGGGAAGATCAATATTACCCATATCATATAATATAGGGGTATGATATCAAAACATGTATTAAATTCAAGAATGTTATGCAAAACATGATTGAGGAGGGTGAGCTAAAAGTTAACAACTCATTAGTACCCAAAAATAGAGACATGGGCATATTCAAAAACCTATTGCCTAATCATGAGGTCCATAGTGAACCAAGTTTGATTCAAACCTCCCACTTAGGGGTGCATCATAATGGTTGAAATAGTCAATGTGGTGATAAGAATTTTGTGATATAACTAACTAGAGCCTCCAACAAATCCTATTCATATCCTGGTTGCACCTTGGTAGAGGCAGGTGTAAAATAATCCTCTAGGTCCACCAGTATGACCTATGGTAACTGTCCAGAGTAGAATAAGGTAAAATATCCAAATGACATTGGCTAAGTTATCAATCTATGATCTCATTCAATAATCCCCAAGACATAGGAAGGCTTTAATGGAAATCTTGAGATCGATTGAGCTTTAGCCCTAGAACCCTGATGCGCTCATAAACATTGTGGGGCATATCCAACAGTGTCAAGAGCTTGTGATCCATTTCTACTATCATGAAATCAAGGTAGTGCCTATTACCATAGAAAACCCACCATTTCATATCATTATGTCAAACAATGACATACCCTTCAAGTGGATTCTAATCGACATAGGCTCATCGATTAAAATTATCACAAAAAAAGCTATAGAGCACCTAAAAATACCTAGGTCCAACATTGTCCTAACCTCCTATACATTAAGAGATTTCAATGATGCATTGTACTCCATAGTGGGTATAGTTCTACCTATACAAGTAAGGCATAAGATCATATCCATGATATTTCATGTATTGGAGGAGGCAATACAATACAACATCCTCCTAGGGCATCCCTGAATAAGGGACATGCAATGTGTTCCCTCAATCTTGTACCAATGCATCAAGTATGTGCATGAGGGACAAGTGCATGTGTTTCCATTAGATGAAGATCCATTTAAATATGTGAATCAAGTTGACTTGTTTGGGAACTTTGTCCTTCCATCACAACATCTATACATAAGGCCTTTGATGAGCACAAAAAATGCTCATATTTATACATGGATTTATAACATATTATGCAACATTATTATTATAGAATGTATGTTTTATGAAATTTTTATATATATTTAATAGTAAATTATGTATATCATCTAATATTTTTTTAAAGTGAATTGTGTACAAATTTGGTGGTTTTTACGGTATTTTAGCATGTTTACGTCATGGTCCCACTTGGACCTGGCACTTTCAATTTGATGAAGGTAAAACATTTGTAGTACATAATTATGAAGTGCTAAGTTAGGTGCCTGATTCCATTTGAAATGCTTGACTTTTGTTTGGTGCTTAACTGATGGGTGCTTGTTTCTCATTAGGTGCCTACTTCCCATAGGTGTCTGCTTCTTGTTAGGCACCTGCTTCCCATAGGCACCTAATTCATGTTAGGTGCCTACTTTCCATTGGGTGCCTACTTCTCGTAGACACCTACTTCCTATTAGGCACCTAATTCCTATAGGTACCTAGTTCCCATTAGGCGTATGCTTCCTGTTATGGTGCTTGCTTCCCATTGATGCAAAATTATAGCCCGATTTTTGTTGACGTAAAATTACGTGACTCCTATTGTCGGTAGAACAGAACATGGATTTTAGCGATGGATGTGGATGATATTTTAGCAAGGGATGTGGATGAAAAACAAATTCAAAAACCATATGGCATATATTTTCTATAAAATATGTAAATATCAATGCAAATAGATAAAACATAAAATCAAACGTATTATATTCTAATAAAAACATAATACATTAAATCAGTTATAAATTAAATATTTCTGCTTTATCTCCATTATTTCTACATGTTGTTGTAACCAAAAATTCAAGAATTTATTTGGTCTCAAATTTAATAGGGTATGGTCGCATATCTTATAAATATGCAAGCCACCCCTGATAAATTTATCCTAGATGTGAGAATAGTTTTGTAAATTTCTGAAATTGCAATATATTCATTTGAGTATTTTTATTAATCTCAAACTACCGTCTGGTGAATGAATTTATCGGGCAGAAGACTTTTGGAGCCTGGGCTCATTTTAAACATTACTCCTCCCCCTTTACCTTGCTTTCTGTAGTTATATTATTTACTATTTTTTTATATTATTTATTTCCTTGTTATTTTTCCTATTTTCTATCATTTCCAGAAAAGTACCATTTTAATTTTTGTATGCATTCAATCCTATTTTCATAGATGTAGGATAGATTATTGGTTTAGAAATTAGAATAAAAACTTTAAAGAACATAAAACACTCCCTAAAACAATAGGCACAAAGGGAATCATTTCTTGCACTACAATCATATACTGTGTGTGATGCTCACAAGTCTATGAGCTACCCCGAGTTGACAATTAAATGGAGGTAATTGATTAAACTGTAGAAAACTAATCATTGTTTTGCCCAACATTTTGGTGCCATTATCGAGGAGTGTCTCAATTGTAGTGCATGATCCATATGTCACTAATTTTGAAAATTAATTTTAGATTTCCTTGCCTATAGATCATCTACCTGTGAAGCATGAGTCCACCAAGAGCCTAAAAAATTCGATGGATCATTTATTGAAAAAAATAGAAAACACCTCAAGCTTAGAATATTCTAGAAATATTTATTAAAGAGAAAATCCCATCCATTTGAGTCATCATGAAAACACATTATACAGAATATTTTAGTGACCAGGATGGGGAAAATTTAGCAATTATTTCAGAAGTATTCTAGCAAAAAGGAAAAATTGCCAATACGAGGAATAGCCTCCATAATTAAAATAGAAATAGGAACATTGTTTAATTGTGTGAAGAGTGAAATTTTATCTCTTGCTTCACAATTAGACACATTCCAAAATAAGAGAAAATAATTTGAAGCATTATCAGCCTTTTTCTATTTAAGAAGTAGAAAAAATCATGAAAAAAACAAATATCTAGAGAATATAGTAGAAGTTTATGAAAACTATCACTTGGATCATCAGACCAAGTTGTGTCTAAAACTACTAAAATAAAATCTAGAGGAAGGAGAAACTTACCTTGTGGATCTACCTCAATAGAAACAACTATCAAAAAATCCTAGCTTACCAGTTTCACCTTCTACCAGGCCAAAACAGTTACTGGAACCACCAAAGCCGAATCCCAATAACAACTATTTAAATTCACTAGTTGATCAAGGATTTATGGGAATAAATCCAATGTGCCATAATAGTGTAGAAATAAATTGTGTTTTTGAACAATAAAGTAATGAAGGACTTCCATTGCATCCCAAAATGTTATGGAAAACCAGAGAAAATACATCACCTAAGTTTGATATTATGAAATTGTTGAGAAATCTTACTGATATCATTCCTCAAACTATCAAGGATGTGCCTATTTATAGTAAAACCATTAGGGAAGTATACCTAAAGAGACCAGGATAGATGGTAAAAACTATAAATTTAACATTTCCCAACACTTTGATATATTTTAATGTTGATATTATATGCAGAACAAGAAAAATGATAGTTAATAAAAAATTGTAAAAACAAGTCATCCACCTATCTACACAATCTGTCAATGAGTTGGACGAATCTGATTTTGAGGTCATATAGGAATATTCTCTTTCCATGCTACAATGTATCATAGAATTGAATAAAAAAGGGGATGGGACAAATGAAGTCTTAATTGTATCAAATTTTAGATACAAATTAAGATCTTATGACAAGCTCTAAATTCTAGAGGCTTGCTCGATTGCAAGCATGGGGGAGACCCCACATTTAATTTTATCACCCATAACACGATGAATGCTATTACAATATTCAATTAAAAAATAATAATCAGAATTTTATTTAATACCATTAGTTTAGGTCTTTATTTTTATTGTTATGTTTTGTAGACAACAAGAGGCTTAGAGCAGATCGTGGGCATTCAAGGCAATCAGACCTACCAACATGTGTCGATCGATTCTATTTTACTTTAAAAAAAAAGAAGCATAGTCCATGGGACTTCCCAGGTGGTCACCCATCCCAATTCTACTCCATGCCATGATGCTTAATTTTAGATTTTTTATGGGATCTGCTACCCGACGCTTAATAAAACACAACTATTGCATACAGTTTGACACCATGGGTAAATGTGCAACACTCGACCATGGTAGCACTAGCTGTGGTGGATAAAATATTATCTCATATGGTTCATAGAATTCTATTGAGAAACACATCTCTACTCATAAAAAACACGTGAAGTAAAAAAAATGGCTATGAGGATTTCACAAAGTGAGGGGTTTTTACAAGGAGTCCATAATAGCACACGATGAAACAACATGAGTAACAGTCAATGGGCTCCATTTACAGCCTTGTCATGCACCTCACATTTGTGAGATTGAATCAAATGCAAGCATGGGGGAGAATCCATATTTTTAAATCTATATCAGCCATTTGACGAATGTTTATGCATTAGTCATATAAAAAAGGAAGTATGACATGGACCTGTTTTGCTTAACATAATTTTTCTTTTATTTGTGGTTTTATTTTGTAGGTATCATACTCTAAATACAATCTATAGGCATCCTAGGAAACCTAGGCTTATCAATCATAGACTCCATGAGCCTGCATTTTACTATTTTAAAGTTTTATTTTATAGGAATAATACCCCGAGTGCAATTGTTAGGCAACCTAAGAAATCTAGGCCTAACGGGTACAAGATCCATGAACCTATGCATTTATAGCTTTCTAGTAGTAGGATTAGCTCATCCCCACTCAAATAGTGGACTACTAAACCTAAATCTACACAAGAGTGTTTGGATTGTTCTTTAAGGACAATAAAACACTCAATTGTTGGTTTAGGGGTGGATGCTAATTTTGCTCGTGTTCTTCAACCAGAGCACTAAAAGGCCTAATCAACCTTACAAAACATATGCAAGGAAAATTTAGCACCCATTGAATAAAGAGGAGCACCTATTTTCTATTTTCTAATGGGAAAGGTGCCTGATTCCTATGGTACAACAGAAGGTGTATGATTCTCGTTATATGGCAGAAGGTGCCCGATTCCCATTTTATGGTTGAAGGAACCTAATTCCCATTATACGGTATGCGATACTTGACTCCCAACATGTTAAGGAGATAGCACTTGCATACAGTCTTTTGGTAGACCAACACGTAATTTCTACCTTCTCCAAGAATAGGGTGTCTAACTTTCATCTTTGGGAAAGGGACACCAAATCTCCTAAACATGGTTTAGATAAAAAAGAGTTTGTATAAAGTTTTCTTTATGTAAGGCACCCAATTGCAAGAAAGAAGCACCTAATTTCCATTGTTAATTTTGATGTCTGATTGCAAGAAAAATGTGCCTACATCCTATTTTAACACACTTGTGTGCCATGAATTAGAAGGGTCTGATTTCCATATAAAAGGCACTTGATTTTTGTTCAAATGGGTGTTTGTACCTAGTATGAATAATCTTCAGCATTGGGAAGTGGCCCGTGCGACGTCAACTTATCGCTCATATACACAATATCAAATCTATCATGGATGAAATTATTTTAATTTTATCCATTAAAGTTATTGTGCACATTCTAAAAATGAAAAAAAGTTGTCAACAAACAACTTTTGAGGAGGGGATGTTTGTCATCCCGCGAAGACATGTTTTTTTAATATTTTCTTGAATTTTTGTAGGAAACCTCAAATGAATAAATTGTAGCAACCGAGAACCAGTCATGCGAAGGAAAAATTTTGTCACATGGAAAAATTACCCATAATTATTTATTCCAGTACACATGGTCATCATCAAACAACTAATACAAGTGCACCATGAATGTTTGCACATTATACATGCACAAAACATAATATAGGTGTGTACTTAATTTTTTTTTTTTGTATATATTATTATCATAGAAATATAAATCTATAATATAGTGTTGGCATAAGCCTCATTAAATTGTTCATCCAACCATTTAGCCCCATTTGGTATTTTATCCACATACACATATTCTATTGGGAGAACACTCATGGTCATCATCTACTTAAAATTCGGTACCTACTTTAAAGATATCTTACACAGATAACTTTAATTATTTCTAATTATGGTAAATTACAACTTGTGTTCATGCATGTAGTTGGTTTAGAAAAACTATAAGTTAGCAAGAATCTATGTAGAATAACAGAGTTTTTGAATTAAAAAAAAAAATCAAAAAGTGGAAAAAACACAGAGATTTACCATGGGGAAATCCACAAGTCATTTGCTGAAAAAGAATGAGCTGCATAGATAGAAAGAGGAGAAAGAAAAATAGAGCCTATTGGACAACCATTGCTAAAAATGGAAATTATAAGCATCGAGTGTCATAAGGGCATGACACTTTTTAAGCATGGGAGGTGTCACGAGGATGCACCACTCTTTTAAGCATGAGGGGTGATGAGCACCAAAAATGCTTATATTTATACATGGATTTCTAATATATTATGCAACATTATTATTATATAATGTATGTTTTATGAAATTTATATATATATATATATATATATATATATATATATATATATATATATATATATATATATATATATATATGTATTTAATATTAAATAATTTATATTATCTAATATTTATTTTTAAGTGAATTGTGTACATATTTAACAATCTTTATGATATTTTAGCATGTTTACGTCAAGGTCCCAGTCGGACCTGGAAATTTCAATTTGATGAAGGTAAAACATCTATAGTACACAAGTATGAAGCACTAAGTCAAGCTTCTGATTCCCTTTGAAATGCTCAAATTTATTTTGGAACTTAACTAACAGGCACCTGCTTTTCATTAGGCATCTGCTTCTTGTAGGTGCCTGCTTCCTGTAGGTGTTTGCTTTCTGTTAGGCACTTGCATCCTATAGGCGCCTGCTTCCCATTAGGTACCTACTTTTTGTAGGTGCCTACTTCTTGTTAGGCACCTAATTCCTATAGGCACCTACTTCCTATTAGGTTCTTGCTTCCCATTATAGCACCTGCTTCCCGTTGGCATAAAATTACAGCCCAACTTTAGTTGATGTAAAATTACAACATCACTCCTGTTATCGGCAGAACAGAACATGGATTTTAGCGATGGATGCAAATGATATTTCAGCAAGGGATGAGGATGAAAAACAAAGTCAAAAACCATATGGCATCTATTTTATAGCAAATACATAAATATCAATACAAATATATAAGGCATAAAATTAGACGTATTCTATTATGATAAAAATAGAACTCAAATTAGTCAAAAATTAAATATTTTTGTTTTATCTCCATTATTCCTCCATGTTGTTGTAACCAAAAATAAGGAATTTATTTGCTCTCAAATGTAGCAGGGCATGGTTGTATATCTTTTAAATATGCAGGCCATCCCTGATAAAGATATCCTGGATGTGAGAATATTTTGTAATTTTTTGAAACTACAATATATTCATTTGAGTATTTTTATTAATCTCAAACTAGAATCTGGTGAATGAATTGATCGGGTGGAAGACTGTTGGAACCTGAGCCCACTCTAAAAAGTACTTCTCCTCCTTTTACCTTGCTTTCTATAGTTAAATTATTTACTATTTTTTTATATTATTTATTTCCTTGTTATTTTTCCTATTTTTAGTCATTTCCAGCAAAGTACCATTTTAATTTTTGTATGCATTCAGTCATGTTTTCATAGATGTACGATAGATTATTCAAAAATTCAATGAACATCAAACACTCCCTAAAAAAATAGGCACAAAGGGACTCATTCCTTGTACTATAGGTATATACTATGCGTGATACTCACAAGTCTACGAGCTACCTCGGGTTGACAATTAAATGGAGGCAATTAATTGAACTATAGAAAACTAACCAATGTTTTTCCCAATAGCCTTCATCCCCCACAACATAGACAAAAAGAAAGTCTAAATCTATGCGAGGTGACCCATACACATCGGCACCATCTCCTACACCTAATGCTATTGGTGCCTTTGAGAAATCCATAATGTCCAAGGCTAAGGACTCTCAAAACCTAAAAGCACACCTAGTGGAGGAAGTACCTAAAGAACTTCCAACTATAGCAGCTATAGAAATTATAAATCCCATGGAGGAGTAATATTCCCAAGACATAGCCAAGGAGTTACCTCAACCTACTTCGCCTACCTCATAAATAGTGTCAAATACACTGCAGGTGATAGTTCACTTAGCCAACACATGGTTAGGAGAATATCTTGTGCATAACATGACTTTCATACCTATTATCGAGTCTGCATAAGACATGGGACAACCAAGAGTTCCAAACATGCCAATAGGGATATAGTGGTTCCATTAGGGATTCCCCCTAACCAAACCAACGTCATATATGCTAGTTTAAACTATACCCATGATGCTTCTAATATTGAAGAGGATGAGGATGAACCATTCACCATGAATGTTCATTACTTGTCAAATATTGAGTTTGCTCTAAGGTACTTTAAGTGATGCCATTGACATGGCTATGGCTTAGGTCTGTATGAGAAAGGGTGTTAGGATTCTCAATCCTAACATTATTATTTAGTATTAGTTAGTATTATTAATCATTTAATTATTATATTATTAACTTATAAAGTGAACCATCACAACCCTTCATAACGTGAACCATCACGTCTCTTCATATGTGAACCATCATGTCTCTTCACCAACGTAGCTTTAGGGTAGATATATATATTAGGTTGGTCATCCATATCAAATCATACAAGAAGAATAATAAGCATATATTCTAAGGAGGGATACCACTATAGTGAAAAAGCGATTACAAGGGAGCCTCCTTTGAGTGGCCTGTGATTACATTTACATTAATTTGTTAATAATTTTATAGTAAGACCTTGGGGTCTTACAATTTGGTATCAGAGCCATGTGGGACCCAACCATGTGGTATTTTCTCAAATATCTTTATCAAATCACTTATGTACGTGAGTATCAAACTTGGTTTGATGATATCACCAAACACAACACAAGATTGGATGAATCAATTCTCATCAATGGCTTCATTAGGGGATTAAAAGAGGAAATTAGAATGGAGGTAATAGGTTCAATCCCTATACCATGATGTAGACCTATGGATTGGCAAAATTAGCTGAAGATAAAATCAATGAACAACAATGATACATCACTCCAAAATCTATGCATAATGGAAGGGCACAAAGCACTTACACAACCACCAAATCTAATTGAAATTTACAAATTAAACATCTTAGCTTTGAGGAGATGAAGGAACGATGAGAAAAAGGACTTTATGATAATTGTGATGAATGATTTGGACCCCACCATAAATGTGCTACACTAAAATTGTATTTATTGAAGGAAGTTAATCTCTATCTCTCCATAGAGCAAGCAGATGAGGTAGTTGTGTCCGAAGCGACCAGTGCACCTACTCACCGCAATGAAGACAATGAGGTCGATGTGCAAGAAGTGATTGATGTACCAAGAAAGGATGAGGTAGACATAACCAAAGTGATCAATGCTAGCCATACATGCACTCTACAATACCTACACATACCTTACTCACCAATAGTGAGTTCTTGCCATATGACCAAACCTATTCGGAACCAACGTAGAGTGACTACACACTCCTTCTCCGTTGGCTCTACCAAGGAACCAAAAAAGGATATGAAATCATTACCATCACTTTTGATGCATCATTTTGAAGTATTTGAGGAACCCCAAGGGTTGCCCTCCCATTTTCATCATGATTTTCCTAAGGAATATTCTACTATTGTTCTTGGAAACCCATCGCTAATGCTTCATCCTTCTAGATATCCCTACCTACAAAAGGATGCCATTAAAAGAGTCCAAGAACTTACACAAATCCTTCTTGGAAAACAAAGGACAAAGCTTCTTACTTTGAGCTTTGAGGACAAAGCTCTTTTTAAGGAGGGTGGCATGTTAGGATCCTCAATCCTAACATTATTAGTTAGTATTATTAATCATTTAATTATTATATTATTAACTTATAAAGTGAACCATCACAACCCTTCATAATGTGAACCATCATGTCTCTTCACCAACATAGCTTTAGGGTAGATATATATATTAGGTTGGCCATCCATATCAAATCATCCAAGAAGAATAATAAGCATAGATTCTAAGGAGGGAGCCCCCTATATTAGCAAAGCGATTACAAGGGAGCCCCCTTTGAGTGGCATGCAATTACATTTACATTAATTTGTTAATAATTTTATAGTAAGACCTTGGGATCTCACCAAAGGGCATTGGCTTCCATTCCAACCACAATACCAATTTCTTACTAATAAGTTTTGTCTAGGGTATCAAATACAGAGCCACAATGATTCATTAGTTGTAGCCCTAGATAGACTAAGCTTGGGGTTCAGGTAAGACATTGACTGGAATCCTTGTCAACCCCCAAATAGAAACTAATTGGGTGACAGACGGGTAGCTATGATTAATATCATACCACATGATGAGTATCATCCAAATTTCTCTCTCAAAGTAAACCTATCAGAAATCATCCTATGGTAGGACAAGCCAATCCATGGTTATGAGTGAGAGGAAAATGAGTATGTCACTAGTGAATCCAAGGATGAAGCTGATTTGAACTACCATGGGCCTCGATATATCCAACACCTTGCTTGGGTAGGTAACAAAAACAATAGATACATCTTATTTGAGAGTGGCTATGAGTCAGAGAACTCAACTAAGATGGCCTACCCAGGGCCTAGACATGCATGCCATATCATAGGGCTAGTAGAAATAGGTAATAGATTCTTCATAGATGACAACAACTATGAAGATGAGACTGAAATTACCTATCGTAGGCATGAGGGGTTCTTCATAGATGATAGTGACTATGAGGATGAGATTGATATGGCTTATATTGGGCCTCGTCACTTATGTTAGGTCAATTTGCTTATTGAATGAGAGGTGATACTCTACACCATATATCCTGAACTTCACCTCATGGGAAGACCAATAAATCTAGATTTCATTCATCACATGGTCAACCCAAATCTACCTACATTTAGAGAGCTACTATAACCTAATGATCCCATCATCTCATCTATCCATAGACTAGATCCTAAGATCCCCATACCCCTAGAGCCACATCTTGGATATGGAAGGTAAATCACCAATATAGATTTTCACCCACTTGGTCCTAGATATTTAATTCCATCCATCAACATGATATCCATTTATTTGACCACTCCACTTCATAACCTAGTAGATCCTACAAAACCATTGTGTCTTAACTTAGATGTTATTGATTGGGATCACACTGATTCACCTCTAGAGCCTGAATATTTCTTTCCTAATGAAGAGATGCTACAACAATTCCATTTTACTCCAATATGCACATGATGTCTATCATGCCGATTTGGACCATGATTCAATAGAACCTTTAAACCCAGTAGATGACATCCACTTAATACCCACTCCTTACCAACTTGAGTAGGCGTTACATATGGAAATAGAGGAGACTTTCGAGGTGGACATCAGTGATGATCCTTCTCATCCAAAGAAAGTCAAGTTCAGAGAAATCTTATCTCTAGAAGAATAGGCCATAATTATTCCTCTATTAAAAGAGAGACCAAGTCTCTTTGCTTGGACCTACAAAGATATGCCAGGACTAGATCCAAAAGTGGTTTTCCATAATATTTCACTGGACCTTGCAAAGAAATTGGTTAAGATAAATCTTAGAAATATGCATCCAATCATTGCTTTGATGGTAAATAATGAGTTGTATAAATTGTTGGATGTAGTCTTTATTATTCCCATTGACTATCCAGAATGGGTACCAAACATGGTACCCATAGAAAAACCTGATGGAAGAATCTACATTTGCACAAATTTTAGGGATCTCAATAATGCAACACCAAAGGATTCATTCTCATTGCCCTACATAGATGCACTTGTAGATGAAACTATAGGTCACGATATGTTCTCCTTAATGGAGGTTTTTTTGGTTACAATCAGATTTGGATTAAACATTAAGACCATCATAAAACCACATTCACTACTCCATGGGGGATAGTTTGCTACAAAGTAATACCATTTGGTCTTAAAAATGTTGGTGCCACATATTAGTGGGCTATGACATAAATTTTCCATGACTACATGCACAAGATATTAGAAGACTATATCGATGACTTACTAGCTAAGTCATTGCTACAAGAAGAGCATTCTAAGATCCTCAAGAAGTTCTTTGATCACCTAATTGAACACAATATTAGATTGAATCCCAAGAAATACATATTTGGTGTAACATCTAGAAAATTCTTGGGATTCATCATTTCTAAATGAGGCATCGAAGTAGATCGATAAAAGGTAAAGGATATCCTCAAAATGGACCTGCCTACTAACATCAAAGAGTTGAGAATATTACAAGGTAAAGTAGCATCCATAAAGTAATTCATCATACAACTATTGGATAAATGTCGACCCATGAATCGACTACTACACAAGGGGGTCGCATTCCAGTGGGATGAAGAATGTCAGTAAGCCTTTACTAAAATCAAGAAGTACCTAGAAACATCGCAAGTAGTAGCTCCACTAAGGCTAGACATGCCATTCTTGTTGTATATATCTATTACCAATTTTTCTTTGAGCACCATGTTGGCTCAAATGAATGCACAAGATAAAGAACAAGTGATATATTACATCAGTTGCACCTTGGTGATATACAAGATAAGATATGTATACATAGAAAATTTGTGCCTAGAAATGGTCTTTGCAACCAAGAAATTGTGCCACTACATTCTAATCCATACAACGTATGTGATATCCAAAAAAAATCCTTTGAAGTATATGATGAGCAAGACATATCATAATACATGTACTACAAAGTGGATCATGCTATTGATAAAATTTGACTTGGAATTCATAAGCCAAAATTTCATCAAGGGAAAATTCATAGCTAATAAACTCGCTAAGGCACCTCTTCAGAATAGTAGGCCCCTCACCATAGAGGTTCTTGATGATGCAGTCTTTGCATTATCAGAAGCACCCAAACCTGAAGAACCTGAAAGTAAAGTTGACGTGACTTTTTTATTTGATGGTTCGAAGTGTGAGCAAGGAGGTGGTGCAGGGATTATATTTTTCATGTTGCAAGGTTCTCCAATGCCCTTTTCATTTAAGCTAAACTTTCCTTGCATAAACAAAAATACCGAATATGTGGCCTTAATCTTGTTTCTCCAAGCAGCCATCACTATGAATATCAAAAGGCTAAATATCTTTGGTGACTCCCTCTTCATAGTCAACCAAGTTAAGGGACTATTTCAATGTAGGGATATAATCCTAAAATCTTACAAGGAGCTTGTTGACACCTACCTAGCCCAAATAGAATGGTACAACATCGATGTAATCCCTTGTACATCAAATAGATTCACATATACTATGGAATATTTGGGATCCTTGATCCCTAAAAATACATCTGCTGATTTCACTACCATTCATGTGAAAATGCTCTTGCACTCAATGATGTAGTGTGAGGCTTTTGATAACAAATATTTAGTCAATGTGATTCATATAGAACCATACCATGACTGGTTCTGTAAAGCTAGAGACTTTTTAAAGAAGGCGTCTTGGGGGTCCTTGATATCATAGGGTCCTATGGGGAATGTTACCATAATTCTCCATAAGGTTGTTTCTTAATATGCATTTGTGCACATAGAATAATAGGATAAACAAGTCATCTTATTTGTTGAGGTCATAGCTTATCAGGATTGGATATCCCAATTACAAGATATCCTAAAACTTGGAATTGTTCCACATGGACTATCATATGCTAAAAATTGAGCATTTAAAAAATGATAAGATATGTCTTGCTAGGCAGTATATTGTATCATCAAAGCTATGATGGAGTCCTCCTTCATTTCTAGAGCCCCAAGAATTAGCTTGGGTGATTTTGCAAGCTTATGATGGTACATGCAGTGGCCACTTCAATGACATGTCCATCATCAAGAGCATCCTTCGAATGGGCTATTACTAGCCCATAATGGAGAAGGATTGCTTCAAGTATGTTAGGAAATGCATTAAATATCAACATCATGCAAATATAATGTACTTGACATCACAGCCCTTACAACCCATTCAGGTGGCTTGGTCATTTTCTTAGCGGGGTTTCAACCTAATTGGAAATATTTCTCCCCAATCATTGGGCTGACATACATTTATCTTAACAACCATTGAGTACTTCAAAAAATGGATGGAAGCAGTCCCCTTAACCTTGATGATTGGACCACGAATTATGGAGTTCATACTTCACAACATCATCTATCATTTTGGGGTCCCCTTCAAGATAATCTCGATTAAAGGTCCTTCATTCAAAAACAAAAAAATATGAGATTTAACATCCAAAATTAAGCATAGTTTTGTGAAACCATAGTATCTATAGGTAAATAGGAAAGTAGAAGCCTCGAACAAGACAATAGTAACCATATTAAATAAGATAGTGAAAGAAAATAATAAGGATTGTCATCTACAATTACCCCTTGCATTATGGGCTTACAGGACTAGAATGTGGATGCCCACTAGGGCAACATTTTTTTTGCTTGTATATGGCATTGAGGCCATTATACCCTTAGATTTGAAAATTCTAACATTGTGCATCGCATCGAAAAAGTTCATCAATGACGACACTGCACAACAATATCGCTTGGATAAATTGACCCTTCTAGATGAACATCACATCAATGCTCTTGAGCATCTTCATGTTTACTAGGATCATCTAACACAAGCTTATAATAATAAATTCCACCTGAGAGACTTTAGGGTTAGGGATATTGTACTTAAAGAGAACCAATAGAACTCAAACCTACCACTACATTTACAGGATAAATTTATGGCTAATTGGATAGATCCTTATATCATATCTAAGAAGATTGGACCTGGGACATATCACCTAACATCCTTAGAAGGTTTTGAAGAGACATAGCCTTTCAAAACTATTCATATGGAGGCATTTTACACATAAGCACAACAAAACACAAAAATATTTAAATAAAATTCAAAATTACAAAAACAATAGAAAACTTCAATTCAAAAGGCTCCAAAGGCATCTTAAAGCCCTTTGGTTAGCTCACAAAAGGCTCCAAAGGTAGCATAGGACCTTTGGTCACATCACAAAAGGCTTCAAAGGCATCTTAAAGCTCTTTGGTCATATCACAAAAAAGCACCAAAGGCATCTTAAAGCCCTTTGGTCAAAATCACAAAAGGCTCCAAAGGCATTATAAAGCCCTTTGGTCAACTCACAAAAAGCTCCAAAGGCATATTATATCCCTTTGATCACACACAAAAAGCCCCAAAAGGCATATTAAATCCCTTTGGACAAATCACAAAAGGCTCAAAAGGTATCTTAAAGCCGTTTGGTCAAACTCACAAAAGGCTCCAAAGGCATCTTAAAGCCCTTTGGTCAAATCACAAAAAGCCCCAAAGGCATATTAAAGCCCTTTGGTCATATCACAAAAAGCCCCAAATGCATCTTAAAGCCCTTTGATCATATCACAATAAGCCCCAAAGGCATCTTAAAGCCCTTTGGTCATTGCACAAAAAGTCCCAAAGGCACCTTAAGCCCTTTGGTCAAAAACACAAAAACAATTTAAAGTCAAAAAAGTTCAAAAAAATATTTAGGATAATCAAAGATAAAAAAATAATGGAAAATATTAAAAATACAAAAGCATTTTCATTATGCATCTTATATTCACATTTGCATTCATGTACTCGTATTACACATAGGCATTTCCATCCATTGCATTTACATTAGATACATTTGTGTTTGTAATCTAAAAAATGACACCACGTTTGGACCTAAATTATGCATCTTCAAAATCCATCATTATCTATAACCCATGTGTGTAATTGTGTTTTTCAACACAAATCCTTCTATTTTTATAAGGAATATACTAGGGTTTTTCGATCACTCAGCCATACCTATTGATTTTTTCAAACTTTGTAGAAAACTATATTTACTTTTGATAGATAAGATTTGGTTTTGATAGCACCTGGTATACATCAAAATCCTATCACTAATTAAGAAACTCTAAAATCCTAGTTGGAACAAGGGAAATATAAATTCCATAATGTGGTACTAGATATCCTAAGAGAAAGTTTTTTACTTTCTTACCTTGTGATGTGCTTGGTCTAGGATTTTGATCATTGGAAAAAGGACAAGCTCCCCCTACCCAAAGAAATCTCTTGATTTAATCAAAACAAGCAAAAATCCTGAATCAAAGAAAAAGTCAAAAGCAAAATAAATAGTGATTATCATCACTATATAAATCCCTTACTCAAAGAAAAATAAAAATTCAAATAAATAGTAATTTTCATCACTAAGCATGAGCAAGTATCTCAAATAAATGTGAAGAAAAGAAGGGGGTGAAGAGCTTTAATTACTATAATGGTCAGTCTCCACAAACCATTGAGTGATCCCTAATATAACAATGGGCTGCATGAATCCCGTCTGGCATTAGGGTAAGCTCTAATAAAATTGCAAAAAGGGCTAGGTTTGGGTATCTTGTATCGCCTAGTGGTCTAATCCAACTGAGTCCAACCTAGGATCAGGATGAACATTTGAGGATCCCCAATACAATAATGGGCTGCATGAATCCTACTTGGCACTAGGGTATGCTTATGTTTTATCTAATATATTGATTCGCACACACAATAAAATGAGTATCTAGGTCTTCATAATAAGAACTTTATCTTTTGGGAGTCCTGTATGGTCAATATACAACTTTTGATGGAGTAACTAGGGTGTTTGAGTCTCATGGAAAACCTCAAAAATCCCCTAATAGCAACAAATCATGTACAATCAAATAATCAACTTTATTTATGAGGTTTTTTTCATTAAATGGTGTGCATGAATAGCACAGGTACCGGATAAATATCAACAATGTATTTAGATGACCACTGACTATTTTGTATAGTTATTTTAATTTACAAAAGCTTATAAAGAAAGAACATACATATCACATCATCTCATATCACATTTGAATGCTTAAATGATTAATTATTATACTAAGAGTTATTATTTATGTTCATTATTGTTATAAATTTTGTGGTGTCACCCATTAGATTGTTGAAATCATATCACATGCATTCCTTATGTTTTAAGTGATTAAAACATACAGGTTCATTTACATTAGATCATCATCATGTAAATAGTGCATTACACATATTGCATTTACCATATCATAACAACATAAGTCAGATGCATACAATTAGATCAAAAATAAATAATAACACTACATATATATATATATATATATATATATATATATATATATATATATAGCATACATCAAAAGTAGTTCATCTACACATCTAGATCACATCATCTAAATCATACATCCATCACCTATCTAGAGCATGTAAATCTATACATCACATCATATAGCATAAGATCATAATACTACATCACATAAACATAAAAGAAAAAACATATAAATACACATAATGAGTCTCAAAATGCTAATATCATATATATACATGTAAAATAAGTATATAAGGGTACATAATTGCTCACAGGATACAACTGTGTAGGTCATATGACATTACACTTAAATTGCCAAAACCATCAGAGTCATCAACCTACACGTGCACCCCTTGGCTCACCTCCACCCTTGAATCTATCCCTGTGAGTATGGTGGGAGGTAGTACCTACGGTCTACTTTGTACGAGTCCTAGTCCTCTAGCTAGGTCAAATAGATTACTATCCTAACATGCTTTGCATGCTCCATTGTGATCCCCCTATTGTAGGTCTCTCCAAAGGAGTGGTGCCTAACATCTGAACCTACATATGGAGAGATGCCTTTTATGCAACATCTCCTATAATATGAGCATCACAATCCTCCAAGAGACCCTGTAGGCACCTAAACTTTACACCTAGATCCAAACCTGTTAGTCCCTGTAAAGCTATAGTAGCTGGCACAACCTATCCTCATGAAACATCCCTCTCAAAAGTGAGATGCTCTATCCTAAGCTATGCTGATTCAATATATGTATTAAGGGTAGTCCTATCCATCTCAAAGATCTTGACCTATTTTTTAAGCCCATAAATAGTAGAGTTCCACTACAATATTTGAATCTAATTTACCTAAAGCTCTACCTCTATGTGGTGCAACTAAACGTAGAGAGGAGACTCCTACTCATCTAGGGATAACTCCTCCTCCTCATCAGGAGCAACTTTCTCCTCTATTGGTTGCTTCACTTCAACCTATCCCTAGTCCTCTGTCTGGGCCTACACTCGATGCCCATTAGGATCCTCTATAGCTATCTCATCCTGATCCTAATCTAAGTTGTCATCACCCTACCATAGTTGTGTAACCCACCACTAGGTATATGCCACTGTAATCCCAAAATATGCTATGGAAACATCCACTACTATAGGGTCATAATCCTCTATAAATTATATAACTTGGTGAAAGCACGAGGATACGGAAACAAAAAAGGAAAGAGCTCCAAGTACGATGCAAAAGCGAAACTAAACTTAACGCTAAATCCTACGAATTGAAAATGCATGAAATGGGGAAAGCATGAACGAATTGAAACCCAAATGAAAAGCCAATGCAGAAAACAGCCCTTTCTTTTATTGATATGTTTCAGAATTTGGTTACAATTCGCCTCCTCCCCTTTTAGGGGCGAGGAGCGTTAAATTTGTTTCTTTGTTACATCCATGGATGCCATTCCTTCTTCCGCGTGCCCACATGTAATATGGGTGGACCAAAACATCACCGCCGCTTGCGTTGATGAGTCTTGACTCCTTGCTGCTCCTCTAACGTCCAGATCCTATGCTCAAGGAAACAAGAAATGGTCAGTAGCACCTACGGATGAGATGAAACATGCAATCCCCAAGCCTTCGATTAATGCATGCAAGATATAAATAAAACGATGACTAACATGTATCCAAATGATCTAAAAACTTGATAGGGGCATGAAGACCTCACAAAGAAGGCACTGCAAAAGGAACAGTCAAGAAATTCCTCACCGATTTGAATTCGCTCCGGGGCGGGACGAATTTACCTACAACAAAATGCCAGATAGCACCGCTCAAAATGTCACATCTGGACAGCTCCAAATCTCCTGCAAAAGTGGGGGTTAGCTAATTGGGGGTATTTTGGGATGACCCAGATGGTCAGATTTCCCCAATTTGGCCTCTAACACCCAGATTTTGATGATGCCCTCTGCAAGTTAGTAAAGGCGAGAGAAATGATAAAACATGACAAAATTTGATCAAAACGATATGAAATCAAAATTGCAAACTATCTAAGCAGCATAAAGATCAAATGCAAAAAAATGAAAATGATAGAAAGAGAAATCTGCCATAGATTCCTAATCGTTCCTAAAAGGGACGATTAGACCTATAGTAGTGCGGGGGCGCCGGGCAGGCCGCCCATCGTTTGGGGCCTGATTTCGGCACCAATCCACTTGGGATGGGTCCAAAATCTCTTGTAAAGTGTTGTCGAAAAATTGGGTGGTATACTGTGGTCAAATGTCGGGTTTTTGGGCTCAAGATTCGTCCTTCCAATGGTCACCCAATGACCTCCTCTCTAAAAGAGATCACGGATGTGAAAGGCACAAATCAACTAAGGGTGTATGGGGAAGTAAAATGGCAGCACTTCGTTGCTCAAAATGCTCTTTCTCCTCTTTTTTGGGGGTGAGGAAACTCACCAATTTATAGACCTGGAGGTCTCTTTGAATTGGGCATGCAGAGGCGCCACTTGGCAATCATGCCTTCCCAGGGGGAAGGAGATTCTTCCCTGATTAGGGACTTCATGACTGCCCTTGCAACCGCCTCTAACGCTCAAAAATGCTCACCCACACTCCCATGCGATGAAGGAAGCATTAAGTGGCGGATCTGAGCTGCCATTTGTCAAGATTTGACTTTTTTCCCGTCAAACCTGCAATTCGCCCCACCCTGGAGTGAATCCTGATATTCGTCCCTGGGTAGGGCGAATCCTAGTTTGAATTCATCCCTGGGTAGGATGAATATTGAGCAAAGTGCTTGAAGGTGCCAAATTGACTTTTGACCTTCCAAAACTGCTGTGAGAGTGGTTAGGACCACTGTTTGACCTCTGGGGGCTGCCCTTGGGGCTGTGTGTGTCAATGCGATCAGTGTTTGCAGTCACATAATCGGATTGGTGCTATTTTGGTGTCTACAGATGCCCCTTTTTGGGATGCGCTGTGCAAGGCGCAGCGCCGAGCAAAAATAGATAACCAAAGCACTAATGATTAGGGTTTCTCAGTAACCTAACCAAATTTTGATGCCCCAAGTATGGAAAGGGGCATGCATTCTTGAATCCTTGCTTCCGACTGAGCGAAGGAACTCAATTCAAGTGTTAACCTTTTTCGGTGAGGTGTTACTTGAGCTTGGACATTGATCAGTCATGAATAGGCAAAGGGCGCAACCTTTTGTCTATGGGAACCTTGAGTTCATGATTCATGAATGCCAAGTGATTGATCAACTTGTGATTATTGCTTGTTTACTACCCCAAGCAGAGGCGTAATTGTCTTTGTCAATGATCCTTTGAATGCATGTCATTTCCATGATTGGGTGTGTATTTGTTGATTGGTGACTAAGTGTGACTACCCCCTCAAGCGACGAATCGATGAGGGAATGACCAACATGAGAAAAGTGATGAGTCACTTGACCCAAGATGACTTGTGTAAGGGTGCCTTCAGATGTTTATCATTGAATGTGTGTGCAGTTTTCCGACATTTAGACCTATTTTTGGTGGGTGTTAACCCTTTTGGTGACACTTGTCGGGGCTGAAATTGGCAAAAATCCATCTTCCCGTGGAGCGGTCCGGCCATGGTGGCCTTCTTAGGGAGTAGGATAGTGACAATTTGTAACCCCAATGTCTATTTTGGATGCCAAGAATGTCAGGCACAAATGCGCCTTCGTTTGGCAACTCTATTGCTATTTTTGGTTGGGTTTCGACCCTTTTGGTGACGTCGTTTGGGGAGGAAATTCTCGAAGATCCGTCTTCCCGTGGAGTGGTCCGGCTATGGTAGCCTTCTTAGGGAGTAGGATAGTGAGGATTTGTGACCTCGACATCTATTTTGCATGCCCGGAATGTCAAGTGCAAAAGCACTCTTATCGGACACTTTTAGGGCTTGTTTTTGGTGCATTTTGTGCATTTTTTGTTATTTTTGAAATTTTTGCTCTGTATTCATCCTTGGGTGGGACGAATTCCTATTGAGCATTCATTCTAGGGTGGGATGAGTGCTAACCAGAGTGCTCATCCCATGGAGGAATGATTACAGGCTCAAAAAGCCTATTTAAAGGCCAAAACTAGGTTTTGGGCTCATTTGCACTTGTTTTTCCTGGCGATTTGGAGCTCTGAGGAGGAGGAGGTTAATTCTGTGAAGCGAAGCACTGCTAAATTTTTCTTGCGACCATGAGTTCACACACCGGATCGAGCGGTGGAGCCGAAGCGATACCAGTGAGTGCCTTCCTCTTTATTAGTTTTTTTTGTATTACAGTTTTAAAACCGCAAGTTATTTTTCGCTTCTTTTTTTTGTATTTTGTTTTTCAAATGTAAAAATAAAAAAACTTAGTGAAATGAATGTGTTTATTTGTTTTGGTATGGCTTCATTAAAACGTAGGTTGAAATCCTAGTGGAAACCATGTTTGTTTGTGTTCATTTTTGTAAACTAACAGAAACCCTGGGCTAACAAAAATCGAAACTTAGCTAAAAACGTAGGCTAACCCTAGTTAAACAAAGATCAAAACTGAGTTTAAAAACTTAGGGTAAAATTTAGCTTAAAACTTATTGTTTTAAAACCCTAGATTGACAAACTAAGTTTGTAGGTTTTGATTTTTTTTTTGTTTTAATTTATCAATTTGAGAGTGTAAAACCCTAGGTTGACAAATTAATTTTTTTTTTTTGATTTTTTTTTTTATTAATGTGTTTTATTTTGTTTTCTTTTGCAGGTTGTGAAGAGCCGGTATCGTGTGCCTACTATTTTTTCTGAAGCACGGGAGGCGCTAGCTATGGCTGACTGGGAGTGGCTTGATGCCCTTGGGCTCAAGCAGGTGACTCGGTTGGAGCCAGTGATTGGGGATCGGGCCTACCTGATGGCCCTGATCAACTTGTGGGATCCCCGGACTAATACTTTCCATCTCCCAATAGGGGAGATGATAGTTACTTTGGAGGATGTCTATCGGATTCTTCGGATTCCAATAGATGGACTGTCGATCAGGATGACATCATGGGATCAGCGGACAACAGTGCTGACATGCTGCTTCGGGCATGGGGAGGAGTTGGGGGTGGATGGTCCGGTGGAGAGGGCAGAGGTTGACTATCAGATTGGTAGGATCTTAGTTCGATGGTGGTTTGAGAGGGGTGTGTTGGGAGTGAGGCACGCAGTACTCATGGGCCTCATGTCCAACATGCTGCTACCTGACTCGTCAGGCATGAGGTTCTCGTGGAACCTGTTGGATGTGGTCTATCGGCTGGTGGAGTGTTCGACGCATGAGCCTTTGATCATGAGGTGGGGATAGATGCTACTGGCATAGCTCTATGGTGAGTTGTACGAGGTCCACTATCGGAGGTGAAAGGGGATCAGCTATAGCTATCTATTGCAGAGTTGGGCTTGGCAGCACATAGCGGTGGAGAGGCCAGTGGGGTTACCATGGATGACTCGGGTAGAGATGGTGGATAAGGATATAGGTTATGTGGCTCTATGGTGGCGGTCTGAGGAGTAGGGATAGAGTCGATGGTGGGTAGGTGCCATAGGGCACTATGTCGATGCCTTCGCTCGGCTTGCTCTAAGGGAGGTGTTCTGGCGCCCCTATCGAGACTGTCCAGCCTGGCCTGAGGCTGGAGAGTGGCTCCGATGGGTACGTAGGGAGCGGTGGCTGATTGGGCGGCATGGGACCGAGTAGGAGTTCTTCCCTTATAGCCGGGTGACATGATAGTTTGGGGTGCACCAGGGGTTTCCTGGTGAGCCCGTGGTCTATCGACATCGGGGGGATGAGAGGACTCTGGACCGGCCGGTCATCGTGCCATTAGGTGAGGATTCAGATGTGGTGATCGACGTCCCAGATATGGATGACGTCGGGACTACCATAGAGTATGACCAGTGGTGGGTACTATGGTGATGGCGAGGAGAGGGGCCATTGGGAGGCACAGAGGCAACAGTAGGGAGGGGAGGGTGTCGAGGCACTAGGAGATGATTGGGGAGCTCCGCTGGAGGATGCAGACATGGTGGAGGTAGATGATGTGGATGTGGATCTTGGGGTTCTAGATCAGTCGGAGATGCAGGATGTCACGGAGTAGTGGGAGCTAGAGTAGGCTACTGTTCCAGAGATGCCTATGCCTCAGGTAGTTTTGGAGGACACGAATTCTAGGTTACACGCTGAGAATGCATGATTGGAGGGGCTACTATGGAGGTACGATGAGGAGCTAGAGGATGCTATGGGAGAGGGATCTCCTATGCATGTAGCTGGTAGAGCAAGAAAATGCATGGGCTACGTACCACCGATAGGATGGGGATACCGATGCTGCATGGGAGAGGGATCTCCTATGGATGCAGTTGGTGGAGAGGGATAGGGCTTTGGTGCAACGTGATGAGAACTTGGCTATGTATCACCAATGGGAGATGGACTTGGTGCGGCAGCGGTTGGATTTGGAGGCAGAGATTAGCCACCTCGGTGGGTGGGTCCCTACGTTTAGCGGAGGTGGATCATCACGTCGCTTGAGAGGGAGTGAGACTGAGCAATCAACATCATCTCATCGTAGGCGATTGGATGAGGGGGGGATGAGTAGGCATGATGCGGGGGCTAGCAGTAGCCACCCTGAGGGGTCCCATAGGACCCACACCATGGGGGGTAGTTCCCGTCGCACCGATCCTGCATGATCATGGTGGCCGACGCCTTAGGCTTGGGGGTTTTTGAGCTTTTGGATTTTGTTGCGGGGTCATAGGACCGGTTCATTGTAGCCTACGGGCATTTTTGATGATATATATAGATGACTTTATTTTATTTATGCACGTGTGATGATTTGATGTTATGCATGATGATTGATGAATATGGATTTATGCATGTTAATTTATATTGATGGATGCATATGTTATGATGAATGCAAATGTTTTTTATTTATATGTGATATGCAAAATGGAATGGATGAATTGAATTTGTGTTGTTTGGCGAGGGCACCATAGACTGTTTAGAACTTTATGGCTTTTTGTCCTAGGCGATTGCTGTGGTAAATGACTTTTCATGTATACATGTTGTTTTTGTATTTTTTGATGGTAATGCGAGGATGAAAGATAGCACAGTTGGTTTAGAATGTAGTTAAGGTTTTCTGAGACTCATACATTTTTAACTAACTAGCCATGACTATACTTTATCTTACAAGACTTTTGAACAAGGTATGAATCGGACTTGTCTTTGACCAAGTTATTTCACATCCCTGTGTGTGCAATTGAGTTCGTTTATATGGTATTTGTCAGGATACCGCCAGTGCCAGATAGGCTATCAACCAAACCTGTATTGAGGATCACCTAATTAGCTCCACTAACTCCTTTGTTGTATTTAGTCAGATTAATCTGTGGTGCTATCTAGGATACCATAAGCTAGCTCATCCACATGCAAACATTGATCTGTACATGAGTTAATGTGACAGATATATCATCATGCGGGAGGTTTACCACCAGTGACCGATAGGCTATCCACCAAACCAGTACTGAGGTTTGCCTCATGACCTTTTGAATGTTGAGAGTTCCAGGGATTCAAGTTCGACTCCCTTCTTTTCTTCAATTGTATTGGGATACTTGCTCTTTTGTAGTGATAAAAATCACTATTTATTTTTTATTATTTTTTCTTTTGAGCAAGGGATTTGAATTTTGAGTGATGAGAATCACTATTGTATGTGCCTTTTGATGTATGCACTTTGGTGGTGATGTCAAATTTTTTGGAGTTTTGACTTTTTGCAAAATTTTATGATGTTTGCAACTTTTTGAGAACTTGGGATTCTTGGGGAATTGGGTAGGGAAGATGCTTGTCCTTTTGCCAACTCTCAGCATTCTTGGGGTCATTCGCACAGGGGGATGAGCAAGATAACCATTTCGCTTATGGTGACCTGGATTGCTTTGCAGGTTTCATCTTTCATTCACACAACTTGGGAATTTTTATGTGTTTTAATTTGTGTTGGGATGCTACGTAACAAGGTGTGATCCAAGTAGAACTCTACCTTTGTAAAATATGTCTGACTTGGTACAATACATGGCTAGAAAGCAAATGACGATTGAAGGATGAAAACTCTTGATACATTAGAAGACCACTGACTCTGGTATGGTAAAAGGAAGTGAATGGCATTTATTTTTGATGGACTGCTTATAGAATGGAGAAATGTGGAACAAGATGGATTGGCGGAGTAATTACAGTCTATGGTGCCTTGACCTGTATGACCACAAATATGCAATGTATGGATGTGATGCTTAATGCAGCTATAGATTTTTGTGTTTTTGAGGGATTGATTTTTGTGAATATGAAGATGAGATGCAAAAAGAGCTCTTTATTGTTGTGATGATTTTGAGCATGCATGGAAATGAGATGCGAATTTTGGTTATTTTTGATGATTTTATTGTTTTTGAATTTTCTTATTTTTGACCAAGCGATTGTGGGAATCCTTGGAGCTTTTTGGTTGACCAAGTGGTAATGGGTACCTTTGGGGCATTTTGGGATTGACCAAGCGATTATGGGAATCCTTGGAGCATTTTGGGAAGATCCTTGGAGCATTTTGTTTGGGCTATGGCTCTTTTAGATATGGAATGGCCGCAAATGACTGATGTTCAAGGGTTCTAGTTCCTTGATTCCATCAAGAGAGGCTAGCCGGTATGTTCCAGGTCCTATTTTACTATCAATTACATAGGGACCTAACCAATTTGCTATGAACTTGTCCCTTAGATGGGATGGCAAACTAGAGTTCTGTTGGTTCTCTTTTAAGACCAAGTCACCAACCTAAAAATCCCTCAGGTGAACTTTCATGTTGTATGCTTTCTTAAGTCGCTCTTGATAGATACGTAAATGCTCGAGAGCATTAATGCGTCATTCATCAAGCAACGTAAGCTGGTCTAACCGGGCCTGCCATGCAGTGTCATCATCGATGAACTCTTGCATTGATATGCGTAGGGAAGGAATTTCCAACTCGAGAGGCATGACTGCCTCGGAGCCATACACGAGCAAAAATGGAGTTGCCCCAGTGGGCATCCGAATGCTAGTGCGATAAGCCCACAGGGCAAGTGGGATTTGAATGTGCCAATCCTTATGACTGTCTGTGACTATCTTTTTGAGGATGGCAACTAGCATTTTGTTTGACGCCTCTGCTTGCCCATTTGCCTACGGATAATAGGGTGTCAAAAAACTATGCTGAATTTTGTACTTTGTGGTCAAAGCATGCACGTCTTTGTTCTTGAATGACGTCCCATTATCCAAAATTATCTTGGATGGAATACCAAAATGACATATGATGTTATGTAAAATGAACTCCACAATGCGAGGTCCAATCGTAGAGGTAAGCGAAATTGCTTCCACCCACTTGGTGAAGTACTCTGTGGCCGTTATGATAAACGTGTGATGACCTGACGATGCAGGGGAGATCTTTCCGATTAGATCTAAGCCCCACTACGAAAATTGCCAAGTCGATTGAATCGGCTACAAGGCCTGGGAAGGTACGTGTGTCAAATTAGCATGGTGTTGACATTTCATGCACTTCCTCACATATGCGCAACAATCTCGCTCTAAAGATGGCCAATAATAGCCCATGCAGAGAATGCACTTTGCGATGGCCATACCACTGAAGTGGCCACCGCACGTACCATCGTGCGCTTGGGCGATTGCCCAAGTGGACTCCTACTGGTCCAAGCAACGAAGGAGGATTCCTTCATAGCTATGATGGTACAAAATGTCTCCTAACAAGACATACTTAGCCACTTTCTGCTTGAATGCTCATTTTGCGGCATGCGTCAATCCAAGTGGGAGATTACCTAACTTGAGGTAGTCCCTTATGGGTGAATACCAATCCTGCTGATCAGAAACCTCGATGGTATGAACAACCAATCCCTCTTGAAGTTCACCCCTAGCAAACGCTGAGCGGGAAAGAACTTGTAAGAATAGCATTGTGTTGCTATTAAGGGGAGTAGGGGAGAACAAGGACCCCTAGTTGGCATGATTCAGATGATCATGGATTCGAGAGAACTTATCCGAGGATGGTTCAATCTGGATCAAGTGGATTCCTGGCATCAAATCAGAGCTTGCACGCTCCATCATGGATTGCGATAGTGTTTTGACTTGAATGGTTGTCATATCACCAGAAATGTCTTGCGGGATTAGTGACCCCAAGGAGGCCATAGTGTCCACAAAATGATTCGATGACCGAGGGAGTGCCTCGATGTCGTACCATTCAAGCTTTGCCAGGAATTTGTCCACAAGGGCTTTGTAGGCCTATAGAACTAGGCATTTGCATTGGAATACCCCTTTGACTTGGTTGACAATTAACAATGAATCACCAAAGATGTTCAATCATTTGATGTTCATGGTGATTGTTGTCTGAAGACCTATGAGCAAGGCTTCATACTCTGCATTGTTGTTGGTGCATGGGAAATTTAATTTAAATGACAGAGGCATTGGAGCGCCCTGCGGTGTGAAGAATACTATTCCCATGCCACCACCTTGCTCACATTTAGAACCATCAAAAAATAGGGTTATGTCGGCCTGTGACTCAGGCTCATCAGAATCTGGCGATTCTGAGACATGGAAGACCCCATCATCGGGTAGTTCTATGACTAGAGGCTGATCATCTTCGAGAGGAGCCTCTGCTAGTTGATCGGCTATGACCTGACCTTTTATGGATTTCTGTCCAATAAACTCTATGTCAAATTCCATCAACAACATGATCCATTTCGTCGTGCGACTACTATGATAAGTATGACTCATCATGTATCGCAATGGATTCTCCTTAGACACAACATACGTCTTGTTGCTCAGCATGTAATGGCACAGCTTTTTGGTAGCAAACACCACTGCCAAGCAAAGCTTCTCAACGTATGCATAGTTAAGTTCATAACTGACCAGGGTGCGGCTAAGATAGTAAGTAGCCTGTTCTTTGTGAAGTTCATTTTTCTGGGCTAGCATGGCGCCCAGTGCCACCTCAGTAGCTGAGATGTATAAGTAGAATGACACTCCTGGTCTAGGTGGTGCCAATACTAGCGGCGAAGCCAAGTATTGTTTAATGTCATCAAAGGCTGACTGGCACTCGTCATCCCAGTGAAATGCTACCCCCTTGTGCAATAATTTGTTCATGGGTCGGCACTTGTCAGATAGCTACGCTATGAAGCGCTTGATTGACGTGACCTTTCCCTGCAGGCTTCTGAGCTGCTTGATGGTAGTTGGGGGGAGCATTTCAAGGATTGCCTTGACTTTGTTTGGGTCCACCTCGATGCCTCACTTTGAGACTATGAAACCCAAGAGTTTTCCAGATGTGACGCCAAATACGCACTTCTTGGGATTCAGTCCGACTTTATGTTCCATGAGGCGATCGAGGATCTTGCTTAAGTCATCGAGATGATCTCGGCGCAAAAGAGACTTGGCCAACAAATCATCCATGTAATCTTCCAAAGTTTTATGCATGTAATCATGGAAGATGTACGTCATGGCACGTTGGTAGGTGGCGCCAGCATTTTTAAGGCCAAAAGGCATGACCTTATAACAAAATGTCCCCCAAGGCGTTGTGAACGCCATTTTTAGTTGGTCCTCGGGATTGATACGAATCTGATTGTATCCCGAGAAACCATCCATGAGGGAAAGCATTTCGTGGCCCACTGTAGCGTCTACCAATGCGTCGATGCTCGACAAGGGAAAATCATCCTTAGGACTCGCTTTGTTTAGATCTCAAAAATTAGTGCATATGCGAATCCTCCCGTCGGGCTTCTTGATGGGCACCATGTTGGACAGCCATGGTGGGTAATCCATGCAGATGACAAACTGTGCATCCAACAGCTTTTGCAATTCATATTTGACCATTAAGGCCACTGTTGGGTGCATCTTACGTAGTTTTTGCTTAACTGGCTTGACTGTCGGATCAAGCGTTAGATTATGCATGACTAGCTATGGATCTAGCCCCGACATGTCTTTGTATGACCATGCAAAAACCTCCTTCTTCTCTTTGAGAAGGGCAATGTAGTCGGCTTGCTCTTCGGGGGATAAGCTTACCCCTAGCTTGATAATCTATGGATTCATTGGATCAGAGCCGATGTCTACGTCAGTCGTCTCCTCGATCGACATGTGGGATCCATCCTCCAACTGGTGTGGAGTTGGGATCAAATGGATATCATTTGCTGAGTTTAAATCTGCGTTGGGAACCTCGGGTTCCTCTTCAACATGGAAGATATCCTGAGTTGGCCCTGGGGTGAGATGAAGCATCTCACCGAAAGGCCAGTACTCTGATGGGGATGGAGGTGAATTGACGCGATCCCAGTCGATGGCATCTATGTCTAGATACAACGACTGTGCTGGATCTATCGGGTTGTGGATGGGGGTGGTTAAGTCAATGGAGATCATGTTGATGAAATGATTTTGGTCTCCATTACCATGGGTGTGATGACTCAAACATTCTGGATGTTCTCTGTGCTCTGGATCTGGCTCTAGAGGTACTGGCATGAATGGATCGGCCCTATGTGTGGATAGGAAGATAGGGTCTACCCTCGACACTGATGTCGCTATAGGGTCTCTGGGTGGAAGGTATTCTTCGTATGCCCAAAGTGGCGGATCCAACACTTGGTCCCACCACACTGGGTCTACGTACCATTCATGCCCTGGCACTATGTTTAATTGTGCGAATATGTCGTTAATCTCCAAGGGGTATGGTCATTGCATTTGTCGCATGTGATTGAGATAGGCCATCTCGGTTTCATCTTCATAATCACTATCAGAGATCCAAAGGCCTTCGTTGGCTCCAAAAATTGCTTGTGGCATTAGAGGCTCGTCTTGCTCGAGCAAATTGATCTGGCCCCATTGGGGTTGTTTCGCTCTCTACGGTGGGGCCTGATTGTCTTGGAGTGGCGCTTGCTCGATTGGAGCATCTAAAGGGAACATTGTCAAGAGGTTTTCTTGATAATCATCCATGGGGATCACTTGTGAGTGATCGCTATTTGATTCGAAGGGGTCATAGCTTTCATACTCGACTCTTCCTCTGAGGACCCTTCTTGACATTGTCTGGACCCTCCTTGAAAATGAGCCCTCGAGCTTTCTCCTCTCTCGAGCAAAGGGAAGGGATTGCGGGGGTCAACAAGGTTGATTGCCATTAATGGGAGATAATCCCTCAATGTATATGTCGTGTTAGGGTTGGCATATGGATCTGATGCCAAACCCCCCTTGTTGCCTATCCCTAGGCCTTGCATGTTCTCCACCAAGATGTCCAAGGGTAGGGGGTAGTTGAACCCTACTCCTGACTTGTCATATGGCATTTGGTATCTTGGTTGGCAAAGAACACGTACTCCCTTGCTCATATCTGCCTAACCCATATCCATGCCAATTGCATTGGCCAAGGTATCTCAGAGCAAAGTCTGGGTTAGACAAATAGTTGACATTTTCAGCAAAAGGCTCTTCATCTTCATCCTCTTGCATGTATGGTTCAATACCATGATCAAGGCCCCCATACACAAAGTTTGTCTGGTTCGGCGGGTAGCCTAGGGGAACAATAGTACCGATGGGGAGGCGAGGTCTCCCCATGTCCTGCATGGACTCTAGTGTGGGTGTTGCTACAATATTCCACACTAGATACTCCCCCAGGCCCGTATTGGCCATCTCAATGGTGATTGTTGGTGGTTGAGGGGGAGGGAATGGAAGTTCTCCCTGAGTCCACTCCATGTCGGGTGAACTAGGAGTCTCAACTTCCATTCGGCTAGGCATCTCCTCAGTAGAGATAGTTGATATTGATGGCAGTGTCTCTTCCAAAGGTTGTGCCTCTTCCAGGGGTTTCTTCCCTTTGTCCTTCTGTTTGGCCCCCATAGGTGGCATCGTTGGTGGAGGACCAGATGATGAAGATAGACCCAACTGGGGCTTTGAAGAACTTGCTAATGGGGATGCCTACGAAATCAGACCCTGCTTAGATGGATTCAATTGGAAATCCAAATGCGTTGATGGAAGGGTCGATTGTGGCATCAGCTGCACCGCATTACAATACTTGAAGGGTTCTAAGTCCATCGGGACTACATGCACCTCCCCTTCAAATGTATACTTTAAACACTGGTGAGCTATCGAAGGGACACACTTCATGTCCCTGATCCATGGCCGCCCTAGCAAGATGTTGTAGGCCATCTCACCTTCCAAAATATGGCACAATGTAGGTATAGTCTTTTGCCCCACCTGGATGGGTAGGACAATTGTGCCAACTGTCGAGCATATTGCATCATTGAATGCTCGTAGTGTGTAGGTGGAAGCTGTGATGTGAGATGCGAGCAACTTCAGATGTTTTAGGGCCATGGTTGTGATGATATTACTGGATGAGCCAGTGTCTATCAACACCCTCTTATACGGGATCCCGTTGACCCATGCGATAACGTGCAAGGGTGGATCCGCCATGTCATCAGCCACTGATTTCACTTCGTCTTCTCGAAATGTGATGACTGGCTCAGTGCATCATTTGACATGTCCCACGAAGTTGTTGAAAGAATTTGTTTCATGGGGCTGCAACTCGATGGCTTTCAATATCTCCATTAGAGCCTCTCGATGGGGCATTGATTGTTGTATGAGCTCGTATATGGAGAGCCTAGCCGAGGTGGTCCTCAAACTCTGAGTGAGCTTGGTCCAAAGTGTGGCCACTGGCTTAGGCAGAGGAGGTTGTGCAAGGTGCTATTGTGGTTGTGACATTGTTGGCACCTCTCCTGTAGTTGCCATAGGAGCATTTGTACTCGGGTACCTCCTATTTCGAGTCACTATACTGATCATCCCTACATACCCCTGCATGGGGCAGTTCTGTGTGACCTCATTAACTTGTAGGGTCTTTGCCTATGGAGCATGAGCAGGCAAGGGGTCTTTAAAGACCTCCATTTGTTGATTGCTTGGTGCCACGGGATTATCCATCGCTAGTGTCTTGTTATCAATTAGGTCTTGCACCAAGCCCTTAAACTTCTAGCAGGCATTTAGGTCATGTCCCTACCATCTATGGAACCTACAGTACAAGTCCTCCTCGTACCCCTTAGGCTTGGGAGCATTGGGGTCTATGGTTTGAATCTCTGGCAGATTGATCAAATTTTCCGCTAACAAGCGGTCAAACAGGGAGTCCCTGGACTCTATGTAGGGTGTGTATTGTCGCCTAGGGTGATGCTGCTAACTCTATTCTTGCCTCTAATTTTCTCTATCATAGTTGTTAGGAGGCACCGCCTGATAGTTAGCCTTTTGAGGCTATGTTGCTTGTGCAGGCTTAGGGACATTGATAGCAACTTGATTGACCACAACGGGTTTCTGTTGCGTGGTCCCTATTTTAGTGTTCTTAGTCCACTCTTTTTTCTTAGGTTTGGCTATCTCGCCATCTTGTATCTTGATCTCTTCAATGATCCTGGCTTGTGCCAGAGCTTCTTCTAAGGTGGCATATTGTTGTAGCTGCAATAGCATAGAGATCGATCTCAAACAGCTCTTTGAGAACATTTGAGTGAGGTCGGACATAGGAGGAAGGTAGGGCAGCTTTGAAAGCAAAGTCCTCCATCGATTCCCATAGGCCACCATGGTTTCTTCCTCATACTTCCTGAGGCTGGCTAAGTCACTTAGTGATGCCTTCTTCTTGGTGTTGAAGGCGAAGCGTTCGAGGAACGCATCCACTAACTGATCTAAGTTGTTAATGTTGTGCTTTGGTAATTGAGTAAACCAATCCGAGGCAGGGCCTACGAATGTGGTTATAAATGTTCTTAATAACAAAGCATCATTGTCCTGGATGCCAAAGCATTGGCTCAAGAATCTCGTCACATGCTCTTGGGCATCCTCCTCACCTCTAAAGATTGCCAACTGAGGTAGCTTGAAGTGTTCAGGGTAAGGGGGTGCTGGCACTGACGGATGCACAGGATGACTATGGAGTTGGCGTAACGTGGGCTTTTGGGGCCCAGAAGTTTTGGTCTCCATAGACTCCAAATGCTCTAGCAACACTTTATATGCATCTGAAGATTTAATCTCTTCCTCTTTAGTTTGCTCCCATTGTGGGTTGTGGGAGACTTGAGGCCTATGGAGGGGTGGCCGGATAGCAACCCCTCCACCTTGGTAGGGCATTTTGGCTCGCTCTTCTTCTTGTTCATACTCCTCGTAAGCTTCTTGAGGAGTCTCTGGATGAGACCTATGACCCTGGGTGGGTCCCCATGGAGGGTACCCATCATTGTTTCGGGGAGTGGCCTCCCGCTCAGGTCTAGGAGGTCTCGGAGGCAACACTTGATAAGGTCATGAAGACCTATCTCGCACCAAGGGGTTGCGCCTCTCATATGGTTCCACTCTTTGGGTGCGAGGGGTTGGAACCCTCTCAGGCATCGGGTTATGGAGTAGCTCATCTGTTTGGTATCGAATGCGCTCTTTGCTAAGGTGATATAGATGCTCTAGCTGTTGTTGGTCTTGCTCAAGCCACGTGATCTGGGCTTGGTGGGCGGCATGTCTTGCGACTGCCAGGTCAATTTGTTCCACCATCTTGAGCCTAGGAGGCCTGGATGCCTCTCCTATGCACTTACCTCGGTCACGATGATCCGAGATCTCAATGGGTTGCTTCCCTCTATCGAGGTTGGCGGCATTTACCCGAGGCTCTGGCCTCAGTGGGTGATCATGGTATATAGCAGGTGTGGAAGTGCATGGCTCCCATACTATATATTGCTCTTGAGGAATGTAATGGTCTTCCTCATGCTCCCTTTCGTATGTGTGAAAGGGGCGGGCAGAGTTGGCTCGCCCTGCTTGAAGAGCCTTGCGCTCTGGGTTTTGTCTATTGGTTCTAACAGTGATGGGGGGCAAAGGAGGGATGCCATAATCATGTGGCCTCTCCTCATGGACACTATGCCACTCTAGCACTTCATCGCATGGTGGCCACTCATATCGAGCTTCTAAGGGAGCTTTCTTGTCTATGTTGAGCGCCACGTGTAAGGACTCCTCCTGAAAGGGGCTATGATGAATGGGCGTGTCCCTCAAAGGGGTGCCTCTATAGTCCCATTCTGAAATGGAATGATGTGGACTCCCTTGTGGGTCAGGCCACCAAGGTGGAATGACCAAGTCCTTGGGGCTATAGCGGAGGTGACTTGTGCCCCCTTGTACACTTTTCATAGCTTCCGCCCTTGATTGGGCTTGGCTACGGGTGTACACCATGGTGGTGTTTTTCTACAAGCTATGTAGGTTTTTATCTCTTTTTATGATTTTTTATGCTACACTAAATAGAAAAGAGCACACACACACAAAGCAATGATTATCTCGTTTAAAGATTAAAAGTGTGTCCTAAACCTGGTTTAGTGTGTTTTGTTTTTGTTTTTGAAGGTTTTTGTAAAGAACGTTTAAATGCAATATGATGGCTCTTATGACTCCCAAAATTGGTCGCCCCTTCGATATACCATTGCCAGGCCGATATACCAACCTCTCTATATACCCGCCCTTACGTGAGGGAAACTATAGGTACGTGAGAGCAGATGGTACGTGGAACGTAGGCGGTACGGAAGGGGAATCACCCTATTTATGACACCTACCATAGAAGACTTATCCTCGTGTGTTGGGAATCACCCCAGCTACACTCGGTCAGCTTTCATCAGGATTTACGTCTAGCAATAGTAGCGATCGGGGTAATGGATGCAAAAATTCAAGCCAAGGTGGTGATGAAATCCACCGTTGGTCTTGATCAAGGGCTGGGGTTTTACGACCAGCTCCTTGGTGTTTAATTTGCCACGTGATGTGTGGGGTTCTTTTTATTTTGCAAAAAGGAAACAAGCAAGCAATAAAAGAAAACTTTCCCTAAGCAAGCAAGTACCCTAAAAACAAAAAACTGAAAACAAAAAATGACAGGAAAAGTTCAGAATCCCTACCTCTTCTCTGCCCAAATCTGCTAGTTCTGAGTTTCTGCCCTAAAACTACGTAGAGAGCTATTCGTCCCTGGGTGGGATGAATAATAGAACTGAATTCTTCATAGGGTGGGGCGCATTCCCATTCATCCCTGGGTGAGATGAATTCCAGCTCTGTATTCGCCACAGACTGGAACGAACAATAGTCCCGCGTTCAAAAAAAATGATACCTGCAAGCAAAAGCAAGTTTTGATCAGATTTCTGATCTAAAAAGAATAGAGGACAAGGTCCCACCATGATCACCACTGAAAGCATGAGGATACGGAAACAAAAGGGAAAGAGCTCCAAGTACGATGCAAAATGAAACTAAACTTAACGCTAAATCCTACGAATTGAAAATGCATGAAATAGGGAAAGCATGAACGAATTGAAACCCAAATGAAAAGCCAATGCGGAAAACAGCCCTTTCTTTTATTGATATGTTTCAGAATTCGGTTACAATTCGCCTCCTCCCCTTTTAGGGGCGAGGAGCGTTAAATTTGTTTCTTTGTTACATCCATGGATGCCATTCCTTCTTTCGCGTGCCCACATGTAAGATGGGCGGACCAAAACATCACCACCACTTGCATTGATGAGTCTTGACTCCTTGCTACTCCTCTAATATCTAGATCCTATGCTCAAGGAAACAAGAAATGGTCAGTAGCACCTGCGGATGAGATGAAACATGCAATCCCCAAGCCTACGATTAATGCATGCAAGAAATAGATAAAATGATAACTAACATATATCCAAATAATCTAAAAATTTGATAGGGGCATGAAAACATCACCAGGAAGACATTGCAAAAAGAACAGTCAAGAAATTCCTCACCGATTTGAATTCACTCCAGGGCGGGATGAATTGACCTGCAACAAAATGCCAGATAGCACCGCTCAAAATGTCACATCTGGACAGCTCCAAATCTCCTACAAAAGTGGGGGTTAGCTAATTGGGGGCATTTTGGGATGACCCAGATGGTCATATTTCCCCGATTTGGCCTCTAACACCCGAATTTTGATGATGCCCTCTGCAAGTTAGTAAAGACGAGAAAATGATAAAACATGATAAGATTTGCTCAAAATGTTATGAAATCAAAATTGCAAACTATCTAAGCAGCATAAGATGAAATGCAAAATGAAAATGATAGAAAGAAAAATCTGCCACAGATTCCTAATCGTTCCTAAAAGGGACGATTAGACCTGCAGTAGTGCGGGGGCGCCCGGGCAGGCCGCCCACCATTTGGGGCCTGATTTCGGCACCAATCCACTTGGGATGGGTCCAAAATCTCTTGTAAAGTGTTGTCAGAAAATTGGGTGGTATACTATGGCCAAATTTTAGGTTTTGGGCTCAAGATTCGACCTTCCAATGGTCACCCAATGACCTCCTCTCGAAAAGAGATCACGGATGTGAAAGGCACAAATCAACTAAGGGTGTATGGGGAAGTAAAATGGCAGCACTTCATTGCTTAAAATGCTCTTTCTCCTCTTTATTTTGGGGGTGAGGAAACTCACCAATTTATAGACCTGGAGGTCTCTTGAATTGGGCATGCAGAGGCGCCACTTGGCAATCATGCCTTCCCGGGGGAAGGAGATTCCTCCCTGATTAGGGACTTCATGACTGCCCTTGCAACTGCCTCTAATGCTCAAAAATGCTCACCCACACTCCCATGCGATGAAGGAAGCGTTAAGTGGTGGATCTGAGCTGCCATTTGTCAAGATTTGACTTTTTGCCCGTCAAACCTGCAATTCGCCCCACCCTAGAGCGAATCCTGATATTCGTCCCTGGGTGGGGTGAATCCCAGTTTGAATTCGTCCCTGGGTAGGGCGAATATTGAGCAAAGTGCCTGAAGGTGCCAAATTGACTCTTGACCTTCCAAAACTATTGTGAGAGTGGTTAGGACCACTGTTTGACCTCTAGGGGCTGCCCTTGGGGTTGTGTGTGTCAATGCGATCAGTGTTTGCAGTCACATAATCGGATTGGTGTTGTTTTGGTGTCTACACTTGGGGTAGTAGAATACACCTCTCTACGATGACCCACCTATACAAAATTGGTTGAAGAGGTACATCTTATTGTACACCAAACTATCAGAGCACCCTGGAGTAATGAAATAATTTCTTGATATTGCCCTTATGACTGATAACCCATTGATTGCACCTAGTCCAAGCCATGAATTTTTTTACCTTTGCCTAGGTGGTGCACTAATGATAGGGCCTCCATATGATGTCCTTGGCCTACAGGCCATTAAAATTCAATGTATAGTGAGAAATATCCCCTTCATGGCACCAAATCTTGCGCTCCTCATGCTCTCGATACCACCTACCTCTGTAACACTAGGTCACATCTGTAATGATAGTAATATTAATAGGTAATCCTCCTAGCTGGTCCACATTGATGTGCTTTAATTCCAATATCTAGAGGATTAGGCTATAAGTGATGCTATCCCATCCATGCTATTGAATCCTATACAGCTCATCATAACACTAAACCAACAGTGCACTCCCCAAGCCATGATGATGAGCTCCTCACTATCCATCAAGTCTTGGACCATAGCTAGAAGTTTCCATGGGAACCTCACTCTGGAGTAGTCAGGAAAAATCATGTCACATATATCATGCATCAAAATATCCTATCACTATGGGAAGACATCCTCATGATACCACTAATCCACGAAAATCTTGCCATGATGACAGTCACCAAATGCTATAGCTGCATGATCTCCAAAAACCCTCACAAATATAGCATATCTAGAACTGGTAGGAGAGGACACAATGGGTACTCCATCAAAAGGGATCTAGAATATTCTGTATACATCCTCTAGTATGATGGTCATCTTGCCATTAGGGATATGGAAGGTGTTAGTTTGGGAATCCCACCTGTGTTCCAAGGCATTGAGGTAGGCCTAGTCTGACATTATATTTGGTAGACTCATGAGGTACTATAGCCTATGGGAATCAATCCAAGCCCAATCTAAATTATCCATATGGGGTAGAAGCTACACAAGCAAATTAGGGTCCCGATCTCGCATAGACAAGAGCTAAAGGTGTAAGATAAATGCCTAAATTAAATGCACTTAAAAGAAAAATAAAAAGCAATAAAACACAAAATGGTGCAAACACAATTCAAGATCAAGTAGAATACACACATTCTAGGCTAAATGCACCTAAAACATTCAAAAAAATCAAAATCTACACTTCAAAAACACAAAAAAATCAATTAATTTCATTACAAATAAAAATAAAAAATCAAAATCTACACTTCAAAAACACAAAAAAATCAATTAATTTCCTTAAAAATAAAAAAATAAAATAAATTTCCCTAAGGTTGCTTGGCTGCTAATTTTAGGAGAGGCCACACAATAGCCACTAAAGTATACAATGGCTAGCCACCAATAGTTAAAAATTTGACCATTGGAATTCAAGTTGGCTGCTAATAGCAGCAACGACCCCTCTTTGTCGATTAGGGGCCACTCTGAGAGTTAGTGGCCATAAGGTGGCATACCAATAGTGTTTGCCCTCATAAAAAAAACATCAAAAAAATTGCAAAAATCTAAAAACTAAGCTAAACCCACTATAATTAAGCTAAACCTAGACCTATTGACCAATTTGGTTCATTGCCAACTCGTTTAATTTGGTTTATTTATTGATCAATTAGTGAGTTTGATTTTACCCAATAAAACAAATAATAAGCTAGGGTTTGAGAGATACTCATGAGTCATCAACTCCTCCACTGGTTTATTCCTTGCCCTACTCCACCATGGTTTTTGAATTTTGGAGTGTCTCAGATCATAATCACTCTCTCTCACATTAGAGCTCAAAAGTGCAAATTTCTAGTTAGGAAATAATGAAAAGTCAAAAATATAACTTTTCTTTTCTATTTTTCAGTTTTTCCATAGCCTTTAATGGTGTTAGCAACCCACGTTCTCTAGATGCTGACATTAACAGCGGTCATGATTTTGTCACTGATGCTATCAATGGCTAAAAAATAGCAATAAATGCACTAAATATCTCACCATAAGGAGCCTAAAATGAATGAATAAGCATATCTATTGGGCCAAAATCATCAAAAACTACAAAATAATAAAAAAATCACAAAAGTCAAAATCCAAAAAAAAATATAAAATTAAAATTAACAAAAAAATAAAATAACAACAAAATCTCAATTGATCCTTGTATTCGGTTATCTACTTTATACACTTTGCGGTTGTAGCGACTTGTGATCCTTGCAATTTGACAAGATGATTAAATTACCATAAAGCCATTTGGGGCAAATTAGCCATTGTCAAATTGAAATTTTGTACTTCAATATCGAAGAAGGCCATGATGGCCAGAATGCCCAATGGGAACAAGGCATTCATTTCAATTCTTCTATGACATTTTTAGCCAATCATCAAATTTAGTGATTCAAAACAAGCTTGAATGTAATTTCTATCATCTTGATTTCCTAATAAGGTCATTGCGGCCAGACTGCTCTGTGGGATAGAGATGTACAATTACTAAAATTGGTTAAGATCAAACTTGGAATGGGATTTGCCCTATAACAACAAATAAAACCTCTAAAATGGTCCAAATCATTCATTTTGGTAAAGTGACTCATCACTTTATGCATTGTCCTTCCCTCATCGACTCATGATTTGATGGGGTAGTCATAATATCAACAATCATAATCAAAGTCAACAAAGGATCACTCGATCATGTCAAAATTGCATTTGTTTTATGAATCATTACCAAAAACTATCATAATCTTACCCTTTGTTAGGGAAAAAATAAAATATAAAAGTTAAGATTGTAGCTCTCCTCCTTTCAGACCTATAGTAGTACTGAAGCTACCCAATTTCCTGATGGATGTGTGCAATATTTTTCAAATTTTAGTCTTCCATCCTATTGGAAGTAATGATTCTATGATGCATGCCCTTTCCCATGATTGGAGCATCCAATGCTGATCAGATCAATGATCATCACACACCCTACAATGTGGCCCTAGGTGGTCTATTTTTTGTCTATGTTGTGTTTTCCCACAATGCATCCAAAAAGGGGTATTTGTAGACACCTAAAATGTGTCATGTTTAGGAGACTACTCATATGGACACATTCTAAGGTCATATGACTAATGTTAGACCTTTCTAAGAGCCAATAGTGGTCCTAAAAACTCACTAGGAGTGGTTCTAGCCCATTCAGGCTTAGCCACTATCAATTAGAGTGATCACCAATACTAGTCATTGAAGCTGATAGTGGCCACACCTAGCCACTACTTTGAACAATGCCTAGCACAAAAACATAGTCTGATCATGAATACAGGCCCAGATTATGTAGTTTGACTACACTTGCATTTCTTACAGGTAGTTTTTGGCATGGAACTCCTAAAGCTCCTCCTGACTACACCTTCAATATAAATTTGTGATTGATCCTTCTCCACGGGACGGTCAGTTGCATGTAGATCTGGATCTTGGCTTCTCCAGGAAGCCAAGATCTAGATCTAGATCTAAATATAGGAGGTCTACATATGGACTCTCCCAAGCAAATAAAATGATCCACGAATATCAAAATTTTATGCAACGAAGCTCTAGAATATTGGAGAGAGATTCCATACCCCTTGGAGGAGTTAGAGAGATTTGCCTAATTTAGTGATGATTTCTATCCATACAACCATTCAGATTGAACGTTATTCATTGCTAATCAGTGTATGAACATAGAGGTAACCTTTAGACATCAATTTAGATGAGGAATCTAGTGCTACAACCCCTAGTTTATGAGGAAAAAGGCTTCATTTTGTGGTTGTTATCCTTGACAATGGCCTGTAGGCATAGCCTAGGGTTTTAGACATTATTTTCCAAGTTTTATCTTGGATTCATTATTGATTTTTGCCCTATTAATTAGTTTTAGCGTAGATCTAGTTTCTTGAATGCATTTGTACTATTATTTCCTGATTTATCCATGTACTTATCATTATTGATTTATCCAAATGAATAAATAAAAGATATTTCTTGCATTTTTTATTCTTGTGTTATTTATGATTTATGGTCTTTTATTTTGATATGATGTTGTGAGTATATTAAGGGTGCGCAACTGCCCACAGTCGAAAAACTCCTCCTTGGTTCAGTCTCTAATGTAAAAGGTTTGGTGTTCCTTTCAAAACCCTATCTTTTTCAATATAATCAAAAGAAAAAAATTCAATAATCAAGACTAGAATTATATATATGAGCAATCAAATATATATCCAGGTCAATATAATAATGAAATAAAATTCACTTACAATATCAAATAGGAATGTAATACCTTTTACAATATCCTCACCAAGGTGTTAGTCATTACACTTAAAACCATTCTACTTTTCTTTATCACTGCTAATCAAGGAGGGTTTGTTTCGAGTAGGCAAATTTTAGATGGAATTATATGTATCCATGAAGTAATCCATTCTATAGACAAAAGTGGATTTGCGAGTATCCTTTTGAAATTGGACATGAACAAAACCTATGATAGCATCAATTGGAAAATTTTGCTACAATTTCTCTCTAAGTTTGGATTCCATGAAGATTGGATTAAGTTAATAAAATAATGTATATACTTTGCTATGTTCTCAATTTTAGTGAATGGAGCAATTGTGTGTTTCTTCTCTAGCTAGAGGGGCTTAATACAAGGGGATACCCTATCCCTTTATCTTTTCATTATTATGGTGAATGCTCTCAATAGAGCCATTTTTGAGGCCACTAAGGTTGGAAATATTGTTGGTATTAGGCCTACCACCTTTCTTATTTTGATCTCCCATTAGCAATTTTTGGATGATACCATTCTCAACACCATCACTTATGTTCACCAAGTCAAATAAATTAAACCTCTTCTGATAAGCTATGAAGAAGTAGCAGGGAAAAAAATAAATTTCTTGAAAAGCAAAGTCTACTTCTTGAATAATTCTATGTGAAGGTAAGGTAAAATAGCTAGAATATTTAGTTGCAAAATTAGGTGTTTTCCTGCAAACTATTCATGAATGCCTCTCTTCAAAAGTATCTTGAAAACTACTCTTTGGAATCCTATGGTGGAAATAATAAGAAGAAAAATCATGGGCTAGAAAGGGTCCCTTCTTAGACAAGCTAGAAAATCTTGGTTAGTTAATTTGGTGCTCGAAAGTATTCTAATTTACTTTTTACCCCTATTCAAAATGCCTTCTAAAGTTGTAACAACCATTAAGTAGATTCAAAAATATTTTCTTTGGTCTAGAACAAAAGAAAAAAGAAGGTTTTCCCTCATGGTGTAGAAGCAGGTTTGTGTTTCAAAGGAAAAGGGAGGCCTGGGTCTTAGAAAATTAATTTTATGAATAAGGCATTGATAACCAAAATTGGCTAAAATTTTCTCATGAATGTCAAACCAGAGTGGACAAAATTTTATAAAGAAAAATACCTTAAGAACGAAAAGAATATTGTGGAAGACACTAACCCTCCTCAAGGATCCGATCATTGTAATTAATTGCTTAAATTCAAATCCCTTATCAAGAGAGGTTCTTGTTGGAAATTTAGGAATGGTAGTAAGATTGATTTTTGGAAGTATTGTTGGTTACAACAGACCTTGTTGATTGATAATAAAAACTTGGCCATCTTGGAACCTAACCTAACTTGGATTTATGGTAAGTTGGTTTTACACTTGATTTAGAAGGATGAAAATGGGATCCATTCTTATAATAGATTTGGACAAAAATAGTAGGTAGCCTCTAAAGAAACTAAAAGCATTGCTAAGAATGAAGAAGCTAAATTTTTATAGAGAGAAGGATACAATTTTATAGAAAATGAAAAAACAAGGGTATTTTACTATGAAATTGACATATCAACTTTTGGAAGGTATTGGGGAGGATTGGTTTCTAGCTTCCAAAATTTGGCTCAAAGGCCTTATTCCTAAAATTAGTTTCTTTTATTGGCTTTGTATTCAAAATAAGATCCTTACAATTGATAACCTTCATAAGAGGAATGGTTTTACACAACATATGTTATTTATATAAGAAGGACTCTAAATTTGTTAAGCACCTATTTGTCCTTTTTTTGCTTGAAGTGTTGTCCTTGTTCTTCAAAACATTCGGTATTTCCTAGGTCCTTCTAAATAATATGGCCAATATATGCCTCCAACGGTTTTCCCTTTTCATAGTCCAAGATTAAAATCTCTATGAATTTTTAGTCTTCCTTATGTCATGTGGGGTCTATGGAAAGAAAGAAATAGGAGAGCTTTTTAGAATGACAAAAAGGATTGTAACTTTATTAGAGCCATAATTTGAACTACCTTAATTGAAAATATTTAGAGCATGCACTTTGGTGATTCTAGAGAGGTAAAGGAGGAACTTGTTGTTGTTGATCATTTGGGACTAACAAGGAAAGAAGAAGGTTCTAGCTAGTATCCTCCCTTGATTCATTCTCAAACTAGATGTAAAGCTCCACTAGCTAGATGGGCTAAAGTTTGATGGGGTAGCAAAGGGAAACCATAGTAGATATAGTTCTAGAGGAGTGATTAGAGATAACGAAGGGATCTTAGTCTCTATCTATGCAAAAGGTTTGGTATTCAAACCAATCATTTTGTAAAAGAGTGGGCTCTATTTCAAGGAGTCCTACTGAAAAACTTAGGATTAAAAATTTTATGATAGAAGGTGACTCTCTAAGTATCATAAATTGTTTTAAAGACCTACAAAATTCTATATGGAGCATAGTTTTTGGCAAAAAATTGGTTAGTTTTATATTGTATAAATCATTACCTCCATTTAATTTTCAACCTCGGATAGCTCATAAAATTGTAAATAACCTTACATAGTATATGCCTATAATATCCCTTTAATCGGATGATTCCCTTAGATTCTATGGTTTGGGGGTGTTGTTTCATTGGAGTTTTTTTATCTTCAAAACCACTAATCTAATTTACATTATCAAAGACATGACTAAAATATTGTAGGAATTTTTATACTAGACATGCAAAGCATTACTAAAATATCAAGAACTTATTGATTATTCCATGGGATCAACTTTGTATAAATAGCAAAGTTGATCAATGTGAGCCATTGGATTACAACAACTCAACAAATATGAACTAGTCTAAACTGAGACTTCACTTACCTCATGGAAGAGTGGTAACTCAAGTTTAGACTATCCTAGTAGAACTTAAGAACTAAATATTTATTCTAACACCCCCCTTAAGTGATACTAGGGGTGAATGTAACAACAGGAGATGAGTCCCAAAAACAAGGCCTGATGAGGTACTCATGTACAATGAACTTGCTAATAGAAGAGCGGAAAAAAATAGAGGCTTGTCCTCGGATGGTGAGGATTGTCCTCTTTTGAACACCAAAAAAATGAGTCTCGATAATATGGCCTTATTAGGTACTCATGTACAATGAACTTACATATAGGAGAGATGGTGAAAAAACCACATGGGAAAAAACCATCTTCCAAGAAGAAAAAAAGAACAATAATAAGAAGAGAGAGGTGAAAACCTTTGTGCACAATTCTAATGTAACTGCCTAACCCCAAGTTTCTCTCGCAACTGAATGTAACATGGAGAAGGAAAGGATTTGGTGAATATGTCTACAATTTGATTTTTTGTGGGTATGTACACCAAGTTTAGATCCCCTTGCTGAATATGTTGTCGAATGAAGTGCATGTGAATCTCAATGTGCTTGGTGCATTGATGCTCAACTGGATTAAACAAAAGGGTAATGGGTTGGTCATGGAAAAAACCAAATTCCCTTAGTATCTGATGAAGCCAAAGAGCTTCTTGATTGGCCAAAATTGCTACCCTATATTTTGCCTCTATAGATGATAATGCTACTGCTTGTTGTTTTTTGCATGACCAAGCAATAGGTGAAGAACCAAGACAAAAAACATAGCCATAAGTGGAACATCTATCTTAAACTAAACCTTCCCAATCAGAATCTGTGTAACCAATGATGTCCATGGATCCACCTTCATATAAGAGCCCAAAGTGAGTAGTTCCTTGCAAATAGCAAAGGATTCTCTTTGTTGCTTGCCAATGGCTAAAATGAGGTTGATGTGAGAATCTGGATATTAAGCCAACAACATATGAAATATCTGGGTGAGTATGAGTGAGGTATAATAGACTTCCTACAAGTTGTCTATAGAGAGTAGCATCAAATAGAGGGGACTTGCAGGAAGTACTTAGAGTAACTCCAGACTAAAAAGGTGTGGAAGAAGGCTAGCAATCTATCATCTTAAACCGCTAAAGAAGGTCTAGAGTATATTTTTGTTGACACAATGAAATTCCTGCATCTATTTGAGTTATCTGAAACCCAAGGAAGTAGTGAGCTAAACCCAGATCAACCATCTCAAATTTCTCATAAAGGGAGTTTTTGACAATCTGGATGTGAGAAATGGCACTACCAATGAGTAGTAGATCATCAACATAGAGAATAAGTATGGTGATGTGTTTTTCATCCCTCCAAATGTAGACTGTTGCATCAAACTCACAATGAGAAAAACTTGAGGAAATAAGGAAGGAGTCCATTTTTTCATACCAAGCTCTAGGAGCTTGTTTGAGACCATAGATAGATTTCCTTAGTTTAAAAACAAGGGAGGAGTCTTGAATAAATCTAGCAGGTTGTTCCATGAATATTTCCTCCTTTAAGTCACCATGCAAGAAAGCACTTTTAACATCCATTTGAAAAACTGGCCATTTTTAGGAAGTAGCAAGTGCAAGTACCAGCCTAACAAAATCCATTTTTGCAATTGGTGCAAAGGTTTTAGAATAATCTATGCCTTCAATTTGTGAAAAACTTTTAGCTACCAAGCGAGCTTTGTGTTTGTCAATTTCTCCATTAGGTCCATACTTAGTTCTGTAAATCCATTTACAATGAACCAATTTTCTTCCTTTAGGTAGAGGGACTAGATCCCAAGTTTTTTTTTTGATTAAGGAAGAAAATTCATTCTCCATGGCATCATCCCATTCTTTTATACCATTTTCTTCTTTGAAGGATTGAGGATCTGTTGAAATGGACTGATAGACAAGACTAGAACCCATGGAGTTGCTTAATATGGATGATGGAAGATTTTGGATGTAAGGAGTGGCTTCTTGAACTATGGTGCGAGCCCATTTTGGCATTGTGGAAGGAGTAATGGGTGTGGTAGGACTTTGAGGTGGAGTTTGAATTATGGGATCCTCATTTTGGTCATCTATCTCAAGGATGGTATCTTCACTATATTGGGGCTCAAATATTGGATATGGCTTGAGAGGATTATTGTTGGAAGATGATTGAGGATATTTATAAGGGAATGTTTCATCAAATTGAACATTTTTGTGAAAAAATACCTCATGAGTTGTGGGATCAAGGAGCCTGTAGGCTTTCATTTCCTCACAATAACCAACAAAGATAAGTTGCTTGCTCTTTTTGTCTAGAGCCTTCCTCTTTTTCTTTGGGATGTGTGCCCAAGCAGTACACCCAAAATTTTTTAAAAAGAGACATCAGGTTTGGAGCCAGTCCATGCTTCTTCGAGAGTCAAATGACCAAGAGCTTTATGAGGTGTGCAATTTTGAATATAATTTGCATAGTTAATAGCTTCAGCCTAGAAAATTGTTGGAATATCTCTTGAGTGGAGCATACAGTTTGCCATTTCTTTCAAAGATCTATTTTTCCATTCTACAATACCATTTTGTTGTGGATTATGGGAGACTGAATGTTGATGAATTATGCCATGAGTTGATAGAAATATGGAGAACTCATTACTGAAGTATTCCTCCCCATTATCTATACATCACTAAGGCTTTGCAAGTGGCTTGATTTTCAACTAAGGCCTTGAAGATTTTGAAGTGGGATAGCACATCACTTTTGTATTTTAGAATGTAGACCCAAGTTCTTCTTGAAAAATCATCAATGAAGGTTAAGGCATATTTTTCTCCTTTGAAATAAGGCATTGGGAAGACCATCAAGTCACTATGGATTAACTCTAGAGGGGATGAGGCCTTTTGAGAACTACTTGGGTGAAAAGGATCTTGATGTTGTTTTCCAAGAGCACATCCAGGACATACTCCATCAATAGAAGAGACTTTTGGTAACCCTGTTACCATTTCATGAGTATTCAACTCTTTTAGATAGTTATAATTGAGATGTCCAAACCTTTCATGCCAAATTTTGCTTTCAAGATCTCCATGTGCAACAAAATAGGAGGCTCCATATAAATTTTTGAATCCATTGAAGTGAAATAGGTGAGTGTTATGATCAATATCTCCTTTTTCTATGAGAGAGTGTGGTTCTTGAAAGTCTCTTATTTCAACTCCTGTTGGTGAAAATAGAACTATTTTACCCTTTAAAGAAGTACAAATCTGATAGATGGATAGGATATTTGTAGCTATATTTGGGACATAGAGAACATTATTGATATAACCACCATAAATGGATATGTCACATTTTCCTTTGACTAGGATAAAGGATGAGTCACCAACTTCTATGCTACAAGTTGAGCTTGAGGAGATTGAAGTGAATGACTCATGTGAAGAAGTCATATGATGAGTTGCCCTTGAATCTAGAACCCAATACTTTGATGAAGTTTTTATATTTTTTCCTTGAACATTTAAGGCTTTTCCTATCTACTTCTTGATGTCTGTTTTGTGATCCTTCATTGTTGCCTCTAGTTTTTGTAGTATTTTCCAATATTTATTCATAGAATGTCCATCCTTTTTGCAATGTGTACAAGTTATAGGGCCTCTTTCTTTCTTTTTAAATTTTTATTTAGTGGAGGTGGATGCTACTAATGCTTTTGAGGAAGAGGGAGAGATCTCATATTTTGCAATTTTCGTTTCCTCTCTAGTTAGCCTATCACAAAACTCCTCTAAAGAGGGCATTTTAAAACTTGTACCAAGTGCATATTTTGTAGACAAAAGGTGGTAGCAAAAATTTGAAACACTCCATTTAACTTAGAAAGAATAAGATAGATGCATTCTTCTTCTATTTTATTCTTGCCACTACCTTTTAGTTGAGTGAGGATTTATTTAAATTTGGTGAGAAAGTCAACAATATTGCTGAAGTTGTCAAGAGATAATGTTGTTAACTATGACTCTAGATGCATTGATCTTATTTGATCCACTTTACCAAACAAGTTCTTTATTTTTTTCCAACTTTCAAATGGGGTTTTACATTATGAAATGTGAAACCATAAGCTTTCATTTACATTTGTGCTTATAATACCCATTGTTTCATACATCTTCCCTTTATGAACAAATATTTCATATTCTTTTTCAAATTCAGGTTGCTTCTCTTCTAGAAAGTGTGTGAGCCCTTTTTGAGAAATGAGATTTAATATTTTTGGTTTCCATGTATGATAGTTATGAGGGGTGAGTGGGTCAATTGTATTCATTTTGCAAAAATAATATTACAGTGAACCAATTATTCCCCCCTTAACTACAATAAGCTTTAGAGAAGATAATGATGCACCTTCCTTCAATTAGAGTAGTGTGGAGCAAGAATCCCTGTTGAAACAAGGTAGTAGAAGCCAGAAATTTATACCAAACTCTTCAATTTACCCACCCTTACATGAGGGAAACTATAAGTAAATTGAGGAGAGTGATACATGGAACATAGGCAAAGTGAAGCAAGAATAATCTGCCAGACCTTTATACCAAAACTTCTTAATGACCCACCCTGATGTGAGGGAGACTATAGGTCAATGAGGAGAATGATACGTGGAACATAGGCGATTATTTCAAATATTTGGGCCAATTTTTGGTGCCTTTCTTGAATATGTTTGGTGCACCTATAACATGGAATACCAAAATGTAATAACATGTAATGTATGAAATGCTTTAGGAATGAGGTGCAAGCATCAAACATCAAATGTCCAAGAGAGTGGGTCCATAACCAATGCAAAAAATTGTGCTAATTATCACCTTCAAGAAGTAATGCAGTAGTAGTAATGCAGAAATACCAAAATAATGCAGCAGTAGTAGAGACTACAATTCAGTAAATTGAGACACATGAAGAAGCCCCCCCTTGTTTGAATCCATTAAGAGTAGGTGCAAGAGGCAGCACCACCATAAACAACCCCCCCCAAAAAATATATTTTTATTGATGATTTTACAAGGAGACTCACTTAAAATACCTTTAAAAATAGGTAGAGAATAGTGAGAGGAGCATTTTAAAAAAATATATTACAATGTTGTTCTTTCCTTGAAGAGGATATTATAGAGTTTGATTGTGAGCTCATTCACAAAATATGAGCTCACTTACATCAACTAGCACCCTATTTGTAGAAAATATACCCAACATGCCCACCCTATTTGTAGTTGCTTAATGAAAACAACACAACCCTCGAACTTGGTTTCTACCACATTAAATCCCACACTTCAATATGACATTGAGTGTTAGTATTCTAAATCACCTTCCTTCTTTCGACTATAGTTGATCGACGTCTCAACTCTGCGCTCGTGGTGTCTCTGCACTCATGAAAAAATCATAGCCCCAAGGTGAGGGTAGCTCTGTGCTCGAGGTGGATCTACATTGAAAATAAATGAGGAGACATCACGTAATGAGCAGATGCTACTCATTGACTCCACACTCAAGGTGGATCTACATCAAAAATATACAAGGAGATGCCACGAATGAGCAGATTTTGCTCACTAAGTTTCTTGGAACACAAAAAACATCACGAGCAATGTCAAAGCATTCTCTTCACTGGATGCTCCATTTATATGGCTTCCTATAAAATATTATTAACTCAAAGCATTGCATATGAGGTGCTTTTAGAGAGTGGGAGGCTGGATTTATAGCTTGGATATTGGCGTGTGAGGATGAAAAATATCTCCATGAATGTTATAGATCTAAAGCTAACAAAGACGTCGAGAGATTGAATAAGAGGTGGAAGATGTTGGAAGACATCCATTGGTATGTACACCAAGCTATTGGTGGGTGGGTGAAGATAGAAAAGTCCCCAACACTATAGTATTTAGGAACACGTGTAACACAAGGGCACCAAACAAGATTCAAGGGTGCACGTGTAACACAAGGGTGCCAATTCATAAATGGGACAACAAGAGAAGGGCACCAAATCATATATGGAATAGTAAGAGAAGGACACCAAGCTGATTTGCATCTTCCAAGAAATGGAATGTGACACAAACTTCGAAAAAAAAAGGTGTACTAGATTTAAATGGCACTGAGCTATCTAGCAGATCTACTAGGAAAAAATGAATGTGTCTCCAATTTCAACATGTCAAGAGAGAGTAGAGGTGAGGTGATCAAACTTCCACAAAGATAGATTTTGATGAAGTTCGTAGGGAAGAGAAACAAGGCACTCTTGCTTTGAGTAGAAGATAACCTGTGGGAGAAAAAACACTCGAAAGAATGTTTGTTACATAAAATAAAAAAATTGAGTTAGTATCCTCGAGTGGAGAGCTTCATGTCATGGGTGCACGATTCAAATAAATGAAGTAGAAGGTAATTTTCAACTGCTTTTCAACAAAATAAAATAAGTTTTTTTGTTGAAAAAAATTTAGTGACTTATGAATAAAAAGTATGACTACTTTAACTCTAAGCAAGCTTTTGTAGTCAAAAAAATTATCCAAAGAAGGTGAACCAACTCTATGAAAACCTGAATGCAAGAAAAATCTAGCCTAGCTCTAGTACCATGTAGGAATTTTGATACTAGACATGCAAAGCATTACTAAAAGATCAAGAACTGATTGATTATTCCATGGGATCAACTTTGTATAAATAGCAAAGTTGATCAATGTGAGTCGTTGGATTACAACAACTCAACAAATCTGAACTAGTCTAAACTGAGACTTCACTTACCTCATGGAAGAGTGGTAACTCAAGTTTAGACTATCCTAGTAGAACTTAAGAACTAAAGATTTATTCTAACAAATGCCTTACTAAAATCAAAATTGCACACTTGCTGGAGTTTTACAAAAAATAGGGGAAAGTGTATAATTAAATTAAACTATAGGAAATACAAAAAAAATTAAAAAACTAATTAAAATTATAGAAAGCATGTGAAATAAGGGAGGAATACTATTGAGAGGGCCCAATATTCCAACATATTTCACCCGCTTTAAGTCATACACTAGATGTTAGTTGAATTTGATTAAAAGACTCAAATGTATTGTATTGAAATTTGCAGCAGAAAATTACAAAGAAAAATTAGAATCTATTTTTCAGGGGTGGCCTACATATTTATAAAATATGCAACCATGCCCGGTTACATTCTAAAAGCAAATAAATTTTTTATTTTGTTGTTACAACAATACGCAAGAATAAAGGAGATAAAGTAAAACATTAAACTCAGAATATATTTAGCATATTCTGTATCAAAATAAAATACGACTGATATTTTGATCCACCTAATTACATTTATTTTTACATGATTTCTGAAAAATAGATGACATATTGTCATTGACATTGTCCTTACTCCACATCCATCACTAAAATTGTGTTCACATCCATTGCTGAAATCACTATTATGTTCTACCGACAATAGGGATCATGTTGTATTTTTGTGTTAATGGGAATTGGGTGCCATCTCCATAAAATATAGGAATCAGGCACCTAATAGGAGTCAAGCACCTAAATAGGAATCGAGCACAAAACAGTTGAGTGCAAAACTAGAATTAGGTGCCCGAAATTCAAGCGCCAAACTGGAATCAGGTGTTTAAAAAGGAATAGGGTGCTTGAATTAGCACTTCATACTATTTTGTTGCAGATATTTTTACCTTCAATTTTTTATCATAAATAGAAAGTGCCAAGATCGAGTGAGACCTTGACATAAATATGCCAAAATATCATAAAATCCACTGTATTTACACATCATCCACTCAAAAATAAATATTATATAACATACGTAATCTAATGTTAAATACATATTAAATTTGTATAAAACATATATTTCTATTAAAATAAATATCATAATATATGGAAAGTTTATACAAAAATGAGCATTTTCAAGGTTCATAATTCCCCATGCTTAAGGGTTGGCATGTCCCTATGCCACTTTGAGCTGGTAATTATGAGTCTCACTAACACCCTTCTGGTAGGCCTTGACTTTTTCCTTCCTTTTCTTTTTAGTGGCCTTGGCCTTTCCTTATCTCTAGGTATTTACCCTTTTGGTGTTTTGGGGGTGGCTACCTCCTATTGCTACTTTTTTAGGTGCTTGTTGCACTAAGTTGGCTGAATTTGTCTTGCTCTTGTTTTCTCACACCTTGGCTTTTTTGCAGCACTCTATTATATTTTACACAATGGTTTTTTGATGTATAATTTTAAAACAAATTGTGTTTGTGAACGCAAGCAGTTTATTGCCATAATTAGAAATTATGGTTATCCATGCAATATTTTATCAGAGTGTGTGTTGTATTTTGCATAGATGATGACCATGTATTTTTTCCCTAATCAGAGAAATAACATATGAAAAAATTCCAAGTGGAGAGAAATGGGTGGCTGGTAATTCAATGGGGATTGTGCCAACACTATTTTATAGAAACATATGCCTATGAAAATAATATATATATATATATATAACAAAAAATTGAGCACGTACCCATATTATGTTTCATGCATGTATAATGCATAGAATCTCATGGTGCACTGACATTGGCTACTTTATGATGACTAGGCATTTAGAAACAAATAATGATAGGCATATTTCCCATGTGACAAATTTTCCTCTGTAGGACTGGTTTTTGAGTACTGTAATTTGATACATTTGAGAATTCCTACACATTTTTAAGAAAATATTATAAAAACAAGTCTTCGTAGGATGACAAACATCCCCTCCTCGAAAGTTATTTGACTTTATGCATGTGAATGAAATGTTCACGTGGAATGGACCACTTCCTAATGTTGAAGATTATTCGTACGAGGCACAAACACCCATAAAAATAAAAAGTAAGCATCATTTATATGGGAATCGGGTGTCTTCTTTCATGGAATGTAGGTGATTTCTAAAATAGGAAGCGAGTTCCTTTTTCTTGCAATCGAGCATTGAAATTAAAACAAACTTTTTTTTATCTCCAAGGAACTTAGGTGTCTTCTTCTCGAAAAATGGAATTCGAGCACCATTTCCTTAGAAAAATAGGAATCAGGCATCGCTCTATCAAAAAATGGGACTCAGGTACCTTTTCCTTGACATATTGGGAGTTGGTGCCTTCGACCATACAAACGGGAATTGGGCACCATTTTCCCAAAATATAGGAATCAGGTGCCCTCTTTCATAAAAATGGGAGTCAGGCACCTTTTTCTCTAGAAAATAAGAATCGGGTACCTTTCTCTCAAAAAACAAAACAGTGGGTGCCCCTCCTTTATTTCAACATCTACTAATGTGTCCACTAGTGTACACTCACAGTTGATCAGGCCTTCAACATTCTGGTTTTAAGAATAGAGATAGAATCAACATCCACTACCTGAACTAGCATTTGGGTATTTTTCTTTATGAAGACCAAAAACAAACACCCAAAAAGTTGTTCAAATATGATTTCCCCCTCCAAGTGGGGATGAGCTACTTCTACTAGAATTTAATCTCTTAGAAATCTGGGGTTGCGTAGGTTCATGGATCGTGTGCTTGTTAAGCCTAGGTTTCCTATGCTGCCTAAAAGTTGCACTCAGGGCATCGTTCCAGCAAAATAAAAATATAACTAAAGAAAGAAAAATTGTAGAACTTTAAAAGAATAATTTTTTTGGACCATGTGGACAACGTCCACATATTATTGATTCATTTTAAAACTAGAATCAACTAGGGTCTCCCCCATGCCTAATATAGACTTCATCATATAAGTCTTACACATATGATATGGATGCAGTCGATGACCATTGACTATTAATGTAATATTGCTACCATCAATTGTTCTGATCCTAACAACACCATTGTTGATGATTTCAATCTCTTCATATGGTCCCATACAACACTACATAATTTTACCTTTCCTTTCCTAGAACCAAGAGTCATACAATAATGTCCAGTCTCCCACTTTAACTACTCTGGCTTGGTGTGATGATCTATTAGGATCCTAATTACAACTCCTATTATATAATTAATTACTCTCATTGATTATGGGCCATTGTGTCCTTTCACATCATAACCATTGGATTGGTATATATATGCATTCATAAAGGGTTTCATAAGGCATCCAAGAACATAATTTTATATATCTCTTTACAGAGCATTGGTAGGGAAACCTCCATTGAAATAGTGATTTTCCAAAGTAATATAATATTCTTCATTATTTTTTGGTATTATTTCATTTTTTCTCCACTGGTTTCCATTGTTAGGAACTAGATTCCTAAAAGTTGGTATCAGAGTTGGTCTCATTTTTTTACCTTGGACACATCTACAACTAAAGACAATGATTAAAGACAACCAACATTGCTAAATATATTCATTGTAACCCATTTTAGAAAAACAAATAAAAGAGAAAAGGAAATTTAATTCCTCTAAGTTTTTGGCTATCCTTGGTATCTCCCTTGGTATTATAAATCAACAATGTTGTTCGTCTCATGAAGTAGCACAAAGTCAGTGACAAAAAAACAACAAGATAGTGCAATATAAAACAGAGTTACAGAGGCTAAAAGTTGGTGAAATCGTGCTTAAAATTTGATTAAAATCCTTTAAAAATATGTCACAAACTCTTTTAACCTTAGACCAAGCATCAGATCAAAATAAATATTGAAAAATCATCAATAAAATATGCTTGTAGAGCGACATCTAAAGTTTTCATCGACATCACAAAAAAATCGACGACGTCGCATAAAGTAAAATTTATAATATAAAGTTTATAAAATAAATTTTAAGTTTTTCAATGCTAAAAAGCTTTAATGGTGCCTATCATCCAACATTGGCAAGGAATAAAAGCAAGTTTTAAATTTTTTTGAAACTTTATATCCCACGTTCATGGGAGAAAAGTAAAGGAAGGTAAATAAATGCTAGCAAGGGCATTAAGCTAGTCATGACTTCAGTCATGCTCTAGCCCCTCACTTGCATGACCGAAGCCACCACTGACCTTCCTTTGGTGCCTGTTATCTGCGTTACACCACCCATCATTGACCTTCCATCTTGCACTACCCATTGTTGACCTTCCATTATTGACCCTACCTGCTTTCCACCTCACTCATGCCACTCCACCTTGGTTTCTCCCCTCGCAACTCATGCACATTCCCACTCTACCTCACACTTGTGTACCTCCTTGCTTCACCTCTCACAAGCCTATGTAGCCCAGCCACCTCACTATTTGTGTCAGTTCCTACCAAATTTTTAAAATTTAAATTCAAAAGGGGCTATTAGGTCCACTAAGTTGAAATAATTTTTTGAAGGGAAACCCAATTTGGAATAAAATTTTCAAATTTTGTCATATATTTTGACAAATTTGATCAATTATTAACAAAAATATTACAATATTTTTTCAAATTTTGTTAATAAATTGACAAATTTGATTAAATTTTTGTTATTTTACAAAGAAATTGAGATTAAGAAGGTTTGAAATTTGCAAAACCACACCACAATGGCCGATGGTAGGTGATCACAAGACCAAATGAAGAAGTTGATAGAGAGAATTAATAAATGGGAGGACGATCTTGAACAGAAACTCATGACAAAAGTAGCAAAAATAGACTTAAAAATTGATGCCACTTACCACTCCATGGATATAGTACAAAAAATTATGGTAGTAATCCAAGCTATCCAAACTCTCGTAGAACCAACACACCAAACATTACTCAGGGGACCACAAACATCAACCCTACCTCAAACTACTAAATTAATTTTTTCAAATTTTGAAGGAGGTTACCCAACAAATTGGATCTACCAGGTTGACCAATACTTCTCCCTTTATTAAATCCCTGAGTTACATAAAGTCTGCATTGCATCCTTCCACTTGGAGAGTACCGCTACTCAATGGTACCAATGGTATGAAAAGACAAATGGTACCCCTACATGGATATAATTTACAAATAATATAATGGTACAATTTGGCCCAAGCAAATTTGAATATTTTATAGGAGCTCTCACCAAAATCTACCAAACCACTACAGTGTGAGAGTACCAATATCAGTCCAAGAAATTAGAAAATTTTACATCATGAATAGATGCATCATTCTTCCAAAGTTACCTAAGGGAAGATATTTTATTAGAAGTACAAATGCTCAATCCTATCGACATGATGCACACTATTGTGTTAGCTCAAATGGTGAAAGAAAAAATCAATAACCAACATCGACTTGGGAGACCACCAATGGGTAAATCTCAAAATTCCTACACCACCCCAAAACTAAATAGAGTTTTACCAATTAAAATAATTAGCCCTAAATAAATTAAGGAAAGATGAGAAAGGGGCCTTTTTTTCCACTGTGATAATAAATATGTCCCCAACCATAAATGTATTACCCCTAAAATCTATATTTTAGATACACTTGACCAGGGTAATTCAAAAAAAGAAGATACCATCGAGGTGGAAGTAGTAATAGAAAATCTAGAGAATAACATAGAAGATGCACCAAAAATATCCTTTAACACCCTTTATGGTTTTTCCTCCCCATAAAATATGAAGGTCAAAGGACACTTTAAGAAATAAAACCTCATTGTGCTTCTAGACTCTGGCAGCGCACACAATTTTATCGATCCAAGGGTGGTAAAACAAGATGATTGCTTTATACATCCTTGTGATAGCTTTGAAGTCATGATTAGAAACAGGGGACGAATTGCATGCAAAATAAAATGTAAAAATATTAAACTCACCATGGGTGATTATAAAATGAAAGTTGGTATGTATGCACTTCCACTAGGAGGATGTGATATAGTCCTAGGAGTACAATGGTTAAGAACACTCGACATCATTCAATAGGATTTTGAAGACCTATGGATAAAATTTACACAAAAAGGTCAAAAAAATACTATTAAGGGGTTAAAATTAGGCCCTTCTCAATTAGTAATCTCTCATATAATGGAAAAGCTTATTTGAAAAGGAGGCAAGGGTATGATTGCACAATTGTTCTCCATACAACCAGTAAATGAAGAACAACTAGTGGCAATTGAACTCCAACAACTCCTAGAACACCATGATAAATTATTTAATGAACCAAAATGATTACCTTCTCAACAAAGCCATGATCATACCATTCAACTTCTTCTAGGACACCAACCCCCTAATATTTGGCCTTATCGATATTCGTATCTACAAAAGACAAAAAAAGAAAAACTAGTACAAAAACTACTTAAAGTAGGGGTTATTAGACCTAGTGTGATTCCTTACTCTTCCCCTATCCTATTAGTTTGGGATAAGGATGGGTCATGGTTCTTATGTGTTGATTTCTATGCCCTTAACAAACTAACCATCAAAGATAAATTTCCCATCCTTGTCATTGATGAATTATTCGATGAACTTCATGGGGCTACATACTTCTCAAAATTAGATTTAAGATCAGGCTACCATCAAATTCGGGTTAAGGAAAGTGATATTCCAAAAATTGAATTTCTCATTCATGAAGAGCATTATGAATTTATGGTTATGCCATTTGGCCTTACCAACATCCCCTCTACATTTCAAAGTTTAATTAATAAGGTATTCCACCCTTTCCTTCAAAAATTTATTTTAGTTTTCTTTGATGACATATTGATTTATAGTAAAACATGAGAAGATCACTTACACCATATAGAAAAAGCATTGAAAAAATTGGAGGACAACTAATTATATGCCAAAATATCAAAATGTTCCTTCAAAAAACAAGAAATTGAATATCTCGAACATATCATCTCTAAAGAAGGAGTAAAGTGGACCCCCACAAGATTGAAGATGTGAAACATTGGCCTATCCCAAAGACCTTGAAAGGCTTGCATGGTTTTTAGGAATAATAAGGTACTATCACAAATTTATCAAAAATTATGGCAAAATCGTAGTCCCCTTAACAAAACTACTAAAAATAATGCTTTTCTTTGGTCTTCAGAGGCCGATGATAACTTTATCACTTTAAAAATTGCAATGTGTACTACTCCTATATTAGCCATGCTAGATTTTTCCAAACCATTTATTATTGAGAGTGATGCTTCAGGAGTGGGAATAGGAGTAGTTCTCATGCAAAATGAAATACCCTTGGCTTTTACTAGTAAGGCATTTTCTAAAATGAATTGGGCCTACTCCACATATGAAAAAGATATGTTAGCTATTATTCATTCTATTAAAAATTGGAGACCTTACCTTATCGGCCAAAATTTCATTATTCACACTGACCATCATAGTTTAAATTACCTTCTTGAGTAGCTCATAACCACTCCAAAGCAACAAAAGTGGGTTACTAAACTACTAGGATATGATTATGAGATCATATATAGAAAAGGGAAAGATAACATGGCTGTCGATTACCTTTCACAAAAGTTTGAAGAAATACCCCAATTACTTGTCCTTTCCTATCCTATTCCCAAATGGATAGATGAAGTCAAATAGGAATGGTTTAATGGTCCTACAACATACACATTAATTCAAAAACTTCAACAAGACCCCACTAGTAACCCCCACTACTCTTGGAGAAATAACATACTTAGGAAAAAAGGGTGTATTTTCCTATCCCCCACATCCTCATATCATGTAAAACTTCTCCATAAGTTACATGCCACACCCACTATAGTATACTCAAGATTCCTTAAAACTTATAGAAGAGTGACTAGATATTTTTTTTGCGTAGGCATGAAGCAAGACATTAAGAAATTTGTGGATGATGTGAGACTTTCCAAAGACAAAAAGGAGAAACAGTAAATATTCCTTGCCTTCTACAACCTCTTCCTATTGCAACTAAAACATGGGTTGATATTTCCATGGACTTTATTGAAGGCCTTCCAAAATCTATTGGAAAAACCACTATTCTAGTCATAGTGGATCACCTATATAAATACACTCACTTTTGTCCTTTGGCTCATCCTTACACAGCTAGTACAGTCACTCAAACTTTCCTTGATAATATTTTCAAATTACATGGGATACCTTATACTATAGTTAGTGCTCGTGATCCTACCTTCACTAGTGGTCAAATAGAAGTTGTTAACAAATGCTTGGAAACTTACCTACATTGTTTTATCTCTACTCAACCCCTTCATTGGGTTAAATGGCTTCCTCTATTTGAATGGTGGTATAATACCTCATACCACTCCACCATTAAGATGACACCATATGAAGCATTATATGGCCAAACACCACCTTCCATTACCTCTTATATTCCAGGAAGTTTGAATGTGCTAGCAGTGGATTCTCACCTTTCTACTAGAAATAATATTCTTCATCTTCTTAAGGAAATATTACTCACCGCTCAACATCATATGAAATAGCAAGCAGACCAACATTGAACTGAGTGAGTTTTTTAGGATGGTGATATGATATTACTTCGTCTTCAACCCTATCATCAAACTTCTCTCAAAATCAAAGGATCTTAAAATATAGCTCCCAAATTCTATGGACCTTATAAAGTTATTCAATGTATTGGGCTCATTACTTATAAACTTGAGCTACCATAATCATCCAAATTTCATCATGTATTCCATGTTTCTTGCATTAAATCCATAGTTGGTACCCACATTACTACACAAACTCAACTACTAGAGTTCATAGAAGAGGAAACACTCATGGTCGAACCTAAAACTATCATATATCACCGTACTCAATAACTTTGCAATCACACCATCATCAATATTTTGATTCAATGGAAAGGTCTACCTTCTGAAGATGATACATGGGAAACACTTCATCACATCTAGCAACAATTTCCTCAATTTTTGATTTGAGGATAAAGCTCTTTTAAGGGGTGTGGCTTTTTAGGATCCTAATCCTAACTCCTATTATATAATTAATTACTCTCATTGATTATGTACCATTGTGTCCTTTTACATCATAACCATTAGATTGGTATATATATGCATTCATAAAGGATGTCATAAGGTATTCAAGAACATAATTTTATATATCTCTTTAGAGAGAATTGGTAGAGAAATCTCCATTGGAATAATGATTTTCCAAAGTGGTATAACATTCTTCATTCTTATTTTTACATTATTTTATTGTTTCTCCATTGGTTGTCATTGTTAGGAACTAGGTTCTTAACACGATCATGCCACTTGGCCATCTATTTCTGGATGACTTCTATCTGGTGTAGAGCATCTCTTAAGTATTCATACAGCTAGTTAAGCTACTGAATCCATTCATTTTGTGCCTCATATAGATTCAAATTTAAATCTACTATAGTTCTGAGAGTTTTAATATCAAATTCTATGGGCATCATAGCATTATTCCCATTTACTAGCTAGAATGGTGTAAAACCAATAATAGTTTTCTGGGTGGTTTTGTAAGAACACACTACTTTTGGTAATCTTATGGCCCAATCCTTCATATGTTGTTATACCATATTGGTGAGAATATTTTCCAATTTATAGTCGGTTACCTCTACTCTCCCATTTTCTTGTGAATGGTAAGGAGTGGTTTTGTTATGCCTAATTTTATATTGTTGCATGAGTTCTTGAATCAACTTTGAAGTAAATTGAGGCTCTTCATTAGTTGTGATATCCCTTGAAATCCCAAATCTGGTGAAAATATATGAATATATGAATTCTTCTATAGTATTCTCTTTAGAATCATGCAATGTCTACACTTCAACCCACTTGGTCACATAGTCAATACAAACTAAGATATACCTCTTGCCTGTTGACTATGGATTAATGGGTCCCATGAAGTCCATCCACCATTTATCAAATGGCTCTATGTGTACATGTGGTTGGAATGGCATTCCATCTTTGAGAGTATGTTTACCCATCCTTTCACATTGGTCACATTGGCTCGCATGCTTCATTGCATCTTTGAATAGTGAAGGCCAATAATAACTAGCCTACAATACTTTGAATGTAATCATTTTTCCTAAAAAATGGCCACCACAAGGTTAATTATGGTAAGTTTTTATTATTTATATGATATCATTATCAGCAACACATCTTATCATGATTTAATTAGGCCCTCTTTTAAATAGGCACCCATCAATCCATGAGAAGTCTACACTTTTCTCAATTAAAGTTTATTTCTCACATGGTGAAAGTGTAGGGGATACTTTATCAATGGCTAAATAATTAGCCATATTTGCATACCATACCATGGTATCTTTTCAATTATATAAAACAAAAGCTCATCTATAAATTGGTCATATATAGTTGCATGGTTTGGAGGTGTCAATTTGGATAGAAAATTAGCTACCACATTATCATTTCCTGGTTTGTCTACAATTGTAACATCAAAATCCTACAGAAGTAATAGCTATATGATAATTCTACCACCGATTCTAGGTTTTTTTGTCAGGTATCTGATAGCTAAATGATTAGTGTGCACAAAAATTGAATATCCTATAATATAATGGTAGAATTTTTTAAGAGCATTTATAACTATAAGAAATTCCTTTTCTATGATAGTATAATTTAATTCAACACCTATAAGATGTTTATTGACATAGTATATGGCATAGAAATTATCACCATCCTTTTGTTACAGTACTAATCCTACTGCATTTTTTGATGCATCAACATATATGTGAAAGGGTATGGTCCAATTTGGACCTCTCAACACTGGAACATTAATCAATTTTTCCTTTAAAGTGTTAAATTCTTGTTCATATTATTTTATCCAGATAAATTCTATATACTTTGATAACAATGTTCTTAGGGGTTTAACAGTTTGTGGATGATGCCATAATTATGACCTTGGAATCTGTTATTCAAGATAAGTCTATAAAGTTCACCCTTGACACCTATGCTTTAGCAGTGGGGTAAGAAATTAACTACCTAAAGAGAAAATGCTATTTCCTCAACACCCCAAGTAGTAGACAATGCAATATTGTGCATATCCTTCAATGTTGCATTGTTGATCTCCCCACTTCTTACTTGGGTCTTCTCTTGTTTACCAAAAACCCAAAATAATCCATGTGGGATAATGTCATTTAAATGATCAGATGCAAACTCGCAGGGTGGAAGGATTCTCTCCTATCTCAGGTATCCATGGAAACTCTCACTATGTCAATCCTCTAGAGCATCCCTGTATATTTCATGTCGATGTTCAAAGCTCCAAATATTGTGCACTCCAATGTTGAGAAAATTCAAAAGAATTTTCTATGTTCCAGGCCAAAGGAAAAGAAGAAATTTCACTTAGCTGGGAAAAAGTTTTCCAACCTAAATTCCAAGGAGACCTTGGCCTCAGAAGATTAGCCAAAATGAACCTCACCCTCCTTTCCAAGAAAGCATGGAAAATATTCACCAACTATAAAGCATAGTGGATTTCCATAATTCAAGACAAATATCTCCAAAACCCATCCCTGGTAGAGGACAACGTCACCACTAATGGATCTAGTTTTTGAGGGGTTGTAATTCAGGCTAAATCCCTCATTGTTAAAGGCACCCTATGGAATCTAGGTAATGGTTCTAAGATCATCTTTTGGGATGATATTTGGTTAAAAGATAAACCGCTTGCAAAAATACCTGAGGTCTCCATTCTTAGACCTATCCTGGAAATGAGGTGGGGCATTAAAGTGGTGAAATACATTGATAACCAAGTCAAATGGAAAACCATTCCCACTACCAATGAAAATGGCCAAGTTATCAGAGTTGGGAATTTCTTATCCCACTTGCTCAGAACCACTATCATCCCAACCATATCCACCATAGACTACCCCATCTATAAAGGGAATTACATTGGGTATTTATTCGTTAGGTCAACCTACTCTCTTTCTCAGCTCCCAGGTTTCCCCTATTCCATTCAACATGGTTTGGGTCAATAATCTCATTCCCAAGATAGGTTTATTCTCCTGGATTACCATCTAAAATAAAGTCCTCACTACTGATAATATCATGAAAAGATGTATCCTTATCTCGAACATATGTCACCTATGCATTTCCAATTGGGAATTTGTCAACCACCTCTTTATAGACTATGACTTTACTAAAGAAGGATTGAGCCACTTGCTGACTACTTTTCAGATTCAATGGGCCCCCTCGATTCTCTTTTGGACCTTTTTATTCAATGGCCTAACCCATTCAAAAATCCTAGAGTCTCTTTCTTGTGGAAGGTCTACCTCCACCATTTCATTTGGAAAATATGGCTAGAGAGGAACCGTAGATTTTTTTCCATGTTGTCAAACGACCCTATGCCCATTGCTTCCAAAGATATTGCTTACACTACTAAAAATTCCCAACTTCTCCCATGTTCTAATCTGCCCATATACAGCCTTGAAGTGGATATCCTACGATCCTTGAACTTCCCCATTCCTTCCAATTTTCCACCTCCCATACCCCATACCAAAAAGAAGGCTTGATGGAGACCACCCTTGGAAGACTAGTTGAAGCTCAACTTTGACACTACATCCAAAGGAAACCCATGTTTAGTAGGAGTGGGTAGGATTATTAGGAACCACAAAGGTGAAGCTATCATAACCCTTTCTATGAACTTGGATCACTAGACAAATAATGTGGCTAAAGTGTGGGTGCTATGGCATATAATGCATCTCATTAAGGACTACAAAATCAACCTCCAAGTTGAAGGGTATTCCTTCAAAATCATAGGGTACATCAACAATGACAAAATCCCATCATGGAACATCTGATCCCTAATCCAAGAAAATAGAATGCTCATTGGTCAACAAATATAGGTTGTAGCTTCCCACATGTACCATTAATCCAATAGGCTTGTTGACAGTCCCACCAACCTAGGCACCACCCAACCAACCTTATCCATGTGGTGCATCTCTCTTTTGCCAAGCGTCATCCACATAGCATCCATGGATTGGCTAAGGTAGACTAGCTACCTTTAATGTTTTCCATACTAATACATGATTTTTATAATCAAGATGTTACAGGTCTTGTGGTGTGTAATTCCTTGGAAATCATATCTGTGGTGTGTGCCCCATATCCATAAAATTATTGGAAAACTACTTGGCCCTTGTGACTATGATGCTCACTCTCAGATGCTCATTTCAACTGTCACCAGTTTCCAAAGGACGTTGTGCATTATTGACCATGAGTGCTCCTTGGGTTTCTTACCAAATATTCCACTAAGCTTAGCTATCTCTAAGTCCCTATGGTGTTTTTATTCCTCTCATGTGGATATTGGTTTATAGACCCACACCAATCCCTAGTATACTTCCCCTTTCCACTAACTCTCCATTTGTCATCATCCCACTACCAACGACATGATCGATGACTCATCGAATGCCTATTTAAAAATAGAGTGAGTCATCATCGAGACCTACGTCCTTCATATTTGCCACCCCAACCTTTGCCCTACCTTCCTTGTCACCTTTCATATACCCCCAATTTCTACCACCATGGCCTTCCTCGAGCTGAGCAACTTGTAATTTGATGCCCTTTCAGCCTCATTTTTGAAAGGTTGTGGCATTATCCCATTTATGTCAAAATTCAAGGGTGTTGAGGTTAATATCACAACAAATTTTATGATAACCTGGTTAGATGACCACATTATAGTGTGATAAATCCTGTTTAAAGTTACTCCTGAGCTCATCATAGAGGTTTTTGGCCTTCCTCTAATGGGTTGCCTGGTCTAGCATGATAAACACAACTGGGACCAAAATCTTGAAGGGTTCTTGAATTACCAAGAATCCAAGTGGCTTAGAGTTTCCCTGGACCAATAATCCCTCCCCTTTCCATGGCCAATCATAACCATCCCTCTACTTCAGTATCTATCCTACGATGAACCATCTAAACCACTCTTTAGCTTTCATCTTGATCTAGTGAACCACCTTTAGGGATATAGGCCTATGAACATTCCTAATTTCCTCCACCATTTCATTAGGCTCTCTATGGTTAGTGCTCATAAGGAACACTTGGCTCCCATTCACTAGGGGTTGTTTGTAGTTCTTTTAACCATGTAGCCAACTCCACCCTACCACCCATTTTGGCCAACCCCATCCAATCCAACCTCCTCCCTTTCCTCTCCCACTCATAGTCCTACCCATTACCTATCTAGAAAAACTTTCATAAGTGAGGAAGCCCCTGAATTTCACACTCCTATTTCCAAAAATGGGACTCCTTTTGCCACTACTCCCTCTAAGCCCCTTGCTGCGAGCGACAAAAAACTAGAGCTAGCTAAGTGCAAAGCCAAAGTTGAGGAGAACTCCATCTAGGTCCGAAGGTCATCTAGATTCAAGAATGTTAAGGTGGAATCGAGCCAGAATTCCCCTATCCATATTTCTGAGGACATCAATGAGGATTTGATCCCTAGCTCTATGATTTTCAACAAAATTTCTAGGATTTTCCTCAAGAGTTTCATTGTTACCTTTGAGAGTGTCAGTTCAACCATGAAATAGTACCTCTAGCAGAGCACAACTAAAACCAAGGAGGATTCCCTAGAAGTTGAGCCCATCTAAGCTAGCTTCTATGCCAATAGGTCTATGTTTTGTTGGGTTTTTGGTTTGTGATATGTTATGCTTTTTCTTTCTATGTCTTTTTTTTTTTGGTTTCGAAGGTGGCCCCTATGTAGGTTCTGGTTTTTTTTTTTTATTGATGTTTAGTTTCCATGGTCTTCTACCCCTATGTGGGCAATTTTTCTTTTGGGATAGTACCACATTCTCCTACATGGGAAATTTTCATTTTGTCCTCCCCTGCATGGGAATGGTAGTAGCAATGATATCTATCCTCCTTGCTATAGGATTTTCTAGTAGTTTTTTCTCTTTATCAAATGATATTTTATGTAAATATGGGATTGGGACCCAACCAAAACCCACTTAATAGAACCACCAATTTACCAAAAAAAATGTTCTTAGGGGTTTAGTAGTTTTGCTAAAGTCTATATTAACCATTTTATCCAAGGAAAATACAAATATCCTTTTGATTTTTAGGTGTAGGAAGGTTTTGGATAACTTCTATCTTCTTCCTATCTACATTTATCCCATCTATAGAGATATGATGTCCTAAAACTGTCCCATCATGCATTAGCATATAGTATTTATTATTACTTAGGTACAAATTGGTTTCATCACACTTTTGAAGTGTTTACTCCAAATTTTGTGTGGCTTATTCAAATATTTTACCATAAAAAGCAAAATCATCCATGTATACCTCCATAATTTCTCCAATAATATCATAGAAGATGCTCAAAACTGCCCTCTAAAATGTGGTAGGTGCATTACACAAACCAAAGGGTAAAACTTGGCAAGCAAAGGTTCCCCATGAGCAAGTGAATGTGTTCTTGTCTTGATCCTCTTCTCCTATATGAACTTGGTTATATCCACTAAATCCATCCAGGAAAGAAATTACTTCTTACTTCATAATGTGTCAAGGACCCGATATTTGAATGGTAAATGGAAGTGGTCTTTCCTGGTTGCTTCATTTAGCAACCTGTAATCAACATAGATATGCCACTTGCCATTTTTATTGGGCACCAGCACCAAAGGTGATACCCACTCACTATTTGAAATTGGGTAGATGAACCCAACTATGAGGATTTTCTACAATTCATCTTTGACAATCTCCTTCATAGCTAGATTCATTCTTCATTGTGGTTATCTTACTAGTTTAACTTTATCTTCCACATATATTCGATGAGTATAGGTTTCAAGAGCGATTCTTCTCATGTATGAATACTCCCAAGCAAAGGCACATTGATGTTTGACTAATGTTTCTCTCAGTTTTATCTGTTGTTCATATGTCAATCTATCATTTATATTTAATACTCTCCCAGGTGCAACTTCTATTTGTTAAATATGGTGATCTCTACCTCAAACTAATGGCAACTCTAGAGGAGGATAGGAGGGTTCTCCTTGGAAAAATTTGATATCACCCTATCCTCATCACTCTCATCCAATAGCTAATCAAGTGCAATGATGTATTGAATCATTGATAAACCACTCATGTTCTCATTTTTACTGTTAGGTTCCCCCAACAATTCTATAGACTATGTAGGTGGATGGATAATCATATTTTTCACATTCTTGTCATTTGTCCATTTCTACAACTTATGGAGGCATCAATTGTTTCCAGCCAAGGTCTATCTAATATGAGAGGATATCCACCTAGCCCAAATTTATATTACAACACTAATAAATTTGTTGGGTACTCCCATGCATCCACTGTAACAGTGATGTCTTCTAGCATTCCCTCAAAGAGCACTATAGACCTATCTACCAACTGAAGGATAATTTTGGTTGGCTTTAGATTGGTTAAACTAATTTTATACATGGTTTACTTGGGAATTACATTAATATCAGCCCCTAGATCTACTAATGTATTGGATAAAACACAACCTCTAATTTTTACAATTAAAACAAGGCTTCCTAGGTCTGAATAGTTTTAGCTATAGGTATTTTCTAGCATAAGATCAACTAGTTTTCCTACCAAATTGATTGCCTATGTTGGTTTTCTCCTTGGTTTTCTTAGACACAACTCTCTTATGTCCTTGTTATAGATAGGAATATCCCTGATGGCCTAAAAGAGAGGAATTGTGATTATCAGGTTCTTCAAACTGGAAAGAATATCAAATTTTGGTTGTATTGGCTTCTTGGGTTCCTACAAATTTTTTGGAAAATGTGGAACCCCTTCTCTATTAATTACAATTGTTTATTCTTCTTCTACTTCTTCTATAAGAGGTGATTCCTCTTTTTCTAACTCTATTCTTTCCTCATATTCTAACAGAGGAGCTACTTCTATACCTACCTATCTATCTGACCTTAATTGTGTGGGACTACAATCTACTTTGATATTATACATGGGGTACATCTCATTATCCATATGTTATGCTAGATATGGTTTGTTTTTTAGATTAGAAGTAGTTTGTGCCAGTAGTTGAGCAGGTATCAAAGTAGAGGGAGCTAGTAGACTTGGTTGTAGTGGGACTGATGTAGCATGTTATGGAGTTTGTATCCAAGTATTCTAATTTCTCCACTACTATCTAGGATGCTGGTGTGGAATCCATGAATAGGGATTGTAAGGATTTTATCCTTGGGGAAATTGGATCCAAGGTTTTTGTCCCCACTAACCCATATTGGGTGGCTGAACTTAACTTTCGTTCTAATAATTACTGCCTCCATATGATGGCATTCTTGCTGGCATGTTGTTTCCCATGGGATATTATTTATAGTTTCTCCTATTACCCATGAAGTATGCTTTCATTACTTTAGGTTCCTCTCTAGATTTTTACAACTACAAACATAACTTAGTTTTATGATCTTTTTGATACACAACATACACTCTAATTTTTTTCTCAAGACATTCATTTTTAGGGCGCTTTCCACTACAATTAGGACAAAAATAAGCTAATTCTACCTCATTATATTACTTCTTTTTCTTAAGTTGAAGGGTGTCCATTTGGAGTGCAAGAGATGACAACATATTACTCTTAAGGTCTTCAAACATATTCTCTATTTCTATTTTAGTGACAGTGGCTGATTGTTTGATATTCTTGGGGTTTAAATTACCCTTCCTTCTTGAAAAGTTCTAACACAACTACCAGATATCAAAAATTTTGTGTTGATAAATTTCCCCTCAAAAATTCATGTTTAAGGCTTAAAGGGCTTAATTGTAAGCCCTTTTAATAAGATAATCCTTAAGGACCTATATCCTAGTATTGCATGGAGAGATCTTTGGAAATTAAATCTAAACCTATCCCAATACTCCTCTAATGATTCTCCTTCCTTTTGTGTCATATCTAGGACTTCTTATCTAGAATCCCATGCTCTGGCAAAGTCTTGATACTGATCTAGGAAAACCATTTCATGTCCTCCTAGGTAGTTATCTTTTTATTTCCCAAACTGATGAACCAAAACAAAGATAAATCATCAAGAGTGGAGGGAAACATAATTTAATTTTTGAGCATTGGTTGTATAATCTACCGACCTGCATAGAATTTCAAATTTTAAAAAAATAGGTTGGGATCTTTTGCTGAAATTCCTCTAAATATTGGAAGGTGGGTAGGGGAGATATGTTTCATCATGTATTTTCCTCTTACCTCTTCTATAGGGAAGTTAAAAGTAGTAGATGTCTCTTCAACTATTTCAACCATCTTTTCTGCTATCAAGGTTTCTATACCTACTACATTCAGGGTAGCTTTCAAGGCTTCTATCTCATTTCTTTTATCCTGCATAAGAATTAATAAATTACTGTTTGAAATAGTCCCTTCCTCAACTGCTTGCCAATGTTGAAGGTTTAGTAAATCTTCCTCATATTGAACTCTTCCTATCTCAAATCCTTCCCTAAGGCTTTGTTGGTCTATTTTAGAAGGATCCTATGCAAAAAATGGATGTTGACTCCAATGCATAGGTGGAGATAGTGGTGGAGAGGTTTTATTCTCAAGATCTAGCACAATTGAAATAGAGGATTTTTGAGAAACTACGTTTTTTTTCTTGATAAAACAATTGTTTGGTCCTCTAATTCTAGGTGGACTCATACAAAATTTCAAATGAAGGTTCTGTAGAAAGTACTAAACCACTTCTAACACACTTTATTCATAATAGAAAATTATAGTTGGCTACTCCCCAAAAATGGTGCCAAAATGTTGGGAAAAATATTGGTTAGTTTTCTATGGTATAAATCATTACCTCCATTTAATTGTTAACCTAGGATAGCTCATAAACTTGTGAGTAACCCTGCACAATATAGGCATATCATACCCTTTTAATCATATGAGTCCCTTATATTCTATGGTTTTGGGGGTGTTTTTGTTTTATTGAATTCTTTTTTATCTTCCAAACCACTAATCTAATTTACATTATCAAAGACATGACTGAAATGCATTACTAAAATAAAAATTGTACACTTGCTAGAATTTTACTAAAAATAGGGGAAATTACATAATTAAATTAAACTACAAGAAATACAGGAAAAAATAAAAAACTAATTAAAATGACAAAAAGAATGCAAAATAAGGGAGGAATAATGTTGAGGTTGGGCCCAATCTTCCAGCAGATTCCACCCGCTTTAAGTAATACATTGGATGCTAGTTGAATTTGATTAAAAGAATCAAATGTATTGTATTGAAATTAGCAGTAGAAAAATATAGAGAAAATCCAAGATCTATTTTTTAGGGGTGGCCTACATATTTATAAGATATGTGGCCATGCCTTATTACATTTTGAAAGCAAATTGATTTTTGATTTTGTTGTTACAACAATATGTAGGAATAAAGGATATAAAGAAAAATATTAAACTCAAAATATATTTAGAATATTCTCTAATAGAATAGAATACATCTGATATTTTGCTCTACACTATTACAATTATTTTTACGTGATTGTTGAAAAATAGATGATATATGGTCATTGACATTGTCCTTGGTCTGCATCCACCACTGAAATCATGTCTGCATCCATCACTAAAATTGATGTTTTTTTGTCAATAATAGGGATCGTGATGTATTTCTGTGTTAACGAGAATTGGACACCATCTCTATAAAATATGAGAATCAGGTGCCTAACGGGAGTTGGGCACCTAAACTGGAATCAAGCACTAATAGTCAAGTGCCAAACTAGAATTGAACGCTCGAAATTCAAGCACCAAACAGGAATCGAGCACTTAAAAGGGAATTGGGATCCTAACTTAGTGCTTCACACTATTTTGTTGTAGACATTTTTACCTTCAATTATTTTATCGTAAATGGAAAGTGTTAGGTCTGAGTGGGACCTCATTGTAAACATGCCAACTACCATAAAATCCACTACATTTACACATCATCCACTCAAAAACAAATATTAGATAACATACACAATCTAATGTTAAATACATACAAAATTTGAATAAAACATATATTTCTATTAAAATAATTATCGCAATATATATTTAAATTTTATACAAAAATGAGCATTTTCAGGGCTCATCACATAGTATGCTAATTAAGATTAAAGAAATATTGCAGGTCTTGATGAGTACCTAGGTTACTCATATATTTAGAGAAAGGAATGTTGCTACAGATTTTATGGCCAACCTTGGGGTGGATAAAGAGGATGTAGTTTGGGTTCAATATTTTCCTTCTACTCTCGTGGATATTGTTAGAAATAAACTATTTATTCTTGATATTTATGACAAAGTTACTCTCTTAAGGTGCTTTTAAGGGTCACCCTGGTGGGCATGTTTTGACCTAGGGCTAGTGCTACAATCCTAGGCAAGGTCTATTTTCTAGTGTGTTTTGGTGCAAAAAATCTCTTAAACCTAGTCCTTTCCTTTCATCCAATGCTTCTATGATTTTCCATGAGAATCTCTAGGGGACTGGTTCTAGCCTCGTTGTTGGGACAAGACTTAAATAACCCCTCTTCTTGAATCCTATTTTTGATAACTCAAAGTCTGAAACCCTGATTTTAAATTTTTGGTTAGGGGTGTTTAAGTGGATAAAGCTTATGATGGTTATGTTTAGAAAGGTATTGGCTTATGTGTGTATTTTTCTTAGTAAGGACTCCCAATTTTGTAGGATTTTCCCTAGAGGTTAAATTGTTTGGTTTTTTCCTAATCCCTCACATCTTGACATGTCTTTTCAGGTTGTCTATAGTGATAGTTTTTTTTTTTGTTTTAAATAATAGAAAGTGGACTGTCTTCACTTGCACTGACATTTTTATTTATGTTTGGAATTGCTTCTTGGGTACTCCCATTCCTAGGAGTGATAATAATCCAATTATTTATTGCAATGGTGAAAAGTCTAATAACATTAAAATCATGATCTTAATCATTTTGGTCAATAACATGTTTGATTAGAATGCTTGACTAAATATGATAAGGTCTACTGATATGCCATGTAGAGGATAAATTTTGATTGGTCAAAAATTAGTGGGGGATTGGAATTTGGCATGATGGTATTGGAATAGGATATACTCCTCAAATTTGTCCAACATAAACTGCATTTCCATCCGAAGGCAAATGAGGCATAAAAATGTTGTGTATGACATGGCAGTTATCTTCCTTGGAAACTACCTAGGGTTGAATCATCATCTCTTAGTGTTTATGGATATTAAGGTTACCCTCGCATGTTTGAAGAATCATTTTCTATAAATCACATAAGAATAAATCATGTTTTTATCATTATAATTTTTGGCTTGAATAGGAATGGTTGGTGGTTTCAGAAGAAGGAATGTTTTGGGTTTTCCATAAATGTAGTGTGGATCTAGATTGTGACCATGTGAGGTGATATGTGCATGTGAAAAAATATATGACATAGTTAGAGTCTTTAGATAAAATACATAAAGAAAATATCTGAGCATTATGCCTTTCTATTGTGTTCTTTTCCTTCTTTGCTAGTAGCTCTATTCCAATGAGGTCTCTATGTTTTTCTTTGTTGTGTTTACTTTTTCTATGAGGTCCTGATAGCTTTTTGTAAAAGGTTTGGGGTCCCTTTCAAAATATCTTCTTTACTAATCAAAAACTATATATCAAATATGAATGTAAATGGACAAAATAATTTGTGTACATGCATGAAGAATAATTACAATATAAATTACTCAAAATTCATATACAATATTAGTTATCAATACTTACTATGTGTTGATCACTATAGGCCATTTTACCTTACATTTTATTGAGCTTGACTAAATATGAAAAGGTCTACTAATATGCCATGTGGAGTCTAGATGTTGATTGGTCAAAAATTAGTGGGGGTTTGGAATTTGGTATGATGGTCTTGGATAGGATATACTTCTCAAATTTATCCAACATAAACTGCATTTCTATCCCAAGGCAAATGAGGCATAAAAATATTGTGTATGATGTGGCAATTATCTTCCTTGGAAACTACCTAGGGTTGAATCATCATCTCAACCTCAGTGTTGATGGATAGCAAGGTTACCCTCACATGTTTGAAGAATCATTTTCTATAATTCACATAAAAATAAGTCATGTTTTTATCATTATAAATTTTGGTTTGAATAGGAGTGGTTGGTGGTTTCAGAAGAAGGAAAGTTTTGGGTTTTCCATAAATGTAGTGTGGATCCAGATTGTGACCATGGGAGGTGATATGTGCATGTGAAAAAAGAGATGACATACATTTATACTAAATAGGAGCTGGAGTCTCTAGAGAAAATGCATAAAGAAAAGATATAAGCATTATGCCTTTCTGTTGTGTTCTTTCTCTTCTTGGCTAGTAGCTCTATTCAAATGAGGTCTCTATGTTTTCTTTGTTGTGTTTACTTTTTATATGAGGTCCTAATAGCTTTTTGTGAAAGGTTTGGGGTCCCTTTCAAAACCCCTTCTTTAGTAATCAAAAACTATATATCAAATATGAATGTAAATGGATAAAATAATTTATGTACAAGCATGAAGAATAATTACAATATAAATTGCTCAAAATTCATAAACAATATTAGTTATAAATGCTTACTATGTGTTGATCACTACAAGCCATTTACCTTAAATTTTATTGATCTTTGTCTCCAAAATATAGACAGTAATGTAACTTTTCAATACTTATCTATTGCACTGCTCACATATCTTGGAGATGCAACCTTTCCTCTTCTTGAATTTTATCTTCTCATATTTCTACTTGTATATAGACTCTTCACTCTCTTATTACATGCATATTTTATTACACTTATGCACATCCTCACATTACATATTTGCACACCTACATACATGAACCTTGTACACATTATTTCAATACACAATTGCACTCTTACTTACATGACACTTGTACATATCCTACACATTGACACTTACATGGAACTTGTGCATATCTTGCACATAGACACTTACATAAAAGGGAAATATAAATAACTCATCTAAAATATAGATACAAACTCTAATCTATTACATATTTACATTTGTACCATAAAGGCACTATGGAGGTACATTAGCATGTACAAAATAATGTAATATTCTCCAACAAGCATTATATATCAGAAAGGCCCATAATTATTTTAAGGTAAAATAAGTAGAGAATGAAGGGGGAGGAAGTAAGGAAAATTCCTAAAATACATAAAATTAAAACAAAATCAAACAAAAAATATTAGTATGCCAAATAATTGTTTTTTTATTGGTTAAAAAAGTTAGATTACGAACGGGTTTTAGCAGGGCCCCAAAACCTGATTACAAAATGGCTACATAAGCCAATAGACTAGAAATATTTAGAACAATATGCCATCCTTCAAAAATCCAATACACCAAGGTTGTACTCACGGAGCAGTAACTACAACAAGACTAAAAAAAAAACTCTTAAATAGACCAAAAAACAACAACAGACATATGCAGAATGTAGTAAAAATGTATCCAACAACCACCTGATAGAGGAAAGGAACACTTAAGCCTCCTTATCAGGTTCAAAAATAACTTCTTGGAATCCATCATTGGAAGTATCCATTTCAACTTCTTTACCCTTGCATGGGATGTCCTTAGGAGCAGTAGGCACCTTTAAATCTTCAACGGGAACAATGGTCACATTGTTAGTGAAGGATTTCCTGAAGAACCACAAGTTTAGTGCGTTATGTAAATTAGTAAGTTGGGAGATACAATTTTTGACAGAATTTGTGATGAACATCTGCATATAGAATTGGTATGCCAAATAAATATTACACAAATGAAAATAGCATAAAATTTACAAAATTAGAAAAATTAAAAAATAAAAATAAAAAAAACTATAAGGTAAGATAGAAATAAATAAAACCACATAAAAGAAACCAATATTATGCAGAAAACTTGTAAAGGTAAAAACCATGACCAAAATCATATCACGACTTTTGTATTATCTTCAAAAAAATATACAAGATTTTTTCCACAAATGTGATTGGTGCAAATCATCAATATATAAAGTAAATAATAGTGTCTCGTTTTTAGCTATCCATAGTTTGCACTACACAATTAGAACTACATAGTTAGCTCACCATCAACATAAGGAGTTTATCCCAAATATAAAATTTGGGCTATCTTCCCATTGGAAATATCCATGGAGAAAAACCTCCATAGCATGTGCCACCACACTCAAGTCTTATTCCATGTCATCTTTGATTTTGAGTTGACTAGATTTAGACTAGATATTGGAATTATTTTAATTTAGTAATTGTAGGAATAATAATATTAAAGTGTAGGATTAAATAAATATAGGTATATATTTATTTTATCCATATACCATAATATATACTAGTCTAACCTAGGTATTTATATACATATTAATAAATATAAATTAAATACTTATCTATTTAATTTATATTAAAGCCTAGATACCTAATTTTATTATTCACCTTTATACTTAGGTGAATTTACAATTTAATCTCAAAATTGGATTATTTTTTCCAAAACTTCCCCTTAATCTAATTTTGGGGTTATAATACAATTTTACAAGAAGTGAGGTTCCAAAGAACCAATTTTACCAAGAAGCATATGTTTTGGCAAATACTTCTTCAACAATGATAGAGTAGAGACTTCAAGCTATGTAGCAATAGGTAAGGTACCATCCATAAACATGGATCTACAAAATAAAAATATGACATAGAGCCAATAATCATATATATATAATATGGCATGTAAATAAGGTTTCCATCAACATGGAAAACATCAATAATAAGTGGCATATATATTCCATCAACATTGAAAACTTAAAATCCATGAATGTGGATAATTAAGTGGTATACATATTCCATCAACATGAAAAATAAAATCCATCAACATGCATAAACAATTGGCATAGATATTCCACCAACATGAAAAAAATATAGCATCCATTAATATGGATAAATAAATGACACACACACATATTCCATCAACATGAAAAAATAACATCCATCAACATGGAATTCACAAAACCTAAAACAAATACTTAAAATAATTGACATTACACAATATTATGCATTACTCCTCTTTGAGGGAAATTATTTTAGGCCTATTTTCCTTCTAAAATGAGAAAATTTAGATTCTACTAATTGTTTTGTGAAAATATAAAAATGCTCTCATTTGTGGGGAAATATATGAGTTTAATTGTACAATCTAATATCTTCTCCCTTATGAAGTATGTTTGAATATCAATTTGTTTTGTCCCTTGATGCATAACAAGATTATTTTCTAAAGGTATTGAATATTGGTTATTAGAAAATATTGTGATATATTTATTATTGCTAAACACAATTTATGTTAGTAGTATTTGAATCCAAATGACTTCTTGACATGCTAGAGTATAACTTCTATACTTAATCTTAGTTGAGGGGAGTGTTATGGTTGGTTGTTTCTTCCTCCACCAAGAGATCACACTTCATCCTAAGGAGAAACAATATCCACTTGTGGATTTTATTTTAAAATTATCCATAGCATAGTCACTATCACAATAACCAAACAAATTTACATGAAAATTACTTAAATATTCCAAATTTAAATTACTAGTTCCATTTAGATATTCAAGTATTCTAAAAACAATATTAAGATGAACATCATGAGGCTTATGCATAAATATAGCCATCACATTAACAACATAAGAAATATTAGGCTTAGAAATAGTAAGAATAAACTACCTATAAGTTGTCTATATTGAGTTTTATCTACAAGCTTAGAATCTTTATTAATTTCAATTTTTCTAGAAACCATAGGAGTAGAGACACATTTGTAATTTTTCATTTTAAACCTTTGCAATATTTATATACAAATATAAAAATCTAGATCAAAATAGCACTTATTAAAACCAATTGAAGAAAAAATTATTGGAAACCTTATCATACCAAGCTCTTGGATCTGGCTTAAGTCCATACATGGATTTATTTAATCTACAAAAATAATTTGGATTTTCTAGGTTCTCAAAGCCTTGTGTTTTCTCCATATAAATATTGACATCTAATTTTCCATTAAGAAATGCGCTCTTTACATATAATTGATAAATTTTCCAAGTAAAAGTAGTAGATAATGCTATTATTAATCTATTTGTAGGTATTTTAGCAACTGAAGCAAAATTTTTGTCATAATATACTCCATGCCTTTGTGAGAAACATGTTGCTACTAATATAGCCTTATGTTTATCAACTTCTCCTAAAGAATTTAACTTAAGTTTAAATATCCATTTTCTCTTACAAGGCCTTGGGACTAAATCCTAAATATCATTTTTATAATATAATTGAATTCTTGTTCCATATATTTGAACCAATTTGGATTTGTAAGCAAAATAAAATATGACACCAAGCAACAAAATAGAAAATAAGTGAGTGAAAATAAAAGATTTTATATTTGTATTTGTATGACCCTTTTTTTTAAAATTCAAAGAATGGTGGTATCTTTGGTCTTCTCTACTACAACCAAGTGGTGGATGGGCTTTAGCTATCCTCACGGACCATCCTTGCTACAACAACCTTCATTAACCTACTTCCTACACACATGAAATTGCAAGGGGGTTAGTAGCACCTATTGATGTACATGAAAGAAGCTACCATACAAACCCTAACATTAATGCTTGCAGACTATAAATGATGCATAGGAAAATAGAAAGAACAATAAACCTGATACCTTGATGATTACCTAATTTGATCAATGTTTATCATCATTTGAAAGGGCTCCTGAGAAAATGTAGGGCCATGTTTGGATCTAGGTAAATGCAAGCTGGCATTTGGAAAATTCCCTATCACATTTGAGGTTGTGTAAATATGGGTTAGAATTTGTGGTTGAATGGTAGAACTACTAAGGTTTCGATCCTGGGATCTGGTGAGTTGATCTCCAAGACAATTGAGGATGTCGTGTAGTGATTCCAATAACATAACGATGTATTTTTAGCCTCTTTTCTTGCTGAAATGATGTTGCTTTAATAGCCATTTTGGGGGTTTGGAGGAGAAATATAGGTGGTAAGCTAGGGCTACCAAGTGGTAGGGATTGGGTAACCACCTATCCTGGGTAGTTGTAGTGAGTCACCTGGAGTGTCCCACTTAGGTGGAGTGGTGGCATGTGGGTAGGTGGGAGTGGAGTGATTTGTGGAGTGAGGTGTAATATGTGGTAAGTGGAGGTGTAGTGGTGGCTAGGACATGTGTCAAGTGGAGACATAGGGCATCCAAGGGGGATTTTCTATATTTTCATAAAATCTAAAAATAGGATTATGTGTAGGGTTTATACACCTAAGTTTATACTTAGGCATATTTTATTATACATAATTGTGTGGTGGGATGCAAATGCCTAGATTTTTGTGTCTACAGATGCCCATTTTTATACTATGTTGCACCAAATACAATGTGGTGCAAAAACAAGAGACATTTTGCTTTATTGGATGAAGATGGATTTTTGTTACCTCAACACAAGGAGGAGTGATTGATGAATTATTTTTTATTTTGGATTACCTCGTCAAGCGATGAATGGGTGAAAAATAGAACATATGAAACCCACAATAACTTGACAAATTTTAGATTATGGATGAATGATTTGGTAGATGCAAATATTGAGAAACAAGATCAAATTGGTTGCCCCAAGTTTATATTGGGTATGCATTGTCAAAAATTTGCTCTTAGTAGAATTATGAGCTTTTTGATTTGGTTGATGGACCATGTAATATAGTGTGTGTGTGTGTGTGATACTAGAATTACTTAAGGTGATTTGTACACCTGATTACAGTCATTGTATTCTTACTCATACATTGGCATGGTGTATACCAGTATGAGAGTTTTCCACTTTGTGCCCTTGTGGAAAGGGTTTTTAATAGATTTATGTAAAGTTTCTTGAATGCATTTGTATTCCAAATTTGAGTTACCAAATAGATATTATTTTGGACAAGATGAGATGGGATGATGTGATAATGCATTTGATGATATTTTTTTTGTTTTTTCACATGTGTCCTTATGGTGATCTACCAATCCTACCAGATTGCATGGATAACAAATAACTACAACCACCAAGTGACTAGAGTATATCACTAGATAAGAGGTTCATTCAAGAATTTGTTTTTTCCAAATGGGTTTGGTGCATTTGGATATTTTGAAGTGATTTGACCAAAGGGGTGTGCTTCCCTTGGAGCATTTTGAATTGAATTGACCAAAGGGATGTCTCATTTGGAGCCTTTTGGATGGAATTAACCAAAGAAATTTGGTTCCTTTGGAGCCTTTTTGAATTGATTTTACCAAAGTGATGTCCCATTTGGGGCCTTTTGGATTAAATTAACCAAATGAGTTTGGTTACTTTAGAGCCTTTTTGAATTGAATTGACCAAAGGGATGTACCCTTTGGAGCCTTTTGGATTGATTGTGACCAAAGGAGTTTGGTTCCTTTGGAGCCTTTGAAGTGAATGTGACCAAAGGAGTTTTTGTTCCTTTGGAGCCTTTTTTTTATATGCATGTGATGAAATAAATGTATTATGAATGGATAAATTGATGGTGATGTATGAAAATGAATGAACGATGTTGCCTTATTAATTGTTGTTCAAAGAGGTTATGGACTATTATTTAGTAGACTTTACCTTTATTGCTTAATCAAGGGCACCAATATAGTAATACTAGTTTGATCACATGTTATAGGATAAGATGGACTATGGTGCATGTTTGAAAATGTGAAGGTGGTATGGAATGGAAGCTTTCTTATGACTTTTTTTGTCTTAGGGATAAAGGATCTAGATCTATTTTCAAAGACTCAAACATCGTAGTGATCTCAAACAAAATCATCTATTAATATAGCAAATCCATAAGATGTCAAGGGTGTCCTAGTGGTCAAATTTATCAAGGACCTACTATGTGTGCAGTGAATATTAATTTCTAGTCAATTTTGAGTTTGGTATTGACACAATCCAATTAAGAACCAATGTGTGTGAAAATTATGGATTCAACTACCCATCTTGAGTAGGGTGGGATTAATCTGGTAATGGATATAACCAAGAAGCTAGTTTGTCCTTATGTGCATTCAAAGGTCTCTTCAAGAGAGATGTGTCACCATGCATGAGTATAATCCACTACTAGTCAAGAATCTATAGCCCTAGTGGAGATTAGCTCCATAGTCCAATGATAGAATTTTCAAGCTTTGGGGAATCATATTATCAATCAAGTCGTGATGAGAATTAAACCCTATCCTTACTAATTGAAGATCTATAATTATTATTATTTATTTGTAAAATGAATTAAATATTTAGGGAATCATATTCTCAACCAAGTCAAGATGAGAATTTTACCCTATCCTTACTACCCACTATTTTTGTTGTTAAATTTAAGCGGTAAAAACCACTGTTTTCGTTGGTATTTTTGTACTATGTTGTGTTTAAGTGGTGAAAACCACTATTTGTGGACTATACATAATGGGACAAGCATGAATATTTTTTGCTTCCAAGTTCAATCCAATCATGGATTTATTTCTCTTTAAGGCAAGATCTCATTAATATATGTGATTTGTGTTTGGTTCAAAGATGGTAGATTCAACTCCTAGAACTCAAAATTTTCTTAGTGACAAATGTGTCCAAGAGGAAACTTGATTTGACTAGGAGTAACCTATAGCATCCTAGTATTATTCAATAATAAATTGAGGTTTCTTAACACACTAGGAGTGGCTGAGTGATCAAAAACACATAAGGATTGTTTGAAAAAATTGTATTATGTGAGATGTATGTACGTTCCTTATGAGCTTTTGAAAATTAAGGGGTGTTCATAAAATAGTCAATGTCTGTATAACCATCATTTTTATGGTCATATGATATCTATTCTATCTTACACAGACATATTAATGATCAAAATACCATAGGAAAATTTATAAATGATTGTGACTAATGGATTGGTAATTACTATTAAACAAAACATGTCCATGATTAAGGTAACAAGACAATGGACTAGCATTTATCCAAATTGACTGAATAATGACTAATATTGCAATAAAAATGAATGGATGAAAATGATGAGTTGATATATGGATAACATTTTAATGAAATAATCATCTTCTTCATCAATGGGCATTATGGGGGATACACCTTCTTTGGAATGACCAAATATGATAGATAGGGCAATAAACTCCTCTATGAAGTCTTTTTCAAAGTCATCATCAGAAATAGAATTAATCATGTTGATGTGCGATCACATTTATAGAAAGATCTCATATAAATGAGGCACAAACTCAGGGTCTATGTATTCATCTTCACTATTATCATTATCTTTGCTATCTTCACCCTCCTAAGAATCTAGGGTGAGTTGCTAGAATACATGCTCAAAGGAGGTGGTAGAAGATAGTGGCCTATACCTCAAACCAAATTTATCATGTGCCTCTCGATAGTGAGATTCAACAATATTATGCATGCCCTACTCATGTATTCCAGGACCATATCCCTACTAGTTAACCTGACAAAAATATCACATATGGAAATATTAGTTGAACATATATTCTAGGTTGGCACAAAATTACAGCATGGGTTCATCATTAGGAGGAGGTGGATCAGATGAAGAATCCACTCCCCCATATACAAAATTAATCTTGTTTAGTTTTGGACCCACGCTATATACTACACCTATGGCTAAATGTGGGTCGCATGGGCAACTATAATATCTAATAGTTTGGATAGCTGGTGTTATTATAACATGCTCAAAATATGTACTTGCCAATAATTGCATTGGTAAGATGGATTGTAACTTGAGTGGGGGTGGATGTGGATGAATTAGGTATGGATGTGGAGGCTTCAATGATGATTTGTGGCTTAGAAAGGGGAAATGGTGTAGGTTGTAAGGGTGCCTCATGACTAGATACATCTATATGTAAGACATTGAATGGTTGTGATGGGTTGATTGATGTTTGGTGATACTAATGATTGGTTAGGTGGTTGAATTTATTATGTGGAGGCTTGCTCCTCCTATGTGACGATTATAGAGGTAAAATTTTTATTGTTTGGTTGATGTGATGAGATGTGGTTTGATGAAGGTGATGTTTGATTTGTGGTATGATTAGGTGTGATTGACAAATGGTATGTGGTTGAGGTGGAGGCTTGATTTGGGTTGATGGTTCAGGATATGGATGGATGGTCAATTATAAGAAGAGCCTCCAGTATGGGTGCTTTGGATGAAGTGTTATTATTTGGGGTGGATCTGATGATGAATGTATGGATGGATATATGAGTGGATGAGAGGGGTGGCTCATATGGATTTGAAATCAAGTTGTAGTATTTTAATGGATCAGTGTTAGTTGGAATGCAATGAATCTTTCTTTCATGCACATATTTCAAGAATTGATACAACATTGATGGAACACACTTCATTTATCTAATTTAGGGATGACCAAGAAGTATGTTGTACTACATGGCCACCTCAAAGATATGGAAGAGTGTATGGATTGTTTTCACCCCCACTATCACAGGTAGGACTACATTTCCTACCATGGAACATAAAGCATCATTGAATGCTCACAAGGTGAAGGTGGATGAGGTGATGTGAGATTGTGGTAGATTGAGATTTTGGATGGTTGATGTGGTGATGATATTGACAGAGACGATATCAATGAGAACCCATTTGAAAGGTTTGTTTTATCAATGTGAGCTACAATATACAATGGAGTATTAGATAACTTTAATGATATGTTATTGAATTTAAAATCATACAAAATTGAAGGTTCCATACAAGTTTAAACACTCCCCACAAAATATTTGGAGGCATTAGTATCTTATATTTGAATTTTTATGGATTCTAGGACCTCCATAAATTCCTCACGATGTGGGGGATATTGCTATATAAGCTCATATATGGATAAGTTGGTCGAAGCCATCCTTAAGCTTTATGTCAACTAACTCCTCAATGTAATGATGGGCCTGGGTGGATGACTTAGAATATGGATGGGTGGAGATGGAATGGTGGGATTTTGTTGTATGGGCATGTTTTTTTATTGTGCTATATGATTAGGTACTACTTGAGTTGGTCCATTTGCTTATTGCGTGCAATTTGTGCTTATTTTACCATGGGTGACTATGTGAATAGCCCCTAAAAAACCTTAGTATACTTGAAATACATGATTAAATTGGTTGGGGGGAACTATAGAAGTTGATGCTCTAGTAATTTTTTGAGTTGCCTCATGATGAGGAAGTGGTGTTTTATAGATAATAATAAAACATAATAAGGTTTTGGTTTTGTTGGGCCAAAGGATTATCAATATTGATATATCCCTTTTCAAGAAAATCCTACACTATGTACTTAAATGCATGGCAATTGTTAATGTTGTGACATTTTTATCGATGAAAGGTGAAATACACATACTCCTTATAGCTCTTGCCACATGGTTTATTTGGATCTTTCATTTTCATCTCTGGCAAGGTAATTGCTTGTGCATCATACAAACTTTGGAATAGGGGTGAATATGATTCAGGTAATGGGGTGTAATTGTAGGGTTTCTAAGTGAATCGATGCTAACAATTATCTATTGGTTGAGCTTGATTTTATAGTTGTTGTAGGGTTTTAACCACCTAATAATTCTATGGTGGAGTTTGTTATTGTTGTTGTGGGGGTTGTTGTGCTTGGACTTGAGCTTGTTGTGTTTGCTATGGTAGTTGGCTCAAGACTACTTGATTAACCTTACTTTTCTTGGACTAGCCCTATTTTTTTCCCCTTTCACCCTTGTTTTACCATTATTTATTCTTTATGTTTATCTCACCTTATTGGATTTTAATTTCTTTAATTACCCGGGCCTAGGCAAGAGCTTCCTTGAATGTTCTATATTGTTACAATTGTAGTAGCAAGGAGATTGGTTTGGAATAACTCCTTGTGAATATTCTTGTCAATTCCACCATGGGGAGGGAGAATGGCAATTTTTTAATGACTAACCTCCAATGATTTCCAAATTCATAAATCGACTCATCTTCAAATTGGCACAAGTTGAACAAGTTGGTTAGTGTTGTTTTCTTTCATTCATTTAGAGAGAAACGCTCCAAGAATTGGTCTACCAATTGTTCAAAAGTGTAAACATTGTGATATGGTAGGTGATTATACCAATATAGGGTATCTCCTCAAAATTTATGAGGAAATGTTCATAGCATTAAAGCATCATTCTATTGGATTCTGAAAAAAGCATTGATAAATCCACTGACATGCTCTCAAGGGTCTTCATCCCCTTTGAATGTGTCAAACTTCAATAATGTGAAATCTACCAGATAAGGCATTGATGGTACCAAAGAATGAATTGGGTGATTGATTAGCTACCTTAGTGTTGGTTTTTAGTAAAACATTCCAGGCATTTTCATGGCCAAGCTATCAATATGATTATGCAAAAGTTGAAATTTAGGGTCTTTCAATGATAATTGAAAACCCTGATTTTTTTGTTGTTAATGGAAGTGGTTTGTATTTTTGGTTGAAATTTGATGGTGATGGATGTTATGATTGAATGGATTATGAAATAAATTTTGTTGATGGATTTGTTTTTGATGAGGATATAGGGGTATGATGGTATTCTATGTAGATGAATTAGCATACATATGATGAAGTGGATGATTGGGTATGGTTATGGTGGGTGGTCATGATACCCATGATGGATCTTGAGTGAAGAAGATATTTTGATGTGAGATGGATGGATGGTTAGGATCTAGAACCTATGATTTGTTGCTATGTATTTGGATGAGTGATTTGGTTGGCCTCATACTGTAAGTGCAAAAAATATTATTGTATAGCAATCACATATGCAGATGGTGTGGTTGTATTGAGAGTGAAATATTTAGGAAGATGTGTGGAAACCATGTGAGTGGATGTTAGTGAAGGGTGTGTGGTGAAAAGTAGAATGATAGAATAAGGGATGGCATGTTGGTTGGGATCAAAATATGATGTGTGTGGGATGGATGTAGGTATCTACAAATTAGCATTAACTTATGCTTCATAGAGGGGGTTAGAGCAGATGATGTTTTGATGTGATAATATGAAGGTGTGTTGATGAGATGATAATATATGGGTGTGGATCATGGTTATAGTATTTTATTCGAAGAGTGGATTAGTAATTAAATTATGATATGATGATGCATGGGTGTGGGTAATGGTTGCAATAGTTGATTCATAGAATGGGTTGGTGATGAACTGATGAGTTCATTATGGGTAAGAGTAGATGGATTCTTGATGTAATGCAAGAAGGGTGTAGGGCGGAATGGTGAGAGGAGGCAATGATGGAAAATCAAGCCTATTGTAGTCAAGTAAGTCCTAATGGGGTTAGTATCTAGATACGTTATGTGATGGTCATATGGCATGGTGGTTAAATCCTAGGAGTCTCGAGAATGGTATTATGGGTAGCCCTCTACATCCATTTTCAAAGTAGGGTCATGATTGGATGACCCATCATACAAGTCCATATACATAGTGTGGGCCACACTGACTTACCCCACCATCGAAGTGGTGGGAGCTTGGGAAGGTTGAGGAAAGTGCTCCATGAATTTAGGTTTTTGACTCTAGGCTTTGGTTAAAGCTTTGGCTTGACTCCGGGTCATTACCATAAGCTACGAGTGAGATGGGGTGATGAATGGTGGGTATGTGTGTGAAAGCATGATGTAAACGAAAAGTAAACAAACACACAATCAATCAAACAACCAAATGTTTTCTTTTTTACAAGTTTTATTTTTAAGTTTTGATCTTTTTGATTTTTTTGAAGAGTTCGATTTTTTTGAATTTTTTTTGAATTTTTTATTTTTATTTTGAAATTTTGAAGTTTTTTTTTTTTAATTTTTTGATTTTTTTTTTTGGTTTTTGGTGTGTTTTGATGCTGAAACTCCTAGTCCTATTATGACCAAGGGTAAAAATAATAAAAATATACTAAAGGTAGTTTGACCACACCCCCTTGTCAAGGAATGTAACCCAAAAAACAAAAGTTGCTTCCAATGATGGATATGGCTCAAGGTAACCTTATGGAAATAAAGAACCCTTGAAGAGGTTGTGTTGTCTAATGTTCTACTAAAGGCATACCCATGCTTTTGATTAACCTTCACATTTAAGGTGTGAACAAGAATGACAACTACACCCACTAATTATTTGAAAAGCCCTATGGTAAATGGGATTTTCTAACCTTCCTACTCTAGGCACACCCAAAAGTAGGGGACTTTATGGTGGTGAAATGTAGAAAGCCACTTTCTTGGAGCTATTATGGTGTCTAGGGGGTGAGCTAGTGGAAGGAGGTGAATTCCAACATCATCGGTCTCGATTGGGGGTTGGTGATGAAATCCAACCTTGCTAATGTTTATGTGATGTGTGAGTGTGTGAGCTATTTTTAATTTTCTATGATTCTATGCAATGAAAGAGAAATGCAATATAACATGCAATTCCACTTTTTGTGCCTATCTATGCACTCAAAGATAAACAAAACTAGACAAGAAAGAAGAAACAAACATAATAAAAAAATAAAAAATAGATGTAGAAAAAAAATTTCAAATCTACCTTGCAGTGGTTCTAAAACACAAAGACAAATGTGCAGGTGCATTTGGGACTGGTCAAACAAGGAAGGGTGTTTGATCAAATGTAAGAATGCATTTGAGAATAGCCAAACATGAATCCACATTTATGACTGTGTTAGAAATAAAATAGAACAATTATGAAACTCTAAAAATAATCTAAAATGCACTTACTGATGTAAGTCTAACCCTAGATGCAGATATTATATTTTCTATAATCTAGGAATCTGAAAACATGCCCTAAAATATTATTTAGATGAGATTGATTTATTTTTTTAAATGCCTACAAAATATTTTAAAATGCCTTTGAATGCATCTAATCACATAGATATTAGAATAAATATAGAGAACATAAAACTTTTTTTTTAAGAAATAAATTTAATGTCAAGGTTTTATGTTACTCATCTATGATCCTTTCACTGCTTTTTTTTTCTTCTTTAGCTCCTCAAGTGCTCGTCCACATTTGCACATATGACCAAAAACCTATGTGCATTCACCATATGCCCATAAGTATTCATAAAATTCTCATCCATGTTTTCCAAACACCACTCCTCATTTGCACAGATACAAGAACAACCATAACAGATCTTGGAACTCCCAAATCTAATTTTTTGACTTTCATGTGATAGAGCTCCAAAAACCTGCAATAGGAAAACAAATATATATCAACAAAATTAATAGTAGCAAGGCAATTCAAACATGGAATATTTTTGGGGTCAAACCATGATCACCATTTTGTAATCAAAATAAAATATGACATTAAGCAATGAAATATAAAAAAAGTGGTGTATAGTCGAGCCTTAGTCTCCTTTTTGCAATGCTTTGCCTTGCGTGTGCAGGGGTATGATTACAATAATATTGATTGCTTTTTGAGATTACAATAAATATAAAAATGGGGGAAAGACCCATTTTTCCAAATTCAAAGAATTATGGTGTCTTTGGTCTTCTATGCTAAAACCAAGTGGTGGATGAGCTTAAGCTATCCTCATGAACCATCCTCACTACAACAAATTTAGTTAAGCTACTTCTTGCACACATGAAATTGCAAGCGGTTCAATAGTACCTAGTAATGTACATGAAATAAGATACCATATAAACCATAACACTAATGCTTATAGATTGTAACGATGCTTAGGAAAATAGGAAGAACAATTAACCTGATACCTTATTGATTACCTAATCTGGTCAATGTTTGTCATCGATTTAAAGTGCTCCTGAGAAAATTTGGGACTACATTTGGGTCTGGCTAAATTTAGGTTGGCATTTGGAAAATTCCTTATCACATTTGAGGCTATGTAAATGTGATTTGGAATTTTTAGCTGAATGGAAGAACTGCTAAGGTTTCAATTCCAAACTCCAGTGAGTTGATCTCCAAGACTGCAAGGATCTCCTCTAGTGATTCCAATAATGGAACAATATATTTTTTAGACTATTTATTGATTAAATATTGTTTATTTTATAGGTATTTTGTGGGTTTGGAGGGAAAATATAGGTGGCAAACTAGGGGTGCCAAGTGGTAGGGACTGGGCAGCCACCTATCCTGGGTAGTTGTAATGAGTCACCTGGAGTGTCCCACTTAGGTGGAGTGGTGGCATGTGGATAGGTGGGAGTGGAGTGAGTTTTGGAGTGAGGTGTGATATGTGGCAAGTTGGGGGGTAGTTGTGGCTATGACTTGTGTCAAGTAAATACACAAGGCATCCTAGGGGGATTTTCTAGATTTTTATAAAATTTGGAAAATATGATTATGTGCAAGGTTTATACACCTAATTTTAGACTTAGGTATATTTTATTATGTATAATTGTATGGTGGGATGCAAATGCCTATATTTTGGTGTCTACAGGATCATTTTTAGCTTTCTTATAATTTTGAGGTTCATTCAAATTTTGAATCTTAGCCATTAAGGTTAAACTTGATGTTTAGCTTCTACTTCTATATTTGTACATTTCACCAAATGGAGAGTTTTTGTTTGTTTTATTTAACCATTTCGGTCTCTTATTTTATTTTTTTCTAAAGGATAATTTTCATCAATGCTAAAATAACTAGATTTATATGAAGTAGACTAATCAAATGTGACATCCCTATTCATAAATATAGTCTTACTATTAGGGTTATATAATCTATATCTTTTGGATTCATTATCATAGCATACTAACACATATTTCAAATATATTTTATCTAATTATAATATCATTTTAATTATTATGGTGTGCATAAGAAATGTACCCTATTACTCTCAAATGCTTAATTTATGGTTTCCTTTGACACCAAGCCTCAAATGGAATGAATCCATTTAGAGCCTTAGTGGCACACCTATTAAGAAAATGGAAAAAAGTAAAACAATATTCATCCCATAATATATTAGGAAAATTTTGAAGGAAAGTCCTTGCCGTATTTGCAATGGGCCTATTTTTCCTCTTAGCAACCCCATTTTGTTGGGCTAAATACGTGCATGTGAATTGTCTTGAAATGACCATTTCAATATAATAGTTAAACTCATTACTCACATACTCTCCTCAATTATTAGTCCTTATGACTTTTATGTAGGAAGAAGTTTCATTCTCAACAAGTGCCATAACAATTTTGAAATATTCAAATACTTGAGACTTGTTTTAAAAAAAAAATAATCCAATTGTACCTTGAAAAATCATCAATAAAAGTTAAAGAATATAAAAATACACTTAATTATTTAATTTGAAATGGATTCGTAAGGCCAAAATGTACTAATTTAAATCTATAAGAATATTTAAAAGAAGTTTCACCAAATTAAGTCCCATGTTTCATGGATAAAATGCAAGCCTCACAAAGTCCTCCTTCAGCTTCAATTTTAGGAAGATAAATTACCATGTTTTTGTTAAACATATCAATCATACTTCTATAGTTTAAATGTCCTAATATATACAATTAAGAATTATTTTCAACATACATGGCAAGATAATGTTTACCTAAATTTTGATGTGTAGAGAATACATACAAATTGTTGGAAAGCATAGCTTCTCCAACAATCTCTCCCACATTGTTTTGATGATGCACCTATTGTCACAAAATTGAGTACTTCCTTGAGAATCTAATTAACTTACTGAAAGTAGGTTAGTTGCAATATTAGGAATAAAAAAAATATCATTATGTACTTCTCTACCTATCTTAAAATCACTAATTCCTTCTACAAAAATTTAGAAATTGTCTCCAATAGTAACTACATAATTGTAATATAAGTTTAATGAAGTAAAATATGACTTAGAGTTAGTCATATGATTAGTTCATCCTAAATAAAAAATCCAAAAAAATTGGTCTATTTTATCATGAATGGAATTCAATGCATGAACTAAGGTAACAATATTAGTTTGCTTACCTCCCTTCTTGCTCTTTGTGTTTTTGGAGGTTACCTTCTTGTAACAATCATTTTCTTTGTGGTTAAAAATACCATAAAATTTACAATTACCATTAAATTTAGAATTATTGCTATTTGATTTCTTCTCAAAATTAGTTTTTTAAGAACTAGTTTGATTCTTACCTTTGTTCCACTTTATAGGTTTATTACCTTTATGAAAATTCAAGGCAATAGAAGTAGAGTTGGGGTCCTTAACTTCACTTAATTTTTTACCTTCCTATAGCTTGCTGGTTTCTTCATGTTGAACAAGTAGGTTGGAGAGCTCTACTAGTGTAGGTAGATTATTTTCTTGATCAAATCTCTTATTGAGGATATTTATAAAGTTAAAATTTTTAGTGATATTTCTAAGCACAATGAAGATAAGAGTTTTTCATTCACCCATGAGCAACTACATGCAAGTAGTTGTATCCTAATTTCCCTCATTTTAGCTAGGTATATTACAGTAGATTCTACACATGATATTTTTGTGTTAAAAATTTTTGAAAGAAGAAAAAAAAATCCATGTTTGACCTTATAAAATGGTTTTTAACTCATCCCATGCTTCATATACAAAAGAAAAATTAGAAATATGCACTAATATGTCATCACTTATAACCCTAAATAACATAGAAAGGGTTTGTTGTTTTTTGACATTCTATGGTTCAGGTAGCGGCTCCTCCTTGTTTATGATCTTCCAATGTTGATTAACTTGGTATTTTGCCCTCATCCTAGGCTCCCAAATGACATAGTTTGTACCTTTAAGAATTTGCTTTGGGTTAAAACTAGCAATATCATTAGAGGCCATGACTAAAAGCAAAAACATGTTAGTGTAAATGTAGAAGTAATTTTGCAAAATATAAGAATAAACTACAGCTTATTTTCCAAAAAAAAAAATTCAAATACCTTTCATTTTAAAAATTTAAGAAAAAAAGGGGGTTCCTATAGACCCCACCACCAAATAAAAAAATAAAAAATACGGGGGTAGCCCCATAGGCTTGCCACCCTCCCTGTTTAAATATTATTTTATTTTAAAAAATAATAGGTGTTGGGATGGCTCAATCCCCCCTCCCCCTGGTCACCTCATGTAGCTTCAAGGGCTACTGATAGGCCACTAGTGGCTATCATCAAGCCACCACTTGGCTACTAGTTGGCCACCATTGGGCCACCATCCTCGCTATCATCGATATCTTTCCAGGCCACTTATACGCAGGTTAGGGCCTAACATTTTTTAGTCATGTGGCCTGACATTGGTCAGCCATGTGGCCTAGAATTGGTCAACTATTTGGCCTACCATAAGGTGGGTTGTGTCAAAAAATAACTTTTAAATAAATTAACAACTTATTAAATTAAAAAAAATTAATACAATATTTAAATGAAAATAATTTAAATATATAAATAAAAAGAACTCTTTTTCTCTATTTATTTTTTATTTAAAAAATCAAACCCTACGGTATATATATATATATATATATATATATATATATATATATATATATATATATATATATATATATATATATATATAATGTATTAAAAGCTTTATCATTTAAAAAAATCAATAAAGGAGGATTTTTAAATAGAATCTAACATTAAATTTATACAAAAGATAAATGTTAGATTAATTGTAACATAGCTTTTTAAAAAATTACTAAAATCTAAAATTAGAGAAATCACCAGAGATGAACTTGGGATCTGATACCAAATGAAGGGGGAGGAAGTAAGCAAAATCCCCCAAATGTAGTGAATTAAAAAAAAATCAAATAAAAAATTATTAGTATGCCAAATATATATATATTACACAAATGTAAATAGCATAAAATTTATTAAATTGAAAAAAAATTGTAAGGTATGATAGAAATACATCAAATTTAAAAATTACCTCCATTAATTTATTTATCCAAGAGGATGTTTGGATATTATTTTTCTTTTGTGTGTATAACTAGAACTGAAGCTAGGATCCGACGAAGAGTGTACCTGGAACTTCTATTGTTTGATGTCTATGAGAGAAGCATAATATGGAAACAAGCATGTATTGCAATGATACAAGTTTACCAAAATATTTCTTCTAATAGGGGTTTTTTAAGTTTGTAGATAAGCTCTAATAAAATAAAAAATATTAGATCATAAATGAAGTAGGGAAGGAACAAATTTGAGGGAAGACAAAAAACCCTAGTGTCAATCTATTTTTACTAGGAGAGATCATGAGTATTAGTTTAGGTATGGTACTTCTTTTGATTTAGATTTGAAAATATTTCATTGGTTGGGGCTCAAGTTAGGAAATTACAAATAATAGGGATCTCTTCTTTGGGAAGTGATTTACGGAATTTGGTTGGTTGGAATGACGACAATGACCTCACTTTTCAAACAAGCAAGCAATGCAACCTTCTTTGTATTTTTGAAATAGTTTCCCTTTGATTAGGAGAATTTGGATCATATGCATCAAGTGCTTAAAGTGAGTAAATCACCCCTTATTTGCTCACACTTTCCACCTAATCCCTTCCATGCAAATTTGTGAGTATATGACCTAGTCAAATAATAATCCAAAAATAGATTAACACATTGGGGAGCTAAAGTTTCTTCTTATGAATTCATTATGAAAAGTAGGGTATACTTTCCCATTTTTAGCTTTGTGAAGGAAAATAGCACTATATTTCATGGAGGTCCCTAGTTTCTAGGATCGAGTCCACTCTACATGACCTCATAAAGCATGCCATTTTATCCTTAAGAGGAAGAGCCTGAAGAAGTTTTTGCTTGGGTGAGGTTGTCATTTTTGCCACTACACTTATAGAATAGACCTTTTATGGAATAAATAGGGAATGCGATCAAAAAATTAATTAACTAGGCTCCTCCAAAGGTCAATAATACTATATGCACATGCATTTATGTGCAAGTCAATCAAAAAAAGGGTTTTCCTGAGTATATTGGATAAAAGGTGCTTGATTAGATACACAACCAACCCATGGAATATTATCATATATCATTCAAGTGTATAACTTACCATAAGCATGGGCACTTCTCTTGAAAATAACCAATTAAACAAGCATAAGCAACAAAAAAGGAAGAACGAGGCTTCTAAGAAGTCAAAAGGAGACCACATAGAATAAGAAGCAAGAAGTGACAACCTCACCCATGAGATCAAAAAGGCATCCAAAACCAAAATAAAATTTTAATTATTAGTGAAGAATAAAATGAAATCATGTCTCTAGATGTGATGGCTCCTAAAGGTAAAGAGAAGACACCTATGATTTAATCTAACAACTCGCCAGATATCTTAGGAGATACACCAAAGAATACAACAACTAGAGAATAAATTAATTGGAACTTAGAGAAAAAGGTAGAAGAAACACAAGTGAAGTAAATAGTGATTTGCAGGGGCTTGCTAACCACATGATCTATAGCTAATGGAAGAAAATTAAACCAACAATTAAAAAATGAACAAGCATAAAAAGACTTGCAATCCAAAACGTAGGTCAAAACTAAGAAGTGCTTCACAAAAAACAAGAAGCAATCCAAAAAATGAATATTATGTCATGGAACTATAGGGTACTAGCAATTTCTTTAAAAAAGTATCTCAAAGTTCTAATACAGTAGCAAAAGCAAACAATAGTTTGTATTTAGGAAACAAAAATAGTAGAGGCAACACTGACTATAGAATGACAAAAGATATGGGTACAATCAAAATTGATAACTATTGATTCTATGGGAGATTCAAAGGGATTGTATTTGGCTTGGGACCCACAAAAATTAGTCTATAACTTACAACATAAGCATAATAACTACATAGGAATAAAATTCCTCTTACTAGATGGAACTAGTGTAGTAGTATTAAATTTTTATGGTTCAAATCACCCTATATAGAAAAGAGAAGTATGGAAAAAATTAGCACAATGGATAGACACTAAAAATTTTGACAACATAATACTGTGAGGAGATCTCAACACGATACTCTACCAATGGGAGAAGGTTGGGAGAAATTTCACAAGGGATCCACATAGAGATCTGCTCAATCATATTATGGTGGAATAAATCTTACAATACATTCGATCTACCAAATGGAATTACACTTGGAGCAATAGAAGAGTAGGGGTAAACTATATTGGAGAAATATTGGATAGATTTTTTATCAGTAAAAATATCCTAACATACTTTCCCTTCATTTATAGTCACATTATTTAGAACTCTATATCATATCATAAGTTAATTATCTTAGATAGCAACCAAAGCCTATAGCCCCCCAAAATTACTTTTAATTACAACTCTAAATGGGTTGCAGAAGAATATTTTAGTGAGCTTGTGGAAAATACTTGGAACCAATAGGTCTAGTCTACCAACACTCAAGAAAATTGGAAAAGCAAAATTCAAAAATTGAGGCACATGATAATAAAATGGTTGGTAGGAAAAGTGAGAGTTAAACCATACAAGAAGTAGTTGATGCAACAACTAGAGCAACTAGAAGTAGATATTGAATACCATCCTCCTCAACCCTAGTAAGAAGATGCAAGAAAGGACCTGATTCAAAAGCTCAGTAAATTATGTTTTGAAGAAGAAACACATTTAAGGATTAGATCCCAAATGGTTTGGCTAAGTAAGGGGGATAGAAAAACCAAATAATTAATCTAAAAACCATGCAACACTACCAAATAAACAAAATCAAGGAGATAGAGCATGAAGGAACCAATTATACATATGGGGAGAAAATTAAGGAACTTGCCAATCAACACTACTCAACCCTGATCTCCAAATAAAATAGAAACCCATATTCCTAGGTAATACTGCTCCGATATATAATTATAGTATTAAGTTTCAAATATAAATAGGATCTTAGTTAGACAATCACTATAGAGGAACTTAAGGATATTATAGCAGCTTTTCCAAAGGACAAAGCTCCTAGACTTGATGGATTCACAAACAATGTTTACCAGCAATAATTACATATCATCAATGAATCATGATTAAGGGTGTTAGGGTGAAAATTAAGCTTATTGGAACCATCAACTACACCTTTATAGCTTTTATTCCTAAAGAAACAAATGTCACAAGTTTCTCTATATTTAAACCAATTTCTCTGTGTAAATCATCCTATAAAATTATTACCAAACTATTGGCCAATAGAATAAAGAAGAAACTTAACAAACTAGTATCATAAGAGCAAGAGTGTTTTGTGCCTAGAAAACAAATATATGATAATACCATAATGGTGCATGAAGCCCTAAACACTAGTAGAAAATAAATAAATAAATAAAGCAAATTGTTATAAAACTTGATATGGCAAATGCCTTTGAACGAGTTAATATACAATTTGTAGAACAATTCCTATAAAATTTTGGATTCCTACATCAATTCATCAAGTGGATTGGAGCATGCATCAAAAACACGTGGATAGACCCCTTAATAAATGGATAATCAACAAATGTATTTTAGTATATAAGAATAATTAGACAAGGGTGTTAATTATCACCATACCTTTACATCATTTTAGTTGAGACTCTTAGAATATTAATTAACCATATTTGAAGAGAAAGAAAAATAACAGAGATAGAGGCTGTAACAAGATGTAAATTTGTAACACATACCCAATTAGTGGATGATACTATTCTTCTAGATAAAACCACCAAGAAAATTTTTAGACAACTCAAGCAATGCCTATATTGGTTCACACAAGCTATCGAGGCTCATATAAACACTCAAAAGAGTTAGTTCTATACACAAAATGTTGCAACAACAAGAGTCAAACTCTTTTGCACTATCCTAGGAATTTGGTATGGCATAAATAAATACTTCAGATACCTAGGAGTTCCCATGAGCTTCCACCTAAAAGCCTTAGACTATTGGACTCCAATATTATACAAGATGGTTAGGAGGATACAAAGTTACAATAATAGTTGGCTTAGTATTATAGGAAGGGTAATATTAATCAAATCAGTGTTAGCTTCTCTTTCAATATACCAACTATTAATATATCATGCTCCTAATTATATTTTGTAAAAGGTATATGGAACCATACACAGCTTCCTATCATAAGGATGTAGATAATTAGAAAGAAAAAGATTCCACTTGGCCAATTGGGATATGGTCACCAAACGTAAAATTCAAGGACTTAAAATTAGAAAAATGAAGATACTTTCAAAATCACTAGGAGAAAAACTTCTCTAGAATATGCTAAAGCAAAATCGATCATGGTAGCATATACTAATAAGCAAGTATTTAAATAACCGGACTAGTATTCAAATACTCAAACAGATAGACAAAATTCCCAAAGCCTCATTATTTTAAAAACATATAGTGGAAATAAAGATCATAATAGAGGATATAATTTCTTGGCTACCAAGAGATGGTAAGTCCATTAATCTATGGTCAGATCCAATCCTATAAAATCTACCATTAAGATAGAACTCCAATCGAATTGTAGAATCACTTGGAAAGTCGAAAAAATACTCAAATTAGGTGACTTCTTTTATTGGACCTCAAAAACTCTAAATCAAATCTTCCCTCCCATTCCATATTAGATTCAATGAGATTGGGATTATTTTATGTCCCATATTTTAAGCATTAGACCTCTTCATCCTATGATTCCAAAAAACTTATTTGGGGTAGCATCAATAGTAATGAGGAATACTCAGTGCATCTAGAATTTCAACATCAACAGACTGGGCTTACCCAAAAAAACTATCAATAGTGTGTAAAATTGATCACCATCTAAACTACAAGTATTATGTTGGATAGTATCTCAAAAAAAATAGTAATAGGTGATAATATGTAAAATATGAGTATACAAAGACCTCATGTTTATTATAGGTGTATGCAAAATAGTGAAAGAATTCTCCATATTTTGTTTGAATGCCCGAAGGCAATTTCAATAATCTGGTTAGGAATAACCAAAATTCCTAGCAGTTTCTACTCTAAATGGTTAGCCATAGACACATGTTTTACCAAGTGGAACAAAAATATAAAGGTGAACTGGCTAGGTAGAAACCAAAGGATTTTTTAAGACAAAGTTAAGGACAACATAACATTAATACAAAGGATACAAGAAGCATTAGTATTACATATCAAATCTAGTTTCTATTAATAGTAGTATGAAGAAGACCTATCACCCATAGAAATAAGAGTGATCTACCAACTTAATCTCCAAGATTTCCAGACAAAGGGATGTTGTAGAGCAAACAATTCCATGCCTAACATCTATTTCCCAACACTCTTCTTTGATGGTGCCTCCAATTCCAACCCTGGTCAAGTAGTGGCAAGGGGACTCTTACAGGACCCCATGATATCCTACTCAAATACATGATCAACTTGGAAACAACATCTAACTATGTGGTAGAGGCTATTGGATGTAAAATTGGCTTAAATTTGGTGGTAAAGCAAGGAATCACTCAAGTCATAGTTTAAATTGGTAATAACAACTCTTGCCAAAAATAAATATTTTAGATCTTTACAACTAAATATTATTCAAGGTAGGATCATACAACTATGCAAGATAATTGGTAGAATATCCAATCAACACATCAAGTGAAAATTCAACAAAGATACTGACACACTAGCGAATCAATCTATAAATATGGTCCCTAGTTATTTTCACTAAATAATCAATCAGTAAAAAGGTAGGGATGGTATCTGAGGATGATGAGGACTCCAATAATGAGATCCTATTCTATCTTCATGTTCTATTTTCTATAATTATCTATTCAATTTCATCTCTTTGATCAAAGAGTTTGGTATATTTTTGTTAAGTAAATAAATATATTCCTTTAATAAATAAAAATAATTCAAACCACATAAAAATATCAATATTATATGGAAACCCTACAAAGGTAAAAACCATGACCAAAATTGTATCTCCACTTTTGTATTATCTTAAACAAAACATACAAGCCTTTTTTCTCAAATGTGATTTGTGCAAATAACCAATATCTCAAGTAAACAATAGTGTCTCACTGTTAGTTATCCATAATTCACACTGTATAGTTAGCATTGCACAATTAGCACTACATAGTTAGCTCATCATGAACACAATAAGTTTAGCCTAAATATATAGTCTGGGCTACCCTCCTATTGAAAAATAGTTGTGGATGAAAACCTCCACAACATGTGCTACCACACTCATACCACATGACACATGCCACCACACCTATGCTATGTGCTACCACACGTGCCACATGACATTATGTTCCCCACACATGCCACCACACTCAAGTCTCATTCCATGTCACCTTTGAATTTGATTTGACTAGAGTTAGACTAGATGTTTTAGTTATTTTATTTAGTAATTGAAGGTTTATTAATATTAAGATGTAGGATAAAATAAATATAGGTATATATTTATTTTATCCATATACCTTAATATATATTACTCTAACCTAGGTTTATATATACATATTAATAAATATAAATAAAATACCTATCTATTTAGTTTATGTTAAAGCCTAGATACCAAATTTTATTATTCACATTTATACTTAGGTGAATTTACAATATAATCCCAAAATTAGATTATATATTCCAATAGATAAGAGAAGCAATAATGATAATCAGAAATCCAAGTAAATATTCCAATTTGAATGTTCTTTGAAACTAATAGCATGGATAAAAGGTAAGTATCCTATGATTAAGAAAACAACACACTCATTGTTTCACAAGAAAAAAAATATAAAATTATAAAGAGAATTCAATTTTATTAGGTAGAACAACCAAGGATTGAATACCTATGATGAGCTAATATTTGGAGGTAAGTAAAAGCCTTGTGAGGCAATACATGTACCAAGAAAATAATCTATTATTACATTGACCTATTGAAGGAACCTCATGTTAATTGTAAAGGTATCATTGGAATAGCTTTAGAGAATTAAAAAATCTTTGTGCTTGAATATGGAAGAATTTAGAAGATAAGTCCAAGAGTGAAGAACACAAAGTGAGCTAAGTGCAAGGGCCCTAATAAGAACAAATACCTTGGACATAAAAAAATTGTTTCTAAAGTTAGTGTGCAAGATTTATCTAAAGTGTAGAGGATATAGTGAGAAATTTTAAGAGAGAATTTTAAACCAAGAAACATAGTGTAAGAATTCCTTTCAAGTAGATTCTCAAAAAACAAGTAGACACTGAGGACTAACAAGAACACCTAGGCACTCGAATGATAAAAGGTTTTAGACTATACTATAAGGAACTCACGTAGGAAAATAACTTCATATATTATTCAAGACACTCAAGAAGATCATTGTGACAAATTTGAGATACCCAAAGAATAAAATAATGTCTATATACACTAGTAGACTAGCAAAAGGATTGTAAAGTAGCTAGTAGAACATTTGAGACATTCATAAGTTGAAAATAGGTACTAGATGTTTGAGATAAATTAATTGTAGCCCAATAGTGTTGCTTTCACCATATCATTGCGCATTCAAAGTAATCCATAAGACATTGGTAAAAATTAAGGTTTAACCTTAATTATTTAAAAGAGAGCATAAGAGTTGGTCGAATATTTAAAAAGAACAAAGTGCATATAAAATTGTTAAGAGTTGAAGAATAGGGTTCTAGTAAAAATAAATATTCAAAATATATTTTAAACAAGAATAAATTTTTAAGGGTTGTTTGAAAAAATAAGAGAATATATTAAAAGGTGAAAAAATTAATATTCAAAGGAATATTCTATAAGAGGAAGAAATATTCCTTCTATTTGGTGAGACAAAAAAAATTCACATTTGAAGTATCATTTGAATTTTGAGTATAAGAAACTATATACTTGTTGGAAAGATATTTCAAGGCAGACTCATTAAAAGAAAAAAATATATATTTTGTGAAAATTGACTATGATTAGTGGAGCACAAAATTCAAAGAGAGAAGCAATCACTCAAGAGAAGAATGAGATCTTTGTAGTGCTTCAAACAAAGAAACTCTTTTTAGATATTTCAAAAGAAAATGAATAATGCTCAAAATTTCACATGCAAATAATAAATGATCATTGTGGAAGAAATGGATAAATTATGAAATATTGGTGGTATATTCCATTCAATAATAGATCCTCTCCACAAGATATGAATCAACAACAAAATAGGTCATCTTTAGAATAAAAAAATAAAAGTTGAAGAAAGGAACATCAAAGTAATGTAGGCAATGATAATCAAGTCAAAGAAGAAGAATAAAGGAATTTCAAAAATTAAGAAGAAAAAAATATGTTTTTTGCACAAGCACATATAAGATAGTATAATAATGTTTAGTATGATTCCAAACATACGATAATTCAAGAAACCTGAATGCATTTAGATCATCTATATTATTGGTGCAATGCAACTAGGTAAATATAGAATCAAGGATCTAATATTAGTCAATGGCCTCCCATCACAACTATGCATTGTAGAAGTACACCCAGAGTGTGATTATTCACCATTGATATAAGTACTTGAATAAAAGGACAACAAAGAGAATGAGGAATCAATGCAACATGGATTATTAATAACACACCAAAGAAAGTAAGATTATATTACATAGCAAAAAAAATAGCTTCTACAAATGAACATTTTAAAGAAAAAATAAAATAATATTGAAATAACTTCATCAAGTGAAAATCAAATGTCAAAATAAAAATTTGTTCAAACATAGGATATGATAGCACAAGAACTATTAGAAATAAATCAATTCAATGATTTATGCAATTTGTATGTTAAGATATCATATTGGATATCAAAGGAAGTAGAAACACATCATATATCAAAATCAAAGACTTAATCAAATAAGTGAATGAACAAAAAAGAAGAAAAAAGTGATTGATCTTACCTCAATTGAAGATATTGATAAAGACAATATTTGGAAATAAGCATACACAATACAATATAATTGAACTCATCAATGCCTAACATATTTAATGAAGATCCTCCACATTGAGGAAACACTTGATTATATTGAAGAAACAGACTTCAAGCATCATATAAATATTTTGTAATTAATGTATTTGGAGTGTATTATTGATAGAATCTTATACTCCTAAATTTCATAGTAGGAAGTCTACATTAAGTGGGAGGATTTCTCATGAAAATTCCTACATCACCTTTGAAAATTTCATCAAGTCAAAGATCTAAAATAGATCTTTTAAAATTATGTAATAAGGGGGGAAATGTTAGGAACTATTACATTATAGTAGGTATTTATAAGTTGAGTAACCACTCAACTCATGGTTTGTATGGTATCCTATAGGACAAAGGTATAACCACCATCGTAGTACATATTATAGGGAATTTGATCTAACCATACTTCACAAGGTCTATGCATGTGGTATAGGATAGAAGTAGTTATTGTTGGGCACATAATTGCACTAAGTTTTACTTTATATTGCGGCTGTATATCTTCCTACTTTCTATTTAGGCTTGCACCTGATAGTTGTAGCTCAGCACTTAACATTGGATGGACCAAAACAAGGATTTCAGATCCAACCTTCGGAGTAGGTTGGTTCCTTGTCAACTTAGCAGATTGTTGACACAATTATGCTCAATTAGGGTTTGGAGTTTATGGTAAGAAAAGGGTAAGGTTAGAGAGATATAGATATCAGTGGATGGATAGGTTAACAACATTGCAGATATACATCCAGATCAACATTTAACCCAAGATAGTTTATTTCAGATATTAAAGCATAACAGAGAAATGTTACAGTAAGCAATTTCAATACCAAGGAAATGATAATCCAAATAGAAGAATTCACCAAAACCTAGATTTTATAGAAATGCACCTTCTAATAACAAAGAAAAAACTTCAAAGTAGATTTCAATTACTCATAATAGCTAGTAATTCATTATTGGCACAAACTAACCATCTAAGTATTTACAGAAATACAACTGTGAAATTTGGACCTCTAACATCCAACACAGAAATGTAGCTTTGAGGCGAAGATCAATGTATTGCTCCTTGCATTCAATGCTTCAAAAATATTTATAGTAGTACATGCAAACATGCTAGAGCTGACCCTTAAAAATGAGGGTTCGATCTCTCTTTATAGTTTTCATATTACAATATTCAAGAAACAATACATTCAATATTGTTATAACATCTCAGCAAAGATTTTAGCTGGCATTAGCTGATTCGTCCAAACTCCAGGAAATCCGTTGGAAGAGCATCCGCCATGGCCGTTGGAGATCTCTACAACTTGATGATCGACCAGAAAGACTGTAGTTCAAAATATTTAGGATCACACATTCTGTCAATATTTCTTAAGAGCAACTTGTTGTCATCGATTTGTAACTGCTTCTGGTTAGATCTTCTTGAAAATATTTGATGTTTCATCTTTCGGCTGCACGTCATGGTCCTGGTGCAAAAACCTTTTAAACAATAAAAAATGGATAGGCCAACCTCCATCGTTGATTCTCCTTATTGGATGACTTAGATTAAATTCGACGTAAGCTGAAAGCCATTTCGTTCATTTTATTAGGATCGAAATATTCAATCTAGATCCATAGCATCAAAAATTTGAATCCACTCTAGAATATTTTATCTTTTTCCTTGTCTTCATTAATCCATACTTTTTCATCATTGACATCATCATATCCTCATGACTTTTGTGGATTTTAGAGATAATGCAAGTCCAGGCCTAGAGTCAAACACAGATTATTTAACCCTTCTGTCCCATTGTTATTTTGGAAAGAGAATCTTCGTTCATTTCTCGGATCTGCCAATCCACACTCTTTTCAAGCTGACGTCACCATCTCCTTGTAACTTTTGCAGATTTTGAAACTTTTTTCAATCCGAAGCGAAAAGAAAAAAGGCTTTTCCAGAGTAGGAAGCAAAAAAATATTCCAAAATAAGACACTCGACAAGAGTCAAATCCACACTTTTTATTGTTGATGTCACCATATCTTTAAAAAAAAAATGGATTCGAAACCTGTAGTTATTCTAGACTCGAAATGGAGTTTCCTAGAATATTATCATGCCTTCAAATATGAATAACTCCCCAACAAAATTATACCATCAACCTAATTTCGGAGCAGAATAACAGTCTTATCACTTAGTCAAAACTTTACTAAGTATGTGGCCATTTTGGGTCTACATTCTGGCACCTCCCGGGTGGATTTTCTCACAAATCCATTTGAATCTAAAGTCTTATCCATTGGGCTACAGAGTCAAAACAAGACTTATCCTTGAAATTATGTTTTAAAGAATGATTTCCATGCAAACCCTACCCTCTAAAAACTCAAATTATGTCTAGAGGGTAGAGGGTCACATCGAAATCATGCCAAGAACATCATAGAACTTATTGATTCAATCAGAGACTGCGTTCATAACCTCATTATTATTAAATCCATATACAACACTCTCTCATTTATAAATCTTTATCCCAGAACATACCTCCATACAAAATTGATGCTCTGAAGGCTTCATGCCTTTATGGCTTATTTCTGACAGTTGTTAGAGTAACAAACAATACAAAATGTATGACTTGGAAATACAAAACTTATGATATATATACAAACCAATATAAAATTATTTTAAGCATGACCCCCTCCTGGGCCTATAACTTCTCAATATTATTCTTATTCTTCCATTGCTCCTTCTTTGTATTCTTTTGGAGATTGTACTCCCTGATCATTCTTACCAGATGTGTCTCCAAATAATTGAACCATCACTTCTAGATACTAAGAGCTTGTTTCTAGGTTTCCTCAGAGGGATTGGAAGTCTCCTTGAACTACTTATAAAAATATTGCAACTTCCCAATATATTCATAATCAAAAGTGTTCCCTCTAGTCACCAGATCTTCCATAAGATCTCTTAATCTAGTGTAGCCCATAATCAACTTAGCAGCTTGTTCTTGCGATAGTGGTTCTTCTAATGAATCGATTTCAGCTTCATCTTGTAAGCTATCTTTTATGCTTTGTTGAACCTCTTCTATAGATGACAAGCTATGGTCCTCCTTCCAAAGTCCCTTGAAACTAACCTGAATCATTTTCTCATTTATCTCAATAATTTCTTTAACCCCCCAATCTATCTAGTCAAATAACAGCCAGTCTCTCTGAATTACCCTATGCTTATTTATCACTATCTTGGAGGCTACCCTAGCTAGATTCCATTCTCTGTTAGGAATTGATTTAGTAGCATCACTAAGCCTACTTCCAACCAATCTATATATTTGTTCCACTGAAATCACCATGGACTGTAACTCTCCAATTATTTGATCCAAGTCCCTCTAAATAGCAGATAGCAGTTGGCTGGCATCTTTTAAATATTCGATAATTAGCTAAAGACCTGAACATTTCCCTTGAGCATCAAAAAGTAACTCTTTCTTGATATTTTTCAAACTCTCTTTGGAAAATCCTGAGGACCTGGCTCTCTCAATCTGAAGTTGTTATTTTAAATCTTGAATTTATTTTGCTTGATCTTCATTCAGCTTCTTTTGTTCCTCCAGCTGGTCTTTCAACTCATTAGCCTTCTGGAACCTTTCCTACCAACCCTTAGCTTCTTTCCTCAGAGCCTTCTCCACTTCCTTTTGATCATTGATGCTCTTTTTCAACCTTTCAACTTGTTGCTTCAGCTTATCTACCTTATCTTTTTCTATATCGGTATTTACATAAAAGGTATCCATATGAGCCTTAGCCATCCCCAATTCATATTCAGTAGGAATCTTGTCAATATATTCTATAATTTCTTTTGCTCTATAATCCTTAGCAGTCATCTCATTTTTAGGCTTGCTCACCTGCAAAATCAAGGACCTTGAAATTCTCTGCCTAGTGATAGGATTGACATACATGCTCTTCTTGGTCATAGCCATTCGACTGGAAGGCTTGGTGAGCTTTTCTGCCCAATAGTCATTTATGCTTTGTGTGGTTGCTTGCTCTTGAGATACAACAATAGACTTTGAAGCCTCAGCAACCAAAGGAGACAATGGCATTAAAAATATGAGGGTGGACTGGCTAGTTGTTTTTAAGGGCAAAGACATTTTGATAGCAGCCTCTATTACAATAGTATATTATGTGGCTATTGTTGCTGATGATATAGGAAAATTCATGGAAATAGGGACCAAAATGATAGTGGAGGGAATGGAGAAACTAGGAACGCAATGTACCACAGATGGTGGTAATGAAATAGATGGGGGTGTAACAATGGTTGATATCAAAATGGAAGACTCAAAAGTGGAAGGTGGGTTTGGAGGAGATTGTGATAAGCCAGAACTGATTGGTACCTCCATTGCTACCGATTGTATGAGGGAAGAACTATGAGGTGAAGGAGGTAAATTTGACACATTCTCTTGATTGGAAAAGGAGGGAAATTCTTTTGGGGACTCGGGAAGATGAGAAGTGGAAGAGGGATTAGAAACCATACCTATGCCTATAGATGTAGGGTGTTCTCGTTCAGTTTCTATTCCAAGTTGTTGTTCTTGCTCGGCTAACCCCTCTATAGGAAAAGCAGCTACTTCAGCAGCAATTTCTTCCATACTCATCTTCTACCTTTTGGAAATATCTATTTCTTCTCTCTCCGGTGACCTCTTAGTCCTTTTTCAAACTAATCTAAAAGCTTCCATCTCATTTTTAGAATTTTCCTCTGATAAACCTCCTTGTACCTCCTCAAAAGGTAAAGGTTGTTTAGTAATGGATTGTGGTTTTGTTGACGTTGCAGGAGTAAAATAAAGTGGCCTGAACCCATAAATCTCATCCTTCTCCTTCTGATTAATAAATTTTTCTTGAGGCTGCCTTCCTAGAGCCAACCGTGAAGGCCTAGATTTTGCTTGAATAAAAGGGGTAGTGACAACCTTTTCTTTAGAAACTCTCATTTTGCTCATCATCCTAGCCCCCTTAGGAAATTTCTCCACCTGCTCAATAGTAGGATTAAAAGTTTTTACTACTCCGAAGGCTTTTACAGAATCCTCTTGATCTATAGGAGGCTAGAAAGGCTCAGAATCACCTGTTAATACAATGTGTCTTACATATTTTAACCTCCAGGTATCAACATTTTCATCATATTTTTTTGAAAATTCTTTATCAATTGGCATCCCAAACTTTGTTTTAGATTTCCCAATCTCAATTCTCATATGCCACCAATCCATTATCTTGGCATCTTCCCAAGGCCCGTTATAATCTTCCTCCTCTTCCTCTTCTACAACCTCATTTTTTGGTGGTACTTCTCTTTTATTTGGTTGAATTTGAATTTTGTGTTGCCATATCATCACATTGCTTAAACTTACTCTTCAATCCATGTGCGAGTTTGTTAGAATTGAAAGCACGAGAAATATTTAGCCTCCACGTGTCAACCTAAAACTTGCCATTTGGTTTTGAATAGATTCTGCTCTGGCTTATTCCAAGCTTTGAGATATTTTTGGATAAGTACCCTTCTTGTCTTCCTTCTGATAGATCATCTTGTGGAATTGCCCATTCAGATCTAATCATGTGGCTTCGAGGGTAGAACGTCATTCTGGAGAACTTTAGGTGGCATTGTGTGTGGAATAGAACATTAGCACACCATTTTCAACACAAGTCATTTTTTTGAATTTTTTTTTAGAACCCTTTTTAAAAAAGAACCAATTACAAAGTACAAAAGAAAAATACAAAGTGCATAAAGGAAGGGAAATATTTATGTACATATGTTACAATGAGATCACGATTCACATATAGTAAAGCTTGAGGTGGAAACCATTCACTAGAATTGGTTGAATGTTTCCCTCTAAATCCTTCAGTTGAAACACTTTAGATTCTTTAGCTTCTACTATTTCAAAAGGACCATCCCAAAAGGACTCAAAATTTTCATGCTAACCTAGCTTTGCTCTATCCACATTCCACCTGAGAACTGATTCTCTGACTTGAAGTTTTCTAAACTTGGCCTTTTTATCAAACCATGCTTTAATGTCTAATGAATGCTTCTAAAAATTATCATATGCTTGAGTTCTGCTTTCTTCTAGTTGCAAAAAGTGTGTCAATCTGGTTTTCACTAGATCTCCCTCCAATTCTTCCTCTTTTGAACTAACCAGCTTCAGTGCTAGAATTTCTAGGTGAATCGACAATATTAATTCTTTTCCATATACCAGCGCATAAGGGGAATTTTTTATAGATTTCTTAATGGTAATATTGTATGCCCATAGAGCATGGTCAAGCAATAGATGCCAACTCCTCTTGTTGCCTTCTAGTGACTTTCTCAAAATCCTCAACAAATTCTTGTTAGTAGGCTCTGCAATTCCATTACCTTGAGGGTAATAATTTGAAGCATTTTTTAAAGTGATGCCATACTTGCTAGAAAACTCAATATACTTGGCCCCTACAAAAGCAAGACCATTATCACTTACCAAATATTTTGAGATTCCCAATATTGAAATTAAAATCTCCATAAATTTGATCACAACATCTTGATCTACCCTTTTTGTAGGGATAGCCTCTACCCATCTGGTTAGATAATCAGTAGCTGTCAAGATGAACTTATGTTCTACATAAGAGTTAGGATTTATAACTCGTATGAAATCTAATCCCCATTGTTGAAAAGGCTCCTCAACTTGAATAGGCTTTAGAGGAGATGCAACATTTCTAGTTCTTCCAACATACCTATGACATTTATCACAAACCTAAGTAATTTTGAAAGCATCATTGAAGACAGTAGGCCAATAATAGCCTACTCTTATTATCTTCAAAGCTATAACTCTGCCTGAGCCATGACCACCAGATTTTCCTCCATGAAATTCTTCTAGGACTCTCTTGTTGGTCTTCCCTCAAAAATTTTAGGAGAACCCCATCCAAGTTTAGTTTGAAGAACCCTTCTGGTATCAATACATATTTTGGGGAATGAATTCTATACCTCCTTCTTTGAGAAGAATTCATATCAAGTGGGCATGCACCATTTTGAAAATATAGGGTCATCTATTCAAACCAATAAAAATACGAAGTGTGAACAATATCTACTTGATCTTCTTTTGTTACCTGACAATATACCATCCTGACCAAAGCTGAAGTATTTGTCAATACTTGGCACAAGGTTCTACCTCTTACCAACTTAGTGGGACGTATCTCTACATCATATTCTTGAATATTGGTAATCCAACCAGCTCTTTTATCACCTAGGTCACCCTATAAAATAAAACTCCTTACATCTAGATGAACCACATACACCAGAGTTTTACTCTGTACCAAATATTGTCTAAACTTCTTAAGTGACTTCATCACAATAAACACTTGTTTTTCAATAAAATTATATTTTACTTGATAGTCATGCAAATTTTGACTCCAAAAGAATATAGGGTGTTCATCCCCTTGATCATCCCTTTGAGTGAGTACTGAAACATAACTTTGTTCAGCTCCATAAGCATATAGAATAAAATATTTGCTAAAATCGAGATTTATCAAAACTGGGGCTGTAGAAATAGATTGCTTGATGATTTCAAAAGCTTACTTCCTAACTGCAATCCACTTGAATTATACCTTCTTCTTGAGTAGTTCAGATATAGGCCTCACCTTCTATGCAAAATCAAAAATGAACTTTCTGACAAAATTGATTTGGCCTAAGAAAGATTGCAACATCTTTTGATTAGTATGCAAAGGAATATCTAGGATTGCTTTAATCCTATCTGGTTCTATGGCAATACCTTCTTTTGAGACCACATGTCCTAGCAGTTTTCCCTCATGTACAACAAAGAATGACTTCTTAGGATTTAGAGAAATACTAAATTATTTGCATTTTTGAAAAACGTGTTCTAAATGATATATATGATCATTTTTATCATGAGAAAACACAATCATGTCATCTAGGTAAATCAAAATGACCTTGTTTATAAGTGTACCAAAGGCATAATCCATGGCCCTCTAAAATGTAGCTCCTACATTAGATAACCCAAAAGGCATCCTCTTATAAGCAAATGTGCCCCACTTTGTAGTAAATGTTGTCTTGTATTGATCTTGATCTTTTACCCAAATTTGGTTATACCCAGAATAACCATCTAATAGTGAGAACCTCTCTGCTGCAGCTACTATTTGTATAATTTGATCAATCCAAGGGAGGGGATAGTGATCCTTGAGGGAAGCTTGATTCATATTCCTGAAATCTATACATAGGTGTATGTCCCCATTCTTCTTTCTTATGGGTACCAAATTATCTACCCAAGTGGAGTGTTTTATCAAATATATTATCTTGGCCTTTAGCAGCTTCAAAAGTTCTCTCATAATGAATTCTATCCTTGGATTGACAAGCCTCTATTTTTGTTGAAATGGTTTAGCATAAGGCTCTAATTCAATAGTTTACTAGATAATACTTTTATCATAAAACTTAAGGTCCTCATATGACCAAGCTACATTATCTTGGTATTTTAGACATACATATTTAATATCTTCTGCTTCCTCAGGAGAACATTGGACCCAATATTTAATTTCTTTTTGACTTCAACTTCTATCTCTTTATAGATCTTCTCACCAACCTTCATAGCTCCCACTTTCTTTCTATATTCATTATCGAATAAAATTTCAAGGGTAACCAACCCCTTTGGGATGTGATTGTTTCTCAACTGAATAAAGTATTGCTGATCTATATCCTCTAAGTCTTCTTCTTGGACAGTTTTGAAGCATGCTTCTTTTATCATAAAGTCTAGAATTTGTTCATCACTCTCGAAAACCTGCCAGAATATTTGCTTATCCAGCACTGTAGGTTTGAACACCATTTTAATCCCCTTGGTCTTCTTAGTTCCAAAATCTATAGGAGGATTGAAATTAGCTCCCTTAGTTGCCAATGCATCTCCTATATGATTCTCTTCTCTAGGCACAAAAGTCAAGTTCAGGGTATCAAATGAATCCATTAGGTCCCATAATCTATTACTGTAAGCCTTTAATTAATGGTGTCTATTGCTACACCTATTCCTTACCTAATGTACTATAAGCTCAAAATCACCATATATGTTCAAAATATTGATGCCCATGCTCTCATCTTGTATTAACCCAAGGCACAAAGCTTCATATTTTGTAATATTATTGGTGCATGACCATGTCAGTCTATAAGAAAAATTCTTCATCCCTTCGGACTGTGATTGTAGAACTACACCAACCCCTACACCATTTTTACGTTTAGCACCATCAAAGTGCATAACTCATGTTTCATTATTTCTTAGGGATTGATTAGAAATTGTAGGGATTTTCTTTTCCAATTCATTTATGATGTTGTATGTACCCATACCAGTTCTGAATTGACTATAATCCTCTTTGAAAGGCAACTCATCTTCAATGTCTAGTTCCTCAATGTTTTGTACTAGCTCAAATTCTTCCACAGGATTAAGGTTGCACATGTCTTCTTCAATTTTATCAATATGATAAGCAACTGGCTTCTTAGGAGTTATCTTTATCCTATTTTCCTTTAAAGGTATTACTATGCTAGAATAATCCATATACATACATCCTCCAAGCTTTGCAATAAATTCTCTTTAGAGACATAATCCAAAATAGGGTTCTAAATTCACCACCACTATTTCTTATACTATTGTTACCTCAGGGGCTCTGTGCAACCTCATCAATTATCTTTAATAACCCCAACTATCTTTATAGGTGTCCCATCTAATTGCAACACTCCATGACAAGACCGGGTATATTCCATACTCATCTCTTCATAGACTACTTTAGGCATAACTATGGTTGATGCTCTTGAATCAATCATGTAATTCTAGACTACCCATCCCTCCATTCTTAAGGATATATAAAAAGGGGGAGGTTTGTTCTTTAGAACATAAGGCATCATTTTTTTTTATGGGATACTGAGGATGGTGGTAGTTGGTCTGTTGTAGGGGATTTTACTAAGGAAAGCTTTAAGCAAGTCAATCTGGCCCAGGATAAAAAGGGTATCATACAGGCTAGCTTTTTATGGAATATGTTTCATCTCTTCCACAATGTTATACTCAGACTTAGTTAGGGGTAGTCTTTCCAGTCCTCTATCAGGCTCACCATACATCCTTTTGTATTTTTGGGTTGCCTCTAACCTTTGTCTTTTAGTAACAGAGGGGAACCTAAGTCTTTCTTGTTCTTCACTATTGGATTTCACTCTATCTCCTTCCGTTACTCTTTCTAAAATCTTAGGGAAATTATCAGTTGTCTCCCTTTCTTTAGCTCGAGGAATGGGAAAAGTGTCACTGTTCTAAGGGGGGAAATCAACCTTATTTTGAGAAGGGACTTGGAACTATCCCATTTTCTAAGGGTCTACTTGTAAATATTTATTTCTAGACCTTTTCATAACAACAATTGGGCCTTATTCCTCCATCTCTTTTCCAACCATGATATGATCAATGTGCCATAACATATTAACTCTTCCCTTATGATTTATTTTAGCTTGATCCATGGCTTTTTGAACATGGTGTTGATACAACACATATGACTATGATTCATGGGGTTCATTGCATACTAAACATCAGATATTTGTAAGAGTGGAACCTACAGAACATTCAGGATCCTCATATGCTGCATTCACCCTAACCCTGGTACTATTGCTAGGACTGGTCCTTTGATATTTGTTCACATATGGAAATATACTCTATTGTGACATTTCTTGATCTCTCTTCTCCATTGAATTAATTCTGTTACTCAGAGTTTTCATGGTATTTTGTATGTCCAATATAGCAGATAATTCTTGAGAAGGTTGGGAAGGAAGAGGGGGGAAAGAAAGTGTGGAGGACACAACTTTAGATCTAGGAATTGGATTCATCTTAGGTAATGAGGATGGTATAGAAGGAGGATCCATGTGTGAGGATTTTGTATATTTTTCATGGCTACCACTATTTGATTTGCAATACGATATTAGCAAGAATTCTTCCTACATTAATCAGGCTATTTTCAACATGGACAACAGTATTATAGACCTGGAAGAAGGTTATAATTCTTGATTGCTATGTTTGCAGACCTGGATTTAATCCTAGGGCATGAATGTAATACATATAAGCCAAACAAGTAGCTCGTATAGCTTCAAGGGGAATTCTCTTCCATGTTCTTCTAAATATCAAATTAAAGTCTGAGATAATTTTTTGTGTTTTTTGCATGGTTGTAAACTAATTCAGTAGAGAAAAAGGATCAACATATTCATTAAACTCTTCTATGAATGACTCAACCAATGATTACCATGAAGTGATATAATTATCTTCCAGAGTTCTAAACTAGTGTAATATATTTCCATGAAATGGTAGGGCTAGAATTATGACAATAATATTTTCCTCTTTTATATTATGGATTTCTATCATATTCAAGATATCTTGGCAGTGTTCATAAGCTGTTTTTATAAATCTATAATATGTGGGTGTTGCCTTAGATACAACTTATATAATGGCAGCCATTTGGGCTAATCTAAGGGGCCTAGTTGAGTCCCAGTTAGGGTACTTCTGTAGTGGCTTATTTGGGGCCACATTGTGTGCCATGTTTTTGGATGTAGGTCTTCTTAGGGTATTTACTAGGTTTTCTTCTAGAATATCTTCTTCTTCAACAAATTATTTATCCAAACTTATGATACTAGAAGACCCTCTAAGGGTTAACTCACAATGGAATAAAGAATCAAGGTTGTTCTTCTTGAAAGACCTGGTATATATGAAAGGGAACTGGTCTACAATACTTTTTCAGGATCTTCTGACCAAGGAATCGCCAAGTGAACTTTATTTTCTCTCATAACAAGGTCAATAAAATTTGCAAAATCTTGATTCCTTTGGCTAGATATAACAATAACTCTTTAGATGGATTTTTTTTCCTTGTGAACGGTCCCATCGGGCATGCCAAAAACTATTGGGCATTGAATTGTACCAAGTTTTACTTGATACTGTGGTTGTCTATCTTCCTACTTTCTGTTTAGGCTTACACTTGATAGCTGTAGCTCAACACTCAACATTGGATGGACAAAAACAAGGGTTTTAGATCCAACCTCTAGAGTAGGCTGGTTCCTTGTCAACTTAGCAGATTGTTGACACAATTATGCTCAATTAGGGTTTGGAGTTTAGGGTAATAAAATGGTAAGGTTAGAGAGATGTAAATATCAGTGGATGGATAGGTTAACAACATTGCATCACCATAAAAAAGCTTCCAAAAACCATACTAAAGATATACATCTAGATCAACATTTATCCCAAGATAGCTTGTTTCAGATATTAAAGCATAATAGAGAAATGTTATAGTAAGCAATTTCAATACCAAGGAAATGATAATCCAAATAGCAAAATTCACCAAAACCTAGATTTTATAGAAATGCACCTTCTAATAACAAAGAACAAACTTCAAAACAAATTTCAATTACTCATAACAGTTAGTAATGCATGATTGGCATAAACTAACCATATAAGTATTTATAGAAATACAACTATGAAATCCAAACCTCTAACATCTAGCACAAAAACGTAGCTTTGAGGCGAAGATCAATGTATTGTTCCTTAGATTCAGTCCTTCAAAAATATTTATAGTAGTAGCAAACACGCTAGAGCCAAACCTTAAAAATGAGGGTTCGATCTCTCTTTATAGTTTTCATATTACAATATTCAAGAAATGATACATTCAATCTTGTTATAATAGCTCAACAAATATTTTAGCTAGCGTTAGTTGATTCATCCAAACTCTAGGAAATATGTTGGAAGAGCATCCGCCATGGCCGTTTCGGATCTCTGCAACTTGATTATCGACAAAAAGGACTATAGTTTAGAATATTTCGGACCACGTATTTCGTCGATCTTTCTTGAGAGCAACTTGCCACCATCAATCTATAACTACTTCTAGTTATATATTCTTGAAAATATTTGATGTTTCATCTTTCGACAGCATGCCATGGTCCTGGTGCAAAAACATTTTAAACAATAAAAATTTGATAGGCCAACCTCCACAATTTATTCTCCTTATTGGATGACTTAGATTAAGTCCGACATAAGCTAAAAGCCATTTCGCTCATTTTATCAGCATCAAAATCTTCAATTAGGATCCGCAGCATCAAAAATTTGAATCTGCTCCAAAATATTTTATCTTCTACCTTGTCTTCATTAATTTGCACTTTTTCATCCTTGACATCATCATATCCTCATGATTTTTGTGGATTTTATATATAATGTAAGTTTGGGCCCAAAGTCAAACACTTAGATTATTTCACCCTTCCGCCCTATCGTTATTTTGGAAAGAGAATATTTGTTTATTTCCTGGATCTACCAATATGCACTCTTTTCAAGTTGACGTCTCCATATCCTTGTAACTTTTATGAATTTTGAAATTTTTTTCAATTCAGAACGAAAAGCAAAAAGGCTCTTTCAGAGAAGGAAGCAAAAAGACATTCCAAAATTGGACACTCGACAAGAGCGAAATCCGCACTTTTTATTGTTGACGTCACCATCTCTTAAAAACTTTTGTGGATTCAAAACCCATCATTATTTCGGACCCAAAATGGAGTTTCCTGGAATATTATCATGCCTTCAAATATGAATAACTCCCCAGCAGACTTATACCATCAACCTGATTTTGGAGTGGAATAACAGTCTTATCACTTAGTCAAAACTTTACTAAGTATGTGGCCATTTTGGGTCTATAGTTACAAGTTTGTTTTACCTAAATAAGCAATCCTATGTACTATAAATACCCATCATTGTATAATGAAAAGTATTCAAAACTTAAGTTCTAACATGGTTCCCTATGTAAATACCTTCCCAAATCTAGTCAAAGCATGCACTAGAAGATATAACTCCAACCAGAGTTGATTGTGGTAATGTAGTGAATTCTCACTACACTTAGAATAAAATGGCCAAAGCAAAAAAACTATCAAATCAAGAAATATATTATTGGGCTAAAGATATAAGAAAGGAAAGAATTTATGATCAAGGATTGGTTCCACTATATAAACACTATGGCTAAGGAAATATGGATGACTCTATTAGTTAAAAACATCCAAAAGTTAGAAGTTTTAAAAAGATACTAAAGTTGGAGGTCAATGAAAAGCCCCAAAGACTTTTAATATGAGTAAAATGACCAAATATTAGAATTTTTGAAATACCCAAGGAAAAGGAAAATAATAAAAGTTCTGACAACCCACAAAGCATAAAAGTTCCAAGGATTGAAAGGAAAAAAATTTGAGGGGTAATTTAGAAAATCTACACTAATAAATTGATTAAAAAGGGTAGCCTATAGCATAACACATATCTATATTCAATGGAACCCCATACATTGTGATGAGGTGTACAATATCCTTAGATAAAAGTCATTTTTCCTACAAGGAAGACATGGCAACCCCGGGGAGCATATGATGCATTAAAAATAGAAGCGATGGGAGAGATAATGGGAGAAAGCCTCAAGCCAAGTGATATTAATTTCCTATGCTCAAACTCTAGGAATCCTAAAAAAGGGTAGATGGCAATAATATAGGCAATTGAACAGATGCTTAGAAAATACAACACTAATGGTTACATATCTAGATAACTTATAAGGACACAATAAATTAGATCAAGACATGACCCAAAACTTTAAAAAATATATATTCTTGAAATATCTATAAATTTTTGGATGGAAACTCTTCTTGTAATCTATATGTAGTAGAAAATTTAGCATTGTAAAGGATCAAAAAGTATTTTTAAAAAGTGTTTCCTTCATTTCTCTCTATATAGCAATACCGTATCTTTGGGAGGTCTTTAAAGAAACCAAAACTTCACTTTAGGAATAATATTTTGTAATACCTTTTGTATACATACATACATATATATATATACTAGAGTCCCACACATCTACTTTGAATCTATCTGTGGATATCATACTCTAACCCATCTATTTTATGTGTGTGTTTGTGTTTACATCTTGATATTTATGTTCCTATATATGTCAATGAGAGCAAGTGTTCATACTTGAGCATTATGATCAGAGTTGTTATGTAGGGAGATATTATTTGATTTTTGGTCCATCACCACCCTATTAAATTACCTTTTTATTTTTAGTTGTATTTTTTTTTAATTTTCTTAATGTGTCCCCCCCTAAGTTGTTAGATTACAAAAGTGTGCCTGAGATCACATCACATAAAGGAGTTGGATTTTATCAAAATATAGAGGCCCCTGACTGAGTTGAATCTCATTCTCTTAGGAAGCCCTATTGTATCACTCTACATGAGGCATAATCTACCCTTTCTACCTAGTCCACACCATGTCCAATGGCCTAGATAATCAAAGAGGATAATAATTTAATGTCACACTTGGTGGGACCCCATTGACTCATAATTATTCTTGTAATTGCAAAAAATTAGGATTAGATTCTAATGAGGTTATTTTTCTATTTATACTTGTTGAAACTTCAAACTCACCAAGTGAATTTACTTGAGAATGAAGATCTAGAACAAGCCACTTGAAGGATATCATATTGAGGTTTTAATGAAATCTTTAGTCTATCTACTCCTAGAGCACAACTTGCATTCACCTAGTGACTCTAATACAACCCAAAGGACCTATAGACATAGACATGACTACTCTTCCACTTAGAATATCCTCTACCTAGGATGATAGAATCCTATCACAACCTCTTGATCCACTAATCATTTGGGATAATATTTTGAGATTACTACTAGAAATATTGACAAAATACATTGGTGAAGGCCTAATAACCCCATTGGAGAACTTGTGAGATATGGTCTTCATATACCAATGCACAATATTATAGATTATGATGTGGATCTTAGATTATTGATGGCTTTGATCCAAGGAAAATTCCACCAAGGTTTTGACTCTCTTCCCCCACATTCAATCATCAATTGGGATCAACAAGTTGCCTTCTTGATGGAGGGTCTTGAAAAGGGGGATACCACATCCAAATATTATATCAATTGGAAATATGATGCTACCTATGACTAGAACTAGCAAGAAATATCAACATCAATAATAATAATCTATAAATCTAGCTAGGTGTACTAACCTTGCAAAGGACAAAAGTGTAGAGGAATTGACTACTCAGTATAACCCATATCTAGATGCATATATGACTCACATATTCTATAGATTAAAGTTTTGACCAATCATTATCATCTTAAGCAAGGAAAAAATAAGCATGGTATCTAGCAAACCAACCATCCTAACGGTTAATACCCAAAAAATCTAGGCTAAAGATATAGTATAACCTAAGAGCTATGCAATAGAGAAACAAGGCATACACATGGCTAAAGGTGTATCTAAGGGCCTCCAAAACATACGTAGGTTCTGTCTGAGTTTCCTAAGAGAAATTATAATATGGCTTAAAGAGATAGATGGACCAATCCTATCCCTAGACAAGACCAATTTGTTAAAGACCTTGAGAAGGGATAGGACATGTGTTCAAGAAAATTAACACATTGAAGAAGCAAAAATTTGGATCATTTTGGCCTAGATACTATATATTCCAATTAAAGAGCCCCACATTATGCATCTAATGCATTTACATTGAAAAGAAACCAAAATCATGTATTACATTGTAACTAATCAACATTTATAAATAAGGCTAACAAAGCTAAATGTCATGTAGACATTGGTTTGGCCATATGTGACATATATAGAAGGGAACACTAGTTGAGACACTTGCATGAAGTAAATATTGGGATAATATTCTATGAAGTTCACATGTAAAGGATTGTATGAATTAAAAGAGTCATATATCAGAAAAGTAGTTGAAAAATGAAGGACAACCATGCATTTTTTATTCACTCGCATTGAAAAATCATAATATTGCTAGAAAGGATTGCACCAAAATTGAATAATTCGTCAAAATATTTTTTGACTAAGAAAAATATATATAAGAAGAATCCTACTCTTGGAATTCCATCAATACCAAGCAAAGTGGCCTTATCTATCTCATCCTTTTTTATTTTTTAAGAAAATAATTTTGAGTAGAGCTATTGCCAAAGAGCTAACAAGATGAGAGGGTATGAGGCTTCCTCAATTTATCAAGTATATAATGCTACAAGAGGACCCAAGATGTAAATAAGGAAAGCTCTTCAAAATAAACTACTAGAAAAGTTAATATATCCTGTGCCATGAGGGTAGGTTGATTCACTAGAGCAAAAAATATGATGGTCTATAGCCTTTTGATGATATATAAAGTCCAACCTCATTATTGATAGGTGTTCTAAAGCCTTTTTTATGATAGCTAAAATGACTCTATCTTTAACAAGACCCTTTCTTAAAATTTATTCTAGAACTTTCCCATCACCTAGACTATGTTTACAATGACGATCTCATAAGTCATAAATACCTACAATTATTACCAAGGTAACATCAACATAGATTCTATAAGAGTGAAGCTTAGGAACAATGGAGGAGGAAAAAGGAACATATAGTAACTAAATAAAGAATTAAGATCATTTGAGAAATCTTATAATCTATGAAAATGATGGCTAAACTTCCATAGGTCATTTAGACTCAGTCTATAAGTAGGTCACCCTAGCCATGGCATATATATATATATAAAATAAAAAATCTTTAAACCTCATATTATAGGCACACTCATCAAAATAATAGGTATGGTACTCCTGCATAAAGGTAACATTGTAACATCAAAAATCAATAATAAGGTAATAGCAGTGACAATTTTACACTAAAAAGGAGGATTATCAAGAAAAAATGTAAGCCAAAATTCCACATATTTTCCAAATGGAATCAAGGAGTAAACCTTGATTGTTAGGTAGGAAATCCCAATTTTGTGAAAGACTAGAAAAATTTGAATAGTGGTAACCAAAGCATCCATGTTTTTGATACCATACCCAATGGACAAGGAAACTTTTCTTGATGGGTTGTTTATCTTCATCAAGCTAAACATACCTTGTGAGTTATCAAAACTATAGTGAATTCTCACTACATGTAGAAGAAAAGGGCCAAAGAAAATTTTTGCACAAATTAGGAAGTAGATCATATGGTTGAAAAGTTAAGAAAGGTAAAAAAAAATTGATCAAGGGCTTATGCCACTATATAAACACTTTGACTAAGGTAAGAAGAAAAAAAAAGCTCTAATAGTTAAAAAAAAATTAAAAGTCAAAAGTTTTAAAAGGATCCTCAAGTTTGAGGTAAATGAAAAGACCCAAAGAGTGTGAAGAAGAGTAAAATGACCAAAGATTAAAATTTTTAAGAGACCCAAGGAAGAGGAAAATAATATAAGTTCTAACAACCCTCAAAGTATAAAAATTCCAAGGATTCAAAGACAAATTTTTTTTAGGGATAACCTAGAAAAGCAACACTAGTCACCTAGTCAAAAAGGGTAGCCTATAGCATCACACGTATCTAGATTCAATGGGACCCCACACATTATGATGAGGTGTATAGTATTTTGAGATAAATAGTCCCTTTTTTATAAATAAGACATGGCAACCTATGAGAGTAGATGATACATTAAAAGTAGAAGTGATGGGAGATATAATGGTAGAAAGCCTCAAGCCAAGTGACATTAAATTCCCATGCTTAGAATCTAGGAATTCCCAAAAAGGGTAAATGGAAATAACAGAGGCAATTGAACATCCAAGGAATAAAAAAATATAGCATTAAATATTCTAGACCTCTAGAAATTAGAAGGACAATGAATTCAATAAAGATGTTACTTGGCATGTCAAATAAGAGTCATTCTTGAAATATCTACAAATTTTTAGAGTGAAACTATTCCTATTATAACCTATATATAATAGAAAATTTAGCATTGTAAAGGAATGACAAGTCTTTGTAGAAAGCTTTCCCTTTATTTCTCTTTGTATAGTAGTATGCATATATTTGGGCGATCTTGTAGGCAACTTAAACCCTGCTTCTAGCATAATATCTTTAAACAATTTTTATATACATATATATTAGAGGCTAATGAAGCTACTTTGAGTCCAATTGTGCATCTCATACCCTGACATTTCTATTTTATGTGTGTGTGTTTGAATATTAATATTTCTATGCTTATAAATGTTGATGAGAGCAAGTGTTCATGTCAACACATTATTGTTAGAGATATTTTATAGATAGATCATATTATTTTATCTTTGGTGAATAGCCACCCTATTAGCTTAGGTTTTTATTTTTAGTTTTCTTTATTTTTATTTCCTTAACCCTTTTCCCTCCAAGCTATTAGATTAGAAAAGCACACCCAAGATCATATCTCAAATAGGATCTAGCCATTGTCAAAATTCTAGAGGCCCTTGATCAAGCTAAATCCTATACTCTTAGGATTGACCCTATTCTATCAATCTGTGTAAGGCACAATCTATCTTGTTTGCTTGGTCCACACCATGTGTGATGGTTGGAATAATTGGAGAGAACAATAGGTAAAAATGGAGATACCATAAAATTAAATTTCAAATTCATTGGATAAATGTTATAGGTCAAAATACCTTTATAAATTATTTAATACTAAAATAATTCCAATCAAGAAAAAGTGATGCAATTATATGATCAACTAGATAAGGAGTAATAACAAAACTTTATTAGATAAATTTCTAAAAATACATAGGTCCATAAAAAACTAACTTAGCTATAGAAATAGGTTCATGCCTTAATTATAGTGGTGTATTTTTTAATGGGACTCTTGAATGATAAAATAATAAAATGTATTTATTGATTTTACCATGGATAATAAGGAATTATATCCATAAGTAAGTGTTTAGGTCTAATGTACTTATTAATAAGGCCATGGATAATCAACTTATAGATTATATAGGGATGCGGATTTTAAGTTTTATTCCTATATCATCTAACTAATTATTAATCAAAGAGTAAAATTATTTTCTATCATTTCAATGGATAAGTATGAGGGAATGGATTGCCCAGTTATTAAAGAGAACATGAATATTGAAGCATATAATCTGCATAAGATATTTTACAAGTAATTTTTAGTCACTAACTTAGAGAAGTTGACTAGAAATATACATCTACTATTAGACAAATTCTATTCCTTCTTAGATGATGGAATGAAGAAATATTATTATTAGTATTTAGAAGTTCAACTCTTATCATTAAATTATATGGATTGACAATAGAACCTTAAATTTGACCACCAATAATCACAAATTATTTATTTTTCATGGATTTCTTATGGTAAATAGATTATTTTTACAGTTTTTTTTGGTAAGTTAAAATTTTTATTAAAAGGGGGTATTTGAAAGGTTCCCCAACACCTTGTACAACAAAGGATCAAAAAGGAAAAACCTTAGAGGAACCTAGAAAAGGAACTAAAATAGAGAGGAAAACAACCATCGAATCAGAAAGGACAAAATCCTCTGAAGGAAAGGAATAAAACGATACAAGCATACAACCAGCAAAACAAAAGAGGATAAAAATCTCCAGAAGAAAGGAACAACAAACGAGGAAACAATTGCAGACACAAGAAGACCAACAGGCCAACTCAAAAGAGTGCATCGGTCTATATTGGCGATGCAACAACAACCTCCAGCATGGCATTCTTCACATCATCCTTTAGAGCATCCTTTGGGGCCTCAATGCAAGATTCCTTCATGATTTCCATGATGTCCTCGTCCTTAGCATAAACTTTGATGTCAGAAGATCCCTCTGCAATAGATATGGTAGGAATATCCTCAAAATATCGTAGAAAAATAGAAGGTTGAGCACTTGAAATTGTTCCTTGAGCTTTGAAATTGCCTTTCCAATAGCCACATGAGCACATTCCAAGTGGTCAATAGTAACATAGGTGGCATGGAAAACAAGATTATGTAGGTATTTTTCAATAATATCAGGGGAGCTAGAAATATCCTTCAAGGGCTTCTCAAAAGTGGAAGGGGAGGTTTCAATAGCTTCCTTGAATTTGAGTCTCTGTGAACAATGAACAAATGTTTTTTCAACCTTAACCTTTTTCTTGATGTTGAACCCAAAATGAGGTTTTTCACTCTCGTCCTTTCTCTTAGGTCTAGAGGCTCTAGGGTTGGGCATCGAAGACGAATTTTCCTCCTCAAAATTAGGGGTGGGAATATTTCCTTTAGGAAAATTCAGGAGAAGGAACCTATAAAGGACACTAAAAAGGCCTTGGTGACTGGGTAAAATCTCTTCCTTCTTGGTACGGGTGGATATTATTGCGTAATCCATGGACCGAAACACTTATTCTGGGATATTCATAATTTTAGCTTCACAAAAATGGTTAATGAAGGCTAAGTGAAAACAACAGAGCTGGGATTCAGGATTATCAATTGTTAAATACTACATAATGGGTTTGAGGATTTTCATCCAAGGTGTAGAGAGGTGGTGTTGAAACAAACCTTTCTTCTACAACTTGTGGATCACTGAATTATTCTCAAAATGGGTTAACTCTGCATCCCAATTGTGCTTGTTTCACCTGATCACCTTACCTTCAATATTTTGTCTTGTTAGCTCAATAAATAGCTCTATAGTTATCTGAAACTCCACGCCATGAATGGTAACAATACCATTATACCAGGAGGTAGCAAAAGCATTGGTCACCTCCCCGTCGATGCCAGAGAACATCTTAAAAAATCTTATAAGCCCACCTTTGTATTTCAAAATTTCACTACCAATGGTTTCCAAATAAAATATCTCATGCTCAATAAACATTGGTTTTTCCTCCTTCATGATTAACAATGAAGAGCAGCGAAGAGGAGGACAAAGGGGATAGCAAGAAAAAATGAAGAAAATCCACTTGGATATGGGATGATGTATAAATGGAAAGGGAAATATAAATGGAAACTAATGGTGTAGCTCTAGATCCATTTGGGATATCAAAAGGGATGCCTCAAAAAGGAAACAACCCACCTGGAGGAAGAGGATTGGTCGGACCTGGAAACAAGATGGGTTTTGTGAAATTGAAAATTGCAACAGGTAATTGAGGAATGCACAAGCCTCTAGAAAGGTTGACTCATGAGGACGCTCAGAAAATGAATCCAACATGATGATCTAGAACAAGAATTATAAAGGATTGGAAAGTTCACCAAATTAAATCTCAGAACAATGCACAAGGAAAAATAGTAACAGATGATTCTCGAGGAAGCCAAATGGTGAAAATCAAAAAGCACGGGAAAGAAATGATTAAATATCATGCTAGGCTTTGAATTGGGTTGGAAAAAGAGACGGTGGATAGCCTAATATCATATCAAAAAGGGTCATGTGATCATGATCCAATTCAAGTTAGCGCAAGTGATGTAAAAAGATCATCAATCTAAAATTTGAATCTTTCTTAATAATTAGGTAATAAATCCAAGGCTTCACATGAGAAATGAAGCATTGGACAATCAAATGAACAAAGAGCTTGAGATTCACTATGATTACCAATATTTTGGTAACGCTTGACGAGATCAACAACTTCGAGAGGAAGAATGTCAATCCACGTCATCAACCCCTGGGCATTCATTCCAATGTTGGCCAATTTGTCAAAAACGGAGTTAGCTTCCTTGAAGGCATGTTGGACAATGGTGGTATTCAGTTGGAGTAGGATTTTTTTATTTTCCTCTATTATGGTTATGATCCTCCAACTATAGGGTTTTGAGGTTTTTAAATAATTGATTATGTTTAGAGAATATTTTTCGACAATGATATTCCTTGGAATATTTTTAATGAATTGGAGGCCTCTCCAAAGAGCCTTGGCTTCAGCATCATGATTAGAAAGAACTCCCAAAGGTTTGAAATAATAAAAAATGGAATTACCAAGGTTATCATGAAGAATTCATCCAGCTCTAGTGTTGCTCGGGTTACCTTTTACGGCTCCATCACAGTTAAGCTTAACCCATCCAACTGGATGAGGATGCCACTTGATATTGGTTCTAGAGGATGAAGGATTAGCCTGTCTAAAAGTATCAAGGCCAATGTGACAAGAATTAAGGATATATTTCTCAAAATGTGGGCAAGGAAAATGATCAAAGAGGGCTATGAGTATGTTCTCCTTGGCATAGAGGATGATATTTTTGGCAATAAGGTTAACATACAAGGCTTTTTTATCTTAAATTCTTCTATTTCATTCAAGCAAAATTTGCCAAAGGTAATGTTGTAAACAAAATTTCCATAATCCTTTGAGCACAGGATTCTTGAAAGGATTTGGCCATTGGAGGAATAACTCAACAATAGATGGAGGACAAACCCAAAAAAGATGGAATTTGAGAAAAATATTGCTAATTACCATTCTTGAAAAGGAACAAAATAGAAATAGGTGAGAAGCAAATTCCCAATCCAACAGAAAAGGTAGCATCTGTTAGGAAGAGGAATTCATATTTTTATTAGGTTTTCTGTTGCAAGTATTTGATCCTTGATACAAAGCCAAGAGAAAGAGGTAATTTTGGGGATCATATGATTGGTCCAAACCATCTTAATTTGAATATGAGTTTCAAAAGTATTGAGAGACAACAAATAGGTTGATTTGACTGTGAATTCTCCAAAATTAGTAGGTTCCAAAATTGGACTATCTATAGAATTTTCTATAGGAATTATGATAGAAGATAACTTAGCGAGCAAACATGAAACTTCAGCTTCATTATTAGGGAAATCAAGTCTTTTCCAGTTGAAGGTTCCATTAGTTGAAGAAATGAAATCAGCCACTAATAGTCCAAATAGATGTTTGGTAATGTTGATTAACCTTTGAAGCATAGGAATCTAGATAAAATGACAATCACCACACCATTTGTCTTCCCAAAATAAAATGGATTTTCCATTCCCAAGATGTCATATTAATCATTTTATCAGAATAGTATGGGCCAAACAAATAGATTTCCAAAAAGTAGACCCAGCTAAAGGAAGCTCACCAAAAAGGAATTCAGAAGTCTTAAAATATTTCCTTTTCATAATATTGACCCACTGAGCATTGTCATTGGAAATAAGTCACCAGGCTTGCTTGGCAAGAAGAGAGAGGTTGAGAGGATGAATACTTATTATCCCTATACCTCCATGTTCTTTGGGTTTGCAAACTTTATCTCAAGCAACTAAATGAAATTTGTGTCTATTTTTTGACCATGTCCATAGGAAATATTTTTGGATTTTTTCTATTTTTTGGGAAACATTTACAGGAACCTTGAAAAAAGAGAGGAAATAAACTAGAGTACTTTGGAGACAGGTCATGGTGAGAATAATCTTACCTACTTGAGACAAAATATTACCTCTCCAGGTAGAAAGTTTTTTTTTAGCCTTTCAATAACATTATCCCATAAAATTTCTTTGAAATTTCCAATAAAAAGCGGTAAGCCCAAATAGGATGAAGAAATATGGGCTATGGAACATTCAAGAATATTGGAAATGGTATTATGTCTTCTTATAGGATTATTAAGAAAATATAATGGCATTCTATCTTCTTATAGGAGTATTATTTTTACACTTGTTATTGTGTAAGCAAAGGACTATTATTGTATACCCATTAGAAATTTTCTTTTCCAATCTTCAAGTAAATGAGAGAAAGTAATCATGTGTTCTCAAGGATAGAATATATCATTTTAAAAAGTTACCAAACAAATGGGCTTATGATCCTACATAGGAATTTTAAAATATTGTAGGCTTTGAGTCAGAAAAGTTTTAAAATACTTCGACAGAGCTTAATGAGATGACAGAAAATGGATCTCCCACATGGGAAAAATATTTTAATAAAATTAAGAAATATTATTCTCCATTGTTTTTGTTCTACAAGAAGATTACAAACTATGGTCTAAAGGTTCACATGCTTAATCCTATGAAGATCATTACAACAAAGCAAAATTCTACACTTGATTGAAAATGAGATCCAAAATAGGGAATACTAAAGCTACAATAAATAAGAAAAGTAAAATATAAATTTTTATAAAATATAGGATAAGCATCAGAAAAAAAAAAGACGGGTAATTTAAAAAAATTAGTCCAATCAAAAGAAGATGCTTTCAAATCATTTGTGTGAGTCAACCATAAAAAATAAAAGGTAGTCAATTTGAAGGAGTGGAAAGTGAACCAAGCATAACAAAAAAAAATGAAAAGATCCCCTAGAAAAGGATCATTAGTAGAGCTGTATTAGATAAGAATTTCAAATAATTATATCCTATTGGATGCCCCTACACCTAAAAAACAAGTGAACCTATTTGTCTATAAGAAACCTAATTTTCATCATTAGTTATAACCATAAAAACTATAAATAAACTGCCCTTGGATCCCTCTACAACATCATCAAGAATGAATGAGCCTATAACTCTTAAGAGAAATTAAGATCAGATTTCCCCTCAAGGAAAAACTCCAAAATAGCCAAGGACTCAAAGATAATAATTAAAATATCTTCGATGGAATATTTCTTTAGGACACTTCCACAATAATACTTTATTTCCTTTAGATGCTAATGTACCATTTTATTGTTCTTTATAATTATTAGTTATTTAACATGTATTATCATTTGTGTCATATCACTCACCAACATCTCACACTATCCACTCCCAACCACTTGCATGCGCGTATTTATATTCTTCCTTAGGATCTTATATAATAATTATTTCTTCCACCTATCTAATCAATTCATTTGTTCAACTAATTAGTGTATCTATGAACATTTGACTTGACTAACAAACCATATAGAGGTTCCCTAACTAAAGGACTCACTGATTATCCTTGATAAGGCCCTAATGGATTGATCCCCATGAGGCCCAAGGAAGATCAAGTGACCTAGGCTCCTACAAAAAATGGGCAGTTCACTGTTAAATCAGCTTACAAGCTTCTGCTTGATGATGAGGATTTTGTCCTCCAAAAGGACTTAGTTTGGATAAAAAATTTAATTCCAAAAATTGTAGTCTTTTCATGGCTGGTTATCTAAGGAATAATTCTAACCATTGATAATATGATACGTAAAATTATTTGTATCACTAATCGTTGTTATTTGTGCAAGGCTAATTGGGAGACCATTTATCACATTTTCCTTGAGTGCCATTTTTCCTTGACTACCCTAAGTGGGATTTTTCAGGCCTTTAATATTTCTTGGTTTAAACCATCCATTGTACTTGTTTTGTTCATCTAGCGGACTTGCCCCTTTTCAAGCCAAAGACTTAGATACATGTGGAAAATTTTTCTCAATCACTATATTTGGTAGGTGTGGTTAGAAAGGAACCATAGAGTCTTTAATGAGTCTATCCATGATCATCAAACTATCATTGCCAGGATCCTATCATTTGCCAATGAGAATGTGAACCTTATCCCTTTTGATAGTCGTAAACCTCATTTGCAGGAGACCACGATTGCTCAATATTTAAGCTTAACCTTATTAGATGAGTCTGTGTCTAGGTTAAGCGACCCCAAATCCAATGTTAAGTGGTCCCCACCTCCTACGGGTTAGTTTAAGCTTAATTTTGATGGAGCTGCTAAGGACAATACTGGCAGAGCAGGCACTGGCAGTGATTGTGCGAGATCATAATGGAAATATGATGCTTGCATTTTTTGAATATTTGGGAACAAGGACAAACAACGAAGCTAAAGCTAGAGCTATATGGAGAGGCCTTCAAATGACTCAAGACTTAGAATTCAATTTTATTGTAGAAGGAGACTCTATGCATGTTATAAATCTCATCAATAATTGGAAAACATCTCTTTGGAGGATTAAAACAATTTTTGAAGAGGCTAGGATCCTTTTCCAGGGAAGACAGGACAGAAAAGCCCAACATGTCTTTTGGGAAGCTAACAAAGTTGCTGATAAGCTGGTCAATTTGGGTGTCGATGGTGACAAAATTTTCAAATGGGAACACGGTGTCTTGAGCAAAGCAGAGGAGCTTATTAAACAAGAATGCCAAGAATGATAGTCAAATTTACCAACAGGGAAGACACTGTAAGTTCGAAGGCTATGAGTATTCCCATCTCTTTTTGAAATGGACTCACAATAAAAATTATTCGATCTTTCAGTATTTGTGGATGCTACTTGGAAATACCACAAAGACTAATGGGGATAGTCATATGTCAGATAACATGTCTCCTAGTCATCTTAGTAATTTGAGGTTGGTTGATAATCACAAGGCAGGAAATAAACGGTAATATAAGACTTCAAACCAGAGCCACGTGGACCACCAGATAGCCACCACCATAAATATAACCAGCAGGTTCACTTCTCCAAGGCTAATGGGCCAAGACGGGATGTGGTCCCAAAGCATGTCATATACGAAAGAAAGTAATTACCAAATAATTATTAAGATTAACTGCCAATACAAAGCTTGTGGGAGTTTTTTCAGTACTCTGCTTTGTGTGTCTGCAACTTTTTTTTTATCCACTGTTTCAAGGAAGGGATTTGTGTCTGTTTCTTTTTTTGTAATTATGATGCAGGTGTGTTTTCTTGAGGTATACCTAAAATGTTGTATGGGAAGTTTCTTTTTGATAATAGGCTATGTGCCTTACTGGATGTAATGGTTTGGCGGCATGTAGCTTTTACATATATAGGATCCTTAGTAAGGACATGTTCATCAACAACCATGGGCTAATTTTTGTAAAAGGTTTTGGGTCAACCTGTAAAACCCGGTATTAATTCTATTGTATCTTATCTACCAAAAAAAATATTATTGTTGAGAAATTAAAAACTGATATAATAAGAGATAATAAAAAAGTAATGAAGCAAATCCAACTTGCATTCACCCACATAAAATGGAATGAATCAATTACCTAGTCAAACCACACGACCTAGTATTTTTATGTTCCCTACCTTATTTTAGACCCCAATAAACTTGTCAATGATAGATGATTATTATACCTCAATAATATATCTAAATATTGAAAGAATAAGTTTGGAGAATAAAATTTAGATTGCAAACAAAACCAACAAAATAGTTATCTAGGAAGCTAAGAAGTACCAAAGAGGGTGGGAATAATAAAGAAACAAAGTATAAAATATAAGAAATCCAATAATAAATAAAAATTGTTTAAAGAGCTTAAGTAATATTTGAAGACGACTCCATCAAAGTAAGAATTGGATAAAAAATATAACATTATTTCCATTCTAGAGAATCAAGCATAGAAAATCCAAGGTAGAATATATTCCCTAAATTTAAAAAATAATGCCTTACAATAACTAATATTCCCTAAATTTAAAAAATAATGCCTTAACAATAACTAAGTATTCCATGACTATAGAGAAATAATCTACAAAATAAAAAATATATGCCTTAGCAAAGTAAATAAGGGATAAATTCAAGCCATGGAACAACTACATAAACAAAATTAAGAAATAAGAAAATTGAGTAAAGAGTTGAAGGAGAAAGATGAAGTAAATAGGGAAAATAATTTTTAATGACTATCGCAATCAAAGAAATAAATATACAATTTTAAGTCTCAAATAGAATATATGTAAAGATATCTACATGAAACGTCATGGGTATATGTAACATTTATATTCAAAGACTAATACATGTTCTATATTAGATTAGAAAATTAGAATAACTAATCAAAAAGTTCAACAATGGGAATAAAAAAATGGTAAGTCTATTTAGAGTACAATTTTCCATAGGATTATGATATAGATGAGAAATTGTTTTGGGAAGATGATCCTTGTATTACTACTATAGAAATCATAAGTCATAATTTAGCAATAAAAACAATAAAACCAATCAAGGAAAATAAATATTATTAGATAGAATAGAAATAGAAATTATGGTATCCATTTAGCACATTGAGTTTTATTTTCCTAATCCTAGTACAAGAAAATAAATTTGTATCAAGAATAGGATTTTAGGAAGCTCATACAAATCTCATAGATATTGTTGTCAAAAATTATGAGAAAAAAGTTTCTCATATCATCATATATAATGTGTCTAACCTCAAATAAATGTAGAATAGATAATTAAAAAGAAACAATTATACTAGGTCCCACTAGAGGAAATGAGATTTAGATTTCAAGAGTATGATATGGATACAAGCCCCCTAATAAAAAGAATGATCATCTTTGTTGATATTGATTCATTCTAGCTCCAACCTTGAGAAATAAAACAAGTAGAAGAATTTGGATATTAATATTGCTTTCATTACTTTAAATTATTATTGCACTCATTTATATTTCTCCATCTAGTGACTAGATAATTCTAATAGATAAGGCCAAAGATTTTTATTTATTTTCATTGTACATATTACAATCTAGAAAGATTCCATAAACTCATTATTTTTCAATAATTAATTTAAAGCATTTTTATACACTTTAAAATGAATTACAATGCTCTAAAATTGTTGTTGTGATAAAATTGTTGGTCTTACTAATTTGTTTGAATCATTTTAGTTAATGCTTTTAACTAAAACTAAAACTAAAACTATTAATAGATTCTATCCTAGCAATATAAATTAAAAGTAATAATAGAATATCTGGTGGAATAAACAAACAAAGCTTGCTATCTAAAAATAGAATTAAAATATTGTTAGGAACTAAAAATGGTCCCTGCACCCTGGGCATCATGATTATCTGCAATCTAGTTCTCATTGGGTGTGTCCATTGTTTATGCCTTCCTTGGAGCACCAGTCCTAGGAAGTCTAGGGAACATGGTATTTGGATCCTTTAGATGACCTCTAGGATATTTTACCATGATTGGCTCCTTATTTAGATTTAATATTTGATGTTCTCTTAAAATAGAATAATATACCATGTTCTTGCTAAGGAAAAGGAAAAAGGGAAAAGAGGGAACCTAAGTTAAGGGTAGCAATGTGCCAAAGATTAAAAAATCCATATTTTTTATCAGTGGGATTAATTAACACATGAATCAAACATGATAGCTAAAGTGAACATGGTCCCAACCACATATAATTGCAAATCAAAAGATCTCCTATGGAAACTAAGACAAATGCAAGTCACATCCCCCGAAATAAAGGTTTACAAATACACAGACTAGGACATAAATAAGAGTAGTCATAGCTCCTTACATTCATATTAAAATCACATTATATGCATATATAATTAAAATATGCTCAAAAACCTATACATATTATGACCCAAACCTTGAGTACAAACTAATATACAAAATAGAAAAGGGAGAAAAAATTTTCTCAAGGCTAGATACTACGCATGACAACTCTACCTCTTTTACATTGGCTTCATAATCGACTATTTATAATATTTGTATCTAAATTTAAAAATTCAAAATATTCCTACCCTAAAGGTGAGAAGCGAGAATCTTGTACTTTCCTTGCTAGTTAGGATAGATGTATGATGCTACAAAATACGAAGTTAGTTCAGGTTTACTCATTGTAAATGTTAACCATCAAAAATGTATCTCACCATCATTCATAACATTAATTGACCTTATGCTCAAGGAAAAAGTCCATGTGGTGTTGGTAAGTGTCACATATTTCAATTAATTTTTTTTCTTTCTATTTATTGGGATTCAGTGATACATTTGATCTAGTGCCTCCCTCATGAATTCTAGTTACTCTAGTTATAACCTCCTTACCTTAGCTTTTCAACTAACTTTGGATTTTTTGGCAAGAATCTACTGCAAAACATAGTGTAGTAAAGGATTTAATATAGTAATGGCAACTTCCATGGGACCTCAAACTGGTTGGAGGTGGAACTCCAAATCTCATTATCCTTACCATTAAGCATGGACTCAATATTATAGCTTTTTCACCACCTCAAGGACCTCCTAGTGCTTTTTTGATAGACCTTAGAACATGTATAGTGCTAATATCACTTTTTCAATTCACCTAGACCCTTCATGGGGGGTGGAACATACTCATGCTAGGTTATTTGAATTAGTTCTTCTAGTGCAATAACATTTTTTACTACCATGTTTACCTTCTATTTGATGGATAGGTCAACGGGTATCTCAAAAGTCTTTAGTTCATTCATTCGTTGCTTGTATTCTTATTTTGATAGAAAATAACCATCAAGATCCAAAGGGGAAGTAAGTTGAAGAAATATTCTCTCTCTACAATTCTATTCTCCATGATAAGGTCTTTATTTTCTTATTGCACCTATGGGATTGATGTAAATCCAGTTGCAAGAGGTTAGAAAAATACCTCCAATCACATAAAATATGCAATGAATTGTAAATGATTTATTTTATCATTTTTAGATCCACCATCCTCAAAAATGTAATAAAAGGGGAACATATCCCAAAATAACCACTAAAATGAAACCCTAAATTTTAAATTCCTAGAGATAAGAACTGACTATTTTTGGTAAATTGTCATTTTTAGACAAAAACTACCATTTTTAGTAATTAAAAAAAAAAACTCAGGTAGACCTCCAAATTAGCACATCATCGTGACACCCAAATTAGGTTTCCTAGAAAATATCAACACCTAAAAATATTTCCAAAGACAAATTAATAAATTTTGAATATTTTGGAGACTAAAACTCAAAATAAACACTAAAATCCATTTTCAAGGCACTATATGAAGGAATTAGGGCCCAAAAAATACTAAAAAGGCCTAAAAGAAGTAACCAACATCCCTTTTGTGACATTGCCATAACATTTTCCTCCCCAATATCTAGCTCCTTATAAAATATCAAGTCAATATGATGGTCGTATCAAACGTTATGCCCTCTACAAGATTGGTTTTAGCATCAGGGATACTTACGAGGAAGCTAGAGATATGATGACCTTGTGAGTTATGATATAGTTAGAGGTTAACATGGGCTAGGATTGCTTGAAAAACTTGGACTTCTCAAAATTTGGGATTGGATATCTCAAATTGCTCAAGATTTTCTATAGCTTTTGCACTCAAGGAGGAGATGGAGTAGAGACAATCAATCACCAAAAGTATCCCCTATACCTCTTGAATAACTCCTCTCCAAAGTTTCTAGAAAATATCTATGATTTCCTCAGGCTCATTGGGCCTTTGCTCCATCTCCATCATTCTTTTCTTATATTATTCTATCTTTGATTACTTTTCTTCAAATTTTTCCATAAGGTAGTCCTATTAAACCTTCTATATATTGAATTCAACATGAGATTTCTTGAGCAATTTTTTGGTCTTTTCCAATTATTTTTCTTTCTTAGAAAGTTTCCTCATGGTCAAAGAGTATTTATGACTTAATAATTTGATTGCTTATTTAGTTAACTCAATGCTCTCCCCCAATGGTGATTCTTTGGAGCTTAGTTACATGGCTAATATCTAGCAATATTGATGTCACATCGCCCCTAATGCTTTGGAAACAATTCACTCAAAACTAACCAAAACTAGTCTATCCCTTTGGGAAAGAAGAGTGGTTTTCCTCTATGAGGTGGTAGGTTGTGTGGCTCACCACTCAACTTATTTCTTTGACTATTGTTGGTTATGTCTTGAGGGTTACTAGAAATAGGGGAAAATATCTATGATAGAATAAATTGGTTTGGGGTGAGCACTTACAATTGGATTTTTGGTGGTAAGGGAAGGAAATTTATGAATGGTAAGGGGGTTTATGGGTTCACAAGGGAGACTATGGTGGAATGGATTACAATGTATGATAATGGTATAGTGGCTATAAATAATTGTGGCAGTGCAATACTCCAAGATGCAGATAGAGTGATGAGAGTGGAAGAAATGGGTGTGGACACCTAAAAAACTCACATTTTCCCTCATCCCATCATAATAATAAAATTAATTTTGCATTATTTGCCTAAAAACACTATTCATCACCCTAAGCCTCCTTGGTAACTTAAGCCTTTTCCTACACTCAGCCCCTGGTCATCATGCAACCAATCCTTTGGCTAAATCTACAGACACATCACCCTAGTCTATCCTTTGACTAGCCTAGCTTCCACCTAAGCCTAGTTCACTCTAGCCTAACCTTGGTTAACTCCTAACCTTGGTAAAAATCCACCTCATAATCAAACCTAAAACCATGGTAAAACATAACCCATGGTTAACATTATCCTAGTCTATCTTCCACCAAGGCCTAGCCTCCACATCACCCTTAGTCAACCCTAAACCCATGGTTAGCCTAACTATGGTTAACATTGATCCTTGCTCCACACATGTTTCTATGCACATTCCTATGTCATAAATGATATTTAAAGACTTTTGCACAATAAAATACATTTTAAAACATGGTCATTCTCCACATCAACATGCCATAAAAGCCATTTGGAGATTTTCTTCCACCCCATGCATTTCTGAGGTATGCCACCCCGATGCCCATATAATACTTATATATGGCTGAGTACTTCTCTCACCCAAATCCATTTATGATATATGGAATCCCATACCACCTCAGCGGACACCTCACAGGACACCTCAACCCCCCTAACCTTGGAAAATTCTAGAAATAGAAGGCCATTTTCACCATTTGTAAGAATTACTCACTCACATACCCAAAATATGTAAAAATTACTCTAGACCCTAAGTGCAACCATCAATCAACAAATGTGGCATTGATCATACATGTTGCATCAATAATTAAAGCTCAAGGGTTAAGTTAATGTTTAATAAAAAATGGTTGGAAATATGATGCATGACATCATGGGAATGAGGAACAATTTCTAAGTAGGGTAAGGAAGTGTTTGTGTCAATTTATTTGCCATCACTCTACCCTTGAATAAAAAAATTAGTTTACCCCTATCATGTATATTTAGAGTGGATCTCTATAGTACCTATAATTTAGAAATTAGTGATTTTTTAAACTATATTAAGTGTTCCATATGACTACTTCAAGAATAAGTGTTTCAATGCAATAAACGTTTTAAATTGTAACTCCCTTCAAAAACTTTGAACCATTCAATGGATGTTATGCATCATGTTGCTTTATAAAATTAAGCAACCATGGATGTTTGGTTATAAAGGGACACTCTATCTAAAGTGATCAAAGAAGAATAAATGAAGGGGTAATATCTCATTAGGTAAGTAATTTTAATATATATAATAAAAAAAAAAACTAAATCCAAGGCTTACAATAGAATCTTTAGAATTCTAACGATTCAAGATGCATCTCCAATCTCAAGTTTTCAATGAATTACTCAAACTCCATCAAAAAAACATTTCATAAAAGAAAAATGGAAGAACTTAAAGGCTAATAAAAACATTCAATATGCTTGGATAAATCCTCCAAAATAATAGACAAACACATGTCAATCTCCTGACTAAAGAAAGCAATATTAATAGCCTAGGTGGTAACTAATACAATGACCTAGCAAGTGCATGTCAACTAATAAACCAAGAAATTTAATATAATGTAAAATGCAAAATTGAAAATAATAAAACATTCATAGCCATAATAAAAATTGTTGGACACATCATATTTAAAAGATCATTGACACCCAAGATAAATAAATAACATAGCCATTCCTTATTTATAATTAGTATCTATATATTATAATAGAGACATGGTCTTAGGTATTAATTTTATGTAGTCAAATGATCCGAAGTAGAAGTATTATCAACCAATGGATGAGATCCAGGATTATAATGAATCAAATTAAACTATCCACACCAATATAGATAGACTCATATTTTAATAAGCCAATTAGGTCCAAGATATATTATGCTATCATATTTTTATAGTTAGTGCTTGTGACTAACCATATCATAAATGTGAAATAGAAATACTATGGATGACAAATAAATATTAGTAAATGCAACCATATAATTTATATTTCTATTAGATTTGTATTTTTTAGGTAGAAATATTGGTATCTAGATTAGAGCTAACATTTTTTAATCTAAAAATAGCTTCCTTTGAATATAAATAAATGTTATGTCAATATTCAGTTTATGTGTACCATTTTATGGAAAATTCTTACGATAAGCACAATCCTTTTGCTAGAAATGAAATATACATGCATTTTCAATTATAAGTCTTCTCATCCTATTAATCTTGTGCATGGGATTAAATGTCTATATTATTATGCATTGGTGGACTTGGTTATGAGATGCATCTCATAAAATAACACTAATATTTGGACCATTGTGTTGGTGGAAATTTTCATGATATTCCTCTTCCCTTTATTATCCCTTTGTTCATAAATATATAACATGGTATGATTGATAAAAGTAGTTTTATTTTTGAGTTTATATTATTGCATTAATACTGTGAGGACATTGGTCCCTTTGATACTATGCATTTATGAATTATGTCATGGGATACGTCTCATATTTGGAATATCATCTCTTGTTATTCCTATTATATTATAATGTTTAGCTTGAGTGTAATTGCTTAAAAATTTCATATCCATTATGATTTTGGTCAATTTTGTCTTGTGGATTGTATTTTGATGAAAGCAAATTGTATAATATTATCACCTTTAAATATTAGTGTAGTTTCCTAACTCTTTTTCTTATCACTACAAATATTGAATAATATTATACATTAGCATTTCTAAATCCAATCATCTATGGAAAATCTTGATATCCAATACTCTAGTGACCAAGACACAAGTAATCAATGTAGAAAACTTAGTACCATCAATTATAAACAACCAAAATGGTAAATTTATAGCCATTTGTGTTTAATTTGAGACCACAATGGTGAATTTGAAGCATAAAATAGATATTTGTATTATTATTTATTATTTGTCATAAACTAGAAGTAATTTGATATAAATGTATAGGTTTGTGTTTCTTATGATTAAATCCTATTGTCACTACCTTGTACAAATCCTTGCTCTAACCCTTAATAAACTAAAATAAATAAAATATTGTATTTTCAAGTTTATATTATTAGTTTTCCCTTGTAGTAAAACTTGATTCAAATATGTTAGCCTTGGTCAAATAATTTACTCACTCTTAAAATTTAAGGAAAGGTAAAAAGTAATTTGATTTTTAAATATTTTTAAATTTCCATAAATTAGTTAGGCAATTAAAAATATTTTTCAATGCTTTTAATAGGGATTTTTAGCCTAATTTAATATCTACATAATTTCAATGAGGGGTCATGGCTAGAACTAGGCTAAATGGATACATGGTCATATCAAGTTGGTGATAAAAGGGTGACATAGACAATGTCTTTATTTTATACAAGATAATTGTGTCTATAGTAATGAATATATATGTGTTCTCATTTATGAAAATGTTAATTATACTAATAGTTTGTTGCAGAACTATTATTATTAAACATGAACCATTCACCAATATATTCATCCACAATACATTATCCACAATAACAATCCACAAATGAGAGAGAGATAGATAATACCCTTAAGGTAGGGCAACACCAATACTAATCCTTAAGGAAGGAATAACTATAGAAGATCTCCCAAGATGAGAGGCCACTTCATGGGCATGACGATTACATAAGATTCTTCTTCAATGATATGAATCATTACAATGACAAATATATCTTATTTATATATCCATATTCTTATTCTACTTTGGAGAGCCTACTACTAATATAATATAATATTATAATATAATATAATATTATAATATAATATAATATTATATTATAATATAATATAATATTATAATACAATCAACCTTGGTTTATGTGTGGCCCATGCCAACCCTTTTACAATATAATAATATATCCCCAAATATCTATTCCTAGGTACCCTACCATGCCACCCTCCTTACAAATGCTTTGTCCTCGAAACATATGAAGAAACCTAATAGTATGATTTGCTAAGAAATGTTAGCAATTGGTACCAATATCGATCATCCATCCATCCAAGTGAAACTCGATGATGCTGGTACGCAATTTTGTTACTTGAGTATCCAAATATGCTTTGTTGGCTCCACACTTCTATTGCTATATTTTGATAACTTGAATTATGGGTCCACTTGTTCCTTGATGCTGATGAACCATGATGAAAACCATGATCACTATGCTTTCTTTGCCAAACACTACCATAGTTGGTGCCCTTCTGATTACATGTAGAACCATAATATTGTTGCCTTGAACCATGCCTCCAATATTTTTTTTGCTCATGGTGGTGTGGATGGCGATATGGTGCAACCTTTACTTGATGTTCTACCTTCTTTGACTTTTCAAACTTTGGCTTCATTGTTTTAAATTCTTCTACACCTTGTTATTTCATGTTATCTTTGTGTCCTTGTGCTCTTCTATCAAAGCTTCCTTGGACTCTGTTACTATTATTTCCACTGAATTAGTTACTGCTACTTCTTCCATGGACTTTGTTGCTACTATTGCCTTCTTGGATTCTATTTCATGTTCTTCAATTTTTTCTTCTACAACCACTTCTTGATTTTCCTTGTATCCTTGCTCCTTAAGCTGAGAAATATCCAACAATGTTATCTTCTTTTTCTTGCACCATAACTTCATAAACTTCTTTTTCACATTAATGTTAATAGTACCCAAAGAGTCTAACCAAGGATAACCAAGAACAATATCCTCCTCATCCATATCAATAGAATAGAAATATAAATGTAAAACATATTTATCCATGGTGATCTTCAAATATTCAAAAATATGAACATGCTCACCCTCTAGTTGTATGTCCTTAATTTTTGTTTCTTGAACTTGCAACTTCTTAGCCAAAGCAATATTAATAAAATTATATCTGCTACAAGGATCAATGGAAATAATAACCTATTCCTTTTGAATGCTTCCATGAACCTACAAAATAGAATTTTTAGATTTAAACAAATTCCTTTGTCCATTTTCTAATTTATCTTCTACCAAAGGTATGGTTTCCTCTGTCTGCATACTGACATATTTTTTATCTTCCCTGACCTTTTCCTCTTTCTTATTGAGTAATTTTATTTCTTTTTCATAATATTCATTTTGTTTCTTGAAAACTTCCCATTCTCCTTTCATTTCATTCCGCTCATTTTGAAATCCTTGTAGTTTCTTTTTAAGGTCTGTGATGACATCCATCAAGCTATCTATATTTTTATCCCTTTCCTCAACCACTTCCTTAAAATATATTTTTAGTTCCTCTGCATCTTCCATCATATTAGCTATCTTTTTATAGGGGTTCCAATCACTTAAGAATGCATGCTCCACTTCTTCCCAAGACAACTCATTATGGGTGCCATTAAGACTATAAAACCAAAGGAGAGCAACTTTATCAAGAAATTGATGAAGCATATTTTTCCAAAGAGGATGTCGATGATACAAGGATTTAAATTTTTTCCACCAATCCCTAGCATCAATATCATATGCTCCAAAAAAATTTTGTAGTTCCATAGTTGATACCCTAATGCAAACTAGGGTTTTTTGAAAATATATATCATGCCCTAATGCAAACTAGGGTTTTATGGAAATAAATATCTTCCCACCACGTTGAAGCTAAAAATCCACATAGACAACTAGATCTACAATTTTTCTTCCAAAAAATATAAAGTGCAACTAATTTGCTTACCCGAACTAACACAAGGATAACATTGTGATAAGATAACATTGCCATGACATAGACCTACAAAGTATAGTAAGGTGTACATATTATTTGAGTTAGAGCAAAGTATAAAATAAAAGCAGTATTCATTACCAAAGATTAGAGAAAGCCATTACATAACTTGTCATCCATGTTGAAGAAATCATATCAGAATTCACTATCATAGATGAAGCATTCATTGTCATATAAGAGCTAAATAATGGATCGTGCCATCGTGGAATAATCTAAGGTATAAAATAAAGGTATATTAGAATTCACTATTATAGAAGGGTGAAGTAAACAATTATAGTTGGCTAAAAGCAAGTGTTGAAGCTCTAAGTTCTACATTAGAAATTATATGCAATAGTAGATCGAACACCTATGAAGACCATGCCATAAAAATAGTGCCACTTGGTACAAGAAACACAGTCATATCATAACACACATGGCTATGAAGAAATTTCATTCATTCATAGTAATGCTCAAAGAAACCAGTGTAGTATAGTAACATCTCAAAGGAATAATATCATTGCACAAGGATCAACACCACTTGTCATAAGTTGGTAATACTTCAAATTGGTACTCAAAGAAATGTTGGCACCATTTAATTTTGAGTCTTATTTAGGTAAGTAATTTCCAGAAGGAAATAATACTCGTAGCCTTGGAAAGATCATGACACTTATCACAAACCACATGATTGATAACCCATATTAAAAGGTACACAATAAGGAGAAGAAAATGGAAGAGCATAGCAAAGTCAAGGAACATTAAAGAAGCCAAAAATAAGACATATAAGCACACATAATAGCCTATTAGTAAGAGTATAAGTGATAGTAGATAGCAATAGAATTAGATACTATCACAAGGAGAAACATAGGTCAAAATGCAAAGCCATCATAGCAAAGAGCATCGATCGACAATTGGATTGAAGCACAAGTTGATTGCAAAATAAGGTGAGTGCATAACATAGTGAATAATGGGTATTATAAAGGTAATATTAAAGCATTTTATTCTTGCAAAGAATTAAGGAGTTATAAGGTTATACATATTGCAATTTATATTAATCAAAGTATTCATTATCTAGGTAAATCTAGGAGGAGTTATAAGGCAATCAAAGTTACCCTAGAAATCAAATTATTGCTAGAAAATAAAGAGTGAAATTAGAAGCATTAAAATATTTATTATTATTGCTTTATACATTTGCAAATTATTAAAACCAAGGATTTAAAAGTGAACCTTTATTTGCAAATATTTGGTCTTGCCAAAACTTCTAAACTTGGGAGAGAAAAGGAATTCTACATCAAAACTTACATATTAGAAGTTTAAGAATTTTCCATAAGCATTGATCAAAGGGAGTGAAGAAATTAAGATATTGCTTGCATCAAAATTATAGTTGGAATATTGATTTAGAAGGACATAGACAATCCAACTAAATATATTGAACTCTTATCTTTGAAATTGCATTTCTAAAAGCTTTCTACAAGAAGATATAAATAGCTATAGAAAATCTAGAAGTTGAACATTATTCTAAAGAATTTTATCTCATTACTAGGGAGATAAAAGGATTTCAACACAAAGCTAAATTAGAAAGCTACATACATATTAACAAGTTCTTTGATCACTCAATTATTTGCTTGAATATTAAAAGAATATTTTATAGAATTTAGAGATTGGAAAAGTCTTGCCAAGGTTGATTCTACAAATTGAAGAAGAGCATTTAATTCAGGAGCTATAAGGATGTCTATTCAAAAGGACATATTAAATAATGCAATTAGGAAAAGTGTAAGGAAAATACCAATATGGTTTAGAGATAAAATTGACTCAAAGGAAAGCATGATTAGTAATTCAAAAAGTACAATAGTCAATGAAAAGAAAGATGAAATTAACAAAGAAGAATAAATTAAACATAGAACTGAATGTTTGAAAGAAATAAATCCTTTAGAAGTATCATCTAATGAGACAGTAAAGAATAAATTCAGTATCAAAAAATCTAGAAAATATATTGATCAAAAGGTTCGCATGTAGGTTTATGAAAAATGAAAAAAATGAATAGCTTCAATTGTTCACACATAATTTAATTAGTTCATCAAAGAAATTGATAAACCTAATATTCCTAAAACTAATGACAAGGAAATACAGATATATTTACTTTGTAATCATTGTAACAAACTTGGTCATGAGAAAGCAAATTGTTGGAGTTTACACCCATGTAAATATTGTGAAGAAAAATATTATTCATCCTATTTATGTTACTACAAGGACAAACACTACAAAAAAATTGAAGAAAATTTGATATTCATATTAAATTGTTTTCTTCAAGTTCTTATTTCAAACTTATCTACTAATGTCAAATTAAAGCTTGACATTTTTGAAGATCAAAGATACAGGTCATAAAGAAAACCAAAGGAAATAAAAAACAATTATGATCCTCTTATGACTTGCAAGATTATCAAATCTCTAGTTCACCAGAGATATCTGGAAGATTTCAAGAATTACACCAAGCATTTTGGAATGAAGGAAACATGGAAAAACAAAATAAATATAGAATCAACAGAAGAAGAGCCTCATCAATATGAAAACACCCAAAAGAGAAAGAACCTTATTGAAGACTAAAGTCTTTGTCAACCAAATAATGTAATACAAGGGGGTGTTGGAATATATTACATTATTTGGCCATTCACTAATGTACCATCATGGGTACATATTTAGATTAGGATTATATTAGGAGATAAATAGTTTATTAGAGTAATTTAATAAATGCACAAGTGTTAGAATGTGCAATGATATAAACATGCAAAATCTTATCCTTGAAGGCTCATGGTTGAGGGAGATTCTCTTAATACCATCAACTACTTGAAGAACAACCAAAATCCTACTTGGAGGATCAAGGATTGTATAGAGGAAGCTAGAATTCTAAGCCAAAACCAGCAAGATATTATCTTCCAACATGCATTCAAGGAAAGCAACAAGGTTTTTGACAAACTCACTAATTTTTGTGTCAACACCACAAGTTTGAAGGTGTGGACAAGTGGCTTGCTACAGGAAATTATTGACACCATGGAACAAGACATATTGACTTTTAACCAACAATGACATCATATCTATTAGTTTTTGTTTTATATTTTTTTGGTTGGTCCTCATTGGCATCCATGCCCTCTTGATTCTAAGGACCTTCATAATCTATGATATTTTCTTAAATCTTATATTTTTTAATTCTTTGATCCTATGGCATTTCACCTCATGCTTCAATTACTTATTCCCTCATGTCTTTCTATGTATCTGTACCCATTTCTTCTCTTTTCAAGGCATTATCCTTATTTTATTTGGTTGCCCTCACTCGTGTCCTTTGTCCACCAATCACCTTCACGCTCTACCTTGCATCATTACCTAACACCTTCACATTCATACCCTTTCCTCCTCAATGTCCATTATGATTTGTTATCCCTGCCCTCCCCTTAATATTCCCTTCCCTTGGCCCAATAAGGTGGTTACAACAATTATTTTTGCTCGTTTTCTCACTTATTTTTCAAGCCAATTTAGGAAACTTCTTATTGTTATCTATAGTTCCACTTGACTTATTTGGCTCTTCATCCAAGGTAGTACCTTCCTTATGCCTATGAATAGCCTCTATGGGTTCCACCTTTATTCTACCTTGGACCCCCTTATTCATAGTGCATCTTTGTTCGAACCTATCTCATCTCCCATTAGCCTATTAATCATGAGTTACATTGAGCCTTCCTCTGTTGAAATTGACCCCATTGTTGAAGCTATGCTCTCCGAGAGAGGCTTCATGCCCTTTTTAAGATAATTTTTAGGGGTTGATTTTGAAATTACTTTGGCCTTCCTCGACACTTGGAATAATGGTAAATTCCTCATCTATAGTATATCCTTCAAGGTTGACACCAAATTGCTTGCAGATTTAATTGGCCATCTAGTGAGAGGTAGGTATATCTGATATGAGAAACACAATTGGGAGGTGGAGTTGAAGGAAATTAAGGATAAAGAGATTTGTAAGTGTGTGAGTATGCAGATGAAGCAGTCTGAGTTACCAACTCCGTGGAACATCATGATGAAATCAATCATGGAGTTTGTCGTTGTTGATGAACCTAAAAAGGTATTGTGCAGTTTCCATTTTACTTTTTATAACCATTTTAGGGATGTTAACCTGGTAAATATTTCTCAATTCATCATTAACTCCATTTCCTATTCCATTGAAAACATTTGCAAGAATAAAAATAATGATTTACCCTCCCACCAAGGTCTTTTCAAGGTCCTTTACAAGCATTGGCTTATCCATTGTCCCCAAGGCATCCCCATCCTTGCTACTCATCCCAGTAAAGGTAAGCCTAGTTCTCTCCCTATCATGCCAACCCAATACCATACTAGCCCCTCTACTTCCTACTCCCCGATAATGTTGGCTATGAAAAGAGTCATAGTGGAGGTTGTAAAACAAGGTTATGCATAAGGGGTTGGACTCAAAATGTACTTGTAAAAAAATGGTGAATCCTAATCAAAATCAAGGTGAATCATGGAGAATACTAAGCAAATCAAATTGAGCATCTTCATACCAAAATTTGAGGTATTTGAAGCCCTAAAATGTAAGGTCATCTTTGGGGCCACTTTTTACCTATTAAATCATCTTATAACTTCAAAAAAATACCAGCATTAGATCAAGCTTGAGAAGATCCTTCCAACGAGTACAAATATGCCTATGTTTAGATATATATTGTGGTGAATTGATCCTAAGAAAAATTGGTCCTTAAAATTTTAGGTGAATGGGCCGACGTCAAGGGTCCTCATATTCACCAATTTCTAATTTTGGAAACCCTAATATTCACCCAATTTACGAATGTTTTCCACTATGCATAACCCTACTGTAAAAAGGCTAAGAAGCCAAGAACCCAAGAAAATTAAGCTGGAGTCACCAGAGAAACCAAAGGGAGTCATATCCTCACTTTAATTGAAAAACCTTTTGCATCAAAAGAAAACTCTAGTTATTAAATCTGAGGAGGAATACAATGATGCTCCTAACCTGTGTTTGAAGTAGTATATCATTAATTCCATCACCAACTACATTTCTCAATTCATAGACCTTCGCAATGCCTTAAACCTATTGTTCTTCAACAAGAAGTTTTTTGAGGATGGAGACAAGTGTTGGGTACTGAATTGATATCAAGTTTTACTTGACAATGCAACTGTCTATATTCCAATTTTTTGTCTAGGCTTGCACCCGATAGTCACAACTCAGAACTCAATATTGGATGGACAAAAGATAATTTTAATCCAATCTCTAGAGTAGGCTAGTTCCTTGTCAACTTAGTAAGATGTTCACACAATTAAAGCACAATAAGGTTTTTAATAATAGGGTTAGAAAAGTATTAGTGTTAGATAAATGTGCATTAATAGTGGACGTATAGGCTAATGGCATAGGCATCTATAGTAGAAACTTTCAAATAAACTAGATCCAGTGTCGCATCACTCAAGATTAGCAACACCCAAAACAATGGAATCTTCATACATTAAAGCATAAACAAAATATATGTTGCAATGAGCAATTCCAATATCCAATGTATTGATAATCCAATTTAGCAAAATAGAACAATAATTAGATTTAGAAAAAAAAAACTCCCTACCAACACAAATATAACTATGAACATATTTCAACTACTTTCACAACTAGTAATCCAATAAATTGGAATGAACTAACCACTACAACATTAACAAAAATACAATTCATAGTTGTGAACCTCTAGCATGAAAGATAGTAAAGATAACATGTCTTTGTTGAGCAAGGTGCAGCAAAAGAATTGCAAAAGTATTGTCATTGTTGTCAACACAGACATGCATTGATGCAGTTGATGCAGTTCAGAGGTCAAGATCAAGTGCAGTGAATTTCAAGACAAACAGAGGTAACCCAGATTCAAAAAATGGCAGAAAGAGACAAGGAAGAAAACTGTCGCGATATCGCGACATGTTTTCTGTCGCGATTTCGCGACATGGTCGAGGAGAGAGAAGGCGCAGCCGAAAATGTCACGATTTCGCGACATGTCGAGTTTTCGTTGAGGAGAGAGAAAATGTGTCGCGATTTCGCGACAAAAAGTAGGAGAGAGAAAATGCACGCCAAAATGTCGCGATTTCGTGACATGTCAAGTTTTCGCTGAGGAGAGAGAAAATGTGTCGCGATATCGCGACAAAATCGAAGAGAGAGAAACTGCAAGGAAGATTGTCGCGATTTCGCGACATTGCCGAGGAGAGAGAAAGTGCATGCCAATTTGTCGCGATATCGCGACATGGCAGAGGAGAGAGAAAGTGAAAGGTAAACTGTCACGATTTCGCGACATGCTTAAGGATGACGTCAGCAAATGTTGAAAGTGTCGCGATATCGCGACAAGATGCAGGGAAAGCTTCCAAGAGCCAAAACGGTCATGATTTCGCGACATGCTTAAGGATGACGTCAGAAAATGTTGAAAGTGTCGCGATATCGCGACAAGATGCAGGGAAAGCTTCCAAGAGCCAAAACGGTCACGATTTCACGACATGCTTAAGGATGACGTCAGCAAAAGTTCTAAGTGTCGCGATATCACGACATGAACAGAAGGAAAGTTGTCAAAGCCAAAATGGTCACGATTTCACGACAGCAAGGGCATGAAGTGTGCGGCTTCAAAAAGTGTCACGATATCACGATAGGTAACAGTCTGGCAGGTAAAACCCGCAGGAGCATGCAAGGTGACACGTGTCGAAAAAAGCAGACAGGAAAATCATGCAGCCAGTTACGTAAAATGTAACTGATGTCAGATCTGCAGTTACAGATTGACAAGTGTCAGTCATGCATTCGAACAGCCGTTTGCATGTATTCGAAGAATCAAATATAAAGTATCGAAAGGTTTTCGAAAAGTCTTTTTTATAGCTTTCGAACGGTCGCACTCATGGAATCGAACAGACATTTTGCTTGTCTTCAAAGAGCCGAATATGAAGGATCAAGATATGCTTTTCGAGAAGATATGTTTGCAGCATTCAAAATAGCCATACTACAAGAAATCGAAACGCCGTATTGCAGGGTTTCGAACAATCATTTTCAAACAACCACTTATTTGCAGGAGAAAAGAATTCGAACAGTTGGGTATATGATTCGACTGCATGTAGGATTGAAAGGTTATAAAAGAATAGTTGTACAGAGAAGATGTTGTCATTGTTAGAGAGAAATTGCTCGTAAAAGGAGGGTTAGAAAAGAATCAAGAGAAAAATAAGCAGAGCCGTGAGAGTGTGTAGAGTTGGGTTAATTGCAGACCAATCAGGGTCGTGCATGAAGTGAAGACATTTTTATGTCATTCTAAATTGATCAGAATTGCAGTCCAAGTTGGTGCTTGGTACTAGGAGTTGGTGCTCCATCCTGCTGCAGCAAAAAATTACAGGGGTTGGTGCTCCTTCCAGCTTGATGCCGGTAAAGTATTTGTAAAATTGATTTTGCAAAGACTCGGATTTGGATTGGAGTCCAAGCAGCCATTTTTGAGGAGTAGCCAAATTGGTGAACCTCGGTATATTGAGTGTTGTGGTGTGCTCTCTTGTTCAAGTTGTTTTTCAGCTTGTCAAGTTCTCTTTATTTCATATTAAATGTTGTAGATATAAAAATTAATAGCTACACTGATTCACCCCCCCTCTCAGTGTCATTGTGTAATCATCAATTGGTATCATAGCAAGGTTCCTTGTACAAGCTTAATCAGCTAAGGAGATCTTGGAAGAAACAATGGCAGGTGGTGAAGGATTTTCATCCAACAAAGCTCCCTTATTTGATGGAACAAATTACACCTTCTGGAAACTCGTAATGCAAACATATCCCGAGTGCATTGGGATACGATATTTGGGATTCTATAGATAGTGGATACACAAAGACCCACTACCCCTCCAACAGACATACTGCCGAGAAAAAGAAATTTGAAAACAACTCCAAAGCTAAGAATGCCATAATGTGTGGGCTTGTTGACAAGTGAACTGATAAGAGTCATGAGTTGTAAATCAGCAAAAGACATGTGGGATAAACTCAAGAGCATCCATGAAGGAGACAAGAAGATTAAGGAAGCAAAACCGCAAACTCATCGAGCACGGTTCAAGCACCGCAAATGAATGAAGATGAAAACATAGAGACTTATATGCTCGAGAGTCAACGGAATTATTAATGCAATCAGAGGACTCGGTGAAGAAATTGATGATGCAGTTGTTGTGAAAAAGGTTCTCATAACACTTCACAAAAGATTTAACTCCAAAGTCTCTGCAATAGAAGAGGCAAAAGATCTAAACAACTTCAGGATGGATGAGTTGCATGGTTCCCCCGACAAAGATATGAAATGAGAATAGGACAAACCAAGTCTACAGACAGAGAAGCAGCCTTTAAAGCACACAAGAATGTAAAATTTGAACATGAATCTGAGGATGAAGGAACACTGGATGAAACAGAAGCCAATTTTGTTCGAAAACTCACAAAAGGAAAAGGAAAATATAGAGGGAAGCTACCTTTTAAATGCTTCAATTGTGGAGGAGTCGGTCATTTTGCAGCCAAATGTCCAATGCAGGAGAGAACCAAAAATGGTGAAGGTTCACACCAAGAAAAAGGTGACTGGAAGAAGAAACAAAATTTCAGAAAGAACAACTTCAAGAAGAAAAGCTTCATAACCAAGAATGTCGACAGCTCAAGAAAGCACGGATGAGGAGTCCGAAGAAGAAGGAGGTGAAGCTCTGCTCATGGCACTTGAAGAAGAAAGAACAGAGGAAAATTAGGAAGGTGATGAAAATTCCAAGGATGAAGTCAAGTGTATTTGGAAGGAGAATTGGTTGCTCGCACTTGAAGAGTTGAGTGCGGAAAGGAAGAAGAATAAAATTTTTAAAAGAAATTAGAGAATGCCACAGACATAATAAACAATCTGAAAATACAGATAGAGGAATTCAAGAAAATGTCTGAAGTTCTTGATGAACAATTAATTGTAAAGACAGTTGAATGCAGCAAGCTAGAGGAAGACATTGTTAAGTTAAGGATGCAGTTAGAGGAGATGAATAGAAAATTGAACTGTTTTCATAAGTTTGAAGAAAGTACTGTAAAGTTGGATAAAATGTTAAATAACCAAAGGCCTTCTGGCATCAAATTTGGTTTAGGCTTTGATGAAGGAGAATCTTCAAAGGATTCAAAGAACTTGAATATAGAACCCATAAAGAAAGAAGAAAAGATCAAGGTTGAACCAAAAAAACAAAATCATGCAAAAGAAAACAATAATGCCAAATTCAAGAAGAATACTCGACAAAGATGGATTCACAAAAGTCACACATCCGAGGAGGAGAAGAGTCATGGCTCCTACTTCAAACAGGCAAAGACCGGCACCCAGGTTTAATCATGCATTTTCTGGTTATTGTTTTAAATGCAATGCTTATGGCCATAAGATTTCAGATTGCGTGCATAATGTATCTTAAAGGAATTTTACCAACATAAATGTTTTTTCTCCTTTAATGAATTATGCAGTTGAATGTTATAATTGTCATAATTTTGGACATATTGCTAGAAACTTCAGAAGCACTTTTGCATCAAATAATTATCAGGGTAGAAAATCTCAGCCAAGTGGGTTGAAACAAAACCAGAAATTTCCTGAAAAATAGGCACATGCTAATGAAAGGACAAAGGCAAAACAAGTAGCAAAATCTGCTATCAAACCATAATGGAAAGAAAAGGAATCTTTGATTGTCCAGACTGCTTTTAAAGCTCGTAACAAATCAGCACCTTGGATACTTGACAGGTGGTTGTTCCAATCACATGACAGATGACAAGCAAAAGTTTGAGAATTTACAGAATTATGAAGGTGGTTCTGTGAAATTTGGAAATAATGATGGAGCAAAGATTGTTGGAAAGGGATCACTCAAGATAAGTGATGGCAATATAAAATCAAAAGAAGTCTTGTTTGTAATTGGCCCAAAGCATAACTTGCTAAGTGTAAGTCAAATATGTGACAGAGGTCATGATGTAATCTTCAAGAAGGAGGGCCGTGAAGTAAGAAAGACAAAAAATGGAAAGTTAATAGCCACTGGATCGAGAACTTCCGGAAATCAGTATACACTTTCAGAAACTGCGGAAGGAACATGCTTGATTGGACAGAAGATGAAAACCGGCTATGGCACAAGAGGCTTGGGCATATTAGTTTTGACAATTTGGCAAAAATTAGTTCAAAAAGAGCAGTCAGAGATATACCAAACATTGGCAAACCTATAAATAGCATCTGTGAGTCATGCCAAAAGGGAAAACAAACCAGAGCCACTTTCAAAGCAAAAGAATACTTCACTAGCAAGCCATTAGAACTAATTCACACCGATCTATGTGGACCCATGAGAACTGAAAGCATAAATGGACACAAATATTTTATGCCGTGTATAGATGACTACTCAAGAATGACATGGGTACTATTTCTGAAACTCAAGTCAGAAGCCTTTGAGATGTTTAAAACCTTCAAAAATCTTGTTGAGAATCAATCAGGAAAAAGAATTAAATGCCTAAGATCAGACAGGGGAGGAGAGTTTATCTCCGAAGAATTTGCAGAATACTGTCAAAAACATGGGATAAGAAGACAGTTTTTAGCAGCTAGGACACCTCAAGAGAATGGTGTTGTAGAAAGGAAGAATAGAACAGTGCAGGAAATGGCAAGGACAATGCTGGCAGAAAACAAAATAGCTGACAAATTTTGGAAAGAGGCAGTCCATACTGCAGTTTACATTCAAAACAAGTGCATGCTGAGACCACATGAAAGCAAAACACCTTATGAGCTGTGGTTTGGTAGAAAGGCAACAGCAAGACATTTCAAAGTATTTGGCAGCAAGTGCTACATAAAACGGACTCAAGATAACCTCGGTAAATTTGAAGATAGAGCTGATGAAGGTATCTTTCTTGGTTACTCAACAAAAAGCAAGGCGTACACATGTTACAACAAGAGGTTGAAGAAAATTGTTGAAAGTGCTGATGTGAAAGTTGATGAAGGTAGAGAACAAGAAACTACTTATCAAGAAAACTACCCTATGTATGAAGAAGTCATTGAAGGTGATGATGAAAAAGAAACAGAGAAGAATCAGAAAATTGATCCAGATGGTGTAAAAACCGAATCAAGAAGAAGAAAACAGGAAATTTAAAACAGTAAATCGCGTAAAAATCATCCAAGTGAACAGATTATTGGGGATCCCACAGATGGTATTCAGACAAGAAGAACAGCAGTGAGGAACTATTCTCCGTTATCTAGTATTGAACCTAAAAATGTTGCTAAAGCAAGCACTGATGAAAGTTGGATGAAGGCAATCAATGAAGAACTAGATCGGATAGAGAAAAACAATACCTGGGAATTAGTACCTAGACCAACAAATAAAAACATAATTGGCACTAAATGGGTTTTTAGAAATAAATTGAATGAAGATGGGCAAGGTTGTCGAAATAAGGCAAGATTGGTATGTAAAGGCTATGCTCAAGGTTGAAGGCATTGATTTTGAAGAAACTTTTGCACCGGTAGCCGGACTAGAGGCAATCGAATGTTTCCGGCATTAGCAGCTCATAAAAACTTCAAAGTATATCAAATGGATGTAAAATCAGCATTTTTGAATGGAAAACTGGAAGAAGAGGTTTACATTGAACAACCGGATGGCTTCCAACTTGGTGACAATCCAGATTTTGTTTGGAGGTTAAAGAAAGCTTTATATGGATTAAAAACAGGCACCCGGAGCATGGTATGCAAGGTCGGATAATTATCTAATTAAACAAGGGTTTAAGAAAGGTTTGGTGGATAGCAACTTATATGTCAAAACAGAGAAGGGTCATCTTATTGTTCTTGTTGTTTATGTAGATGACATAATATTTGGCAAAGAAGATGGATGAATACCGCAAAGACATATCAATTAAAATGAAAAAAGAATTTGAGATGTCAATGATTGGTGAACTTTCTTATTTCTTAGGACCGCAGGTCAATCAAAATGAAAAAGGCATTTTTATTTCTCAAGTTAAATATGTAAAAGAAATGCTGAAAAAGTTCACAATGGAAGACAATGAACCGGTCAAGACTCCTATGACAACAAGTCTACAAGTTGAGCAAGGATGATAAATCCCCGGATGTAGATCAAACAATGTACGTGTCTATGATTGGAAGCTCGCCATATTTAATGTACCACTAGACCAGATATATTACAAGCAGGATGTATGGTTGCAAGATTTCAGGCCACTCCCAAAGAAACTCATGTAACAGCTGTAAAGAGGATCTTCAGATATCTCAAGGGCACTATGGATTATGGGTTGTGGTACCCAAAAGGTAAAGATTTCACTTTGATTGCATATTCTGATGCAGATTGGGCAGGATGTATTGATGACAGAAAGAGCACAAGTGGAGGAGCATTTTATCTTGGTGACAGGCTGGTAGCATGGCACAGCAAGAAACAAGAATCAATATCTCTATCCACTGCAGAGGCAGAATACATTGCAAGCAACAACATGTCGTACTCAGATATTATGGATGAGACAAACGTTGAAAGATCTTGGTATTCATTTCAAAGAGCCAATTTCAATTAAATGTGATAACACTAGTGCTATCAACATATCCAAGAATCCAATAATGCATTCAAGAACCAAACATATTGCAATCCGATATCATTTCTTGAAGGATAAAGTTGCAGAAGGAGAGGTTAAATTGGATTTTGTTCCAACTACAGAGCAAGTAGCTGATATATTCACAAAACCTTTGCCAAAGGAAGTATTTGAATACCTTCGGAAGAAGTTGGGAGTAGTCACACCACCCAAGCACTGACTAGCTATGGGAAACACATTCTCATGGGGAGCATTCAAACTTTTTAAGTCTGAGAATGTTGTGCATAGACTCAGGGGGAGTCTACAGCAGCCCTTTGGTATTATTGGCAAAGGGGGAGAAGAAATTAAGCAAGGTTGCAATGTGTTGCCAACAATTCCAAAGGGGGAGATTGTTGAGCAAGGTGCAGCAAAAGAATTGCAAAAGTATTGTCATTGTTGTCAACACAGACAGATTGATGCAGTTGATGCAGTTCAGAGGTCAGTCAGATCAAGTGCAGTGAATTTCAAGACAAACAGAGGTAACCCAGATTCAGAAAATGGCAGAAAGAGACAAGGAAGAAAACTGTCGCGATATCGCGACATGTTTTCTGTCGCGATTTCGCGACATGGTCGAGGAGAGAGAAGGCGCAGCCGAAAATGTCACGATTTCGTGACATGTCGAGTTTTCGTTGAGGAGAGAGAAAATGTGTCGCGATTTCGTGACAAAAAGTAGGAGAGAGAAAATGCACGCCAAAATGTCACGATTTCGCGACATGTCAAGTTTTCACTGAGGAGAGAGAAAATGTGTCGCGATATCGCGACAAAACTGAAGAGAGAGAAACTGCAAGGAAGATTGTCACGATTTCGCGACATTGCCGAGGAGAGAGAAAGTGCATGCCAATTTGTCGCGATATCGCGACATGGCAGAGGAGAGAGAAAGTGAAAGGTAAACTGTCACGATTTCGCGACATGCTTAAGGATGACGTCAGCAAATGTTGAAAGTGTCGCGATATCGCGACAAGATGCAGGGAAAGCTTCCAAGAGCCAAAACGGTCACGATTTCGCGACATGCTTAAGGATGACGTCAGCAAATGTTGAAAGTGTCGCGATATCGCGACAAGATGCAGGGAAAGCTTCCAAGAGCCAAAACGGTCACGATTTCGTGACATGCTTAAGGATGACGTCAACAAAAGTTCTAAGTGTCGTGATATCGCGACATGAATAGTATGAAAGTCGTCAAAGCTAAAATGGTCACGATTTCACGACAAGAAGGGCATGAAGTGTGTGGCTTCAAAAAGTGTCACGATATCGTGACAGTAACAGTCTGGCAGGTAAAACCCGCAAGAGCATGCAAGGTGACACGTGTCGAAAAAGCAGACAGGAAAATCATGCAGCCGATTACGTAAAATGTAACTGATGTCAGATCTGCGATTCAGATTGACAAGTGTCAGTCATGCATTCGAACAGCCGTTTGCATGTATTCGAAGAATCAAATATAAAGTATCGAAAGGTTTTCGAAAAGTCTTTTTTACAGCTTTCGAACGGTCGCACTCATGGAATCGAATAGACATTTTGCTTGTCTTCAAAGAGCCGAATATGAAGGATCAAGATATGCTTTTCGAGAAGATATGTTTGCAACATTCAAAACAGCCATACTACAAGAAATCGAAACGCCGTATTGCAGGGTTTCAAACAGTCATTTTCGAACAGCCACTTATTTGCAGGAGAAAAGAATTCGAACAGTTGGGTATATGATTCGACTGCATGTAGGATTGAAAGGTTATAAAAGAATAGTCGTACAGAGAAGATGTTGTTGCTGTTAGAGAGAAATTGCTGTAAAAGGAGGGTTAGAAAAGAATCAAGAGAAAAATAAGCAGAGCCGTGAGAGTGTGTAGAGTTGGGTTAATTGCGCACAGACCAGTGGTCGTGCATGAAGTGAAGACATTTTTATGTCATTCTAAATTGATCAGAATTGCAGTCCAAGTTGGTGCTTGGTACTAGGAGTTGGTGCTCCATCTGTTGCAGCAAAAAATTACAGGGGTTGGTGCTCCTTCCAGTTGATGCTGGTAAAGTATTTGTAAAATTGATTTTGCAAAGACTGGATTTGGATTGGAGTCCAAGCAGTCATTTTTGAGGAGTAGCCAAATTGGTGAACCTCGGTATATTGAGTGTTGTGGTGTGCTCTCTTGTTCAAGTTGTTTTTCAGTTGTCAAGTTCTCTTTATTTCATATTAAATGCTGTAGATATAAAAATTAATAGCTACACTGATTCACCCCCCTCTCAGTGTCATTGTGTAATCATCAGTCTTCAGTTAAAAATCAAAGTAATGCTCCTTCCATTAGTTTTTAGAATGTATTTACATAGTAGGGAAAGCAAACACACTACATAAAACCCTTAAAAATAAGGGTTCAACCTATATTTATAGTTCACAAAATGAAATATTTGAAGGATACAATACAAAGATTAAAATATGACAACTCAGTAGGTAGCTTTTCTGGCATCAACTCATTCATTGGTGGAGTCTAGGAAATACACTATGATTAATCCACCATAGCAGCTCAACCCTACAACCTGCTAGTTAAATCATGGTAGTTGGAGTTCAGGCCATTGGAAACTACATCTGATTCATTCATTATTCTTTAAAACCTCGCTCCATCATAGATCTGCAACCACTCCTAGTTCTTGGTTCTTGGAAACCCTCGAACGCTTTGCCTTCCCACCTCAAACTGACTATTATTTGATCTAGAAAGAATCTACTTTTAAATGCTATAACAATATCAGCAAAATCTCAACCATCAATAATTTTGGTAAAAAATGGTGATTAAATCTCAAAAATGTTTTGCAAAGCAATAGGAAGAAACAAAATATCACTCCACACTTTATAAATGTTGATGTCATCTTCAATGGCTTTGGCTAGCATAATTGAATTCCAAAAAAATATATACTGAGTTGTGAGAAGATTGAAGTCCGTTGGAAATCTGCTACTTAGTCTTCTTTCTCTCTTCTATGGCATAAAGTAAATCACAATCTGCACAAAAAATATGCTAACATTATCTCTGACTGGATTTGACTACAAAATCATCAATCTACACCAAAAGTAGTATAAATAGCCTTTGTCACCATTCTATAGCTTTTACAATGCTTTCGATCTTCTAACATCTCACTCCACCTTAGTCTTGGAACTTGACATAATTAGAATTCCTAGTACTTGTCATCGGAGCACACAAAAAAATCGACATTCTGCACTTTTTATTGTGTTGATGTCATCTTTGCTCAAACATTTTGCAGAATCAAGCCTTGCCAAAATATATTGCCAAATACATTGGGCACCAAGTGGAATGAAAACTTAGCTCATTGTGGTGAAAAAAACTAAGTGTTGAGTAGATTGGAGAACTCTTATTGCAGATCTACTTCAAAATACTCTATGTCCTTAGTGGAATAGATATTTCCATGCCTTAGAATATTTCTTCAATTTTTTTTGAGTATGTGGCCATTTTGGACCTACATTATAGTGCCTCCTAGGTGGATTTGCTTGCAAATCCATCAAACTCAGAGTCTTATCCATTGCTCATCAGGAGTCAAAAATTCTTATCTTCAAAAGAATGCTTCAAAGAATAATTTATGTAGACATCCAAACATGTCATGTTTAGGAGACTACTCATATGGGCACCTTTGTAGACCATATGACTAACCTTGGGCCTTTTCAAGAGCTAGCAGTGGTTCTAACCACTCGCTAGGGGTAGTTCTGACCTATTCAAGCATAGCCACTATCAAACAAAGCAGCTACCATCACTAGTCGATGAAGCTCAGAGCAGATACGAGCTAGCTACTATTGTAGACAACGGCTAGCACTGAGATAAAATTAGTTGTAAATGCAGGTCTGAATCATGCATGGTAACTAAACTTGCATTGGATTTGAGTGATTTTGGGTGTGAATATCCTATTTCCTCCTAACTACAACTCCCATGCAAGTCTGGAACTAGGCATTTCCCCCAAACAACTAGTTTCATGTAAATATGAATCTTGCATTCTCCAAGAAGCCAAGATTTGGAATTTTGGAGGCCTACATATGCACTCTCCCAAGAACAAGTATGGATCCTAGAATCTTGAATATTACATAATGAAGCCCTACTGCATTGAGAAATAAGTTGATAGCCCTATGAGGAGCATCAAAGTGTAACCTAATTGCAGATTGCCAAGCATAACATCAACAACAAAGCTTCCATAAGGTTGAGAAGCAAATCACCCATTTGACATCAATCTATTGTAGATCTAAGATATTTCACTCACAATTCCATGTTTAGACACACCAATGATCCTTGAAAATCAATTCCAATGGGGATTTCTATGTCATAGAGCCTGAATACAAGGAGCAAAGATCACAGTTAGCGACTATTGTCTTTGACAGCGGCTTGCAGGCATAGCTACTCTGAGCGATAGAAGCTAGATTTTAAAACTCAATTTCTTCTTTTTCTAGTGTAGCTATGCTTTCTTTTATGCGCTATTACTTTACCTTAGTTTAGATTCATTGTTTTATCATATTTTTATAGTTTATTAGCATTGTAATATACATATTTTACTTCCATTTATGCTTGTTCATGCTTTCTTTATGATTTCATACTATTTATTATATATCTATGGAATAAATTTCTTATTGTTTTCTTACATGCAGGTAACAAATATGTCCGAGAATAAGCCACATTCGAAGCATTCCATTTGAGCATTAGAGAAGGAGGAATCTTGTAATCCCTCATGCAAATTGGTGTTAAAGTGAAGACTCTTTGAGTGCATCTCTCCTCGTTGAGGGACTTCAACTATTGTAAACATTGTATCAATTTGAGTGAATCCCTGAGAGGGAGCTACTGTAACCGAGACTTATTAGTTTTAATAAAAGAGAAATTCTTGGATATCTTTTATTTGTGCAAATTGTTACTTGATTTCTATTTCTTAGATTGGTATATACTTGCAATAGTCTAGATGTATGGTTTTCACCTTTGTACAGATGGAGATCATGGTAGGGACACCCGAAAAATGATTTTTTGATGATCAATTTTATATTTTTTGTATGCAAGTAGAGTCGCTCGGATTAATAGTGGCTAGCAGAGCTAAGCTTCTTTTGAAGATAGCAGCCAGTCACAACCACCCTTAGTGATAGCATTCAGTAGAAAACATGCAATAGTAGATAGCCTAAGCATCAATAGACTTGGATTCTAGGTTGGTGGAATTCTCTACAATTTTTCACTTCTCTATATGTGTTTATTTCTAGAATGCAGTAGGTGAAATTTTGTTTAATTAGAAAACATAGAGAAATTATAAGGCAAAATTATTAAATTATTTTAGGTTTTCTACTAGCCATTGCTAGGAATAGTGGACTTTTGATTACAATCAACACTAGTCTCCAAAAATCTAGGTTATGTGTAGGAGTTTGTATGCTTGAGGCCCAACTAGAAGCCATTTCTTCATAAGTAATATTGCATTCTTAGAACATCATGTAGCAATAGACATGCATTTTATTAAATTGAAACATTCTTTTAAGCATGTAGGAAAATCATTTAATTGCTTTATGATGAATTTTTTTATACACATTTAAAAATAACCCCACACATCACGTATCATTTAAACATCAATGATGTTGGGCTCTCACATCCAACCCTATGGTTGAGACCAACGGTGGATGTCATTACCACTTGGTTGACTCACTTGAAATTGTATCATCGGGACCCACTCATGGCCAAGGCTAGTCCAAGATCTATCCTATCCATGCAAAATAGCATACATTCCTCTTTGAAGGGGTGTATCACTATGCACGATGTGTTGGGTGAGGGTTGGTAGTACCTATGCTACCTTGTTGAATATGGACTTCACTCCCATATTTGGCTTGTGTGAGTATATAGGTGAAATCCCTTAAACTATTCAAGTATTTCATCAACAAATTTGCAAACACAATGAGAGATAGTTTATATACTCAATAAACTACAACACACAAAACAAGTTCTTAGGACACACATCTAATCCTTAAAAGAGATAATCATATTGTCTACTTTGTGTGTTTCTTTATTGTGTGCGTAATAAACATAAGATCCTTGATTAGGGACCAAACCCTAACCCTAATTTTTTTCAAAAAAAAAACTACTTTTTGATTCTACACCCAACAAATCAAAAATTGTGCAAATCAAAACTATAACAAGTTATGTTGGTTTTATGATTACTCTATTTTTGAGTGATTTTTAAGCCAAAAATAGAGGAAAATTGCACTAAAATAGTCATAAATAGCCCTAGACAACCCCAAAAATTGCAAAATTTGTTTTGTTGTCTTAGTTAGTATTGTGCACCTCTCACAGAAATTTTGAGTCCTAACTCTTTATTTCTCAAATTTTCCCAAAAATTCCTAAAATTGGTCATTTTCCCATGAGCCTCGGTTGGCCAAATATTCCAAAAATACAATTTTTGATCCAATGGTTACTTTTTGTAGTCATATCCCATTTCTATCAGCTCATCGCACTGATCATTTTGGTATATAACACCCATAACCTTTTTTTGAAATTCAAAATTGTCTTTAGTGTGGGTTTCCTTTAGGGTTTTCCTAGTCAACACATCATGACAACTATGCATAGACGAGCTCAATCATGAGCCAGTGAAGTAGAAAACTTATGAAGAGACACTTAATGCCTACGATATTCTCCTAAGGATCTCACCATTCCTGCATGACACCCTGATAGTCATAAGGAAGCCACTTCCTCACATAGGGGATCTACTCACCAAGGTGATAAGGTTGCCACATACATGGCAAGAACTAACATAGTTGAAACCCCTTGTAGTGAGATGAAAATCCATTGGTCTTACACAATAGACCGATCATATTAGGAACCTAGGCCTCACACATTTTAGAGAGAGGTTACTCCAAGATCAATTGGAGGACCTATGCATTGAGCATGAACATATAAAGCAAGAATACATGGAAGAGCAAATATTGCAACAACATAGATGGGATGAGCTCAAACGACATGAAGAGAAAATACTCCAAGACAAAAGGGAGTTACTATGGATAGAGCAAGAGTTCCTACACACCCTCAAACAAGAGTAGGTATAGGAACAATAGATATGATGCTGATGCATGTATGAATAATGCCTAAAGGATCAACATACCTTGGAACAAAGGGAATGTGAAGAAAAATAATGCAAGATAATTCTTGAAGATCTATGCATGCCTGGTACACATAGAAAATAAATCAACACGAGGTATACTATGCATCATCAATATTTTCCTCCTAGGCAGGTAGATAGTATTTCTCCTATATAGATAGACAAACCTCTTACTATCGATAAACAATGAGTACACATATTCAAATATCCCTCACCGAATCATGAGGTGAAATAATATCAAAAGAAGCATGCAATAAAGGTGCATATAGACCCACCTAAAGAGGTTGGTATCAGTGTGATAAATATCATGATGGTAAGCAAGGAAATCCCTAGCCCATTTGCAAATCTAATCAATTCTCGACATTCATCACAGTACTTATAGAAATTAAAGCCTATTCTGCCATACAAGGAACCTATGATTACTTTTCACAAATAGGAAATTAAACTAGTCTCTATTAAAGAGCATGATCCACCATTGCACATTATAGCTAGCATTAATCAAATTTTTTACAAGTATGTTTTGGTTGATACTGGTTCATCCATTAATATCATCACTACCACTACATTGAAACATCTCAATATTCCACCTTCCCATATTATAGCATCTACCTTCATGTTGCAAGCCTTTAATGATGCGGAATCTCCCACAATAGGCATAATAGTCCTCCCCATTAAGGTGGGACAAAAGACTATTCCTAAATTGTGCTACATTTTAGAGGATTCAAGATAGTACAACATACTTCTTGGAAGGCCATGGATGAGAGCCATGGAGTGCATACCATCCATAATGCATCAGTGCATTAAGTACATTCATGAAAATAAGGTCCATGTAGTTTATACTGACACATATCCATTTAAGTATTATAAACCAGTGGATCATTTGTAGGATCCTATTGTGTCACCCACGTATCTAAACACTAAATATAATGATATTATCCAAAGTTCGGATGCAACCCCATGATTTGATATGAAGTTACCTTCACCACCGCCATCACCTGTGGTGTCGCCCATTACACCTCCATCTTCGGTCTCTCCAAGCAATGAGAAATCAACAAAGGCAACCATAGATATTCTCATAGCTATCTCAAATATGTCATTAGAGGACTCTCTTACTTCTATCAAAGGGGAAGAACCTATTGTGGTTATGAATAGATTAGATCATATTATACCATCTCTGTGCACCATGGCACAAGTCATAGTTCATTCAAATGAAATTGAATTTAGATAACATATAGAGGCAAACACTATGTTTACACCTATTATTGAGTCCATTGAGGATTTAGGCCAACCTCCTGTGGATTTGCTACCTATTGATCCCATACTTGATTATTCACCTAAACATGAGAAAAAAGTAGTTGTCACATTTGAAATATAACAACTTCAACAAGGTGAGGAGTCACCCATAACTCATCCAAATGCTTAAGTGCCTTCACATGAGTTTGTGGGGATGGTTAACATTAAGTCAGAAGACCGAGTGACTCTAAAGAAAATAAAACAAGATATGGTGCAATCAGATGTTGCTTCCACATTGAAGGTGCCAAAACCATTGAAATTAGTCACCCCTAACTCATTTCTCATGGTGCCTCCTCAAGAGCAATAATAGGTGTTTCCCCCACATTAGACTAGGGGTACTCAGACTTGCAATATTCAACAATACAAAGTAAAACAAAAGTATGAATTGGAGAGCCAATTAGAGCAGCTGGATGCCACTAACAAATTGGATCATCATGAAGCATCCACATCAACTCAAATGAAGGAAATGGATTATTTACAGTTACTTGGTGGATATTTAGCACCCACTCTTTCACCTCCTTCAATAAACAATGGTATTTTGAACCAATCACTAGAAATACACATGAGAGCCTTGTCAGTCTTGGAGCATATGTAAAATCACCTTTATAATATAGAGGTACAAATGGAGCAAAAAAATGAGGCATTGCAATATATCTTGATCCATATTGAGAGCTAGGAAATACAAAAGCAACCCTCATCTAAAGCTGAATCACCTCCTGTGTAGCCATAGGAAAAACCTCAACCAAAGCAAGTACCAACTCAAATGCCCTAATAGCCTGGTAAGTATCCCTCGTTGCTTGAGCCTGCAATATCAAATTTTAATTGATTATGTGTTGCAAACACCATCACCTTACCTAAGGTTCACTAGTTAAATCCAAATCATCCAAAACCCCAAGGGTATGAGGAAGAGTTACATTGTCTATACCATAGACAAAATGGTCATGATATTCAATCATGTCAAGGTTTTAAAGCCATAGTATACAACATGCTTGAAAAAAATCATCTTTGGATTCTCAACCAACAAGTGACCATAGTCAATAATCCATCCCTTGCACCAAAAAAGCAAGAGGAACCTCCTACGCTAGCAATTGACATACCTAGGGCTCAACCTGGTCATCAAACTAAGCCAATACAGGTGGAGCACCCAAAATAGCAGCAACACATTTGGACTCTTTTAAATGAGTCTATGTATGATATTTTTCAGAAGCTACAGGAAGCTAAGGTCATCACCTTACCAAACATCAACCTTTTAGAACCAAGTAGAGCTAAACCTATGGGTTATAGGGAGGATTTTTATTGTCTTTATCATTGAATAAAGGGCCATGGCATTTGCAATTGTTATGGATTCAAGAATGTGGTTCAAGATATCATAGATAGTGGATATTTTCCCATATATGGTTCATCCATAGTACCTTATATTTCCAAAATAGAGGCCACATCTTCACATGTGCACCTCCTAGGTCAGCCTTCGCCTCGTAGGCCCAACAAGCTAGCTCATCGAGCAGTTTTATTTTATATGACTACTGCAACCTTATTTCAAAAGATTTACGAGGCATATGCATTCATATTACCAAAGGTAAAAAAAAAAAAACCTAAGCCTAGGTCACATGACAAAGGCCTCTATTGTATATACCATTGTATACATAGGCATGACATCCATGGTTTCCATTCATTCAAGAATATGGTCCAAAACCTACTAGAACAAAATGAGCTTTGCATAGACGGTTTTCTTGTTTTATCCTACCAAGATATGGGCACCCTACAAATGTCCATGCCCTAATTAGAAGAGTTTATTTCTGTCAATATTACTAAGAAAGATGATTACATTGCAGTGGATAACATGCACACTAGGGGTCCTAAAGGTAATGTACCTTCCCCACCATCCACATCACAATCAATGAGGCAAAGTGAGGATTCTAAAGGTATCACACCTTCCTCCCTTCCATTGAGTGGCACACACACTAGGGGTACCTGAGGTAGCATACCTTCCCCCCCAAAAATCATAAAATATCAAAATCCAAAAAAAAAATCATAAAATAATCAAAATTTCATAAACAATTGAAAAATCAAAATTTCAAAAAAAAATCAAAATTTCAAAAACATTGCAAAACATAAAAATTCAAAAACATTGCAAAACACAAAAATTCAAAAACATTCAAAATAATCAAAAATTCAAAAATTCCAAACAAATTAGAAAACATCAAAAAACCCCAAAGGCATCTCAAGCCCTTTGGTCAAATCACAAAAATCCCCACAGGCATCATAGGCCCTTTGGTCAACTCACAAAAAGCCCCAAAGGCATCATAAGCCCTTTGGTCAACTTACAAAAAGCCCCAAAGGCATCATAAGTCCTTTGGTCAACTCACAAAAGGCTCCAAAGACATCATAAGCCCTTTGGTCTCCTCACAAAAATTCCCAAAGGCACATTAAGCCCTTTGGTAAACTCACAAAAAGCTCCAAAGGTAGCATAAGCCCTTTGGTCAAATCACAAAAGGATCCAAAGGTATTTAAGCCCTTTGGTAAAACACAAAACGCAAAAACATAAAAACAATTGAAAACATAAAATACAAAAATATTTGCATCTTACATTTTGCATTTGCATCCATGTAATTGCATTACATTAGGCATGTTACATCCTTTGCATTCACATTAGGATAGACTGTGTTTTCAATCCTTTAAATGGTGCCACATTTGTAGGCCAATCATGCATCTTCAAATCTTCATTCATCCATAACCTATGTGAGTAACTATGTTTTTCAACACAACCCCTTCCTATTGCTATGAGGAATATACTAATGTTTTTCGGTCATTCAACCATACCCAGTGATCTTCTCAAATTTTGTACAAAGCTATATTTGATTTTTTAGATGAGGTCTAGTTTTGATAGCACCTAGCATATATCAAAATACCATCACTAATCAACAAATTAACAATCCTAGTTGGAACAAGGGAAATATGAACACCATAAGGTGGTCCTAGTAACCTTAAGCGAAAAGTTTATACTTGCTCATTTTGTGATGTGCATGGTATAGAGTTTTGATCATTGAAAAAAGGACAAGTTCCCCCTATCCAAAGAAACCCCTTGATTTATCAAAATGATCAAAATCCCAAAATCAAATCAAATCCCTTTCTCAAAACAAAAATAGAAAAAAAAAATGCAAAATAAACATTGATTTTCATAACTAAGCATGAGCAAGCATCCCAATAAAAGTGAAGAAAAGAAGGGGGTCAAGAGCTTGAATCCCTAGAATGTTCAATACTCAAAGCCATTAAGTGATCCCCAATACAGCAATGGGTTGAATGAATCCCTCCTGGCATTGGGGTAGTTCAAAGCAATTTACAAATGAGCTAGCTTTAGATGGCATGTATTACCTAGTGGTCTAGCCCAACTATGTCCAAACTTAGGATCATGATGAACATCTGGTGATTCTCATTATAACAATGGGCTTAATGAGTCCCTCATGACAATGAGGTAGGCTTATGTCTCATCTAACATATTCATTTGCACACACAAGGATAATGAATATCTTGGTCTTCATAACAAAAACTTTTATCTTTCAGGAATCTAGTATAGTCATTATACAACTTTTGATAAGTCAACTAGGGTGTTTGAATCTCATGGAAAACCTCAAAAAATCCCTAATAGCAACAAAACATCTCATATCATAAATCATTACATATATTTCAAACTCATCATTTCATATATGGATGTTAAAATGATCCTTTCTTATGATAAGATTTATCATTTTCATTCATGATTTTTATACATTCTATGGTGTCGTCCATTAGATTGTTAAACTCATATCACATTCATTCCTTATGTTTTAAGTTATTAAAGCATACAAGTTCATTTACATTAGATCATCATCATGTAAATAATGCATTACATACATTGCATTTACCATATCATAACATCATAAATTAGATGCATACAATTAAATCAAAATCAAACATGCATTTAACAATAAGCATTACATCTATATATGCATACGTAGTAGTGCACCTACACATTTAGATCATAGCATCTAAGCATACATATATTATCTAGTTAGTGCATGTCATCAATACATTGCATACATAAGCATAATCACATCATCATTTAGGCATTGCATTCATCATTGCATCCATAACATAAAATCAAAACAAAAATATTTTCAAGCATCAACTGGGGCATTATCAATATCATACCTCCCAAAAATGCTCCAAATATGCCTTAGTTATTTGGTCAATCCCATAAATGCACACATTTGATCACCATAAGGAGTTTCATAATGGATATTAATGCATATCTACTAGTCCAAAATTTTCAAAAATTTCAAAAATAACAAAAAAATCACATAATTCAAAATTTCAAATGTGCCTTGTATTTAGTTATTTACTCTACACACTTGGCGGTTGTAGCGACTTACACTCCATGCAATCCGACAATATGAGTAAATTACCATAAGGCCATTCACACCAAATTATTAAAAATCAAATAATAATAAACTCTCAATTTAGCCATGTATTTAGTTATTTATTCTATACACTTGGTAGTTGCAGCGACTTGCGCTCCATGCAATCCAACAAGATGAGTAAATTACCATAAGGTCATTTGAGTCAAATCATCAAAAATCATCAAAATTAACAAAAAAAATCAAATAAAAATTCAAATCTCAAATGCACCTCGTAACTAATTATTTACCCTATACACTTGACGGTTGCAATGACTTGTGCTCCATGCAATCCAGCAAGATGAGTAAATTACCATAAGGTCGTTTGAGCTAAATTAGTTATCAATGAATTGCAATGCTTCACTTCAATCCTAAAGAAGGCCATGGATTCCCCACAAGAATGAGGTATTTGTTTCATTTCTTCCATGACATCTTTAGTATATCATCGAGTGATTCAAGACAAGCTTCAATGGAACTGCTATCATCTTGATTCCCTAAGAAGGCCATTACAACCAGACTGCTCCATGGGATAGAGATGTACAATTACTATTATTGGTTGAAATAACACATATAATAGAACCTGCCATATGACAATATACCCACTTTGTATCTTGGTCTCCCTCTTTTCATTGGTTCTCCAAGAGAGTCAATGTGGGACAGGGTTATTGAAAGAATTCAAAAAAAACTTGTTGGATGGAAAGGTCATCTTCTATCTCAAGTAGGAAAGCTGACCCTCACTAAGGCCTCTCTTCAGAGCATTCCAGTCTATTTCCTCTCCATTTTCAAAGCCCTTATGAAGGTTTTTCAAAAAATTGAGAAACTCCAAAAATAATTTTTATACACCTTGTAGGATGGACCAAAGTGTGTAGACCTAGGGAAAATGGGGGCTTAGGTCTGAGGAGAATTGCTCATATGAATTTAGCTTTACTAGCTAAGTAGGTATGGCACCTCATTTTTGGTGAAGAAAATGAATGGACAACTATCATCAAACAAAAGTATCTTCAAAATATGGAATTTCTAAGTGACTTAGTTCCAATCAGAGGTTCTACTTTTTGGAAAGCAATTATCAATTGTAAGGAAATCATCAAAAAAGGTTTAAGATGGGTTTTAGGTAATGGTTATAGGATAAATTGATGGAATGACAGGTGCACTAAGGACAAACCACTGATGTAATATCCTAACTTAGCCTGAATCAGATATATCATGGAAGACCTCATTGGTAGAAAATTCTCCAATTATATGGTTGAGGACAGAGGCAGAATGAAGTGGAAAACAATAAGGATTCGGGGATTTCAAGCAGAATCAAATGATCTTTGTAATATTCTTAGGAAACATTTTATCCCCATGAGAACCAAGGAAGATCAAGTGACTTGGGATCCTATGGAAAATAGGCAGTTCACTGTTAAATCAGCTTACAAGCTTCTGCTTGATGATGAGGATTTTTTCCTCCAAAAGGACTTAGTTTGGATAAAAAAATTAATTCCAAAAATTAGTCTTTTCATGGCTGGTTATCCAAGGAAGAATTCTAACCATTGATAATATGGTGCATAAAGGTATTTGTATCACTAATCATTGTTATCTGTGCAGGGCTAATTGGGAGACCATTTATCATATTTTCCTTGAGTGCCCTTTTTCCTTGACTGTCCTAACTAGGTTTTTTAGGCCTTCAATATTTCTTGGGTTAAACCAGCCATTGTACTTGATTTGTTTGTCCAGTGGCATTGCCCCTTTTCAAGCCAAAGACTTAGATACATGTGGAAAACATCTCAATCACTATCTTTGGTAGGTGTGGTTAGAAAGGAACCATAGAGTCTTTAATGAGTCTATCCATGATCATCAAACTATCATTGCCAGGATCCTATCCTCTACTAATGAGAATGTGAACCTTATCCCTTTTGATGGCCGTAAACCTCATCTATAGGAGACCACAATTGCTCAATATTTAAGCTTAACCTTGTTAGATGAGTTTGTGCCTAGGTTAGTCAACCCCAGAGCCAATGTTAAGTTGTCCCCACATCCTACGGGTTGGTTTAGTCTTAATTTTTATGGAGTGGCTAAGGACAATCCTGGTAGAGTAGGCATTGGAGGTATTGTGCGATATCATAATGGGAATATGATGCTTGCATTTTTTGAATATTTGGGAACAAGGACAAACAAAGAAGTTGAAGCTAGAGCTATGTGGAGAGGCCTTCAAATGACTCAAGAATTAGAAGGAAATTTGATCATAGAAGGAGAATATATGCATGTTATAAATCTCCTCAATAATTGGAAAACACCTCCTTGGAGGATTAAAACAATTATTGAAGAGGCTAGGATCCTTTTCCAGGGAAGACAGGATAGAAAATCCCAACATGTCTTTCGGGAAGCTTACAAAGTTGCTGATAAGCTGGTCAATTTGGGTGTCAATGGTGATGGAATTTTCAAATGGGAACACGGTGTCCCGAGCGAAGTATAGGAGCTTATTCAACAATAATGCCAATAATTATAGTCAAATTTACCAATAGGAAAGGCACTATAAGTTCGAAGGCTATGAGTATTCCCATCTCTTTTTTGAAATGGACTCACAATAAAAATTATTCGAGCTATCAGTCTTGGTGGATGTTGCTTGGAAATACCACAAAGACTAATGGGGACAGTCACATGTTAGATAAAATGGCTCCTAGTCATCTTAGTATTTTGAGGTTGGTTGATAATCATAGGGTAGGAAATAAATGCCAATATAAGACTTTGAACCAAAGCCACGTGGACCACCAGATAGCCATCACCATAAATCTAGCCAGTAGGTTCACTTCTCCAAGGTTGATTGGCCAAGACAGGATGTGGTCCCAAAGCATATCATATATATAAGAAATCGATTACCAAATAATTATTAAGAGTAACTATCAAAACAAATATTGTGGGAGTTTTTTTAGTACTCTGCTATGTGTGTCTGTAGCTTTTTGTTTCTCCACTGTTTCAAGGAAGGGATCTATGTCTATTTATTTTTTTGTAATTATGATGTAGGTGTGTTTTCTCGGGGTATACCCAAAATGTTGTATGGGAAGTTTCTTTTTGATAATAGGATATGTGCCTTACCGGATGTAATGGCTTTGGCGGCATGTAGATTTTACATATATAGGATCCTTAGTAAAGACATGTTCATCAACAACCCTAGGCTAATTTTTGTAAAAGTTTTTGGGTCAACCTGTAAAACCCGATATTAATGCTATAGTATCTTATCTACCAAAAAAAATAAGTATTCATCTTAAATTATCCAAATCAATCATCTTGGTCAACCGAATCATCACTTTTATCGTCAATATCCTCCTCATCGACTCATCGCTTGAGGGGGTAGTCATAATAAGAAAATCATAATCAATCAATAATGGATAACTTAATCAAGTTAATTGCATTGTCTTATGAATAATTGCTAACAACTATCATAATCTTACCCTATTTCTTGGGGTAAAAGCAAATATGTTGATTTAAACCTTTAAAAATCTGGATTTTGGTCCTTTACAAATGCTAAGCAATGCGACCCGAGACTCTAGTGGACTTCAAAGTATTATGTAAACTAAGCCTTCCATGTTGTTGGAAGTAATGATTCAGAGATGCATGCCCTTATCATGATTGGGGCATCTAATGTTGATCATATCAATGATCATCATACAACCTACAATATGGCTTTAGGTGGTCTATTTTTATTAGCATTGTGTTTCCCATAATGCATCACAAAAAGGAGCATCTATAGAAACCCAAAATATGTCAATTTTAGGAGACTACTCATATGGGCACCTCTATAGACCATATGAATGACCTTGGACCTTTATAAGAGCTAGAAATGGTTCTAACCACTCACTAGGGCTAGTTATGACTTGTTTAGGTGCAACAACTATCGACTAGAGTGGCTGCCATCACCAACCACTAAAGCTCAGAGTGGCTACGAGCTAGCCACTTTTGTAGATAATAGCTAACACTGAGACAAAGTTGGTTGTAAATTTGAGATAAAATCATGCATGGTAACAAAAATTGCATTAGATTCGAGCGGTTTTGGGCATGAATCTTCCTGAGTTCCTCCTAACTGCCACTCTCATGCAATTCTATAACTGGGCCTTTCTCCCAATGGCTAGTTTCATGCAAATTTAGATCTTGGCTTCTCAAATAAGCCAAGATCTAGAATTTGGGAGGCCTACATATGCACTCTCCCAAGAAAAAATATGGATCATAGAATCCTGAATCTTACACAATGAAGCCCTACCACATTGAGAAACAAGTTGATAGCCTTATGACGAGTGTTGAAGTACTACCTAATTTTAGATCACCAAGAATACCTTTAACAACAAATATTCCAAAAGTTCGAGAATAAAATCACCCATTTTCCATCAATCTATTATATATCCAAGAGATTTAACTCACAAATCTGTGTTTAGACACACCAAAAAACCTTGAACATCAATTCCACAAGGATTTCTGAGTTGTAGAGCCTAAATACAAGGAGAAAATATCACAATTAGTGGTTGCTATCTTCGATAATGGCCTATAGGCACTGTCACTCTAGTGATAGTAGCTAGGGTTTGAGACACAATTTCTTCAGTTTCTATTGTAGATCTTCTTTCTTTTATGCACCATTAGTTTACCCTAGTTTAGATTCATTATTTTATCATATTTTCATGGTTTATTAGCATTGTAATAGACATATTTTGATTCCATTTATGCTCTTTCGTGCTTTATTTATGCTTTCATACTATTTACTGCAGATCTATGGAATAAGCCTCATCTCAAGAGGCCTCATATACTTTTAACGTTTATTGTTGTTTCCTTACATGCAAGTAACAAATATGTTTGAGAATCAGCTACATTTGAAGAATTCCCTCTAAGCATTGGAGAAGGAGGCATCTTGTAAGCCCTCACACAAATTGGTGTCGAAGTGAAGACTCTTTGAGTGCATATCTCCTCATTGAGGGGCTTCAATTGTTGTAAAAATTGTATCAATTTGAGTGACTCCCTAAGAGGGAGCTATTGTAACCAAGACTTATCATTTTTAATAAAAGGGCAATTCTTGGATATCTTTTATTTGTGCAAATGATTACTTGATTTTTGTTTCTTATATTTTTACATGCTTGCAATAGTCTAGATGCATGGTTTTCACCTTCGTACAATTTCCATATGAACACTACCCTCTAAAAATTTTATGAAATATCCTAGAGGATAAACGTTCATATCGAGACCATGCTAGAAACACAACTATCTCCGCTACTCCTTCAAAATTGCTTCAAGTTTAAGCAAAAACACATTTATGTCCTCCTTTTAAAGCCTCTTCAAAAATAGCATGAATGCCTTCACAAAATTCTCATTTTCTACCTTATAGCTTCATGATTTTATTATTGCCTTCTAAAAATGTGAGAGTAAAAAAAAATCAAATAAAATACAAAACTTCTACATGACTACAAAATGTACAAAACAAAAATTTTAAGCTTATGTCCTTTGTATATCTGTAGATCTGTTTGGTTCTTCCTCCTCTGCTGAGCCTATTCCTTAGCATTTTCCTCTTGATCCTGCTTGAATTCTTCTTCTTCAAGTGATTCTTGTTCTTTATTTTCCTCTTCAGCATCCTTTCCAAACAACTAGATCACCAACTTCAAAGTTTGTAGAGCCTATTTCCAAACTGCTTTAGAGGGATTGGAAGTTTTCTTTAGCTACTTATGAATGTACTCTAGCTCCCCAATGTCCTCATAGTTTGTAGCACTTTTTTTTTTTTTTACCAAGTCCTCCATCATATCTCTAAGTATAGTAAAATTAATAATCATTTGTGAAGCCTACTCCTGGTCAATTGGCTCTTCGAGAGCATCAATCTTAGACTCATATTGAAGGTTGTCAATAGTACTCTTATTAATATCTTTATTGATAACAAGGTGTTATCTTCCATCCATAGCCCTCAAACTATTATGGGCCATTTCCTTATTTATATCCACTACATCCCTGATCATATTTTCAACTTTTTTCAAATAATAGCCAAGCATTTTGGAGAGCTCTGTGCTTTTTTACCACAACTTTGGCAGCTAACCTGGCAGTATTCCATTATTTATTGGGAATAGGCTTAGCATTCTCATTGAGCCTACTATCTACCAAATTATAAATCTACTCTGCTAGAATAACCATAGGTTGTAGTTTTTTGTGCAGATATCTAGGTCTTCCTAAACATTTTGGAGCAGGCATCTAGCATCATCCATATAGTCAATTATGGGCTACAAATATGAGCATTTCTCCAAAACCTCAGACCACAATTATTTTCTTACATTTCTTTAGCCCCTCTTTAGAGAAACCTTAAGAGTCAGCATTTTCAATCTGAATCTAATGCTTCAAGATCTGTATCTCCTTAGCTTGTTCTTCATTTTTCTTTGTTTGTTCCTCTATTTACTCCTTGAGCTTATTAGCCTCTTGAAATTTGTCTTGCCAGTTATTTTCTTCTTTTTTGAGATATTTTTCCACTTACTTCTGATTATCAATGGTATTTTGAAGATTTTATATTTTTCTCTTCAAATTGTCCACCTTTTCTTTACATATATTAGTTTTGACATAAAAAGTATCCAAGTGAGATTTTTCCATGACCAATTCATCTTCTGTAGGTAACTGCTCAATATCTTTTGTGTATTCCTCTAGACAATAGTCTTGAGTAGTCATATCAGTTTTAGGCTTACTCACAAGAGGAATCATGGATATGGATGTTCTTTTCCTTGAAACTAGATCAAAAAATATGCTTCTCCTCTTCGTGGCCATACTCTTGGAAGGTTTGGAAAACTTCTTTACCCAAAAATATTAAATTTTCTATGTAGCTTCTTTCTCCTTTTGTTAAATTGCTTGGGTAGGATAACTCACAAGAGGAGGAGAAGAGGTTATAATGTATGAGAGAGTGGAATAAATAGTTTATAATATCTTGGTAGAAGTGATTATAGTGGAATCTATGACCACTACTACTGTTGTAACTAGAAGAACCATGGAAACTAAAGCAAAACTCATAGAAGGGTGAGTGGGTGTGCTTAAAATAATTTGTTTCTTAGATGATGGAGGTGGTTTCAATGGCAAATATGGAATTATGGGAGATGATGAAGAGGGAATTTTAGATGATGAAAAATAAATTTGAGGTGACCTTGGAGGAGATGGTTTGACTTGGCCTTCAGTACTAACTGATAAAACATGGGGTGAACTATGAGGGGGAGAAGGTACCTTTGTTACAATATCTTGCTCAAAAAGGGAGGGATATTTATTTGGGGAATCTAAAGTAGGAGGAGGAGAAAAGGGGATAGAGATCATACCTTTTCCTACTGATGTAGGGTGTTATACAACTACCTCTATGCTCTGTTACTGCACTTATTGTACTTTTTTTGTAGCTGAAATAGGGGTTTCCTTAACAATTTTCTCCTTATCCAATATTTGTTTCATAGAAATATCCTTCTTAGCTCTTTCTTGTTCCCTTTTGGCATTTATTTTAAAGATCTACAAGGCTTTTGATTTCTCATTTTCTATTTCTTCCTCAGAATTTCCTTCCTGCAATGGTTCCTCCTGCAATGTTTCTTCAACAATATGATTTAGCTCCATTGTCATTGTAGTGGTGAAACTTACTGGTGTGAACACAAAATCCTTATCCTTCTTATTCTATTCTATCTCTATAAAAATGGGCTATCCACCTAGGGCTAGGTGCTTGGGCCTACTTGATATTTGAATGATTGGTGTCCTAATAGCCCTCTCATCATAATAGTGCATCTTACTCATCAAATGTGCCTCTTTTGGAAAATTCTATTTGTTTAGTTGAAGGCTAAAATGTCTTCAAAAATTTAGTAGCAGTTAATGGAGTATCAGCTCCTTCTTCTTGAGCTTCTTCTTGTGAAGGTGGGGATGGGGAATCTGAACCTATTTGTGGCTTCTTATAGATTAGCACTATATTCCTTGGGTCTTTTTCTTTCCAAGTTGTGACATTCTTGTCATATTTATCAAAAAATTCATCATCAATTTTAAAATTCAAATTTGGATTTCTATTTACCAATTTCAACTCTCATCCTCTACCAGTCTGCTATCTTGGCTTTATTCCATTTATTTTTACTTTCAACACCTCCTATGGTAGACTCTTGCAACTAATTTTCCTCTTTCTTATCTATTTTGTTCTCAACTTATTTGATGGTAGACTCTTGCAACTGATGTTTTTCATTATTGTCTATATCAAAATAAAAAATCTACTTATAGAAGTCTAACCATGGAGGAAGTTGTTCCATATTGGAAACATTCCACTCCAAAGGAGCATTTTCCTTATTATTTCTACCCTATTAAAAATAAGGCCTAGATTTTTTCTCAAATTTATAGGTCTTTTCTCCATTTAGGGCTATGTTCCTCTTGTGGAATACATCATCCGGGTCATAAATCCATCTCCGAGGAATGTAAAATAGGCCCAACCTATCAAGATATTCATAAATTTGTTTTCCTTATTGCTTATCAGTAATGGTTATATCATCAACACTATGGTAGGTCAATTAACACCTTCTCTTCCTTCCAGAGCCATAATTCATACTTATAAATTATGCTTGCCTCAAATATTCTAGGGTGAATAATCTATCTGTGAAAAAATGGGGTAGTAGAAAAGGCTTACCAATGAAGCCATATAGTCTAATTACTACGATCTATATAAGAATGTACCAATATCCTTCTTTGGTACCTTCTATTCTTAACAATTTCTTGGCCAGCGACAACAACATAGGGCATTCCCCATACATTATCTTTAGTGCTGGCCCTAAAAATTCCAAGTTAAATTTATACACAGACTCAATGCTCCTCAGATGAGAAGTCCAACAGTAAATAGGAATGGAGTCTCTCTGGTCATTATTTTCCTTGACTAGAATCTAGGGTATCATATCCTTCATAGTAGCAAATAACATCCAAACCAAGCTTGAGCAATGTCAAAAATAGGGTGTGTTAGAACTCCTTTTCATTCTCACTAATTGCTCATGTATTCTTTGAGCAAGAAAAGCTAGCCAGTCAAAGTATATAACCCTAATGCCCTTATTTTCTACACCTTCCTCATATATTCTCTCATTAGAAATGTAGTATGCAGTGGCTATTTTCCAATCTATCACCATTCGGTCTAAATCCAAACCCTCCATACAAGCTAACATGGAATAGAGCTCTAGGTGGACAAACCACTTAATAGAAATTAAGGCTTTAGAAAATCCTTTCTTGGGTTTAATGTCCTTGAATTTATTATAAACTCATTTTATAAAAGGTTCATCATTGTGAGCTCACTTCTACAAAGAGTAATATCCAGCTTGCTTGAATATTTTAAACTCTTTTTGCCTTACAGGTGGCTCTATTCCTAGGGAAAAAAGTTTGTGATAGGCCTCGATAGTGATAATAAATAGGTTTTTACCACTAGCGATCTTTACTGCATTTTCCCTTGGTTCGTAAAACTTGACGATGGTCGCTATCAACTCTGGACAAGGATGAACTGAATTGCAGATATAAAAAGACAAGAAGGAGAGAACGACACATCTACCTTGGGGTGACAAAGCTGATCCTTTATTGAATCTATTTTTTATGTTCCTTCTAAGATTTGTTCTCTCTGTAAGGACTAACTCAGTGTTAGCCATGGATTCCAATTTTTCAATGTAATACCCCACTTCTTATTTTGATAAATTTTTAGCCTCTTGGGTGTCTTCAGTGGCCATTTTTATAATCAATTTTCAAAACTTTCCCTATGGAGTTTATAGATAATGCTCGGCTATCATTTTGATCTTTCTTCTTGGTAAATTCCACTCTTTGTCGAATGAACACATTATACATTTTTAGCACTTTTAATTTCCTATGCATGCACACCCTCCACCATTAATGTGGCTACTATGAGAACTTCCTATTGGCACACTTTTCAAATTAAAATTATTCATTTTTGCAGTTTGAAGATGTTGTGATGCTTTTCGATTAGCTAGAACTCTAATACTTTCCATGCACTCACTACTTCACTTGTACCTTTTCTTTTTTGTTGGAGCAGCACGAGAAACTTGAGCATTAATTTATGAACATTTTGTTTTTTTAAGAAGTGGAATGACATGAGATTCATTTTTTGCTCAAAAGTGAAGAACACAAGCTTATACTCAAAGGGGGGGTGAACAGTATAAGAGCACATTTTAATTTTATTTCCAAATAAATATTATGTAGTGTATAGATAGCAGTAATCAAATCAATGCACAAAACACCATACACAATAGAGACACTAATTTAACGTGGTTCACCCAAATATGGCTACTTCCACGAAGAAAATATTTCACTAAATTTTCTCAATCAATCTCTTGGGAATCCTTCCCAATTACAATGTTTATGGACCTCTATCCAAATGAGATGGTGATACCCTAAATCTAGTTTGTGGATCTCCATCAACATGAGAACTCCTTATCCTTTGCTCTGGATGGTGATCCTCTAGAAGACTCTTGTTCCCACTCAGAAGACCTATCCTCACTACCCTAGCTGATGGATATCTATCCACTAGAGACTACTGTCCTCTTTGCACTATCACCTCTAAAGATCTATCTCAATTCTATACTAAATGCAGTCTAGTTGTTCTAGCACAACTTTGCTCAACTCTTGTACTAAACATAGTCCAGTCGGTCTAGCACAAGTCTTCTCAACAAGCTCACTCAAATTTTCACTAAACATAGTTCATTTTGTCTAGCAAAAATTTGATCAACTCTTGTACTAAACATAGTCCAATCGGTCTAATACAAGTCCACTTAAATCTACAATAAACATAGTCTAGTCGGTCTAGCATAAATTTGCTCAACAGGTCCACTCAGAACCTACTCAAATTCGCTCAAAAAGTCCACTCAGAACCTACTCAAATATGCTCAACATGTCCACTCATAACCTACTCAAATATGATCAACAGGTCCACTCAGAACCTACTCAAATATGCTCAATAGGTCCACTTAGAACCTTCTCAAATCTTCTCAATAGGTCCACTCAAAACCTGCTCAAATCTGCTCAATAGGTCCACTCAAAATCTGCTCAAATCTACTCAACAAGCTCACACAGAACTTGTCCAAATATGCTCAATAAGTCCTCTCTAGGACTTAACCAAATATGTATTGTAAGCTTTCACAAAAGGTCACACAAAATCAATCGACAAGTCTTCTCAAAGACTTACCTCAAATATGCTTAATAAGTCCACACAAAACTTGTCCAATCTCATAGAAACATAAAGAGAATTGTTAGAGACTCAATATGTTCTACACTCAAATCTCAATCACTTTCTCAACTCAAATAAATATCATAGAAGCATAAATAGAATTTTTAGAGACTCAATATGTTCTATACTCAAAACTCAATCACTTTATCAACTCAATCTCATAGAAGCATAAAGAGAATTGTTAGAGACTCAATATGTTCTATTCTCACAACTCAATATCTTTTAAAACTCAAATTAGAATATAGAATAGTTTGTTTTATGGAACTTGAACAACCACTTCATACATCCACTTAACTAGGCTTAATCAACTTACTCAACCAATCACTCAATAAACAAATATTGCTCACAAACCCTAGTCCAAGCATGTATCATCCAACTCAAAATGTTTCCAACAATGCTCAACAACAAATATTACATAACAATGATACTCATGATTTTTCAAACTCTAGTTCAAGTTATTTGCATTACAACTCACTTCAAAAACCATGCTTATAAAATATTCTTCACATAACAATGATACTCATGATATTTTCAAACCCTAACTCAAGTTCTTCACACAACCAATGGTTTCAACAACAATGCTTATAAAACAAGGTTTTAATCACAACTCTTAATTTCAGAAAACCTTGAAGCATTAACTTAAACACTTTCGAAAAGGAAACCCTAATAAAATCATTTTCACTCCAAACTTTTTTTTCTAGTAATCCATTCAATCAACTAAACAAAAGAAGAATTTTCCCATACCTTTTTTCTTAACAAGTAGTTGATCTCACAAATCTGCCACACACACAATTACTTCTTTGCCAATCTCAATAAGGGTTAGAGGATAATTTTCTCAACAAAACATAACACAAAAACAATATCAAATTTACACCTTATCATTCCAAATTTATTAATAGTCAACACCCTCACAATAATCACAAAAACCCTTAATTCAAAATAACACAATACCCACAAAGTCTTAATCCTCCAATATACCACTATAGCAATTTAAGACTTTATTAAAAGTTAAAAACAAAAATCTCCTTATAACTCCTAATGATAATTCTCAACTACCACAAATTTATTACAAAGCAACCTTTCCAAACAAAAACCACTAAACAACCTTATACCTCCAACTTGGGCATTTAATTAAAATAAAAACCAAAAAATATTGCCTCATCTTCGGATGGAATCGAACCCTCAATGTTTCTCCCAATGTGCACCTTAGCCATGGCCAAATTCACTACATGAGCTAAGCACTCATCTAATATTAACAAAGCACCACGTTCTTCACCTTCCACTTTGGGTAAAAAAACATGCGCCTTGGGTGCTTTAACCAACACAACTCATGATGCACCCATCGAGATTCGAATGCAAACCCTCTTGCAAGCCAACACTTTCATGCTTCCCAAAATACCACTAGGCTACGTTGTCCTATGCAACTTCAAGGATTAAAGCTTTCTACCTTAAACTCTTCTCTGTCACGATATTCACAAAATCTCATGAGCTCTTTTCTTTGCATGCAATCTTTTTAATTTATGAGCAAGGATGATTAATCAAACTTTGGGCGTTGTATTTATATGCTTCTTCCATTGTTTTGAAAACGTCGATGCTCTCCATGTTATCTTCCATGATGTCTATGGATATTATAAAGGATTCAAATACCTTTTGTCTTAAACCCAACCTTTGGGTTTATAAAATATATTTAGACTTTATAAAACCCACTTTTGCATTATAAAATATTATAATAAGAATTACAAATATTTTATTTGGGTTTTCACCATATCACCTTTAATATTATAATAACCATTATTATAATATTATACCTTTGATAAAATATCTCCTTATCACTGTATTCCATGTCATAAATAATATTTATTTATAAAATTTAAATTCTCACTGAATTTAAATAATTTATAAAAATAAATATTATATCTCCTTTTGAACTCTTAACTTTTGCACTGATTCACTTGATCTTTGACCTTCTTCCTGGATATCAAATAACCATTTTTATCCCCTTTGTTTCCTATTAAAATCCTTGATTATTAATTATGACTTCATCCGGTGACATCAATGACAACTTTGACTTAGGGACTCAAAATATCCAACAATCTCTCCCTTTGTCATTGATGGTAACCCATACTCTTCTTACCAAAACCTAATATTTATTTTTATTTTTCTCCCCTAGGACATTTATCCCCCTGGATCAATGCTCTTTCAAATATCAAATTTGTCCCCATTACACAAATCTCTCCCCTTTTTACATCAATGGAAAAGGGTCACCTTTGGGGATCGGGGCTAAGAATGAGCCTCTTATCTTAGCCCCTCTACCACATCCTCTAGGGTGGGAGTATTTCTACTCCCAAAAGGTAGTGTTCTTTGCCTTTATCCTCTTCCCTTATTTTTTTATTTTTTTGATTCCTCTAAATATTTCTATTTGTGTCATCATCTCTGTTCATGTTCCTGTTCTTGTTCCTGTTCACATCCAAGTTCTTGTTCTTGTTCTTGTTCCTATTCTCATCTGGTAGGGTACGTAGGAATAGATATTTGAGGATATATTATTATATTGTATAAGGGTTGGCATGGGCCAAACATAACCCAAGGTTGATTGTATTATAATATTATATTATATTATAATATAATATTATATTAGTAGTAGGCTCTCCAAAGTAGAATCAGAATATGGATATATAAAGAAGAGATATTTGTCATTGTAATCATTTCATATCATTGATGAAGAATATTATGTAATCATTGTTGCCCACAAAGTGGATTATCAGACTTTGCCCCCCTTAAGTGGTCTCTCATCTTGGGATATCTTGTGGATTTGTTCCTTCCTTAAGGATTATTATTGGTGTTTCCCTACCTTAAGGGTATTATCTATCTCTCTCTCATTTGTGGATTGTTATTGTGGATAATGTATTGTGGATGAATAATTTGGTATTTATGCATATTGGTGAATGATTTATGTTAATAATAATAGTTCTACAAAAAGTGGTATCAGAGAAACAATTTTGGCAAAGTGGGGATGTTTGTGTGAAAACCTAGAATTAGGGCAATTTTTTTGGAAAAAAATCTCATATTTCAGGAGTCATATCTATGCGCAAGTTTATCTGATTTAGGCAATTCTTAGATCAGATTGTGTAGAATTTGAAGAGCTTTAAAATCAGTGGTCATATGATGGAATATGAATAGTATTGAGGGAGATACAACCTTTTGAAGTTAGTAACCAGAACAAGGATAGTGATGAATTTCACATATTTTTTCTGGAAAAATGTCTCATCTTTCAGAAGCCATATCTCTGCGAGATTGTATTCGATTCAAGTGATTCTTGGATCTGTTTCTAGAGAATTTGAAGAGATTTAAAATGAGTGGTCATATGAAGGAATCCAAGCAGTATTTAGGGAGATACAACCTTATAAATTCAGTCATTTGGAATAAGGGTAGAGACAAATTTTCAAGTCACAAATTTTTCAAAAGATGAAATTTTGTTTAGTTCGGGTAAGAAAATCAGTTCCACTTTATTTTTTTTGGAAGAAAAATTGTAGATCTAGTTGTCTATGTGGATTTTTAGCTTCAACGTGGTGGGAATATATTTATTTCCACAAAACCCTAGTTTGCATTAGGGCATGATATATATTTTCAAAAAACCCTAGTTTGCATTAGGGTATCAACTATGGAACTACAAATTTTTTTTGGAGCATATGATATTGATGCTAGGGATTGGTGGAAAAAATTTAAATCCTTGTATCATCGACATCCTCTTTGGAAAAATATGCTTCATCAATTTCATGATAAAGTTGCTCTCATTTGGTTTTATAGTCTTAATGGCACCCATAATGAGTTTTCTTGGGAAGAAGTGGAGCATGCATTCTTAAGTGATTGGAACCCCTATAAAAATATAGCTAATATGATGGAAGATGCAGAGGAACTAAAAATATATTTTAAGGAAGTGGTTGAGGAAAGGGATAAAAAGATAGATAGCTTGATGGATGTCATCACAGACCTTAAAAAGAAACTACAGGGATTTCAAAATGAGCAGAATGAAATGAAAGGAGAATGGAAAGTTTTCAAGAAACAGAATGAAGATTATGAAAAATAAATAAAATTACTAAAGAAGAAAGAGGAAAATTTTAGGGAAGATAAAAAATATGTCAATATGTAGACAGAGGAAACCATACCTTTGGTAGAAGATAAATTAGAAAATTGACAAAGGAATTTTTTTAAATCTAAAAAGTCTATTTTGCAGGTTCATGGAAGCATTCAAAAGGAACATGTTATTATTTCCATTGATCCTGGTAGCATATATAATTTTATTAATATTTCTTTGGCTAAGAATTTGCAAGTTCAAGCAACAAAAATTAAGTACATATATCTAGAGGGTGAGCATGTTCATATTTTTGAAGATTTTAAGATCACCATGGATAAATATTTTTTACATTCATATTTCTATGCTATTGAGATGGATGAGGAAGATATTGTTCTTGGTTATCCTTGGTTAGACTCTTTGGGTACTATTAACATTAATGTGCAAAAGAAGTTTATGAAGTTATGGTACAAGAAAAAGAAGATAATATTGCAGGATATTTCTCAACTTAAGGAGCAAGGATACAAGGAAAATCAAGAAGTGGTTGTAGAAGAGCAAATTGAAGAACATGAAACATAATCTAAGAAGGCAATAGTAGCAATAGAGTCCATGGAATAAGTAGTAGTAACTAATTCAGTGGAAATAATGGTAACAGATTCCAAGGAAGCTTTGATAGAAGAGCACAAGGACACATCAAACAAAGATAACATGAAAGAACAAGGTGTATAAGAATTTAAAACAATGGAGCCAAAGGTTGAAAATTCAAAGAAGGTAAAACATCAAGTAAAGGTTGCACCATATTGCCATCCACACCACCATGAGCGAAAACAATATTGGAGGCATGGTTCAAGGCAACAATATTATGGTTCTACATGTAATCAGAAGGGCACCAACTATGGCATTTTTTGGTAAAGAAATCATAGTGATCATGGTTTTCGGCATGGTTCATCAGCATCAAGGAACAAGTGGACCCATAATTCAAGTTATCAAAATACAATATCAGAAGTGTGGAGCCAACGAAGCATATTTGGATACTCAAGTAATAAAATGGTGTACCAACATCATCGGGTTTCACTTGGATGGATGGATTATCGATATTGGTACCAATTGCTAGCTTTGCTTAGAAAATCATACTATCAGGTTTCTTCATATTTTTTTAGGATGAAACATTTGTAAGGAGGGTGGCATGGTAGGGTACCTAGGAATAGATATTTTGGGATATATTATTATATTGTATAAGGGTTGGCATGGGCCACACATAACCCAAGGTTGATTGTATTATAATATTATATTACATTATAATATAATATTATATTAGTAGTAGGCTCTCCAAAGTAGAATAAGAATATGGATATATAAAGAAGATATATTTGTCATTGTAATCATTTCATATCATTGATGAAGAATATTATGTAATTGTCACTATCCATGAAGTGGCTTATGGGAATTTGCCCTCCTTATGTGGCCTCTCATCTTGGGAGAACTTGTGGAGATATTCCTTCCTTAAGGAGTATTATTGGTATTTCCCTACCTTAAGGGTATTATCTATATCTCTCTCGTTTATGGATTTTTATTATGGATAATGTATTATGGATGAATGATTTGATATTTTTACATATTGGTGAATGGTTTATGTTAATGATAATAATGTTATGCAACTACAATAAACATTGGGTTATGTGTAGCCCATGCCAAACCTTATACAATATAATAATATATCTCCAAATATCTATTCCTAGGTAACCTACCATCATCCATGTTCCTATTCCTATTCCTATTCCTATTAATGTTCCTATTCTTGTTCATGTTCATGTTCCTATTCATGTTCCTGTTCATACCTATTTCTAGAATGTCTGCTCTACACCATTTTGCTATGTGACCATAATTATTACACTTATAACACTTAATTTTATTATTCCTTGGAGGTGTAAATGTCTTATAATTTCTCCTAGTGAAGCCAAATCCTCTTCTGTCATGAATCTTGTAATTCATTGCCTTGTGACCAAACTGATTATATGAGTAGCAATACCCATGGAAAAGTTGTTTATTGCCATATTCCTATATTTCATGTGTTCTGCACTATGAATCCATGTGCCCAAACCTGTGACATAAAAAAAATCTTCCATTTAAGCTTCCTTATCTTAACCTCATTGGTGTCCTGTTCTGATTGTTGTTCCATCTGTATCTTCTCTATGCATTGTTCCTATCTTTGTTGAACCATTTATTGTCCAATTCATCCTCTGATCTCTCACTTCCTCTTACACTATCTTCTTCTTATGTATCTTCATATGAAGTTTCTTCTTCTTTAAGGTTTGAAGTTGACTCCTCTTCCCATTTATTTTGAACCTGTTTAAAACCAAGACCTATTTTGTTTGTTTCTCCTCTTTGTATCTGACTATTCTATCCACACTCTTTGAACTGTTTACATACTTGTATAGATTATTATTGGAATCTTCTAAATCTTCCTTTATTATTGCCACTTATTATGTTAACTTCTTACATTCCAAAATATGTGCTTCTAACTTGTCTTTGAAATTTATTGCTTTAGCCTTTGATTTTTCTAAATCCTCTATGAGCAATCTTCTTTCTTCATCACATTCTTGAAACTGAATTTCAAGTTTAGAGTGTTGCTTCCTTACTTTCTTTACCATGTTAAGGGCATAGATAAGTTCTCCCTTGAGATCATAACCATTATCTGCTGAATAATCTTCTATTTTTTTGCCTTTGTCCACATCATTACTTTCTTTTGGCTTATCTTCTATAGGATCACTCACTTCTTCTTCTAATGCCATTAGAATATTTTCATATGGTCTTTCAAGTGCATATTCATATTCATCATCACTAAAACTATAACCATCCCTTGTGCAATCATCTTCAAGATTTCAAAAGTTACCACATCTAAAATACTTGAGAATAACTGAAGTCTTTTTCTTAACTGGTTCTTTTTCTTCAATCATAAATAGGACTTCATCTCTATAATTGTCTGAAAAACTAGCATCACTATAATTTGAGTACTTACTTGCATTATCCGCATAGTATCTCCTCTTTTATCTTTGGAAGAACTTCTTTCCTCATCTACTTTGTCCATCCTTGCTTTTCTTTTGATGCCTATATCTTTTTTATTCCTTGTACCTATGATCCTATTTTTCTTCACCATTGTTGTTCTTTGGTTCTTTACAATCTGTTGCAAAATATCCATACTTTCCACAATTGAAACACTTAACATATCTTAGATCTATGGGTATTATAGAACCTTTATCTCTTCTACCATAATTAGCTTCTTCATCACTAGATGACTCATTTCTTGATTCTGACTTCTTACCCTTTGTTTCCTTGATTGCTTTGAATGCTGCTTCCTTTTTGGAAGTAGGATATTTTGTTCTTATCTCAAAAGTTGTTAGCATACCAAGAAACTTATATCTTGTCAAAGTATCACCATCCAATGATATTTATATAGTAGAAACATGTTCACTGAATCTATTTGGAAGAGATCTTAAGACTTTATCACAAACATCTGATTCATCAATATTCATTCCAAGTCCTTGCATATAATTAACAACCTCATCAATTTGAATTAGATAAGCACTGATATTTTCATCATAATTCATTCTCAATGCTTCAAATTGTCCTTTGAGATTTCGTATCTTTACTTTCTTGACACTTTTATCTCCCTCATATATACATTGCAATTTATCCCACATTTCTTTTGTAGTTTTACAATGCATAACCTTCATAGATTATGATCTATGCAAACCTCTCACAAGTGCATTCATTGCTTTTGAATTATAGTGTTGTAGTAGCTTACCTTCCTTATTTGTAGGAGGATTGACTACTAGATCATATCCAAATTCCACTGCATCCCAAACTTCATTGCCAAGTGCCATCAAGTAGAACCTCATCATCATACTCCAATACATGTAGTCACTTCCATAAAATATTGGTGTTGAATTACTTGAGGATGCATCCTTAGGATCCATTGTGTTCTTGTTAGATTTTCCTTCAAGTTGTTAAACTCTTCCTAAGGAACATGATCTGATACCAATTGAAGAACACAAGCTTATACTAAGAGGGGGGGTGAACAGTATAAGAGCACTTTTTACTTTTCTTTCCAAATCAATATTATGTAGTGTATAGATAGTAGTATCAATAGAAGTAATCAAAGAAATGCACAAAACACCATACACAATAGAGACACAAATTTAACGTGGTTCACCCAAAGATGGCTACTTCCATGGAGAAAATATTTCACTAAATTTTCTCAATCAATCTCTTGGGAATCCTTCCCAATTACAATGTTTATGGACCTCTGTCCAAAGGAGATGTTGATCCCCTAAATCTTGTTTGTGGATCTCTATCCATAGGAGAACTCCTTCTCCTCTGCTCTAGCTGGTGATCCTCTAGAAGACTACTACCTCCACTACATTGGCTTGTGGATCTCTCTCCACTGAAGACTCTTGTCCCCACTTAGAAGACCTGTCCTCACTGCCCTAGCTGATGGATCTCTATCCACTGGAGACTACTATCCTCTCTGCTCTATCACCTCCAAAGCTCTATCTCAATTCTATACTAAACACAGTCTAGTCGGTCTAGCATAGCTCTGCTCAACTCTTGTACTAAACACAGTCCATTTGGTCTAGCACAAGTCTACTCAACAAGCTCACTCAAATTTGCACTAAACATAGTTCATTTGGTCTAGCACAAATTTGCTCAACTCTTGTACTAAACATAGTCCAGTCGGTCTAGCACAAGTCCACTCAAATCTACACTAAACATAGTCCAGTCGGTCTAGCACAAATCTTCTCAATAGGTCCACTCAGAACCTACTCAAATCTTCTCAATAGGTCCACTCAGAACCTGCTCAAATCTTCTCAATAGGTCCACTCAGAACCTGCTCAAATCTGCTCAACAGGTCCACTAAGAACCTGCTCAAATCTGCTCAATAGGTCCACTCAGAACCTGCTCAAATCTGCTCAATAGGTCCACTCAGAACCTATCCAAATCTGCTCAACAAGCTCACACAGAACTTGTCCAAATCTGCTCAATAAGTCCTCTCTAGGACTTAACCAAATATGTATTGTAAGCTTCCACAAAAGCTCACACAAAATCAGTCCACAAGTCTTCTCAAAGACTTACCTCAAATATGCTTAACAAGTCCACACGAACTTGTCCAATCTCATAGAAACATAAAGAGAATTGTTAGAGACTCAATATGTTCTACACTCAAAGCTCAATCACTTTCTCAACTCAAATCAATCTCATAGAAGCATAAAGAGAATTTTTAGAGACTCAATATGTTCTATACTCAAAACTCAATCACTTTCTCAACTCAATCTCATAGAAGCATAAAGAGAATTGTTAGAGACTCAATATGTTCTATTCTCACAACTCAATCTCTTTCACAACTCAAATCAGAATATAGAATAGTTTGTTTTATGGAACTTGAACAACCACTTCATACATCCACTTGACTAGGCTCAATCAACTTACTCAACCAATCACTCAAGAAACAACTCTTGCTCACAAACCCTAGTCCAAGCATGTATCATCCAACTCAAAATGTTTCCAACAATGCTCAACAACAAATCTCACATAACAATGATACTCATGATCTTTTCAAACCCTAGTTCAAGTTCTTTGCATTACAACTCACTTCAACAACCATGCTTATAAAATATTCTTCACATAACAATGATACTCATGATATTTTCAAACCCTAACTCAAGTTCTTCACACAACCAATGGTTTTCAACAACAATGCTTATAAAACAAGGTTTTAATCACAACTCTTAATTTCAGAAAACCTTGAAGCATTAACTCAAACACTTTTGAAAAGGAAACCCTAATCAAATCCTTTTCACTCCAAACTTTATTTTCTAGTAAGCCATTCAATCAACTCAACCAAAGAAGAATTTTCCCATACCTTTTTGCTTGACAAGTAGTTGATCTCACAAATCTGCCACACTCACAATTACTTCTTTGCCAATCTCAATAAGGGTTAGAGGATAATTTTCTCAACAAAACATAACACAAAAAAAATATCAAATTTACACCTTATCACTCCAACTTGATTAATAATCAACACCCTCACAATAATCACAAAAACCCTTAATTCAAAATAACACAATACCCACAAAGTCTTAATCCTCCAATATACCACTATAGCAATTTAAGACTTTATTAAAAGTTAAAAACAGAAATCTCCTTATAACTCCTAATGATAATTCTCAACTACCACAACTTTATTACAAAGCAACCTTTCCAAACACAAACCACTAAACAACCTTATACCTCCAACTTAGGCATTTAATTAAAATTAAAACCAAAAATATTACCTCGTCTTCGGAGGGAATCGAACCCTCAATGTTGCCCCCAATGTGCGCCTTAGCCACAACCAAAGTCACCGCATGAGCCAAGTGCTCGTCTGAGATTAACGAAGCACCACGTGCTTCTTAATATCCTCACACCTTCCACCTTGGGCAAAAGAATGTGCGCCTTGGGCGCCTTAACCAACACAACTCACGATGCACCCACCGAGATTCGAACGCAAACCCTCTTGCAAGCCAGTGCTTTCGTGCTTCCCAAAATACCACTAGGCCACGCTGTCCTATGCAACTTCGAGGATTAAAGCTTCCTCCCTTAAATGCTTCTCTGTCACGACTTTCACAAAAACTCACGAGCTCTTTTCTTCGCATGCAATCTTTTTAATTTTTGAGCAAGGATAATTAATTGAACTTTGGGCGTTTGTATTTATATGCTTCCTCCATTGTTTTGAAAATGTCGGCGCTCTCCATGTTATCTTCCATGACGTCGATGGAGATTATAAAGGCTTCGAATGCCTTTTGTCTTAAACCCAACCTTTGGGTTTATAAAATATATTTAGACTTTATAAAACCCACTTTTGCATTATAAAATATTATAATAAGAATTATAAATATTTTATTTGGGTTTTCACCATATCACCTTTAATATTATAATAACCATTATTATAATATTATACCTTTGATAAAATATCTCCTTCTCACTATATTCCATGTCGTAAATAATATTTATTTATAAAATTTAAATTCTCACTGAATTTAAATAATTTATAAAAATAAATATTATATCTCCTTTTGAACTCTTAACTTCTGCACTGATTCACTTGATCTTTGGCCTTCTTCCTGGATATCAAATAACCATTTTTATCCCCTTTGTTTCCTGCTGAAATCCTTGATTATTAATGATGACTTCATATGGTGACATCAATGACAACTTTGACTTAGGGACTCAAAATGTCCAACAAAAAGCAGTCGTGAACTCTGGAGGATTAGAAACCTTCATTATTCCACTGCCACCTTAGTATCTTTATGTGTGGAATAGGTGCATGTGACATTTTTTTGGGTCTTTAGTTAATTTGAGTGTGTATTGGAGCTCACTCATCATTCTATTGCTTTCTTATTACATTTGAGTGCAGAATGGAAACTTGTTGCTTCCTTGGTGACACTTAGCTTATTTTACAACTTTTTTTCTTTATCTAATTTTTTTTGTTACAACATTTCATCAAAACAAAACTTGATATAAAATGTAGAAATAATATGATACAAAGTATGTACATATGTTACAATGAGCTATATTTTAATCAAAATAGATTTTAAGGTGAAAACTATTGATTGAAATTAGTTGTATGTTTCCCTCTAGATCTTTAATCTAGAAAAAATTGATCTCTTTAACCTTTGCTATCTTGAAAGAGCCATACCAGAAGGAGTCAAACTTCTAATGATGTCCTGGTTTAGCTCTTTCAACATTCCACCTGAGTATAGAATATCCAACCTGGAATTTATTAAACCTTTCCTTCTTGTCAAACCATGCCTTGATGTCAATTGATTTTTTTTAGAAATATTCATATGCCTGATTCCTCTTCTCTTCTAGCTGCAATAGGTGTGTCAGCCTTGTTTCCATTGGATTTTCTTCAGATTCTTCTTTTGTGTTTATCAGTCTGAGTGTTGGAATATCCAAATGGATAGGTAACACTACCTCCTTGCCATAAAATAAGGCATAAGGGGAGGTTTTGATGGACTTTTTAATAGTAATTTTTTCTACCCATAGATCTTGCTCTAGCAATAAGTTCCAACTTATTTTATTACCCTCCAGTGATCTCCTCAAAATCCTTAAAAGATTATTGTTAGTTGATTTTGTAAGTCCATTTCCTTGGGGGTAGTAATTTGAAGTATTCTTTATGGTAATGTCATACTTGCTAGTAAACTCAATATATTTGGCTCCTATGAATGTTGGGCCATTATCATTCACTAAGGCTTTTGGAACACCAAACCTTGAAATTAAGCTTTCCATAAAATTAATCACCACTTCTTGGTCTGATTTCTTTGTAGGAATAGATTCTACCCATCTGGTGAGGTATTCTGTAGTAGTCACAATGTACTTGTGATCAGCTAAGTAATGTGGATTGATAACTCCTATGAATTCCAAACCCCATTTCTTAAAGGGTTCTTCCACTTGAATTGGCTTAAGGGGAAATGATGCATTCCTTGTTCTTCCCACATGCCGATGGCATTTATCATAGGCTCTCATGAATTTGAAGGTGTCTAAAAATATGGTAGGCCAATAATAGCCTACTTTGATAATCTTCAAATCTATTACTCTTCCTAAGAAGTATCCTCCAGATAGTCCTCCATAGAACTCATCTATGACCTTTCGTTGTTGATAATATTTTAAGAACCTAAGGAGAACTCCATCAAGGTTTTTTTTGTCCAAACCTTTTGGTAGTAAGACATACTTCGAAGATTACAATCTATATATTCTTATCTATGATGCATTAATATTAGGAGGACATACCCTATTTTGAAAGTACTTAGTCATCTAATCTACCTAGTCTGATTCACTTGACTATGATTCTTTAGTTTTATCATCTACTATTGCCTGACAAGATGTTAGATCTGATGAAACTACTACTTATGTCAGACCTTGGTATAGAACTTTACCTCATACCAACTTGGTAGGATGGATTTCCACATCATATTCTTAGATTTTAGTAATCCTAATAGTTCTCTTATCTCCCAGTTCACCTTATAGAATAAAAATTCTTACATTCGGATGAACAACATAAACCAGGGTCTTGTTTTGAACAAAATATTACCTAATTTTTTTCAATGATTTCATTACAACAAATACTTGTTTCTCAATGAAATTATATTTAACATGATATTAATGAAAAGTCTAGCTCCAAAATAATATGGGGTGCTCCTCTTCTTGATCATTCTTCTAGGTGATCACTGATGCATAGCTTTCCTCAACACCATAAGCGTAAAGAATGGAGTCTTTACTGAAATCTAGATTCACTAGCACTAGAGCTGCAACAATGGATTGCTTGATGATTTTAAAGGTGTGATTTCTTACCTTAGTCCATTTGAAATCTGCATTTTTATTCAACAGTTCAGATATAGGCTTCACCTTCTGAGCAAAGTTAGAGATCAATTTCTTGACAAAGTTTATCTGACCAAAGAAGGATTGCAAGGTTTTCTTGTTTATAAGAAGTGGAAAAGCTAGAATGGATTTGATTCTATCTGTATCAATGGTTATACCTTCTTTGGAGACCACATGGCCTAGAAAATTTTCCTCATGAACTACAAAAAATGACTTCTTAAGATTGAGGGAGATGTCAAATTATTTGCACTTTTAGAAGACTTGTTCTAGGTGTTCCAAGTGGTCTTGCTTGTTGTGGGAAAATATAGTCATGTCATCTAAATAAATCAACATGACCTTGTTAATCAGTTCTCCAAAAGCATAGTCCATTGCTATCTAGAATGTGGACTCTACATTAGATATCCCAAAAGGTATTCTTTGATATGCAAAGATTACCCATTTTGTGGTGAATGTTGTTTTATACTGATCTTCATTCTTCACCTAAATTTGGTTATATCTAGAGAAACCATCTAGCAATGAGAACCTTTATACCCCTACCACAATATACAAGATTTGATCAATATATGAGAGGGGTAGTGGTCCTTAAGTGACGCTTGATTGAGATTTCTAAAATCTACACACAGGAAGATGTCACGATTCTTCTTCCTAACAGGTACCAAATTGGCTACCCAGGTTGAATGTTTTATTGGATAAATGATCTTAGCATTAATTTTAATAGTTCTTATCTCATTATGGATTCAATCCTAGGATTCATAGGCCTATATTTCTACTTGAATGGTTTTGCATTAGGCTCTAGCTCAACGGTGTGTTGGATAACCTTATTTTCATACACTTTGAGGTGTTCGTATGACCAAGCTACATTTCTTGATACTTATGGCATAAAGCTTTGATATCCTTCTCTTCCTTTGGAGAAAATCGGACTCCAACCTTGAGCTTATTTTATTTTTCTATTTCAACTTCTTTATAGAATTTCTCATTGACTTCCATGTGTCTAATATTTTTTTTATCTTCATTGTCAATCATGCTCTCTAGAGTAACCAAACCTCTAGGTATGCGATTGTTCTTAAGTTGAATAACATCTTGTTGATAAATCTCTTACGTATTTTCCTCTTGAACAATGAATAATTAGGATTCTCTCATCAGAAAATCAATAGTTGGTTCATCACTTTCAAAGACCTGCTAGAAAATATACTTATTTGGCACTGCAGGCCTGAAAATCATTTTGATCCCTTTGTCCTTCTTAAGTTATATGTCTGCAAAAGGGTTGAAGTTAGCCCCCCTTACTGCTAAGGAATATTCCAAGGTATTTTTTCCTCTAGAAAAAAATTAATGTTTAGGGCGTGAAAGGATTCCATCAAATCCCATACCCTATTTCTATATTCTTTCAGGTAATGGTGCTTACTGCACACCTTTCTCTTACCTAATTTACAATAAATTTAGAGTCACCATATATGTTCAATATCTTAATACCCATGATTTTAGCTTACATCAATCCAAGGCATAAAGCCTCATATTCCAAAACATTGTTAGTGCATGACCATGTTAGCCTTTAAGCAAAATTCTTTGTCCCTTATGATTGGGACTGTAATACCACACCAACACCAAAACCATTTCTACATATGGCACCATCAAAGTGCATGGTACATACTTTTGTTTCTCTCAAGGACTGGTTAGATATAGAAGTTTTTTCTCTAACTTCGTAGAAATACTGTATGTGCCAATACCTATCCCAAACTTGCTATAATCATCCCTGAAAGGTAGTTCATCTTAAACTTCCAACTCCTCAAAGTTTTCCACCAATTCAAATTCCTCTATAGGAGTGAGATTGCACATGCCCCCCTAAATTTTTTCAATATGGTAAGACACAGGCTTATCAGGTATTATTCTTATCCTCTTTCCTTTGAAAGGAATAATCATGCTGGAATAGTCCATATACATGCATCCACCCAACTTTATAGTGAACTCTCTTGAAATACATAAGCTAAAATAAGGCTCTAGATCCACCACTACTATTTCTTGTACTATATTTACCTCAGGTGCTCTATGGAGCCTCATCAAAACATATTTTATCACTCCCACTATCTTCACAGGTGTCCCATCCAATTGCAGAACTCCAAGGCAGAATCTGGTGTATTCCATACCCATTTCCTCACAAACTGCTATAGGCATGATTGTAGTAGATGCTCCTGAGTCAATCATAAAATTGTAGACTACTCAACCTTCCATTATTAGAGAGATATAAAAAGTATGGGGTTTATTATTTAAAACAATAGGGAACATTTCTTTCTTTTTAGAGGGTATACAAAGAATTGTAGTGGTCTACTTATCCTACGGATACTTGTTCAAGGAATATTTTAACAGGTCTATTTGGCCAGGAATTAAGAGAGTATCATATAGAATATCTTTGGATGGTATCTTCTTAATTTCATCCACAATTTTGTATTCATACTTAGCCAAGGTGAGTCTATCAGGACTTATTTTGGGATCACCATATTTTCTCTTATATTTATGAGTGGCCTCAATTCTCTACCTTTTAGTAATGGAAGGGAATTTAAACCTCTCTTATGATTCATCCTTGGATATCATTTTATCTCCCTCTATTTCTTTATCAAATATCTTAGGGAGACTAACTTCCTTTTCTTTGGCTTGGGGGATAGGGAAAGTATCACTACTTTAGGGAGGTGAATCACTCTTCTTCTGAGAGGGGGCCTAAAATTGACTCATCTTCTGTGGATCAAATTGCAGTGTTTTATTGTCTGACATTGTCATGAAAACAATAGATCCATCCTCATTGATATATTTCCCAACCATTCTTTGGCTAGGTTTCTAGAGCATACTCACTCTTCCTTTCTAATTTCTTTCTACTATCTCCATAGCCTGTTGTACATGGTGTTGGTACATAACACAAGATTGTGAATCATGAGGATCATTGCACACTAAACACCATAAATTCACCAAACTTATTTCTAAAGAACATTCTGGCTCTTCATATGTTGCATTTTCTCTAACCCTAGTACTATTTATAGGACCAAATATTTGGTATTTATTCACATAAGGGAATCTCCTTTGTTGAGACCTTTCCATCTCTCTCTTCTTCATAAAATTCATCTTATTTCTAAGAGTTTTCAAAGTATTATGCATATCAAGGATGACAGAAGACTCTTGTGGAAACTGAGAAGGGGAGGGAAATGAATTATAACAGATGGTATTTTTTGTTGAGGAATGGGGGTCATTTGTGGAAATGGGGATGACAAAGTAGGAGGTTCCATATAAGATGAAGTAAAAGTTTGACTTTGGACATTAGTGGTTTCCAAATTGTAGGGCAACACATATTTTGGAGGTAATATCCCAACATTAATAAGAACATTTTTTGCATGAAAAATTGCATTATAATCTTGTGCAAAATTTTCCACCCTAGATTTTTGGGTTTGTAGGTCTAGCTCTGATCCAAGATCTTTGATATAATACATATAAGCAAGGCTTGCAAATGGTCTAGTTGCAGGGGGAATTCTCTTCCAGGCCCTGCTAAATCTTAAATTGAAATATGAAAAAATTTCTTGCTGATGTTTCTACATAGATGTGAACTAATTGAGGAGGGAAAAAGGATCTACAGATTTTCATTAAATTCCTCCACAAAGGGCTCAACCAATGCTTCCCATGAGATAATGGTATTGTCTTCAAGAGTCCTAAACCAATGCAAAATATTTTCTCTAAGGGACTGAGTTAATATTTTGACAACAACATCCTCATTTTTTATATTGTGAATTGCTACCAGATTTAGAATATCTTGGCAGTGCTCATATGTAGTTTTACCATATCCATCATAGGTGGGAATAGTTGTAGCACGAGTGGAGTGTAGTATTTCCAAGAGGGATGTGCTGAGAGATATTTAATATAAATTCCAACTAATTACACCTAATATGGAAAATTCTATATAGTTCGCAACTATACAATACTTAAAACATACAATTGGAGATTGTACAACCCTAAAATGTATAGTTGTACGATAATAACTGAACACTTGTACTATTTCTCCAAGAATATTGGAATTGATCAAATCTCACTCACTTTGCTAGGATTCACATGGAAATCATTTGATTTACCTTTAGAATGTTAAAAAGTACCATATTAGGCTAAAAAATCATTAGATTTACAAAATTACAAACCCTTGTATAGTTTGGTCATGTCGTTGTATGGTTTGGTAAAAACCCTCATTCTACCAAATCACTTGACTTAGAAAAATACCCATTTGCCTATTATTGCCAAAAACATCATTTCCAATAATGGGTAACAACCATAAATATGATTTTCTCTCTATTCATATATTTCACATAAGAGCACATGGATGGTTGTACATTTTTTGAGTATGCAACTCCACCATAGATCTAGACTCCACAATACCTACAATATCAATAAAAATTCCCCAACAATACATTTATTGAGATTGCTCTCAAATCCACACACATGCATAAATAGATCTGGTCTAAATGATAATTTATATTACTCTGGTATTGTACACAGGTAGTGTATGTTACAACATAAACTGCAACAATAAATACCTCTTCTCTACCCATAAACTACACATGAATGGCAACAATGAACAATAACAATCCACCAACAACCCAACCATCAACCAAAAACAACCAACAACACCAAAAATTTGAATGGGGGATTATAATAGCTATCCAGGCCATTCCAAAGTGGTTCCTAAGATAGTTCATTATTTACAACTACCCATACATTAATAAATTTAATTAATGTTTACTAAGGTTTAATGTAATTTATATCAAATTACATTTCATTTGCATGTCATTTCATTTCATTTCCCATGCATTTTACATTTATTTTAATAATTTATTTCTCAATTGTACAATTTATACCAAATTGTACATTGTACATTTTAACTTGTCAATTGTACTATCTCACTAGATTGTACATTCTTCTTGCCAATTGTACTATCTCACTAGATTGTATATTCTTACCAATTATACTATCTCACTAGATTGTACATTTTTATTCAAGACTATGCAAATCCCAACTTTATGCTTGATTCTTATATGGATTTGCCTTCCTGCGAGAGCCTTAAACACAATTTGGATAATTTCATGCATGTGGGCTAGTCTAAGGGGGCCAGTTGTGTTCTAGTTGGGATACTTCTACAAGGGCTAGTTTGGAACTGTATTTTGTGCCATGTTTCTAGCTGTAACTCTTGTTGGAGGTGTTTTTGGGTTAACTTTAGGATTTTACTCAGGAGGGTTTTCTTCTGAATGGAAATATTGGTTTAAATTTCTTATAAAAATAGACCCTCTATAAGGCAACTCACAGTAGAAAAAGGAGTCAGGATTATTCCTCTTGAATGACCTGATATACATGAAAATCTATGGTCTATAGGGATAACATTTTTTTCTAGGTTAATATACTAGGGAGTATCTAGGTGAATTTGCTAATATCCACTTAGCAAGGTCAAAAAAATTTACCAAATCTTGATTCCTCTAGGTAGAGATAAAATAATAAATTATATGATGGATTTTAATATTTATTGCAAACAGGTCCCACTGGGTATGCCAAAAACTATTGGGTCTTGAATTGAAATCAAGTTTTACTTGACACTACAACTATCTATCTTCCAATTTTTTGTCTAGGATTGCATTTGATAGTCACATCTCAGCAATCAATATTGGATGGACCAAAGATAATTTCAATCCAACCTACAGAGTAGGTTGATTCCTTGTCAACATAGTAAGATGTTGACATAATTAAAGCATAATAAGGGTTTGAAGAATAGGATTAGAAAAGGCTTAGGGTTAGAGAAATGTGCATTAACAATGGATAAATAGGCTAAAAATATAAGCATCTACAATAGAAACTTTCAAAAAAAAAAAATTCAGTGTCCCATCACTCAAGATTAGTAGTCCCCAAAACAATGAAATATTCATACATTAAAGCATAAAATAGAGATATATTGCAGTGATCAATTCCAATATTCAATGTATTGATAATCCAATTGAGAAAAATAAACCAATAATCAAATTTAGCATAAATAAACTCCCTATCAACACAAATCTAACTATGAATAAATTTCAACTACTTTCACAACTAGTAATCCAATAAACTAGAATGAACTAACTGTTACAGTATTAATAGAAATGCAATTCATAGCTTTGAACCTTTGGCATGAAATATAGAAAATATAACATGTCTTGAGTCAAAAATCAGAGTAATGCTCCTTCCATTAGTTTATAGAATGTATTTACATAGTAGGGAAAGCAAACACACTAGAGCCAACCCTTAAAAATGAGGGTTCGACCTCTATTTATAGTTTACAAAATGAAATATTTGAAGGAGACATTACAAATATTAAAATTTGAAAACTTAGTAGGTAGATTTGTTGGCATCAATGCATTCATTGGTGAAGTCCTAGAAATCCATTGTGAGTAATATGCCATGGTAGCTCAACCCTACAAACTTCTAGTTCAATGATGGTAGTTGGAGTTCAGGCCATTGGAAATTGCATTTGAGCTATTCATAATTATTTAAAACCTCACTTTATCATAGATCTACAACCACTTCTAGTTCTTGGTTCTTGGAAACCCTCAGACACTTCGCCTTCCTACCTCAAACTGACTATTCTTTGATTTTGCAAGAATACACTTTTAAATGCTATATCAATGTTAGAAAAATTTCAACTGTTGATGCTTTTGGCAAATGATGGCAATTAAATCATAGAAATATTCTACAAAGCAATGGGGAGAAACAAAATACCATTATGCACTTTATAAATGCTAACATCATCTTCAATGGCTTTGGCCAACAAAATCAAATTTTGGCAAAAAATATATTGAGTTGTGAGCAAAATGAAGTCCATTGGAAATCGTCAACTTAGCCTTCTTTCTCTCTTCTACAGCACAAAGTAAATCACAATCCACACAAAAAATATGTTGACATCATCTTTGACTAGGTTTGACTACGAAATTGCCAATCTACACTGAAAGTAGTGTAAATAGTCTTTTTCACCATTCCATAAATTTTATAATGCTTTCAATATTCTGACATGATTCTGCTCTGCCTTAGTCTTGGAACTCAACAAAATTGGGCTTCCCAGTACTTAGTTGCTAGAGTGTACAAAACAATCACCATTCCACACTTTTTATCATGCTCACATCATCTTGCTCAAAAGTTTTACAAAATCGAGCCTTATCGGAATCCACTGCCAAATACACTAGGCATCGAGAAGAATGAAAACTTAGTGAATAACATGTGCTTATACTAATATGGGGGGAATAGTATAATATAAAATGTTTCCACAAATAGTAGCATCAACATTAATAAAGCAGTAAACATCACACAAAGCATCACACACATGAGAGACATCATTTTTAACATGGTTCACCCAATGTGGGCTACCTCCACAGAAAATATTTATTCTAAATATTTCTCAAATAATCTATTGGAAATCCTTCCCAATTACAATTTTTATGGGCCTCTGTCCAAAGGAGATGTTGATCCCATAAATCTCAAGTTCGTGGATCTCTTCCATAGGAGAAATATTTCTCCTTCTACTCTGGCTAGTGATCTTCTAGAATACTATGTCTCTCTGTTGCAATGACTTGTGGATCTCTCTCCACGTGAAGACTCCTCACTCAGATCTATCTTCAATTGTCCTGGATGTTGGATCTCTATCCATTGAGACTCTATCCTCTATACTCTGTCACCTCCAAATATCTATCAATAGGCTCACTTAAAACCTTCTAAAATTTGCTCAATAGGTTCACTCCTAACTTGCTCAAATCTTCTCAATAGGCTCACTCAGAACCTGCTCAAATATGCTTAATAGGCTCACTCACTTAGAACCTACTCAAATATGCTCAACAAGCTAACTCAGAACTTGTTCAAATCTGCTCAACAAGCTCATTCACAACTTGTCCAAATCTTCTCAACAAGCTCACTTAGAACTTGTCCAAATATGCTCAATAAGTCCTCTCTAGGACTTTCTCAAATTTGCATAGCAAGCTTTCATAAAAGCTTACTCAAAATCAGTCCACAAGCCTTCTCAAAGACTTACCTCAAATCAGGTCAACAAAGTCTCAACTCAATCTCATAGAAGCATAAAGAGAATTGTTAGAGACTCAATATATTCTATACTCAAATCCCAATCTCAACTCAAATCAATATCAACACAACAATATCATAGAAGCATAAAGAGAATTGTTAGAGACTCAATATGTTCTATACTCAAATCCCAATCTCAACTCAACTCAAATCAGAATATATAATAGTTTTTTTTATGGAACTTGAACAACAACTTCACACAATCACTTGAATAGGCTCAAACAACTCTATTCAACCAATCACCACAAGGAGCAACTCTTTCTCACAAACCCTAAGTTTTGAGCAGATTGGAGAACTCTTATTACAGATCCACTCCAAAATACTCTGTCTTCAACGGAATAGATATTTCTGTCTTAGAATATTTCTTCAAAAAAATTTGAGGATGTGGTCATTTTAGGCCTACAACAAAGATACTGCCACAAATGTTGCTAAGGATGCTGATGGGGACCATGGTGCTTCGATTAATGATGAGGATGATGGTGAGGATGATCTGAAGGATGAGCTTAAAGATGTAGATATTGAAGATAGAGAGCAGGCCTAATTGCCTCCTTGTTGCTTTTTGTCTGGTTTAGGGCTTCCTTTCCTTTGCCCATCCTTACTATTTTTAAGGGTGTCTTGGTATTTTTGTTGTGGGGCTGCATCCCCCTCTCCTTTTGTTCACTATGTCTATGTGCTCTGTTTTGGTGCTACTGATGTATTCAGGTTTTGGGACCCTATTAAAATCCATTTTGAATAAAATTTTAAACTTATAAAAAAAAATGATGTAAATGTGCATGTAGTCCACATGTACATGAGTCTTAGGGTCGAGTAAGAGGCAATGAATCTATCTTCCTATATAAAGTCCTCATTGTGAGTGTTTGAGTAGAGGATTTTGGAGTGCATAGGTTAGAGTACTAGTAGTCACAATGTAGCTCTATTTTATCAATATGGAAAGGTTGTAAACACCATTAAAAGATTATTGTAATTTTCATGAGCTTTCTTATATGAGCATTTCTAGAGCATTATATCAAGTTTTCTATCATATTTTCATGCATGTTAAGTTACCATTATCATAGTTATAATATTGCATGCTTATTTCAATACTTGTGGTTGCATTTTGTTTAAGTTTAAGGTTTCAAAAGCTAACATATATTTGACCATTTTATTTAAATATAATGCACTGGTATGCCCAAAATATTTATGCCATAGTTCTCTTGTTCCTGATATTTCTACTGATAGAGTTAAATATGTAGTAGTATCTAGAGTTTCTATTTTTATAGGATCTTGAGGCTATCATTTTTCCTTGTTTGATAATATGGTATTTTTTCTTCCATTGATAACTTTAAATTCTACTATCATGTCTTGATCCAATAGGATAAACTAAAATAATATTAGTAGTCAATCCAAGAACATATAAAACATTGTTAATTATTCCTTTTCTATTTATTAGGTTGATCAGAACATTTCCTATTCCTTTTACTTCATAAGTTCTACTATCTACTACAACAACTAGTTTCTCATATTTTCCTTGTAGAGATTTAAACCATTATTTATTTTCAGTCATATGTTTACTTGCTCCTAAATCTATGTACCAATAATCCATAATTCTTTTAGCTTTGAATAACAAAATTTTCAATTTTGAGGTTGTCTACCTTATGTCTCCTTAGGTTTGAATAACACCTTATTTCTTGCTAGTGATGAATGAATCAATCAATAATTTTGATAAAAATTTCAATTCTTCAAATCTTTAGGTTGAATTCTTTTTATCTCTTTCAAAAATATAATTTCTCAATTCTAAATTTCAAAAACCTATGTTGGTGTTGAATTCCTTATAACTCCCTAATTAGAAATTTAGAAATTATATAAAAGATATTTGCAAGTTTTGTATTCCTAATTTGATGTAGGAAACCTTATTTATCCAAAAATATCAATTTACAAATATTTTAAATTATTTTGCAAACTCAAATAATCCAATTACAAAACTTCAAATTAATTTCTCAATTTTTCAAATCAACTTTTCAAATTCTCATAAAACTTTCCAAATAGCAATAATGTTTCCAAGGTTTCAAATTTCACTTCTAAATATTATCTCTCAAATAGTCAAGAAAATAGATTAATTTCTCTTCAACCTTAGAAAATAATAATATTACCCAACCTTATAACTCATAACTTAAGATAACAATCAAATTGTAAATAAATTTCTTTACCTTCAAAATTGAGGCATGAAATAGTTTATCAAAAATGTTTGACCTTCCCTTGAATGGAGCTCTTTATGAAATCTCACTCCTCTATCACATGTATGGCACTTCGTTCCACTTTGCCATACTCAAACTTGATGCTCCATGAATATGGACCAATCTACCATGCTTAGCTTGATGCTAGATGGTCGTGCTTCAAAAAGTGGTTATTTATTAATGACTTATCCACCATGCATTTAAGGAAATATGGAGATAATTTAACAACCCTATAGTGGTTAGCACTCCCTCCTATGAAGTGGCACTTATCACTTTTGGCTCTTCACTTCCTTGTAATGTGGTTACCAAGTCGCACTGACTATTTTAGATTCTTCTTTTCCCTATCATTTCAAATTTCCAATGCAACCTTTAATTTATTGAATGTAACGCACTCCAAAAAAATTAATCTTCTATCAAATTGAAACAATATTTAATTTTCCTTCCTCTAACATTGGAAATGGACATTTGGTTTTCTACCTCTTGAATCAATTGCTATAATGGATAGAGCTTTAGATGACCTTATAACACTTGCTTTATGTTTGACTTCCTCCTTTCTATGTGTTCTATTGCTATTAAAAAACTTAGGTGATTGGATTTCTACCTCCCTTATGGCCCTTAGTCTTTGCTCTAGAAATGTGCTATCATTATACCTTCCAATGTCATTCAAGATCAATGATGTACATTGGTTGTTTGGCATTCTTACTTCTTCTCAATGACTCTTCATTCTTACTCTAGGTGGTGCTCCTCTTCAACTTTATTCTCAGTCGAATGGTGGTATTTTTCAAATGCTCTTTATTGGCTCTTCGGCAATGGTGGCTACTTTTGAGAAGCAACACACCCCCACTGAAAATAAAATTTTGATTCCTTCAAAAATAATTGATTTTATTTTTCGAGGGGACCCTCTTGAAGTTTTCTAGTTTTTTAATCGATGTTTTGTTTGCATCAAGTCTTAAATTTTGATGCTTTCCTAGTGCGTTGAGTTGAATTGAATTCTTCTAAATATTTATGCTTCACTGTATTATTTTTGGTTAAGTATTTCAGAAATTAAATTCTCAATAGTTTTCCTAAGGTCTAAAATATTAAAATTATTTTCTAAGGTTCTTTTAAAATTTTTATCTTGTCCTAATGTTTACACAAATCTTGGAAATACAATATCTTCTACCACAGAAGAATCCATTTGAAGTGATTCAAATTTTGGATGAAATATCTTGAGCTCACCTTTCCAATGGTACCAAATTTTCAGGGTTTCAGGTGTGATTTGCCTTCCAGAAATAACAGTTTCTATTTGTAGCCAACGTACTTCTTAATGCGATATATCTTGATCCAAGATGATTTTTTAGGCTTTTTCTCCATATTCGAATACCCATTTGGCTCATATGGACACCTAAAAAGTTTTTTTTAATTCTGGGCACTTTTTATTTTCACCATAATTTTACACCACGTAAAACTAGTAATTTTTGGGCAATTTAATTTTATTTTCTAGAATCTAAAAATAATTTATGAGCATGGATAATCCTTCACAAACCTTTAAAGTGCCAGAATACAAAGTGCAGGGTCATTGGAATCCATGTTTGAATTTTCTAAAATTTTACAAAGTGTCGAAAGAAAAGGGCAGAGAAGTGAATACCTAGCAAATTGAAAAAGCTAAAAAAAGAAAGAAGGCTTTAATGAAAAATGGTTGTGATTTTGCAACATTCCTATGTTTCACGATCAATATGGATGAAAGAGGACTTTAATGAAAAATGGTCGAGATCTCCCATGATTTCATGGCTTGCCATGATTTCATGATTGCTAAGCTCAGGAAGAAGGCTTTAATGAAAAATGGTCATGATTACATGACATTCCTAAGTTTCACGATCAATACGACTAAAAGAGGACTTTAATGAAAAATGGTCACGATATCGTGACTAGCCATGATTTCGTGATTGCCAAAGGAAGATAAAGAAAAAAATGATATAAAAATGTCAAACCTTAGGGATTAAAATAATAATAAAAAAATAATTAAAATCTCAGACCTAGAAAATATTTTGCGGGAAACTTTGGAAAAATAATAAAAAATTTAAAACTAAAAAATTAAAGTTTGAACCTTAGGAAAATTAAATTAATTATTTTTCTAATGTTCTAACCTTGGCCCTTTTTAAAAAATTTGTAGGATTTTTTTTTTATGAGGAACCTTTTATATACAACATATCCGCAACATGTGAGGAGAGAGATTTGAACCTGGGCCTCTCTATAACTAGAGAGTTTTAACTACCCACTTGCTCTCCAACTCCTCCATTTAGTGACGAAAGTGATGGTGGGCTTTGAATTTCAATACAAACCAAGAAAAAGTAGTTGTGTAGAGATAGAAGAAACGTAAAATTGATGATACACCTAGATTTTGCATATAAAGAATTAATGAAATGTATCTGCAAGTGGTCGAAAAGTGAAAAACTTTACACACAATTATATTTTTATGAAGATAAAATCAGATTTTATCTTCTCCATTTATTACGAGATAATCGAGCAAATTTCTAAAGTGATTGGGATTGATTAGAGCTATATTTAAAAATGCTTTTATATTTTAGCGCCTCGGTGGTGGGATTTTAAAAATTGTTTTTAATTCCCGGGGATCTAGATATTTTATGCAAAAATCAGGGCATGTCCTGAGTCTATAAATACTCCCATAAAATGTAATCTCAGGATGCGAAAACTTGGAAATAAAGACATTTTAGCAATTTTTAGCAAATCTTGTTTTGATGCTTTATTCTGTACCTGAGGTTGGTGTGACATTATTTTTTAAAATAGCGTGGCCAAGAGCCTAATATATATATATATATATATATTTTTGGTGGTGGCCACAAGGGGTAAACAGACTGTGACCACGAGGGAACCATTACATAACATATCCGCAACATGTGAGGCGAGAGATTTGAACCTGGGCCTCTCAAAAACTAGAGAGGTTTAACTACCCACTTGCTCTCCAACTCCTCTACATGGACGGATGCCAAGAGCCTAATATTATTCAGACTGCGATAAGTGCATTTTATTTTATTTAATTTAATTGTAAGCTTGTGATTGTTGAGGTTATGTTATGTTGTTGAGTTTCATATCGTTTTCTATATGCTTGAGGGAATTATAAGCTTAAGATTCAAGCTGGTATTTTAATTACTTTGTGCTCACTGTGCGAGCTAGACTGCTGGTGAGAAACATGAATTTTCATTAAACTTCCTTCTATTTGTACTTTTATTTTATCACATGTTGTTCTATCCTATGACCAAGGTTGAAAGTGGTCTTAGAAAGCTGGATATTTTCTTATTTTGATGTTGTCCTGTTGTAAATATAGGCAATTTAATCAATTTTGGTAGTTATAATTTGTAATTGGATTAGAAATCCTCACTTTCCTGCCCTACCCTATTCTCTATTTTATTTCTAAAAGGTTCCATTTTTATGTTGTTTAAAATTATTTATTTGTTTAACCTATTGATATTCGAAGAGCTAGATCAATTCACAAAATTTAAATCTGATTGGTAAACCAAACAACAACAGACGAAAACTAAACCTCCTTGCAGGTACACAGATAGTCCACTTGAAACTATTCTAAAAGTGGAAAAGAGCGAGGACGTTTAACTCAAACCCATAACTCACACCTTGGATAGCCAGAAAGATCCTAAAGTGAGAGGGATTTATTCCCATTTATGTGTTATTGGTGTTTCCTATTTACTCTTCATAGGGTGTGCATAAAAGACCAATCAACACTATTTTGGTGCTAGAAGGAGGGTCTTGATCTCCGTTTGGTGTTTTTTTTAAGATAATCCATTAGGTTGGATTCTTCCTTTAGAGTAACTAGGTCCCACCCAAGAGCTGGATAGATCCTTGTGTCTAAGTTGGAAACCCTAAGGAGAAGTAACCTCAGGAAGACAAGATCTTTGTCCAACATAGTTTTGTCTTCTTTAGTGCTTCCTCCAACTGTGACTTAGAATCCTACCTTTAATTAGATAGTCATGTCCAACTAGTTGGGCTCTACCACCTTGAATATCCTTGGTGCAGCACACAATTTACCCAAAAATCATAAGAAGTATCTTTCCACCTACAAGCATGATAGAATCAAGACAAGATAAGAACATTTGGTAGACTTTAAAAATGCTCTAAAATTATTAAATGTGCAACATGAAGATGTGGCATGTATATTATTCCCATATACTCTCCAAGAGGGAGCATATGACTAGTTTTTTAATATTACAAATGACTCTATCACTAGCTAGGATGATTTAGAAAAAGTTTATGTATCCCATTTTGTGTAGGTAATTGATCCTATCATGTTGTACCAGTAATTTTCCAACATTAAGAGAGTTCGGTGAAACTCTTAGGTCTTTCAATATGAAATTCCAGAAGGCTTATGATAGGATGACAGGTCATTATATCTGAAGTGCAAATTTGGCCCTAGATATTTATAAGAAAGCTCTGGATCTTGTAACCTCTATTTTCTTGAAAAGAGACACCAATATCAAAAACTTGACAAAGGATTATAAGAAAGCTCTGACTCTTGAAAGGTAGTTGGGACCTCAAATTGTGAATAGTCCTTTGATACCCTTTGTTACACAAAACACACCCATGCTGAATCCCATTATGCATCAAATGTTGTTGCCAATGTGTCAAGCTATGCCTAAGGAAACTCCATTACCATTGGCACACACTGGGCATGTGCAAACTGTGGAGAAAGAATCAAATAAAACTATGATTGAGGAAGTTACAAAGATGGTCCAAAAATTAGCAAATGACTTCTTGAGTTTCAAGAGGCAAGTATCTACAGGATAAAATTCAAACAGGTTTTCTTACCAACATAATAGGTTTTTCAAACCTTCGTATGAACCTAATAATTATTATAACAAAGGTAAGGGGCCTAAAGTGAACATTTGTGACTTGGATTCACCCAATTGGTGTAGGATTCACAGAACATATCAAAATGAGAAACTAGACTATCTAGAGTTCTATAATGCTTTTGAAGCTTTATCTGGTGAATTCAATTTTTTGAAAATCAAATAAATGTTGATGGTGCTAGTTCATACAAACATAGTACTACTATGGTTTTGGATTCATTCACTTTCCTAGATGAGTCAAAAAATATTGTGAAAGTGCTTATGGATGAAGTGTAGGCTTTTCAAAAGTACATAAGAGATAATTACAATATCAGGAACAAGAATCCAAAGCCCAACACTACATCTACACCTCCCATAAACTATCACATTATTCCTCTTGATCCTTCTCCAAATAATAATCCACCTCCACCCAAGGGGAGATATACAAAAGTGTAGGATGGATTTATTGCTCCACTCAATAAAGGGTATAATATAGTAAAGGACATGAATAAAATTAAATCCAACATTACCCTTCATGAGCTAGCTTAGATCACTGAATAAAGGGATAACCTGATTAAAAATTACTCTGAGATCTCCCCAAAACCTCTATAAATGGGGAAGAAAATGGCAAATGCCAATATGGCAATCTAAAAGAAAAATACTGAAGTTCCACCTTTCTTATTGATAGTCTACATATTTGGAAAAAACTTACATAACTATCTAGTGGACTCTAGTGCTTTAGCCAAGGTCACACCTCTAGCTATTTGCCAACAATTGGGATTAACTCTTGTGAAGTCTAAGATGAGAGCCATTCAGCTGGATAAAATTGAGGTCAAGGTAATATGTGAACTTCAAGGTATACACATCCAATTAGCATCTAAGTCGAAAGCACAAAATAAATTTGATATTCAGGTGGTAGATATTCCTGTGGGGTATGGAATGCTTCTAAGCAGAGACTGGTCAAAAATTTTGAATGGGTATTTGGACATAGATTTTTCACACATGTGGTTACCTTGAAAAGGTGTAGCAAATCAGTTAAGAATTGATAGGGACCCTCAGTATAAGCTCGTGATTACTAAATACAATGTCAGTAATGATACTATTAATTTTATTGATGTAGATGTGGGGGTTTATAATTTGACAATGCACAAAAGGTGAAATCGGTTAAAGCTTTGACTGATCATGATAATGATGTTTGGATGCTTCATGATGATGGAGATAAATCCAAGCAAGGATTTGGTACGAGGTCTGTTCTCAAAGGGCCTCACAATCAGACATGTTTTATTTCTTACCACTTGTATTTTCCCTATAAAAATAATTTGACTGAGTATGAGGCACTAATACTAGGGTTGAAATTTGCTTTAGATAAAAATGTGAATAATATACAATTTTTCATAGACTTTGAGTTGGTAGCCAATCAATTTAAAGGTAAGTTTTAGTGCAAGGCTTCTTACCTAAAAAGATACAAACATAGATCTTGGGATATCATGGAGGATTTTAATGCTTTCAATCTGATGCATATTTCCTAGGAGGAAAATTTGGCTTCATTAGCTACCAATATAAAGCCCTTGGAGGAATTTAAATAGGAATTTTTTTAGTGGAATTAATTACTTGCCCTTCTATTCTAGATAACATAGATACATTTCAGGTATTTTTTGATGACAAGAAAATTGTAGATTTATTACAGAATACGAACACATTTGAAAAAACTATAATTGATGATGGTTAGAGAGATACTATGCTTGAAAATTTTGATAATGAAGAGGGAATAATGAGTCTAAAAAACAATAGGATTCCCAGGGGAATGGTAGAACTTGAGAGGTTGTTTGACAACAACTAAATTAAACAAAGGATATTTTCTAAAAAAATTGTGAACATGATAGGAAATGAGACTGAAAAACTGAATGTAGGAACGAAAGGGGATCCCAAGCATGTTTAATTAGCTAAAACCTATGACCCTGTAATCAAAAGGAATCTCACAAACTTGTTGCATAGGTCCAATGTTATGGTCTGGTCTTATAAAGACCTAAATATTTTTTACCCAAAAGTGTACATGCATACAATACCCCTGAAAGAGTTCTATAAATGCTTCTGACAAAAATAGAGATATGTTAACACCTTGTTGGAACCTCTCATTCTGAAAGAGGTAGAAATTTTTTTGAGTGCTACCATTATTTTTCCTATAAGTCATTCTACTTAGGTAGCTAATTTAGTTCTCGTTAGAAAGAAGCATGGGGAAATCCACCAGTGCATAGGTTCTAGAAACCTGAATAAGGCTTCTAAAAAAGATAATTATCCTTTGCCTTCCATGGATGATGTATTGCAGATTGTAAATGGCTTAGAGATGATGTCTTTATTGGATGGATTTTTTGGGTACAACAAAATTTTGGTAGAAAGAGAGGAAAGAATAAAAACTACCCTCACAACCAAATGAGGGACCTTCGCCTACAAGAGAATGTTATTTGGATTGATAATTTTTGGTGCCACCTTCCAATGAGCGATGTATCATATCTTTAGAGGTCTCATGGGTAAGTGCATCATTGTATACATGGATGACCTCACAATTTTTTCTAATTCTTGGTTTGACCATTTAAAGCATTTGGAGTCCATATTTGATAAATGCAAAGAATTTGGCATTTATTTGAATCCAAACAAGTGCATCTTTGGTGTAACTAAAGGTAAACTTATTGGTCACCTAATAACCAAAGAAGGTATTTTTGTGGATCTCGAGAGGGCTGAATCCATATCAAAGATACCCTTTCCCAATTCTAAGAAAGAGTTGAAATCATTTTTTTGGGAAGATTAACTTTTTTAGGAAAATCATTTTTGGCTTTTTTGAAATAGTCAAACCACTAAATTATATGCTAAAGAAGACTGCTCATATTGTTTGGTCAATAGAAGCCAAGGTGGTATTTCAAGAGATTAAATCTACTATCCAACAAGCCCTAGTTTTGGTAAGTCTAGATTTAAGTGCAAATTTTTACCTATACTATTTTGCTTCTAAACATACACTTGCTGCAATTTTAACTCAATAGAGGAAAGCAGGGGAGCACCCCATTGCCTTAAAAAGTAATAATTTTAAGGTTGTTGAGTTGAAGTAATCTCATTTGGATAAGAAAGCCTATGTATTAGTGAAAGAGATTAAATAGTTTAGGTATTATATTTTGAGTAAAGTCCATGCCATAGTTCCTAACCCAATTGTAAAGTATTTGTTAAGTCAAAATGAATTGGGGGAACTAAGGGGTAATTGGGTTACAAAATTGCATGAGTTTGAATTGGATATCCAACCTACCAAATTGATTAGAGGGCTTGGTTTATCCCAACATATTGCTAAGATACTTGTAGAAGAAGAAATTAACCAATTTAACTCCAAGTTGGATGATTAGTATGGGGATATCATGCATTTATTGAGCTCTAGGAATTGTCCACCCCACATGAACAGAACTTAGAGAAGAGCACTAAAGTTAAAATTTACCCAAGGGTGAGTATTCAGTTAAAGTTAGATTGTTTTGGATGGAACAACACTACTAAGGGTGAGTATTCAGTTGCTCAAGATTATTTGACCTTGTGCCATAATAATCCCAACCATTCTTCTGACATTTTTTCTCAATTGTGAGCTCAAAAGCTCTGGCCTAAGGTGAGGTTCTTTAATTGGCTTTTATTGCATCGTAGGGTGCTTCTTGGTGAGCAACTTATGAAGCATGGTTTTCATGGCCCTTTTAGATGTGAAATGTGTGAAAAGAATGTAGAAAATATCAACCATATTTTTATTGAGTGTACTTTAGCCTTTGAGCTATGGAGGAGAATGGCAAATTTACTTGGCTTACAGTGGTCCAATTTTTTCACTTTTGAACAGCTTTGGAGGGATTGGCCTAATCAAGAGGGTGTTGATCATTTTATTAGGCAGTTAGTTTGGATGGGTTCTACCATTCTTCTTTGGAATATTTGGAATGAAAGGAACAACCAATTTTTAAATCAAGATAGGAAGGATATTCACTATATTTGGCAAAAGACCATAGCCAACTTAGTTGAATAAGTACATCAACTCCTTAATCACCCCCAAAACTCCCACCAAATATGGGATCAGGTGATGCAAAGATTGAAGATTAAACCTTCTAAGGGCAACCACCTTAAAGGGAATGTGAGTATTAGTAAGATGGATAGGACTAGAAATTGGCAACCTCCTCCTACGGATTTTGGAAAAGTCAATACTGATGGAGCCTCTAGAGGGAACCCTGGAAAATCTAGTGTGGGAGGAATTGGTAGACTTTCAGATGGCTCCCTAGTTTTTACTTTTGTTGAGAATTTGGGTATTCTTTCCAATAACCTTACTTGAGGGTATGGTATCCTTAGAGGCCTTCAGGAGGCTACTAAGGTTGTATGGGAAAAGGTGTTAGTTGAGTCTGACTCTCAACTTATGATTAATCTCTTGAAGACTCCTTCTAAGAATCATAAGGTGCATTGGAGAATAAAAAGAATTATTGAGAAGATTTAGTTAATCCAGATGGGATTTTTGAAAGTTGATTACAATCATGTGGTCAGAGATCAAAACAAGAGTGTTGATGCTTTAGCTAATTGGGCTTTGGACAAAGGTGATCTTACTTGTTATGGCCACCCTCCTATATGGTGGGCTTCTCAAATTAGGGAAGCTCTTCTTTCTATCATTTCTTTGGATGGATCCGGTTCGAAGGTACCTAGTTTCTTCTTGTTTTTTTTTTTTTTCTTTGGTTCATTCAGTTTTTTAGTTCCCTAGCTCATTCTATTCTTTATTTTGTTTCCTATGTTGATTCTTGCATTAATAGTCTTCTGGTCTAGATAGGTCATTGTTTTGTTCATTTTTTTTCTTTTGTCTTCTTTGTTTTTTTGTTTAGTTTTTTAAGGAGGGTGGGTTCTTTTGTTTTGTTTTGTTTTTGTGTTCTTTGTGTTTTTTTTTGTTGTTCTTGAGTTTTTGTTGTTTTGTTTTTTTTTATGTTTTTGTTAGTGTTCTTGTGTTTTTTCATTCTTGTTCTTGGGTTTCTCTTTGTTTGTGTTATTTCATTTTTTTTTTTTGTAATTATTATAGTAGATTAACAAAGGGTTTTTATAGAGGATCCCAAAACCTTATGTACAAAATCAGCCTTGCATCATGCCTCCTGGATTTATGTATAAGCCTATTATAGAAATCGTAACCCCTAAACTAATTTCTCGAAGGCAACAAAAAATGCATTTATGCCTGATTAACCAAGAAAAAAAACAAAATTTAAACAAGATAACAAAAAGTAACAGCTGAAGAAAATGAAACATAACCCCTAAAATAATTTCCTGGAGGCTACAAAAAAGTCATTTATGCCTGATTAACCAGGAAGAAAAATGGAATTTAAATAGGATAACAAAAAGTAACAGCCAAAGAAAAGGAAACATTGGAGAGTAGAAACAAAACTAGCTAAACACTAGACAAGGAAAATAGTTATTCCGGATCCTCCTGATCCTTCGAGTTCAGACATAACACAACTAGTCCAAATCCTCCAAATCCTTCGAGTTCTGATGCTCTTGGGTCTGCTTTAGATTCATCTAGATAGTTTGAGGTTTTTCTTGCCTCCATTTCCTTGTTGGAAGGGAGGTTTAGGCACATGCGCATCATCTGTCTGAGTATCAGAGTCATATGAAAATAATAGACATTGGGTTCCAGTCTATCGTTGTCTCTTTGTCTCTTCTGTCTTTGTTGGGAGGTCAGCCTTGCTTCCTCACACTTCCATAATCCAAATTTTGCTTTCAGCTCCTAATAATTTGAGGGATCATATGTCTGATCTGGTTGACGACCCTCCTTCCCAGAAGGTAATCTTCTAGAAAGGTTTGGGACTGGCTAAAATTGAAAGGGCCCAAGTCCTGGAGCCTGGGTGGACCTGACTGAGTGGTGTTTTGGGGGAGGCCACCCCTCCTTCCCAGTAGGTAATCTTCTAACACAATTTGGTAATCGAAAGGGTTTTGGTATTGAAGTATGGGTAAATCTACCTGTGAGGTGTGTTGGGGGAGGGACTGATCCTTCTCCACCTGAGGTCCTAGAAGGGTGCTAGCAACACATAGCTGAGAGTCCAATGGAGGGGGATTCCTTCTTTTGGGTGGGAGGATTCATGAAGTTCCCTGGATGGGCCTGGAGACTTATGGTCTTTCATAACAGGGGGCTTTGCCTAACCAGCACCGTGTTCTAAAGGGTTATAGGAATCCTGCTTCTTCCGTGGCTTTTGAAGAGGACAATTATGCTGGAGGTGCCCTTGACAACTGCACTGGGGGTAGAAAGTTGGTCTGTTCTCATATGCAATGGCTTACTTGTGAAGAATGGAACCTCCAGACAAAAGAGTGATGGAGGGGAGGACTGCCTCCATGTCTACCAAGACACAAAAATGGGCTTGGACAAATCTTGTTCGAGCTTTGATGGGAGGGTCAATGGTGACCAAATCCCTAATGGAGTGGGCAATTCCTCTAATTACATTTTCATGCCAACAAAAAAGAGGGAGACTTAGGAACCTGACCCATATTGGAGCAATGTTGATGTTCTGGGTATCAGGGTTGAAGTCCATACCCCACTTCCTTAGAAAGAGACTCCTAAAACCCAGGAACCAAGGACCTCCAGCTAGGATATTGCAGTAGTCCTCCTTGTTGTTCAGTATAATCATGAAAAAACCTTAGGTTAAGGCCACCAACTCCATGTGACCAGAGGTTCTCCATTTGCCAGATGCCCATTTGCGAATGGTCTCCATATCTGGCTGACCACCAATGAACTTACCAATGAGGGTAAATTTTTCAAATTCCATGAAGCTTGAGAGAATTTCCGTTGGGATGTCCAACTCGTCCCCGGTCGAAAACAACTCCTCGATGAAGATGTCACTTAGGGTTTTTGAAGCCGTTGCCTAAGCATACGACTTTCGAGGTCCACCTCCCCATTTTTCTGGCGGATCCTTGCCATGGCTGACACCATATTTGGATGGTAAGGACTCCTCAGTGCCCTCGAACTTTGGTTGCTCTCCTTCTGCCCTGTTGTGCTTGTGGTTCGATTTGTTGGCGCTCTCGTGCTCTCCCGTAGAAGCCTTCCCACCCACTGTCATCTCAAAACCCTAAACTCTCAACATCGCTCTCAAGATACTATCAAAGTTTTCCATGTTATTTCATTTTTTTATGTGTGAGTGTTTTCTATTTTTTTTGTTTTTGTTTATTGTCTTTTGTTGGTTGTTTTTATTTTTATTTTATTTATTTTATTTTTTAGGTTTTGGTTGTGTTTGTTTTTCATGTTTTTTTGGGTTGTCTTTGTAGTATTTTGTTGTTTTTGTCTTGTTTGTGTTTTGTTATGTGGTTCTTGTATTTTTCTATGTGGTTTGTGTTGTGGTTTCTTTTATCTTATTGTGCATGTTTGGTTGTGCTTTTGGTTTTGACACACTCAAGGAGCATGTTTTTTATTTTATTTTATTATTTTTGTTGTTGTTTACTTTTTTTAATTTGGTTTTGTGTGTTTGTTTGCTCCTTGAGTATGTCAAAGGTGGTAGGCCAGGTCCGAGTCCTGGGAATTTTTGGCAGAATGGATACCCCTGCCTCCTTGGGTCTTACCCAAAAGTGGCATCCCTTTTGGGATGTTTTCCACAAATAAAAAATAAAAAAATTTACCCATTTTTATTAAGAGGAGGTAAGTTGTATAAAGAAAATTATGTTGGCATATTCTTAAGATGCATTGTCTAGGATGAGGTGAATGAAGTGATGTCTAATTTTCATGAGAAGTTAGGAGTAGGGCATCCTTCAGGTTCTGCTACTACACATAAAATATTAAAAGTAGTCTACTATTGGCCTACCTTATTTAAAGATGCACATCATCATGTGAGAACTTGTCATCAGTGTCAAATATTTATAGCCAAGCAGGCTAATCGAGATCTACCATTGCAACCTATTATAATAGATAAACCTTTCATGCAATGGGGACTTGATTTTGTGGGAGTGATGAACTCAAATTCATTAGTAGGACATAAGTATGTATTAACAACCACTGATTACAATACACTATGGGCTAAAGTTGTAGCCACAATGAGTACATCCCATGAAGTAATTGAATTTTTGGAATCAAATATCATAACCAGGTTTGGGGTTCCTTTGAATTTGGTTTGTGATAATGGGCTAGCCTTTCAGTCATTGGAATTTGCAGAGTGGGCATACCAGAAAGGGATAGTCATCAAATTTTTGTCTAACTATTATCCCCAAGAAAATGGACTAGCTGAACCTACGAATAAAAATTTGATAAATACCATTAAGAATTATGCTGTGGACAAACTTAAACAATGGTATACATTACTGAAGTATGCACTTGGGCTGACAAGATAAGACACAAAGAAGATCTTAAAACTTCACCTTTTACTTTATTGTATGGTACTCAGCCTATTGTTCCTATTTCTTTAAAATTACCCACATACCAGTTTACCTTGGATTATTTTAATTATCATGTAGATGTAGAAGCTCATGTGCTGGACTTAATTAATTTGCAAGATGAACGACTTCAAGCTTTGCAGAATTTTAGTTGACATCAAGAGACAGTCAAGCGATAGTTTGACAAAAGAGAAAAAGTAAAAGCCTTCAGACTTGCATACCTAGTGCTCCTATGGGATAAAGCCCATGCAAAGAAAGGTAAGCACACTAAGTTATAGCCTCTATGGATAGGACCATACCAAATCATAGAAATTCTAGGTAATGTGTTTCATCTATAAGACCTGTAAGGTAATTTTGTGAACTTGCCTATCAATGGTCAATATCTAAAGCATTACTTCTCAATTGTTTCATATGCTACATCATTTGAGTAATTGAAGGGACCTTTGTACTTAAGTATATATTAAGGTAGTAATAAAGTAAGGTGAATCATTGCTTTTATTTTATTCATTTTCAGCATTAATTTGATCCTACTTTTCTGTGTTTTTCTTTTCTTTCTCCTTTTTTGGGTCTCTGTTTTAGTTTTGTGAATTAAAGAAGGGTGATTTGGTAAAGGAATGTTATAATAAAGGAGTTAGTGGTAATGTTTGCTATCTAAAATAATAATAGAGAGATAGTTAAATTTTATACCTTACCCACTATAATTATTTTAATCATAAAAGAACTGTTATGTTGTTAGGCTAGAGAACTCCCAAGGAATCCAAGAAAAGTTGATCATAAGAGGAAAAATTTGATCAAAAAAAATAATTTTAATTACTCTAAATATGTTATTGGTACCCGATATGAAATGTTTAGTTGATCAGTTGTTTAGTTGATAAAACATCAGGGCAAATCCAACTTTTGAACCTTTAGTAAGGCTTCTCGGCTATCCAGTCTTTATAAAAAAAATAGAGAAAGAGAGTTCCAAAAAAATAGAGATATCCGAGATTTCTGAAAGAGAAATTTGAGACATGTTCACTAGGACTATAGATGCTCCATGGCTGTGAATCTAGGTCTTAAAAAAAAGCTAAGAGTAACTATGTCAGGGCTATAAAAGGCTAAACTACCAATGGAGCTCTATTGAACTAAACACTATGCAATCCAAACAGTCTGGTTAATTATCATTAAGCATTCTAAGCCATGGCCATATTAAGAGGAAGAATTTATACACTTGCAATAACACCCCTGAGAAGTTTTGATGAACTGACAGATAACAATTAAAATGTTTTAAAAATCCTTACAGTAGGATGTTGTGCATGATTTAAATTATCTTAAAACTAAAATTATAGGTTTCAAATAGTGCTACTATTTTCCCACATATGTTGCCATTTTTTGAGAACCAGCACACCCCCACTAAAAATAAAATTTTGATTCCTTTGAAAATAATTGATTTTATTTTCCGAGGGGACCCTCTTGAAGTTTTCTATTTTTTTAATCCAAGTTTTGTTTGCATCAAGTCTTAAATTTTGCCTACATGAAGTTTTCTTGTTGAGTTGAATTGAATTATTCTAAATATTTATGCTTCAATGGTATTATTTTTGGTTAAGTATTTTAGAAATTTAATTTTCAATAGTTTTCCTCAGGTCTAAAATATTAAAATCATTTTCCAAGGTTCTTTAAAAATCTTCATCCTGTCCTAATTTTTACTCCAATATTAGAAATACAATATCTTCTACCACATAAGAATTCGTTTGAAGTGACTCAAATTTTTGATGAAAGATATTGAGCTCACATTTCCAATGGTACCAAATTTTTAGGGTTTCAGGTGTGATTTACCTTCGAGAAATAGCAATTTCTATTTGCAACCAGCGAACTTCTTAATGCAATACCTCTTGATATGAGATTATTTTTTGGGTTTTTTGTCAATATTCAAATACCCATTTGGCTCATTTGGACACCTAAAAAGTTTCGTTCAATTCTGGGCAATTTTTATTTTTTCCATAATTTTTACACCACGTAAAACCCGTAATTTTCGGGCAAATTTAATTTTGTTTTATAGAATCTAAAAATAATTTCTGAGCATGGAGGATTCTTCAAAAACCTTTAAAGTTCTATAATTCAAAGTGTGGGATCATTTAAATCCATGTTTAATTTTTTAAAAATTTTACAATATCGAAAGAAAAGGGCACAGAAGTGAATACCCAGAAAATTGAAAAAGCTAAAAAATAAGGCTTTAATTAAAAATGGTCACAATTTCATGATATTCCTAAGTTTCACGATCAATATGGTTGAAAGAGGACTTTAATGAAAAATGGTCATGATCTCGCGACTTTCCATGATTTTGCGACTAACAAGCTCAAGAAGAAGGCTTTAATGAAAAATGGTCACAATTTCACGACATTCCTAAGTTTCACGATCAATATGGCTGAAATAAGAATTTAATGAAAAATGGTCACGATCTCTTGACTTGCCATGCTTTCGGAATGGCTAAGGTTTGAAGATTAAAAAATGAAAAATGGTCACGATCTCGTGACTTGCCATGATTTTGCTATTGCCAAAGGAAGATAAAGAAAGAAATGATATAAAAATGGTAAACCTTAGGGATTAAAATAATAATAATAAATTAATTAAAATCTCAGACCTAGAAAATATTTTGTGAGAAACTTTGGAAAAATAATAAAAAATTTAAAACTAAAAAATTAAAGTTTGAAACTTAGGAAAATTAAATTAAATTAATTAATTTTCTAAAGATTAACCTAGGACCTTTTTTAAAATTTTGTAGGAATTTGCTAGCGAATGCATTTAATGACGAAAGTGATGGTGGGCATGGAATTTCAACATGAACTAAGCAAAGGCGGTTGTGCACAGATAGAAGACACGTAAAATTGATGATATACCCAGATTTTGCAGATAGAGATGTATCGCTCCAAATTTTTCGCATCCTTACCTTCAGGCTATTGGATCCATGCCCGGAAGGAGGATGGAAAAAGGATGTCGCGGTACCTCGGACTGAGAGGACTTTGTGAAGGTCCCACCTCTCAATGGAGGTGTATTTTGATGATTTTTCGATGGATGGTGGGTTCACCAGGAAACATTTAAGGGCAGTTTCCACGCCTAGGTTTGGAATGTGTTTTAATGTGTTCATTTTTAGCTTTAAGCATTCATATCCTAGGTTTGGCCAAATGAATCTAGATTAATCTACATGAAAATGCAAATTCAATGAGTACAAAAAATAGATTTAAAGACATAAAACAGATAATTTACAGAATACAAATGAGGAATACCTGATCCGGATGTCTGGTGATGATTCTGATATTTGAAGCAGTCAGGATCGTCTGGAATTCTACAGAATCGTCTGAGATCTGACAGAATCATCTGAGATCTAACGAATTCATCAAATGAATTTGTCAGAGACCTACAAGAAGAAAAATAGATACAAAATACAACGAATACTACTGTGCTAATAGAGGGAAACAACACCAAATGACTATATGAATACTGAGTAATAGTTATGAACAGAAATTCAAGCAAATTACGATATTCTAATGACAAATCATGATCTTAGTATGCAATCTAAGCTAAATGGGTGAACTCCAAATGTAAAATAACATAAACACTGAATAAACTATCTAATTTGCAAAATAAAACAGCAGAGAAAAGGTGGAGGAATGCAAACTTTAGGCACTGATTGCCTCAATATGGACTATAGTCAAGATTGTCTCGCATCAGTACGAAATCGCCTCGGATTCGACAGGTTCGCCTCCGATCTGAACAGATTCGTCGACGACGATGTGTGCCGGCTTCGGCTGAAAAATAGTGATGTACCTGCAACAAAATTAGTATGGGACCAGTGCAAATGAAAAATTGGGATGGTTCAATGTAGATGGAGTTAAATTGCAGAGAATTTCAGCTAGGGGGGTGCTAAGGGAATAGCTTAGGATTAAATAGGCTTAGGGGAGTAGTTAGGAGGTTGGAGATCATCCCAATTTGGGATATCTCCAATAGGGAAGGGTCCCTAATGACGCAGACACGCTTCTACCCGGATTGAAGACCCGTTGGAACATAAGCTAATTGTGCAAAATAAGTTTTGCGACAAGATCGTCTAGACGTCCTAGCCCAGATGAAATCGTCAGATATGGGGCGATATCATCTGATCGGTGACGATATCGTCAAACGGTCAAAACCACCTCTAAAAATGGCACGAAAAAGGGGGAAACAGATTACTCGACGATTAACGGGCGGTTTGGGAGGTTAAATTTGAATTTTAAATTATTTACTAAGGTGAATGTAATTATTATAATTTGACTGCGCCAATTTTAGGGTGCTACATTTTGCCCCCTCTATAGAGAATTTTTCGAAGAAAATGCGTTAAAGATGAGTTCTTCTCGATCTACGAGAAAGCAAAAATTATTCCCATTTTTAGGCGACAATTTTTGGTCGAATCGTACGACAGCTTACTATGGTGCCCCCTCCGTTTTTTTACCCAAATCGAACGTTTAAGGTAAAAACGCGAAAAAGCAAAAAAATAGTTTTGAATAAAATTAAAAAAAAAGGGTAAAACCCTAATTCATTTTTACTGTTCATTTTCTGGTTTTTAGAGCTCTGAAGCAAAAATGGTGGAGGCAATGCACAGATCGACAGAGGTCCGACGCGGTCTATGGGTAAGAGTCTAGACTTAATTAGGATGCTTTAATTTGAATTTACATGTTTTGTAGGTAATTTTAGGTGAATTTTTGAGCATCGTGGCCGTTTTTGGGCCGTCGACGTCGTCGGGACGAAATCGTCCTAATTTCGATGAAATCGTCTCAATTTTGGCAATTTCGCCCAAGGGCAAAATCGGCGAAAGGGGGACGATTTCGTCAAATTAGAGACGATTTCGGCTTGCGAAATCGGAGACGATTCTGCTCAAATTTGGGATGATATCATCCAATAGTGGGCGATATCATCAATTGCACAAAATTGAATTTTAACTTGCATTATTGTTTATTTGAATTATTGATTAATGATTTTTTGTTGTTTTTTTGTTTATGTTTGCAGAGAGGATTACTAAAGAGCAGGAAATGGAAGTATGGAGAGTTAAGAGATGACTTGGACGCTCTCACACAGGTAGAGCGAGATCAGCTGGCACATGCCGGCTTGTAGTATGTGGCAGAGATGCCACAAGTATCTACAGATATGGGGCTTCTAACAGCCCTAGTAGAGAGGTGGTATCCGGGCTCTTCATGTTTCTGGCTACCGATAGGGGAGATGACTCCCACACTAGAGGATGTATGGAGGATTCTAAGAATCCCCATACAAGGACAGTTGATTACTCCTACGACCAATTAGGGCCATGCTATGGGATGACTGTGTGGTGACCCAAGCTTCACCTTGGAGAAGGGCAAAGTTAATATCGAGGCACTGCGCCAGATGCCTGGGGCATCTAGGCTCACATGGGTGCTAGATGGAGTGGTTAGTGGACTTTTGTTGTGCCACCAGAGTGGGTGCAAGGTGTCGTGGATGCTCGCAGATGTGATCTGTGATATGTGGGACCACGGCTACAGGTTTTCTTGGGACAATTTTGTGCTATGTCGGCTATATAGGATCCTATATGGGGTCGTGTACAAGGATGACCGATGTCTGGTCATGACATCGCTCTTACAGGTTTGGTGCTAGGAGCACATTGCAGTGCGAAGGCCGGTAGGGCTTCCTCTGACAGGGGTTGACGGGGAGAGGCCTCGAGTCTTCTACTAGTAGCTCCGGAGAGGGTCACAGCGGTGGATCGACCTGCCTATGTCCTGGAGGCTATTGGATGACCTAGTCCGGGACCAGATCACCTGGAGGCCATGGAGGGAGCATCTAGGGTGGGTCAAGGATGGACAGGAGTTGGCTCACATCAGGCGAGTTTGCTGGCTATGGATGGAGAGAGGAGAGGTGGAGCTCCATTGCTATGACCGAGTTTTGACGTAGTTCGGTCTGTAGCAGGTGATCCCATCTCTGAGGGATTACGTGTTTTCTCGGACTGTCTGGGATAACACTACAGTTAGCGAGGCTCCCGACATGCAGCGGTTCTAGAGCCAGGACATGGATGATGCCCCCATCCAGCCAGTGGATGGGGACGACATAGGGGTAGCCAATGGCTATGATGCCTGGTATGCAGACATCCGCCCTCCTCGGATGACGAGGGCACGGGGTCCGATTCATGCGGTTGTGCGTCGGATAGGGATGCGATGCCAGGAAGCAATGGAGGCAGCCCAGGATCATGACGGGAGAGAGGCGAGGAGGCCACAGGCATAGGAGAGGCCACGACAGAGGGAGAGGAGGGAGGCGAGACCCCCATATCCATAGAGGCCACCATAACCCGATAAGGGCAAGGGCATAGACACAGGAGAGAGTAGTGAGATGGATACTCTCCAGGCAGAGAGAGATCATCTACAGGCCCAGGTGCAGACTCTACAGGATGAGGTTGCACACCATCGAGCTGAGGTGTCATAGCTATGAGACGATATTACATGCCTCAGGGCATGGGGCAGAGGGGCAAGCTCTGGAGAGCTGACATGAGCTATCGCCCAGCTGACATTTTATCAAACATTGTATTACCAGCCAGTGCCAGAGGCAGATAGACTACCCCTGCCAGCCAACATTGTAGATCCGATCAGGATTAGGTCATCAAGGACCTTGTCCCAATCGAGAACTAGGACTATGCAGACGACGATGGGGCCACCTCGTCCACCTCAAGGTGGGGGAGGAGATGAGGCAGAGAGCTCGAGGGGCTCTCGAGGCTAGAGGGCTGGACTGACATTGTATTATATGATTTATTATTTTTTTTATAGAGGATTGAGTATGCCGAGGTACAGATTGTGGCATACCAATCCAATTTTGATGATGTACATATATGGTTGATATATATATATGAGGTGATATAGTTTTGATCATATGACTTGTATTGTGTGGCGCTTATGATGCTTTTACATTTGATTGATTGATGTGATAATTAGATGTAATTATGTCATTGGAAATATTATAATTTGATGTCATGCTGGTAATATTTTAAATGAAATAATCTGATGTAACAAATTGGTTGTTTGTAATGAAATGTGATAAAAATAAAAATAAAAAGAGACATTTAACAATAATTTCAAAGGACATTGTCGCTATTATAGACCATTTCATGGAGTCGTCACTCACTCGGTCGTCAAGCTAGTCCCGTTTATAGAAATATTGTTAAAAGTAAAAGAGTGCTTAAGAAACTGTCTTAAGACTTTGGTGCAATAGTGCAAATGATGATGATGATGATGGTTTGTTTTTAGATTTGTATGAAAATAGTATGCATGAAATGATATTAAAATAATTTTTGCTAGGCATAAATTCCTAAGTGTGATAAATTTTTTGGATAATTCTTTAGGAATTATACCATCATTGCAAAATTGAAGGTTGACATAATGACATAAAATAAATTAAATGGGTTTGCTTTTTAAAAGCATAATTTGTGTAACATAATGAATTAAGTCATATGGTTTTCATTATTTTTAATAAATTGGGAATAAAAATTGTTACAATGGTTTGCGCTAGGCATAGAATAGACTTATACCATCATAGCAAAAATCCAAAAAAGATAGTTTTATTGCATGGTTGATTTTTTATGAACAGAAAATATGAAAATGAGGACTTGCGCTAGGCATAAAATTCCAATTTTGGTGTTGGAACTATACCATCGTCGGGAAAGTCAACCAGATATATATGTATATGTTTTGATTGTATAGTTTGAAAGAAGTTTTTGATTTTTCTATTATATAGTTGTCTTTGTGGTAGACAATTGTACGTGATTTATTCCAAACAAGTTGCAAAAATAATATTTCAAAGGATTTTGAAGACAAAAGTTAGATTTATAAGGAATCCCGTGTGCATATGTGAATTCATTTCCAATCTTGACTTATCATAATGATACACAAAATCTCTCAAATACAAATGTGTGTGCAATTGCATTGTTCATTTACCAGTTTTGAGCAAGATAATATGATACAAGTGATTTGAAGAAACCAAATAAGTGTTCATTAACCATGATGTAGATGCATATAACCATACTAGACTACTATGTAGGTCATAATATCAAGAGCTAGCTAATCCATAAGTATACATAGATCTATACAAAAGAAGGTCGCTAATGTAACAGACATATCACCACGCTAGGAGTTACCCAAGGCCAAGCAGGTTGGGCACAAACCACCTGTTATGGGGCTTACCTCACAGTTTTCGAATAATTGAGAATTCCAGGGATTCAAGCTCATCAACCCTTCTTTTTTTTTCAAAGGGTAGGGAAAGGAATTTTATTGCTTTCTTGCTTTTGCTTTTCTTTTGTATTTTTTGCTTGATAATGCTTGGAACATTGCTGTAATGATATAAAATAACATTTTTTATTTTCTCTTTTTTTTTTTTCTTGAACTTTTCTTTTCTTTTTCTTTGCTAGGGATACTTGCTCGGATTAGCTGTAGAGCAAGGGATTTTTATTCTGGGTAGGGGTGAGCTTGTCCTTTTGCCAATTCTCAAAGATTCTAGACCATGTGCATGATAGGATAGCAGGGGAAACTTTTCGCTCAAGAAATCACTTCTACTATGTAGCAAAACATGGAAATTACAAATATAATCATTTTATTATGAAAATATGTGCTTGGTTTAAGTAAATAACAAGATCAATTCTCTATGCTCAAACTTTATTTAATTGAATTTTGTGGACTTTGATAGAAGAGATATTAGTAATCATGCCAGATAAAATCAAGATATTTATTGTTGTGAGTGTGCAAGTGAGGGATTCCAAATAAATGGTAATTTATCCAAAATAATTTGAAACATATAACTGCAACATTTTTAAGAAAATATATATAAACACTTTTGAGAAGTTTTGAGAATACTGACTCTCTCTTTCTTCATTATTTTATTGTGGTTTCAAAAGAGTCAAGCATATAGCTGTTTTTATATTTTTATCATTATTTTGATGTTTGGTTTGATTTTTGTTTTTGAGAAAAAAATTTAACAAGTGCCATAAATAAATGCAATAAATAGTTTTGAAGCTTTTTGATGATTATGAATATTTTTTATGTTTTTGGATTTTTATAAATTTGAAAGAAATATAAGATAAAAATTTTGAAATATTATAAACAATTATATATATAAGGATGAAATAACCAAATTTATGCATAGTAACGTTTAAGATGCAAAATATTCATGGGTTCTTTAAGTTCTTTACCATCTAAGGTAGATAATTTGTATGCTCTTGATTCAAATTTAGCAGTAATAATGTATGTTTCGAGCCAGTTGGGCTCAAATTTACCTTTAAGGTCCTTAGTTGCATTTGTATTTTTTTTATTTTCTTTTAAAACAAGGTCGTTGATCTCAAAGGATCGATGACGAACTTTTTTAGCATATGATCTTTCAAGCTTGTTTTGGTAAGCATAGAGATGCTCCAAAGCATTGATGCATTTTTCATCTAGGAGTTCCAGCTGATTGAGTCTGCCAACACGATATCCATCTCCTACTTCGGTATCTTGAAGTAGCAGATCCAAAGAAGGAACTTCCAATTCAAATGGAAATACTGCTTTAGAACCATATACCAAAACAAATGGTGAAGTTCCTGTGGGGGTTTGAACACTAGTTCGATAAGCCCACAAGGCTGGATATAATTGAATGTGCCAGTCACGACCAGTTTTATTGACTAATATTTTGAGAATTTTGATTAAGGTTTTGTTAGATGCTTCTGCTTGACCATTACCCTGAGGATAATAGGGAGTGGACCAGCGATGTTGAATCTTATATTTTTGGCATAATTTTTTAACATCTTTATTTTTTAAACAAGTTCCATTGTCAGAGATGATATTTGTAGGAATTCCGAACCTGCAAATGATTTGATTAAAAATAAATTTAGAAACTTGTGTGCAAGTGCAGGAAGCTAAAGGCATAGCTTCGACCCACTTCATGAAATACTCAGTGGTGGTTATGATGAACTTGTGTCCATCAGATGACACATGATTGATTTTGCCAATAATATCCAAGCCCCATTTAGAAAAGGGCCATGGAGATGAAATAGCCTACAGCTCTTGGGCAGGCGCATGGACAAGGTCAGCATGTTTTTGACACTTGTCGCAATGGTGCACATACTCATGTGCATTCGTTTCCATGGTAGGCCAAAAGTATCCTATTCGAAGGAGCTTTTTAGCAATGACACTACCACTAAAGTGTCCTCCACAAGATCCATCGTGGGCTTCACTCAAGGCTGATTTAGACTCTTCTAAGTTTAAACATCTTAATAGGATACCTTCAAAAGATCTTCTATATAAAGTATTGCCAATTATTACAAATCGACTTGCTTGTCGACGTAACTATTAGAATTGGCAAGGAAAGTCCCATTTTGGAGAAAATTAAATATGTTCGTGTACCAAGGTTCAGGAGTAGTTTCATTGATTAGAAACACATACAAAGGCTCTAAGCATGACTTATTTGAAGCGGGTTCCTGGAGTCGACAAATAATGATAGTGGCATATTTGTCATCTAACTCCAAGGGCAGGAGAGATGCAGCTGCGGCCATAGCATCAGCTGCACGGTTGCTAGTTCGAGGAATAGCTTCCAAGGTAAATTGATCAAATAAAGACATTAATTGTAAAACATAGGCCTTATATGGGCATAGTTTATCATTTTTGGTCTAATAAACTTCATTAATTTGGCTTATAACCAGTTGAGAATCACCAAAAACTAAGAGATGTTTAATTTTTAGCTCTAGGGCAGCTCATAATCCAAGGATTAAAGCTTCATACTCGGCAGTATTGTTGGTGCAAGAAAATGTCAATTTGAAGGACAGAGGAATAATATGTTTTTGCGAAGATATTAAAATAATACCCACACCAACCCCACTCATGCATCGGGCTCCATAAAAGTATAAGGACCATTTTTCGGTATGGTCTGCCTCTAATTGAAGGCATTCATCTGGAAACTCGATGATGAGGGGATGGGTAGACTCTAAGGGTGCAACAGCTAATTGATCTGCTATGATTTGACCCTTAACATACTTGTCCTATGAATGTGAGATCAAACTCGCTTAGAGCAAGAACCCACTTGGCTATGCGACCCGATAAATAAGGTCGACTCATGAGATACCTTAAGGGATCATATTTAGCAATGACATAAGTTTTTTGACTAAGCATATAATGTCATAATTTTTGCATAGCAAACACGACTGCTAGACATAGTTTTTCCAACGTTGTATAGCGGGTTTCATAACTGATGAAGGTTTGGCTAATGTAATAATTAGCACGTTCTCTCTTTTCATCATCAAGCTGAGCTAACATTGCCCCTAAGGCAGAATCTGAAGCTGAAATATATAGGAGAAATGGGCGATTAGATTTAGATGGTGAAAGCACAGGTGGATTAAGGAGGTATTTTTTGAGAAGTTCAAAAGCTTCTCTACATTCTGTGTCCCAATTAAAAGGGACATCCTTCTTAAGGAGTTTAAGAAAGGGACTAGTTTTGTCCGCCAGCTTATCGATGAAGCGACAGATGGCTTGAAGTTTACCTTGTAAACTTCGTAACTCAGATATATTAGTAGGTGCGGGCATATCAGTGATGGCCGCAATCTTGAGAGGGTCGATTTCAATACCATGTAAAGAAACTAAAACCCCTAATAGTTTGTCGGATTTAACTTCGAATATGCATTTTGCTAGATTTAATCAAATGAGATATTCTCGTAATCGATTAAAGACTTTCCTCAAATCATCTAAATGATTATTTTCAATAATAGAGCGAGCTATAATATCATCTACATAATCGTGTAGGATATCATGCATCATATCATGAAAAATATAGGTCATAGCTCGTTGATAGGTTGCACCTGCATTCTTTAAGCCAAATGGCATCACTTTCCAGCAAAAGGTACCCCAGGGGGTAATAAAGGCTGTTTTAGCCTGGTCTTCAGGAGCTATTCGAATTTGATTATAACCGAAGAATCCATACATTAAGGACATCATCCCACTTTCGGCAGTGAATTCAATGATTTGATCCATGTTTGGAAGAGGAAAGTCATCTTTAGGGCATGCAGCATTAATATCTCTAAAATCTGTGCAAACCCTAACTTTGGTAGCTTCTTTCTTGGTGACTGGAACTACATTTAAGATCCATTCAGCATAATCAATAGCTTGTATAAAGATAACATTTAGGAGTTTTTCTAACTCCCCTTTGACTAGCAGAGACACTTTGGGATGCATTTTTCTAAGTTTTTGTTTAACAGGTTTAGCATCCAGGTGGACCACTAGATGATGCATGACTACATAAGGGTCTAGACCGGGAATATCTTTGTATGTCCAAGCGAAGACATCTTCATACTCTTTAAGGAATGCAATGTATTATTCTTGTTTTTCTTGACTTAATTCTGATCCAATATTGATTATGTGAGGATTATCCTCAGTTCCAATATTAATTTTAATGATGTTTTCTACCTTCATATGTAGATCTCTTTCAAAGTTAGGTGGGGTGGGTGAAACGCCCAATTCTTGTAATTCTTGTAAGGTTAATTTAGATAATTCATTTTGAGGATTAGTGGCCTCAAGTTGGGCTATAGTTGGTATAGAACCATCAAAATAAAATCCATTGTGTAACATCTCTTCAACAGAGACATCATGGAAGATATCTCCTTCCAACTCTTCATCGGGGTCGACAATCATTTCAGGGTAAGCTATGGATAGCATGTTGCATGAAAATGACTGATTGTTAAGAGGCAAATGCACATGCCTATCCAAATAATCTTGATAGCATATGAGATGATCATCATCCTCAAAAGGAAAGGGTTGACCCTTATTAGGAAATAGACCCACACCACAGCGGGCAGGCCACGGTTCTACCTCGAGAGGTTCTTTCATGCCATTTTGGAAAGGTCCCAAGCCTTTCCCTTTATATCCCATTTTAAGCATCATGGGTTTAGCTTTAATATAATCATTGGTAAAATAACACCGAGCATATCCTTCATGATGAGTTTTGATATTCCGAGGGATTCTTCCCAGTCATATCCTTTATAAATGAAGGCACAACTCCCGACTTGGTAAGTACTTCCCATAGGTTGTGGGAGGCCTAAAGTACGAGGGGATGGCGACAAGTTATTTAAAAGAATTGAATCTTGCATGAAAGCAATTGTTTTTTCTGATATTAAGGTTGTGGATAAATCTGGTAAAAGTTCATCAGAAAGGGCATAAGATGTAGAAGGCTTATTACCTATATCTTTAGATGTGGAAGGTATGATAGATGTGTCTATAGGTTTTGAATTTATAGGGATAGAACTTGAAGGGTTGGTTGTAGATTTAAGATCTTTTTGAGGTTCTAGAGTGATTTGTTTAGAGGGTTGGTGATCTATATAGGAGGATGAAATTAATGGAGAGGAAATAGGTGTATGTTTCACAGTTTTAGATGAAAAATAAGAACTAGGATGTGTGGATGACAGAGCAGGGAAAAATTGAACTCCAACAGGTTTTGCCAAAGCATGCATATCAAAAGGTCTAGGGTCACCATGAATAGTGACCAACTGATTTTTAAACTCGAATTTAACACATTGGTGTAAAGTTGATGGGACCACTCGCATGGCATTGATCCAAGGGCGACCCAAAAGTATATTGTACGATGCTGGGAAATGTACAATAAACACGATTGTTTCTAGGGTTCTAGGACCAACTTGCAATGGGAGGGTAATAACTCCACACGTTTCTTGTGTTTCGTCATTAAAATCTTTGATAATCATATTAGTTTTCTTCATTTCATCACTTCTAAATACAAATCGTTGGTAGAAGTCAAAGGTGCAAATGTTTAGAGATGAGCCATTATCAATCAAAACTCTTTTGATGACTACATCTCCAATTAGAGCAGTAATGTATAAGGGATTATCTTTATGTAAACTGTGTTGTGGGATATCTTTATCCCGAAATTCAATACAATCAATCTCTCGAGTGATGATAGTATTGACCATAGCTTCAGGTTGAATGTTTTGAGGTACCATCATTTGGCTCAATGTAAGCATAAACTCATCCCTATGGGTGGGAGAGGATCTTAATAAATCTAAGAGGGAAATTCTGGCCGTAGTGTTGGACAATTGCTCATTAATATTGTAAGGGGGTTTAAGTTGAACAGTAGGAGCATGATTCCCTTTATTGGGGTTTTTCAAAACGAATGGAGCCGATCCATCGTTCTGGTTTGGTTCTTGTTGAGAATTTTGAGCTTGTTGTCGAGTAACGACTCCAATGGTACCTACAATGTTATAGTGAAGACGCTGAACTGGTCTCGATTGAGCATTAATGGCTTGTTCATTAGAAAGGAATATATTGGAAGAAGGTCAAGTAGTAACTCGTCTAGGAAATGGTTCTTTTGGAACCATAGCATCTATGATAGGTTGAATAGGATCTAATTCATTTTCAGAACTATTCAATTGGTTTGAAGTAATGTCTAGTTCACTTTCACTATCTGATTCTATATCACTAGAATCAGAAGTTTGAAAATTATGTAAGGGCCTGGTCATAACCAGGGATAAGGTTGTGTCAAATATTTGAGGATCCTGAATAGGTAATTGTCCGCTAATGGTTCCTACATATCGGGTAGGAGGGGGAACATTATGATGTTCGATTTGATTTTCTACCTCTTTACCATGTCTTGGTAAAGGGTGTTGAAATATGTCTAGAGTTTGATTGGCATTTTGATTTTGATTTTGAGGAATGGTATTTTGAGTATTATTGGGAGGGTTTTGTTTAGGTTGGAAGGCTTGCACTTCCATTTCATTATTATCAATCAAATATTGTATTTTATGTTTCAACCTTTTACAAGCATTGGTAGAATGTCCAGGTCCTCTATGGAAATCATAGTGTAAGTCAGCTCTATATCCGGGTATAGTTGGATCAGGTTCCCGGATGGCTGGTAATTGGATCAAACCTCTTTCAAGTAATTGAGGTAAAATAGTTGATAAGGGTTGGTTTAATATAGTGAATTCTCGAGGATGCTTATCAGGAGGTTTCAATATAAACTTTTCTGTTGTCTTCATTGCATTGATATTAGCAACATTTATGCTGTCAGTGACTCCGTCACCGACAACTTGTTTGTTTTTATATTGATTTCTGGATGTTTTCTCATCATACTTCTTCCTAAGTTGGCCTCTCCTAATGAGGGCATCTTCTACTCTTCGAGATAAATCTATAGCTTGATCGAAGGTAGTTAAGGTAGCAGTCGATAGCTCATAAGATATTTGTTCTTGTAAATTATTGATGAAAATGTCCAACATTTCCCTATAAGGCAGCACAAAATGCAGTTTTCCTATCAATTGCCTCCATCTAGCTAAGAAATCAGCAAAACATTCATCTTTGTCTTGTTTTAAATTGTATAAATATTTAATAGTTACATGCCTCTCGATGTAGGCACTAAATTGATGGACAAATGATTCCACTGTTTCTTCAAATTTTCTCAAAGAATGAGTGGGCAATTGATAGTACCACTCTAATGCCATTCCACCTAAACTTTTTGGGAACATTTTTAGTAATAGCAAGTCATCATGTGATATATCATGACATGCTATCCTAAACATGCGAAGATGCTCTATGGGATCTTCGGTTCCTTTATATATAGGTAGGATGGGCATGGGAAAATGCTTAGGGTATGGTTGAGCTACAACTATGGGATCCAAAGGTTGACTATAGATCTCTCGATAATTATACGAGGGACGGTAGGGATCTATCTGGTCCATACGTGAAGCTAATTGTTTCACCATGGCTTCCAGATTACTAGTTTGCCCCCCATATTGGTTCGATAGGGCATTGACATGGGTTTTATAGGAATATGATGGAGGAACATGCAGATTAGATGCCATGTTACTATTGTGTAAATTATTGGTAGGAAAAGTATTATGAAGGAATTTATAAGTTGTATTATGTTGTATTCCAGATTGTTGAAAGTTTGTATTTGGATTTGTTTTAGGTTTTTGTTTACTTGAAGCATATTGCTCAATAGTTTGGTGGAATAAAGTAGTGAAGGAAGGTTTCTTTTGTGTGGGAGTGATTTTAGGTTGAATAACAGGTTCCTTAGGAGGTTGGGTAACCTGTTGTTTTGACATGTTTTGAGCCATAGTGACCATATCCGTATTGGATGGCCTAGCCTTGTCACTTTCTTGATCAATGAAAGACAAGGGATTAGTGCGCATATTACACATATATTCCATGGCTGCTTGAGTGTTACTAATTTGCCCTTTATCAATATGAATTGCCACATTAAGGTCATCAATGTTATCAATGAGAAATTTCCAAAAATGCTCTGCATTGTCAAAAGCAATAGTTCCATTTGGAGCTACTCTAGGGGATGAGGATCCATCCTCTTTAACACTCCCTTCTTGTTCCTTATCTTCACCTAAGTCTTCTTCTGATTGACCTAGAGTTTCTCCTTCTGGATTTGGATCTCCAAGAAGGACATTTGGGTCTCTAGTTGTATCTTGTAACCAATCCTCTTCTTCTCCTAAAGTTTCTTTACCATTCCTAAGTTTAGGCATGGTGCTTTTAATTTTGATTTCAGCAGATATATATATATATATATATATATATATATATATATATATATATGCAACAAATTAAGAGGTATATGTTTACTATATACCTACTACAATATTTGAAATGAAATTTTGAAGTTTTTGCTAAGTTTTTGATTTTTTTTTTTTTAAATAATATAGTAAAGACAATCAACACAAATAAATGCAAGAAATAAGACTGAAAGTAATAATCTAGTTTTCTATAAACAATTTATGAATATCATTAATAGGCTCGAGTTTTTCCAGAGTCATGAAGTGTTCTTCTTCAAATTGAAAGTTTTCTTTTAAAAATTTGATGAAAAGAGCTATAGTGATATTATCTGTCTCAGATGCTGGTTGATAAAAGTAAAGCTTGTGGCAATACTCTCGATATAACATAGCTCGCAAAACTCTATTCCATATTTCCCTATTTGTAAGAACAACCTCTTGGTCTTCTACAGAACCTAGGAACTGGTGCACAATGGCTACGTTCTAGAGGTATTCCTCGAAGGTGAATAGTTTTGAAGATACTAGAGCTCTCCTATAAGCTAACCATCTATGGCAGGCTCTCTGAAGTTCATGATAAAAAATTAATTGATGAGGATCCAGGATTCTATCTAGGACTAGCCTCTTGATTTGCTTAAGTTGTGTGGACCTAGATGAGATGAGACTAAGTCTTCTATCAAGTTTGTTCCACAGGAATTGATTTCTACTTGTCTCAGGCACATTAAGCATAGAATTGATTTCTATATCTGCCAATTGGTTTTCTACATTTATAGTAACTGCTAACCTTTTCTTAGGAGCTACCATCTAAACATGATTTCAAACTTAAAGGATTTAAAATGCATCTATGTTTTAGTTGTTCTATATTTTTTTTTTTTTTTTGTTTTTTGTTTTTGTTTTCAAAAGGTTATGATGCATTCACATCGGGTTCACCAAAATGTATCGCTCCAAATTTTTCGCATCCTTACCTTCAGGCTATTGGATCCGTGCCCGGAAGGAGGATGGGAAAAGGATGTCACGGTACCTCAGACTGAGAGGACTTTGCGAAGGTCCCACCTATCAAGGGAGGTGTATTTTGATGATTTTTCGATGGATGGTGGGTTCACCAGGAAACATTTAAGGGAATTTTCCACGCCTAGGTTTGGAATGTGTTTTAATGTGTTCGTTTTTAGCTTTAAGCATTCATATCCTAGGTTTGGCCAAATGAATCTAGATTAATCTACATGAAAATGCAAATTCAGTGAATACAGAAAATAGATTTAAAGACATAAAACAGAGAATTTATAGAATACAAATGAGGAATACCTGATTCAGATGTCTGGTGATGATTCTGATGTTTGAAGCAGTCAGGATCATCTGGAATTCTACAGAATCATCTGAGATCTGACAGAATCGTCTAAGATCTGACAAATTCGTCAGACGAATTTGTCAGAGACCTACAAGTAGAAAAATAGATACAAAATACAACGAATACTACTGTGCTAACAGAGGGAAACAACACCAAATGATTGTATGAATACTGAGTAATAGTTATGAATATAAATTCAAGCAAATTACGATATTCTAATGACAAATCATGATCTTAGTATGCAATCTAAGCTAAATGGGTGAACTCTAAATGCAAAATAACATAAAAACTGAATAAAATATCTAATTTGCAGAATAAAATAGCAGAGAAAAGGTTGAGGAATACAAACTTCAGGAACTGATTGCCTCAATATGGACTGCAGTCGAGATTGTCTCGCATCAGTATGAAATTGCCTCAGATTCGACAGGTTTGCCTCCGATCTAAACAGATTCATCGACGATGATGTGTGCTGGCTCCGGTTGAAAAATAGTGATGTACCTGCAACAAGATTAGTATGGGACCAGTGCAAATGAAAAATTGGGATGGTTCAATGTAGATGGAGTTAAATTGCAAAGAATTTCAGCCAGGGGGGGTGCTAAGGGAATAGCTTAGGATTAAATAGGCTTAGGGGAGTATTTAGGAGGTTGGAGATCATCCAAATTTGGGAGATCTCCAATGGGGGAGGGTCCCTAATGGCGTAGACACGCTTCTGCCTGGATTGGAGACCCGTTGGAACAGAAGCTAATTGTGCAAAATTAGTTTTGCAATAAGATCGTCTGGACGTCCTAGCCCAGACGAAATCGTCAGATATGGGGCGATATCGTCTGATCGGTGATGATATCGTCAAATGGTCAAAACAACCTCTAAAAATGGCATGAAAAAGGGGGAAACGGATTACCCGATGATTAACGGGCGGTTTGGGAGGTTAAATTTAAATTTTAAATTATTTACTAAGGTGAATGTAATTATTATAATTTTACTACGCCAATTTTAGGGTGCTACAAGAGAATTAATGAAATGCATCTACAAGTGGTCAAAAAGTGAAAACCTATGCATGCAATTATATTTTTATAAATATGAAATCAAATTTTATATTCTCAATTTAAGACGAGATACCCAGGAAGATTTTCGGAGTGGTTAGGGTTGATCAGAGCTCTATTTAAAAATATTTTTATATTTTAGTTAAAAAAAATTATCTCCTGGGGAGCTAGATATTTTATGGAAAAATCAGGGCATGTCTTGAGTCTATAAATACTCCCATAAAATATAATCTCAAGATGCCAAAACTTAGAAATAAATACAATTTGATGTAGGAGCATCCAGTGGTGTAAGGGCAATCTTGCATCACCAAAAATAAAGAAATTGCATTTTCCCTTTTGGTTGTAAGTTTATTTAGTTTTTTTCGAGTCCATGATGACACTTGGGAGGTATAAGTCAGTCAAAAGTCCAAAAAGACAAAAAATAGTCATCGACTATTTTTAGTAAGTCAGCCTAAACAGACACATGTGGATTTGAAAATTTACCCCAAGGAGCGGGATTGAAAAATATATCCGATGGTGAAAGAATCACCCCAATAACTTGAACGGTTTGAGAGATTATCAAGTTTTCATCATGAGAAATATCTCTAAGAAGGTTTAAAAATAAAATTTGAAGACCTTAGAAGCCCTGATGAAGGATGAAAATCACCTCAATGACCTTGAATATATTTTTGGGCAAAAAATGAAAAATTCAAATTTCAGATGAATATCTTCTTGGGTGGGAAAAGGGAAGTTATGTTTTCCATAATGTTCTAGGGAATTTATTAAAGGAGGAAGAGGGATCACCAAAAGGCAGTCAGGGGAAGACAGATCATGGCTCCAGCTTGCAGAATTCAAAGAGATTTTCTTTGTGATAAAATCGGCCTTGTGGTCGTAGCATTGTAACTCTAATTTTGTATTTGCATTTTCATTGAAATAATATCAGATGTTGTGTTTCTTCTGAATTTTTCTATGATTTGAGTATTGTGTGAGTGTTCGGTGGAGTAGTCCTTCATCACATTTTAGTAACTTTTAGTAAATATTGTTTTAATAATTTATTTTGTACCTGAGGCTGGTGTGACATCATTTTCTAAAATAGCATGGCTAGGAGCCTAATCTTGTTCAAACTATGATAAGTGCATTTTATTCTATTTTTGTCTCACTTTAGGATTTATTTAATTTAATTGTAAGCTTGTGATTTCTGAGGTTATGTTATGTTGTTGAGCTTCATCATGTTTTGTGTGCTTGAGGAAATTATAATCTTAAGGTTTAAGTTGATGTTTTAATTGCTCTATTCTCACTACACGAGCTAGATTACTGGTGAGAAACACCAATTGTCATTAACCTTCCTTCTGTTCATAATTTTATTTTATCTTGTATTGTTATGTCCCATGATCAAAGTTGAAAGTGACCTTAGAAAGCTGGATATTTTATTATTTTGATGGTGTCCTATTGCGAAGCTAGGTAATTTAATCAAATATAGTAGTTATAATTTGTAATTGGATTAGACATACTCTCTTTCCCACCCTACCTTGCTCTATGTTTTATTTCTAAAAGGTTCCATTTTTATGTTCTTTAAAATTCTTTATTTGTTTAATCTATTGAGATTTGAAGAGCTAGATCAATTCACAAAATGCAAATATGATTGATAAACCAAACAACAATAGATGGAAGTTGAACCCCCTTGCAGGTACACAGGAAGTCCACTTGAAACTATTCTAGAAGTGGAAAAGAGCGAGGACGTTTGACCCAACCCTGTAACTCACACCTTGGATAGCCAACAAGATCCTAAAGTGTAGGGATTTATTCTTATTTATGTGTTACTAGTGTTTCCTATTTACTCTTTATAGGGTGTGCATAAAAAACCAATCAACAACTACTTCCTCCAATATGGTGGCTCCTCCACATTTTCTTGGTGGTGCTACTACCTCTTTGGTGGCTTCTTCTCACTACTATCTCTTGTAATATTTACTATGCATATTTGGTGTCTTTACACACCTTTAATCCTATCGCATCTTGAAATCTATTTGACCTCCAAGTGCTTCAATAATTATGCATTATTTTATCTTTAAAAAAATATCATTCACTATGTAATATATCCTTCTCCTTATTACTCCTTTCAAGAAATTTTAACTCATTTTTATGTCATTGTATTTTGCAGGTTCAAAGATAACAACGATGTTTCCTTATTTAGCTTGGAGACACTCAACTTTGAATTTTTTCTTATGGCTTTAAAAATTTGAATATGTTGGTAATAAAATGATTTCTTTAATTATTTAATAAAACACTTTTATAGCTACCTTTTTTTTTTGTCATCAAGCTTGCTACCCAAAATGGTGAAATCATAGCTCCTTTGCTTCTTGGAATTGGTGCCCAATATCTTGCAATATTGCTATCCAAAAAATTGCCTCTACCTCCAATTCTTTGCTTTAAATTGTTGGCAATTCCTCCTTCAAACAATTATAAAACAAAACTTCGAAAAACTTCTCCAATTCATAGCTCTCCTTTCTCCTTCTAATGTTGTCTTGAAACTCTTCGAATATTTCTCTAAAAATATATATGTAGACACCTAATACCCACTTGGGGTAGCCTATATAGATACCTTTTCAGACCATACTACCCACTTGGGGAAGCCTCATGGTTTACTAGTGATTTTTATCACATCAATAGGAGGATTACTCCTTTTCATTCTGGACCATCATACCTAGGAGTGATCTCTAGTGGCCACTGGACCCTGTGACGGCCCCCAAGCCTAGTCACTCCACTCTAGGATGACCTCACCTATAACAAGTGTAGGATACCAAGCTTAACTGAATTTAGTTTCAATGATCATCCAAGCTCAATGATAGTTGCAAATATTTGTGGGAATCTTCTTGAATGTTCTATTTTCCTTCTTGATCCCAACTACTTTTTGGCTTCTCAAGAAATCCAAGACTCCCATTGGGTAATTCTATAAGAAGACCCCTTGGACTTCATAGAGGAGATATCAATCTAATGCAATGAAGTGCTACCATTTTGAGTAAAAGAGAGAACCTTATCTCATATGCAATAGAGTGCTACCCAAATATAGCTATGAAGCTTGCATTTGCATCAATGAAGTCCATTGGAGTTTGAAGAGTAAATCACACCATTGTTCACCATCAATCATCTCGAATTTGAGTTAATTTCCACCTTTAAGTCATTCCTCATGAATGCACAAAGAATGTTAGCCTATTTGATAGATAAATCAAATGTCACCCCACATCAATCATGAAGAATAGGCTCTTTTTTCAGTGGTTTCTTCACCCCAAAGTGGCCTACAGGTGTAGCTACAGGACCTTTTGATGGCTAACAGAACTAGCTACTGGACCCTTTGATGGCTAACAAAGCTAGCCACTTTACCCTATGAAGGCCTCTTAGTGATATTTTATTTTCTATATTTTCTTAGTTAGATTAGCTTTAGCAACATTCAATTTGGTTTTTAACATAATTTAGCATATTTTCATTCAGTTTTACATGCATTTATTTACTATTTTAAGCATTTTTCTTTCAATGGCTTATTATGAAAATGGACCTCATCCTGAGAGGTTCCACATTTGCTACTGATTTCTTATAAGTGCTTTTGTGTGCAGGTTAAATATTTCCATAGGAGCTAATCATCATAAAGATACTCCAATATTTATATCATCAAGAGGAGGTTCTAAAGAAACCCTCCATAATTAGTTTTGGGAGAGTAAAAACTCTATGAATTACACCTACCTTCATGGGGTTATCATTTGTAATTTGTATCAAATTGGTATAATCCCTAAGAGGGATATTTTGTAACCATTTTGTAAAGACATTTTCAAATATTAATGAGAAGAGCCATATTTTGTATATTTCTTTGTCAATTTGATTTCATATTACATGTTTAGATGTATGGTTTTTGCTACTCTATAATGGCGATCACTACAAGACTTTTTTCATAATTCCTAACTTGTCATTAATGTTTGATTTTATTGGCTTTCTTGAATCATAGGTACAACCACTCTGGCTGAAATGGCTCACAACATTAGTCATCATACCCTGTGAGAACCCCCAGACCTAGCCATTAGAACCTATGATGGCCTCCAATCCAGTTGCTTTACCCCCCGATGGCCTCAAAATAGAGCTCAAAAATCAAGCAGGCATCATCTTCATAAAATGTTGGTTTCACCTATGAGTACTTATGTACTTAATTTTACTATGTTTTTATAGAAAAGATAGATCTGCAATTCTAATTGAGAAATTTAGAAGTAATTTTTAAATTTCCAAATTTTTTTTGGTGACCGCTCCTGGGTCTAGTAGCCTCTGCTATTAGCCAGTCCATGATACAATGGCCCCTATTTCTGACTGCTCTAGTACCATACGACCTCTATTGTAGACCGTATTGTATATAGATAGATTTTATTTTATAGCTTGTTAGGATTTACTTGCTTACTGCTTGTCTAAAGTCTAACTTCGTTTAGGGTTTACACTTTTGAATTTTCTAAAATTAAAACATACTTATTTAGAATTTGGAAAATATTTTTTCATGCATTAGAAAAAAATCATTGACTGCTTTATGTTGCATTTTCCTTTTTGCATAAAATAAAAATAACCCACCACACACCACGTTTTATATTAAACATTAGTGAGTTTGAATTCACACCCAACTGTTGATCAAGACTAATAATTGTGGCCTTCATCACCATCTTGTTAGCTTGTTTGTGGTTATTCACACCCCATTTTGGCCAAGGCCAATTCCAAGAACTATCATAGTTGAGGAATATACTCATGCATATCTTTTTGAAGAGGTGTATCACTAACTAAGGTGAACTTGGTGAGGAACTAGTAGGACCTAGACTCCCTCACTAGATTTGGACTTCATCACCAGACCTGTGTGTGAGAGAAAATAGGTAAAATCCCTTCAACTTGAGTATTACATCAACAATATAAAAAACTAGAATAAGATAAAGGTAATAAAACAATGAATCAAAATACACAATCCAACTTAGAAAACACAAAGAACCTTTAAAAGAGATAATAATTTTGTCTATTTTCTTTATTTTCTTTATAATTTACTTAAATCAAGACAACATGATAAATAATCATAGCCAAGCTCAACCACGAGTCGATGAAGTGAAAAACTCATGAAAATGCCCTGAACGCATCTGCTATAGTCCTAAGGATCTCATCATTCCTACACAAGACCTTGATAATCATCACAAAGCTATCTCCTCACATGGAGGATTGGATCACCAGTATAACTCTACTAGGATAACATCAACGGGTTAATCACATGGTCAAGTGGATAATTCAGTCAGTCAATGTTGATGTCAGAATACTACCAGTCATAGTCATTATATCGAGAATTCTAGTAGAGAAATTCACATTCCCTCTATGTTGCAATATTTTCCACCCTAAAATTCCATCCAAAGACCACCACTTCAACCAGTAATCACAATCAAAAGTGGGCCTACGTGAAGTTTGCATGTGCCATTAGTCAACATGACCATGAGTGAGTTATTACAATAGTCCTCCAAATATTGGGAAACTCTCATGAAGATTTTGGGTCTTGTCCTACTTACTACAAATACCAAATGAAAAGAAAGATACCTAAACTCTTAACTCTACCAAACAAAAATCTCTAATAAAGCAAATATACACCTGATATATCTATTCTAATGCAAATAAAATAACATCTACAACTAAGGACCAAGGAAATGTGGAGATTGAACTTGACCGTGAGTCTATCACATGATGAGCACTGTTAGTCATGGCTGATAGTCACAACAAAGATGAAAATATACTTGCCCTCCAAATATGGCCTAAATCTCCAATTTCCCTAATGAATTGATGGTTCAAGGGTCGCCTCTATGTCCTCTGATAGATTTGGCGGTTGAATTGCTCCAATTTTTGATGGGTTGCTTGTAGTCTCATTTCTTGATTCTTCTAGCCTCCTAAGACCTCCATGAATTCGATTGTAATTTCAATCTCTCAATGTTATCTAAAGGATTTCTCTCGATGGAAGTAGGTGGGTACTAAATTTGATAGGGATTCACCATTCAAATTCTCCTATGCATCTCTCTTATTTCCCATTTTGGATGGGGTTCTTATAACCTCTAAGAAGGTTATGTCTTAGCTTCTTGAGGAATCCTAGATCAATAATAGACAACTAGAGTAGTTGGAGGGAAGCTTCAGGATATTTCCACCCCAAAACCACTTGGATCTACAAACAATTGGCCATTATAACTGAATTTGGGTTGGCCAAAGTCCAACTGAATCTGACTGCTATCCGCGGCTCTAAGGCACGGTCAACTCTATTAACCATGGGTCTCAACCACGACCAACACTAGTTAGGCCAAAATGTCTAAATGAGTGGTTAAAATCACTACTATACCTTGGTATTTGTCCAAGGTCTTCCATATGGTCTTCTAGCATGTCCCATATGAATATTCGCCTTGACATGACGTATTTTAGGTGTCTACAAATACCCCTTTTGAGATCTGTTGTGAGATCGAACAATGCTGAGCAAAAATAGACCTCTTAAAACAATTTTGTAGGTTGGATGATGATCATTAGTCTGATCAACATTAGATGTCCAAGGTCCAACGAAAAGGACGCGCATCCTAGAATCATTACTTCCAACTGGATGGAAGACTTAAATTTAAAAATCTTTGGCAAGATCCAGCGATGATAGGGCATCTTAGGGCTACTATAGGCTTTCATGCCTTATAGATCCAAAATGAGGAGAGCTACTAACTTAACTGTCATATTTTACTTTTGCCCCAACAGAGGGTAAGCTTATGATAGTCATTAGCAATGATTCATAAGATGAATGTAATTTTGAAAATATTAAGGGATATTCTGTTGACTTTGATTATGATTATGACATTATGACTACCTCCTCAAGCGACGAGTTGATGAGGGTAATGAAAGTTAACAAAGTGACGAGTCACTTGACCACTATGAATAACTTTGAATAAATTAAAGTTTAGCATTTTGAATACTTGGCAAGGCCTAATCAACTATTATTTTAACTGTTAATAATAATTGTACATCTCTATCCCATGGAACGATCCATACATAAAGGTCTTCTTAGGGAATAAAGATGATAGCAATTCCAATTAGGAATGTGTTGAATCATATTGTTCGATGATTGGCTGAAAGTGTCATAGAAGTATTGACATGAATATCTCATTCTCGTGGAGCAGTCCAACTGTCTAGGCCTTCTTAGGGATTGAAATGACAACAATTTTGTGATAACTAATTTACCCAAAATGTCCTTATGGTAATTCACTCATCTTGCCAGATTGCATAGAGTGCAAGTTGCTACAACCACCAAGTGTAGAGGGTAAATTACAAGATATGAGGCACATTTGGATTTTCATTTATCTAACATTTTATTGTTTTTTAATATTTTTGACAATTCTGTCCAGATGGGTATTTTTAATTTAGCATTTTGAAACTCCATGTGGTGGGATTTGAGAGCATTTATTACATATTGCTAGCCATGCTTGTCAAAAATAGCTAGAAATTTCAAATTTCTTAGCCACGGGTTAGACCCATGGGTGACAAACCCTAATTCGAGGACCACGGTTGTCATGCACAATCAGGGACGAAATAGAAATATTTAAGCATTTTACGCAATTTTTTTAATCTCATTATTTATTGTTGCAATTAAGAATCTAAAAGCTTTGAGAGGTGAGAAGATAAATTTGATACAGAACGTTGTCGTAACTCGACCTCACTATCATCCACAATGATGGCAAACCAACTAGGAGGATCCGGTGCTACTACGGTAGAATCATGCAACTCGCTAATTATTTTATTTTATCAGTATTAAAATTAACCTCACTAAATAATGGGCTAATTAACAATACTAAAATTTTGGTAACGAACCTCACCCTAGTTAGGTTTAGCTTAGGTTAGCTTAGGGGGTTAGGGTTTTAATTTTTTGGGTGTCTCAGGATGGGAAATGACCCTAAAAAGGTCATTTCTTCTAGTCATGGTTGGAAAGCCCGATTCCCAATTATAAAATTGGGGGTCATGGATGTCAACTGTGATGAGATTCAAACTCCAATGATCATCAAAGTGATCGCCATCCTGAATATGGGTCTAAAATACGGTTCGATGACTTTAGGAAAAAAATTTAATTTTTCAATTTTTTGATTTTTAGAAGATTTAATTGAATTTTTGGATTTTTAAAAGTTCTCTTTTTCATTCATTTTTTTGGTGTTTTTCAGATTTTATGATTTTTAAGGTTTTTTTTTATTGTTTTTTTATTTTTACCTTATTATTCTACTCTCCACCAGACTTTGATCATGAGGGCAAGGGAATCTGACATCCTTTGTAACCTACATTGTGCACTGATACCTACAGAGCTGGATTGGTTCGAGGTCATGGGATTTGGCTACATCTTGTGTCTCCCTATCATCTGGGATGATTAGGCCTATATGATTGCATTGGCCTAACTCTGGGATACGTGAACCAATACATTTCACCTACCAATAGGTGAGATGACTATCACTCTAGAGGATGTCTACCACATCTTCTGACTCCCTTTGGATGGGGAGGCCATCACATATTCACTGACTGAGGTGAAGTAGGAAGTATTCAATCATATATTTGATGGTTTTAGCAAGGCATCTCAGTGACACTCAAACCACGAAGAGGTCCACATTGAGCACTGGTATACAGAGCGGGTCTTCTCTCGATGAGAAGTCATCTTTATGCACTTGATCATGCATATTGTCCTACCTAACTCTTTGATTGCAAGCTTTCCTTAGAACATCCTAGCTAGGAATATGGAGGTCCTAGCAAGCCCCTATGATCATCCTTTGATCCTATCCTGGGGGAGTGACTTATTAGCATAGCTCTATAATGAGTTTTACCAGATTACATAGAGGAGTAGAGTAGGCATCAACTACAACCTACTACTTCATATTTGGGTGTGGCAACATATTAGGATTGAGTACCCTACTAGCCTACCACTTAAGATTAGTACCATTGAGGAGGTGTGTCAGTGCTATATAGCATGTTGGCCTTGTGATTAGGAGGGCTTTAGGAGCAGGTCTCATGCAGAAGATCTAGCTTACTACATTAGATAATTTTCATGATTATAGGTGGACCAAGTGGACTGACACCCATACCTAGATTGCCCTCCATGGACGGAGGCTGATGACTAGTTGCATTGGGCATGCAGATATATGGCTCCTTAGATGCAAGTTTGAGGTACGAGAGTTATTTTACTTCTCTCATGTCACCAGATAGTTCGATATTAGGCAAGACACTCTAAAGTTGCCTACCATATATCATCACCTTGCTCTAGAGAGGGACTTGACATAGCCCAGGGTGACTCCACTCGATGATGAGGATGATGAATTTAAGGAGTTGAGTCTAATAGATGTAGGAACTACTCTTGAATATGACACCTGGTGGACACTCAGGGTATGGTGGTGTTTTGAGGGCTTCTTGGGTAGGACTCCAAATAATGCAATAGTAGAGGGTGTTGAGGGAGAAAATATTGACCCTCATGATTGCCATGTTCATAAAAGGACTAAGGATGGATGGGGTGAGGGAGGAGCTACAAAGGATGCACCTCCAGCTAAGGAGGAGGATGACACTCTTGAGGAGGTTGATGCCACACCTACTAGCAATATCGGGTAGCTCAAAGTCGAGGTTGCCAGCCTACAGACTCAAGTAGACTCCCTATAAACACAACTCCTACATTGGTACACCACCATTGCTACCTTATAGGCAAAGTTTGGGTATCTACAATCTTGGCTCACAATAGAGCAGTATTAGTGGCATGCCTATGAGGAGGAGAGGACCACTTTACAGGTCATGATTGATTTACCAGGGATAGAGATACAATGGATTACAAGCCAGTGCATCCTTCTACAGTCCTAGCTAGACAATCTAAGGGTACAACATGATGTGCTCATGGCTAGGAGGGAGAACTCCTCCTCTTCACAAGTTTCTCTAGCACCTCCAACTGCTCCAAAAGCTCAAGCAGCACAGGAATTAGCAAAGCTAGACCAAGCGGAAGAGATCAGATGACTATGGGCTCTGGTGTAGTAGCACATCAAAAATAGTGTAGTAGATGCTTCCTACATATCTACGCTAAGGGGAGATATAGGGTTACTCGGTTTTCAGGTTCCTAAGAGGTCCGAGGCTCTAGGATCTTATAGGACTCACACTCGAGAGACAAGGCAGTCCTCATCTAGCTCTAGTTGTAGATCACATAGGTCAGAGAGGAGCTATGGTTCCAGCTCTAGGAGGACTCACATGGAGGACGGAGGTGACAGTGGAGCCTCTCAAACTAGGGGTATAGGTTCTTCTTAGTACTGATATGACAGATGATATTGTACCATTTTTGAGTGTAAGGTCAAGGACCTACACAGATGTAACCTACGAGTATTTTTGAAATATGTTGATGTATTGTTTATTATCTATTTTTGGTACACACAAACATATATATATATATATATATATATATATATATATGATATGACATTTGAGACTTATTATATGTGTGGATTTTATGTGTTTTATTTTTTATGTTTTATGAGATGCATATTGATGCAATGCTTATATGTTATGTTTATTTTATGCTATATGATGTGATGTATGGATGACATGCACTAGATAGCTATGGAATGTATGATTATTATATGTGATGATATATGTGTATATATGGACTACTTATGATGAATGTATATGTATGCAATATTTTCTATTAAATGCAAGAGTAATTTATTGTACTTGTATGCATTTAATTTAGGATGTTTTGAGATAATTTGTGCCATGTATGTATTGCATAATTTTTTTTATGATGAATGCTATGTAAATGAACATGTATGTTTTAATCACTTAAAACGTAATGTATGAATGCAATATGGTTTAACAATCTAATGGATGACACCACATAATATATAAAAATCATAAAATGTAATTGCTATATCTTTGTATAAAAATTTATAAATTGTACACCTCTATGTGAGATGCAATGATGTATTGTTTATATTCATAAGTCTTTGTAAATTAAAATAATATGGATAACATAGTTAGTGGTCATTTTAAATATCATTTTTGACATCCATTCGGTATCTACCCTATATTACAAATAGTTCTAATAAAAAAATTCTCATAAAAGAAAATGATATTTGAAAATTGCATTGAAAATTGGTTGTTACTAGGGAAATTTTGAGGTTTACCATGAGACTCAAACACCCTAGTTGTCTAATAAAAAGTTGTATAATGACCATACTAGACTTCTGAAACATAAGGCTTTCACTAGGATAGACCCTAACTATTCATTACCCTAGTGTGTGCAAATAAAAATATTAGATAAGGAATACCCCGATGTTAGGTGAGATTATTTCAGCCCAATTCTAATATTGGGGATCCTCAAATGTCTATCCAATCCTAGGTTTAGATTTTAATTGTATGTAGACCACTAGGCGATATAGGACACCTTTAGCTAGCTCTTCCACATTCAAATATTGATCTGCATAAAATTGAGATGCTAATGTATCAAACATATCGTCATGCATAAGGTACAATAATGCTGAAAAATCCTGATATTCAAGCTCACCCCATTATTTTCTTCAATTTATCGGGATACTTGCTCATGTAAAGTGATAAGAATCACTATTTATTTTGTACTTCTCTTTTAGTGATAAAAACCACTATTTATTTTGTACTTTTCTTTTATTTTATCTTGAGCAAGGGATTTGATACTGATTTGATTTCACTTTGAATTTGATCTTGGTTTGACTTGATTTTTGGGGATTTAACTCTGTAATCGGGGATTTCTTTCTCATATTTTGCTCCTTAATTTGTAAGAAAGGGATTTATTTGGGTAGGGGGTAAATTTGTACTTTTGCAAATTGCTAATATTTCCCAGACCGTCCGCACAAGGGGACAAGCAAGATAAAATTTTGACCTTAGTATAACTGATCTCACTTCGTAGCGTTCATCTGTCCCTCCTCCTAATTAGGATTGTTTAGTTTAGATATTAGTGATAGGATTCTGATATGCTAAGTGCTATCAAAACTAGACCTCATTTACAAAATCAAAGTAGGATTTCTATCAAACTCTTGAGAAGACCACTAGGTATGGCTGAGTGACCAAAAAACCTTAGTATATTCTTCATAGCAACATGAAGGGTTGCGTTGAAAAACACAATTACTCACAAGGGTGACGTATAATTATGATACTGCATAAAAGCATGATTGAAACACAAACTTGGTTTCATTTATCAGATTGTAAACACAACTTATTCTAATGCAAGTGCAGTGGATGGAAATACCTAATGCAATGCAATATGACATGTATGTGCAGAGAAAATGAAATGCATGCGATAAATGGAATGCAAATGTTGCAAATGAAATGCAATGATGCAAATGAAATGTAATGCAATGTTTATGAATTTTTGATATTTTCCAAAAAATTTTAGATTTTATAACTTTTTTTATTTCACCAAAGGGCTTACAGATTCCTTTGGAGCCTTTTATTGGATGACCAAAGGGCTTATAGATACCTTTGGGGTCTTTTATGGTTTTAGGCATAAAATGCTTTAATATGAAGGAATTTGAGAGGTTTAGGCTCTTCAACCCCTTACAACGATGTCAAGTGGTATGTCCCAGGTCCAATCTTCTCAAAAATAATATAAGGACCTAACCAATTAGCCACAAAATTGTCTTGCAGCTCTGGCAGTAAATTTGAGTTCTATTGGTTCTATTTCAAAACAAGCTCACCAACCTCAAAGTCTCTTAGATGGAATTTGTTGTTTTAAGCTCACTTTAAGTGCTATTGATAAACAAAGAGATGCTCAAGAGAATTCACACGATATTCATCAAGTAGCATTAATTGATCTAGGTGAGCTTGTTGTGTAGTGTCATCATCGATGAACTTTTTCAATGCGATGCGCAGTGTTGGAATCTCCAACTCTAGGGGTATAATGGACTAAACGCAATATACTAGTGAAAAAATATTTTCCCCAATGGATATCTGAATGCTAGTCCTATAAGCCCATAATGCAAGGGGTAGCTGGGTGTGCCAATATTTGTGGTGCTCTTGTATCATATTTTTAAATATGGATACCACTATCTTATTTGAAGCTTAAGATTTCCTGTTTTCTTGCGGATAATATAGAGTCACAAAACTATGTTTGATCCTGTACTTGGATGTTAGAGCCCTCACATTCTTTTTCTTGAATGAAATTCCATTATATGATATTATTTTGGATGGTATCCCAAAATAACTTATGATATTGGTGAGTATGAACTCAACAATACACACTCTAGTTATCATTGTTAATGGGATTGCTTCTACCCATTTAGTAAAGTACTTAGTAGCCATAATAATGAATTTATATCGGCCCGATGATGGAGGAGAGATATTATCGATTAAATCTAACCCCAACTGAGAAAATGGCCAAGTTGCTTGAATGGGATATAAGGCCTGTGATGGCAATTACATAAGATTAGCATGATGCTAACATTTAACACATTTCCTAATATACGCATTGCAATACTTCTCCATAGTAGGCAAATAATAGTCCATGCAAAGGATGCACTTGATGATAGCCATACCACTAAAATGGCCACCACATGTATCATTGTGAGCTTGCAAAATTACCCAAGATGATTTTTAGGGCTCAAGACAACGAAGGAGAACTCCATCGTAGCTTCGATAATATAAAATATCTCCTAAAAAGATATACTTTATCACTTTCTATCTAAATGTGCATTTTGCAGCATACAATAATCCCTAAGGGATCACACCAAGCTTTAGGAAGTCATATATATGTGACATCCATTTCTGATAGACCTCAGCCTCAACTATCAAGACATCATGTTCCCCCTACAGTTTAACATTTGTAAATGCAAACTAGAAAATAACCTTATGGTGAATGGTAGTAACATTCCCCATAGGACCCTACGAGATCAATGACACCAAAGGCACTCTCTTGAGAAATTCTTTTGCTTTGTAGAACCACTCATAGTTTAGTTCTACCTAAATCATGTTGACTAATTCTTTTTTATCCAAAGCTTTGCACTGCATAGTAGAGCATGCAAATGTTTTTACATGGATGGTAGTAAAATCAACAGATGAATTTTGAGGGATTAAAAATTCCAAATATGTCATAGTGTTTGTGAATCTATTCGACAAATGAGGAATTGCCTCGATATCGTACCACACCAACTAAGCTAAATAATTTTCAAAAATATCATTGTAAGACTTTAGGATAGGACATCAACATTGAAAAATTCTCTTCACTTGGTTAACAATGAGAAAGGAATCACCAAAGATATTTAACCTTTTAATATTTATGGTGATAGATGTTTGGAGGCCCAAGATTAGGGCTTCATACTCAAAATTATTATTAGTGCAAGGAAATTCTAACTTGAATGAAAAGGGCATGTGAGAACCTTATGGCATGAGGAACACTATTCCTGCACCATCCCTTACTCACACTTCGAACCATCGAAGAACAAGGTCATGTCAGCTTTGTTAGCTGATTCTTCAAGTTCAGGTGCTTACTATAATGTGAAGACTACATCATTAGGAAGCTCAATGGTGAAGGGCCTAATATTATTGAGAGGTGCCTTAGCCAGTTGATCAACTATGACTTGTCCCTTAATGGAATTTTGGCTAATGAATTTCAAATCAAATTCTATCAATAACATGATCTATTTATTGACGTGTACATCTTACTCATCATATATTGCAAAGGATTTTTTTTATATGACATACATTGTATGACTTAACATATAATTCCACAATTTATTTGTAGTGAACACCACTGATAAACACAATTTTTCCATGTATGCATATCCTAGCTCATAACTCACCAAGGTTTGGCTAATGTAATATATGACCTAATATTTATCTTGCACATTCTTCTAGGCTAACATGGTTCCTAGTGCAAAATCAGTTGTCAATATATATAGCAATAATGGTACTTCTAGTATTGGTGGAGCTAGCACTGGCAACATCGCTAGGTATTGCTTAATCTCAGCAAAGGTTTATTGACAGTCCTCGTCCTAATTGAATGGGACCCCGTTGTGTAGCAGTCGATTCATAGGTTGAGATTTATCTGATAATTGTACGATAAATCACTTTATGGATGCTAATTTACCCTGTAGGCTTCTTAATTCCTTGATATTAGTGGGGGACGCATTTATAAAATAACCTTGACCTTTGTTGGGTCAACTTCAATCCCTCATTTTGAAACATTGAATCCCAAGAGTTTTCTTGAAGTTAAACCAAACACACACTTCTTAGGATTCAATATGACATTATGCTCTATCAAGAGATTGAAGAACTTTCTCAGGACCTCTACATGATCTGAATATAGCAATGACTTTGTAAATAAGTCATCGATATAATCTTCCAAGATCTTATACATATAGTCATGAAATATATATGTCATATCTTGCTAATATGTAACACCAACATTCTTAAGGTCGAATGGCATAACCTTATAACAAAATTTCCCCCATGGAATTATGCATGTGGTCTTATGTTGGTATTTGGGATTAATACAAATTTGGTTGTAACCAGAAAAACCATCCATTAAGGAGAGCATCTCATAACCCATAGTTGCATCTACAAGAGCATCTATGTTTGGCAACAAAAATGAATCCTTTAGTGTTTCCCTATCGAGGTCTCTAAAATTTGTACAAATATGGATCCTTCCATCAGGTTTTCATATAGGTACCATATTTGATACCCATTTTGAATAGTCGATCAAAATGACAAACTCTACATCCAACAACTTTTTCAACTTGTCTTTAACCATTAAGGCTATTTTTGGATGTATCTTCTCGAGTTTCTGCTTGACTGGATTTTTTGAGAGATCTAGAAAAAGGTTATGAGTAACCAATTTTGGATCTAGACTTGGCATATCCTCATAAGTCTAATAAAAGAGGTCAGGTCTCTCTTTAAGTAGAGGGATGAGGTTGGCACGCTCCTCAGGAGATAAAATTTCTCTAAATTTAACCTTATATTGGTGGGATCATTACTAATATCCATTTCAAAAAATTTCTCTACTAACATGTGGGATCCCTCCTCAAGCTGGTGAGGCGTAGGGATCATGTGGATGTCATCTTCTGGGTTTATGGGTTATACATTGGAAGCATCCTCAACATGATAAACATCATGTGCCCAGCCTGGTATAAAATGAAAAGGTTGTAATATTTCTTCGTTAGGGAAGAAATCTTTAGGCTCTAGTTGTGAGTCAACATGATCCCAATTAATAGCATCTACATCAAGACACAATGGTTTGGAGGGGTCATCTAGGTTGTGAAGTGGAGTGGTCAAATAAATAGAGATCATATTGATGGAATGGATCATGTCCCAAGGACCACGTGCATGTGATTATACATTTGTATAACTTCTACCCCCGAGATACAGATCTAGGGGTATGGAGATCTTTGGATTTGATCTATGAACATACTCAAAAATAGGATCACTAGGCTTGAGGAGCTCTATATATGTCGATAGATCAGGGAAGACCATATGATCAATTCTATCTAAATTAGGATCTCTTCCTCTAAGATGCAGGTGGAGATTGATATCTCTGTACATATCTGTTATAGTGTATGGTGCATTATGATGAAGCAAGTAGGGAGGTTCTAAATAGGCTCTCTCTATTTCATCTTAATTGTCACTATCATAATACAAACCCCCACCACTACCTACTAGAATTGGGAGATCAAGAATATGAGGTCCCATGAAAGCCCACTCTTGATAATTGCTATCGTCCATGGAGGATTGCTCATCCTTGATGACTATCTTCGAAGGTAACAGTTGACGTAAATTAAGAGGGCCCAAGTAAGCCAACTTAGTTTTATCTCCAAATTACTCCATGTTTGAGGACTCATCATCATCATCATCATCACTCTCATACATGCAACTCGGTCTACCTATCTCCAATATGGGATCTACACTATCCTCATAAGGATGATCTTCTAACTCATAATATATCTCTAGGCTAGCGATAAAAACTTGCAAGCCTATATCATTGGTTGCCTCACGGGTTTTTTCCTCCAAGTTATCTCTTGTGATATGCTCTAGACTATTATCCACCAAGATGTCTTCATGATATGTCTTAGGTGGTTCTATAGTGATGTAAGACACTAACTGGTTATCCCTCTGAAAAGAGGTAGGATTGGGGTGATAAGGATTGTAGTCAACTGAGCTATAGGCAGTATAAAGATGGTGTTAGAAGTTGATCCTATCCTCCAATATAATATCCTAACCTAAACCTATCAGTAGGCAACTGGTACTATGGTTCATAAGACCTCCTACACCCTTGCTCAAATAATTTGAGATCGTAACCATGCCTATGGTAACACTCAAAATAATGTAAGGTGCACTTTGGGTTGGAAAAATAATGAAAATTCATGGTGAATTGTTCATCATCATCCTCATCCATGGAAGTGCATGATGCAAGATGGTCGAGCCCTCCATAGATGAAATTGGTTTTGTTAGGAGGCACCCCCAATGGTACCACCATCCCTACGAGAAAACGATGGGCTTGTGGTTGGCCCGTGTCTTGTGTAGTCTCCATGATCGGTGTAAATGTCACATTCTACATGATATATTCCCCCAATATAGGATTAACCAATTGTATGGTCACCTACGGAGCATAGGACCCTACTAAAGATGCAAGAAAAGCAGGCTGAGGTGTCTCTTCAACTTCTCCTTGAGCATTCTCTACTTCCATAGGAGTAGGAACCTCGATGACAACTAGTTTGGGCACTTGATTTATCTCCTTTTCACCCATATTTACCTTTAACTTTTGATCATCCCAATGCACTATGGATGCAGATAGTTTAGTAGAAGCATCTATCATGTGCTCTTATTGTTGAGATACAGATGTTGTTGGTTTGGCACACACTTCATTTTACCTCCTGGATCTTTGATCAACGATGTTGGTTGTATGTTCAGGTGCATTGAGGGGAGCATAAAATCCCTTGGAAAGTCTTCTAGATTCATGTACTTGAATGGTTCTTCATCATAAGGCACCACGTGAACTTGTTCCTCATACACGTATTTGATACACTTATGGATAATGGAAGGGACACAATGCATTTCTTGTATCCAAGGCCTCCCTAGAAGTATGTTATATTGCATATAACCTTCAATAACATGACACATCATGGGGATGGTATTTAATCCCACCTAAATAGGTAAGACTATAGTGTCGACAGTTGAGCATAATGCATCATTAAAATATCTCAACATGAAGGTAGAAGGTATGATGTATGTTTTTGGTAACTTCAGGTACATCAATGCCTTGGTCGTGATTATATTTATTGATGATATTGTATCAATCAAAATATGCTTGAATGGTATGTGATTTACACATGCTATAATATAGATCGATGAGTCCACTGTGATAGTGGAAACCATCTTGACTTCATGATCATGAAATTGTATGACCAGTTCCTAACACTACTGCATGTATCCCATGAAGTGTGTGAACACTTTAGGATCCTAGGACTATAGTTCTATGGACCTTAAAATATCCATAAGCATCTCCCTATGCTCGAGGGACTGCTAAATCATCTTATATATCAACTTCACTGGAGTCATATGTAGGTTTTAAATTAACCTACTCGTGATTGTCACCACCGATCTAGTCAGTGGGCCTATCACATTCTGGGTTGCCCTTGGAGGAGGCACAACTTGGACTCTAATGGGTAATGGAGGATGATTTGGATTTTCATACCTCTCATGTCATGTGATGATGTTGAACATTATGATGAACCCATGGGTTGGTGTTTCAATGTGTACTTGATTAACTTGGCCAACATTGTTCCTTGGTACCTCATGGTTGGGTAGAGGATTCTTGTAAATCCCTATATTTTTATTATCAGGTGTTTGCAGGTTGTCCACAAGAAACGTACCTCTTTTGATCATATTTTGCACTAAATGCTTGAATGACCAACATACCTCTATGTCGTGGTATTTCATTCAATGAAATATGCAATACTGATCATCCTTATACCCCTTAGGATTGGGTTGATTAGGGTCCAATAATTTAACCTCAGGTAAGTTTATTGCCTTTGCCTCACACAATTGATGGAAAATTGATGTCAACAATTTCGATAATTATGTGAAATGTGAGGAGGGCATATTTCTTTATCCTTACCCCTCTAATTGTTTTTGCACTGCTCATACTGTGCAGGAGGAGGTTGGGTTTGATACTTTTGATGTTGCTACCCCTTGTCCCCTTTCTAAAGGTTTAGAACCACTTGATTAACGTGTACCAGGTTGGCCTATTGTTTCTCAGTTCTCTTCTTGTTCCATTACTTCTTATTCCTGAGTTTCAAGTTACCTTCCTGTAACTTGATATCCTATATTACTTTGGCCTGTGCCAAAGCCTCCTTGAAGGTATGATATTGCTACAACTATAATAATAATGAAATGTGCTTTGCATAACTTTTCATAAACATTCAATTTAATTCAGAAGCAGGGATGGAGAATGACTTTGACATCATATTTCTCCATAATTTCCCATAATCTATAACTAGATCATCATCATGTTGCATTAAAGTAGCCAGATCGGATAGGTTTACCTTTTTATTTATACCAAAGGAGAAGCTTTCAAAAAATGCATTGGCCAGTTGCTAAAAATTGGAGATGTTATGCCTCTTGAGTTGATTAAACCAATCCCAGGTTGGGCTTAAGAGGGTCGTAATGAAGGTCCATAGGATCAAAGCATCATTGCTCCCGATCTGAAATCACATGTCTAAAAAACTCATAACTTGCTCCTGAGTGTCCTCCTCTCATTTAAAATTTTCCAGACTAGGCATCTCAAAATGCTCAGGATAGACTGGATTAGGTACTGACAGACATAAAGGTTCGTTATGAATATTATTCAAGGTAGGATTTTGATAAGTTGTCCCTTTCTTCTCGATAGATTTAACCTTTTATACCAAGGTCTTATAGGCCTGCAAAGATAGGAACTCCTCTTCTATGGATTGCCTTGGAGGCACCTTCAGAGGAAGATTCCTCTTCTGTCGAGGTGGAGTACTAGGCTCATCATCCACTTAAAATAGAGATATTTCAAGATATTATTGATCTAATTCTTCTCCCACCTCTTCTTCATACTACCTATGCCCATGATGTTTGGATGCGGGGCGTCACTATCTATGTTGGGTCATATGGTGAGTATGGGTGTCTATATGCTCAGGGTGCAACTCATGCTACGAAGTAGCTCATCTATTAATATGCTCCCTATGCTTACTGTAGGGAGCTAAACTGGCACTGGACAATATATTATCCCTCTCAGTGCTCTCCTTTTGATCAAGGATGCTTTGCTTTCACATGCACTTCTTCATATAAGCATTGTCTTATGAACCTTTGCCTTTGAGTGTTCTCATTTTCGAGGCATTCCCACTCTACATGAACATCCTCTAATTGGTCTTGGATAATATGACATCTTTGCTCTAACACCAGTCTATGATATCTATCTATGTGATCAGTCGTATGAGGCCTCTAGTGTGTGTGCTCTATTTGAGCAACTTTGTGGGTGTATCCTCCAATGGACTGATTTGCTATGCTCTTGCCATTGTCTATGAAGATGGCATTCATGTCTAGTTATCACATATACTATGTGCCTACATGGGATGTAGGGGCATGCATATCATGAGAACACTTGGAGCACTCTCTAGGTTCTCTTATGGTCCTAATCATACTTCTACTATGTACACTCACAGAACAAGAGGGCGTAGGTGAAGGTTTATAACCTAGCTATCCTAAGACTTTATCTAGACCATCTAAATGTATACTACGCCAAGGCTCATGAGGTGGTATACCATTAACTCCCAATTTAGAAATATTTATGGTGATCTTACAAGGTTCACCTTTGTAAGGAGTCTGCATGGGCCTATGCTCAGAATAGCCTTCTTTATTTATCCTTGAATGGGCAGATCTTGAACTTGTCTATACTTAGATGGTGGAGGTCTCAAGCCTCCCCTAGCTACAGGTTGAAGGAATACCAATCTGGATCCCTCTATGACATACTCCTTAGTAGATATTGTGGATGCACAAGGAGTGTGATCATAATAAATGCTACCTCATTCGAGATCCCCATGCTGGGAAGCCCCATGCTCTAATCTATGCCTCGAAGAGTGTCTAGAACTTCCTTGTATTAAGGTATTTTCAACAGGATCCATGCGCATAGAATTATCCCCTCTAATACTCATTTAATGACATTCATGAGGATTCTATGGTTGAGTGCCTTCTATGTTATGTTGTGCATTGGGTGGGGCTTCGACTTTGATCTTGGGTCTATGCCTAAATTGGCCTCTCCGTGTATGCACCATGATATTATATTATCTCTTATGTAAGTTTTAAAGCAAAAAAAGTAAACAATAGTGATTATATCTTTTTAAAATTTTGTTTGTGAGCCCTAAACTATTTGATGTGTTTTCCAAGTTTGTTGTATCATAAAGTAACTCTCATCGTATTTTCAAAATTGTTGATGATATACTCAATTTTTAAAGGGCTTTCACCTATATACTCATAGCTTGACAACCTGACTATGAACTCTAGGTCGTGTAATCCCCCCGAAATATGGATATGAAATCCACATCCGAGCAGGAAGCACAAATCCTACCAATCCTCACCCTGACACCCCATGCATAGCAATACACCCCTCCAAAGAGGAATGTTTGCTATTTTGCACGGTTAGGATGAATATTGGAGTTAGTATTGGTCTAGTAACAAAAGGTTTGAGGGAGTTGGGCCAAAAAATGGAAATCACTACCACCGTTGTTGAACCCTACTAGTGGTTGGATGTGACTTCCAACTCACTAGCATTTACAATGTGTTGTGGTGTGTGTGGTTCCTTTTACTTTGCATAAAATAGAAATGAATAAAACAACACTCAAATAATTTAAATGTTTCACTTTTAAATTGGATGACTATGATAAATAAAATTTAGAGAATGCAACTACCTATGAAGGGATGGCCACTAATTGGGCCTTATGCATGCAAAATCAGCATAAAATGGCCTAGACCATTGGAGACTAGGGCAGACTACAATCAGAGGTCCACTGTTCCTAGCAACGACTAGTAGGAAAAATTTAAAAAAAGGTCCTCGGGATTCATGCTTTTCTTCTACATTTTCGTTATGTTTCCTAATTAACCTACCATTTTATGCATTCTGGAAAAATCAAACACAAATAGAGCAAGGAAAACACAGGGAAATGAATACTACCTCAGATCCAAGTCTAAAGATGATTTGACTGCCTATTGTATGGTTTTTTTTCTACTAAGCACAACTCTATGGTGCGGCTATAACATTTGCCCGTGGGTTTCAGTCATGGTTACAACTGATAACCATGATTATCAGTCTCAGTTAGTACTTGACGTCACAAAATATAGTGCATCAGTAATTTGTGGCATAAAAGTTGGATTTCCCACTGTGATTACCTCTTGTAGCAACCTAGGAAGCATACACCTAAACTAATAATAATTGAAACATCACATAAAGAATAAAAGATAGACGAATTTGCAAATAACCACAAATTAGGGCTTCATTTTTATTTAATTTCCAATGAAGCTTGATTACAAATCCATCCCTATTAGGGATACCCAATGTGATACAATTATAACAATCATATAACAATCCCCATGCAAGGGTATGTGTAATTCGTAGACTTTCTAAATTCACACAAACTACTCCAAGGTATCGATGACCTTCTTCTCCATGATTAGAGGTATTTTTTCCCTTGCATATCAATACCTTGTTAGTCCTACATACAATAAACAATAAGAAGCATATTAGTAATAAATTAGGCCTCTCTTGATGAGGCTTCAAAAGGAACTTATACAAAAAGATGCCATGAAAGCTTGAAATCAAGAAAGTGCAAGAAACATGGTAAACCTATGTTAATCATGAAATATTACCATGAAATAAGTAAAGGAAAGACAAACTAATCTATCCAATGCCCTAATTATGAAATCAAAAGTGTGAAAGATTTGAAATGTAAACATTCTTGTCCTACTTACTACAATTGCCAAATGAGAAGAAAGATACCTAAACTCTTACCTCTACCAAACAAAAGTCTCTAATAAAGCAAATATACACCTGATATATCTATTCTAATGCAAATGAAATAACATCTATGGGTAAGGACCAAGAAAATATGGAGATTAAACCTGACCATGGGTCTTTCACGTGGTGAGCACTATTAGTCGTGATTGATAGCCATGGTGAAGATGAAAATGTACTTGCCCTACAAATATGGCCTAAATCTCCAATTTCCATGATGAATTGATGGTTCAAGGGTCGCCTCTGTTTTCTCTGATATATTTGGTGATTGAATTGCTATGATTATTGACAGGTTGCTCGTAGTCTCATTTCATGATTCTTCTAGCCTCCTAAGACCTCCATGACTTCAATTGTCATTTAAATCTCTCAATGTTAGCTAAAGGATTTTTATCAATGCAAGTAGGTGGATACTGAATTTGAAATGGCTTCACCATTAAAATTCTTCTATGCATCTCTATTATTTCCCATTTTGGATGGGGTTCTTATAACCTCTAAGAAGGCTATGTATTAGCTTCTTAAGTAAGCTAATATCAAGAATGGACAGTTGGAGTAGTTGGAGGGAAGCTTATGGATCTTTCTGTCCCAAAATCACTTGGATCTGCAACCAATTAGCCGTTATAACCAAATTTGGGTTGGCCAAAGTCTAACTGATTCTGACTTCTAGCCATGGGTCCAAGGCACGGTTAGCTCTATTAATCATGGGTCTCAGCCATGACCAACACTAGTTAGGCCAAAATGCCTAAATGAGTGGTTAAAACCATTGCTATACCTTGGTATATGTTAAAAGTCTTCCATATGGTCTTCTAGCATATCCCATATGAGTAGTCGCCTCGACATGACGCATTGTAGGTGTCTACACTTAGAAAAAACTCATCTATGTGGGTGAAATTTTGCACCCCACATTTTTACAAATATGATGGTTTCCTCATAAGGAGTTCACCAAGTTTTGAAGGCATTGATGGACATGCAAAAGATATCAGGTGGTGGCAATAGCGATAAGAGTGCACAAAATAATGGTAGAATGAAGCACGATGAGCGGTAAGAGTGGGTGGGAACCCGCCCTTAACTTTGGGTGGAACTTACCAAGAGATCCACCCAATTTTTTGGGTGGACATTTTGAGGGGCTACCATGGGAGAATAAATTATAAAAGCCTACCCTTGGAAAGGAGATAGACTCTCACACATCTCATGTGGGATATACAAATACAAAATGTGTAGGATATCAAATAAATACCTTCCTTCACTTCCCATTACCCCTGTAGGTGTAAAGAAGATCAAATGAAGCACCCACATAGCACAAAAAACTCCTACTATCCCTCAAATTTTAAATATGATGATGTACATGCAGTTGTAGTAGTTTAGGTACCTAACAACATAAGTAGATGTGATAGATTTCTGACGTGATGCTCCCAAGGTGCTTCAATACATATCACTCACCACCTAACCAAAGGATTTACAATCAAGGAGAAGGATGAGGTAGCTAAAAATTAATGATTTGGTCAGAAGAATCAAAAGATCTAAAATCCTAGATCAGACCAAGTACATCCACATCCTTCTAGAAGGTCGATGCTATCCATAGGAACAATGTACCAGTGTGATGCTTTTTTGTTGCAACCATTGTCTTCCTGCCTTACCCCATTAATATATAATTTTGTAATTCATGTAAATATACCTATAAATAGTAGAATGCTAGTCATTTATAAGGGTGGCTCTTTATCCATTATAATTTTTATGTAAAATTTCTCCTATATAAATATAAATTCTGCACTTTTTGGTCTCTGGTTGTGTCCTCTTATTATTTATTGAATGTGGGAATGCTCATTTTTGTTTAGTCATTTAAGTTATCCTGTGTTATTATGCTATATACATTCTATAGGTTTTACTTGAGTGGATCAGGAGTACACATTTATGAATATGGGTTTGGGGTTTATTTTTGCTAAATCCAATCGAACAGAAGCGCTCTGATTTTACATCTTGGATCTCATGCACCTATTCATCGATTCTAGAATTTGCCTTCCACCCACCACTAATAGAATCTAGAACTAAGGCACGATTGGGTGATCTATTAGGTGTAGGATCTATGTTCATATGGGGTATATCATCTACATAAGTCTTGATGTGACTATACCCATCCTTGTAAGTTCTGGTTATGGCTACTTTTATTTACTTCTTTCTTCTTTTTTTCTTTTACCTATTTTGCAGCGTAAATATCTGGAACCACCCTCAAAGAAATTGACCTCATTCAAATATTGTTCACCCCATCCCGATGCGATGATCTTTCTATGCTTGGAATTGGTCCACTTCCTCGTCCTGCGCATAGTGTCAGATTTCTAGCCAACAATCTGTTAATCATGAATCTTCATGATGCTGAGGTTGCCCTAGTGGTTTCAAATTTCTCAAGGACCAATTATATGTGCAAATTAATATTCATTTATCATTATGAGTAAGGTCAAAATAATCAATTGTAACTTATGCTAGTAAGATAGCTCATTCGAGAGCGTCCTTAGGTCTATATATAAGAAGGTCACTAATGTGACAAATGTGGCACCATGCATAAGGATACCCTATTTTTAGGTAGGTTTCATTTAATACATTATTATAATAAGGATCACTCCATGGTTTTCAAGATATTAAGAGTTCTAGGGATTCAAGCTCCTTTCTCTTATTTTATTGCATTGGATTTTGGAAATTTTATTTTTGAGTTTGTTCATTTTTGTAATGGAGCAATCATGCATTTATTGCTTTTTGGATACTTGTTCATTTTGAGGAGGAGCAAGGGAATTTTATTTCTTTGGGGAAATTTTTGGGATACTTGCTCGATTTGAGGAAGAGAAATGATTTTTTTTTTTGTAATGCTTTTTGGAATACTTGCTTGCTTTGAGGAAGAGTAAGGGATCTTTATTGCTTTGTTTTTTGGATGAAGGAGGAGTTTGTCCTTTTTTCAACTCTTAACATTCTATAACATGCACATAATTGTATGAATAGAAGAAATATTTCACTTTATGGCAATAGAAACTCATGACTTTGTCATTATGAAGCTTTACAATATTTTTATGTATTTTGATGTGCATGTTCCAAGAGGAAACTTGATCGAATAGGAATAACTTATTGAATCTAAAGATTGTTTGGTTTTCAATTAAGGTTTTTTTAAACACTATGAGTGGTTGAGTGATCGAAAACACCTAGAGATTCCTCAAACTAGAGACTACCAAATAAATGCAGTGTTGTGGGGTTTTATTGCAGTTTTTTTTTTTTTGACATGGTTTTGGATGGTAAAATTAGACTAATGATAGACCGTTTGTGCCCCTAATTAAGGTAACAAGACTCAGTGAATGAATAATTATCTAACTTGAGTGGATGAAAAATAATATGGTAAGTGACTTTAATGGATGTAAATGATATGAATGTGAAAACACAATGGAAGTGAAACATGTGAATGCAATGAAAGTGGGATTGTGAATGGGATGTATTAAAAATGAAATGTGTATGAAAATGTTTTTGTGTTTTATTATTATTATTATTATTATTTAGGTGTCCTTATGGTGATCTATCCATCCTATCGGATTGCATGGATAACCAGTCGCTGCAACCGCCAGGTGACTAGAATAAATCACTAGGTACAAGGTTCACTTGAGGATTTTTTTTTACCAAAGGGATTTGGTGCCTTTGGAGATTTTGAATTGATTTGACCAAAGGGGTGTTCTTCCCTTAGAGAATTTTAGATTTTATAGTGATCAAAGGATTTATGTTCCTTTGGAGATTTTTGAATTGCATGTGACCAACAGATTTTGGTTCCTTTGGAGCCTTTTGGATTGAGTGTGACCAAAGGATTTTGGTTCCTTTGGAGAATTTTGGACTGAATTTTGACCAAAGGGGTTAGATTCCTTTGGAGCCTTTTGAATTGAATGTGACCAAAGGGGTGTCCCCTTTGGAACCTTTTGGATAGAATGTGACCAAAGGAGTTTGGTTCCTTTGGAGTTTTTTTTTTTTCTTGGGGAAGGTGCGATACCTTAATCATCCCCAAATTGTTTTGTGCCTAGTGAGCATGGGGAAGGTGTGATACCTTGATTATCCCCACAATTATTCTATTGAATACTAAGGTTTTGATTGGATACGATGAGTGGAATTTCAATGGAAAGGACCTCCTTATCGATAAGATCTTGGACCACATTTCTTAATGCATTGCAATAATTGATATCATGGCCAACTTTTCAATGACAGAGGCAATAGTGATATTCCCTATATGATTTAGGTTTATTATTTTTGGGTTTTGCAGGATGTGTGTCATGTAAAATGATTATTTTTACATCCTGCAACTTGTGAAAGATGGTCATCATGGGCTCGAATAGAGGGGTCTAGGTACGGGGTTGATGGTTTGAACATGATGTTGATTGGCCATGTAGATGAGGTTGATGAGGTGGGCGATGTTGATGAGGTTGATAATGATCTAATTGTAGATCAATGTTTGTGATGTGATTCAAAATTTGTTGTAAAATGAGCATAGTGTGTTGGTGAAGCGAGGGTTGTTGATGATGAGATGGTGGAATGATAATGTATTGTGTTTATGGAGCACCATATATGTGATTAAGTGGATGTGTGGGTATGTTTATGGTGGTTGGAGAAAATTATGGATAGACCAAACTAGCTGCACTCATATATAGCCTAATTATGTCTATGTCCACATATATGACACAACTATTCGATGGAATGGGTGGCTCACTCCTAGGAGTCTTAGGGATGGCGGCATGAGTATCCCTCTACATTATATCTACATTATAAGTAAGGGCACTAGTAGATGGCCTAGAATTTAGGTTTAATGACACAGTACTAGCTACACTATCTTGGCCTACCACCAAAGTGTTAGGGGCCTGATAGGACTAATATGGAGGCTCCATGGAAGAAGGCAACTGAATCTGAACTTGGGCTAAATTTTTAGCTTGGCTATGGGTTGTTACCATACGCTAATGGTGGTATGAGGTGTAAAATATGAAGTTATGTATGTGAATATATGGTGGAAGTACAAAAAAACAACATGCAAAGCAAAAAAATTAACAATTTTGTTCCTAGGTTTTTGCAATGTTTAATTTTTGTTTTTGATATTTGAAAAGTTTAGACTTAGGCATATAAAACAAATTTCACGACTTGAAAATTCGACACTACCCTTGTTCTAGATGGCTGACTTCAGAAGGTTGTATCTCCCTCAATACTACTTAGATTCATTCATATGACCACTCATTTTAATGCTCTTCAAATTCCGCACAAAATGATCCAAGAATAGCCTGAATCGAATAAAATTTCAAAAAGATATGGCTTTTGAAAGATGAGACGTTTTTCCAAAAAAAAAATTGTGAAATTCGTCACTATCCTTGTTTCATATGACTAACTTCAAAATATTGTATCTCCCTTAATACTGCTCAGATTCCTTCATATGACCACTCATTTTATTGCTCTTCAAATTTTGCACAATTTGATCCAAGAATCAATTGAATCGGATAAACTTACATAGAGATATGGCTCCTGAAATATGAGACATTTTTCCAAAAAAAAATTGCCCTAATTTTGCAATTTCACACAAAAATCCTCACTTTGCCAAAATCGTTGCTCTAATACCACTTGTTGCAGAACTATTATTATTAAACATGAACCATTCACCAATATAATCATCCACAATACATTATCCACAATAACAATCCACAAATGAGAGAGAGATAGATAATATCCTTAAGGTAGGGCAACACCAATAATAATCATTAAGGAAGGAATAATTCCACCAGATCTCCCAAGATGAGAGGCCACTTCGTGGGTATGATGATTACATAAGATTCTTCTTCAATGATATGAATCATTACAATGACAAATATCTCTTATTTATATATCCATATTCTTATTCTACTTTGGAGAGCCTATTACTAATATAATATTATATTATAATATAATATAATATTATATTATAATATAATATAATATTATAATACAATCAACCTTGGGTTATGTGTGGCCCATGCCAACCCTTATACAATATAATAATATATCCCAAAATATCTATTCCTAGGTACCCTACCATAGTTTAACTATAATTAATATAATTAACGTTTTCATAAAGTAAGCATAAATTGGAATCTAAGTCTAGTTGGAGAGAATGTGAATCCGTAAGGAACCTTGAGTATCTTGACCAAGTGGCAACTACCAATTCAAGTATGGATTGAAACTAAATTTTGATGGGGATTCTAAAATAAATGCAGGGAAGGCTAGTGGAAGAGCAGTGCTAAGTGATAGTCATGAAATGGTGATTAGAGCTATGAATGAGTACTTGGGAATAATAACTAGTCATTATGTTAAATCTAGAACAATGTTAGGAGTAAAGGTGGTGGTTCAATTGGGGGCTAAGATATTAATAATTGAGGGATACTCATTGAATATTGTTAATTGTTTCAATAAAAGGTTAGTGGAGAATTGGAGAGAAGCAAACATAGTAATAGACACACTAAGATACCTAAATGCACTAGATGAATTTCAAGTGGTACATGTATATAGGGAAGGATGTGAGATGGCTAACTAGCTAGCCACTTGAGGAGCTCTCAAAAAGGAATATAAAATATGAATACCCCAAGATGGTATACATCCAAATATTATCCATTTAGTGTAAACGTATGGAGGACATTTAGGAAATCAAGCCAAGGGGTGAAAAGTTACTATGTTCAAGAAAGCCATAGGAAATTTGTATATTTGCATGTGGTGGGGTCATTCTCTTTGGAGATCGTTGGGATTTTTCAATTTGTAGCTATAAGAATTTTGAGAGATATGTGTGATGACGATTCTATTTTTTGAAGATTGGAATATGTAAATGGACCTTTTTCTAGGGTTCTACAAAATTATTTGTTGAGGGTTCCATCTTGTAGAGATCTATGGGCTAGCCTTTTGACAGTTCAACATAATGAGACCCCAAGAGAGAAGATTTTCATTTTTTAAATATCTATGGATTTGTGTATAGAGGGATCCATTTTATAAATATTTATGAATTTGTCTATAGAGGGTTTCATCTTTTGGGAATTATGAATGTAATGAGATTGGAGTATGGTGCATGTTTATGTGTTAAGAATAAACTAAATAACTAATACAATGAATGTACTAATATTTTAGGAGTTTTGATGTAGATTGAATAAAAGCAATAATAGATGTTGTTGTAAGAGTGCATATGAAGAATAAAAGGGTTTGGGACCTTTCAAAAACCCTGAATTTACACCAATAAAAAAATAAAAGGTTAATTATATTTATTCAAAGTTTTCGTTCCATTTTGAAGTATGTATTATAAATACAATCTTTGTTATAGTAAATATATGTGGTGGAAGGTCAACACATAACCATTTATTTAATTTAATTGTATGGTGTTGAAATAATCCCCATGAATGTTACATCATGATTGCATTATTTTTGTGTTTCAATAAGCCATATTATCATGGTATTATGACAAACTACAATATTGCAGGTCATATTATCATAATAGGGATGCTGCCAAATTTAAATTCAACTTGCACTCATATGATTGCTTTCCCTTTATCATTGCATTATAATAAGTTGGAAAAGTTATGATTATACCCATTGAATTGGAGTATTGGCTTATAATATGAAACTACTCACTCCCCACTTCTTTATTTTAATTAAAGTTATATTTGTTAAGGTTCACAAATAGGATCAAACCTTCATGCATAGTATAAACTCCTCATTTATCACCACTTATCTCAATATTCAAGTGTAAATGTTAAGATTCACTGATGGAATTAGAACCATGGTTATATTAAGACAATAAAACCAATGTGTTACGGTTTCTATCATGTTATGATAAGGTTTTATAATTTTAATTTAAAATCCATAACCTTGGTTTTATAGTTTTAATTTAAAAACCATAACCTTGGTTTATTATCTTAACATAACCTTCTCTACTTAATCTATTTGGGCATATTTTTTTAATAAAATATATTGGGTAGCTCCATCAAATTTGAAAGAGTTGATGTGTTGTATTACCTTTTTTAAAGTTAAAATATGAAGCATTCTATGGAGGATTGATCTTGCCATTATTTTTTGTAATGTACGAATTGAAAGGAATAGTAAAATTTTTAAAAATAAATCTTATAATCATGCCCATGTTTAGGATTGCATTATTGTGAAGTTAAAACAAAGGATATACATCCATATATGATAAAATGGAATTATACAAAGGGTTGATTGTTTAAAATTAATTTTGATGGTGCTTCCAAAAAATCCAACAAAAGCTAGGGAAGATGGTGTTTTCCAAAATTGTAAAGCCATAATTCTCCTCACTCAGTTTGAAGTATATGTAATCTCAACTAAAAACTATGCAAAGGCTAAGTCAAATTTGATGTGGATAAAAAATTACCATTAAAAAAAGATGGATATGTATGTTAATTGAGTGGGATTTACAAATTATTATTAATATTTTCAAGAATAATAAATGTTGAAATTGAATCAATAATAATTTATCAAAAATTATTGAGGGGATTATCTTGGAAATTTTAGTATACCTATAAAAAGGAAATAATATAGTAGTTAATTTAAATAATCACAAAGTTGATCTTTATCTTTAAAAACAAATTTTAGGAAGTAACTAGCTGAGATATATTTTATATCTTAATGAAAATAATACCACAGAGTTGATAGAGGAAACATAACAATTTGAGAAAAATGAAGAATAACTTAATAGAAAAGCAAATTGGATATGGTCTAATTAACGTCATAAAAAATATAATGTTTTGATATTTAATAAAGATGACATAAATAAAAATAACATATAACTTATTTAAAAACTAAGCATAAATGAATCTTAATTATCAACTAAAAATAATTTGTTCATATATTTATTTTTATAAGTTAAATGTGGCTTCTATTGCAAGCCACTCTCATCAAGATTTCAAAATACTACATTTGTTATTAGGTCAATTAGACCATATACAACATGCCTTCTATCACAAATATTTTCCATTTTATTTTCCATCAAATATATTCTTCAACTTCCTCAAAGTGATATGTTTCCACAATCATCTCCTTGACATCATTTTGATTAAGAGATAAAATCTCACTTGATCAATTGCCTTCTAAAATTTCATTTTCACAAAGATGAAGATCGACACTACAATTGGCTAAATTATCTACTGCTTGATTTCCTTCTCTATAAATATACTCACATTTCCAAGATATTTCCTCCAATAATAGATGATGAACATCAACAATAATATTATTCTTTTTTTTTGAGTTTACATGGTGGAATCGGTAGCCATCACAATGATTCGGGAACATTGTCCATCTTTTATGGCCATCACAATATTTTACGGTGTTTGCCTTGGAAGCTGCCACATAGTACTCACGCAGTACGCCCCTATAACCACAATGCCATAATAATTTTAAACCTTTTAAGCCACTGAAATCACCAAAAAAGGGATAAGAATTCAGTTCGATGAGGTCCAAGATTTCAACCTTGGACTTTCGTCTCCCTTATGAGGTTTGGAAGAAACAATAATATTATTCTTAATCCAATCCCCACATTCATTTTTGTTGATATAATTAATGATAATTTATGAATTCCTATCAATTGTAAAATATTTTGATCATTTTCTATTGTAATTTTAATCCCTATAAGAAATGCCCTAGCCTCTACAAAGTTGTTAGTTGAAGTTCCATATTTTTTTATTTGGTTAAGGGGTTGAGATTGGAATTATAGACCTGAAACTAGCAAACACTCAATGGAAACCAGTTGATCTACTACCTCCACCCCTTTAATGAGTTTACACTGGTTTTTATGAGGGATCATGGTTCCCTTATATTCAGTGAGGATTGATGTTCCATATGATAGTGAGGAGAATTTTTTTTATTATTTTGAAAAATAGAACCTTTTTCCATATTTCCTTTAGAAGCACCATAAAAATTAATTTTTATATCCTCGTGAGTGTGGTCTACTAGCAATGACGCCACTTGTATTATCGATGATGTGACCTGGGTTAAATACCCCTAGTGGATGATTGGGAGGAGGAGGATGTCGATGGGTAGGAAGTCTACAAGGGAGATCGAGAGCAGCAGTGGTTTGGTCCTTGGACGCAATAGAACAATCGAAGGGCATCAAGATTTTGATGAAGAGAAAATGCCTGGGCCCATTGAAGATGACTAGGCTGGCAACGGTATTGGTCAAGGTAAGGACCCACCAGACAAAGGGGTTGGTGGGGCTCAAAATTCTTATGCCCAAGTAGTGGCCTCAGAAACCCTAAACGGTTTTTTACCAAAGAATTGTTTCTGATTGAGGATGAGTTGGACATCCCGATGGAAGTTCTTTCAAGCTTCATGGAGTTTGAGAAATTTACCCTAATAGGTAAATTCATTAGAGGTCGTACTGACATGGAAACTATACAAAAATGGGTAGCAAGCAAATGGAGGACTTTTGGCCATTTGGAGCTGGCGGCCCTATCCCGGGGTTTTTTTGCCATTAGATTGAACAATAAGGAGGATTACTGTAAAATTTTGGCTGGTGGTCCATGGTTTCTGGGTCGCAAAAGTTTATTTCTCAAGAGGTGGGACATGGATTTCAGTCCTGAGACCCAGAACATCAACATTGTCCCAAGATGGGTTAGGCTCCCGAATCTTCCCCTCTTTGGCTAGCATGAAAATATCATAAGAGGTATTGCACATTCCATTGGGGAGTTTGTCACCATCGACCCTCCCACCCGAGCTCGAAAAAGGTTTGTCCAAGCTCGATTTTGCATTCTAGTAGATTTGGATGCTGAACTCCCAAATTCCATCACTCTTCGGTCTAGAGGTACCTTTCTTCATAAACAAGCTATTGTCTATGAAAATAGACCAGCTTTCTACACCCAGTGTCGGTCCCAAGGGCACCTCTAGTCCTAGTGTCCTCTTCAAAAACTAGGAAAATAGAAACATGAAAACGACAACCCCCTAGAGCACAAGGAAGACCAGGCAAAGCAACCAAATCTTCCAAATGCGAAGGGCCATGGATCCCCAGGCCCCTCTAGATATTGTGGTAGACTCTTGCAGCCTGAAGAGAATCCTTCTCTCAAATCAGACCCCGAGCATCTTGAGGCTGACAACCAATGAGGAGCAGACTCCCACTTGGAAAGGGTATCATAGGAAGAGATGGAATGAACCCCTTCCCAAGTTTTTCCTAAGGCTGTTCCTCTGCTCCAAGATATGGGTCTTCCCAATTTTAGTCAGTCACAGAAGCTGCTAGAAGATTACCTCTTATGAAGGAGGGGTGAACAGTCCGGTCACATTAGCCCCTAGAATACAAGGAGCCAAAAGCAAAGTGTGGATTTTGGTAGTGAGAGGAAGCATGGCCGTTCTCCTAACAAGGAAAGGAGAGACAGAGAGACTGCAACTGATGTTGCAAATGGAACCTAGTGTTTGCTAGTTCTGGATGACTGTGACTCACAGTTGGATGAAGCACATGCATCAAAACCTCCCCCTCAACAAGGAAGCAGAGGCAAGAAAAACTTCAAACTATCCAGATGAAAGTCCTCTCATGGAATGTGAGAGGATTGAACGGTGCAGCCAAATGAAGGGTAGTGGCTAATCTCCATAGGAGGATTAACCCTTCTATCCTTATTTTGCAAGAGACCAAGCTTGATGCTATCTCCTCTGACAAAGTGGCAAAGGCCATTTAGGCCAAGGCAAATTGTCTGTCCAACCCTACAGTGGGAATAGCAGGAGGACTCATGGTTCTATGGGACCCTTCAATGTTTGAGGGCAGCTTGCTATCAGGTTCCAACAGAATCATCAATGTACTATTCTAATCCAAAACATCCAATTTTTCCTAGATTTTGTCCAATGTTTATGCTTCAAATTCTACCATAGAGAGAGTAGAAATGTGGAAAGCTATCTCTCTGATGAGGGAGAATTTTAGCAACTTTCCTTGGGTTTTAGGGGGTGACTTCAATTGTCCCCTTCATCCTTCGGAGAAAAAAGGAGGGTTTGACCACTCCAGCCATAGCTTGGAAGATTTCAGATATTTTGTCTCTGCTAATGGCCTGCTTGACATTGAACTCAAAGGGGCTTCCTTCACATGGAGTAATAGAAGGATTGGGGATGGTTTGATTCAAGTCAAACTTGACAAATTCTTCATTTCCCTAGAAGCCATTCCCATCCTTGGCGGGGCTATCCTTTTGGCTCTTCCAAGGATTGGGTCTGACCATAACCCTATTTTCTTGGAGGCGAACGATGGGCCTATTTTTATGACCCCTTTCAGATTCAAATCCATGTGGATTTCCCATAAAGACTTCAAAGGATTAGTTTCAGCATGGTGGCAATCGAAGGTGGAAGGAAACACTCCTAAGAGGGTGGCTTTAAAGCTCAAAATGGTCAAAGAAAAACTGAATATTTGGAACAAAGAGGTGTTCGACAACATTTTTGAGTTCAAAAAATCCATTGTTGAGAACCTGAAGGTTGTGGAGGAAAGGATGGCTATCAAATGTTACATTGAGGGTCTCAGGGAGGAAGAGTGGAGCCTTTTGGTGGACTTTCATTCTATTCTCGCTAGGGAGGAAACGTTCTGGCACAAAAATCTCATGACCTGTGGTTGAAGAATGGAGACTCCAACACGAGATTTTTTCATGCGTCTACTATGAGGCATAGGGGGGCCAACAAGATCAAAGAAGTGACTTGTAAGGATGGGCACATTACCAAGGAGATTGAGGAAATCAGGAGTGAAGCGGTTAATTTCTTTCAGGATTTTCTTGGCACTCCTCTGAATAGCAACCTCCAGGTCCAAAAATCTATGCTCGCCAACTTTCCAACTAAATTTCCCCATGAGGTAAGCATGAAAATTTTGGAACCTTTTTCCTCATCTGAGATTAATGAAGCATTGTTCTCCATGCAACCATATAAGGCCCCTGGGCCTGATGGTTTCCCCCCCTGATTCTTTCGAGTCATGTGGGAAGTCATGGGCCCGGATGTGTGTGATGCTATTCAGGTTATCTAAGTATCCAGATCTATCCACCTAAAACTCAATTCCACATTTCTTGCCCTCATTCCTAAGTCTCCTTCCTGCAAAAGTTTCTCTGACTATTGACCCATTAGCTTGTGCAATATTTTTTACAAGATCCTTACCAAGTCTATAGCCAATAGACTCAAAACAGTCCTCCCCCTCCTGATTGATCCTTGTCAAGGAAGCACTGTCAAAGGCAGAAACATTCTTGATGGTGTTATCACTGTTCATGAGACCCTTCATTCCGCTTACCACTCTAAGAATGCTACTCTTTTTCTTAAGCTCGACATGAACAAAGCCTTCGATCGTGTCGACCAAAATTTTTTGTGTGCAGTCCTCCTCAAGTTTGGCTTTCATCCCCACTAGATTGACCTTGTCTACAATTGTATATCCACTCCATTTTTTTTGTCTTGGTCAATGGGTCCCCAACTGGGTATTTCCAAAGTTCCAAAGGCCTCAGACAGGGTGATCCTCTTTCTCCCATCTTGTTCATTCTTCTAGCAGAGGTTCTGAGTTGGTCCATGAAAGAGGCTCTTCGACAGAACAAGATTTTTGGAATCTTGCTGACTTCTAGATTTAATCTTGTCATTCATCAAAAATTTGTGGATGACACCCTCATCTCCACTCGAGCATCCATTGCTCAACACAAATCACTCAAGATAATCCTGTTTCGTTATGAGCAAGCTACAGGGCAAAAGGTCAATTACATCAAGAGAAAAATTTACTTTATTAACACTCCTCTGTGCAGACAAATTCGGATTGCTAGAATTCTCGAGTGCACTATTGATTCCCTGCCTATGTCCTATCTGGGGTTGCCTCTATCTTATAGCGGGCGGGCCAATGGGGACATGTGGAACTCGATTCTTGAGCGCCTTCACAGGAAACTCGACACTTGGAAGGGCAAACTCCTATCGCAAGCTAGGAAAGCCACCCTTACCAAAGGCTGTCTTTAGGGGATCCCGACCTACTTCATGTCGGTGTTCATGCTTTCGAGTGCAGTTCACTCCAAGATTGAGAAGAATTAGAGGACCTTTCTTTGGTCTGGTAACGAAGAGAAATCTAGACTTCCCCTTGTATCCTGGGACAAGGTGTGTTCAAGGATTGATCAAGGTGGCCTGGGGTTAAGAAGATCAAGACTTATGAATTTGGCTCTAATCACGAAGCATGCTTGGAGGGTTATGTGTAATAACCCGGTGGAGTGGGTTTCGTTGGTTAAAATGAAGTATCTTGGCCCCACTCTCTTCTTGGATGCTGAAACATCCTCTGTGGCATCGATCTTTTGGAAATCTATGCTCCAAACCCAGCATTTGATTAGTCTGGGAGTCCACTAGATTTTGGGTGATGGCAATTGCATTTCCTTTTGGAAGGATAGGTGGGCAACTGAAGAAGCCTTTGGGTCGAGGGCGGACCTCACTGGGCTGAGAAGCCTGACCGACCCTAATGCCTAACTTAGGGTGGCGGGTTTCATAGATTAGAGCACCCGTTTCTCTCAGTGGAAGCTTCCTATTGTGGAGGGGTTTAATAATGATGTTACCTTCCTCGATAATATCCTTTAGTCAGTTTTAATTCCTTATACCAGGAGAAATGATAGGATCATTTGGAGTGGTACGGAGGATGGGTTTTTCTCTCTTAAATCAGCTTATGAGCTCCTCACCACCAAGACTGCTCTGGACTATAGGTGGAATACTGCTTGGAGGAAAGGAGTTGTTCCTAAAATCAACTTCTTTGTGTGGATGGATTTCCACAATAAAGCCTGAAATATTGATAACCTTCACAAGAGAGGTTTTGCCTTCCCCAACAGGTGTTATTTGTGTTTAGAATATTGTGAGACGGCAAATAATTTATTCTTGCATTGCCCATTTTTCCACTCTATTCTGAGCATTGTCCTATCCTCATTCTAGATCCTCTGGTGCTCTCCCCGATCCCTTAGAGATGCTTTTCACCAATGGCCTAATCCTTTCAAGAATCCCAATCTCCGCTTCCTCCTCGAGGCCTCCTTTCACCATTTAATTTGGCAAATTTAGTTATAGAGGAATGCTAGAATCTTTTGCAGAGCTCCTAGAGGGCCCCCTTATGTTGCTCAAAGGGCATTATCTTATGCCATTTAAAATTCTATTGTTGTTCCCAGTCCCTATCCCCATATTTCAAGCGAAGAAGATATTATCAAAATGATGAATCTCTGGCAATTTTTGGAGGTTGTTAAAGGGCCCTATCAAAGGAATGTTGTGTGGACCAAACCCCCTATGGGGTGGATTAAATTAAACTTTGATGGAGTGGCTAAGGGGAATCCTGGGCCCGTTGGCACTGGTGGGGTTGTCCGTGATCATGACAGGAATATTGTGATGGCCTATTGTGAATATTTGGGCTCCTAGACGAATCATTATGCTGAAGCCCGAGGTGCTCTGAATGGTATTCAGATTCTCTTTGAGGATCCCCAACCTCTTATCATTGAGGGTGACTTGCTCAACATCATGAATTACCTTCTTGGCACCAAAAATCCATCTTGGAAAGTCTACAACATCATCCTCGAGGCTAGATCTCTTCTCTCCTATCACGGTAGATGGAAAGAAAATCATATTTTGAGAGTAGGGAATCGCGTGGCTGACCACATGGCCAATAAAGGGCTCGCGACCATGTGCCCGGTTGTGTGGCGGTCTCGCTTCCCATCCGAGGTGGAAAGGTTGGCTAGGGTAGACATCCCTTCTTGATGTTTTCTTGTGCAATTTTTGGAAGGCCCATTCTGACGTGTTTTGGGGTGGCCTGGCATTTTTGGAAGGCTTGGACTTGGGTGCTTCCATTCTTACTTCTGTCAACTCCATGATTTCTATCCTGAAGTAGAACCAACAATGCCCAAATTCGGAAGGACAGGAGGATCGTGATTAGCTATCCATGGTGTCTATCTCTTTGTTTATGGCCTCTCTTTGAGTTTCTCTCAGGTCTGTCCTATTTTCTTTTTGTTTTTGGGTCTCCATGACTAAAAGCCCTTTTTGTTGTTTTCAAGTCTACATCATTAGGATGGTTTTATTTTCATTTAGGTTTATTGTTACAGCCAAGAGGTATGATGCATCATTAGAAAGTTGGCTAATTTTGTACATAAGGTTTTGGGATCCTCTATAAAAACCCATTGTTAATATATTATAATAATTACCAAAAAAAAAATACCCATGGTGGATGTTAATAAGAAGTATTACTAAAATAAAAATAAAAATTGATAATCCAGTTTTTAGACATTTTCATTTACCCTAAATTGAAGTAGATCCCTGGTTTCAATATCATTCTCTTAAATGCATCTTTCATTTATGTTCAAAACCTATAATCAAATTATCATGATGACTTTTTTTGCACTTGAGATTTCCCATGATGAGAACCATATTTGTAAATATTTTGTAAGAGGCAATAATAGAGTTCCAAACTTGGACATGATTTTGAAAATTACTTTTAAAATTTCTATTATTCCTTTTAAGGTGTAAGGTTCGATAAATAATGGTAGGACAAATCATCCACAAAATACATATTGGTTGAGCTCTAAAATAATTAATCTAACTTTTCATAAACTCTTTCAATGGTGATGGATATACCCAGTATATTTTGATATTTTTAGAAAAGTAACCCTATACAATGTGAACAAAGGGAAAAAGAAGAAGTAAATAGTCTAATGTTTATAAATTCTTCTTACCCAATATATTTTGATATTTTTAGAAAAGTAACCCCATACAATGTGAACAAAGGGAAAAATAAGAAGTAAAAAGCCTAATGTTTATAAATCCTTCTCACACAAAGCACATCTAAAAATTTCACCACATCATCTTCTTTCGATATTCTTTTTTTAAGAATCTATAAATTGCCAACCAAATAAATGTTTAGGTCTTAGTGATAGCCTCTTATGACTAAATATTCTTCTAAGAAAAATATTTGGGAGTACAAAATTTTGATTGCTCTAAATACTCATAACCAAACTTGATTGAGTATTTGCCATATTTTTATAGATTTCAAAATTTACCCTTTCATGTAAAAATTGGTAAATAAAACTCTTAAATCATATTATAAAGTTCATCTACATTTTTTTAATTTCCTCCCCTTTAACTAGGTTATTAATAGAGATATATGATCTACATTTGTCGCTCATATTAATAAACTATTAAAATTGCATAATTATCATCATTGAATAACCATCATATATGTTTTTTTCTCCATTACAAACTATATGATATGAAGTTCCATATTTACGATCATTTGGGTAAGGTTCTTTTCCTATATAATTTCATTGCATGAAGAGAACCTATATATTTTTGAAGTAATATTTTTACCCAATTCTTTCCTTGATCTTTGAATAGTCTCCATACAAGATTTAACTCTAAGACAAAACTCATAAGTCTATAGTTTTACAAGCCTACTCCCATATTATTATCTTTACAAAACATATCTCACTTAGAAAGAGGAAACCTAAATTTTTCCTCGGATGTTTTTTTTGAAGAAAGTCTCTTTGAAGTTTTATCAATTGCCAATGCTATACTTACTGGACATCTTGAAAGTGATATTTTATAAATAGGGATGGATTACAATGTAGTCTTTATGATTTTTAACCTTCATGCCATGGTTAATATATTACCTTTTCAACCTACCAATCAAGCTTTTATTCTATCCAATCAAGAGTCCCAAAGCTCATTTTTATTTCTTTTATGAGACAAAGGAATACCCCTAGTACTGAAACATTTGTAATTGCGAAACATTATTGGTGTTTTACCATAGGAGATACTATACTTTCAAGAACTTTTGGACATGCCAAAAAGGCTATTTGTCATCCTATAGCATACTGAGACATTTAATGAAATGATTTTAATTACATCTATGAGATAAAAAGTCTATGGGACTACAGCTATAAGATATCTTACATAAAAATATTTACCTAAAATAGTAACAAGATATTTTAAGGTTTACTACCCTCTTTTGAAGCTTATTCTCCTACTGTTGATACTGATCAATAATTCCCACATCTTGATGGAAATTTTTTAATTTTAAACCCTAAAATATATGTAATAATTCATTTTAAGTATAGGGTGATGTTAACTTTATATATATATATATAACCAATTGTCCAATAACCTTCTTACTGACTAAGGGATGGCCTAAAAGAAAAGTATCATTAACAAATTAGAAATGAATTTCAAAGGGACCATGTTTTGCAACTTGAATACCTTTATTTTTCTCTTCCCTTTTAGCCTTTGAGAAATATTTCTCTAATGCATTTGCACGAATAATGAATAGATAAGGAGATAGTGGGTCACCTTGGTGCAGTACACCAGATAACTTAAAGTAACTAGCAAGAGAACCATTACTCAATATAGAATATTTTGCAATGCTATAACAACATTCAATCCATTCATACCGATTTTAATTAAACCTAAAACTTTTAAGAATATCATGTAGAAAACTCCAATTAAACCTATTATATGCTTTATTTATATTTAATTTTATAAGCATGCTTGATTTTTCATGGAATGAAGAGAGTGTATGGCCTCCTATGCAATGATTATATCGTTAATAATTTTTTTACCATGAACAAAACCACCTTGTTCCTTTAATATAACACAATCAAGAATACCTTTCAACATGTTCACCACAATTTTTAAAATGATCTTATAAATCATATTATAAATGCTTATTAGATGAAAATTATCATAACATTTTGTCTCTTCTTTCTTGAAAACTAATGTAATAAAAGTGGCATTGATCCTACTTATTATAGCCTTCATTTTCTAGGTCTTTACAACTACAAATAACATATCACTCCTCAATAAATCCTATTTTTTTGAAATAAAATTGTAGAAAATCAATCAAGGCCAAGTGCCTTGTTAGTATGAAATGAGAAAACTGCTTCATATAGCTCCTCCATAGATATCTTCTTCATGAATCTTTCATTTTGTTTCTATGTCATAACTAACAGAATATTTTGCAAAAGCTTATCTTGTGCCTTCTTATCTTATAGAGGATCTAACAAAATATATTTGAAATAACTAATTTCTTGTGTCTTCATATATCTTCTTCCTCATCTAGAGTTCAAATATTATTTGATGTGATGAAACAAACTTATTTTTGTTATAGCATATTTTTTTTTGTATTTCTATCTCCTTCCTTGAGCCATTTCTCCCTAGATTTTTAAAACCAATATGACTCCTTTTTCAATAAATTATGATAATAAAAAACTAATTGTTTTTTCAAATAAGAATCATCATCCATTCCATCTTCCTACTATCTCTTGTAAGTTTTTAAGCTTAGATTCAATTTATTTCTTTTATTTAAAAATATTATCAAAAGATTTGGCATTCCAAATCTTCATTTGCTATATATATATATATATATATATATATATATATATATATATATATATATATATATATATATATGCATCTTTTGAATAAACTTGTACATATATGATCCTCAAAATTTTGCTTCATCCCTCTATAACATAACCATCTAGAATAAATAAGGGCCTTGGAGCCACACAAAATAGAAGCAAAATGGCTTTAGATTACAATTAATGGGTAAATCACAAGTCAAAAAATGGATTTGTGATCTCATACTATTTGCAATAAAATATCTAAAGAGATTGTATTATATGTTTATAACCTTGTGTTAGATAAAAAGAATCTATCAAATATTTTTGCTATATAAGTTTGCCCAATGTTTCTATTATCCTATGTATATTGAAAACTTGAAGGAGTAAAATCCCAAAGACCATTTAAATTGATAAATAAAGCAAAATATTGCATTGATTTAGACCATCCTAGAGTACCATCCTCCTTTTCTAAAGGAGATAGAACAATGTTGAAATCACCCTCAAGATTCCATAGATCACAATTATGAATCATCTTTGTATTTGATAAATAACCATAGTTGAAGCATATATATTTATAATTTCAACATTGAAGTTATACTCTTTTTGCAAAATAGTCCAACACAATTACTTTTTGATTATAAAAAATTTTCAACCCATTTACATTTGTCCCATCTTCTAAATATTTTCAAAAAGCATCCTTACATTTATCACTACTTAATTTTGTTTTTTCTATTAAAATAAACTCAAGAATCCTATTAATTCCTTAATAACTCTTTTTTTAGGGATTTTATTCATACCCTTGATATTCTATGATTTCATTTTCATCATCATCACTTTTTTAACACCTATATTATTTTTATTTGGCTTTCCAAATCAATATAATTATCAATATTATTTAATAAAATAATAAATAAAATAGTTTTAAATTTATATTTTAAAATTAAATATTTATATATTAAAATAATTTGTTTTATTATAAATTATATCAACTATATTTAAACATTAGTATGTACTGCCAATGTCTCAACCATAACCTCGTTAACAAAAAGTACAAACACATGAATCATTCTAATAAACCAAATATAAACAATAAAATAAATACAAACACATATTCCATACTTGTATCGCTCCAAATTTTTCACACCCTTATCTTCAGGCTATAGGATCCGTGCCCGGAAGGGGGATGTGAAAAGGATGGGACAATACCTCGTACTGAGAGGCCTTTTGAAGCTCCCACCTCTCGGGGGAGGTGTATAAGGGTGAATTTTCGACGGATGGTGGGTTCACTAGGAAAATTTTGAATGGTAGTTTCCACGCCTAGGTTGATAGTGTGTTTGATGTGTTCATTTTTATGCTTGATCATTCAACTCCTAGGTTTGGCCGATATGAATCTAAACTATTCTATATGCCAATGCGGATTTCAATGAATACAAAAAATAGAAATAGATGCAAATTATAGAGAAGATGCTAACCAGAAGAATTCATACCTAATTTTAGATGTCTGATGGAGATTCTGAGTCTTGTAGCAGTTCAGATCATCTCAATTTGCACGTTATCGTCTAATATTTCTCAGGATCATTTCAAATCACAGAAGGTCGTCTGAAATAGGACAAAATTGCCTAAAATCTAACAAATTCGTCAAACGAATCTGTTAGAAACCTGCAATCATAGAAACAGACACAAAATACCAAATATGCAAATGCAGAAGCAAGGGATAATGATAGAAATAACAACAAACATGCCTACATAATATTGTCTAATAACAAATGAGGAAATATAGTAAATTTGATGATTGATTTTACCTTTATCATGCAACTATGCTAAATGAGATGAACTCCAAGGTGCATAAAACATAATAACTTAAAACAGTGCATAAATATGTTATGGAAAATGCAGAAAAGTTTAAGAAAATGCAAGCTCTAAACTCGGACTGCCCCCAATCTAGACTATAGTCAGGATCACCTCCAATCATATGAAATCATCCAAAATTATCCGAGATCATCTGCGATGATCCAAGCTAGCTTTGACTGAAAAATAGTAGAATTCTTGCAATAAAAAATGCAAAATACCTAAATGCAAGAAATAATGCGAGGGAATAAGGAGCTAACTCTACAATGAAATCCTATCAACAAAGGGGTTGGGGTTTCAGGGAGAATCGGCAAGAATTAGGCAGAGAGGCAGGGGGATAAACTAGGAAAATCCTAGTTTATATAGGATTAAAAAGAGGTTTTGAAGGTTGGGAATCATACCAATCTAGGAGATCTCCAATAGGAAAATCTCCAACTATTTAGACACGCTTCTGCCCGAGTTGGAGAGGCTGTTGAAACAGAAGCTAATTATGAAAATTTGATTTTGGGACAAAATTGTCTAGACGTTCTATTCCAGACGAATTCGTTAGATTAGGGATGATTTCGTCTAATCTACGACGATATCGTCCAACGGTCAAAACAAATCCTAAAAAATGGCATGAAAAATGGGGAAAGCAGGTAAAATGCGATTTAATGGGCATTTTGGGGTTGAAATTCAAATTTTAATATTTTATCTTTTTACAAAGGTTTTAACCGTGCCAATTTTAGGGTGCTACATTTTGCCCCCTCTTTAGCGAATTTTCTAAAGAAAATGCGTTAAATATGAGTATTTTCCATTTTACAAGAAAGCAAAAATATACTCAATTTTTTAGACGACGATTCTTGGTCGAATCGTACGAATGCTGACTATGGTGCCCCCTCCGTGTTTTTACCCAAATCGAATGTTTGAGGAAAAAACACGAAAAAGAAAAAATTAAAATTTTAAAATGCTAATTTTTAAATAAATTAAAGAAAATAGGAAAAAACCCTAATTCATTTGTACTATTCACTTTTATTGTTCCAGAGTTCTGTAGAGAAGAAGAAAAAAAATGGTGGAGACAGTGCACAGAGCGACCGAGGTCCGACGCAGGCTACGGGTAAGGATCTAATCCTAGTAGATTAGGTTTAATGTAACTTTATGCAAGTTTTTTGAGTTAAATTTGATTTTTTGGGGCATCGCAGTTGTTTTTAGGCCGTCAATGTCATCGGGAAAAAATCGTCCCGATTTCGTCAAAATCGTCCCTATATCGTCGATTTCGTCTGATGGCAAAATCGGTGAATTAGGGGCGATTTCATCCAACAAGGGGCAATTCCCAAGTTGCAAAATTGGAGATGATTTCGTCCTCACAAAGGACAATTTTCCCCAAGTGGGGACGATATTATCCAATGGTGGACGATATCATTTTAAACATGATTTTAAGTTGTTTAATTTGTTGTTAATGATTGGTTTATTAATGATTTTGTTGTTTTATTATTTATTTTGCAGAAGGGATTACTAAAGAGCTGGGAATGGAAATACGATGGACTAAGGGATGACATAGTAGTGCTTGACCAGGCAGAGCATGACCGAATTGGACTGGTTGGCCTATAGCATGTAGCAGAGATGCCACAAGTACCAACTGACATAGGGCTACTGACAGTCCTAGTAGAGAGGTGGTATCCAGGGTTGTCCTACTTCCAGTTACCAATAGGGGAGATGGCTCCCACTCTAGATAATGTATGGAGGATCATGAGGATCCCCATACAGGGACGGTTGATGACGCTTGCGTCCAATCAGGGCCAGGCGATGATGAGACTGACTGGAGACCTGAGCTTCACCTTGGAGAAGGGCGGAGTGAACATCGAGTCGCTACGATAGATGCCTGGGGCATCTATGCTAACACATGTTTTGGCAATGGTAGTCGGTGGCTTACTGTTGTGCCACCAGAGTGGATGTAGACTACCATGGGTGCTCTCAGACATAGTTTGTGATATGAGAGACCATAGGTACAGATTTGCATGGGAGAGCTTTGTACCTGCCGCTTGTATAGGATCCTACATGGGGTCGTATACAAGGGAGGTCGATGTCTGGTCTTGACATCGTTGCTGTAGGTTTGGTGCTAGGAGCACATTGCTGTGCGGAGGTCGATAGGGCTCCCATTGATAGTTTTTGATCAAGAGAGACCCTAGGTTTTCTACTGGTGGCTACAGAGGGGGTCACATCGACGGATAGATCTATCGATGTCTCGAAGGTTGCTAGACAACCTCATCCCAGACTAGATCACCTGGAGGTCATGGTGAGAGCACCCCAGGTGGGTAGAGGATGGGCAGGAGCTGGCTCGCATCAAGCGAGTCTGCTAGTTGAGGATGGAGCGAGGAGAGGTAGAGCTCCATTGCTACAATCAGGTATTGCGACAGTTCAGTCTATAGCAGGGGATCCCTTCTATCAGAGATTACAAGTATGCCTAGACTATTTGGGATAATACTACACTGAGTGGGGCTCTAGATATGCAGTGATTTTGGAGTCAGGACGCAGACGATGCCCCCATCCAGCTAGTGGATGGTGACGACACCAGGGTTGCTGATGGCTACGATGCCTGGTATGCAAGCATCCACCCTCTTCGAATGACGAGGGCGCAAGGTCTAGTACATGCTGTAGTGCGCCAGATGGGGAGGCAGCGACAGGCTACTATTGAGGCAACGCGGGGTCACAGGGGAAGAGAGCAATGACAAATCCCATAGGAGAGATGCCAGAGGATGGCACGGGCTCCATAGAGGCCGTGGGAGATATAGCGGAGGGAGGAGAGGCTCCCTTTATAGCAGAGGGAGAGACCACCATCGCTTGATAAAGGCAAGGGTGTTGATGCAGGGGAGAGCAATGAGATAGTGGCTCTCTAGGCTAAGGTTGTTCATCTCTGGGCTTAAGTGCAGACACTGCAGGATGAGGCTACATGGCTCAGAGCTCGGGGCAAAGGGGTGAGCAGGGATGATCTATCATAGTCTATTTTTTAGACCGCATTCTACCAGGGGTTATACTATCACATGGTTCCAGAGAACCAGAGGGTATCCCTGCCAGCCCCTATTGCAAAGCCGATCATGATGGGATCGACGAGGACATCCTCACGATCGACGACGAGGACCCGAGATACAGCCCGGACCTCTATGGGACCACCTCCTCCATGTCAGGGTGGGGGAGGAGATGAGGCTAAGAGCTCGAGGGCTTCTCGAGGCTAGGTGTCTATGGACTATAAATTTTGTAGAGATTGTTGAGAGGATTGAGTATGCCAAGGTATAGATTGTGGCATACCAATCTAGTTTTGATATGATGTATATAATTTTTAGATATATATATATGATCTTGTTTTTGATGATATGACTTGTTCATATGTTCTTATGATGCTTTATTGTTTGAATTGTTTTCTTATTAGATTGAGGATTCATATAATTATGTCATTTTGAAATATTATAATTTTGATGTCATGCTGTAAGATTTTAAATGAAATAATCTGATGTAAACAATTGGTGGTTGTGGTGTGATTTGATAAAAAATAAAAGGGACTTCTAACAATAATTTCAAAGGACATTGTCACTATTATAGACCATTTCATGGAGTCACCGCTCACTCGGTCGTCAAGCTAATCCCAATATAGAAATACTGTTAAAAGTAAAAGAGTGCTTAAGAGACTGTCTTAAGACTTTGTGTTGTAATGATGGAGATAATGATGGTTTGATGATTTGTTTTTAGATTTTCATAAAAATAGTATGCATGAAAATATGATGTTGCTAGGCATAAATTCCTAAGTGTGATAAAATTTTGAACAATTCCTTTAGAATTTATACCATGGGTGCAATATTGAATTTTGAACATAATGTCATGAAATAGAATAGCTGTTTGTTTGTTTGTAAAGCATAATTATGTAACATAATGATTCAAGTCACATGTTTTGATGATTTTTGTTTTAAAATAAATGGAAAAGAAAATTAGAACGATGGTTTGCGTTAGGCATAGAATTATAGGTATAAAATTATACCATCATTGCGAAATCCAAAGAACAAAATAGATTGTTGGTTTTAGTGCAAGATGCATTTTTGACTTTTGATAAACAAAAAACTAATAATATGAAAATTTTGTTTGAAATTATTTTTGAGATTTTATGAGAAGATGTATGTAATTGCTTTTATACAAAACAAAAATTCTGAAATAAAAGGATAAAATTATTCCGAAAAGAGTTATAGAGATATTTTAAATTATCTCAAAGAGAAATGTAGATTTATAAGGAATCCTCATGTGCAAATGTGAGTTCATTACCAATCTTGATTTATCATAATGATACAAAATCTCTCAAATACAAATGTGTGTGTGATTGTATTGTTCATTCACCAATTTTGAGCAAGATAATTTGATACAAGTAATTTGCCTTAACCAAATGAATGTTTGTTGACCATGATTTATATGCATGTAACCATACCAGACTACTATGTAAGTTAGGTTTATCAAGAGCTAGCTAATCCATAAGCTGACAGAGGTCTGTACAAAAGAAGGTCGCTAATATGACAAACATATCACCATGCTAGGATTTACCCAAGGCCAAGCAGGTTGGGCACAAACCACCTGTTATGGGGCTTACCTCACAATTTTTGAATAATTGAGAGTTCCAGGGATTCAAGCTCATTCACCCTTAATTTCTTTTCAAGGGGTAGGGAAAGGAGTTTATTGTATTTTGCTTTTGCTTTTCACTTTTGCTTCTTCTTTTTTTTTTTTTGTACTTTTGTTTTTTTGCTTGATATTTGAGATAATGCTAAAATATTGCTATGATGATTCAAATAACCTTTTTATTTTTCTCTGTTTCTTGAACTTTTCTTTTCTTCCTATGCTAGGGATACTTGCTTGGATTAGCTGTAGAGCAAGGGATTTTTATTCTGGGTAGGGATGAGCTTGTCTTTTTGTCAATTCTCAAAGATTCTAGACCATGTGAATGATAGGATAGCAGGGGAAACTTTTCGCTCAGGAAACCATTTCTACTATGTAGCATCATATCGAATGTGCAATGAAATCATTTTAATGTGAAGAGATATACTTGGTTCAAGTAAATAACAAGATCAGTTCTCTATGCTTAAAACTCTATTTAATTCAACTGTGGGATTTGATATAAGAGAGATGAATAATCATAACAAATAAAATCAAGAGATTTATTCATGTGAATGTGAAAGTGCGGGATTCCAAATAAATACTAATTTATCCAAAATAACTGAAAATATAATTGCAATACTTCACAAATTGAGAGGTACAAAGATAAAAGACGGTTTTGAAGATTTTGATGATTTGGATGTTTTTGGTGTTTTTATATTTTAAGTTTATGAATTGAAAGAAATACAAGATAGTGGTTTTTTGAAATGTTTTAAACAAATATATACAATGATGAAATGACCAATTTTTACGCATAGTAACATTTAAGATGCATAATGTTCATAGGTTCTTTAAGTTCTTTACCATCTAAGGTAGATAATTTGTATGCTCCTGATCCAAATTTATCAGTGATGACATACGGTCCAAGCCAGTTGGGCTCAAATTTACCTTTAAGGTTTGTAGTTGCATTAGTATTTTTTTTATTTTCTTTTAAGACAAGGTCACCTATCTCAAAGGATCGAGGATGAACTTTCTTAAGATATGCTCTCTTAATCTTGTTTTGGTAGGCGCGAAGATGCTCCAAAGCATTGATGCACTTTTCATCTAGAAGTTCTAGCTGACTAAATCTACCAGCACGATATTCATCCCCTACTTTAGTATCTTGAAGTAGTAGAGCTAAAGAAGGAACTTCTAATTCAAAGGGAAAAACGGCTTCAGCACCATAAACCAAGACAAAAGGTGAAGTTCCAGTGGGGGTTCGAACACTAGTTTGATAGGCCCACAAAGCAAGATATAACTGAATGTGCCAGTCTTGACCGGTTTTATTGACCAATTTTTTGAGAATTTTGATTAAGGTTTTATTAGATGCTTCTGCTTGACCATTACCCTGAGGATAATAGGGAGTGGACCAGCGATGTTGAATTTTATATTTTTGACATAATTTCTTGACATCTTTATTTTTGAAACAAGTTCCATTATCAGAAATGAGATTGGCAGGAATTCCAAACCTACAAATAATTTGATTAAAAACAAACTTCGAAACTTGTGTTCCAATGCAAGAAGCTAATGGCATAGCTTCAACCCACTTCGTGAAATACTCAGTGGCAGTTATGATGAATTTGTGTCCATCGGATGACATAGGGTTGATTTTTCCAATGATGTCTAGGCCCCATTTTGAAAAGGGCCAAGGAGATGAAATAGCCTGCAACTCTTGTGCAGTTGCATGGACAAGGTTAGCATGTTTTTGGCACTTGTCGCAATGTCACACATAATTATGTGCATCAGTTTCCATGGTAGGCCAAAAATATCCTATCCGAAGGAGTTTCTTAGCAATGGCACTACCACTAAAATGTCCCCCACAAGATCCATTATGGGCTTCATTCAAAGCTAATCTATATTCTTCTAAATTCAAACATCTCAATAATATGCCTTCAAAAGATCTTCTGTACAAGGTATTACCAATAATCACAAAGCGACTTGCTTGTCTACGTACTAACCTACGATGGTTGCTAGTGCAACCATCAGGGAAGGTTCCTTTTTGCAAAAAATTAAATATATTAGTATACCATGGTTCAAGAGTTGTTTCATTGATGAGAAACACATCCAAATGTTCTAAACATGATTTGCTTGAATCGGGTTCCTGGAGTTGATGAATAATGATGGTAGCATATTCATCGTCTAACTCCAAGGGTAAAAGAAATGCAACTATAGCCATAGCTTCAGCCGCACGATTGCTAGTTCAAGGAATAGCTTCCAAGGTAACTTGATCAAATAAGGATAATAATTGCAAAACATATGCTTTGTATGGGCATAATTTATCATCTCTAGTCTGATAAACATCATTGATTTGATTTATGACAAGTTGGGAGTCACCAAAAACCAATAAAATTTTGATTTTCAATGCCAAGGCAGCTCATAATCCAATGATAAGAGCTTCATATTCAGTAGTGTTATTGGTGCAAAAAAATGTTAATTTGAAGGACAAAGGAATAAGATGTTTTTGTAGAGATATTAAAATAATACCCGCACTAGCCCCACTCATGCATCGGGCTCCATCAAAGTATAAGGACCATTGCTATGAATGGTCTGCCTCTAGTTTAAGGCATTCATCAGGAAACTCAATGATGAGGGGATGAGTAGATTCTAAGGGTGCAGTAGCTAATTGATTTGCTATGATTTAACCTTTAATAGACTTTTTTCCTATGAAGGTGAGTTCAAATTCGCTTAGCACAAGAACCCACTTGGCTATGCAACCAGATAAATACTCTCGACTCATGAGATATCGTAAAGGGTCAAATTTGGCAATAACATACATTTTTTGACTGAGCATATAATGTCATAGTTTCTATGTAGAAAATATGACTGCTAGACATAATTTATCTAATATGGTATAATGATTTTCATAACTGATTAAGGTTCTGCTAATGTAATAATTAGCACGTTCTTTCTTCTCATCATCAAGCTGAGCTAACATAGCTCCCAAGGCAGAATCAGAAGCAAAAATGTACAAGATAAAAGGACGATCAGATCTAGGTGGGGAAAGCACTAGAGGTTTGAGGAGATATTGCTTAAGGAGTTCAAATGCTTCTTGGCATTCATCGTCCCAATGAAAAGAGACATATTTCTTAAGAAGCTTAAGAAAGGGTCCGATTTTGTCTGCCAACTTGTCAATGAAGCGACGAATAGCTTGAAGCTTACCTTGTAAACTTCATAATTTTGATATATTTGTGGGTGCGGGCATATCTGTGATAGCCACAATCTTGAGAGGGTCAATTTCAATGCCACGTAAAGAAACTATAACCCCTAATAATTTATCGGACTTAACCTCAAATATGCATTTAGCAGGATTTAGTCGGATAAGATATTCCCTTAACCGATCAAATACTTTCCTTAAGTCATTTAAATGATCATCTTCTTTGATGGAATGAGCTATGATATCATCTACATAATCATGTAGGATATCATGCATCATGTCGTGAAAAATATAAGTCATAGCTCGTTGATAGGTTGCACCTGCATTCTTTAAGCCAAATGGCATCACTTTCCAACAAAAAGTTCCCCAAGGGGTAATAAAGGCTATTTTGGCATGATCTTCAGGAGCTATCCTGATCTGATTATAATCAAAAAATCCATCCATTAAGGATATCATTCCACTTCCAATAGTAAAGTCAATGATCTGATCCATGTTGGGAAGAGGAAAATCATCTTTAGGGCATGCAACATTAATGTCTCTAAAATCGGTGCAAACCCTAACTTTAGTGGCTTCTTTCTTAGTTACTAAAACTACATTTGAGATCCATTAGGCATAGTCAATGGCTTGTATAAAAATGGCTTTCAACAGTTTTTCTAGTTCTCCTTTGACTAGTAAGTCCACTTTGGGATGCATTTTTCTGAGTTTCTGTTTAACAGGTTTAGCACCTGGATGGACTACTAGATGATGCATAACTACAGAAGGGTCCAAACCTGGCATGTCTTCATATGTCCAAGAAAATACATCTTCATAGTCTTTAAGAAATGAAATGTATTTATCTTGTTTTTCTTGACTTAATTCTGATCCAATATTGATTATGTGAGGGTTATGTTCGGTTCCAATGTTAATTTTTATAATGTTTTCAACTTCCATATGTAAATATCTCTCAAAATTAGGTGGGGCAGATGAAACACCCAATTCTTGTAGTTCTTCCAAGGTTAGCTTGGATAATTCACTTTGAGGAGTCGAGGCCTCAAGCTGGGCTATACTAGGTATAGAGCCATCAAAATAAAATTCATTATATAACAATTCCTCAATGGAAATATCATGAAAGATATCTCCCTCCAACTCATCGTCAGATTCGGCAATCATTTTAGGATAGGCTATGGATAGCATATTGCAGGTAGAAGAATTATTCTTTGGATACAAAGAATATTGTTTATCTAGATAATCTTGATAACATACGAGATGGTCATCATCCTCAAATGGAAAGTGCTGACCTTTACTAGAAAATAGGCCTACACCACAGCGGGCAGGCCACGGTTCTACCTCAAAAGGTTCTTTCATACCATTTTGGAAAGGTCCCAAACCTTTCCCTTTATAGCCTAATTTAAGCATTATGGGTATAGCTTTAATATATTCATTAGCAAAATAGCATTGAGCATATCCATCACAATGTGTCTTGATGTTTTGGGGTATTCTTCCCCAATCATATCCCTTATAAACAAAAGCACAACTTCTGACTTGGTAGATACTTCCCATAGGTTGTGGGAGGCCCAAGGTATGAGGAGAAGGTGGGAGTTTATTTAAAAGGAGGGAAGTCTGCATGGCAGTTTTGATCTCTTCTGATATAAGAATTTTAGATAAATTGGGTAAGAGGTCATCAGTAAGAGCATAAGAGGTAGAAGGAACATTTTCTACATCATCGAGTGTAGAAAGGATGCTAGTAGTGGATGTAGATGTCATAGGGATATTGACGGGTGAATCTAGAGGTATGGAAGATATAGGAGTAAAACAGGAAGCATTGGGTGTAGGTTTAGGTTCTTTTTGAGGTCCTAATGTGGTTTTTTTAGAAGATGGTTGAGCTAAATGTATAGGTGTAGTTGAAAAGGTAGATGATGTTATGGGTATTGTGTGTTTCACACGTTTGGACGAATGATAAGAATTAGGATGTGTGGATGACAGGGTGAGGCAAAATTGCACTCCAACAGGTTCTGCCAAAGCGCACATATCAAAAGGTCTAGGATCGCCATGAATGGTAACCAACTGGTTTTTAAATTCGAATTTAACACACTAATGTAAAGTGGAGGGAACCACTCACATCACATTTATCCAAGGGCGACCCAAAAGTATATTGTACGATGCAAGGCAATGTACAATAAACACGATCGTATCTAGGGTTCTAGGACCAAATTGCAAGGGCATAGTAATGACTCCACACATTTCTTGTGTCTCGTCATTGAAGGCTTTGATAATCATATCCGTTCTTTTCATTTCCTCACTCCTAAAGCCAAATCTTTGGTAGAAGTCAAAAGTGCATATGTTTAAAGATGAACCATTATCAATCAAGACTCGTTTAACAGCTACATATCCAATTAGGGTAGTAATATATGAGGGATTATCCTTATGTAAACTATGTTGTGGTATATATCTATCTCGAAAGTCAATACAATCGACTTCTCGAGTGATGATAGTATTGGTCATGGCTTTAGGCTGAATATTTTGTGGTACCATCATTTGGCTTAATGTGAGCATTAATTTATCCCTATGGGTAGGAGAAGATCTTAACAAGTCCAAAAGGGAAATTCTAGCTGTAGTGTTGGATAATTTTTCATTAATATTATATAGAGGCTTAGGTTGAACATTAGACATATGATTCCATTTATTGGGATTTTTCAAAATAAATGGAGCTGATCCATCATTCTGAATTTGATCCTATTGAGAATTTTGAGTCTGTTGTCTAGTAACGACTCCAATGGTACCTACAATGTTATATTGAGGACGATGAATTGGTCTCGGTCTAGCGTTTATGGCTTGTTTATTAGAAAGGAACTGATGAGAAGAGGGTCAAGTAGTAAATATTCTAGGAAATGGTTCTTCCGGAACCATAGAATCTATGATAGGTTGAATAGGATATGATTCATTTTCAGAACTATTCGATTGATTTGAGGTGATGTCTATTTCACTTTCAGTATAAGATTCTACATCACTAAGATCAGGTGTTTGAGTATTATATAGGGGTCTAGACGTAACCATGGATAAAGTTGTGTCAAATATTTCTAGATCGTGAATAGGTAAATGCCCACTAATGGCTCCTACATATCGAGTAGGAGGGGGAACATTATGATGTTCAATTTGATTAGCCACCTCTTTACCATGCTTTGGTAAAGGATGTTGAAATATGTCCAATGATTGATTGGCATTCTGATTTTGACTTTGAGGGGTGTTCTTTTGAGCGTTATTAGAAGCATTTTGTTTAGGTTGGAAGGCTTGCACCTCCATATCATTATTATCAATCAGATCTTGTATTTTATGTTTTAATATTTTACAAGATTTTGTAGTGTGTCCAGGTCCTCTATGAAAATCACAATGTAAATCAGCTCTGTATCCGGGTATAGTTGGATCAGGTTCTCGGATAGTTGGTAATTGGATCAAGCCTCGTGCTAGTAATTGGGGGAGAATGGTTGATAAAGGTTGATTTAACCTAGTAAATTCTCGGGGTGGTTTATCAGGAGGTTTCAATATAAAATTCTCTGTTGTTTTCATAGTATTAACATTAGCAATGTTTCTACTATCAGTGACTCCGTCACCCACAACTTGCTTATTTTTATACTGATTTTTGGATGTTTTCTCATCATATTTCTTTTTGAACTGACCTCTTCTAATGAGAGCATCTTCCACCCTTCGAGCTAAGTCTATAGCTTGATCAAAGGTGGTCAAGGTAGCAGTTTATAATTCATAGGATAGTTGTTCTTGTAAATTATTGATAAAAATATCCAACATCTCCTGATAAGGTAACACAAAGTGTAGTTTTCCTATCAGCTGTCTCCATCGAGCTAAGAAGTCAGCAAAACACTCATCTTTGTCTTGTTTTAGGTTGTACAAATATTTAATGGTTACATGCCTTTCGATATAGGCACTAAATTGATGCACAAAAGACTCAGCGGTCTCTTTGAAATTTCTCAAAGAATGAGTGGGTAATTGATAATACCACTCCAATGCCATCCCTCTAAGCTTTTCAAAAACATTTTTAGTAATAGCAAATCATCATATGATATGTCATGACATGCTATCCTAAACATACGAAGATGCTCTATGGGATCTTCGATTCCTTTATATATAGGTAGGACAGGCATAGGAAAGTGTTTGGGATATGGTTGTGCTACAACTATAGGATCTAGAGGTTGACTACACATCTCTCGGTAATTGTACGAGGGATGATAGGGATCTATTTGGTCCATACGGGAGGATAATTGTTTCACCATGGCTTCCAGATTGCCAGCTTGCCCACCATATTGGTTCGATGGTACATGAGCATGGGATTTGTGAGCATAAGAAGGCGGAACATAAGGATTCGATGCTATGTTACTATTATGCAAATGATTGGTAGGAAGAGTATTATGAAGAAGATTTGTGGTAGCATTATGTTGTATCCCATATTGTTGGAAATTAACATTTGGTTTTGTTTTAGGCTTTTGTTGATTTGAGGTATATTGGTAGATAGCTTGGTGAAATAGAGCAATGAATGAAGGTTTATTTTGTGTAGGAATAACCCTTGGTTTGGTAACAGGAACTCTAGGTGGTTGGGTAACCTGTTGTTGTTACATGTTCTGGATTATAGCAGCCATGTCCAAATTGGATGGTCCAGCTTGATCACTCTCTTGATCAATGAAGGACAAGATTAGTGCGTGTGTGATATATATCTTCTAGGGTTGCTTGAGTATCACTAATTTGATCTTTATCCATATGGACTGCTCTATTAAGAGTGCCAATATTATTATTGAGAAATTTTCAAAAATGGTCCATGTTCTCAAAAGTAACAGCTTTGTCTGGAGTTATTTTAGGAGATGAAGATCTTTCCTCTCTATCATTTTCTTTTTGTTCATTTGTGTCCACAAATTCTTCTTCTTGTTGGTTTAAGGTTACTTCTTCTTGAATTGGTTCTTCAATAAGGGCATCTGGTTTATTGGTTTTTCCTAACCAATCTTCTTTTACTTCAATTTGTTTTCCATTCCTGAGTCTAGTCATTGTGTCTAAATTTAGGTTTTAGCAAATATATATTAATATATTTGCAACAGATTTGGGAGGTATATATTAATTATATACCTACTATAATACTTAAAAGAAAATATTTTGATTTTTTTTTTTATGATAATTTTATTTTGTTTTTGTTTTTGTTTTTATTTTTATTTTATAAAGACAATAAACAGCACACTAAATACAAGAAACAACAATAATAAAATAATAACTTAGTTTTCTATAAATAGTTTATAGATGTCATTGATAGGATCAAGTTCATTAGGAGTCATAAAGTGCTCTTCTTCAAATTGAAAATTGTTTTTCAAGAAGTCAACACAGTGTGCTATGGTGATATTATTTGTTTCAGATTCTGTTTTGTAAAAATAAATCTCATGGCAATATTCTCGATATAACACAGGTCTGGGAACTCTATTCCATATTTTTCTATCTGTAAGAACGACCTATTGGTCCTCTACATGAGACTAAAATTTATGTTCTACAACTACATTCTCAAGGTATTCCTCAAAGGTATACAACTCAGAAGACACAAGGGCTCTTTTATCTGCTAACCACCTATGGCAAGCTCTCTGAAGTTCATGGTACAAAATCACTTGATCGGGATCTAGGATTCTATCTAAGACAAACCTCTTGATTTGCCTAAGTTCAGTTGCTCTAGATGAAATGAGATCTAATCTCCTATTAATTTCGTCCCACAAAGGTTGAACCCTATTTGTTTGAGGTACTCTAAGCATAGAAGTAATCTCTATAGCTGCTAATTGATTTTCAACATTAATGGTGATAGCTCGTCTTTTATTATAATCTACCATCTAAATATGACATGCAATCTTTGATTCTAAATGCATTTATGTTTTGTTTTTGTTTTTTGGATTGAATTGTTTTCAAAAGGTTTTTAGTTTTCACGTCGGGTTCACCAAAATGTATTGCTCCAAATTTTTCGCACCCTTACCTTCAGGCTATAGGATCCGTGCCCGGAAGGGGGATGTGAAAGGATGGGACAATACCTCGGATTGAGAGGCCCTTTGAAGGTCCCGCTTCTCGGGGGAGGTGTATAAGGGTGAATTTTCGACGAATGGTTGGTTCACCAGAAAACTTTTGAATGGCAGTTTTCACGCCTAGGTTGATAGTGTGTTTGATGTGTTCATTTTTATGCTTGATCATTCAACTCCTAGGTTTGGCTGATATAAATCTAAACTATTCTATATGCCAATGTGGATTTCAATGAATACAGAAAATAGAAATAGATGCAAATTATAGAGAATATGCTAACCAGAAGAATTCATACTTGATTTCGGATGTCTGATGGAGATTTTGAGTCTTGTAGCAGTTCAAATCGTCTCAATTTGCACGTTATTGTCTGATATTTCTCGGGATCATCTCAAATCATAGAAGGTCGTCTGAAATAGGACAAAATCGCCTGAAATCTAACAAATTTGTCAAACGAATCCGTCAGAAACCTGCAATCACAGAAACAGACACAAAATTCCAAATATGCAAATGCAGAAGCAAGGGATAATGATAGAATTAACAACAAACATACCTAAATAATAGTGTCTAATAACAAATGAGGAAATGCAGTAAATTTGATGATTGATTTTACCTTTATCATGCAACTATGCTAAATGAGGTGAACTCTAAGGTGCATAAAACATAATAACTTAAAACAGTGTAGAAATATGTTATGGAAAATGTAGAAAAGCTTAAGAAAATGCGAACTCTAAACTCGGATTGCCCCCAATCTAGACTACATTCAAGATCGCCTCCAATCGTACGAAATCGTACAAGATCGTCTGCGATGATCCAAGCTAGCTTCGACTGAAAAATAGTAGAATTTCTGAAATAAAAAAATGCAAAATACCTAAATGCAAGCAATAATGTGAGGGAATAAGGAGCTAACTCTGCAATGAAATCCTGTCAACAAAGGGGTTGGGGGTTCAGGGAGAATCAACAAGAATTAGGCAGGGAGACAGGGGGGATAAACTAGAAAAATCCTAGTTTATATAGGATTAAAAAGAGGTTTGGGAGGTTGGAGATCATCCTAATCGGGATATCTCCAACAAGGAAATCTCAAGCTACGCAGACACGCTTTTGCCCGAGTTGGAGAGGCTGTTGAAATAAAAGCTAATTATGAAAATTCGGTTTTGGGATGAAATCGTCTGGACATTCTATTCCAGACGAATTCGTCAGATCGGGGACGATTTCGTCTAATCTGCGACGATATCGTCCAACGGTCAAAACAAATCCTAAAAAATGGCGCAAAAAACGGGGAAAACAGGTAAAAGACGGTTTAACGGATAGTTTGGGATTGAAATTCAAATTTTAATATTTTATCTTTTTACTAAGGTTTTAACCATGCCAATTTTAGGGTGCTACACATACATAAAACTTATTAAATTTATTGAAAAATTTCTTAATTTATTGGCGACAATCTTTATAGTTGTTAATTACAACGTCAGTTACCCACATAGATAGAACGAATTATGATATGATAACTATAGAAAAAGGTGATAAAGTACGAAATAAAATTAATGGCAGCCCAAGTAAATTTTCCTCCCTTTACTTGCAAGCTAAAAATTCAAGTCCCATCTCTTCCCATATTCCTGTTTAGAATAACTTATTTTTGCTCTAAATTTTTAAAATTGTTAATACGATTTTTATTCCATGGTTATCATAATTTGTCACGCTTGTACTGCTAGCTAAAAATTCAAGTTCCATCTCTTCCCATATTGCTGTTTAGAATAACTTTTTTCTAGCTCTAATGGCATGTTCAAGCGAATTTCAGTTGTCTTAGAAATTTTTAATACGATTTTTATTCCATGGTTATCATAATTTGTCCCGCCTGTACTGCAAGCTAAAATTTCAAGTTCCATCTCTTCCCATATTCCTGGTTATAGTAACTTATATTTGCTCTAATGGCATGTTCAAAGGAATTTAAGTTGTCTTAAATTTTAAAATTGTTAATACAATTTTTATTCTATGGTTATCATCTCAGTGAAAAAGTGCCCGTAAAAAAGGAAAAGAAGCTGCTTGCATTCTGGTCAGGCTTTATCTCTTTTTGGATACCATCGATTCTGGTGCGTGTAGACTTAAAAGTTAAACCACATCAATGCTCTTTTCTCTGTATTTACCTCTTCTTCTTCTGCAAAAGTCGGCTAAAAACCTTCCCAAGCTATCCAGAAAGCAATTGCAAGATCCACCGTTTCATCAAGTAGGTAGACCTAAGCTTTAAGATTCACCACCGACCTTTCTTTTTGACATTGGTAAGGCATTGATTGCCCTATGTTTACTTTCATTGCTATGGCTGCTGCCAGGCCTCCATAAAGCACGTGTTGATAAAATTTGCTACAAGTTGCAGCGTCGTATGTGCCGGACGGCCCGCGCCTTTGCAAATTTGCAATAGACAGTACTCAGTAGGTAATCTTTCGCTGCCTCCACTCTTAGTATGCGCCCTTAAATTACCTACCCATATGGACCATATCTGCCATATCTGCCCTATCTCCAACCCCAACCGACCACACTTACTTACCTTATTTTTTTTTCTTCTTTTATTTGTGGAACAGCAGGAATATTGATCTTCTGATAACTGAAAACCGATGGCAAACATTTTGGTTGAAGATCAGTGTTTGCTCGATTGGATTGGGAATGTCTTACACGAAGGCACGATCTCTGAGGATTTTAAAGAGCAAAAATCTCCCTATGGTGTCACTCCTGCTCATCATGAACTCACGACGTCCATTCCTGAGACGAAAGGGCTGCTGGACTCCGATCTCAGCGGAGAAATAATGGCCCAGCCGATGAATATGTGTTTCAGGTCAGTTTCAGATATTTTGCCGGTTTCTGGCAATAGCAGTGCTGTTGATCCCCTTGATATGCTGCAGAAAATGGGTAGAGCAATGGCGGGTAAGTCAACCATGGAAACATCTTCCGAAACAAAGACTAACCCTTTGAAGATAGTCAAGAATGAGGAGGATCCATCAGTTATTGTAGGTCATTCTGATATTCGTACTCCTTCCATGATGTATTCCGAGTCTCCAAGCATTGTCAATGTGGAAGAAACAAGGGACCTTCACTTAATGGACTGCGTTCCAGACAGTACTGGAAAGGAGCTTATGAAATTGGTAGAGAGTAGCCGGTGTAGTGAGAAAATCTCAAGACCTGGAGATGAACCCTCGGGATCTAGCAACGATCAATATTATCTACTTGTTAAAACTAAGCGATCCGGCCATGCCAAGAGGAAAAACGACCACAACCTTAGTTCTAAGTTTCTCAAGGTCAATGACCAAACATTAACAATGTGCACTTCTCGCATTTTATCTTTTTTTTTATATCCAAATTGTGCTTGCTTGAATGATTGATGAACTAATCTATTGGAAAGCTTGCATATTTGTATTACATCTTTATTCACTTTTAGGATCGAAGTTAAGACCTCAACTGAAAGTTTTTTACAGAATCGATTTCCTTTGGCCCACAAGTTGTATAGAAATGTGGAGTTAATTTGATTTGTTGTTGCAGGAGCGTAGACCAAAACGTTTGAAACGTTTTAGTGCCACCAAAGATCACCGACAGGATTCCGAACCTCAAACACATGTTTGTAAAAAGGGTGAAGCAGAACTGCTAGGTAAGGTCGTCAAGGAGATGCCAAAGGCCGAGGCTTCCAACGAGTATATCCACTTGAGAGCAAAGAGTGGTCAGGCTACCAGCAGCCATAGCCTAGCGGAAAGGGTAAAATAGTCCTCTCATAAGTCCTTTTTTTTTTTTCCAAAGTGGAGCAAAAACTCTAATATTGATTCTGTATGTGGAATCATAACATGGTTAACTCTTAATTGCAGGCCAGGAGGGAGAAAATCAGGGAACGTATGAAAATGTTACAGGAGCTTGTTCCAGGCTGCAAAAAGGTAAAATCCTTTTGCTTAGACACTGTTGATTTCACTTGTTTTGGATATTCGCATTTATGGTCATGCATTCAAACATGGCGTGGCTTCTCATTTTCTGTGACGTGTTATCAGGTCACAGGGAAGGCACAAATGCTTGATGAAATTATTAACTATGTTCAGTCCCTGCAGACCCAAGTGGAGGTAAGGACTATATCCAGTTAATTAATGCGGTGTCCTTGTTGTAGTGATCTACACATACTTATAAGTTATATTCATATTTTTTACAGTTTCTTTCGGTGAAGCTCGCCTCTGTGATGTCTCTTAACGGTCTTGAAATTGATGACTTGCTGTCTAAAGAGGTAAGACTGAGCGCTTCTGCTTCTGAAATATCTTTGTGGCCACTGGGTGTTTATGGCGGTGTTGATGACAAATTTTCAATTCTTTAATCTTATATAAAATATTTCTGTATATTTATTGCTGCAATTTCTTCAGGTTGGTGTATATGAAAGTGCTACCCATTATATTAAGCAAATCGAGTTGGCATCTCATGAGCATCAGATGCTCGAACCGTCATTCATTCGAAGAAATACCAAATGAATGTATAGACGCATATCAGAGATAGGTCATGGTCTACATTACTAATATTGATTATCCTTTAACCGCTAGGTAAACTTGTTTTTAGGGATATGTCTCCGGAAATTGACAAATTGTGATTGTACTTTCAAATTGACCACCAGAAAATTACTTAAAATCGGTAGTGATACATCTGATATTACCGTTGTCTGTTTCTATCGACTTGCTTTGAGTCATGACTTATTATGTGTGCTGACGTAGAGCACAGCATCTGCCAGTCATGGTGAAAGTCAATTCAACAGCCATTTGAATATACAATGATGCTAATGGCAACGATTGGAAAGGAAGCAACAGACTAAAGCGTACAGGTGGTTCCTTATTCATGTATTACAATGAATTGCTTTTGGCAAGGAATTTAACAATATATATGTTTTTTTTGTTTTTTAATTTCGTAGTCTTGAAGAAAGTGAAAGTTGTATGTTTTTCTCTTAAAAAGTTTAGGTAGAATTTTGATTAAGATTTTGGAATATATAAGGTTTTAGGTTTAAATTCAGGAGTGTAGATTTGCACACCATATTTTGGTAAATATATATTAATCTAGGGTGGTAGATCCGTACCCCATATTTTGATAAACATATATTAATCTATGAACAAGTAAATGTTAAAAAATATTTTATTGTAATATTAATATTTTATTTTTTTATTTTTTTAAGTTAATATAATTTTTATTTTTCTCTCTATTCTAGGTAATTTTTATTTCATGTTATTTTTTATATCTATTTATTTCTATCCTTTTTATAAGAAGGATATTAATTTTTTTTTTAACGTTAACTTACAAATATTTGGAACTATAATTTAATTTTTTTTTTTAATCTTTTATTGTAGTAAGAAATGAAATGATTTTAATATGTCCACGACACCAAAAGTTTATTAGACCAATACCTTTAATACAAATATGGGGTATGGTATACAACTTTACTCCTTTTTGGATTCAAACCTTGAACTTATTCAGAGTTTCAAAGTTTAAAAACATCCAAGAGTTTTTTTCAACAAAGTTAAAAAGCTCAATGTCCTCTTATATTTTTTTGGAGTGTGTTTTTTAATTGTTGATTGTGATGAGAAGTTTCCTTGTTTATTTCTATTGGTAATTCTTCAAAAAATTTATTATTCCGTTCATTTTTAAAATGTCATTAGATGCAATCAGTCCTTGTAGGCTTCACATCCCATTATGAAATATTTTTTGGTCTACACTACCTTTGTGCAAAAGATAAATATTTTTTAGACCATGCTTCTTAAGGGATTGTCCATCTCCTAATTTTGCATATGAGATAGTGTGAATTGGATCTTAGTTGGACTATAAGCATTTTTTCCTTGATACCTTTGCATCTATGTACTTTTTATTATGTTCATAATTTGGATTGAACTCGTTGATCTATAACTATTTTTTTCTTCCTAATTTTTTAACCCACTTGACAAGTTTAATTTTTTCCTCATAGATTTTTTAAGTTCTTTGTTGGAGTTTGGGACCCCATAACATATAATGCTCTTTTTTCATCCATTTGTTGTTTTGCTTCATTCATGTGCCTTTTTTTTTTTATTTAGTGTTTTGTATTACTTGTTTTGGTAACCTATTATCTTTCATTCCTTATTTTATTTAGGTACCCCAATATTTTTATAATAACTTCTACTTTTAGTGAAAATTTTCATATTTCACCAATTAAAATCTCATATGGGATTGATGCTTTAATTCTAAAATTATTTATAATCATACACTTTTTAAATTATTTGTATTATGTCCATTTAAAATTTGATGCATTGCTAGGTCATCCTCAGACCCATATATCACCATTAGAATAACTAATAACTATAAAAAAAACTCTAATGGTTTTTCAATCCCAGATCTGTACTTTTTTACCCCTATTTAGCAATGAGTAGAATTCCCTCCATCTTGCTTGTATTTGTTTCATTGTACATATTCTCTAATTCATAGTTTGGGTTGAACTTGTTGATCTATAACTATTTTATCCTTCCCAAACTTTTTTTTTAATTGATGGGAAAGGGTTTTGAAAGGGACCTTGAACCTTTCACAAAGCATAAAAGTGAAACTAGGTAAATAAACAATATTAACCCAAGAAGAAACAAAAAATGGAGCAACTAAAACATCTCAAACCAAATAGAGAGAGGAAAGAAATCCAAATAAACCTAAGAACAACCAGTTTCAAAAACTGCAAAAAGATCAAAAGGAAATTTAGAGTAAACAAATGTCATCATCCTGATTGGAAAACCTAAGGTTTTGAGGGAAATTAGCATGCCAAACCCGAAGGGTCTCTTCCTCAATGTATCTATTAGCAAGTGATTTAGTAGCTTTATTTTCTTCTCTTAACATTTGTTGGATAATGACATTAGAGTACCTACTAACAAGCCTCCTACATTCGTAAATGATATTGAAAAGACTCCATAAAGGGGATTGAGAAGCTTTGAGATAGTTTATGATTGGCAAGGAATCTCCTTAAACGATTAAGTTGCTAGAGCCAAAGCCTCTTAGGACAAGTAGACCTTGATAAAGAGCTCTTGCCTTAGCCAAGTTGTTGGTTTGAACTATGATATTCTTTGCATAGGCTGCAATAATTTTCTCTTTATCATCCCTGATTATGCCTCTGCTCCCAGCCCTTCCAATATTTTCTTTAGTCACTCCATCGAAGTTGATCTTTATCCATCTAGTAGGAGGGGTCCAAGTAATACCTAATCTATCAACAATAGGTCGAGGAGTTCTTGCAACATAATTTGTTAGATTGAAACTTGCAAATAGATGAGATTCGAGACCAAGTTTGGAGGCCCCATTCGATGGGACAAGATGAGCATTTTTAGAGGAAAAGGTTGTGATGCAAAGGAAGAAGTATTGAGATTCTTTAGAAACTCCTTTAAAAACTCTATTGTTACATTCTAGCCAAATATGCCAAAGGAAGTGGTGTAGGCATGTGGACCACATGAATTTTAACTAGGAATTAAAGAAAGGGTTAGGTCATTGCTCAAATAAAAGGATGATGGAATACGGTTGAACCTAGACAATGTTGACCAAATCAACAGAGAATTCAGAATGGAAAGGGAAAAAGGGCATTGCAGGAAAAGATGGACAGTTGTTTTCCAATTGGACTTGCAAAGAGGGCAATAGTTGGGGATAAAAAGACCTCTGATGATTAAATTATCCATAGTTAAAATTAAATTTTGAGAAGCAATCCAGGAAAATAAGCCAAATTTTTAATCAGTTTTTTAACCTAGACATACTTAATAGGGGTCCAACTAGGTGAGGAGGTATCTTGAATATAGTAAGCAGATTTAACCATGAAATTGCCATCCTCACTAAGCTTCCATATGAGGTTATATTTTTATTGGGAGTTTGGAATAACAAAGACTTGTAGCAAATTTTGAAGGATTCTGGTAGTAGAGGTGGAATTGAAATCTAGATAATTAGTGGGAATGGATTTCTAGAGACGTCGGTTAGGATACTGAGAAATAAAGTTAATCACTTTACTTCCGAAGGTTTGGTCCGTGAGGTGATTGAGAATTTGGAGGTATGCTTGCACAAGAGTAACCTTAGCCACTTGGCTTGACATTGTTTTTTTCCACCCTGCCAGCTTCTTGTTAATTCGCTCAATGATATTGCTCCATAAAAATTCTATAGGATTGCCATGAAAAAGAGGGAGCCCAAGGTAAGTAGAAGGAAGCTAAGAAATAGTATAATAAAATATCCTAGCAATATTAAGCTTTCTGCGAATGGGAGTATTTATGAAATAGATTCTGCTCTTCACAAAGTTAATTTTTTGCTTAACAACTTCTTGAAAATTTTTAGAATTTATTTGATTATTTTGGCTTCAAGAACTGAGGATAGAGTTGTTGGGATAGTATCATCCACAAATTGTTGATGAGTAATGGTCTTGGAAACATATAAGGGTTTGATACCAGAAAGAAGACCCAAAGAGCAAGTTTGTTTAAGGGATTTACCAAGTGATTCAGACATGATGATGAAGATGAAGGGTGACAAAGGATCGCCCTGCCTGAGTCCTCTAAAAATTTTAAAGTATCCCGTTGTTGAACCATTAACAATGACTAAGAACTAGGCATATCTTAAGCATTCCTTGATTAAAGTGACCCACTCCTCATAAAAATCAAATTTATTTAAAACTACAAAGAGCAAGTCCCAAGAAACCCTATCAAAGGTTTTTCTGATATCAAGTTTCAGAAATATGTCAGTTTTTTGCTCTTGGAAATAGAATGAATAAGTTAATGTATAGTAATTATACCATCTATTATGAATCTACCTTTGACAGAGCTCCCTTGGTAGTGATCTATTATTTTTGGAAGGATAACCTTGAATCTATTGGCCAGAACCTTGGATATGAGCTTGTAAATGACATTACAAAGGCTTATCGGTCTAAAGTTAGAGATGGATTTACTTACTTGGGACTTAGGGATAAGACCTAAAAATATTGAATTAATATATTTGGGAATGGATTTTGATTGCTGAAAGTCTTGGACAACATTGGTTATATCATTCTCAATAATATCCCAAAAGTTCTAGAAAAACCTAGGAGGGAATCCGTCAGGTTTGGGAGCCTTATCATGATGTGTAGAGAACAGGGCATATTTGATTTTTTATTTTATGAACTTCTCAAGAATATCAACATTTGATTCAACAATGCTCTAGATTTTTACCTCTAGAATATTTCTTCCTTAGAAAATTATGAAATTCAACAAGAAGGTTCTATTCATCTTGCTTGAGACTTGGGTTTGGATTCCAATTTTGAATACTAGATTCAATATTCATAAGTTGTTCATAGATTCATTTTTTTTCTTGGAAAATATTTCCAAAAACTACTTTATTCCACTGCTCTAACTTAAGCTTTATAAATTGAAGTTTCTTGACTAATTGGGTTAAGGGGGGCCCTAAGAAAATTTATTTCCATCAATCAAAGATGCAAGTTCAAAGGTCAGGGTGTTGAAGCCACATTGACTCAAATATGAAAGGAGTTTTCAACTGGAGATCTAGTTGCAAATATTTAAATATTAGAGGGTTGTGATCTGACCCTATTTTAGGGAGAGAGGTCAAAGTAGCATCGTCAGTAAATTGAATAGCTTCTTTGGACAATAAAAATCTATAATGTCTTAGTTGGATGCTTTTACTGCCATATCTCTTATTACTCCAAGTATACTTTGAACCTTTTAAGTGAACATCCATTAATTCGTTCAAATCAACAAAATCTGCAAATTATTCAAAACATCTAGAAGTGACTGGAGCTCCCTCATACTTGTCAAAAGGATAGAGAGGGCTATTGAAATCACCAAAAATCATCCAAGGTTCATTTTGAAATTTGCTCCTCATTTGGTTTAGTGTGGTCCAAAGGGCATGACGACCAATAATGCTATTAGGAGCATAAATATTTGAGAGAATCCACTGGTGTTTGGAGTCTTTATTGAAGAATAAAATGTTGATGATTCTTTTTGAAATGGATATAAGTCAACCCTCAATAATTTTTGGATCCCACATGCACATGAGTTCTCTTGAAGAGCCATTGGTAGGATTGAAAACATATTCACTATTTTTCCATAATAATTTACCAATCCTTTCATTGTTCTCAATATCAGTTTTTATTTCTTGGAGTAAAATGATGCTAGGCTTCAGAGTTTTCCTCATGGATCTAATTAACATTTCTTTGTTACTCCACTGAGGCCTCTCACATTCCATGAGAGGATCTACATCTATAATGTTTGGAATATTTCTTTCCCACCCCTTTGCCATGAGACAGAAGTGGTTTGGATATTTTTACCTCCTCCTTGGGAAAATAAATGTCTGTTTGATCTGATATAGATGAACAAATAGTAGGATGAAATCCATTTGCAATGTCCAGATAAGTTTATTTCTTCTTTCTCTCTTGATTTGATGGTCTTAAATTTTTCTTGTCACTACCAACATCGACAATATTTTTTTTTCCTTTGGTTTCTTGTAGCCTATTTAAGAGGACTGATAAGTTGCTCTAAAATAGGGAAATGCGAGTCAGGGGGAGGAGGAATTTTATAGGAAAGCATAATCTTCCTATATTGGAAGGACTGGATTGGGTTTTGGCAAAAAATTGGTCAGATGTGGGAAAGAAGGCCTAGACCTCATGGGGGACTAGGGAGCATCGCAAGGGTGAACAGATAAATCAGTGAGATTATTGTGAGTATTTTTAGCTATGGTAATATCTATAGTTTCAGGGTCAGTAGGGGTATCTTCAAGAGCTGGGTCTTGACCATTTAAGGGTTTGAAAGGATTAGTCTTTGCAAAAATAAAACTTACCTAGTCTTCATATTGCGAGGCCTGGGTCTGAGAAACAGGTTGTTTGGCTTTGTCGATCTGATTAATTTTTTGGAATATTTGAGTTGGTTGACATTCCCCAATCCATTCTTGTCGTGATTTACATCCTTCTTTAAATATTTCTTTAGAGTGGGGCACTGAGCATGGATATGACCCTATTTTTGACATTCAATGCAAAAAGTAGGTTTGTTCTCATACTCAATAGTCTTACACCTTCTGTAAGATCCTGAAATGAGATATACGTAAGTTGGTAGTTGGAAATTCGTATTTGCAATGATGCATATGCAGGCATAAGTAAGGTAACTTCTTGCTTTGGTTACCAAATCAATGGCAACAAGGTCACCAATGGTTTGAGCTATGCCTTTGAGAATTCCAGGATGCCATAACTATGATGGGAGGCTCGAAAGCCTGACCCAAATGGGTGTTGAGTTTATGCTTTGTGTTTTTGGGTCAAAATATTTGCCCCATTTCCTCAAGAATAGAATTCTTCTACCAAAGAACCATGGACCTCTAGTGAGGATTCTACTTGAGTCTTGAGGATTATTTAATCTGATTAGGAAAAACCCTCTTGGGTAAGTTGCTAGCTCCATGTTACCCATAGGTCACCACTTTGAGAAGGTTCATTTGCGAATGGACTCAATGTCTTACTAACACCAACACATTTTCCAATTAGTGATAATGATTCCTAAAATACCAAAGCGGCCATAACCTCAGGAGTAATGATGACATCTATTCCTAAAACAGTGAGAGAAATGGAGTCATGGATAGTGGAAATAGGAGGCATCAACCTAAAGCAGACAAAGGAACCAAAAATGGTATTTCAATATGGAGTTGTCGGGGGTTCCCCTATGACACCCATGAATTCATCTTTGTCTGCATCATTAGAAGCTTCATCACTGGTATCCTTGATTTCGATTGAAATTCCTCCTTGATATTTGCTTGAGACTAGAGACCTACTTGCAATCCCGCTATGGTTATCGCTCTATTCTGCCACGGTTATCGCTCTCCTACACTACTCCACTATTGCTCACCTTCACTACCCTAGCAATGCTCAGCCACTGTACTTATCTGCCTTAGCACTACTCAGTCACTACACTTTATTAGCCTAGAACTGCTCAGTCGATGCACTTCGTTACCCTAGCACTACTTAGCCACTACACTTCGCTACCCTAGCACTTCTCAGTCATTGCACTCCACTATCAACTCTCAATTGTTGCACTTATCTACCCTAGAACTGCTCAGCTGCTACACTACCCTAGCACCGCTCTACTGCACTACTCTATTATTTCTCACCTTCACTACCCTATAAATGTTTATCCACTACACTTTGTTGCACTTCTCTGCCCTAGCACTTCTTAGCCACTGCACTTCACTTCCCTAGCACTACTCAACCACTGTATTTTGTTGCCCTAGCACTGCTCAACCATTGCACTCCACTATCCTAGGACTACTTAGCCAATGCACTTGGCTTGTCCTTCCTAAAATTTTAATCCATGTGACAAGTTTGGATTTTTCCTCATAGACTATTTAAATTCTTTGTTGGATTTTGGGACTTCATAACATATAATGCTATTTTTCTATCAATTTGTTGTTTTTTTATCCATGTACATTTTCTTCTATTTAGTGTTTTTTGATTACTTGTTTTGGAAACCTCTTATCATTCATTTTTTTAATTTTCTTTAGGCACCCCAATAGTCTTATCATAACTTCTACTTTTGGTGGAAAAGTCCATGTTTCACCAAGTAAAATATCATATGGGATTCATGCTTTTATTATTAAATTATTTATAATCAAACACTTTTGAATTCGTTGTATTTATGTCCATTTAATTTTTGATCCATTGCTAGGTCATACATAGACCCATATAGCACCATTGGAATAACTAATAACTCAAAAATAATCCTAATGATTTTCCAATTCCATAACTGTACTTTTTTACCTGTATTTAGTAATGAGTAGAGTTCCCTCCATCCCACTCGTATTTGTTTCATCGTTCATATTCCCTAATTCATAGTTTGGGTTGAACTCATTGATCTATAACCATATTTATCTTCCTAAATTTTTAATCCACGTGACAAGTTTTATTTTTTCCTCATAGACTATTTCAGTTCTTTGTTGGAGTTTGGGACCTCATAACATCTAATGTTCTTTTTTCCATCTATTTGTTGTTCTATTTCATCCATGTACCTTTTCTTCTATTTAGTGTTTTTTTATTACTTATTTTGGCAACCTATTATCTTTCATTCATTTTACTTTATTTAGGTACCCCAATAGTCCTATCATAACTTCTATTTTTAGTCAAAAATTTCATATTTCATCAAGTAAAATATCATATGGGATTGATGTTTTAATTATGAAATTATTTATTATCAGACACTTTTGAATTCTTTCTATTTTTTGCATAGGTCATACTCTAACCCATATGACACCATTGGAATAACTAATAACTCAAAATGAACCCTAATGGTTTTCCAATCCCACAAGTGTACTTTTTTGCCCCTATTTATCAAACAATAGATTTCCCTCCATCCTTCTCGCATTTGTTTTCTTTTTAAGCAAAAAATTCCTTGCAGGGTCGCCTTGGTCTGAGAGACCATGACCAGGGGGTTTCAAAGTCACCCGAGAGTCGCGCCCAAACCTGCCTGTACCAACACTATCAATTAGATTTTGGATACCCAATTCAACTTTTTGGTAGGGTGGAGATTCAAACCTAGGACCTCCCTTGGAGGATTGCCCTCTCCTCTCCAAATCACCTACAATAGCTGGGTCCTTCTTGCATTTATTTCATTGTACATATTCTCTATTTCATAGTTTGGGTTGAACTCATTGATCTATAACTATTTTTCCTTTCCTAAATTTTTAATCTATGTGACAAGTTTGAAGTTTTCCTCATAGACTATTTAACTTCTTTATTGGAGATTGGGACCTCATACCATTTAATGGTCTTTTTTTCCATCTATTTGTATTTTTGTTTCATCAATGTGTCTTTTACTATATTTAGTATCTTTTGATTACCTGTTTTGACTACCTATTATCTTTCATTCATTTTATTTTCTTTAGGTACCCCAATAGTCTTATTATAACTTACAATTTTAGTGGAAAATTCCATGTTTCATCAAGTTAAATATCATATGGGATTGATTATTTAATTCTAAAATTATTTATAATCATACACTTTTGAATAATTTCTATTTATCTCTATATCGATGCATTTCTAGGTCATAATCTGAACCATATAGCACTATTCTAATAACTAATAACTCAAAAAGAACCATAGTGATTTTCCAATCCCACAACTATATATTTTCGTCCATGTTTATAAATGAGTAGTGTTCCCTCCATCCTGCTTGTACTTGTTTCACCATACATATTCCCTAATTCATAGTTTAGGTTGAACTTGTTTATCTATAACTACTTTTTACTTCCTAAATTTAAGTTCTTTGTTGGATTTTGGGACCTCATAACATATAATGCTCTTATTTTCCGTCCATTTTTTTTGTTTCATCCGTGTGCCTTTTCTTCTATTTAGTTTTTTTTTATTACCTATTTTTACAACCTATTATCTTTTATGCTTTTTATTTTCTTTAGGTACCCCAATAGTCTTATCATAACTTATACTTTTAGTGGAAAATTCTATGTTTCACAAAGTAAGGTTTCATATCAGATTGATGCTTTAATTATGAAATTATTTATAATTAGACTATTTTTAATTCTTTGTATTTGTGTCCATTTAAAGTTTTATGCATTGCTAGGTCATACTTAGACCCATATAACACCATTGGAATAGCTAATAACTCAAAAATAACTCTAATGGTTTTCTAGTCCTACAACTATAAATTTTTGCCCCTATTTAGCAATGAGTAGAGTTTCCTTCATTCTACTTGTATTTGTTTCATTGTACATATTCTTTAATTCATAGTTTGGGTTGAACTTCTTGATCTATAACTCTTTTTTCTTTCTAAATTTTTAATCCACATGACAACGTTGAATTTTTCCCTCATAGAGTCTTTAAGTTATTTGTTGTAGTTGAGGATCTCATAACATATAATGCTCTTTTTTGTTGGAAAGAGTAATCTCAACTGCATAGTTTCCTTTTATATTTTTTTTTTTTTTTGGCGTATATAAGTATTTTACTTTTAGAATTTTTTTTTTGGATTTTAAAAAGGCAAATATTTGGAAGGATAAGATTATTTTGGGATTAGCCCAATCCACTCTTGCAGGAAATTAAGGCTTTTTCGTAGTTTTTTTGGCCTCAATGTGAGGAAAGAAATCTTATTGTAAATACTCTATTTTTTCAGTCTTTGTATCTTATGATGACCTGTAGGTAGCCAACAGAGGAGAAGAAGCTGAAAAAAAAAGAGTTGTAGCTCTGTGTAAATTTTTTGAATTTAATACAAAATATATTTTCTGTTGGAGTGGTTTTATTTTTTTTATTGTGGTAATTGTTCTCTGTATTTTGCTCTACCTCTTAGATCCAACAGTGGTATCAGAGCATAGGGTTTCGAAAAATTTCCAGAGACAAGGGATTCAAGCAGAAGATTGCAAGCTACAATGGCAGCACAAGCGGGTCCAAGCACAAGTCTGGAAAATCCACAAATCCCTCAGTTCAATGGCAAAAATTATGAGTACTGGTCAATCACAATGAAGGCCTTGTTTTATTCTCAAGATATATGGGAAGTTGTTGAGAATGGATTTCCAGAGCCAACAGATGCGGCAGCATTCAATGCACTCACAAGAGCTGAGAAAGACACACTGAAAGAGAACCAAAAGAAGGATTCAAAAGCTCTTTTCTACATATTTCAAGGAGTGGACCAAAGCATTTTCCCAAGGATTCAATCTGCAACAAAGTCTAAGCAAGCCTGGGATATTTTACAAACAACTTATCAAGGAATGGAGAAAGTGAAGGCAGCAAAATTACAAATGCTAAGGAGGGATTTTGAGACATTGCAAATGAAGGAATCAAAATCAGTAGATTCATTTTTCACCCAAGTTATTGGGCTAGTGAATCAGATGAGATCACATGGAGAGAATATTCAGGATAGAATAATAGTGGAAAAGATATTGAGGAGCTTACCGACAAAGTTTGATTCTCTTGTAGTTGCCATAGAAGAAACTAAGAATCTAGCTCAATATTCAGTGGATGAGCTCCAAGCATCTCTTATCTCACATGAGCATAGGTTGAGTAGATCAGGAAACACCTCATTGGAGAATACCTTCAAAACACAAGTTAATATTGGCCAAGGCAGAGGTAGAGGAAGGCAAAATTACAGAGGAAGAGGAAGAAATTCGTATAGAGGAGGTAGAGGCAGTCCATAAAATTCGAGTGGAAGGGGTAGCAGCCAAAACATGAGCCAGAACCCAAGCCAAAACTGGAGACAAAATCAATCTCAAGGTGAAAGGTATGACAAATCTCAAGCACAATGCTATTATTGCAAAAAATATGGCCATTATGCAAATGAATGTAGGAAGAAGCAATATGATCTTAGTAAGAAAAATGCAAATTTCACAAGTGAAGAAGAAAAATCAGAAACCTTGTTGCTAGCTTGTAATGTAGTGCAAGAAAATCAGCAAAATATGTGGTATTTAGATTCTGGATGCAACAACCATATGTCTGGCAACAAAGAAGTATTTTCAAATTTAGATGGGAATGTTAAATCTGATGTTACATTGGGAAATGATAATAAAGTTTCAGTCATGGGGAAAGGAAATATCAACATTCTAACCAAACAGGGGGAGAAGAAACATGTTTCGGATGTATATTTTGCTCCTGGCCTAAAACATAATTTGTTGAGCATAGGACAACTTCTTGAAAAGGGGTATAGAGTGTATTTTGAAAACAAGGAATGTGTGATTCTAGATCAATTCCCTAGCAAGCAAATTATAGCAAAGGTTCAAATGACAAACAATAGAATGTTTTCCCTTGAGTTAATACATGATTTGAATCCACAAGTAGAAAGGAGAGCTGCAGTAGTCGGCCAAACAATGTTTGAAGCAGTAATTAAGAATGAAAATTGGTTATGGCATTTGAGATTTGGACATCTCAACTTTGGAGGTTTGAATTTATTGCATAGAAAAGGAATGGTGAAAGGATTACCACCTATAGAGAAGTCTGAAAAAGCATGTGAAGGATGCATTCTAGGAAAACAACATAGAGTTTCATTTCCAACAGGAAAATCAATGAGGGCACAAGCACCTTTGGAGATAATTCATTCAGATTTATGTGGAAAAATGCAAACACCATCAATGAGTGGAAGGAACTATTTCTTGACATTCATAGATGACTATACAAGAAAGACATGGGTTTATTTCCTAAGGCACAAGGATGAAGCATTTGAATACTTCAAACAATTTAAGGCACTAGTGGAGAAGCAAAGTGGACATTACATCAAGGTGTTGAGAACGGATAGAGGTGGAGAATATGTTTCAAATGAATTCTTAAATTTCTGCAAGCAACATGGTATTCACAAGCAATTCACAGCAAGGTATACACCTCAACAAAATGGTGTAGCTGAGAGAAAAAATAGAACAATCATGGAGATGGCAAGAAGCATGTTGAAGGGGAAGCATTTGCCAAATGAGTATTGGGTAACAATAGTTCAATGTGCAGTCTATATCATGAATAGATGCCCAACAAAAAGTGTAAGAAATATGATTCCGGAAGAAGCATGGACAGGAAGAAAACATAGTGTTGCTCACATGAGAGTATTTGGATGTGTGGCTTATGCACATGTCCCGGATGAATTGAGAAAGAAGTTGGACAACAAAGGAGAAAAGTGTATATTTATAGGATACAATGAAGAATCTAAGGCATATAAATTGTTTAATCCAATAACCAAGAAGGTAATAATCAGCAGAGATGTAAATTTCATAGAAGAGGAAGCATGGGATGGAAGCTTGGAGAAAACAATAAATGTTGTGGCAGCCTCACCTCAAGAAGATGAAGAAGAATTAGTAACAATAAATGCACCTACAGTTGTGACTCCTCCCACACCAAATCAAGCTCAGTCAAGTGGTCCTCAAGTGACCCCAACAACCAATACAAGATCAGCCTCAAGAATGCAAGCAAGTACTCCAGCAAGAGTACATCAAACACCACAAGCAAGCCCATCAAATAGTCCAAGTTCAGGTGATTCATCAAACCAAACTTTGGCAAGCTTAAGGAGACAAAAATATAGAAGTTTAAATGATATTTATGAGCAAGATGAAGGCCAAAACAATGCAGATCAGAATTCACTATTTGCTTTTTACTCATCGGTAGATGATCCAATACATTTTGAAGATGTTGTTAAAGAGGAGAAATGGATAGCAACAATGGATGAAGAGATAGCAACCATAGAAAAGAATGAAACATGGGAGTTAGTAAATCTTCCACAAGGAAAGGATGTAATTGGTGTAAAATGGGTCTACAAAACCAAATGCAATGTTGAAGGAAATATTGATAGACATAAGGCAAGATTAGTGGTGAAAGGATACAAGCAGCAATATGGAATTGATTATGATGAGACATTCGCTCCAGTAGCAAGAATGGAAACAGTGAGGACAGTCCTTGCAATTGCAGCTCAATATGGATGGAAGGTCCATCAAATGGACGTGAAATCAGCATTTTTAAATGGAGTGTTGAAAGAGGAAGTGTATGTGCAGCAGCCACCTAGTTATGAGGTTGAAGGAGAAGAAAACAAAGTATATAAACTAAAAAAGGCACTTTATGGACTCAAGCAAGCACCACGGGCATGGTACAGCAGAATAGATTCTTATTTTCTGAGCAATGGCTTTTACAAAAGTGATGGTGAGCCCACTCTCTACATTAAATCAAGTCAAGGATAAGCTTTTGATTGTTGTGTTGTATGTAGATGATCTTATTTTTATGGGAAATGATGAAGATATTGTCATTGAGTTTAAAAATGCAATGAAGAAGGAGTTTGAGATGTCAGATTTAGGATTGTTGAGATATTTTCTTGGGATAGAAGTGCAGCAAATGGATCATGGTATTTTTATATGTCAATAAAAATATGCAGTAGACATATTAAAGAGATTTAAAATGGAAAATTGCAATCCTACCCCCACTCCAATAGCAATTGGTTTAAAACTGAGAAAAGAAGATTGGACTAAAAATGTGAATCCAACATTGTACAAGAGTATTGTAGGGAGCTTGATGTATTTGACAACCACAAGGCCGGATATAATGTATGCAGTTAGTTTAATCTCAAGGTTCATGGAGACCCCCAAGGCAACACATTTGCAAGCAACAAAAAGAATTTTAAGATACATCAATGGAACCAAGGAGTATGGCATCTTGTATACCAAAACAAATGAATTCAAGTTAATTGGATACACGGATAGTGATTGGGCAGGTAGCATAGAAGATAGAAAGAGCACATCGGGCTATGTATTCCATCTTGGATCCGGTGTTGTCTCATGGGCTTCAAAGAAACAACCGATTGTCACACTTTCCACAGCTGAAGCTGAGTATGTGGCAGCTACAGGGGCAGCTTGTCAAGCAATGTGGATGAGAAGGATGTTAAAATATTTAGGACACAAGCAAGAAGAACCAACAAGAATTTTCTGTGATAATAAATCAGCAATTGCCCTCTCCAAGAATGCAATGTTTCACAAGAGAACCAAGCATATAGACACAAGGTATCACTTCATCAGGGAGCTGATTAATGCAGGAGAAATCATCATGGAGCATTGTAGAACAGAAGACCAATTTGCAGACATATTTACAAAACCATTGAAGACAAGAACCTTCATGCAGCATCGTGATAATTTGGGCATCACAGATGGAGGTGCAGTAGTTGAGCTTAAGGGGCAGTGTTGGAAAGAGTAATCTCAACTGCATAGTTTCCTTTTATAATTTTTTTTGTTTTTTGGCGTATATAAGTATTTTACTTTTAGAATATTTTTTTGGATTTTAAAAGGGCAAATCTTTGGAAGGATAAGATTGTTTTGGGATTAGCCCAATCCACTCTTGCAGGAAATTAAGGCTTTTTTGTAGCTTTTTTGGCCTCAATGTGAGGAAATAAATCTTATTGTAAATACTCTATTTTTTTTGTCTTTGTATCTTATGATGACCTGTAGGTAGCCAACAAGGAGAAGAAGCTGAAAAAAAAAGTTGTAGCTCTATGTAAATTTTTTGAATTTAATACAAAATATATTTTTTGCTGGAGTGGTTTTATTTTTTTTATTGTGATAATTGTTCTCTATATTCTGCTCTGCCTCTTAGAGGCAACATTTTTTCCATCTATTTTTTTTCTTGTTTAATCCATATGCCTTTTCTTCTATTTAGTGTTTTTTGATTACTTGTTTTAGTAACCTATTATATTTCAATATTTTTATTTTCTTTAGGTATACCAATAGTATTATCATAACTTCTCCTTTTAGTGGAAAATTCCATGTTTTACAAAGTAAAATCTCATATAGGATTGATGCTTTAATTATGAAAATATTTATAATCAGACACTTTTGAATTCTTTCTATTTATCTCCATTTAAAATTTGATGCATTGTTAGGTCATACTTAGACCCATATAACACCATTGGAATAACTAATAACTCGAAAAGAACCATAATGGTTTACAGATACCACAACTATACCTTTTTATTCCTATTTAGAAATGAGTAGAGTTCCCTCCATCCTACTTGTATTGTACATATTCCCTAATTCATAGTTTAGATTGAACTCGTTGATATATAAGTCTATTTTTTCCTTCCTAAATTTTTAATCCACATGACAAGTTTGACTTTTTCCTCATAGACTCGTTAAGTTATTTGTTGGAGTTTGGGACCTCATAACATTTAGTGCTCTTTTTTCCATCTATTTTTTGTTCTATTTCATCCATGTGCCTTTTCTTCTATTTCGTATTTTTTGATTACTTTTTTTGGCAACATATTATCTTTCATTCATTTTATTTTCTTTAGGTACCCCAATAGTCTTATCATAAGTTCTATTTTTAGTGGAAATGTTCATGTTTCATCAAGTAAAATATCATATGGGATTGATGCTTTCATTATAAAATTATTTATAATCAGACACTTTTTATTTTTTTACCGAAAAACCCCTTGCGTAGCTGCCTTGGTCTGACAGACCACGAACAGGGGGTTCTACATAGTCAAAGTCACCCGGGGGTCACACTCGGACCTCCCCGCACCAACATTATCAATTGGATTTTGGATACCCAATTCAGCTTTTTGGTAGGGTGGAGATTTGAACCTAGGACCTCCCTTGGAGGATTGCCCTCTCCTCTCCAACTCACCTACAACACCCGGGTTCAGACACTTTTGAATTCTTTCTATTTATATCTATTTAAAATTTGATGCATTTCTAGGTCATACTCAAAACCATATGACACCACTGGAATAACCAATAACACAAAAATAATACTAATGGTTTTCCAATCCCACAAGTGTACTTGTTTACCTCTATTTAGCAATCAATATATTTCCCTCCATCCTTCTTGAAATTTGTTTCATCGTACATATTCTCTAATTCATTGTTTGGGTTGAACTCATTGATCTATGACTATTTTGTCTCCCTAAATTTTTAATCCATGTGATGAGTTTGAATTTTCTCTTATAGACTGTTTAAGTTCTTTGTTGGAGTTTGGGACCTCAAAAAAATTTAATGTTCTTTGTTTCCATCCATTTATTGCTTTGTTTCATCCATGTGCCTTTTCTTCTATTTAGTATTTTGATTTCTTATTTTGGCAAGTTGTTATCTTTCATTATTTTTATTTGTTTAAGGTACCCCAATAGTCTTATCATACTTCTACTTTTATTGGAAAAGTTCATGTTTCACAAAGTAAAATCTCATATGGGATTGATACTTTAATTCTTAAATTATTTATAATTAGACACTTTTGAATTTTTTCTATTTGTATTTATTTAAAATTTGACACATCACTAGGTCATACTTAGACCCATATAGCACCATTGGAATAACTAATAACTCAAAAATAACCCGAATGGTTTTCCAATCCCACAACTATACTTTTTTACCCCTATTTAGCAATGAGTAGAGTTACATTCCTTCTGCTTGTATTCATTTCATTGTACATATTCCCTAATTCATAGTTTGGGTTAAAATCGTTGATCTATAACTATTTTTTTCTTCCTTTTAATACATGTGACATGTTTGAATTATTCTTAATAGATTGTTTAAGTTCTTTTTTGGAGTTTAGGATCTCATAACATATAATTTTTTTTTTCCATCCATTCCTTATTTTATTTCATCCATGTGCCTTTTATTCTATTTAACATTTTTTTATTATCTATTTTAAAAACCTATTATATTTCATCCTTTTTATTGTCTTGAGGTACCACAATAGTCTTATCACATCTTCTACTCATAGTGGAAAATACCATGCTTTACAAATTAAAATCTCATATGGGATTGATGCTTTAATTCTAAAATTATTTATAATCAGACACTTTTGAACTCTTTATATTTATCTCTATTTAAAAATTGATGCATTGCTAGGTCATACTCAGACCAATATAGCACCATTAGAATAACTAATAACTCAAAAAGAACCCTAATGGTTTTCCAATCCCACAACTATAATTTTTTATTCTTATTTAGCAATGAGTAGAGTCCTCTCCATCATGCTTGTACTTGTTTCATCGTACATATTCCCTAATTCATATTTTGGGTTGAAGTTATTGATCTATAACTATTTTTCCTTTCCTAAATTTTTAAACTATGTGACAAGTTTGAAGTTTTCCTCATAGACTATTTAACTTCTTTGTTGGATTTTGGGACCTCATAACATTTAATGGTATTTTTTTCCATCTATTTTTATTTTTGTTTCATCAACGTGTCTTTTCTTCTATTTAGTGTTTTTTGATTACCTGTTTTTTACAACCTATTATCTTTCATTTATTTTATTTTATTTAGGTACACCAATAGTCTTATTATAACTTCTAATTTTAGTGGAAAATTCCATGTTTCATCAAGTAAAATATCATATGGGATTTGATTATTTAATTCTAAAATTATTTATAATCAATCACTTTTCAATTCTTTCTATTTATCTCTATATCGATGCATTGCTAGGTCATACTCAGAACCATATAGCACCATTCGAATAACTAATAACTCAAAAAGAATATTGTGATTTTCCAATCCCACAACGATATATTTTTGTCCCAGTTTAGAAATGAGTAGTGTTCCTTCCATCTTGCTTGTACTCATTTCACCATACATATTTTCTAATTCATAGTTTGGGTTGAACTTGCTTATCTATAACTACTTTTTCCTTCCTAAATTTGTAATCCATGTGATAAGTTTGAATTTTTCTACATATCTAGTTGGAGTTTGGGACCTCATAACAGATAATGCTCTTCTTTTCCATCCATTTATTTTGTTTCATCCATGTGCCTTTTCTTCTATTTAGTGTTTTTTGATTACTTGTTTTGACAACCTATTATCTTTTATTATTTTTATTTTATTTAACTACCCCAATAGTCTTGTCATAACTTCTACGTTTAGTGGAAAATTCCATGTTTCACAAAGTAAAATTTCATATCATATTGATGCTTTAATTATGAAATTATTTATAATCAAACTATTTTGAATTCTTTGTATTTGTGTCCTTTTAAAATTTGATGCATTGCTAGGTCATACTCAGACCCATATAGCACCATTGTAATAGCTAATAACTCAAAAATAACTCTAATGGTTTTCCAATCCTACAACTATAAATTTGTGCCCCTATTTAGCAATGAGTAGAGTTCTCTCCATCCTACTTGTATTTGTTTTATTGTACATATTCTCTAATTCATAGTTTGGGTTGAACTTCTTGATCTATAACTCTTTTTTCTTTCTAAATTTTTAATCCACATGACGACGTTGAATTTTCCCTCATAGAGTCTTTAAGTTCTTTGTTGGAGTTTGGGATCTCATAATATATAATGCTCTTTTTTCCATCCATTTGTTGTATTGTTTAATCCATATGCCTTTTCTTCTATTTGGTGTTTTTGATTACTTGTTTTAGTAACCTATTATATTTCAATATTTTTATTTTCTTTAGGTATACCAATAGTCTTATCATAACTTCTCCTTTTAGTGGAAAATTCTATGTTTCACAAAATAAAATATCATATGGGATTGATGCTTTAATTATGAAAATATTTATAATCAAACACTTTTGAATTCTTTATATTTATCTCCATTTAAAATTTAATGCATTGTTAGGTTATACATAGACCCATATAACACCAATGGAATAACTAATAATCCCACAACTATACCTTTTTATTCTTATTTATAAATGATTAGAGTTCCCTCCATCCTAATTGTATTCATTTTATTGTACATATTCCCTAATTCATAGTTTATATTGAACTCGTTGATTTATAAGTCTATTTTTTCCTTCCTTCATTTTTTTTTTTGGTAATTATAATAATAGATTAATTGTGGGTTTTTATAAAGGATCCCAAAACCTTATGTACAAAATCAACCTTGCTAAAAGATATTTCATGTTGGATGGCTAGGTAAATAGAGCAATTCGTAAAAAAGACAGGGAAATACAAAATGCTTGAGGGCCCCAAAAGACACGGACAGTCCTAGAAATCTTGATCTTGAAATACATTAAAACAGAATAATAGCCGAAGACAATATATCAACAAAATTTGGGAGAAGACCTATGATACAAATTCTTCATCATGAGGGAATATCTACCTTGGCCAAACTGTCCACCTCGGTTGGGAAATGAGAACGCCAAACAACTGGATACATGGTCATCAGTCCTTTGTTGGCCAAGTGATCCGCCACCCGGTTACCTTCTCTATAGATGTGCCCCGCCTCCCACCTAGCGCACCAAGAGAGGAGCATCCTAGCCTCGAGGATGATATTCAGGACCCGCCACGATGGGTCTTTGGAGCCACAAAGGTAGTTGATAATGTTTAGAGAATCACCTTCAATAATTAAAGGCCTAGGATCATTCGATATGACCTGCAACCCTTTCAACACACCACAGGCTTCGACAAAATGATTGGTTTGAAGGCCCAAATTTTCACAGTAGGCCAAGATCAGCTTCCCATTATGGTCCCTGACAAGCCCCTCGGAACCAGTGGGCCCCAGGTTGCCTTTAACAGCCTCGTCAAAATTAAGTTTGATCGACCCCAAAGGAGGTTTGGTCCAAGTGACCTCCCTGCGGCCATTCACTGAGTCAACTTTGGAAGAGGAGCCAAGGTCCAGTATTTTGAAAATAATTGCCTCTAAAGGATTGTGAGGGTGGGAGCTGGGAATAGTTTTTGAATTCTTGATAGCAAAGGATAAGGCCCACTGGGCAATAGAGGGAGCCATTCTAGGGATCTTGCTGAAGACTCTAGCATTATGCTCTAGCCAAATTTGCCAGATGGAATGGTGAAAGGCAGCCTCACAAAGGAATCAAAGCTTAGAATTCTTAAAGGGCTTGGGCCATTGGAGGAAGGCATCTTTAAGGGAGCGAGGGGAGCACCAGAGTACTTGTAAGGAAGACAAAACATATCTTAGAATCGAATGGGAAAAGGGGTAATGCAAAAATAAGTGATCGAATGTTTCACAGTCAGCTAAGCAAAGATAGCACCTATTGGGAATTGCAAGGCCTCTCTTATGGATATTGTCTATGGTAAGGGATTTGTTATAAAAGGTAATCCAAGCAAAGTAATTTATCTTAGGAATAATACCTTTCCTCCAAATTTCTTTCCATCGGGGGTCCACAGCAACCTCACACGACAGAAGATCATAAGCAAACTTAACAGAAAACCGCCCATCCTGTGTGTTGCTCTAAATAATTCTATCATCTCTTATGACCAAAGGAATTAACATCGATTGGAGGACACTATACAAGAAATTCACCTCATTATCAAACCCATCCACCGTCGAAAGTTTCCACCGAGGGGGAAGGGAACTCCGGTCAATGCAATCCAAAACCTTGAGATGACTGTTTGGATCAATCTAGGCCCTCAAGACAGCCAAGTTCTAATTTACAACGAGAGCTTCATCTGTAGCCCACTTGTATCTCCAAAAAATGATTGTGGATCCATCCCCAATGATCCAACGAGCACCCTTGTTAATCATCGAACGGCCCTAAAGCACCGTCTTCCAGAAAGTCGAAGCTTCATGAGGAGACTCAGCTTCTAGGAGAGAATTTTCCCCAAGATACTTTCTTTTAACTATATTGACCCATTTCGCCGGTGCATTAATAAGAATTCTCCAAGCATGTTTGGAAATTAAGGCAGTGTTCATGAGCTTGGATCTTCTCAATCCCATGCCCCCTTGGTCCTTTCGAAGGCAAACCTTATCCCATGCCACCAGAGGAATTCTGGATTTTTCTTCATTGTCGGACCAGAGAAAATTCCTTTGAATCTACTCAATTTTAGAATGGATAAACATAGGAATCATAAAATAGACATGAAGTAGGTGGGAATTCCTTGAAGATAGGGTTTGGTGAGGGTTGCTTTCCCAGATTGATATAGCAATTTGCCTTTCCAAGTGCTGAGTTTCTTATGAAGCCATTCCAAAATTGAATTCTAGATGTTCCCACCATCTCGCCCATTGCAAACTAGCGGCAACCCCAAATAAGTTGTAGGCAGGGAATCAATAGTGCATTCAAGGATTCTGGAAATGCAAATTTTCCTACGTAGAGGGGTATTAACAAAATAAATTTTGCTCTTCAAATAATTAAATTTTTGGCCAAAAGCCTTCTCATACCGGGATAGAATGCGCTTGATAGATTTGGCCTGAGTGACAGACGCTCTAGTGGATATGAGCGTGTCATCCAAAAACTGTTGGTGAGTGACACGATCAACTCTGGAAGTAGGTAGAATGCCAAAAATATTGCTTCGATGGAGGGCTTCATTCAAAGACCAGCTAAGGACCTCTACCAAAAGAATGAATAAAATAGGAGACAAAGGATCACCTTGTCTGAGGCTGCAAGCACTCTGGAAGAATCCAGCGGGGGACCCATTGATCAGCACAAAAAAGGATGGAGTGGAAATGCAACTGTTCACAAGGTCAATCCAGTGATGATGGAAGCCCAACTTGCAAAGGACAACACAGAGGAACCTCCTGTCCACTCTGTCAAAAGCTTTATTCATGTCTAGTTTAAGGAAAAGCACAACATTCTTGGAACATTGGGTAGTATGGAGGGTTTTGTGAATAGTAATGATGTCGTCAAGGATTTTTCTACCCTAAACGGTGCTCCCTTGAGTTGAACCTACCAAATATGGGATGAGGGATCTCAGATGACTGGCAATGGTCTTGGCAAGAATCTTGTAGAAAACATTGCAAAGGCTTATGGGATGATAGTCAAAAAAACTTTTGCAGGCGGGCAACTTAGGAATGAGAGCTAGGAAGGTAGAGTTGAGCTTTGGATGGATGGATCTTGATGCTTGGATTTCTAAGATAGCCTCATAGACATCAGGCCCCATAACATCCCACATAACTTGAAATAATTGGGGGGGGAACCCATCAGGCTCGGGGGCCTTATCTGGTTGCATGGAAAAAAGAGCATCCTTAATCTCGAAATGGGAAAAAGGTTCTAGGAGTTTAATACTTGCCTCATGGGGGAATTTGGTAGGGAAATTAGCAAGCAAGGATTTTTGAACTTGGAGGACGCTATCAGGAGGAGCACCCAACAAATCCTGGAAGAAAGCGACTGCTTTGCTTCAAATTTCCTCAATCTCCCTGGTAGTGCGCCCATCCTTACACAACACCTGTCTGATCTTGTTGGCCCCCCTATGTCTCATGGTAGATGCGTGGAAAAACTTTGAATTTGAATAACTGCTCTTTAGCCAGAGATCCCTGGACTTCTAACGCCAAAAATTTTCCTCACTAGTAAGAATGGAATGATAGTCCACCAAGAGGCTCTTTTCCTCCTCTTTGAGGCCTTTAGAATACCCTTCGACATCCATATTTTCCTCTAAACTCTTCAAGCGCTCAGATATGGACCTTTTAGACTCAAAAATGTTGCCAAAAACCTCCTTATTCCATGCCTTTAAGTTCTTTTTAATCATCTTCAATTTTAGGGCCAGTCTTTTGGACACTGAACCAACCACCGTCACCTACCACCATTTCGAAACCAACTGTTTGAAATCCTTGTGGGAAATCCACATGGACTCAAATCTAAAAGGGATCTTAAACCTAGGCCTGCCAGTGGCCTCTAACAAAATGGGATTATGGTCCAACCCGATTCTTGGCAAAGCTGAGAGAGTTGTAGCACCGAGGAAGGGAATAACTTCGTGGGAAATGAGGAACCGGTCGAGCTTGACCTGGATGAGATTGCTCCCAATCCTCCTATTGTTCCAGGTGAAGGACACCCCTTAAGTTTGATGTCTAGCAGATTATTGGATGAAACAAAATCTCTTAAATCCTCCATGCTATGGCTGGCCAGCTCAGCGCCTCCCTTATTTTCAAAGGGATGAAGAGGGCAATTGAAATCCCCTCCCACAACCCACGGGAAGTCACTAAAACTTTCCCTCATCAGAGAGATGGTTTTCCACAACTCAGCTCACTACGAGCGAGTTCGAGGCGTAAACATTGGTCAAAATCCATGAAAAATTATCAACCTTAGAGTGAAACAGGACATTGATACTCCTGCTGGAAGCCGATAGAAGACTACGCTCGACCTTGTCAAAGTCCCATAGCACCATGAGACCACCTGCAGAACCTATTGCAGGGCTGGAAAGGAATTTTTCCTTGTCCCAAATGGCCCTGGCAATCTTGACAGAGGCAGAGGCATCAAACTTAGTCTCCTTCAAAATGAGGATGGATGGGTTAGACTTCTTTCGAAGATTGGCCACCACCCTACGTTTGGCCGCTTCGTTAAGACCTCTCACATTCCATGAGAGGATTTTCATCTGGACATTTTAAAGACTTTCTTGCCTCCCTTTCCCTACTGGATGGGAGATTTTGGGACAGGCGAATCACCCACCAGGGATTCAAAATCTTCTTGAAAAAGCAACCGCTGGGATCCATTTGCAATGTTTGCTCTTGTTTCCTTATCCCTTCTTTCTTTGTTAGGAGGTCGCCCCTGTTTTCTTTCACAATCGAAATCCACCCCTTGCTTCTGGCTTCTAGTGTTTCACGGACTAATGTTGCCATGATGTTTGTCCCTCTGGCCCAGTAGATACTCTTCCAACAGGGACTTAAGAGGTTTATGGTTTTGAAAAATAGGGGAATTAGCCTGGGCAGACATACAGGAAGGAGATTGATCCTTTTCCACTTGAGGTTCTGGTTGGGAACTTGAATTGCACAGAACTACATCCGACTCGTGGAGAACCCCAGAAGGATCTGGAGACTCAGGCACTGTCGCTACAGGGTGTTTTGGTTGTTTTCCTTCTTGCTCCAGGGGGTTGCCAAAAGCCCCACCCTTCATCCCTAGCTTTTGAAGAGGACAATTTGACTGAAGATGCCCCTGGGAACTACACTGGGGGCAAAATGCCGATCTATTTTCATAGTTAATGACTTGCTTATGAAGAACAGAGCCTCCATACCGAAGAGTGATGGAGGATGGAAGGTTCGCCTCCAAATCCGCCAGGACATAGAAACGAGCTTGGACAAATCTAGTTCGGGCCCGAGTGGGAGGGTCAATGGTGACCAACTCACCAATGGAATGGGCAATACCATTGATAACATTTTCATGCCAGCAGAAAAGGGGAAGGTTCGGTAGCCTAACCCATATTGGGGCAATATATATATATTTTTTTTTTAAATTGAAAAAAACTTGTATTAAAACAAAGATCAGTTACGATTAGGAGTAGACACATCCTAGTTGAAAACAATGAAAGCACATGATTACAAGAGAAGAGGAAGATTTTCCATGGAGCCAAATCTCTTGAACCAATACCAAGCTAGCTAAGGGAGTTGATTGGTCTATTACAACAACTGGTCATGAAATCGCGCAGCAAACACCAACTTCACCTTTGGCCACAAAAAAGCTGCAAGTCATGAAATCGCGACACAAGACTCCTCTGGCCGCAAAAAGTCAACCTGTCATAAAATCATGACATGTCACAAAATTGCGACAACAATCCTCCTGTGGCCACAAAAATTCAACCTATCGCAAAATCGCGACATGTCACGAAATCGCCACATGTCGCAAAATCACGACAACAATCCTCCCTTGGCCGCAACGGAGCAACAGGTCACGAAATCATGACACCTTTCCACCTTTGGCTGTGACGGAGCAACATGTCATGAAATCGCGACAACTTTCCTCTCTTGGCTGTGATGAAGCAACATGTCGTGATATCGTGACAACTTTCCTCCAACGGCCGCGACGGTGCAACACGTCGCAAAATTGTGACAACTTTCCTCTAGCGGTCGCGACGGCGCAACATGTCATGATATCATGACAACTTTCCTCCCTTGGCTGCGATGGCGCAACATGTCACGATATCGAGACCAAATCCTCCAGCATCCACGACAGTGCAATCATGTCACGATATCGTGACAACTTTCCTCCCTTGGCCACAACGGTGCAACATGTCGCGATATCGCAACAACTTTCCCACAGTGGCCGCGACAGCTTAACATGTTGCGATATCGTGACAACTTTTCACCAACAGTCGTGATGGCACAACATGTTGTGATATCACAACAAATTTCCTCCAACGACCGTGACAGCGCAACATGTTGTGATATCGTGACAACTTTCCCACAGCAGCCACGACGACGCAACATCTCACGAAATCACAATAACTTTTCTCCAACAGCCGTGACGATGCAACATCTCACGAAATCGCAATAAATTTCCTCCAGCGACCGTGACAACACAAAATGTCATGATATCATGACAACTTTCCTCCAGCGACCGCGACGACGCAACATGTCACAATATCATGACAACTTTCCTCCAACGGCCGCGACAGTGCAACATGTCACAATTTCGTGATAGCTTTCCTCCAGTGGTCATGACGATGCAACACATCGCGATATCATTTCAGATTACCTCCAATGGCCGCGATGGTGCAATAGGTCATGAAATCATGACAAAAACCACCCTTAGCTTTTCCTTTGATCATTGTCTCAAAGATCTTTCAAGGCCCTGCCTAATCACCTCATCTTCAATAGGCATGTCACTGTGCAGCTGCACCCCTACTTCTTTCTCAGCACCCATCTTAGCCAGGAAATCGTTCGCTTTGTTTAAATCTCTGCTCACATAAAATAGAATCACATCATCTAATTCCCTCCATAATTCCTTGATTTGAGAGACCAAAATCCTCAACCTCCAAGATTTCAACGCAAAGTTCCTCATGCAGTCTAGAGCTCCAACCAGAATTTGAGAATCAGATTCAAGAATTATCCTCCTGTGGGCCTGAGTAACTACCCAAATAGAAGAAGATTTGATAGCAATGGCTTCTGCTTCATTATTTGTGGCTCTATCCAAGCCCTGCATTTCCCAATAGAGCACTGATCCCTCATGATTTCGACATACCATGCCAATTTTGGCACTACCTGAATTGCCCTTTGTAGCACCATCAGTATTGATTTTAATCCAGCCTTCTGGGGGCGATTTCCAATTGGATCTGTCCTGTCCCTCTTACTTTTCAACTCCCTCTTCCATTGGCCCAGGACCAACCTGAGTTTCCTCTTTAGCGTAGACAACAACGGTTTTGTGACTTTGCTCCAGATGACCTGCCAAACTCCATCTAGTGAGGAAAAGGTTTCTCTAAAAATTCTAGCATTTCTCTACAACCACACTTGCCACCAAATGAAGTTTAAGCCAAGATCCCACCCAATTTTAAGATCTTTGGAATTAAATCTACCCCGCTTCCATATTTCCCAAATATTAGACCGATTCATGTCACCATTAACCTAGATTTTATAGTGAGAGAACCATCACTTCCAAATCTGACGTGTGAAAGGGCACTCAAACATCAGGTGATCAACTGTTTCCTCGTTCTTGTGCCATAAAACACATTGATAAGGGCCGATGATTCCTCTACATCTGAGATTGTCAAAAGTGAGAATACCATTGTGCATAAACTACCAGGCAAAAAAGTTTACTTTCAGCCAGCCCTTGGGGTGCCAAATATTTCTCCAATACTCAACCAGATAAGAATGGGGGGGAGGCTTTGGGAGGATCTTGTCATATCCATTATTCACTGTATAAACACCAAGGCTCCCATAGCCCCAAGCTAATTCATCCTCCTCATCTCTCCCTGTGAGAAACCTTTCTGTCAAGATTTTGGTCAAGATGGGTGCCAACTCTAGGTGGATTGGAATTGGCCACTCCTCCAACCTCTTGAACTTCTTAAACTTATACTCCCCCAGCTGAGTAGTGTTGAAATAACTTTCAATTTAGACCCAACCCTTGGTTTCTATGGCAGATTTTATTAGAAGTAACTTGGGGAATTCAACAATGATGGGTGGGTACTGATCCCATGAATCAGTCCAAAAACGAGCCTTCTCCCCTCTCCCCACATTCCAAAACAATTGGTCTTTAATAACCTGAGATCCTAGCTTGAGAGCCTACCACACTAAGGATCCAAAACCATCCAGAGGGAAACGGCCCACCTCATTGGGCTTAACTTGACCCAAATATTTACTAGTTAGGATTCTACTGAATAAGGAAGTTGGTTGGGAAATCCACCTCCAGTACAACTTTCCAGCCAAGGCTTGATTATTTAACTTGGATCCTCTCAGTCCCAAGCCACCTTTTACCTTGGGCTGGGTGACTTTATCCTAGCCCACTAAGGCCCACTTTCTCTCTCCCTTAGCTCCTTCCCACAAAAACTTCCTAGCCATCTTGTCCAACTCTTTCCATATTGTAAGCGAGGCAGCCAGGATAGAAAATTTGTAGATTGGCATGGCTTGAATGACTGACTATAAGAACGTTAATCTGCCACCGTAACTTAACCACTTGTGATACCAGTGATTAATTCTGTCTTTGATACACTCCAACAAATTCCTCCAAGTGTCTAATTTTAGCTTCTTGAAATGTAAGGGGATCCCCAAGTAAACCACAGGGAGAGAAGTCCTAGTGAATCCCAAGATTTCTAAAATTCTATTATGAAGCCTTTACTCCAGATTAAAAAATACCACTTTGGATTTCTTGTCATTAATGACCTATTGAGTAGCCCTGAGATAGACATTAAGAGTATCCCTAATCGTTCTTACTTCCCTGATGATGGCCACTCCCATCAAACCAGTGTCATCCAAAAACTGTAGGTATGATAAAACTTCATCCCCCACCCTAATACCCAATAATCTGCCTTGTTGTCTTCTCCTCAAGAGAAGTCTACCAAGACCTTCAGCCAGAATGAGAAAAAGATAAGGGGAACAGGGATCCCTCTGGCGCAGACCCCGAGAAGCTCCAAAAGGTTGCGAAGGAAGGCCCTTGATAAGCATAGAGTAAGTCGGGGAAGAGATACAGCTCATGATCTGCTCAATCCAGCCCTGAGAGAAGCCAAATACTGCCATCATTTTAGCCAGGAAACTCCATTCAACCCTGTCATAAGCCTTTGACATGTCCAATTTAATGAACATCCCTTTATTACCAAAAGTGTGCATTGAATGGATTACTTCCTGGGCCACAACCACCCCATCTAGAATCTGTCGTCCCTCAACAAAGCCCCCTTGCTCAGAGGAGATAATGTTGTGAAGAAGAGGTTTTAGGAGCTCAGCCATTACCTTTGTGATTATTTTGTACAACACATTACATAAGGCAATAGGCCTATAATCTGAAATATGAACCCCCTCCTCCCCTTTTGGAATCAAGGTAATGAACATGTGGTTTATAGCTTTAAGCATTCTCTTATTTTCTCTGGACTCTTCAACAACAACCCTTACATCTTCCTCTAAGTAGTCCGAGAAAGCCTAAAAGAACTCAATTGGGAAGCCATCTGGACTAGGAGTTTTACCAGTGCTCATTCCAAAGACCACGGTTTTCAATTCATCCCTATCAATGGGTTTGAGGAGGGCCTGATTTTCATCCTCCGAAATAATAGCAGGTATGACAGAAATAACTTCATTTTGGGCCTCTACATCTTGAACCACACTTTCCTTAAAAAGCTTAGAAAAATAATCCATAGCATGGGAATGTATACCTAGAAGAGTATCAAAGGAATGACTGTTCTCATCTTGAAGGACCTCCATATTATTTATCTGTCTTCGAGCACAAGCAGTCCGATGAAAAAATTTTGTATTTCTATCCCCTTCTAATAACCATGAGGTTCTTGCTCTTTGCTTCTAATAGATCTCCTCCTAGTTGTCAATGTCCTCAACTGCTGTACGCAAGGCATCATCCTCAACTTTGAGCTGGTCAGTTATTACTCCTTTTTTGAAATGTTCTTGGACCTCATCCCAGCGGGCCACCAACGAAGCTCTTTGGGCTTGGAATTCATTTTTATTATAACGCCTCCAATACTTCAACTAAGTTTTGACATATTGAAGTTTTTTGTGGATTCTGAACATTGCTCTCCCATAATCTGGGCGGCCTTCTTCCCACCACTGTGGGATTTTCTCTTGAAGTTCTTTCTAAAGCCAGAAATTCTCAAATCTAAAAGGTTTGTGCTGGTGCCCCATCCTAGTCCCGCCTTCCAACAGAATAGGACAGTGATCAAAAATAGGGCCTACTAAAATCTAAAAATTGATATTCCATTTTACAAATGCCTCCTCTGAAAGCAGAAAGTGATCTAGCTTCACCTTCCTACTATGTGGCTCCCACATTTTATTAGTCCAAGTGAAGTTATTGCCAGGACATTTAATGTCCACTATGTGCAAAGCCTGGACTTGAGCAATCATGAAACGGTCCCCTAGATCCAAAAGAGGTGTTCCCCATTCCTGGTCCCTAGAAGATAATTTAGCATTAAATTCCCCCACTATAATCCAGTCTAGATCTTCCCTTGATGCTCGCATGTCATGCACAGCCTTCCACTGCCGCCTCTGACCCTCTAGGTTTTGAGATCCATAAAAGTTGGTGATTAGAACGAATTTCGTAGAGACATTATTCCTAAAAAGAGAAGTGATAACACCCCTCCAGGAAAGGTGTTCTATTGCAGACCATTCCAGAGGGTTCCAAAGAGTAACAATCCCCCCTGAGGCACCTTGGGCAGCCACATCCATATGACCAGCACCCCTCCAAATTATGTTGACTGTTTTAGACATAAGATCCAAAGACATCTTAGTCTCTTGTAAAAGCAAAAAATCAGTATTGCTATTCTCTAATAATCTTTTAATAGAAAATTGATGGGTTCTACTATTTAAACCCCTCACATTCCAAGATTGTATAATCATGGGTTACCCTGGGAGCAATAAGAGTCAATTGTCCTCATCGATCCTCCCATGATCAATTTGTCTCCCTGGGCTGCTAGTAGCTCCTTATTGGATCTTCTACCTGCTCCTTGAGAATTGCTATTTTTTTATCTTTTTTCTACCTGGGTTATCCCCAAAGATGGCCTTTCCCTGTTCTTCTCTGCTATCCCCATGCAAACATCCTGAGATACTGTCTGCTCCTGGTTATGGACTACTAAGGCACCAGAACACACTGGCTGTGAGACCTCAGAGGGATCAACTATCTGCTGTATGACGGGAGAAGATGATAGGGGGAGTTGCCCGGGAACAAAAGAAGTTTCCTTGAAACCCTCCAAGCCCTCCATATATTGATCCTCTTCATCAACCAATGACTTAAAAATCTCATACCTATTGGCAAGCCTGAGATGAGGTTACTCATTTCCCTCCTTTTTCTTTGTTCGTCTTTTTCTTTTGGGTTGTTCAAAACCCTCTCTCTGATATTCTTGGCCCTAACCGGTGCTAATAGGATATTTATTAGGTGTAGCCTTATCCTCTTTAGGCAGGTTTGGCATTCCTGTAGGGGCCTCCATATTGGCATTCATATTAATAGGACAGAAATGGGCCAAATGTCCATGCTTGTGACAAACCCTACATCTGAAGGGTAGGGCTTCATAGTCTAGCTGTTGAATCTAGGAAAGACCTGCCAATTCAATTTCCAACTCTGTCAGCAAAGGCTGGCTAAGATCCATCTCCACACATATTCGAGCATACACCGCAATGCTCCCTTCAATAGTGTCTTTGGAAACACCCAGATGTCTACCAATCGAATTGCCAATCATTGCCAATACCTACTCACCCCAAAATTCCATTAGGAGAGCATAAAGTTGAATCCACACTGGGACAACAGTAGGTTCAACACGAGGATCGAATCCTACCCTCCATGGTTGAACAAATAGCCCTATCGGGCCATGGTTTTTCTTCTCCGACTCGAAGTCCTTATTTCTATCGGCCAGAGCCGAGAAGCTGACAATAAAATAACCATTACTAATAAACCACAATGAATACTCACCATGGGGCTCCCAGTTCTGGCGGATCCAAGAATGTAGAAAGCTCAGGGAAGGGCGAATACCCATGAACTTGCAGATTAAATCATGGTTAGCTCTATAGAGGACTGACTCTTCAACCATGCTGGGCTCAATGATGATTTTTGGCCTGGATTCGACCTACGACAAACAACCATTCACACGACGTGCTGAAGACCTAGTCCCAACAGTCGTGAAGAGCTTTTTATATGCCATATTTTGGGCTTCAACATTCTTCGAAGGAGAATCTTCTTTAAACAAATCAGTGTAAGAACTGGTACTTCCTAGAAAAGGAGCCGAAGAAGTCCCCATTAGACCCTCCTGGGGCATTGATCGAACCTTCAAATCCATCGTACCCCAAAGACACTTCTGTAAGCCAGAAAAAGCCAGAGATTTTTCGAAAATCCAAAAACCCTAGTTCAGCAAATTATTGACAAGTTAGACTATTACCTATTTTCTCATTTATTACCCCATATTGGGGCAATATTAATACTCTAGGTTTCGGGGTTAAAATCCATCCCCCACTTCCTGAGAAAGAGACTCCTGCGTCCCAAAAACCAAGGGCCCCCAACAAAAATTTTATAGTAATCCTACATTTTTAATCCACATGAAAAAATTTGACATTTTCCTCATAGATTGGTTAAGTTCTTTGCTAGATTTTAGGACCTCATAACATTTAATGCTCTTTTTTCCATCTATTTTTTGTTATATTTCATCCATGTGCTTTTTCTTCCGTTTAGTATTTTTTGACTACTTTTTTTGGTAACCTATTATCTTTCATTCATTTATTTTATTTAGGTACCCCAATAGTCTTATCATAACTTCTATTTTTAGTGTAAAAGTTCATGTTTCATCAAATGTCATATGGGATTGATGCTTTCATTATAAAATTTTTTATAATGGAACACTTTTGAATTCTTTCTATCTCTATTTAAAATTTTACACATTTCTAGGTCATATTCGGACCCATATGACACCACTGGAATAACCAATAACTCAAAAATAACCCTAATGGTTTTCCAATCCCACAAGTGTACTTTTTTACCCCTATTTAGCAATCAATATATTTTCCTCCATACTTATTGCATTTGTTTCATCGTACATATTCTCTAATTCATAGTTTGGGTTGAACTCATTAATCTATGACTATTTTGTCTCCCTAAATTTTTAATCCATGTGATGAGTTTGAATTTTCTCTTATAGACTGTTTAAGTTCTTTGTTGGATTTTGGGACCTCAAAAAAATTTAATGTTCTTTGTTTCCATCCATTTATTGTTTTGTTTCATCCATGTGCCTTTTCTTCTATTTAGTATTTTTATTTCTTATTTTGGCAAGTTGTTATCTTTCATTATTTTTATTTTTTTAAGGTACCCCAATAGTCTTATCATACTTCTACTTTTATTGGAAAAGTTCATGTTTCACAAAGTAAAATCTCATATGGGATTGATACTTTAATTCTTAAATTATTTATAATTAGACACTTTTGAATTTTTTCTATTTGTATTTATTTAAAATTTGACACATCACTAGGCCATACTTAGACCCATATAGCACCATTGGAATAACTAATAACTCAAAAATAACCCAAATTGTTTTCCAATCCCACAACTGTACTTTTTTACCCCTATTTAGCAATGAGTAGAGTTCCCTTCCTTCTGCTTGTTTTTGTTTCATTGCACATATTCCCTAATTCAAAGTTTGGGTTAAAGTCGTTGATCTATAACTATTTTTTTCCTCATTTTAATACATGTCACATGTTTGAATTATCCTTAATAGATTGTTTAAGTTTGTCGTTGGAGTTTAGGATCTCATAACATATAATTCTCTTTTTCCATCCATTCGTTATTTTATTTCATCCATGTGCCTTTTATTCTATTTAGCATTTTTTTATTATCTATTTTAAAAACATGTTATCTTTCATTATTTTTATTGTCTTGAGGTAACCCAATAGTCTTATCATAACTTCTACTCATAGTGGAAAATACCATGCTTTACAAATTAAAATATCATATGGGATTGATACTTTAATTCTAAAATTATTTATAATCAGACACTTTTGAACTCTCTATATTTATCTTTATTTAAAATTTGATGCATTGCTAGGTCATACTCAGACCACTATAGCACCATTAGAATAACTAATAACTCAAAAAGAACCCTAATGGTTTTCCAATCCCACAACTATAATTTTTTATTCTTATTTAGCAATGATTAGATTCCTCTCCATCATGCTTGTACTTGTTTCATCATACTTATTCCCTAATTCATATTTTGGGTTGAATTTATTGATCTATAACTATTTTTCCTTTGCTAAATTTTTAATCTATATGACAAGTTTGAAATTTTCCTCATAGACTATTTAACTTCTTTGTTGGAGTTTGGGACATCATAACTTTTAAATGGTATTGTTGTTTCTTCAATGTGTCTTTTCTTATATTTAGTGTTTTTTGATTACCTGTTTTGACAACCTATTATCTTTCATTCATTTTATTTTCTTTACGTACCCCAATAGTCTTATTATAACTTCTACTTTTAGAGGAAAAGTCCATGTTTCATCAATTAAAATATCATATGGTATTTGATTATTTAATTCTAAAATTATTTATAATCAAACACTTTTGAATTCTTTCTATTTATCTCTATATCGATGCATTGCTAGGTCATACTCAGAACCATATAGCACCTTTCGAATAACTAATAACTCAAAAAGAACCATAGTGAGTTTACAATCCCACAACTATATATTTTTATCCCTATTTAGCAATGAATAGTGTTCACTCCATCCTGCTTGTACTTGTTTCACCATACATATTCCCTAATTCATAGTTTGGGTTGAACTTGTTTATCTATAACTACTTTTTCCTTCCTAAATTTTTAATCCATGTTATAAGTTTGAATTTTTCTACATAGCTATTTAAGTTTTTTGTTGGAGTTTGGGATCTCATAACATATAATGCTCTTCTTTTCCATCCATTTGTTTTATTTCATCCACGTATATTTTCTTCTATTTAGTGTTTTTTGATTACCTGTTTTGACAACCTATTATATTTTATTCTTTTTATTTTATTTAGGTACCCCAATAGTCTTATCATAACTTCTACTTTTAGTGGACAATTCCATGACTCACAAAGTAAATTTGTATATCATATTATGCTTTAATTATGAAATTATTTATAATTAGACTATTTTCAATTCTTTGTATTTGTGTCCATTTAAAATTTGAAGCATTGCTAGGTCATATTGAGACCCATATAGCACGATTGGAATAGCTAATAACTCAAAAATAACTCTAATGGTTTTCTAATCCTATAACTATAAAATTTTACCTCTATTTAGCAATGAGTAGAGTTCCCTTCATCCTACTTGTATTTGTTTCATTGTACATATTCTCTAATTCATAGTTTGGGTTGAACTTCTTGATCTATAACTCTTTTTTATTTCTAAATTTTTAATCCACATGACAACGTTGAATTTTCCCTCATAGAGTCTTTAAGTTCTTTGTTGGATTTTGGTATCTCATAACATATAATGCTCTTTTTTCCATCCATTTGTTGTCTTTTTTAATCCATATGCCTTTTCTTCTATTTAGTGTTTTTTGATTACTTGTTTTAGAAACCTATTATATTTCAATATTTTTTATTTTATTTAAAGTATATCAATAGTCTTATCATAACTTCACCTTTTAGTGGAAAATTCCATGTTTCACAAAGTAAAATCTCTTCTAGGATTGATGCTTTAATTATGAAAATATTTATAATCATACACTTTTGAATTCTTTCTATTTATCTCCATTTAAAATTTGATGCATTGTTAGGTCATACTCAGACCCATATAACACCATTGGAATAACTAATAACTCGAAAAGAACCCTAATGGTTTACTAATCCCATTTAGATTGAACTCGTTGATCTCTAAGTCTATTTTTTCCTTCCTACATTTTCAATCCACATGAAAGGTTTGACTTTTTTCTCATATATTGGTTAAGTTCATATGGGATTGATGCTTTCATTGCTAGGTCATACTCAGACCCATATGACACCAGTGGAATAACCAATAACTCAATTTTCCAATCCCACAAGTGTACATTTTTACCCCTATTTAGAAATCAATAGATTTCCCTCGATCCTTCTTGCATTTGTTTCATCATACATATTCTCTAATTCATAGTATGGGTTGAACTCATTGATCTATCACTATTTTTTCTTCCTAAATTTTTAATCCATGTGATAAGTTTGAATTATCTCTTATAGACTGTTTAAGTTCTTTGTTAGAGTTTGGGACCTCATAAACATTTAATGTTCTTTGTTTCCATCCATTTATTGTTTTGTTTCATTCATGTGTCTTTTCTTCTATTTAGTATTTTGATTTCTTATTTTGGCAAGTTGTTATCTTTCATTATTTTTATTTTTTTAAGGTGCCCAATAGGATTATCATACTTCTAATTTTATTGGAAAAGTTCATGTTTCACAAAGTAAAGTCTCATATGGGATTGCTACTTTAATTCTTAAATTATTTATAATTAGACACTTTTGAATTTTTTCTATTTGTATTTATTTAAAATTTGAGGCATTACTAGGTCATACTCATACCCATATAGCACCATTGGAATAACTAATAACTCAAAAAGAACTCGAATAGTTTTCCAATCCCATAACTGTACTTTTTTGCTCCTATTTAGCAATGAGTAGAGTTTTCTTCCCTTTGCTTGTATTCGTTTCATTGTAGATATTCAATAATTCATATTTTGGGTTAAAATTGTTCATCTATAACTATTTTTTTCTTCCTTTTAATCCATGTGACAAGTTTTAATTATCCTTAATAGATTGTTTAAGTTATTTGTTGGAGTTTAGGATCTCATAATATATAAATGATTTTTCTAACCATTCTTTATTTTTTTCATCCATGTGCCTTTTATTCTATTTAGCATTTTTTTATTATCTATTTTAAAAACCTGTTATCTTTCATTTTTTTTTTTTTTTTTTTGGTTATTGTGAGAAACCTCTATGACCGAAACCCAAGGCTAAGCAATCTCCTACAAACCATGACCCGTCGTAAATAAATCCGAGAGCTATACTTATCAATAAATAATTTAACACAAAGCCACCACACACCCAACCCCTCACACACTTGCCCACATCGCACACACCGCGGTTTGAACCTTATATTTCATTTTTTTTATTGTCTTGACTACCCCAATAGTCTTATCACAACTTCTACTCATAGTGGAAAAGACCATGCTTTATAAAATAAAATCTCATATGGGATTGATGCAATAATTCTAAAATTATTTATAATCAAACACTTTTGAACCCTTTATATTTATCTCTATTTAAAATTTTATGCATTGCTAGATCATACTCAGACCAATATAGCACCATTAGAATAACTAATAACTCAAAAAAAACCCTAATGGTTTTCCAATCCCACAACTATAATTTTTGTTTCTTATTTAGCAATGAGTAGAGTTCTCTCCATCATGCTTGTACTTTTTTCATCATACATATTTCCTAATTCATATTTTGGGTTGAAGTTATTATCTATAACTATTTTTATTTTCCTAAATTTTTAATCTATGTGACAAGTTTGAAGTTTTCCTCATAGACTATTTAACTTCTTTGTTGGAGTTTGGGACATCATAACATTTAATGGTCTTTTTTTTCATCTATTTTTATTTTTGTTTCATCAATGTGTCTTTTCTTCTATTTAGAGTTTTTTTATTACCTATTTTGACAACCTATTATATTTCATTCATTTTATTTTCTTTAGGTACCCCAATAGTCTTATTATAACTTCTACTTTTAGAGGAAAAGTCCATGTTTCATCAAGTAAAATATCATATGGTATTTGATTATTTAATTCTAAAATTATTTATAATCAAACACTTTTGAATTATTTCTATTTATCTCTATATCGATGCTATGCTAGGTCATACTCAGAACCATATAGCACCTTTTGAAGAACTAATAACTCAAAAGAAACATAGTGATTTTACAATCCCACAACTATATATTTTTCCCCTATTTAGCAATGAGTAGTGTTCCCTCCATCCTTCTTGTACTTGTTTCACCATACATATTCCCTAATTCATAGCTTGGGTTGAACTTGTTTATATATAACTACTTTTTCCTTCCTAAATTTTTAATCCATGTGATAATTTTGAATTTTCCTACATAGCTATTTAAGTTCTTTGTTGGATTTTGGGACCTCATAAAATATAATGCTCTTATTTTCCATCCATTTGTTTTATTTCATTGATGTACCTTTTCTTGTATTTTGTGTTTTTTGATTACCTATTTTGACAACCTATTATATTTTATTCTTTTTATTTTCTTTAGGTACCCCAATAGTCTTATCATAACTTCTACTTTTACTGGAAAATTCAATGTTTCACAAAGTAAAATTTCATATCAGATTGATGCTTTAATTATGAAATTATTTATAATTAGACTATTTTGAATTCTTTGTATTTGTGTCCTTTTAAAATTTGATGCATTTCTAGGTCATACTCAGACCCATATAGCACCACTGGAATAACTAATAACTCAAAAATAACTCAAATGGTTTTCTAATCCTACAACTATAAATTTTTACCCCTATTTAGCAATAAGTAGAGTTCCCTTCATCCTACTTGTATTTGTTTCATTGTACATATCCTCTAATTCATATTTTGGGTTGAACTTCTTGATCTATAACTCTTTTTTCTTTCTAAATTTTTAATCCACATGACAACGTTGAATTTTCCCTCATAGAGTCTTGAAGTTCTTTGTTGGAGTTTGGGATCTCATAACATATAATGCTCTTTTTTCCATCCATTTGTTGTCTTGTTTAATCCATATGCCTTTTATTTTATTTAGTGTTTTTTGATTACTTGTTTTAGTAACCTATTATATTTCAATATTTTTATTTTCTTTAGGTATACCAATAGTCTTATCATAACTTCTCCTTTTAGTGGAAAATTCCATGTTTCAAAAAGTAAAATCTCATCTGGGATTGATCCTTTAATTATGAAAATATTTATAATAAGACACTTTAGAATTCTTTCTATTTATCTCCATTTAAAATTTGATGCATTGTTAGGTCATACTCAGACCCATATAACACCATTGGAATAACTAATAACTCAAAAAGAAACCTAATGGTTTACTGATCCCACAACTATACCTTTTTATTCATATTTAGAAATGAGTAGAGTTCCCTCCATCCTACTTGTATTCATTTTATCGTACATATTCCCTAATTCATAGTTTAGATTGAACTCGTTGATCTATAAGTCTATTTTTTCCTTCCTACATTTTTAATCCACATGACAAGTTTAAATTTTTTCTCATTGATTGGTTAAGTTATTTGTTGGAGTTTGGGACCTCATAACATTTAATGCTCTTTTTCCATCTATTTGTTGTTCTATTTCATCCATGTGTCTTTTCTTCTATGTAGTATTTTTTGATAACTTGTTTTGGCAACCTATTATCTTTCATTTATTTTATTTTCTTTAGGTACCCCAATAGTCTTATCATAACTTCTATTTTTAGTGGATAAGTTTATGTTTCATCAAGTAAAATTTCATATGGGATTGATTCTTTAATTATAAAATTATTTATAATCCAACACTTTTGAATTATTTATATTTATCTCTATTTAAAATTTGATGCATTTCTAGGTCATACTCAGACCCATAACCCTAATGGTTTTCTAATCCCACAAGTGTATTTTTTTTACCCCTATTGAGCAATCAATATATTTCCCTCCATCCTTCTTGCATTTGTTTCATCGTACATATTCTCTATTTCATAGTACATATTCCTTAATTCATAGTTTCGGTTGAACTCATTGATCTATCACTATTTTTTCTTCCTAAATTTTTAATCCATGTGATAAGTTTGAATTTTCTCTTATAGACTGTTTAAGTTCTTTGTTGGAGTTTGGGACCTCATAAACATTTAATGTTCTTTGTTTCCATCCATTTATTTTTTTGTTTCATCCATGCACATTTTCTTCTATTTAGTATTTTTATTTCTTATTTTGGCAAGTTGTTGTCTTTCATTATTTTTATTTTTTTAAGATACCCCAATAGTATTATCATACTTCTACTTTTATTGGAAAAGTTCATGTTTCACAAAGTAAAATCTCATATGGGATTTATACTTTAATTCTTAAATTATTTAAGATTAGACACTTTTGAATTTTTTCTATTTGTATTTATTTAAAATTTGATGCATTACTAGGTCATACTCAGACCCATATAGCACCATTGGAATAACTAATAACTCAAAAGTAACCTGAATGGTTTTCCAATCCCACAACTGCACATTTTTACCCCTATTTACCAATGAGTAGAGTTTCCTTCCTTATGCTTGTATTTGTTTCATTGTAAATGTTCCCTAATTCATAGTTTATGTTAAAATGGTTGATCTATAACTATTTTTTCCTTCCTTTCAATCCGTGTGACAAGTTTGAATTATCCTTAATAGATTTTTTAAGTTCTTTGTTGGAGTTTAGGATCTCATAACATATAATATTTTTTTCCATCTATTCGTTGTTATATTTCATCGATGTGCCTTTTATTCTATTTAGCATTTTTTATTATCTATTTTTGAAACCTATTATCTTTCATTCTTTTTATTGTCTTGAGGTACCCCAATAGTCTTATCACAACTTCTACTCATAGTGGAAAAAACCATGCTTTACAAATTAAAATCTCATATGGGATTGATGCTTTAATTCCAAAATTATTTATAATCAACACTTTTGAACTCTTTATATTTATCTCTATTTAAAATTTGATGCATTTCTAGTTCATACTCAGAAAAATATAGCACCATTAGAATAACCAATAACTCAAAAAGCACCCTAATGGTTTTCCAATCCCACAACTGTACTTTTTTTTCTCTATTTAGAAATGAGTAGAGTTCTCTCCATCATGCTTGTACTTGTTTCATCATACATATTCCCTAATTCATATTTTGGGTTGAAGTTATTGATCTATAACTATTTTTCTTTTCCTAAATTTTTAATCTATGTGACAAGTTTGAAGTTTTACTTATAGACTATTTAACTTCTTTGTTGGAGTTTGGGACCTCGTAACATTTAATGGTCTTTTTTTCATCTATTTTTATTTTTGTATTATCAATGTGTCTTTTTTTCTATTTAGTATTTTTTATTACCTATTTTGACAACCTATTATATTTCATTCATTTTATTTTCTTTAGGTACCCCAATAGTCTTATTATAACTTCTACTTTTAGAGGAAATGTCCATGTTTCATAAAGTAAAATATCATATGGGATTTGATTATTTAATTCTAAAATTATTTTTAATCAAACATTTTTGAATTCTTTCTATTTATCTCTATATCGATGCATTGCTAGGTCATACTCAAAACCATATAACACCTTTAGAAGAACTAATAACTCAAAAAGAACCATAGTGATTTTACAATACCATAACTATATATGTTTGCCCCTGTTTAGCAATGAGTAGTGTTCCCTCCATCCTGCTTGTACTTCTCTCACCATACATATTCCCTCATTCATAGTTTGGGTTGAACTTTTTTATCTATAACTACTTTTTCCTTCCTAAATTTTTAATCTATGTGATAAGTTTGAATTTTTCTACATAGCTATTTAAGTTCTTTGTTGGAGCTTGGGACCTCATAACATATAATTCTCTTCTTTTCCATCCATTTTTTTAATTTCATAAATTTTGTCTTTTCTTCTATTTAGTGTTTTTTGATTACCTATTTTGAAAACCTATTATATTTTATTCTTTTCATTTCATTTAGGTACCCCAGTAGTCTTATCATAACTTCTACTTTTAGTGGAAAATTCCATGTTTCACAAAATAAAATTTCATATTTGATTGATGCTTTAAATTCATTTTGAATTCTTTGTATTTGTGTCCATTTAAAATTTGATGCATTGCTAGGTCATACTCAGACCCATATAACACCATTGGAATAGCTAAAAACTCAAAAACAACTCTAATGGTTTTCTAATCCCACAACTATAAAGTTTTACCCCTATTTAGCAATGAATAAATTTCCCTTCATCCTACTTTTATTTGTTTCATTGTACATATTCTCTAATTCATAGTTTGGGTTGACATTCTTGATCTATAACTCTTTTTTATTTCTAAATTTTTAATCCACATGACAACTTTGAATTTTCCCTCATAGAGTCTTTAAGTTCTTTGTTGGAGTTTGGGAACTCATAACATATAGTACTCTTTTTTCCATCCATTTGTTGTCTTGTTTAATCCATATGCCTTTTCTTCTATTTAGTGTTTTTTGATTACTTATTTTAGTAACCTATTATCTTTCAATATTTTTATTTTATTTAGGTATACCAATAGTCTTATCATAACTTCTCCTTTTAGTGGAAAATTCCATGTTTCACAAAGTAAAATCTCATATGGGATTGATGCTTTAATTATGAAAATATTTATAATCATATACTTTTGAATTCTTTCTATTTATCTCCATTTAAAACCCATATAACACCATTGGAATAACTAATAACTCGAAAAGAACCCTAATGGTTTACTAATCCCACAAGTATACATTTTTATTCCTATTTAGAAATGAGTAGAGTTCCCTCCACCCTACTTGTATTCATTTTATCGTACATATTCCCTAATTCATAGTTTAGATTGAACTCGTTGATCTATAAGTCTATTTTTTCCTTCCTACATTTTTAATCCACATGACAAGTTTGACTTTTTTCTCGTAGATTGGTTAAGTTCTTTATTGGATTTTGGGACATCATAATATTTAATGCTCTTTTTTCCATATATTTGTTATTCTATTTCATTAATGTGCCTTTTCTTCTATTTAGTATATGTTTATTACTTGTTTTGGCAACCTATTATCTTTCATTAATTTTATTTTCCTTAGGTACCCCAATAGTCTTATCATAAGTTCTATTTTTAGTGGAAAAGTTCATGTTTCATCAAGTAAAATATCATATGGGATTGATGCTTTCATTATAAAATTATTTATAATCGAACACTTTTGAATTATTTCTATTTATCTCTATTTAAAATTTGATGCATTGCTAGGTCATACTCGGACCCATACTACACCACTGGAATAACCAATAACTCAAAAATAACCCTAATGGTTTTCCAAACCAACAAGTGTACTTTTTTACCCCTATTTAGAAATCAATAGATTTCCCTCCATCCTTCTTGTATTTGTTTCATCGTACATATTCTCTAATTCATAGCTTGGGTTGAACTCATTGATCTATGACTATTTTTTCTTCCTAAATTTTTAATCCATGTGATAAGTTTGAATTTTCTCTTATAGACTGTTTAAGTTCTTTTTTGGAGTTTGGGACCTCATAAACATTTAATGTTCTTTGTTTCCATCCCTTTATTGTTTTGTTTCATCCATGTGCCTTTTCTTCTATTTAGTATTTTGATTTATTATTTTGGAAAGTTGTTATCTTTCATTATTTTTATTTTTTTAAGGTACTCCAATAGTCTTATTATACTTGTAATTTTATTGGAAAAGTTCATGTTTCACAAAGTAAAATCTCATATGGAGTTGATACTTTAATTCTTAAATTATTTATAATTAGACACTTTTGAATTTTTTCTATTTGTATTTATTTAAAATTTGACGCATTACTAGGTCATACACAGACCCATATAGCACTATTGGAATAACTAATAACTCAAAAAGAACACAAATGGTTTTCCAATCCCACAACTTTACTCTTTTACCCCTATTTAGCAATGAGTAGAGTTCCCTTCCTTCTTCTTGTATTTGTCTCATTGTACATATTTCCTAATTCATAGTTTGGGTTAAAATCATTGATCTATAACTATTTTTTCCTTCCTTTTAATCCATGTGACAAGTTTAAATTATCCTTAATAGATTGTTTAAGTTCTTTTTTGGAGTTTAGGATCTCATAACATATGATACTTTTTTTCCATCCATTGGTTGTTTTAATTCATCCATGTGCCTTTTATTCTATTTAGCATTTTTTTATTATCTGTTTTAAAAACCTATTATCTTTCATTCTTTTTATTGTCTTGAGGTACCCCAATAGTCTTATCACAACTTCTACTCATAGTGGAAAAGACCATGCTTTACAAATTAAAATATCATATGGGATTGATGCTTTAATTCTAAAGTTATTTATAATTAGACACTTTTGAACTCTTTATATTTATCTCTATTTAAAATTTGATGCATTGCTAGGTCATACTCAGACCAATATAGCACCATTAGAATAACTAATAACTCAAAAAGAACCCTAATGGTTTTACAATCCCACAACCATAAATTTTTGTTCCTATTTAGCAATGAGTAGAGTTCTTTCCATCATGCTTGTACTTTTTTCATCATACATATTCCCTAATTCATATTTTGGGTTGAATTTATTGATATATAACTATTTTTCCTTTCCTAAAATTTTAATCTATGTGACAAGTTTGACATCTTCCTCATAGACTATTTAACTTCTTTGTTGGAGTTTGGGACCTCATAACATTTAATAGTCTTTTCTTTCATCTATTTGTATTTTTGTTTCATCAATGTATCTTTTCTTCTATTTAGTATTTTTTGATTACCTATTTTGACAACCTATTATATTTCATTCATTTTATTTTCTTTAGGTACACCAATAGTATTATTATAACTTCCACTTTAGAGGAAAAGTCCATGTTTCATGAAGTAAAATATTATACGGTATTGATTATTTAATTCTAAAATTATTTATAATCAAACACTTTTGAATTCTTTCTATTTATCTCTATATCGATGCATTTCTAGGTCATACTCAGGTCCATATAGCACAATTCGAATAACTAATACCTCAAAAAGAACCATAGTGATTTTCCAATCCCACAACTATATATTTTTGTCCCTTTTTAGCAATGAGTAGTGTTCCTTCCATCTTGCTTGTACACGTTTCACCATACATATTCCCTAATTCATAGTTTGGGTTGAACTTGTTTATCTATAACTACTTATTCCTTACTAAATTTCTAATCAATGTGATAAGTTTGAAATTTTTTACATAACTATTTAAGTTCTTTATTGGAGTTTGGGACCTCATAACAGTTAATTTTCTTCTTTTCCATCCATTTATTTTGTTTCATCCATGTGCATTTTCTTCTATTTAGTATTTTTTGATTACATGTTTTGACAACCTATTATCTTTTATTCTATTTATTTTCTTTAGGTACCCCATAAGTCTTATCATAACTTCTACTTTTAGTAGAAAATTCATGTTTGACAAAGTAAAATTTCATATCAGATTGATGCTTTAATTATGAAATTATTTATAATCAGAATATTTTGAATTCTTTGTATTTGTGTCCATTTAAAATTTGATGCATTGCTAGGTCATACTCAGACCTATATAGCACCATTGGAATAGCTAATAACTCAAAAATAACTCTAATGGTTTTCTAATCCTACAACTATAAATTTTTGCCCCTATTTAGCAATGAGTAGAGTTCCCTCCATCCTACTTGTATTTGTTTCATTGTATATATTCTCTAATTTATAGTTTGGGTTGAACTTCTTGATCTATAACTCTTTTTTCTTTCTAAATTTTTAATTCACATGACAACGTTGAAATTTCCCTCATAGAGTCTTTAAGTTCTTTGTTGGAATTTGGGATCTCATAATATATAATGCTCTTATTTCCATCCATTTTTTGTCTTGTTTAATCCATATGTCTTTTCTTCTATTTAGTGTTTTTTTATTACCTTTTTTGACAACCTATTATCTTTCATTCATTTTATTTTCTTTAGGTAACCCAATAGTCTTATTATAACTTACAATTTTAGTGGAAAATTCCATGTTTCATCAAGTAAAATATCATATGGGATTGATTATTTAATTCTAAAATTATTTATAATCAAACACTTTTGAATTATTTCTATTTATCTCTATATCGATGCATTGCTAGGTCATACTCATAACCATATAGCACCTTTTGAAGACCTAATAATTCAAAAAGAACCATAGTGATAAATCCCACAACTATATATTGTTGTCCATGTTTAGAAATGAGTAGTGTTCCCTTCATCCTGCTTGTAATTGTTTCACCATACATATTCCCTAATTCATAGTTTGGGTTAAACTTGTTTATCTATAACTACATTTTACTTCTTAAATTTTTAATCCATGTGATAAGTTTGAATTTTTCTACATAGCTATTTAAGTTCTTTGTTGGAGTTTGGGACCTCATAATAGATAATTCTCTTCTTTTCCATCCGTTTCTTTAGGTACCCCAATAGTATTATCATAACTTCTACTTTTAGAAGAAAATTCCATGTTTCACAAAGTAAAATTTCATATTAGATTGATGCTTTAAACATGAAATTATATATAATCAAACACTTTTGAATTCTTTGTATTTGTGTCCATTTAAAATTTGATGCATTGCTAGGTCATACTCAGAATAATATAGCACAATTGGAATAGCTAATAACTTAAAAAGAACTCTAATGGTTTTCTAATCCTACAACTATAAATTTTAGCCCATGTTTAGAAATGAGTAGAATTACCTCCATCCTACTTTTATTTGTTTCATTGTACATATTCTCTAATTCATAATTTGGGTTGAACTTCTTGATCTATAACCCTTTTTTTATTTCTAAATTTTTAATCCATGTGATAACTTTAAATTTTTCCTCATAGAGTGTTTAAGTTCTTTGTTGGAGTTTGGGATCTAATAACATATAATGCTCTTTGTTCCATCCATTTGTTGTCTTGTTTAATCCATATGACTTTTCTTCTATTTAGTGTTTTTTTATTACTTGTTTTAGTAACCTATTATATTTCAATATTTTTATTTTCTTTAGGTATACCAATAGTCTTATCATAACTTCTCCTTTTAGTGGAAAATTCTATGTTTCACAAAGTAAAATATCATATGGGATTGATGCTTTAATTATGAAAATATTTATAATTAGACACTTTTGAATTCTTTCTATTTATCTTCATTTAAAATTTTATACATTGTTAGATCATACTCAAACCCATATAACACCATTGGAATAAATAATAACTCAAAAAGAACTCTAATTGTTTACTAATCCCACATATATACTTTTTTATTCTTATTTAGCAATGAGAGTTCCCTCCATCCTACTTGTATTCATTTTATCGCACATATTATCTAATTCATAATTTAGATTGAACTCCTTGATCTATAAGTCTATTTTTTCCTTCCTACATTTTTAATCCACATGATAAGTTTGACATTTTACTCAGATTCATTAAGTTCTATTTAACTACCCCAATAGTCGTATCATAACTTCTACTTTTAGTGGAAAATTCCATGTTTCACAAAGTAAAATTTCATATCAGATTGAAGCTTTAATTATGAAATTATTTATAATCAAACTATTTTGAATTCTTTGTATTTGTATCCATTTAAAATTTGATGCATTGCTAGGTCATACTCAGACCCATATAGCACCATTGGAATAGATAATAACTCAAAAATAACTCTAATGGTTTTCTAATCCTACAACTATAAATTTTTGCCCCTATTTAGCAATGAGTAGAGTTCGCTCCATCCTACTTGTATTTGTTTCATTGTACATATTCTCTAATTCATAGTTTGGGTTGAACTTCTTGATCTATAACTCTTTTTTCTTTCTAAATTTTTAATCCACATGACAACGTTGAATTTTCCCTCATAGAGTCTTTAAGTTCTTTGTTGGAGTTAAGGATCTCATAACATATAATGTTCTTTTTTCCATCCATTTCTTGTATTGTTTAATCCATATGCCTTTTCTTCTATTTTGTGTTTTTTGATTACTTGTTTTAATAACCTATTATCTTTCAATATTTTTATTTTCTTTAGGTATACCAATAGTCTTATCATAACTTCTCCTTTTAGTGTAAAATTCCATGTTTCACAAAGTAAAATCTCATATGGGATTGATGCTTTAATTATAAAAATATTTATAATCAAACACTTTTGAATTCTTTTTATTTTTCTCCATATAAAATTTAATGCATTGTTAGGTTGTACATAGACCCATATAACACCAATGGAATAACTAATAATCCCAAAAATATACCTTTTTATTCCTATTTATAAATGAGTAGAGTTACCTCCATCTACATATTCCCTAATTCATAGTTTAGATTGAACTCTTTGATCTATAAGTCTATTTTTTCCTTCCTACATTTTTAATCCACATGACAAATTTGACATTTTCCTCATAGATTGGTTAAGTTCTTTGCTGGAGTTTGGGACCTCATAACATTTAATGCTCTTTTTTCCATCTATTTATTGTTATATTTCATCCATGTGCCTTTTCTTCCATTTAGTATTTATTGACTACTTTTTTTGGAAACCTATTATCTTTCATTCATTTTATTTTATTTAGGTACCCCAATAGTCTTATCATAACTTCTATTTTTAGTGTAAAATTTCATGTTTCATAAAGTAAAATATCATATGGGATTGATGCTTTCATTATAAAATTATTTATAATGGGACACTTTTGAATTCTTTCTATTTATCTCTATTTAAAATTTGATGCATTGCTAGGTCATACTCGGACCCATACTACACCACTGGAATAACCAATAACTCAAAAATAACCCTAATGGTTTTCCAAACGCACAAGTGTACTTTTTTACCCCTATTTAGCAATCAATAGATTTCCCTCCATAATTATTGCATTTGTTTCATCGTACATATTATCTAATTCATAGTTTGGGTTGAAATCATTGATCTATGACTATTTTTTCTTCCTAAATTTTTAATCCATGTTATAAGTTTGAATTTTCTCTTATAGATAGTTTAAGTTCTTTGTTGGAGTTTGGGACCTCATAAACATTTAATGTTCTTTGTTTCTATCCATTTATTGTTTTTATTTATCCATGTGCCTTTTCTTCTATTTAGTATTTTGATTTCTTATTTTGGCATGTTATTATCTTTCTTTATTTTTATTTTTTTAAGGCACCCCAATAGTCTTATCATACTTCTACTTTTATTGGAAAATTTCATGTTTCACAAAGTAAAATCTCATATGGGATTGATACTTTAATTATTAAATTATTTATAATTACACACTTTTGAATTTTTTCTATTTATATTTATTTAAAATTTGACACATTACTAGGTCATACTCAGACCCATATAGCACTATTGGAATAACTAGTAACTCAAAAAGTACCTGAATGGTTTTCCAATCCCACAATTGTACTTTTTTTCCCCTATTTAGCAATGAGTAGATTTCCCTTCCTTCTGCTTGTATTTGTTTCATTGTACAAATTCCCTAATTCATAGTTTGGGTTAAAATCGTTGATCTATAACTATTTTTTTCGTCCTTTTAATACATGTGGTATGTTTGAATTATCCTTAATAGATTGTTTAAGTTCATCATTGGAGTTTAGGATCTCATAACATATAATGCTCCTTTTCCATCCATTCCTGATTTTTTTTCATCCATGTGCCTTTTATTCTATTTAGCATTTTTTTACTATCTATTTAAAAACATGTTATCTTTCATTCTTTTTATTGTCTTGAGGTACCCCAATAGTCTTATCACAACTTCTACGCCTTTTATTCTATTTAGCATTTTTTTATTATCTATTTTAAAAACATGTTATCTTTCATTCTTTTTATTGTCTTGAGGTACCCCACTAGTCTTATCACAACTTCTACTCACAGTGGAAAAGACCATGCTTTACAAATTAAAATCTCATATGAGATTGTTGTTTAATTCTAAAATTATTTATAATCAAAAACTTTTGAACTCTTTATATTTATCTCTATTTAAAATTTGATGCATTGCTAGGTCATACTCAGACCAATATAGCACCATTAGAATAACTAGTAACTCAAAAATAACCCTAATGGTTTTCCAATCCCACAACTATAATTTTTTATTCTTATTTAGCAATGAGTAGAGTCCTCTCCATCATGCTTGTACTTGTTTCTTTGTACTTATTCCCTAATTCATATTTTGGGTTGAATTTATTGATCTATAACTATTTTTCCTTTCCTAAATTTGTAATCTATATGACAAGTTTGAAGTTTTCCTCATAGACTATTTAACTTCTTTGTTGGAGTTTGGGACATCATAACTTTTAAATGGTATTTTGTTTTCATATATTTGTATTTTTGTTTCATCAATGTCTTTTCTTCTATTTAGTGTTTTTTGATTACCTGTTTTGACAACCTATTATCTTTCATTCATTTTATTTTATTTACGTACCCCAACAGTCTTATTATAACTTCTACTTTTAGAGGAAAAGTCCATGTTTCATCAAGTAAAATATCATATGGGATTGATTATTTAATTCTAAAACTATTTATAATCAAACACTTTTGAATTCTTTCTATTTATCTCTATATAGCACCTTTCAAAGAACTAATAACTCAAAAAGAACCATAGTGATTTTACAATCCCACAACTATATATTTTTGTCCCTATTTAGGAATGAGTAGTGTTCCATCCATCCTGCTTGTACTTGTTTCACCATACATATTCCCTAATTCATAGTTTGGGTTGAACTTGCTTATCTATAACTACTTTTTCCTTCCTAAATTTTTAATCCATGTGATAAGTTTGAATTTTTCTACATAGCTATTTAATTTCTTTGTTGGAGTTTGGGACCTCATAACATATAATGCTCTTCTTTTCCATCCATTTGTTTTATTTCATCCATGTATATTTTCTTCTATTTAGTATTTTTTGATTACCTGTTTTGACAACCTATTATATTTTATTCTTTTTATTTTCTTTAGGTACCCCAATAGTCTTATCATAACTTCTACTTTTAGTGGACAATTCCATGACTCACAAAGTAAATTTGCATATCATATTATGCTTTAATTATGAAATTATTTATAATTAGACTATTTTGAATTCTTTGTATTTGTGTCCATTTAAAATTTGAAGCATTGCTAGGTCATACTCAGACCCATATAGCACCATTGGAATAGCTAATAACTCAAAAATAACTCTAATGGTTTTCTAATCCTATAACTATAAAATTTTACCTCTATTTAGCAATGAGTAAAGTTCCTTTCATCCTACTTGTATTTGCTTCATTGCACATATTCTCTAATTCATAGTTTGGGTGGAACTTCTTGATCTATAACTCTTTTCTCTTTATAAATTTTTAATCCACATGACAACATTGAATTTTACCTCATAGAGTCTTTAAGTTCTTTGTTGGATTTTGGGATCTCATAACATATAATGCTCTTTTTTCCATCCATTTATTGTCTTGTTTAATCCATATGCCTTTTCTTCTATTTAGTGTTTTTTGATTACTTGTTTTAGTAACCTATTATATTTCAATATTTTTTATTTTCTTTAAATTATACCAATAGTCTTATCATAAATTCACCTTTTAGTTGAAAATTCCATGTTTCACAAAGTAAAATCTCTTCTAGGATTGATGCTTTAATTATGAAAATATTTATAATAAGACACTTTTGAATTCTATTTTTCCTTCCTACATTTTTAAGCCACATGACAAGTTTGACTTTTTCCTCATATATTCTTTAAGTTCTTTGTTGGAGTTTGAGACCTCATAACATTTAATGCTATTTTTTCCATCTATTTTTTGTTCTATTTCATGTATCTTTTCTTCTATTTAGTGTTTTTTTATTACTTGTTTTGGCAATCTATTATCTTTCATTCATTTTATTTTCTTTAGGTACCCCAATAGTCTTATCATAACTTCTATTTTTAGTGGAATATTTCATGTTTCATCAAGTAAAATATCATATGGGATTGATGCTTTAATTATAAAATTATTTATAATCGGACACTTTTGAATTCTTTCTATTTATCTCCATTTAAAATTTTATGCATGGCTAGGTCATACTCAGACCCATATGACACCACTAGAATAACTAATAACTCAAAAAGAACCCTAATGGTTTTCCAATTCCACAAGTGTACATTTTTGCCCCTATTTAGCAATTAATAAATTTCCCTTCATCTTTCATATATTTGTTTCATCATACATATTCTCTAATTCATAGTTTGGATTGAAGTCATTGATCTATAACTATTTTTCTTCCTCAATTTTTAATCCACGTTACAAGTTTAAATTTTCCCTTATAGACTATTTAAGTTCTTTGTTGGATTTTGGGACCTCAACATTTAATGTTCTTTGTTTCCAACCATTTGTTGTTTTATTTCATCCATGTGCCTTTTATTCTATTTAGTATTTTGAATTCTTATTTTGGCAAGTTGTTATCTTTCAATCTTTTTATTTCTTTTAAGGTACCCCAAAAGTCTTATCATACTTCTACTTTTAGTGGAAAAGTTCATGTTTCACCAAGTAAAATCGCATATGGGATTGATACTTTAATTCTTAAATTATTTATAATTAAACACCTTTGAATTTTTCTATTTTTATCCATTTAAAATTTGATGCATTACTAGGTCATTCTCAGACCCATATAGCACCATTGGAATAACTAATAACTCAAAAATAACCTGAATGGTTTTCCAATCCTACAAATTTTGAACCTTATAATGGATTTTTTCATATTTGTTTTTTTTGTTCATGTGACTAGTATTTTTTGCAGCTGGTGGGGCACTGATATAGGTTTTTTATCTACAAATTCATGCATGGGAAAAATCTGCTTTGGCCTCAAGTATTTCCCAAGGTGTGTTTGGATTCGATGTCGCAAAAAGGCCCTAGCAAGAAATAACAAAGTGTTGGAGATCCTTGACAATGAGGCACCAGACCCCACCATAATAGTCTTGGAGAAGATGACAATTTCATCGACCTCCAACGGTATCAACCCGATTGAAGAGTCATGCTCGGCCTCATCGGTGCAGTTGTTGATTTGTGTGATTCCCTAAATCTTCCGTTTTATAGCCGACGGTTCCGGGGGCACAAGGAGTCAAAGGCAAAATCTAAATATGATGGCAAGAACGATGATAAGAAGTTAGATGAGGACTACAAGGAAGACGGCTTGGCCTCTTGGCTGTCCATTCTATGGGATGTTTTTTTTTTTTTTGACCATATTCTATTATTTTTATATGGGCACAAGCTACTCTGCATGGTGCTTGCATGATTAGTTTTTGTCTTTGTTAGTTCTTTTTTGCGTCTTTCTTTTCTGATGGCCATAATATTAGGCTTCCATAGTTTAGTTTGGTTGTATTCTAATGGAAGAGTAGGTCTTGGCCATTTTTGTTGTCAGTTTAAACTTTTAGGGCTTGGCCTTTGTCCAGTTGGTCAGTGGACCCTATTTTGTAATATGGTTTTGGGTCAACCAGTTAAAACCCGGTGTTAATTATAATATTCTCTTACTTACCAAAAAAAAAAAACAAGTATACTTTTTTACCCCTATTCAACAACGAGTAGAGTTCCCTTCCTTTTTCTTGTATTCATTTAATTGTACATATTCCCTAATTCATAGTTTGAGTTAAATCGTTGATTTATAACTATATTTTCCTTCCTTTTAATACATGTGATGAGTTTGAATTATTCTTCATAGATTGTTTAAGTTCTTTGTTGGAGTTTGGGATCTCATAACATATAATGTTTTTTCCATCCATTTGATATTTTATTTCATCCATGTGCATTTTATTCTATTTAGCATTTTTTTATTATCTATTTTAGAAACATGTTATCTTTCATGCTTTTTATTGTCTTGAGGTACCCCAATAGTCTTATCATAACTTCTCATAGTGGAAAAGACCATGTTTTATGGATTAAAATATCATATAGGATTGATGCTTTAATTCTAAAATTACTTATAATCAGATACTTTTGAACTCTTTATATTTATCTCTATTTAAAATTTGATGCATTGCTAGGTCATACTCAAACCCATATAGCACCATTAGAATAACTAATAACTCAAAAAGAAACCTAATGGTTTTCCAATCCCACAAGTGTACTTTTTTATCCCTATTTAGCAATGAGTAGAGTTCCCTCCATCATGCTTGTACTTGTTTCATCCTACATATTCCCTAGTTCATATTTTGGGTTGAAGTTATTGATCTATAACTATTTTTCCTTTCCTAAATTTTTAACCTATGTGACAAGTTTAAATTTTTTCTCATAGACTATCTAACTTCTTTGTTGGAGTTTGGGACCTCATAACATTAATAGCCTTTTTTTTCCATCTATTTGTTATTTTATTTCATCAATGTGTATTTTCTTCTATTTAGTGTTTTTTTATTACCTGTTTTGACAACCTATTATCTTTCATTCATTTTATTTTCTTTAGGTACCCCAATAGTCTTGTTATAAATTCTACTTTTAGTGGAAAATTCCATGTTTCATCAAGTAAAATATCATATGGGATTGATTATTTAATTCTAAAATTATTTATAATCAAACACTTTTGAATTCTTTCTATTTATATCTATATCGAGGTCATACTTTGAACCATATAGCATCATTTGAATAACTAATAACTCAAAAAGAACCATAGTGATTTTCCAATCCCACAACGATATATTTTTGTCCCTATTTAGCAATGAGTAGTGTTCCTTCCATCCTACTTGTACTCGTTTCACTATACATATTCCCTAATTCATAGTTTGGGTTGAAGTTGTTTATCTATAACTACTTTGTCCTTCCTAAATTTTTAATCCATGTGATTTTGAATTTTTCTACATAGCTATTTAAGTTCTTTGTTGGAGTTTGGGACCTCATAACAGATAATCCTCTTCTTTTCCATGCATTTTTTTTGTTTCATCCATGTGCCTTTTCTTCTATTTAGTGTTTTTTTATTACCTGTTTTGACAACCTATTATATTTTATTCTTTTTATTTTTTTTAGGCAGCCCAATAGTCTTATCATAACTATATATGATTTAATTATGAAATTATTTATAATAAAACACTTTTAAATTTTTTGTATTTGTGTCCATTTAAAATCTGATGCATTGCTAGGTCATACTTAGACCCATATAGCACCATTGACATATCTAATAACTCAAAAAGAACCCTAACGGTCTTCCAATCCCACAACTATAAAATTTTACCCCCATTTAGAAATGAGTAGAGTTCCCTCCATCATACTTGTATTTGTTTCATTGTACATATTCTCTAATTCATAGTTTGGGTTGAACTTCTTGATCAACAACTCTTTCTTTCTTTCTAATTTTTTAATCCACATGATAACTTTGATTTTCTCTCATATATTTTTTAATTTATTTGTTGGAGTTTGGGATATCATAACATATAATGCTCTTTTTTCCATCCATTTTTTATCTTATTTAATCCATGTGTCTTTTCTTCTATTTAGCATTTTTATTACTTGTTTTAGTAACCTATTATATTTAAATATTTTTTTTTTTTTTTTAGGTATCCCAATATTCTTATCGTAACTTCTCCTTTTAGTGGAAACGTCCATGTTTCACAAAGTAAAATCTCATGTGGAATTTATGTTTTAATTATGAAATTATTTATAATCAGACACTTTTGAATTCTTTCTATTTATCTCCATTTAAAATTTGATGTATTGTTAGGTCATACTCAGACCCATATAACACCATTGGAATAAATAATAACTCAAAAAGAACCCTAATGGTTTACTAATCCCATAACTATACTTTTTTATTTGTATTTAGCAATGAGTAGAGTTTTCTCCGTCGTACTTGTATTCATTTTATCGTACATATTCCCTAATTCATAGTTTATATTGAACTCGTTGATCTATAAGTCTATATTTTCCTTTCTATATTTTTATAAGTCTATATTTTCCTTTCTATATTTTTAATCCACGTGACAAGTTTAAATTTTCCCTCATAGAATGTTTAAGTTCTTTGTTGAAGTTTGGGACCTCATAACATATAATGCTCTTTTTTCTTATCTATTTTTTGTTTTGTTTCGTCCATGTGCCTTTTCCTCGATTTAGTGTTTTTTGATTACCTAATTTGACAACCTGTTATCTTTCATTCTTTTTATTTATCTTTAGGTACCCAAATATTCTTATCATAACTTATACTTTTAGTGAAAATTCCATGTATAATAAAGTAAAATCTCATATGGGATTGATGCTTTAGTTATGAAATTATTTAATATTAGATATTTTTGAATTCTTTCTATGTTTCCATTTAAAATTGAATGCATTCCTATGTCATACTTAGACTCATATAGCATCATTGGAATGACTAATAACTCAAAAAGTACCCTAATGGTTTTACAATCTTATAATTATACTTTTTTACCCTATTTAGCAATGAGAAAAGTTCCCTCCATTTTGCTTGTATTCATTTCATCATACATAATTTCTAATTCAATTTGCTTTAAAAATTTAACCCAAGGAATTTGTATTATGTTACTACCTTTGTAATATTTCCTTCAAATAAAATATATGGCTATTTTTGCTCTCTATGAGTAGAGAGGACAATAATGTTAGTCTTTCTAGTGCTTATTTGCATTCATTCTTTATAAAAATGTTGCAAATCTTTTAGATATTTTTTTATACTTTCAAATGTCTTGCCAATAAATATGACATCATCAACATAGATAAGTTTTACTATATAATTAACCAATTGTATTCCCTTTCCTCTCATCATTTCTATCCATTCCTCCAATTTGTTGATATAAAGGTCAAATAAAATAGGTGATAATGGACAACTTTGTTTCACCCTAACATCACTCTCAAAAAACTTTTATAGTTCTTCTAGAGTTCTAATTTTTACCACCACCTACTCATAAAGTCTATGTGGAACTGCTTTATAGTTGGTTGACACACCAATTTCTTCCATTATTTTTTATAATTTACCTCTAGGTACTATGTCAAAAATATTTTTAAATTCCACAAAACAACAACAAAATTTTTATTTTTTATTTCATATCCTCTCTACTAGGTGCCATAATGTAATACAATGACCTATTATTGAGTATTGGTTTAAATCTTGCTTTACCTATTGTCGTATTTCCTTGATTTTCCACCCACTAACTAATTTTACTTTCTATTATGCTACCAAATAATTTTGAAAAAATAGGATTAATCATCATTGTATAGTAATTTGAAGGATTTTTAGTGTCTCCTTTTTTATATAATGGTATGACTAGCTTGGTTATCCATTCCAATGGAAAACCTCCTGTAATGATGTTATTAACATTTTTTGGATGTGTGGTGCTAAGATGTTAACCCCACACTTGAGAGATTGCAAACCATCTATATATTGAGCTTTACCTATTGTAATTTTCTTAATGCCCTCCACATATTTCATAGAAAAAATTCTTCAACTGTGTTAATTATAAGAGGGGTATCCTTTTCATGGTTTCTCTCATATAATTACTAAGCATTCTATAGCCATTTTTTGCATGTGATATTGTTTTTATGTGTATTTTTTATTATTATTTTAGTTATTTTTATAATTTTCTTGCACTATGCTTTACAAGATATATCAAATTGGATCACCAAACCAGCGATTTCGTTGAATCTCGAGTATTATTTTAGAGTGTTTCCCAATTGAATTGGGTGAATTGCAAGAAAATAATCATAGAAGGATATTCACTCAATGTTATCAACATGATTAATGGAAACCAAAATCCCTCCTAGACTATTGCAAATTTTATAATTGAATCCAGGAGAATGATTCAAAATTTAGAAGAAGTCCAATTTAAGCACTAGTTTAGGAAAGGTAACAAAGTTGTGGACTTCCTAGCTAATCAAGGTCTTACGCAACAAGATCTTCAAATTTGGATAGGTAATTTCCCAGATGGTATTAGATCGTTGGACAATGAATTCAAGAAAATGTCAAATACGATTCAGAATACTTAGGGTGGGTGGTTGGAACCCTCCCCATTGGATGTTGTTTTTTGAATGTTTTGGTTAGGCATGCATGTCCAGTTTTTTGTCTCTATTTATCCATGCAGGCCCCGTGTGCCTAGATTTTATCTCTGTTTGGCTTATGTGTTTGGGTTTTTTTGGCTAGTATATTTTTGTCTATATGTAGGTAGTTGTATCCAAGGGTTTTTTGGATTTAATGTTTGAAGTGTCCTCAATCTCATAGTGGCTAGAGATTAGCTTCTTTTTGTTATAAAGTTTGGAAGTCCTTTCAAAACTCCTTTCATCCAACTAATAAAAAATATATATATATCAACTATTGTTTTCATACTCTTATGTATTCTCCTTCTTTTGTTTACACTAGATGTTCATATATCTTCTTATTTATTTTATCTTTGTATTCCTCTTTCAAGGTTCTCCTTATTGATTTGCATTCTTCATCATACCATAGATTTATAGGAAAGTTTTTATATTTTATTTTCTTGGGTTTTAAATTTTTTCTTGACTCTAAGTCTTCTTTGATTACATATATTAGTTTATTTCTATCAAATTATTAGCTTTAAAAATATTTATCCTCTTTCTTTCCTCTCTTTGATAATATACTTAAGTGGTATTCTAATTTTTATTTTCCATAGTGATGTTTCTTGTTGTATTTCCTTTAGTTAACTAAAGATGTTCTTATTTCCCACTTTATTGCATTTGGATTTTTATGTACATTGGATTATGATCAGATTTTATCTCCATGGGAACTAGTTCAATTTCAAGAGCTTTTATCCTTGAAATAAATTTTGGTGAGAAAATAATATAATCAACTATAATGTGTCTATTATGTGTTTGACATGTATATTTTCTAGATTTTTTCCACATATTTATGCCATTGTAGATAATTGCTACATAATTTAAGAATTTATTCTCCATAATGTGTGATGGGCCCTTGACTATCATATAAGCACCTTGACTAGCATTGATCCACCTCTTATTCCATTAATAGAGGACTCTCATCTATGCCTTCATTGATACTTAAAGATATTCCTTATCTATTTTTTGTCTTGACATTAATGTCACCCACTAAAACCAAATATTCAAGCTTGTTATATCATGTGATATATTTTGCCAATGCCATATATAGATTCTCATGATCTAAGACACATTTATTATAAAAAATTAATTTATGTGGAGAAAAATTACAAGTTGCAATGCTAATCAATTTTTCAATATATGATTCTAATATATATATACTATTAATTTGGGTCTTATTTCTTAACCTGTATGATTTTATCCCAAGACTCGTTTATTAGGATTTTTATGTCTCCATGTTCTTTTCCATTTTTTGCTACTTTATTCCATACTAATATATTTTTATCTCCTTCACTATTGGAGTATATTACATTATTTAGTACATGCTAATGTACCACCTTGAGTACATAACTAGAGTAGGAGTTTACCTTAGAGTAAGGTTTGAGTAGTTTATTCATGTAATGTAATAAATGCACAAGTATTAGAATGTGCAATGATGTAAATGTGTATGTATTCCACATGTACATGAGTCATAGGTTAGGTAAATGAAGAGTCATGGGTAGATGAAAGGCCAAGGGATTTATCTCCTTATATATATGCCTTTGAGAGAGTTGAATGTAGTTGAATGAAGGAGCATTAGTAGCTAGTTAGTATAGTGATAAAAATGTAGATCCTTCATGTATTTTTTGAGTATTCATGTCCTCCATTATATTACATTGTATTATTCTCATGAAATTTTAATAATGACATGTTTCTGAGTTATTGCAGAATTTTCTTATATATTTTTTTTACATATTATAGTGCCATTATCATATAGTTATCATTGCTTGCTCATTTTACATCTTGTGGTTGCATTTTCTTTAATATATATCATCAAAAGCTAACATTGTTATCAAAACACATGGTAGATCGATAGGAAATAGGGAGAGTCACAAGAGAGATAGAGAGGAGATAAGAAATCTAATTTTTAAAATTTCTAAAATTGCATTTGGCTAGAGTCTTTCCACAAAGTTGCAGAAAACCTGTGAAGACTAGGACTCAATATTGATTCCGCTAGTATGACATATCAACTAGTGAAGATTCATTAACTCAATATTTAAAGTTTCTTCCATTACAATTTTTTAATATTTTGTTGCAAAAAAAGGATATTCAAAGAAATTTGGGAAGCTTCTTACAAGAACTAGGAAGAATATCTTCTTTGGAATCAATCCAGTACCTAAAGAAACAAGTTGGAGATTGAAGATCTAGAGGCCTAAGGAAAAGGTCCCATTGCAATATTTGAATATTGAAGACTCCATAGCTTAATATTGAGAAGAAATTAGAGGAAATAATCCACATTGAAGACTACAAAGCAATAATGAGGTCCTATAAAGAAGACCCCATTGAATGAAGAAGAGACTCAAGGAAAAGAGTCCTAGATAAGATTGGATATTGGAGATATCCATTGAAGATTGAAAGCTTTACATTTAATAAGTTGAAGAGACCCACAAAAGGTCCATTGAAGAAATTCTAATTTTGGAATATTGAATATTGAGGACTTGCAAAGGTCCTATTGTAGATTTTAGAAGTTGTATATTTCAAATATCCAAGAAAGAGATATCATTGTAAAACTTTCATAGTTGAATATTAAAGATATCAAGGAAGATCTTAGTGAAATTTTGAGAAGAATAGAGGTTGCAAAAATTGAAGGTCCAAGAGAATAGGTCTTAAGGAAGAATTGAATGGAGAAAGAAAGAGAAGGCTAGGAAAGCCTCATTGTAGATTTCAAAGAAGACCATTAGAGGAGAATTTCAGGAGAACTCATTGGAGAAATTTATTAGCAAGGAAAAGTTCCTGATAAAGGAGGTTCTAGGATAATTATCGCCATCCAAAAATAAGCCCAAAAGGATAATAATTTGACTAAGTAGTTTGCCAAATTTTTGAGGAGAATAGTGAAGACCTCAAGACATTCAAATTCTTGATAAGGCCAAGATTAAAGCCATATTTTGACAAGGAGGTTGGAGAAAGGAGATAAATGAAACCACAAAATCTAAGATATTTTAAGATTACCTTTGAAGGTTTTGAAGGCTAATTTGGAGAAAGGAGTTTGTTGATTTTACAACAAAAAATTGAAGGTCTCTAGGAGACAAGTCTCAGTTGTGATTTGGAGGAGTTTCCTACCAAATTTGAGAGATTCAAGGACAGCGTTTTAAAGAAGATATTGACTGCATTACAACATAAAAATTTCATATTTGAGGACAACAAAAGGGTAGCAATTTGGGCAGCATTAATAGCTAGTAATTTTTAGATTTTCAAAGTGCATTTTGAAGGAGAGTTGAAGACACCAAACTACATTTTCGGGCAGCAAGTTAGAGGAGTTCCAAAGATACAAATTGGTGAATTAAAGAGTTGTTTTGGACAGCAAAGAAAGAGTTGCAATTTCATATAACATAGGGTAGCAATTAGGTGATCCAAATAACCAAGAAATACATCATCTATGGAGGTTAAAAATGTTAGCCTTTGATGAACAACCACTCAATAATATGGCCACTAAATCAATAATAATCAAATCAATATGGAGGAAATAATAATGCTAAGCAAATAAGCTTATATTTAGAATATGAAATTGGAATGTACACCCGTATCTGGCGAACGGATTACACACTGGTCTGATCTATCTTAATTCAGTTTACTTTTTGATCTGATTTTTTTTTTATTTCTGAGGGTTTAATGCTGGTTTTGCTCGTGTTTCATATAGAGGATTTATAAAGATAAATGGACTAAAAATAGAATGTAAAAACACAAAAAATTAAATAATACTGATATAAAATTGATTTTTTATTTATTTTGACCTAAAATCAGCAAATTACAAAAAAAATTCGTGGCTCAGGATGTGCCCGTATGATAAGCTAAAATAGTGAATCACTGATATCTTCATCGTCTGGTATCCGAATCATGTGTCGTCTAATGCTAACTACTCCTGGAGGCTAGGCACACCTTTTACAACTGATAAACTACAAGTTGAAACCCCAACAATTTAGGCATGCTTCCCAATGCACTTGTATAGCCCTCTAGATGGTACGATTTGGTTTAGAAATTCATACAAACATATTTTTATCTTCAAAATGCCTCTAAAATGGTCACCCAAAATGAGAAATATTATGGATAAATTTATGGAATGGAAATCTAAAGCATTTGCAAGTAGTGATCAAAATGGCTTGAATCCCAAGGTGCCCAAAATGGTATGACCTGATCTGCAAATCACTGAAACCCTTTAGATATGTGAAATTTGATTCCTTCTTAGGTGGAATATGGCCAAAATATGAAGACCCATATGCTCCTTTTCTCGACCCAAAAAACATCAAAATTCTACAAACCCTTGTCTACCCCATGAATGCTCAGATGAACTCTCTGATGTGAAATCTCCAATCCCGATCAGCTAGAGGTAATCTCTCACACCTAAAATTGACAAATTCCTATTGAGATATCTCCCAACAAGCCCTGTGATCTTTTGGTCAAAATCCTTGCGAAAAGCTCCACAAAAAAATAATATCTTCCATAACCAAAATGACCCTCAACATGAGAATATGTGGCGAGGTTGATTAGGGTTTCCAGGGCTCCATTTTGAATTTCTTTTAATTTTAAATTTATGTCTTTCACCTCATAAAAAGGGACCACCATGTCCTAGTCGAAAAACTTTATGTTTTAAAGTTATAACTTTAATTTTTTTTTTTTAAAGCAAAAAACCCCTTGTGGGGCCACCTTGGTCTAAGAGACCACAAACAGGGGGTTCTACACCGTTAAAGTCACCCGAGAGTCACACCCGACCCTGCCCGCACCAACATTATCAATTGGATTTTGGATACCCAATTTAGTTTTTTGGTAGGGTGGAGATTTGAACCTGGGACCTCCTTTGGAATATTGCCCTCTCCTCTCCAACTCACCTACAACACCTGGGTTTATAACTTTAATTTATAACTCAACATTAAAATATAACACTAAAAAGTGTCTCCCTTTTCCTAACGACTGTCGGCCTTGGTCAACACTTGCAACTTGATAAAATAAGCTCTTCGAATGATGCAAATGCCCAAAATAAGGTAATTTTGACTCACTGGATCACATCTAAGTCTCTACCATGGAGTTCTGCACATAAAATCCTCACCAAATGAGTCCCTAACCACACTGACTATCCTAGGGGACCCTGTGTCTAGGCTAACGTACCTTTGCAATGAGCTAGTGTTGAGTTGGGGACATTGAAGAACACAAGCTTATATTAAGAGGGGGGGGTGAACAGTATAAGACCTCTTTTTACTTTTTCCTTTATATTACAAAATAGTAATGCAATATACCCAAAGCAATATCAAAGCAATGCACAAAATCAACCATGTACACGGATAAAATCTTTCACTAAATTTTATCATAACAAAATTCTGGGAACACCTTTCCCGATTACAAATTTTATGGGCACCAACCCAAAGGAGACACTAATCCCCTAGATCTGCTCTGGCTGGTGATCCTCTAGAACACCTCTGCCTCTGCTGCCCTTAGCAAATGGAACTCTATCCATAGAAGACGCTTGTCCTCACTGCTCTGGTTGGAGACATCTGTCCTCAACTCTATCACCTCAAAGTTGGTCCTCGAATTTGCACTAGACACAGTCCTTCGGTCTAGCACAAATGTCCTCATTCTCTATCTCTGATCTGCACCAAACACAGTCCTTCGGTCTGGCACAAATGTCCTCGAATCTGCACCAATCTCTGTCCTCAACTGGTCCTCAAATATGGTTCACAAAAAATGGTTCACAAGCTTTCACTAAAGCTTGCTTGATCTTCACCCAAGTCTTCACCAAGACTTGTCTCAGATCTACTTTGCAAGTTCTCACTAGAACCTACCCAGACTGCTTCACAACATACACAACTTCTTGTGCTTTTACAGCCGAACTTTGTCTAACTCCAGTCTTTGCACTGTCTACGCAATTACAATGGTACTCAGCTATCGGCGATCGAACTTCTCCCCCTACGCTCTATCTACGAATATTGCAATGCCAACCACTTCTACTCCTTTTCGCAAACACAGTAGCACCGTCTTCGTGCACTTTGATTCCTTGCGATCTCTCTCACTTAGTCGATTTGAAAAAAATGCACTTTGTACCCTACTATCAAATTTCACACTCTATCTGTGAACGTCGCACTTTGAACGCACACTCCATCCATTCTTAACTCTCCAAGTAGCCCTCCTTTTATACTAATTCTTTCAAGAATAAAACCTTGATCTTTAGTCGGCTGCACACCCTAAACTACGTCGATTGCAAACCCTAATCTTTGTCGACCCAAATTTAACTTTGTTGACCTCACTCCTTCTACAACTCTTCTGTAGCTTCTGTCGTGAAACTACATGTCACGATATCGTGACACCTTTACAATCGTACACTTCCTTTTGCCTTTTGTCGCGATATCGCGACACTTCAGGCTTAGACAGCATCAACTTTGCTTTTGTTGTGATATCGCGACACTTTAGCCTTTGATGAATTTGACTAAGCTCTTGTCGTGATATCGTGACACTTCTCACTTTCTTACCCTCTTCTTGGCTTGCACCAGTGAAAGCGGAACATGTCACAAAATCGTGACACTTTCGTTGCCTTATGCTTTTCTCTGCCTTACGCCCGCAAAATTGGAACATGTCATGAAATCGCGATGCTTTCGCCTTCGAGCTCTTCCTTCTTGAATTCATCATGAAATCATGACGCTTCTTCTATTGAAGACTTGTTTACTGTCTCTGTCATGAAATCGTGACACTTTCTCCAACTGAAAGCTGCCATCTCAACCTGTCGCGAAATCATGACACTTTCTACATCCGTACGATTTCTTTGCAGCCTATCATGAAATCGTGACAGTTCTCATTTTTGACTCTTCCCTTTGCTGCATGTCATGAAATCATGACACTTTGTCTTGCTACTTTCTCTCTCTTCGAACTTGTCGTGAAATCATGACAATTCACACTACGGACTCTCTTTTCAGCATTATGTCACAAAATCGCGACACTTTTTCTTTTGGACTCTCTCTTCTGCATTATGTCGCAAAATCATGACACTTTTTCTTTCGGACTCCCTCTCCTGCAACATGTCACGAAATCGTGACACTTTTTCGTCCGTACAATCTTCTTTGCAATATGTCACGAAATCGTGACACTTTTCCTTCTCTGCCTTCCTGCACTTTTTGAGTCACGAAAATGCGACATGTCGCGAAATCGTGACACTTTCCACCTTGCTCTTCTTCTCTGCCAACATGTCACGAAATCGCGACAGTTTTTCCAGCTCTTTCTCTCTCCTCAAACATGTCACGAAATCGTGACAGTTTTTCCAGCACTTTCTCTCTCCTCTAACATGTCGCGAAATCGTGACAGTTTTTCTTGCCTCTTTGCATACCTTTTCTTACTTGTCTTTTTCTTTAATATTTTGCAAATGGGCTACTATGATCTTCCTGGAAACTCACTATCCATGCTCTGAATAATCTGACATTAAATCAAATTCCTTCAAGAGCTTCTTGACATCAATGACAACTTCTATACTTGAGCAAAGGCAATGTGCCCAAGGTACCCAAAATTGCCAACAATCTCCCCCTTTGTCATTGATGGCAAACCTTTACTAAAAACACATCTCAAGAGCAAAAATTGAAACCAACTGTGCTCACAACTGAGAATCTGCCTTTGAAGTTTTGCTCCCCCTGACTTGAAGCTCTTCTCTTCACTTGAAGCTCTCCCCCTTACTCATATCTCTCCCCCTTTGTCATCAATGGCAAAGGGTCACCTTTGGGGCTCGGGACTAAGAATGAGTCTCTTAGCTTAGTCCCTCCCCCACCCCCTGATGAGGTGATTAAAATAGGGGTGGGAGTAAAACTCCCATTAGGCACTGATCATCATCAGCGTCTACAATTTCCTTGTCGGGCCTTCTCTTGAACTCTTTGTCAATATTCCTGTTCTTGTTCCTATCACTGTTCTTATCCATGCCTTGATCCTTGGACCTATTCATACTACTATTTCTGTTCCTGTACCTTGGAAGTTTAGCTCTACACTGTCTAGCTGTGTGACCTTCATTGTTGCACTTATAACAAGTAACAAAGTTATTTCTTTTAGGCATACCTACTTTTTGAATCCACCAGTTCTGACCAAACCTGTTCCTGTTATTTACCTTGCAATAAACTGCCTTGTGCCCAAACTGTTGACAAGAATAGCAATATCCTTGAAAGAAACTAGCACTTCTAAAATTGTTGTTTACCTTCTTCATTTGAGCCATGCAATGTGAAGCCGTGTGACCAAACCTGTGACACGCAAAACATCTGCCATGAAATTTTCTTTTATTTGACCTCTCGGGTCTCGAAAACTTCTTCTTCTTATTCTAAATTCTGTTTTCTATTTCTATGCATCTATCACTCACGAACTCTTTCTCTGAGATACTCTCCTCATCAGAACTCTCTTCCTTTTGGATTCTCTTACTAGATTCCCCAACCTGTTCCTTGTGAGGCTTAACAAAACCAAGGCCTATTTTATCTGTTGTCTTTCTTTGACCTTTGATGAGAGACTTAACCTTTTTGGAGCTATCTTGAAACCTGTACAGCTTATCCTTGTACTCTTTAGTTTCCTCTTTCAAAGAAGCCATTTTTTGTTCTAACTCACTATACTCAAGAATCTTAGACTCTAACTCATTCTTGAGTTCTTGTGTCTTAGCCATAGAGAAGTCAAGACTTTCTGTAAGATCATCTCTCTCCATACAACATTCATCTAACTTATCTTTGAGTCTAGCATTCTTCTTTCTTTCCTTTTTCAAAGCACTAAGAGCGTTAGTAAGTTCACTTTCTAGATCCTTTATTTGTTTGCTTTTTGAATCATCAAACCCTTTTTTAGATTTCCTATCACTAGAGGTGCTACCTTTTTCAAAAACCATACATGCATCTTCTTTATAGTTTTCTAAAGCATCCTCATACATACTAGAAACCAAATCATAATTTGTGCAATCATCCTCAAGGTGACCAAAATTTCCACATCTAAGACATTTCATGATAATGAATCTATGTTTCGGTTCTTCCTCTTTTTCTGATATGAACAACATCTCATTTTTAGTATCACTTGAAGAACTTTCACTATCACTACTAGAACACTTACTTGCTTTGTCTAGGTAGAAACTCTTCTTGTGTTTGTGAGAATACCTCTTTCCTGGATTGTTGCGCTCATCTCTATTTTTCTTGTGATGCTTGTGCTTTTCAGAATCCTTGCTCTTAGAATCTTGTATATCTTCATCACTTTCGTCCTTGGGAACAGTACAGTCAGAAGCATAATGACCAAACTTTCCACAATTGAAACATCTTATATTTTTCATGCTTTTGTGCTTTCTAGAAAACTTGCCTTTCTTGTTGTAATATGCCTCTTCATCACTGGAAGACTCATCACTCTCTTGAAGTTGTTTACCCTTGGATTTCTTGGTAGTCTTGAAAGCTGCCTCTTTCTTGACATCAACCTTCACTTGAGTTCTCAACTCAAATGCTGCAAGTATACTATGGAGCTCATCCTTTTTCAACTTATCCAAATCTTTGGCTTCCTCAATAGCAAATTTTTTTTCACTAAATCTATTAGGAAGAGATCTTAAAATCTTATCACAAACATCATTTTCAGCAAGCTCAAGACCTAAGTCTTTCATGGAGTTAACAACCTCATCCACACGAAGCATGTAGTCACTAATATTTTCATCATAATTCATCTTGAGTTGTTCAAACATACCTTTGAAGTGTCTCAACTTGGCCTTTCGGACATTTACATCACCTATGTGAACCACCTGCAACTGTTTCCACATTTCACTAGTTGTCTTGTAGTGAATCACCTTGGTAAGATCTGCTTTCTGTAAGCCTTTTAGGATTGCATTCATTGCTTTTGAATTGTTGTGATGAAGGAGCCTATCTTCTTTAGTATAAGGACCATGTTCAGGAATAGTGTACCCATCTTCAATCACTTCCCAAACTTCATTTCCAAGAGCCATAAGATGAACCTTCATTCTAGCACTCCAAAGACCAAAATCTGATCCATCAAGAATAGGTGTTGCATTGCCACTTGAATAATCCATTGTGTTCTTAGCTAGCTTTTCCTTCAAGATGTTAAACTTTCCGAAGGCACCCGCTCTGATACCAATTGAAGAACACAAGCTTATACTGAGAGGGGGGGTGAACAGTATAAGACCTCTTTTTACTTTTTCCTTTATATTACAAAACAATAATGCAATATACCCAAAGCAATATCAAAGCAATGCACAAAATCAACTATGTACACGGATAAAATCTTTCACTAAATTTTATCATAACAAAATTCTAGGAACACCTTTCCCGATTACAAAGTTTATGGGCACCAACCCAAAGGAGACACCAATCCCCTAGATCTGCTCTGGCTGGTGATCCTCTAGAAGACCTCTACCTCCGCTGCCCTTAGCAAATGGAACTCTATCCATAGAAGATGCCTATCCTCCCTGCTCTGGCTGGAGACCTTTGTCCTCAACTCTATCACCTCAAAGCTGGTCCTCGAATTTGCACTAGACACAGTCCTTCGATCTAGCACAAATGTCCTCGTTCTCTATCTCTGATCTGCACCAAACATAGTCCTTCGATCTGGCACAAATGTCCTCGAATCTGCACCAATCTCTGTCCTCAACTGGTCCTCAAATCTGGTTCACAAAAAGTGGTTCACAAGCTTTCACTAAAGCTTGCTTGATCTTCACCCAAGTCTTCACCAAGACTTGTCTCAGATCTACTTTGCAAGTTCTCACTAGAACCTGCCCAGACTACTTCACAACATACATAGCTTCTTGTGCTTTTATAGCCGCACTTTGTCTAACTCTAGTCTTTGCACTATCTGCGTAATTACAACGGTACTCAACTGTCGACGATCGAACTTCTCCCCCTGCGCTCTATCTGTGAATATTGCAACGCCAACCGCTTTTGCTCCTTTTTGCAAACACAGTAGCACCGTCTTCGCGCACTTTGATTCCTTGCGATCTCTCTCACTTAGTCGATTCGACAAAAATGCACTCTGTACCCTGCTATCAAATTTTGCACTCTATCTACGAACGTCGCACTTCGAACGCACACTCCATCAATTCTTAACTCTCCAAGAAGCCCTCCTTTTATACTAATTCTTTCAAGAATAAAACCTTGATCTTTAGTCGGCTGCACACCCTAAACTACGTCGACTGCAAACCCTAATCTTCGTCGGCCCAAATTTAACTTTGTTGGCCTCACTCCTTCTACAACTCTTCTATAGCTTCTACCGTGAAACTACAACATGTCACGATATCATGACACCTTTACAATCATACACTTCCTTTTGCCTTTTGTCACGATATCGCGACACTTCAGGCTTAGACAACATCAACTTTGCTTTTGTCATGATATCACGACACTTTAGCCTTTGACGACTTTGACTAAGCTCTTGTCACGATATCGCGACACTTCTCACTTTCTTACCCTCTTCTCGGCTTGCACCAGCGAAAGCAGAACATGTCGTGAAATCGTGACACTTTCGCTGCCTTATGCTTTTCTCTGCCTTACGCCCGCAAAACTGGAACATGTCACGAAATCGCGACGCTTTCACCTTCGAGCTCTTCCTTCTTGAATTCATCATGAAATCATGATGCTTCTTCTATTGAAGACTTGTTTACTATCTCTGTCACAAAATCGTGACACTTTCTCCAACTAAAAGCTGCCATCTCAACCTGTCACGAAATCGTGACACTTTCTGCATCCGTACGATTTCTTTGCAGCCTATCGTGAAATCATGATATTTCTCATTTTGTACTCTTCCCTTTGCTGCATGTCGTGAAATTGTGACACTTTGTCTTGCTACTTTCTCTCTCTTCAAACTTGTCATGAAATCATGACAATTCACACTACGGACTCTCTTTTCAGCATTATGTCGTGAAATCGTGACACTCTTTCTTTTGGACTCTCTCTTCTGCATTATGTCACAAAATCGTGACACCTTTTCTTTCGGACTCCCTCTCCTGCAACATGTCATGAAATCGTGACACTTTTCTGTCCGTACAATCTTCTTTGCAATATGTCGCGAAATCGTGACACTTTTCCTTCTCTGCCTTCTTGCACTTTTCGAGTCGCGAAAATGCGACATGTCACGAAATCGTGACACTTTCCACCTTGCTCTTCTTCTCTGCCAACATGTCACGAAATCGTGACAGTTTTTCCAGCTCTTTCTCTCTCCTCAAACATGTCATGAAATCGCGACAGTTTTTCCAACACTTTCTCTCTCCTCTAACATGTCACGAAATCGCGACAATTTTTCTTGCCTGCTGCATACCTTTTCTTACTTGTCTTTTTCTTTAATATTTTGCAAATGGGCTACTATGATCTTCCTGGAAACTCACTGTCCATGCTCTGAATAATCTGACATTAAATCAAATTCCTTCAAGAGCTTCTTGACATCAATGACAACTTCTATACTTGAGCAAAGGCAATGTGCCCAAGGTACCCAAAATTGCCAACAAACATTACAAAAATAACTCCAATATTTCTAATGACAAATTCTAAAAAATAAAATAAACTCTTATTGAATAAAAGACCTCAAATACATGCGACACTTACAAAAAAACTACTCTGCTAGGGTTTGATGAAGAAAAACTGCTCTATGGGGATGGTAGCAGCTTTCGAAGGAGGTCTACAAAATTGGAGGAATGTCATGATGGCATCGGGTCTGGCACAAATAGTGCATGCTCATGATTTTTTTTCATTTGAAAATGACTGGAAGGAACAGGATTTTCTAGTGTATGTCGGGAACCACTTGTTAAAGAACAATGGATGTTTGGAACGATGTGAATCCAGGCCAGTTCTAGTGGTTCAACCAAAATCGATGGCGGAATATGTGGAGTATCTAACCAAACATACCCTTATTGGCAAATTTTTGAGCATCTAAATTTTTCTCCCATTTATGGAGGCTTGGGTTAGGAAGACTTAGAATCTTGAAGGTGATGTGGAGGTGATGCTGAGTGTGAACAACTATTTTATGGTGGTTTTCTCTTGTATTGTAGATCATAACAAAGCATTTGAATGGGGTCCTTATTTCTATAACCAAGTGGGACTCTTTCTTAAAACCTGGCATGTGGGTTTCAACCCATCAGAGGAGCGGCTATCACAGGTTCCAGTAAGGGTGCGGCTTCCACGGCTCCCATTGGAATTCTAGAGAACTGATATTTTGCATAAGATTGCCCTTCTGCTTGGGAAGCCGGTTGGACCGTCACAATAGAAAATGGATAAAAAGGTAATCTCTATTTCTCATATTTGTGTTGAAATTGACTTAAATAATCCTATTCTAGATTCTACTGAAATACAATTTGGATCAACTACATGGGTTCAAAAACTTGATTATGAAGCTCTTCCATTTCATTGTTAGATTTATTGTGAATATGGCCACCTTAAAAAAAAATGCCCTAAGTTTATCCCACCTATGGCTTCAAATCCTGGGCCCTCTCGATCTGGACAAAGTTTGGATAAATGAAAATCCCCGATAAAGGAAGGGGAACGGCATAAATAAGGCTTTGTTTTGGTAAAAGCCCAAAACAGAGGATGAAGGGCAAACAAAGACCTTAAGGATAGCTAGTTAGATGCTATACTCAACCATTTTGAAATATTAGATGATATTTATCAGTGCTTGAAGATACCTAAAACGTCGCTACCTGATGCAAATATAACAAGGCTGAATCAGATGTATCTTATTCAAGAGGAACTTAAGGAATCAGATCTAAGAGGTTTAAATAAAGAACAAAGGGCTTTGGATCTGAGTATAGGGGACATGGTTGGGTCTATCCCTATAAGGGAAACTATTTTGGAAAGTGGTACAGATTTAGTTATGCCCTCTCCTACTCAGGCATTGATGTAGTCATCCTTGGACTGCAAAACTCCTACGGTGTTGAGATTGCAGTAGAAAATAATTAAAAAAAGTTTTTCAGATAAGAATTTGAAGGTGGGTCGAAAGAAGGACCAGGATAAAATTAAGTTAATGGGGAAAAATTTGGTGGATTTTGGCTTGGTGAGAACATTGGACTTCCATTTTTATAACCCCCAAAAATGATTATCCTCTCATGGAATGTAAGGGGTTTGAACAACATCCCCATACAAAAAGTTGTTCATGATTTGGTTTGTGTGCATTCTCTAGATGTGGTGTTTATTCAGGAGACTAAATTGGCTATTGATAGTATGTTCAATATTACTCCCAATTTGTGGAGAAGGGGGTAATGCCAGTGTATTGGTGCATGTGGATATGCTGGTGGTATCGCTTGTTTATGGGATCCGGTTAAGATATCCCCTCTTACTTGGATTTCTAGCAAATGGTCTATTTCGATGGCCAGGCATGATAATAAATCTGGTAAGACCATCCTACTTACAAATGTGTATGCTCCTATTTATTACAATGGTAAAGTGAATTTGTGGGAGCACATTTTCTTTGTGAGAAGTTTGGTTCCCCTGTACCCATAGATTTTGGCTGGAGACTTCAACTCTATCACTTGTTTGGAGGAGAAACATGGTGGGGTGGACCGTCTCGAGCATTTTTCTTCTATCTTCAGTGCTCATATATAGGCCCTAAACTTGGTTGACATCAAGCCAGATAATGGGATATTTACTTGGTACAATAGAAGGTGTGGGGAAGCTTCCATCTCAGAGAGACTAGATAGGTTTTTGATATCCAGTTATTGGATGGGTAATAATAGAAGTGCTAGTTTTGTGATTATGGAGCGTAGGGGATCTGATCATTGGCCTATCAAACTCTCTTCTTTGGAGTTAGAGATAAAAAATAATCCCTTCTTTAAGTTTCAATTTATGTTATTTCATGATCCTAAGATTCATGATTTCATGTGAGGCTGGTGGACCACTGGCAAACCTCCTCATGGCACCGCTATGTATTCCTTTATGAAGCGACTACAATTTGTAAAACATAAATTGAAGAGATGGAATAAACTAAATTTTGGTAACCTTTCCTTGGATAAGTTGGTAGATCTTAGTAGGATGGAAGAAGATTCAAGGAATATTAAAGATCATGGATTCACGAAGGAGCTTCTTGTTGAGGAATCTGAGGCTACAAAAGACCTTGCTGAATGGGAACTGATGGAAGAAATTTTTTGTAAATGGAAGAAATTTTTTGTAAATAAAAAGCTTGAGTAGATTGTCTTCAGGAAGGGGATAGTAACATAGCCTTCTTTTATAACTCAGTTAAGGCTCATTGTAATGGTAACCTGATTACCTCTCTTGTGAATTCTCAGGGTTCCCTGCTCTCTTCTTTCAAGGATATTTTAGAAGAGACTAAGAGGTATTTTTCCTCTCTCTTCAAGGAGGACTCCCTATTAGATGATGAGAATGAAAAGCTTATTCTAAATTGTATTCCAACAATTATTTCTAGAGATATGAATGAGCACTTGATGGGTCCAATTTCCCTTGAGGAGTTGGAAAATGTTGTATTCAAGATGAAAAAAGGAAAAGCCCTAGGTCCAGATGGATTCTCGATTGATTTTTATCAGGAGTTTTGGGATTTAATCAAATTTGATCTTTTTGGAGGTGGTCCATGAGTCCCAAAAGAACAAACAGATGCTAAGGGCCCTAAATGCTACCTTTGTGGTGCTTAAACACAAAAAAGAAGAAGCAAATTCTTTGGATATGTTCAGGCTTATTGCTCTCTACAATGTTGTGTATAAGATCATCACAAAAATTCTTACTGAGAGGTTGAGCAAAATCATCTCTGAGGAGCAAGGAGGGTTTGTTGTTGGTCAAAAAATCTTGGATGGGGTTGTTATTGCTACAGAAGCTATTCACTCGATGGAAACTTCTAAGGATAAAACTATGTTCATTAAGTTGGACATGGCCAAAGCCTATGATCGGGTCAGATGGTCCTTTCTTTAGAAATTTCTTACTGCTTTTGGATTTGAGGAGGAATGGATTAGATGGGTGATGAGATGTGTTTCTTCTTCCTCATTCTTTGTTCTTGTTAATAATGAGCCATCAAAGTTGTTTGAGGCCTCAAGGGGATTGATGCAAGGATATCCTTTATCTCCTTATTTGTTTATCATTATGGCGAAAGGTTTGGGAATATTTCTCAAACATCAAGTCATGCAGGGTCTCATTCAGGGGTGGAAGTGGGATAGTAGTTTACTACCTCTTTCCCACCTTCAATTTGTTGATGATACTACTTTGTTGGGAGTTGCCACTATCAGGGAAGCTGGTAATATTAGACAGTCTCTTGACATATATCTTGGTGTTTCTAGATAGTTGATTAATGAGGACAAGTCTTTTATTTTCTTCTTCAATACCCATCCTCTTATTCAAGCCAAGATTGCTCGCATTCTAAGATTCCAGGTTGGGACTCCCCCCTTAATTTATCTTGGTATACCAATTTCATCTCATCCTCTACCTAGATCTTCTTGGCATTTTATGCTTGATAATTTTATAAGGAAGGTGAATCGCTAGACTTTCATATGGCTACCCACTACAAGTAGAGTGTTGCTTTTAAAATTTGTTGTTCAAGTTTTACCCATTTATAGATGTTTTGTACAAATAGCTCCCTCTCACTTCATCAAGGACATGGATGCTTTATCAAGACAATTTTTATGGTCTGGAAAACTTGATCAATCTAAATGGAGTTTGTTTAGGTGGGATTCTATATGTAGGCCATTGCAAGAGGGAGGCCTTGGGTTACGACAGACAACTCTTTTTGGGTAGGCTTTGGCTGCAAAAATTTATTGGAGATGGTGTACCTCTCAAGATCATATTTGGGCTAAAATATTATCTTGTAAATACTTGACAGGTATTTCTAAGGCTGATATCCCTAGAGTTATCTTGGTTGGAAAAGGTTCAATTATCTAGGACACTCTAAAAATAGGAGCTAATTTAATCAAGCAGGGTTTGTTCTAGTTTTGCAATCAGGGATGAAATGCTCTTTTTTGGGAGGATTCTTGGGATGGTCACCTTCCTATCTTGAATAAATATCCTAGGTTACATTCCATAAGCATTTTTTTCTTGGAAGCAGGTTGGTCTCATGTGGAGGACTTTAAAAAAATCTAGTCTTTTGGAAATATGGAGATGTACAGGTGGAAATATCCACAAGAATGGCCCCAAGGAGGACTGACCAAGGACAAAAAGGTGCTTGCTATTATTCTTATGGGGAGGCCTTGTTCTTCATTGAGGGGTAAATATATTCTAGCTTGGAACCTTGATCCTAAGGGAACCTACTCGGTAGCCTATGGTTATCATGTTCTTGATAAGCAAAAGTATGGGAGTCTTCCTGTCACTTGGTGGAAAAAGGTGTGGAAAAAATTTGCCTGGACAAAATGTAACTTCTTTCTCTGGTTGGTAGCTCGTAATAAATACCTCACTTGGGATAATGTGAGGAAGAGGGGATTTCAGGATACCTATTTTTGTGTCCTTTGTAGTAAGAATGAGGATGACTCTTCTCATTTATTTTTCCAATGCTCCTTTGCCAAAGACATTTGGCACCATTGGTGGAGCTCTTGGAACCATCCATGTTTTCATGTGTTGTCCTTGGTGGACTTTTGTAGTAGTTTGGGCAGGCCTCTGACCAAGACACCCTTCGTTAAGGTGGCTTGGAATTTGGGTCCTTGCATCATCTGGAAAATTTGGCTCGAACAAAATCGACACATATTTTAGGGTAGTTATTTGGCTATTCAACATATCTGGAAAAGGATCTTGTATATGGTTTAGGTATTTGGCTATTCAACAGATCTGGAAAATGATCTTGTATATGGTTCAGAAAACCATCCCTAGCAAATGTGATATGGACCCTCTTTTGGATTCTAGGGAGGAGAAGGTACAGCAATCCCTTGGTATCTTTGGGGATGGTGTGAACACTTTTAGCCCTAGTGGGGTTCCTCAGCTCAGCAAGAAGGTTAGGAGAGATGGTAGGTGGAGGCCACCCCCTAGAGAAGTTTTAAAAATTAATATTGATGGATCGTCCAAGGGTAATCCTGGACATGCTGGCATTGGCGGTGTTGGGAGAGATTCTACTAGTGGTGTCAGTTTTTTCTTTTCCATTTATAAATGTGTTCACTCCAACAATTTTATGGAAGCTCTTGCAATTCTTGAGGCCTTGCGAAGGGGGTTTTATCTTGGCTAGCATAGTATTATCTATGAGTATGACTCTCAAATTGTGGTTAATATTTTAAACAATAAAAGGGTGTAGGAAGTTAATTTGCAGTTGGCCTCTATAGCCATTCAAATTCTCAGAATGAGTGAAGAGTTCAAATTTATATCCTTTGTGCACATTCCAAGGGAATGGAATGTGGTTGCTGATTACCTGGACAAAAGGGCTTTTGAGATGTTGGATCCTTGGAGTATTAGGAGAGTCTCCCATCTGGGTACTCTCAACACCTGTGGGAGTTGATCCATAAGGATGTACAGACTTAATGTGGTTTTTTCTTGTTTTCTTTTTTGGGTTTCATTCTATTCTAGTGGTTTTAGCCTATTTGGCTATTTATTTGAGTCTTGGTTGCAAGCTCAATTGTACTTTGTAATCCATACTTTTTATCAATAAATTTTTACCCCTTCATTTAAAAAAAAAAAGACCTCAAATACATTATATTACATCATCTTCCATTGCTCCATGGTTGATGTCCCATATCTTGATATTCCTTTTATGATACTCAGTTCTATTACAATTGCACATCCATATATAGGATGGAATTTGACTCTTCATATGGTGTTTATTGGCCCTCACTCTTCCTATGACTCTTCATATTCCTATTCTAATAACACATGTACATAGGGACATCTATGCACATTTATATTACCAAAATATCATTGCACACTTGTGCATTTATTACATTGCATAAAGTAAATACTTTCATCCTAATCTAATATACTCTTTCCTAATCTATATATGTACCCATGGTGGTACATTATCATGTACCATATAATATAATATATTCTAACATCCCCCTATATTACATTATTGGTTCTTGAGAACTTTGGTCTTCAATATGGATCTTATTCTTCTTTCTCGAACTTGTGCTCTTCTTTGTCATTTTATTCAATTTTCTTGATGTGTGTATCTTGATCAATCAATTTATTAGTATTTCATAAAATACTACATTTTCTAAAAGATATTTAGCTTCATGTAATTATGTATCATCTTTTGGTTCTTGTATTTCATGTATCTCTTGAGCTAAATGCCTCTTTTGATTTCCTTCTATGTGTTTTGGCTGGTGCTGGTACTACTATTGTGATGATTTGTATTGGTTATGATTTTTCCAAGGTTGAGACAACCTGTTTGGTTGGCCTCTTGAATTAGTTTGGTATCTTTGATATTGATTCCTTGGATAGAATATACAATAGCTGGTACTATGTTCTCTTCTCTTGCAAATTTGACAAGACTTGTCATTCCACTTTCCTTTGATTCTTGTAAATGAAGCAACATTCCTTTGTGAGTTGTCTTTTGAGACTAATGCATTATTACTCATTTCATCCTGTACTAAATTTTCCACTTTCATATTCTTGTAAAATATTCACTAGATCATCAAAATAAGTTTCCTTAGAATTTGTAAGGATGTTACTAGATGCTTGTAATTCTATGTAAGTGCCCTCAATAAAACTTGAACAAGAAATTTGTCCTCTACTTTTTCTCCTAGGGTTAATAACTTCCCTTTTATATGTGCTACCCTTATTAGAAATAGTTCAGTAGTTTCTCCACTTTTGACCTTAAAAGAATACAATCGTGTTTGTATATTTAAGATGGTAGCTTTATTTTTTCCTTCAAATATTTTTTCTAAGGTATCCCATGCATCTATGGATGTCCCTGCTGAAATGATATATGGTTGTATGTCATCTAAAATTGCAAAAGTTATGATCATAAGGGATTTTGATTCATACTCCTCATATTTATTTATATCTATTTCTTCAGTAGGTTTGGTCTTGGATCCCTTGACTATATACCAAAGATTTTCTACTATTAATATTGATCTTACTTTATTTTTCCATGTTGTATAGTTAGGACCTTTGAGCAATTGGGATTCAAATAGAAAAATTTTGTTTGTAGTTGTCATGAGTAGACTACCTTGTGACTCCTTAATATTGGAAATAGAATGCAATTCTAATCTTTTACAAATATTCAAATTAACTATCAAATTTAGTCCTAGGTAGAAACCCTTTTATCTCTCGAAATTGTGGATAAAATATTTAATTCTAAATTTCATATACTATTTTTGATGTAGAAATCCTTATACCTCCAAAATTAGAAATTTAGAATTTTTAAAAATAATATTTGCAATATTTTGTAATTCTAATTTGATGTAGAATCCTTATTTCTCCAACCTTATTTAATTTATAAATATTTAATTGGTTTTGTAAACTATGGTATGCAATTTTACAAAACTCCAATATAGCCTTCAAATTTAGAAAATGCTCTTCAAAAATATAATTATAGGCTTTAAAGTAATAATCTGATTTTATAAGGTTATAAAAATGCTTATCACTCCACTTTTATTTTTAATAAACTTTGACCTTAGAATATATTCCCTTCTTATTCCTCCTATCAATATAAAACTTTAATATATGGTAAAATCCTATGATAAATACGTCAAATATTTAGGTGCTTCCTTGCTGGTCTTATTGTGTGCTTATCTCTCTAGTCAAACTTGCTTTGAATGCTACGTATGACTCTTCAAAGATACTTTGACCTTATTTAATGTTTCTCCTCTTGTATTTGCTATGTAAGGCACTGGAAAAACTGCTATATTAATACCTTTATGGCTATATGAGTGCTTCACCTTTCTTTGGATGTGTGCCACATGGTGTAGACATTATTTGACTCCTTGTATTCCTTTCTTGGTGGTGCTAACGTTCATGAATAGAATAAAGTGGACACTTGTCACCTTTTTCCTTGCAACTTGTGAGTTACAGTCTTCTTGGCAACTTGGATAATAATGAAGAATATTTAAATGTCTGAGTGCTTTTTTCTCATGTAGAGTTACGTTCAACCTTATGCACCAACTTCTATATTTAGTTCCAAGTGGATATATACCCTTATTTTGCAATATAAAAGTGTAATCAAATCCTTGTGCATACTCTCTTTTTCCAAATGCATGGATTTTAAGGATTTTGAATGCCTTTGCTCTTCCCAACCTTATTATTGCTCCTTGTAAACTGTATTCTAGTTTATTGAAAATATATTCTTATTGGAGTTTCTCCTTCCTTTGTATTTTGGTGGACTTGCTCACAAATGGATTTAACTAAATATCTTATTGTATGCTTCAATGGTGGCCCTATGGTAATCACTATGGCAGTTTCTTTTTATTCTTTGTTAATGCACCCTATATTTTATTCCTCTTGAAATTTTCTCTATTTTGAATGGTTGTAATAGTACTTTTGTAGGTTGTGGATATTTTTATCTACCTTATTGTTATGGCAAAAACTTGAGCATAATATCTCCTCTTTCTTATGCTCTTTTGTTGGTGCTTTTTCCTGCAAGTGGATGGAGGTACGATGAAGTATTTCCCACCCTGTAATATGTTGTCAAATGGTGCTTTATGTAGTGGTGGTTTTCACCACTTCCTTGGTGGTTTTATATACCACTCCCAACTATAAATCTGGTGATTTGAAACACCTAAAATCTACCCAAAATTGGAGCTTTTTTCCTTTTCAAAATCTATTGTACTTTGAGGGTTATTCTCCCTCACAAACGTAGAATATTTTTTCTTCTTCTTTCACTTTAAAATCTAGCATATACTAACACTTATAACTCATTTAATAAATCAATATAGTGCTTCTATAATATTTCAACTTACTTAGATAATAAAGTGGTTCTATACAACTAATCAATGTAAAATAAATCTAATTTTCTCTTATTAAAAAATAGCATATAATCAACTTCTTATCAATCGAGTTAAACTTGTAATTTTACTATTATAGTATACAATTTTTCTATAAAATAAATGGTGTGAAATAGTGTCCTTTATTAGCTTAATGACACCTTAAAATATTCTTGTCTAGCTCTAAATGGCTCCAAAATTTAATGATTTAAAACTCTTAATAAACTCCTTTAAAAATTCTGCAATAGTAATCTATATGGCATCAATTGTACACACCTTTTGTAGCTTCTTCCTTTTTATATTACTATCTTGTATTTTCTGGATTTGCACCCTTCAATTTGCAGCAACAATGTATGCCTCAAATATTGCTTTCTTTTCTTCTAAATTGGTGATTTCTTCTTCAAATAGGTGCTTTCTTCTCCTTCACACAGGTGATTTCTACCTTTTATTTTTACAACTTTAAATGTTGTCCAAATGCACTCAAAATATGCAATAAAACTTCTTCGTAGGTGTTTCTAATATCCCTTATGCTTTGTTTTCCAAAGATATCTTAAATATTTCCCAAAACTTCTTCAAAATATAACTAATTTTTCTCTTACAATTATCCCCAAAAATGTAGCTTAAAACCTTCTAATTTTTGTTCACAAAATATGATTTGATGAAGTCTACTAACCTTAAAATTTTCTGCTCTTTGGTATTAAGCCTACTCATAGTTGGCTGTCCAAATATTCATTGAAATATTATCCAAAGATTTTCAATCTGCAACTTTCTGCTTCTTATTTTTGCAGTCCTTTTTCCTTTCAACTTTTCTTCTAAAAATCAACAACTTGTGCTTTTACAAATTAGACTACAAAACTTGTGTGGCTATCTTCAATTTTTGAAAATTTGTGGCCTATGAAATATTCTTGATTTCTTTTGACTTCTTGCTAAATTCTATATTCAAATATGACCTCTATATCTATCTTCTCTCTCAAGAATATGAATATCTTGAGTTCTTCAAAATTGATAAACTTCTTTCCAAATCCTTTTCCTTGTGGGCTTCTTATAGGATAGAAAAAATTATCCCAATTCCTTCTGGTCAGGTACTATCTTTGTTTGTAATATTTTTCCATGAACTCTGCTTCAAATCTCCTTCAATAATGGCTACTTAAGCTTATGCAATAAGGCTTTTCTGTAGCCTTCTTTTCTTCTTCAAAATCTTCTTTAGACCTCTATTCTTGGGTCTTCTAATTCTACATCATTCAAATATATTTTCAATGAAATATTACCTTGGTTTCTTCAATGATATCTCTTTCTAGATCTCCAAAATCTATAATAGGACTTTCAATAGTCCTTCAATATTCAATATTTAGTCTTCAATCCGCTGCTTCAATATGCAATAGGACTTTCAATAGTCCTATCTTCAATATTTAATCTGTTGCTTCAATTTGTAATGGGACTTCCAATAGTCCTTTAGTATTCAATCTTCAATATGCTGTTTCAATCTGCAATAGGAATTTCAATAGTCCTTCAATATTCAATCTTCCAATATTAGAAGTTATTCAATATGACCTCTCTTAGGGTCTCTTCAATCAGTAGTATTGCAATGAGGACCTCTCCCTGGTTCTTATCAATATTCAATTGGGGACTTATTCTTGGACCTCCTTCAATTTCTATTTTATCAAAATAACCTGAGCAACAATAATATATTTAAAGCTTCAAAAATAATAATCTTCACTAGCTATCTATTGGAATCAAATCAATGTTGAATCCTAGTCTTAATAGGTGTTTCTTCAACCTTGTGTAAATATTCTAGCCAATCAATAATATGGAATCTATATTATCTCAATCAATCAAATATATCAATAGGGCCTCTTTTAAGGGTCTCTAAATATTCAATATCAAGGTTTGTCTTCAAGACCTATAAATTTTCTTCTATTCCAATTTTGCTCTTGGAATAGGTAAATCTTTAACTTTCACCGGTTTTCTTTCAACCTAGTAAAAAATGTTATCTTCTTTGGTTTTCTTTTCTAGAGGTAATTTTATTTGATCTTCTCTGGATTCTTTTTCCAGAGGTAATTTTCTTTATCAACTCTAGTTTCTCTTTCTAGCGGTAATTTCCTTTATCTTGTCTAGTTTCTCTTTTCAGTGGTGATTTCCTTTATCTTTACTGGTCTCTTCTTAATCAGTAGAAATTTCCTTCCTTTCAATATATATAATAACTTCTATAAAAAAATATCTAAGCCTACAAAATTTTCAAGGGGTAGGTCCAAAGGCACGTTTGGTTTGCAAAAATGTAGTAATGGTGTTGAATGATAAAAAACTAGAATAGTTTCTAGTGGATTTCTCAATTCCTATCTAGATCTATTGTGGCTAGATCTACCATGACTCTGATACCACTGTTAGATTTTTATGAATAACCACTCAATAATATGGCCACTAAATCAATAATACTCAACTCAATATGAAGGAAATAATAATGCTAAGTAAATAAGCTTATATTCATAATATGAAATAACTCCAATATTGCTAATGGAAAATGCTAAAAAATACAATAAAATCTTATTGAATAAAATAACTCAAATACATCATATTACATCACCTTCCATTGTTCCATGGATTATGCCCCATATCTTAATATTCCCTTTGTGATACTCAATTCTATTACAATTGTACATCGATATATAGGATGGAATGTGACACTTCATATGGTGTTTCTTGGCCCTCACTCTTCTTATGACTCTTCATATCCCTATTCTAATGACACATGTATATAGGGACAACTATGCACATTTACATTGCCAACATTTCATTACACACTTGTGCATGTATTACATTGCATAAAGTAAATATTTTCATCCTAATATAAGATACTCTTTCCTAATCTATAGATGCACCCATGGTGGTACATTTTCATGTACCAAATAATGTAATATATTCCAACAAAAAAGGTATGCAACTTAGGTGCAAAAGGTTCATTATTTAGACACTTATTTTAAGTTCATTATTATGTTTCATTAAGAATAAAATTAGAGTTTAAAGTTGCAAAGGAGAAATTTTCAAGTTTAAAGTCTTAAAGGAAGTGCAGAATATAGTTTCTACAAGCATTAAAACTTGCACATAAGAAAGAGGATTTAGATATTGTAGACACCAAAATCTGGGCATTTACATTTCACCACATAATTTTGCATAATAAAATATATTCCTAGGTATAAACTTAGGTATATCAATTCTTTTAAATATCACCCACATTGCACATCAAAATTCTGCATAATACACCTAGCTATGGTGCTATTAGAATCTTGAGACGGTTAATGCTAAACTTCTTTTGACAACTTCTCTTCCAAGCACACTTATTGTGCTTTTTCTTCTCGCTAATGGTGTCTGATCAATATAATGTATCTTTGAGACACTTACTACCTTGTATTCTTCCAATATAGAGTATATGGTAATATAATTTTCACTATTGATTAAAAAATTTCTTTCTCCTTCCAATGCTATTAATATTGTCTCCCTTTCCTTGGAGATACTTTTCATTTAGAGCTTACTTGAGTGTCTCTAATAAATATGCTATGAAAATATATATTATTAAGGTATAAATGTTCCCCCCTATGCTATTAAACTAATTATTTTGACCTCTTGAAATTTTTCACTTCCACTTCTTTTCAAAATTGAGATGAGTGGAATAAGACAGGATTTGATATTACCTTCAAATCCCTAGTAATGATTTCTTTTGCTTGGCTATGTTTGCAATAATAAATCTAAGATTTCAATACTATATTTTTCTATAAAAAATATAATTACGTAGAGTCTTATTTTTCTTAGAATAAGTAATAGAATGATGATATGTTTCTTTCTCTCAAAATATATCTAACTTCTATTTTCTTCTATTGTGCAGGATTGAACCTTGTGGACTATAACTTCTACACTTATCTTGAAGACTTGAAATGAATACTATTTTATGCAACCCTTTAAACCTTGAAAACAATGCTTAATAAAATTTTCATAATAAACCAAAGATAAAATCTCAAGTAATGAACTTTTGCACCTTTTTTGCATACATTTTTCCTTGTAGATGATGATAGTGATTTTGGTCACTTAAATTTGCTTATTTTTGTAGATGTTATTGTAGATATTTTAGGCTATCTAAAATAGCTCACTTCAGGATAAACCTTTAAAATTTGAACTTTAGCAACTACTAACGCTTGCATAAATTGCTACCTTTTTTTGTCCTCAAATCTAAAAAATTTATATTGTAAAGCAATTAATACCTTCACTAAAATGTTGTCCTTAAATCCCAAAAATTTGGTAGGATACTCTTCCAAATTATAGTTGATATGTTAAATAAAGAACCCTTCAATGATGGTTTCCAAATATCTTAGATTTGGTGGTTTTTCTATCTCCTTTATCTTGCCAAATTCTAACTTCAAACTAGATCTCCTCCTCAAACAATATGATAATCTTGAGATCTATTTCAAACTACCTTGAAAATTGAAAATCTTCTTGCCAAACCTTCTCTTTTGGGCTTGTTGTCATATGGCGATAATTGTCCCAATTCCTTAGATATCACAAGCTTCTACCTTGGTAGTAAATTTCTCCAATGAGTTCTTCTAGGAACTCCTTCAATGAGTCTCACCAAGCCTTCCTATTGAGACCTCTCAAAGATCTTCAATATTACAACTTCAAAAATTTCAATAAGACCTTTCTTGGTTTTTTCGCTCTTCAATTATGGAAGTTTCATAGCGATATATTCTAGGATCTCCTAATTTTTTTCTACTAAAATTTGCAATAGAACATTTGTTAGTTCTTCTCAATGCTCAATATTCAACTATGGAAGTTATTCAATAGGGCCTTCTATGGATCTCTTCTTCAATGTAAACTTTTCAATCTTCAATGGATATCACCAATCTCCAATATTCACTAGGACTCTTCTCCTTGAGTGTCTTCTTCCTTCAATGGGGTCTTATTTCTAGTACCTCCTTCCTAGATTTTCAATCTTGAATGTGGCTTCCTTGACCACTAGATCTTTCCTCAATATTTCAACTAGGAGTCTTCAATCCATAAATATCTTAATAAGATCTTTCTTCGTAGGCCTCCAAATATTCAATATTTATTTTTTTGCAACAAAGGATTAATTCCTGTATGACGAAAGTACATAGAATTTTAGACAATGAATATGAAGTTCTTCTCTATCTATTGTATGAAGCTTCCCAACTTTTGAGAGTTAATTTTTGCAACAAGAAAAACTTAGATGACAGTAACCCAATAATATTTTTGAATCTCCTCTCTTCTACAATAAAATATTAGAAATGATAATAGAATTTTTTTATAACTCTATAGAAAATAAAATTCAATAGTTGGATTGCCAATCTAGTGTATGCAATTTTGAGTTCTAGTATTCACAAGTTTTTTTTAACTTTGTCGAAAAACTCTAGCCAATAGATTTTAGAAATCTAAAATTGAGATTTACAATCTCCTCTCAATCACTGATATGGCTTTCTCTACTTCCTATTGTTCTACCTAGAGCTTCTTATATAAAAATTCTATTATGATGGTATTTGCATGTAGTGGCACACAATGGCTGATATGGTTTACAAATACTCAATAATATCAATGGTGATGATTTGTAGTTTTCCTTTGATCCATCGTGGATATGATACTACTGTTAGCTTTTCAAGACTTAAACTTAAAGGAAATGCAACCACAAGTATTGAAATAAGTATACCATATTATAACTATGATAATGGCAACTTAACACACGTGAAAATATGATAGAAAACTTGATATAATGCTCATATAAGAAAGCTCATGAAAATTACAATGCTCATATAATGGATTTTACAACCTCTCCATATTAACAAAATTGATCTACATTGTGACTACTACTACTCTAACATATGCACTCTAAAATCCTCTACTTAAACATTCACAATGAGGCCTTTATATAGGATGATAGATTCCTTGCCTCTTACTCAACCCTAAGACTTATGTACATGTGGACTACATGTACATTTACATCATTGCATATTCTAACACTTGTGCATTTATTAAATTACTCTAATAAACTATTTATCTCCTAAAATAATCCTAATCTAAATATGTACCCATGATGGTACATTAGTGAATGACCAAATAATGTAATATATTCCAAAAATATCAAATGGTTGAAGGGATACCAAATATTTCTTGGGAACCTACTATTTGTATAGAATGTTTAGCAAGAAAGAAACATAGCATACCTTTTGAACTCCATCAATATAAGTCTTAATAACCATTATAATTGATATATACATATTTATATGGTCCAATGAATGTTACTGGTATTGGAAGATTTATATTTTCAACTATTTGTTGATGATCACACTAGAAAAATGTGGGTATACTTTATGAAGTACAAATCTAAAGCCTTTAATTATTTTAAATAATTCAAACTTCAAGTAGAAAAGGAGTCAAGAAATACTATCAAAATACTTCATTAAAATAGAGGAGGTGAATTTGTATCAAAAGAATTTAGTCTATTTTTAGAATAAAATATAATAAAAAGGTAACTTACTATAGCATATTCACCATAAAAAAATGGGAGTACTAAAAGAAGAAATAGATCGATAATAGAAATTGTGATATGTATGTTAAAATAAGATCACCTTGATCATTAATATTGGGTAGAATTAGTTAAAACAATAGTATACTTACAAAATAGGTTGTTACACTAGAAGAAGCATGATCAGGACAAAAACCAAATATTAGAAAATTGATAATTTTAGGATGCAAAGCTTATATGCATATTCCAAAACAAAAAAGGACAAAACTAGATGAAAAAACTATGTCTGGTATATTTCTTGGTTATGATGATGAGTCATTAGGATATAGAATAATTGATACAAGTACAAAGAAAGTATACATAAGTAGAGATGTAGTTTTTGATAAGAAAATCAAGGTTGAATGTGAAGAACAAAATAATGATTCAAAAATTGTTCTAAATTTCTCAGAAGAAGACTTATAAAATAAATAAATAGAGTCAAAACCTCAAAATGAATTAAGTGAATGTAATAAAACTTCTACAATTTCTCAAAGGAAGGAACCAATATGGATTGGGAATACACTCAGAGAATCAAATCTAGAACAAATGCTAGATATTACTACTACAAGATCTCAAACTCATAGTCAAAACAAAATAAACAAAGGACTACTAAGTATCATGTCATCACTGACAATAACACTTCAAGACTTAAATCATTCACATTGGAAGGTAGCTATGGAATTAAAATATTCATCATTACAAAATAATAAAACATGGGACCTAGTATAACCATCTCCAAGGAAGAAGGTAGTAGGTTGTAAATGGGTTTATAGGATTAAGTATAAAGCAGATGATTCACTTGATAAATATAAAGATCAATTAATAGCCAAAATATATACTCAAATAGAAGGAATTGAATATGAAGAAACATTTGCAACAAAAACTAGAATGATTCTATCAGAACAGTGTGTGCTTTAGCACCTCATCATGGTTGAAAACTTCATCAAATATATGTAAAAATGCATTTCTTAATGGTGATTTAGAAGAGAAATTCTATATGTCACAACCAAAAGAATTTGTTGTCAAAGGTCAAGAACAAAATGTTTAAAAATTAAATAAATCCTTATATGGTCTAAAGCAAGCCCCTAGATCATGGAGTACAAATATTAATATTCACTTGTTGTATCACAATTTCAAACAAAGTACATCAAATCCAAACCTATATACAAATAAATTTGGAAATGATATTGTAATTCTCATAGTATATATTGATAATATAGTAATTACCAGATTTTCAAAGAATTTAATAAGTGAGGTAAAGAAATATTTTGAGATGACTAATTTAGGATTTATGAATTATTTTCTTGGTCTGTAAATTCATCAAAATAAAGACAATATTACAATTACATAGACAAAATATGCAAAGGCTTTACTTGAGAAACATAAAATGAGTAATTGCAAGCCTAAAGATACACCTATGGAACAAGGACTTCAATTATTCAAAAATTATGGAACACATTTCATTTTGGCTACAAGTTATTGTCAATTAATGGGAAGTATTTTGTATTTAACTAATTAACAACTTGATCTAGTATTTGTTGTGAATTATCTCTCAAGATTTGTGTAAGAACCAAAAATGAGTCATTGGAAAGTTGTAAAACAAATATTGCAATATGTCAATAAAACTATAAATTATGGACTAACATATATGAAGAATGTTAAATATTTATGTCTACAAGGTTATTCAAATTATGACTATGTTGATTCTATTCATGATAGAAAATCCACTTCACGGTACATTTTTTTATATTAGCCTAGAATCAATATCATGGAACAGTAAGAAATAACATACAGTGGTACAATAATCTATTGAAGTAGAATATCATGCAACATGGGATATATTTTTTGATAACTTGTGGCTACAATATATCTTATCATACATGGGAATCAAAAGAGCTCCAACTCTAATACATTGTGATAATCAAGGAGTACTTAATTTGATAAAAAATCCAATTGTACATGAATGAACTAAGCATATTGAAGCTCGGTGCCATTTTATTAGAGATCATTTTCAGAATCTTCATATCAACTTGAAGCATATTCCTACAGAAGAACAACTTGTAAATATATTCACAAAAGCTCTAGGGAGAAACAAGTTATAGAAATTCAAAAATTATCTATGTACATCAAGAAAAGCTCATCTCAAATAATGTAATATGGGGGGAGGGTATTAGAATATATTACATTATTTGATATGTAATAAATTCAAAGAGTTACTTGAGGGAGATCAAAGGTCATTTGTAAAATCTATATTATGGACTCCTAGTTCCATATTTCATTGTACAAGTTCTTATTGATAGTAAAAAGCTATATGCATTAATTTTGTATTACATTATTTTTATTCATAGTTTCAGTAATTATATTTATTAGATACAAGGGTACTAAAGCAATCAAGGCACCTGAGTGTACCCCTATTGTGTTAGCACCTAGATGTGCACTTATTATTGTTGGGAAACCTGAGTGTACCCCTATTGTACCAACACTTGAATGTGCTTTTTTTTTGTGGGGAACTTGAGTGTATCCCTATTATGTTGGCACATGAATGTGTGTTTGTTGTTGGGGTATTTTATTGTACCCTTGTTGTCTTGGGACCTTAATGTGTGCTAGTTATTTTTGGGCCACCTGAGTATACCCGTGTTATTTTGGAACTTAAATATGTGCTTGTTTTTGGTGTATTTGATTATACCCTTGTTGGATTTGCACCTGAATGTGCACTTGTTGTGTAGGCTATTCGTATGACAAGGATGAAGATGATTGGGAAGGAAATATTTATGAGGAAAATACTTACCTCATAGGAAAAGGAATGACATGTGATTGGGGTGGTATGAAGGTGGTCAATATTGACCTCTCAATTTGTGAGGTGATAGGATATTATGTCTAGAGTTGTGTAAGTAGAGATGTGTATCAACCAAGAAAGTGGAGAGGGGCCAATAATGCTTGAGGTGACCTTGGTTGCAAATGATGAAGGATAGGTCCTAAATGGGAGATATTTTGATGCTGGTCTATAGGAGATGTAGGTAGATGTTGTGATGATGGAAGGGATGCTTCTTCTTGATGTTCAAGTATGGGGTTCACTTTAGCATTATCTATGGCAACATGCTCTTGCTCAAGCACTTGGTTCATGTAAGAACCATGAAAAAGAAAAATGGGTTACAAGTGGATTCTGTGAGGGGAAAATCCAAATATTTTAGCTATTTGAATAGTCCCAACATTGTTTCTATCTATCTAAAGTATTTTTGTAAAAATTGCACTATCCATATATTTTCCAAAAAATGCACCTATCCATACATTTTTTGGAGAAAATATACCTATATGTATGATTTATATTATGCGACCCTTACAAATTTTCTATAGTTTGGGAAACCAAAAAATGTCAGAATTGAGCAAAAATTATAGCATTGGATATTTTTTCAAACCCAATAAAATGGTGGTAGTTTTGGGAAATTTCAAGAATATTTGATAGGGGAAATTTTGGTCAAAGATGACCCTACTTTTGGTTTCTATGTGTTGGAAGTTATTATAGTAAAAGTGTTTTAATTAATATAGCAAACAACAATAGCAAACAAGTGTATGGGTGATGTGTTTTTTGGAAATATGAGCAGGTTTTGTTGTCATTGATGTCAAGAAGTCAGGATCAGTAAGCATTATTTTCAATGAGCAGCATCAGTTTCAATTTCCGTATTCAGTGCAAGAGGAAGATTGCTTCCAGGTGGTCATATGAGGTCTAAAGGGCAAAAGGAAGGCCCAAGAAAAATAATATTATAATATTTTATTATAATATTAAAGGTCTAAGGTCAAGACCTAGAGATTTAAATTAATTATAAATTAATTATAATAATTTCATTATAAATTAATTTATAATTTAATTTGATTAACTCTAAGAGTTATTAAGTTAATTATAAATTAATTTATGATTTAATTTAAAACCCTAAAGGTTAGGGTTAAAAGGGCACAAAGTTTAATTAATTCAAAATATTCAAATTAAATCGAATCATCAATGTCGTTGAGCATATGGCACTTTGCATATAAGAAGGGGCAAACATTATGGCAAATATTATCCATGCGATCCATTTGACATAAGCGAATATCATGTGCAAGACAAGGAAGAAGATCGTGTGTGTTTTAAAAGCTTTTGAGAGGTAGAAGATAGGATAACGAAGAGGGGAACTCACTCCACATTGCAAGGCATTGGGTAGCATGATTGGCAGCTAGAGGCTATGCTAAGACGTTTGTTGGTGCAAGGTTGAGGGATCGATTCCCATGGTCTTCATTTTTGCTAAGCGGAGGAAGTTTTTCGTTGAAGTCTGCACGGTCGGTGAAGGACAAAGGGAAGGCACTTGCCTTTCCCTTTGCATGGAGGCACGTAGCCCACGTGGTGGGCACGCGCTTGGCAAAGGCGCTCGGCAGGAAGAGGTTGCGCATTCGAAACCCATCGAGGCCCTTTTGGTGGACTATGTAAGGTATGCGCTCATAATTGCAAGGTTCCAAAAATTGTGGAAATTAATTTTTTAATTTCTTAAAGGTTGTATAAAGTGGAAATTGCATATTATAAGGTTTTTGTGAGTTATACAAAGGGAGATAAAAGGATATGCATAGTGTTATTTTTGGGTGTTGATTTTTGAGTGCTTAGAGTTTATAAGAGGAGTAATAAGGTGTGCCAAGGGAGTTAGATATTTTTGTTAAAACAAAGTTAATAAAAATTGTATTGAAAGGAGAAATAAGGTTGAGTAAGTTTTTGATATTTTGACTTGGTGAAATATTTTTGTGAGAAAATATTAAGAACAAATATTTGCTATCTAACCCTTGAAATTGGCAAAGAGAGTGGTTGTGATTAAAATAGGTGTTTGAGGTCAAATCTTCTTCAAACAAGAGGTAAGGGCACATTATCCTTGAGAGTGATTGTTGGATGTTGTGAATGCTAAGTTGGAGTGAAAAGGATTGTTTGATAAGCATTGTTGAGTTTGGTTTTCTGGAATGAAAGTTGATACTAGAAACCTTGTTTGATAAGCATTGTTGGAAATATTGAGTAAGCTTTCATATGCTTGACTAGGGTTTGTGAAAGAACATGAGTATCATTGTTATGTGAAGTTGTGAACTATCTTGAACTAGGGTTTGTGCAAGATCATGAGTATCATTGTTATGTGAGGTTTGTTTGATAAGCATTGTTGAATAAATATTCATTGAGTGATTGGTTGAGTGGAGTTGATTGGAGGTATTGGAGTGATAGTTCAAGTTCTATGAAACAAATTGTTCTATATTATGATTTGATTTGGAAGAGAGATTGAGTGTTGTGCAAGAGTGAAATATATTGAGTCTCTAACCATTCTCTATATGTTTCTATGGTTAAGAAAGAGAGTTTGAAAGTGATTGAGTATTGTTGTGAGTGAGTGAAGCATATTGAGTCTCTAACCATTCTCTATATGTTTTTGTGAGATTAAACAAGATTCTGTGTGAAGCTTGTTTGTGTGATTGAAGATAGATTGAGTTGAGTTGAATAATATTTTGTGAAAGCTTGTGAGCATATTTGAGGTAAGTCTTGGTGAAGACTTGTTGAGTAGATTGAACAAGTTCTAGTGAGGACTTGTTGAGCATATTGGAGAAGTTCTAGTGAGGACTTGTTGAGAAGATTTGAGGTAAGTCTTGGTGAATACTTGAGAGTAGTGAGAAGTTCTTGAGAGGACTTGTGGATAGATTTGAGGTAAGTCTTTGAGAAGACTTGTGAGAAGAGTTGATTGATTGATTTGTTCAAACCTTGAGTTAAGGTTTGGAGTAGATCTAGTAGAGTTTATTTGTGATTGAGTCAAGCTTTGTGTTAAAGCTTGAGGATAGATTTGAGGACATATTTTGGTGTAGATTTGAGGATAGTTTTCTAGATAGAATTATTTGTAGATAAGAATAGATATTGAGTAGATTTGTGCTAGATCGAAGGACTATGTTTAGTGTAGATCATAGATAGATATTGAGCAGATTTGTGCTAGATTAAAGGACTATGTTTAGTGTAGATCAGAGATAGATATTGAGCAAATTTGTGCTAGATCGAAGGACTATGTTTAGTGTAGATTTGAGATAGAGTTGAGAGTAAGCTTTGGAGGTGATAGAGTATAGAGGATAATAGTCTCTAGTGGATAGAGGTCCATTAGCCAGGGTAGTGAAGATAGGTCTTCTGAGTGAGGGTAGGAGTCTTCAGTGGATAGAGATCCATTAGCTAGTGTAGTGGAGGTAGTAGTTCTTCTAGAAGATCACCAGCCAGAGCAGAGGAGTATGGTGTCTCCTGTGGATAGAGATCCATGAACTTGATTAGGGGATTGGTGTCTCCTTTGGATAGAGGTCCATAAACATTGTAATAGGGAAAGGTTTCCCAAGAGATTTGTTGAGAAAATTTTAGTGAAATATTTTCTCCGTGGAGTAGCCCACATTGGGTGAACCACGTTAAATTGGTGTCTCTATTGTGTGTGGTGATTTATGCATTGCTTTGATTACTACTGTTGATATTGCCATTGATATATTGCATAATATTGTTTGGGAAAGAAAAGTAAAAAGTGGTCTTATATTGTTCACTTCCCCTCTCAGTATAAGCTTGTGTTCTTCAATTGGTATCAGAGCGGGTTCCTTCGAAAGAGTTTAACAGCTTGAAGGAAAATCTTACAAGAACACAGATGGATTCTAAGAGTGGATCCTTAGATAATTCAGCACCAGTGTTTGATGGAAGTGATTATGTATTTTGGAGTATGAGAATGAAGATTCACCTGATGGCACTTGGAAATGAAATATGGGAAGCAATTGAAAATGGATACACACCACCAACTACTCCACCTACAGATAAAGATGGTAAGCTTCTACATCATTACAATTCAAAAGCAATGAATGCAATTTTGAGAGGTTTGCATAAAATAGAGTTTATAAAGGTTATGCACTGCAAATCAACAAAGGAAATTTGGGATAAATTGCAAGGCATATATGAAGGAGATAAAAAGGTCAAAAAGGTAAAGTTGCAAAATCTCAAGGGAATATTTGAAGACCTAAAAATGAAGGATGAGGAAAACATTAGTGCTTATCTACTTCGTGTAGACGAGGTTGTTAACTCCATGCAAGGACTTGGACTTGAAGTTCAAGAATCTGATGTTTGTGATAAGATTTTAAGGTCACTCCAAAAAAGGTTTAGTGAGAATATTTCAGCTATAGAGGAATCAAAAGATAGTGATATTTTGACAAGGGATGAATTACATGGCATTCTCACAGCTTTTGAGATGAGAACAAAAGAGGAACCTAATCTCCAGAAGGAAGCAACCTTCAAAGCTACTAAGAAGACAAAGGGAAAGAATCCAGATTCAAGCAATGAGTTATCCAGTGATGAAGAAGCAAATTATGGCAGAAGGAACAAGGATCCAAGAAAGTATAAAGGTACAAAATCAGTTAGATGTTTCAATTGTGGAAAGTATGGTCACTATGCAACTGATTGTCAAGAAGCTAGAAATAGCAATGATGAAGAAAAACAGGATCATAAGAACAGGGAAACAGAAAAATACAGGTACCAAAAGAAAAGTAGGGATGGACAAGGCAAGCAAGGAAAGAAGTTCTTCCAAAGACATAAGAAGAGTTTCTATGCAGACAAGGCAAGTAAGTACTCAAGTGATAGTGATGATAGTTCCTCAGATAATGATAAATATGAAGTTCTATTTCTAGAAAAAGAAAAATAAGTGGTTAGGAAAAGGTCACCAATAATCCTCAAGTGTTTTAGATGTGGAAATTTTGGTCATCTTGAAGATAGTTGTACAAGGAATGGATTCAGTTTCAGTGATGATGAATATGAAGATACACTTGAAGGACTAGAAGAGAATCTTCTTATGGCAATAGAAGAAGAAGGAAGTGCTTCTAGTAGAAAAGAGTCAGAAAAGAATGAAGATGTTTTCAAAGGTAAAGAAATAGAGGAAGAATCAAAGAAAGGAGAAGTTGATCTTGAGGGTGAACTTATTCATGCCCTTGATGCATTAAAGGAGGTAAGAAAGCAAAACTCAAAACTTAAGCTTAAATTTCAAGAATGTGATGAAGAGAAAGGAAAGCTTATAGAGGATCTAACCAACTCAATAGCTAAGACAAGGAGATTCAAAGAGAAGTTAGAAGCAAAGGTTGTAGAATGTGAAAGGTTAGAGCATGAGGTAGCTTTACTAAGGAAGGAAGTAAAAGAGTCTAAGGATAAGCTACACAAGTTTGGGAAAAGCTCAAAAACCATAGACAAGATTATCAAGGTACAAAGACGGTCAACAAACAAGATAGGTCTTGGTTTTGAATAGGTACAAAAGAAACAAGGAGAGGAGTCAACCTCAAGTTCTGAAGAAGAAGAAACTTTAGAAGAAGAGAGTGTAAGAGAGAGTGAGACTTCTGAGGATGAGTTGGACAATAGAAAGTTCAACAAGGAAAGGAACAATGCACAAAAGAGGAACAGATGGAACAGGAACCAACACAGGGTAAAAGAGACTAAAAGACCCATGGGGTCAAGGCAAGGTAGTTTCAATGGAAGATGTTTCTCATGTCATAGATTTGGGCACAAGGCTTCATAGTGCAGGACACATGAAAGACAGGAATATGGGAACTTCAGAAATAGGCAACTTTTTCAAGGGTATTGCTACTCTTGTAATCAGTTTGGTCACAAGGCAGTAAATTGCAGGGTTCATGATAGGAATAGATATGGCTTCACTAGGAGAAATCCCAAGACATTTGCACCTCCAAGGAATAACAATATTAAGTGTTATAAGTGCAATAATGATGGGCATACAACAAGATGGTGTAGAGCAAAAATTCTAGAGACAAGCAGGAACAAGAATAGTCAGAGGAATCAAAAATATCAGCCAAGGAAGAAAGTGGACAAAGGCAAAGATCAGTGCTTGATGGGAGTAGAAATACTCCCACCCCAAAATTAACCACCTCAAGAGGAGGTGGGGGAGGGGCTAAGCTAAGAGACTCATTCTTAGCCCCGAGCCCCAAAGGTGACCCTTTGCCATTGATGTCAAAGGGGGAGAGATTTGAGTAAGGGGGAGAGATTTTAGTCAGAAGGAGAGTAGTTACTCAGGGGGAGAAGAATAGAAAAAGGTTAAGGAAATGGTAAAAGGTAATTGGGTTGCCATCAATGACAAAGGGGGAGATTGTTGGAAATATGAGCAGGTTTTGTTGTCATTGATGTCAAGAAGTCAGGATCAGTAAGCGTCAGTTTTAGTGAGCAACATCAGTTTTAGTTTTCGTATTCAGTGCAAGAGGAAGATTGCTTCCAGGTGGTCATATGAGGTCTAAAGGGCAATAGGAAGGCCCAAGAAAAATAATATTATAATATTTTATTATAATATTAAAGGTCTAAGGTCAAGACCTAGAGATTTAAATTAATTATAAATTAATTATAATAATTTCATTATAAATTAATTTAATTTGATTAACTCTAAGAGTTATTAAGTTAATTATAAATTATTTATAATAAGTTAATTATAAATTAATTTATGATTTAATTTAATAACCCTAAAGGTTAGGGTTAAAAGGGCACAAAGTTTAATTAATTTGAAATATTCGAATTAAATCGAATCATCGATGTCTTTGAGCATATGGCACTTTGCATATAAGAAGGGGTAAACATTATGGCAAATATTATCCATGCGATCCATTTGACATAAGCGAATATCATGCGCAAGACAAGGAAGAAGATCGTGTGTGTTTTAAAAGATTTTGAGAGGCAGAAGATAGGATAACGAAGAGGGGAACTCACTCCACGTTGCAAGGCGTTGGGTAGCATGATTGGTAGCTAGAGGTTGCGCTAAGATGTTTGCTAGTGCAAGGTTGAGGGATCGATTCCCATGGTCTTCATTTTTTCTAAGTGGAGGAAGTTTTTCGTTGAAGTCTATGCGGTCGGTGAAGGACAAAGGGAAGGTGCTTGCCTTTCCCTTTGCATGGAGGCACGTAGCCCACGTGGTGGGCGCACGCTTGGCAAAGGCGCTCGGTAGGAAGAGGTTGCACATTCGAAACCCATCGAGGCCCTTTTGGTGGACTATGTAAGGTATGCACTCATAATTGCAAGGTTTCAAAAATTATGAAAATTAAATTTTTAATTTCTTAAAGGTTTTATAAATTGAATATTGCATATTTTAAAAAGGTTTTTTGTGAGTTATACAAAGGGAGATAAAAGGATATGCATAGTGTTATTTTTGGGTGTTGATTTTTGAGTGCTTAGAGTTTATAAGAGGAGTAATAAGGTGTGCCAAGGGAGTTAGATATTTTTGTTAAAACAAAGTTAATAAAAATTGTATTGAAAGGAGAAATAAGGTATAGTAAGTTTTTGATATTTTGACTTGGTGAAATATTTTTGTGAGAAAATATTAAGAACAAATATTTGCTATCTAACCCTTGAAATTGGCAAAGAGAGTGGTTGTGATTAAAATAGGTGTTTGAGGTCAAATCTTCTTCAAACAAGAGGTAAGGGCATATTATCCTTGAGAGTGATTGTTGGATGTTATGAATGCTAAGTTGGAGTGAAAAGGATTGTTTGATAAGCATTGTTGAGTTTGGTTTTTTGGAATGAAAGTTGATACTAGAAACCTTGTTTGATAAGCATTGTTGGAAATATTGAGTAAGCTTTCATATGCTTGACTAGGGTTTGTGAAAGAACATGAGTATCATTGTTATGTGAAGTTGTGAACTATCTTGAACTAGGGCTTGTGAGATCATGAGTATTTATTTAAGGGTTTGTGAAATATCATGAGTATCATTGTTATGTGAGGTTTGTTTGATAAGCATTGTTGAATAAATCTTCATTGAGTGATTGGTTGAGTGGAGTTGATTGAGCCTAGTTGATTGGAGGTATTGGAGTGATAGTTCAAGTTCTGTGAAACAAATTGTTCTATATTCTGATTTGATTTGAGAAAGAGATATTGAGTGTTGTGCAAGAGTGAAACATATTGAGTCTCTAACCATTCTCTATATGTTTTTGTGGTTAAGAAAGAGAGTTTGAAAGTGATTGAGTATTGTTGTGAGTGTGAAGCATATTGAGTCTCTAACCATTCTCTATATGTTTATGTGAGATCAAACAAGATTTTGTGTGAAGCTTGTTTGTGTGATTGAAGATGTTTTCTGTGATAGATTGAGTTGATTTGAATAAGCTTTAGTGAAAGCTTGTTGAGAATATTTGAGGTAAGTCTTGGTGAAGACTTGTTGAGCATATTGGACAAGTTCTAGTGAGGACTTGTTGAGTAGATTTGAGTAAGTTCTAGTGAGGACTTGTTGAGAGATTTGAGGTAAGTCTTGGTGAAGACTTGAGAGCGATTGATAAGTCCTTAGAGAGGACTTGTGGATAGATTTGAGGTAAGTCTTTGAGAAGACTTGTGAGAGAGTTGATTGATTGATTTGTTCAAACCTTGAGTTAAGGTTTGGAGCAGATCTAGTAGAGTTGATTTGTGATTGAGTCAAGCTTTGTGTTAAAGCTTGAGGATAGATTTGAGGATAGATTTTGGTGTAGATTTGAGGATAGGTTTGTGCTAGAGATTGATCAGATTTGTGCTAGACCGAAGGATTGTGTTTAGTGTAGATAAGATAGAGATTGAGTATATTTGTGCTAGATAGAGGATTGTGTTTAGTGTATATTAGAGATAGATATTGAGCATATTTGTGCTAGATTGAAGGACTATGTTTAGTGTAGATCAGAGATAGATATTGAGCAAATTTGTGCTAGATCGAAGGACTATGTTTAGTGCAGATTTGAGATAGAGTTGAGAGTAAGCTTTGGAGGTGACAGAGTATAGAGGACAACAGTATCCAGTGGATAGAGGTCCATTAGCTAGGGTAGTGAAGATAGGTCTTCTGAGTGAGGGTAGGAGTCTTCAGTGGATAGAGATCCATTAGCCAGTGTAGTGGAGGTAGTAGTTCTTCTAGAAGATCACCAACCAGAGTAGAGGAGATTGGTGTCTCCTGTGGATAGAGATCCATGAACTTGATTAGGGGATTGGTGTCTCCTTTGGATAGAGGTCCATAAACATTGTAATAGGGAAAGGTTTCCCAAGAGATTTGTTGAGAAAATTTTAGTGAAATATTTTCTCCGTGGAGTAGCCCACATTGGGTGAACCACGTTAAATTGGTGTCTCTATTGTGTGTGGTGATTTGTGCATTGCTTTGATTACTGCTGTTGATATTGCCATTGATATATTGCATAATATTGTTTGGGAAAGAAAAGTAAAAAGTGGTCTTATACTGTTCACCCCCCTCTCAATATAAGCTTGTGTTCTTCAGTGTTTAGAGTGTTTTTATCAAAAAAAAATTATGATTTTGGTTGATTTAATCGTTTGCTTGATTTTTTAATTTTGTATTTTCTATTTTTTGAGATGAAAATACTACTACAAAAATTTTGTATGTGTGTGAAATCTACAAGGGTGTGTTTATGCATACCCTTCTTGCCATACCCCAAAGGTATGCAAGGAGAAATGATACAAAAATAGGTGAAGGGTTTCCTATGATGTGGAAAGGCTCAAGGTGACTAGAAGGAGGGATACAAAATTCCTATTATGAAATAGGTGGTGTTTTCTAAGACTTGTTATCGACCTACCCAATATTTTGCTTCACCCTCAAACAAGCTTAGTTAATAACGACAACTACACACTTACTAATTATGTGAATCCTTGTGAGTAGGGGCATCTATCCTAATCCTACCCCAAGGTAATCTCAATATTAGGGGATTTTCTACTGACAAAGTCTAGAAAACCACTCGTAATGGCAACTCTGATGTCTAGGGTCAAAATTCAATGCTTGCTAGTGAAATCCAATCTCATTGATCTCTATTGGTGGTTGGTGATGAAATCCTATACAAACCAATATTTTTACTATTCATGAGTGTGTGTTTATTTTTTGCATTTTATTTTTTTTTAGAAATTAAAATGCAAAAATGAAACTATGTTATAGCAAAATATATGGAAGAAAATTTTTCAAATGTGATATTAAAAATAAATTTCCTTTTGAAAGCAAATCTACTCTATTTTAAAAATGACCAAGTAATTTTGGTGTATTTTTTAAAAGAAAATTTAATCTACTTTGCAAGTTGACCTAATGATCTAGGTACCTTTTGTGATGAAAACAAGTGAAAAGGTGTTTTGTGAGAAATTCATGTGATTTTAATTGACCTAATGATCTAGGTGCCTTTTGTGAAGAAAGAAAGTGAAAAGAAGATGTTTTGTAAAGAAATTTTGTGATTTGAGAATTGACCTAACAATATAGATGTCTTTTATGAAGAACAAAAGTGAAAAGAAAACATTTTGTAAAGAAATTATGCATTTTTAAAATTGACCTAACGATCTAGGTACCTTTTGAAAGTAATTTTTGCACTACTTTTATGATTTATAAAACATGCAAAAACAGAGTAGAAACTAGTGAAATTCAGGATTTTTAGATGTCTACCTATGATTTCCAATCTCTAGATGCAATTTAGGATCTGATAGGGTCTATTGCATGTGTCAAAATTGAAAATGCATGGATCCATACATTTTCCAAAAAATTGTATGGGTCCACATGTTTTCTTGCAAAAGTGACTTCCTAAGCTCTTTTGGACCTGTCTTGGATATGAGTAACAAAATTTGGCAATTTTGGGCTTGTACCTATGATTTTGGAGGTAAAAATATCAAATTCCTTCAAGAGTCAAATTGTGCATGTTTTCAGCACAAAAACTTGAAAATATTTGATTTCAAGAAATGACATTTAAACTAAAGCAAAATAACTACGTAAATCCAAATGAGGTAAATCAAAATGTCAAATTCCTTCAAGAGTCAAACTGTGCATATTTTTAACATAGAAAATTGAAAATATTTGATTTCAAGAAATGATATTTAAAGTAAAGCAAAATGACTAAGTAAACCCAAATGAGATAAACCATGAAGTTGTGTATATTGGACCTGAGATGCATTTCAGGGATTTGGGAGGCTCCATGCTAATTTTGTAGTACCTACAACATAGCAAGACCGCATCAACAAAATAAAATAAAACCATGATCACTAAAATGAAATTAAGAAAAATGTGCCATATTTCATTGATAATTTATAAAAGTGTTACAAAGATGTTTTGATATCCTTTTACAATATTCCCTAAGGGCTACGAAATAGGGGCTCCATAAAGAGAAACCCTAGCATTGAACATCTTCACGGAACCACAATATTTGTCCTTTATATCCTCATAATAGGAGTGGGCTTATGATACGTGCCACCGATAGATAGATCGATCCTCTAAACTTGTGTAACCCTACAAAAGATGTTAGTGATATGCTTGAAAACCAATGCACCAATAAAATAAAAACTTAATGATAAATGTAAAGTATTAATGAACATGAACATATATAACCAATACACAATGATAAATAATGAGAACAAGTAGGCCAAGTCCTTTATATTAATGAATCTCAAAGTGTATTACAAATATATCCCCTCGAGGGAGTTCAATGTTGCAATACAATCATTACAATAAACCAAGGGTTTTATTTCCTTTTCAACTAATTTTTGGCACACTTTGCAAGGTCCTCTCATAATCACAAGTGTAAGAGCAAGTTTTCTTAATTACCACTTAGAGCTCAATGCTTACATCTTGCATTCCTTGGTTTTCATGAAAACCTGCAATATGCACACAAGGAAAATCAAAGTAGTTAATAGCACATGTAGATCCACTTGAGATAGGGCTTGATGTAATGATAATAAATACTAAAATAAAACCACATTAAATGCATGAAAAAAATGTAAACTACTATAAAAAGTAGAAAATATTCTATGATACACCATATTGAAATAAAAAAGTAAATAAATTGATCTTCACAAGAGGTTGTATTTGGGTAGGATGACCTTGCCTGCAGGCCATCTCGAGTCAAGATGGTTGTTGTCCTGGAACTATGTTTCTTATGGCCAATGTTGGGGTGATATTTGGATTTGATCCAAGGTCTTGTCAATGGATTGGTGCACTCATGAGAGTAGCTTAGTGGGCTTGATTAATCAGCAAAGGAATAATATTTGATCTATGTTGAATGTGGAAGAATGGAATTCAATCATTGCAACAATCTAGCAATATGGATTTCAGCAACAAGAGAGCTTGGGGAATTGAGAATATGGTAGCACTTCATTGCATAAAATCATGAGTTGGAGAGGATCCATTAAAATTGAGGAGTGAGTACTATTTTATAGACTTCTCAAATGGAAGCCTTAAAATAGCTAAGCACCCTACATGAAAACATGAAGAGGCAATTTGCATTAAGAAAAGTGAATGTTTATCTATGAAATCTCATGTGATTCATAATTGCATGTGATTTTTCTATTTTGGTTCATGCAAGGTGCTAAATCATGATGTGGGATCATGCAAAGGGTACAACTGGTAGTTTCAAATGCCATATAGATCCCACTTGACTTTTTGACCAAAATTCTAGGCGATCGTCTCAAGGTAAGATGGTCCAAGAGGCCATATCAGGGTAGGATGACCCTAAATGCTTAGGTAAATATACCTTTTTTGAGTGGTAAGAACCATTGTTTTAGCCCTGAGGCTGCCCAAAGTGGATCATGTGGTCTAGAAGAGTCCAATTAGGTAGTCTCTTCAATATGACACAATTTTAGTGTCTACAAATACCCCTTTTTGGGATGCGTTGTGTGAAGACACAATGCAAAGCAAAAATAGAAGAACTAAAATGGTCAAATTGATTAAGGTTGTTCATTAACCTAATCAACATTAGATACCCCAATAATGGAAAGAGCATGCATTGTTGAATCATTTATTCCAACTCATTGATGGATTTGGTTTTGGTAGCTTATTGATCGTAGGTAGACTAGCTCAAGTGACAAGTTGAGATTTCGGTACCTTTGGATTTTTTTAATTGATTTGACCAAAGGGGTTAGGTTCCTTTGGATCCTTTTGAATTGATTTAACCAAAGGGGTTAGGTGCCTTTGGATATTTTTTAATTGATGTGACCAAATGGGTTAGGCACCTTTGGGACCTTTAAATTTAAATATGAAAAAAAAAAATGGGTATTGTTGTAGCCTAGTTTGTCATCTAGATCACGCTAGAATTGAGATTATCATATCTTGATATTTGAAGGTAAGCACCGTTGATCACAACAAAGACTAAACTTTGGGAGAACCAAACTATTTTGATTCAACCTCTAGATAAGGTTGGCTCCTTGTCAACTTAATGAGTATTGGCTCTAATTAGATCAATTATAGTGAAGTTAAGGATAGAAATGATAGGGTTAGAAATAATAGATTTAATCTGGTTGGGTGAAGCTAACAACATATATAGCCACACAATATACTTTAATAAATGATTTAGAAAAGAATACTAAAGGTTAATAACATTCATAAATTATGCGGTTACACTATTGAAATGGTGTTTTGCATATTCATAGAATTATTCCAAATATCTAGAAATATTTATTATCCAATTTCAGTAGAATAAGATCAATACTCGGATTTGATAGAAATATAATTCTCAATAAACATGTATGCAAAAACAATTAACTCAATCTACTCTAAGTTAGCTTTTCAAATTAATAGAATAGACTAACCATAGTAGTAAGATGAGGTAATATCAAGTCCACCATTCAACACAGGCACAAATTTGAGGTAAACATCCCTTGTAATGCTTTATTCATCAATTTGCAAAGAACTACATAGTGGTGCAAGCAAACACTCTAGAGCCAACCTTTTGGAAGGAGGTAGCTACCTTATTTATAGGTTTTACAATAGTAATTTTACTCTCAAGCATTACAGGGAGATTTTATTTTCTTGTGGTTTCTCTAACCACTTGTCGTTCATGATGCCTACCAACTATGACCTCTTGGTTCTATTACAATGACCTTCTAGTTGAGCCCATCATCACCATTGGTGATTCTTCGAATTAATTTCTCTCCATCGATCAATCAATTGAATGGTTCAGAAGGATGTTTCTGGAAGGTTCTAGGTTGTAACTAGTTTTTTTTCAGCCTCTTTGGCATCAATTTTAGTTTTTCCCTATTTCCTGGATTACGCATGCAACATTTTGATAAAAAACCTTAAGGTATGCAAAATTTTAATTATGGTCATAGATATATCCATCAAATGTCTAGAGTACCACTTATTGTTTGTGCGATGGCAACACAAAAGGAGGGAAAGCATGACTTTTTGTTCTTCTATATTTTCATCTTTTATTAGCTCTTCTCAATTTCAACCTTTTCTCAGCATTTTCTTATTTGCACAGCTCATGTGAGGATGATTGAGAAGCATGGCTTCTGTGACTTCTTTATTTTCCTGTCTTCCTTGCGCTTCTCAACTTCAGGATCTTTCCAACATTTTTTAGCTATGCACTTGATATAAGGAAGGTTGAGAAGCACATTTTTTCTAGACTTACTTTTAGCTAGGTTTTAGTGCTTTCTCACATTTCACCTTTGAGAGGCACTTTTTAGTTTTTAAATGCTCTTCACTTCTATTCGGTGAGTACAAAGGAAACTGAGAAGCACACCCTTTGCCAGCCTTCTCACTTTTGAGCCGATTTTAGTGCTTTTGCGTCTCCCTGACATAGCAAAATTTTGGCCTAAGTATGAATGTAGCCTTTTTTGGCCTACATTATTGGTGCCTCCCAGGGAATATTTATCACAAGGTTTTGAGAACTCATATCCTTATTCATTGGGTTTATGGAGTTGAAGGGATGAATGATTTATGGAATGGAAAATATTAATGAGATGGAATGTATGATTCAAGATGCATGGAAATAGATGGAGGAGTGGAATGGGTAAGTATTTGTGATATGATATGGAGGGGAATGAATGGAAAACTTAGAACTAAAAATTGTTCCTTCATGACTACCGAATTCTTGATTAGAGACAAAACATCCAGTAGTCGATAGTCATGAAGAAACTATTTGTGAGGCAAAAATGATTCTCAATTCTCAAGAGGGTTTCTCTTATAGGTCGCTTCTTAGAAATATTCCATGCCATGAGCATGAGGCTCTGTATGTGTTCATGCTTTATTTATTTATTTATTATTTTCATACTGTAAAATTTTCATCAAAAAAATATTTTTGACAGGTCTCTTGTTTAGAACTATTCATCCATTCTGCTCTTCTCCTTCATCTTCTTCTTATAGGTGAACCACTTCAATATCTAGCTTTTTAGGGATGATTTCATGAATTTTATTGTCTTATTCATATTCTATGACTTTATCATAAATCTTCTCTTCCACTTCTTCATGGTATTCATCAACAAACCTATTTTCATCATACTCATATCCTTCACTTTCCTTTGTAGTGGCATTAATATCATCATCATCTTATGCACTATGTAGTTGAGTAACATGGCTTAGTGCGCTTGAGGCTTGTTCCCATATTTTTTTGGAATTCCAAGCATCAATTATGTGTTATGATGGAGTCTCTTTAGGCTATACAACCTCTTGTGGGATGGTTTAGAACCACTTTTTCCCAATTCAAAGATGACATCTTTTACTTCTATCAACTTCTCGATTAGATGGATTACTTGTTCTTATTGGATTGGTTCAGTCCACCCTTTGTATTTTAGAGTCATCGTGTATGATGGAATCTATACAACATGGCAATACTTCTTAATTTATGAATTGATGATATTTTCCAAAGTAGTTGGGGAATCTCGGCTGCCTAAGGTGGGAGAGTTTGCTCATCATCTTGTTAGTCTTCTCCTCTAGTTTGGATAGCAGTTGCAGACCTTTCCATAGAAACTTATTTTTTTCCAGGATATCCTTGGCTATTCCCTTAGCTATGTACCATTATTTGTTTGAAATGAGTCTGATCATGACTCTAGACTTAGTCTTTGCTAGCCTACAAATATTTTATGCTGGGGCTATCTTATGTTGAAGCTCATTTTTTACTTTTTGAAGGGTATTCCTTGCACTTACCAATTCATTTGTGGCTTCATCCAAAAATATAAATACCATATTAGCTTCTATGCTTTTTACTTTGATCTCTGACCATACCCTTATTCAATCTTGTTTTATAGTTTCTTTGGAAAACTCAATAGGTTTGGATCTTTCTAAAAATAATTGTTGATTTAGTTGATTTTTTTGCTCTATAAGAGTCATTACCTGGTCCTGGAGGCCCTCTTATTGTTATTTGACATTAGGCATTTTATAATATTTACATTACCACTCTTTCACTTTATATCTAAGAGAGTTGGCCAAGTCTTCATGTTCTCTAAGAGAGGTCTCAAACTATTTTATTATTCGTTTTAGCTCTTTTTTACTCTCTTCTAACATATCCTTGCAATAAGATCATATCCATGTGAGCTTTGGCCATTACCAACTCATAAAAATCTGGTAGCTACATGATATCTATAGTTTTCTTGACTATATCATAGTCTTCCAAATTCATCTCCCTTTTTGTTACGTAGAAATATTCTTTTCTTGTAATGAGGTGATGCCACTTTGAACCACGTATCATGGTTGAATTATGAGGTAGTTTGGAATTGTAGCTTGTGAGGGTACTTGCCACCATGGATCAACCTTTGTCTTTTAGTTACCCATATCATAAAATAAAGTGCAAAAGTGAAACTATTTACAAGTTTATGATACATATGATACAGGGGATAACTTACTATTGGATGTATAGTTTGAGGTGATATCCATTCACTGGAATGGGTAGCATCTCTCCTTATTGAATTTTCAACTGGAAGGCATTCTTTTTTTTGACAGATTCTATTTGGAAGGGACCTTCCCAGAACGAGTCAAACTTTTCATGCTTATCTGGCTTGGCTTTGTCTATGTTCTATTTTAAAACCAATTCACCAACTTCAAACTTTTTGAGCATCATTGTCTTCTTGAACCAACCCTTTTTATATGATAAGTATCTTTGGAACCTCTAGTAATATTCCTCCCTCTTTTCTTCCAAATGCATCAGTTGAAGCAGTATTTCATTCACAGGGTCTTATTGATCAGAATTGCTATCAATGATGTATTTAAAAGCTAAATATTCTAAATGGATTGGTAGCATATCTTCTTTCCCATAGACCAGCATATAGGGAGATGTACCTATATATTTTTTCATGCTAATTCAATATGCTTATAATACCTGGTTCATCAACAAATTCCAAGATTTCTTATTGTCTTCTAATGACCTTTTGAGCATCCTAAGGAGATTTTTATTGCTTGATTATGCTAGGTCATTTTATTATGGGTAATAATTTGAAGAATTATTCAAGTAAATGCCATATTTTCTAGAACATTATATATACTTGGCTCCTATGAAATATGGGCCATTGTCACTTACCAAAGCTTTGGGGATTCAAAACCCGGTGATCAAAGTTTCAAGGAATTTGAGCACTACATATTAATCGAACCTCTTGGTTGGCATTGCCTCCACCCATCTAGTGAAATAATCCATCGTATTTAATATGTACCTATGGACTACTAAATAATTAGGATTTATATCTCCTACAAAGTCTAGATCCCATTGTTGAAAAGGTTGCTCAACCTGTATTAGCTACAGAGGCATTGCAGTTTTTTTATTTCTACTTGTGTATCTCTGACATTTATCACAAGTTCTAGAAATTTTAAAAGCATTAAAAAAACGTTAGTCCATAAATAACTTGCTCTTATTATTTTTAGTGTAGTAGATATTCCCGAATAATGGCCTCTAAATGGTCCATCATGAAACTCTTTTAAGACCTTATGCTTTTGATTTTATCTTATACATATTAAGAGGATGCCATTGAGATTTTTTCTATAGAGTTCTCTATAAATTATGGTGTAGTGCAAGGATTGGAGCCTATACCTCCTCCTTTTTGAAGCATTGATATTTTGAGGATAGATCCTAGTTTGAATGTAACTTATGGGTTGATATATCCAATCAGCTTCTTGTGGAAGAGTCTCATCGTCTTGATCTAGCATATTTATATGGCATACTACTTCTTATGAATTTATTATAGCCATTAATTCTTGAAAGAGAGCTCTACCTCTTACCACCTTGTTTGGGTGAATTTTGATGTCAAACTCTTGAATCTTTGTAATCCAACCTGCTATTTTCTCACCAATTTCCCCTTGTAAGATGAAAGATCTTACGTCGATATGGACCACATAGACCAGTGTTTTGCTCTGAGATAGATATTATCTAAACTTTTGTAATGAATTCATGACTACAACTATTTAATTTTCTATGAAGTTGTATTTTACCTGGTACTCATGCAATGTTTGGCTCCAAAATAAGATAGGATGTTCATTACCCTATTCAGCCTTTTGGGTTAGTATAGTAGCATAACTCTCTTCAGCACCATAAGCATAGAGAATGAAATATCTATCAAAGTTTGGATTAACCAATACAGGATATGTGGCGATGGCCTGTTTTATCATTTCAAATGTTTGCTTTATTTTATCGATCCACTTATAATCTACATTCTTTTTGAGCAATTCTAAAATTGGTCTTATAATCTAAGAAAAATCTAAAATGATTTTCCTTATAAAATTAATATACCCAAATAAGGATTGCAGATATTTCTTATTCATCGAGAGGGGTAATTCTATTAGTGCTTTCACTCTATCAGGGTCAATAGACATCCCTTATTTTGATACTACATGCCCTAGAAACTTTTCTTTGTGAACTGAAAATATGGACTTCTTAGGATTTAATGATATGCCAAATTCTCTATATTTCTAGAACACCTGTTCTAAATGATAAAGATGATCCTGTATTTCATGTGAGAACACAGTCATATCATCTAAGTATATTAGAATTATTTTGTTGATCAATTTACCAAATACATAATCCATAGCTCTTTGAAAAGTAGCACCAACATTTGATAGACCAAATGACATTATTTGGTAGGCTAAAGTGCCCCACTTTTTTGTAAATGTGGTTTTGTGTTGGTCTTCATTTTTTACCCAAATTTGGTTGTACCCAGAGAAACCATCTAGTACAAAGAACATTTCTACCCCTACTACCATTTATAATATTTTTTCCATCTATGGTAAGGGGTAGTGGTATTTTAGAGAAGCTTGATTTAGATTCCTGAAATCCACACAAAGACTAATATTGCCATTATTATTTCTTAGAGGAACTAGATTGGCTACCCAAGTTGAGTGTTTGAATACGTAAATTATCTTATCTCTTAGTAGCTTAATTAATTATTCCCATATAATTGTTTCAATCTTGGGGTGTACTGCCCTTTCCTTTTGCCTGAATGGCCTAGCATTCAGCACTAACTCGATAGTATGTTGTATGACATTTTTTTCATATACTTTCAAGTCATCATAAGTCCAAGCTATTATATCTTGATACTTGTGGCATAAACCTCTAAAGATATCATTTTCTTCTATAGTACACTAGATACTGAACTTCAACTTTTCTCCAATTTGCATTTCAATTTCTTTTTAGATTTGATCATCAAATTTCATTTGCTTTAATATTTTATCATCTTCATTATCGAATAGGCTCTCTAGAGTAATCAAGCCTTTGGGTATGTGATTTTTTTTTTAGTTGAATCATCCCATTTTGATCAAAATATTGAACAAGAATCAAAATATTCCATTAGGTCCTAGAATCTATGTCTCTAATATTTTAGATAATGATGCTTACTACTATACTTCTTAGTAACTTGATTTATGATCAATTTTGAGTTGTCTTAAATTTCTAGCATCTTAATGCCCATCAATTATACTTGCATTAACCCTAAATAGAGAGCTTCATACTCTACATTATTATTTGTGCAATACCATGCGAGTCTAAAAGAAAAACTCTTTGTTCTCTCGAATGGGAATTTCATAACTACATTTACTCCAACTCTATTTCTATATTTTGCTCCATCAAAATGCATTGTCCAAATTTTGAACTCTCTTAATAACTAATTAGAGATTGCAAAAATTTTCTTATCTACTTCTGATATTATACTATATATCCCCAATCCTATCTCTAGTAGATCTTAATCATTTTGGAAAGGTAGTTGATCATCAACTTCCAAATCCTTCAGGAGTTCTACCAGTTTTGGCTCTTCCATCATTGAGTGATTGTACATTTCTTCTTCTATCTTCTCAATATGGTAAGTGACTAGATTTTTAAGGATTAGTCTTATTCTTCTTCCTTTATGAGGTATCATCATACCAGAGTAGTCTAGGTACATGTATCCTCCCATTTTGGTGGTAAATTCTTGTTGGTCAAAATGACCACACCTAGGGAAATAAGGAGTAATCTTCTCAAGATTTTGCTAAGTATAGAGAATAGTCATGATGGTGCAACATTTTGAAGGCTGGGTAGGACCAAGGTATAAAGTCATGATAGGGGAACATTTTGAAGACCGAAGGCAAGGCCAAGGTAGAAATTTATGATAGGGTGACATTTTGAAGATCGAAGGTAAGGCCAAGGTAGAAAGTTATGATAGGGTTACATTTTGAAGACCGAAGGCAAGGCCAAGGTGGAAAGTCATGATAATGTAATATTTTGAAGACCAAAGGAAAGGCCAAGGTGGAAAGTCATGATGGCATGAAATTTTGAAGACCGAAGGTATGGCCAAGGTGAAAAGTCATAATGGTGCAACATTTTGAAGGCTATATGGACCACGACATCTATGAAGAGGTTAAATAATATCACCATAACTAGAATATGTCAACCACTTCCAATTGAAATATCCGTGCTCTCTTCAACTACTTCTTTACCAGAATGAGCCTACGGGAATATTGTTATAACAAATTTCAATTTTTTGTTATGTAAAAACTCTTATATATAGAATGAGCGACCCAAATAAATGGTCATATCTTAGGTGTTTACAAGGATATGTATGCAAAATTTTAAAAATTTAATAAAGAACATCCATTCTGGTTCTTGGATCATTGGTGTTTGAAATAAAGTATGTATGTATTATCTATTACTATATAAATCTAACTTGAATGTAACCTACATTAATTCTTATTCTAAATTCCTACAATAAAGCTCAGTTAGATCTACAATTAACTTCATAGATAAGCTTACACTTAAATAGATATTCATCAGAAGTTTTAGTTTCTCTATTTTGGTTCTTTGTTATGCTTCTCTACAAAAAATACTATGATAGTTTCTTTGCTGTTATCTAATCTACACCATTTTAATCCTCTAGCCATAATTATATTTCCCTCTCTTTATGCATTTCCTTTTTCCCCATTTTTCCTAAAAGAAGTAAGGAACCAGCCTCCTATAGATATTGAACTATGTTAATCTAGTCTTTCAATGTTGGCAACGTCTTGGGTGCAAATGTAACCAAAGGCAGATTTTGCTCCAATAGTTTTTGACACGCCTAGTTGGACACAAATCCCACGTAGTATACATATCAAAGCCCTAGTGAATATATTTGCCCTGTCAATATTTTATAAATCACCTGGCAACTCCAAACCAAAAAGGAACCCTAAGAAAGCCTTTACCTATCTTTTGGTTATGTACCATATTTTATGATAACCAGATCTAAAGAAAAAAATTCAGAAGAGCCCTTAGATTTATTCGAACTACACCTTGGTAACCTTTAAGCTAATCCCATTTTAGTAGCCAGAACAACTTCTATATACACCCATAATATAGGATACACAAATATTTCCCTTGCAGTCCTCCCTAGTGTTGTTGCTAGTGGAACTTTAAATCCAACTACCCATATAATCACAATAACCACAAATCAGCCAATCCTGCCTTAGCCCATATGGAACCACATAGGTCCCTTGAACCTAGAAGCTCATCATCCAATTCCTACGGTGTCCTTGAAAGAAATACCCCAGTATGATGGTACTAGAAATACGGCTTACGAACATTGTCAAGATGTAGCCACACTAGCCCTGATACATAACATCCATGAAGAATATGTTATGATAAGATTGCTGGTAATTTTATTGAAAGGAAAAATGCTCTATTGGTATAGAGCTCTCAAAAATCAAACTATATCCACCTGGGCACAACTTTCTGGTAAAAAAGTGGAAGAGTTCAATGAGCAAGCAGATCCATTATCCCTACTAAATTAGTTTACTTTTATCTAGAAATACCCTCAAGAGGATATCATAGATTTTAACATCATATTTAGTCAGACTTGGCAGAGAGTACCTGATGGGTTGAGACCAACACATGAGCAGGAAATGTATTACTATATGAGAGCTTTCAAATCAAATATAAGTATGGCCATTAGGTAGTCCCACATATTTACCTTACCCAAGATTTATTAGGAAGCACAAAAATTAGAGAGAGATCTGATTACCATCAGGATATTCCCATCCAAAATTATGATGCCTAATTTTCCAGATGTAGACACCTAAATCGTGTCATGTTTAGGGGAGATACTTACATAGACACACTCATAAGATCATAAGACATAATATTGGACTTTTCAAGCACCAACAGTGGTTCTCACCACTCATTTGGGACCTTTTCAAGCCATCCAAGCTTGGTCGCTCAAGCCAAGAGGAACCAGATTATAGCCACTCAAGCCTAGATAAGCCAGACCTTAGCCACTACAGATGACAACGACCAGATCATAGCCACTACTGACGATAGTGGCTAAGCCATAAGAAGTGGTTTTCCAATAAATAGGACCAATATCAAGTGGAAGTGGTAGTCTGCATGTAATAAAGGTGAGAAGGAGTGACTTTGCATTCCTTTTCATGACTAGTTCACATAGAAGACTTGAGTTTGCATTTAGAATTAAGTTAACTAACCTCCAAGCATAAAAAAAGGACAAAATATTCTCATGCTAATGAATAGTTCACATAGAAGACTCAAGTGGGCAGTTAGATTTTAGTTAAATTACCTTCAAATATAGATAATAGACAAGGGCTTCTCATGCTAACTTGCACTACGTATGAGAAATTCATTTATAGGGCTTGGACATAGACCTAGGGTTTTGCACTATAAAAGGTGCAAGCCTAATAGTAACAAAGGATCCATATAGGACATATAGAGAGTCTTATCATATCTAGATATCACACAAGATCATTTCAAAGAGAGAGTTATCTTTGGGATCATGTGTGCGAAGGAGCTTTGACAAATAAAAGTGCATAACACCTACTTTCTTCAACATCAGATCATAGTATTTGACCCATAGCTTTGGGGCAATGAGAGCAAGGTTTTATTTAGTGGTCTTTGTCTTGGACAGCGGCCCATAGGCTTGGCTTAGATAGACATAGCATATTTTATCTTGTTTTCTTATATCATTAGCATAGATTTACTTGATTCCATGGTATTGTTTTATCATATTTCTTTTACATTCTTTGATTAGTAACAACCTCATCTGGGGAGGCAATCTCAAACACCTAAAAGTGTGTTGTTGTTTCATTGCTTGTAGGTCCAGAGGTACATCAAAAATAGGTTACAACATATGAGAGAAAAATGGATCCCTCTAGGAGACAGACCTAGAGAAGGAGGCATCTGTAAGCCCTCATACATTTCTATGTGCGGAATCGAGAAGCTTTTATAAGCGCACCACCTCTTCACGGAAGGGGCACTCCTTGCCCACTTGTAATTTATAGTATCAAAATGGGTATCCCTAAGAGGGACCGACATGTAACCGAGCTTCAATATTAATAAAGAGATTCGTCTTTTATTATTTCATGTTATATGCTTTATTTTTCCTCTTGTCTTTCCATTTTATCTTTGGTATTTTAAATAAGCATTACAAGTAGGGTTTTCAAAAAAGGGACCGGTGCACGTGTTCCTAGGGTTGCTACAAATGGCGATCATGATGGGATGACCACTAATTTTTCATTTTTTGCTAGAATACTAACTTAATTTTGTGTGCAGGTCTAGCCGCTATGAGCTATAGTGGCCAAAAACTAGCCACTCTAAGCTACAACGGCCAAAAACTAGCCGCTCTAAGCTACAGTGGCCAAAAACCAGTTACTCTATTCAATAGCAGCCAAGACTAGAGTGCAGAAGGGATCAAAATATTGACTCTCTAAGCTGGATCAAAGGTTGTTATAGATTTTTTGATATTTTATAGCTTTCTATTTGCTTCTATGTGTTCAAAATAGAGAACTTAAAGCACATTTATGTTTGGAAAATGAAATAATAAAGAAGAAAGAATTAAGCATTTCGCATATCTTAGATCTTCTTTTAAATTTTCCACTAGGCATTGCTAGGAACAATGGCTTATGCCTAAAAATTTTACCCTATAATCCAACTTGCTAGACATTGTATGTTGTTTGCTTGCTTTGAGGCCATAGTTGCATGAGATAAAGTGCGCTCATACAAATCATAGTAGTTCATGCATCTTTCTAAATATTGAAATGTATTTTTGCACTTAGGCATATAGGAAAGCCTCATTGCTTCTATATGATGCACTTTATGTTATGCAAGCTTAAAATGAACACCACACATGCACGTCTCATTTAAACATTGGAGAGTTGGATTTCATCACCAACCTTCAATTCAATCTAGTGACGTTGGAATTCATCTCCTTCCACTAGTTTACCCCCTAGAGCTTCCTATAAATGGATTGGAAAACTTACTTATAGTGACACTAAGTTAATTGTGTTCAAAATATTTCCCACTATTAGAACAATTATTGGTTTAGAGTGGAGGAGCTAGGAAAACCCCCCATTGGGTCTTCAATGGTGTACCCTAGCTTATTTTGAGAAAATAATGTTTGGCACGAGTGTACTTGATTGTCACTATGGATGAGTCTTCTCATTCTTAATCCAAGGACAAGAGTAAAGTTATCAAGAGAACAACACATCAAAACACATCAAATAGTTTAGGGCACACTTAAATTGGTAATCAAGATAAAAATTTATTTGGAATTGTGTGGTCATTCCTAAATAGCAAACTCAAAAGATCAAGTCATAAAACAACATGGTCAAAAAAATAAGTAAACACCCTCGGTCTGATGTCGAGGGAGAGAGAGAAGCAATTCATACCCATAGGCAGAGTCATAGTAATGTTCAATGACCTACCCGTAAGACCATGAGGCATAGCTCAAGCCTAAGGGGTGATAACTCGACTCTTGGGAGATCTCCTCAAGAAACCCCAAGTAAGGAACCACATCAAGGAATAAAGTCACATAAAAAAAAAAGATGCTTTACAACCATCCTCATCAAGGAGACATGAGGAGACCTCAAGGGCCTCCTCTAAACACATAGAAAAATCTCAAAGACATGAGTAAAATTCAAGGGCTTCCTCCTCACATGGACATAAAGAAGGTTCTAAGACCCATTATTCACATGGGGATGATGAGACTACCACATCTCCATCCACATGGAGAAAACATGTCACCACTAAGACCTCTTCATCAAGAAGGCAAATAATAATTGCAACACCTCAAGACTCCCAAGAAACATATGAAACAGGTCTACCCATTGAAGGGTAGGAAACTAGAGCTACATCTAGTCGTGGGAATCATATAGAAGAAACCCTTCACACAAAAGGAAAGATTCCCATAGACTATGACCTCATAGGAGTAAATGGCACCCCACGGGACCAGCCATGGAGAATGAGATAGCTAGATAGGTTGGATCGATTTCCTACTCAACCAACTCAAAACTATAGCTACTGAGAACTCTGCATTTGGAAGCTCATGAACTGTGACTTTTAAACATACCTCCCATTCTGGGGGTACCTCAGAGTGACCTTGTAGAAGACACGTGAAGTCCTATCATAGGGATATTCAACAGTACACTAAACAATTCACATTAACTAGCAAGAGTAAGAATACAACAAAAACCCCCTTGAGGAATATGCAAGTCAAGAATACAAGAACAGAGTCAGATAAACATGATTCTTCTACAACAACACAAACTGACCAAATGAGGTGGTTAGAAAATGCATTACATAAAGAGCGAGAGTTAGTGGAAGCTCTCAAACAAGAGAAATAAAGAGAAAGACTCTTGCACCAACATGAGCAGTGTTTAAGAGAGCAATTTGAGTAGCTAGCTCTTAACAATTTATAGATAAATGGTGGTGACCACCAAATAACAAGACACACTAACTCACCTAAGGAAAGGCACACTAGACAAGATATCCCACAATGAAAACCCCCACTAAATCATGAATAAAATCCAACTAATGGGGGAGGGCAAACATAACAAACTAAGATCACAATCCTGAGTCCCCTTGTAGGAGGGAGGAAAATAGAAAAAATAAAATGGATAGAGAGTTACCTCCATTGCCAATGTGAATAGGCTTGCACGAGGATAAAATCCATGCATCAAAGGTATTTCAAGAGCTTGCTGAAAATATGAAAACCTTTGAGAAATAAGAGGCAGTTGAGAACTCACCAACATTGAGCAAGATACACAATCAACCATTGTGCCCATCAATCCCTAGCCCTCCATATCCTAAGAACTTTGAGATGCCTAGGTTATAGAAGTTTAAAGGTGAAGAGGATGCATAAGAGCATGTCACCAATTTTATCAATGCTTGTTTTCATATTGAAGACAATGATGCTCTCATGCTAAGAACATTCATAATGACATTTTTAGGTGTTGCCACTCAATGGTTCAACCAACTACCTAAGCATAGCATAACCAACTTTGAACAACTAGTAAATACATTCTTGAAGTGTTTCTCCTTTGGTGATAATAAGGTAAACCTTTCAGCCCTTGCAAACCTGAAATAGTATGATGATGATCTAGTAATGGATTATGGGAATATGTGGAGAAAAATCATGGCAAAATTATCATTCTCCGTTCCCATAGAAGAGATCATTCGTATGTTTACCAAAATTTGTTCTAAACATATCTCCCTATTGCTACAACTCCAATAGTATCCTTCGTTTGAGGAAGCTTTGGCATGGGCCAAGCTCATCGAAGAGATAAAAGTAGATGAGGGAACCATTAAGCTCTAAAACAAAAAGGAGTGGAACAAGAATGGTAAGAATGACAAGTACAAGCAGAAGCAGAGTAACCCTACTCTAGTCAATCAAGTCATATTGGCTACACCCAAGGATGGGGGTGCACAACAACCACATAACTATCAAGCACATCCCTCGCCAACCAAATATGACCAAAAGAAAAATCAAGGAAGAAATCAAGAATGCAAGTCGCCTCGTTATTTCATGCCTCTTATAGAATCAATGCAATCAATATTTAATCATTTGAGTGAGGCCAGGAGGATCATATTTCTTGATATACCACTTGTATATCCCAACCATCCTAAGCCAAAAGGATATAGGGAAGATCAATTTTGTCCTTATCACAAGATATCAAAGCATGAAATTGAGGCTTGCATCGAGTTGAAGCATCAAGTGCAAAATATGATTGAAGTGGGAGAGCTCAAAGTTGACAACCCACTAGCTCCCAATCATAGAGACATGGGCATTTACAAAAACCCATTACCCAATCAGGAAGCCCCTTAAGAGCAAGGGGCCCAAGTCAATCAGGTTCAAGATGACATACCTACCCACAAATATGTTGGGATGGTTGATATCATTAACATAGCAACAAGGACTAGGTGGTATGGTCAACCGCAACTACCTGCAGCTCCCATGAACATCTCAGCCGCTCCTAGGAAAAGGCAAGACAACCTTCTAGGTCCACCAATGAGACCTATGGTAACTATTCGAAGTATATTGGAGCAAAACCTACAGACGACTCCAACTAAGTTATCCATCTATGAGCTCATACAATCATCCCCAAAGCATAGGGAGACTCTAATGGAGATTTTAAGAACAATTGAGCTTCAACCGCAAGATGCAAATGCATTCACTCACTTTGTGGGACAAGTGCAAGAATGCCAAGAACCTATAATCCGATTCTATGATCATGAGATTAAGATATTTTCTACTGCCTTACCAGACCCTCCGCTAAACATTGTAGTGACCATAAATAACTTACATTTCAAGAGGGTTTTGGTCGATACAGGTTCATCGATAAACATCATCACAACAACTACAATAGAGTACCTCAAGATACCCAAGACCAATATCATTCCAGGAACTTACACATTGAGAGCTTTTAATGATGCTTTATGCAATACTGTGGGAATGATAGTCCTACCCATCAATGTGGGGCACAAGACCATCCCCATGATGTGTCATGTCTTGGAAGGTGCTATGCAGTACAACATCCTCTTAGGGTGCCCTTGGATAAGGGCCATGAAGTGCGTGCCTTTGATCTTGCACCAGTGTGTCAAATATGTGCACAAAAGCAAAGTCTATATGGTTCTGGCCAATGAAGAGCCTTTTAAATATGTTAATCAAGTGGATATTCTAGGAGAATTCATGATCCCTTCTACTAACCTATACGTGGCACCTTCATCCCCAACCACATAAGTTGATAACAAAGATAGAGGGGTAAGAAAAGACCCAGGCACATCAACACCTCCTGGTGCACTCAAGATAGTCAATGCTTCTAAAGTACCATCAACATCAAAAACAAAAGACAATCAAAATCTAAAGGCCCCCTTAGTTAAGGAAGAGAGGCCCAAAGAAGTTCCAACTATAGCCATTGCCAAAGTACCAAGTCCTATGGAAGAGGAATATCCTCAAGATCAATATGAAGATAGTGATTATCACCCTACTTCACCAGTATCATCCATGGGGTCATCTACATCGCATGCATCAGTACACTTGGCAAGCACAATCATAGGGGAATACCTTGTGTAGAATATCACCTTTACAACTATCATTGAGTCTACACAGGACATATGGAGGCCTAAAGACTTGAGGCTACCAGTAAGAACAATTATTCCACTTGGAATCCCTCCCAACCAAACCAATTTTGTCTATGCCGACTTGGACTGCACTCATAAGTCTTCAAATATAGAAGGAGATGGTGACAAATTATTCACAATCAATGTTCGTTACCTCTCTAATCTCAAGTTTTCTCTAAGATACTTTGAGCATTGCCATTGGCATGGCTATGGCCTTAGCATATATGATTAGGGGTGCAGGAGGCCTTGCAAGCCACTATACCAGCTCCCTTTTGATAGATTTGGCTTAGGCTATTATAGCAGAGGTCTAGATTACTTGATTGTAGCAGCATTAGAAATATTAAGCATAGGATTGTGATAAGATATTGATTTCATTCCTTATCACCCTTTGAGAATAACAAATTTTAGCAATAGACAAGTAGCCATGGTAAACATACCATCTCAAAAAACTTATCATCCAAACACCTCAATTGATTCCACCCTAATAGGGTACAACTCGTGGGATGAGGAGAATGGATATGAAGCAAGTGATGATGAGGCACAACTTGGCTTAGCCTATAAAGGGCCTTGCTATTTACAAAGGTTCACATGGTCCACCCACGATGACATTGAATATACATCAGATGAAAGTTACTATGAATCAGAAGACTCAATAAAAAGAGCTTACTTAGGCTTAAGCCATCAACCCCTGATGTTGGGGTGAGAAACAATTGCAAAGGGATTCTTCATAAGTGACGTAGAATATGAAGATGAAATAGAGATAGCCTACTTAGAGTCAATACATGAGCCCTTTATCTTAGGGATACATACAAATGCTAATGGTTTCTAGATAAGTGATGATGACTTTGAGGATGAGACCGAGATGGATTATCTTGGACCTCACCACTTACGACAATTCAATGATCTAGTAGAGAGAGAGGTGGCACTTCATGCCATAGACCCTCAACTCCAATTTTTGGGGAGACCTGTTGACCTAGCTACCATTCATCGGATGGTTAATCCCCCTCTACCTACATTCAAAGAGTAGTTAGAGCCCAATGATCCTATTGTCTACCCTACTCATGGGCCAGATCTAGAAATTACCATTCCTCCATAACCTCATCGTGAGTATGGAAGAGAAACCCCTAAGACAATATTGCACCCATGTGGTCCTAGAGATTTCATCCCATCCATCAACATGATCTCCATTGATTTGACCACTCCACTTCATAATCCACAAGATCCCACCAAATCATTGCATCTTGATATAGACGTTATTGATCGGGATTGCGCTAGTTCACCCATAGATCCAGAAGACCTCTTCCCCAATTAAGAGATATTACAATCATTCCATTTTACATCAGGTTGTGCATATGATGTCTTCTATGTTGGTTTGGAACCTGAGTCATTAGGTCTTGTGAATCTCGTTGATGACATTCATTTGATACCCACACCTCATCAGCTATAGGATGGGTCACATATGGCTATAGAAGTAACTTTTAAGGTGGACATCAGTGATGATCCTACCCAACCAAGGAAATTCAAGTTCGAAGAAAGTCTATCTCCACAGGAACAAGCCATCTTGATTCCTCTAATCAAGGAGAGGCAAAATATTTTTAATTGGACTTACAAATACATGTGAGGGATAGATCAAAATTTAGTCGTTCACAACCTTTCATTGGATACCATGAAGAATCCAGTCAATTAAAAACTGAGGAAAATGGATCCAACCATCGCTTTTATGTTAAATAATGAATTGTAAAAACTAGTGGATGTAGTATTCATAGTTTCTATTGACTACCTAAGTGGGTTTCAAACATGGTACCCATAGGGAAACCTGATGGAAGAGTTTGTATCTATACAGATTTTAGAGATTTGAATAGGGCAACACCAAAGTATTCATTCTCATTGCCAAACATAGATGCTCTTGTAGATGCAACCGCAGGTCATGAAATGTGGATGATTTTTTTGGATACAACCAAATCTATATTAAGCCTAAAAATCGACATAAAACTACTTTCATTAGTCCATGGGGAACATTATGTTACAAAGTGATGCCATTCGATCTCAAAAATATTGGTTCCACATATCAGTGGACCATGACATACATATTCCATGACTATATGCATAATATCTTGGAATATTACATGGATGACTTATTATCTAGGTCTCTATTGCGAAAAGAGCATGTTGAAGTCCTTAGACAAGTCTTTGATCACCTCATAGAACATCATGTACGATTGAATCCTAAGAAGTGCATATTCAACGTAACTTCTGGTAAGCTTTTAGGATTCATCATATCCAAGAGAGGCATAAAAGTAGATCTTACAAAGGTAAAGGCTATACTAGAAATGGCTGCCCCTACCAAAATTAGGGAGTTGAGGAGCCTACAAGGCAAGATAGCATCCATAAAAATATTCATCGCACAATTATCGGACAAATGCAAGCCTATGAATAGGTTTCTATGCAAGGAAGTCCCCTTTCATTGGGACGAAAATTGCCATCAAGCCTTTGCAGAGATCAAGACTTATCTGACAACGCCACCAGTATTGGCTCCACCAAGGCCAGACATACCATTTTTACTATATATCGACTATTGATTTTGCATTAGGCACCATGTTAGCCCAAAAGAATGCACAATACAAAGAGCAAGCCATATATTACATTAGTCGCACCTTGGTGAGCTATGAGCTAGGATATGCGTATGTTAAAAAATTGTATTTAGTAGTGGTCTTTGCAACTTGAAAGTTGTGACACTACATGTTGAGCCATACGACCTACATTGTATCAAAACAAAATTCTTTGTAGTACATGTTGAGCAAGACATATCACAATACATGTACTGCATAGTGGATCATGCTATTGACAAAATTTGATCTAGAGTTCTTAATCCAAAATTCCATCAAGGGATAAGTCATAGCAGATCAATTAGCAGAGGTGTCTCTTTAGGATAACAAGCATCTCACCATAGAGTTTCTTGATGATGCGGTCTTTACATTATTAGATCTACCAGATCTCGAAGAACCTAATAAAAAAAAATGCATGTCATTGTTATTCGATGGTTTGAAGTGTGAACAAGGAGGCAGAGTAGGGATTGTCTTTATCACATCACAGGGCGCTCCATTACCCTTATCATTCAAACTAGATTTCCCATGAATAAAAAACAATACAGAATACAAAGCATTGATCCTGGGACTCCAACAACCACAATAATGGGCATTAAAATATTGAATATCTTTGGTGACTCCTTGCTCATAGTAAACAAGGTCAAAGGACTCTTCCAATGTAGGTGCCCACTCCTGAAGACTTACAAGGAACTTGTTGACAATTACTTAGCCCGATTGGAATGGTACGACATCGAGGCAATCTCTCGTATGTCAAATATATTTGTAGATACTATGGCCTCTTTGGTATCCTTAATCCCTTAGAATCCATCTCTTGATTTTACAATAGTTCATGTGAAAGTGCTTTCACACTCAGAAATACGCCATGAAGCTTTCAAAAATCAATAATCAGTCAACATGATCAACATTGAACTAAATCAGGATTGGTCCTTCATAGCCAAATATTTATTGCAAACAACACCTTGGGGATATTTGATATACCAAGGACCCATAGAGTGTGGTGCGACCATATACCATAGAGTTGTTCCTTAATTTGTGTTCACTACCTCAAAAATATAAGAAGAGCAAGTTGTCTATTCTATAGAGGTTGTGGCCTATCAGGATTGGCTTTCCCAACTGCAGGACTTCCTGAAGCTCAGAATAATACCTCAAGGTTTATCACATACTAAAAGGTGAACGTTCAAACAAATAGCAACAAGATAAATTTTTCTAGAAGAAATTGGCACATACTAAAAGGTGATACGTTCAAAAAATAGTCTCCATTTTGAGGAAGATAGTGCAAGAAAATCATAAGGATTGGCACATACAGTTGCCTCTTGCACTATGGGCATATAGGACTAGTATACGGATGCCCACTGGGGCAACACCATTTTCACTAGTATATGGCACTGAAGCCATCATGCCTCTAGAGTTGGAAATCCCGACTCTACGCATAGCACTAAAATACTTCATAGATGATGAAGCTGCATGGCAAGGCTACCTTGATCAATTGATGCTTCTTGATGAACATCGAGTCAATGCTTTAGAGCATCTCCATGTTTACCAAGATTGCCTTGCACAAGCTTACAATAGTAAATTCCACCTAAGGGAATTCAAGGTTGGAGATCTAGTGCTCAAAGAAAACTAGCAGAATTCAAATCTACCGCCACATCTGTGAGATAAGTTCACGGTAAACTGGATAGGTCCATACATGATTTCAACAAGAGTTGGGCCTGGAGCATATCGCCTTATATCATTAGATGGTGTTGAAGAGCCTGAACCTCTCAATATCATTCACTTAAAGGCATTTTACACATAAAAACACAAAAACATTCAAATATTTCAAAAACACAAAAACATTCAAATATGTCAAAAATCAAAAACATTCAAATATGTCAAAAATAAAAAACATTCAAATATGTCATAAAACACAAAAACATTCAAATATTTCATAAAAATAAAAAACATTCAAATATGTCAAAAACACAAAAACATTCAAATATGTCAAAAATAAAAAACATTCAAATATGTCAAAAATAAAAAACATTCAAATATGTCATAAAAACACAAAAACATTCAAATATGTTATCAAAAATAAAAAAATTCAAATATGTCAAAATAAAAAACATTCAAATATGTCAAAAATAAAAAACATTCAAATATGTCAAAAACACAAACAAATCATAAAAACATAAAATTCAAAAATTCAAATCAAAGGCTCCAAGGGTAATTCATATCGCTTGGTCAAAAATCAAATCAAAGGCTCCAAGGGTAATTCAAGTCGCTTGGTCAAAAATCAAATCAAAGGCTCCAAGGGTAATTCATACCGCTTGGTCAAACATCAATTCAAAAGGCTCCAAGGGTAATTCAAGTTGCTTGGTCAAAAATCAAATCAAAGGCTCCAAGGGTAATTCATACCGCTTGGTCAAAAATCAAATCAAAGGCTCCAAGGGTAATTCAAGTCGCTTGGTCAAAAATCAAATCAAAGGCTCCAAGGGTAATTCATACTACTTGGTCAAACAATCAAATCAAAGGCTCCAAGGGTAATTCATGTCGCTTGGTCAAAAATCAATACAAAAAGCTCCAAGGGTAATTCATACCACTTGGTCAAAACCAAAATCATCAAAGGCTCCAAGGGTAATTCATACCGCTTGGTCAAACAATCAAATCAAAGGCTCCAAGGGTAATTCACATTGCTTGGTCAAACATCAATTCAAAAGGCTCCAAGGGTAATTCACGTCGCTTGGTCAAAAATCAAATAAAAAAGGCTCCAAGGGTAATTCATGCCGCTTGGTCAAAAATCAAATAAAAAAGGCTCCAAGGGTAATTCAAACCGCTTGGTCAAAATCAATAACAAAAGTCCCAAAGGCATAATAAGCCCTTTGGTAAAATTAATCAAAAATACAAAAACAACATAAAATCAAAAATACAAAAACAATTGCACTTTACATTTTGCATCCACATCATTGCTTTGCATGTTTACATACATTACAAGATATGTCATGAGAGCCTTAAAAGTGATACCATAGTTTGTCGCACAAGTCTTTCATATCCATACGTCCATCCACATGTGTGTAATTGTGTTTTTCAACACAACCATTATTTGTTGCTATACATAATAAAATAAGGCTTTTGGTTTGTCAACCACACCTAGTAATCTTATCAAATTTTGAGGAAAACAACTTTGATTAGTAGAAGGTAAGGCCTAGATGTGATAAAGCCTTGGATATTCAAGATCCCATAACTAATTGAAACACTAAAATCCTAGCTGGTACAAGGAAAATATGAAAGCTACAAAGTGGTCTAGGTTACCTTAGGTGAAAAGGATCTTCCTTGCTTATCCCCCTGTGCAACCGGTTTAAAGGTGCTGAGAATTGGTAAAAGGACAAGCTTTACCCTATCAAAATCTCTTGATTAAATCAAAATAAGAAAAAATCCCAAAGCAAAGTACATATTCAAAAGGCCAAGAATTAAGTTCAGATTTCAAAGCAAAATCAGTAACACAAATCAAAATCCAAAAAAAAAAAATCAAGCTCAAAAAATTCAATAAAAAATAAACAGTGTTTTTCATCACTAAGTATGAGCAAAATAAACAGTGATTATCATCACTAAAAAAAATTCCTTGCTCAAAGAAAAAAATCAAATCAAATTAAACAATGATTTTCATCACTACATATGAGCAAAAATCCAAAGACAAAAAGAAACCAAAAAGAAGGGAATAAATATTGAATCCCTGGAATTCTTAGCATTGTACAAAACTGGAAGGAGAAATCCTTATGCATGACGATATGTCTATTACAATTGCTTCATGAATTTGTGTAGACCAATGTTTGAATGTGGATGAGCTAGCTTGGGTAACCAAATATTGCCTAGTGGTATAGTCCAACTAAGTCCAACATAAGGATGAGAAGAACACTTGAGGATCCCTAATCTTAGCAATGGGCTGAAAGAATCCCGCCTGACATCGGAGGAAATGCTTGAGTTCTACCTCAAAATATACAATCACATGCACACACAAAGATCATGAAAAACTAGGTCCATGGTAAAATCCTTACTTTTCAAAAGTCTAAGTGGTAAGTAGAAAGTTGTTGATAGGGGAACTAGAGTGTTTGAATCTTCGAAAAGCCCCAATTTTTTTTTACATAGCAACAAATCATTAAATCATTCACACCATCACTTTCTTTATAAGATTCTATAAATTAGGTGGTATCAACATAGTAGGATAGATACTACATATATATTAGAAATAGTATATAGATGACCACTGACTACTTTATATCTTTTAATTTATAGAAAATTATTAATAAGATACATTACACACCATTACATCTCATATATGAATACTTAATCAATTCTTATGATACAAGTGATTATTTAAATTCATGATAATTTTTAAACTTTCTGTGGTATCACCCATTAATATTCTCAACATCATATGCATTCCGTATGTTTTTAATGATTAGAGCATACAAGTTCATTTATACCATTCCATCACATGAGTTAGATGCATACAATTAAAGCAAAGGTAAAACATGCATTCAACAATAACATCGTATTCACAAAAACAAGTTATCATCACATTCATAAACCACATCATAAAACATATAGGCAATATCCATTTGCACACAATCATAAATTCATCATTCATCATCAAAATACATTGCATCATATCATCAAATCATATAAGCATCTACACATCCATCTAAGCATATTCAAATATCATCTATCATCTAACATATTCATCATATCATCATAATATCATCATCGCATCATATCATAAAACAAAATAACAACAAAAACATAATCAATAAACGATACACATAATGAGTTATAAAATGCAAATCTATAATAAAAATATGTGTGTCAAGTCCAATGGATATATAAAAAATGCTCATGGGCTATAGTTATGTAGGTCAATCAACCTCAAAAATGGATCAAGAACCAAGTAGAACATCAATTAACTGTCGAGCCTAAGCCCCCTACATCACCTCCTCCAGTGCTACCTCCCCCTGTGATGGTGTCACGAGTCGAGTGACGTGAGCCTATAGGTCTCTCTATCCGATACTGGATCTGCTGGCTAGGATGGGTGGAAGACTGCCCTGAGGTAGAGCACCCATTGACCTACGAACCACTTGTATCTTTTAGATCCTTAGGGACAATACCATACCTCCTGAGCTACATCTTAATGAGGGTAACATGATCCGTAAGACCCTAGATCCGAGGCTCATGCTCATCCAACAAGGAATGAAGCCATCCCACCTCTGCCCCTGAGCCTATTGTTGGAACCTCTTGTGGTGTAGAAGTAGGAACAACAAACTGCATCCTAACATTGCCACCCCCGATAGTAGCCTACAGATCCTGTATCTATGATGTGAGCTACTTAATCATAGCATCTCACCGCTATACCTAGATCTTAGTATCTTGGATATCAACCTTGACCTCATGTAACTATTCTGTCAAAGGAGAGTCTCTCTCCTCAGGATATAACTCCTCCTTAGGAACATCAAATCCTCTACTACCACCTACTCTATTGGCTGGCCCCATACCTCAGTATTGGATTGAACCCTACATTCTATCGGATCTGCATCATCACCCCCACCATCATCCTCATGTCTTAGGCTGTCGATGCCATGCCGCATCTGATCACCCCACCACTGAGAGTAGGCCTTTGTAAATCCCCCATCCACTATAGGGTCTACGGCTGAGGCATCCTCCTCATCTACAAGCTCTATGACATATTGTGGAGGTAGGTCCCTCTCTACGGTGAGGTGCAAATACAAGAATGGTACCAAGGGCACATCTTGCTGTAATCCATACTAACAAAGAACCTGAAAGTAGAAGAAATACTCTTGAATGGCAATCTTATAGCCAATGATCCATTGCTCATGTCGTGTCCTAGTAGTAAAACTAGTTGGATCATCCCAAATTGGACACTCATAATACAGCCGCCACACGACATCTTCGACCAATAGTCTGGTGAAAGCATTAGTATAGTGGGACAACTCCCCTACAAAAGTGTGGCTCTTACGCTCCTCATGCTCCCAAGCCCATCTGGCAACATAGCACTGTGTTCGAGCCTCAATAGATGTAATCTTAGCTGGGAGCCCCTTAGGGCGATCTACCTTAATGTGATCCCATCCCCAAACTTGTAAGAGAAAAATGCAAGCAATGCTAATGCGTCCCCACCAATGGATATGGTACAATTCATTATAGCACTAAGCCAATAGTGATCTACCCCATGCATAGATGATAGGCTCCTTGCTATCCAGTAGGTCTTGCACCATCACCAAGAGGTTCCAAGGGAACCTCAAACCCGAGTAGTCTGAGACAAGAACATTGTTGATCACCATCAACAACACGATATGTCTTATCATGAAAACCTGAGCATCATACCAAGTCTTGATAGATACTCCCCTGAACCCAGTATCTCAGAGGGCCTATGCATAATGTGCTATAAAAACCCAAGCATAGACAGCCACCTGATCAGTAGTGGCTAATGAAACAAAGGACACCCCATAGAACGGGATCCAAAAAATCTTGTAAACATCCTCCGACGTGATAGTCATCTCATCGGGTGAAATATGGAAGGTGTTGGTCCGTGGGTCCCAACGATGGGCTAAGGTCATAAGATATGCCTGATCGACCATAATGTGGGGCAACCTAATAACATATTGTAGCCCATGGGCCTTAAACCACTCCCAGTTAGTGTCATCAAATCTAGGAAGCAAGTCCAATAGGAGCTTCGAGTCTCGAGCCCGAGCAATGAGGATCTAAACAAAGAAGAAGAAAAAAACATAACTACAATGCATCTAAGGCATAATTCACAATAAACATGAAAATGGTGCAAAAGGGTATGAGTTACTCTAAATATAAGAAAGAAAAGAATAAATTACACCTAAGCAAAGCAAAAATTAAAAAAAAATCATAAAATCAATACACAAAATGCAAAAACAAGGCTCAAGCTTTAGCTACTGTTGCCTACAGTGGCCGAAATCTAGCCATTGGAGGCAGTAGTGGCCAAGGCCCAACGGTCAAATTTTTGACCATTGGGATTCAATCTTGGCCACTCTAAGTGACAGCAACTCAGATCCAACTACTCTGAGTGACAGTGGCCAAGGGACGACACAACAAACCCTTGAACCCTTGGCCAAAAAATTAAAAAAAATCAACTTGACAAAATTACTTAAGCAAGATAACAAAAGGGAGGGAAAACAAACAAATTGGAAAACAAATCCCCTACCCAAGCATCGAAACTAATATAATTTTTAGGATTCCCAAAGCGGTGGTAGCAGGGGAATAATGGAAACTTTTCAAAAAACCTAGGCTAAAGGCATTGATAGATTGAAAAATTGGGGACCAACCCATCGTGGCAAAAAGGAACCTAAGCCTAATTACAGAGTTTGTTCATTGCCAACAAGCTTAGTGATGTTCATTTTTCTCATTTCTTAGTGGAGTTCAATTTTACTTAAGCAAAGAAAGAGAGAGCTAGGGTTTTGAAGAGAAATACCTAAGAAGCTTCGTCTCCTCCAGCAGTTGATATCTCACCCAATGCAGCCATGTCCTCAGCACCACTAAAGTTTTGAAGTCACAACCGTTACCATTGCACCAGAGCTCTAAAAATGGAATCTTCAATAGTAAAAATGATAGGTCAAAACCCTAGAATTGCAAATTTTATATTTCCTTAATTATGCCTTGGTCATTGCTGACATCAGCGGCCTGAGCTTCTTGGTTACCCAAGGCTATAGCGACCATAGGTAGAAAATCATAGGCCACTAGACCTGACAGCGGCCAATCCCATAAATCAAAATTAAGTTGTTCCTTCAATGAGGGAATAATAAAAATAGCAAATAATCACACTTTGATGGTTTATGATCATCAGAATGGTCAAAACAACAAAAAAATTCACATAAAATCACAATCTCAAGCAGACCTCGTATCTAGTTACCTACTCTATCCACTCGATGATTGTAGTGATTTGCAATCCATGTATTTTGGTGAGATGAGTAGGCAACCATAAGGCCACTTGGGGCAAAAACAAATCATTTTGGAATTACGATGTGCCACCCTTCAAATCCAAAGAAGATTAAGATGGTCGAACTGCTCCATGGGTGTGAAGGGGTCATTCTAATTCCCCTATGACATCAAAAACATTAAGTCAAAGTGATACAATCTAGGAATAAAAAGAATCACTCATCCTAACTCCCTAAGAAGGCTATTGATAGCTAGACCGCTCCTCGGGATAGGTATGGATGATTATCATAAGCAATTGGAATCACACTTGGATGTGGGATTGCCCATTAAAAGCAAAAAATGCTAGAAAGGAACCAGATTAGTCATATTGGTCAAGCGACTTGTTGCTTCATTCATTGTCATTTCTTCACCAACTCATTGTGTGAAGAGGTAGTTCAAAATTTCAACATAATCATAATCAAAATCAACAAAAGATCACTTGATCATAGCAAAATTGTGTTCGTCCTTCAAATAATTGCATACAACAATCACAAATTTCCCTTATTTGTTGGGAACGTAAGTAGACATGAAATCTTCAATTGTAGCTCTCCTACTAGTCGAAATTGTTGTAGCAGTTGAAGCTACCCGATTGAGTTTTAGGAATGAGTGCAATTTAACATGCAAAAGACACTGGGCTAAGTCCTTTGAATGTTGAGGCAATGATTCAAGGGATGCATGCCATCTTGCATGATTGGGCCATCCGACGTTGATCAAACCATTGATCACCATACACCCTACAAATGGATTAGTCTACGTTTTTGCTCAGCGTTGTGTTTTCCACATAGTGCATCACAAAAAGGGGCATTTGTAGACACCTAAATAGTGTCATGGTTAGGGGAGCTACTTACATAGACACACTCATAATATCATAAGACATAATATTGGACTTTCCAAGCACCAACAGTGGTTCTCACCACTTATTTGGGGCCTTTTCAATCCATCCAAGCTTGTCCGTTCAAGCCAAGAGCAACCAAATTCTAGCCGCTCAATCCTAGAGTGGTCAGACCTTAGCTATTATAGACGATAGTGACCAAATCATAGCCACTATAGATGACAATGACTAAGACATAAGAAGCGGTTTATTGACAAACAAGCCCAATCTTGGGCGGAAGTGGCAGTATACATGCAATAAAGGTGAGCGGGAGTGACTTTGCATTCCTTTTCATGACCAGTTCATATAGAAGACTTGAGTTTGCATTTAGACTTAAGTTAACTGACCTCTAAGCATAAACAAAGGACAAAATCTTCTCATGCTAATGAATAGTTCACATAGAAGACTCAAGTGGGCAGTTAGATTTCAGTTAACTAGCCTTAAAATATAGACAATAGACAAGGGCTTCTCATGCTAACTTGCACTACGCATGAGAAATTCATTTCTAGGGCTTAGACATAGACCTAGGGTTTCACACTATAAAATGTGCAAGCCTAAGAGCACCAAAGGATTTATATAGGACATATAGAGAGCCTTATCATATCCAGAGATCATAGGAGATCATTTTAGAGAGAGAGAGTTTTCTTTGGGATCATGTGTGCGAAAGACCTTTGACAAATCAAAGGGTATAACACCTACTTTCTTCAACATCAGATCATAGTCTTTGAACCATAGCTTTGGTGCAAGGAGAGAAATGTTTTCTTGAGTGGCCACTATATTGGATAATGGCCTGCAGGCTTGGCTTAGATAGACATAGCATATTTTATATTTTTTCTTATATCATTAGCATAGTTTCACTTGATTCCATGGTATTGTTTTATCATATTTCTATTACATTCTTTGATTACTAACAACCTCATCCAGGGAGGCAATCTCGAACACCTAAAAGTGTGTTGTTGTTTCATTGCTTGCAGGGCCAGAGGTACATCGGATGGAGGTTACAACATATGAGAGCAAAAGGGATCCCTCTAGGAGATAGACCTAGAGAAGGAGGCATCTGTAAGCCCTCATACATTTTTGTGTGTGGAACTAGGAAGCTTTTATAAGCACACCACCTCTTTGTGGAAGGGGCACTCCTTGCCCACTTGTAATTTATAGTATCAAAATGGGTATCCCTAAGAGGGATCGACATGTAACCGAGCTTCAATATCAATAAAGAGATCCATATTTTTTTATTTCGTGTTATATGCTTTATTTTTCCTCTTGTATTTCCATTTTATCTTTGGTATTTTAAATAAGCATTGCAAGTAGGGTTTTCAGAAAAGGGATTGGTGCGCACATTTCCAGGGTCACTACACTAGATTTACCCCAAGATTAAAGTGATTCTAGTCCAACCCCTACTTTACCTTCCAGCTCCAATATTTCCAAATGGATTGGACAACCTAATATTCTAGTAATACAAGCACTCCATGCCTCTCTAATGCTTCCTAATTTTCTTGCACTTCCCTTGGAAATAGTCCCATCAACTCCAAATCCTCAACTTGCAATCCTAAAAGACCTACAAGCATCATTCAAAACTTTGGAAAATAAGTTAACATCAATGGAATGAAGAGAAGAAAAAATAAATTTCACCCCAAGGAGATTCCCACAAATAACAAAATATCAAGCCTCCATGAGTGGCAAAAGTTATGACAAATCTAACACTATTTATGCCAGTGAAGATAGTAATGTAGCACCCTAAAATTGGCATAGTTAAACCATCAATAAAAAGTAGAAATTTGAATTTTAACCCCGAAACCGCCCGTTAACCGCTTACCTCATTTTTCATGCCATTTTTAGAGGTTGTTGTGACCGTTGGACGATATTGTCGTCGATCTAACGATATCATCCCAAATCGAACGAATTCATCTGGAACAGAACATCCAGACGATTTCATCTCAAAACCAAATTTTTACAATTAGCTTCTATTCCAACGACCTCTCCAACTTGGGCAAAAGCATGTCTGCATGATTGGAGATTCCCACATTGGGGATCTCCCATATTGGGATGATCCCCAACCTCCTAACCTCCCCCTAATCCTATATAAACTAGGATTTTCCTAGTTTATCCCCCTGACTCCCTACCTGGCTGCTTGGCTGATTATTTCCCTATAATTTTAGTTTTTACTATGATCTCCCATCATTTGCACTTGTGTTTTCATGTTTTTTTGCAATATTTCACTGTGTTTCATCTAGAGGTAGCTCAGATCTTTGCAGGTGATTCAACTACAATTTTAGAATATCTTGTCAAGATCGGCGATGATCTTGTATGATTACAGACGATCTGGTCTGCAATTCAGCTTGGGGGCAATCAGAGCCCTGAGTTTACATTCTCTATCTCATTTTACTTATTTATTGGTGTATTAGATTAATTTACTTATGTTTTACATCTTGGAGTTCACCTCATTTAGCATAATTGCATGATCAAATTCAAAATAAGTTTCCAAAATAGTTCATCTCATTTAATTTGATATCTATATTTATCATTCAAACATCTATACACTTATTTCTATCATTTTGCATCATTCTTGCAATTTTATTTTTGGTTTTTGGCGTCTATTTTCTTGATTGCAGGTTTCTGACGAATTCGCCTGATGAATTCGTCAGGTCGTTGACGATCTTGGGTGATCTCAAATGATCTCTTGTGATTTGGGATGATTTTGTACAATTACAGATGATCCTATCATATCCGGGATGATCTGGACTCCTACAAGCTTCAGAATATTCATCAGACATCAGAAATCAGGTGTACTCTTCTCCATTTTATATATTCTTTGTATTCAATCACATTAGGATTCATTTATGTCTTTTGTCTTCATATAAATCAGAATATTCATATAGAATATATTAGCTTCATTTTGGCCAACCTAGGAATCTGAATGATTGAACATAAAACGAACAAATCAAACCCATTCTCAACCTAGGCGTGGAAACTGCCACTCAAATTTTCCTGGTGAACCCCACCATCCATCAAAAATTCACCTTTATACCCCTCCCCCGAGAGGCACGACCTTCAAAGGGCCTCTCCGTCCAAGGTATTGTTCCATCCTTTTCTCACCCCCATTTCGGGTATGGATCCTTTAGCCTAAAGGTAAGGGTGTAAAAAATTTGGGCGATACATTTTTGTGAACCCGACGTGAAACTAAAAACACCTTTTGAAAACAATCCAAAAAAAAAAAACACATTATTAAGAACATCTAGAATCATTAGAAAATTGTTAAATTTGCATATCATACTTAGATGGTAGATTATAATAGAAGATGAGCTATCTCCATAAATGTTGAAAATCAATTAATGGCCATAGAGATTACTTATGTGCTTAGAGTACCTCAAACATATAGAGCCCAAACTTTGTGGGACGAACTTGATAGGAGATTGGGTATTATTGAATCTAGATCTGTGGAAACTTAGGCAAATTAAGAGGTTTGTCCTAGATAGAATCCTAGATCCTGATCAGGTGACTTTGTATCATGAACTTCAGAGAGCTTCCCATAGGTGGTTAGCCTATAAAAGAGCACTTGTGTCTTCTAAATTATACACCTTTGAGGAATACCTTGAGAACGCAGTTGTAGTACATAAATTTCTATCTCATGTAGAGGATCAAGAAGTCATTCTTACAGATAGAAAGATATGGAATAGAGTTCCTAGAGCTATGTTGTATCGAGAGTATTGCCATGAACTTTATTTTTACATGTCAGAGTCTAAAATAGATCATATTACCATAGCACTCTTTGTCAAGTTCTTGAAAAACAACTTCCAATTTGAAGAGGAGCATTTCATGACTCCTGATGAACTTGACCCTATCAATGATATCCATAAACTATTCATAGAAAGATAAGTGATTATTTCTACTATTGTTTCTTACAACTAGCATGTTGTTTGTTATTTTTATTCTCACAAAATAATAATATAATAAAATCACACAAAAAAAAGATAAAAAAATATTTCCTTTTAAATTATTATAGTAGGTATATAGTTAAAATATATACCTCTCAAACCTATCACATATATATATATAAGTATATATATTTGCTAAAACCTAAGTTTAGCACAATGCCTAGACTTAGGAATGGAAAACAAACCAAAGAAGATGAAGGCTGGTTAGGAAGACCATTAACTGACCAAAATGTCCCGCCTGAGGACCAATTTTAGGAAGAAGAAACCCTAGACCAGCAAGAAGAAGAGCTTGTTGTAGGAAATGAACAAGAAGAAACTATTAGAGAGGAAGGATCCTCATCCCCTAAAATGTCTTTGAGAGGAGCTATCACTTTTGAGAACATGGAACAATTCTAGAAGTTCATTAACACTAATATTGGTGTTTTTAATAGAGCAGCCCATATGGACAAGGATCGAATTAGTGACACTTAAGAAACTCCATAAAAAGTATTTCAAACACACACTAATCCCTTGTCCTTTATTGAACAAGAGAGTGATCAAGTTGGACCATCCAATTTGGATATAGTAGCTACGATCCAAAGCATGCAACAAAATCAGGTTACCCAATAATCTAAAGTGCCTGTTAACAAGCCTAGGGTCATTACCGCACAAAAGAAACCATCATTTACTGCTCTATTTTGCCAAGCTCTCGATCAGCATACCTCAAATCAACAAAAACCCAAAACAAAACTGAACACCAATTACCAACAATCTAAGGTACAACATAATACTATTACAAATCCCCTTCATAATACTCTTCCTACCAACACTTTGCATAATAGCAATATAACATCTAATCCTTATGTCACACCATCATACACTCATATATCCCATACCTATGTGCCATCGAACCAATATGGTGGACAAACTTGCAATCTTGAAGCCGTGGTGAAACATTTAGTTTCCCGCATGGACCAGATAGATCCCTACCGTCCCTCGTACAATTATCGAGATATGTGTAGTCAGCATTTAGATCCTATAGTCGTAGCACAACCGTATCCTAAACATTTTCCTATGCCTGTTCTTCCCATATATAAAGGAATCGAAGATCCCATAGAGCATATTTGTATGTTTAGGATAGCATGTCATGATATATCACATGATGACTTGTTATTACTAAAAATTTTCCCAAAAATCTTGGGAGGAATGGCATTAGAGTGGTATTATCAATTACCCACTAATTCTTTGAGGAATTTCAAAGAAATTATTGAGTTTTTTGTTCATCAATTTAGTGCCTACATCGAAATATATGTGACCATTAAAGATTTGTATAAATTAAAATAGGGCAAAGATGAATGATTTTCTGATTTCCTAGCTAGGTGGAGACAGTTGATAGGAAAATTGCACTTTGTGTTACCTTATAGGGAGACGTTGGACATCTTTATTAATAATTTGCAAGAGCAACTATCTTACGAATTATCAACTGCTACCTTGACCACCTTCGATCAGGCTATAGACTTAGCCCAAAGAGTGGAAGATGCTCTCATTAGGAGAGGCCAGCTTAAAAAGAGAGATGATGATAAAACATCCAAAAATCAGTATAAGTGTAGCACCTTAAAATTGGTGTAGTAAAACCTTAATAATTACATTTACTCTAGTAAATAATTCAAATTCAAATTTTAACCTCCCAAATCACCCGTTAACCGCCGTGTAATCTGTTTCCCCCTTTTTCGTGCCATTTTTAGAGTTTGTTTTGACTGTTTGACGATATTGTCATCTATCAGACGATATCGTCCCAGATCTGACGATTTCGTCTGGGCTAGGACGTCCAGACGATCTTGTCCCTAAACTGATTTTGCACAATTAGCTTCTGTTCCAACAAGTCTCTAATTTGGGTAGAAGCATGTCTAAACCATTAGATACCCTCCCCATTGGAGATCTCCCAAATAGGGATGATCTCCAACCTCCTAACCTCCCTCCTAAGCCTATTTAATCCTAGGCCCTCCCCTTAGCACCCCCTGGCTGAAATTCCCTGTAACTTGACTTCATACGCATTAAGACATCACAAATTCATATTTGCAGTAGTTCTATTCAAATTTTTTTGTAGGTACCTTAGTTTTTTTCAGCCAGAGTAAGCTTACATCATCGCAGACGATCCTGTTCAGATCGGATGTGATCTTGTCAAATCAGAGACGATTTCGTACCAATGCGAGACGATTTCGACTGCAGTCAACATTGAGGCAATCAGTGCCTAAAGTTTGCATTTCTTCATCTTTCAATCTGTTGTTTTATGCTGTAATTAGCTAGTTTATTTGATATTTTATGTTATCTTGCATTTTGGAGTTCACCCATCTAGATCAAATGCATAATTAAGTCATAATTATTATCTAATCAGTATGATGCATTCATATTTTTGTTCACAATTCTTAGTTTGATATTGTTACTTTCATTTTACACTGTTTCCCTCTGTTAGAATAGTGGTATTTTCTGTGTTTTGCACCTATTTCTTTGTTTGCAGGTCTCTGATGAATTCATCAGATCTCAGATGATCTTGTCTGATCTCAGACGATCCTGTCAAATCAGAGGCGATCCTGACTGCTTCAAGAATTAGAATCTTCATCAGACATCCGGATCAGGTATTTTCTTTTAATATTCTTTAATTCCTCTATTTTTTGTCTTAATCCTATTTTTTGTATTCATTTAATCTGCATCTTCATATAGAATAGCTTAGACGCATTTTGGCCAAACCTAGGACTTGAATGCTTAAAGGCTAAAATGAACACATAAAACACATTCCCAACCTAGGCATGGAAACTGCCATTGAATGTTTCCTAGTGAACCCACAATCCGTCAAAAAATCACCATAATACACCTCCATCGAGAGGCGGGACCTTCACAAGGCCTCTCAGTTTGAGGTACCGTGCCATCCTTTTCACATCCCCATTCCGGGCACGGATCCTATAGCCTAAAGGTAAGGGTGTGAAAAATTTGGAGCGATACATTTTGGTGAACCTAACGTGAAATGCACTTTAAACCTTTTGAAAACAAAAACAAAAAAATAAAAAAACCAAAACATAGATGCATTTTAGATCATTTAAATTTAATATCATGTTTAGATGGTAGCTCCTAAGAAAAGATTAGCAGTTACTATAAATGTTGAAAACCAATTGGCAACCATAGAAATCAATTTTGTGCTTAGGTTCCTGAAACATATAGAAATCAACTCTTGTGGGATGAACTTGATAGAAGACTTACTATCATTTCATCTAGGTCAGCAAAACTTAAACAAATCAAGAGGCTTGTCCTAGATAGAATCCTGGATCCTCATAAACTCATATTTTATCATGAACTTCAGAGAGCCTGCCATAGATGGTTAGCTTATAGGAGAGATCTTGTGTCTTCAGAATTGTTCACCTTTGAGGAATACCTCGAGAATGCAGACATTGTACACCAGTTCCTAGGTCATGTAGAAGACCAAGAGGTTGTTCTTACGGATAGGGAAAGATGGAATAGAGTTCCTCGAGCTATGTTATATTGAGAGTATTGTCACGAGTTGTACTTCTATCAACCAACATCTGAGACAGATAATATCACTATAGCTCTTTTCATTAAATTTTTGAAGAAAAATTTTCAATTTGAAGAAGAACACTTCATGACCCCTGAAGAACTCGAGCCCATTAATGACATTTATAAATTGTTTATAGAAAACTAGATTATTATTTTCAGTCTTATTTATTGCATTTATTGTGTTGTTTGTTATCTTTACAATATTATTACAAAAAAAAGAAAAACTAAAAAACATAACAAAAACCAAAACATTTCATTTTAAATATTGTAGTAGGTATATAATTAATATATACCTCTTAAGCTTGTTGCATATATATATATTTGCTGAAATCAAAATTAAGCACAATGCCTAAACTTAGGAATGGTAAACAAACTGAAGGAGAAGAAGAAGATTGGTTACAAGATAAAACTGGAAACCCAAATGTCCTTCCTGAAGATCCAATTCTAGAAGGAAAAACTCTAGATCAACCAGAAGATGACCTAGGTGAAGATAATGAACAAGAAGAAAGTGTTAAAGAGGATGGACCCTCATCCCCTAGAGTAGCTCCAGATGGAACTATTGCTTTTGACAACGTAGATCATTTCCGTAAATTTCTCAATGATAACATTGACGCTCTTAATGTGACAATTTGTATTGATAAAGGGAAAATTAGTGACACTCAAGTAGCCATTGAACATATGTTTGATGTGTGCACTAATCCCTTATCTTTCATTGATCAATAAAGTGATAAGGCTGGGCCATCCAATACAGATATGGTCACTATGATTCAAAACATGTCAAAACAACAGGTTACCCAACCTCCTAAGGAACCTGTTATTCAACCTAAAATCATTCCCACACAAAAGAAAACTTCCTTCACTGCTTTACTTCGTCAAACGATTGATCAATATGCTTCAAGTAAACAAAAACCTAAAACGAAGCCAAACACCAATTTTCAACAATCTGGAATACATCATAATACAACTTCAAAATTTCTTCATAACACTTTTCCTACCAACAATTTACACAATAGCAACATAGCATCTAATCTTCATGTCCCTCCATCATATGCTCATAAATCCCATATCAATGCCCTACCAAACCAATATGGTGGGAAAACTAGTAATCTGGAAGCCATGGTGAAACAGTTAGCTTCGTGTATGGACCAGATAGATCCCTACCGTCCCTCGTACAATTATCGAGAGATATGTAGTCAACCTTTGGATCCCATAGTTGTAGCTCAACCATACCCTAAGCATTTTCCCATGCCCATCTTGCATATATATAAAGGAACCGAAGATCCCATAGAGCATATTTGCATGTTTAGGATAGCATGTCATGATATATCACATGATGACTTGCTATTACTAAAAATGTTCCCAAAAAGTTTAGGTGGAATGGCATTAGAGTGGTACTATCAATTGCCCACTCATTCTTTGAGAAACTTTGAAGAAACAGCTGAATATTTTATCCATCAATTCAGTGCCTACATCAAGAGGCATGTAACCATTAAAGATTTATACAACTTAAAACAAGACAAGGATGAATGTTTTGCTGATTTCTTAGCTAGATGGAGGCAATTGACAGGAAAAATGCACTTTGTGCTACCTTATAGGGAAATGTTGGACATTTTTATCAATAATTTACAAGAACAAATATTTTATGAGCTATCAAGTACTACTTTAACTACCTTCGATCAAGCTATATATTTAGCTCAAAAAGTAGAAGATGCCCTCATTAGGAGAGGCCAACTTAGGAAGAAGGATGATGAGAAAACATCCAAAAATCAATATAAAAACAAACAAGTTGTTGGTGACGGAGTCACTGACAGTAGAAACATTGCTAATATCAATGCAACGAAGACAATAGAAAAATTTATATTGAAACCTCCTGATAAACCTCCTCGAGAATTTACTAGATTAAATCAACCCTTATCAACTATTTTACCTCAATTACTCAAAAGAGGTTTGATCCAATTACCAGCTATCCGGGAACCTGATCCAACTATACCTGGATACAGAGCTGACTTACATTGTGATTTCCATAGAGGACCTGGACACTCTACCAATGCTTGTAAAAGGTTGAAACATAAAATACAAGATTTGATTGATAATAATGAAATGGAGGTGCAAGCCTTCCAACCTAAACAAAATGCTCCTAATAACGCTCAAAATACCATTCCCAAAAATCAAAATCAAAATGCTAATCAATCATTAGACATATTTCAACACCCTTTACCAAGACATGGTAAAGAGGTGGCCAATAAAATCGAACATCATAATGTTCCCCCTCCTACCCGATATGTAGGAACTATTAGTGGACATTTACTTAATCCTGATCCTCAAATATTTGACACAACCTTATCCCTGGTTATGACCAGGCCCTTACATAATATTCCAACTTCTGATTCTAGTGATATAGAATCAGATACTGAAAGTGAAATTGACATCACTTCAAACCAATCGAATAGTTCTAAAAATGAATCAGATCCTATTCAACATATCACAGATGCTATGGTTCCAGAATAACCATTTCCTAGAAGAGTTACTACTCGACCTTCTTCTAATAAATTCCTCCTTGATGAACAAGACATAAATACAACCGAGACCAGTTCAACATCCTCAATATAACATTGTAGGTACCATTGGAGTCGTTACCCGACAACAGGCTCAAAATTCTCAACAAGAACCAACTTAGAATGATGGATCAGCTCCATTCATTTTGAAAAATCCCAATAAAGGAAATCATGCTTCCCATGTTCAACCTAAACCCCCTTACAATATTAATGAGCAATTATCCAATACTACAGCCAGGATTTCCATTTTGGATTTATTAAGATCTTCTCCTACCCATAGGGATGAGTTGATGCTTACATTAAGCCAAATGATGGTACCTCAAAACATTCAACCTAAAGCCATGGCCAATACTATCATCACTCGAGAGGTTGATTGTATTGACTTTCGAGATAAAGATATCCCACAACACAGTTTACATAAGGATAACCCCTTATATATTACTACTCTAATTGGAGATGTGGTTGTCAAATGAGTCCTGATTGATAATGGTTCATCTCTAAACATTTGCACTTTTGACTTCTACCAACGATTTGGCTTTAGAAGAGATGAAATGAAGAAAACTGATATGATAATCAAAGCTTTCAATGACGAAACACAAGAAACGTGTGGAGTCATTACCATCCCCTTGCAAGTTGGTCCTAGAACCCTAGATACAACTATGTTTATTGTACATTGCCCAACATCATACAATATACTTTTGGGTCGCCCTTGGATCAATGCGATGCGAGTGGTCCCATCAACTTTACACCAATGTGTTAAATTTGAATTTAAAAATCAGTTGGTCACTATCCACGGTGATCCTAGACCCTTTGATATGTGTGCTTTGGCAGAACCCGGTGGAGTGCAATTTTGCCCTGCTCTGTCATCCACACATCCTAACTCTTATTTTTCATCTAAAACTATAAAACACACACCCATAGCTTCACCTATTTCCCCTCCAGTAATTTCATCCTCATATATAGATCAACAATATTCTAAACAAATCACTCTAGAACCTCAAAAAGATCTTCAATCTACAACCAATCCTTCATGTTCTATCCCTATAATTTCAAAACCTATAGACCAATCTATTAACACTTCCACATTATCAACATCTATCATCCCTTCCACATCTCAATATATAGGGAATGATCCTTCTACATCTTATGCTCTTTCTGATGAATTTTTACCAGATTTATCCACAATCTTAATATCAAAAAAAACAAATGCTTTCATGCAAGATTCAATTCTTTTAAATTACCACCATCTCCTCGTACTTTGGGCCTCCCACAACCTATGGGAAGTACTTACCAAGTCGGGAGTTTTGCCTTCATTTATAAAGGATATGACTGGGGAAGAATCCCTCAGAATATCAAGCCTCATCATGAGGGATACACTCGATGTTATTTTACCAATGAATATATTAAAGCTAAACCTATAATTCTTAAAATGGGATATAAAGGGAAAGGCTTGGGACCTTTCCAAAATGGCATGAAAGAACCTTTCGAGGTAGAACCGTGGCCTGGCCACTGTGGTGTGGGCCTTTTTCCTAGTAAGGGTCAACCCTTTCCTTTTGAATATAATGATCAAATCATATGTTATCAATATTATTTGGATAGGCATGATGATTTGCCTCTAAAAAATTAGCCATTTACATGTAACATGCTATCCATAGCTTACCCTAAAATGATTGCTGACCTCGATGATGAGTTGGAAGGAGATATCTTCCACGATGTCTCCGTTGAAGAGATGTTACACAATGGATTTTATTTTGATGGTTCTATACCAACTATAGCCCAACTTGAGACCACTAATCCTCAAGATGAATTATCCAAATTAACCTTACAAGAATTACAATAATTGGGCGTTTCACCCACCCCACCCAATTTTGAAAGAGATCTACACATGGACATAGAAAACGTCATTAAAATTAATATTGGAACTGAGGATAATCCTCACATAATCAATATTGGATCAAAATTAAGTCAAGAAAAACAAGAGCAATACATTGCATTCCTTAAAGAGTATGAATATGTCTTCGCTTGGACATATGAAGATATGCCAGGTCTAGACCCTTCTGTAGTCATGCATCACCTAGTGGTCCATCCGGATGCTAAATCTGTTAAACAAAAACTTAGAAAAATGCATCCCAAAGTGGCTCTGCTAGTCAAAGGGGAGTTAGAAAAACTCCCGAATGTTGTTTTTATACAAGCTATTGATTATGCTTGAATGGATCTCAAATGTAGTTCCAGTTACCAAAAAAGAAGCTACCAAAGTTAGGGTTTGCACAGATTTTAGAGATATTAATGCTACATGCCCTAAAGATGACTTTCCTCTTCCAAACATGGATCAAATTATTGACTTTACTACCGGGAGTGGGATGATGTCCTTAATGGATGTATTCTTTGGTTATAATCAGATCAGGATAGCTCCTGAAGATCAGGCTAAAACAACCTTTATTACCCCCTGGGGTACTTTTTGTTGGAAAGTGATGCCATTTGGCTTAAAGAATGTAGGTGCAACCTATCAATGAGCTATGACTTATATTTTTCATGATATGATGCATGATAGCCTACATGATTATGTAGATGATATTATAGCTCGCTCTATTATTGAGGATAATCATTTAGATGATTTGAGAAAAGTTTTTAATCGATTACGAGAATATCTTATTCGATTAAACCTAGCCAAATGCATATTCGGAGTCAAGTCTGGTAAACTATTAGGGGGTTTAGTTTCTTTATGTGCTATCGAAATTGACCCTCTCAAGATTGTGGCTATCACTGATATGCCCGCAACTACTAATATATCTAAGTTACGAAGTTTACAAGGTAAGCTTCAAGCCATCCGTCGCTTCATTGATAAGCTGGTGGACAAAACCGGTCCATTTCTTAAGCTCCTTAAGAAGGATGTCCCTTTTAATTGGGACGAAAAATGTAGAGAAGCTTTTGAACTTCTCAAAAAATACCTCCTTAATCCACCTGTGCTTTCATCGCCTAAACCTGATTGCCCATTTCTCCTGTATATTTTAGCTTCAGATTCTGCCTTAGGAGCTATGTTAGCTCAGTTTGATGATGCGAAGAGAGAACATGCTAATTATTATATTAGCCAAACCTTTGTCAGTTATGAAACCCGCTTTACAGCATTAGAGAAACTATGTATAGCAGTCATGTTTGCTAAGCAAAAATTATGACATTATATGCTTAGTCAGAAAACTTATGTCATTGCTAAATATGATCCCTTAAGGTATCTCATGAGTCGACCTTATTTATCGGGTCACACAGCCAAGTGGGTTCTTGCTCTAAGTGAGTTTGATCTCACATTCATAGGACAAAAGTTTTTTAAGGGTCAAATCATAGCAAATCAATTAGCTGCTGCACCCTTAGAGTCTACCCATCCCCTCATCATTGAGTTTCTTGATGAATGCCTTCAATTAGAGGCAGACCATACTAAACAATGGTCCTTATACTTTGATGGATCCCGATGCATGAGTGGGGCTGGTGCGGGTATTATTTTAATATCCCCACAAAAATATCTTATTCCTCTGTCCTTCAAATTAACATTTGCTTGCACCAACAATACTGCTGAATATGAAGCTCTAATCCTTGGATTATGAACTGCCTTGGCGCTAAAAATTAAACATCTATTAGTTTTTGGTGATTCTCAACTAGTTATAAACCAAATTAATGAAGTTTATCAGACCAGATATGATAAACTATACCCATATAAAGCCTATTTTTTACAACTAATGTCTTTATTTGATCAAGTTACCTTGGAAGCTATTCCTCAAACTTGCAACCGTGCAGCTGATGCTATGGTCGCAGCTGCATCTCTCCTGCCCTTGGAGTTAGATGACGAATATTCCACTATCATTATTCGTCGACTCTAGGAACCCACTTCAAATAAGTCATGCTTAGAACCTTTGGATGTGTTTCTAATCAATGAAACTACTCCTGAACCTTGGTATATGGACATATTTGATTTTCTCCAAAATGGGACTTTCGTTGCCAATTCTAATAGAAACCAGCATCGATTATTACGTAGATAAGCAAGTCTATTTGTAATAATTGGAAATACTTTATATAGGAGATATTTTGAAGGTATCCTATTAAGATGTTTGAATCTAGAAGAATCCAAATCAGCCTTGAGTGAAGCCCACGATGGATCTTGTGGAGGACACTTCAGTGGTAGTGTCATTGCTAAAAAGCTCCTTAGGATAGGATAATTTTGGCCTACCATGGAGAATGATGCACATGATTATGTGCTCCATTGTGACAAGTGCCAAAAACATGCTGACCTTGTCCATGCGCCTACACAAGAACTGCAAGCTATTTCATCTCCTTAGCCCTTTTCAAAATGGGGCTTAGACATTATTGGCAAAATCAATCCTGTGTCATCTGATGGACACAAATTCATCATAACCGCCACTGAGTATTTCACGAAGTTGGTTGAAGCTATGCCTTTAGCTTCCTGCAATGGCATACAAGTCTCTAAATTTATTTTTAATCAAATCATTTGCAGGTTCAAAATTCTTGCAAATCTCATCTCTGACAATGGAACTTGTTTCAAAAATAAAGATGTTAAAAAATTATGCCAAAAATATAAGATTCAACATCGCTGGTCCACTCCCTATTATCCTTAGGGTAATGGTCAAGTAGAAGCATCTAACAAAACCTTAATCAAAATTCTCAAAATATTGGTCAATAAAACTGGCCGTGACTAGCACATTCAATTATATCCAGCCTTGTGGGCCTATCGAACTAGTGTTCGAACCCCCACTGGTACTTCACCTTTTGTTTTGGTTTATGGCGCTGAAGCCATTTTTTCCTTTGAATTAGAAGTTCCTTCTTTGGCTCTACTACTTCAAGATACCAAAGTAGGAGATGAATATCATGCTGGTAGACTCAGTCAGCTTGAACTCCTAGATGAAAAAATGCATCAATGCTTTGGAGCATCTCCGTGCCTACCAAAACAAGCTTAAAGGATCATATGCTAAAAAAGTTCGTCATCGATCCTTTGAGATCGACGACCTTGTTTTAAAAGAAAATCAAAAAAATACTAATGCAACTAAGGACCTTAAAGGTAAATTTGAGTCCAATTGACTTGGACCATACATTATCACTGCTAAATTTGAATCAGGAGCATATAAATTATCTACCTTACATGGTAAAGAACTTAAAGAACCCATGAATATTTTGCATCTTAAACGTTACTATGTATAAATTTGGTCATTTCATCCTTGTATATATTTGTTAATTCTTTCAAACATATATAAAAATAAAAACAGCAATATTCTTGACTCTTTCAAAACCAAAACAATATAAAGAAGAAAGAGAGAGTCAACATTCTCAAAACTTCTCAAAAATCATTTATATATATATTTTTTCTTACAATTATTGCAGTTATATGTTTCAAATTATTTTGGATAAATTAGCATTTATTTGGAATCTCTCACTTTCACAAACACAAAAATAAATATCTTGATTTTATCTGGCATGATTACTAATATCTCTTATATCAAAGTCCACAAATTTCAATTAAATAAAGTTTGAGCACAGAGAATTGATCTTGTTATTTACTTAAACAAAGCACATCTTTTCACAATAAAATGATTATATTTGTAATTTCCATGCTTTGCTACATAGTAGAAGTGATTTCTTGAGCGAAAAGTTTCCCCTGCTATCCTATCATGCACATGGTCTAGAATCTTTGAGAATTGGCAAAAGGACAAGCTCACCCCTACCCAGAATATAAATCCCTTGCTCTACAGCTAATCCGAGCAAGTATCCCTAGAACAAAAAGAAAAAGCAAATTTCAAAAGAAAAAAAAGAAGAAGAAAAGAGTTATTTTATCATTACAACAATGTTCTAAGCATTATCAAGCAAAAATACAAAAAGAAAAGAAATGAAAGCAAAAAGCAAAAACAATAAAATCCCTTTCTCTACCCTTTGAAAAGAAAAGAAGGGTTGATGAGCTTGAATCCCTGGAATTCTCAATTATTCGAAAACTGTGAGGTAAGCCCCATAACAGGTGGTTTGTGCCCAACCTGCTTGGCCTTGGGTAACTCCTAGCGTGGCGATATGTCTATCACATTAGCGACCTTCTTTTGTACGGACCTATGTCTGCTTATGGATTAGCTAGCTCTTGATAATCCGACTTACATAGTAGCCTAGTATGGTTATATGCATCTACATCATGGTTAATGAACACTTAGTTGGTTTATTCAAATCACTTGTATCATAGTATCTTGCTCAAAACTGGTAAATGAACAATGCAATTGCACACACATTTGTATTTGAGAGATTTTGTCTATCATTATGATAAATCAAGATTGTAAATGAATTCACATATGCACATGGGATTCCTTATAAATCTAAATTTTGTCTTTAAAATACTTTGAAATATTTTTTGCAAATTGTTTGGAATAATTCATTTCCTTCTTTCAAGTACAGTTGTTTAGCATCAAAATTTCTTTCAAACCATCCAATCAAAACATATATATATATATATATATATATATATATATATATATATATATATATATATATATATATATATATATTATCGACTTCACGACGATGGTATAGTTCCAAAACCAAAATTGGAATTTTATGGTTAGCGCAAGTCCTCATCTTCATATTTTATGTTTATTAAAAAATCAACCATGCAATAAAATAATCTATTTTTTTCCTTGATTTTCGTGATGATGGTATAAGTCTATACCTACATATTCTATGCCTAGCGCAAACCATTGTAACAATTTTTATTCCCCATTTATTTAAAATCATGAAAACCATATGACTTAAATCATTATGTTACACAAATATGCTTTACAAACAAACAAACACATTATCACTATTTCATGTCATTATGTCAACCTTCAATTTTGCAATGATGGTATAATTCCTAGGGAATTATCCAAAAAATTTATCACACTTAGGAATTTATGCCTAGAAAAAATCATGTTAACATTATTTCATGCATACTATTTTTATGAAACTATGAAAACAAACCATCATCATCATCATTTGCACCATTGCACCAAAGTCTTAAGACAGTCTCTTAAGCACTCTTTTACTTTTAACAATATTTCTATACTGGGATTAGCTTGACGACCGAGTGAGCGGTGACTCCGTGAAATGGTCTATAATAGCGACAATGTCCTTTGAAATTATTGTTAGAAGTCTTTTTTTATCTTTTATCACATTACATCACAAACAACCAATTTGTTACATTATATTATTTCATTTAAATTCTTACGGCATGACATTTCAATTATAATATTTCCAATGACGTAATTACATGAATCATTAAATTAATCAATCAAACATAAAAGCATCATAAAAAAAACACAATTCATATGATAAAAAATATCTCATCTATATATATCACAAATATATGTACATCATATCAAAACCTGGATTGGTATGCCACAATCTCCATCTTGGCATACTCAATCCTCTTGATCAAATGTCCTCTGTGCAGTGTCTGGAGAACCCCTCGAGCTCTCAGCCTCATCTCCTCCCCCGCCCTGAGGTGGATGAGGTGGCCCCATCACAGTATGTGTGGTACTACGAGTCCTAGTCATCGATCGAGAAGAATTCCTCGACGACCCTATCCTAATAGGGTTAGCAATGTCGACTGGTAGTTATACCCTCTGACCCTTTGGCACCATCTGGAAGTAGATGCCCTGGTAGAACACGGTCTGAGCAATCAATCGTGCTAGCTCCTATGTGCTCTCTCCTCCGCCCTGTGCTCTGAGGTGTGCAATATCATCTCTAAGTTGTGTAACCTCAGCTCGATGGCATGCAGCCTCATATTGCAATGTCTACACTTGTGCCCGAAGATGGACTATCTCCACTCGGAGAGTCACTGTCTTGCTACTCTCCCCAATGTCAACACCCTTGCCATTATCGGGTGATGGTGGCCTCTCTCTCTATGGAGAAGGGGGTCTTGCCTCCCTCCTCTCCCACTGTTGTGGCCTCTCCTATTCCTGTGGCCTCCTCTGCTCTCTCTCACTACAACCCTGGGCTACCTCAATAGCCTCCTGGCGTTGCCTCCCTATCTGACGCACAACTGTGTGAATCAAAACTTGAGCCCTCGTCATCCGAGGAGGGCGGATGCCTACGTACCAGGAATCATAGCCATAAGCTACCCTTGCATCATCCCCATCCACTGGCTAAATGGGGGCATCATCCAAGTCTTGACTCTAGAAGTGCTGCATGTCTGGAGCCCCGCTCACTATGGTGTTATCTTGGACAGTCTGAGAAAACTCATAATCCCTGAGAGATGGGATCCCCTGTTGTATACCAAACTATCACAAAACTCGGTCGTAGAGGTGGAGCTCCACCTCTACCCTCTCCATCCTCAACCAGAAAACTTGCCTAACGTGAGCCAGCTCATGTTTTGTTCTTAGCCCACCTTGGGTGCTCTCGCCATGGCCTCTAGGTGATCTGGTCTAGGACAAGGTCATCCAGCAGTCTTTAGGACATCGACAGATCAATATGTCACTGTGACCCTCTCTGGAGCCACTAGTAGAAAACTCGGGGCCTCTCCCCATCAATCCCTATCAAAGGAAGCCCTATTGGCCTCTGCACTGCAATGTGCTCCCAGCACAAAACCTATAGTAGCAATGTCATAACTAGACATCAATCGCCCTTGTACATGACCCCATGTAGGATCCTGTACAACCGACATAGAACAAAACTGCCCCAAGAAAATCTATAACCATGGTCTCGCATATCACAGATCACATCTGCTAGCATCCATGGTACCATGCACCCTCTTTGGTGGCACAGCAGAAGTTCACCGACCACTCTAAAAAAAATGTTTGTGAGTCTAGATGCACCAGGCATCTAACGCAGCACCTTGATGTTCACTCTGCCCTTCTCTAGGGTGAAGCTCGGGTCACCACACAACCGCATCATAGCATGGCCCTGATTTGATGTAGGAGTGATCAACCATCCTTGTATGGGGATCCTCATAATCCTCCATACATACTTTAGTGTGGGAGTCATCTCCCCTATCGATAGCCAGAAATAAGAAGAACCTAGATACCACCTCTCTACTAGGGCTGTCAGTAGCCCCATGTCTGTAGACACTTGTGGCATTTCTACCACATGTTGTAAGCCGGCCTAAGCCAGCTGATCTCGCTTTGCCTGTGATAGAGCGGCCAAGTCATCTCTCAACCCCCCATATTTCCATTCTTTGCTCTTTAGCAATCCTCTCTGCAACATAAACAACATAAACAACAATAAAAATCATTAATAACACTCATTAATTAAAAATGCAAGTTAAAATAAGTTCAATTTCATCAAATTATGATAGCGTCCACAATTGGACGATATTGTCCCAAATTTGAGCACAATTGTCTCCGATTTCACAAGCCGAAATCATCCCTAATTTGACGAAATCGTCCCCCTTTCATCGATTTTGCCCTTCGACAAAATCGACGAACTTGAGACGATTTTGTTGAAATTGGGACGATTTCATCTCGATGACGTCGATGGCCCAAAAACGGCCGCGATGCTCAAAATTCATTTAAAATTCACAAAAAAAGCATGTAAATTCAAATTAAACCATTCTAAACTAAGTTTAAACTCTTACCCGTAGCCCGTGCTGGACCTCTATTGATATGTGCGCTGTCTCCAAAATTTTTGCTTGCAGAGCTCTAAAACAAAAAAAAATGAACAGTAAAAATGAATTAGGGTTTTACCCTATTTTTCTTAATTTTATTCAAAACATAATTAAAAACATTTTAAAATTTTTCTTTTCCATGTTTTTACCTCAAACGTTCGATTTGGGTAAAAACACGGAGGGGGCACCATAGTAAGCTGTCGTACGATTCGACCAAGAATCGTCGCCTAAAAATGGGAATAATTTTTTCTTTATCGTAGATCGAGAAGAACTCATCTTTAACACATTTTATTCGAAAAATTCGCTAAAGAGGGGGCAAAATGTAGCACCCTAAAATTGGTGCAGTAAAACCTTAATAATTACATTTACTCTAGTAAATAATTCAAATTCAAATTTTAACCTCCCAAACTGCCCGTTAACCGCCATGTAATCTATTTCCCCCTTTCCCACACCATTTTTAGAGTTTGTTTTGATCGTTTGACGATATCGTCACCGATCAGACGCTATCGCCCTAGATCTGATGATTTTGTCCCTAAACTAATTTTGCACAATTAGCTTCTGTTCCAATGGGTCTCTAATCTGGGCAGAAGCGTTTCTACGTCGTTAGAGACCCTCCCCATTGGAGATCTCCCAAATAAGGATGATCTCCAACCTCTTAACCTCCCTCCTAAGCCTATTTAATCCTAAGCCCTCCCCTTAGCACCCCCTTGGCTGAAATTCCCTATAACTCGACTTCATACACATTAAGACATCCCAAATTCATATTTGTAGTAGTTCTATTCAAATTTTGTTGCAAGTACCTTAGTGTTTTTTAGCCGGAGCAAGCTTACATCATCACAGAAAATCCTATTCAGATCGGAGGTGATCTTGTCGAATCAGAGATGATTTTGTACCAATGCGAGACGATTTCGACTGCAGTCAACATTGAGGCAATCAGTGCCTAAATTTTGCATTTCTTCATATTTTAATCTGTTGTTTTATGCTGTAATTAGCTAGTTTATTTGATATTTTATGTTATCTTGCATTTTGGAGTTCACCCATATAGATCAAATGCATAATTAAGTCATAATTATTATCTAATCAGTATGATGCATTCATATTTTTGTTCACAATTCTTAGTTTGATATTGTTACTTTCATTTTACACTATTTCCCTCTGTTAGAATAGTGGTATTTTCTATGTTTTGCACCTATTTCTCTATTTGCAGGTCTCTGACGAATTTGTCTGATGAATTTGTTAGATCTTAGACGATCTTGTCTAATCTCAGACAATCTTGTCAAATCAAAGGCGATCCTGACTGCTTCAAGAATCAGAATCTTCATCAGACATCCGGATTAGGTATTTTATTTTAATATTCCTTAATTCCTTTGTTTTTTGTCTTAATCATGTTTTTTGTATTCATTTAATCTGCATCTTCATATAGAATAGCTTAGACGCATTTTGGCCAAACCTAGGACTTGAATGCTTAAAGGCTAAAATGAACACATAAAACACATTCCCAACCTAGGCGTGGAAACTGCCATTGAATGTTTCCTAGTGAACCCACCATCAATCAAAAAATCACCATAATACACCTCCCTCGAGAGGCGGGACCTTCACAAGGCCTCTCAGTCTGAGGTACCACGCCATCATTTTCACATCCCCCTTTTGGGCACAGATCCTATAGCCTAAAGGTAAGGGTGTGAAAAATTTGGAGCGATACAATAAGAATAAACAAGTTGTGGGTGATGGAGTCATCGATAGTAGAAATACTGCTAATGTTAATGCTATGAAGATAGCGAAGAATTTTGTACTGAAACCTCCTGATAGACCTCCTCGAGAATTTACTAGGTTAAATCAACCTTTATCAACTATTCTATCGCAATTATTAGAACAAGGTTTGATTCAATTACCAAATATTTAGGAACCTGATCCAACTATACCCGAATACAGAGCAGATTTACATTGTGACTTCCATAGAATACCTGGGCACACTACCAACTCTTGTAAAATATTAAAACATAAAATACAGGACTTGATTGATAACAATTATGTGGAGGTGCAAGCATTTCAACCTAAGCAAAATCCTCCTAATAATGTTCAAAAGAACACCCCACAAAACCAGAATTAGAATGCCAATCAGTCATTGGACATATTTCAACATCCCTTATCAAAACATCTAAGGAGGTGGCTAATCAAGTTGAACATCATAATGTCCCTCCTTCTGCCCAATATGTAGGAACTATTAGTGGGCATTTACCTATTCATGATCTGGAAATATTTGACACAACTTTATCCGTGATTACAAATAGGCCTCTATATAATATTCAGATACCTGATCTTAGTGATACAAAATACGAGACTGAGAGTGATATGGAAATCACATCAAATCAATCGAATAGTTCTAAATATGAATTAGATCCTATTCACCCTATCATAAGTTATATTGTTCCAGAAGAGCCATTTCCAAGAAGAGTCACTACTAGACCATCATCTCGTCGATTACTTTCTAATGAGCTAGCTATAAACACTAGACCAAGACCCATTCATCATCCACAAAATAATATTGTGGGTACCATCAAAGCTGTTACTAGACAATAGGCTCAAAATTCTCAACAAGATCAAATTCAGAATGGTGGATCAGCTCCATTTGTTTTGAAGGTTCCTAATAAATGGAATCATTCACCTAATGTTCAACCTAAACCTTCTTATAATATTAATGAACAATTATCAAATATTATAGCTAGAATTTATGTCTTGGACCTTTTAAGATCTTCTCCTACACATAGAGATGAATTAATGCTCACATTAAGTCAGATGATGGTACCACAAGACATTCAACCTGAAGCCATAGCCGATACTATAATAACTCATGAAGTTGATTGTATTGACTTTCAAGATAGAGACATACCGCAACATAGTTTACATAAAGATAACCCCTTGTATATTACTGCCTTAATTGGAGATGTAGTAGTCAAACGAGTTTTGATTGATAATGGTTCATCTTTAAATATCTGCACTTTTGAATTCTACCAAAGATTTGGGTTTAGAAGTGATGAAATGAAAATAACTGATATGATCATAAAATATTTCAATGACGAAACACAAGAAATGTGTGGAGTTATTACAATTCCATTGAATGTTGGTACAAGAACATTGGATACGACTGTGTTTATTGTACATTGCCCTGCATCGTACAATATACTCTTGGGTCGTCCTTGTATCAACACAATACGATCTATTCCCTCAACTTTATATCAATGTGTTAAGTTCAAATTTAAGAATCAGTTGGTTACCATTCATGGTGATCCAAGACCCTTTGATATGTGTGCTTTGGTAGAACCTATTGGAGTTCAATTTTGCCTCGCTCTGTCATCCACACATCCTAATTCTCATTATCCATCTAAACGTGTGAAACTCACACCCACAATGTCATCTACTTCTTCTCCATAAATTGCACCTCCACATATAGCTCAACCATATTCTGAACAAACCGCATTAGGACCTAAGAAAGATCCTAATCCCACAACCAATGTCTCTTGTTCTACTCCTATAACTTCCATACCTGTAATAGACCCATCTATTGACACCTCTACACCGTCTACATCCACCAAATTCATATTTTCTGCATCAAAATATGTAGGGAATGTTCCTTCTACCTCTTATGCTCTTATTGATGAGATCTTACCTGATCTATCTAAAATTCTTATATCAGAAGAAACGAATGCTTCTATGCAAGATTCCTTTATTTTAAATAATTTACCACCATCTCCTCATGCCTTGGGCCTCCCACATCCTATTAGAAGTATTTACCAATTTAGGAGCTGTGCCTTTATTTATAAGGGATATGACTAGGGTAGAATACCCAAAAACATCAAAACTCATTATGATGGATATGCTCGATGTTATTTTACTAATGACTATATTAAAGCCAAAACTATAATGCTTAAATTGGGATATAAAGGGAAATTTTTGGGACCTTTCCAGAATGGTATGAAAGAACCTTTTGAGGTAGAAGTGTGGCCCGCATGATGTGGTGTGGGCCTATTTTCTAGTAAGGGTTAGCCATTCCCATTTGAGGATGATGACCATCTTATATGTTACCAAGATTATTTAGATGAACACGATGCTTTGCATTTAACGAATAAGACATTCACATGTAATATGCTATCTATAGCTTATCCTAAGATGATCGTTGAATCCAACGATGAGTTGGAGGGAGATATCTTTCATGATGTCTCCATTGAGGAATTATTACATAATGGATTTTATTTTGATGGCTCTATACCTAGTATAGCCCAGCTTGAGGCCACGACTCCTCAAGACAAATTATCCAAGATAACCTTGGAAGAATTACAAGAATTGGGCATTTCACCTGCCCCACCTAATTTTGAGAGAGATCTACACATGGAAGTAGAAAATGTCATAAAAATTAACATTGGAACCGACGATAACCCTCACATAATCAACATTGGATCAGAATTGAGTCAAGAAAAATAGGATAAATACATTGCATTTCTTAAAGAATATGAAGATGTTTTTGCTTGGACATATGAAGATATGCCAGGTTTAGACCCTTCCGTAGTTATGCATCACCTAGTAGTGCATCCGGATGCTAAACCTCGTTAGCGAAGCTTAGAAAAATGCATCCTAAAGTGGCCTTACTAGTCAAAGGGGAGTTAGAAAAACTCATGAATGTTATTTTTATACAAGCCATTGATTATGCTGAATGGATCTTGAATGTAGTTCCAGTAACTAAGAAAGAAGCTACTAAGATTTGGGTTTGTATAGACTTTAGAGATATTAATGCTTCATGCCCTAAAGATGATTTCCCCTTCCCAATATGGATCAGATCATTGATTTTAATACTGGGAGTGCAATGATATCCTTAATGAATGGATTTTTTGGTTATAATCATATCAAGATAGCTCCTGAAGATCAGGCTAAATCAACCTTTATTACCCCTTGGGGGATTTTCTGTTGGAAAGTGATGCCATTTAGTTTGAAGAATGTAGGTGCAACCTATCAATGAGCCATGACTTATATCTTTCATGATATGATGTATGATATACTACATGATTATGTAGATGACATTATAGATCGTTCTACTGAAGAAGATGACCATTTAGATGACTTGAGAAAAGTATTTGATCGGTTAAGGGAATATCTTATCCGATTGAATCTAGCCAAATGTATATTTGGAGTTAATTCAAGTAAATTATTGGGGGTTATAGTTTCTTTACGTGGCATCGAAATTGACCCTCTCAAGATTACGGTTATCACTAATATGCCCACATCTCTAAATATATCTAAATTACAGAGTCTACAAGGTAAGCTTCAAGTTATCCATCACTTCATCGATAAGCTGGTGGATAAAACTGGACCCTTTCTTAATATTTTTAAGAAGGATGTCTCTTTCCATTGGGACAATGAATGTAAGGAAGCATTTGAACTCCTCAAACAATATCTTCTTAACCCACCTATACTTTCGCCACCTAAACCTGATTGCCCATTTATCTTGTATATTTTTGCTTTAGATTTTGGTTTAGGAGATATGTTAGCTCAACTTGATGATGAGAAAAGAGAGCATGCTAATTATTACATTAGTAGAACATTAATTAGTTATGAAACCTGCTACACAACATTAGATAAGTTATGTCTAGTAGTCATATTTTCTACATAGAAACTATGCCATTATATGCTCAATCAGAAAACATACGTTATTGCTAAATATGATCCATTGTGATATATTATGAGTCAACCTTTTTTATATGGTTGCACAGCAAAGTGGGTTCTTGATCTAAGCGATTTTGAACTCACATTTATAGAATAGATGTCTATTAAGGGTCAAATCATAGTAGATCAATTAGTTGCTGCATCCTTAGAGTCCACCCATCCCCTCATCATTGAATTTCATGACGAATGCCTTAACCTAGAGGCGGATCATTCAGAGCAATGGTCCCTATACTTTGATGGAGCCTGATGCATGAGTGGGGCATGTGCAAGTATTATTTTGATATCTCCACAAAAACGTCTCATACCTCTATCCTTTAAATTAACGTTTGCCTGTACTAATAACACTGTTGAATATGAGGCTCTAATACTTGGATTACGAGCTACCCTGGCACTAAAAATTAAAAATCTATTAGTTTTCGATGATTCTCAACTTGTTATAAATCAAATTAATGATGTTTATCAGACCAGAGATGATAAATTGCACCCATATAAAGAATATGTATTACAATTAATATCTTTATTTGATCAAGTTACCTTGGAAGTTATTCCTAGCACTAGTAATCATGCGACTGATGCTACGACCACAGTTGCATCTCTTTTACCCTTGGAGTTAGATGACGAATATGCTACCATCATTATTCATCGACTCTAGGAACCCGCTTCAACTAAATCATGCTTGGAACCTTTGGATGTGTTTCTAATCAATAAAACTATTCTTGAACTTTGGTACACTGACATCCTCAATTTTATTCAAAATGGGACCTTCCCTAAAGGTTTTAATAGAAACCAGCACCGGTTATTACGTAGACGAGCAAGTCGCTTCATAATAATTGGCAATACGTTGTATAGGATATCTTTTGAAGGTATCCTATTGAGATGTGTGAGTCTAGAAGATTATAGATCAGCTTTGAGTGAAGCCCATGATGGATCTTGTGGGGGACACTTTAGTGGTAGCGCCATTGCTAAGAAGCACCTTAGAATAGGATATTTTTGGCCTACCATGGAGAATGATGCACATGATTATGTGCGCCATTGCAAAAAGTGCTAGAAACATATTGACCTTGTCCATGTGCCTACACAAGAACTGCAGGCTATTTCATCTCCTTGGCCCTTTTCAAAATGGGTCTTAGACATCATTAGAAAAATCAATCATGTGTCATCTGATGGAAACAAATTCATCATAACCACCACCAAGTATTTTATGAAGTGGTTCAAAGCTATGCCCTTAGCTTCTTGCACTGGAATGCAAGTTTACAAGTTTATTCTTAATCAAATTATTTGTAGGTTCGAAATTCCTACAAATCTCATCTCGGATAATGGAACTTGTTTCAAAAATAAAGATGTAAAGAAACTATGTCAAAAATATAAAATTCAACATCATTGGTCCACTCCCTATTATCCTTAGGGTAATGGCCAAGTAGAAGCATATAATAAAACATTAATTAAAATCCTCAAGAGACTGGTCAATAAATCTGTCGTGATTGGCACATTCAATTATATCCTGCTTTGTGGGCTTGTAGAACTAGCATTCGTACTCCCACGGGCACTTCACCTTTTGTTTTGGTTTATGGCACTTAAGCTATTTTTCCCTTTGAACTAGAAGTTCCTTCTTTGGCTCTGCTACTTCAAGATATTGAAGTAGGAGATGAATATCGTGCTGGAAGATTTAGTTAGCTAGAAATCCTAGATGAGAAGCACATTAATGCTTTGGAGCATCTTCGTGCCTTCCAGAACAAGCTCAAATGAGCATATCTCAAGAAAGTTCATAATCGATCCTTTGAGATCGGTAACCTCGTTTTAAAAGAAAATCAAAAAAATACTAATGCAACTAAATACCTTACAGGCAAATTCGAGCCTAACTGGCTTGGGCCATATATTATCACTACTAAATTTGGATCGGGAGCATACAGATTAGCTACCTTAGATGGTAAAGATCTTAAATAACCTATGAAAATTATGCATCTTAAGTGCTATTATGCATAAATCTGGTAATTTCATCATTGTATATATTATACATATTGTCTCATATTAGTAATTCTTATAAAAATTTCAAAAATAGCAATATTATGTATTCTCTCAATTCATAAATTAAAATCAAAATATCAAAAATATCAAAATCATCAAAATCGTCAAAAACATCTTCTATTTTGCACCTGTCAATTCTTGAAGTATTGCAGTTATATTTTCAGTCATTTTGGATAAATTAGCATTTATCTGAAATCCCTCACTTTCACACTCACATGAATAAATATCTTGATCTTATTTGGTATGATTATTAATCTCTCTTATATCGAAGTCCATAGTTGAATTAAATAAAGTTTTGAGCATAGAGAACTGATCTTGTTATTTACTTGAACCAAGTACACCTTTTCACATTAAAATAATTTCATTGCAAATTTAAAATGATGCTACACAGTAGAAGTGGTCTCTTGAGCGAAAAGTTTCCCTTGCTATCCTATCATGCACATGGTCTAGAATCTTTGAGAATTGACAAAAGGACAATCTCACTCCTGCCCAAAATAAAAATCCCTTCATCTACAACCAATCTGAGCAAGTATCCCTAGTATAGGAAGAAAAAGGAAAAGAAAAAGAAAATCAAGAAAAATCATGAGAAAAAGAGAAATTATTCAGAAGCATTATTTCAAAATCATTTTGTATCATCTCAGCAATATTTTAGCATTATCTCAGTGTCAAGCAAAAAAAAATAATACCAAAAAAAAAAAAAGGAAAAGAAAAGAAAAGAAAAAGCAAAAAGCAATAAATCCCTCCCCCCCCTTTGAAAGAAGGAAGTGTGAAGCTTCAATCCCTGTAATTCTCAATTATTCGAAAACTGTGAGGTAAATCCCATAACAGGTGATTTGTGCTCAACTTGCTTGACATTTGGTAACTCCTAGTGTGGTGATATGTCTGTCACATTAGCGACCTTCTTTTGTACAGACCTATGTCCGCTTATGGATCAGCTAGCTCTTGATGACCCGACTTACATAGTAGTCCAGGTACGGTTACATGCATATAAATCATGGTCAACAAACACTCATTTGGTTAATTCAAATTACTTGTATCAAATTATCTTGCTCAAAATCGGTAAGTGAACATTACAATTGCACACACATTTGTGTTTGAGAGATTTTGTATCATTATGATAGATCAAGATCGGAAATGAACTCACGTATGCACACGTGGTTACTTATAAATATAAATTTTGTCTTTGAGATAATTTAAAATATTTATTCAAATCTTCTAGAATAATTTGACTTTCTTTCTTGAGAATATCTGCTTAGCGTAAAATCAATTAAACACGTTTTTTTCAAAAATCCAAAATTTTCTTGCAAAACATGTTCAAAAATCTAGCAATAAAGTCACATTTATATATTTTTGACTTTCATGATGATGGTATAGTTCCTAAACCTAAATTAGAATTTTATGCCTAGTGCAAGTCCTCATTTTTATATTTTTTGTTTATCTCAAAATCAAAAATCAACTATGCAATAAAACTATTATATCAATTTCTTCTTTGGATTTCGCGATAATGGTATAAGTCTATACCTAAAATTCTATGCCTAGCGCAAACCATCGTTCTAATTTTATTTCCCATTTATTTAATCCATAAAAGCATATGACTTAAATCATTATGTTACACAACTGTGCTTTAAAAAGAATGAAAACGTTCCTATTTCATTTCATTATGTCAACATTTTTTTTTTTTTTTTTGCGACGATGATATAATTCCTAGGGAATTGTTCAAATTTCTATCATACTTAGGAATTTTATGCTTAGAAAAAATCATATTTTTAATATTTCATGCATAATATTTTTATGGAAATCTGAAAATAAATCATCGCTATCATCATTTTTCATCATCACAACACAAAGTCTTAAGAAAGTCTCTTAAGCACCCTTTTACTTTTAGCAATATTTCTCTCATACCGGGATTAGCTTGATGACCTAGCGAGCGGTGAATCCATGAAATGGTCATGTAACAGTGACAATGTCCTTTGAAATTATTGTTAGAAGTCACTTTATTTTCATAAAAACACACCACAAAAACTAGTTTGTTTACATCAGATTATTTCATTTAATTTTATAGAATGACATAAAATTATAATATTTTCAATGACATAATTACATGAATAGTCAATCAACAATTAAAATATTAAAGCATCATAAAACATATGCACAAGTAATATCACAAAAATAACATCATATATATATCAAGAAGTATATACATCATATCAAAATGGATTGGTATGTCACAATCCATACCTTGGCATACTCAATCATCTCAAAAATAGTCTATGTACAATGTGCATATAGTCTCGAGAAGACCTCGAGCTCTCAACCTCATCTCCTCTCCTGCCCTAAGGTGGAGGAGGTGGTCCCATCGAATCTTGTACTATATCATGGGTCCTCGATGTTGATCATGATGATGTCCTCAATGGCACCATCCTGATCGGCTCTACAATGCCAGTTGGCAACTGTATCCTCTGGCCCTCTAGAACTAATTGGTAGTATAGTCCCTAATAGAATGCAGTCTGAGCAATCGATTGTGCTAGCTCTAGAATGCTCACCCCTCCACTCTGAGCCCTGAGTCATGTAGCGTCATCCTAAAGAGTCTACACTTAAGCTCGTAGGTGGGAATTCTTTGCTCAAAGAGCTACCATATCGTTGCTCTCCCCCACCTTGACATCCTTGCCCCTATCGAGTGATGGTGTCCTATCCCTCTGCTGAGGAGGGAGTCTCTATCTCCTCTCCTATCTCCTCTCCTCCCTCCTCTTCGGCTACTGTTGTCTCTTCGGAGCCTGTGGTACTCTCCGATGTCTCTCCTAAGAAGGTCATGGCTGATCGCTCCTTCTGTGACCCATCATTGCATCAATGGTATCTTGGCAATACCTCTCCATCCATTGCACTACAACATGCATTAGACCCTATGCCCTCGTAATCCGAGGAGGAGGGATGCCTACATACCAGGTATCATATCCATCTACTATCCTTGCATTATCCCCATCCACTGGCTGAATGGGGGCATCATCATCATCCTGACTCCAAAACTGCTACATGTCTGGAGGCTCGCTCAGTGTGGTACTATCCCACATAGTCTAGGAGTACTCATAATCCCTAAGAGTAGGGATCCCCTGTTGTAGACCGAACTGCCTCAAAACTCGGTCGTAGCAGTGGAGCTCTACCTCTCCCTACTCTGTCCTCAACCATATGACTTACCTAATGTGATTTGACTCTTGTCCATACTCTACCCACCCTGGATGCTCTCTCCATGGTCTTCAAGTGATCCAATCTAGGGTGAGGTCATCCAACAACCTCTGGGACATTGGTAAATCTATCTGTCGCTATGACCCTCTTTGGAGCCACCAATAGAAAACCCAAGGTCTCTCCCGATCAACTCCTATCAGTGGAAGCCCTACCGGCCTCCGCACCATAATGTGCTCCTAGCACTAAACCTGTAGAAGTGATGTTAGCACTATAAATCGACCCCCCTTGTATACGACCTCATAAAGGATCCTATACAAGAGGCATAGTACAAAGTTTCCCCAAGCAAACCTATATTCGTGGTCTCTCATGTCACAGACCACATATGAAAGTAGCCATGGTAATCTGCATCCACTCTAGTGGCATAGAAGAAGGCCACCCACCACCCCTGCCAAAACCCAAGTCAACTGAGATGCCTTAGGCATCTGCCTCAAACCCTCGATGTTCACTATGCCCTTCTCTAGGACAAAGCTCGAGTCCTCGCACAATCTCATCATAGTGTGGCCCTGATTGGTCGAAGGGATCATGAATCGACTATGTATGGGGATCCTCAAGATCCTCCATACATCCTCTAGAGTGGGAGTTATCTCTCTTATTGGTAGCCAGAAGCAGGACGACTCTGGATACCATCTCTCTGCTAGGGATGTTAGTAGCCCCATGTTTGTAGGAATTTGTGGCATCTATGCCACATGTCGTAGTCCTACCTCTACCAATCTATCTCGCTCAGACTGATCGAGCATGGCCAAATCATCTCTTAGACCTCCGTATTTCCACTCCCGACTCTTTAGCAATCCCCTCTGCAAAATAAGCAATAAAACAACAAAAATCATTAGTACATAATCATTAAAAAAAAAAATCAATTAAAATCAAATCATCCCATAAAAGTTGATATCACCCATTATTGGATGATATCGTACCAAATTTAGATAAAATTGACCTTAATAGGACGAAATCGTCTCCATTCTTCAATTTGGGTATCGCCCCTATTTCTTCGATTTTGTCCTTAGATGAAATCGAAAATATAGAGACAATTTCGTCGACGGCCTAAAAATGGCCGTGACACCCAAAAACACTTAAAATTCAAGTCAAAAATCAAGTAAATCAAGTTAAAAACATAGTAAACTAGGTTTAGATACTTACCCGCAACCCTCTGTCGATCTGTGCATCGTTTCCACCATTTTTCTTGCAGAGCTCTGAAACAGCAAAAGTGAACAGTAAAAATGAATTAGGGGTTTACCCTATTTTTCTTATTTTTATTCAAAATGACATTTTTTTAATTTTTGCTTTTCCACGCTTTTACCTCAAATGTTCGATTTGGGTAAAAACTTGGAGGGGGCACCATAGCAAATAGTCGTATGATTCAACCTAGAATCATCGTCTAAAAAATGGAATAATTTTTTGCTTTCTCATAAAGTGTGAAGAACTCATCTTTAATGCATTTTTTTTCAAAAAATTCACTAAAAAGGGGGCAAAATGTAGCACCCTAAAATTGGCGTAGTTAAACCATCAGTAAAAAGTAGAAATTTGAATTTTAACCCTGAAATCGCTGGTTAACTACTTACCTCATTTTTTATGCCATTTTTAGAGGTTTTTGTGACCATTGGATGATATCGTCGTTGATATGATGATATTGTGCCAAATCATACGAATTCATCTGGAACAGAACGTCCAAATGATTTCATCCCAGAACTGAATTTTTGCAATTAGCTTCTATTCCAATGACCTCTCCAACTTGGGCAGAAGCATGTCTACATGGTTGGAGATTCCCATGTTGGGGATCTCCCATATTGGGATGATCCCCAACCTCCTAACCTCCCCCTAATCCTATATAAACTGAGATTTTCCCATTTTATCCCCCTGACTCCCTACCTGGCTGCCTGGCTGATTATTTCCTTGCAATTTTAGTTTTTGTTGTGATCTCCCATCATTTGCACTTGTGTTTTCAAGTTTTGTTGTAGGATTTCACTGTGTTTCAGTCGGAGGTAGCTTGGATCATCGCAGGTGATTCAACTACAATTTTAGACGATCCTATCAAGATCGGTGATGATCTTGTACTATTACAGATGATATGGTTTGCAATTCAGCTTGGGGGCAATCAAAACCCTGAGTTTGCATTCTCTATCTCATTTTCCTTATTTATTAGTGCATTAGATTAATTTAATTATGTTTTGCATATTGGAGTTCACCTCATTTAGAATAATTGCATGATAAAATTCAAAATAATTTTCCAAAACAATGCATCTCATTTAATTTGATATCTGGATTTATCATTCAAACATCTATACTCTTATTTCTATCATTTTGAATCATTCTTGCAATTGTATTTTTGGTTTTTGGTGTCTATTTTCTTGATTGCAGGTTTCTGATGAATTCACCTGATGAATTCATCAGGTCGTTGATGATCTTGGGTGATCTCGGATGATCTCCTGTGATTTGAAATGATTCTGCACAATTACAGATGATCCTATCATATCCAGGATGATCTGGACTCCTACAAGCTTCAGAATCTTCATTAGACATCAAAAATTAGGCGTACTCTTCTCCAATTTATATATTCTCTGTATTCAATCACATTAGGATTCATTTATGTCTGTTGTCTTCATATAAATTAGAATCTTCATATAGAATAGCTTAGCTTCATTTTGGCCAACCTAGGAATCCGAATGATTGAACATAAAATGAACAAATCAAACCCATTCTCAACCTAGGCGTGGAAACTTCCACTCAAAGTTTCTTGGTGAACCCCACCATCCGTCAAAAATTCATCTTTATACCCCTCCCCGAGAGGCACGAACTTCAAATGGCCTCTCCGTTCAAGGTATTGTTCCATCCTTTTCTCACCCCCCTTTTGGGTACGGATCCTTTATCCTGAAGGTAAGGGTGCAAAAAATTTGGGCAATACAAGTAAACCCAATAATGTTTTGAAAGAGTCAAATTTTTGGTTCTCCACATGTAATGACCTGCATGGTGAAACTTCTTGCATGATTCACAAACATCAGGTACAAAATATAGCCATTGAGAAGGTTGAAAGAAGCCTCAAGGGCCAAGTTAATATGATCAAAGAAGAGAATCAAAATTTCATGATGCCTTCTATTGAACAAGTATTTGTTATTAATAAATCGAGAAATAAACCCTTACAGGTTGATCCCCAAGATCTCAACCTCCTGAAGGTGCCTTCACCTATGAAGAACTCTATTGAGAAAAGGACATATTATGAAAAATCTCCCCTGATTTCAAGCCAGAAAGATGTAGAAAATCATAAGGAAAGAAGCAGAAATGCAGGAAAAAGCTAGGGATAAACTAAGACATCCCTCATTGACTAAGCATAAAAGTATTGATGCTACTCAGGGGTATTGAAATAAGTATGACACAACAGTGAAGGAGAAAAGTTTTAAACCCCTTCCAATTAACATAGTCAAGGAAATGAAGAAAACTCCCTCCAAGGCAACTATGTATGAAGCTTTGCATATTACAGGATAGATTGACTTGTTGCAAGAATCCTTGAGGTTTATGAAAAATAAGAATAAGACCCCAACTCAGATGGATTCTACACAAGCTATTTTGACATCCACTTTGGAAAAAAACAAACCCCCTCATTTTTATCTGTCTCTCAAAATAGAGGGGTGGGTAGTTCATAACTATATGGTATACTCTAGAGCTGCAACCATTGTGATGCCTAAAGTAGTATGTGATATCATGGGTATGGAATATATGAGAAGCAATCCTAGTATCTTACAGTTATATGGAACCCCTATAAAAACTGTAGGGGTAATCAAAGATATCCCACTAGTGCTCCACATATCCCACTAGTGCAGTAGAGTCTAAATTAGTTCAGGTTTTGTAGTTGCTTGATACCCATCTTTTCAAATTTCTTAATTCCTAAATAGAGTGCTTCATACTCTGCTACATTGTTAGTGCAACTCCAGGTTAATCGGTAAGAGAAAACTTTTTCTTTTCTTGTTGGAGAGATTAGGACAATACCTACTCCAAATCCATTTTTAAATCTAACCCCATAAAATAAAAGCTTCCACATCTAATAAATGGGTTGGTTAACTAGAGGGGGAGAAATAGGATTGCTTTTTTTAGGTTTCAAAATTGTATAACTCCCAATGTCAGTATCTATCATGGCGTTGAAGTCTTGGAGAGAGAACTAGTCTTCCTCTTGTAATACATTTAGAGCTTCTTCCATCAATTTCAAGTCCCCTAGTTCCTTTATCGTCATATTCACAGTGGTGGACTATTTCTCTTCCTCTTCAAGTCTTCTAATATGGAAATTTGATGGCTTTTCATTAACCCTTGAACGGTATTTCTATATGCGAGACTGTAAACTGATAGTAAATTAGGTAACTGAGAAATGTGTAAGTGACATTACCTTAAGGCTTACAAAAATAAAGTTTAGGAATTGTTATAATATTTTGAATATCTGAACCTCAAGGCAATTCCAAGAGAGAAAAATACTCATGCAGACTTGTTGGCTTCAGTAGGGGTAAATTTTTTCCCTATCAACAACGTCATCCAAAAGTCAAAAATAGTTAGGCTAATATACAAGCCTTATGTGCCAGACAAAGATACCTTCTAGAAAATTTTCAAGAATGGAAAATAGATAGTGGAATTCCTCATCCATGAGATGAATTGCTCTAGAAACAAGATACCCAATGATGAGGAGGATTTAAGCATGATCCAGTTAAAGAACAACCACATCCTAAAATGGTTGGTCATCCTTGAGAGCTTATTCGATAATAATGATAGGTCAATTGGCCATAAAATGAAAGTTAACAAGCATAGATATAGAGAAGCTTAGATGGGACCTGATAAAGTTGTTAAAATAGGAGTAAACACTACAAAATTAGAACTGGATGAGATTAGGGAACTATGCAAATAATTTCCATACATTATTGCCTAGACTTATGGTGACTTGAAAGTTTATTCCAAAGAAACAATCCGACATACGATCAAAATTGAGGAAGGCATAAAGCCATTTATGTAAAATTAGTGATAGGTGAATCCTAAAATAAAATCTTTGATGAAGCAAGAGCTACTAAAATTGCTTGAAACTAAAATTATTTATCCATCAAGCATTCAACTTGGGTTGCTAACCTAGTTTTGGTTAGAAAGAAGAATGGAGATATTCGACTATGTGTTGACTTCTACAACTTAAACAAAGCTTCGATCAAGGATCATTACCCTCTCTCATAGATCAACTAAATCCTACACATAGTAGTAGGAGTAGAAAGGTTCTCACTCCTGGATGGCTTCTCTAGGTACAATAAAGTATGGTTTAAATATGAAGACCAATTCAAGACTGTGTTCAAAACCAAGTGGGGAAAGTTTGTTTACAATAGAATGCCCTTCGGGTTATGCAATGCTGGAGCAACTTTTCAAAGAGCTATGGATGTGGCTTTTGGATAACTTTTCAATAAAATAATAGTAATATATCTAGATGATATGACAGTGTTCTCTCACCAAAAAGATAATAATATAGCGCATCTCAAAAGTGTGTTCGAGAAATGCAGGGAATTTGATCTCCATAAATCCTAAGAAATATATCTTCACTATGGAATAAGGATTGTTACTTGACCATATTGTTTCTAAATATGGTCTAGCTATAGACCCTAACATATTAAAAGCACTATTATATATCCCTCTCCCCCCTAAAAAAAGGGGCCTACAATCATTCTTTGGCTAGATTAACTTTGTGCGCAAATTCATTGTTGATTTTACGCAAATCATCAAACCCATGACAAATTTGTTAAAAAAGGATGTTGTATTCAAGTGGACCGATGAAAGGAAACAAGCTTTCCAATAGATCAAGGAGAAAATATCTCAAGTCCCCATCTTGGTTAACCCATACTACTCTAGAGGCTTCATCTTGTATGCGGTAGGCGAACAAGAAAGTTATGCCATAGTGCTCACATAGAAATGAGTTGACAATGAAGAAATACCCATAGATTTTTTGAGTCATAATATGCAATAACACAAAGAAAATATAACTTCATTGAGAAATATATCTATGCTATAATGAAGTCACAAAAAAAGTTTAGGCATTTCCTATCATAGAGCAGGATTATTATGTATGTAATTCACCCCGACGTATGAAACTTCATCATACAAGGGGAGCTCGGTGACAAAAGAGTTGTTTGGGTGATAAAAATACAATAATATGATGTAGAAATACACCCAACCAAGTTGGTAAGAGGTAAATAACTATGCCAAGAGCTCGCCAAGCAAGATTCATCAGAATACATAGCTTGAAAAACTCAGGAAATAGCATCAAAAGATGATCAATCGTCGGAGTAGCTTGACTGGGTAGATGAATTAACTTAGTATTTCTAAACTAGAAAATGCCAATCAAGCTTGAATGCTTAACAAAGAAGAAGGTACATGATCTAGGCCCTGAAATACATCCTACTACCTAAGGGATTGTAAAAAAGAATTTGGATGGAGTGTTTCTTCGATGCATAAATGAAAATCAAAAACAAAATATCTTGGAGGAATTCCACGGTGGCTTATCTAGAGGACATTACTCAAGAATAACCTCTACCTTAAAGATCATCAGAATTGGATGCTATCGGTCAACTATTTTGCAGACACCTTCAAAATAACAAGAAACAATGAAGAATGCCAGATATATGTCGAAAGAAATAGGAATGCTTTGATGCCCCTGAAGTCCATTCAAGTTGAAGAACCTTTTTAGCAATGAGGGTTGGACTTTGTTGGAATAATAGAGCCCAACACATCTGCTAGATATAAATACATTCTGACAACTACCGACTACTTCACAAAGTGGGCAGAAGTAATACCTACTAAAAAAGTAGACCAAGAAGTTGTAATGGAATTCATGGAAAGCTTAATCATGAGATTTGGCATCCTAGATGCATTAGTCATAGATAATGGCTCATCATTCATATGTGACAATATAATCGACTTTAAATGTAAATATGGGATTTACTTAAAAATATCCTCAAAATATTATCCATAGTAAAATGGATTAGTTGAATCTACAAACAAAAACCTCCTCAAGATTTTGAAATGAAATGTACAAGATAATAAGAGAAGTTGACACTCTCTGATAAATCAAGCACTATGAGATAATAGAATAACCATCAAGAATTCCATATACAAATCTCCATACCCTCTGGTCCATGGCAAATAATCAGTTCTTCTGATACACATAGAGATCCTAGCTCTAAAATTACTCAATCAGACCGACACAGAGGGTGTTGAACCAATGGAGAATAGGTTTATCCAACTCATGTAGTTATAATAATAGAAGGAGAAAGCCTATGATCACTACCAAATACATGTGGTTGCCATAAAAAAATTGGTTTGATAAAAAGGCCACCCAAAAAAATTTCAAGGTAGGAGACTTGGTCCTAATATGGAATGAAAATAAGTTGAAGCCTGGAAATCATGATAAATTTGATGCATTCTGGGAAGGCCCTTTTGAAGTAATAGAAGAAAAACAACAAAACTCCTTTCATATGAGAAATGAATAAGGCCAAGTTCAACCTATCCCCATCAACAACTTCCACCTGAAGCTATATTACAAGTAACAAGTCTTCCTCTGCCTTGTATGTATTTTATGTAAATATTTCATTTATTTTAGGCTCCAAGGATAAATGTTATGATGACATGACTTTTTGATGCTCAGAGGCCATCCAAAATAAATTCTCATGATTTTACAACTTTTTGGTAGCTGATGGCCACTCCAAGCAAAAATGTCATGATGGCATGAATTTTTAGTGCTCAAAGGCCCCTTCAAAGTGAATTGTCATGATTTCATGACTTTTTGGCAACTGATGGCCACTCCAAGAAAAATGTCACAATGGCATGACTTTTTGGCACTCAAAGGCCCCTTCAAAGTGAATTATCATTATTTTATGACTTTTTGGTAGTCGATGGCCGCTCCAAGGAGAAATTTCATGATGGTGGAACTTTTTAGGCACTCAAAGGCCTCTCCAAAATAAATTGTCATGATTTTGTGACTTTTTGGCAACTGATGGCCGCTCCAAGGAAAAATATCATGTAGCATGACTTTTCAGTGCTCAAAGGGCCCTTCAAAATTAATTTTAATGATTTCATGACTTTTTGGCAACCGATGGCTTCTCCAAGGAGAAATGTCATGATGGTGCAAATTTTCGGTGCTCAAAGGCCCCTCAGAGTAGCCAATAATTTTTTGCAAAAAAAATAGTTTTCTTGGAATTATAAAAAGCCCCACTTTTTTAAGTACCACCGTATCCAGTGATTGGCCCATAGTGGGAGGTGATTCCAATTTATTGGCCTAGGATCGCAATGAAGCAATATCATTGGCCCAAGTTAAAATGGTAGTTGATTCCTCGATGTTGGCACACATATTGAGGAACCCAAAAATATTAAAAATTAGTATTGGGGTGTGTGCCACCAAACATATTTATTCTACATCACCTTGGTAGTTATTGCATGTCATCTTGGAATGCACATGCACAACAAGCTACATCATAAAATATTTCATCACCCTTTTCATCTTCTATATTCTTTCTTTTCTACTCACTATGCTCCCTGCTCTCCCAGAAAGCTTTGTAACACTATGCTAAGCATGTTCCAAATAGGTTTTTATTACAGAACACTAAATTTAACCATGATGGCCACACCTCCAACCACTACTTCAAAGGGGAAATGAACATCATCTAGAAAGTGATGTCATTTTATGGACCTCGATAGCCATATCACTGATAAAAAGCTAACATGGAAGGATCTAGGGCAAATATGGAAGGACATAGTAACTAGAATGGCCACAGATGTCTCCTCATTGAGCCTAAGCATCTTTCCTTACCACTTTCTGCTCTACTGGTACATCTACCCTCAGGTCCTCCTCTATCCTGAGTTGATCAAGGCCATGGCAAAATTTTATGATGTTAAGGACAAAATAGTGAGAAACTCCAAGAATGAAGTCAAGTTTATTCTAACACAAGGGGTGGTTGTTAGGCTCTATGGCTTCACAAAGAAGCATTTCTTGTTGCCTTATTATGTTACTATGTGATTATTCGCTCTAGAGTATGTAAGGAAAACAAAGTTCATCAACAATAAATTTGGTACAGGTGCTCATTTTATAGGTACTTGCATCATGCCTTTTCAGTACGAGGGAGTAACAATTTCAAAAAGTGGGGACCACAAACGAATTTCTCGAACCTTAAGAAATCTCAAATTGATAGAGCTACCAAAAAAATGGAAATATGATCCTACAAAAAAATTTGCTTAGAGGCAAGCCACCCTCAACAAATTCCCCTTCAAGCAATTTCACTCATCTGATAGGAAAATTGATAAGCAGGGTAGGAATAATGATGAAGATCGACCTTTAGAATGGTATGTTGAAAAAATTTAGCTATTGCCCCCATGGCATGACTTCTATTTACACTTGGTAGATTGGTGCCCTGAGGTGAACCCAACCCATAAGCCAAGTAACAAGACCATCGAAAGTGCTACTAAAAGGGGAGAATATTATCACGTTAAAATATTAGCATGGTGGAAAATGAGATGTCACATACAAACATTTTTTTAGATATGGGAAAAATATTTACAAGGAATTCTTTGAGAAGTATGATGAGAACCATGATAACTGGTCTGAGACTTTGGTAGATAAATCCCCTTTGGAAATAAATGGCATCCCCATCAAAAAAATTGAAGGTAGTACTAAAAAGGATAAAGAGAATAAAATCACTACTGAGCAAACATAAGTCGCTAAAAGGAAACATCAAAATTTCATTTCCCTTTCTGTATCAGAGACAAAGTTTAATGATGGTGCTTAGCTTGAGCATAGGAGATGAAGAACAAAATCAAGAAAATAAAAAGCAAAATTGGAGAAGGGAGGAGACCAAAAGAAAATGAAAAGATAAGAAACACCCTTCAAAGAATCATAGGAACATGAAGAATTAGAAGAACATGAGGAATCAAAGGAAAATGAAGAATCAGGGGATAAAGAAGGAATAGGTGAAAACTTTGAGTAAAATTTTGAGCATCAGAAGATAGATGAGTAAATGGTCGAGACAGCTAAAGAACCTCCCCCAAATGAAAACCCTAATGGGGAGCAAACCTTGATTAAAGTGTAGACACCTAAAACATGTCATTTCAAGGTGACTACTCATATGGGCATGCTAATAGAACATATGAATGATCTTGGATAGCTTCAAGGTGAAGCAGTGGTTTTAACCACTTAATTTGGGTAGAGTTGGCTAACTCAATCTTAGTCGTGGCTTACACCTGTGATTAATAGAGCTGGTCGTGCCTTAGAGCCACGATTAGAATCGAAACTTTTTTGAATCCTGGGCTGAGCCAAATTTAATTGAAACAACCTAGGAAACAAAGATTCAAATTATTTTGGGTGGGGAAGCTTCAAGAGTTTTCCTCCCAACTGATCCAACCTCTTGGATCTTGACATTGTCTTCCCAAGCAAGCCAAGATTAGAGATTAGGAGTCATATAATATCCCCCTCCAAATTGGGGAGAATTTTGAAGAAATTTTGCATTTGAACATAGCAAAGATCTACCGAAATTGATAGCAAATTGATAACCTCTTAAGGAGATTCGAAATGCTACCCAATTGTGGAGTGAAAAGCATGAATTCGCTAATGGAGCTTTCCAAGGACTAGAAAGCATAATCATACAATCAAGCCAATCAGACATGAATATAATAAAATTCAATTGCCAATCCATCAGAGGATGCAAAGGCAACCCTTGATCATCAATTCCATGAATGAAATTGGATATCCAAGCCCTTATTACAAGAGCAAATACATTTGTGCCTCAACCACGGCTAATAGTGCCAGTTGCACCACAAAATTGTGGTGAGGGTTTGATCCCTAATTTCCTTTATTTTAATATTAAATTTATATTTTTAGTTATTTAATTAGCTTAATATAGCATATATTAATAGTGTAGCAAATATTTGACTGGTTAGATTTAGGATTTAGAGGTAGATTTGTTTCCATTTCCTTGTAATTGTCAAATTAGACTAGTTTCATTCTTTTCAAGTTCTAATGGTTAATTAGGCTTCCTAATGGTTAGATTTCAAGTTTTATTTTCCATTATTTATAGGAATTTGATGATTTCTTGCATATTTTCATAGATATATATGCTTTCTTGATTTATTTACCATCGATTAATGTGATTTTCCATAAAAATCGTCATCAAGAGAGACCTCTTTTGTCATTAACTCCTTTCATGTTGTTTATTGAACGCATGGTTTACATGACCTATTCATTTTCAAGGCATTCAAGGTATCATATACCTCCAATCATGTGATAAGAAGGCTATATTTGGCCTTGAGAAGTTCGTGTACCTTCTAAAAAGTCTACAGATTACACCTCTCCCTCATTTAGAGGGTCTTCAATATTGTATCAATTGTATCAAAATTGAGTATCCCTAAGAGGGACGTATATGTAATATGATTTTGATAAATTTTTAATAAAAGGAAACCCAATTTCTTGTTAAATTCATTTTTTTCTATTTCTTTATTGCTTTAATACTTAATTTCAATTGATGCACTAGTAGGGTGTATGCTTTTTAGATCGTTACAGATGGCGATCACAGTAGGAACCCGCAAATTATGCTATCACTGACTGACTTGTGTTTTTTTTTTACAGGTCTTAGACATGGTTAAGAACCATGGTGAATAGTCTTAGCTGCACCTATAAGTCGTAGTTAATAGTCTCAGCCATGCCTGACATCCATGGCCAGTAAAGAACTAAAAATAAGTAGACAATTGAATGCATATGTGCTTATTTTTCTAAATATAGTAGATGAAGTTGGTTTAATTAGAAAACATAGAGAAAGGTTAAAAGTAAAATTTTAGATTCTCTTAGGTTTTATTCCAATCATTTCTAGGAATAGTGGACTTCTTGTTGCAATATATCCTAGTCTCCAATGATCTAGGTTATGTTTGTAGAGTTTGTTTGCTTGAGGTCCAATTAGTGGCAAATTTTATCATGTATATGCATCCTTTGAAACTTAATTTAGTCAATTAGATGCACCTTTATGAACATTAAATGTATTTATCATTAGGTATTTATAAAATATCATTGAGTGCTTGGTGTTGCATTTTTACTTTCATGTAAAATCTAAAATGAACAAACACACACCACACACTATCTAAATGCTAGTGAGTTGGAAGTCATATCCAACCACTGGTAGAGTTCAATGATGGTGGTAGTTATTTCCATCCATTGGCCCAACTTCCTCAAACCCTATTACTTGGCCAATGCTGATTCCAAGATCTATCCTAACCATGCAAAATAGTATGCATTACTCTTAAGAGGGGTGTATCACTACACATGGTATCTTGGATGAGGATCAGTAGGACCTATGCTCCCTACCTAGGTGTGGATTTCATCTCCACATTTTGAGGGATTTACGTGACTATGAATTTCATTGTCAATTGTTGAGCTATGAGCATACAAGTAAAAACCCTTAAACTATTGAGCATTACATCAATAATTTCAAACACAATGATAATAGTTTAATTTTCCAACAAATATCAAAATACATAAAACCAGTTAGGGCTCACAAAGAAAATTTAAAATATATAATCAACATTTTTTTATTTATTTGCCTTGAAATATACATACGAGGTAATACCACATCATGGTTATCACACAGAGAGGACAATATCAGCATAGAACCAAGGTCAAAGCCAAGGCTCCACCCAATGCACAACATAATATGAATAACCATCAATCACAAGATCCTCCTGGATGACATTCGATGAGCATTAGAGGGGATAACTCTATGCATGAGGGTTCTCATCAGAATACTCCATCCAGAAGAGGTAATGTACATGCCTCACCATATAGATCCAAGTATGTAAGATACCAACATGGAACCTTCAAGCATGGGAGCATTTATCATGATCGTACACCACATGGATCCACTGAAGAGTACATCATTGAGGAAGAAACTATAACTAAGTTAGTACCCATCCATACTCAAGATAAAGGAGACCCAAGGCCCCCACCAATTCAAAATATATAAGTAGAAAATCCACCCATTCAGGTGCAATAAGAGAGTGCTACTTCAAGGCATAGGCCCTCACAGACTCCAAACAATAATGAACCTGGTAAGTTCACATTTGATGTATCTAAGGTTGGAGTCAATGGTATGGTCTAGATAGATTCTTAGGGTAGCTAGGGTATAAACCCTTAGTTGTGCATTCTAATTCTATGAGTTCTCATAGTGAGAGCATACATTAGACCATTAGATATCTAGGAAAATGCTCTAAGTATTCTCATAGTATAATTGCCCCATCAACCCATGCAAGAATAGAGTACAGACAACACCAAAATATGAACGTTATCTACACAGATAAGGGCAAGAGCATGGTAAACAAGTCTATCAGAGGTTATATTAACAAAGCTTCTCGAACTGAATGAGTACACCAGAGACTACATACAGTCGATCTTATATATCGATCACAAAAATTGGTGTCAGAACAATGATAGTAGATTCTCCAAGATCAATTGGAGGATATCTATGTAGAATGTGAGCACCTTGAAAATAAGGATACTCAAAGATAGAGGTTTTTAAGGCATCATATTTTTGAGCAACACATGCATGAGTAATACATCCTTGATCAAAGGAGTATGTTGATTGAGAGGATCAATTGGATTGGGTCAATTTACCCCCTCGTAGTGAATACAGGGAGCACACTCATAGACGAGCTACTTTGCAGCTTGATTTGTGTCCTAAACACATTGAAACTCATACTCGCCACATGACCCAAAACATGATGTAGCACCAAGCGATGGAATATCATGGGTATATGTAGTAAAAATAAGTATTAGAATATGATCAAGAACAATAATATCCTAAGATATCCCTAGTATATGTGTAAGATAGCCTAGTCCTCCACCTTGTTTGAAGAAGAATTTACCTCCCAAGGCTCTGTGATGACCTCTCAAAGAAGAGGAAATTCTATCTTCAAAGGCCTATCAAGACTTGGTAAACAAGGTTTGAGGTATAGAAAAGCAAGGGATAGATTATAAAAATCCAACCTTGAAAAATATTCATAACGACCCTCTATACCCTTCTGTACCCATTCCAACATATCCCGAGCACTTTGAGATACTGAATCTGGAGAAGTTTTAAGGTGAGGAAGATGCTCAAGAACATGTTACAAGATTTATGGACATGTTCTTTTATATAGAAAGCAATTATGCTCTATTTCTGAGAGCATTCATCACAACCCCTTTAGGCCCTACTTGAGAGTGGTTTAATCAACTTAAGAGGCACAACATAACCAACTTTTAATAGTTGGCTAATGTGTTTCTTGAACGCTTCTCATTTGGTGTCAATAAAAAGGTAAACTTATCTAATCTGGTTACTTTAATGCAACATGATGATGAGATGATCGTGGATTACAAGAAAATATGGAGAAAGAATGGTAAAGTTACCATTTACCATTCTGACCATAGAGATAACTTGGATGTTTACCAAGAGTTTTGTGAAGCACATCTCGCTATTGTTGTAGTTGCAACAATATCAAACATTTGAGGAGGCCTTGGTGCAAGACAAGGTAATATAGGACATCAAGTTACAAGAGGGTAACTTGAAGCTCTAAGAAAAGAAGGAATGGAACAATAATAACACCCATAATCATAAGGAATAGGTCAAGCTAGATCATGTAAACCAAGTGGTGTTAAACCTCCAAAAAGGGGAAAAGGGGTAGCAATAATAGAATTAGCAAGCCCAACATCCTCCTATGTGGTATGATCAACACAATAATAACAAGAAGGGTAAGAATAAATAACAATACCTGCCTCACTAGTTCACACCTCTGTTAGAATTGATGACATCGATATCCCATAAACTGTGTGAGGCCAAGGCCCTCAACTTACAAAAAATCAAGTTAATAGACCCTAATCAGCCCAAGACAAAGGGGTATAGGTAGGATATATATTGTGCTTTCCATAGGGTGAAGGGACACAACATCGAAGGATGTTGGAGTTTTAAAAATGTAGTACAGAATATGATCGAAATAGGAGAGTTAACTATGGATAACCCACAGGATCTAGACAACCAAAATATGGGGATCTTCAAGAACCCTTTACTAAATCATGAGCCATCGAGGAAAAATTATGGTCATGTGAATCAAGTGTAGGTCAAACCACCAACTTAAGGATTCGTTTGCATGGTAAATATTGTCACAAGACAAAGGAGGTATGAGCAAAAAAAATCCCCTCTAGCTCCAGTTAGAGTGCATATTGTGCCTTAGCAAAGACCAACCTAGAATATGTCAAGCCCACCAATAAGACTGGTGGTGACCATTAAGAGTAGGCTAGTTCAAATCCTACAGAAAACTCCAGTGAAGTTGTTAATATATGAACTAATTTAGTAGTCTCCTAAGCATAGGGAGACACTCATGGATATTCTAATATCGATCAAATTTTAGTCCCAGGACCCTAAAGCATTTACAAACTTCATGGGACATGTGCAGTAGTGCAGTGAACCAATAATTCAATTCAATGATAAACTTTGAATGGGTAAGAATGAGGAATCTTAGCCTACCTCACCTAATTCTTCAGTAGGGTCATCTACACCATAGGTGATCGTACATTTAGTTAATCCTAGATTAATATAATATATCGTGTAGAATGTGATATTTCACACCATTTATCAAAATTGCATGAGATACGGGCCAACATCAAACCCATCACTTTCCCATGGGAATAGTGGTACCACTAGGGATGTTGCCTAACCAAACAAACTTCATTTATGGATGGCTTGATCAACTAACAAATCACACACCCATATATTAGGATGATGATGAACCATTCATGGTGAATGTTCATTACCTACACTATTTCAAATGTTACCATTGGTATGGTTACGACTTAGGATTATTCAAGCAAGGGCACCAAGTTCCTATCAAACCATAGTATCAACTACCAACTGATAGGTTTGGGTTAGGCTATTATATTCAAGGATAGGATGAGCTCCTAGAAACATCTTTAGATCATCTAAATCTCACTTTGGGGGATGATGTGGATTGGAATCCCTATCACCCTAAACCTTCACATATATGAAGGGGTAATAGGCTGGTAACCTATGTCTCAAAAGCACCACCAAAGATTTATCACAAGCACATAGTGGTAGAGGTAAGTCAAGGAGACAATATAAGAGTCAATTTGGACATTGAAAGTCACCAATCTATAGAAAATACTAGTATGCAGATCCAAAATCTAGGTATAAAGATCGACACTGAATCAGAAGTTGCTTCTAAGGAAGTATAAGCAGAGTCTATTATCAAAAGTGATGGACCCGATTTTGATTTTGTAATAGATGATGATGAGAAATCCTCACATAATTAATGATATGAGGAGGAAACTAAGTTGGCATACTTAGACCCTCTAAATATGTGTCATATACTACCCATGGAGTGAATGGGCAAGAATGAGAAATTCTTCATGGTTAATAATGACTATGATGATGAAATAGAGTGGGCCTATCTTGGGTCTCATATTTCTAATCACATGATTCTAGTGGGTAGGGGTGAAGGACTCATATATGATAGTGATGATGAGGATGAGATTGAGAGAGCCTACCTCAAGGCTCACTATTTGCAGCATCATCATGAACCAGTTGACATCGATAAGATGTATTAGTGAGTCTATCCTATCCCAAACCTCATAGGGAGACCACCAAATTTGGATATGATTTATCATATAGTCTTACCTAATTCACTAACATACATGCATCTCCTGGAGCCAAGTGATCCCATTTTTGAGTCTATTCATAGACCAGATTTAGATATCCCCATACTCCTAAAGCCACATCTCAAGGATGGAAGTTATAGAGTCACACACACATGGTTTTGGAGATCTAATCCATTCCATCAATATGATCTCCATTGATTTGATCACTCCAATTCACAATCCAGTTGACCCCTCCAAACCATTGTATCTGAATGTAGATGTTATTGATTGGGATCACATTGATTCACTAGTAGAGCATGAAGATTTCTTCCCTAACATGGAAATGCTTCAACCTTTTTATTTTATTCTAGGCTATGCACATGATGTTTATCATGCTGATGGAAATTCTAATGTAGGACCTTTAAACTGAGCTGATGGCATCCACTTGATTCCTACACCTCACCAGCTTGAGGAGGGATCACACATGTCAATAGAGGAAACCTTTGATGTGGATATTAGTGATGATCCCACTAATCCTAATAAGGTTAAGTTTAGAAAAATTTTATCTCCTGATGAGTATGCAAACCTCACCCCTCTGCTAAAAGAGAGACCTAATATCTTTACTTGGACATACAAGGATATGCCAAGACTAGATCCAAAAATGGTTACTCATAACCTTTCGCTAGATCCCTCCAAAATACCTATCAAGCATAAAATCATGAAGATGCATGCAAAAGTCACTTTAATATTTAAAGATGAGCTATAGAAGCTATTGGACATAGAGTTCATTATCTCCATCGACTATCCGGAATGGGTATCAAACATGGTACCTATAGGAAAACTTGATGGAAGGATCTATATCTGTATGGATTTCAAAGATCTCAACAAGGTAACACCAAATGATTCATTCTTGTTGCCCAACATAGATGCTCTTATATATGCAACTATAGGTCATGAGATGCTTTCCCTTATGGAAAGTTTCTCTGGTTATAATCAAATTTGGATTAAAGTTGAATATCATCATAAACATACATTTACAATGTCATGGGGAATATTATGTTATAAAGGTATGCCATTCAACCTTAAGAATGTTGGTGCCACATATCAGTGAGCCATGACATACATTTTTCATGACTACATGCACAAAATATTAGAATATTACATTGATGACTTATTGGCAAAGTTATTGCTATATTCTAAGTATGTAGAGGTCTTGAGAAAGGTCTTTGATCACCTGATAGAGCATAATATCAGGTTGAATCCTAAGAAGTGCATATTTTGCGTAACTTTAGGAAATCTCTTAGGATTCATCATTTCAAAATGAGGTATCGAAGTTGACCGAGTGAAGGTCAAGTCCATATTATAAATGCATCCTCCCACAAATATCAAAGAGTTAAGAAGCCTACAGGGCAAAGTAGCATCCATAAAGTGATTTATCACACAATTATCGGATAAATGTTGACCCATGAATTGATTGCTACATAAGGGGGTCCCATTTAATTGGGACAAGGACTATCAAGAAGTCTTCACTAAAATCAAGAAATACTTGGCAATGCTACCAGTGCTAGCTCCACTAAGACCCAATATGCCTTTCTTTCTATATATATCAGCTACTAACTTTGCATTGGAAACTATGTTAGCCCAAAAGAACGTGTAAGACAAAGCAAGTGATATATTACATCATTCATACCTTGGTGAGTTATGAGCTAGGATATGAATATGTGGAGAAGTTGTGTTTAGCAGTGGTTTTTGCAATGAAGAAGTTGCATCATTATATGCTAAGTCATATGATGTATGTAACATCCAAATAAAATAATTTATAGTATATGATGAGCAAGACATATCATAATACACATACTGCAAAGTGGATCATGCCATTGATAGAATTCAATTTAGAATTCATCAGCCAAAAGTCTATCAAGGGATAGGTCACATCTGATCAGTTGGCAAAGGCACCTCTTGAGAATAGTAGGCCTCTTACCATTGAGCTTCTTTATGATGCAATATTTGTGTTATCAGAATATCTCAAACTTGAAGAACCAAATAACAAAGTTGACATGACTTTGTTCTTCGATGGTTTGAAGTGTGTGCAAGGGGGTGGTGCAGGAATTATTTTCTTCATGCCACAAGGTGCTCTAATGCCCTTGTAATTTAAGTTATACTTTACCTATACCAACAAAAATGTTGAATACAAAGCCCTAATATTGGGCCTCCAAGCAACGATCACCATGAAGATTAAATGATTAAACATTTTTGGTGATTTCTTTGTCATAGTCAATCAAGTGAAGAGACTTTTTTAATGTAGGTGTCCCATACTAAAAGCTTACAAGGATCTTAATGACATTTATCTAGCCCAACTGGAGTGGTACGACATCGAGGAAATCCTTCATATGTCAAACAGGTTTGCAAACACTATGGCATCTTTGGGATCCCTAATACCTCAAAATCCATCTGATGATTTTACTACCATTCATATAAAGATGCTATCACATGTTGCAATGCAGTATGAGACTTTCAATAATAAGGGATCAGTCAACATGATTCATATAGAAGCAAACCATGAATGGTTCTATAAAACTAGAGACTTTCTCAAGAATGCATCCTGGGGGTATTTTATCTCGTAGGGTCCTATGGGGAATGGCACCACCATTCACCATAAGGTTGTATCCTAGTTTGCATTTTTGCATAGCAAAACACCAAGGGAAAAATTCATCTTGTTAGTCAAGGTAGAATCTTATCAAGACTGGATGTCACAATTACATGACTTCCTTAATCTTAGTTTAATATCATAGGGATTGTTGCATGCCGTAAAATGCACATTCAAAAAGAAAGTGACAAAGTATGTCTTGCTATGAGACATATTATACAATACAAGCTATGATGGAATTCTTATTCATTGTCTTGAGCCCCAAGAATTAGCTTGGTCAATTTTGCAAGCTCATGACGGTACCTATGATGGCCATTTTAGTGATATGGCCATTGTCAAGTGCATCCTTTGAATGGGTTATTATTGGCCTACTATGGAGAAGGATTGCACCGCGTATGTCAAGAAATGTGTCAAATGTTAGCATCATGCTAATCTTACACACTTGCTATCATATGCCTTATAGCCTTTTTAGGAAGCTTGGCCATTTTCTTAGTGGGGTTTGGATTTAATTGATAAGATCTCTCCCCCATTATCAGACAAATATATATTTATTATAATGACTATTGAGTATTTTACAAAGTGGGTAGAAGTAATCCCTCTAATAATGACAACTAGAGCATGTATTATGGAGTTTATACTTCACAATATCATTAGTCATTTTGGGATAGCATCCAAGATAATATTGAATAATAGAACATTACTCAAGAACAAAACTATGAGGGATTTAATGTCCACGTAAAATATACAAAACAATTTTGTGACTACATACTATCTGTAGGCAAAAGGGTAAACTAAGGCTTCAAATAAGATAGTGGTAGCCATATTGAAAAATATGGTACAAGAAAACCACAAATATTGGTATATCCAGCTACCCCTTGCATTAAGGGCTTATAGGACTAGCATACAGACACCCACTGGGACAACCCCATTTTAACTAGTATATGGTGTTGAGGCCATTATGCCTTTAGATTTGGAGATTCCAACATTGTACATTGCGTTGAAAGAGTTCATTGATGACGACACTACACGCCAAGCTTATATTGATCAAATGATGCTTCTTGATGAAAATCGCGTGACTACCCTTGAGCATCTCCAAATTTACCAAGAGTTATTAAAATGAGCTTACAATAATAAGGTCCATATGAGGTACTTTAAGGTTGGTGATCTTGTGCTAAAATAGAGTCAACAAAATTCAAGCTTGTCACCATATTTACAAGATAAATTTGTGACTAACTAGTTAGGTCCTTATGTCATCTCAGAGTAGATTGGACCTAGAACGTATCGCCTAAAATCACTTGAAGGTCTTGATTAGCCTTAACCTCTCAAAATACTTCATCTTAAGGTGTTCCATACATAATAATTCAAAAATTCAAAAAATATGGAAAATTTTAAAATCCATAAAAATCAAAAAGCAATAAAATCTAAAAATATTGCAAAATATTCAAAACTTCAAAAATATTTGCATCATGCATTTTTATTTTACACATGCATCCATTTAATTACATTAGTCATCATCATCCATCACCTTTGTGAGTAATTGTGTTTCTCAACACAAGCCCTCCCATTGCTACGAAGAAATATACTAGGGTTTTATGGTCACTCAACCATACCTAGTGGTCTTCTCAAAAGTTTGTAGAAATATTGCTTTGCTTTTGTGGATGAGGTCTAGTTTTGATAGCACTTAGCATATCAAAATACCATCACTAATAAAATACATTAATAATATTAATTAGGGTAATGAAGGATGAACACTATGAAGTGATCCTAGTCACCTTAAGCGAAATGTTTTGTTACTTGCTCATTTGTGAGGCACAATGGTCTATAGTAGAGGTCATTGGAAAAAGGACATGTTTATCCCCTACCTGAAGAAATCCCTTACTTACATAAAGGAGCAAAATCCAAAAATCAAATCAAATCCCTTGCTCAAAACAAAATAAAAATAAAAAAACAAAATAAACAATGATTTTTATCACTATATATGAGCAAGTATCCCAACAAATTGAAGAAAATAAGGGGGTGAACTTGAATCCCTGGAATGATCAATACTCAAAATCCATAGAGTCATTTCCAATATACTAATGGGCTGAATGAATCCTACCTAACATTGGGATAGGTCTAAGCAATTTACAAATGAGCTAGCTTTAGGTGGCTTGTATTGCCTAGTGGTCTAGTCCAACTAAGTCCAAACCTAGGATCAGGTGGACATTTGAGTATCCCCAATACAACAATGGGCTGAATGAATCTCGTCTGGCATTGGGGTATGCTTATGTATCATCTAATATATTCATTTGCACACATAGGGGTAATGAATATCTTGGTCTTTCATAGCAAAAACTTTATCTTACAAGAGTCTAGTATAGTCATTATACAACTTTTGATAAGTCAACTAGGGTGTTTGAGTCTCATGGAAAAACTTAAAAATTTCCAAATAGCAAAAACTATATCAAATCATTCAAATAGTAATTTCCTTTTATGAGAGTTTGTTTTTTGAGGGGTGTCCATAACATAGGTTAGATACTAGATGGATATTAGCAATGATATTTAGACAACCACTTACTAGGTTATACATATTCTTTTAACTTACAAAAGCTTATGAATAGAAACAATACATCATTTCATAGCATATATGGATTTTTAATTGATTAATTATTATGACAAGATGTATCAGTTACATTCATGATTGTTATACATTATGTGGTGTCATCTATTAGATTGTTAACTCATATTGCACTCATTCCTTATGTTTTAAGTGATTAAAACATACAGGTTCATTTACATTAGATCATCATCATGTAAATAATGCATTACATACATTGCATTCATCATATCATAACATCATAAATTAAATGCATACAAGTAAATTAAAGCAAACATGCATTTAACATCAAATAGCGCATCCATATGCATACATCATAGTAGTCCATATACACATATAGATCACAATATCTAGTCACCCATCCATCATATAGCTAGTGCATGTCATCCATACATCACATCATATAACATAAAATAAATATAACATATAAGCATTTCATCCATATGCATATCATAAACATAAAATAAATAAATTTATACATATAATTAGTCTCATAAATGTCAGATCATATATATATGTGTGTGTCTCAAAAAGTACATAGGAGTATGTCCAAAGTGCCTACAGGATACAACTATGTAGGTCCTTAAACTTACACCCAAAAAATGGTACAAACATCTAATAAGATCTGTACTAGGAAACACCTATACCCCTAGCCTGTGAGGCTCCTCCATCATCTCCACCCTCTCGATGAATCTTCCTAGAGCTGGTACTAGTAGACCTCTCCATCCTAGGTGTCCTATGATTGGATCAAGTTGAAGACTTCCCTGTCTCCTATGTTCAATTCCTATGGGTCCCTAAATCTATGGATCTCTCTGGAATCTCACCCCTATGCAGCTTGAAATCTCCCTCTAGGAAAGCAATATGAGCAACAATTGATGCATACCAATTAATATGGGCCTAGATGATAGCTTGTAGCCTCCTGATATCTGCATCGAGATCCAAACTTGTGCATCCCTATAAAACTAGAGCCATAGAAGTAGCCTATGGAGTCAAAGGATCACCTCGCACAATTATCACCAAGTCTCTCTCATGAGTCCTGAGCTCTAGCTGAGACTAGAGAAGATCTTGCTAAAGCATCATATTCTCCATATCTATAGTGACACTCTCAATCTATACTAGGTGAAGAGTCCTCTCTTCTTGGTATCCTCGCCACTACTCCTATCCCTATCTAAACTGATATTATGTTGCTATAACCTATGCCTATAAAGTGGCAATGGAAGTGTCCCTCTCTAAAATCTATGTCTAGAGGGTCCCTACCTGTGTCTGTAAGCTAGCCACATGGGCCCTGATCTAGGACACCTCATCATCAGGATCCTCGTCGCTCTCCTCCTTGCCCTCCTCTTCTTGGAGCTCCTCCTTAGCTATAGCCTCACCCCATACACCCTCTATCCACTAGGCACTCATCACCCATGAGGATATACTCCCTTTGTATATACCTCAGTTGCCTCTGCTCCTACTGCTCCATCCCTAGCTCTACCTAGTGGGTCGTCATCCCATAATAACCTGGTAGTCCACCAGGAATTATAGTCTATTGTTGTCCCTATGTCTAATAGCCTAGACTCCTAGAAATTAGCATCCTCATCCCCTAGTGGAGTCACCTGAGGCCATGTCAAGTCCTTATCTACCTTAAGATGGTGGTATATATTGGGTATGGGAGGAGTATCCTAGAAGATCCCAAATTGCCTAGTCATGCGAGATAAGTAGAATAACTCTCGTATCTTGAGCTTGCTCCCAAGAATCCATCTATCAGACTGATTCCTCCTCAATTATATGTCTAATTCCCTCTATAAACACCTAAAACACATTATTTTTAGGATAACTACTCACATGGGCACATTCATAGATCATGTGACTAAAACTTGGAACCTTACAAGTACCAAAAGTGGTTTTCACCACTCATCTGGGGTAGTTTTAGCCCATCCAAGCTTCGTCGCTATGAACCAAAGTAGTTGAATCTTGATCATAGAAGCTTAGAACAGCCAATCCCTAGCCGCTGTAGATGATAGTGGCTAGACCCTAAAATGCAATTTGCCATCAAACCAGCCTAATATCCAGTGAAAGTGATAGTTTACATGAAATAAGGTCGAACGGGGACAACTTTGCATTCCTCCTCACAACCAGTCTACATGAGAGACTCAAGTCTGGATTTAGACATCAATTAACTAGCCCTCAAGGGTAGACAAATACTCAAATTCTCATGCTAACAAATAATTTGTATGCAAGATTCAGTCCTAGGGTTTTTAGAACCGAACCTAGGACCTCAACATAATATAATGTGCAAACCTAAGAGTACCAAGGAAAAACTTTGGGAATCAATTGAGGACCTTCTTTGATCATTTTGGAAGGAGAAATTGAGGAGATATTTTTGAAACTTGAAGAGTTTTTCTTGCAGTGAAGCCTTGTCAGATCAAAGAGCAAATTGGAGCACCTTTTAGGAGCAATAAGGTGTAGCCGACTGAGGGATTATCATCTATAGGATATTCAATAAATCAAGAAAAAGAGAAAATCATTTAAACATCAACAACAAGCCTAGATCCATAGGCTTGGAGCAATAGAGACAAGTTTCCATCTTAGCGGCCATTGTCTCGGATAGTGGCCCGTAGGCCTAGTCTAGGGTTCTTAGAATTAGGTCCTTTCATTTAGCTTATTACATGTTTTCATGCCATTAGCATAGATCTGATTTATTTCATTTACTTGCATTCATAGCATTAGTTTCTATTGTCATTGAGCATATTTATCTTTATCATTAGGGTTATCGCTAAAAACTTCATCCGAGGAGGCAATCTTAGATAGTTGATTGTTTGTTGTTGTTTTCATGCTTGTAGGACTATGAGTTCACTGGACAGGTTATCAAAATATGAAAGCAAGAGGATCCCTCTAGGAACCAGACCTAGAGAAGGAGGCACCTGTAATCCCTCATATAGTTTCATGTGCATCATCGAGAAGCCTACGAGAGTGCATCTCCCCTTGCGAGGGTATATCATACATCTAATGCCCTATTTTGTAAAATATGTATCAAATGGAGTCCCTCAGAGGGATTTATATGTAACCAAACTTGAGAAAAAGCAATAAAAAGCATTATCTATTTATTTCTTCATATTTTAGTTGTATCTTTCATTTAATGCATGATTAAGTAAATAATATTTGCAAATAGAGTAGTGGATGGTGCGCCTCTTCCTCGGGGTTGCTATAGATGGCGATCATGGTGGGACCCTCACCAAATTTTTTATTTTTTGGTGGATTACTGACTCGGTTTTTTGTGTGTAGGTTTAGTTGCTCTGGTCTACAATGGCCCACATTCTTAGCCGATCATGCTAACAGTGACCACAAATTAACCGCTCTGGTCAATAGTGACCGGAGCTAGAGTGTAGCAAAGGATAGAATCTCTATTCCTTGAGTTGGATTAGAGGTTGGTACAATTAAGACACATTTCTATTTGGAAACTAAGGAATGGAAAGGAAAGAACTTGCATCTTGTGCATATTGGGGTTTTCTTAGACTTCCACTAGGCATTGCTAGGAACAATGACTTATGCTTATAAAGTCCACCCTAGAATCCAATGTGCTAGAAATCATGTGTTGGTTTTTTTACTTTGACACCCTGCTAGAGGCCATATTTACACAAAATAGAGTGCATCAATGAAACTCATACTAGTTATGCATATTTTTGAAAAGTGAAATGTTATTTATATCAGGCATCTAGGAAAGAGTCATTTTTGTTGTATGATGCATTTTAATTTACGTAAATTTAAAATGAACCCCACACACGCACACACATTTTAAACATTGGGGAGTTGGATTTCATCACCAACCCTCAATTTAGTCCTATGATGTTGGCATTCATATCATTCCATCAACTTGCCCCCTAGATATTTCTAGAATGGAATAAGAAACTTCTTTATAGTGGTACTAATTTACTAATGTTCAAACTATCTCCCACTATTGGAACAATCATTAGTTTAGAGTGGAAGAGTTGGGTGAATCCCCACTAGGACTTCAGTGGTGTACCCTAGTTTCTTTTGAGAAAATCATGTTTGGCATGGGTGTTATTTATTCCCACTATGGATGAATCTCATCATTCTAAATCCAAAAAAAGATCAAGAAAATAAGAACAAAAACACATCAAAACATAGAAAATAGTTTAGGGTACACATAACTTGGTAATAAAGATAAAAAATTGCTTGATATTATCTAGCTATCTTTAATTGCAACACAAAATATTAATTCACAAACTTGTTAGGACCCTCCTAACATATTGTAATTGTAATTATCAGGGGTGCGTCTTTCCAATCGCACCCCATACTTCATATTTATGGCACATCACCATATGCATTTTAGACATCAATCAAATACATTATTTTATATATCTTATTGTGGGTTCTGCTCCAATACAACTGCGATTCTAAAATCAAATAGCGATTCTTTGCATTACATTCTTAATTATTATTGCAGGTACTTAACATCTGGCATCAGAGCCAAGATCCCTAAGGCCATTTACACAATTTTTTTTTTTTATTCTCAAAACCCACTACTTCATCACATAAACACTCGCAGTGCACTCGAATCACCTATTGTGACACCAATAGCAGCAACCAAAAGTACGATAAGATCGCCTGCATTTTCCAGCCATCTAAAAACTTTGGCCTATACGTCCACGACATCTGACGAAGTTTCAAATAAAAACACTATAGGCGACATCCGACGAGGTTTCGGACAACCGATCTTCCCCACTGTCCTCACGCCCGGTGGCATACACAGTCGTACATAAAATACAGTGTACCTGGTTTTTCGGAGAACAGGCGTCAGTAAAAATATCGAAAGTTAAAAGACCTCAAACAAATTATCATTCTGGACACGCTGCTTAAGTTACGATGACGTCGAGTTTTAACGGTGATAAAAATTTAAAAAAATAATCTAAGGTTTTGGATTATCGACCGCCGTCGAGAAAGTTTCCGACCGCCAGAGGGGTATTTCGCTGGGAAAGACGTATAAGCCATTATCCCACATTGCTAAGAATCACGTGGTCCTCCGAAACTTCGTGCAAACCCACCCTCGTATGCCACTTGTTCGTCATCAAAGTGTGTGCCCTCAAAACAAATCCCTCCGCCAGCCGCCTTGCATTCGCTCCACCCCGCCTCGTGCTTCATATCGGGCCCTGTTGTGCTGACTCACTCCATAATTCGTGCCGGTTCATAATAAAATCTAAAGGCTACTGTTAATAAACAGTGAGCACCGAATTAAAAAAATAAAAAAAAAGTTTCTAACTTTTGCAAAGTTGCTAAAACAACTTTTTTGACAACTTTTATATACCAAAATTGCACTATTTCTCTCATCTACCAACTGCAATGGCCGACGGACGACGATCACTGGATTCCATCCACGAGAAACACGAAAGGCTCGTTGAAGAAGTTAAACAGGAAAGAGAGGAGAATTCCCGTAACACAAGAGAACTCTTCGAGAAAATATTTGCAATGGATGTTAAACTTGATGCCATCAGTCAAAAACAGGCAACAACACAAGCAAACTCAACCAACAACGGGTCATCAAACCGAGCAATGTTAGGAGGTCCACAAACTTCCATTCTACCACGGACGACCAAATTAGACTTCCCAAAATTTGAAGGCGGAGACCCTACAAACTGGATCTACCGAGCAGAGCAATATTTCTCACTAAACCAAATTCCGAAAATACAAAAAGTGCATATCGCCTCCTTCCATTTGGAAAACGACGCCATCCAATGGTACCAATGGTTCGAGAAAACTAATGGCACTCCGATGTGGTCAACCTTTACACAGAACCTATTAGTACGATTTGGCCCTAGCAAGTTTCAAAGCTTTACAGGGGCCCTCACTAAATTATGCCAAACCACTTCAGTAAGCGAGTACCAAGCAGAATTTGAAAGGTTAGCTAATCGAACATCCGGATTAGACGCTGCCTTCTTTCAAGAATGTTTCGTTAGCGGATTAAAAGAAGAAATTCGAATTGAGGTACAAATGTACAACCCTACAAACATGTTAGAGACCATCGGCTTAGCGAAATTAGCGGAAGACAAAATCAAGGCACGAAATCGGTTCACAAAACCAACTTGGGGGAAACCATCAAGCACTTATACCAACCCCAAACCAATGCAAAATGGACGAACCCAAAACTCCTACACAACCCCCAAAATTAACCCCGCTCTACCAATTAAACGTCTGAGTTTCGAGGAAATGAAGGAAAGACAAGCTAAGGGTCTTTGCTACCATTGCGATGAGAAATTTGACAGAAATCATAAATGTGCCTCACGAAAATTATATATTCTAGATGCCACAGAGGAAGGAAATTCTACTGAAGAGGAACCTGAACTCGAAGTAGAGGTATTATCCAACACACTTGAAAGTGACGAAGAAAATACACCAAAGGTTTCCTTCAACGCTCTAGCCGGATTTTTTGCCCCTCAAACAATGCGAGTAAAAGGGTATTTTAAGAAACAAAACCTTACCGTGCTCCTAGATTCTGGTAGCACGCACAATTTTATCGATCCAAAGGTGGCTAAACAAGCAAATTGTTTTATATACCCTTGCAATAACTTCGAAGTGATGATTGGAAACGGCGGAAAAATTGCATGCAAAGGAAAATGCAAAAATATAAAACTAACTATGGGGGTTTATACCATGCAAAGCGACATGTATGTTCTACCCCTAGGGGGGTGCGACATTGTACTAGGCGTACAATGGTTAAGAACCTTGGGCGTAGTCCAATGGGAATTTGATGAACTATGGATGAAATTCACAGCAAAGAACCAAACCTATATTATCCAAGGCCTGAAATCAGGACCTTCCCAAATCGTCAACTCGCATAGAATGGAGAAAATTATCCGAAAAGGAAACAAAGGAATGGTCGCCCAATTATTTTCAATTCAACCTAGTCACAAAGAAGACGAGACACCAGAGTTACAAAAGATTCTAGACCACCATAAGGCGGTATTCAATGAACCAAAAGGACTACCTCCACAACGAAGTCACGATCACACTATTCCACTATTCCCAGGGCATCAACCTCCTAATATTAGGCCTTATCGTTATCCATACCTCCAAAAGACCGAAATAGAGAAATTAGTACAAGAACTTCTTACGGCAGGAGTCATTAGACCTAGCAGAAGCCCTTACTCCTCTCCAATTATTTTAGTTAGAAAAAAGGATGGTTCGTGGCGTTTATGTGTCGATTTTCGAGCACTTAATAAAATGACTATCAAAGATAAATTTCCTATTCCGGTCATAGACGAGCTATTAGATGAACTCCATGGGGCAGCTTATTTTTCCAAATTGGACTTACGGTCAGGCTACCACCAAATACGAGTCAATGAAAAGGATATTCCTAAGACGGCCTTTCGCACTCACGAAGGGCACTACGAATTCTTGGTGATGCCATTTGGCCTTACCAACGCTCCTTCTACCTTTCAAAGTCTAATGAATAAGGTATTTCACCCTTTCCTTCGTAAATTTATATTAGTTTTCTTTGATGACATTTTAATTTATAGCAAAACATGGGAAGAACATTTGGACCATGTTAGACAAGCGTTACAAATCTTGAAGGAAAATCAACTTTATGCAAAAAGATCAAAGTGTTCCTTTGGAAAACAAGAAATTGAATACTTAGGGCATATTGTCTCAAAGAACGGCGTGATGGTAGATCCTTCCAAAATCGAGGAGGTGAAAAATTGGCCTATTCCAAAAACCTTAAAAGCTCTACGTGGGTTTCTTGGACTAACGGGATATTATAGAAAATTTGTCCAAAATTATGGTAAAATCGCTGCTCCTCTAACAGCATTACTTAAGAAAAATGCTTTCAAATGGTCGCCTAAAGCAGACGAGGCCTTTATCACCTTGAAAACTGCAATGTGTACCACCCCTGTTCTAGCCATGCCCAACTTTTCTAAACCGTTCGTCATTGAAAGTGATGCTTCAGGAATAGGAATGGGAGCCGTACTCATGCAAGATGAAAGACCTCTAGCTTTTATAAGCAAAGCATTTTCTCCTAAGAATTTAGCTCGCTCTACGTATGAAAAAGAGATGTTGGCGATCGTCCATGCTATTCAACATTGGAGGCCTTACCTTATTGGCCAACATTTCATTATACGCACCGACCATCATAGCTTGAAGTATTTCTTGGAACAAAGGACTAATACCCCGGAACAACAAAAATGGGTTACTAAACTTCTTGGCTATGATTATGAAATTACATATAAAAAGGGCAAGGACAACATGGCAGCCGATGCACTTTCTAGAAAATTTGAAGATATGCCTCAAGTCCATGCTCTTTCCTCTCTTATTCCTAAATGGGTAGATGAGGTGCATGAAGAATGGATAAATGATCCTACTACCCACGCCTTAATTCAACAACTTCAACATAATCCTAGTAGCAAACCTCCATACACTTGGAAGGACAATATATTAAGATACAAAGGGAGGATGGTCCTCATCCCCAATTCAACTTATCGAAAAAAACTTCTTCACGAGTTACATACCTCACCCACCGCAGGCCACTCAGGGTTCTTAAAAACCTATAAAAGAGCCACTACCTCCTTCTATTGGGTAGGGATGAAAAATTACATCAAAAACTTTGTAAAAGAATGTGAAGTTTGCCAAAGACAAAAGGGGGAGACCCTCGCTACTCCAGGATTACTTCAACCTCTTCCTATACCCACCAAAACATGGGCAGATATTTCTATGGACTTTATTGAAGGATTACCAAAATCAGGCGGAAAAACAACCATTTTCGTAGTCGTTGATCGTTTATCTAAATATGCCCATTTTTGTCCAGTGGCTCATCCTTATACCACTAGCACTATAGCCCACCTCTTCCTCGATAACATCTTTAAATTACATGGTATGCCCTCCACAATTATTAGTGACCGTGACCCAACTTTCACTAGCACCTTTTGGAAGGAATTATTCAAATTACAAGGTACTCAACTTCGTATGAGCTCCGCTTACCATCCTCAAACCGATGGCCAAACAGAAGTTGTAAATAAATGCTTGGAAACATACCTTCGATGTTTTGTTTCTACTCAACCACTCCATTGGGTTAAGTGGCTTTCACTAGCAGAATGGTGGTATAACACTTCATACCATACGTCCATCAAAATGACTCCTTATGAAGCACTATATGGTCAAAAACCACCATCCCTCACTTCCTATATTCCAGGGACTACAAAAGTCCATGCGGTGGAAACAGAACTTGCTACTCGAGATGACATACTACGGATCCTAAAAGAGAACCTACACACCGCCCAGCATCGCATGAAGCAGCAAGCCGATCAACATAGAAGCGAACGTAGTTTCCACGAGGGTGATATGGTTTTCTTACGTCTCCAACCTTATCGGCAATCCTCTCTTAAACAAAAAGGTTCTCAAAAGTTAGCACCCAAATTTTACGGGCCGTATAAAATTCTCCAACGTATTGGGGCCGTTGCTTACAAACTTGAGCTTCCTCCCTCTTCCAAAATTCACCCCGTATTTCATGTATCTTGCCTTAAGCTCGCAGTCGGAACGCATATCACGACACAAACCACTCTTCCGGAATTCTCCGAGGATGGAGTACTTCTAGTCGAGCCAGAAGCTATCTTGGATCGCCGCTCTCGTCACCTTCGTACTCGCGATATCACGAAAGTTTTAATCCATTGGAAAGGTCTACCTTTAGAAGACGCGACGTGGGAAACTCTTCAAGATATCCAGCAGCAATTTCCAAATTTCCAGCTTTGAGGACAAAGCTCCTTTAAGGGGGGTGGCATGTTAGGACCCTCCTAACATATTGTAATTATAATTATCAGGGGTGCGTCTTTCCAATCGCACCCCATACTTCATATTTATGGCACATCACCATATTCATTTTAGACATCAATCAAATACATTCATTTTATATATCTTATTGTGGGTTCTGCTCCAATACAACTGCGATTCCAAAATCAAATAGTGATTCTTTGCATTACATTCTTAATTATTATTGCAGGTACTTAACACAAACACAATGGTTAAAACTAGAAGTAAGCATCCTCGATCCAATACTGAGGCAGAATCTAAAACAACACACACCCATAGGAAAATTCATAGTACTCATAAGACCATGGGATGCAATTCTACGAGCCTAAGGGGTGATAACTCAACCTTTGGGGGTTCTCCTAGAGAAACCCTAATTAGGGAGTCACATCATGGAAGTAAATAACCTAAACAAATAGAGGATTCATGGCCATCATCATCAAGAAGACATGGGGAGGCTTCAAGGCCCTCCTCTCAACACATAAAAACTTCTCAAATACATGAGGAGGATTCAAGAGCTTCCTCCCCACATGGACATAAAAGGGGTTCTAGACCCAAATATTCACATAGGGATGATGAGGTTTCCACACCTCCATCCTCATGGAGAAAATGTGGGGCCACAAAGCCTTCATCACCAAAAAGACACACAAGAGTCACAACATCTCAAACTTCACATGATATGCTGAGAACAGGTTTGCCCACTGAAGGGTAAGAAACTAGAGCTACATCTAGTAATAGACATAAACAAAATATACCCTTCACACAAGAGGAAGGATTCCAATAGATTACAATCTCATTAGAGTTAATGGCACCCCACAGGGTCAGCCATGGAAAACAAGATAGTTAGATGAGTTGGATAGGTTTCATTCGAGGCCAACTCCCAGAACCATAGCCACAAATTTTTTGCATCTGTAAGTTCACAATGTGTTATTTCTAAATGAACCACCCAACCTGGTAAAGCTTCAAAGTTACCCTATAGTACGCATATAGAGTCTAATCATAGAGGCACTTATAAACACACTAAAAAAGTCACATTATCTAGAAAGAGCAAAGAAACAATAGAAACCCCTTCAAAGAATCTACAGATCAGAACCACAAGAATAGAATTAGACAAACATGAGTCTTATTTAATAGTGCAATATGACCATGTGCCACGATTAGAAAATGCATTATGCAAAGAGAAAGATCTAGTTGAAGCTCTCGAGCATGACAAACAAAGAGAAAGGCTCTTGCACCAACATGAGAAGAGTTTAAGAGAACAAGCTGAGTAGCTAGCTTGAATCAATTTATAAGAAAATGGTGATGATCACCAAAGAGATAAACATGTTGACTCACCAAGAGAAGGGTGCACTAGGCAAGAATATAGCCTACAACGAAACCACCCTACAATGAAACCACCACTTAAATATTGAACAAAATCAAACTGGTGGGTAAAGTGTAAACATGATAGATCAGGATAAAATACATCTTGAATCCGCTTGTAGTAGGGAAGAGTATAGAACAAGTCAAGTGGATAAAGGGTTACCTCCATTACCACCATGAGTAAGACTACAAGAAGAGGAGCTCCTTGCCTCATAGGAATTCTAGGTACTCGCTAAAAATATGAAGTCCTTTGAGAAGCAAGATACGGCTGGGAACCATCCAACATTGAGTAAAATACACAACCAACCATTGTGTCCTTTAGTTCCTAGCCCTACATATACTAAGAACTTTGAGATGCCTAGGTTAGAAAAAATCAAGGGTGAAGAGGATGCACAAGAGCATGTTACCAATTTCATCAATGCATGTCTTTATCTTGAAGAGAATGATGCTCTTATGTTGAGAACTTTTATTATGAAATTTTTGGGGGTTGCCACCCAATGGTTCAACCAACTTCCCAAGCACAATATATCCAGTTTTGAATAGCTAGTAAAAAATTTCCTAAAATATTTCTCTTTTGGTGCTAAAAATAAGGTGAACCTTTTAGACCTGGCCAACTTAAAACATTATGATGATGAGCTAGTAATGGAGTATGGGGATAGATGGCAAAAATTCATGTCAAAGTTATCATTCTCCATCCTGACAGAAGAGATTGTCTGCATGTTCACCAAGATTTATTCTAAAAATATTTTTATCTTGCTACAACTTCAACAATATCCTTCATTTGAGGAATCCATGGCACAGTCCAAACTCATTTAGGAAATAAAAGTAGATGAGGGAACCATTAATATTTGAAACAAGGAGTGCAACAAAAATGGCAAGAATGAGAAATACAAGTAGAAGCAAGCAAATCCTGATCCAGTTAATCAAATAGTATTGGCTGCATCTAAATATGGAGCTGCAGAGCAACCCCTGAATTATCAAGCACAACCCCCACTAGCCAATTACAATCAAAATAACAATCAATGGTGAAACAAAGAACACAAGCCACCTTGTTATTTCAAACCTCTTTCAGAGTCAATGCAATCAATTTTCAACCAATTTAGTGAGGCTGGGAAGATCAGATTTCCTAATGTAACTATTTTATATCCCAATCGTACTAAGCCAAAAGGATATAGGGAAGACCAATTTTGCCCTTATCATAGAATACCAGGGTATGACATTGAAGTATGCATGAGTTTCAATAACCAGGTGAAAAATATGACTGAAGCGGGATAGCTTAAATTTGACAACCCATTGGCTCCTGATAATAGACATATAGGAATATACAAAAACCCACTACCAAACCATGAGGTCCCTAGAGGGTAAGGTGCCCAAGTCAATCAGGTCTAAATTGATACACCTACCCATGGATGCATTGGGATGGTTGAAATTATCAACATAGCCACTAGGAGTAGATGATATGGTCAACCATAACCTCTTGCAACTCCCATTAATGTCCCAACTACACCTAGGTAGAGACAGGAGCAATAAAACCTTTCAGGTCCACCAACCCAACCTATGGTAACTGTTCGGAGTAGACTAGAATAAAATTTACAATTGAATCCAACCAAGATATATATCTATGAGCTCATACAATAGTCCCCAAAGCATAAGGAGACTTTAATGGATATTTTGAGATCAATTGAGCTCCAACCACAATATTTGAATGCATTCAATCATTTTGTGGGACAAGTACAACAATGCCAAGAACCTATAATTTGATTCTATGATCATGAGATTAAGAAAGTATCTACTACCATACTAGACTCTCTACTACACATTATTATATCAGTCAATAATTTATCTTTTAAGTGGGTCTTAATAAATATAGGTTCATCAATCAACATCATCACAACAACAACAATAGGACACCTTAATATCCCCAAATCCAATATCATTCTAGGAGCCTACACGTTAAGATATTTAAATGATAATTTATTCTCTACTGTGGGAACGATATTCCTACCCATTAAGGTGGGGCATAAGACCATCCCTATGATGTGTCATGTCTTGGAAGGGGACATGCAATACAAACTCCTCCTAACGCATCCCTGGATAAGAGATATGAAGTGTGTGCCTTCGATTTTACACCAATATGTCAAATATGTGCATGATGACAAAGTCTATGTAGTTTTTACTGATGAAGAGCCATTCAAGTATGTCCATCAGGTGGATATTCCAAGAGATTTTGTGATTTATTCCACCCACCTATATGTATGACCTTCATATCCAACTACGCAACTAGATGACAAAGACAAAGGTGTTGGATATTTTGAGTCCTAAAAGTTAAAGTTGTCATTGATATTAAGAAATGAAGTCATCTTTAATGTCAAGAAATTCCGAAAAAATAAAGTCATCAAATGTGTCAAAAATATTCAGGAAGAAACTTCAACAGTGCAGAAGTTAAAGGCAAAAGGGCTCCATAATATTTTAATATTATATGACAGCATAAGTTAAAATGGGTTTTCATAAATACCCAAGGAGGCCTATTGCAAATTTCAAAGGAGGTCTAATATTTTTTTATAAAATATTTAAATTCAAAAGGAATTCAATTTTTATAAATAAATATCATTAATACAAAGTTATGCAATAAGAGAAGGCCTTAAAAGACAAAAGTTATAATTATAATTTATAAAATTTAAATTCATTAGAATTTAAATCTTTTATAAATTACAAAGGAAAAATGCACCGACGTAATTGAAAATTTGGAGCACCAACATTTTAAGATAATTGCAACTTTGTGTATAAAAAGGGAGACCAAAAGACCTTGAATATTATCCCTTGAATGATTGATATGCGCCAAGGTTGAAATATTTCGTATGTTATTTCAAGAGCTTCGTTAAGGAAGAATATGAAAAATATTTTTGTCTTAACTGCCAGGAATAAGGTGAAGATGTTGGATATTTATAAGCACATTGGAAATGGTGGTCCATTGGCAGCTAATGATCTACGAAAAAATTTATGGAAGCAAGAGCCCACATTCAAAACCCATTGGTGGTAAGCGCCAAAAGGAAAGGTTTTTGTGCTTCACATTTTCGAGTAAGGCACCAGGGAAGGAAGATAGTGTGTGTAGAGCCTTTTGGTTCTCAACATGCATTGAGTGCACATGGTTGAGGAGCCCATGGCTAGGGTGTTCATGGAGGTAGAGGTTAAGGGTTCAAAACCCGTGGAGAGGCAAAGGTAATTTTTGTTTATATTTTTATTGCCTAAAGTTTTAATTAAAGTATTTATTAGGAGTGTTAAGGGGTTTGTTAAAAGGTTTTAGTTAGGTACTTGTCATGTGTTGAATTGTGATTTATAAAAGAGGATATATTATTTTTAAATTGGAGTAATAAGGTAGTAAGAGGTTGTGATTTTTAGTGAGTGTTGATTTTATTTGTAAAAGGATTTTTTCCAAAGATATTATTATGAGGGTATTGATATTATGTTAAATTTGGAGTGATAAGGTGTATTTTGTTTGATATCATTTTGTATTGTGTTTTTTTTGAGGAAATTATTATCTTCTAGCCCTTATTGAGATTGGCAAAGAAGAAATTGTGAGATCTACTTTTTATCAAGCAAAAAGGTATGGGAAAATTCATTCTTGGTTGAGTTGGTTGATTGGCCTTCTAAATAAAGTTTGGAGTGAAAAGGATTTGGTTAGGGTTTCCATTTTGAAAGTGTTTGATTTAATGCTTCAAGGTTTTCTAGAATTAAGAGTTGTGATTAAAAACTTGTTTTATAAGCATTGTTGTTGAAGCCATTGGATTGTGTGAAGAACTTGAGTTAGGGTTTTGAAAAGATCATGAGTATCATTGTTATGTGAATATTGTTTTATAATCATTGCTGATGAAGTGAGTTGTGTAAAGAAATTGAACTAGGGTTTGAAAATATCACGAGTATCATTGTTATGTGAGATTTTTTGTTGAGCATTGTTGAAAATATTTTGAGTTGGTTGATATATGCTTGGACTAGGGTTTGTGAGAAAGGTATGTTTCATTAAGCAATTGGTTGAGTTGAGTGGTTGACCCTAGTCAAGTGGTTTTTTGAAGTGATTGTTCAAGTTCCATAAAAAAAACTATTTTTTATTCTGATTTGAGTTGAGAAAGTGATTGAGCATTGAGTATAGAACATATTGAGTCTCTAACAATTCTCTTTATGCTTCTATGATATTGAAAGTGATTGAGCATTGAGTATAGAACATATTGAGTCTCTAACAATTCTCTTTATGCTTATATGATATTTAAAGTTATTGAGCACTGAGTGTAGATCATATTGAGTCTCTAACAATTCTCTTTATGCTTCTATGAGATTGGACAAGTTATGTGTGGACATGTTAAGCATATTTGAGGTAAGTTTTTTAGGAGACTTGTGGACTGATTTTGTGTGAGATTTTGTGGAATATTACAATACATATTTGGTAAATTTCTAGAGAGAACTTATTGAGCAGATTTGGACAAGTTCTAAGTGAACTTGTTGAGAATATTTGAGCAGGTTCTATGTGGACATGTTGAGCAGATTTGAGAAGGTTCTAAGTGGACCTGTTGAGCATATTTGAGCAAGTTTTGAGTGAACTTGTTGACCAGATTTTAGAAAGTTATGAGAGGGCTTGTTTTAGTAGAGTTGAACAAGTTTTGAGTGGAATTGTTGATTATATTTGTGCTAGACCGATTGGACTATGTTTAGTACAAATTTGAGTGGACTTGTTGAGCATATTTGTGCTAGACCGACTGGACTATGTTTAGTGCACATTTGAGTGGGCTTGTTGAGTAGATTTGTGCTAGATCGATTGGATTGTGTTTAGTACATATTTTAGATAGAGCTTCGGAGGTGATAGAGGAGAGAGGAAAATAGTATCGAGTGGATAAAGATACATTAACTAGGGTAGTGAGGACATGTCTTCTGAGTGAGGACAAGAGTATTCACTAGAGAGATATCCACAAGCCAGTGTAGTGGAGGTAGTAGTATTCTAGAGGATCACCAACCAGAGCAGAGGAGGAGTTCTCCTATGGATAGACATCCATGAATTCCCAAGAGATTGATTGAGAAAATTTTAGTAAAATATTTTCTCCGTGGAGGTAGCCATATTTGGGTGAACCACATTAAATTGGTTTCTCTATTGTATTTGGTGATTTGTGTATTTATTTTATTACTAATCTCAATATTATTATCTATAAATTACATAATATTGATTTGGAAATAAAATTAAAAGGTGCTCTTATATTGTTCACCCCCACTCTCAATATAAGCTTGTGTTCTTCAATTGGTATTAGAGTCGGTGCCTTCATAAGAGTTTAACAACTTGAAGGAAAATCTAACAAGAACACAATGGATTCTAAGGAGGTGTCCTCAACTAACTCAATACCAGTATTTGATGGAAATGACTATATGTATTGGAGTATGATGATGAGGATCTACCTAATTGCACTTGGTAATGATGTTTGGGATGTAGTGGAATTTAGATATGATCCATTAGTAAATCCTAATATAGGTAAGGAAGGTAAGCTTCTACAACACTATAATTCAAAATAAATGAATGCACTTGTGAGAGGTTTGCATAGAACAGAGTCTGTGAAATTTATGCATTGTAGAACTACAAAAAAAATGTGGGATAAATTGCAAGGTATATATGATGGAGATAAAAGTGTACAGAAAGCCAAGATACAAAATATCAAAGGATAATTTGAAAATTTGAGAATGAATGAAGAGGAAAATATGAGTGCTTATATAATTCGAATTGATGAGGTTGTTTATGATATGCAAGGACTTGGAATGAGTATTGATGAATTAGATGTTTGTGATAAAGTCTTAAGATCTCTTCCAAATAGATTTAGTGAAAAGGTTTATGCTATAGAAATATCATTGGATGGTGATACTTTGACAAGATATAAGTTGCTTGGTATGCTAATATATTTTGAGATAATGAGAAAATATCCTACTCCCCAAAAGGAAGCAACAATCAAAGCAATCAAGAAAACAAAGGGTAAGAAGTTAGAATCAAGTAGTGAGTCACCTAGTGATGAAGAAGATAATTATGGTAGAAGAAATAAAGGTTACAAAAGATCCATAGATCTAAGATCTTTTAAATGTTTCAATTGTGGAAAGTTTGGACATTTTGCAATAGATTATAAAGAACCAAAGAACAAAAATGGTGAAGAAAAATAGGATCATAGGTATAGGGAATCAAAAAGATATAGGCAAGATAAGCATCAAAATAAAAACAAGGATGGACAAAGAAGACAAGAAAATGAGTTCTTTCAAAGACAAAATAGGAGCCACTTTTTGAGTGGTATTTTCACACATTTGTGAAATTACACTCTTCCTTAGGATTTGGGTTCCAAATCCCCTCTTGCAAAGAAGTCAAACTAACAACTTCTCCAAGGTCTCCGCTGTATTAGCATTTGCAACTGTGTATTAGTAATCTCAAATAAAGATATTCAATTAAAATGCTTGGAACACCTTAGTGATTGCAAGTAACTGTAAACAAGGGGCAATGTTGGTTTATTTCCATGAAACTTTAGTGATTGTTCATTATTTTATTTTTTTTAGATTTTATAATTTTTTAAATGTTCATTTTAAACCTTCTGGAAAATAAAATAAAATGAACAAAAGGAAATACAAAAAATTAAAAGTAGAACACATTCAGTCTGATGCTATCCTATTCCGACAAAACCGAATACGTGAGAGTTTTGTACATGCAACCTAGCCTATTTGACCTGCAAAACAAACACAATAAAAGTAAACTAGGTGTTGGCTTCTAGGGTTTAAAGTAATTTCCAGATTGCAGACATTCACATGAAATAATCCAAAACAATGGCATAAATTTCATATACAAATCTGAAATCTGAAAGGAGGAACATAGAACAGTTAAAATGAAGCATGCAAAAAATTTCTCATCCTTTCTTGCCCATAAAATGCAAATTTTTGAACAATTCTGCATTAAAAATATGTCCTGTTACAATAGCAGAATCTCTGGTTTTTATCAAAACTAGCAAAAGTGGAAGAAAAGCACTCCACAGTAGGCTTAGAACGGCTAATCATCTTCAACTCTACAACCTGCTCGCAGTGATTTCTGACCCTATCTTAATTTGTGCCTCTACGCTTTATACTTGCTAGTACGGTTCTCTACTTCGTTCTGTGATGCTTTGTTTCACCTCCCAGATCGTATCATTTCGTCTTCCAGATTGCTTCATTTCACCTTCCTTGCCTTTCAATTGCTTTTGATTTTGTGCTCGAGATCTTCACTATGAACTGTAATGCCTCTGCAGCCCCTACACATGTATGCCACGTGTTTTGCACTTTTCTGCATGTTTTGTAATGACCCCATGTAAATCATGACCAAAAATAGCATGTAGCTTCACTCCTTCACTTTCATCGTGAAAACATGACATGTCACGATATCATGACATTTTCTTGCCAATAACCCTATCCGCTTTCATGCATAGCAAAAATGAGACATGTTGCGATATTGCGACGTTTTTCTATCAGCAGCCTTTCTTGCCTTCATGCACAGTGAAAATTCGACATGTCATGATTTCGCTACAAGTTTTCCACACTTAGTCTCTTTTCAATAAAATGTCATGAAATCGCTACCATTTTTTGCCCTCTGCATGGTCTTCACTTTCTGTCATGATTTCGCGACGTCTTTATCTGGCTGGAACGTTTCCTCAAAAGTTGCATGATATCGCTACGCCTTTGTGCCACTTAGCCCTTTTAATCCACCCGCGATGCGAAAGCGCGATGCGCCGCGATGCCTTTCGACTTATGCGCTTTGTGTCAGTTCTCGTCATGATTTCACTACACTGTTGGGCCTTATCGCCTTTGGCTAGATTTTGTCGCAATTTTGTGACCATTTTATATTTTATGCCTTTTTCCCATTTGCAAGCCATGAAAATCAAACACGTCATGATTTCATGATGGTTTCACACACATGCTGTCATTGACTACTGTATCGCTCCAAATTTTTTGCACCCCTACCTTCAGGCTATTGGATCCGCGCTCGAAAGGAGGATGGGAAAAGGATGGTGCGGTACCTCGGACGAGAGGACTTTGTGAAGGTCCCACATCTCAAGGGAGGTGCATTTTGGTGATTTTTCGATGGATGGTGGGTTCACCAGGAAATATTTTACGGCAGTTTCCACGCCTAGGTTTTGGGAATGAGTTTTTATGAGTTCGTTTTATTTTTAAACATTCATCCTAGGTTTTGCTGAATGATTCTAACTTAAACTACATGAAAATGCAATTTAAATGCATACAGCAAACAGAAAGGAAAACAGAAATAGAGAATTTGCAAGAGGCCAATGAAGATTACCTGATCCGGAAGTCTGATGGAGTTTCTGAAGCTTGGAGCAGTCTGGATCGTCCGCAATTTCAACAGAATCACCTTCAATTTGATAAAATCGTCTGAACTGACAAGATCATCTGAAATCTGACGAATTCGTCAGACGAATTCATCAGAGACCTGCAAAAAAGCAAACAGATGTGAAATACGAGAAATTCTATTTTGCAAATAGGGGCAAACTATGTAAAACAGTAATATGAGTGTTGAAAAATATATAAGAACAAAAATAAATGCAAATAACTGTGTTTAGATAGCAGAATATGATCTTAATCTGTAAACTTAGACAAAATGGGTGAACTCCAAATGCAATATAATATAAAAAATGAATAAACAATCTAATTTACAACATAAAATGACAAAGAAAAGAGACAGAAGAACAAACTCCAGGCACTGATTGCCTTGATGTGTGTTGTAGTCGAAATCATCTCGCATCAGTACGAGATCATCCCGAATTTGACGAGATCGCCTTCGATCTTGACAGGTTCGTCGGCTGCAATAGGTGCTGGCTCCGGCTGAAAACCAATGGTGTACCTGCAATGAAATGACTATAGGACTAATGCAAAATATGAATTACGATGTTTTAGAGCATAAGGGTTCAATTTGCATAAAAATTCAGCCAGGGGTTGGGGAGGGAAAAGTCTTAGAGTTAAATAGGCATAGGATAGTTGTTGGGAGGTTGGAGATCATCCCAATTTGGGAGATATCCAACGGGGGAAGGGTCCCAATGGTGTAGACACGCTTCTGCCTGGATTGGAGACCCGTTGGAACGGATTCCAACTATGCAAATTTAGTTTTGCAACGAAATCGTTTGGACGTTCTAGTCCAGACGAAATCGTCAAATCTGGGGTGATATCGTCTGATCGGAGACGATATCGTCAAACGGTCAAAACAACTGCTAAAAATGACACGAAAAAGGAGGAAACGGGTTTCTCGGTGGTTAACGGGCGGTTTGGGAGGTTAAATTTGAATTTAAATTTATTTACTAAGGTGAATGTAATTATTCTAATTTTACTGCGCCAATTTTAGGGTGCTACATTTTGCCCCCTCTTTAGCAAATTTTCCGAAGAAAATGCGTTAAAGATGAGTTCTTCTCGATCTACGAGAAAGCAAAAAATTATTCCCATTTTTAGGCGACGATTCTTGGTCAAATCGTACGACAGCTTACTATGGTGCCCCCTCCGTGTTTTTACCCAAATCGAACGTTTGAGGTAAAAACGCGGAAAAGCAAAAATTATTTGTTGAATAAAATTAAGAAAAATAGGGTAAAACCCTAATTCATTTGTTACTGTTCATTTTACTGTTTTGAGAGCTCTGGAGCAAAAATGGTAGAGACAGCGCACAGATCTGTAGAGGTCCGTCGCGGTCTACGGGTAAGGGTTTAAACTGATCTAGAATTGATTTAATTTGATTTTACATGCTTTTTAGATGGATTTTTAGGTGAATTTTGAGCATCGCGGCCGTTTTTGGCCATCGACGTCGTCCGGACGAAATCGTCCCTAGTTTGACAAAATCATCTCAAGTTCGTCAATTTCGCCCAAGGGCGAAATCGGTGAAAAAGGGACGATTTCCTCAAATTAGAGACGATTTCGACATGCGAAATAAGAGACGATTTTGCTCAAATGTCGGATGATATCGGCGAATAGTGGGCGATATCATCAATTGCAAAATTTTGATCTTTAAGTTGCATTATTGATTGCTAAAATTGTTATTAATGATTGTTTGTTGTTTTGATGTTTATTCTTGCAGAGAGGATTACTAAAGAGCGAGGAGTGGAAATATGGAGGATTAAGAGATGACTTGGCCGCTCCGACACAGGTAGAGCAAGATCAGCTGGCACAGGCCGGCTTACTACATGTGGCAGAGATGCCACAAGTATCTACAGACATGGGGCTACTGACGGCCCTAGTAGAGAGGTGGTACCCGGGATCTTCATGTTTCCGGTTACCGACAAGGGAGATGACTCCCACACTAGAGGATGTATGGAGGATTCTTAGAATCCCCATACAAGGGAGGATGATCACACCTGTGGCCAATCAGGGCCACATGATGGGATGACTCTGCGGTGACCCGAGCTTCACCCTGGAGAAGGGCGGAGTGAACATCGAGGCACTTCGCCAGATGCCTGGGGCATCTACACTGACACGAGTTTTGGCTGGGGTGGTTGGTGGACTTCTGCTATGCCACCAGAGCGGCTGTAGGGTACCATGGATGCTGGCAGATGTGATTAGCAACATGCACGATCATGGCTACAGATTTTCTTGGGGCAGCTTTGTTCTATGCCGATTGTATAGGATCCTGCATGGGGTCGTATACAAGGGCGGCCGATGTCTGGTTATGACATCGCTCCTACAGGTTTGGTGCTGGGAGCACATTGCAATGTGGATGCTGGTAAGGCTTCCACTGATAGGGGTTGACGGGGAGAGGCCCCGAGTCTTCTACTAGTGGCTCCGAAGAGGGGCACAGCGACGGATCGACCTGTCGGTGTCCCGGAGACTACTGGATGACTTGGTCCCAGACCAGATCACCTGGAGGCCATGGAGGCAGCATCCAGGGTGGGCATAGGACGCACAGGATCTAGCTTGCATCAGGAGAGTCTGCTGGCTACGGATGGAGAGGGGAGAGGTGGAGCTCCACCGCTATGACCGAGTTTTGCGATAGTTTGGTCTACAACAGGGGATCCCATCTCTCAGGGATTACGAGTTTTCATGGACTGTCTGGGATAACACCATGGTTAGCAGGGCTCCAGACATGTAGTGCTTCTAGAGCCAAGACTCAAACGATGCCCCCATCCAACCAGTAGATGGGTACAACGCAGGAGTAGCCGATGGCTACGATGCCTGGTACACAGGCATCCACCCTCCTCGGATGATGAGGGCACAGGGACCGATCCACACAGTTGTGTGTCGGATAGGGAGGCAGCACCAGGCAGCGGTAGAGGTAGCCCGAGGTTGCGGCAGAGGAGAGCAGAGGAGGCCACAGGCACAGGAGAGGCCACGGTAGAGGGAGCGGGAGAGGAGGGAGGTGAGACACCCATCTCCACAGAGGCCACCATCGCCTGATAAGGGCAAGTGTGTGGACATTGGAGAGAGTAGCGAGATGGACACTCTTCGGGCAGAGAGAGATCGTCTGCAAGCTTAGGTGCAGACGTTATAGGATGTAGCTGCACAGCACCAGGCTGAGGTGTCACATCTACAAGATGAGAATGCTCGTCTCAGGGCATGAGGCGGAGGGGTAAGCACTCAGGAGCTACTACAGTCAATTTCTCAGATCGCATTCTATCAGGCGCTATACTACCAGGCGATGCCAGAGGGCCAGAGGGTACAGCTACCACCTACCATAGCAGATCCTATCAGGACAGGGTCGACGAGGAGCTCATCCCGGTCGATGACGAGGACTCGCAGTACCACACATACTATGATGGGACCACCTCGTCCTCCGCAGGGCAGGGGAGGAGATGAGGTCAAGAGCTCTAGAGGCTCTCGAGGCTAGAGGGTAGGATACTACCACTGACATTGTATTATACTTGTATTGATAGAGGATTGAGTATGCCGAGGTACAGATTGTGGCATACCAATCTAGTTTTGATGATGTATATATTCTATTGATATATATAGATGAGATATTTTTTGATCATATGACTTGTCTTATGTGATGCTTATGATGATTTTTATGTTTGATTGATTGATTGAGTTGATTGATGTAATGATTTTATTGATGATTTATGTAATTATGTCGTTTTGGAAAATATTATAACTTGGATGTCATGCCATAAATATTTTAAATGAAATAATCTGATGTAACAAATTGATTGGTTGTAATGAAATGTGATAAAATAAAAAGAGATTTCTAACAATAATTTCAAAGGACATTGTCGCTATTATAGACCATTTCATGGAGTCGTCTGCTCACTCGGTCGTCAAGCTAGTCCCGGGATAGAAATATTGTTAAAAGAAAAGAGTGCTTAAGAGACTGTCTTAAGATTTTTTTGTGATGATGCAAATGATGATGATGATGGTTTGCTTTCAGATTTCCATAAAAATATTATGCATGAAATATTGTAAAATAATTTTTTCTAGGCATAAATTCCTAAGTGTGATAAAATTGTTGAATAATTCCTTAAGAATTATACCATCATTGCAAAATGCAAAGGTTGACATAATTATATGAAATAATAAAAATGTGTTTGCTTTTGAAAAGCATAATTTGTGTAATAGAATGAAGTCATATGGTTTTTATGAATTTTGATAAATTGGAGAAAATATTGTTACAATGGTTTTCGCTAGGTATAGAATATGTAGGTATAGACTTATACCATCATCGCGAAGATCAAAGAAAATAGTTTTATTGCATGGTTGATTTTTAATGAACAGAAAAGATGAAAATGAGGGCTTGCGCTAAGCATAAAACTCCAATTTTTGGTTTTGGAATTATACCATCGTCGCGAAAGTCAATAAGATATATATGATATGTTTTAATTGAAATTTTTGATTTCTTCTATTATATAGTTGTCTTTGTGGTAAATAATTGTACTTGATTATTCCAAACAAGTTGCAAAAATAATATTTCAAAGTATTTTGAAAAAATTAGATTTATAAGGAATCCCATGTGCATAAGTGAATTCATTTCCAATCTTGATTTATCATAATGATAGACAAAATATCTCAAATACAAATGTGTGTGCAATTGTATGGTTCAGTTACCAGTTTTGAGCAAGATACTATGATACAAGTGATTTGAATAAACCAACTAAGTGTTCATTAACCATGATGTAGATGCATATAGCCATACTAGGCTACTATGTAGATCGGATTATCAAGAGCTAGCTAATCCATAAGCAGACAGAGGTCTGTACAAAAGAAGGTCGCTAATGTGACAGACATATCACCATGCTAGGAGTTACCCAAGGCCAAGCAGGTTGGGCACAAACCACCTGTTATGGGGCTTACCTCACAGTTTTTGAATAATTGAGAATTCCAGGGATTCAAGCTCATCAACCCTTATTTTCTTTTCAAAGGGTAGGGAAAGGGATTTTATTGCTTTCTTGCTTTCTTTTGAACTTTGCTTATTTTTCTTTTGCTTGATTTTTGAGATAGTGCTTGAAATATTGCTGGAATGATATAAAATAACATTTTTATTTTCTCTTTTCTTTTTCTTGAAATTTTCTTTTCTTTTTCTTTTTCTAGGGATACTTGCTCGGATTAGCTTTAGAGCAAGGGATTTTTATTCTGGGTATGGGTGAGCTTGTCCTTTTGCCAATTCTCAAAGATTCTAGACCATGTGCATGATAGGATAGTAGGGGAAACTTTTCACTCAAGAAATCAGTTCTACTATGTAGCAAAACATGGAAATTACAAATATAATCATTTTATTGTGAAAATATGTGCTTGGTTTAAGTAAATACCAAGATCAATTCTCTATGCTCAAACTTTATTTAATTGATTTTTGTGAACTTTGATATAAGAGAGATTAGTAATCATGCCAGATAAAATCATGATATTTATTGTGTGAGTGTGCAAGTGAGGGATGCCAAATAAATGCTAGTTTTATCCAAAATAAGTTGAAACATATAATTGCAATAATTGTAAGAAAATAATGATTTTGAGAAAGTTTTGAGAATGTTGACTCTCTCTTTATTCTATATATTGTTTTGGTTTCGAAAGAGTCAAGCATATAGCTATTTTTGGATTTTTATGTTGATTTTTGTTTTAAAGCAAAAGAAACTTTACAAAATAAATGCGATAAATATTTTTGAAGATTTTTGAAGATTTTATGAATGTTTTTGAGGGTTTTGAATGATTTTGAACAAATATATACATGGATGAAATAATCAAATTTATGCGTAATAACGTTTGAGATGTAAAATATTCATGGGTTCTTTAAGTTCTTTACCATCTAAGGTAGATAATTTATATGCTCTGATTCAAATTTTGCAGTAATGATGTATGGTCCAAGCCAGTTGGGCTGAAATTTACCTTTCAGTTCTGTGGTTGCATTTGTATTTTTTTAATTTTCTTTTAGAACAAGATCGCTAATCTCAAAGGATCGATGACGAACTTTCTTATTATATGCTCTTTTAAGCTTGTTTTGGTATGCACGGAGATGCTCTAAAGCATTGATGCATTTTTCGTCTAGGAGTTCCAGTTGACTGAGTCTGCCAGCGCGATATTCATCTCCTACTTCGGTGTCTTGAAGTAGCAAAGCCAAAGAAGGAACTTCTAATTCAAATGGAAAAACTGCTTCGGCACCATATACCAAAACAAATGGTGAAGTTCCTGTGGGGGTTCGAACACTAGTTCGATAAGCCCACAGGGCTGGATATAATTGAATATGCCAGTCATGGCCAGTTTTATTGACTAGTCTTTTGAGAATTTTGATTAGAGTTTTGTTAGAAGCTTCTGCTTGACCATTACCCTGAGGATAATAGGGAGTAGACCAGCGATGTTGAATCTTATATTTTTGACATAATTTTTTAACATATTTATTTTTGAATGGAGTTCCATTGTCAGAGATGAGATTTGCAAGAATTTCGAACCTGCAGATGATTTGATTAAAAATAAATTTAGAGACTTGTGAACCAGTGCAGGAAGCTAAAGGCATAGCTTCGACCCACTTCGTGAAATACTCAGTGGCGGTTATGATGAACTTATGTCCATCAGAAGACACAGGGTTAATTTTACCAATAATATCCAAGCCCCATTTAGAAAATGGCCAAGGAGAAGAAATAGCCTACAGCTCTTGTGCAGGCGCATGGACAAGGTCAGCATGTTTTTGACACTTGTCGCAATGGTGCACATATTAATGTGCATCCATTTCCATGGTAGGCCAAAAGTATCCTATTCGAAGGAGCTTTTTAGCAATGACGCTACCACTAAAGTGTCCTCCACAAGATCCATCGTGGGCTTCACTTAAGGCTGATTTAGACTCTTCTAAATTTAGACATCTTAATAGGATACCTTCAAAAGATCTCCTATATAAAGTATTGCCAATTATTACAAATCGACTTGCTCGTCGACGTAATAACCGACGCTGGTTGCGATTAGAATTAGCAGGGAAAGTCCCATTTTGGAGGAAATCAAATATGTCTGTATACCAGAGTTCATGAGTGGTTTCCTTGATTAGAAACACATCCAAAGGCTCTAAGAATGACTTATGTGAAGCGGGTTCCTGGAGTCGACGAATGATGATAGTGGCATATTCGTCGTCTAACTCCAAGGGAAAGAGAGATGCAGCGGCGACAATGGCGTCGGTTGCATGGTTGCTAGTTCGAGGAATGGCTTCCAAGGTAACTTGATCAAACAAGGCCATTAGTTGTAAAACATAGGCCTTATATGGGTGAATTTTATCATCTCTGGTTTGATAAACTTCATTAATTTGGTTTATAACTAATTGGGAATCCCCAAAAACTAAGAGGTTTTTAATTTTAAGCGCTAAAACAGCTCGTAATCCAAGGATTAGAGCTTCATACTCAGCAGTATTGTTGGTGCAAGCAAAGGTTAGTTTGAAGGACGAGAGGAATAAGATGTTTTTGCGAGAGATATTAAAATAATACCACTCTTGACCCCACTCATGCATCGGGCTCCATCAAAGTATAAGGACCATTGTTCAACAAGGTGCTGCCTCTAATTGAAGGCATTCATCAGGAAACTTGATAATGAGGGGATGAGTAGACTCTAAGGGTGCAGCAGCTAATTGATCTGCTATGATTTGACCCTTAACAGAATTTTGTCCTATGAAGGTGAGATCAAACTTGCTTAGAGCAAGAACCCACTTGGTTGTGCGACCCGATAAATAAGGTCGACTCATGAGATATCTTAAAGGATCACATTTGGCAATGACATACGTTTTTTGGCTAAGCATGTAATGTCATAATTTTTGCGTAGCAAACACGACTGCTAGACATAAATTTTCTAACGTTGTATAGCGAGTTTCATAACTGACGAAAGTTTGGCTAATATAATAATTAGCGCGTTCTCGTTTTTCATCATCAAGCTGAGCTAACATAGTTCCTAAGGCATAATCTGAAGCAGAAATATATAAAAGAAATGGGCGATCAGATTTAGGCGGTGAAAGCACCGGAGGGTTAAGGAGATATTGCTTGAGAAGTTCAAAATCTTCTCTACATTACGTATCCCAATTAAAGGGGACGTCCTTCTTAAGGAGTTTAAGAAAGGGACCAGTTTTGTCCGCCAGCTTATCAATGAAGCGACGGATAGCTTGAAGTTTACCTTGTAAACTTCGTAATTCAGATATATTAGTGGGTGCGAGTATATCAGTGATAGCCACAATTTTGAGAGGGTCAATTTCGATACCACGTAAAGAAACTAAAACCCCTAATAACTTTTTGGATTTAACTCCGAATATACATTTTTCTGGATTTAATCGAATGAGAAATTCTCGTAATTGATTAAAAACTTTTCTTAAATCGTCTAAATGATGATCTTCAATAAGAGAGCGAGCTATAATATCATCTACATAATCATGTAGGATATCATGCATCATATCATGAAAGATGTAGGTCATGGCCCATTGATAAGTTGCCCCGACATTCTTTAGGCCAAAGGGCATCACTTTCCAGCAAAAGGTACCCCAGGGGGTAATGAAGGCTATTTTAGCCTAGTCTTCAGGAGCTATCCTGATCTGATTATAGCCGGAGAATCCGTCCATTAAGGACATCATCCCACTTTCGATAGTAAAATCAATAATTTGGTCCATATTTGGAAGAGGAAAGTCGTCTTTAGGGCATGCAACATTAATATCTCTGAAATCTTTGCAAACCCTAACTTTGGTGGCTTCTTTCTTGGTGACTGGAACTACATTGGAGATCCATTCAGCATAATCAATAGCTTTTATGAAGATAACATTCAGGAGTTTTTCTAACTCCCCTTTGACTAGCAGAGCCACTTTGGGATGCATTTTTCTAAGTTTTTGTTTAACAGGTTTAGCATCCGGATGGACCACTAGGTGGTGCATGACTACGAAGGGTCTAGACCCGACATATCTTCATATGTCCAAGCGAAGACATCTTCATACCCTTTAAGAAATGCAATGTATTGTTCTTGTTTTTCTTGACTTAGTTCTGCTCCAATGTTGATTATGTGAGGGTTGTCCTCGGTCCAATATTAATTTTAAGGACATTTTCTACCTCCATGTGTAGATCTCTTTCAAAATTAGGTGGGGCGGGTGAAATGCCCAACTCTTGTAACTCTTGTAAAGTTAATTTAGATAATTCATTCTGAGGGTCGATGGCCTCAATTTGAGCTATGGTTGGTATAGAACCATCAAAATAAAACCCGTTATACAACATATCTTCAACAGAGACATCATGGAAGATATCTCCTTCCAACTCTTCATCGGGATTAGCAATCATTTTAGGGTATGCGATGGATAGCATGTTGCATGAAAATGACAGATTTTTAAGAGGTAAATCAACATGTCTATCCAAATAGTCTTGATAGCATATGAGATGATCATCATCCTCAAAATGAAATGGTTGACCCTTACTAGGTAATAGGCCCACTCCACATCGGGCAGGCCATGGTTCTACCTCGAAAGGTTCTTTCATGCCATTTTGGAAAGGTCCTAAGCCTTTCCCTTTATATCCCATTTTAAGCATCATGGGTTTAGCTTTAATATAATCGTTGGTAAAATAACACCGAGCATATCCATCATGATGGGTTTTGATATTCTGAGGGATTCTTCCCCAGTCATATCCTTTGTAAATGAAGGTGCAACTCCCGACTTGGTAAGTACTTCCCATAGGTTGTGGGAGGCCCAAAGTACGAGGAGATGGCGGCAATTGATTTAAAAGGTCTGAATCTTGCATGAAATCATTCATTTTTTCTGATGTTAAGGTTGTAGATAAATCTGGTAAAAGATCATCAGAAAGGGCATAAGATGTAGAAGGATTATTACCTATGTTTTGAGATGTGGAAGGTATGATAGATGTGTCTGAAGGTTTTGAATTTATGGGATTAGAACTTAAAGAATTGGTTGTAGTTTTAAGAGCTTTTTGATGTTCTACAGTGATTTGTTTAGCAGGTGGTTGATCTATATGGGAAGATGAAGTTAATGGAAGAGGAATAGATGAAATTATGGGTTTATATTTCATAGTTTTAGATGAAGAAGAACTAGGATATGTGGATGACAGAGCAGGGCAAAATTGCACTCCAACTAGTTCTGCCAATGCACACATATCAAAAGGTCTAGGGTCACCATGAATAGTGACCAACTGATTTTTAAACTCAAACTTAACACATTGGTGTAAAGTTGATGGGACTGCTCACATGGCGTTAATCCAAGGGCGACCCAAAAGTATATTGTACGATGCTAGGCAATGTACAATGAACACAGTTGTCTCAAGGGTTCTAGGACCAACTTGCAATGGGAGGGTAATGACTCCACACGTTTCTTGTGTTTCGTCATTAAAGGCTTTGATAATCATATCAGTCTTATTCATTTCATCACTTCTAAAACCAAATCATTGGTAGAAGTCAAAGGTGCAGATGTTTAGAGATGAGCCATTATCAATCAAGACTCGTTTGACAGCTACATCCCCAATTAAAGCTATAATATACAAGGGATTATCCTTGTGTAAACTGTGTTGTGGGATATCTTTATCCCAAAAGTCAATACAATCAATCTCTCGCGTGATGATAGTATTGGCCATAGCTTTGAGTTGGATGTTTTGAGGTACCATCATCTGGCTCAAAGTAAGCATCAATTCATCCCTATGGGTGGGGGAGGATCTTAATAAATCTAAAAGGGAGATTCTGGCGGTGGTATTAGACAATTGTTCATTAATGCTGTAAGGAGGTTTAGTTTGAACAATAGGAGCATGATTTCCTTTATTAGGATTTCTCAGAACAAATGGAGTTGATCCATCGTTCTGGTTTGGTTCTTGTTGGGGATTTTGAGCTTGTTGTCGAGTGACGACTCCGATGGTACCTACAATGTTATAGTGATGACGTTGAAAGGGTCTTGGTTGAGAGTTTATGGCTTGTTCATAAGGAAGGACTTCATTAGAAGAAGGTCGAGTAGTGACTCTTCTGGGAAATGGTTCTTCTGGAACATTAGCATCAGTGATAGGTTGAATAGGATCTGATTCGTTTTCAGAACTATTCGATTGAATGGTGTCTACTTCACTCTCACTATCTGACTCTATATTGCTAGAATCAAAAGTTTGGAAATTATGTAAGAGCCTGGTTGTAACCAGGGATAAGGTTGTGTCGAATGTGTGAGAGTCCTGAACAGGTAATTGCCCGCTAATGGTTCCTACATATCGGGTAGGAGGGGGAACATTGTGATGTTCAATTTGATTGGCTACCTCTTTACCATGTCTTGGTAAAGGGTGTTGAAATATGTCTAAAGTTTGATTGGCATTCTGATTTTGATTTTGGGGAACAGTATTTTGGGTATTATTAGGAGGGTTTTGTTTATGTTGGAAGGCTTGCACTTCCATTTCATTATTGTCAATCAAATCTTGTATTTTATGTTTCAATATCTTACAAGCGTTGGTAGAATGTCCAGGACCTCTATGAAAATCACAGTGCAAATCAGCTCTATATCCGGGTATGCTTGGGTCAGGTTCCCGGATAGCTGGTAGTTGGATTAAACCTCTTTCAAGAAGTTGAGGTAAAATAGTTGATAAAGGTTGGTTTAATCTAGTGAACTCTTGAGGAGGCTTATCAGGAGGTTTCAAGATGAATTTTTCTGTTGTTTTTGTTGCATTGACATTAGCAACATTTTTGCTGTTAGTGACTCCATCATCGACAACCTGTTTGTTTTTATATTGATTTCTAGATGTTTTCTCATCATCCTTCTTTCTAATTTGGCCTCTCCTAATGAGGGCATCTTCTACCCTTCGAGATAAGTCTATAGCTTGATCGAAGGTAGTCAAAGTAGCTGTTGATAGCTCAAAAGAAAGTTGTTCTTGTAAATTGTTAATGAAAATGTCTAACATTTCCCTATAGGGTAGCACAAAGTGTAGTTTTCCTATCAATTGTCTCCATCTTGCTAAGAAATCAGCAAAACATTCATCTTTATCTTGTTTTAAATTGTATAGGTCTTTAATAGTTACATGCCTCTCGATGTAGGCACTAAATTGATGAACAAATGACTCAGCTGTTTCTTCAAAGTTTCTTAAGGAATGAGTGGACAATTGATAATACCACTCTAACGCCATTCCACCTAAACTTTTGGGGAACATTTTTAGTAATAGCAAGTCGTTATGCGATATGTCATGACATGCTATCCTAAACATGCGAAGATGTTCTATGGGATCTTCGGTTCCTTTATAGATAGGCAGGACGGGCATGGGAAAATGTTTAGGGTATGGTTGAGCTACCACTATGGGATCCAATGGTTGGCTACAAATCTCTCGATAATTATAAGAGGGACGGTAGGGATCTATCTGGTCCATACGTGAAGCCAATTTTTTCACCATAGCTTCCAAACTACTAGTTTGCCCCCCATATTGATTTTGTGGGGCATTGCCATAAGTGTTGTGGGCGTAGGATGGAGGAACATGCAGATTAGATGCCATGTTACTATTGTGTAAAACATTGGTAGGAAAGATATTATGGAGGAGTTTTGAAGTTGGATTGTGTTGTATTGTAGATTGTTGAAAGTTTGTATTTGGATTTGTTTTAGATTTTTGTCTATTTAAAGCATTTTGCTCAACTGTTTGGAGGAAGGAAGTAGTGAAGGGAATTTTATTTTGTGCGGAAGTGATTTTAGGTTGAGTAACAGGTTGCTTAGGAGGTTGGGTGACCTGTTGTTTGGTCATGGCTTGGGCTATAGTGACCATATTCGCATTAGATGGTCCACCCTTATCACTTTCTTGATCAATGAAAGACAAAGGATTAGTTTGCATATCAATCGCCCGTTCTAAGACTGCTTGAGCATCACTAATTTCCCCTTTATCAATACGGACTGCCACATTAAGGATGTCGATATGTTGATTAAGAAATTTTTGAAAATGTTCTGCGTTGTCAAAAGTGATGCCTCCATTTGGAGCTATTCTAGGGGACGAAGATTCTTTAACACTTCCTTCTTGTTCCTTATCTTCACCTAAGTCTTCATCTGATTGACCTAGAGTTTCACCTTCCGAATTTGTATCTCCAAGAAGGACATTTGGGTTTTCAGTTGTATTTTGTAGCCAATCTTCTCCTTCTCCTAAAATTTCTTTACCATTCCTAAGTTTAGTCATGGTGCTAAGTTTTGATTTCAGCAAATATATATATATATTTATATATATATATATATGCAACAAATTAAAAGGTATATATTTATATATACCTAATGCAATATTGTAAATGAAATGTTTAAGTTTTTTACTATGTTTTTTTTTTTTTTTTTTTTTGATTTTTAGTTTTTCTTTGAAAAAATATAATAAAGACAGCAAATGAAACAAGAAATTCACACAATAATAATAAGGCTAAAAGTAGATGAACTAATATTCTATGAATAATCTATGAATATCATTAATAGGTTCAAGCTGTTCAGGGGTCATGAAATGTTCTTCTTCAAATTGAAAGTTTTCTTTTAAGAATTTGATGAAAAGGGCTATGGTGATATTGTCTGTCTCAGATGCTGGTTGATAAAAGTAAAGCTCATGGCAATACTCTCAATATAGCACAGCTCGCGGAACTCTACTCCATATTTCCCTATCTATGAGAACAACTTCTTGGTCCTCTACAAGGCCTAGGAATCGGTGTACAATGTCTACATTCTCGAGGTATTCCTCGAAGCTGAACAACTCTGAAGATGCTAAAGCTCTCCTATAGGCTAACCACGTATGGCAAGCTCTCTGAAGTTCATGATAGAACACTAATTGATGAGGATCCAGGATTCTATCCACGACTAGCCTCTTAATCTGTTTAAGTTGTGTGGACCTAGATGAAATGATACTAAGTCTTCTGATAAGCTCGTCCCACAAGGATTGATTTCTACTTGCTTCGGGGACACTAAGGACAGAATTAACTTCTATGGCCGCTAATTGGTTTACTACGTTTATAGTAACTGCTAACCTCTTTTTAGGAGCTACCATCTAAACATGATTTTGAACCTTAAATGTTTTAAAATGCATCTAAATTTTTTTTTTTTGTCTTGTTTGTTTTTGTTCAAAATGTTATGATGCATTCACGTCGGGTTCACCAAAATGTATCGCTCCAAATTTTTCACACCCCTACCTTCAGGCTATTGGATCCGCGCCTGAAAGGAGGATGGGAAAAGGATGGTGCGGTACCTCGGACGAGAGGACTTTGCGAAGGTCCCGCCTCTCAAGGGACGTGCATTTTGGTGATTTTTTGACGAATGGTGGGTTCACCAGGAAAAATTTGATGGTAGTTTCCATGCCTAGGTTTTGGGAATGAGTTTTGATGAGTTCGTTTTATTTTTAAACATTCATCCTAGGTTTGGCCGAATGATTCTAACTTAAACTACATGAAAATGCAATTTAAATGCATACGACAAACAGAAAGGAAAATAGAAACAGAGAATTTGTAGGAGGCCAATGAAGATTACCTGATCCGAAAGTCTAATGGAGTTTCTGAAGCTTGGAGCAGTCTGGATCGTCTACAATTTCAACAGAATCGCCTTCAATTTGATAAAATCATTTGAACTGACAAGATCGTCTGAAATCTGATGAATTCGTCAGACGAATTCATCAGAGACCTGCAAAACAGCAAACAGATGCGAAATATGAGAAATTCTATTTTGCAAACAGGGGCAAACTATGTAAAACAGTAATATGAGTGTTGAAAAATATACAAGAACAGAAATAAATACAAATAACTGTGTTTAGATAGCAGAATATGATCTTAATCTGTAAACTTAGACAAAATGGGTGAACTCCAAATGCAATATAATATAAAAACTGAATAAACAATCTAATTTACAACATAAAATGACGAGAGAAAAGAGACAGAAGAACAAACTCCGAGGCACTGATTACCTCGATGTGTCGTTGCGGTAGAAATCGTCTCGCATCGATACGAGATCGTCCCGAATTTGACGAGATCGCCTCCGATCTTGACGGGTTCATCGAGTTGCGATAGGTGCGGCTCCGGCTAAAAACCGGTGTGTACCTACAATGAAATGACTATAGGACTAATGCAAAATATGAATTACGATGTTTTAGAGCATAAGGGTTCAATTTGCATAAAAATTCAGCGAGGGGTTGGGGAGGGAAAAGTCTTAGAGTTAAATAGGCATAGGATAGTTGTTGGGAGGTTGGAGATCATCCCAATTTGGGAGATCTCCAACGGGGGAAGGGTCCCAACAGTGTAGACACACTTCTGCCCAGATTGGAGACCCATTGGAATGGATTCCAACTATGCAAATTTAGTTCTGTGACGAAATCGTCTGGACGTTCTAGTCCAGACGATATCGTCAAATATGGGGCGATATCGTCTGATCGGAGACGATATCGTCAAACGATCAAAACAACTGCTAAAAATGGCACGGAAAAGGAGGAAATGGGTTTCTCGGCGGTTAACGGGTGGTTTGGGAGGTTAAATTTGAATTTAAATTTATTTACTAAGGTGAATGTAATTATTCCAATTTTACTGCACCAATTTTAGGGTGCTACAACTACGTTGACCGTGATTTTGTGACATGTCGTGATTTCACTACGCTTTTCTGCTTCATGCCCCGTTTGACTGTCTTGACCATAATTTTGTGACATGTCATGATTTCGCTACAATTTTCCATTCTATATTTCTCTCTCCTCTTTGGACCATGATTTCACAACACGTCATGAAATCGCGATAATTTTTTATCAATGCCCCTTTCTGCTTACCTGGGCCGTGAAAACATGACATGTCGCAATATCATGAGACTTTTTCATTTCTTCCGGCGACGGAGCGACATGTCACGATATCGTGACACTTTTCTTTTTTGGCGGCGACGGAGCGACATGTCGTGATATCGCGACACTTTTTCTCCTTAGTGAAATTTTTCTTTTTCCTTGATTTTTTTGCATCTCGGCTACTGCAGTTTTCTTTGAAAGCATGCAAAAAATGTGGGTCCCCAATTTTGGGGTGTGTTGTGGATCAGCCACAACAAATGGTGACTCTGTTGTTAAATTCTCTTGAGCATTTTGGTGAGAACCCAACCTAAAACATACAAGCTTAGATACAGGCGTCAGCACATAGAAGCTAAAAAAATATCAACAAATCAGAAATACATGAAACATCAGAATTAGTAAGTATCAGCTTGGTGTGTGCAATGTGTTTCATTCCCTATCATTTGAACTTGTTCAACATTCCATTGTTAGTTTCACTTATGATTTGTATGCAAGGCTATGAATGATTTGTGTAGGATGAAGATGCTAGAGATGTAACAACCTGCTTTATAAATGCTCAAACCTTCTTATATCATGGACAAACATATTAAAGATGTCAAACCCTCTTAGGACCAAAAATATGTATACTGAATTAATTTACTAGATCCCAAAGTTGGTCATGTGTCACTACCATCTTGAACCCATGTGAAAGTGTGAGTGAAATCAGAACTTTGGGGAATAGGATCCCAACCTAAGCGAGATAGGAATTTAACCCTATCCTTACTATTCTGATTTGGAGTTCATTACCTCATCTTGAACAAAATAATTTAACATGTTATGGATGAAATGGTCAGGCTAGTCTATCCATATGAGCAATCAGTGGTCTTGCTAGTCTATGCCACGCATGAGCATACTTAACCCCATAATCCATGACTTGGATTTCATTCATTCTTTTCTCTTTCTTTTTTCTTTGGACCTTTGGGATGACTACCCATCCTTGCTAGGGACATGTAGTACGATCCCTCCAATCCAATATTAAGATGAAATGGAAAATATTATCTTTTATCTCTTGGACCCTGGGGATGACTACCCATCCTTTGCAAAGGACACGTAGTACAATCCTTTCAATCCAAGATTGAGATGAAATGGGAAAAATTAGTTTTACTTTTATTGCTTGGACCTTTGGGATGACTACCCATCCTTTGCAGAGGACATGTAGTACGATCCTTCCAATCCATGCTTTATGATGAAATAAGAAAAATGGAAGCTTTGGGGAATCAGATTCTCAACCTAAGCGAGATGAGAATTAAGTCCTATCCTTACTACTCCATGTAGGTCAAATCAAAGCTTTAGGGAGTTGGATCTTCAACCTAAGTTCGATGAGGATTTAACCCTATCCTTACTACTCTGGTTTTAGGCTTTAAGCTTAATGGAAATGGTAAAAACCACTATTTTAAGGATTATGTTGCATGATAGGACAAACATGAAATATTCTTTTCACCTCACCTTTTCATCCAAGTATGGTTTTAACCATTTTGCTCAAGACTCCCTTTAATGTGCATGGAATGTTCTTGGTTCAAGATAGCTTGGGTAGCAGTTCCCAACCTTAGGATCCTTTTAATATATGTTATGCAATAATCCTAAGAGGATTCAAAACCTTCTCAATAATTTCCCATGGAATGAAAATGTAACTCAGATGACATGTATATGCAATGTGGAATATGACATAAGCTATGAATGGACTGCTTCCTTTGGAATATATCATCTATTTTACCATAATGTGCAAAACTAAAAACTTCATGCATCACAGGATTCAAACGATATTATTTAAATGTTTGTGTTACTTGTGGAGCTTTCTACAACACAATTCCAATGTTTCATATTCTCCTGATTTTAGGCATAAGTTGACATCTCAAATTTTCTTCTTCTTTTTTTTTTCTTTTTTTTTATCAAAACAAACCAAACACGTCAAGTGAAATCAAACACACAACTTAAATCCTAATCCAAATAGCAATCCCAAAATGAAACTTGAAAACACAAACTCAAACCAAAACCAAAATTTATATACAATATAGTACAAGATGATGCCAAGCTTGGACTATTACTTTCTTGGATCCCAAACATGATTAGAACATTTCAAATGACATATGTCATAATACACATGCCAAATGTTATAGGAATCCAACAACAATAAGATAAAACCAAGCAATGCAACAAATTTCAACTTGCCATGCTCACCATACCAATTTGATTTAGTTCTATTAGCAACATCATAGGTGAGATTCAAATCAAATTTATTAGACAATGGTTGGTATTCAATTTTATTTTGTCTATTCTTTAAAGTGCAAGTTTCATCATTCCATTCATTATTTAGAAGTAGGCTTTCATTTTCAAAAGTGAGATATTGCATACAAGAGCCTATTTCTAAAAGTCTTGAATTCAAATCATTTTTCAAGATTTTGAAGCAATCAAAATTAATCAAAACTTGACAAACATCACCAATATTTGACATTTCATCATCAATGACATTAGCACCCAAAGGGACATCATGTAACCCATCACTTAAAATTTTTGTGGCTACTACCAAAGGTAAAGATTTCACTTTGTCACCCATACTCAACCCATCATGATTAGAATTTATCACAACTTGATGAGTGTTAGTAGCTTTTTATTTTTCTTCATTGTCTTCTTCATCATCCAACACCTGTTCAAAAACACCAAAGTTAGGCACCCAATCAAACATGCATCCATATTTTTCAAAACAAGAGCCTAATTTTTCAAGATATGCGTCATGTGACACCTTTTCATGATAAATGGCTTGAGTTGCCTCAAAATCCATATTTTCATTATGATCATCAATAGTATCAAACTCACACCACTTAGGTTTTGTAATTTCATGATTTTGAGATGACATAGACACTGCAGAAACAATAGGTGGATCAAGATTTTCTATTTCTTGCCCCTCAAGGGGAACAAAAAAAATTGATTCTCCTTCTTCATCCATGGTAGTAAAATCATTATCCTTCTCCAACTTTTGATGAGATTCCAACCCTTCTTCCAAAACATTCTTAGATTGTACAGGACTTGTAATACCCTCATATGAAAGGGCAATTGTATTATCCTACATATCAATAGGCACACAAATTTCATTAGCAGTTTTGGAGTGAGCATACTCTTCCCAAGAATCATAATGATCATCTTTCAAAATAAAATTGTGATGCTCAACTATTTCTTCATCATCTTTTAATTCATCAACATGTTTCTCATCCAATTTATCTTCACCTTCCTTAGATGGTTCAATTACTTCCAAAATTGGGTTATTGCTTGTATTCAAATTGATAAGGTTATCATAATCCAAATTTGTAACCCATGATTCAATTTTATCACAATTTGGAAGGTGTGGATCCTCTTGGTCATCACTTTCAACAATGTCATCTGAAACAGATTCATCCTCATAGAATTCATCTTTTGGTGAGTCAAGGGTTTCCAATTTGTCACATGTTTCAATACTAGTTGGATCTAGTACTCCTCCCTTGCCTAAAATCATATTCTTATGAAAATCATTAAAATTTATTTTAGAAACATCTTTTGAATCAAGATGAGTATTTTGAAGTTGATTCATACTTAAGAAATATGGTTGATCTTGCATAGTAGGTTGAGGATTTTGAAATTGATTGAAGCTTGGGAATGATTGTTGATTCTGAAATTGATTTACACTTGAATTTGGTTGAGGTGGATAAATCATTGGATGGGTAAAGGATGTATTAAATTATTGAAGATTATACGATCCAAAACCCCCACCATAATTTTGATAACTCAATTGTTGCTCAATTTCCATTGCTTGAGTATAGGCTTGTGTCAAAGATGTGATTTGAGGCATCCCTCGCAAATATGTGGAAATGAGTGCATCAAGAGCATTTACATATATTTGGAGAGCCATTTCTTCTTGAAGAGCATAAAATGTCACTAATTGAGCATATAATCCAAAGAATATTTTAGAAAATGACTTCACATTTTCACTTGGTCCTTTTTTAATAGTGAAAAACTGCTCATACATGCGAATTGGGTCAACTTGCTTTTTGTTGAATTGATTAAGAAATGCTGCCTCTAGTTGAGCCCAAGAAGTGATAGATCCTAAAGGCAGACTTGTAAACCAATAAAATGCCACTTTGTCCAAGGTGTAAGGGAACATTTTACAAACAACATCATCATGCCAAATTGTTAAGTGATTCACAACAAATTTGAATGCTTGAATGTGTTCTCCTACAGTATTTGTCCCGTTAGACAAAAATCGAGGAAGACATCTCTCAAAACCAACAAACAAATAATGTTTAACTCCTGGTATGTTCAATGGGCTACCTATCATCCATGGTGAAAACATAGCCATTAGTAAATTTTAAAGAATATAACTTTAATACCCAAAAAAAACAATTTTTTTTTATTTTTTATTTTTTTAAATTAAATTAAATCACATTATTCCTGTATGAACAATCAAAGCGTTAGAACAATGCATAGCAATTCATATCCTCCTTTTAACAGTACAATTTTGTATTGTTAAAAGAGGTTTAAAGATAATAACCAATAGGGCATGAAAATATTCAAAATTTAAATCCCTATAGCATTTAAATCAATCTGAAATAAACCGGTTCAGGCCCTCCTTCTAGCACCAAAATGTTGAGTGGTGTTATAGGAGGCCGAAGATGCTAATCAAATGGACTTGAAATATTTAGCCATGTAAAGCTCTTAAATAATTGTAAACCTGTAGCATCTAAAATCACGATAAGAATAAACCCTTTCAGGCCCTCCTTCTAGCACCAAAATGTTGAGTGGTATTTTCACACATTTATGAAATTACACTCTTCCTTAGGATTTGGGTTCCAAATCCCCTCTTGCAAAGAAGTCAAACTAACAACTTCTCCAAGGTCTCCGTTGTATTAGCATTTGCAACTGTGTATTAGTAATCTCAAATAAAGATATTCAATTAAAATGCTTGGAACACCTTAGTGATTGCAAGTAACTGTAAACAAGGGGCAATGTTGGTTTATTTCCATGAAACTTTAGTGATTGTTCATTATTTTATTTTTTTTAGATTTTATAATTTTTTAAATGTTCATTTTAAACCTTCTGGAAAATAAAATAAAATGAACAAAAGGAAATACAGAAAATTAAAAGTAGAACACGTTCAGTCTGATGCTATCCTATTCTGACAAAACCGAATACGTGAGAGTTTCGTACATGCAACCTAGCCTATTTGACCTGCAAAACAAACACAATCAAAGTAAACTAGGTGCTGGATTCTAGGGTTTAAAGTAATTTTCAGATTGTAGACATTCACATGAAATAATCCAAAACAATGGCATAAATTTCATATACAAATCTGAAATCTGAAAGGAGGAACATAGAACAGTTAAAATGAAGCATGCAAAAAATTTCTCATCCTTTCTTGCCCATAAAATGCAAATTTTTGAACCATTCTGCATTAAAAGTATGTCCTATTACAATAGAAGAATCTCTAGTTTTTCTCAAAACCAGCAAAAGTGGAAGAAAAGCACTCCACAGCAGGCTCAGAACGGCTAATCATCTTCAACTCTACAACCCGCTCGCAACGGTTTTCGACCCTATCTCAATTTGTGCCTCTGTGCTTTATACTTGCTGGTACGGTTCTCTGCTTCATTCTGCGATGCTTTGTTTCACCTCCCAGATCGTATCATTTCGTCTTCTAGATTGCTTCGTTTCACCTTCCTCACCTTTCAATTGTTTTTGATTTTGTGCTCGATATCTTCACTATGAACTGTAACGCCTCTACAACCCCTACACATGTACACCATGTGTTCCACACTTTTCTACATGTTCTGTAACGGCCCCATGTAAATCATGACCAAAAATAGCATGTAGCTTCGCTCCTTCACTTTCATCATGAAAACGCGACATGTCGTGATATTGCGACATTTTCCTGCCAATAACCCTATCCGCTTTCATGCACAGCGAAAATGAGACATGTCGCGATATCACAATGTTTTTTTGTTAGCAGCCTTTCTTGCCTTCATGCACAGTGAAAATCTGACATGTCGTAATTTCGCTACAAGTTTTTCGCACTTAGTCTCTTTTCAATAAAGTGTCACGAAATCGCTACCATTTTTTGCCCTCTGCATGGTCTTCACTTTCTGTCGCAATTTTGTGACGTCTTTGTTTGGTTGGAACGTTTCCTCAAAATTTGTGCGATATCACTACACCTTTGTGCCACTTAGCCCTTTTAATCCACCTGCACCACAAAAACGTGACGTGTCACGATTTCGTGACGCCTTTCGACTTATGCACTTTGTGTCAGTTCTCGTCGCGATTTCGCTACACTGCTGGGCCTTATCGCCTTTGGCTCGATTTTGTCACAATTTCATGACCATTTTATATTATCTGCCTTCTGCCCGTTTGCAAGCCACGAAAATCAAACATGTCATGATTTTGTGACGGTTTTTCCCACCTGCTGTCGTTGACTACGCTGACCATGATTTTGCGACATGTCACAATTTCGCTACGCTTTTCTGCTTCGTGCCCCGTTTGATTGTCTTGACCGTGATTTTGTGACATTTCATTATTTCGCTACAATTTTCCATTATGTATTTCTCTCTCCTCTCTGGACCGCGATTTCACAACACGTCACGAAATCATGACAATTTTTGATCAATGCCCCTTTCTGCTTGCCTGGGCTGCGAAAACGCGACATGTCATGATATTGCGACACTTTTTCATTTCTGCTAGTGACGGAGTGACATGTCGTGATATCGCGACACTTTTCTTTTTTGGCAGCGACGGAGCGACATGTCACGATATCGCGCCACTTTTTCTCCTTAGTGAAATTTTGCTTTTTTCTTGATTTTTTAGCATCTGGGCTACTGCAATTTTCTTTGAAAGCATGCAAAAAATGTGGGTCCCCAATTTTGGGGTTTGTTGTGGATTAGCCACAACACCACTATGTGGATAATGCAAGTAAGTACTCAAGTGATAGTGATGCTATTTTTTCAGACAATGATAGAGATGAAGTTTTGTTTATGATTGAAGAAAAAGAAGCAGTTAAGAAAAATCTAGTTATTCTCAAGTGTTTTAGATGTGGTAACTTTGGACATATTGAATACGACTGTACAAGGTACGGTTATAGTTTTAGTGATGATGAGTATGAGAATGCACTTGAAGGACCAGATGAAAATCTTCTAATGGCATTATTAGAAGAAGATGAAAGTGATCCTATAGAAGATAAGCCAAAAGAGAGTAATGATGTGGATAAAGGTAAAAAAATAGAGGATTATTCAAAATAGAATGGTTATGATCTCAAGGGAGAACTCATTTATGCCCTTGAAATGGTAAATAAGGTAAGGAAGCAACACTCTAAACTTGAAATTCAGTTTCAAGAATGTGATGAAGAAAGAAGATTGCTTATAGAGGATTTAGAAAAATCAAAGGCTAAAGAAAATAAGTTCAAAGATAAGTTAGAAGCAAAGATATTGGAATGTGAGAAGTTAGCACAAGAAGTGGCACTACTAAAAGAATATTTAGAGGACTCCAAGATCAAGATGAAGGTATTTAAAAATAGCTCAAAGAACTTGGATAAGTTCATCAAGATACAAAATACTACATTAAAGAAAATAGGTATTGGATTTGAAAAGGATCAAAAGAAATGGGAAGGAGAGTCAACTTCAAGTTTTATACGAGAAGAAACTTTAGATGAAGATACCTCAGAATAATATAGTGGAAAATAAAATGAGTCATAAGAGGATGGGTTGGACAATTGAGATTTAAAAAAAATAGGAACAATGCACAAATAAGATACAAATGGAACAATAATCAGAACAGGATATCTATGAGGTCAAGACAAGGAAAATTTAGTGGAAGATGTTTTTCATGTCACAGGTTTGGGTACATGGCTTCACAGTGCAGGACACATTAAAGATAGGAATATGGTAATGGATAAATTTTTCATGGGTATTGTTACTCTTATAATCAGTTTGGTCACAAGGCAATGAATTGCAAGATTCATGACAAAAGAGGATATAGCTTCACTAGGATAAATACTAAGACATTTGCACCTCCAAGGAATAATAAAATTAAGTGTTATAAGTGCAATAATGATGGTCATACAAAAAAGTGGTGTAGAGCAGACATTCCAGAAATAGGTATGAACAAGAATAGGAATAAGAACAAGAACATGAATATGAACAGGAACAAGAATAGGAACATGAACATGAACAGGAACAGGAACATGGATATGAATAGGAAAAGGAATGATGACATGGATAGGAACATATACATGGATAGAAATAGTCATAGGATTCATAAAATTCATAAAATAAGAGAAGAGGATAAAGGTAAAAAATAGTGCTTTTTGGGAGTAGAAATACTCCCACACCATAATTAACCACCTTAACAGAAGGTGGGGGAGGGGCTAAGCTAAGAGGCTCATTCTTAGCCTTGAGAATGTGACCCTTTGCCATTGATGTCAAAAGGGGAGAGATAATTTTATATTTGAGATATCATTGAGCCAGGGGAAGCAGTGTCCCAGGGGGAACATAACAGAAGAAGAAGTCAAGTTTTCGGTAAAATGTTTTTGGGTTGCCATAAATGACAAAGGGGGAGATTGTTGGAAATTTTGAGTCCTAAAAGTTGAAGTTGTCATTAATGTCATTAAATGAAGTCATATTTAATGTCAAGGAATTCGACAAAAAATAAAATTGTCAAAGGTGTCACAAATATTCAGGAAGAAGCTTCAATAGTGCAAAAGTTAAAGGCAAAAGGACTCCATAATATTTTAATATTATATGAGAGCATAAGTTAAAATGGGTTTTCATAAATACCCAAGGAGGCCTATTGCAATGTTCAAAGGAGGTCTAATATTTTTTTATAAAATATTTAAATTCAAAAGGAATTTAATTTTTATAAATAAATATCATCAATACAAAGTTATGCAATAAGAGAAGGCCTTAAAATACAAAGGTTATAATTATAATTTATAAAATTTAAATTCCTTGGAATTTAAATATTTTATAAATTACAAAGGACAAATGGGTCGACATCATTGAAAATTTGGAGCACTAACATTTTAAGATAATAGCAAATTCGTTTATAAAAAGAGAGGCCAAAAGACCTTGAATATTATCCCTTGAACAATTGATATGCACCAAGGTTGAAATATTTTGTATGCGATTTCGAGAGCTTCGTTGAGGAAGAAGACAAAAAATATTTTCATATTAACCGCTAGGCATAAGGTGAAGAGGTTGGATATTTCTAAAAACATTGGACACGATGGTCCATTGGTAGCTAATAATCTATCAAAACATTGGTGGAACCAAGAGCTCACGTTCAAAGCCCGTTGGTGGTAAGCACCATAGGGAAAGGTTTTTGTGCTTCGCATTTTTTGAGTAATGTGCCAGGAAAGGAAGATAGTGTGCATAGAGTCTTTTGGTTCTCAACCTGTGTTGAGTGCACATGGTTGAGGATCCCATGGATAGGGTATTTGTAGAGGTAGAGGTTAAGGGTTCGAAACCCTTGGAGAGGCAAAGGTAATTTTTTTTTATATTTTTATTGCCTAAAGTTTTAATTAAAGTCTTTATTAGGAGTGATAAGGGGTTAAAATATTTTAGGTAGGCAATAAAATAAGTGGTTAGGAGAAATAAGGAGTGATAGAAAATTGTCATGTGTTGAATTGTGATTTATAAAAGAGGATATATTATTTTTAAATTGGAGTAATAAGGTAGTAAGAGGTTGTGATTTTTAGTGAGTGTTGATTTTATTTGTAAAAGAATTTTTGCCAAAGAGATTATTATGAGGGTATTGATATTATGTTAAAGTTGGAGTGATAAGGTGTATTTTGTTTGATATCATTTTGTATTGTGTTTTTTTGAGGAAATTATTATCTTCTAACCCTTATTAAGATTGGCAAAGAAGAAATTGTGAGTGTGGAAGATTTGTGAGATCTACTCCTTATCAAGCAAAAAGGTATGGGTAAATTATTTCTTGGTTGAGTTGGTTTATTGGCCTTCTAAATAAATTTTGGAGTGAAAAGGATTTGGTTAGGGTTTCCATTTCAAAAGTGTTTGATTTAATGCTTCAAGGTTTTCTGGAATTAAGAGTTGTGATTAAAACCTTTTTTTATAAGCATTTTTGTTGAAGCCATTGGATTGTGTGAAGAACTTGAGTTAGGGTTTTGAAAATATCATGAGTATCATTGTTATGTGAAGATTTTTTTATAAGAATTGTTGATGAAGTGAGTTTTTGTGCAAAGAAATTGAACTAGGGTTTGAAAATATCATGAGTATCATTGTTATGTGAGATTTGTTGTTGAGCATTGTTGGAAACATTTTGAGTTGGTTGATATATGCTTGGAGTAGGGTTTGTGAGAAAGGGATGTTTCATTAATAAATTTGTTTCGTTGAGTGGTTGAGCCTAGTAAAGTGGTTTTATGAAGTGATTTTTCAAGTTCCATAAAACAAACTATTCTTTATTTTGATTTGAGTTGAGAAAGTGATTGAGCATTGAGTATAGAACATATTGAGTCTCTAATAATTCTCTTTATGCTTCTATGAGATTGAAAGTGATTGAGCATTGAGTATAGAACATATTGAGTCTCTAACAATTCTCTTTATGCTTCTATGAGATTGAAAGTGATTGAGCACTGAGTGTAGAGTATATTGAGTCTCTAACAATTCTCTTTATGCTTCTATGAGACTGGACAAGTTCTATGTGGACATGTTAAGCAGATTTGATTGTGTACTAATTTTGTGTGATCTTTTGTGGAATCTTACAATACATATTTGGTAAAGTTCTAGAGAGAACTTATTGAGCATATTTGGACAAGTTCTAAGTGAACTTGTTGAGCAAATTTGAGTAGGTTCTATGTGGACCCATTGAGCAGATTTGAATAGGTTATGAGTGGACCTATTGAGAATATTTGAGCAAGTTCTGAGTGAACTTGTTGAATAGGTTTGAGCAAGTTCTAAGTGGACTTGTTTGAGTAGAGTTAAGCAAGTTCTGAGTGGACTTTTTGAGCATATTTTTGCTAGACCTACTAGACAGTGTTTAGTGTAGATTTGAGATAGAGCTTTGGAGGTGATAGAGTAGAGAGTACAATAGTCTCCAGTGGATAGATATCCATCAGCTAGGGCAGTGAGAATAGGTCTTCTAAGTGGGGACAAGAGTATTCAGTGGAGAGAGATCCACAAGCCAATGTAGTGGAGGCAGTAGTCTTCTAGAGGATCACCAGCCAAAGTAGAGGAGAACGAGTTCTCCTATGGATAGATATCCATGAACTAGATTTAGGGGATTAGCATCTCCTTTGGACAGAGGTCCATAAACATTGTAATAGGAAATAATTCCCAAGAGATTGATTGAGAAAATTTTAGTAAAAGATTTTCTCTGTGGAGGTAGCCATCTTTGGGTGAACCGAGTTAAATTGGTATCTATATTGTGTGTGGTGATTTGTGCATTTCTTTGATTACTGTTATTAATATTTCTATATATACATTGCATAATATTGATTTGGAAAGAAAAGTAAAAAGTGTTGTTATATTGTTCACCCCCCCTCTTAGTATAATCTTGTGTTATTCAAAAGAGGTACGAAAAGACCAATCCACATTGGCACCTCCTATTGCACCCAAAACAACTGACACTTCTAAGAGAGCATCAAATTCTAAACGTAAATACAATCAGAAGATAAAGGTACCCTTAATAGAGGAAGAAAATTCAAAGGAATTGCCAACTATAGCCATTGTGAAAATCCTAAGTACCATGGAAGAAGAAGATCTCCAGGATCAAGTAGAGGAAATACTAGAGCCCACTTCACTAGTGTCATCTGTAGGGTCACCCACATCACATGGGACAATACACTTGGCAAGTATAGGGATAGGAGAGTAACTTGTGTAGAATATAACATTCATGCCCATAATTGAGTCTACATAAGACATGGTACGGTCAAAATACCTAAGACCAATAGTGGGAACAGTAGTTCCGCTTGGAATCCCTCCCAACTAGATCAACTTTATCTATGTTGTCCTGGACTATACTCATAAGTCTTTGAATATAGAAGAGGACAATTATGAGATATTCACTATTAATTTTTTTTACCTCTCTAATCCCGAGTTTGCTCTAAGTTACTTTAAACATTGTCATTGGCATGGTTATGGTCTTTGTATATATGAGCAGGGGCGTAGGCAGCCATGCAAGCTACAATACCAACTTCCTACTGACAATTTTGGGTTAGGCTACCACATCAAAGGTCAATATGACTCTCTAGTAGTAGCCTGGGATAGATTAAACTTGAGATTATGAGAAGACATTGATTTTATTCCTATCACCCACCAAGTACAAGACATCTAATCAATAGACAAGTGGTTGTGGTAAATATACCACCACCAAATATTTATCATCCAAACTTATTGATTGATGCCACCCCTACAGGTTGCATCTTGTGGGATGAAGAGCAAGAAGAAAATGGATATATGGCAAGTGATGATGAAATATAGGTAATACTAGTCTATCATGGGCTATGCTATTTACAGAGCCTTACCTGGTCCAGCTACAATGAGAGTGGATACATATCGGATGAAAGTGGCTATGAGTCAGAGGACTCAGTAGAAAGATCCTACCTAGGGCCAAGGCATTGGTCCCATAGCTTGGGGCAAGAAACTAATGTAAATGGCATCTTCATAAGTGATGAAGAATATGAGGATAAAACAAATATGGCCTACTTGGGGCCAATACATGTGCCCCTTGTCTTAGGGCCACATACCAATGCTAATGGTTTTTGGATAAGTGATGATGAATTTGAAGATGATACTGAGATGGCTTATATTGAGCCTCACTATTTATGACAAGTCAACATGCTGGTAAAAAGAGAAGTGGATCTTCGTGCCATAGACCCTGGATTGTGGTTTTTGGGAAGACCTATCGATTTATATGTCATTTACCATGCAATAAATTGCCCTCCACCTACGTTTAGGGAGCTCTTGGAACCCAACAATCCTATTATCCAACCTACTCATGGGCCAAATCCAAAGATCCCTTTTCCTCCAAAGCCTCAATGCAAGTATGGAGGGAAAACCTCTGATACAATATTTCACCCATGTGATCTTTGAGATTTCATTCCATCCATAAATACAATCTCCATTTATTTTACCACTCCAATTCATAACCCAATAGATCCTACCAAACCATTATATCTTTATATAAATGCTATTGATTGGGATCGTGTTGATTCGCCTGTAGAGCGTAAGGATATTTTCTATAATGGATATATGTTATAACCATTTCATTTTTCATCAGGCTATGCATATGACATGTTCCATGATGGTTTGGATCCTAAGGCAATAGGTCCTATAAATCCTGTCGATGAAATTCATTTGATACCCATGCCTCACTAGCTATAGGATGGATCACATATGGATATAGAAGTGACTTTCAAGGTGGAAATTAGTGATGATCCTACTCAACCAAAGAAATTCAAGTTTAGATAAAGTCTATCTTTAGAGGAAAAAGCCATCATAATTCCTCTCCTCAAGGAGAGGCTAAATATTTTTGTTTGGACTTACAAAGACATGCCAAGGCTTGATCCAAATTTAGTTGTACACAAAATTTCATTGGATCCCATAAAGAATCCAGTCAAGAAAAATCTAAATAAAATACATCCAACCATCACTTTTATGGTGAAGAATGAGTTACAAAAGTTTTTGGATGTGGTTTTCATAGTTCTTATTGACTATCCTAAATGGGTATCGAACATGGTGCCCATAGGAAAGCCTGATGAAAGAGTCTATATTTGCATAGACTTCACATATTTGAATAGGGAAACTCCAAAGGATTCATTCCCATTACCAAATATAGATGCTCTTGTTGACACCACTACAGGTCATGATATGATCTCCCTAATGTATGGATTTTATGGATACAATCAAATCCGAATCAAAATTGAAGACCAACATACGACTACTTTCATTACTCTATGGGGGACATTCTGTTACAAGGTAATGCCATTTGGCCTAAAGAATATTGGTGCCACATATCAACAGGCCATGACATACATCTTTCATGACTATATGCACAAAATCTTAGAGGACTACATGGATGACTTGCTGGCCAAGTCCTTATTGCAATAAGAGCACGCTAAAATCCTTGAAAAGGTCTTCAATCACCTCATTGAGCACAACATCAGATTGAACCCTAAGAAGTGCATGTTTGGCGTGACTTCTAGTAAGCTCTTCGGTTTCATCATTTCTAAGAGAGGCATTGAATTTGATCCTGCAAAGGTAAAGGCTATATTGGAAATGGTTGCCCCTACCAACATTAGGGAGTTGAGAATCCTACAAGGTAAGGTAGCATCCATCAAATGATTCATTGCTCAATTATCAAACAAATTTTGACCCATGAATTGGCTGCTACGTAAAGGAGTCCCTTTTCATTGGGATAAAGAGTGTCAATAAGTCTTTGCAGAGATCAAAACTTACCTAGAAACACCACCAGTATTGGCTCCACCAAGGCCAAACATACCATTTTTACTATACATATCGACTACTAATTTCACTTTGGGCACCATGTTGGCCCAAAATAATGCACAAGACAAAGAGCAAGTCATATATTACATTAGTCACACCTTGGTGAGTTATGAGCTAGGGTATGCATATGTAGAAAAGTTGTGTTTGGAAATGGTCTTTGCAACCAAAAATTTGCGACACTACATGTTGAGCCATATGACCTACGTTATATCAAAACAAAATCCTTTGTAGTACATGATGAACAAGACCTATCATAATACACGTATGGAAAAGTGGATCATGCTATTGACAGAATTTGACCTAGAATTCATAAGCCAAAATTCCATCAAGGGACAAGTCATAGCTTATCAATTAGCAAAGGCACCTCTTCAGGATAGCAAGCCTCTCACCATAGAATTACCTGATGATGCAATCTTTTCATTATCAGATCCACTCGAACCCAAATAACCTGAGAAATAAAGAGACATGACATTATTCTTTGATGGTTCAAAGTGTGAACAAGGGGGTGGAGCAAGGATTGTCTTTATCACACCGTAGGGTGCTCCATTGCCCTTATCATTCAAACTAGACTTCCCTTGCACAAACAATAACACAGAGTATGAGGTCCTGATCTTGGGACTCCAAACAACCATCGCAATGGGCATTAAAATATTGAATATATTTGGTGACTCCTTGCTCATAGTAAATCAAGTCAAAGGATTGTTCCAATGTAGATGCCCACTCCTAAAAGCTTACAAGGAGCTTGTTGACACTTACCTAGCCTGACTAGAATGGTATGACATCGAGGCAATCCCTCATACGTCAAATAGATTTGTAGACACCATGGTATCTTTAGGATCCTTAATCCCTCAGAATTCATCTACTGATTTCACAACCATTCATATTAAGGTGCTCACGCACTCAACGATACAACATGAGGCTATTGAAAATCAAGAATCAGTCAACATGATCAATATTGAACCAAATTAGGAGTGGTCCTTTAGAGCTAGAGAGTTCTTATAGATGGCACCTTGGGGATATTTGATCTCCTAAGGTCCTACGGAGTGTGGTGCAACCATTCACCATAGGGTTGTCTCTCAATCTGTATTCACGAGTTCCATGAAGCAGGAGGAACAGGTCATATTTTTTGTATAAACTATGGCTTATCAGTATTGGCTTTCCCAAGTGCGGGATTTCTTGAAGTTGATAATGGTACCACAAGGCCTATCGCATGTTGAAATATGAATATTTAAATATAAGGCAACAAGGTACATATTTTTGGGAGAGATCCTTTATAGATGAGGTTATGATGGAATGCTCCTTCGTTGTCTTGAGCCGTAGGAAGCATCTTGGGCAATTTTGTAGGCTCACAATGGTATGTGTGGTGGTCACTTTAGTGGCATGGCCATTGTTAAGCGCATCTTGAGAATGGGTTACTATTGGCCCACTATGGAAAAATACTATTACGAGTATGTCAATAAATGCGTTAAATGCCAGCATCATGCAAACCTCACACATTTGCCATCACAAGCCTTGCAACCCATCCAGGAAGCATGGCCCTTCTCGCAGTGGGGACTAGACTTAGTTGGGAAGATCTCACCCCCATCCTCAGGTTAACACGCGTTCATCATAATGACCACTGAGTATTTCACCAAATGGGTCGAAGTGATCCCCTTGACATCGACAACTGGACCAAGGATTGTGGAGTTTATACTCCACAATATCATAAGTCATTTTGGGGTCCCTTTGAAAATAATATCGAATAATGGTCCATATTTAAAGAACAAAAATATGCGTGCTTTGACAAACAAATACCATATTCAACACATTTTTTCAACACCCTATTATCCGCAAGAAAATGGGCAAGTAGAAGCCTCAAACAAAATAATAGTCTCCATATTGAGGAAGATGGTGAAAGATAATCACAAGGATTGGCATCTACAATTACCTCTTGCATTATGGGCATACAGGACTAGTATGCGGACGCCCACTAGGGCAACACCATTTTCACTTGTATATGGCACTGAGGCCATCATGCCCCTAGAGTTGGAAATTCCAACCCTGCGCATAGCATTACAGGACTTCATAGATGATGACACCGTGCGGCAAGCCCGCCTTGATCAATTAATACTTCTTGATGAACGTCGATTCAATGCCTTGGAGCATCTCTATGTTTATCAGGATCGCCTTGCGTGAGCCTACAATAGTAAATTCCACTTAAGAGAATTCAAAGTTGGAGATCTTGTGCTCAAATAAAACCAATAAAACTCAAATCTACCATTGCACCTACGAGACAAATTTATAGTAAATTGGATAGGTCCATACATAATCTCAAAAAGGGTTGGGCCTAGAGCATATCGCCTCACATCATTGGATGGTGTTGAAGATCCTGAGCCTCTCAATATCATCCATTTGAAGGAATTCTATACATAAAATACAAAAACATTCAAATATACATAAAACACAAAAACATTCAAATATACATAAAATACAAAAACATTCAAATATGCATAAAACACAAAACATTCAAAAACATAAAAATGCTACAAAAATATTTCACCCACTATACTAAAACGCAATCAAAAATTCTCCAAGGGTATATGTCACTAAAATGTACAAAAAAATCATAAAAACACCAAAGGTATCTTCAAAACATAAATTGGTCAAATCAATCAAAATGCTCCAAGGATAACTTAAACCCGCTTGGATCAAAACCTACCAAAAAAAAATGCTCCAAGGGTATCTTCACACCGCTTGGTCAAATGCAATCAAAATGCTCCAAGGGTATCCCAGTTGCTTGGTCAAAATCAATCAAAAATGCTCCAAGGGTATCTTCACGTCGCTTGGTCACCTCAATCAAAAATTCTCCAAGGGTATCTTCACGCCGCTTGGTCAAAATCAATCAAAATGCTCCAAGGGTATCTTCATGTCGCTTGGTCACCTCAATCAAAAATTCTCCAAGGGTATCTTCACGTCGCTTGGTCAAAATCAATCAAAAATGCTCCAAGGGTATCTTCACGCCGCTTGGTCAAATTCAATCAAAATGCTCCAAGGGTATCCCAACCGCTTGGTCAAAATCAATCAAAATGCTCCAAGGGTATCTTCATGCCACTTGGTCAACCCCTAAAAGCCCCAAAGGCACAATAAGCCCTTTGGTCAAGAAATAATCAAAAGCACAAAAACAATACAAAAAAATCAATAAATAAATACAAAAATAATGCAAAAATAAAAATACAAAAACATTTGCATCCACATAGCTGCATTACATTCATATCCATTGCATTTGCACATGTTATGATCATAATCTTTCAAACGATGCCACAGTTTGTATCGCAACCGAATGCAAATCCATCTTCATCCATTCATCCATGTGTGTAACTATGTTTTTCAACACAACCATTTAATGTTGCTATACAGAATATGATAAGGTTTTCCGGTCATTCAACCATATCTAGTGGTCTTATCAGCTTTTGTGGAAAGCCATCTTGATTAGTAGAGGGTAAGGTCTAGTGGTGATAGTGCCTAGCATACTTCAGAATCCCATCACTAATTAAAAACAATAAAATCCTAGTTGGTACAAGGGAAAGATAAAAGCTGCAAAAGTGGTCTAGGTTACCTTAAGCAAAAAGGGTCTTCCTTGCTTATCCCCTTGTGCGACTGGTTCAAAGGTGTTGAGAATTGGCAAAAGGACAAGTTCTACCCTACCCAGTTAAATCCCTTGCTTTCATTAAAACAAGCAAAATCCTAGAGTCAAGCAAAATTCAAAAGCAAAACAAACAAGTGATTATCATCACTACATAAATCCCTTGCTCTCATTAAAACAAGAAAAATCCCAAAATCAAGAAAAAGTTCATCATATCTACATAAATCCCTTGCTCAAGAGAAAAACAAAAAAAAAATAAATAAAAATAAACAGTGATTTTCATCACTAAGCATGAGCAAGTATCCCAAATGAAATGAAGAAAATAAGGGAATGGAGCTTGAATCCCTGGAATTCTTAGCATTGTACAAAACTGGAAGGTGATCCCCATTATAGGTTTGGTGTATAGCCATGCTTGGAAATGGTGATACCCTTACGCATGATGATATGTCTATCATAATAGCATCTTGCATTTGTGTAGACCAATATTTGCATGTGGATGAGCTAGCTTTAGGTAACCCAATGCTACCTAGTGGTATAGTCCAACTAAGTCCAACATAGGATCAGATGAACAATTGAGGATCCTCGATCTTAGCAATGGGTTGAAAGAATCCCACCTGACATCGGAGGAAATGCTTGAGTTCTATCTAAATATATTCATTTGCACACACAGGGATAATGAGTATCTAGGTCCATGATGAAAGCCTTGCTTTTCAAAAGTCTTGTGTGGTCAGTACGTAGCTATTGATAGGGTAACTAGAGTGTTTGAGTCTCAAGAAAAACCTCAAAAACTTCCTACATAGCAACAAATCATATCATCAATTTTTCTTTATAAGGTTTGGTGAATTAAAGGTGTTAACAAAGTAGGTTAGATACTGGATAGATGTCAGAAATGATGTTTACATGACCACTAACTATTTTGAATATTTTAAATTGCTGAAGCTTATCAAGAAAATACATACATTTCACGCCATTGCATTTCACATGTGGATGACCAAATAATTAATTCTTGTGATAAGAGTGATTATTTACATTCATAACTAATATACTTTATGTGGTATCGTCTGTTAGATCGTTAAAATCATATCATATGCATTCCTTATGTTTTAAGTGATTGAATAATATAGGTTCATTTATATTAGATCAAAAACCATGTAGATAATGCATTTCACACATTGCATTTGCCACATCATAACATAAGTTGAATGCATACAACTAAAAGCAAAATTAAACATGCATTTAACAAATAACATTGCATCCATAATGCATAGATCATCAATCATTCATCTGCACCTAAAATCAGATCATTACATCCACATGCATTGCATCATAAAAAAATAGTCAAAAGAGATATCCCCATGCATCACATCATATAGCCATAATCAAAGCACATGAAACCCCATAAACATCCACATATGCATACATCATAATCCATCTATGCACACCATCATAAATCCATCACTAAGTCAACTCATGATACATCACATCATGACATGATAATCAAATCATATAAGCATCTACATAAGCATCCATTCAAATATCCACATCATCATAAATATTGCCTATCATCTAACACATACATCAACTCATCATAATGCCATCATCACATTGCATAAATAAAACAAAAATATAAGCAATAAATGACACACATAATGAATCATAATGTAAATATCTCATATAAATGTGTGTCTCAAATACATGGATGTACAAAAATACCCATGGGCTATAGTCATATAGGTCAGATGACCTCAAAAATAAAAATCAAAGTGCATCATGAATCAAACTAGGCTTGCACCCCCTGTAGCACTACCCCCTATGGTGGGATCCCTGGGAGTGTGATGTGAGCTAGATCTTGTTGGTCTCTCTGTATGAGTTCGGGTCCTCTGCCTAGGTCGGATGGAAGACTACCCTGATGTGGAGTACCCGCTAACCTGTGATCCACCTGCACCTACCCTCTCCCTAGGAGTGGCTCCTAGCCTCCTAATCTGCATCGAGAGAGTGGTAATGTAGGCTACATCATTAAAAATATTTGCCTCATACTCATCTAGCAAACCCTGCATCTGCCTAGTCTCTACCCCTAGATCTGCCTCTATAGGAACCTGTGGTGTAGGAGGATCAACAACAATCTACATCCTAGTAGCACCTCCCCCAATAGCATCCTGCAATGCCTATATCTAAGCCGTGAGTTGCGCTATAGTGGCATCTCATTGTACTATAGTGGCATCTCATTATGCTATAGTGGCATCATGCTATTGTACCTGGATCTTGGTCGACTAGAGCTCAACCTCTACCTCATGCAGCTGCACCCTAAGAGGAGAATCTCTCTCCTAGGGATCCAACTCCTCCTCCTCCTTAGGAGCCTCCTTCTACTCTTTTACCACCTGCTCTGCCGGTTGGCCCCCATCCCTTAGTCCTAGCTCGGACTCTACGCCCTGCTAGGTCTACGCCTCCATCACCGCCATCATCCTCATGGCCTAGACTACCATCACCATGCCACATACAATCCCCCCACCATTGTGCAAAGGCATCTGTCACTCCCCCATCGACACCTACATCAACTTCTTGGGATTTCCTCCTCATCAGTAAGCTCTGTAATCCATGGTGGGGGAAGGTATCTCTCTGTTGTAATGCACCTATACAGGACTAGGACAAATAGCACATCCTACTGCAATTCATACTGACGAAGGACATGAGAGTAGAAGAAATACTCTCTGATGTTGACCTTATGGCCAATGATCCATCGCTCGCGTCGCATCCTAGCTGTGAATCTGGCTGGATCATCCCATGTCGGGCACTCATGATATGGGCACCATATGATATCTCAGGACTGTAGCCTAGTGAAAGTAGTAATGTAATGGGAGAGTTCCCTCGCATGAGGATGGCTCTTGCACTTCTCATGCTCTCGAGCCCATCTGCTAGCATAGCACTGCATCAAATCATCAATCTCTACGATCTCTATGGGAAGCCCTCTGGGATGATCTACATGGATATGCTCCCATCCCCATATCTGTAGGAGCAAGCTGCATGCGATGCTGACATGACCCCATCGGTGGATGTGATACAACTCATCGTAGCACTATGCTAGAAAAGACCTCCCCCATGCATAGATGATAGGCTCCTCACTGTCCACCAAATCCTAAACCATCGTGAGGAGGTTCCACAAGAACCTCAAGCCTGAGCAGTCTAGGATAAGAACATTGTTGACAACCATCAGCAACACCGCATGCCTCTCAGATAAGACCCTCTCCTTGTACCATCGTAGAATGGACACACCGCCAGATTTGTTGTCTTGGAAGGTAGCCACAACATGCCTCCTGAACACCCTAGCAAAGACTGCCTCATGGTCATTAGTGGTTGAAGATACGATGGCCACTCCATCAAAAGGAATCCAAAAAATCCTATATACATCCTCTGATGTGATAGTCATCTCGTCGATAGGAAGGTGGAAGGTATTAGTCCGAGGATCCCATCGGTGAGCCAAGGCCGTGAGGTAGGCCTGATCCGACATAATCTAGGGAAGCCTGGTCACATACTGTAATCCATGGGCATTGAACCATGCCTAGTCCATGTCATCCATATGAGGTAGGAGGTCAAGCAAGAGCTTTGGGTCCCAAGCCCAAGCAGTAAGAATCTAAGGACAAGAATCAAGGTATAACTACAATGCATCTAAGGCATAAAACATAATAAAACATGGAAAATGATGCAAATAATGATAGACTATCCTAAGTCTAAGTGAAAATAGGAATAAATGCACCTAATCATGCAACAAAAATTCAGAAAAGTAACTCACAAATTAAATTAATCACCTCAAAAAAATTCAAAAAAATCAAAAATATCCTAAGGTTTTCTAGCCGCTTTCGTCTATAGAAACCAAGAATCGACCATTGAGGCTGGCAGTGGCTAGGCTCCAACGATCAAATTTTTTACCATTGGGATTTGAACTGATCGTTATTGTCAATAGCGACCAAGGCACAGGCCGAAATGGATGCTCTGAGTGGTAGCGGCCGATGGGTGACATGACAAACGCGTATGCCCTAGGCCAAAAATACCAAAAAATTTAAAAAACATAAAATGGGGACAAGCCCACCAAATTAAAACCTAAACTAGACCTATCTACGGGTTCGGTTCATTGCCAACAATTTTAGTGAGGTTCGTTTACCGATTACTTAGTGAGGTTCATTTTTACCAAAATACAAGCAAGGTTAGGGTTTCAAAGCATACCCAAGAAGCTTCGGCTCCTCCACTCGTAGATGCCTCGCCCTGTGCAACCATAATCCTCGACAAAAAATGCTCCAAGTTGCAAACTATCACTTTCTCTCTAGAGCTTTGAAAAGCGAATCACTAGCTGGAAGAATGAAAATTCAAAACCCTAGGCTGCTTTTATATTTCCCAATTTATACCTCGGTCATTGTTGTCATTAGTGACCCACACTTCTTGGCCATTGTGGTTGAGAGCGACCACAAACAAGCATTTGGGGGTCGCTAGAGCTGACAGCGGCCAAAAGCACAACCAAAAATAGAGAAATTCCTCCCATGAGAAATAACAAAAAAATAAAATAACCATATTTTTATGGTTCATAATCATCATAATGATCAAAATAACAAAAAAATCACATAAAAACAAAAATCTAAGTAAGCCTCGTATCCAGTTACTCACTCTATCAACTCGGAGGTTGCAGCGATTTGCATTCCATGCAATTCGGTGAGATGAGTGAGCTACCATAGGGCTACTTGGGGTAAATTAATCATTTTGGAATGGTGATGTACCCCCTCAAATCTTGAAGAAGACCAAGATGGTCGGACTGCTCCATGGGTACGATGGAATCATCCTAATTCCCTTATGACATAAAAACACTGAGCCAAGTGATTCAACAAAAAGCCTAAATAGAATCGCTCATCCTAACTCCCTAAGAAGGCTATTTATGGTTGGACCACTCCATGGGATAGGGATGAATGACCATCATAAATAGTTGGAATCACACTTGGATGGGGGTTTGCCCATTAAAAGAACAAGCACTAGAAAGGAACCAAATTAGTCATATTGGTCAAGCGACTTGTCGCTTCATTCATTGCCCTTCCCTCATCAATTCATTGTGTGAGGGGGTAGTTAGCTCTTCAAATAATCATAATCAAAGTCAACCAAATATCACTCAATCATATCAAAATTACGTTCATCCTATGAATCATTGCAGACAACTATTACAAAATTTCCCCTATTTGCTAGGTTCATAAGAAAAATATGACATTTTTAGTTTGTAGCTCTCCTCCGATTGGATCTCATTGTAGTGATATAAGCTACCCAATTGTGTTTGAGGAATGAGTGCAAGTGAATATGTGCAAGCCCTATGCTAAGTTAAATCCTTCCAATACATTGAAGCAATGATTCAAGGGTGCATGTCATATTGCATGATTGGGCCATCCAGCATTGATCATACCAATGATCATCATACACCCTACAAACATAGTAGTCTATGTTTTTGCTAAAGTCTATGTTTTTCCCACATAGTGCATCCCAAAAAGGGGCATCTGTAGACACCTAAAACATGTCGTGTTTAGGAGAACTACTCACATGGGCACATTCATAGATCATGTGACTAAACCTTGGAACCTTCCAAGTGCCAAAAGTGGTTTTCACCACTCATATGGGGTAGTTTTAGCCCATCCAAGCCTAGCCTCTATGAACCAGAGTGGCTGAATCTTGGCCGTTGAAGCTCAGAACAACCAATCCCTAGTCGCTGTAGACAATAGCGGCTAGACCCTAAAATGCAATTTGCCATCAAACCAGCCTAATCTCGAGTGGAAGTGGAAGTTTACATGCAATAAGGCTAAGTGAGGATAACTTTGCATTCCTCCTCACAGCCAGTCTACATGAGAGACTCAAGTCTGGATTTAGACATTAGTTAACTGGCCCTCAAGGGTAGACAAAGACTCAAATTCTCATGCTAACAAATAGTTTGTATGCAGGATTCAGTCCTAGGGTTTTTAGACCTAAACCTAGGACCTCAACACAATATAAGGTGCAAACCTAAGAGCACCAAAGGGGGGACTTTTTGAAATCAATTGAGGACCTTCTTTTATCATTTTGGAGGGAGATATTGAGGAGATATTTTTGAGACTTGAAGAGCTTTTCTTGCAACGAAGCCCTATCAGATTGGAGAGCAAATTAGAGTGCCTTTTAGGAGCAACGAAGTGCTAGCCGACTGAGGGGTTATCATCTACAGGATATTCAATACATCGGATAAAAGTGACAATCATTTCAACATCAGCAACAAGCCTAGATCCATAGCCTTGGAGCAATAGAGACAAGTTTTCATCTTAGTGGCCACTATCTCAGATAGTGGCCCACAGGCCTAGTCTAGGGTTCTTAGAATTAGGTCCTTTCATTTATCTTATTACATATTTTCACACCATTAGCATAGATCTGATTTATTTCATTTACTTGCATTCATAGCATTAGTTTCTATTATCATTGAGCATATTTCTATTTATCATTAGGGTTATCGCTAACAACCTCATCCGGGAGGCAATCTCAAATAGTTGAGCATTTGCTTGTTGTTTTCATTCTTGTAGGACTACAGGTTCACTGGATAGGTTATCAACATATGAAATCAAGAGGATCCCTCTAGGAACCAAACCTGGAGAAGGAGGCATCTGTAAGCCCTCATACAATTTTGTGTGCGTCATCGGGAAGCCTACGAGAGTGCATCTCCCCTTGCGAGGGGATATCATACATCTGCTGCCCTATTTTGTAAAATATATATCAAATGAAGGAAATCCCTCAGAGGGATCTATATGTAACCGAACTTGAGAAAAAGCAATAAAAAGCATTATCTATTCATTTCTTCGTATTTTGGTTGTATCTTTCATTTAATGCATGATTAAGTAAATAATATTTGCAAATAGAGTAGTGGACGGTGCACCACTTCCCCGGGGTCACTACACCCTCCATGTAGGGTAATCCAAGTAGGGCCTCCATACCACCTACCCAAGATGTAGTCATGCAAGCTGATCAATGTAATACTATGTGTCCCCTACTCAAGTCTTGTTCCTAAATACCTCAAACTCTCAAGGCTAGCATGCAACATAGCACTAGCTCTCCTCAATAATATCAATAATATGATAGAGTAGTCCCATGGGGTGCTCAACTGTGATGTGCTACCACACCCAAATTTGTAGTAGGAGACTACAACTGACTCCCATGTAGCTCGTCTATGTGATCCTATACAACTCATCATAGAGTTGTGCAAGTAGAGTGCACCATCAGTTAGGGTGAGTGTATGGTTTGGCAATGTTTCAGATCAAAACATCATTTCTCCTCTCAGAGCTATCTGGATAGTTACAACAAATTGGAAAATAATGAATTGAAAATGATATATTTTTCTTTTATATTTCTAATTTTTCTCTCCGTCGTTCCTGGTAATCGTGGCAGAGAATTAGGGTTTTTGACCATGGGTTAGATCTACGACTAAGAAAATTGTAAAAATTGTCTAACAATGCACTAAAGCCTAACAATAGGTGTCGATGACTCAAGACTAAAGTAAATCGCAAAATTTTACACTGAGAAATCATAGGGGATCAGAGACACCAATCCACCAAAGGACTTAGGTATATATCCTATCAATATTGATACTCCTTCCTCTTCTCATTCCTAGAAGAATTCTCCTTCCCATTCTAAATATTAGGGCAATCCCTCTCCCACATCTTCTCATCAGCCTCCACCATTGCCATCACCTTCTCATCATCCTCCACCATTTCCACCATAAACTTAGTAAACTCCATTAGTATCATCCTCTGCTCATGCAGGTTCCCCCACTAAAAAAATTAGTATGGAGGTCTCTCTAGCCACCACTCCTTTCCATTACTCCACCAACCTGATAAGTTTCCAAGACATGCAAACTTCTTCTCTAGCAAGAAACCCTACGATTGCTAAATTCAAAAAATTGAAGAAATCCACCTTGAATGCTACTACATGGTTGAAGTTGCGGAGCTCCCAAATTTCTAAAATAAACATTGGAAAAATCAAATTGCTTTGATTCGACCTCTAGAAAAGGCTGGTATACCTTGTCAACTTAATATGTATTGAGTCTCTTCAGCTCAAAATAGTAAAAACATAAGGGTAAATATGGAAGGGTTATAAATATATGGATAAAGGGTGGACGGGTGAAGCTAACAACATAGACATCCACAAGGTGCCTTCTAGTGAATTAAACTTTAAAAGCAATATTCAAGACTAACAACATCCAAAACTCTACAACATTCTGCATTAATGGCCTTTGAAACAAATAATTATTCCAAATATCTAAAGCATTAATTATCCAAATAAATAGAATAAGATCAATGCCTTGACTAAGAGAAATAGAATTCTTATCTCTTATGCCTACCAAGAGGAATGAGTGAGCTGAGGTTTAGCGAGTGCGGTGGGAGTGAGGGTTTGAATTTTCAGGGCAAGAATCTCAACCAAGGTGGCAGAGGTAGATCAGGTACATAAGGGATGGGTGGAAACCTCAAGCATGGATCAAGTGAGGATCTAGAGGAATGTGGTCAGGATGCAATAAATTTGGAGGTGGGCATCACGCGGGGGCCCGACCCTCCTTAGAAAGACCCCAAAAAAAATATATGAAGGACAATGTGGGGCCCAAGAAGTGGCTATCTTTTGCTAAGACTCTTAGAGGAAAAATAAAGGAGGTTCTCTCTCTTCCACACCTAGTTCCAGTAAATAATAATGTTTTGGCCCCGACAAGTTCCATGAGCCCTTTTATTTCAATGGAATAATTCTCCCTGGTAGGTAAGTTTTTGGGAGGTAGGCCGGACATGGAGACTATCAGGACTTGGGCGACGGGTAAATGGCAACTGGTAGGTAGCTTGGAGTTGGTAGCTCTAAGTCGAGGGTTATTCATTATCCATTTTAATAATATGGAGGATGCTAACCACATTTTAATAAGAGGTCCTTGGTTTCTAGGCAAAAGGAGCCTTTTTATTAGATGATGGGGTGAATATTTTGACCCTAAAAAGCAAAATATTAACATTACCCCTATTTGGGTTCATCTCCTGAGTCTACCTACCCAGTTCTTCAATGAATATTGGTTGCAGGGCATAGCCAGAACTATAGGGGACTTGATATCCATTGACCATGCGACCTTGGACAAGACAAGGATGACTCATGCATGAATCTGCATAAATTCTAATTTGGATAATGAATTGCCAATGTTTGTGGAGCTAGAGTATGGAGAATACTATCAAAAATATCTAGTATACTATGAGAATAGACTGGTATTTTGTGAAGAATGCAAAAATCAAGGACATCTATGTAATCAATGCCCTAACCTGGCAATGAATAGAGAAAAGCAAAAGTAGGGAATGCTAGATAGAGGAAATTTGAGGAGTTTCCCTGGTAGAGGCAATTTCAATCAGGAAAACTATGTCTACCAAAAAAATAAAAGAGAGGGTGCAGGATCCCAACAAGACAAAGAAAAATAATAGGTTGTTGGCAACCAAAATACTCAGGTAAGTTCCAATCCTCTAGTTTCAAATAAATTTTCAATTCTATCCAATATGGGAGTAGGAGGATTATTGGAAGACATGGAAGACCAAAACCTTCAAGCTAACCTTTCTGACTCTCTAGAATCCCTATCCAATTCAGGATCCTCAAACCCTAATGCTAAAATTACTGTAAGCCCTGTGGGCATCACAAAGCCAAACCCTAATGTCCGATATCTAGAATCCCCATCCAAGTCAGGATCGTTAAACCCCCAATGCTAAAAATACTTCAAGCCCAGTGGGCATCCCAAATCCAAACCCTAATGTTGAAGAACTTAGGAAGAAATTTAAGGCATTGGAAAATAAAAATCTCATCTCCCTAACATCATCACTAGGATCCAGGTGAATCCTACTGAGGGGTTGTCTCACAGACCAAGAGAATACAAGAAAAAAGGAGAATATTTGGATGTAGGGGTGGAAATATGTGAAACTCTTCAGAATGAGGAATATGACAATTTGATTCTGCAACAAATTGCCACCCCCTAGTTTAGTCCTAAATAAACTAGGAGCACTATGAAGTCTCCTATAGATTTTGGGAGTGAAAAAAGAAGAGGGAGAATATCAAATTTTGAGCATCAAAAAATTAAAACTGATAATAACATTGCCAATGGAAAACAAAGAACCTTGTTTCAACAGGTTATTCTAAGTTCTGAAGATAAAAAATTAGGAAAACCCCATCAAGGGAGGGGGAGAGGAAGAAATCCCAAAAAATCTAAATGAAGTTCCTATCATGGAATGTGAGAGGCCTCAATGGCCTGCCCAAACACAGGGAAGTCAGTGCAATAAGAAATCAAGTGAATACAACTATTATCATGTTGCAAGTAACAAAAAATGATGATATTTAGTCAAAAAATGTAGCAAAAAAAATATAGAATCAAGGGGAGATGGTTTGCAAATAAGCCAAAGGAGCGTCTGGAGGCCTTATGACTTTGTGGGATCCTCGGATAGTAGAAGGCACCATTATTTAGAAAGATGATAGGGTTCTTAGTGTTTTATTTAAGAAAATAAACAACAACAGGTCATGGATCGTTTCAAATATTTATGCCCTAACTTCAATTCAAGGGAGAGCTCTATTGGGGGAGTACTTAGGCAATCTAAGTGAAATTTTCTATAATTTCCCTTAGATTTTGGCTAGGGATTTTAACACTCCTCTTTACCATTCAAAAAAAATGGGTACAAATGGACCACCTATCAGGAGCATGGATGAGTTCAATGACTTTGTGAAATCCAACATGTTGATGGATGTAAAACTTAGAGGAGTGAATTATACCTAGAGCAATTAGTGGATAAGGTGTCATATCATTCAAGAAATGCTTGACATCTTTTTTCTATAAAAGAAGGCTACAAATCTATTTGGTGATTCTACCCTACAAGCCCTTCCTAAAATTACCTCTAATCATAATCCCATTTTTTTGGAGATACCTAACTCTTTGTCCTTCAAGAAACCTTTTATATTTCAATCTATGTGGATCAAACATTCTAGTTTTAGAGATAACTTAATTCAGTTGTGGCAGTAGCCTGTCAGGGCTAGTGCAACTTTTAAACTTGCTGTCAAATTAAATTTTGTTAAGGAAAAGCTTAGAAATTGGAACAAAGAGGTCTTTGGGAACCTCTTTGAAAAGAAAAAATAGGTTTTTGAAAGTTTGAATATAATTTATCAGAAGATTCAACATGGTGATGTTGATGAAACAACTAGGAAGGAGGAACAATCAAAACTAGCAGAGTTTCATAACATTTTTGCCTATGAGGAAATCTATTGGAGGAAAAAATCAAGGAATTTTTGGTTGAAATATGAAGATTCAAATTCCAAATTTTTTCATGTCACCACGCTTAGAAATAGAAGCAATAACAAGATAAAAATTTTAAAAAAAGTACATGGTTCTATTACTTAGGACTTAACAGAAACCAGAAAGGAGGCAGTAACTTATTTCAATTCTATCCTTAGTCAGGAATCGCAGTGCAATGAGGAGGCCAAAGATATTCTCTTGAAATCAATTCCTATCATAATAAATGAGGATATAAACCTTAATATTCTAGCTCCCTTTTATGATGAGGAAATTAAGGAAGCCTTATTTAGCATGGAGCCAGAAAAAGCCCCAGGATCTGATGACTTTCTCCCTTGTTTCTATTAATATTTTTGGGAAATCGTAAGTGAGGATGTAATTTTTGTTGTTAGATAATTCCAAGCAAGAAATCATATCCCAAAAGGTCTCAACTTTACTTTTATTTCTCTAATTCCTAAGAAGCAAACCCCTGAATCTATGGTTGATTTCAAGCCAATCAGTCTGTGCAATATTTCTTATAAGATCCTAACTAAAGCCATTGCAAATAGAATGAGAGATGTTCTTCCCCGCATCATAGATCCATGCTAGGGAAGCTCTGTCTAGGGTAGGTTAATCTTGGATGGAGTTATCACAGTTCATGAAGCTCTACACTCTGCTCATAATACTAATAGGTCTATTTTTGCCCTCAAGATTGATATGAACAAAGCATTTGACAGGCTAAATTGGGACTTTCTGATTGTTGTCCTCCTTAAGTTTGGATTTCACCACCAATGAGTTAATTTTATCAAAGAATGCATTTCTAAAGCATGGTTCTCGATTCTGGTTAATGGAACAACTACTAGTTACTTTCAAAGTCATAGAGGAATTCGGTAGGGGGACCCTATTAGTCCCATGTTATTCATCATTGTGGAAGAAGCTTTAGGCAGAACCATAAAAAATACTTGCATTTCAAGGCTAATATCAAGAATCAAGGCAACATATCTCACTAGGGTTTTTTCTCACCAAAAATTCATCGATGATACCATTATATTGACTAAGGCATCGGTGGTTGAGGCCAAAAGAATTAAATACATCCTGCAACTCTACGAGGATGTTGTTGGTCAGAAAGTTAATTTTAGTAAAAGCAAGTTATATTTCTTGAACACCCTCATTTAGAGGTAAGGAAGGATTGCAAAAATTTTAGGGTGTGATATAGCAAACCTCCCCACTTCGTATCTTGGTCTCCCTCTTTTCATTGGTTCTCCGAGAGAGTCAATGTGGGACAGGGTTATTGAAAGAATTCAAAAAAGACATGTTGGATCGAAAGGTCATCTTCTATCTCAAGAAGGAAAGTTGACCCTAACTAAGCCTCTCTTTAGAGCATTCTAGTCTATTTCCTCTCCGTTTTCAAATCCTCTGTGAAGGTTTTCCATAAAATTGAGAAACTCTAAAAAGAATTTTTATGGACTGGATTAGAGGAGAAAAAAGGATACACCTTTTAGGATGGACCAAAGTGTGTAGACCCAAGGAAAATGGGGGCTTAGGTCTGAGGAGAATTGCTCATATGAATTTAGCTTTACTAGCTAAGCAGGCATGGCACCTCATTTATGGTGAAGAAAATGAATGGACAACTATCATCAAACAAAATTATCTTCAAAATATGGAATTTCTAAGTGATTCAGTTCCAATAAGAGGTTTTGCTTTTTGGAAAGCAATTCTCAATTGTAAGGAAATCATCAAAAAATGTTTAAGATGGGTTTTAGGCAATGGTGAGAGGATAAATTGCTAGAATGATAGGTGGGCTAAGGACAAACCACTGACACAATATCCTAACTTAGCCTGAATCAAAGATATCATGGAATAACTCATTGGTAGAAAAGTATATGATTATATGGTTGAGGACATAGGTAGAATGAAGTGGAAACAAATAAGGATTCAAGGATTTCAAGTAGAATCAAATGATATTTGTAACATTCTCGGGCAACAGTTTATCCCCATGAGACCCAAGGAAGATCAAGTGACCTGGGATCCTACAAAAAATGGGTAGTTCACTATTAAATCAGCTTACAAGCTTCTGCTTGATGATGAGGATTTTGTACTCCAAAAGGACTTAGTTTGGATAAATAATTTAATTCCAAAAATTGTAGTCTTTTCATGGTTGGTTATCCAAGGAAGAATTCTAACCATTGATAATATGATGCGTAAAGGTATTTGTATCACTAATAATTGTTATCTATGCAGGGCTAATTGGGATACCATTTATCACATTTTCCTTGAGTGTCCTTTTTCCTTGACTGTCCTAAGTGGGGTTTTTTAGGCCTTCAATATTTCTTGGGTTAAACCAGCCATCGTACTTGACTTTTTCATCTAGTGGCCTTGCCCATTTTTAAGCCAAAGACTTAGATACATGTGGAAAATTTGTCTCAATCACTATCTTTGGTAGGTGTGGTTAGAAAGGAACCATAGTGTCTTTAATGAGTCTATCCATGATCATCAAAATATCATTGCTAGGATCCTATCCTTTGTCAATGAGAATGGGAACCTTATCCCTTTTGATAGCCTTAAACCTCATCTGCAGGAGACCATGATTGCTTAATATTTAAGCTTAACCTTGTTAGATGAGTCTGTGCCTAGGGTAGTCAACCCCAGAGCCAATGTTAAGTGGTCCCCACCTCCTACGGGTTAGTTTAAGCTTAATTTTGATGGAGCGACTAAGGAAAATCTTGGAAGAGTAGGTGCTAGTGGCATTGTGTGAGATCATAATTGGAATATGATGCTTGCATTTCCAAATATTTGAGAACAAGGACAAAAAATGAAGCTAAAGCTAGAGCTATGTGGAGAGGCCTTCAAATGACTCAAGACTTAGAAGGCAATTTGATCATAGAAGGAGACTCTATGCATGTTATAAATCTCCTCAATAATTGGAAACACCTCCTTGGAGGATTAAAACAATTGTTGAAGAGGTTAGGATCCTTTTCCAGGGAAGACAAGACAGAAAAACCCAACATGTCTTTCGAGAAGCTAACAAAATTGCTAATAAGCTGGCAAATTTGGGTGTCGATGGTGACATACTTTTCAAATTGGAATATTATGTCCCAAGTGAAGTAGAGGAGCTTTTTCAACAAGAATGCCAAGAATGATAGTCAAATTTACCAAAAGGGAAGGCATTGTAAGTTCGAAGGCTAGGAGTATTCCCATCTCTTTTTTGAAATAGACTCACAATAAAAATTATCCAAGTTGTCAGTCTTTGTGGATGTTGCTTGGAAATACCACAAAGACTAATGGGGATAGTCACATGTTAGATAACATGGCTCCTAGTCATCTTAGTAATTTGAGGTTGGTTTATAATCACAGGGCAAGAAAGAAATGGTAATATAAGACTTCAAACTAGAGCCACATGGACCACCAGATAGCCACCGCCATAAATCTAGCCAGCAGGTTCACTTCTCCAAGGCTGATTGGCCAAGACGGGATGTGGTCCCAAAGAATTTCATATATGGAAGAAAGCAATTACCAAATAATTATTAAGAGTAACTGTCAATATAGATCTTGTGGGAGTTTTTTTCAATACTCTGCTATGTGTGTCTGCAACTTTTTGTTTCTCCATTGTTTCAAGGAAGGGATCCGTGTCTGTTTCTTTTTTTGTAATTATGATGCAGGTGTGTTTTCTTAGGGTATATCCAAAATGTTGTATGGGAAGTTTATTTTTGATAATAGGCTATGTGCCTTACCGGATGTAATGGCTTTGGTGGCATGTGGATTTTACATATATAGGATCCTTAGTAAGGACATGTTCATCAACAACCCTGGCCTGATTTTTGTAAAAGGTTTTGGGTCAACTTGTAAAACCTGGTATTAATGCTATAGTATCTTATCTACCAAAAAAAAAGAAAAATAATTCTCATAAGCATGTATTTAAAAATTAATTATTTCAATTTACTCTAAGTCAACTATCCAAATCAATAGAATAGACTAACCATAACAACAATAGAAAAAATAACTTTACAGGATTATGACCAGCCAATCAACACAAACGCGAGTTTGAGGTAAAAATCCCTTGTAATGATTCATTCATTAATTGTAGAATATATACATAGTAGTGCAAGCAAACACTATAGAGTCAACATTTTGAATGGAGGTCATTGTCTATAGATTTTCAATTTTATTTTCTAAGCATTACAGGAAATTTTGTATGGTCCTTGATCTTCTTGGTAAAAATCATAAATCATGTCAACCATCTGCATCTTCTTGATTGGCTATAACCAATTTTAGATCATAGTCATATTCACCATTGATGATTCTTTCACCCATCTTTCATTTGTTGATCTGCAACTAAATATGGTTGATCAGAAGATTCTAGAGGCTTTTGGATTGTAAGCAACGATTCGTCTTCCATGATGTCTAATTTATCTTCCCTCTACATTTTGCACAATTTGGTGCATGAAAATATGTCAAAAATATGAATTCAAATAAATACTAATTTCTACCACTGATATTCAAACAAATGGTTGTGATTGATTATCATGCGACCACTCTTCGTAAGAATCCCCCTTGAATCCGCTCAAGATTAAATTTCCCAAGACTTAACTGTGGAAATAGAAAATCATATTTAATAAAGATTTTGCTCACATTCCTTTAGTTTGCTAAGCCTATTTATTTTTGACTTGTGGGTCCATCTTATATTACTTGCATGCTTAAACAATTATCCACAATTTTTGGATATGTGCCCGCTCGTTCGCCATATCTTGAGCATATTTTTTATTTGCATGCTAGCAACAAAGAACATAGGAAATCATGCATTTTGGTATTTAGGTCTCTTGGTTAGTATTTTCCATGAAAATGTGTTTCTCAGTGATTTTCCCTTTGTAAGATTTTTTTAGTGCTTTTTGGTTTACATGCAGATTACAAAGATGTTGGGAAATCTTGTGTGGATGCTTTTCTCCATTTTATGCATTTTCTTGTGGATTCCTATTTTCTAGTGCTTTTCTATTTTTTATCCTTTTGAGCACTTTTCATTTGCACGTGGCAAATAAAGTAAGTAGTAAATCACACATTTTTCTTATAATAAGCACTTCACACTTTTTCATGAAATCACACTTTTTAGTGGATTTGCAATTTTTGGTGATTTTTTGATTTTGTGCATTTTACAAAGTAGACAGGAAATCATGCCTCCTCAACTTTCTCTTGATTTTACCCTTTTCCAATGGATTGGCATTTTCTAGTACTTTTCTAAATTCAAGTAGATTACAAATATAGAAAATCATACTTGTAAATCATTTCTTTATTTTTGGTCTTTTCTCACGATTTTGCATTTTTGAGCGAAAATGGGAAAATTAATAGAATTATGCTTGCTCTCTCCATACTTAGTCAATTTTTGTAAAATTTAAGCTACTTTGAGATGTAGCCAATTTTGGCCTACATTATTGGCACATCTTGGTGAATCTTGTTCACAAGATTTTAGAACTCAGAGCCTTATCCACTGGGTTCATGGAGTCTAAAGAAATGGAATTATGGAATATCGTGGGATAAAATGAAATGGACAAAAAGAGTGAGATGGAAGGAATAACTTGAAAATAGCCTATAAAATATGAGGGGATGGATGAAAATGGATGAAATTATGGAATGGATGAGGAGTAACAACTTGAAATGTAAAAATATAGATGGGTCAACTAGACTCCAGCTGTTTTCTTCAAAATAAGATCTTAGAGTATTATTTTCTAGTGACCAACATTCTCTTGACCATTTGAAGATAATTAGAGGATAATTTTTCACATAGAAACAAGACAAGAGACAAAAATTTCATGTTATTCTCAAAATAGTTTTCTCTTCAAGGCTCAACCATATAAATTACATTTTTTTGCAACATTATAACTCAAAAGCTGCTTCTTCATGATTGCTAGCCTCTTGTAACAAATATAACTTCTTTATAGGATCAATCAGAGGGGAAATTCACTTTTTTATAACTCCATATGTATGATGCTATCTACAATTTCATGCTTTTGGCTATTTTTGACACCTGTCAAACTACAAACTCCACAAAACTTGTGCTTTCTAGTGGTATCTATCATTAGACCTATTAATCTTCTTGCTATTCATATTTAATACCTTCTTCATCAACATGGATTACATCGCTATCAGGATTTTCTAGATCAATATCTTGAACTTCTTCTTCTTCTTCTTCCTCCTTAACTTCCTCTTCAATTTGATCTTCTTATTTGGATTCATTTTCTTCTATCTCTTCCACACTAATGCCCGCTTCATTAAATATCATCCTCATTGAGTAATTAGACAATGTCACTCAGTCCACTTGAATATTCCTCCTAGGCTTTCTATGGAATTCTTGGTACTGCTAGGATGTTCTAATGAATCCACTTTAAAATTGATAATATTTTATAGGATGGTTTAGCCCCACCATTACCAACTTCAGCTATAACATATCTGATCTCTATCAGAATCTTAATCAAGTGGATCACATGCTCTTGCTATATTAGCTCGAGCCAACTTTCTATTTCAAAGACATATTCCATAATAGAGTCTAAGCAGGCTTCTAGCACCACTTCTACAATATATTGGTGATTCTCTCCCAAGTAATCAGGAAATTTGAGTTATCTAATGTGAGCTAGCTTTTGAATAATTTTGTTTATTTTATTTTCTAGCTTGTCTAACAATTACAAACCTTTCATTAATAGCATGTTCTTAGATAGGATGTATTTGGCTATATCCTTAGAAAACCACCACTACCTATTCAAGATGAGTCTGGCTATAGCTCTGAATCTCGCTCTTGCCAATTTGAAAATATTTTTTTCTATAGCTATCTTATGTTGAATTTCTTCTTACACCTTCTTGAGAGTATTCCTAGCACTCACCACTTCATTAGTTTCTTCATCCAAGAAAACAAAAACTAGTCTAGCCTTTGAATCCTTCATCTTGATACTTGACTAGATTTCCTTCTTGATTCATCTCACATGGTCTTTTGAGAATCCACTAGGTTTGGCTTTTTCTATAAACATTTGCTACTACAAGTGATTATTTTTATTAGTCAAAGCTCTTACTTGAGCCTAAATGCTCTCAACCTTATCTTTATAGTTGCCACTTCCTCACCTCATCCTTGAGTGTTTTCACAAGGTTCTCTTGATCTCTAAGTGAAGCTTCCAACTCTTGAATGTTTCTTTTTAGTTCTTCATTCTCTTCCCTATGAATATCACCTTGTAAAAAAATGTATCCATATGGGCTTTAACCATTACAATCTCATCAACTGTAAGCAATTGCATGATGTCCACCATTTTATCTATCACCTCATAGTTATCCATGGTCATATCCACCATGGGCTTGTTCACCTTAAGGGTGATAGTGAACTTTGTTCTCTTCCTAGAAATGGGATCGACAATAACAACCTTTCTTTTATGGGTTATCTCTTCTGATGGTCTTGCCAACTGCTCATTCCACCAAGTTATTGCATTAAATGAAATTTCATTGATATTTTGGTATTGGGCCATGGTAGGATCAATGGATTTGGTAGATGTGGCCACCAGAGAAGATATGAGGGGGAGAGGAGCATGTGGAGAAACTAAAATAGTGGAATCTTGGTGAAAAGGGGTAGACACTATAGCTTCATTTGATGGTGGGTTTGGAAGAGGTGTGGATACTTGTGGCCTTACCAATGTTGTAGCTGATGTTACCAATGTCATAGGGGGGTTTTGTGATGGGGAATGTGGAAGTTGAGATTCGATGAAAATATATGGGGATTGAGAGGGTGAATGTGGAAGGGGTGTGGAAATTTAAGACAATGTGGATGGGAGAGCCTCTGCTACTTGAAATTGCTTCTCATAATGGGAGGGAAGTGTCTCTTGGAAATTTAAAGGAGCAAGAGTAGAAGGTGAAGAAATCATACCCGAGTCTTAGTGGAGACTAATTCCTAGATTTGTTTGGACTCAATTGATCTCTTTGTAGGACTTGTGTTTGATTAAATGTTTGAGAAACCTATTATGTTTCTTCCTCCTCTTCTTCTATTCCTTTCATGGCTCCAAAGGAGGTTGCTAGTGGTTGTGACTTGAAAGAATTAGCTATTGATTTTTCCCCTTGAGATCATTCTTGAGGTTATGCTTGTGTATTTTTTAGTTGAATTTACTATTGGAGGGGGTTAGGTCATGCAAATCTGACTGTATAAGTACCAGATATAACTTCATCAATTTTTAACCTAGGTTTGATATAGCCCTCTGAGGATGCCCCAAGAGCTAGCCATTCCAACCTTCATTGGACCTAAATTGTCTTTGTTTGTCCTATCTCATTTGGTCCTAGACCTCCTCCTTCATAACTCTATCTCTAAATTAGATGGGCACATGGCCCATATATTTGTAACTACTCTACTATTGGCTAAAAAGTAACTTGTTTGCCCTTTCCAATAGGAACTAATTTTTTGGGGGTCTTCATATGAGGAGGGAAGGATGGAGTTCTAATGTAGCATGGTTTTAGTATAACCCCTCTAGTTTACCTATAATTTGTTGCTCCTCCTTGGCCCATAGGCTTCCTAAAGCTTAATGCTAAAAAATTTCCACTACCTTGCCAAGTTGCAGAATGCTGATCATATTTCTCATCAAACCATTTATCATTCTTAGTGGGATACTTGGATTTTATAGAATTTGTTTCCACCCACATTCTCCAAAATTCAAATATTTTTGTGGGGTTCCATGGTTATTTCTTAATCATTTCTTTGATGTTGTCTTCCACATAGATATGCGCTTGATTCTTTTTTGGAGCATAATTGATGACATGATCATAGAAATATCTCCAGGGGGTAATGTTTCCATGTGTTGAACATCACATTCCAATTCTAACTTTTCATTGTTATTTCTAAACTTTTCATAGTGAGGTTTGAGATTTCTTTTGAATCTTGGAGACTTCGCTTTTGGATCATTCAACTTCTCTGCAAATTTATTTTCTCAATTATATATCCATGTGTGAGGGAGTTCTACTAACCCTAATTCTTGCATATAATTCATAATGCTCTTGTACTACTCTTTTTTATTGATAATGATATATCCCATATTAATAGGGTAGACACATGTGCCCTTCCTTCCTTTTCTTGTTCTAAAGACAACATTGATATAATATTTTTGGAAACAATATTCTAGAGCAAACATTCTCTCGATGACATAATGAGGCAGCATAAAAGGTTTGTTACTAAACCATACAGGCAAATAACTATCTCTTCTATTAGTATATACTAGTCACCTTCTTCCTTGCCTTCTTTCCTTAACGTATATACTACCAATTTGGGCACTCTAGGCATTTGTCTATTAATCAGATTTAGGGCAGTCCTTAGGAAATCTTTGTTAAAATTGTAGTAAGATTTTATTTTTCTAAGCGCACTCGTCCAAGAGTAGACGATGAGAGCAGTTCCATTAGGGTTTGTGGTTTTCACTGGGATAAATGGAAGCTATAAGTGATTGAAATAAATAAAAAACCATACCATATGTGAAAAATATCTAAAGGATGCCCCTTATTTTTTGGCTTTCATCCTTATCAAAAGTTCATAAATCATGCTAGGTAGGTATCGAGGCCAATCAAAGAATATCAGATAGTTTCTCATCCAGGCAGGGTCATAATTCTTGGGGTTAGAAATACAATGGGTGGTAGCTACCTGCTAGTTAGATACATTTCTATCATAGGGTAAACCAACTATTACGACCAAAATTTAGTAAATCTCAAGGTCCTTAAATTCATCTATCTTAATTGGGGTTGATGGTAGAGAACTGCCACTCAATTTTCTCTTTAATTGGCTTGCTACCCAACTCAAGAAATTTCTTCTCCATTTTGTATGCTTGCTTAGAGAATAATACTTTGCCTGGTATTTCTAAGAAAATATCTTTTCTTTCTCATCTATTTTCACTCCCGAGGTGAAATAATTGTTGAAATATTCATGTTTTATATGCATCAGGGTCTTTCCCTCAATGCTTTGTAGTATCTGATGTTCTAGGTTATAATTTTTAGCTTTTGATTTTATCAATTTAGGGTATGAATCTACAAAATCACACATGTAAAAAGATAATAGTGAAATCACCATGATTGCATTCAAGCTTGACACTGATATGCCAGTGGAAACTCTCTTCACTACCTCTATCCTCATCTGTACTTTCTCTTTGTGGGTATAGTGTTTGTAATTCTACTTGCAGCATCATGGAAGAAAATATTCACTTTGCTCTCCACAATAGCAACTTTCCTCTCGATGGAAGATGATGTGACCATAGTCGACTGCTTGTGAGTTACTCTTACTTGGCAATAAAACTTATGCTCTTTGTCACTCCTCAAAAAATCTACTCTTTCTTTTGCGCTATACAACTCTTAGAAATTTGGAGTATGCGGTAAGAGTGAATTCAACTCTATGGTGTCGAAGATATATTCTTTTTGGAGCATGCATCTTTAATGCGATGAGTGCAATATTCATTTGCATTTAAAACTAGTTGGCACTACATCAATACCCTCTCCTATTCATAATTGGCTTAACCCTATGGTTGGTGGTGCAAATCTGACATGTGTGACACCTTTCTTGTCTGAATTTTAAATTATGCGCTATTCATTGTTTTAGAGAGTAAGCTTCATGCATTTTGGATTTCAAGTAAAGTGAAATCCTTGCCAAGTAAATTTTCCTCTTTTCGCATGACCTTGCCATTTTCTCTACCCCACAAGTAAAATACCACTTTATTGAGACACGTGGCATGGATTTTTCTTATGGATGAACTTTGAGTGAGGGTTACGGGGAAATTTCTTGTCGCGATGTTATTTTACAAATTTTCTTCCTTAATATCAATACAAATTATAAAAATAACATTAAAATTATTCATAAATTATGGTACATATAATACATAGTAAGAAATTATTTATTTGTGGTATAGTTTGAGATGATACCCATTTATTGGAATTGGAAGCAAATCTTTGCTTTTGTCTTGGAGCTGAAAAGCATTTTTTTTTTATTGCAGCTATCTCAAATGGACCTTCCCAAAATGAATCAAACTTCTCATGCTTGTTTGGCTTGGCTTTCTCTACATTCCACTTTAAAATTACTAAAGGTGGTCTTCTTATCGAAATAACCCTTTATATGTAATAAATGCTTTTGGAATATTTTGTAGGCTTCTTCTTTCTATTATTCCAAATGAAAAAACTACACATGCCTATTTTTTACTAGGTCTTCCCTTTCAAGATCATCACTAATATGTTTTAAGGTAGGTATATCTAAATGTATAGGAAGTATAGTATTTTTTTCCATATACCAGGGCATAAGGAGATGTGCCTATAGATTTTTCATAGTAATTCTATATGCCCATAGGACCTGATTCATGAGTAAATGCTAGGATTTTTTATTATCTTCAAGAGACCTTTTAATCATTCTGATGAGGTTTTTATTGCTTGAATCTACTAGTCCATTTCCCTATGGGTAGTAATTAGAAGAGTTCTTTAGATAGATTCCATATCTACTAGAAAAATCAATATACTTAGCTCCAATGAAAACTAGGCCATTATCACTTACTAAAGCCTCAAGGATGCCAAACCCAATGATCAAAGTTTCAAGGAATTCAAGGACTACATCCTGATCACATTTCTTGATAGGGATCACCTCAAGCCATCTAGTAAAATAATTAGTGGTTGTTAGAATATATCTATGGTCTGCTAAAGAATTGAGATTGATTTCTCCCACAAAATATAGTCCCAATTTCTGAAATGGTGGCTCCACTTGGACTAGTTATAGAGGCATTGCAATGTTTTCATTTCTTCTAGTATACCTCTGGAATTTTTCACATGACCTAGAAATATTTAAAGCATCAAAAAGAGGGTAGGCCAATAATAACCTACCCTTATAATTTTAAGTGTAGTAGACCTACCTGAGTAATGACCTCTAGATAATCCATCATGGAATTTCCTTAAGATATTTTGCTTTTTATCTTCTCTTACAAATATTAGGATAACACCATCTAGGTTTTTTTTGTAAAGCTCCCCTGATAGCATCATATAGTGTAAGGCTTAAAACCTATACCTTCTTCTTTGTGAAGCATTAATATATAGAGTACAAACCTTTGTCTCAAAGTAGTTATTGAGTTGGTCTATCTAATATGCTTCTTCTTGGAGAGTGTAATCTCTCTGTTCTAACTCTTCAATTTGGCACACTACTTCTCTTGAATTAGATTTAGCTGCCAATTCTTGACACAATGTTCTTCCTCTAACCAACTTGGTGGGATAAATTTCTATGTCAAACTCCTGAATATTTGTAATCCATTTGACTATCTTTTCCCCAATCTCTCCTTGTAATATGAAGGTTCTGACATCATGGTGAACTACATACACCAGTGTTTTAATTTGAGCTAGATATTGCCTAAATTAATTTAGAGATTTCATAAATACAAACACCTACCTTTCTATGAAGTTATATTTTATTTGATATATATGTAGCATTTGACCCCAAAAGAATATGGGGTGCTCATTATTCTGATCAGTTTTTTTGAGTTAGGATGAAAGCATAAATGTCTTCAACTCCATAAGTGTATAATATGAAATCCTTGTTAAAATTAAGTTTGACCAATACTAGAGCTATGGAAATGGTTTGCTTGATTAGTTCAAATGTTTATCTCATTTTTTAGTCCACTTGAAATTGGTATTTTTCTTGAGTAACTCTAAGATTAGCTTAACAATCTGAGTAAAATCCTAAATGAACTTTATCATAAAGTTAATCTACCCAAATAAATACTACAAAGCCTTCATATTCATTGGGAGAGGAAGTGCCAATATTCCTTTTATTATGTCTTGGTCAATGGATATCCCTTGTTTCAATACTATGTGCCCCAATAATCTCCCTTAATGGACTGTAAAGATGGATTTATTGGGGTTCAGTGATATGCTAAAATATCTATATTTTTAGAAAAATTGTTGTAGATGATGTATATGATCATATTTCTTATGATAAAATATAGTCATATCATATAAATATATCAATATTATTTTATTGATAAGATTACAAAAAGCATAATCCATTAGCATTTGAAAAGTGACACCAGTATTTGATAGACCAAATGGTATTCTCAGATAGGTAAAATTACCCCACTTTATGGTGAATGTAGTCTTATATTGCTCTTCATCCTTGACCTAAATCTAGTTGTACCCAAAGAATACATTTAGTAAAGAGAATATTTCTACCCCTGCTACCATCTGTAAAATTTGATCAATATATGGTAAGGAGTAGTGATCTTTCAAATAAGCTTGGTTCATATTCTAAAAGTCTACAAAGAGGTAAATATCGCCATTCTTATTCCTATTGTTTCCCTTGCACAACTCACCCCAATTTGGGGACCCACTTGAATTTCTTAATTTAATTTGAATTTTTTGCTTGCATCAGGATATTTGAAAAATTTCTTACACCAAGATTGTTTTTTAAAAATTTGATTACATTTAGTTTTAAAATTGTTGACATTTCTGCATCTTGAAGACTTGGATTTAGCTACAATGATTCGGATTGAATATTTTTGAACATTTACATCTTAATTGCATTATTTCAAATTAAATGTTTCAAAAAATTCAAATTTCAATGGTTTCCTAAGGTTTAAAAATTAAATTTCATTTTAGGGTTATGTAAATTTCATCACTTTTACTCTAAAAATAATGCAAAATTAAAATAGACATAACTTGATCTAGGCAACTCCATTTGAGGTCATTCGAAGCTTGGTATAAATATATTGATCCCTCTCTACAATGGAACCAAATTTGCAAAATTTTAGATGTGAATTATTTCTAGAAGTTGTAGTTTTCTATTTGTTCATGAATTTATAATGGATATATCTCTTGATCCATGGTGAATTTATGAATTATTTTAATGTTTTTGGATACCCATTTTTCTTATTTAGAAATGTGGAAAATTTGGAAAAAATTTGAGCACTTTCAAATTTGTCCTTTTTTTCTACCTTACAAAAATGTTCAAAGTCTCCAATCATTGTCATATTCCCCTAAGTATGAAATATTCTATCATAATCCATTTGTGTTTTACCTAGTATTTAAGCCCATGGCCATGAAATATATTATTTATCCATGTTAAAGTCAAAGTATTTTTTATTGGTGACTTTTAATTAGAGCACCAAAACTTAGCATCATGTGCTAATATCCACCCAACTCAAGTGCTCAATGACAATTTGTTAAAGGAAAAATACCAATGATGAGGATAATTGAACAACTTAAGACTTTGTGCAAAATTTATATTTCTAAGGTCCTCAAAAAGTGAAGAACACAAGCTTATACTGAGAGGGGGGTGAACAGTATAAGACCACTTTTTACTTTTCTTTCCCAATCAATATTATGCAATATATCAATGGAAATATCAACAATAGTAATCAAAGCAATGCACAAATCACCACACACAATAGAGACACCAATTTAACATGGTTCACCCAATGTGGGCTACTCCACGGAGAAAATATTTCACTAAAATTTTCTCAACAAATATCTTGGGAAACCTTTCCCTATTACAATGTTTATGGACCTCTATCCAAAGGAGACACCAATCCCCTAATCAAGTTCATGGATCTCTATCCACAGGAGAACTCCTTCTCCTCTGCTCTAGTTGGTGATCTTCTAGAAGAACTGCTACCTCCACTACACTAGCTTATGGATCTCTATCCACTGAAGACTCCTACCCTCACTCAGAAGACCTGTCTTCACTGCCCTGGCTAATGGACCTCTATCCACTGGAGACTATTGTCCTCTATACTCTGTCACCTCCAAAGCTTGCTCTCAGCTCTATCTCAAATCTACACTAAACATAGTCCTTCGATCTAGCACAAATTTTCTCAATCTCTGTCCTCAAATCTACACTAAACACAGTCCTTCGATCTAGCACAAATCTGCTCAATCTCTATCCTCAAATCTGCACTAAACACAGTCCTTCGGTCTAGCACAAATCTGCTCAATATCTATCCTCAAATATACACTAAACATAGTCCTTTGGTCTAGCACAAATCTGCTCAATCTCTATCCTCAAATATTCACTAAATATAATCCTTCAGTCTAGCACAAATCTATCCTAAACATAGTCCTTCAGTCTAGTACAAATCTTCTCAATATTTATCCTCAAATCTACACTAAAAATAGTACTTCGGTCTAGCACAAATCTTCTCAACAAGTCTTCACCAAGACTTACCTTAAATCTATATTGTAAGCTTCCACAAAAGCTTACTTAACTCAGTCCATAAGTCCACTCTAGGACTTACTCAAATTAGCTCACAAGCTTTCACAAAAGCTTATTCAACTCAATTCAATCTATCACATAAAACTTCTTCAATCACACAAATAAGCTTCACATAGAATCTTGTTTAATCTCATAGAAACATATAGAGAATTGTTAGAGACTCAATATGCTTCACACTCACAACAATGCTCAATCACTTTCAATCTCTTTCTCAAATCAATTTAGAATATAGAACAATTTGTTTCACAGAACTTGAACTATCACTTCAACACTTCCAATTGACTAGGCTCAATCAACTCCACTTAACCAATCACTCAATGAAACACTCCTTGCTTACAAACCCTAGTCCAAGCATATGAACACTCACTCAATTATTTCCAATAATGCTTATCAAACAATCTCACATAACAATGATACTCATGATCTTGCACAAACCCTAGTTTCAAGATAGTTCTCAACTTCACATAATAATGATACTCATGATCTTGCACAAATCCTAATCATGCATATGAAGGTTCATTCAATGTTTCCAACAATGCTTATCAAACAAGGTTTTTATCATCAACTTTCACTCAAAAACCTTTAACAATCAAACTCAACAATGCTTATCAAACAACCCTTTTCACTCCAACTTAGCATTCACAACATCCAACAATCACTCACAAGGAAGATGTGCCCATACCTTTTGTTTGATGAAGAATTGACCTCAAAACCTGTCTCAATCACAATTACTCTCTTTGCCAATTTCAAAGGTTAGATGATAAAATATCACTCTAACACTCCCTCAAAATATTTCACAATTACAAAAATAATTAAACTCAAATACACCTTATTACTCCTTTGAAATTAGCATTCACCAAAAACATATAAAAAATAAATCTCTTATTACACCTTATAACTCCACTCTAAATAACTCAATCCACCAAACAATTAAATAAAAAATAATTATTTAATTTCATCAACCTTATATCTCCCTAAGCTCAAAAATACACCATACAACCTTAGGAGCAAAAACCAATTTATAATAAAAAATTTAGTACCTCTCAAAGTGCTCCCGGTGGGATTCGATCCCAAGTCACAGTGCCTCCAGCGCTTTAGCCGTGGTTGCCAAGCCATGTGAGCTAAGCGCTCACGTGGAAGGCAAAAGCACCCATGGCGCTTTGTCTTCTTCCTAGGCACCAAGGCCCAAAAATCTTTGGCATATTCGATGCAAAAACAACCTCACAACCTTCCTTGCTATGAATCGAACGCAACACCTTGCGTTCCTAAAGCACTGCCAACTACCGCTAGCCCACCTGGCTAGGTGGTGATAAGGCTCCAGAGCCTTGTGCCTTTTCACCCTTCACTACCTACCAAAGAAGTCAAACGAAGGACTTCTTCCTTCTTGCTCATCGAATATTGCACACATGATTTTCTTGGGAGTTTAATTAAATTCGATCGTGGATAGGTTTGAAGCCACTTAGGCTTTGGGTATTTATACCCATGCCTTGAAATTCGTTGATGTTGGCGGAGGAGATAATGTATGATATCGGCGCATTATTTTTGCCCTTATAACCCTAACCTTAGGGTTATTAAATTAAATTATAATTTAATTAATAATAAAATTATTATAATTAATTTAATAACTATAAAGTTAATCAAATTAAATTATAAATTAATTTATAATGAAATTATTATAATTAATTTATAATTAATTTAATTACTTTAGGTCTTACCATTAGACCTTTAATATTATAATAAAATATTATAATATTATTTTTCTTGGGCCTTCTTATTTCTCCTGTAGACCTTATCTGACCTCCTTGAATATTATAATGGGAGATATTATAATATTATTTCCCTTAGGTCTAGAAGCAATCTTTCTCTTGCACTGATTACTGAAACTGACTCTTGACATCCTTCCTCTTGCACTGCTCACTGAAATTGACTCTTGACATCAATGACAACAAATCTTGCTCATATTTCCAACAATCTCCCCCTTTGTCATTGATGGCAACCCATTTTCCTTTTACCATTCCTTTTACCTTTTCCTATTTTTCTCCCCCTGAGAAACTGCTCCCCTGACTGAATGCTCTCCCCCTAACTCAAATCTCTCCCCCTTTGTCATCAATGGCAAAGGGTCACCTTTGGGGCTCGGGGCTAAGAATGAGACTCTTAGCTTAGCCCCTCCCCCACCTCCTCTTGAGGTGGTTAATTTTGGGGTGGGAGTATTTCTACTCCCAACATGCACTGATCTTTACCTTTGTCCACTTTCCTCCTCATTTGATCCTTTTGATTCCTCTGACTATTCTTGTTCCTGCTTGTCTCTGGAATTTTTGCTCTACACCACTTTGTTGTATGTCCATAATTATTGCACTTATAACACTTAATGTTGTTATTCCTTGGAGGTGCAAATATCTTGGGATTTCTCCTGGTGAAGCCATATCTATTCCTATCATGAACCCTACAATTCATTGCCTTGTGACCAAACTGATTACAAGAGTAGCAATACCCTTGAAAAAGTTGCCTATTTCTAAAACTTCCATATTCCTATTTTCCATGTGTCTTGCATTGTGTAGCTTTGTGCCCAAACCTATGACATGAGAAGCATCATCCATTGAAACTACCTTGCCTTGACCTCATTGGTCTCTTAGTCTCTTCTACCCTGTGTTGCTTCTTGTTCCATCTGTTCCTCATTTGTGCATTGTTCCTTTCCTTGTTGAACTTTATATTGTCCAACTCATCCTCAGAAGTCTCACTCTCTCTTACACTCTCTTCTTCTAAAGTTTCTTCTTCTTCAGAACTTGAGATTGACTCCTCTCCTTGTTTCTTTTGTACCTGTTCAAAACCAAGACCTGTCTTGTTTGATGAAGATCTTTGTACCTTGATAATCTTATCCAAGTTCTTTGAGCTTCTTCCAAACTTGTGTAACTTATCCTTAGACTCTTTTACTTCCTTCCTTAGTAGAGCTACCTCATGCTCTAACCTTTCACATTCTAAAACCTTTGCTTCTAACTTCTCTTTGAATCTTCTTGTCTTAGCTATTGAGTTAGTTAGATCCTCTATAAGCTTTCCTTTCTCTTCATCACATTCTTGAAATTTAAGCTTGAGTTTTGAGTTTTGCTTTCTTACCTCCCTTAATGCATCAAGGGCATGAATAAGCTCACCCTCAAGATCAACTTCTCCTTTCTTTGATTCTTCCTCTATTTGTTTGCCTTTGAAAACATCTTCATTCTTTTTTGACTCTTTTCTACTAGAAGCACTTCCTTCTTCTTCTATTGCCATAAGAAGATTCTCTTCTGGTCCTTCAAGTGTATCTTCATATTCATCATCACTAAAACTGAATCCATTCCTTGTACAACTATCTTCAAGATGACCAAAGTTACCACATCTAAAACACTTGAGGATTATTGGTGACCTTTTCCTAAACACTTATTTTTATTTTTCCAGAAATAGAACTTCATATTTATCATTATCTAAGGAACTATCATCACTATCACTTGAGCTCTTACCTACCTTGTCTGCATAGAAACTCTTCTTATGCCTTTGGAAAAACTTCTTTCCTTGTGTACCTTGTCCATCCCTATTTTTCTTTTGGTACTTGTGCTTTCCTGCATCCCTGTTCTTATGATCTTGTTTCTCATCACCACTGCTATTTCTAGCTTCTGGACAATCAGATGCATAGTGACCATATTTTCCACATTTAAAACATCTAACTGATTTTGTACCTTTATACTTTCTTGAGTCCTTGTTCCTTCTACCATAATTTGCTTCTTCATCACTGGATAACTCATTGCTTGAATCTGACTTCTTACCCTTAGTCTTCTTAGTGGCTTTAAATGCTACTTCTTTCTGGGGAATAGGTTCCTCTTTTATTATTATCTCAAATGCTATGAGAATGCCATGTAATTCATCCCTTGTCAAAATATCAATATCTTTCGACTCTTCTATTGTTGAAATATTTTCACTAAACCTTTTTGGAAGTGACCTTAGAATCTTATCACACACATCAGGTTCTATAACTTCAAGCCCAAGTCCTTGCATGGAGTTAACAACCTCATCCACATGAAGTAGATATGCAACAATGTTTTCCTCATCCTTCATTTTTAGGTCTTCAAATGCTCTCTTGAAATTTTGCAACTTTGCCCTTTTGAACTTTTTATCTCCTTCATATATGCCTTGCAACTTATCCCAAATTTCCTTTGCTGATTTGCAATGCATAATATTTATAAACTCTGTTTCATGCAAGCCCTTTTGAATTGCATTCATTGCTTTTGAATTATAATGATGTAGAAGCTTACCATATTTATCTATAGGTGGAGTTGTTGGTGGTGTGTATCCATTTTCAACTGCTTCCCATATTTCATTTCCAAGTGCCATTAGATGAAACTTCATCCTTGTGCTCCATAGTGTATAATTATTCCCATCGAAAAATGGTGTTGAATTCCCTAAGGATCCACTCTGAGAATCCATCTGTGTTCTTGTAAGATTTTCCTTCAAGTTGTTAAACTCTTCTAAAGGAACCCACTCTGATACCAATTGAAGAACACAAGCTTATATTGAGAGGGGGGTGAACAGTATAAGACCACTTTTTACTTTTCTTTCCCAATCAATATTATGCAATATATCAATGGCAATATCAATAGAATTAATCAAAGCAATGCATAAATCACCACACACAATAGAGACACCAATTTAACGTGGTTCACCCAATGTGGGCTACTCCACAGAGAAAATATTTCACTAAAATTTTCTCAAAAAATCTCTTGGGAAACCCTTCCCTATTACAATGTTTATGGACCTCTATCCAAAGGGGACACCAATCCCTTAATAAATTTCATGGATCTCTATCCATAGGAGAACTCCTTCTCCTCTACTCTGGGTGGTGATCTTCTAGAAGAATTGCTACCTCCATTGCACTGGCTTATGGATCTCTATCCATTGAAGACTCCTACCCTCACTCAAAAGACCTATCTTCACTGCCCTGGATAATGGACCTCTATCCACTGGAGACTATTGTCCTCTATACTCTATCACCTCCAAATATTACTCTTAGCTTTATCTCAAATCTACACTAAACATAGTCCTTCGGTCTAGCACAAATATGCTCAATCTCTATCCTCAAATCTGTACTAAACACAGTCCTTTGGTCTAGCACAAATCTACTCAATATCTATCCTCAAATATACACTAAACATAGTCCTTCGGTCTAGCACAAATTTTCTCAATATCTATCCTCAAATTTGCACTAAACATAATCCTTCATTCTAGCACAAATATGCTCAATCTTTATCCTCAAATATGCACTAAACACTGTTAGGATCCTATCCTAACACCATTTTATAATTCTTATTTACTTATGTAATGACCCACTTCAACGTGGGGGATCCCATTATGATATTATTTTGTAATGCTTTGTAATATATGTGGCAAGTAGGATTTATAACCAAGTGGCACCATCTCATGTAACTATTTTTATCAATATTGTAACCGATGGTAGGTAGGAGATTCTAGCTCGAGTGGCATTTTGCATGTAAGCCTACTCTTGAGCCTTTAGGTAGGGTGGTTGCATGAAGTTTTTCTTTAAAATATATGAAGCCATGTACAAATTCATCCTTTTGCAAGCTAATGAAATATTGAATGAGGTTGCCCCCTCGAAGAGGCCTACGATTCTATGTTATTATGAGATTGTTCCATTTATGCATTTGATTTCTACATAGTGTTATTGAGTTATTTTTCAGTATTTTATGTGAGTGTTCTTATTTTTAATAGTGAGATCCTCACAAGTGGTATCAGAGCAATTTCTAGGGCCAAGTTCTACTACAACTAAGATGATTTTTGCCAGCCATTTCGCTTGTTAGGTATAAATTTTTGTGTTTTTTTGTTTATGTTTTTTCTTTTAAAAAAAAATCCAAAAATACAGTCCTTTTTTTTGACAAAAAATATAGAAAACACAAAAAAATACAATCTCTATTTTAGTAGTTGTGTATGTTAGAAACCCGTATCGCTCCAAATTTTTCGCATCCCTACCTTCAGGCTATAGGATCCGTGCCCGGAAGGAGGATGGGAAAAGGATGGCACGGTACCTCGGACTGAGAGGCCTTGCGAAGGTCCCGCCTCTCGAGGGAGGTGTATTATGGTGATTTTTTGACGGATGGTGGGTTCACCAGGAAACGTTTGAATGGCAGTTTCCACGCCTAGGTTGGGAATGTGTTTTATGTGTTCAGTTTTATCTTTAAACATCCAAGTCCTAGGTTTGGCCAAATGAATCTAAATTGCTCTATATGAAGATGCAGATTAAATGAATACAGAAGAACAAATTAGGACAGAAAACAGAGAAAGTAAGCAAGATTAAAAAGTCATACCTGATCCGGATGTCTGATGAAGATTCTGATTCTTGAAGCAGTCAGGATCGCCTCTGATTTGATAGGATCGTCTACTATCAGACAAGATCGTCTGAGATTTGACGAATTCATCAGACGAATTCGTCAGAGACCTGCAATCAAAGAAGTAGACACAAAATGCAGAAAATGCAACTATTCTAACAGAGGGCAATGATGTAGAATAATAGGAATAACATTAAAATGATGATAATAAACAAAATACGAGTGTACTACAATGACTTAATGACAATTGGTGACTTAATTATGCATTTAAAGCTACATGGGTGAACTCCAAAATGCAAAGTAATAAGAAATAAACTCAAATTTAACTAAATGCAAAATAATACAGTAGAAAAGAGTGGAGAAAATGCAAACTCTGGGCACTGATTGCCCCCAATGTGAACTGCAGTCGAAATCGTCTCTGATTCGACAGGATCGCCTCCGATCTGAACAGGATCGTCTGCGACGATGTAAGCTTGCTCTGGCTAAAAAATACTAAGGTACCTGCAACAAAATTTGGATAGAACAAGTGCAAATAGTAATTTAGGATGTCTAGTGTGTGTAGAATTCGAGTTACAGGGAATTTCAGCCAGGGGGATGCTAAGGGGAGGGCCTAGGATTAAATAGGCTTAGGAGGGAGGTTAGGAGGTTGGAGATCATCCCTATTTGGGAGATCTCCAATGGGGAGGGTCTCTAACGGTGCAGACACGCTTCTGCCTGGATTAGAGACGTCGTTGGAACAGAGACTAATTGTGAAAAATCAGTTTTGGGACAAGATCGTCTGGACGTCCTAGCCCAGACGAAATCGTCCGATCTGAGGCGATATCGTCTGATCGGCGACGATATCATCAAACGATCAAAACAAACTCTAAAAATGGCATGGGAAATGAGGAAACGGATTAAGCGGCGGTTTGGGAGCGGTTTTGGAGGTTGAAATTTGAATTTGAATTATTTACTAGAGTAATTGTAATTATTAAGGTTTTACTACGCCAATTTTAGGGTGCTACATTTTGCCCCCTCTTTAGCGAATTTTTCGAAGAAAATGCGTTAAAGATGAGTTCTTCTCGATCTACGAGAAAGCAAAAATTATTCCCATTTTTAGGCGACGATTCTTGGTCGAATCGTACGACAACTTACTATGGTGCCCCCTCCGTGTTTTTACCCAAATCGAACGTTTGAGGTAAAAACGCAGAAAAGCAAAATTTTAAAATGTTTTTAATTGTGTTTTGAATAAAATTAAGAAAAATAGGGTAAAACCCTAATTCATTTTTACTGTTCATTTTTTTGGTTTTTAGAGCTCTACAAGCAAAAATGGTGGAGACAACGCACAGATCGACAGAGGTCCGGTGCGGGCTACGGGTAAGAGTCTAAACTTAGCTTAGAATGGTTTAAGTTGAATTTACATGCTTTTTAGGTGAATTTTAAATAAATTTTGAGCATCGCGGCCATTTTTGGGCCGTCGACGTCATCGGGACGAAATCGTCCCGATTTCGACGAAATCGTCTCAAGTTCGCCGATTTCGTCGAAGGGCGAAATCGACGAAAGGGGGACGATTTCGTCAAATAAGGGACGATTTCGGCTTGCAAAATCGAAGACGATTTTGCTCAAATTTGGGACGATATCGTCCAATAGTGGACGATATCATCATTTGTATAAAATTGAACCTGATTTTACTTGCATTATTAATCACTTGAGTTTTTATTAATGATTTTTTATTGTGTTGTTGTTTATGTTGCAGAGAGGTTTACTAAAGAGCAGAGAATGGAAATACGACGGGTTGAGAGATGACTTGGCCGCTCTATCACAGGTAGAGCGGGATCAGCTGGCTCAAGCCGGCTTACAGCATGTGGCAGAGATGCCACAAGTTTCTACAGACATGGGGCTACTGACAGCCCTGGCAGAGAGGTGGTATCCGGGTTCTTCCTGTTTTTGGTTACCCACAGGGGAGATGACTCCCACATTGGAGGATGTATGGAGGATTTTGAGGATCCCCATACAAGGACGGTTGATCACTCCTATGGCCAATCAGGGCCATGCTATGATGCGGTTGTGTGGCGATCCGAGCTTCGCCCTGGAGAAGGGCGAAGTGAACATCGAGGCGCTACGTCAGATGCCTGGGGCATCCGGACTCACACAGGTTTTGGCCAGAGTGGTAGGTGGACTTTTGCTGTGCCACCAGAGTGGGTGCAGGGTACCATGGGTGCTAGCAGATGTGATCTACGACATGCGTGACCATGGTTACAGATTCTCTTGGGGCAGTTTTGTTCTATGTCGGCTGTACAGGATCCTGCACGGGGTCATGTACAAGGGCGGCCGATGTCTGGTTATGACATCGCTACTACAGGTTTGGTGCTGGGAGCACATTGTAGTGCGAAGGCCGATAGGGCTTCCTTTGACAGGGATTGACGGGGAGAGGCCCCGAGTTTTCTACTGGTGGCTCCGGAGAGGGGCACAGTGGCGGATTGATCTGTCGATGTCCCGAAGACTGTTGGATGACCTTGTCCCAGACCAGATCACCTGGAGGCCTTGGAGGGATCATCCAGGGTGGGCCGAGGATGGACAGGAGCTGGCTCGCATCAGGAGAGTTTGCTAGCTGAGGATGGAGAGGGGAGAGGTGGAGCTCCATCGGTATGACCGAGTTTTGTGATAGTTTGGTCTACAGTAGGGGATCCCATCTCTCAGGGATTATGAGTTTTCTCGGACTGTCCGGGATAACACTACAGTTAGCGGGGCTCTAGATATGCAGCGCTTCTGGAGTCAGGACGCGGATGATGCCCCCATTCAGCCGGTGGATGGGGATGACGTAGGGGTAGCCGACGGCTATGATGCCTGGTATGCAGGCATCCGCCCTCCTCGGATGACGAGGGCTCAGGGTCCGATTCACGTAGTTGTGCGTCGGATGGGGAGGCGGTGCCAAGCGGCCATTGAGGCGGCATAGGGTCACGACGGGAGAGAGCAGAGGAGGCCACAGGCTTAGCAGAGGCCATGATAGCGGGAGAGGAGGGAGGAGAGACCCCCTTCTCCATAGAGAGAGAGGCCACCATCGCCCGATAAGGGCAAGGGTGTTGACATTGGGGAGAGCAACGAGACAGTGACTCTTCGAGTAGAGATAGTCCGTCTCTAGGCACAGGTGTAGACATTGCAGGATGAGGCTGCATGCCATCGAGCTGAGGTGACATAGCTCAGAGATGAGATTGCATGCCTCAAAGCACGGGGTGGAGGAGCGAGCACTCGGGAGCTAGCACGGGCTATTGCCCAAATCACTTTTTATCAGACACTATACTACCAGATGGTGCCAGAGGAGGAGAGATTACCACTGCCGGCTAACATCGTGGATCCGATCAGGATTGGGTCATCGAGGACTTCATCTCGATCCATGACTAGGACTCGTAGTACCACTCATACTGCGATGGGGCCACCTCGTCCACCTCAGGGCGGGGGAGGAGATGAGGCTGAGAGCTCGAGGGGTTCTCGAGGCTAGACTATTGCACTGCACTGTATAGATTGAGACATAGTTTTTATTATTTTTTAGAGAGGATTGAGTATGCCGAGGTATAGATTGTGGCATACCGATCCGATTTTGATATGATGTATATATATTTGTGATATATATAGATGAGATATTTTTTGATCATATGACTTGTCTTATGTATTTTTATGATGCTTTTAAATGTTTTGATTGATTGATTTGATGATTCATGTAATTACGTCGTTGGAAATATTATGGTTTGAATGTCATGCTTAAAAAATTTAAATGAAATAATCTGATGGAACAAATTGGTTGTTTGTGATGTGATGATTGATAAAAAATAAAAAGGGACTTTTAACAATAATTTCAAAGGACATTGTCGCTATTATAGACCATTTCATGGAGTCGTCACTCACTCGGTCGTCAAGCTAATCCCGGTATAGAAATATTGTTAAAAAGTAAAAGAGTGCTTAAGAGACTGTCTTAAGACTTTGGTGCAATGGTGCAAATGATGATGATGATGGTTTGTTTTCAGAGTTTCATAAAAATAGTATGCATGAAATAATGTTAAAATGATTTTTGCTAGGCATAAATTCCTAAGTGTGATAAATTTTTTGGATAATTCCCTAGGAATTATACCATCATTGCAAAATTGAAGGTTGACATAATGACATGAAATAATGATAATGTGCATGCTTTTTGTTTAAAAACATAATTGTATAATAGAATGATTTAAGTCATATGGTTTTCATGATTTTTTAAATAAATGGGGAATAAAAATTGTTACAATGGTTTGCGCTAGGCATAGAATATGTAGGTATAGACTTATACCATCATCGCGAAATCCAAAAAGAGATAGTTTTATTGCATAGTTGATTTTTAATAAATAAAAAATATGAAGATGAGGACTTGCGCTAGGCATAAAATTCCAATTTTGGTTTTAGAACTATACCATCATCGTGAAAGTCGATAATATATATATTTATATATATATATATATATATATATATATATATATATGTGTGTGTGTGTGTGTGTGTGTGTGTGTGTGTGTGTGTGTGTGTGTTTTGATTGTATGGTTTGAAAGAAATTTTGATCTTTTTGATTATGCATGTAGTTGTCTTTAGACTAAACAACTGTACTTTAAAGAAGAAAATGAATTTATTCCAAACAATTTGCAAAAAAATATTTCAAAGTATCTTAAAGACAAAAGTTAGATTTATAAGGAATCCCATGTGCATATGTGAATTCATTTCCAATCTTGATTTATCATAATGATACACAAAATCTCTCAAATACAAAATGTGTGTGCAATTGCTATGTTCGTTTACCAGTTTTGAGCAAGATAATATGATACAAGTGATTTGAATGAACCAAATAAGTGTTCATTAACCATGATGTAGATGCATATAACCATACTAGACTACTATGTAAGTCGGATTATCAAGAGCTAGCTAATCCATAAGCAGACATAGGTCTGTACAAAAGAAGGTCGCTAATGTGACAGACATATCGCCACGCTAGGAGTTACCCAAGGCCAAGCAGGTTGGGCACAAACCACCTGTTATGGGGCTTACCTCACAGTTTTTGAATAATTGAGAATTCCAGGGATTCAAGCTCATCAACCCTTCTTTTCTTTTCAAAGGGTAGGGAAAGGGATTTTATTGCTTTTTTCTTTTGCTTTCTTTTGCTTTCTTTTGTATTTTTGCTTGATAATGTTGTAATGATATAAAATAATATTTTTCTTTTTCTCTTTTTCTTGAACTTTGCTTTTTCTTTTTGTTCTATGCTAGGGATACTTGCTCGGATTAGTCTGTAGAGCAAGGGATTTTTATTCGGGTAGGGGTGAGCTTGTCCTTTTGCCAATTCTCAAAGATTCTAGACCATGTGCATGATAGGATAGCAGGGGAAACTTTTCGCTCAAGAAACCACTTCTACTATGTAGCATAGCATGGAAATTACAAATATAATCATTTTATTGTGAAAAGATGTGCTTGGTTTAAGTAAATAACAAGATCAATTCTCTATGCTCAAACTTTATTTAATTGAATTTTGTGGACTTTGATATAAGAGAGATTAGTAATCATGCCAGATAAAATCAAGATATTTATTTTTGTGTTTGTGAAAGTGAGGGATTCCAAATAAATGCTAATTTATCCAAAATAATTTGAAACATATAACTGCAATATTTGTAAGAAGATATATATAAATACTTTTTGAGAAGTTTTGAGAATGTTGACTCTCTCTTTCTTCTTTATGTTGTTTTGGTTTCGAAAGAGTCAAGAATATTGTTGTTTTTTTATTTTTATTATTATTTTTTTTTTTGAAAGAATTAACAAGTGCCATAAATAAATACAACAAATAGTTTTGAATATTTTGATGATTATGAATGTTTTTGGTGTTTTTGGAATTTATAAATTGAAAGAAATACAAGATAGTGATTTTGAAATATTTTAAACAAATATATACAAGGATGAAATGACCAAATTTATACATAGTAACGTTTAAGATGCAAAATGTTCATGGGTTCTTTAAGTTCTTTACCATCTAAGGTAGATAATTTGTATGCTCCCGATTCAAATTTAGCGAGTGATAATGTATGGTCCAAGCCAGTTGGGCTCAAATTTACCTTTAAGGTCCTTAGTTGCATTAGTATTTTTTTTATTTTCTTTTAAAACAAGGTCACCGATCTCAAAGGATCGATGACGAACTTTTTAGCATATGATCTTTTAAGCTTGTTTTGGTAGGCACGGAGATGCTCCAAAGCATTGATGCATTTTTCATCTAGGAGTTCCAGCTGCTGAGTCTGCTTGCTCGATATTCATCTCCTACTTCGGTATCTTGAAGTAGTAGAGCCAAAGAAGGAACTTCTAATTCAAAGGGAAAAATGGCTTCAGCACCATAAACCAAAACAAAAGGTGAAGTTCCAGTGGGGGTTCGAACACTAGTTCGATAGGCCCACAAGGCTGGATATAATTGAATGTGCCAATCGCGGCTAGTTTTATTGACCAATATTTTGAGAATTTTGATTAAGGTTTTGTTAGATGCTTCTGCTTGACCATTACCCTGAGGATAATAGGGAGTGGACCAGCGATGTTGAATCTTATATTTTTGGCATAATTTTTTAACATCTTTATTTTTGAAACAAGTTCCATTATCAGAGATGAGATTTGCAGGAATTTCGAACCTACAAATGATTTGATTAAAAATAAATTTAGAGACTTGTGTGCCAGTGCAGGAAGCTAAAGGCATAGCTTCAACCCACTTCGTGAAATACTCAATGGCGGTTATGATGAATTTGTGTCCATCAGATGACACAGGATTGATTTTGCCAATAATATCTAAACCCCATTTTGAAAAGGGCCAAGGAGATGAAATAGCCTGCAGTTCTTGTGCAAGCGCATGGACAAGGTCAACATGTTTCTGGCACTTGTCGCAATGGCGCACATAATCATGTGCATCATTCTCCATGGTAGGCCAAAAGTATCCTATCCTAAGGAGCTTTTTAGCAATGACACTACCACTGAAGTGTCCTCCACAAGATCCATCGTGGGCTTCACTCAAGGCTGATTTGGATTCTTCTAAATTCAAACATCTTAATAGGATACCTTCAAAAGATCTCCTATATAAAGTATTGCCAATTATTACAAATCGACTTGCTCGTCTACGTAATAACCGATCGTTGGTTTCTATTAGAATTGGCGGGGAAAGTCCCATTTTGGAGAAAATCAAATATATCCGTATACCAAGGTTCGAGGAGTAGTTTCATTGATTAGAAACACATCCAAAGGTTCTAAGCATGACTTATTTGAAGCGGGTTCCTGGAGTCGACGAATAATGATAGTGGCATATTCGTCATCTAACTCCAAGGGCAGGAGAGATGCAGCTATGGCCATAGCATCAGCTGCACGGTTGCAAGTTCGAGGAATAGCTTCCAAGGTAACTTGATCAAATAGAGACATTAATTGTAAAACATAGGCTTTATATGGGCGCAGTTTATCATCTCTAGTCTGATAAACTTCATTAATTTGGTTTATAACAAGTTGAGAATCACCAAAAACTAACAGATGTTTAATTTTTAGCGCCAAGGCAGCTCGTAATCCAAGGATTAGAGCTTCATATTCAACGATATTGTTGGTGCAAGCAAATGTTAATTTGAAGGACAGAGGAATAAGATGTTTTTGCGGGGATATTAAAATAATACCCGCACTAGCCCCACTCATGCATCGGGCTCCATCAAAGTATAAGGACCATTGTTCAATATGGTTTGCCTCTAATTGAAGGCATTCATCAGGAAACTCAATGATGAGGGGATGGGTAGACTCTAAGGGTGCAACAGCTAATTGATCTGCTATGATTTGACCCTTAACAGACTTTTATCCTATGAATGTGAGGTCAAACTCGCTTAGAGCAAGAACCCACTTGGTTGTGCGACCCGATAAATAAGGTCGACTCATGAGATACCTCAAGGGATCATATTTAGCAATGACATAAGTTTTTTGACTAAGCATATAATGGCATAATTTTTGCGTAGCAAACACGACTGCTAGACATAGTTTTTCTAATGTTGTGTAGCGGGTTTCATAACTGATGAAGGTTCGGCTAATATAATAATTAGCACGTTCTCTCTTCGCATCATCAAGCTGAGCTAACATAGCTCCTAAGGCAGAATCTAAAGCTAAAATATATAGGAGAAATGGGCGATCAGGTCTAGGCGGTGAAAGCACAGGTGGGTTAAGGAGGTATTGTTTGAGAAGTTCAAAAGCTTCTTTACATTCGTCATCCCAATTAAAAGGGACATCCTTCTTAAGAAGTTTAAGAAAGGGACCGGTTTTTTTCGCCAGCTTATCGATGAAGCGACGGATGGCTTGAAGCTTACCTTGTAAACTTCGTAACTCAGATATATTAGTAGGTGCGGGCATATCAGTGATAGCCACAATCTTGAGAGGGTCGATTTTGATACCACGTAAAGAAACTAAAACCCCTAATAGTTTACCGGACTTAACTCCGAATATGCATTTGGCTGGATTTAATCGAATAAGATATTCTCGTAATCGATTAAAAACTTTTCTCAAATCATCTAAATGATTATCTTCATTAATAGAGCGAGCTATAATATCATCTACATAATCATGTAGGATATCATGCATCATATCATGAAAAATATAAGTCATAGCTCGTTGATAGGTTGCACCTACGTTCTTTAAGCCAAATGGCATCACTTTCCAACAAAAGGTACCCCAGGGGGTAATAAAGGCTGTTTTAGCCTGATCTTCAGGAGCTATCCTGATCTGATTATAACCGGAGAATCCATCCATTAAGGACATCATCCCACTCCCGACAGTAAAGTCAATGATTTGATCCATGTTTGGAAGAGGAAAATCATCTTTAGGGCATGCAGCGTTAATATCTCTAAAATCTATGCAAACCCTAACTTTGGTGGCTTCTTTCTTGGTAACTGGAACTACATTTGAGATCCATTCAGCATAATCAATAGCTTGTATAAAAACAACATTCAGGAGTTTTTCTAACTCCCCTTTGACTAGCAAAGCCACTTTGGGATGCATTTTTCTAAGTTTTTGTTTAACAGGTTTAGCATCCGGATGGACCACTAGGTGATGCATGACTACATAAGGGTCTAGACCTGGCATATCTTCATATGTCCAAGCGAAGACATCTTCATATTCTTTAAGGAATGCAATGTATTGCTCTTGTTTTTCTTGACTTAATTCTGATCCAATATTGATTATGTGAGGACTATCCTCGGTTCCAATATTAATTTTAATGACGTTTTCTACCTCCATGTGTAGATCTCTTTCAAAGTTAGGTGGGGCGGGTGAAACGCCCAATTCTTGTAATTCTTGTAAGGTTAAGTTGGATAATTCATCTTGAGGATTAGCGGTCTCAAGTTGGGCTATAGTTGGTATAGAACCATCAAAATAAAATCCATTGTGTAACATCTCTTCAACGGAGACATCGTGGAAGATATCTCCTTCCAACTCCTCATCGGAGTCGGCAATCATTTCAGGGTAAGCTATGGATAGCATGTTACATGTAAATGGCTGATTTTTTAGAGGCAAATCATCACGCCTATCCAAATAATCTTGATAACATATGAGTTGATCATCATCTTCAAAAGGAAAGGGTTGACCCTTACTAGGAAATAGGCCCACACCACAGCGGGCAGGCCACGGTTCTACCTCGAAAGGTTCTTTCATGCCATTTTGGAAAGGTCCCAAGCCTTTCCCTTTATATCCCATTTTAAGCATTATGGGTTTAGCTTTAATATATTCATTGGTAAAATAACATCGAGCATATCCCTCATGATGAGTTTTGATATTCCGAGGGATTCTTCCCTAGTCATATCCTTTATAAATGAAGGCACAACTCCCGACTTGGTAAGTACTTCCCATAGGTTGTGGGAGGCCCAAAGTACGAGGAGATGGCGGCAAGTTATTTAAAAGAATTGAATCTTGCATGAAAGCATTTGTTTTTTCTGATATTAAGATTGTGGATAAATCTGGTAAAAGTTCATCAAAAAGAGCATAAGATGTAGAAGGATCATTCCCTATATCTTTAGATGTGGAAGGTATGATAGATGTTGATAATGTGGAAGTGTTAAGAGATGGGTCTATAGGTTTTGAAATTATAGGGATAGAACATGAAGGATTGGTTGTAGATTGAAGATCTTTTTGAGGTTCTAGAGTGGTTTGTTTAGAAGATTGTTGATCTATATATGAGGATGAAATTAATGGAGGGGAAATAGGTGAAGCTATGGGTGTGTGTTTCACAGTTTTAGATGAAAAATAAGAATTAGGATGTGTGGATGACAAAGCGGGGCAAAATTGCACTCCAACAGGTTCTGCCAAAGCACACATATCAAAGGGTCTAGGATCACCGTGGATAGTGACCAACTGATTTTTAAATTCGAATTTAACACATTGGTGTAAAGTTGATGGGACAGCCCGCATTGCATTGATCCAAGGATGACCCAAGAGTATATTGTACGATGCGGGGCAATGTACAATAAACATGGTTGTATCTAGGGTTCTAGGACCAACTTGCAATGGGATGGTAATAACTCCACACGTTTCTTGTGTTTCGTCATTGAAAGCTTTGATAATCATGTCAGTTTTCTTCATTTCATCACTTCTAAAGCCAAATCGTTGGTAGAAGTCAAAAGTGCAAATGTTTAGAGATGAACCATTATCAATCAGGACTCGTTTAACAACTACATCTCCAATTAGAGCAGTAATATATAAGGGATTATCCTTATGTAAACTGTGTTGTGGGATATCTTTATCCCGAAAGTCAATACAATCAACTTCTCGAGTGATGATAGTATTGGCCATGGCTTCAGGTTGAATGTTTTGAGGTACCATCATTTGGCTTAATGTAAGCATCAACTCATCCCTATGGGTAGGAGAAGATCTTAATAAATCCAAAAGGGAAATTTTGGTTGTAGTATTGGATAATTGCTCATTAATATTGTAAGGGGGTTTAGGTTGAACATTGGAAGCATGATTCCCTTTATTGGGATTTTTCAAAACAAATGGAGCTGATCCATCATTCTGGTTTGGTTCTTGTTGAGAATTTTGAGCTTGTTGTCGGGTAACGACTCCAATGGTACCTACAATGTTATATTGAAGATGCTGAACTGGTCTCGGTTGAGCGTTTATGGCTTGTTCATTTGGGAGGAATTGATTAGAAGAGGGTCGAGTAGTAACTCTTCTAGGAAATGGTTCTTCTGGAACCATAGCATCTGTGATGGGTTGAATAGGATCTGATTCATTTTTAGAACTATTCGATTGGTTTGAAGTGATGTCTATTTCACTTTCAGTATCTGATTCTATATCACTAGGATCTGGAGTTTGAATATTATGTAGGGGCCTGGTCGTAACCATGGATAAAGTTGTGTCAAATATTTGAGGATCATGATTAAGTAAATGTCCACTAATAGTTCCTACATATCGGGTAGGAGGAGGAACATTATGATGTTCGATTTGATTGGCCACCTCTTTACCATGTCTTGGTAAAGGGTGTTGAAATATGTCTAATGATTGATTAGCATTTTGATTTTGATTTTGGGGAATGTTCTTTTGAGGATTATTAGGAGCATTTTGTTTAGGTTGGAAGGCTTGCACCTCCATTTCATTATTATCAATCAGATCCTGTATTTTATGTTTCAACCTTTTACAAGCGTTGGTAGAGTGTCCGGGTCCTCTATGGAAATCACAGTGTAAGTCAGCTCTGTATCCGGGTATAGTTGGATCAGGTTCCCGGATAGCTGGTAATTGGATCAAACCTCTTTCGAGTAATTGAGGTAAAATAGTTGATAATGGTTGATTCAATCTAGTAAATTCTCGAGGAGGCTTATCAGGCGGTTTCAATATAAATTTTTTTGTTGTTTTCGTTGCATTGATATTAGCAACATTTTTGCTGTCAGTGACTCCGTCACCTACAACTTGTTTGTTTTTATATTGATTTCTGGATGTTTTCTCATCATCCTTCTTCCTAAGTTGGCCTCTCCTAATGAGGGCATCTTCTACTCTTCGAGCTAAATCTATAGCCTGATCGAAGGTAGTTAAAGTAGCGATTGATAGCTCATAAGATATTTGTTCTTGTAAATTATTAATAAAAATGTCCAACATTTCCCTATAAGGTAGCACAAAGTGCAGTTTTCCTATCAATTGCCTCCATCTAGCTAAGAAATCGGCAAAACATTCATCCTTGTCTTGTTTTAAGTTGTATAAATCTTTAATGGTTACATGCCTCTCGATGTAGGCACTAAATTGATGGACAAAAGATTCAGTTGTTTCTTCAAAGTTTCTCAAAGAATGAGTGGGCAATTGATAGTACCACTCTAATGCCATTCCACCTAAACTTTTTGGGAACATTTTTAGTAATAGCAAGTCATCATGTGATATATCATGACATGCTATCCTAAACATGCGAAGATGCTCTATGGGATCTTCGGTTCCTTTATATATAGGCAGGATGGGCATGGGAAAATGCTTAGGGTATGGTTGTGCTACAACTATGGGATCCAAAGGTTGACTACATATCTCTCGATAATTGTACGAGGGACGGTAAGGATCTATCTCGGTCCATACGCGAAGCTAATCTGTTTCACCATGGCTTCCAGATTACTAGTTTGCCCACCATATTGGTTCGGTAGGGCATTGATATGGGATTTGTGAGCATATGATGGAGGGACATGAAGATTAGATGCTATGTTGCTATTGTGTAAATTGTTGGTAGGAAAGGTGTTATGAAGGAATTTTGAAGTTGTATTATGTTGTATTCCAGATTGTTGAAAATTGGTGTTTGGCTTCATTTTAGGTTTTTGTTTACTTGAAGCATATTGATCAATAGTTTGGCGAAGTAAAGCAGTGAAGGAAGTTTTCTTTTGTGTGGGAATGATTTTAGGCTGAATAACAGGTTCCTTAGGAGGTTGGGTAACCTGTTGTTTTGGCATGTTCTGAATCATAGTGACCATATCTCTATTGGATGGTCCAGCCTTATCACTTTCTTGATCAATGAAAGACAAGGGATTAGTGTGCACATCAAACATATGTTCCATGGCTGCTTGAGTGTCACTAATTTGCCCTTTATCAATACGAACTGCCATATTAAGAGCGCCAATGTTATTATTGAAAAATTTCCAGAAATGATCTAAGTTGTCAAAAGCAATAGTTCCATCTGGAGCTACTCTAGGGGATGAGGATCCATCCTCTTTAACATTTTCTTCTTGTTCATTGTCTTCACCTAGGTCATCTTCTGGTTGATCTAGAGTTTCTCCTTCCGGAATTGGATCTTCAGGAAGGACATTTGGGTCTCTAGTTTTATCTTCTAACCAATCTTCTTCTTCTCCTTCAGTTTGTTTACCATTCCTAAGTTTAGGCATTGTGCTTAATTTAGATTTCAGCAAATATATATATATATATATATATATATATATATATATATATATATGCAACAAGCTTAAGAGGTATATATTAATTATATACCTACTACAATATTTAAAATGAAATGTTTTGGTTTTTGTTATGTTTTTTAGTTTTTTCTTGTTTTTGTAATAATATTGTAAAGATAACAAACAACACAATAAATGCAAGAACTAATACTGAAAGTAATGATCTAGTTTTCTATAAACAATTTATAAATATCATTAATGGGCTCGAGTTCTTCAGGAGTCATGAAGTGTTCTTCTTCAAATTGAAAATTTTCTTTCAAAAATTTAATGAAAAGAGCTATAGAAATACCATGTATTTCAGATTCTGGTTGATAATAATAATTCTCATGACAATATTCACGATACAACATAGCTCTAGGAGTGTTATTCCATATTCTTCTAATCATAAGATCAATTTCTTGGGATTCTATATGAACTAGAAATTGGCGTACCATGGCTGTGTTCTTGAGGTATTCCTCGAAAGTGAAAAATTTTGAAGACACAAGAGCTCTCCTATAAGCTAACCATCTATGGCAGGCTCTCTGAAGTTCATGATAAAAGATGAGTTGATGAGGATCCAGGATTCTATCTAGGACAAGCCTCTTGATTTGTTTAAGTTTTGTTGACCTAGATGAAATGACACTTAGTCTTCTATCAAGTTCGTCCCACAAAAGTTGATTTCTATCTGTTTCAGGCACACTAAGCACAGAATTGATTTCTATGGCTGCCAATTGGTTTTCAACATTTATAGTAACTGCTAATATTTTCTTAGGAGCTACCATCTAAACATGATATGCAACTTATTAATTTTAAATGATTTGAAATGCATCTATGTTTTGGTTGTTTTATTTTTTTTTTGTTTTCAAAAGGTTTTAAAATGTATTCACGTCGGGTTCACCAAAATGTATCGCTCCAAATTTTTTACATCCCTACCTTCAGGCTATAGGATCCGTGCCCGAAGGAGGATGGGAAAAGGATGGCATGGTACCTCGGACTGAGAGGCCTTGCGAAGGTCCCGCCTCTCGGGGGAGGTGTATTATGGTGATTTTTTGATGGATGGTGGGTTCACCAGGAAACGTTTGAATGGCAGTTTCCACGCCTAGGTTGGGAATGTGTTTGATGTGTTCAGTTTTATCTTTAAACATTCAAGTCCTAGGTTTGGCCAAATGAATCTAAATTGCTCTATATGAAGATGCAGATTAAATGAATACAAAAGAACAAATTAGGATAGAAAATAGAGAAAGTAAGCAAGATTAAAAAGTCATACCTGATCCGGATGTCTGATGAAGATTCTGATTCTTGAAGCAGTCAGGATCGCCTCTGATTTGACAGGATCATCTGCTATCAGACAAGATCGTCTGAGATTTGATGAATTCATCAGATGAATTCATCAAAGACCTACAATCAAAGAAGTAGACACAAAATGCAAAAAATGCAACTATTCTAACAGAGGGCAATGATGTAGAATAATAGGAATAACATTAAAATGATGATAATAAACAAAATATGAGTGTACTACAATGACTTAATGACAATTGGTGACTTAATTATGCATTTAAAGCTACATGGGTGAACTCCAAAATGCAAAGTAATAAGAAATAAACTCAAATTTAACTAAATGCAGAATAATACAGCAAAAAAGAGTGGAGAAAATGCAAACTCTGGGCACTGATTGCCCCCAATGTGAACTGCAGTCGAAATCATCTCTGATTCGACAGGATCACCTCCGATCTGAACAGGATCATCTGCGACGATGTAAGCTTGCTCTGGCTAAAAAATACTAAGGTACCTACAACAAAATTTGGATAGAACAAGTGCAAATAGTAATTTAGGATGTCTAGTGTGTGTAGAATTCGAGTTACAGGGAATTTCAGCCAGGGGGATGCTAAGGGGAGGGCCTAGGATTAAATAGGCTTAGGAGGGAGGTTAGGAGGTTGGAGATCATCCCTATTTGGGAGATCTCCAATGGGGAGGGTCTCTAACGGCGCAGACACGCTTCTGCCCGGATTAGAGATGTCGTTGGAACAGAGACTAATTATGAAAAATTAGTTTTGGGACAAGATCGTCTGGACGTCCTAGCCCAGACGAAATCGTCCGATCTGAGGCGATATCGTCTGATCGACGATGATATCGTCAAACGGTCAAAACAAACTCTAAAAATGGTGCGAGAAATGAGGAAACGGATTAAGCGACGGTTTGGGAGCGGTTTTGGAGGTTGAAATTTGAATTTGAATTATTTACTAGAGTAATTGTAATTATTAAGGTTTTACTGCACCAATTTTAGGGTGCTACAAAACCATGTGTTGGGGGTTTTAAAATATCATGAAGGAGTTGTCATTATTGGCTAAGCTAGATAGCCCATAAAGTATATAGTGAAGTGAGGGGTGATCAGGCTCCAATACCCAGGCCTTAGACAACACTCATGCACGGACTTGAGCTCCCATGCATCTTCGGGTGTATTAGGAGACAATCTAGGTTTAAATAAAATTTTATCCATTAGGAATATTTTTGGCCTTGTATTATCCATAGTCCATGGGAGAAAACATCCTAGACGATATCCCTCTCATACTATCAGAGAGGCAGATAGTGTGCTCAAGGGTATGTGCAAAATCCTCCCTGGGTAGTGGCCTGAAATTTTGGTCCAAACACTATTGTTCGTCACTGCGGTATAATAGAGGGCCTATGGGTATTACATAATCCCTTACTTAGCATACCATGGTTCTGAAAAATATAACTTCCACCTGCAAATCAACACCATCACTGTTTTGCTAACCTGCATTCACAACCGTAAAAGTGAGCATACGAAGAAGACATTCCTTATCATAGAAAACAAACTTACATGCACTAACAATCATGATATATTTTACAAATGTTTGTAACAACCTATGGTCAAAAATAGAATAGTCAAGACAATGATAGAAAATAGTCTGGTCAGTAACAGAGATAGTTAGGTCGATAGTAACAACCCTTTATAACAGTCAAGAATTACAGGCTTCTAGTGTCAAAAACAATATTTTCAATCTTAGAGAATCCCTAGGGTTAATGATAGGAACTATGTCAGTAACCACAATACATATGATAGAGGAAGGAACATGATAGTGATAGGGTGGTCAGGGTGCATAGTATAAGTCAGAGATAGTTGATCCCAGACACCAAATTTTGAACCGTAACTCCAAATCAGAAACTGACAACACCAGCAACACAACAATAAAAAAAAAATAGGGATATCTCTTCAAGAATTGAAATCAGTATAATTGGAGATATTATAATATTATTTCCCTTAGGTCTAGTAGCAATATTTCTCTTGCACTAATTACTAAAACTAACTCTTGACATTCTTTCTCTTGCACTTCTCACTGAAACTAACTCTTGAAATAAATGACAACAAATCTTACTCATATTTCCAACAAAAAGAAATATTTTTAATTAATTTGAAACCATTAAAAATTAATGTTTTGGACAAAATAAAAGTAATTATAATTTTTAAAATATTAAATATTTTGAGCTAGCTTATAATTGGGTCATCAAAATGTTTTTAAAAATGATGCAGGGTGGCAATTGGCGAAGGGTAAAAGACAAATAAGTCATATTCCTATGCATACAATGAAAATTTTTACCATGTGCATCAATTTTGAAGTAAAAATTAAAGAAATAAACTTAATGCTTTGGTCTAATATGGACGGCTTGCCATACTCCATCATGATAAGGGTGGACGATCCAAATTTATTTGCTAGAAATTTGTGATGAATGGTGATTGGTCGAAAGAAAATGATAAAATTATTTCTTTTCAAAAGCAGAATGATAATTTTTTTAAACAACACATCAATTAAATAAATAAATAAATATTTGTAAGAACCTTAGGTAAATATGTTTATTAAACTTAATAATAAGCCAAAACATTAAACACTTTGAGAATGCTTCTCATTAATCCGTAAAAGCCCCAACGCTCGATGGTGATTGGATGAAAGGAAAAGATAAAATTAATTCAAGCGATATTAGGGAACGAAAACATGAAAATTGAATAATATTTTAAAACCTAAGATTTTTCTAATTCATACATCATGATACAAAGTACTTCTCATTGGTCCACCATAGATTGGCACTGCACAGTGATTGGTTAGAGAAAAAAGGACAAGGGAGTGTTATTAAAATGAAATGCATAAACAAAACAACCCTAATTGTGAAATATTTATTTCTTCAATGATTCTAATTGGCTTGCCTAAATTCTAATGAAGAATAATAATTGGCTAAAAGGAGTGGATAAAAATTAATTAAAATCACCTTCATAATAAAAACATAGGGTATGAGGATCTGAGAGCTTGGTTCAACAGTCTAAACACTTCTATAGGAGTTTGGAAACTAGGGTTCCAATCCCGCGAGCCCCGTAGTACCAGTGAGCATGTCGTGTTAGTGTAGCTAGCTATGTAAAAGGTTTATCCAATGCAACTAGAGTTTATAGTGGCAATAAGGAGCAAGATTCGAACCCATGAAGAGGCATAGAAAATTGTAACGAGTTACCAATTCCTTTAGTATAATAAAAAAAAACCTTAGGGTATGAAAATGATAAGGTTGGATTTAATTTTTCTCAAAGTATTTATCTAATGCTTTAATTTGGATTAATATTTGTTATACAACCCTAAGAATTGGGCTTCGATAAATAATGAAAATCTAAGGTAAATATGATTAAATTTAATGATAAACTAAAACATTAAACCCTTCGAGAAGGCTTCTTATTGGTATGCCAAAGCCTTGGTGCTCCATAGTGATTGGCTAAAAGAAGGAGAAAAAAATAATAATAAACCACAAGTGAAAAAGATAAAAGGAAAATCTAACATCCAATTTTTCAATTTATTGGGCTAAAGTCTAAGGTCTCATTATCTTAAGCTTTCACTATGGTCCCTAGCCACCCAAATAAATAAATTTTCTAAGGCCATGGTAAGTCAAGAGAAATTAGTAATTTGGTTCATTCACCAAGAGAATAATGGAGAATGGCGATTGGTCGAAATAAATGAACAAGAATTAATTTAAAAAAATTTGACATTAGGGAATTAAATTCAAATAATACCATTGATTCAATATTTCTAAACTATAAGCCTAAGGTTAAAGCAATACACATAATTTTAATTCATCCACCATAGATTGGCATTGGATGGCGATTGGTGGAAGGAAGAAAATAAAAGGGATTTATTGTTAAAAAAAAAGAAAATAATAATCTTAGGGGGTGATAATTAATTAAAATATTTTTTAAACATTTTATTAGGGAAATGAATGAACATTAAAGTTGGCTTTGATTTTATTGAAATATTAAGATAATATTGTAATCGATTAATATCATTTCCACATAATCCTAAGAATTTGGCCTTTTGATAAATAATAAATCTTGGTATTAATGTTGTGAGACAAGCAAAGTCTCCCCAAGATCGAAGAATGCTCCACAAGATCAATCACACACAAAAAGGAAAAACCACAACACCAATATTAAGTGGTAAAACCCTACTTCAAATGAAGAAGGGAAACATCCACTATGAAGCTCACTATATTACTCAATGATTCAATAGTACAAGAATGCTTCAATGTTATGCAACAATATGCATCAACATAACCTACAACACAAGTCAATATGACAAGATATGATAAGATATGATAAGATATGATAATATGTAGTAGAAAACACCCCTATTTAAAGAGAAGCTTTTCTACTACAACCCTAAATCTTATCACAATCTAATCTTATCACAATCTATCAAATATTAGAAAGTGCTTTAGTTACTTTCTAATTTTATCACAATCTAATCTTTGAGATATGTGATAAGTGGCATCTATCAAATATTAGAAAGTTATTAGTTACTTTCTAATATTTTCTAGAAAAGGGGGAATAACTTTTTCCCATAAATTAAATATTCCTAGCACCCTTATTTTATTTATTAATTGGGTGGGAATATTTTTACATAGAATTATTTTCTAAAAATATTATTCTTTAGACTTTATATTTTAGTCTAAGAATAATTTACACAATGTTGCATTACATATTCCAACACTCCCCCTTAATGCAATATTGGGGAAAGGAATTATGAGACAAAGAAACATTCTCCCCCTAAAGATACAAATGGGGATGAGAATCAAATGAGTAATATAGTTACAATGAGCTTCTATGACCAAGAATGGTCTATAATAAGGCACCAATACAAAATGGGCCAAAATGAGACTGCAAGCCCCCAACGGAGTAGCTTCAGATACAAGCAGCTTACAAAGCCATCCATCAACCACAAGTGGTTGCAAATGACAAGAAGAAAACATCACAAGGGTGTCTTCAGTAAGCCTACAAAACCCCAAATGAAAGTACCTACAAGCTACAAGCAGCTCAACATAAGATCAGTTAGATACATCATCATAAATATATTCACCACAACATATATGAATATCCAAAGATGATAACAAAACTGATCTAACAAATAGTGAACTATAAGTCATCACAAAAATATGCCAAGCCATACTTATAGTCACGTGCTATATAGTTGATCAAAAAATATCATGTACAAAGTTGCATAAAGCAAACAAGGAGTACCATGATAATGCAAACTCTAAAGTACCATGTACAAAAGTAGCACAAGGCTAACAAAAAAGTACCATGTACAAGAGTTGCATAAGGTATATGAAAATAATAAAGTGTGTACACCGGTTGCATAAAGCCAACCATAAAATATCATGTACAAAAGTAGCATAAATGCTAACAAGAAAGTACCATGATAAACCAATTGCATAATGCCAACTACATAAAAAACATGTACAAAGTTGCACAAGGCAACAAGAAAGTACCATGTAAAAGAGTCGCATAAAGCAATTGCATCATATACCATAATTGCACAATGCCATCTACAAAGTAACATGTACAAAAGTTGCACAAGGCAAACAAGAAAGTACCATGTTCAAAAGAGATGCAAAAAGCAATTATACCACCAAAGATCAACTCATATATATAGCACAAAACACCTCATAAGGATGAAGTTGTCATCACACAAGTGTAACTACACTTCATTCCCCCTTGAGGACAACTTCACCAAACCAAGTGAGTCCCTCAGCTTACAAAACTGCTCCTTGGGAAGAGGTTTGGTGAACAAATCAGCAGAATTAGAAGATGATGGGCAATACTCCAACTGAATAGTCCCATCCAATACCTTCTCTCTGATAAAATGGGCTTGGATTTCAACATGCTTTGTCCTTTGATGCATTACAGGATTTTTAGCCAAGGCAATAGCTGATTGATTATCGAAGCAGGAGGACAAATTTCATCATGATGATGATGATAATCAACATCATCATGAACTACTATAACCATCTTGCAATAAACAACTATAACCATATTGCAATTGAATAAAGGAAATAAACCAAGATCAACTTGCAATAGATTAACTTGCAATAAGAAGGTAACTAACCATAACAATCATCTTGCAACAAAATAAACTAACTTGAATTGAACCATAAAACATTTGTTAAATGTTAGATAGTCAATAAGTTAGTAAGTTAGTGTTCATTTTAGGTTTTGCTATAGCCTAATGAATTGCCAATTCATCTCACCCAAGGTCAACCAAGCTACCCAAAAGGGTATGGGTACGAGGACCCCAAAAGGACTTGCTACCGATAGAGCGGATTCTTTTGGATTCAATAGGTGTTTAGCAAATATAAACTGTGTTGCAAGATTAAGTAAATTTTAATCAAATACTAAAGTTGTGGTTAGGAAGTTGATTCATTTTTAACCTTCTTGATTAATATGAAAATTAGTAAATTGCAAGTTAGTTGGTTAGTAGATTGTTTAGTAGCAAGTTAGTAGTTAGATTAGTTGAGATGCAAAATGTAAGAAAGATGAACAAGAGATAGTGGAGACACAAAGCAAAACACAAATACTCTCTCTCTCTCTCTCTCTCTCTCTCTCTCACTTTCATTCTCTTTTACTTTCATAATGAGAGATACAAGTTACATTAATTTACAGTATGCTTCAAGCAAATACTAGAGAGAGATTAGAAGAAATTAATAAAAATAGGGGAAGAGAGTGAAAAAGTTGATCCGAAATTGCCTTGTATACTCCAAAACATACTTGGATAACCTTGCAAAACAAGCAAACTCACAAACAACCATTGTTAATGTGAGACAAAAAAATATTGCATTTTAAGGAGAATAATAATAATTTTTAATACAAAAAATTGCTTAAAAAATGCAATTAAATTAATAAAATTTATTTTATTAATAAAAAAAATGGCATGAAAAAGTTTAAAGATTTTTATAAAGCAAAACTTTTTCAAAAAAACAAAACTATTTTTTTTTTTTAATAAAGCAAAATTATTTTTTTTTTTTTAAACAAAACTATTTTTTTTATAAAGCAAAACTGTTTTTTTATATATATATATATATATATATATATATATATATATATATATATATATATAGCCGATTTTTTTTTTTAATAAATAAAAAAAATGACTATATATGGAAATAGGGGTTTTTGGGTCTTCCGGATGCAACCATGGGGTCCGTTTGGCTCCAAAACCCTTCCAGAAAAAGCTTAATGCCAAAAAAAATTATAGATTTAAAATGAAAATATTGTTTGCAAAAGATCTAACAACTAGATCTAAAAACATAATAAATCTATAAACCCTAATGGCAGATTTGCAAAATAAGTTTACATAAAATACCTAAATATCAAATGCATGCAAAAAAATATATATATACCTTAATGGGTTTTTCACCTCAAAGGATTGAAGACACTTGATGGAGATCCCAACCGCTCTGATACCAAATGTGAGACAAGCAAAGTCTCCCCAAGATCGAAGAATGCTCCACAAGATCAATCACACACAAAAAAGAAAAAACCACAACACCAATATTAAGTGGTAAAACCCTACTTCAAATGAAGAAGGGAAACATCCACTATGAAGCTCACTATATTACTCAATGATTCAATAGTACAAGAATGCTTCAATGTTATGCAACAATATGCATCAACATAAACTACAACACAAGTCAATATGACAAGATATGATAAGATATGATAATATGTAGTAGAAAACACCCCTATTTAAAGAGAAGCTTTTCTACTACAACCCTAAATCTTATCACAATCTAATCTTATCACAATCTATCAAATATTAGAAAGTGCTTTAGTTACTTTCTAATTTTATCACAATCTAATCTTTGAGATATGTGATAAGTGGCATCTATCAAATATTAGAAAGTTATTAGTTACTTTCTAATATTTTCTAGAAAAGGGGAATAACTTTTTTCCCATAAATTAAATATTCCTAGCACCCTTATTTTATTTATTAATTGGGTGGGAATATTTTTACATAGAATTATTTTCTAAATATTATTCTTTAGACTTTATATTTTAGTCTAAGAATAATTTACACAATGTTGCATTACATATTCCAACAAATTTTAGTACTATGCTATGGAAAATTAGAATGGAATTCTAATATCAAATTTAATATTTTGACTATTAAACCTTAGTGTTAATATTAATACTTTGGCCTTGAAATTAAAACACAAATTATTAGCATTAATACTATAAATATTAAAAATGGATCTATTAAAGGATGAATAAAATGAATTTGGATTTAATACTTAGACGAATAATAAAAAAATAAAAAAAAATAAAAAATGAAACATAATGTCAACCCTTAGAAAATCATTTAAATAATAATCAATCTTAGAAACATTAATAATGATAATATGAAATGTTAATTTTGTTTTACCACTAAAATGATAATTCAAACTTGTTATATTTTACATGCGATAGAACCAAGGGAAGTCGAGTAGTCAAGGAAGGTGATCGAACCAAGCCATGGAAGATACCAGATACCGAACAATCAAGAAGAAACTACATTCATTGAATCTGGATAGGATTTTGAACCCTTTGGTGCTTGGCAATTGGATTAGCTCAATAATTAAATATTGATAGCTTTGAAAGGCAAATAATTACAAAGATCCATGGTTGAAATTCCAGATCCAAACCAAGAGAAACCACAAATTGACACATCATCCAAGAGACAGCTCATTAGTCCAATTGTAAACCATTGAATTCCAACTGCAAATCACTAGATTACAACTATAAAGCATTAAAAATTTCAAATTGTAAGGCTATAAATAGTCATTAAGACCCCATTTCAAATGGTTGGATGTCATTTTAGTGATAAACATTTTTAGGAATTTTTATTTTCTTTAATAGTTGATGAGCATCTACACCAAGTTATTGTAATTAGAGAACTTTATGCCTTGTAATCATCTGATGCAAGTAATTTTTGAGAGTTGTAATCATTGAATACCTTCATCAATATAAATTTTGGAATTTCTTGGTGTATTTTGCACATGTTGATGGTGTTTACATATAAAATAATTCTAGTATTTGTCTTTCTCCTTTGAAGATAGCACCACTTTGGTCTCAAATTGTGCAAAGGTTGGTTGAGTCAAAGCTGGTTAAGATCAAAATTCTTGCTTCTACAAATTCAGCATAAGGCTTCAACTACAATGGTTTGTTTTCTTTCTCTTTAACCCTGTACTTTTGATTTTTTTTTTAACTTGTTAGATTAGGAGTAGATTAACTAAATTTTAGATTCTAAAGCTCATTTTATATGTTATATCTTTATAAGTTCAAAGTAATCATTACTATATGCTATAATAAGTATGAATGTGATGCAATGAATGATTTACATTGATGAATTTTAAGGTAGCAAGCCTAGAACCTTAATCTATTTCATTTTATTAATGCAATATATGATATCAAAAGATTATATCTTGGTAATTGGCTAAATATCAAGATAGATTTATGTTCTACAAGTTTAAACAATGAATTTAATATATGCCCTTGTTAACAGTTATGCGTTCCCATTTAGTTATCCATATGATTCCCTTTCTTATGCTTTATTTTATAATACTTGATAATTGATATACATAATCAACTAGGTTAGACCAACCTTACCAGAACCTTTGGGAAATTCACATTTTCTTTCAAGAGAGGACATCCTGTCTTGACCGTTGGTGTATGTTTACAACTGGGTAGATATATCACTCAACACTTCCTTACTGGAACCAAATTGGCTGATAGGGATTAATATTTAATTCTCTAATATTATCCCTATCACACGGATCATATTGTACAACATTTAATGCTCACACAGATTGGGTGCATTAAATACCACTTTTGTAAAGGTAAACATACCTATAAATATATTTTTGGTTTGAATGTAAAGATAGTTTTCATTTGTGCTATTCCTTGCATATTGCTCTTGAGTGTTACTTCTATATCAGTGGTATCAGAGCTGAGCATTTAATAAGTATCATTTTCCTAGAGGTTATTCTGGTTCAAAAAGGAACAAGAAAACCACCAGTGGGTCTTGTCTTGGAGGAACACTCTTTCCTTTCTCGCAAACGCATTTGAGCACTCCTCATTCAAAAACATTTGTTGGGATCCCTTTGACCAATGACCTTCAGCTCACCAAGGTCTCTCTGACCCTGACCCTTAGCTCTTAATCCAAGTTCTCATGCTTGTATTTGTCATACCTTGAAAAATTAGCATAGTCCTTTAAAATTGTTGTGTCTCCAGTGGGATCGGGACTTTGTGATAGGTTCTTTCTTTGTGAGATTCCTTTATATGCATTGGAGGAGGAACATATCTACTCTCTGTGAAGGTATAAAATATAGTAGTAAGTAGATCTATGGTGTTGGCCATTTCTCATTTGATCGAGGGTGAATGGCCAGAGTCCAAGAAGCAAAAAAAACATATTACTCATTTTTGGAGCTTTGTCACTGCAACATCTTGGAAAACACACCCAATAGAGTGTATTGACATCATTGTCATTACTCTCCTTGTGATTCCTACATTTCATAGGTAGATATGCATTTTTACCATGAGCCTTCTATTGTTATAACATGCTTCAACATCTTTTTGACATCTTCATGCTCTCTACGCCACACCTTATACAATGTATGGCACCCATAATTCATGTCATACATCAATGCTGCCATCACCATTGATGCCTGGTAATATAAACAGTGATGTTTTTATGAATCATCCAAACTCCTACAATGCGTATTTGCTAATTTTTTGTTCCCAACAAGCATTCATCTGAACTTTCAAATGGTAAAATTATAGTGACAAGGTGTTGGTCATCATATCTATGACCATTCAACAAATTTGACACGTATTTGTGTCCTTTCTAGTGATAAATCAAGATTTCAGTTCAAAATCAAAGTCTTTGTGCATTTTACAATGACTCAAAAATATTTTGGCATCCAAAATTTTGATTTTATAAGGTTTGCAAAATTTTTTTACAAGTTTCAGCAACATCTTCAATTTTTCGATAAATTTCATCTTCACCAGTGATGTAGTGTCTTTGACGTTAGCCAACAATGATGGTATGTTTATACTACAAGTATTAAATGATATATTCATTCATTGTTTATAAGGCCCAACTCACCTATTTGTGGCACCCAATGTACGTTGGCTACCCAAACCCTTCGATTGGTCTTCCCACCTTTGTGTGTTCACCTTTTGATTGGTCGTTAATTCCCTTTGTACCATATGTGAGTTGTTTTTTTCTCTTCATATCCTCTTATTGGTCCTTCCACCTTGGTTTGGTCCTCACCATCCAAAATCCTTGTGATTCACATTGTCCATTGGTGTCCTGAGTCACTGAGTCGACCATTGGTTTTATCACTATTCTCGACCATTGGTTCATGTCCATTAGTTGTATCATTTAGTTCTTGTGTCCTTGTGATCCACATCATCCATTGGTTGTGTGGCTCGGTCCTTGCATCCTTGTGATCTACATAATCCATTTTTTGTGTCATCTGGTCCTCACATCCTTGTGATCTATGTCGTACATTGGTTGTGTCACTCTTTCATAACACTCTATCTAAGTCGATCATTGGTTTCGAGTCATCGAGTCGACCATTGGTTTCTATCACTATTATTGACCATTGTTCCTTATGGTTCAAATCGACCATTGGTCCATAACTAACCATTGGGGGTTGTAGTCTGTGTCCCTAACCTTTGGATTTGTGGTTCAAAATCAAATAACGTTGCCATCTTGGTTTGCACTAATTGGAATTTCCTACCATTTGTGATTTCCAAGTACATTTCAATCACCAATTTAGAGGGAGAGGGCCCACTAAACAAGTTGAAAAATAATTTTTTTCTATCCCATCCATTTTAATTTTGCTGCTCAAACTGGTACCTAGCAAATCATTGGCCTCTCCTAGTATACCTATGGCTAAAAACATGGCCATTGTTGAAAAACTAGCAAAAATCACTACAACCCATGATGAAAAACTAGTGGAAATAGCTACCAAGTTGAAAAACCTTCAATGTTCCTCCCATCCTCCTCATCCAAGGTGTGAAGTAAAAATATATGAAAGTTATTGAGACCCTGATGTACTCAATAGCTGGATACTTGACATGGAGACATGGTTTGAATACACTCAAACTCCTGATGAGGAAAAGGTTCCATTTGTGAAGCTCAAAATTTCCAACATCACCAAAGTCCTCATATCCAATTGCCAAATTTGTACATGGGAGGAGATGGTATGAGTTTTGAAGACCTCATTTTATCCATCAAATTATGAGGAGGACTTATTGAATCAATGGCTAAGTCTCTGTCAAGGAAAAATGAATCTATACAATATTTCATTCATCACTTCAACTGCCTTCGAGTATTATTTGGCATTTCAGATTATGATGTTGTCTTGATTGTAAAGTTTAAAAGTGGTCTTCTCATCCACTTTTACAAGGAGATCAAATATGATCCTTGTAGTACATTGGGTGATGCCTTCAAGTATGTGCATCTAGATGAGAATAAGTTTGTGGCACAGTGGAGGGAGCCTCGTTACTCTTCAGGCATATCAATAGAATATGGGCAAAAAAATAAACTAGAAAGAAAGAAATCTTCTCACTTTTCTTATTCTATTACTCCCACTTCTTACTCATCCATCACTTCTAAAAATTCAGTTTTTTCTTCCACTTCTTCTTCAATTTATCATGCTCCAAATGATAAATTTTGTAACTATTGTAACAGGCAAGGCCATGATAAAACTTAATGTCCACACTTACGAAAGAAGAAGAATATTTTTGTATAGTATGATGAGGGAACTTGTGATAATGACATTGAGAATCCTAGTTAAGAAGAAATTTATGAGGAGTTGAGAGGGAAAATAAATAATGTAACACTCATGAATCACCATTTCAGATTTGATGATCATGACCATCTATTTATCATCTGGGCTCACTTGCTCCAAATTTGTAGTAGATTGTATAATTGATAATGCATCATAGAAGAATCTCATTACATAGTCCATTATCGATAAGCTCAAGCTCCCTACATCAAAACATCCTCACCCCTACTCTCTTGGGTGGAAGCATAACATAAACACATCAAAAATAACACACACATGCACCATCACATTTTCATTTGGCCCCAAGTTTTGGGACTCGATCATGTGTGATATCACTCCAATGGATTGTTGTGGGTTACTTCTGGGTAAACCTTACCAATATAATAGGAGAGCAACATATGATGCATATAAGAACACATACAAACTATAGAAATATTAAAAGCACTTTCTCAATTAAAGCACTCCAATCTCTGCAAAGCACTCTAATAATCTTCTGCTTACTTTTTGCCAATCCATAAAAGCCACTAATAATGCTCAAGAATTTGCACTAATTTTCATTCATAAAAAAGAACAACCTAAAGAACACAAACTTATATTGAGAGGGGGTGAATAGTATAAGATAAAACTTTTACTTTTCTTTCCAAAGTAATAACTTCAAATATTATCAATCATAATAATGAAACAATGCACAAATCACCACACACATAAGAGACACGGATTTAACGTGGTTCACCCAATATGGGCTACATCCATGAAGAAATATTACTTATAAATTTCTTCAATAAATTTCATGAGAACCAACCCACAGGAGACACCAATTTCCTATTACAATGTTCATGGGAACCAACCCACAGGAGACACCAATCCCCTCTACTTTGGTTCATGGACACCAATCCATAGGAGACACCAATACCCTCTACTCTATTTTGTGGACACCAATATATAGGAGACACCAATCCCCTCTGCTCTAAAAAATACTCCAAATATTCTCATAAATCTTGCTCAAATCTGCTCACAAAATAGCTCAAATCTACTCCAAAACCTGCTCAAATTTGCTCACAAAACATGCTCAAATATGCTCCAAAACCTGCTCAAATATGCTCATCTACTCCCAAATCTTGCATACATACAATGCTCATCTATTCCCAAAACCAAACATAACAATCCATAAATCTACCATGCTCATATACTCCCAAATTCAATAAAAATAATGCACATCCAATAATTCCTTATACTTCCCACTATATGACAACAAAAATATTTTCTTCAAATAAAACCACTTTCAGAAAGGAATTAAATCACTATACCTCTAAATCTACCTCAATGATGATGATCTTATTTTGCATGAGCTTTCCAAACCTATCTTGACAAAAATAATTTTCCTTTTGTTTGTCCCTTCAAAATCTGGTTAGCAATTCTCTTTTTCCTTTCTTGATCAAATATCAAATCAACCACTTTAAAATCCCTTGTCAAAAACATACACAATAAATCTTAAAAAACAACTCCTTATATCTCCCTTTTTGAAACTCACAATATCAAGCTTTATTAACAACTAAAACCCTTATATCTCCTTTTATTAATTTTAAAAAATGAAACCTTATACTAACATCATAACCCTTATATCTCCTTTTATTATTTTTCAAAAATAAAACCTTATACTAATATCATAATCCTTACATATCCTTTTATTATTTTGCAAAAATAAAACCTTATACTAACATTTTAATCCTTATTTCTCCCTTTATTAAATTTTATAAAATAAAACTTTAAATACCTTGCACAACTATGACGGAATTTAATCCCTTATCCTCTAGAGGTATAATGCCCTCACAAGCACTCGTGACCAGTTGTGCTACCACAACACATGAAACCAACGAGCACAAAATAATAAATTAATTCCTTCAATTCTTTATTTTTAGTTCTTCATCAAAATTACATCGAAGGGATTTGATCCCTTAACCTCCTACACAGTAGTGCTTCCACACAAGCTAGGCAACCATTTGGGCTACCCTAGTGGATGGAACTGAAGGTGCAAAATTAATATTTAAATCCGTCCTATCTCTATCTTTAATACTTTAGCAAAATGGTGTCGATGGGATTCAATCCCTTAACCTCTTGCAACGCAGCACCCTAGCACGAGCTAGGCTACTGACTGGTCTAGACACTTGGTTGAGATAGAAGTGGCATGAACCAATATTTGAAGTGTTCTTTTTGCTATGACACTACCAAAACCTCTTCTCTCCTCCTTCCTCCTTCCTCCTTCTCACTGCCACTCACCGCTTGATCGATATTATTCAATTTTTATAGCTTACACCAAATTGAAATTAGGGTATTTCATTTATATGCTTTTTTATGCACCCAAGAAAGTCGACCCAAAATTTTAAATATTTGAATTTTCAACCTTTTGCATGGTCGACCCATAATATTTTTTGCATGGTGTTTTTAAGGAGGTCACCCATCATTTGAACTTTGAAACATTTAAATATTTAAATTTTAAATATTTAAAATTTTACACTATATTTAAATCCTTTGATTTAAATATAAGCCTCCTTATTTAATATTTAAATATTTATTTAAATATTAAAGCATATAAGATCACTTTTGCTTTGACAACTTTAAATCACCTTTGAAGATATTTGCCTTGCACTTCAATGATAACTCATCATTTCAACCTTGAAGATATTTTTGCCTTTGACATCAATATTTTATCCTTGAAGATATTTTTACCTTTGACATCAATGACAACTCAATATTTTCAACACATCTAGGACAAACACAAGGGCCTAAAACAACACTAAGTCTCAAGTGAACAAAATATTGCACAAGTATGAAAGTGTGTTTCAGGAGCCCACTTATTTACCACTTGAAAGGACAATTAATCATACAATTGAGATAATTCCATCAACACATCTTCCAAATGTTTTGATGTTTAAACAATCAACTTTATAGTATTATGAAATAAAGAAATAATTACAAGAATTTTTGGATAAGGGTTTCATCAAACACATCACTTCTTATGCCTCATCCATTTTACTTGTTCTAAAAAAATATGGTACTTGGATATTCTATATTGATTTCAGGGCACTCAATAAAATCTCTATCAAAAATAGGTATCCTCTTCCTCACATTGATGACTTGTTAGATCAACTTCAAGGTGCTAAATTCTTCAGCAAACTTGATCTTAAAAGTGGCTACCATCAGGTTAGAATACAGGTAAAAGATACTTGGAAAACAAATTTCAATACTAATATGGGTTTGTTTGAATGGTTGGTTATGCCCTTTGGCCTCACTAATGCTCCAACTAAATTTATGAGGCTCATGAAGGAAGTGTTCCATGAGTGCTTAGATGAATATGTAATCATTTATGTAGATGATATCTTGATTTTTTCAAAGACCTGGCCAACACATTTACAACATCTTAAGCATGTCCTTGCCATCCTTCAAAAGAATCAACTGTATGCCAGTATGAAAAAGTTCTCCTTTGGAAAAACATCAATTTCATACCTTGGTTTAATCATTAATGCTAAAGGTATTCAATTTGATCCTGCCAAAGTCGAAGTGTTTCTCACATGGCCTACTCCAACCACCATCACTTAACTGTGGAGTTTTATTGGCCTTGCTAACTTCTACCGTAACCTCATTCTAGGCTACTCCACAATTGCTGCTCCACAACATTACTTGACTAAGGCCAAAACTATTTTTCATTGGACAAATTCCCATACCCAAGCTTTTACTACTCTCAAGGATAAGCTTTATTCAGCTCCTGTCTTAGCCATTCCTGATCTTCAACAACCTTTTGAAATAGAAATAGATGCCTCTCAGTTTATCCTTGGTTCTTTTCTCAAAAAAATGTTGGATAATTTGAGTCCATAAAGTTGTCATTTATGTCAAGGCATGGGGTTGTCATTGATGCCAAGGAGTGAACCATCATTAATGTCAAAAGGTCAAAATGAGCAATGCAAAAGTTGATGGCAAAAGAGCTTTATAATATTCATTTTTGATAATATAGGAAACATAAGTAAAGGTTTTCATTAGAACCATGGATTGGAAAATAAAAGGTTTTATTAAAAACCATGGATTGGTAAAATAAAATATTTTCATTAAAACCATGATCAGACGAAATAAAAGGTTTTCATAAAAACCCAAGGAGGCTTTTTATTCCAAATTAAAAAGTCTATTTAATTTATAAATATTTAAATTCAAATTGAATTTAAATTTTATAAATAAATATTTATTTATTTGAAATAGCAAGACCCTAAGGCTATTTCATTGATGTGTTGATAAAAATATAAAAAGCAATATATATTGCTTTGCTAAGGCAAAAACATCGTGAAATTTGAATTGGAAAATCATGCGGTATTTTGTGGAATAAAGAGAAGAGTATTCATGCACTGTGTCACACCTAATTTTTTAGGGAGGTTGAAGAAGTCAAAAGTTCTAACTTCTAGCACCATCCGGTGGCTAGTGTATGTAGCACTTGCTTGGCATTTGTGGCAAGGGGGTTTTGGGTTCGAAACCTGTTGGCAGCAAGATGAGGGAAGTGTTTTCACATTTTGGTTTTTGGTTGTAGCATAAGGTATTTGAGGCACGTGGGGATTTTAGCTCCCACTTGAGTGTTTATCTCACACAACAGCCAAGGCCATGGATAGAGCACTTGGAGAGGCAACATCATGGGTTCAAAATCCACTAAGGGCAAAGGTACAATTTTTGATTTAATTTTTATTTGCCTTAAGGTTGTTGTGAGTAAATTGGGAGGTATAAGGTGGTAATTAAATTGGATTATTTACCTATATGTTAAAGTGATTTATGGGCATGGTAAAAAGTTATTTTTGATAAAGTAAAAACTAGCGTAATTAATTTTTACCTTAGAATAATAAATTGCATTATTTTATATATTATTTTATTTGATAAGTGCAATTTAAGAAAGGAGTTATAAGTAGAAATTGTGTTATATTTTATAAGAGGGTTTTTTATGAGAATTATGATGTTGAAATTTATTATTGAGGTGGAGAAATAAGGTGTATTTGGAATTTAATTTATCTTTGTGTTTAAGGTAAATTGTAAAAAGTTTTAGGGTGATAATTCTTGTCATCTAACCCTTTGTACTTGGCAAATAAAGTTGTGATAATTGATCTAGGCTTTTAAAGATAATTCTACATCAAAGAAAAAGGTATGGGCATATTCTTCCTTGGTTGAGTTGATTGGTTGGTTTTCTGGAAAATAAATTTGGAGTGAAAATGACTTAATTAGGTTTCCTTATTGAGTTGTTGAGCTATATGTGAAGATTATTTGATAAGCATTGTTGTTGAAGCCATTGATTAAGTGAAGAACTTGAACTAGGGTTTGGAAAGAACATGAGTATCATTTTTATGTGAGATTGGTTGATAAGAATTGTTGGAAACATTTTGAGTGAGTGTTCACTTTGAGTGAGTGAGAGAGGGTTGGCTCCCAAACTAATCTAAAACTGATTTCAAGGTAAGGGTTAGAAATAACAGAAAGAGATGGAAATATGGCCAAATTCGATAGTTGATAGGGAGAATAACATCAGATAGCAAATAACCTCAAACTAAATCCCGAAGATAAGCAGCAACTGATTCTTAGAATGCACATACATAAATTGGATCAAACATTGACCATAAGTTTACCTTCAATTATACTTCAAATGTTCAAATGAAAATATAGCAAAATTCAGAACAACAAAATTCAACTCATATTTTAACACTGGACTAAGCATAAGTGAATCACACAAAAAGCATCACATGAAAAATAGTTTGGATCACCAACTCAAAAGCCTCTAAGAACAGAGCAAAATGCACTTAGGATTTTTGCTTCAATTTTTGTAAAAAGGTCCTCCCTTTGCTTGAGATGTACATTAGTATTTATAAAGGCCTCCCCTCTCCCTTTCACATCACAAAATTTAAAACATAAAACATATTTTGAAGAGGGGATCCACAAAATATGCACTTGAAAAGAGAAAAAATCCCCCTAAATCTGCCTCGGAGAAATCACATTCCCTGCTTTTATGAATCAAATTTGAAAATTGAACAGAAACAAGGGACCATATTTCTTCATTAAATGACTGTTCTTAGGCATGATTGAAGCGTTATGAGATCACGAACAAGAGATTTTAATATCAGAGGCATCTTTAGTTTTGGTGGATTCAAGAACAAACTGATTTAACATGTTCTCCCATCTTGCGCACATAGGTAAACAACGAAACATTTAATATTGGAGTCTTTCTTACCTCAATCTCAAAATCAGTTGGAGAGCTTTTAAAACATTACTTCGTTCGATCCTTATCTTCTCCTCACGTTCTCCTATGCATTTTGAAGAAAAACTATGGATAGAACTTTATTGGGCCTTTATTGTCGCTTCTATCACAAAAATGCGACATGTCACGAAATCGTGACTTTTTTCCTTTGTTGCTCTCTCCTATTGCTACCAGTCATGAAAATGTGACATGTCATGAAAATGTGACATGTCATGAAATCACGACATTTTCCTTTTGTTTAGCTTTCTCCGTCTCGCCTCCATGAAAACGTGACATGTCATGAAATCATGACATTCTCCTCTCGCTTGGCCTTGACTTCTTGTTCTTTCACGAAAATGTGACAAGTCGTGAAATACTATATTGCTCCTTCCATGCTTTCTCATCATGAAATCACGGCATGTCGTAAAATCATGATATTCTCCTCTGTTTTGCTTTGTCTCCCCGACATGTCATGAAATCGTGACATTCTCCTCTGTTTTGCTTTGTCTCCCTGACATGTCACGAAAATGTAACATGCTCCTCTATTTTGCTTCTTCGCTGCTCCTTGTCACAAAAATGTAACATGTCACGAAATCATGACATCTTCCTCTTGGCACTGTCCTTTCTGCTTTCTCACCACGAAAACATGACAAGTCACGAAATCATGACAGTTATCTCCTTCTGGCTCCTTTTCTGCTTTATACCCGTGAAAACATGACAAATCACGAAATCATGACATTTTTTTGTCTTCTCCTTCGTTTTGTCACCTCTGTTGCAAAAATTTGACATTTCATGAAATCGTGACATTCTGTACCATTTTGCTCCTTCCTCGCTTTCCTTCCGTGAAAACAAGACAAGTTATAAAATCGCAATATGTGGTGAAATCGTGACAATGTTCTCCTACCTTGTCCTTTTGTCTTCTTTAGTCACAAAAATGTGATGTGTCATGAAATCATGAAAATTTTCCTCCTGCTTGGCTTTGTTTCCAAAAATTTCATGAAATCATGACAATTTTCTCCCGCCTTGTGTTTATCTTCAGCACTTCCATGAAAGTGTGCCATGTCATGAAATCACAACATCCTCCTCTCACTTGGCTCTTCCGTCTCCTTTAGTCGTGAAAACGTGACATGTCATGAAATCATGACATTCTGCCTTTGTTTTGTTCTTTTCTGCTCCAAGTCACGAAAAAATGACATGTCGTGATATCATGACATTTTTCTTGGGCATTTCTATTTACTATTGTATGTCGCGATATCATGACATTTTCCTATCACTTTTCTTTGTTGCCACTACAAGTCATGAAAATGCGACATGTCATGAAATCGTGACAAATTTGCCTTTACTACTCCCTCACCGCAACAAGTCATGAAAATGTGACATGTCGCGATGTCGTGACAAATTTGTCGTTACTGCTTCCTTATCGTAACAAGTCACAAAAATGCGACATGTCACGATGTCATGAAAACTTTTCCGTTACTGCTTCCTTTTCTATTTTATAGCATGAAAACATGATAGGGCGTGAAAATGTGACATGTCACGATATAGCATTATTTTCTATGCTTAGTTGTTTTCTGCATTGAACACCGCAAAAATGTGATAGGTTGCGATATTGCGACATGTCGTGATATCACGACATGTCACGATATCACAACATTTTTCACTTACTTTGCTTTAGCACAAAACTTGTAGAGATTTTTGTATTTTACTTATTATCCCTTTCGAGGTTCTTGGAGGGACAAACAGAGGAGTGAGTATCTCTACAATTTGTGCATTCTTTTGCATGAACAACAACAAAAAAAACAATGTGGCAAAATTGCCAATAGATCCATAAATATTGTAATAGGAAAAGTATTCCCAAGAGATTGATTAAGGAAATTTTAGTGAAATATTTCCTTTGTGGAGTAGCCCACATTGGGTGAACCATGTTAAATTGGTGTCTCTATTGTTTGTGGTGTTTTGTGCATTTCTTTGATTATTGTTGTTGATACTGCTATCTTTACATTTCATAATATTGATTGGGAAAGAGAAGTAAAAAGTGATCTTATACTATTCACCCCCCCTCTCAGTATAAAATTATGTTCTTCAATTGGTATCATAGTGGGTTCCTTAGGAATAGTTTAATAGCTTGAAGGAAAATATTTCAAGAACACAATGGATTCTAAGAATGTGTCCTCAGATAATTCAACACCATTTTTTATGAAAGTGATTATATATATTGGAGTATGAGAATTAAGGTTCACCTAATGGCACTTGGCAATGAAATTTGGAAAGTAGTGGAAAAGGGATACATGCCTCCAACTGATACACCTACAGATAAAGAAGGTAAGCTTCTACAACATTATAATTTAAAAGAAATGAATGCACTTTTGAGAGGTTTACATAGAATAAAATAAATAAAATTTATGCTTTGTAAATATGCAAAAGGAATTTGGGATAAGTTTTAAAGTATATATGAAGGAGATAAAAGTGTCAAAAAGGCAAAGATACAAAATATCAAAGGATAATTTGAAGAATTAATAATGAAGAATGAGGAAGACATAAGTTCTTATCTACTTCAGGTAGATGTGGTTGTTAATGCTATGCAAGGACTTGGAATTAATGTGGATGAATCATATGTTCGTGATAAGATCCTAAGGTCTATTCCCATAAGGTTTAGTGAAAATAATTCAGCTATAGAAGAAGCAAAGGATGGTGATTCTTTGACAAGATATATGTTTCTTGGTATTCTTACAGCTTTTGAGTTAAGAACAAATGAACCTAATACCTAGAAGTAAGTAGTTGTAGAAACCTAAATTGTGTCATGCTTAGGGGAGCTACTTACATAGACACACTCATAATATCATAAGACATAATATTATACTTTCCAAGAACCAACAGTGGTTCTCACCACTCATTTGGGGCTTTTTCAAGCCATCCAAGCTTGGTCGCTCAAGCCAAGAGCAACCAAATTCTAGCCACTCAAGCGTAGAGCGGCCAGACCTTAGCCCCTACAGATGACAGTTGCCAGATCATAGACCTTGTAGATGACAATAGCTAAGCCATAACTAGTGGTTTTTTGATAAACATACCTAATATCAGGAAAAAGTGGTATTTTGCATGCAATAAAGGTGAGCGGGAGGGACTTTGCATTCCTTTTCATGACTATTTTACATAGGAGACTTGAGTTTACATTAAGACTTAAGTTAACTAATCTTCAAGCATAAACAAAGGACAAAATATTCTCATGCTAATGAATAGTTTGCATAGAAGACTCAAGTGGGCAGTTAGATTTCAGTTAACTGGCCTTCAAATATAGACAATAGACAAGGGCTTCTCATGCTAACTTGCACTACGCATGAGAAATTTATTTTTAAGGCTTGGACATAGACCTAGGGTTTCACACTATAAAAGGTGCAAGCCTAAGAGAACCAAAAAAAAAAAAAAGAGACACATGATCGATATATGAAATATAGAGACTTGAATCACATACAAGAGATCATTTTAGAGAGATATTTCTCTTTGGAATCACGTGTGTAGTGGAGCTTTGACAAATCAAAGGGCACAACACCTACTTTCTTCAACATCAAATCATAGTCTTTGACCCATAGCTTTGGGGCAAGGAGAGCAAGGTTTTCTTTAGCAATCATTGTCTTGGAAAGTGGCCCATAGGCTTAGCTTAAATAGACATAGCAGCTTTTATTTTGTTTTCTTATGTCATTAGCTTAGATTTACTTGATTCCATGGTATCGTTTTATCATATTTTTGTTACATTATCTGATTACTAAAAACCTTATCCGAGGAGGAAATCTCGGACAGCTAAATGTGTGTTGTTGTTTGAATTGCATACAGGGCCACAGGTTCATGAGACATAATCCACGACATACAAGAGTAAGGTGATCCATCCGAGAGACATACCTAGAGAAGGAAGCATCTGTAAGTCCTTTTTTGATATTTCTGTGTGTAGAATCGGGAAGCATTTTAGAGTGTGCCATCCTTTTGCAAAATGGGACATCTCTTCATCCACTTGTAAATCATTGTATCAAGATGGGTATCCCTAAGAGGGACCAACATGTAATCGGGGTTCAATATTAATGAAATATCCATTCTTTGTCATTTTTATGTTATATGTTTTCTCGTAATATTTTAGCTTCATTTTTGGTATAGTAATAACATCGCAAGTAGAGTTAAGAGTGGCGCATGCACCCCGAGGTCACTACAGATGGTGATCACGGTGGGACAACCACTAAATTTTTCATTTTCTTCCAAAAAACAAACTTAATTTTGTGTGCAGGTCTAGCTTCTCTGAGCTACAACACCCATAAACTAGCCACTCTAAGCCACAATGGCCAAGAACCAGCCACTCTGGTCAACAATGACTAGGACTGGAGTGTAATAGAGGTCAAAACATCGACTCTTTGAGTTGGATCAAAGGTGATTTTTTGATATTTTATAGCTTTTTTTCTACTTCTATGTGTTCAAAATAGAGAACTTAAAGCACATTTATGTTTGGAAATTGAAAGAATAAAGAAGAAAGAATTAAGCATTTCATATATCTTAGATCTTCTTTTAAATTTTCCACTAGGTGTTGCTAGGAACAATGGATTATGCCTAAAAATTTCACCCTAGAATCCAACGTGCTAGACATTATATGTTGTTTTCTTGCTTTGAGGCCCTACTAGAGGCCATAGTTGCACGAGATAAAGTGCACTCATAAAAATCATAGTAGTTCATGCATCTTTCTAAATATTGAAACATATTTTTGCACTTAGGCATATAGGAAAGACTCATTGCTGCTATATGATGCACTTTATGTTACATAAGCTTAAAATGAACACCACACACGCACATCTCATTTAAACATTGGAGAGTTGGATTTCATCACCAAACTTCAATTCAGTCCAGGTGACGTTGGAATTCATCTCCTTCCAATGGTTTTCCCCCTAGAGCTTCCTAGAAATGGATTGGGAAATTTATTTATAGTGACACTAAGTTACTTATGTTCAAACTGTCTCCCACTATTGGAAAAATCATTGGTTTAGAGTGGAGGAGCTAGGAGAACCCCCCATTGGGTCTTCAATGGTGTACCCTAGCTTCTTTTGAGAAAATCATGTTTGGCATGAGTGTACTTGATTGTCACTATGGATGAGTCTTATCATTCTTAATCCAAGAACAAGAGCAAAGAAATCAAGAGAGCAACACATCAAAACACAACAAACATTTTAGGGAACACTTAAATTGGTAATAAAGATAAAAATTTGTTTGGAATTGTGTGGTCATTCCTAAATAGCAAACTCAAAAGATCAAGTCATAAAACAACATGGTCAAAATAAGAAGTAAACACCCTCGATCTGATGCCGAGGGAGAGACATAAGCAATTCATACCCATAGATGGAGTCATAGTAATGTTGAACGACCTACCCGTAAGATCATGAGACGTAGCTCCATGAGCCTAAGGGGTGATAATTCAACTCTTGGGGGATCTCCTCAAGAAACCCCAAGTAAGGAACCACATCATGGAACAAAGTCACATAAAAAAAAGAGGATTCACAACCATCCTCATCAAGGAGACATGAGGAGACCTCAAAGGCCTCCTCTAAACACACAAAAACATCTCAAATACATGAGGAAACTTTGAGGGATTCCTCCTCACATGGACATAAAGAAGGTTCTAAGACCCATTCTTCACATAGGGATGATGAGACTACCACATCTCCATCCACATGGAGAAAACATGTCACCACTAAGCCCTTTTCATCAAGAAGGCAAACAAGAATTACAACACCTCAAGACTCACAAGAAACATATGAAATAGGTCTACCCACTGAAGGGCAAGAAACTAGAGCTACATCTAGTCGTGGGAATCATATAGAAGAAACCCTTTGCACAAAAGGAAATATTCCCATAGAATATGACCTCATAGGAGTAAATGGCACCCCATGGGACCAACCATGGAGAACGAGATAGCTAGACAAGTTGGATCAATTTCCTACTCAACCAACCCAAATAATTGTAGCTACTGAGAACTTTGCATCTAGAAGCTCACGAACTATGACTTCTAAAAATACCTCCCAGTCTAGGGGTACCTCAGAGCGACCCCATAGAAGACGTGTGGAGTCTGATCATAGGGATATTCAATAGTACACTAAACAAGTCACATTAACTAGCAAGAGTACAAATACAATAAAAACCCCCTCGAGGAATCTATGAGTCAAGACTACAAGAATAGAGTTAGATAAACATGAGTCTTCTACAATAGCACAAAATGACCGAATGAGATGGTTATAAAATATATTACGTAAAGAGCAAGATTTAGTGGAAGCTCTCGAACAAGAGAAACAAAGAGAAATACTCTTGCACCAACATGAGCAGTATTTAAGAGAGCAATTTGAGTAGCTAGATCTTAACAATTTATAGATAAATGGTGGTGACCATCAAAGAACAAGACACACTGACTCACCTAAGGAAAGACACACTAGACAAGCTATCCCACAATGAAACCCCCCACCAAATCATGAACAAAATTCAACTAATAGGGGGGAGGGAAAACATAACAAATCAAGATCACAATCCTAATTCCCCTCGTAGGAGGGAGGAAAATAGAACAAATAAAATGGATAGAGAGTTATATCTATTTCCAATGTGAATAGGCTTGCACGAATAGGAAATCCATGCATCAAAGACATTTCAAGTGCTTGCTAAAAATATGAAAACCTTTGAGAAACAAGAGGCAGTTGGGAACTCACCAACATTGAGCAAGATACACAATCAACCATTGTGCCCATAAAACCCTAGCCCTCCATATCCTAAGCACTTTGAGATACCTAGGTTAGAGAAGTTTAAAGGTGAAGAGGATGCACAAGAGCATGTCACCAATTTTATCAATGCTTGTTTTCATCTTGAAGACAATGACGCTCTCATGCTAAGAATATTCATAATGACATTTTTAGGTGTTGCCACTCAATGGTTCAACCAACTACCTAAGCATAGCATAACCAACTTTGAACAACTAGTAAATGCATTCTTGAAGTGTTTCTCCTTTGGTGCTAAGAAGAAGGTGAACCTTTCAGACCTGAAAAACCTAAAACAATATGATGATGAGCCAATAATGGATTATGGGAATAGGTGGAGAAAAATCATGGCAAAATTATCATTCTTCGTTCCCATAGAAGAGATCATTCGTATGTTTACCAAAATTTGTTCTAAACATATCTCCCTCTTGGTAGAACTTCAAAAGTATCCTTCATTTGAGGAAGCTTTGGCACATGACAAGCTCATAAAAGAGATAAAAGTAGATGAGGGAACCATTAAGCTCCGAAAAAAAAAGGAGTGGAACAAGAATGGTAAGAATGACAAGTACAAGTAGAAGCAGGGCAACCCTGCTCCAATCAATCAAGTCATATTGGCTACACCCAAGGATGAGGGTGCACAAAAACCACATAACTATCAAGCACATCCCCCACCAGCCAACTACGACCAAAATAACAATCAAGGAAGAAACTAATAATGCAAGTCACCTCATTATTTTACACGCCTTTGATATAATCAATGCAATCAATATTTAATTAGTTGAGCGAGGCCAGGAGGATCAGATTTCTTGATATACCTCTTATAGATCCCAACCATCCTAAACCAAAAGGATATAGGGAAGATCAATTTTATCCTTATCACAGGATACCAGGGCATGACATTGAAGCTTACATTGGGTTTAAGCATCAAGTGCAAAAAATGATTGAGGTGGGAGAGCTCAAAGTTGACAACCCACTAGCTCTTGATAATAGAGACATGGGCATATATAGAAACCCATTACCCAATAATGACGCCCCTCAAGATCAAGGGGCCCAAGTCAATCAAGTTTGAGCTGACATATCTACCCATGGATGCGTTGGGATGGTTGAGATTATTAACATAGCAATAAGGACTAGGTGGTATGGTTAACCACAACTACCGGTAGCTCCCATGAACATCCAAGTTGCTCCTAGGCAAAGGTAAGATAACCTTCCAGGTCCACCAATGAGACCTATGGTAACTATTCAAAGTAGATTGAAGCAAAACCTATAGATTACTCCAACTAAGTTATCCATCTATGAGCTCATACAATAGTCCCCAAAGCGTAGGGAGACTCTAATGGAGATTTTAAGAATAATTGAGCTTCAACCACAAGATGCAAATGCATTCACTCACTTTGTGGGACAAGTGCAAGAATGCCAGGAACCTGTAATCTGATTCTATGACCATAATATTAAGATAGTTTTTTCTGCCTTACTAGACCCTTCGTTAAACATTGTAGTGGCCATCAATGACTTACATTTCAAGAGGGTTTTGGTAGATATATGTTCATCAATAAAAATCATCACAACAATTGCAATAGAGCACCTCAAGATACCCAAGACCAATATCATTCCAAGAACTTACACATTGAGAGCTTTTAATGATGCTTTATGCAATACTATGGGAACGATAGTCCTACCCATCAAGGTGGGGCACAAGACCATCCCCATGATGTGTCATGTCTTGGAAGGTGCTATGTAGTACAAAATCCTCTTAGGGTGCCCTTGGATAAGGGCCATGAAGTGCGCGCCTTCGATCTTGTACTAGTGTGTCAAGTATGTCCATGAAAGCAAAGTCTATGTGGTTTTGGCTAATGAAGAGCCTTTTAAATACGTTAATCAGGTGGATATTCTGGGAGAATTCATGATCCCTTCTACTCATCTATACGTGGCACCTTCATCCCCAACCACACAAGTTGATAACAAAGACAAAGGGGTAAGAAAAGACCCATGCACATCAACACCTTCTGGTGCACTCAAGACAATCAATGCTTCTAAAGTACCATCAATGTCAAAACCAAAAGACAATCAAAATATAAAGGTCCCCTTAGTTAAGGAAGAAAGGCCCAAAGAAATGCCAACTATAGCCATTGCTAAAATTCCAAGTCCTATGGAAGAGGAAGATCCTCAAGATCAAGATGAAGATAGTGATTATCACCCTTCTTCGCCAATATCATCCGTGGGGTCATCCATGTCATATGCATCAATACACTTGGCAAGTACAAGCATAGGGGAATACCTTCTGTAAAACATCACCTTTACACCTATCATTGAGACTGCACAGGACATAGGGAGGCCTAAATACTTGAGGCCGCCAGTAAAAATAGTGGTTCCACTGAGAATCCCTCCCAACCAAACCAATTTTGTCTATGTTGACCTGGATTGTGCTCATAAGTCTTCAGATATAGAAGGAGATGGTGATGAATTATTCATAGTCAATGTTCATTACCTCTCTAATCCCGAGTTTTCTCTAAGCTAATTTGAGTGTTTCCATTGGCATGGCTATGGCCTTGGCATATATGAGCAGGGGCGTAGGAGGCCTTACGAGCCACTATATCAGCTTCCTTCTAATAGATTTGGCTTAGGCTATTATAGTAGAGGTCAAGATGACTCTCTTATAGTGGAATTGGAAAGATTAAGCATAGGGTTGGGAGAAGATATTGATTTCATTCCTTATCACCCCTTGAGAATAGCAAATTTGAGCAATAGACAAGTAGCCACGGTAAACATACTACCTCCAAAAACTTATCATCCAAACACCTCAATTGATTCCACCCCAATAGGGTACAACTCATGGGATGAGGAGAATGGATATGAAGCAAGTGATGATGAGGTGCAACTTGGCTTAGCCTATCAAGGGCCTCACTATTTACAAAGGTTCACATGGTCCATCCACGATGAGATTGAATATACATCAGATGAAAGTGACTATGAATCAGAAGACTCAACAAAAAGAGCTTACTTAGGCTTAAGCCATCAACCCCTGACTTTGGGGCAAGAGACAAATGCAAATGGGTTCTTCATAAGTAATGAAGAATATGAAGATGAAACATAGATGTGACCTACTTAGGGCCAATACATGAGCCCTTTTTCTTAGGGTCGCATACCAATGCTAACAGTTTTTGGATAAGTGATGATGACTTTGAGGATGAGACCAAGATGGCTTATCTTGGACCTCACCACTTGTGGCAAGTCAACGAGCTAGTAGAGAGAGAGGCGGCACTTTGTGCCATAGACCCTCAACTCCGATTTTTGGGGAGACCTATTGACCTAGCTGCCATTCATTGGATGGTTAATCCCCATCTATCTACATTCAAAGAGTAGTTAGAGCCCAATGATCCTATTGTTTGTCTTACTCATGGGCTAGATCTAGAAATTCCCATTCCTCAAGAACCTCATCGCGAGTATGGAAGAGAAACCCCTGAGACAAGATTTCACCCATGTGGTCCTAGAGATTTCATCCCATCCATCAACATGATCTCCATTGATTTGACCACTCCACTTCATAATCCAGTAGATCCTACCAAATCATTTCATCTTGATATAGACGCTATTGATTGGGATCGCGCTAGTTCACCCATAGATCCAGAAGACCTCTTCCCCAACAAAGAGATGTTATAGCCATTCCATTTTGCATCAGGTTGTGCATATGACATCTTCCATGTTGGTTTGGAACCTAAGTCAATAGGTCCTGTGAATCTCATTGATGACATTCATTTGATACCCATGCCTCATTAGCTAGAGGATGGGTCACATATGGCTATAGAAGTAACTTTCAAGGTGGACATCAATGATGATCCTACCCAACCAAGGAATTCAGAAGCCCGGAAAGCTTTGTTCCCTCCTCAGGAGAGGCTAATTGTTTTCTTGGACTACAAAGACATGCCAAGGATAGATCAAAGTAGTCGTTCACAACCTCTTCGATCCCATGAAAAATCCGTCAAGCAAAAGGAAATGATCCAACCATCGCTTTATGGAAAGAAAAATTGCAAAAACTACTAGATGTAGTATTCATAGCCTATGACTACCGGTGGGTGCAAACAGGTACCCTAGGAAACCGACGAGAGTCTCTATCTACACAAATTTTAGAATTTGAATAGGAAATACCAAAGGTTCATCTATTCCAAACATAATGCTCTTGTAGATGCAACCGTAGGTCATGAAATGCTCTCCCTAATGGATGGGTTTAGAAAACCAAATAGATAAGCAAAGATCAAAAAAACTACTTTACTCATGGGGAACTTCTATAAAAGGATGCATTCTCTCAAAATTGCGTCATATCGGGCCATGAATACATATACCAACTATATGCATAAGATCTTAGAATTGGATGACTTACTAGCCAAGTCCCTATTGTGGCAAGAGCATGTTGAAGTCCTTAGACAAGTCTTTGATCACCTCATAGAACATAATGTTTGATTAAATCCTAAGAAGTGAGTATTTGGCATAACTTTTGGCAAGATTTTAGGATTCATTGTATCCAAGAGAGGCATCGAAGTTGATCCTGAAAAGGTAAAGGCTATACTAGAAATGGCATCCCCTACCAACATTAGGGAGTTGAGGAGCCTGGAAGGCAAGATAGCATCCATAAAAAGATTCATCGCACAATTATTAGACAAATGTAGACCTATGAATAAGTTGCTACACAAGGAAGTCCCCTTTCATTAGGATGAAGAATGCCATCAAGCATTTGCAGAGATCAAGACTTATTTGGCAATGCCACCATTATTGGCTCCACCAAGGCCAGACATACCATTTTTACTATATATATTAGCTACTAATTTTACACTAGGCACCATGTTAGCCCAAAAGAATGCACAAGACAAAGAGCAAGCCATATATTACATTAGTCACACCTTGGTGAGCTATGAGCTAGGATATGCGTATGTCAAAAAATTATGTTTAGTAGTGGTCTTTGCAACTCGAAAGTTGTGACACTACATATTGAGCCATACGACCTACATCATATAAAAACAAAATCCTTTGTAGTACATGATGAGCAAGACATATCACAATACACGTACCATAAAGTGGATCATGCTATTGATAGAATTTGATCTAGATTTCATAAGCCAAAAGTCCATCAAGGGACAAGTCATAGCAGATCAATTAGCAGAGGCGCCTCTTTAGGATAACAAGCCTCTCACCATAGATTTTTCTGATGATGCGGTATTTGCATTAACAGATCTGCCAGAGCTCAAAGAACCTAAGAAAGAAAAATATATATCATTGTTCTTCGATGGTTTGAAGTGTGAAAAAGGAGGTAGAGTAAGGATTGTCTTTATCACACCGCAGGGCACTCCATTACCCTCATCATTCAAACTAGACTTCCGTGCACAAACAACAATACGAGAATATGAAGCATTGATCTTGGGACTCCAAACAACCATAGAAATGGGCATTAAAATATTGAATATCTTTGGTGACTTCTTGCTCATAGTAAACCAGGTCAAAGGACTCTTCCAATGCAGGTGCCCACTCCTGAAGACTTACAAGGAACTTATTGACAATTACTTAGCTCGGCTAGAATGGTACGACATCAAGGCAATCCCTCGTATGTTGAATAGATTTGTAGACACTATGGCCTCTTTGGGATCATTAATCCCTTAAAATCCATATGTTGATTTACAACCATTCATGTGAAAGTGCTTTTGCACTCAATAATACATCGTGAATCTTTTGACAATCAAGAATCAATCAACATGATCAACATCAAACCAAATTAGGATTGGTCCTTCACAACTAGGAGATTTCTTGCAAATAACACCTTGGGGGTCTTTGATCTCCCAAGGACCCATAGAGTGTGGTGCGACCATATACCATAGAGTTGTTCCTCAATTCATGTTCACTACCTCGGAAATGCAGGAAGAGTAAGCTATCTATTCTATAGAAGTTGTGGCCTATCAGGATTGGCTTTCCCAACTGTGGGACTTCTTGAATCTTGGAATAATACCTCAAGGTTTATCACATACTAAAAGGTAAACATTTAAATAGAGAGCAACAAGATACATTTTTCTAGGAGAAATCCTCTACATACGAGGATATGATGGAGTATTACTTCGTTGTCTTAAGCCCCAGGAAGCATCTTGGGTCATTTCACAAGCTCATGATGAAACATGTGGAGGCCATTTTAGTGGCATGGCCATCGTTAAGCGCATCTTGAGAATGGGTTACTATTGGCCCATAATGGAAAATGACTACTGCGAGTATGTCAAGAAATGTAGTAAGTGCCAGCATCATGCAAATCTAATGCACTTACCATCACAAGCTTTGCAGCCCATCCAGGTAGCATGGCCATTCTTGCAATGGGGACTAGACTTGATTGGGAAGATCTCACCCTCGTCCTCATGCCGACATACATTCATCATAACGACCACAGAATACTTCACTAAATGGATAGAAGCGATCCCCTTAACATCAACAACTGGACCAAGGATTACGGAGTTTATACTCCACAATATCATAAGTCATTTTGGGGTCCCTTATAAGATAATATCGGATAATGGGCCATATTTTAAGAACAAAAATATGTGTGCTTTAATGAAAAAATATCATATTCAATATAGTTTTTCAATGCCTTATTATCTGCAAGAAAAAGCCTCAAACAAAATAATAGTCTCCATTTTGAGGAAGACAGTGCAAGAAAATCACAAGGATTGGCACATGCAATTACCTCTTGCACTATGGGCATACAAGACTAGTATACGGACGCCCACTGGGGCAACACCGTTTTCACTAGTATATGGCATTGAAGCCATCATGCCTCTAGATTTGGAAATCCCGACTCTACCCATAGCACTAAAAGACTTCATAGATGATAAGGCGCGCAAGGTCGCCTTGCATTAGTGTATGTTGAGCATCGGTTCGTCCTTGCGAGCTTACTGTAAGTCCCCTATGGTGGTTGGAGATTGGCAAAACAACGCCGAGATAAGTTCACAAGGATGGCATAATGATTTAGAGGTTGGACCTGGAGCATATCGCTTATATAGATGGTGTTGAAGAGCATGAACCTCTCAATATCATTCACTTAAAGGTATATTACACATAAAACACAAAAAAAAAAAAAAAAAAGAAAAAAAAAAACAAAAAAAACACAAAAATCAAGAAAAAAATTCAAATATGTCAAAAACACAAAAACATTCAAATATGTCAAAAATAAAAAAACATTCAAATATTTCATAAAACACAAAAAAAAACAAATATTTTTAATTTTTAACCAATGTCAAAAACACAAAAAATTCAAATATGTCAAAAACAAAAACAAATCATAAAAACATAAAATTCAAAAATTCAAATCAAAGGCTCCAAGGGTAACTCAAGCCGCTTGGTCAAAATTCAAATCAAAGGCTCCAAGGGTAATTCAAGCCGCTTGGTCAAAAATCAAATCAAAGGCTCCAAGGGTAATTCATACCGCTTGGTCAAACAATCAAATCAAAGGATCCAAGGGTAGTTCACACCGCTTGGTCAAACATCAAATCAAAAAGGCTCCAAGGGTAATTCACACCGCTTGGTCAAAAATAAAATAAAAAAATCTCCAAGGGTAATTCAAACCACTTGGTCAAAATCAATAACAAAAGCCCCAAAGGCATAATAAGCCCTTTGGTCAAATTAATCAAAAATACAAAAACAAAATAAAATAAAAAATACAAAAACAATTGCACTTCACATTTTGCATCCACATCATTGCATTGCATTTTCACATACATTACAAGATAAAGTGATACCACAATTTGTCGCACAAGTCATTCATAACCATACCTCCATCCACATGTGTGTAATTGTGTTCTTCAACACAACCATTATTTGTTGCTATACATAATTACTAAGGCTTTTCGGTTAGTCAACCAAATCTAGTAATCTTACCAACTTTTGAGGAAAACAACTTTGGTTAGTAGAAATAAAGGCCTAGCTATGATAAAGCCTTGGATATTCACGATCCCGTCACTAATTGAAACACTAAAATACTAGCTGGTACAAGGAAAAGATGAAAGCTACAAAGTGGTCTAGGTTACCTTAAGTGAAAAGGATTATCCTTGCTTATCCCCTTGTGCAACCGGTTTAAAGGTGCTAAGAATTGGCAAAAGGACAAGCTTTACCCTCTCAAAATCTCTTTGCTTAAATCAAAATAAGCAAAATCCTAAAGCAAAAATACAAATTCAAAAGTCCAAGCATACAGTCCAGATTTCAAAAGTAAAAATCCAATATAATCATATATTCAAAATACAAATATCGAGCTCAAAAAAATAAAAAAAATAAACAATGATTTTCATCACTAAGAATGAGAAAAATAAACAGTGATTATCATCACTACAAGAAAATCCCCGCTCAAAGAAAAAAATCAAATAAAAAATAAATAGTGATTTTCATCACTACATATGAGCAAATATCCAAAGCAAAAAAGAAGCCAAAAATAAGGGAATAAAGCTTGAATCCCTGGAATTCTTAGCATTTTACAAAACTGGAAGGAGAAATCCTTACACATGATGATATGTCTATTACAATTGCTTCATGCATTTGTGTAGACCAATGTTTGAATGTGGATGAGCTAGCTTAGGTAACCAAATATTTCCTAGTGGTATAGTCCAACTAAGTCCAACATAAGGATGAGATGAACACTTGAGGATCCCTAATCTTAGCAATGGGCTGAAAGAATCTTGCCTAACATCGGAGGAAATGCTTGAGTTCTACCTCAAAATATATAATCACATGCACACACAGAGATCATGAAAAACTAGGTCCATGGTAAAAGACTTACTTTTCAAATGTCTAAGTGGTAAGTAGAAAACTGTTGATAGGGGAACTAGAGTGTTTGAATCTCGTAAAAACCCCATTTTTTTTTTTACATAGCAAAAAATCATTAAATCTTTCACACCACCATATACTTTATAAGATTCTATAAATTAGGGGGTATCAACATAGTACGACAGATACCACATATATAGTAGAAATAGTATATAGACGGCCATTGACTACTTTATATATTTTAATTTATAGAAACTTATTAGGAAGATACATTACACACCATTACATCTCATATATGAATACTTAATCAATTCTTATGATAAGAGTGATTATTTTAATTCATGATTATATTTTTTTTACTTTTTGTGGTATCACCCATTAAGATTGTCAATTTCATATGCATTTCGTATGTTTTAAGTTATTAGAGCATACAACTTCATTTATACCATTCCATCACATAAGTTAGATGCATATAATTAAAGCAAAGTTAAAACATGCATTCAACAATAACATTGGCATCCACGAAAACAAGTCATTAATCATCACATTCATAAACCACATCATAAAACATATAGGCAATATACATTTGCATACCATAAAATTATCATTCATCATCAAAATACATCGCATCATATCATCAAATAATATAAGCATCTACACATCCATCTATTCATCTTCAAATATCATCTATCATCTAACATATCCATCAAATCATCATAATATCATCATCGCATCATATCATAAAATAAAATAACAACAAAAACATAAGCAATAAATGATACACATAATGAGTCACAAAAGACAAATCTATCATAAAAATATGTATGTCAAGTCCAATGGATATACAAAAATTCCTGTGGGCTATAGTCATGTAGGTCAGTCAACCTCAAAAATGGATCAAAAACCAAGTAGAACATCAATCTAGTGTCGGTCCTGAGCCCCCTACATCACCTCCCCCAGTGCCACCTCCCCTTGTGGTGGTGTCATGAGTTGAGTGATGTGAGCTTGTAGGTCTCTCTGTCTGAGACTGGATCTTCTAGTTAGGACGAGCGAAAGACTACCCCGAGGTAGAGTGCCCATTGACCTATGAATCACCTGCATCTGTTGGATCCTTAGGGATAATCCCATGCCTCCTGAGCTACATATAAATGAGGGTAACATGATCCGTAAGACCTTAGATCTGATATTCATGCTCATCCAACAAGGAATGAAGTCATTCCACCTCTACCCCTAAGCCTGCTACTAGAACCTCCTATGGTGTAGAAGCAAGAACATCAAACTACATCCTGACATTGCCACCCCTGATAGTAGCCTATAAATCTTGTATCTATGTTATGAGTTGCTCAATCGTAGCATCTCACCACTGTACCTAGATCTTCATATTTTGGAGCTCAGCCTCAACCTCATGCAACTATGCTCTTAGAGGAGAGTCTCTCTCCTTGGGCTCTAACTCCTCCTCCTCCCAGGAACATCAAGATCCTCTATTACCACCTGCTCTTCCGGTTGGCCCCATACCTCGATCCTGGATTGAACCCTGCATCCTGCCAAATCTACGCCATCACCCCTGCCATCATCCTCACATCCTAGGCTACCAACACCATGCCACATCTGATCACCCCACCATTTATAGTAAGCCTCTATAACTCCCCCATCCACTATAGCATCTATGGTTGGTGCATCCTCATTATCTATAAGCTTTGTGACCTATCATGGAGGTAGGTCCCTCTCTACTGTGATGTGCTTGTACAAGAATGGTACCAAGGGCACATCTTGCTACAATCTGTAATGACGAATAACTCTAAGAGTAGAATAAATACTCTCGGATGGTAATATTATGGCCAATGAGCCATCGCTCGTGCCGTGTCCTAGTAGTAAAACTAGCTAGATCATCCCAAATTGGACACTCATAATACGACCACCACATGACATCTCCGGCCAATAGTTTGGTAAAAGCATTAGTGTAGTGGGACAACTCCCCTAAAAAAATGTGTCTCTTATGCTCCTCATGCTCTCGAGCCCATCTGGCAGCATAGCACTATGTCCAAGCCTCAATAGATGTAATCTCGGTTGGGAGCCCCTTAGGGTGATCTACCTTAATGTGCTCCCATCCCAAAACCTGTAAGAGCAAACTACAAGAAATGTTGATGCATCCCCACCGATGGATGTGGTACAACTCATCATAGCATTAAGCCAATAGTGATCTACCCCATGCATAGATGATAGGATCCTCACTATCTAGTAGGTCCTGCACCATCGCTAGGAGGTTCCAAGGGAACCTCAAACCCGAGTAGTCTAGGATAAGAACGTTGTTGATCACCATCAACAACACATCATGCCTCACTATGAAAACACAAGCATCATACCAAGTCTTGATAGATACTCCTCAGGATCGAGTCTCCCAGAGAGCCTATGTAGAACATTCCCCAAACACCCTATCATAGATAGCCACCTAATCATTAGTGGTTGATGAAACAATGGGCACCCCATCGAACAAGATTTAAAAGATCTTGTACATGTCCTCTGGCATGATAGTCATCTCGCCAGGTGGAATGTGGAATGTGTTGGCCTGTGGGTCTCAACAGTTGGCTAAAGATGTAAGATAATCCTGGTCGGCCTTAATGTGGGGCAACCTGATAACCTACTATATCCCATGGGCCTTAAACCACTCCCAGTCAGTGTCATCAAAGCCAAGAAGCAATTCCAGCAGGAGCTTCGGGTCCCGAGCTCAAGCAGTGAGGATCTAAACAAAGCAGAAGAAAAAAAAACATAACTACAATGCATCTAATGCATAATTCACAATAAACATGAAAATGGTGCAAAAGAGTATGAGTTACTCTAAATCTAAGCAAAAGAAGCATAAATTGCACCTAAGCAAAGCAAAAATTCAAAAGTAAAAAAAATCATAAAATCAATACACAAAATGCAAAAACAAGGCTCAAGATTTAGTCGTTGTTGCCTACAGTGGCCAAAACCTGGCTGCTGAAGGCAACAACATCCAAGGCCCAACGGTAAATTTTTTTACCATTGGGATTCAATATTGATCGCTCTAAGCAATAGCAGCTCAGATCTGACCGCTCTGAGCGACAGCGGCCAAGGGGCGACATGAAAAACCCATGAACCCTTGGCCAAAAAATCAAAATAAAATTTACAATTGACAAAATAACTTAAGAAAAGAAAAAAAAGGGAGGGAAAGTAAACAAATTGGAAAACAAATCCCCCACCCAAGCATCAAAACTAAGCTAAGTTTGAGAATGTCCAAAATGGTAGCAACAGGTGAATAATGGAAAATTTTCAAAAACCCTAGGCTAAAGCCACTGATAGATTCCAAATTTGGGGACCAACCCATCACGGAAAAAAAGAACCTAAGCCTAATTACAGAGTTTGTTCATTGTCAGCAGGTTTAGTGAGGTTTTTTTTGCTCATTTATTAATGAAGTTCAATTTTACTTAAGAAAAGAAAAGAGAGCTAGGGTTTTGAAGAGAAATACCTGAGAAGCTTGGGCTCCTTTAGTAGTTGATGTCTCACCCCGTGCAGCCATGTCCTCAGCACTAGTAAATTTTTGAAGTTGCAACTGTTGTCGTTGCACCAGAGCTTTGAAAATGGAATCTTGAACAATGAAAATGATAGGTCAAAACCCTAGAATTGCAAGTTTTATATTATGCCTTGGTCATTGCTAATGTTAGTGGCCCGAGCTTCTTGGTTGCTCAAGATAAAAACTGCCACAGGTAGGAAATCAAAGACCACTAGACCTGACAATGGCCAAGCCCATAGGTCAAAATTAAGCAGTTCCTTCAATTAGGGAATAACAAAAACAACAAATAATCACACTTTGATGGTTTAGGATCATCAAAATTTTCAAAAAAAAAAAAATCACATAAAATCACAATCTCAAGTAGGCCTTGTATCCAGTTACCTACTCTATCCACTCGATGATTATAGCAATTTGCACTCCATGTATTTCGATGAGGTGAGTAGGCAACCATAAGGTCACTTGGATAAAAAGCAACTCATTTTGGAATTACGATATTTCACCCTTCAAACCCAAATAATATTAAGATGGTCAAACTGCTCCACGAGTGCAAAGGGATCATTCTAATTTCCCTATGACATCAAAAACATTAAGTCAAAGTGATACAATCTAAACATAAAAAAAATCACTCATCCTAACTCTCTAAGAAGGCTATTGATAGCTGAACCGCACCTCGAGATAGGGATGGATGATTATCATAAGCAATTGGAATCACACTTGGATGTGGGATTACCCATTAAAAGCAACAAATACTAGAAAGGAACTAGACTAGTCATATTGGTCAAGCGACTTGTCGCTTCATTCATTCTCATTTCTTCACCAATCCATTGTGTGAGGAGGTAGTTCAAAACTTCAACTTAATCATAATAAAAATCAATAAAATATCACTTGATCATAGCAAAATCATGTTTGTCCTTCGAATCATTGCATACAACAATCACAAATTTCCCTTGTTTGCTGGGAATGTAAGCATACATGACATATTCAATTGTAGCTCTCCTACCGATCAGAATTTTTGTAGCAACTGAAGCTACCCAATTGAGTTTGAGGAATGAGTGCAATTTAACATGCAAAATACACTAGGCTAAGTCCTCCGAACATTGAGGCAATGATTCAAGGTATGCATACCATCTTGCATGATTGGGCCATCTAGCATTGATCAGACCATTGATCACCATACACCCTATAAATAGATCAGTCTATGTTTTTGCTCAGCCTTATGTTTTCCACACGACGTGTCACAAAAAGGAGCATTTGTAGACACCTAAATTGTGTCATGCTTAGGTAATCTACATACATAGACACACTCATAAGATCATAAGACATAATCTTGGACTTTCCAAGCACCAATAGTGGTTCTCACCACTCATTTAGGGCCTTTTCAAGCCATACAAGCTTTTTTGTTCAAGCCTAGAGTGGCTAGACCTTAGTCACTACAGATGACAATGGCCAGATCATAGCCGATGCAGACGATAGTGGCTAAGCCATAAGAATCGGTTTTTTGACAAACATGCTCAATATCAGGTGAAAGTGGCAGTCTACATGCAATAAAGGTGAGCGAGAGTGATTTTGCATTTCTTTTCACCCCGGATACATTTTGGTCCTTCTTGGGGATATCCATCTTGATACAATTATTTACAAGTTGATGAAGAGATGTCCTCTTTTACAAAAGGGTGGCACGCTGTTGGCAATTTTGGGTACCTTGGGTACATTGCCCTTGCTCAAGTGTTGATGTTGTCATTGATGTCAAAGAGCGAAAGGGTTTTTGTGAAAACCACGACAGACTAAATTATAGGTTTTGTTTAAATCCATGGTCAGCAGTTTTGAAATGGGTTTTTCTTAAAACCCAAGTTAGCTCTTCGTTTTGTTGAAAAAGGTGCTCCGATGATGAAGATATTTAATTTTAAATATCCAGTTTAAATTTTATTTATTTATTTAAAATTTAAATTAATATTTCAAAATTAAATTAAAGTCGTTTCACCGGCTTGTTTTCAAAGCCGACGTTGCTAGGGTTTTGCAACGGATCAATTAGGGTTTCCTCATCGACAAAGCAAGGTTAAGCAACCGAAAAATTCTAGGGTTTCATGTTGACCTAATTAGGGTTGCAGCCGACGTGTTTAAGAATGTTTTGATGGGATTTTCTATTCTATAAAAAGGTGGGACTGTTGCAAGGTTAAAGAGTGGGCATGATGCGATATATGCGAATGAAGTTCGTGTGCAGTAGAGTGTAAGTCGATGATAGTTCTTTGGAGTTAAAGAAAAGAGATCGCAGTGATGAGATAGTGAGTGAGTGCGTATCAACTGATCGAGAACAAAGAGAGCGATATGCATACGGCGTGTTTAAAGTCCGAGGCAAAAATACGCAGATGGTAGAAGTGAGATTTCATGGAAGGTGCAGTAGAGTGAGTGGTGCAAAGAGAAGATAAGAACACGGTATGCATAAGTCATGTTTCGAGTGTGAAATGACAGTGTGCTAGCTGTAGAAGTAATATTTCTGTGAAGTTGCAGCAGAGAATGCGGAGAGATATAGAGGAGTGGTTGAAAAAGTGCGAATCATTTTTCATAGCAGCAGTCGAATGCCGAAAAGCAGTAGATCGCAGAAAAACAGTAGATCGTGATAATTGAGGTGAAAGTTTACATTCTGCAATTTTTATTATTATCTTCAAGTTGTAGCTTGAAAAAGGGGTTGGTGCCTCTTTCCAGTTGGTGCTGGAAAAATTGGAGTTGGTGCTCCATTCTGTTGTAGGAGATAAAATTTAGAGGTTGGTGCCTCTTACCAGTTGGTGCTTGGTGAATGATTATGTAAAGTTGTAGCTTTGCATTTGACTGGATTTGGATGGTAGTCCAAGCAGTCTTTTTGAGGAGTAGCCACATCGATGAACCTCGTTAAAATGTCGTGTTATGTGTGATGCTCTTAGTACTTTTATTATTATTTTTTTAATCTGCTGCAGTTTATTTAAAAGTCTAAATTGCTTTTAAGTTTTTAAATAACACACCGATTCACCCCCCCTCTCAGTGTCATTGTGATTGTAACACACGCTCTAAAATTCTTCCCGGTTCCACACACGGAAATGTCTGAGGGCTTACAGATGCCTCCTTCTCCAAGTATATATCTCGGATGGATCCTCTTGCTCTCGTATGTTGTGGATTATATATCATGAACCTGTGGCCCTGTATGTAATTCAAACAACAATGCATGTTTAGATGTCTGAGATTGCCTCCTAGGATAAGGTTGTTAGTAATCAAAGAATATAATAGAAATATGATAAAATGATACCATGGAATCAACTAAATCTAAGCTAATGACATAAAAAAACAAGATAAAAGATGTTATGTCTATTTAATCTAAGTCTGTGGGCCATTGTCCAAGATATCAGCTGCTAAAGAAATCCTTGCTCTCCTTGCCCCAAAGCTATGGGTCAAATACTATGATTTGATATTGAAGAAAGTAGGTGTTGTGCCCTTTGATTTGTCAAAGCTCTACTGCACATGTGATCCCAAAGATAACTCTTTCTCTTAAATGATCTCTTGTATGTGATTCAGGTATTTATATGTCATATATCGATCATGTGTCTCTATATGTCATATATTGATCATGTGTCTCTATATGTCATACATCGATCATGTGTCTCTTTTTTTTTTTTTTGCTCTTAGGCTTCCACCTTTTATAGTGTGAAACCCTAGGTCTATGTCCAAGCCCTAGAAATGAATTTCTCATGCGTAGTGCAAGTTAGCATGAGAAGCCCTTGTCTATTGTCTATATTTGAAGGCTAGTTAACTGAAATCTAACTGCCCACTTGAGTCTTCTATGTGAATTGTTCATTAGCATGATAATATTTTGTCCTTTTTTTATGCTTGAAGGTTAGTTAACTTAAGTATAAATGCAAACTCAAGTATCCTATGTGAACTAGTCATGAAAAGGAATGCAAAGTCACTCTCGCTCACCTTTATTGCCTGTAGACTACCACTTCCACCCGAGATTGGGCTTGTTTGTCGGTAAACCACTTCTTATGGCTTAGCCGCTGTCATTTGTAGTGGCTATGATTTGGCCACTTGTAAATCATTATATCAAGATAGGTATCCCTAAGAGGGACTGACATGTAACCAGGGTTCAATATTAATGAAAGATCTATTCTTTATCATTTTCGTGTTATATGTTTTCTCGTAATATTTTAGCTTCATTTTTGGTATAGTAATAACATCACAAGTAGAGTTAAGAGTGGTGTATGTGCCCCGGGGTTTCTACAAAAGCCTTTAAAGCAATTAATAAGACAAAGAGTAAAAAGTCATAATCGAGCAATGAGTCATCCAATTATGAAGAATCTAATTATGGTAGAAGGAACAAGGTTTCAAGAAGATTCGAAGATGCAAAATTTATTAGATGTTTCAATTGTGGAAAGTATGGTCACTATGCAACTAATTGTCAAGAAGCCAAAAAAAACTAAGATGAAGAAAAATAGGATCACAGGAATAGGGAATCAGAAAGATATAGGTATCAAAATAAAGGCAAGAATGGACAAATCAGACAAGGAAAAATGTTATTTCAAAAGCAAAAGAGGAGCTACTATGCAGATAAGACAAGTAAGTACTCAAGTGATAGTGATGCTAGTTCTTCAAGTAATGATAAGTATGAAGTCCTATTTATGATTGAAAAAAAAAAAGTTAAGAATAGGTCACCAATAATTCTCAAGTGTTTTAGATGTGATAATTTTGGACATCTTGAAGATAGTTGTACAAGGAATGGTTTTAGTTTTAGTGATGATAAATATGAGGATGCACTTGAAGGACCAGAAGAAAATCTTCTAATGGCACTAGAAGAAGAAGATGATGATCCTATAGTAGACAAGTCAAAAGAAAATGAAGATGTAGACAAAGGTAAAAAAATTGAGGAAGAATCCAAAAAAGAAGGATTTGATCTTAAGGTGGAACTTATTTATGCTCTTGACACAATAAAGAAGGTAATAAAGCAAAACTCTAAACTTGAGTTTCAGTTTCAAGAATACAATGAAGAGAGAAGAAAGCTTATAGAGGATCTAAACAAGTCAATGGCTAAGATAAATAAGTTCAAGGATAAGTTAGAAGCAAAAGTCTTAGAATGTGAAAGGTTAGAACAAGAAGTATCTCTACTAAGGGAAGATTTAGAAAAATCCAAGGATAAGCTACACAAGTTTGAAAAGAGTTCAAATATTGTGGATGAGATGATCAAGGTATAAAGAAGGTCAACAAAAAAAATAGGTCTTGGTTTTGAAAAATATCAAAATAAATAAGAAGAAGAGTCAACCTCAAGTTATTAAGAAGAAGAAACTTTAGAATAATATAGTGTAATAGAAAGTGAGACTTCTAAGGATGAGTTGGAAAATAGAAAGTTCAACAAGGAAAGGAACAATGCAGAAAGGAGAAACAGATGGAACAAAAATTAGAATAGGTTAAGAGAGACTAAGAGACCAATGAGGTCAATACAAGGAAACTTCAATGGAATATGTTTCTCATGTCACAAATTTGGGCACATGGCTTCACAGTGTAGGATACATGAAATATAGGAATATGGGAACAAATAACTTTTCCATGGGTATTGCTACTCATGTAATCATTTTGGTCACAAGGCAATGAATTGCAGGGTTCATAACAAAAAGGGATATGGTTTCACCAAGAGAAATCCTAAGACATTTGGACCTCCAAGGAATAATAAAATTAAATATTATAAGTGCAATAATGATGGACACACAACAAAGTGGTGTAGAGTAGACATTCTAGAACCAAGCATGAATATGAACAGAAATAGGAACGGGAATAGGAACAAGAATAAGAATAGGAATATGGATATAAAAAAGAACATGAATAGGAACAAGAGCAATAATATAGATATGAATAGGAATAGGAACATGGACATGGATAGGAATAGTCAAAGGGATCAAAATAATCAGATGAGAAGGAAAGAAGATCAAGGTAAATAACAATGTTTACTAGGCATACAAATACTTCCACCTCACAATTAACAACCTCAAGAGGAGGTGGGGGAGGGACTAAGCTAAGAGACTCATTATTAGCCCCGATCCCCAAAGGTGACCCTTTTCCATTGATGTCAAAGGGGGAGAGATTTGGTAATTGAGTAAGGGGGAGATATTTGGTTTAAGGAGAGAGCAATTTACCAGGGGGAGTAGAATAAAAAGGTTAAGAAAATGGTAAAAATTGATTGGGTTGCCATCAATGACAAAGGTGGATATTGTTGGACATTTTGAGTCCATAAAGTTTTCATTGATGTCAAGGCATGAGGTTGTCATTGATGCCAAGGAGTGAACCACCATTAATGTCAAAAGGTCAAAAGGAGCAATGCAAAAAGTTGATGGCAAAAGAGCTTCATAATATTCATTTTTGATATTATAGGAAGCATAAGTAAAAGGTTTTTATTAGAACCATGGATTGGAAAATAAAAGGTTTTATTAAAAACATGTATTGGTAAAATAATTTTTTTTATTAAAACCATGGTTAGACAAAATAAAAGGTTTTCATAAAAATCCGAGGCTTTTTATTCCAAATTAAAAATTCCAAGGAAGGTTTAAATATTTAATTTATAAATATTTAAATTCAAATTGTATTTAAATTTTATAAATAAATATTTATTTATTTGAAATAGAAATACCCTAAGGCTATTCCGTTGATGTGCAAGTTAAATACCTTACTGCCGATGTGTTGAGAAAATATAAAAAGAAATATATATATTGCTTTTCTAAGGCAAAAACGATGTGAAATTTGAATTGGAAAATCATGCGGTATTTCATGGAAGAAATAGAAGAGTATTCATGCACCGCGTAAAACCTGATTTTTTGAGGAGGTTGAAGAAGTCAAAAGGCCTAAATTCTAGCACCATCCGGTGGCTAGCGCAGGTGGCATTTTCTTGGTGTTTGTGGCAAGGAGGTTTCGGGTTCGAAACCCGGTGGTAGCAAGTTGAGGGAAGCATTTTCACATTTTGGTTTTTGGCTACAGCATAAGGTATTTGAGGCATGTGGGGAGTTTACCTCCCATATGAGTTCTTAGCTCATGCAACAGTCAAGGCCACGACTAGAGCACTTGGAGAGGCAACATCATGGGTTCAAAACCCACTAATGGGAAATGTACAATTTTTTATTTAATTTTTGTTTGCCCTAAGGTTGTTGTGAGTAAATTGGGAGGTATATGGTGGTAATTGAATTGGATTATTTACCTATATGTTAAAGTGATTTTTGGGCATGGTAAAAGTTGTTTTTGATAAAGTAAAAACTAGGTTAATTAATTTTTACCTTTGAAGAATAAATTGCATTATTTTATAAATTATTTTTTTTGATAAGTGCAATTTAAGAAATGAGTTATAAGTAGAAATTGTGTTATATTTTATAAGAGGGTTTTTTATTAGAATTATGATGTTGAAATTTATTATTGATATGGAGCAATAAGGTGTATTTGGGATTTAATTTATCTTTGTGTTTAAGGTGAATTGTGAAAAGTGTTAGGGTGATAATTCTTGTCATCTAACCCTTTGTACTTGGAAAAGAAAGTTGTGATAATTGATCTAGGATTTTGAAGATCATTCTACATCAAAGAAAAAGGTATGGGCATATTATTCCTTGGTTGAGTTGATTGGTTGGTTTTCTGGAAAATAAATTTGGAGTGAAAAGTACTTAATTAGGTTTCCTTATTGATTTGTTGAGATATATGTCAAGATTTTTTGATAAGCATTTTTTTTGAAGCCATTGATTGAGTGAAGAAATTTAACTAGGGTTTGGAAAGAACATGAGTATCATTGTTATGTGAGATTGGTTGATAAGAATTGTTGGAAACATTTTGAGTGAGTGTTCATATGCTTGGACTAGGGTTTTTTAGCAAGGATTATTCCATTGAGTGATTTTTTGAGTAGATTTGGTTGAGCCTAGTCAAGTGGATGTGTAAAGTGATAGCTCAAGTTCTATGAAATAAATTATTCTATATTATGGATTGAGCATTGCGCTGAATGTGAAGCATATTGAGTCTCTAAAAATTCTCTTTATGTTTCTGAAAGAGTGATTGAAAGTGATTGAGCATTGTGATGAATGTGAAGCATATTGAGTCTCTAACAATTATCTTTATGTTTCTACGAGATTGGACAAGTTCTAGTGTTGACTTATTGAACAAAAGCCTTAGAGAAGATTTGTGGATAGATTTGTGTGAGATTTTGTGGAAGCTTACAATATAGATTTGAGGATAGATATTGAGGATAGATTTGAGGATAGATATTGAGGATAGATTTGAGGATAGATATTGAGGATAGATCAAAGGATAGAGTTTGGTACAAATTTGAGGACAGGTTTGTGCTAGACCAGAGACAGAGATTGAGCAAATTTGTGCTAGACCAAAGGACTGTGTTTAGTGCAGATTTAAGACAGAGCTTTGAAGGTGAGTATAGAAAATGTTAGTCTCCAGTGGATAGAGATCCATTAGCCAGGTTAGTGAGTATAGGATTCTTCAGTGGATAGATATCCATTAGCCAGAGTAGTGGGGGCAATAGTTCTTCTATAAGATCACTAGTCAGAGCTAAGGAGAAAGGAGTTCTCCTATAGATAGAGATCCACAAAATTGATATGGGGATTGGTGTCTCCTTTGGATAGAGATCCATAAATATTTTAATAGGGAAAGGATTCCCAATATATTGATTGAGAAAATTTTAGTAAAATATTTTTTCCATGGAGTAGCCCACATTGGGTGAACCATGTTAAATTGGTGTCTCTATTGTGTATGGTGTTTTGTGCATTACTTTGACTAATGCTATTGATACTACTATATTTACATTGCATAATATTGATTGGGAAAGATAAGTAAAAAATGGTCTTATACTGTTCAACCCCTCACAGTATATGCTTGTGTTATTCAACAAAATGACCATCCCGTAGCTTATCATTCTGAGCCATTTTCCACCATAAAATATAACTACTCCACTTATTATAAGGATCTCCATGCTTTAGTTCAAGCTATCAAATATTGGTGCCACTATATTCTTGGTAAGGAAACAATTATCCACACTGATCATTTACCCTTGCAATTTATTCAATCCCAAACCAAGATTCAAGAAACACACCACATGAAATGGGCCTCCTATCTTCATTAATTTTACTTAGTTATCAAATACAAGAAAGGGAGTCAAAACTCTATTGTCGATTGTCTCAACCATATTTTGTATGTTCATACCTTAACCATAGTCACTACCTCTCAATTGGGTTTCCAATTTTTGCCTTTTGAGTATCCTAAGGACCCAGACTTTGCCATATTTTATCAATATTTACAGCATCCAACCTTCTCTAATTTAAGTCCCTTTCAATATTTCCATATCAAAGAGGGGTTGCTTTATTGTCTAGATAAACTTTGTGTATCCATTGAGAGCAGACCTTCACTTTTTCAAGAGGCTCATTCCACCCTCTATGGTGGTCATTTTAGAAAGCATAAAACACTTCACCATCTGCAAATATTCTTCTATTGTCCAAACATATAGTGATATGTCCTCAAGTACTTAAAATAGTGTGTTTCTTATAGTCGATCTAAGTCGTCCAACCATAAGCTTGGTCTTAGTATGCCCTTGCCCATTGCATCTCATCCTTGGGAGAGTATATCTATGGATCTTGTCAGTGGTTTTCCCATGACTTTCCATCAACATGATTATGTATTTTTCATGGTCTATCATTTCATTAAAATGGCTAAGTTCATTCCCTATCGAAAAATAAGTTCTACTGCAGACTTAGCCCAACTATTCTTTGATGTAATATGGTGATCATTTGGTCTTCCCACAAGTATTGTGTCTAATTGTGACTCCTATTTTTTTAGTCATTTATGGATTTCTTTATGGAAATTGTTAGGTGTGTCCCTTAATTTTTCCATCACTTTTCATCCATAGTTTGATGGTCAAACAAAAGTTGTTAATCGAACACTAGTCCAAAGTCTTCGTGTCTTCCACCATTTATCGCCATCCAAGTGGGATCTAAGTCTAACTCATATTGAGAATGTGTACAGTAAATTTATCCATTCTTCCATAGGTCATTCCCCTTTTGAGGTTTGTCTATGTTTTCAACCAGTTTCTCCATATGAGTTACCCTTGGCTCTTGTGTCTCCAATCACAGTCCACATGCAAAAAGAATAGGATAAAACACATCACTTCATCTAGCACCTGTAGTAACTCCATTCCAAATTCATCCAAATATTGAATAATACACAACAACAGTAGAAATAGGCAATGGACCATAACCATGTTCCACAATCCTTTCAAATAGGTGACAAACTCTAGTTGTACCTTGATCATCGTAGATTTCCAAAGAAGGCACATAGCAAGATAAAACCTCTTTGCTATGGGCCTTATACTATAAACCAGTATTTGTTCAAGAATATATTTTGATTGGAACTTTTAGCACACTTGGGTATTTATGATGTTGTCAATGTTGATCTACTTTGACCATATCATGAGTCCACATTAGAGAGCCCACCTATCATCAGTCATCCTACTGATATTATTCTAGATTTTTAGCTTCCATTGGAAGAATATTGTCTATTTGACACTAGTACTTGACACACTAGATAGGGCTCATCCACTTTGTATCTAGTTTCACATCATAGAGAACTTCCTCACTGGACTCGGTGCATCACTTCAGCACAGTTGGATCATGATTTTACCTCACTTTTGGATGCATTGGAGTCCAATGCTTTTATGGTGGGGAGGAATTATAGGGATTAATATTTAATTATATAATATTATCCCTATCACATGGATCATATTGTACAATATTTAATGCTCACATGGATTGGGTGCATTAAATGTTGTTTTTGTAAAGGAAGACATGCATATAAATATGTTTTTGGTTTGAATGTAAAGACAATTTTCATTTGTGCTATTCCTTGCATCTTTCTCTCGAGTGTTACTTTCATATCATTGACCACCCAATAAGAATATTTGACTGGTTAGATTATCTTAGCTTTCAATAAATTAAGTAGCTATTGCATCATGATCACTTAAATTTTTGGATTCACCAGTCTCTATTTTTTTCTGAATGGTTTGACATCAGGTAGTAGCTCAATGGTGTGTTGGATTATGATTTTATCATAAAAATTTAGGTAATAATATGTCCAAGCTATTATGTCCTGGTACCTATGACACAAAGCTTTGAATCCTTCTGTCTCACTTGCAGTGCATTGGACACTAAACTTTAGCTTTTATCCAATTTCTACTTCAATTTATCTATAGATATTATCATCCAATTTCATTTAATTTTATCTCTTACCATCTTCATTATCAAATAGGATTTCTAGAGTGATCAAACCTTTTGGTATGTGATTATTTTTTAGCTGTATAATATTTTACTGATCAATTTCCTGAGTTAAATAACTTTGAGAAAAAAGCATAATTAGATTTCTTAATTAGAAAATCAACAATCTATTGATCACTCTCAAATTGCTACCAATATATTTGTCTATTTGGTACTACTGGTCTAAATATGAGATTAACTCTTTTTTTCTTAGGAGATCCATAGTCTATAGAAGGAGAGAAAATTGAGCCTTTGACAGCTAGGGGCATTAGCCAAACAATGTTTTTGCCTTGTGGTCAACTATAATAGCTTACATTTAATTTATCAATCTAAGGGTAATCAAGGTTAGATTTAAATAGTAGGAATCCAGTATAGATTGTACCATGGGGATCAATGCTAAGCTTAATTCAGACCTCTTTTAGTTTTAAGTGTTTGCAGAAAATTAATAAACAAAAATAAAATTATGCAGGAATAAAAATAAAATTCAATTTATGATTTGTGTAGTAAATATGATAATTACCTATTGATGAAGTGATATATTAATGAATTTATCTAGTGTTGAGTTGATCTATTGTTGAGGATCCTCGTGCAGTTAGTTTTCTTTATCTATTCTGACTTTATGTTTTATAAAAAATGCAATTTAATTTATTTTATATTATAAGGTTAATTAACTATTTCTAACCTATTTTAGGGACGAGAGATTAGGGACTGGCTGTAGAAGTGTGCCCTACCTCCTGGAAGACAATATAAGTCTTTCTCCCCTAAACTACTTTATCTCAGTAACTAAAATGCATAACTATTCCTAACATTATTTTATTCTATGAATGCAGGATAATTGCAATTACAACTACATAAAAGAAATTAAGCAGTAAATATAAATGACATTTTTATCATATATGAAGAGTGAAGTGCTAATTTTATTGCTAGAAATTCAAATGTACATGCTGGCACATTTCCTCAGAAATTGTACAGACACATCTTGATATTTCTCCCTTAAATTATTTAGCTTTAGACAATTGGACATTAGACATTTTCAAAGGTCTCCCTATGTAATATATATTATGACTTGGACAATTGTAAGTGCTATTCTTCAATGTATTTTTTCATGTGGTGTTGTGGACTTGATAATGTGACAACTATGCACTAACGAGAATAATCTAAACTAACACAATTCCTAATACTACTTGGATTCAGTAAACAACTTAAGTGGTCCAAGTGGTACTTTATGAGCTAACATAACAACATAATACTAACTTATATATTTTGCAAGATATACACATAACCATATCCTTTATTATTGGAAAGGACCAAACAATATTGCATGGGAATCTAATCATCCTAACAATATTCCAATTATACAATGTTTACGAAATAAAGTTATAACAACTTTATTAATCACAATATCCTCATGAAGAATATGTGATAAGTCAACTAATCTAAGCTGACTATAATCCTTTATTTCCATGTAAGAGCACCATGCTATAACTGATGTGGCATGCGATGTCGGTCAACTGACTTGGTCAAATTTCTTTGGTAACTGCTAGTAAAAGTTCTCTTCAATAACAGTATTCGATAGCTACCTTCTACAACATACTTCAGTAACGACCTTTCGTAACATACTTTAGCCACCATATTTTGTAATAGCCTTTAGCCACTATTTTGTCACTGTGCCTAGATCTTCCTTAATCCTTTGTCCTTACGTCCATCTTCTCATGTCCATGTTGTAATCTAAAGCTTGTGCTATTGCATTGTGCATCTATGAATAATCCTTTAATATTCCCTTGCATAATTCTCACAACTTGAACGTATTTTACATGAAATGCACATATTTTTAAGATTAATTGCATTCATATTTTAATCGATAAATCATAGAAATAAACAGAAACAACTTACTTAAAATATATTATAATCATAAATTAAATATAAAAAATAAAACAAATTACTACAACAATATATGCCAAATAATCACTCATAATTTTATCCCAAAATGAAATATATGCATGTCCTCATGCATGTGAAGAAAATGAGACAAACAAAATATTACACATATATCAGATGTCATCATCCAAATATTTGCAAATAAATGAAATATTAAAATCAATCAAAATTTACATTATCTTTCTGAAAGTGATTTGTAAGTTCATGAAATAAGACATCACAATTATTTTTTTAAAAATAAGCAAATAGGTTATCATATATTATCTCCAAAAATTATTGGTAGCAACACTAAGAAACGAACATTTCTAGAGATAATCTTAAACATAAGCCAACATCTTAAAATATAGCACACAGTTCCAATTAGATATTTGTAGCTAAAAATACAATGTTTCAATTTTTTTTAAGATTATTTTCATGACAACATAAATATTACATCATCTATCAAATATATTGGTAAGTACTGATATCTGCAGTTGAAAGTAGAATATTTCAGGTTTCCACACTTCATTCCTATGACAATACAAATTTCTCAGAAACTATTAAGCGAATAAAAAAATAATGATTTTTGGAATTGCTTGTAACATAAATAATTTCATCAATAAATGCAGAACATATGATCGTCTACAAAAAAATGTTGTTTAAAATTATTTTCAGATAACAGTTCCTACAAGAGTACAGTAACATAACAATACTTAGCAAAAAAAAATGAGTTCTCAATTTAATTCACTGTGCTAAAACTATGATTGTAAAATATCAAGCACTAAATATACGAACAAGTTCAAACATAAAATACTATCTACAATATTATTTATGATATATATATATATATATATATATATGTCACTAAGATATATACAAATAGAAAACATTGAACATTTTACAGATAATAATATATACATATAAAATATTTAAACAATTTTTTCAGCTCATCCGACTTGTGTCCATCGGGTGGAAATTCTTGATGATGGGGGTCTTGCTGGAAGAAATTTATTTTTATGTTTCACCTATGTACCTGCTCTTTGGCCTTCTATTCACCAACTGGTGTTTTGAACATGATTTTTTTCATGTACTCAACCTTGAGGGAATCCTTTCTTTGCACTACATCTTGCATTTGAGAAGGTGAAGGTTTCTCAACTGATACCACTATGTTATCAATTACTGTGTTAATATCTAGAGGCATATCGACATTTAAGACAAGATTATCAAGTGCAGTTCCTATATTTGTGGAAGGATCTGGTATTTTTGATTAATTTTGTTGTGTTAGACTGGTAAACAGTTGGGAACTTTCTTCCTCAAGAATCTTGGAAAATTCAAAGGGTTTATTAGTGTAGGCTTATATACTAAAATTAATAGACTTTTTCTACTTTCTATCGGTGGTGGAGCTTTTATTGGAGGAAGCATGGACAAGTGGCATTCGGTTGATGAAATCAAAAGGTTTTATCACCTTATCCTATGAGAGTTGCTTAATCATATCTATCTAGAGAGAAAGGGCTCATTGTACCACTTTCGAATGCTCTATGAAATCATCCCTTAGTTTATCAATTTTTATTTGTAAAACAATATTTTGTTCTCAAAGGTGAGATAGGGTTTCAACAACTAATTCAGGTGTGGGTAAGTTAGATTCATGCCTTGATATATTTTATTTTTCATGAGTTTCAGGAGTGTGTTTCTAACATCGAGCCTTTCGTGTAGATTGAGTTGGTTTAGTAGTTTTTATGGATCAGTATTTAGATTTTGGGGACTCAGGTTCCTCATAAATATTTGACTCATGATCTTCCTCAGATGATCTATCTTCTTCAAGTTCATTTTTGGTAGACTCAGAATATTTTGGCAGGTTAGACTCTTCAACTATTCTGTTCCAGGCTATTTTTACTTCATGTGTTTTTTCAATACTATCAATTTTATAAGGGCATGGTCTGCAAATAAATGTAGTTTAGTTTTTTCTTGGGATTTTTTAGGTTGAACACGAATAACAATATACTTTAAGCACTGAAAAAAAAAATACGGTAGGTTGATGACACAATCATTATTCTCTGGTAATTTCAAATTTATCAACATGTGGATATGGTAGGTTGCACAGGTGGACATACATCCTTATAGGGTGAAGAATTTGATAATTAGGATGGTGGCTTCTTTCCATATGAGAGGAAGTGAGGTAGTAGAAACACCCTTAATCCATTCCTCTTTGTCTTGAATAATGGTGCATTTTTCTTCGAATGATACTACTAGTTGGGTGACACTTTTAGAGGGGTTTTTATAATATGGAAACCCTACCTTCGGTAGACCTAGTACTTTAGAAATAATACTTGGATTAAGGTCAAACTAGATGTCTCCAACTCAGGTGGTCATATTTGCAGGGTTACAGTTTAGAACAAATTTTTTGGCCACCCCTAATCGTGCCTTATGAATTTCATGCGGGCATCCCACCTCCTAGCTCTTTGAAACAACTTTGTTATAGAATCACTAGGATTCTATATTTTGATAGATGGGGGCTTACTGCATTTTTGAAACATGGAATAGGGCATGGTTATTTAGGGTAAAGGGTAAATAGGATTCTATGGTAAGTAATTTCAAAATTTAGGAGTTGAGAAACCTGTAACAATATTTTAATCCCACATAGAAAAATACATCTTACAATTTTTTCAAAATAATTCATTATCTTCATAAAGGATTATGTGAAAATATAGATTTTTTAGGATTAATTTCCATTAATCACCATAAAAAACTGATAGGTTATGTTATCAACATAGATATTTTTAATTCTAACCTAACCTTCTACATAACTCCTAAAAATATTCGTTAATTGCTCCATAATCAATAGTTTTAATTTTGACCTAAACTTTTGCATAACTTCCTAAAAATATTTGTTAATTACATCTGTAGAATAATGATTAGGGTATTTAAAATATTTGGTTTTGTGACTAAAAATAAAACCGAAATAGTAAAAAATTTACCTATCGTTTTCACTTTTTTGCCTCACCAGAACTCTATCACCCTACGTCGTAATTCTCCAAAATATTTTGCTCGCATTATTTCTTCATAATTCCAAGATTCGATCTTGTTTTTCTGGTAGAAATATGTGATGTTTCAACTCCTTTTCTATTATAGAGAATTTTTGGTGATTTTTTTTATAGCCTTCTACAGAAGGAAGATAATTCTAGGGTTTTTTTCTCTGCATGATCCATGTAGAGGTTCTACACTATTTGATTTTTCTTCTCCAACGGTGATGACTACTTTAATTCTCATCGACAACATTGACCACTTTAACTCTCATTGATGGTAAAGAAAATATTGAGTCCAATAAATCACGTTCATCGATTTGGATTTAATCAATGGTAAATAATTTAAATCCATGTCTTGATGTATGATTGGTCGATAAAAGTCATGCATCGGTAATCATATCCCTCCACTGCTATTATGGCAATGTTTCTAGACTCATCGTGGATTTCCTTCCTTCCATCACAACCCTCCATTTGAAATTTTATCAATGATTATCATTGTCCATATGTAGTGTCTCCCATGATTGGAAACAAAATCCACTTCTCATTCATTGGCATAGGCTCTAGGGTGGTCGATCTTCCTTTGACACAAAACTTACCTGCCACCTTGCATGGTGAGGGTGGAACTTTTATTGCCAAATGTTAAAATATGTTTTTATCACCCCGATGGCTAAAAATATTACTTTAATCACTTACCAAATTTATTCCTTTGTCCTCCAGCGTGTCACTAGCCCGCATGTTCTTCTTTCTTGTCATTTTGCTATGTTTTATGCCACATTTCATCCACATGGTATTTCATCCATGTGCTACTTATCATTGATGTTACATTTTACGGCCAATTAGATTAGTCCACATCCTTACTCATTTGCATTTACATGCATGTGTTCCAATAGACCATTGCTCTTTGAGACTTTTATTTTTAGCCCTCGAGAACATTTGCGCTTACAATAAGGATTTAAAATTAACATCACATGGCACTAGTTTATGCATACATGTCATGAGAGTGCTTATCATTTACACCTTCATGTACACACATAAAAAAAAGGTTTTAATTTATATATATTTTTTATTTTTTTATTTTGTTCCTCTTAATTTTACGTAAAATGTTACTGCCACGTTTCTCTTATATTCTTTTTTGACATGCCTTTATCACTTATCTTGTTAGTTTATGAATTACCATGTGTCTCTCATATCTGGGCTAATTTAAGCATTAACACTTAAGAAATTTTCATGATATGCATTACGAATAATGTCTATGAATGGTACTTATAGAAGATTACTATGAAATATGCTTATAGAAGATTATTACAGAAGAATGTTACAGAATATTGTTATAGAATATTACTACAGAAGATTGTTAGAGTATATTATTACAAAAGATTATTACTAAAGATATCTATAGAAAATATTTACTGAAGACATCTACAAAAGACATCTACATAAGACATCTACATAAGACATCTACAAAAGACCTCTACAGAATACCTCTATAGAAGACATCTACAAAAGACCTCTACAAAAGATATCTATGGAAGACCTCTACAAAATACCTCTACGAAAACTGTAGTTGTTAAAGTTGAGAAAATACTTTACCTATTTCTCCCCCCCCCCCAAACTGTAATTTTGGCTATATAGCCAAAAAAAATTGAATGGTGTTTTATTTATATTGGTGGATAATATAATAATAAGTTTTATTTATGGGGGTTTATTATAATTTTTGTGATTGTGCTTCTCGAATTCATTAAGGAGTATCCAAGTGAGAGAAAAATAATGATTATAAAGCTTGATATCAGTCATCAATGTATGCAAAAATAGATTTATATCAAAAGCTTAGGGTATTTTCAATCACTTAGAAAAAATGGAATAGATATTATGATATTATGATGGCTTTTGCTACAAGATACAAAATTTTGAGAGATACAAGACACATTTTTGTAAGAGAAAATGAACTATAGTACTTCTATAGGAATTTGCTTCTAACTTTTTCCTGTTTGTGATACTCTAGATTTTTTTCTCAAAGACTTAAAACATCCTAGTGACTTTTGAACAACTTCATCTATTCATTTTACAAATCAATATGGTGTTTAAAGTTATCCTAATATTTTCAAGCTTCTCAAGGACCAACTATGTGTACAGTGAGTATTTATTTCCCATTATGAGTAAGGATTGAGTAACAAGGTCACTTATGCCAAAAATATAGCATATTGTGAGCATTTATAGGTATTATCCAGACTTAGTGCTACTTATGTAAAGATACCTTATTGTCATACAGGTTTCATGTAACCCATTGTTGTAATGAGGATCACCCCATGGTTTTTGAGATACTAAGAATTCTAGGGATTCAAGCTCTTTTACCCTTATTTGACTTTTCTTTTACCCTTTTACCACCATTTATTTTATTATTGTTGGGTTGTTTCAGTTCTATGTAATGCCTCTAGTCTTATTTCATACAGAATGTTTAACTTTTCAAATCTAGCTTTCTGCACTTTTTCCAAATTCATTTCAAGTTGTATAGTTGTGCAAAGGGTTTCTATCTCAAATTTTATGGATATGATAGCTTGTTTTCCATAGACAATTTCATAAGGTAATAATATTATGGTGGTTTTCCAAGTTGTCTTGTATGCCCATACAACTTATTTCAATCTATCATCCCAATAACCCCTATTAACAGTTACGGTTTTTGTAATGATATTTTCAAGTTCTTTGTTTGTAACTTCCACTTTTCCATTGGCTTGAGGGTGATATGGTGAGGTTTTCCTATGGAATATGGGAAATACAAAAATAGAGACTGAATTAGGTTCTCTTGTTGTCCCATTTGTGCATAATATTGGGAATGCAAATGTCTTTCTTTACCCATTTCTTCTTTGGTCTTTATTCTATCTTTGTTCATTCCCCCTTTGGTTCTCTTCTACTTCTCCCTACCCACTTTGTTGGTTAGCCATGATTGAATGTAGTGTTGGCAATTTTGGGTTTGAGATCCTAGCTTCTTGTCTATGAGTTGTCATTGATGTCAAAAGGAAATGGCATTAATGTTAAGAGGATGTGTTGGCTTCAAAGGTGGAAGATTCCAAGAGAATATTTTTAAGAGAATCCGGAGAGATTCCATTGGCAAGGGTTTTTCATTAAAACCAAACCGGTTTTTATTAAAACCAAGTTGGATAGGGTTTTTATTAAAACCAAGTTAAATGGTTTTTATTAAAACCAATGGAGGTTCTCTTTATTATTTATTTAATTATTATTTAAAACCCTTCAAGGTTTTAATTAATTAATTATTTAATTAATTAAGGGAGAAATTATTTTTAATTTATTAAAAATACTTAAAGGTTTTTAAACCTTTTTTTATTCTTAATTTATTAAAATTATTTAAGGGTTTTTAAACCCTTTTTGAAAAGACTTTTGATTAATTTCGAAATGGTCTTTATTTCCGCCGACGTCAAGGTGTCTTCGAAGAGACTATTTATTCTCCAACTCCTAAGGTTGGAAGGCTAATTAATTCGAAATTCCCCGAATGCAATTTGCGGTGTTTGTGCTCTGTATTCACTGCGATCGAAGGAAGACTTAGAAGCACGTGCGGTTGAAAAGTCTTCGGGAGTTTTTTTTTAGGGTGAAGTGGAGGGAAGTTCACTTGTGAACTTCGTAGCCCACGTGGGCTAGTGGCAGCGAAGGCTGCTGTTGGGCACTACATTGGCGGAGGTCACCGTTTCGAGTCTCGCGGGGGTGCTTTGCTAGAGTAACACACGTTTTTATTAAAACGTCTTTATGCCACGAAATTCGGAGTTTCTTGGACAGCGATTTATAAGGTGTGATTAAATTTTATGAGTTTTGGCTTTTGTGATTAGCATTGAATAAAAGCTTAGGAGAAATAAGGGCATATTTCTTTGGATGTATTTTTAAGATTATTCTTTGCTATGCTAAAATTAAAAATGGAGGTATAAGGTGTGAGTCTGTGATTGTTGATTTATTGGCATGTTATGGTGGTTGTGTTTAAAGAAGTGGAGCTAAAAGGTGTAATAAAGGAAGTTTATATTATTGCTCATTTCTTTTTATTCTAACCCTAACTTGGTTGGAAGTTTGAGAGTTGTGTGTGGTGACAGCTTGAAGGTTCAATTATCTTCTACTCCAATAAGGTATGGGCACATTCTTCTTATGAGTATGATTGGTGTATGTTTTCTGAAATAAGGTTGGAGTGAAAAGGTATTCTACTAGGTATCCTTTGGCTAGGTGTAAATCCTATTTTCTAGTTTGTTGAAGACTACTTATGCATTGTTATCCTTAAGGAGAGTTTTTGGTGAATGCATAATTTTTGGTTTGAGATAGTGGAAGCTTTGTGCACTAGGGTTTATATTTGTGAGTCTAGCTACTTGCATTGAGTTGGTGGAACCCTTGGTTGGCTGTTTTGAGTTTGATGGTTGAGTTGCTTCCATAGAGGTTGTTTGATCAAGTTATTGCTTTACTTGATTCATGATATTGGGCTTACTCCATTGAGTTGATTTGAGCAAGTTATTCTTTGCATTTGGTGATATTGTGTTGGTGGCTATTTTGTTCAAATATCTTTGGAGGGAAAAGGATTTCTACTTGTTTCCTTTTCTTGTGATGATTGGTTGAATGCTTCAAGGTTGATGTTGAGTTGAATGGTGTTGGTTGACTAAACCTTGTTTGATGAGCATTGTTGTTGAAACCCTAATTGATGGTGAAAATAACATGAGTATCATTGTTATGTGATTCTTTGCATAGTTGGCAATTGTTGGGGTTTCATGTTCTTGAAAGAAAACATTCTATCCTATCCATTTTAGATATTGAGTTGAGTTTTCAGATTTGAGATTGAGATTGAGCCGAGTTGATTTGAGTTGAGTTTTGAGATTGGGATTTGAGTATAGAACATATTGAGTCTCTAACAATTCTCTTTATGCTTCTATGAGTTTGACAAATCACATTGGGTCTCTAACAATTCACTTTGTGATTTCCTACTAAGAAAGTTTTTCTTGGTGAGCTTGCTGAGTTTTTGGACAGGTTTCGATGGGGACTTGTGAGCAATTTTGGACAGGTTCCAGTGGGGACTTGTGAGCAGATTTGGACAGGTCCTAGCAGAGGACTTGTGAGCTGAGTTTGATAGTTCTATCAGAGAACTTGAGGACAGAGGTGCATTGGTTCTATGAGAAGAACTCGAGGACAGATTTGGCAAGTCTTTGAGAAGGCTTGTATGCAGAGGATTGATTTGTTCAAGAGTTGGACAGATCTGATAGACAGAGGAAGACTTGTACTAGACCGACTGACTATGTTTGGTACAGGTTGCTGAGCTATTGTGGACGTGATCATAGAAGGCAGAGGTCTCTTAGGCTAAGCATTGAGGATAGGAGGTCTTCGGTGGAAAGGAGTTCCACGTGTTGGCAAGAGGTAGAGGCAGTTGATCTTCTGAGGGATCATTTCCAGAGCAGAGGGGAAGGTATCTCCTTTGAGCAGAGGCTCATAAATTCTGATTGGGGGAAGGTATCTCCTTTGAGCAGAGGCTCATAAATTCTGATTGGGGGAAGGTATCTCCTTTGGGCCGAGGCTCATAAACATTGTAATTGGGAAGGATTCCCAAAGAACTTTGAGATAACTTTTAGAGAAAAGTTTTGTGGACGTAGCCCAACCATTCTAGGTGAACCACGTTAAAATTGGTGTCACTTTGTGGATGATATTGTGCATTGCTTTGATATTGCTTTGGGTATATTGCTTTACTATTTTGAAGTATAAAGGAAAAAGTAAAAAGAGGTCTTATACTGTTCACCCCCCCTCTCAGTATAAGCTTGTGTTCTTCAATTGGTATCAGAGCGAGTGCCTTCGAAAAGTTTAACAGCTTGAAGGAAAAGCTAGTAAAGAACACAATGGATCATTCAAGTGGCAATGCAGCACCTATTCTTGATGGGTCAGATTTTGGTCTTTGGAGTGCAAGGATGAAGGTTCATCTAATGGCACTTGGGAATGAGGTTTGGGAAGTGATTGAAGATGAGTACACTATTCCTGAACATGGTCCTAATACTAAAGAAGAAAGGCTCCTACATCACAAGCAATTCAAAAGCAATGAATGCAATCCCGAAAGGCTTACAGAAAGCAGATCTCACCAAAGTGATTCACTGCAAGACAACTAGTGAAATGTGGAAACAGTTGAAGGTGGTTCATACAGGTGATACAAATGTCATAAAGGCCAAGTTGAGACACTTCAAAGGTATGTTTGAACAACTCAAGATGAATGATGATGAAAATATTAGTGACTACATGCTTCGTATGGATGAGGTTGTTAACTCCATGAAAGACTTAGGTCTTGAGCTTGCTGAAAATGATGTTTGTGATAAGATTTTAAGATCTCTTCCTAATAGATTTAGTGAAAATATTTCTGCTATTGAGGAAGCTAAAGATTTGGATAAGTTGAAAAAGGATGAGCTCCATAGTATACTTGCAGCATTTGAGTTGAGAACTCAAGTGAAGGTTGATGTCAAGAAAGAGGCAGATTTCAAGGCTACCAAGAATTCCAAGGGTAAACAACTTCAAGATAGTGATGAGTCTTCTAGTGATGAAGAGGCATATTACAGCAAGAAAGGCAAGTTCTCTAGAAAGCACAAAAGTATGAAAAATATAAGATGTTTCAATTGTGGAAAGTTTGGTCATTATGCTACTGATCGTACTGTTCCCAAGAATGAAAGTGATGAAGATAAATAGGATTCTAAGAGCAAGGATTCTGAAAAGCACAAGCATCACAGGAAAAACAAAGATGAGCACAACAATCAAGGAAAGAGGTATTCTCACAAGCACAAGAAGAGTTTCTACCTAGACAAAGCAAGTAAGTGTTCTAGTAGTGATAGTGAAAGTTCTTCAAGTGATAATGAAAATGAGATGTTGTTCATATCCGAAAAAGAGGAAGAACCAAAACATAGATTCATTATCATGAAATGTCTTAGATGTGGAAATTTTGGTCACCTTGAGGATGATTGCACAAATAATGATTTGGTTTCTAGTATGTATGAGGATGCTTCAAAAAACTATAAGGAAGATGCATGTATGGTTTTTGAAAAGGGTAGCACCTCTAGTGATAAGAAATCTGAAAAAGGCTTTGATGATTCAAAAAGCAAACAAATAGAGGAAGATATAGAGGAAGGTGAAGTAGATCTTGAAGGTGAACTTATTAGTGCTCTTAGTGCTTTGAAAAAGGAAAGAAAGAAGAATGCTAGACTCAAGGATAAGTTAGATGAATGTTGTATGGAGAGAGATGATCTTATAGAAAGTCTTGACTTCTCTATGGCTAAGACACAAGAACTCAAGGATGAGTTAGAGTCTAAGGTTCTTGAGTATAGTGAGTTAGAACAGAAAATGGCTTCTTTGAAAGAGGAAACTAAAGAGTACAAGGATAAGCTTTACATGTTTCAAGATAGCTCCAAAAAGGTTAAGTCACTCATCAAAGGTCAAAGAAAGACAACAGATAAAACAGGCCTTGGTTTTGTTAAGCCACACAAGGAACAAGTTGGAGAGTCTAGTAAGAGACTCCAAAAGGAAGAGAGTTCTGATGAGGAAAGTATTTCAGAAAAGGAGTCCTTGAATGATAGATGCACAGAAATAGAAAACAGAATTCAGAATGAGAAGAAGAAGTTTTCAAAACCTAAGAGGTCAATTAAAGGAAAGTTTCAAGGTAGATGTTTTGCTTGTCATAGGTTTGGTCACATGGCTTCACATTGCATGGCTCAAGTGAAGGAGGTAAATGACAGTTTTAGAAGTGCTAGTTACTTTCAAGGGTATTGCTACTCTTGTCAATAGTTTGGGCACAAGGCAGTTTATTGCAAGGCAAATAATAGGTTTGGCCGTAACAAGTTTGGTCGAAACAGGTTTGGTCGAGAGTCTGGTGGATTCAAAGATCAGGTTTACCTCGGAGAAACAACATCATCAAGTGTTTCAAGTGCAACAATGAAGGTCACATAATCAGACAGTGTAGAGCTGAAATTCTAGAATACAAGAACAGGAACAAGTGGCATGATCAGGTCCAAGGATCAAGGCATGGACAAGAACAGGGATGAGAACAAGAACAAGAACAAGTGATAGGAATAGGAATATGGACAAAGAGTTCAAGAGAAGGCCCGACAAGGAAGTTATAGACGCTGATGATGATCAGTTCCTAATGGGAGTTTTACTCCCACCCAAGAATTAATCACCTCAATAGGAGGTGGGGGAGGGACTAAGCTAAGAGGCTCATTCTTAGTCCCGAGCCCCAAAGGTGACCCTTTGCCATTGATGACAAAGGGGGAGAGATTTGAGTAAGGGGGAGAGCCTCAAGACAGGGGGAGTTGTTTATGTTGAGTTTCTGTGTTGTTGAGAAGCATGGTTTGCCATCAATGACAAAGGGGGAGATTGTTGGCAATTTTGGGTTTGAGATCCTAGCTTCTTGTCTATGAGTTGTCATTGATGTCAAAAGGAAATGGCATTAATGTTAAGAGGATGTGTTGGCTTCAAAGGTGGAAGATTCCAAGAGAATATTTTTAAGAGAATCCGGAGAGATTCCATTGGCAAGGGTTTTTCATTAAAACCAAACCGATTTTTATTAAAACCAAGTTGGATAGGGTTTTTATTAAAACCAAGTTAAATGGTTTTTATTAAAACCAATGGAGGTTCTCTTTATTATTTATTTAATTATTATTTAAAACCCTTCAAGGTTTTAATTAATTAATTATTTAATTAATTAAGGGAGAAATTATTTTTAATTTATTAAAAATACTTAAAGGTTTTTAAACCTTTTTTATTCTTAATTTATTAAAATTATTTAAGGGTTTTAAAACCTTTTTTGAAAAGACTTTTGATTAATTTTGAAATGGTCTTTATTTTCGTCGACGTCAAGGTGTCTTCGAAGAGACTATTTATTCTCCAACTCCTAAGGTTGGAAGGCTAATTAATTCAAAATTCCCCGAATGCAATTTGCGGTGTTTGTGCTCTATATTCGCTGCGATCGAAGGAAGACTTAGAAGCACGTGCGGTTGAAAAGTCTTCGGGAGTTTTTTTTGAGGGTGAAGTGGAGGGAAGTTCACTTGTGAACTTCGTAGCCCGTGTGGGCTAGTGGCAGCGAAGGCTACTGTTGGGCACTGCATTGGGGGAGGTCACCGTTTCGAGTCTCGTGGGGGTGCTTTGCTAGAGTAACACACGTTCTTATTAAAACGTCTTTATGCCACGAAATTCGAAGTTTCTTGGACAATGATTTATAAGGTGTGATTAAATTTTATGAGTTTTGGCTTTTGTGATTAGCATTGAATAAAATCTTAGGAGAAATAAGGGCATATTTCTTTGGATGTATTTTTAAGATTATTCTTTGCTATGCTAAAATTAAAAATGGAGGTATAAGGTGTGAGTCCGTGATTGTTGATTTATTGGCATGTTATGGTGGTTGTGTTTAAAGAAGTGGAGCTAAAAGGTGTAATAAAGGAAGTTTATATTATTGCTCATTTCTTTTTATTCTAACCCTAACTTGGTTGGAAGTTTGAGAGTTGTGTGTGGTGACAACTTGAAGGTTCAATTATCTTCTACTCCAATAAGGTATGGGCACATTCTTCTTATGAGTATGATTGGTGTATGTTTTCTGAAATAAGGTTGGAGTGAAAAGGTATTCTACTAGGTATCCTTTGGCTAGGTGTAAATCCTATTTTCTCGTTTGTTGAAGACTACTTATGCATTGTTATCCTTAAGGAGAGTTTTTGGTGAATGCATAATTTTTGGTTTGAGATAGTGGAAGCTTTGTGCACTAGGGTTTATATTTGTGAGTCTAGCTACTTGCATTGAGTTGGTGGAACCCTTGGTTGGCTATTTTGAGTTTGATGGTTGAGTTGCTTCCATAGAGGTTGTTTGATCAAGTTATTGCTTTACTTGATTCATGATATTGGGCTTACTCCATTGAGTTGATTTGAGCAAGTTATTCTTTGCATTTGGTGATATTGTGTTGGTGGTTGTTTTGTTCAAATATCTTTGGAGGGAAAAGGATTTCTACTTGTTTCCTTTTCTTGTGATGATTGGTTGAATGCTTCAAGGTTGATGTTGAGTTGAATGGTGTTGGTTGACTAAACCTTGTTTGATGAGCATTGTTGTTGAAACCCTAATTGATGGTGAAAATAACATGAGTATCATTGTTATGTGATTCTTTGCATAGTTGGCAATTGTTGGGGTTTCATGTTCTTGAAAGAAAACATTCTATCCTATCCATTTTAGATATTGAGTTGAGTTTTTAGATTTGAGATTGAGATTGAGCTGAGTTGATTTGAGTTGAGTTTTGAGATTGGGATTTGAGTATAGAACATATTGAGTCTCTAAAAATTCTCTTTATGCTTCTATGAGTTTGACAAATCACATTGGGTCTCTAACAATTCACTTTGTGATTTCCTACTAAGAAAGTTTTTCTTGGTGAGCTTGCTGAGTTTTTGGACAGGTTTTGATGGGGACTTGTGAGCAGTTTTGGACAGGTTTTGGTGGGGACTTGTGAGCAGATTTGGACAGGTCCTAGCAGAGGACTTGTGAGTTGAGTTTGATAGTTCTATCAGAGAACTTGAGGACAGAGGTGCATTGGTTCTATGAGAAGAACCTGAGGACAGATTTGGCAAGTCTTTGAGAAGGCTTGTATGCAGAGGATTGATTTGTTCAAGAGTTGGACAGATCTCGACGGACAGAGGAAGACTTGTACTAGACCGACCGACTATGTTTGGTACAAGTTATCGAGCTACTGTGGACGTGATCATAGAAGGCAGAGGTCTCTTAGGCTAAGCATTGAGGACAGGAGGTCTTCGGTGGAAAGGAGTTCCACGTGGCCGGCAAGAGGTAGAGGCAGTTGATCTTCCGAGGGATCATTTCCAGAGTAGAGGGGAAGGTATCTCCTTTGAGCAGAGGCTCATAAATTCTGATTGGGGGAAGGTATCTCCTTTGAGCAGAGGCTCATAAATTCTGATTGGGGGAAGGTATCTCCTTTGGGCCGAGGCTCATAAACATTGTAATTGGGAAGGATTCCCAAAGAACTTTGAGATAACTTTTAGAGAAAAGTTTTGTGGACGTAGCCCAACCATTCCGGGTGAACCACGTTAAAATTGGTGTCACTTTGTGGATGATATTGTGCATTGCTTTGATATTGCTTTGGGTATATTGCTTTACTATTTTGAAGTATAAAGGAAAAAGTAAAAAGAGGTCTTATACTGTTCACCCCCCCTCTCAGTATAAGCTTGTGTTCTTCATGTAGGATTTCAATAATTGGACCAAGTATGGGTTCAGTAAAAATAGAAGGATCTATGTGATTGTCAAATTCTAGTTTCGATAATGAATATGAGTCAAGATCTTGCTCTAGGATTTCAGTTTGATTGGTTGATGTTGTTGTTTCAAATTCTTCCAACTTATAAATTCTAGGCTGCCTACTAAAGTCCCTTTGGAAATTTCCTTTTGAGTTACTAATATTTATAAATATTTCCTTAAAGTCTCTAGGTATTCTCATGAATTTTCTAAGTTTTCTTACTTTTGCAACACATCTAATCTTTCTTGAATAGTCAATGAATATCGTTGATTGAATCAAGTTGTTTGGGTGTCATAAAGTGTTCTTCTTCATAATCAAAGTGGTCTATAATCAATTGAATCAATTGAAAAAGAAAATATTATAATAAATTGAATTAATTGAAAAAGAAAATATTATGCTGGAATGGGGTTGAGATTTCCAAATTGTAACTCATAGTGTAAATCTTGACACATCTCCCTAAAGCGCACAACTCTAGGTATCCTATGATATTTCTTGCTATATTCTTTTTTTTCTAGTTATGCAAGGAACTTGTGACTGATGAGGGAGTCTTCAAAATATTGATTCCAAGGGTAAATAATTGTATTTATTGTTGCTCTTCTATCCCAAATCCAATGCTCACAACTACTTTTAAGATCTAGGTAAGATGAATGGTAGTTCATCCCTAGAGTTTTTTTTATGTCAATATTTTTGATTTCCTTCAGATCATCTAATTTTTCTTTAATAATGTGAATGCATTCATGTAGAAACTCCCACTCCCTACTATATGCTCGATTTTGTTACTCAAAAATAAGGTTAACTTCTTGTTTTATCAATAGTTCTCTAAGGTCTATAAGTGTAGATTGATTCAGACTATTTTCCACCATCGAGCAATTTATATTTTATTCTCTTTTCTCTCTTTTTGGTTTTGGTTTTGTTTTGGTTTTGATTTTGATTTTCTATTTTAATCCCACTATTGTCAAGTTTAGATACAAATCACAACAAATGAATTTATAACTACCCTTAATACAACAAGAAAGAATTGAAATAAAATTTCACAACAATCCTAATTTTTTGCTAAAATTAAGTGTGACTTGTGTTCCTATGAATCTTTATACAACCAATCTTAGCACACTAGAAATAATATAAAATATTGCTGAAAAAGTAAAATTTAACAATCCTAATATTTTGATAAAATTAGGTGTGACTCGTGTTCCTATGAATATTTATACATCCAATCTTAGCACATTAGGAGTAAAAGGAAATATTTCTAGAAAAGTAAAATTAACTAGAAATAAAAGGTTAAACTATTACTATTTGTTTTATTATTCAGGAGGGTTTCACTATGGTTGTCTCACTCAGGCATACCTACTTTCTATTTTTTCATACGTCCTAAGTCAAACTAAACAATAATAATCACCCAAAGCTGGAAAATTTACAGAAATTAAAATTTGTAGAAATTAAAATTTGCAAAAATTGAAATTTACATGAAATAAAATTCTAATTAAGAAAGCAGTAGAACTGATTCCTCAAGAGAAATGAACCTGGTAGTATCGAACAAAGGGTCTTGTTGGGACCATCTTGTGCCAATATGAATCATATGCACACTAAGGGATCATACGTACCTTTTTACACATATAAGTAAGCCTCACCTTTTTGCACTGCTAAACAACTTTTATGATTAACCACTATGATGCTAATCTCCTTGGAAATGATGCCAAAATGATTGGTTGTAATAGCTTACATTTAATTTATCAATCTGAGGGTAATCAAGGTTAGATTTAAAGAGTAGGAATCCAGTATATATTGTACCATGGGGATCAATGCTAAGCTTAATTCAGACCTCTTTTAGTTTTAGGTGTTTGTAAAAAAGTAATAAATAGAAATTAAATAATGCAAGAATGAAAATAAAATGCAATTTATGATTTGTGTAGTAAATATGATAATTACCTACTTGATGAAGTGATCTATTAATGAATTGATCTAGTGTTGATTTGATCTATTATTGAGTTGATCTATTGTTGATTTTATCTATTATTGAGTTGATCTATTTTTGAGGATCCTCATGCAGTTAGTTTTATTTATATATTCAGACTTTATGTTTTATAAAAAATGCAATTTAATTTATTTTATATTCTAAGGTTAATTGACTATTTTTAACATATTTTAAGGGTGAGAGATTAGGGATTGGTTTTAGGAGTAGGCCCTCCCTCCTAGAAGACAATGTAAGTATTTCTCCCCTAAACTATTTTATCTTAGTAACTAAAATATATAACTATTCCTAACATTATTTTATTCTATGAATGCAGGATAATTACAATTACAACTACATAAAAGAAATTAAATAGTAAATACAAATGACATAGTTACCATATACAAAGAATGAAGTGCTACTTTTATTTCTGGAAATTCAAATGTACATGTTGGTGCATTTCATTAGAAATTGTACAGACACATCTCGACATTTCTCCCTTAACTTATTTAGCTTTAGACAATTAGATATTAGACATTTTCAAAGGTCTCCCTATGTAATATATATTGTCATTTGGAAAATTCTAAGTGATATTATTCCACATATTTTTCCATATGGATTTGTGGACTTGATAATGCAACAACTATGCACTAACAAGAACAATCTAAATTGACACAATTCCTCATTCTTCTTGGACTCAGTAAACAAATTAAGTGGTCCAAGTGGCAATTTATGAGCTAACATAACAACATAATACTAACTTAGACATTTCACAAGATATACACATAACCATATGTCCTTTATTATTGGGAAGGACCAAACAATATTGCGTGGGAATCTAACCATCCTAACAATTTTCCAATTATACAATGTATACAGAATAAATTTATAACAACTTTATTAATACCAATATCCTCATGAATAATATGTGATAAGTCATCTAATCTAATATGAATGTAATCCTTTTTTGCCATTTAAGAGCACCATTTTGTAACTAATGTGGCATGTGGTGTCGATCAATTAACTTGGTCAACTTTCATCGATAAATGCTGGTAAAATTTCTCTTTAGTAACAATATTTAGTAGCTACCTTATGCAACATACTTCAATAACTGCCTTCCATAACATACTTCAACTACCATATTTTGTAACAGTCTTCAACCACTATTCTATCATCATGCCTAGAGCTTCCTTAATCCTTTGTCCTTACATCCATGTTCTCACATCCATGGTGTAATCTGAAGCTTGTGCTACTACATTGTGCATATGTGAATCATCCTTCAATATTCCCCTGCATAATTACTCACAACTCAGATGTATTTTACATGAAATGTACACATTTGTCATATTAACTACATTCATATTTTAACTGATAAATCACAAAAATAAATAGAAACAACTTACTTAAAATATATTATAATCATAAATTTAATATAAAAAATAAAATAATTTACTACCGCAATATATGCCAAATAATCACTCATCACCTTGGGACAACATGTAAGTTCAAAGTTTCAAAGGACTCCAAGTTCCAAAATCTATTCCTACAAGCCTTTAAATAATGGTGTTTACTACTATACTTTTCTATGACTTGATTTACAATCAACTTCGAGTCGCCATAAATATCCAATATTTTGATGCCCATCTTATCTGCTTGCATCAGTCCTAGGCATAGAGCCTCATACTCTATGGTATTATTTATGCAAGACCAAGTGACTCTAAAAGAAAAACTTTTTACTCCTTCTGATGGATAATTTAAGACTACACCTGCTCTAGTTCCATTCCTGCATTTGGTCCCATCAAAATATAATATCCATATTTTAGATCCTCTCAATGATTAGTTAGAAATTACAAGGATCCTTTTCTCTATTTTGAATGATATTTTGTATATATCAATCCCTGTTTCCAATAGATCATGAGCATATTGAAATGGTAATTGATCATCAACTTCTAAATACTTAAAGAGTTCTACCAATTTTGGTTCTTCCATAACTGAGTGATTATACATGTCCTCTTCTATTTTCTCAATATGATAAGTTATTGGATTTTTAGGAATCAACCTTATCCTCTTACCTTTGTGAGGGATCATCATGCCAGAGTAGTCCAAGCACATATATCATCCTAACATAGCAATAAATTATGTGGAAAGACATAGGTTAAAGTAGGTCTCAAGGTCTGCCACCATAATTTCCTGCACAATAGTGATCTCAGGGGCTCTATGCAAATTCATCAATATATATTTCACAACTCTTATAGTATTTACTGAAGTACCATCTAATTGTAAAAATTCTTGGCATAAGTTGGTATATTCCATCTCCATATCTTCAAAAATAGCCTTGGGCATGACTATAGTGGAAGCCCCTCAATCAATCATGCAGTTGTGAACTATCCATCCTCCCATCCTTAGGGAAATATAGAATGGGGGAGGCATGTTCTTTAGCGCAGTAGGAGACATCTTCTTCTGGTCATGAGCTTGATTAATTACAATGGCAGTATCTTTTCCTTAGGACTTCTTGCCAAGAGAAGATTTCAATAAATCGCTTTGTCTAGGGAGAAAGAGTGTACATAGAGACTCGCAATGGATAGAGTCTTTTTAATCTCCTCAACAATATTGAAATCAGTTTTTTCTAAGGGATTTCTCTCTTCTCTTTTGTTTGTTTTCCCAAATCTTCTCCTATACTATTGCATAACCTCAATTCTCTATCTCTTAGTGATAGAAGGAAATTATAACTTTTTTCTTACCTCTTCCTTTTAATGTGACTACTCTTTTTCCTTCTTTTCACTCTACTTTGGTTCATTTTTGTCTGCCACCATAATTTCCTGCAAAATAGTGATCTCAGGGGATCTATGCAAATTCATCAATATATATTTCACAACTCTTATAGTCTTTACTGAAGTCCCATCTAATTGTAAAAATTCTTGGCATATGTGGGTATATTCCATCTCCATCTCATCAAAAATAGCCTTGGGCATGACTATAGTGGAAGCCCCTCAATCAGTCATGCAGTTGTGAACTATCCATCCTCCCACCCTTATGGAAATATAGAATGGGGGAGGCATGTTCTTTAGCACAGTAGGAGACATCTTCTTCTGGTCATGAGCTTGATTAATTACAATGGCAGTATCTTTTCCTTAGGACTTCTTTCCAAGAGAAGATTTCAATAAATCACTTTGTCTAGGGAGAAAGAGTGTACATAGAGACTCGCAATGGATAGAGTATTTTTAATCTCCTCAAAAATATTGAAATCAGTTTTTTCTAAGGGATTTCTCTCTTCTCTTTTGTTTTTTTTCCCAAATCTTCTCCTATACTTTTGCATAACCTCAATTCTCTATCTCTTATTGATAGAAGGAAATTATAACTTTTTTATTACCTCTTTCTTTGAATGTGACTACTCTTTTTCCTTCTTCTTTTCACTCTACTTTGGTTCATTTTTGTCTTTCTCCTATCCCCTAAGAGCTAAATATCCTTTTCTAGCTACTTGTGAAATAGGGAATCTATCATTATTCAGTAGGAGTTGGTCCTTATTTTTATAAGGGACTTGGAATGAACCTATTTTTTTTATGGATCATCCTATCATGGTTTCTTTCTAGATCTAGTTAATACATAAACATATTCTAGTTTAGGGGAGCCAAGACCACTCATCGCTTGTTCTTTCTACCACAAAATGTTAAATATTTCTTTTTTTGTCCTTTTGACCTTCTTTATGGCCTACTGAATGTGATGTATATACATGTAGCAAGAAGTGGGATCATGATGATCATTGTAGACCAAGCACCAAACATTAACCAAAGCAATTTTAGGATTGGAATCCCATTACTCCTTGACTAGAATTAATTCTTGGCCCCACGCTATTTTTGGTACAAGGCCTCTCATATTTTTTCACATACATGAACCTTATTTAGTAGGATATCTCCATCTCCCTTTTCTCTATAGCATTGATCTTATTGTTGATAGTATTTAAATAATTCTGAATATCAAGAAGTAATGGAGATTCATTGGGTGCTTGAGATGAGAGTGGAGTAAAAGGTATAGTAGCAAGAAATGTAGGATGTGGCAATGATTTTTTTGTAGGAAAATGGGTTTCTAATAGAGGGAGGTTCATTGTAATAAAATATGCATTTTTGGATCAGGAATACTGTTGTGTTATATCAGAAAGTATGGTGTAACATGTTTGGGAGGTAATCTTCCCACTAAAATCAATATATCTTTGACATGGATTGCTATTTGGTAAATATGAGGAAATTTGGTTAGTCCAGATTATTGGGTTTGTAACCCAATATTAGGCCCTAATGCTCTGATATAATACCTGTAAGCAAGGGGAGAAGCTGGTCTGAATTAATTAGGGATTCTCTTCCATGTTCTACTAAACTTGAGGTTGAAATCATACATCCACTCTTAAGGATGCCTTTGAATAACTATGAACAGAGTTAAGAGTGAAATGGATCTGTAGACTCATTGAACTCTTCTACAAAGGGGTTTGCTACATCAACATAATTTTTTATGGAAGCATTTTCTAAGGTTCTCAACCAATGTAGGATATTACCCCTAAAGGAAAGGACCACTAATTTTATAATATCTTTGTGCTTGATGTTATGGATAGTTTCCATTGATAGAACATCTTGGAAATGCTCATATGTCATTATTCCAATACCATCATAGGTGGGTATTGCTTTGACTATAGATTAAGGGATATCATGCATAACTTAAAAATATAACGGGATTGTAGTATTCTAATTAGAGTAGTTCTACTAAGATACATCTCGACCAGGATCCATATCTACTCAGATATAGGTAGTATCGGTACCAAAAGATTTTGAGGCAGAAGATGATGTTCAAAATTATTCTATAAAAGTTTCAAAATATGAATATCTTGAATTCTTGGATTTTGGGAATAGCTCACAAAATTTGGTAGGCTGATCACCTTTCTTAGTATCACTCTTGGTAAACATGAAAGTGTAAAGATTAGGATTAAGGTTTTAATCTTAGGGAGTCACCAAGTGAATTTACTTTCTTCACTTATGAGATCAAGAAAATTTACTAGATCTTGATTCCTCTAGGTAAAACATGAAAAACATATATGGTGGAAATGATCCCACTAGGTGTGCCAAAAACTATTGTAGTCTGGTTTGTAATCAAGCCAACACTAGAACTATGATCATTATCCTAAGATATTTGAAGGTGAGCACCCACTAATCATAGCCTAGACTAAACATTGGAAGAACCAAATTGCTTTGATTCAACCTCTATAAAAGCCTGGTATACCTTGTTAACTTAATAGGTGTTGAATCTCTTTAGCTCAAAATAGTAAAATCTTAAGGGTAAATATGGAAGGGTTAGAAATATATGGAAAAATGGTGGATGGGTGAAGCTAATAGCATAGACATCCACAAGGTACCTTCTAGAAAATTAAAATTCCAAAGTAGTATTCAAGACTAACATCATTCAAAACTCTGCAAAATTCTACATTAATGGCCTTTGATACACTTAAAGAATTATTCCAAACATCTAAAGCATTAATTATCCAAATAAATAGAGTAATATCAATGCCTTGACTAACATAAATAGAATTCTCACAAGAACGTATGTAAGAATAAATTATTTCAATTTACTCTAAGTTAGCTATCCAAATCAATAAAATAGACTAACCATAGTAGCAATAGTAGAAATAACTCTACAGATTATGACCAACCAATCAACACAAATGTGAGTTTGAGGTAAACATCCCTTGTAATTCTTAATTCATTAATTACAGAACATACACATAGTAGTGCAAGAAAACACTTTAGACCTAACATTTTGAAAGTAGGTTGTTGCCTTTATTTATAGATTTTCAATTTTATTTTATAAGCATTACAAACAATTTTTTATGGTCCTTGATCTTCTTGGCAAATCACCATACATCATGCCAACCAGCTGCATCTTCTTGATCGATTATAAGTAAATTTATATCAGAGTCATCTTCATCATTGATGATTTTTGCATCCATATTTCATCTACCAATCTGCAACTGAATCTGGTTGATAAGAATATTTTAAAAGCTTCTAGACTATAAGCGATAATTTGGATTCCATGATATCTAATTCATCTTCCCTCTACTTTCTACACAATCAGGTGCATGAAAACATACCAAAAATATAAATTCAAAGAAATACTAATGGTTACCACTGATCTACAAATTAATGGTTGTGATTTATTATCACATGACCACTCTTCACCTGAATTCCCTTGAATCCACTCAAGATTAAATTTCCCAAGCCTTGACCATGAATATAGAAAATCTCATGAAATCAAGATTTTGCTCACATTCCTTTAGCTTGCTAGGCTTACATATTTTTTATTGGTGGATCCCTCTTATCTTATATGTGTGTTTAAACAATTATCCATAATTTTTGGATCCATGCTCGCTCGTTTGCCATATCTCTTGAGTGAATTTTTTATTTGTGCACCAGCAACAAAGGAGATAGGAAATCACACAATTTGGTATTCAAGTTTCTTGGTCAATATTTTCTATGAAAATGCATTTCTCAGTGATTTCCCCTTTGTAATATTTTTCTAGCACTTTTTGGTTTATGCGTAGATTACAAAGATGGAAAATCTTGAGTGGATGTTTTTCTGCATTTTTGCCTTTTCTCACAATTTTTTATTTTCTAGCACTTTTGTGATTTTTGGCACTTTTCTATTTTCCCCATTTTGAGCTCTTTTCATTTCCATGTGACAAAAAAGGAAAGTAGGAAATCATGTATTTTGCTTATATTGAGTACTTCACACTTTTTTGCAAAATCACACTTTTCAACGGATTTAAGATTTTTGGTGATTTTTTTATTTTGTGTGTTTTACAAATCAGACAAGAAATCATGCCTCCCCAAATTTCTCTTGATTTTACCTCTTTCTAGTGGATTGGTACTTTCTAGCACTTTTTTTTATTTTGCACTAATTACAAAGAAGACAGGAAATCATGTTTGGCAATATTTTCTTCATTTTTGGCCTTTTCTCATGATTTTGCATTTTTGAGCAAAAATGGGAAAGTTAGCGAAATTATGCTTGCTCTCTCCACACTTAGTCAATTTTTGCAAAATTTGAACTAATTTGAGATGTAGCAAATTTTTGCCTTCACCTATAATCTTCATAAAAAGAAAAGCAATGTAGTTAATAGCACATGTAGAGCCCCTCAAGATAGGGCTTTATGTAATAATAAATACTGAAATAAAATTGAATTAAATACATGAATAGAAATGTACAATACTATAAAAAGTAGAAAAAGTGCTATGATAAACCCTATTGAAAGAAGAAAGTAAATAAATTGATATCTTCCAAAGGTCATCTCTAGTTAGGATGACCTTGCCTGCGGGTTATCTCACATCGAGATGGCTACTATCCTAAAACTATGTTTCTTATGGCCGATGTAAAGGTGATGTCTAAATTTAACCCAAGGTCTTGTTAATGGATTGGTGTGCCCATGGGAGTGGCTTAGTGGGTTTTATAAGTCACCAAAGTAAGAGTGTTTGATTTGCATTGAATATGGAAGCACAACCTTAAATCCTTATAGAAATCCAATGGTATGACTTTTAGTGGTGAGAGATATTGGGGAATTGAGAATGCAACAACACTTCATTTCATAAAATCATGAGTTGGATAGGAGCCATTAAAATTGAGGGGTGAGTGATATTTTATATACTTCTTGAATGGAAGCCTCAAAATAGTAAAGCACCCTGCATGAAAAAGTGAAGAGGTAGTTCGCATTGAGAAAATTTAATGCTTATCTCTGAAATCTCATGCAATTCATAATTTCTTATGATTTTTCTATTTTGGTTCATGCAAGGCACTAAATCACGATGCAGGATCATGGGTCCAATCGATAGTTTTAGATGATAGCTAGGTCTCACTTAAATTTTTGACCAAAATACCTGGAAACCATCTCAGGGTAATATGGTCCTAGAGGTTGTCTCATGGTAGGACGACCATAAATGCTTAGGTAAATGTGCCATGTTTGAGTGGTAAGAACCACCTTTTTAGCCTTGAGGCTATCCAAAGTGGATCATGTGGTCTATAAGAGTCCAATTAGGTAGTCTCTTCAATATGATGCAATTTTAGTGTCTATAATTAGATCATTTGGAGGTTTATCTCAATTAGATCTATTATAAACATAGACATGATAATTCAAATATTGAATAGAAATACATGATATAAGTTTTGAAGCAGACTGAATTTATAGGTGATGAAAGGGGTTACCTACTAGGCTGACTAGGTAGCTTGAAAATGGAAAATGCACCTATCCATGCATTTTTGAATGATCACACCTATCCATGTGATTTATTATTTCTTGCTCTAATTAGTCAATTCTTTAGTCGTAGAGTCCATTGATGTATTTTGATATTGATATGGGAATCACTAGTACATGTTATACATTTTTAATCGTAATAACTTGCAAATAAAGCTCGATGGGAGGATTTCTAAGTGCTCAAAGTGCTTGGGAATAATTTAGACTATATTCAGGTAGAATAATAGTGCATAAAAACCTCCTCTTTAAAATCATAGACAAAGTGGTTTATTTATAGTCTTCCTAGGAAGGAAAATGTGTGTGTGATGTAGCAAGAGAAAATTGAGGAGAGAGAAGGACCTTTAATGGGTTAGGCAAGTGGGTAAGACCTTATCCCTATGCATGATAGGTGGTAATGGGTATACCATACCCATTTATCACCTAGGGAAGAGAAAAGGGCCTAGGGAAGTAAAAAATATTTTAATTAATTAATAAATTTAAATGCCTTAAAGGAGGGAAGGGTGGATGCTACATGAAGAGGTATGGGTGCTTAGGGAAGTGTGTAGAGGGTTATGAGGGGGGTATGCTTTGGATAGGGATGGTTTACCCTATATTTATTATAACCTCAGGTTTAGGATTACATAGCACTAGGTTTTAGGGCAATCAAGTATTTTGGGGTGATTCACCAATTGATCATTAATTATTGCTACATGAGGTCAGGTGTGACATTTTTAAGTGTTTACACTAGCCCTATGACCTAGATATCTGATATAAACTATAAAAAACCAAAAATACCAACCCATTTTTAAAAAAAGAGCACTTACAAACAAAGGCTCACAAGGGAAAAACCTTCTTTCTTTTATCTCGCATACAAGGCTTCACCACATTTGAGTTTCAAGTTACTGTAGACAACACCCAGTGGATAGGAGTGGCCAAATCCCATGTTTCCTAGGGTTAACCTTACTAAAACTACACATTTAGCAAGATGCCAAAAGTGGTACCCCCACCTTTCCCATACCCTATGTAGCATAGGACCATGTGACCATGACATAGGAATTATCCTTTAAGATTCATATACTTAAAGGGGAACACGTATTCCCTATCCATACTCTAAATCCATCTAGGTAGGTTAATCTATCGTAGAGCCTTGATGCTTAGTTACCATACCTCCATGGGATAACTAAGGTCATTTCCACTTTACTATCAACTAATGTGATCACCCGATCCTACATGTTAAAGGGATCACTACTACTAACATCTAAATATTTTCTCAACTCCTAGTTGAGGATACAACTGATCATACTCATTCAATGTATGATGATTCATAAATTCCATGGATATTGTATCCACACAACTCATTCTAGGTCTATAAGGTCCTAGCTATTTCATCCTCACAACTCCTAGACACATTCTTATCTAGTTATTGTATTCACACAACTCCTTCAAGAATTGGGATTTATGGTTTAAAAGGGAAATTTTATCCACACCAAGAGTTCACCCTTCAATAAAAGATATTTACAAGCACAAGATAATATATCAATGAAACTAAACTCATCAAATAATAATTTTTAAAAAGCATAACAAGAATTTCTCTTAACCATAGCCTATATATATATTTCTTCAAGATACATGCCATAAACTTAAATGACCAACATCTCATTAAAGATAAACCAATCATTCCATAACAACATAAGATGACATCTCATACTATCAAATCAAAGAGATAGCTTAAAGAGTAAAGAACTACAAAGCATCATTAATAATCATCAAATATTTCCATTTATACAATAAATCAGGTTAACCAACCCTTGATCAAAATATTATTTTACATAACAATGCTTCTTCTTCAAAAATTCAATTAACATTACAACTTGAATAATAAAATATTCAAGTCATCAAACATTGCTACTCCTTCTACAGTAGGGTTTCCAACCACCGTTATGAGAGATATGGAGGAATCAAGAACAACTATAACATGCAATGCATCTAAAAATATGCTTTTATCTTTTCTATGTGCACTACAATCATGCATCCACAACATATATGGTAAAAACAATATTTTAAAGGCTATATCATTCAAATATTCCATACAAAAAAATTCATGCTTCTCTTTTATAACAAATCCTTAATTTACCCAATATCTCAGGAATTCATTATAATATTAATATCTCTTTCAACCAACACAATACTTTATTAGATCAACTATAATCAAAGTACATTGCTGAAATTATCTCATTTCAAAATGCTTTATTAATGCAACCATAATCAAAGTACATTAATCAAAGATACTTTATTATCTTAAACATAATCAAAGTAATATAACAAAGGTACTTTATTAACTTAACATAATCAAAGTACATAAATCAAAGATACTTTATTATCTTAAACATAATCAAAGTAATATAACAAAGGTAATTTATTAACTTAACATAATCAAAGATACTTTATTATCTTAAACATAATCAAAGTAATATAACAAAGGTACTTTATTAACTTAACATAATCAAAGTACATAAATCAGAGAGCAAATAAATTTAACAAACACTCCAATAAACCCACAATAATCAACACTTGACTATACCAAAAGGAATCAAGCACTTAAAATAACCTTTGTAGATCGTAGCACTTGTTAAACAACAATGAAGCACTCGATCAACCATTTGGTGTGCTTGATATACCCAATTGAAGTGCTCAAACCACTAAACATAAATAAAACACTCAATATACCACATAGGGAATCTCATGAACATAAATAAATCAAAGCACTTGATATATCAAATTGATTCACTTGATAACATCCAATGAAAGCATTACCAAATCAAAACTCAACAATCAAGAATGCAAAATATAAGGGTACCTTGAGAAGGTAAAATAAAAATATCCCAAATGTATTCAAAATAGTGTGCCTAGCCCAAGGAACATAATAATGGATTACTAGGCCTTAAACATGGATGTCGAAGGTAGACATCAAACTTAGAGCCCAAATAAACACTAACACCCACACAAAGGCATCATCCAACTAGTTACATAGGTTCCAACATAGAAGGGCTCACAATTTGAGGAAATGGCACACACACACACACCCAAAAGTAGGATAAGAAGAATAAAATGTTAAAATTTGGGTTAAAGGACACATAATAACAACCCACATGCTGATAGAAGTGAAAATTGATCCAAGGTAGGTAAAAGGATTAAAAAAATATTACAAGCAAAGCAACCATTAGTGAAATCAATAAAAAATGAGATAGCACTTGGTTTAATCTTGCACCTAATTATCCTCTTTTTCTAACATCATGCTTCTCTTGATATTCCTCCTTCATAGCCTCCAAAATATCCTCCTTACCTTCTAACCTAGTACCATCCTCCACTCAGTCTTAAAACTACTAGAAGTGAAAGTGAGATGACCATGCAAGGAGGTGGCTACCCTTGAAACATCCAAGAAGATATTAATAAAATAATATTACCACCTTGGTCACTACAGTGATGGTACGATCCATAAAGGCTTAAATTTATTTGCTTAATTGAGCATTAACCAAGGTTGCTTCTATATTTACTTAAACCTAAATTAGTGCCTTTGGTTTTAATTGATTTTTCCCTTTAATATTTCCAAATTAATTAATAACTTACCAAAATATTAAGGCCATCAATTAATTAACTTGGTACTCTTAGAAGTATTAATATCATTCCATAATTAATGCTTCTAGAAAATCTATGATGCTCATGCTACTAAACCAAACAAAATCCAAACATAACATAAGTAACATAGATTATGCAAATAATATTCCACACCATTATTTTATCCTAGATTGACCTCTTTTAATGCAGTATAATACTATCATCCACCAATTAAGGAGACTCATTGCACAAGCAACTTCCCGGCCCAATGGTGTGAATATTTGACATGCCTAAATGCAAATGCACTAACATGAAAGGGTATTTATCCATGTTACCCTGAGCTACCAATGAACAAGTCATCATCATAATTTTCCTCAATATTTCATTGTAGGTTGTTTACCCATGTATTTCCACTAAATAGAGGTATCTAATATTACATCCATAAACATATCGATAGTACCATTTTCTATTCTAAAAGAAATATTTTCACTAAAATACATCAAGAAATATATTGCACCTTTAATCAATCATATCAACACATAGTTAATTATCCATAAGAGTTCTACCATGGAGGGGTGTTACACTTGTAGTGTGGCACATTGCTCATCCATAAAATTTAGATCTTAGGAAAGATGTTTAGGATTTGATATTGCTAAATATCCTTCCAATTACCATAGCCTTTAGTTTCTTCTTTTAGTTTATTTATTTTAAGGTTGTGGTCCTTTATTTTGGCTTTCTATATCTCAAGTTAGAGTTTTTCTGAGCAGTGATTTTGTAGCTAGCAGCACTATCGAAGAGTTAGGATAGTAGGTGGGTGCCTCATATTTTTCATGCTTAGGCACTAGCTTGGAGACATCTTGTTCTCTATGCCTGACCACAAAAATCCTAAGTCGAGCATGGTGGGTTTTTTGAGCCATCCATGAGGGGTAGCTCTACCCTGGTGTAAGTTAGGGATTAATTTTGTTTAAGCTTTGGATATTTTGAATGTTCATGATGATTTTTCAATTTGAGTTTATAAGTTTAAAGGTTGTAATTTGCATGGTTTTGGAATTAATAATATTATTATGATATGATTGATTTAGAACTTATAAGTTTAAAGGTTGCAAATTGCATGAAATTGGAATTAATATTATTATGATGGTATTATGGACTTAGACTTATGAAGTTTTTAAAATTTAGTAAATTCAAAAATTGGAATTATTATGTAATGAAATAAAACTTGAGATGTTGCTTTTATTCATTGATATTTAATGTTGTAACTATTGAAGCATGTTGTAGTATTCCATAATTTTTTAAAACAAGGGTTGAAAATGGGTGTTTGGAATTGAAAATAATTGGGTATGTCTTGAGGAGTTATATTAATTGAATTATGGATGAGGCTTGGTAGCTAAGGACTCCATTTGAGAGAAGTATGGGATTATCTCTATGTTCTTGCTTAGATTTTCTTTGCATGGTTGTATGTGTTCTTGCATAGTGCATGATTAAGCTTACATATGCATACTTAAGAGTTGTCATGATCCCTAAATTACTTCAAGTTCATTGATGAAGACTCAACAAGTGAAGGCCTTGGAGAAAAGAGGAATGTTTATTTATGTTCTTAAAGATTGAAATGTAATATTTTGGGATGAGGATTATTATGAGTTTCATGATTATGAAGAGGGAATGAATATTTTTGTAAATAGTATTCTTGTTATATTATTTCTATAATTTGAGGATTAAGTGTTGATATTCCTTAATGTAAAGTTCTTACAACATTTGGTCAAATGGAAATAATGTATGATTGAAAAGAAATGATGAAATATAGTTTATGGATTATGGTTATAATTCTTTTAAAATATTGGTTTATTCTTTACATAGAAGATAAAGGAAATGCTAAATGTTAGTTTTGTGATTGAAAGTATTTAGGCTTTAGAAAAGTGTTATGATGCATTTAATTATGTTTAAATATAACACTTTATTTCTTTTAAGAGTTATTTAAATTCTTAGACTCTTAAAATTAGTATAGGATATTTGGGAATGAATCTAGAGCCATTTTAGAGAAACCCTTGAGTCTATAAGATAACCAAATCCTAGGAGGATTTGAAGTGATGCAATAACCAAGTAGTTGTAAATATTGGGATGAGTTAAAATTATGCAATAACTAGGTATTTTAAAATATAAGAGTTACAATGATGTAATAACTAGATAATTGTGAATGATATACCTTAAATAGTGAGTCTCAGGTGTTCCAAAGTGATGAGGCTTTTGAATTATTCATAAGATAGTATAGTGGTGTATCCTTGAATGATGAGCAATGAGTGACCATGCTTATTACTAGGTGAGTGGTAATGGCCTTAGTTAGCCTATAGAGGTGTGGTAACTAATCACTAAGGCATTACGCTAGAGTAATCCTATATAGATGGACTTATGTAGGGTTAGGAAATGGGCATCCCTCTTTAAGTGTTATGGACCTTAAAGTATAATCCCTACACCATGGTTAAGTTGTCCTATATTGATGACAATATATAAAAAGTAGGGGAACCATTGATGATGTCCTTTCTAAATGATAAGGTTTATAAAGGTGAACCCCAAATATGGGATGTTGGCCACTTCTATCCACTTAAGAGTCATCTACAGTGATATTCAATTCAAAATTTGGTTATTCCTTATAATGCTAAAAAATATTAGGACTTCTTTGTGAGTTTCCATGTGAAAAAATATATCTCTCTCCCTTGGGTTGAGTTGGTGGGTTATTATAGTTGTTATCAAAGCCTAGGTTGTAGGACTAGGAGTTTCCATGGAGTAAACCTAGGTTGAGCCTTGAATTGATGTTCTACTTTAGGGAGGATTAATATTCTAGGGACCTTAAGTTTATTTGGGATAATATGGGTATTGCATGTCATCTAGACTAATCAAACCAAGGAGTAAAAATCCTAGAGAGTATAATTTATTATTGGGAATGACACCTTGTGATGAGGTAAGTGTGAGCAAGATTATTATTAAGCGAGTGATAATGGTCATACCAATTATGTCACCTTGTAGGTAGGCAAGTGTGACCATGTGAGTGATAATGGTCTTGGTTAGTTCATGAAGATATGAAACTAATTGATTGTAAGTACAATTTATGTGAGATTGTAACTTATCTAGCTCTTTTTTATGGATAGGATATGGCACCTATTTTGAGAAGAGGATCATCCAATAAGGTGAGTTTATCTACATAGGAGGAATGTCTAGTACATTCCCAAAATAATTTTAGAAGAACAATGAACTCCAACAATAAATCTAGAAGAACAATGGAATCCAATAAGAAGTCTAGAAGAACAATGGACTCTAGTAAAAAACATGGAATAATAATGGACTACAACAAGAAAATCGAAAGAACAATATACTCTAGTGAGAGGGTGGAAAAACTCTATTAGTTAAGTTGCATTAAGAGTAGATGGAGAAATAATGAAAGATATTAGAAATATTGGTTAATAAGGAAACTAGTAATAGGGATTTAGAGGATAGACATGAAGGGAATCCTATTAGAGAAATTCATGAGGGTGAAATTCATATTGAGGTTCATATCGCCAAGGACCTTAATAATGTTAAGGTTTCTAAATTTAATGGAAGATAATGGGGTTATGCCAAAAATTCTTCGTTGAATGAGTTGGAATTTTTTTTTCTATGAAGAATTACTCACCCAAAAGCCAAACTATTTGGGAAACCTTTCATCTTCAAGATATAGCCTTGGATTGATGGAACACATTCAGGATAGGTAGAGGAATCCAAGTAGTGGAACTTAAATGGGATAACTTTGTAAGAACATTTAAGAAGATATTCCTATTAGATCAATTTTATGTAGAGAAGTTTGATGAATTCTCTATGATCCAATAGGGTATATTGACTATATAGGTATATTATCAAATATTAGTTAAAATCTTGAAATATACTCATAAGTATGAGATAAATTAACAATATAAGATGCATAAGTTCATATTGGAGGTGGATCATAATATTTAAATAGTGATTAATTTGTTCAAACCCAAAACCTTTCAGAAAGCATATAATTTGACTTTATAGGAAGAGACCAATTAACAAACCAAGGAAACAACCTTCAACTATGGAGGGTTGATAGAGGCAGAGAAATAGGAACTTAGGAAGAGGAAGAGTGTGGGGTTTATAAAATGTGATAAGGATAAAAATAAGAAAATTAAAGGTAATCCAAAGTTCAAAAATAAGAACAATGGGAACCAAGGTAATTATAAGAAGAATTTATAGAAGGACAATTCAAGACCTTGACCATAGAAATATAATAAGTCAGCTTAGAAAGAGGATATATGGAATAAAAAGAAGGAAATATCTCAAGCACCCAAGATAGGTTGTTTTGTTTCTGGGGGTCCTCATTATGCAAGCAAGTATCCCCAATATCTAAAGTAGAGTAACAAAGTTGAGGAGCAACCACACCAAATCTATGTAACCATAGGAAGTCATAGCCTTGATGGTAAGTTTTTAAACAAGAATGTTAAAATTTTAATTGATAGCAAAGTTATAGATAGTTTAATTTCCATTAGTATTATTGGGGATATTCTATAAAGGCCTACATTTTTGGCACAAGGTTTTAAAGTTGAGTATGGGTCTAGACATACTTAGTGGATCAATGCTTACCTACTACCAAAATTATCTTATCCAACAGATCCACTATTTGGCATTTATACATAGAAACACTACATTTGTTTGATATTATCCTAGGGATGGATTGGTTAAAGACTCATGGAGCCCTAATCAACTTTCAAGAAATATGGATGGACTATACTTATAAGGATAAGAAGAGAGTAAGGGTTTAAAGTAGACAAGGGTCTTCCAATTGCACTTGTTGTTAGCTATGCAACTAAATAAGGTAATAAAAAGAGGTGATATATTGTATGTAGTAAAGATAAATTGCAAGACAAGTGATAATGAGGAAGAGGAAATATTTAAAAATCATCCAATTTTGCATGAATTTAGGGACATATTTCTAAAAGATATCCTAAACCTTCCACCTTGGAATGAATTTGACTTCACCATTGAATTAATACCTAGATATAAACTTATTGCAAGAACACCTTATAGAATGAATCTATTGAGTTGCAAAATCTAAAGGTACAACTCCAATATTTGTTGGAGAAAGGTTTAATTAAACCTAGTGTGTCACCCTAGGGTGCTTCAGTACAATTTATGAAGAAGGATTCTTTTTTAAGGTTGTGCATTGATTACAAAATGTTGAATAATATCACCATCAAGAATAGGTATCCTTTACCAAGGATTGATGATCTATTTGATTAGCTAAAGGATACTACTATATTTAAAATATTTAATTGAGATTTAAATATCATCATCTAAGGAATTATGAGGAGGATACTCACAAAACAAACTTTGACTAGATATAGGCACTGTGAGTTCATAATGCTACCATTTAGGTTGATAAATGTGCCAATGGATTTTATGAATATGATGAAAATTATGCTCAAGAAATATCTAGATTATTTTGTATTGATATTTCTAAATGATATATTTATATATTACTACACCATAGAAAAACATGACCAACATTTGAGGCTAGTGTTAGAGGTGTTGATGAAGAATCAACTTTATAGGAAGTTTTTAAAGTGTGAGTTATATGCCTCATAAGTTGAATATTTGGGGTATATTATATATGTAGAAGGTATTGTTATAGATACTAATAAAATTGAAGCCATTTTGAGATGGCCTACACCCACTAATATGTCAAAGGTTAGAAGCTTTAGAGGAATCACTGGTTATTATAGGTATTTTGTGAAAGATAAATTGTCTACTCTATTACCAATATTCAAAGAAAAGGAAAAGAGTTCAAATGGATAGATAAGTGTGATGTCATCTTTGAAAATATAAAGAAGAAGTTGCCTATAATACTAATTTTTAAGAAATTGAATTACCCTTTTAGCCCATATTTTCATTTGCAGGACCTCTATATTGGGAGGGACATTTTTCATAGGACTGCCCAAACTTCCGAACTCGTTTCGGCCATATCTCACTCATCCGGACTCGGATTGAGCTAAAATTTTGAGGGTAGATGCCTGAAAAACCCTAGAACGTCTCCACCAATTTTCATATCATTTGGAGCAACACAGATCCTAGCGCATCCCTATGTGTGAACGAGATATTTGGCAAGCGGCTATGCGAGGGTTTCATTCGGGTTGAGTGCAAGCAGCTCCAGAGGTTGGTTTTTAGGGCCTTCGGGCCCTAGCGGCCAATATTTTTGTGGTTTATGCTCAATATTTTAGCAGGAAATGTTGCAGGGGATCCAATATGGGTTAGAAATTTGTCTTTCAATAGATCATACTATGAACTTGAGTGACAACGACTTCCAATTTGCTGCACAAAATAAAAGTGAAAACCATACCTTTCCACGACGTCTAGGGCAAGGATTAAAGAGATCACGAAACAAGTTTCAAGCAGTTGATCAAAAAATGGCTCATATCTCAAGTGAATCTGGTGCTAAGGTGCACCCACAAAATAATTCTACTCGTGAAAACCCCTATCAAGGGTAAGAATTTTGAAGACTCAATCCCAAAAATGAATTTTAGGGATGCCCTTCATGGTGGACAGCCTCAGCCCAATGCTAATATCAATCTTAGGGCTTCCCATAAACCTCTAAGAATGCCTAATATTGATCCCAGGAAAATAGAGTCAGGATGTCTTAAAGCAGTTGATGGAACTCCTATTGTTAAGCTTGATATGGGTAACATTCAGACTGGCATTGAAGATTTGGAAAAAAGAGGACTAATTTTTTGGTTCATGGGTTTTCGTCCGAGTCTATCTGCTTTCAAAGTCTGGGCTGCAAAAAGCTGGAAAACTAAAGGTGAGTTACAAATCTCTATTTATCCAAATGGTTATTTTCTTGTTTTATTTGCTAATAATGAAGATAGAGAGAAAATTTTTCAAGGGGGTCCTTGGTTTTTTGGAAGGGCAGGGCTTTTCATGAAGCCCCGGCATACTAAATTTAAAGCCGAAGAAGAGATGCCTTCTATAGCTCCCATGTGGGTTAGACTCTTTGGCCTCCCTATTGAATTTTGGAATCCTACTATTTTTTCTTCAATTGGAAACTCTTTAGGAACTTTTATGATGACTATTGATTGTACTCAAAATTTTGAACATATTATTTATGCTCGGATTTGTGTTTTAATGGATTTTGACAAACCCCTACCTAAAAAGATCACATTACAATTTGGGGAAGACACTTGGGAGCAAGTAGTGGACTATGAGAACATTCCTTTTCATTGTAGAATTTGCCATGAATATGGTCATTTGGCCATTGCTTGCCCAAATAAAATTCTTGATCAAAAGAAAGAAGATATAAACTCAATAGGTTTCCAAATACCTAAGAAGAAGAACACTCAGAAAAAACCAGTTATGAAGGATCAATCAAAGTCATCTGCTAATATGTTTGAAATCCTTTCCACAAATGATGTCCCAAGTGAGGAAGAGGAAATAATGGAAACTAAAATCTTAGAAACACAATTTAAATATGAAGGGAAGAACTCGGAGACAAACCAACAAATCAAAGGTTTTCAACAGAAAAAAAAGGGAGAAAATTTACACAAGAAAAACAATCTTTCAAATGTCAAAACTTCAAATAATGCAGGTCCCAATATAGACTCCGTTGAACCATCTAGTAAAATTTTGGTTGTGTACGAGCATTCTTCAAGGTTAGAAGCCATCTCAGATTCAATTGGAATAAGTCAAGAAATAGGGAAAAAAAATTGAAGATGGATTCTAATCAAAAAGCAGGTCGCAAGACCAATCAATATCATATGGTAAAAGAAGGTGAAAAGCTTGTAGAGGAAGGTAAGATTAATGCCCTTCCCAACTTTTTTAGCCCTGGTATTAATGAAGATCATCACTTGGAATATTAGAGGACTCAAAGGGAGTCTTTCAAAACAAAATGAAATTAGAAGAATGATTCAGATAAATCATCCACATCTTGTTTTCCTTCAAGAAACAAAGATGTCAATGGAGGATATGGACTCAATTGCCAATAAAATTTGGCCAGCTGGAAAAGTGGTTTCCCTCAGTTCCCAAGGGACTTCTGGTGGCATTGCTTGTCTTTGGGACCCAAAAGAGGTAGTTATTCACCATATGGTTTGCAGTTGGGGTTTGTTGGCTATAGCTATTCAAAGTAGACATTCCAACCAGATTATGCTCTGCATTACTGTTTATGCTCCGACTTCTTTGGAGGAAAAAAGAAGACAATGGAAGGATATTACTCATATTATCTCTCATTTTCCTAAAGCTTGGATCTTGATCGGAGGAGATTTCAATACCATCCTCTCTCTGGATGAGAAAATGGGGGGAAATAGAAATTTGGACAAAAGCACCGACCTCATGAGCGAATATATTGCAAACCTCCATCTTGTGGATATCCAACCGGATAATGGCCTTATGACTTGGTCTAACAGAAGGCAAGGCTTAGCTTGTATAATGGAGAGATTGGATAGGTTTTTGCTCTCTAAAAATTTCTTAATCCATGGTCACATTCCTAAAGTGAAGACTCTTAATAATGTTGGTTCGGATCATTGGCCACCATGGTGGAAATGTGGAAAACCAATGTGAGTTTCTCTCCTTTTCATTTTCAATTAATGTGGCTTAGAGACATTTCCTTCAGACCTCATGTGCAACAATGGTGGAAGGAAGGTAAACCTAGGCATGGGACTAAGATGTTCTATTTTGCCAAAATACTGCAATACATTAAATCCAAAATCAAGACTTGGAACTGGAAAGAGTTTGGGGATGTTCATAAAAAAAAACATGAAGTTATTGCTCATCTTGAAAATTTGAATAAGAAAATCCGTTTAGATGGCCTCACAGAGAAGAGAAGTGCAGATGAAATTAAACTCACAACTCGGTTAGAGGAATGGGAAAAAAGAGAAGAAATCTTATGGAAGCAAAAATCTAGAATTCAATGGCTCAAAGAAGGAGATCGAAACACAAATTTCTTCCACAAATCTCTTCTAGCTCGAAGATCTCACAACTTTATTTCTTCCTTAAAATCAGATTCTGGAGATGTTGTTTATACTTGGGATGGCATGAACTCTATTGTTGTTGATTACTTTTCCAATATTTTTGTTGCTACTCCTCTTGACTCAACTTCACAACAAAATGTTCTTCAAGCAATCCCTTCTCTTATCACTTCTGAGGAGAACTCTATTTTGACTGCTCCTATTACTATCAATGAGCTTCAACAAGTAGTTTTTAAAATGCAAAAAGGGAAAACCCCAGGTCCCGATGGTTTTCCCATTGAGTTCTACCAAGAGTTCTGGGATATCCTTCATGTTGATTTATTAGAGGTGGTGGAAGAAGCCAGGAAAGCCAAAGAAATTTTGAAGGTTATCAATAAAACTTATATTACTCTTGTTCCAAAATCTCAAGAGGTTGATCATATCTCAGCTTTTAGACCTATTGCTTTATGTAATGTTCTTCTCAAAATCATTACTAAAATCATGGCAGAAAGGTTGAAGCCTCTTTTGCATAAGATTATTTCCCACAGCAAGGGGGTTATGTGGAAGGACGTCAAATAGTAGATGAGATAGTTCTTGCTCAGGAAGCCATCCATTCCATGGATATGCAAAAATCTCCTTCCATGTTCATTCGGTTAGACTTATCCAAAGCTTATGACAGAGTGGATTGGCACTTCCTTATCAAAGTTTTGAGGCAATTTGGTTTCTCTAAGGATTGGATGGATTGGATTATGGGATGTATCTCTTCAGTTTCCTACTTAGTTCTTATCAATGGCAGGCCTTCTCAGTCATTCCCGACTTCCAGAGGTATTAGGCAAGGTGACCCGCTATCCCCTTATTTATTCATCATTCTTGTTGAATGCTTGGGTAGGACTATAACCAAAAAGAGGGAAAACAAAACCCTTGAGGGAGTTACCATTGCTCATGGAGCTAGACCTATCTCTCATCTTCAATTTGTGGATGACTCTACTCTTTTAGGTAAAGCTACAGTTAAGGAAGCTTCTAATATTAAGCAAATCATTAGCTATTTTTCTAAGGCTATCGGGCAGTTGATCAATGAAGACAAATCTAAAGTTATTTTCTTTCACTGCTCTGCTAGACAGGAATCCATGGTCTTGGATAAATTAAGATATAAGAAGACCTCCCTTCCAATCACTTATTTAGGTATTCCCATAAATATTCAAAGGCAAAAAAATAAATATTGGAATTGGTTGTTGGACAAAGTCAAGAAGAAAATTGGAAAGTGGACCAAAAGGTGGCTTTCTTCTGGGGGTAGAATCACCTTGGTAAAATCAGTCCTTCAAGCTATTCCTATTTATGTTTCTTCCATTTTGAATATCCCAAAGGTTGTTCTTCGAGAATTGGATCAAATCAGTCATCGTTTCCTTTGGAGTGGTACTAAGGAGAAAAGAAAATGGGCCTTGGTGAAATGGGATACTTTATGTCTTCCTAAGAGTGAAGGGGGGTTAGGATTCTGGTCTTCTATTAATAACAACAAAGCTTTAGCTGCTAAATTATATTGGAGGATGTTGCATAACCCCAATGCTCTTTGGGCCAATAATCTCCGTGCTAAATATGCTGAGAACAAAAGTCCTGAAGACCTTGTTCGCTATCAACTTCCTACCAAAGGTTCTCCCATTTTAGCAGTTCTTAAGACTCGGTGAGGATTTGATAAAGAAAAAATTATTTTGGATCATTCATAATGGTCAACAGGCAAATTTTTGGACAGATTCTTGGGATGGTCACAAGCCTTTGATAACTCAGTTTCCCGATTGGAGGCCTTGGATGGAGGAGCTTCACCGAGCTAATTGGATAAAGGTGGCTAATTACTATCGGTACCATACTGGTAATTCAAAGGTTGGTAGATATTGGATCCCTATTGAGGACTCGGCCTATTCAAATCCCAGAAAGGCAAAGACAAGATATCCAAGGCATCCTTCATATGAGATCCCTCTCTTGGTCCCATGAAAAATATTGTTTTGGATGGAACAACACTACTAAGGGTGAGTATTCAGTTGCTCAAGGTTATTTGACCTTATGCCATAATAATCCCAACCATTCTTCTGACATATTTTCTCGATTGTGGGCTCAAAAGCTCTGGCCTAAGGTGAGGTTCTTTAATTGGCTTTTATTGCATCGTAGGGTGCTTATCGGTGAGCAACTTATGAAGCGTGGTTTTCATGGCCCTTTTAGATGTGAAATGTGTGAAGAGAATGTAGAAAATCTCAACCATATTTTTATTGAGTGTACTTTAGCCTCTGAGCTATGGAGGAGAATGGCCACTTTACTTGGCTTACAGTGGTCCAATTTTTTTACTTTTGAACAACTTTGGAGGGATTGGCCTAATCAAGAGGGTGTTGATCATTTTATTAGGCGGTTAGTTTGGATGGGTTCTACCATTCTTCTTTGGAATATTTGGAATGAAAGGAACAACCAAATTTTTAATCAAGATAGGAAGGATATTCACTATATTTGGCAAAAGACCATAGCCAACTTAGTTGAATCAGTCCATCAACTCCTTAATCACCCCCAAAACTCCCACCAAAGATGGGATCAAGTGATGCAAATATTGAAGATTAAATCTTCTAAGGGCAACCAACTTAAAGGGAATGTGAGTATTAGTAAGATGGATAGGACTAGAAATTGGCAACCTCCTCCTAAGGATTTTGGAAAATTCAATACTGATGGAGCCTCTAGAGGGAACCCTGGAAAAGCCAATGTGGGAGGAATTGGTAGACTTTCAGATGGCTCCCTGGTTTTTACTTTTGCTGAGAATTTGGGTATTCTTTCCAATAACCTTGCTGAGGGGTATGGTATCCTCAGAGGCCTTCAGGAGGCTACTAAGGTTGGATGGGAAAAGGTGTTAGTTGAGTCCGACTCTCAACTTATGATTAATCTCTTGAAGACTCCTTCTAAGAATCATAAGGTGGATTGGAGAATAAAAAGAATTATTGAGAAGATTCAATTAATCCAGATGGGATTTTTGAAAGTTGATTACAATCATGTGGTCGAGATCAAAACAAGAGTGTTGATGCTTTAGCTAATTGGGCTTTGGACAAAGGTGATCTTACTTGTTATGGCCACCCTCCTATATGGTGGGCTTCTCAAATTAGGGAAGCTCTTCTTTCTATCATTTCTTTGGATGGCTCTAGTTTTGAAGGTACCTAGTTTCTTCTTGTTTTTTTTTTTTTGCTTCTCTTTGGTTCATTCAGTTTTTTTTAGTTCCCTAGCTCATTCTATTCTTTATTTTGTTTCCTCTATTGATTCTTGCCTTAATAGTCTTCTGGTCTAGATAGGTCATTGTTATGTTCAATTTTTTTTTTTTTTTTAGTTTTTTAAGGTGGGTGGGTTCTTTTGTTTTGTTTTGTTTTTTTGTTCTTTGTGTTGTTTTTTGTTGTTCATGTGTTTTTGTTGTTTTGTGTTTTTTTTTTTATGTTTTTTGTTATTGTTCTTGTGTTTTTTTCGTTCTTGTTCTTGGGTTTCTCTTTGTTTGTGTTAATTCATGTTTTTATGTGTGAGTGTTTTCTATGTTTTTTGTTTTTGTTTATTGTCTATTGTTGGTTGTTTTTTATTTTTATTTTTATTTTATTTTATTTTAATTTTTTAGGTTTTGGTTGTGTTTATTTTTCATGTTTTTTTTTGGGTTATGTCTTTGTAGTGTTCTGTTGTTTTTGTCTTGTTTGTGTTTTGTTATGTGGTTCTTGTGTTTTTCTATGTGGTTTGTGTTGTGGTTTCTTTTATCTTATTGTGCGTGTTTGGTTGTGCTTTTGTTTTTGACACACTCAAGGAGCATGTTTTTTATTTTATTTTATTATTTTTGTTGTTATTTACTTATTTTTAAATTGGTTTTGTGTGTTTGTTTGCTCCTTGAGTATGTCAAAGGTGGTAGGCCAGGTCCGAGTCTTGGGTGTTTTTGGCAAAATGGATACCCCTGCCTCCTTGGGTCTTACCCGAAAGTGGCATCCCTTTTGGGATGTTTTCCACAAATAAAAAAAAAAAAATTCTTAAGGAATTAGATCCTCTCGGGAATTTTATATTATGTATAGATACTTCCTAAGAAGGTTTAGTAAGGGTGTTATCCCAAAATGAAGGTATAATAGCATATGAATCTAGGAAAAACAATAAGGAGTTAAATTATGCTACAAATGACCTAGAGTTAGCAGCAATTGTGCATGCTCTTAAGGTTTAGAGGCACTATTTTCTAGGGAAATATTTTGAGCTAAAGATAGACCACCAAAGTCTAATATATTTAGCCAACCTATGTTGAATGTAAGATAGAGAGGGTAGATAGAGTTCCTAGATGAATACAACATTGGTATAGAGTATATCAAAGGAAAGGAAAACAAGGTTTCTAATACCTTGAGTAGGAGAAGGCATATAATAGCATTGAGCTAGAGTCATGTAGACTTGATGGAAAAAGTCAAGAAAATGCAGTTATAGGATAAATATTGCATTGAAATATAGGCTAAAATCAAGGAAAATCCTACGGAAAATAAGGATTTTGACATAAAATAAGGACTTTTATATTTTAAGGATAGGGTTTTTATACCCAAAACTGGTGATTCAAGGAGAATTATTATGAAAGAGGTGCACATTTAACTATATTCTACTCATTCAAAAGGTACAAAGATGAGAGAAAACATATAAAAGACTTTATATTGGTATATAATGAAACAATATATTAATAGTTTCATTGCTAGATGTTTGGAATATCAGAAGATAAAGGTAGAACATCAACATCCAGTAGGAAAATTGTACCCACATGATATACCTACTCAAAAGTGGCAAGTTATATCTATATATTTTATTATGGTTTTACCTAAGACTAGGTACCAACATGATGCAATACTTGTGGTGGTTGAAAAGTTGACTAAGGTTACATATTTTATACTGAGGAACATCAAGGATGATGTACCAATTTTTGCAAATAGGTTTTCCAAGAAAATATTTAGGTTACATGGATTTCCTAAGGTGATTATATCAGATAGAGATTTTAAGTTTACATTGGAATTCTGGTACTCTTCATCACGTAGTGGGCACTAAATTAAATATTAGTTCTACTTACCATCCGAAAATATATATGCAAACAAAGAGGGTGAACCAAGTCCTAAAAGACATGCTTCACATGTATTGCATGGATCAAAAGTTTAAATAGGAAGACTAGTTGCATTTTTTGAATTTGCATATAATAATGGATACCATGCATCCTTTGGAATGGCTCCATTTGAGGCCTTGTATGGAAGAAGGTGTAGAACACCTCTATCATGGGATAATATAGAATATTGGGTGGTTATTGGACTAGACACTGTTAATGATATGGAGCAACTCAGAGTGATTTGGTAGAGGCTCATTGAAGTTATCGATAATAAAAAGAGTTATGCTGATATGAAATGATAAAAAAGAGAATTATTTGTGGAAAATAGAGTCTTCTTGAGAGTAATACCCATGAAAAGTTCCATAAATTCTACTAAGTTGGATCCTCATTTTGTTGGACCTTTTTATATCATTGATATAATTAGTCTAGTAGACTATAGGTGTGTCTTACCACCCAACCTATCAAATATCTATTATATTGTATACATATCTATGCTTAGGAAGTATGTCATTGATCCTTATAGTGTTTGTAATATTTCATAATTGTAGATGGTGAATCCCATAGCCATTGAGGTGTGACCAATAAGAATTCTAAGGTTCCATTATAAGAAACTAACAAAATAAACCCTAGATCAATGTAAGGTCTAGTGGGACCAATATTCTAAACATTGTGCAACTTGGGAAGATGTTGAGAAAATGAGGAAGCAATTCTCATATTTGTTCGAATGAAATATATAATTTATTTTTAGGAAACACAAGGGGAATGTGTTTAGTCCAATGGAGGAGTATGTAATGGCCCTCCTTGGTAGGAATTTGATACTTGATTTATGTATAAATGCATGGATATCAAATTTATAATCTCATTTTATGTTATAAAGATGTGTTGATAGTCACACTTTATGTTTTTATTATACTATTTTTGAAATATGGTACTACTAATGAAAATTGTGAATGTAGGACCAGGTACTCTCATAGGTGGATTGGTATGTGACAATCACTAGAGTTCAGAGAAAAATGAAAATTATGATGATGTTCTTATAGATAGCTCAAGGATAAAAAGAAACCCTTCATGTAAGTGCATTGCATATGTGTATGTTTTATTGAATGCACCATTGTGCAAGGAGGTTGCTATTTAAGTAAAAGATCCATCCTTTATAGAAAGAGGATAATTTTACAGTTATTGGTAAACCTTCTACTTAAGGAAAACTTTGTTGTGCATATTTTTATTGCATCTTAGTTAAGAAAGGATGGATTAGCAAGAAGCCTTATCTTGTTGTATGTGGAATTATTTATATCAATGCTAATGGTTAATATTAGCATTCAATAGTAATTAAATTAATTAGGTGATCAATTTATTTAATTATTATTATTTTAATGTTGGTAGATTTAGAAATAAGTGAATGAGTGATTTAATTAATAATTCTAGAACTTTAAAAAATTAATAACATTTTTTAAAGAGTATAATTAATAAATATAAAGTTAAGTTCATCTTTATGGTAAGAAAGAAGTAATTTTTGGAGTGATGGCAAAATTGGAAGAGTTGGCATCTTGGGTTTGCTTCAACTTAAATCTTGGTAATAAACATTACTCTTGCATAATGGAATGACATGCAAGAAGAAAATCATTTTCTTCTTTGATTTTTATTTTAATTCCTTTGGAAATATATTGGGAGGGTGATTTCCAAGTTGAGCTAGAAAAAGCAAAATATCTAGAATGCCACATGAAAGAAAGGGAAAGAATTACCTAGAGAGGGTTATTATAAGGTATTTTGGTTCCCTGGTTTGTCCTTGAAAATTTGTATCCTTCTTTGGAATAACTTAGACTATATGCATTGTTGTTATTGATTTGTTGAATTGCTTTATACGTAGTTTCATGCATGGTTTTTCTTCTATAGTTTCTTGGGTTTTAGATAGTTGTATGTATCCTTGCAAGCATATGGAAATATTTTGGTTAATCTTATAGAGAAGTACAAGGTTATTTTAGGATTGATCCACCCGATTAGATTTCCTTGGAGTGGAACCTTTTTTAAATCTATGTTCTCAAGTCATTCTAGGGGTATGAATCTAGTTTGGTTGTTAGTATTTAATTTTGGTAGAGTTTGGAGGCTTAGGAAGCATGTGAAGTTTTAGCCACTTTCTATTTTGATAGCAATTAGATTTGCCTACTTTATTTTGAAACTCTTTCATGCTGCTATTCATGTTGCTTTCTCCCTTAACTTATATCTTGTAGTGCAACGCATTGCTTTTCCACCATATTACACTTAGGAGATATGTTTGATCTTCACTATTGTTGTATACCTTTTTGTTACCATGGACTTTGGTTTCTTATTTATTTTAAGGTTTTTAACCTTTTTTTAGGATTTCTATGTCTTTTAGATATTTATTGAGTAGGGAGTTTATAACTAGTAGGACTTTTGAAGTGTTAGGCTAGTACATCAGTATCTTGGGTTATGCATGCTTGGGCAGTGACCTGGAGATGTCTGGTTCTCCATGCCTAGACACAAGAATTCTAAGTCAGGCATGGTGGTTTTTTTGAGTAATCTATAAGTGGTAGCTCTATCCTGGTGTAAGTTAAACATTATTGTTTTTTAAGCTTTTGATATTTCGAATGTCAATGATGCCTTTTCAATTTGATCTTATAAGTTTAAATGTTGTAATTTGCATGGGTTTGGAATTCTTAATATTTTTATAATATGGTTTATTTATAATTGATAAGTTTAAAGGTTGCAAATTGCATGAAATTGGAATTAATATTATAATGATGTTATTATGGACTTGTGGATCAAATTTTGACCACATTAGAATAAGCTAAAATTCACAATATTTTCACTAAGTGCTAGAAAGTAATCCAAGAATAATACCGAGATGTTCTCAAAATTGTGATTGTGTTAGTAGACTCATAAAAATCTAGCTTCTCTCCTATAAGAATGGACAAGATAGGCATCTGAGCAAATTTTTTTTAATCCAAATCAAAATTGAGTATAATGTTAGCAAGTTGGAGCAATAGTGCAAGATTGAGAGGAAAAGAAAAAATACTATAAATATTGGTGAGCAAAAAAAGGTGTTCTATAAAAAAAATATTTCCTTTCCATTTAATTATCAATCTAGGATTCCATAAACTTGAGAGTACATATGCACAATATATGCCTTTTGTAGTCAGGAGAGGTGTCCTATATATCAATTGGTTTGGTGGGGAGAATGTTGTTCATGTAGTTTCAGTTTTTATCCAAACCAATTACAAACTAAGTGTAGAAAAATAATTGCAAGAAAATAAATAAGTACACAACTGAAAGAAACTACATGAAGTAAATTTCTCACAACTAAAAATTAAAATGTTGAAAAAAAACATGACTAAAAGGTAAATTGCTGAAATTAAACACACAACTGGAAATAAAAATGCAAGAAATAAACACACAACTAAAATAAATAAATTAGGTAATAAACACACAACTGAAATAAATAAAGTAGAAAATAAAATAAATATGGGAGGATTATTTCCTAGAGTGGTCCCAAGCTCTCGCAGATGGTCCTCCAAATTGGTTATGTAAAAATCACTCTTCCAAGTACATGCAAATGAGAACACTCAAAACTTTATTAATAATTTATGCAGTACAAAAATGATAAAAGCTTTACAAATCCATTCTTAGGAATGGTATGTGTTCTTATACATAATGTGGTCAAATCCTGTTACAAAAATAGCTTATTCTAATTTAATCATAAGTCGTGACTCGCTATGACTAGTTTGTGCATAGTTAAAAATTTTGTCTATTAAAAGAGTGGTCATGTCTAAAATGGTGCTCCCTATTTTACATAATAATTTATTTCTAAAATTTGCATGGTCTTCTAGTCAACTAGTTAGCACACAAAATAAAGGTGCTAGATACCCATTAGATATAATCACCTACCTTCCACTGGGATATAATCATCGGGATATAGGGACCTACCAACAGCTGGGATATAGGCACTTGTATACCATCGAGATGTAGGTGGCTACCTACCATCGAGATATAGGTACCAAAATATAGGCATCGGTCTACACCCAGGATATAGGCATCAACATGCACCTGGGATATAGGAAAAGACACTTAGTAGGATTTAGACACCCAGTTTAGGCACTGTGATATCCTTCAAGACATTCGTCATTCTTTAAACACATTACATTTGTCATACAATTCCAGTTCCATGTGGGACCATGATTGAAAGATGTGAAAAAGTAACAAAAATCTACATTTACACACATTTCCCACTAAAAACACTAGTCAAGCATAATACATCATTTTCCATTAAATACATGCAATAATTACATAAAAGCACACTTCTAGTGTTAGACATACCATACAATACCCATTTTAAACATGCATAAAAATGAGTATTTTTTGTGCTCATCATACCTCCATGCCTAAGTATTTGACATGTCCTCATGTCACCTTATGCTGATAATTCCCTATTTCATTGATAACCTTCTAGTATTCTTTGTTTTTATGTCACCACTCTTGAGCCATGGCCTTGTCCTTTTTCTTGTTTCATTTGCATCTACCATGCTTTTTGGGTTGGGTTTAGACTAGTTGTTATAGTAGTCCAAACCTAGGACCTCAACACAATATAAGGTGCAAACCTAAGAGCACCAAGGGGGGACTTTGGAAATCAATTGAGGACCTTCTTTGATAATTTTGGAAGGAGAAACTGAGGAGAGCTTTGTGATACTTGAAGAGATTTTATTGCAGCGAAGACTTGTCGGATTGGAGAGCAAATTGGAGCACCTTTTAGGAGCAACGAAGTGCTATATGACTGAGGAGTTATCATCTACAAGATATTCAATACATCAAAAAAAAGTTACAATCATTTAAACATCAAAAACAAGTCTAGATCCATAGCCTTGGAGCAATAGAGACAAGTTTACATCTTAGCATAAATTGTCTCGGATAGTGGCCCGTAGGCCTAGTCTAGGGTTCTTAGCATTAGGTACTTTCATTTATCTTATTACATGTTTTCATGCCATTAGCATAGATCTGATTTATTTCAATTACTTGCATTCATAGCATTAGTTTCTATTGTTATTGAGCATATTTCTATTTATCATTAGGGTTATTGCTAACAACCTCATCCGGGGAGGCAATCTCGGATAGCTGAGTTTTTGTCATTTTTTTCATGCTTGCAGGACTACAGGTTCACTGGACAAGTTATCAACATGTGAAAGCAAGAGGATCCCTCTAGAACTAGACCTGGAGAAGGATGCAACTGTAAGTCCTCATACAGTTCTATGTGAATCATTGGGAATCCTACAAGACCACATCTCCCCTTGCAAGGGGATATCATACATTTTCTGCCCTATTTTGTAAAATCTGTATAAAATGAAGGGATTCCCTCAAAGGGATCTATATGTAACCAAACTTGAGAAAAACAATAAAAAGCATTATCTATTCATTTCTTCATATTTTGGTTGCATATTTCATTTAATGCATGATTAAGTAAATAATATTCGCAAATAGAGTAGTGGATGGTGCGTCGCTTCCTCGAGGTTGCTATAGATGGCGATCATGGTGGGACCCTCACCAAGTTTTTTTTTTTTACTGTATTACGGACTCGGGTTTTTGTGTGTAGGTTTAGCCACTCTGGTCAATAGTGGCTGGAGTTGGAGTGTAGTAGAGGATAGAATCTTTGTTCCATGATCTGGATTAGAGGTTGGTATATATTTTTTTTATTATTTATGGCTCTTTGTCTGCTTTTGTTTTCCTAAAATAGAGAAATTAAGACACATTTCAATTTGGAAACTAAGGAATGGAAAGGAAAGAACTTGCATCTTGTGCATATTGGGGTTTTACGGCTTATGCTTATAAAGTCCACCCTAGAATCTAGTGTGCTATAAATTGTGTGTTGGTTTTCTTGCTTTGATGCCCTGCTAGAGGCCATATTTGCACAAAATAGAGTGCATCCATGGAACTCATACTAGTTATGCATCTTTCTAAAAAGTGAAATATTATTTATATCAGGCATATAGGAAAGAGCCATTGTTGTTGTATGATGCATTTTACTTTATGCAAAACTAAAATGAACCCCACACACACACACATGATTTAAACATTGTAAATTTGGATTTCATCACCAACCCTCAATTTAGTCCAGTGACGTTTGCATTAATCTCCTTCCACTAGCTTGCCCCCTAGATATTTATAGAATGGAATAAGAAACTTATTTATAGTGGTACTAAATTACTAATGTTCAAATTGTCTCCCAATTTTGGAACAATTATTGGTTCATAGTGGAAGAGCTAGGCGAAACCCCCATTAGGACTTCAGTGGTGTACCCTAGTTTATTTTGAGAATATCATGTTTTGCATGGGTGTTCTTGATTCCCACTATGTATGAGTCTCCTCATTCTAAATACAAAACAAGAGCAAGAAAATAAGAACAACAACAACACATCAAAACATAGAAAATAGTTTAGGGCACACATAACTTGGTAATCAAGATAAACACCTGCTTGATATTATCTGGCTATCTTTAATTGCAACATAAAATATTAATTCACAAACACAATGGTTAAAACTAGAAGTAAGCATCCTCAATCCTATACCCATCTTATAAAACAAGGTTTTAATCACAACTCTTAATTCTAGAAAACCTTGAAGCATTAATTCAAACACTTTCAAAATAGAAACCCTAACCAAATACTTTTCACTCCAAACTTGATTTAGAAGGCCAATCAACCAAATCAACCAAGAAAGAATTTACCCATACCTTTTTTATTGACAAGGAGTAGATCTCACAATTTCTTCTTTGCCAATCTCAATAAGGGTTAGAAGATAATAATTTCCTCAACAAAACACAATAAAAAATGATATTAAAAAAAAAACACCTTATCACTCCAAATTTAACATAATATCAATACCTTCATAATAATATCTTTGGAAAAAATCATTTTACAATTAAAATCAACACTCACTAAAAATCACAACCTCTAACTACCTTATTACTCCAATTTAAAAAGAATATATCCTCTTTTATAAATCACAATTCAATACATGACAATTTGCTATCACTCCTTATTTCTCCTAACCACTAATTTCATTACCTAACTAAAACCTTTTAACAAACCCCTTATCACTCCTAATAAAGACTTTAATTAAAACTTTAGGCAATAAAAATTTAACAAAAATTACCTTTGCCTCTCCATGGGTTTTGAACCCTTAACCTCTACCTCCGTGAACACCCTAACCACGATCTCCTCAAATATGTGTGCTCAATGCACTTTGAGAACCAAAAGGCTCTAAGTGCACTATCTTCCTTCTCTGGTGCCTTACTCAAAAATGCGAAGCACGAAAATCTTTCCCTTTGGTGCTTACCACCAACAGGTTTTGAATGCGGGCTCTTGCTTCCACAAACATTTTCATAGATCATTAGATGCCAATGGACCACTGTGTCCAACATGCTTAGAAATATCCAACCTCATCACCTTATGCCTTGTGGTTAAGATGAAAATATTTTTCATCTTCTTCCTCAATCAAGCTCTCGAAATTGCATATGAAATATTTCAACCTTGGTGCATATCAATCGATCGAGGGATAATCTTCAAGGTATTTTGGCCTCCCTTTTTATACACGAAGTTGCCATTATCTTCAAACGTCGACACTCCAAATTTTCAATGATGTCGGTGCATTTGTCCTTTGTAATTTATAAAAGATTTAAATTCCAAGGAATTTAAATTTTATAAATTATAATTATAACATTTGTCTTTTAAGGCCTTCTCTTATTGCATAACTTTGTATTGATGATATTTATTTATAAAAATTAAATTCCTTTTGAATTTAAATATTTTATGAAAAAAAATACTAGACCTCCTTTGAACTTTGCAATAGGCCTCCTTGGTATTTATGAAAACTCATTTTAAATTATGCTCTCATATAATATTAAAATATTATGGATCCCTTTTTGCCTTTAACTTCTGCACTGTTGAAGCTTCTTCTTGAATATTTGTGACACCTTTGACAACTTTATTTTTTTTGAATTCCTTGACATTAAAGATGACTTCATTTCTTGACATCAATGATAACTTTAACTTTTAGGACTCAAAATGTCCAACACCTTTGTCTCTGTCATCTAGTTGCGTAGTTGGATATGAAGGTCATACATATAGGTGGGTGGAAGGAATCACAAAATATCCTAGAATATCCACCTGATGGACATACTTGAATGGCTCTTCATCAGCCATAACTACATAGATTTTGTCATCGTGCACATATTTGACACATTGGTGTAAAATTGAAGGCACACACTTCATATCTCTTATCCAGAGATGCCCTAGGAGGAGTTTGTATTGGATGGCCCCTTCCAAGACATGACACATCACAAGGATGGTCTTATGCCCCACCTTAATGGGTAGGACTATCATTCCCATAATAGAGAATAAAGCATCATTGAAATCTCTTAACATGTAGGCTACTGGAACGATATTGGGTTTGGGGATATTAAGGTGTCCTATTGCTGTTGTTGTGATGATGTTGATTGGCAAAATTATCATCTTTTTATGAAGGATGAAAATTTTACTTAAATAGCAACCTCCTTGCATAATTAGTCCATATACACTAATTATCAGGTGAGATGATATTTATAATCTAAGTTGCTACCCGATTATTTAATGTAGCAACTAAAATTATAAAAATCATTCTAATCTACATTATGAAATTCATATTTAATGATAACATTAATATAACAACTCAAATTATAAGCATAATTCTAATCTATATTAGGAAATCCATATTTAATGATAACATTAATATAACAACTCGAATTATAAAAATCATTCTAATCTACATTAGGAAATCCATATTTAATGATAACATTAATATAAAAAATCATATTATAAAAAGAATTCTAATATAGATTATGAAATCCATATTAAATCATTGATCTTATAAGGATTATGAAATCATATTAAATCATCGTTATGAATCCAACATTTGAGGTAAATATTATGGAATTGTCATAACCCTTATCTACAGTTGTAGCCAACATTATAAGCTAGCCAATCTCATCAGATAGAAAATTAGATTATAAATATCATTATAATATACGTTATGAAATCAATATTTAATCATTTCATCTCATCGGTAGTAACTCATATTATAAACATAATTCTAATCTAGATTATGAAATCAATATTTAATCATCACTATGAATTCAACATTTAAAGTAATTATTATGGAATTGCCATAACCCTTATCAACAGTTGTAACCAACATTATAAGTAGGCTAATCTCATCAGACAACAACTCATATTATAAATATCATTTTAGTCTATATTATGAAATCAATATTTAATAATCTCATAATTTAAGTAAGCACTATCTAAATAATGTCAAGGCATGACTTTCAATTCAAATAATTGAATACCAACTATTACCAATAATTCAAATCCTCTAAAAATAATCAAGATATAACCATCAATTCAAATAATACTTATCATCAAATATCAACAAAACCAACAATTTAAATCTTCTAATAATAACCAAAATATAACATTCCATTTGATTTCTAACTGAATCATTATTGCTAGCCAAATTCTAATTTATTATCCAACACCAACTATAAACATAAATTAATGCCTATCAATTTAAATCTTCTAATAATAACCTAAATATAACATTCCATTTTATTTCTAGCTAAATCATTATTGCTAGCCAAATTTTAATTTATCATCTAATACCAACTATAACCATAAATTAATGCCCATCAATTTAAGTCTTCTAATAATAATCTAAATATAATATTCCACTTGAAATCCATTTAAATCATTATTGCTAACCATATTTTAATTTATCATCCAACACTAGATTTTAAAATCATAATGCTAACCTAAATAATTGTTTAATTAAATAAATTTTTAGGAAACAATGGGAGTTTTTCTTAACCTAGAAACTCAAGGAAGGTCAACAATAGTGGTGCAGAAAGTGATGCGGCAATAATGGTCTTCCACTTCCACAATTTCTCATACAAAAAATAATAATTTAAACACAGTATAAGAAGAGATCGGGGAGGCATCATTTGTGTCCATGACATCCATATATATTTATATATAACTTAACAAAGATCAATCAAAGCATGAATGAAATACTTACAGGGCTCCCAACTATTTATTTATTTATTTTTATTATTATTCATATATATATATAGTAATATATATCTATATATACCTATTCCACACTTGAATAAACTTGGAGCACTAATAGAATATATACAGGATCCATTATGGGATGTCTACGAGTGACTTATGAAGGACAATGTGAAATAGTTTGAAAGTTATCGATGAGATGTTATTGGGTGCGTACAACATCACTTCGACCCAGCATAAAGGAGCTTTAAATCAGAGAATAAATTTAACTATTGTTCCCTAAGTCCAGCGATAATATAGCAACATCAATGAGGTATAAAAATTTAATAAACTAAAATAATATCCTTCACTTCCATGATGTTTTAGGAATGTATTGACTCGTTTAATGAAGCTTTAAAATAGGCAATACATTCAGATATTGCTCCCTACTATAAGGACATAGCAAAAAAAATCTTCCTAAAGTTATAAAGAAGGAAGGAAAACTAAAAGTATCACCTCTAAGGTTTCGTAAAGGTACAATGGCATCGAAGGATAGTATACATTATATTTATAACATTAAATATGCTTCCTACCAAAATGACGCTACAATTTTTAATCATCATTTTTTTTTTAAACAAGAAGCTACAACTATGAGGTTAACATTTCCAAGGTAAAGGAAAATTACAATGACACATATTTATAAATATATACATGTAACCTTCAAGTCAAAATTGACAGGCTTTTATTTTCTCAAGAAGCTCTTGCCATTTGGGGTGATGCAAATCTCCAATATCTTCTCAAAATTGGTTCTGATCATAGTCCTATTCTTTTAGATGCCAACAACCCAAAAATATTCAAAACTCTATTTAGGTTTGAAGCTATGTGGATGTTACATCCTGATTTTTATGAGAATATGAGTCGGTGGTGGCAATCTGATGTTCAAGGAACTCCTTTTGTTTTAGCCTAGAAACTCAAGACTATCAAAGAAAATATAAAAATATGGGATAGAGATATATTTGGAAATATCTTCCAGAATAAACATAATATCAATAATAGGTTAGCCATAATTAAAAAAGAGAGTCAAGAAAGAGGAGATTATTCTGATGACGTGAGAAGTGAAGAGAGGAACTTATTAGCTCAATATCACAATATCCTTCAATGTGAGGAAACCTTTTGGAGAAAAAATTCTCAGGACATTTGGATAAAACAAGGAGATTCCAATACAAATTTCTTTCATGTATCTACTATGAGACACCGAAGAAACAAAAAAAATTAAAGAAATTCATAGCCAGGATGGAAGGATCATTAATGATATCAAGGAAATCATATATGAAGGGATAGCTCATTTCATGCAATTGCTCTAGGAGGAAAGCAGACCTAATTCTCAAGTTGCCATGGATTTCTTCCTTCAATTTATTCCTCATATTATTTTTGATGACATTAATAGTACACTTACTGCTGTTATTTTTTATGAGGAGATTAGAGATGCTCTGTCCTCAATGAAACCTAGCAAATCCCCTGGTCCTAATGGTTTCCATCCAAGATTCTTTCAAGCCTTATGGGATTTAGTTGGTCAGGATGTTTGTGATGCCATAAGAGAAATCCAAATTTCTAAATTTATTCCCAAAGGCTTCAATTTCACCTTTATTGTGCTTATACCAAAAATCCTAATACAAACAATTTTAATGAATTTAGGCCGATCAGCCTCTACAATGTTATATAATTTTTTTTAACAAAATCCATTACTATATACCTGAGAGAGGTGATGCCTTTAATCATAAATAAATGCCATGGAAGCTCTATCAGAGGAAGATCCATATTGGATGGCATCATTTCATTCCATGAAGCAATTCATTCCATATCCTCCAATAAAAGAGTTGCTTTCCTTCTTAAACTTGACATGAACAAAGCCTATGACAGACTCAATTGGGCTTTTCTTTTGGCCATATTGAACAATTTTGGCTTTAATTCTAATTGGATTTCCTTAATCAAAGGATGTATTTCCTTAGCTTGGTTTTTCATCCTCATTAATGGCTCTCCTATAGGATACTTTCAGAGCAACAGAGGTTTAAGGCAGGGGATAATTTATCTCCTCTTCTTTTCATTATTTCTATCGAGGCTTTAGGTAGATCAATCCTAGAAGCAAGAAATGCAGGTCTAATTTTTGGACTTTAGGTTACCTCTAAATGTAATCCCATCACTCACCAACAATTTTTTGATGACACCCTATTGTCTACCTTTGCCTTCGTTAATGAAGCCAAAATCATCAAGTGTATTCTCCTCTTGTATGAAGAACCTGTTGGACAAAGGATAAATTTTTAGAAAATCAAATTATATTTTCTCAATACTACTATAAGAAGACAAAATATCATTGCCAGTATCCTTGAATGTTCCATAGCCCATATTCCTTCATCCTCTCTGGACTTACCTCTTTTTATTGTAAATGCCAAAGAAAGCCTATGGGATAATGTTATTGAAAGACTGCAAAAAAAAATTTCTACCTAGAGAGGTAATATTTTGTCTCAAGCGGGTAAAATTACTCTCACCATGGCTTGTCTTCAAAGTATCCCAGTCTATTTCCTCTCTTTGTTCAAATCTCCTGTAAATGTTTACAAAAAATAGAAAAAAATTCAAAAACATTTTCTTTGGATAGGGTGAAAAAATAGACACAAATTTCATTTAGTTGCTTGGGATAAAGTGTGCAAACCTAAAGACTAGGGAGGTTTAGGGCTTAGAAGGATCCATCTTCTAAACATTTCTCTCCTTTCTAAGCAAGCTTGGTGACTCATATCCAATGACAATGCTAATTGGGTTAATATTATGTGAAGGAAATATCTTCAGACTTCTGAATTCCTTTTTGGTGAGGTTCCTTTTGTAGGGTTCGCATTTTAGAAATCCATTTGTGTGGCTCACTCACTTTTAAAAAAGGATTAAGATGGAAATTTGGGAATGGCAAGCCGATTTTCTTTTGGTAATACAAGTGGCTTGGTGATCTTCCTGTCATTCAGAATTCTATGCTTCAAAGGTTAATCAATTACCAAACATCTAGTTGGACTGTTAGTGGCTGATTTCATTTCTTCTACTAACAAAACCATGAGCTAGAAAATACTTGATTTACCTAATTATGAGGCCAAAATTTAATGTTTGCAAACCCAGTTATCTTCTATAAAAATTCCAACAGGAGATTCTATGGATCATCCAATTTGGGAACCTACTAATTCTGGAGAATTCTTAGTCAAATCAGCTTATCTGCTTTCTCTCAATACTTTTGAAACTCCTATTTCATTTAAGCTGGTTTGGACCAAGTATCTGACTCCCAAAATTACCTCTTTCTCTTGGCTTTGCATTTAGTATCGAATCCTTACAATGGAAAACCTAATAAAAATGGGCATTCTTCATCCTAAAAGATGTTACCTTTGCCTTTCTGATTAGGAATCTACTTCCCACCTATTTCTATTTTTTTCCTTTTCAAGAATGGTGATTAGCAATATTTATCTTAAATTCTATTTAGTTTGGGCCTATACTCCGTCCATTATTGATATATTCCTCCAATGGCCAAATCCTTTCAAGAATCCTGTGCTCAAAGGATTATGGAAATTTTGTTTGCAACATTACCTCTATAAAATTTAGCTTGAACATAATAGAAGAGTATTTGATAAAAAAGCCTTAGATGTTTGAATTAGAAGCCATTGCTAAATATATATTGAAATACAAAGGTGGGCTCATTTATTTTTTTAAGATGTTCTCTGGAATCTATAGGGATATGACAAATGCTTTTGCTACATCTTGGGATAATGGCGTAGTTACCATTCATGGTGTGGAGTTTTAGATCACTATGGAGTTGCTGGCTGAATTGATGGGACAAAATCTTGATGGAAAGGTGATAAGGAGGAAAAAGCACAATTAGGACATGGAGTTAACTCACTTTGAGAGGAATTAAGTGATCCAAAAGTTGCATAAGAAATTTTTGTATCACCACCACCTCTCTACACCTTGGAATAAAATCATCAAACTTATTATACAATATTTAACCACTGAAAATACTGAATCTCAACTTTTTTTCTTCCATTTAGCCTTCATTTACCATTTTCATGAATCTAAAATTATGAAAATCCCAGCTACACTTTACTGGTCCATGTATTACGCAATAATCTCCACCCGTACCAAAAAGAAAGAGGGATTTCCCTATCACCAGGAACTTTTTAGAATCCTTTATAGGTTCCTTCTCCTGAATTTTCCCAAAGGAAATATCCCTGTTCTAGACTCTGATGAAGAAAAATCTTCTTCGACACCCAACCCTAAAGCGTCTATACAAAATATAAAGGACAAGAGTGACATATCTCATTCTGGTTCCAATATCAAGAAAAAGGTTAAGGTTGAAAAAACACCTATTCGTTGTTCCTAGAGACTCAAATTCAAGGAATTTATTGAAACCTCTCCTTCCATTTCTTAAAATCCCATGAAGGATCTCTCCAACTCCCCTGATATTGTTGAAAAATATCTTCATAATCTTGCTATCCATGCCACTTCTATTACCATTGACCATTTGGAATCTGCCCATATGGCTATTGGCAAGGCAATTTTGAAGCTTAAGGAACAACATCAAGCTCTCAACCTTCTATTTTTTTGTGATGCTTTTGAGGATATTCTAGCCATTTCTACTGTGGAGGTACCTTCTGACATCAAGGTTTATGCTAAGGATGAGGATGCTATGGAGATCATGAAGGAATACTACATCGAAGCCCCAAAGTAAAACCCAAAGGATGAACCAAAGGATAATGTGAAGGATGCCACACTAGAGGTTACTGTTGCGTAACCAATGCAGACTGACGTACCCTTCTGAGCTTGCTTGCTGGTCCTCCTATGAAAGGTGCACTCTTAGTGGTCTTCCTCTTCTTTTGTTTCTTTATATTAGAGGAATTTTTCCTCTTTGGTTCTTCTGGCTGATTGCCTGTCACTTTTTGTTCCTTCCTTCTCAAGGTTTTAATCCTTTTTGGATTTGTTGGCTGAATGCCTCTTAGTTTTTGTTCCTCCTTTTATTTCCTCTGAGGTTTTCCTTTCTATTCTACTGTTGTACAAGGTGTTGGGGCACCTTTCAAATACCACATTTTAATAAAAATATTAACTTACCAAATATATATATATATATATATATATATATATATATATATAACATATACATGTAACCACATTTTACATAGAGAAGTTATAGCTATGATATTAACATTTTCGGAGGGAGAGACCGTAGTGGTATAAAAAAACTCAGCTTCTCAGGTTGGTAAGTCATAATTTTAGTAAAACATGGATGTCATTAAAACAAATTCTAATCAGTCCTTTATTTGGACATAAATCCAATTTTAGGTGTTTAAAATTCATAGACTTTAGTTAGGCAAAAGATATAGTGTCCCAAAACATTTTCAAGAACCATTCACATAAAATAGAAGCATATTTTTATAGGTCTATAATACGGTATTTTCAATAAAATGAGCAACACGAGATCTCTCTCATAAATATATATATATATATATATATATATATATATATATATATATATATATATATATATATATATATATATATATTTATTTATTTATTTTAAATCATCATTACAAAAAATGGAGGAAGGTAGGTATTAACATGTATGTCCATTCTAGTCTTCATACTTTGGTCCCTACTTTATCGCTATCCTCATGCATTTCCCTCTCCTTTCCCTCTCCCTTTTATTATTCTCCACCTTATCCTCTTCTATACTATTATTATCCTCCATCAGATGGAAAAGCATGGCATGTTCTACACCCACTTAATTCAGTTACCTCCCACCTTACATGACATGCTTCTCTTCTTCCTCCACTTTGTTCTTGATTTTTTTTTAATATTCAACAAGGGAGAAAGAGGGAAGAGTATGTCCCTAGTTTATTAATATTCTTATCCTCTTTTAAAAATGAGGATTCATACATAATTTTTTATGTAAGTTAAGTAAAAATAATAATCATTATCAAAATTAATTAACCTTCCATTTAATTGATATGTTACCAGATAGTACAATTCCATACAATGAGAAACACAAATTAGGGGTTGGTTCTTTTTAAAAACTACATGGAATGATAGCAAAATATTTAGTTAAATTCATTGTGAGTATATCAAATGAAAAATATTTCCAAGGAGAGGGTCATGACATACTCCCCCCTTACAATAAACACAGTCCTCTATGTTTGCCTACAAAACAAAGCATGAATGTACATAGGTTATAATGACCATATTATTACAAGTGGTACATTTTAACATTTTTTTGTCTTGTATTCATAGATATGAGATGCAATCAAATTACCATAGTAGTTTAGACACACAACAAGTATAACTACAACTAGGTTTATCAAAAAGAAACACTCACAAAGGAGTCTCGATCTATAACTTGATGATCCTTATCATGAATTAACCTTATAGAGAACAAGTATCATCAAGGGCAAGAATATAATGTCATTATTATCACTTCATGCCCTTTTAATAGAGGATTCATACTCCTCTCAAGAATAGACCTCCTCATCTATTCTTTTCACTCAGAATTGTTCAAACCTATGAATGGAATTTCATTTCCATTCCTTCCCATTAGGTTTGACCTTAAATTATATTGTACTGAGAGGGTCGCATACTCCTCTTGAGAATAGATTCCTCACCTATTCTACTTAAATATCTACTCTATTCCATATTAATAATTAGACAATATTTTATTGTCCACTCTTAATATCAATGATTCACTTGCACCATGTGTGATATCATACATGAAAACCCAGTTGTTCACAACCAATGTCTACGAAGAAGTGTTTCCTGTGAGGATCTGGTGCTACAAGTAGGTGTGTGGTGATATCGGCTAGATAGTGTACTAGGTTCAGTGAGGGTGAATTATTGGTCTCACATTGCGTCCCACACCTTAAGAGCCTTGGGTGACCATTGTCATGAGCGAGTGCATGGCGAGAATGGCAAGGCGACATGAGACAGATAGCTTCTTGATCTTGTAAAGTGTGAGTTTTAAGGTAGGAAAGATAGTGGGGATGACTCTGGCACCCTTTGGACCCTGATTCTTAGTTTTTTCCAAGATTTAAGGAAGTCTTGATAGCAAAATGAGATGGGTGGCCTTCTTAGGAAGTCTCAATTGGTGCACACCTTGACTTGCTCTTTGAAGCTCTTGAGCTACAAGATGATGCATAAGATGCATGGGAATGCTAGAAGCCCTTTGGTTGTTGTATTGTACCAAGCGATAGATGTATGCCCATGTGCCAAGCTGGAGGGACTATGCGACAGGAATGCCAAGTCCTTGTGAGGTGCAAATTTGGGCATGTCCAAGTGCAAAGTCAAAAGATATCATGCACATAGGTGTGCCATGATATTGGCTTAGTGGAAGAACGTATGAACTGGGGCATGTTAATGGATTGGTCAATACTATTGGTTTGCAAAAGGACATGATGGTGGGATGACATCTAGTTATTTTTGGCTCAAGGATTCATGGGTTGCTTTGGTATGGCAAGGGCCCATGAAGTGACTAACATGATATCAGTGTTTTCTAGATGTCGTACAGATGACCTAAATGCTGATGACTCTTATATAGAGGATGATCTATGCTAGAAGGATACCATGAGTAACTCCTATGTAACTGGAAGTCATGATGGAGGGAGTTGCTATCATTGTGATAGGTTGTTCATGCTTGAGCTCTAAGTGTTACGAGAGAGCTCAAGGATATTATTGCTCTTGTGCGACGGTAGGTTGTGTCATCAAGGCAGTGGACATGATGGTGCATAGTACCTATGTTATGTAAGGACCGAAGGTAGGTGGATCATAAGTCTTGGAGGTTATTGTATGGTAGGGAGAATTCCCAGTTTGCATTGTGAGAGACCTGCACATGATTCCATAGTGTTGGACAGTGTTAGGGACTTGAAATTGAGATTACGAATGGCACCATGGTGGGAATGGTCATTGTTCTTATGTGGTAGGTTGGCCATGATGAAAAGGAACAATGGACATGAGGGTGAATTCTATGTGTAGAGATGTACAAGAAGTTGTATGGGCTAAACTCAAATGTACAAAGGTTGTTGGTACCAGTATGGACTAGAGAAAGTAGTTGGAATTGTGGTTTCACCTTAGGTGGGGGAGCTTGAGTTGTGTTGCTTTGAAGAATAAGAAATATGCTTGATGATAGTTAACAATCCCGTGGTTGGATCCTTTATGGGTTGTGATTTAGGAGGCATGTCATGGCAATGGCAGTTATCCTAGAGAAGAGCACAGGGTCGATTGCAGATGGATATTTAATTGGGGCTTGGGGCCGATGAGCCTAGCAGAAGACCGAGTTGGTTGAAAAGCTGAGTCCTTGGGGAGGATTGTCCATGTTATCATCAGGATGTTTGTAATACATTGTACTTGATGGTTGTAAAGTATATTTGGTGGCCTAGTGCTTGCTGGTTGTAATGTAGGACCGTTGGTCCCAATGAAATAAATAAAGATACTAGTTTCCCAAAATGTATGTGTGCCTTGTGATGTCTTGTGGATGTGATATCTTGGTTAGAGTAGGTTTCCTTTCATTGCAAGTGCATGTATACTTTCGATGATAAAAATAAATCATTGTATAAATGCAAAACCATGTTAAGTGTGTTGATATATGCAAGATAACATTGTAAGGCGTAGTCTGTGGCTCTTGGCGAGACTAGTATGAAGAGGTAGAATCAAAGGGATAACATGGTACCGCATGTTTTTAGGATCGAGCCACCTTGGGCATGCGACAATTGATATCAAGGCTAGGTTGAGTGTAACCTTTGTGGCTTAGATAATCTATCAGAGTAATAGGTTGTGTCTTTCTGGCTCAGTGCACAGTGTTGTTATGTTTGCAGATTGTGTTCACTGTACATAGGATGTACTCTAGTTTAAGATCATGAGAGTGTCTTAGAGCATAAGGTAGCATGCATCCATTTTGGTGTCTGAGCACTTGCAATGGGCTATATTAGGTGTCTGTGTATGCCTTGGAAGTCTAGTCCATGTTTTCCCCTCACTTGTTGTCAAAGTGTGTATCCATATTAGGTTGCCAAGTCTGTGTGGGTCAATTTGGTAGAGTCTGGATTTGGTTCCTTTTTGGGTTGACTCCTACCAAAGGTTCGAGGAACAATTTTCAAAGTGTGAAGATCATACTAATTAAGATGTATGGGGATGAATGTGGCAAGGTGCCACAGTAGCAGATCATAGTGGACAAGCTTGAAGCGAATATTGTTCATCTTTATGCAATGGTATGTTGTGTTGAAAGGGATAATGAGTTGCTCTTGTGCAGTAAAAGATCATGTTGGAAGAGCAATTGAAATTGGTTTTCAAGGTTGACAAATATTGAGGATGAGATCCTATCCAAGAAATATATGATGGTGGCTATAGGTTGTAGAAGAAATTGGTGTTTTAGCTAGGTTGCAAAAATGGGCAACCTTGTGTTGAGTAGTGATGTAGCACTGGGTCAAGGCATTAGGGTTCGGTTCTTCTATGATCAAACTCTCTAAGGGTGAAGGTACCAGAGTGTTGAGTTGGAGCACGAGATGGGTTGTCTTCTAGTAGACTTCTTATGGGATTTGGGAGAGTGTCTGGCAAGGTTTGGATGATTTCCAAGAGCACAATTTATGCATATAGTAGCATGGTACTTGGAATGTACGGCTCAGGTTTGGTGGAGAAACTTGGTTGACCATCTGATGGCATACAAAACCCATAAGGAAAATTTTGGAGTGATTAGGTATTCAACTTAGTATGCGATGTGGCTACCAAGCTGTCATGGACTCTGATCAAGTTCATGAGTCACACATCAGAGGATGTCAAAAAGGGCCTTTGCTATTACAAAAAGTGTGTCAACTTCAAGAGCAAATTCATCAAAGGATACCTATAACCCTGATAGATTGATGGAATGAGTGTATGAAGCAGGGGTGAGTTAGTAATTTGGAACATCACATATGGGAATTGAGGTGTGAAGGCTAGCTAGTAGTCATCTCAAGAAGGAGAATCCATAATGATTTTAGGTATCAGAGGTTCTTCAACTGGTTGAGTTGGATGTGTGAGTGGTCGAGGATGGGTGTCATTCACAGGCTCAATGCCAAGATGGATTGAGTCAGGGGTGAAGGGTTTTGATTTGGTTGAATATTGTGATGGTGGTGATCAATGTAATGAGAGCCATGGTGCCAGTGGATATGGCACTGATCACAATAAAAGCATTCAATGAGCCTAAGAGAGTTTAACCTCCTAGCCTCTAGAGGTGCAAAATGGTTCAAAGCAGTCAATTATCTTGTTGCAGGAATGACCAAGTCAGTGCAGATTGGTCATTGGAAAGGATAAGCTTTTTTCGTCAGGATTTTGATGGATGTTTTGAGCTTATGCTTGGTCAAGAATGATATGAAAGGATGAATTCATAGTGAGTTCCTTGGTTTGTAGGAAGCTACAGTGGTAAATAAATTTACATAAGGAAATGAAGGCTACATGGATGTGTAGACACCTAAAATGTGTCATGTCAAGGGCGACTACTCATATGGACATGCTACAAGACCATATGGAGGATAATGGATAGAATCCAAGATAGAGTAGTGGTTCTAACCACTCAATTTAGGCACTTTGGCCTAATCAGTATGAACTATAGCCCAGACCTACGGTCTCCAATATAAACAAAGGTTGACACCTATGGTCTATAGTCTAGACCACAACGGTGACTTGCGGTATTAACTAAAGTTTAGTTAGGCCTTTCATCTGAGCCAAATTGGTTGGAACAGCCAAAATTTCTAGAAGAAGACAGTTGAAGGACGAAATATTCTAGAGGCTTCCATCCTAACTGTCCTAAAAACCCTTCTTGTTCTTGGCTTCTCCATGAAGCCATCCCTAGCCCTAGGGGCATGCTATAAATACCCCCTCCAAATGGGGAGATAAAGAGAAGCAAGCATTGGATATTTGAGTAGTGAAGCCTTGGATAATTGTACACTCAAACTGATTATACTAAGAGATAGAGCTATTGCACTTAATCCCCGAACCTTTTGCCACCATTCATGATGAATTGTATTATGGATGCCCTAGGTGCTTAGGAGGATCAAGAAATACAAATCTAGGCAAACGAAGGCCCTTCACATCGAATTGACCACCAAATCAGTCTGAGGAAAATGAAGGTGACCCTTGAACATCAATTTGGACAAGGAGATTAAGCCCACTACCCATTATTTTGAGGGTAAACTTATCAGAGGTCAAATTGTGGCTCTTAGCCACGATTCACAGTGTAGAATACTCACCAGAGCTATGGTTTGCAACAGGTGATAGATCACCTTACTCTTTTCATTTTTTTCTAGTTAAATAGGTTAGAATAATCATTTATTAGGTTTAATTATAGTTTAGAAGAATTCTAACCGTAGGAATTAGCTTAGAATAGATAGTTTATGTTTTGCATTAATTAGGATATTTTTGGATCTTTTATGCACCTCTATGCTTCTATTTTGTTATTTGATCCATGCATTGTTTGTCTAATGATTTTTTTACATGCTATATTACAAACCTCCTCATTTATTGCATAGATTGATAGTTTTAAATGCTTTCTTGATTTCATGCTATTATTTATGCAAGATTCCTCCAAAAGCCTCATAAAGAGAGGCCTCCTTTGTTACTAATCGCTTATTGTTATTTCTTGATCATAGGGAATAGGATTTTAAGGAGAGATAAAGCATAAAATTCCTTCCTCAATGCAAATAAGAGGGTCATCGACACCCTAGAGCAATTCGTGTCACCCTGAGGGGCATTTTGATCACACCTACCCTTTATAGGGATTAGACACTATTGTAATTGATGTATCAAATGGGTATCCCTAAGAGGGATGAATCTTTAATTTGACTCCATTGAAATTAATAAAGGATTCTTTGTAGTCATGTTATTTCTTGTTATCAAATTATGCATGCCTATTTGTGTATCTTTTTTCAATTGCAATAGTTAGATCGGGTGTGAGCCTTTTTGGTGGTTACATATGGCGATCATGGTGAAACTCCACATTTCCATCCCCTAAGTGTTGATATTCTTGTTTGTTTTATCTCAGTTGCTAACTGTAGCTAATAGTTGCAGTTATTTTTTGGCCCATGGTTGTCACCTACGGTTCACACTATAGCCCATAGACCAGAGCTACGGTTTATAGCAAAAGCAACAAACAACAAAGAAATCACTTGGCAATAGATCAGCAGTTGAGGTAGGCTCTATTTTCATTCTATCTACATTTTCTTCTCTATATTTTTATAGTAAGTGACAAATCGATGGTAAATTAGGTACATTAAGGAAAAGGGTGAATGAATAGTCCTAATTTCCTTTTGCATTCCTTCCATTATAAAGGCACTACTAAGAACAGGGGACCTCTGATTGCAGTCCGCCCTAGAATACAATGACCTTCATTAAAATTGTGTGGTCATTTGCATGCTTGAGGCCCAATTAGAGGCCATGTCATTGTAATTGCATTTTCATAATGTCATGTAGGACATAGCATGCATACCTTTCTAAATTTGAAATGTTCCTTTTTTTATGCATATCATGTAGGAATGATCATATGAATGCTCTTTTATGCATTTGTATTTATGCAAAATAAAAGGAACCACACACACCACATGCAACTAAATGATAGTGAGTTGGTCCTCATATCCAACCACTAGTAGGGTTCAACAACAGTGGGTGTCATTTCCATCCATTGGCCCAAATACTATGTACCATTTGTTACTAGACCATACTGGATCTGAGAACCTTTCGTACCTTGGAAAATTTTCATGTACTTTCTTTGGAAGGTATAACACTGACTGGTGGAAAACAGGTGAGGATCTGGGAGGACCTATGCTCCATGACCATGTTTGGGCTTCATTACAAAACATTATAGGTTGGATTACATGACTTGGAGTTCATTGCCAAATTATCAAGTTGCGAGTGTATAAGTGAAAACCAATTAAACTAAGAATAAAATCCAACAATTTTGCAAAACATGCAAGATTTTCTCATACTGATACAACACATTTTGAAACAACATCAAATAGTTTAGGGCTCATTTTAAAATTCAAAAATAAGATAAGCATCAATGTATACCTTGTTTGATAATAAAATATACATCTAGACATTAGGTACACTATGGTGGATACACGGGGTGGTCGAAAAAGGTGCAAGCATGAAGCCAATGACCAAGTCCCAACTGATTCATAAATACACATGTCCAGTCCTCAACCACATGAGCAAACTGAATGATGTTTGACGAGCATTAGAGGAGGTAACTCGACATGAGGGGATCCCATTGAGCATACCCCTGATAGACTAGCATTAGTACATTATGTTAGACATATATTGGGGCTTCTCAACCTGAGGGTTCTCCACTAGAAAGCCATTACTGAGAATGTAGTGCATGCACGTCCACAGGATCATCCAAAGAGTATGTCATGCAGGGGACCAAATTGGTACCCATTTGCATTAATTCTATAGGGTGTACTATACCCCCACCTTTTGAGTATAGAAGGAATAGAGATCCGTCCATTCAAGGGTAAGTAGACGGGCTCCTTGCTGAGCACAAGTCTACCCATACTCCCACATGTACTATAGCACGTAATATCACCATCAATATGTCAAAGGTTGGAGCTAATGGAACACCACCCCATGATAGGTGGAGGTCTAGATAGCTATATGGTCTAGGTAGTCTGTTAGAGAAGCTAGGATGCAAGCCTTCAACTTTTCTCACTTGTGCTCCGAGTGAGCATAGCAGGAGCACCATTAGAACTACTAGAGAGCATGGAGAGGCTTCTAAGCACCCTCATGTCTCACATCCACCATCCACACATGCTGGAACATAGCACAGGACACATCACGATGTCGATTTTGTCTTCATAGATAGAGGCACAAGCACAACACATCAGTTCAATGGGTACATAATCCACAAGGTGGCTCATACAGAGCAAGCATATCAAAGGCCTCCAATGGCTGACCAGGTCAAAAGATCATATCAACTAGCCTCTAAGAAGAAACACCAACTCCTCCAATATTAATTGGAGGATTCTTGCCTAGAGAAGAAGTGCATTGAATATGAAGATCTTCAAGTTTAGAGGCTCATTAGATAGATGTTGTATGATCAGCACTTTCACAAGGAGTGTATCCTCATCCAGAAGGAGTGTGTAGAGAAAGAAGATAGGTTGGCTAGGGCTGGTCTATATTCTCAGTATGAGTGTAGAGAGTAGGTGCACAGGAAGTCTTTTTCATAAGCTGACATGCACCATGAGCGCATAAGCATTCACACTCATATCACTATCCATCACAAAGAGTGACCACCCTCGATCAAAAATTAGAGGTAGCAACATTATGAGGAATAAGAGGGGAACATATGCAACCAAGAATATCCCAAGAGTTCTTGAAATGAGGAGGAGGAAGAGCAACATCCTCCACCTTGATAAAGGAGTGTACCTCCTAAACCATTTCCATGCTAACTTAGGTAGGAGGACTTTCTTTCTTCTAAGGCTTACAAAGCTTTGGCCGAGAAGGTCAAAGCAATTGAGAAACAAGGTGTGGCTGTCCAAAAGCCAACACTGAGGAAAATTCACAATGAACCTTTAGATCCATCGATGCCTATGCCCCATACCATAAGAATTTTGAGATGCCCAAGTTATACAAATTCAAGGGTGATGAAGAGGTGCAAGAACATGCCACAAGATTTATGGATGCTTGCTTTTAGATAGAAAACAATGATGCACTGTTGTTGCATACGTTTCTCATGACACTCTTCGGGCTAGCCCGAGATTGGTTTAATCAGCTAAAGAAACATAGCATACAAAATTTTGAGCAATTAGTTGATGCATTTTTTGAATGCTATTCCTTTAGCATCAAGAAATAGGCCAACCTTTCCTATTTGGTTGTGCTAGCTTAGCACGACGATGAGCCAATAGAATAGTACAAGAAGAGGTGGAGGAGATTAATGATAAAGTTGAAGTTCATGATTCCTGCCATAGAATTAACTTGAATGTTTATAAATATTTGTGCCAAGCACATCTCACTACTATTGTAGTTGCAGTAGTATACCACATTCAAAGAAGCTTTGGCACAAGCCAAGGTAATTGAGGACATCAAGTTGCAGGAAGGAAACTTGAAGCTAAAAACCAGGAAAGAGGGATATAAGAAGAGTACCTCAAAGCAATAGGGCAAGCAGGCCCATGTGAATCAGGTGGTACTAAATCTCAAAAATTATGATAAGGGGCAAAATAAATAGAATTATCAAGCCCATACTCCTCCTGTGTAGTAAGACCAATGTAAAAATAACTACAAGGGCAAGAACAAGGAGCAACATCCACCTCGCATATTTACGCCATTGACGGAATCAATGACATCAATTTTTCATCAGCTTTGTGAGGCCAAGGCAATAAGATTACCCAAATTCAAGATGGTTGATCCAAATCAGCCCAAGCCCAAAGACTATTAGGAAGATTTGTTTTGCATATTTCATAGAGTGAAAGGCCATGACATCGAGGTATGCTGGTATTTCAAACACATTGTGAAAAATATGATAGAAAAGGGAGATCTTGTAGTACCAGGAAATCCCTAGGTGCTAGACAACCAAAACATGGGGATTTTTAAAAACTCGTTACCAAACCATGAGGTGCCCCATAACCACACTAGCCATGTTAATCAAGTATGAGTCAAACCACCTACCCAAGGATTCATCGACATGGTCAATGTTGTTACCAGACATGGGAGGTACAGACAACTGAATCAACCTCATGTTCCCCTTCAAATATAGGCCATGCCCTAGCATAAATAGGCACAAAATATTCCAGGCCCACCAATAAGACCGGTGGTGACCATTAGGAGTAGGTTGGTTCAAAACCTACAGATGACTCCTGTGAAGTTGTCAATATATGAGCTTATACAACAGTCCCCTAGGCATAGGGAGACTCTTATGGACATTTTTAGGTCCATTGAGGTATAATCCCAAGACACACAGGTGTTAATGAACTTCATGGGGCATGTACAATAGTTATAGGAACCAATGATTCAATTCTATGATCATGAAGTGAAAATGGTTTTTGCAAGCATGGTTGACCGGCAACTACATGTCATTGCATGTGTTAACCATGTGCCATTCAAAAGGGTCTTTATTAACACTGGTTCTTCGATCAATATAATCATGACTAAGGCACTGCACCATTTGAAATTGCCTAAATCACTCGTCGTACCAACCACCTTTACATTGAGAGTATTTAACAACGCACTATGCTCTATGGTTGGCACTATTGTCCTACCTATTTAGGTGGGACTAAAGACCAATCTCATAATGTATCACATGATAGAGGGTGCATTGCAGTATAACATCTTCCTATGGAGGCCTTGGATTTGTGAAATGCATTGTGTTCCATCGATATTACATTAGTGTGTCAAGTATATACATGAGTGACAAGTTCACATGGTTTCATCAGATGAAGAACCATTCAAGTTCATGAACTTAGCAGATTTGCCAAAGGGTTTCGTACTCCTATCAATGCACTTGGACATATGGCCCACATCACTGGTAAGGGTTATAAGAAGCAAATAGGTAGTGCATGTTCAACCATCGGTACCCATATCAAACAAATTTGAACATACTATTGCAAATTCTCTGAGACCGAGTGCATCGGCAATGCATCAAGATGATGAGAAATTAAAGGTGAAATTGGGCAGGAAAGAAGCAAAGAATGTGCCCGAACCAATCACCATTGAGGTTGCCACTCCCATGGAGGTGGAGGAAGCCCAGGATCAAGTCGAGGAGGCACCTCAACCTACTTCTCCTACATCATCAACAGGATCATCTACACCATGGGTGACTGTTAACCTAGCTAGTACAGGTCTGGGAGAATATATTATGCAAAATGTGACCTTTAGTCCTATTTTAGAGAGTGCATGAGACATGGGGAAACCGATATCCCATAAATACCTAGTTGGATTTGTAGTACCATTGGGCAAGCCACCCAACCAAACAAACTTCATCTATGCTGGGTTGGATCAAGTTCTAATGCGGGCACCCATGGAGGTGGATGATGACAAACAATTCACAATGAATGTTCGATACTTGTCCAACCCAAAGTACGTCATGCACATTTTTGAGCTCTATCATTGGTATGGATATGGCCTTGGTATTTTCAAATAAGGACGAAGAACTCCTGTTGAACCACATTATTAGTTGGCAACTGATAGGTTCAGATTGGGATTACAGATTCAGGGACATGATGATTTACTCGCTACATCATTGGATCATTTGTACTTGAGTCTGGGGTATGATGTGGATTTTAATCCATATCATCCTAACATGTCTAGCCTTTAGGAAAAAAATCCAATGGTGTCAGTCATCACCATTGAGATACCAAAGCTTGAACATGAATATTTCTCAGATCAGAACCCCAGAGGCAACATGGGTCATCAAAACTATATCATGACTGATGATACTAGCTTGCAGGGGTGCAACCCCACCATTATAGGTGATATCGAGTCAGGGGATCTATGTAGTGAAGATGGAGAGGAGTCCACCTCCAAAATAAGTGGACCAAGTTATGATGCAAATGGGAAGTCCTCAAATAATGATCAATCCAAAGAGGAAATTGATCGAGCCTTCGTGGTTCTAGTATTTCTACACCATTTTCTACCTAGAGAAAAATTAGATGGTATACAAGAGCATTTCATGGTCAATAGTGATTATGAAGATGAGACATAGTAGGTCTACTTAAGGCCCCATCCAGCTAATCTCCCAATATTCATGCACACGATAGAGTGGCTTTCTCATAGTAGAAATCATAGTGATGAGGTTGATATGATCGATTTGAGGCTAGTATATTCGCTACATCTATGGCCTACAGATTTGGAGTATGTTATAAAATGAGTGCCTCTTAACACTTATCTCTTTAAAGAGAAACCAGAGCCAATTTTTGCATCGATGTCATATATACGATCATTTTATCTGGTTTATTCGGATAGTGATGATAACGACCACAAAATCAGATACATGGGACCATATTTGGCAGAGTGCCCCTTGCATATGGGGGGAAATGAAGGATTATATCTATACAGTCATGATGAGGATTCATTGGAGATGGCCTATTTGGGACCTCATCACCTATGTAATAAAAAACCACCTTGGGGTCCACCACCTATAACAACTACATGTTTGCGTTAAGAGATTAATCTCCAGTGCCACCCTAGAGAAAGAATAAATCTGGAAGAGGAATATCAAAGACTCTTTCCTCATCCATCTACTTATGTTGAGATAATTGAGCTGAGATATCCCATTTTGTAGTTAGTGCATAGAGAGGATCCAATTGTCTAGGCATCCCACAAGGAGGACCCATTTGTCCCTATACCATCCGAGCCAGATCTTGGGTACAAAAGCTACATAGATGATGTAGAGTTCAGTTCATGTGGTCTTGGAGATCAATTCCATTCCATCAACATGGTCTCCATTAATTTGACCACTCTACTCTATAATATAGTAGATCCATATAAACCATTGCATCTGAACATGGATGCTATCGATTGGAATCATACTGATTCACCAATAGATCCTGAAGACTTCTTCCAAAATGAAGATATGTTGCAACCATTTCATTTTGAACCAGGCTATGCTTATGATGTCTATCATGTTGAACATGATTCCTATGAAGAACATATAAATCCAGTTGATGACATCCATTTGATCCCTATGCCTCATTAGCTTGAGGAGGGATCCCATATATTAGTAGAGGAAACCTTTGAAGTGGATATCGGTAACAACCCCACCAATCCAAAGAAGGTTAAATTTGGAATGAGTCTCACTCCAGATGAGCATGCTAGCATCATCCCTCTTTTGAAAGAAAGACCTAACCTTTTTGCTTGGACATACAAGGATATTCCCAGTCTAGACCCAAATTTGGTTACTCATAACCTTTCACTAGACCCATCCAAGAATCTTGTCAAGAAGAAGCTTAGAAAGATGCATCCACTAGTAGCCTTAATGGTGAAAGACAAATTGCAAAAAAAATTGGATGTAGAATTTTTCATTTCCATCAACTATCCAGAATGGGTATCCAATATGGTGCCTGTAGGAAAACTAGATGGAAGGATCCGTATTTTTATAGATTTTAGATATCTCAACAAATCAACACCCGAATATTTATTTTTGTTGCCCAATATCAATGCTCTAGTAGACTCTACTACCTGTCATGAAATGTTCTCCCTAATGGATGGTTTTTTTGGTTACAATCAAATTTATATTAAGCCCGAAGAGCAGCACAAAACCACATTTATAATGCCATGGGGAACATTTTGCTACAAAGTTATGCCATTTGGTCTCAAAAACACTGGTGTCACATACCAACGGGCCATGACATACATTTTTTGTGACTATATTCACAAAATTCTAGAATATTATATTGATGATTTGCTAGCCAAGTCATTGCTATGAGAAGAGCATGCAGAGGTCTTGAGAAAAATATTCGATCACCTGATAGAGCACAACGTCAGGCTAAATACTAAGAAGTGTGTATTTGGTGTAACTTATAGAAAATTGCTAGGGTTCATTATCTCCAAGAGAGGCATCTAAGTAGATCCAACAAAGGTCAAGGCCATTTTGGAAATGCATCCTCCCACCAATATTAAGGAATTAAGGAGCCTTCAAGATAAGGTAACCTCAATAAAGTGATTTATCGCCCAACTATCAAATAAATATTGACCCATGAATTGACTACTATATAAGGGTGTCCCATTCAATTGGGAAAATGACTGCAAGGTAACCTTTGTTGAGATAAAGCAATACCTAGCAACACCGCCAATGTTAGCTCCACCAAGTCCAGAAGAGCCTTTTATACTATATATATTGGCAATAAACTTTGCATTAGGGACCATGTTGGCGCAAAAGAACGTACAAGGCAAAGAGAAAGCCATATATTACATTAGTCAAACCTTGGTGAGTTACGAGCTAGGATATGCATATGTGGAAAAACTATGTTTAGCAATAGTGTTCGCTACCAATAAATTGCGGTATTACATGTTGAGTCATACGACATAAGTGATATCGAAATAAAATCCTTTGCAGTATATGATGAGCAAGACATATCATAATACACGTACTACAAAGTGGATCATGCTATTGATAGAATTCAATCTAGAATTCATAAGCCAGAATTCCATTAAGGGATAGGTCATAGCATATTAGTTAGCTCATGTGCCACTATCCAATAGTAGACCTCTGACAATTGAGCTTCCAGATGATGAAGTGTTTGTAGTATCTGAAGCTCCCAAACATGAAGAACTAGAGAACAATACTGATATGACTCTATTATTTGATGGTTTGAAATGCGAATAAGGAGCTGGTGCAGGGATAGTTTTATTCATGTCGCAAGGAGCTCCAATGCCCTTATCATTCAAACTAGACTTCCCGTGCACCAACAATAATGCTAAATATGAAGCCCTACTTTTGGGCCTCCATACAACCATCGCCATGAATATCAAGAGATTAAAATTTTTTGGTGATTCCTTGCTCATAATTAACCAAGTTAAGGGATTATTTCAGTGTCTATTTTTGATACTAAAAGCCTACAAATATCTTTTTACCACATATCTGGATAAACTAGAATGGTATGACATCGAGGTGGTACCTCATTCATCAAATAGGTTCATAGACACCATGGCATCTTTGGGATCCTTGATCCCTAAGAATCCATCTATCGACTCCACTACCATCTACATCAAGATGCTCTCACATCTTGTAGTAGAGTGTACAACCTTTAATAACAAAGAATCATTCAACATGATTAGTGTGGAACCAAAAGCTGATTGGTTCTACAAAGCTGAAAACTTTCTCAAGAAAGCACCCTAGGGGTCTTTAACCTCCTCGAGTCCTGCAGGGAGTGGCAACACCATTCACCACAAGGTTGTTTCCCAATGTTCATTTTCAAAAGTAAATACATAGGGGGTACAAGTTATCTTAGTGGTCAAAGCTGAGGCTCATCAAAATTGGATGTCACAGATTCAAGACTTCCTAAGACTTGGTTTTGTCCTGGAGGGATTGTCGTGTGCCGCAAGACGCACATTTAAATAGGAAATGACTAAATATGTCTTGATATGAGATATTTTGTACCTTCAAAGTTATGATGGAGTTCTCCTTCGTTGTCTTGAGCCCCAATAGTCATCTTGGGAAATTTCAAAAGCTCATGATGGTACGTGCAGTGGCCATTTTAGCGGCATGGCCATCGTCAAGCACATCCTTTGAATGGGTTATTATTGGCCCACTATGGAGAAGGATTGCAATGTGTATGTTAGGAAGTGCATCAAATTTTAGCATCATGCTAATCTTATGCACCTACCATCATAGGCCTTACAACCCAATCCAATCGTCTTGGCCATTTACTTAGTGGGGGTTTGATCTAATCAACAAGATCTATCCTTCATCATCAAGCTAACATACATTCATTATTACGGCTACTGAGTATTTTACAAAGTGGGTGGAAGCCATTCCCTTAATAATGACCATTAGAGATAGCATAATAGAGTTCATAATGGAGCATATCATAAGTCATTTCGGGGTACCATCCAAAAATAGTTTTGGATAATGGAACTTCTTTTAAGAACAAAATTGTGCAAGCTTTAACATCTAAGTACCGCATCAAACATAGTTTTGCATCTCCATATTATCCATAGGAAAATGGGCAAGCTAGGGCCTCAAACAATACTGCGGTATCCATATTGAAAAACATAGTGCAAGAACACCACAAGGATTGGTATATACAGCTTCCCCTTGCATTATGGGATTATAGGACTAGCATTTGGACTCCCACTAGGAAAACTCTGTTTTCACTAGTATATGGCACTAAAGCCATTATGCCCTTAGAGTTGGAAATTCCAATGCTATACATCGTATTGAAATATTTCATCGATGATGACACCACATGACAAGCTCACCTAGATCAACTGAAATTGCTTTATGAACATCGCGTAAATGCCCTTGAGCATATCCACGTTTATCAAAAGTGACTCAAATGAGCTTACAATATCAAAGTCCACCAAAGAGACTTTGAATTTGGGGATCTTGTGTTGAAAGAAAACCAACAGAACTTGAATTTATTTCCCAATATGCGAGACAAATTTATGGCTAATTGGCTAGGACCCTATATCATATCTAAAAATATTGGTCTAGGTACCTATCACTTGACATCGCTAGAGGGTGTTGAAGAGCCTGAACCTCTCAACATCATCCATCTTAAGGAATTCTATGCTTAGAAAGTGTAGCAAAAAAGGCTCCAAAGGCATATGTAAGCCCTTTGGTCATTTAAAAGGCACCAAGGAATTCTAAAAATTGCTTGGTCAACCCAAAGGCTCCGAGAGTTTCTATAACTACTCGGTCATACCAAAAGGCTCCAAGCTCTCATTCGAGTGATTTTGTCATGTCAAAAAAATCTCCAAAGGCATCTATAATCTCTTTGGTCAGTCAAAAGACACCAAGGATGTCTAAAAATCACTTGGTTAACCCCAAAAATCTCCAAAGACATATATACTCATTTTTTGGTCAAATATGAAAGCTCAAAAATGCATAAAAATTTGAAAATATATAAAATTCCAAAAAAAAATTAGTAAAGAATAAAATCAAAAAACATTTTCTTTTGTAGTTTGCATTTTCATACATGCATTCACATCATCATATTGCATTTAGGCATTTGTCATTCGTTGCATTCCACAACAGAGTGTAATATGTCTATAAAAATATTACAAATGGTCACACATTTGTGTTTCAATCATGTACCCTTGCATTTATCATAATTCATTGCATTCATACACGATACCTGTTGTGAAGAATTATGTATATATATTAAGTTTTCTATTCATTCAAAATACCTAGTGGGTTCTTCAGATATTGTAGAAAGCTTTATTTGCTATTATAGATGAGGTAATTAGCCTGCTAAGATAAGAGATGATGAAAGTTGTGAAAGAAATATTAGGTATCTAGAGAGATGGATTTCACGACCTACTTATCTTGCAAATAGTCAGTTTAGAAAGGTGAACTTTGGAAAAAGGACAAAAATTTCCCCTATAAATCCCAAAGTTACAAAGTTTAAATCCCAAGTTACAAAGTTTAAATCCCAAGTTACAAAGTGCAAATTTTAAAGTACAAAGTTCAAATCAAATGTAAAGTGACATAGTGAATCAAAAGCACTATAAAAATCCCTTGCTCAAAGAAAATGGTAACACATGGACTAACAATGATTTTTATCACTACATATGAGCAAGTAAGAAGGGTGAGATCTTGAATCCCTGGATTGTCCACCTTTTAAAAGCCATAGAGTGATCCTCGATTGCAAAAATGGGTTGGAAGAGTCCCACCTACAATCATAGTGGTAGTTCTATTGGGTGATCCCAAAACATAGCAATGGGTTGAAAAAGTCCTGCCTACATTTGGAGGGGTAGCCCTGATCATTTTGCAATATGAGCTAGCTTTAGGTGCCTAGGTTTTTCTAGCTCTATAAGTCTAATCAAAGCTGAAACAAGGATGGTACGCTCATATGAGGAACCCTATATCACATTGGGTTGAAAGAGTCTCGACTGACATACGGGGTATGCTTATGATCTATCTAAAAATACTCACATGCACACACAGGGATAATGAATAGTTGGGTCTATCACAGCAAAAGCCTTATCCAATAAATGCCTTGTACAATTAGTATATGATTTTTAGAGAAGTCTACTAGGGTGTTTGAGTCTCAAGGAAAATCTCAAAATGTTCTCTAATAGCAACAAGATACCAAATATAATTAGACTTCAAAAAATATGAGTCATTAATTCATCAGAATGTATTTTACAAAGCACAATCAAACATATAATACAAATATCGCATGAATATCAGAAATGATATTTAGACGGCCACTAACTATATAGTGTAGCAAAGAAGAAATATACATAATGACATATTCATTCATTAGCATTATACCAATCCATTTCACTGCATTTCATATATGGGTGATTAATTCATTAAGTTCTTGTAATGAGAATTATCAATTATTTTGCATGATTGTTATACATTATGTGGTGTCATATTTTAAAACTTATATACATAGTTTACATTCATTCCTTATGTTTTAAGTGATTAAAGCATACAGGTTAATTCCCATTAGATTACAATTATGTACATAATGCATTACCATACATTACATAGCATACCATAACTTCATAAAAATAAACGCATTCCCATAAAGCAAAACTAAATATGTGTTCAAAATAAACAGTGCATCCATATGCATACATTATATATGACACATCTAATCATCTAGATCACTGCATCTCATCAACATCATCATAAATAAGATAGCTATCTAGTGCATGTCATCCATACATTGCATCATATAAACATTGCATCATATAAACATAGCATCATATAAGCATTGCATCCATGTGCATCAAATAAACATAAAATCAAAATTAAACATCAGATACACATAATGAGCCATAAATGATCAAGTCGTATATATATATATATATATATATATGTGTGTGTGTGTGTGTGTGTGTGTGTGTGTGTGTATCCAACGGAGTACATATGAGGAGTATCAAAATGCCCATAGGCTATAAAGTGTGTAGGTCCTCGACCTTACTCTCAAAATGAATACAACATAGCAAAAGTATAGTCTACATATAGTAGATCCTAGGTCTAGTCTGCTCCCCCTTGTACTGGATCTCTCGTCATCTCCCTTAGCACTGTGCTCTGGAATCTACTCTCCTGTATGCTCTAGAACCTATGGTGGGTCTTACTGTAGGTCATGCTTGCCTCCAAATACTAATGCATCCAACACATAAGAAACTAGTAACTACAATAGGCTATTCCCTTGACTGATGACCCTTGAAGTTTGTCCTACATATCTAGGCCTAGCACATGATGTTTACCCATGTGTGCTAGAGGACCTATGTGTCCTCTTAGTCCTATGAGTACTATGACCTGAGCTCACCATAGACTATCCTGAGATCCTAAAAATGGTATGCTAAGACTCTGAGGAGAAAGGATCCTTAGGAACCTGTAACCTATGCATATCAATATAATTGACTAGCTGATCAATGCGAGCAAGATGGGATGCGTGCATCTCATTGGTCCTCATGACCATACTACACAGTCACTCTACCTCGGCCATAGGATCCTATACAACTGTTTGTGCTACTAATGGTGCTACTGAAGGCCCCATAGTAGCTTGAGGAGGTGGCATAGCCCCCCTCGATGCCTAGAGGAGATCCCTCTCTGCCTCTACTATAGTTCGTTGTGCCTATGCTAACTCTAGAGTAGTCTACAATATTTGAACCTGGGCCTCTACATATGTGGCCCACGTAGTAAGATCCTATATCTGATAATGTGCCTCAGCTAGGTGCCTATCCCTGTTAGATACCTTTGCCTCTAGAGTGGTGATCATAGTATCTCGCTTTAGTTGTTGTGTGTGGAATCATCCTAGATGACTTTGCAAGTCAGCCACTTGAGCTAAGAGCTAACCCTCTGCACTATCAGGAGGGACCTCACCCTCCTCTGGAGCCTCCTCATCTGGGTCAACCTTGGGAGCCTCCTCGACAGTGACCATTATGCCCCAACTACCCTCTATTTGCTAGAGCACCCTGCGCCCATTGAGATCCACCTCTACCTCTACCTAATCTAGATCTCGGCCCAGAGACCCTATGTCATACCATCTAAAAATAGACCACCACCCATCATACTATGGAGTGGTCCTAGTAGTATTGACTCTAGTATCCTGGTAGTCATCAGTAGCATCTCCCAAAGGCTTAGGAATGATCCATTGTAGATCGTGCTCTACGACCAAGCATCGATATCTAAGGCAGACATCTAGAATATCATGTATTATCCCAAACTATCATAGGACCCAATAGTATAATTGTTACTCTCAAATATTGGCCTTATGACCAATCAACCATCTATCATGGTGTGTATATCTCAGCCACTGCCCCTCCTTTGGCCACACTGGGCAATCCATATAGGGTTGCCACTAAATATCATTCGGGCCAAGTGCCATGAACTGAGTGATATAATGCTAGAAATAACCAGCATGGATCCTACTATGGGTACCATCCTCCTCACAATGCCAATAGATAGTATAACACTGACAATCATCAACAATAGTAGTGATCCACAGTGGAAGATCTGTAGGACACTCGATCTGGATGTGTTGCCACCCCCAGATCTATAATAGAATACTGTAGTTGAGGCCCTTACGGCTACACTCAATAATCTGGTATAGCTCCCTATAGAGTTTATATAGTAGGGTGCTCCCCCAAGCTAGAAGTAAATGCACATCTATAGAGCTCTATAGCACCTTCCAGGTAGTGGATAGGAGGTTCTAGGGAATACTCATGCTCGAGGAATCTAGAAGAAAAATATGTACTATGAGGTGTATGAAGAGGGATTCCCATGTAGATAAGACATCCTCATGGTACCACTCACCAATGTGCACCCCTTCATGGTCAATCACATCTTGAGCATACTCACTCTGGTTGTCGAAGATAGAATAAAAAATAGCCTCCTTTACCCTGGAGGTAGAGGAGACGATTGCCTCGCCATCAATGGGGATCCTGAAGATCCTGTAGATGTCCTCTAAAGTAACAATCATTTCACCTATAGGTAGGTGAAATATGTTGGTCTGCACATTCCATCACTAGGCCAATGTAGTCAGGTAGGATTGATCTACCCTAACAGTGAGCAGATCCATGACGTATCCAAACTTGACAGCTCATAACCAATCTCGATCATCATCAGATAAATCCTCATGAAGAATCTTTAGAATATCCAGTTCCTAGGCTCTATAAGTCAATATTTGGAATAAAAATCATAATTTAAGACAAAATCTAGCTAACTAGAGCTAAAAAAAATGCTAAAAATGACAAAAAAAAACAACAAACCGTAGTTGAAACCTGCGGTCCCCAATTTGCAAATTGGGAACCGTAGCTAAAACCTACGGTCCCCAAGTTGCCAATTGATAACCGTAGCTACCAACTATGATTTAGGAGTGGCACCCATTTTGGGTACCCTCCTAGACCATTAAGACATCAAATTAAATTCCTAAAGCTAGCCTAGCCTAGTGGGGTTCATTACCAACACTTTAGTGAGGTTCATTATCCACATTACTTAATGTAGTTCATTTTACTGGTATTGATTGCACGATCTTAGTTTTGATTTACCTTGCCTACACCCTAGCCCCAGCTAGTAGATGGTTGATCAGGATCTGCCATCGAGGTAGAGGAGTGTAATTATAATAGAGTGTGGTAGTGTTTTGGATTAGAAAAGTTTTTCTCACTCTTAGAGCTCTCAAATTGCTAATTCTTGTTAGAAATAATAAAAAAATTCAAATGAGAATTCAATTTATAGGTTTTCCTAGTCTCGGTGAACCGCTGCTGACACCTACAGTTTTGAAACTAGGGTTTTTCGATCGCAGGTCTAACCCATGGTTCTCAAAATTTGGAAATGTAAATCGCAGATCATATCTGTAATCCGCAACTAGCATTAAATGCACTAAAAACCCATCGTGGAAAGCTCTAAAAGAGTAAATTAATTACTTCCATCGGATAAAAATTCAAAATCAATCATTAAAATTGTAAATTTGGTGATGTTAAAAGCACAAGGACCAATCAAATACATGCAAAATTCTAACAAAAAAATAAAATAATTAAAAACCAAATGCACCTCGTATCCAGTGATTTATCCTATACACTTAGCGGTTGTAGCGAGTTACAATCCATGCAATATGACAAGATGAGTAAATCATCATAAGGATATTTGGGGCAAATTTGTCATTTCTTTTATGACATATTTTAGCAAATCATCGACAAATATGATTCAACATAAGTCTAATTGCATTTGTATCATTTTGATTCCTTAAGATTGCTATTATAGCCTGATTGCTCCATGGGATAGAAATATACCAATACTACTAAGAGTTGTAATCATAAGCTGAACTAGGCCTAGACAAGGCATTAAAAGGATTGAATCTTAATTTGTTCAAGATCATTCATTATGGTCAATCAATTTTGTCACTTAATACATTGTCATTACCCTCATCGACTTGTCACTTGAGGGGGTAGTCATAATTTCATAATCATAATCAAAGTCAGTAGAATATCCCTAATATTGTAGATCCCCTGATATTGTTAAAATTGCATTCGTTCTTATGAATCATTGTCAACAATTATCATAAGCTTCCCCATTTTCTTGGGGTAAACAACAAATATGATAATTGGTTTGTAACTCTCATCCTTCAGATTTATGGGTCAGAAGATAGCCATACTTGGCATTGATGCTATCCGAACGTCTGATGATGAGTGCAGATTTATCAAAATATAAGCCTTTCACAAGTTGGAAGCAATGATTCCAAGATGCGTGTCCTTTTGCTAGACCTAGGGCATCTAATGTTGATTTGACTAATGATCATCATAAAACCTTAGACATCATTTTAGGATGTATATTTTTTCTTAGCGTTGTTCAATCTCACAATGCATCTCAAAAGGAGGATTTGTAGACACCTAAAACACGCCATGTTGAGTGCGACTATTCATATGGACATGCTACAAGACCATATGGAGGATATTGGATAGACTCCAAGATAGAGTAGTGGTTCTAACCACTCAATTTAGGCACTTTGGCCTAATTAATATGAACCGCAGTCCAAACCTAGAGTCTCCAATCTAAACTATGCTTGACACCTGCGGTCTACAGTCTGGACCACAACTATGACCTATGGTCTTAACTTAAGTTCAGTTAGGCCTTCCATCGAATCAAAATTGGTTGTAACAACCAAAATATCTAGAATAAGGTAGTTAAAGGATGAAATATTCTAGAGGCTTTCATCCGAACTATCCTAACCACCCTTCTTGGTCTTGGCTTCTCCATGAAGCCACCCTTAGCACTAGGAGCATGCTATAAATACCCCCTCCAAATTGGGAGAGAAAGAGAAGCAAGCATTGGATATTTGAGTAGTGAAGCCCTAGCGAATTGTACACTAAAACTGAGTATACTAAGAGATAGAGCTATTGCACTTAATCCCCAATCCTTTTGCCACCATTCATGATGAATTGCATTATGGATGCCCTAGGTGCTTAGGAGGATCAATAAATGTAAATTTGGGCAAACAAAGGCCCTTCACATAAAATTGACCACCAAATCAGTCTAAGGACAATGAAGGTGACCCTTGAACATCAATTTGTACAAGGATATTGATCCCACTACCCCTAATTTTGAGGGTAAACTTATCAGAGGTCAAACTGTAGTTGTTAGTCGCGGTTCACAGTGCAGACCGCTCACTAGAGTTGCAGTTTGTAATAGGTGACATATCACTTTACTCTTTTCATATTTTTTTAGTTAAATAGGTTAGACTAATCATTTCTTATGTTTAATTACAGTTTAGAAGAATTATGACTGTAGGAATTAGCTTAGAATAGATAGTTTATGTTTTGCATTAATTAGGAGATTTTTGGATCTTTTATGCAGCTCTATGCTTCTATTTTGTTATCTGATCTATGCATTGTTTGTCTAGTGATTTATTTACATGTTATATTACAAATATCCTCATTTATTGCATAGATTGATAGTTTTAAATGCTTTCTTGATTTCATGTTAATCTTTATGTAATATTCCTCCAAAAGCCTCATCAAGAGAGGCCTCCTTTGTTACTAATTGCTCCTTGTTGTTTCTTGATCGTAGAGAACAGGATTTGAAGGAGAGATAAAGCATACAATTCCTTCCTAAACATGAATAAGAGGGTCATAAACACCCTAGTGCAGTTCGTGTCACCCTGAGGGTCATTTTGATCACACCTACCCTTTATAGGGATTAGACACTATTGTAATTGATGTATCAAATGGGTATCCCTAAGAGGGACGAATCTGTAATTTCACTCCATTGAAATTAATAAATAATTTCTTGTATTCATGTTATTTATTGTTATAAAATTATGCATGCCTATTTTTGTATCTTTCTTCAATTGTGATAGTTATATCGGGTGTGAGCCTTTTTGGTGGTTACAGGATGAATGGTGGAACCTCAGGGATCTAGCAATACTTGTGGTAGAGCGGGATGTAATGGAGGGACATTGTGTTCTTATCTCACTGGGCATGGAGGAGGTTCTTCATGTGTACCATGATTATATGCTAGATGAAGTTGCCACTGGACTTGACTCTTGGAAAAGCATGGTCCTTGACCCGCAAGGTTGGTCGCTCTTGTGCTTGGTGTGCACTTTGTTCAGTGGAGCTTTTGCGTGATGGCTGGACAGAGTAAGCAAGAAAAGAGAGTAGTAGAATAAACTCAGATGTCTTCTACTCTTGGGTGTATGGGCACCTAGATAATGTGGTTTACATGGATTGCTCCTTTATGCAAGGAATGCATGTAGAGAGAAATTTGAGTTGTGTTTGTTCTGGTGTACAGGGGTGTGCATGGATAGGGCAAGTAGGCCAAGTTGGAATAATTTATGTGCAATTGATGCTGAGAGTGTTGAGGATACCTTGGTTCATTGTTGGATCAAAAGGGATGTTCCCTAGGGTTGATGTGATGGTGGAGTCTTCCACGGTGCTGAGGGCATCACCAATTTAAGTGGGGGATAATATGGGTGAACAAGAGAAAACCCAGCTGTTCACTACCAACATCTATGAAAGAGTGTTTCTTATGAGGATCTAATGCTGCAAGTAGGTGTGCGGCGATACTGGCCAGGTAGTGTACTGGGTTCAATGAGGGTGAATTATAGGTCTCACATTACATTCCACACCTTGAGAGCCTTGGCCTGCCATTGTCATGAGTAGGTGCATGGCGAGAATGGCAAGGCTACGTGAGATAGATAGCTTCTCGATATTATAAAGTGTGAGTGTTAAGGTGGGAAAGATAGTGGGGGTGACTTTGGAACCCTTTGGACCTTGATTCATGGGTTTTACCAAGAGTCAAGCAAGGCTTGGTAGAGCGAACCAGGATGGGTGACCTTCTTGAGAAGTCTCGATTGGTACACACCTTGACTTGCTCTTTGAAGCTCTTGAGCTACATGATGATGCATGGGAATGCTACAAGCCCTTTGGTTGTTGTATTGTGCCAAGCCATAGATGTATGTCCATGTGCCAAGCTAGAGGGACTATGTGACAGGAATACCAAGTCCTTGTGAGGTGCAAATTCGTGCATGTCCAAGTGAAAAGTCAGAAGAGATCATGCACATAGGTGTACCATGATCTTGGCTTAGTGGAAGCATGTACAAACTAGGGCATGTTGATGGATTGGTCAACACTATTGGTTTGCAAAAGGGCATGATGGCAGGATGATAGCTGGATGTTGTTGGCTCAAGGAATCATGGGTTTATTTGGTATGGCAAGGGGCCATGAAGTGACTAACATGATATCAGTGTTGTCTAGATGTCGTACGGATGACCTGAATGCTAACAAATATTGTATAGAGGATGAGCTATCCTAGAAGGAGACTGTAACTCCTATGTGGCTAGAAGTCATGATCGAGGGAGTTGATAGTATTGTGATAGGTTGTTCATGCTTTAGTCCTAAGTGTTATGAGGGAGTTCAAGGATGTTCTTACTCTTGTGTGGTGGCAGGTTGTGTCATCAAGGTAGTAAAAATGATGGTGCAAAGTACTTGTGTTATGTAAGGACTGAAGGCAGGTGGATTGTAAGTCTTGGAGGTTCTTGGATGATAGGGAGAAGTCCTAATTTGCATTATCAAATACCTACATGTGAGTCCATAGAGTTGGGTAGTGTTGGGGACTTGAAATTGAGATTGTGGATGGCACCATGGTGGGAATGGTCATTGTTATTGTGTGGAAAGTTGGCCATGCTAAAAAGGGATAATAAACATGAAGGCAAATTCTATGTGCAAAGATGTACAAGGAGTTGTGTGGGCTAAACTCAAATATATGAAGCTTGTTGGTACTGGTATGGTTCGGAGCAACCAGTTAGCATTATGGCTTCACCTTAGGTGTGAGAGATTGATTTGTGTTGCTTTGAAGAATAGGAAAGATGCTTGATGATAGGCAACAAGCCTATGGTTTGATCCTTTGTGGGCTGTGCTTTAGGAGCTATGTCATGGAAACGATAGCTATCCTAGTGAAGAGTAGAGGGTTGGTTGTAGATGGACAGTTCATTGGGGCTTAGGGTCGATGAGCCTAGCAGAATACCGAGTTTTTTGAAAAGCTAAGTCCTTAGGGAGGATTGTCCATGTGATCATCAAGATGTTTGTAATACATTGTACTTTACAATTGTAAAGTATGTTTGGCGGTCTAGTGCTTTTTGGTTGTAATGTAGGACCGTTGGTCCCAATGAAATAAATAAATATACTGGTTCCTAAAAATGTATGTCTGCCTTGTGATGTCTTGTGGATGTCATATCTTGGTTAGAGTAGGTTTCCTTTCATTGCAAGTGCATGTATGCTTCCGCTGATAAAAATAAACTACCATATAAATGCAAAACCATGTTAAGTGTGTTGACATGTTCAAGATAACATTGTAAGGTGTAGTCCATGGAAGTATTATCATCCGCTAATCATAGTCATACTTAATCTAGGTAAGATGCCATTTCAAAAATTAACCTCATATATTGGTGATATCAATGGTCATTCTTACTCCATGTAAGGTGCCATTCCAACACATTGAGCAGCAAAGTAGATGGTATCCTTCTAGAAGGAGGTCCTTCTCCATGTTTTTATTCATATTGGTCCCTCCAAGATGAGCAAAATTAGGAGATCTATATGCTTGCCACATAATTAGTCTCTTTAATAAGCTGAATTTGGGTATAGTTACTCGGTCTTCCAAGCACAAGGGTCCATTAATAACATTGAAATCCTCATTCCCTTTAGGATTTCTCCTATCTTGACCTAAATTTTCACTACATTATTCATTTTGAGACTGCTTTTCCTTGACTCATCCCATAAAATCCATATGAATATAAGTCTAACTATATATGAGTTTTCCTCAAAGTATTAGATTGGAATAAGTTTAACCTATTTTTAAATCTTAGGATCCATTTCTAAGATAGACTTTTGTACCTTTATAATCCTACCAAAATCAAATTTTGGTACATACTTCAATCATACTTTGATAATTCTACATTTTGTGAAGATCCTTCAACTTACTTTCTTACCTTGGGTGTCAATTCTCCTTGAAACACACACTCAAAGGAATTGTATAAAATTGTATTAGTCTAACTTTAACCATCCAAGGGAGGAATTAAAACTACTTTCTTTTGCACATTCAAGGTTTATGAAATATACCAGATAGAATCCTAGAGGTTCCACCACATCTCAAGTTTTTAGATGTTGTATACATCCCTCAAGTAGATAAGAGTGATCAATATCTCATAGTTTTGTTAGGGTTAACCTTGTACACTGCCCATATATCTTAAAGTATGCCTTCACATGGTCTTACCATTTCCTAGAACTCTCCATGAATGTAGGACAATTCGACCATAGCATAGGGATTAACCTTGTCTCAGTCTATTAAGATAAAGGGACACCAATTCCTTCACTAAGCTCAATCCTTTTATCTAGTATCTAGGCATAAGAACCTCTCTTTTCCATGATGAGATATCCAATACTTTCTATCCCATCTCAACAATGAGCTAGTTTAAGCTATCTATATTATCTCAATGGTGAGCTAGCTTAGCTATCTATCTCATTTCCACAATGAGTTAGTCTAAGATATATATCTAACTTCAACAATGAGCTAACTCAAGCTATTTATCTCATCTCCATGATGATCTAACTTGATATATCTATCTCTTATAAATGGTGAGCTATCTTAGCTATCCATCTCATCTCCATGATGAGTTAGTCCAAGCTATCTATCTCACTTTAATGATAAGTTAACTCAAGCTATTTGTATCATCTCCATAATGAGATAACTTGAGCTATCTATATCACCTTCTTCATGCTTCCCAAGGTTAGCTATATCTCTCCCAAGAGCTAACTTAATCATTAATGGTCACCATTACACCTATGCCCCACAAGATGCCATCTTGGTTAAAACCATTATTACTTTTGTGGTAAAATACTAGGTCACACTTACCTCACCACAAGGTGCCATCCTACTTAACCATGAAGGAGTTTACGTCTAGCCCATTTTAATCGTTTCAAATTAATTTATATCATTATCATTCATTTTATAATGGCTATAGTAATTCTTGCTCTGTGCAAGATCTTATTCCTAGGTAAGCTTACTCATTAACATCCTCTTGATGATGATGAACATAATTGCTTTGTGCAAGGTGCCATCTCAACATAAGCTATTCTTCCTAGGATAAATTCTATAGAATCTTCAATAATATTAGAGGAAGCATCTAATCCATCACAACCTAGGGATCTAATACCAGATGTCACAACCCACATTTTCACCCCACTCAAAATTTTTTATTTTTTGAAACTTATTAAGGGGTTGTCTCAATATCACCCATATAGGGTTCATTTTCTAAATTCAACCCCCATATTTAGTGGTTAATAGCAAAGATATCAATCTCATATCCATGATGACCCAACTTATCCATTAAGGAAACATAAAAGGGTGCACCCATCTCTACACCTCTCCTAAGTCTTTCTAGGTGAGGGTATTAGGTACATCACCTCATAAGCTACCTAGTGCACCCATATCTACACCTAACCTATGTCATTCTAGGTGAGGGTATTAGGTACAAAACCACATAATATATCTCTCCCATTCCTACAATAGGCTAGCTTATCCCTTTATGTCTATCAAAAGGAGTAAGCACATATCTCTACACCTACATAATTCTATTTATGTAGGTGCACTAAGAACCATAGGTCTAGGCTATCTATCTTATATACTCAATGAGCTAGCTTAATCTTCATACAACTCATACCATGCCATAGTTCATGGGTAATTTGCCTCACTCTCTATTATTTACAAAATGTAATTTATCTATGAGAAAACTAGTCATGTATGCGGCCCCTTGTCATATTTTATTGCTAAGGATACTTTACTTTTTATCACTACACATTCATAGTTTTAATAATAGATAACCATGTTATCTCAAATATTTCTCATCAATAATTTGTAACACCATGTGTGGGATCAAAACATGTTACCATTTTATTGAGAACACAAGGGAAATATACCATTAAAATCCATAATCAAGTCAACATACAAATTAAGAAACATTCCACAAAGTATAAGACACTATATTTACCCTGGGAACCCTCACAGGGAATAAAACCAACCTTAAATAATTTCCTTTATTTATTTCAAGTGAATAGTTTCTATACAATGGCAAGGGAATCCCATAATGCCTTTCTATTACATAATAACTCTCAATTCTTATGACCAAGCACTATGAATTAGCCCTTCAATCCATTGTACAACTTGGTTCCATACAACGAGACAAGACACCCCATAATTCCTCTCTCTACCAAGCATAAGGATCTCCTAGTCCCCCTATGAAGTTGCAATATAAATTGATCATTTGATTTATAATTACAATTAAGTAAGGGCTCTCAAAAGTCCCTCAAATGAACCTCCACAATTACTTCCCTCAATATGTCAAATTTCCCCTTTATTCAAAAGAAATAACAATCATGTAAATTTTGACCCAATAATTTACTTTTCCCTTTTTCTTGATAGTATATATATTTTGGTTGTCAAAAAATGAAAATAAGCCCCATAACCCTTTTAGTCTTTATTTCCCATTAATAATTTTCCCAAAGCAATTCCCACTATGATAAACATTTAGTTTCTGCCTAGGGATGTTCTAATTCAATGTTAATTCATAATAACATTTAATCTAATAACATCATGTTATGTTAAAACCAAGATAATATCAAAGTCTACTCTCAATGGTTAATACCATAAGCAATTCTAGTCCTTACTTACATTTATTTAACAACCAAGTACCAAACCAATCAAACTTTCATTTGTTAAAAAGAAATCAATTAAATCCCTTACTTTTTATATAAAATCCAAATGCCAATCAATCAATATCAATGTTATCTCACATTAATATAGCAACTCAGATTATAAACATCATTCTAATCTACATTATGAAATCCATATTTAATGATAATATTAATATAATAACTTAGATTATAAACATCATTCTAATTTACATTAGGAAATCCATATTTAATAATAACATTAATATAAAAACTCAAAATATAAACATCATTCTAATATACATTGGGAAATCCATATTTAATGATAAAATTAATATAACAACTTAGATTATAAATATCATTCTTATCTAGATTATGAAATCCATATTAAATCATCGCTATGAATCCAATATTTGAGGTAATTATTATGGAATTGTCATAAACCTTATCTATAGTTGTAACCAACATTATAAGCTAGCTAATATCATCAGGTAGAAACTTAGATTATAAATATCATTTTAATCTACATTATTGATGGCGGACCGGTTAACACACTTTCGCAAAACCCTACTTTTTCATTAAGAAATATGAAAAAAAATACAAACATATAGCCCGCAGGCTTACATTAGCTAGCTCTTGGCCTAGCTTTACACTTCTCACACTCAGAGTGCATTCCCCGATCCACCACCCCGACTAAAACATCAAACTCGGTTTTTATAGAGGCCCCGACCCTCTGAAGCATCAACTCACGCGTAAACGGGTTCACCAACCTGATTAAATTCCCGCACTCCGCACGGCCCTGTTACTGCTGATCCTTGTCAGATTCTCTGTGCGACCCATCCTCTTCGTCTCCCATGCTCCTAGAATCCCCCACTTTAACTTCAGCTTGTGCCACGTGTCATCTTTGAATGGTCCTCGTAAATGTCGTTCCCGCCATCTCTTTCTCTTCTCGCACCTTCTTCTCTCTCCATCGCGATATCGTGACATGTCATGATATCGTGACGTCTTAGCCTCCCTGCGCTCTCTGTCCATTTTGGTCGTGATATCACGACCATTTTGCCTCCGTGCTTGCATTTCAAATTTTTGTCATGATATCGCGACATGTCGTGATATCGCAACACATCGCGATATCGTGACCCTTTCTCCATCGGCCCCTCTGCTATGTTTTCTATCGCGACATTGCGACGTCGTGATATCGCAATGTCGCGATATCTCGACCACTCGGCCACCTTTCGCCTTGCTATGCCTTTGTCGTGATTTTGCGATAGTTGCGATTTCATGACATGTCACAAAATCACGACACTTCCACTGCGACCTCCTGCTATTGCTGCGATGTCGCGATTTCGAGACATCACGAAATCGCGACATCGTGATTTCGCTACCAAAACCTCCTCCTTTGCCTTCGCATTCCTGACATCATGATTTTGTGATGTCACAAAATCGTGCCATCATGATTCACTACAATTTTCTACCACTGCCTCCGCTTCGTTGCTGCTGTCGCGATTCCATGACATGTCGCGATTTCGCGACATGTGGCAATTTCGTGACATGTCGCGAAATCGTGACAATTTTCCCACTGCGCCTCCTTTGCAATTTTTTGTTGCGATTTCACGACACGTCGTGAAATCGCGACGTTCCTCTTCCTCTGCCTTAGGAAAATTTTTCCCGCCTTCTTCTTCTGCTTCCTGAGCCGACTCTTCTAAAGTGGCTTTCCCGCAACTTGCTGCTTCTGCTGCTGGATGCTCCTGCATCAATTATGAAATCAATATTTAATCATTTCATCTCATCAAGTAGTAACATAGATTATAAACATAATTCTAATCTAGATTATGAAATCAATATTTAATCATTGCTATGAATTTAGCATTTGAAGTAATTATTATGGAATTACCATAACCCTTATCTATAGTTATAACCAACATTATAAGCTAGCTAACCTCATCAGGTAGCAACTCAATAAATATCATTCTAGTCTACATTACAATATCAATATTTAATCATCTAATAATTTAAGCACTATTTAAATAATGTCAAGGCACAAATTTCAATCATATTATTGAATACAAACTATTACCAATAATTCAAATCCTCTAATAATAATGGAGATATAACCATCTGTGCGACCCCAAGAAGTGCACACCACACTTACACTACTTGCAATGTTATTATATCAAATCAAAATTAAGAAGTACACAAACACATATAACGTGAAAGTAATAAGAAAAGAGAGATTCTTTTATTAATGCTTCCAAATCATGGTTACATGTATGTCCCTCTGAGGTATACTCATTTTTTTGATACAATCTATTACAAGTGGAGTAACGGTGAATGTATCCCCCACAAGGGGATGATGCGCCTCTGCATGCCTCCCAATATCGCACACCAAACTATTCGAGGGCTTACAAATGCTTCATTCTCATGATTTCATCCTGAAGGAATCTCATGCTATGGATACCTTGAACTAATCCTATGAACCTATATCTGTGTGTATAGAAACAACATAGTACAATAAGTAGCACGGGTAGCCTCTCCAAATGAGCCTTTATATTAGCAACTTTGATAAACCAAATAAGCAAGCATAATAAGAATTTAAATGCATTAAATCCAAGCCATCTACACACATGAATCTTAGAAATATTGATATAAATATTGTGAAATAACTAGATATATGCTTCAACTATCTAATAGAACAAGAAATATTAAGGATCTAATGCTAAGAATAAAGAAAATGACTGTTCTGACCCTAGCCGCTACTGCTCGAAGCGGCTATGACTATGGTCCATTGTTGAAGACAATGACCATGATACAAAAGTTTTACCTCATATTTTATGGGTTGTGACCATTGATCTCTTTTCTCAAATTGATGTTCAAGGGTCACTAGGTGTGTCTCCTACACTGATTGGTGGTTGAGAACAATGGATCTAAATACTAGTGCATGGACATGGCTTAACCGAATGGTACTCCAATGCTCCTCAAGGGTCATATATTGGCTCTCCATTTTGACAAGGCTTCACTACACACAATTTGAACTCTCTATATCTCTTTTTGCCTTCTTGGAAGTCTGCATATGTAGCCTTCCTTGTTTTAGGCCCATATCTAGGGCTTGGCTTCTTAGGGGAAGCCAAGCTCTAGATCTGTATGCCAACTAACTGTCCTAAAGGGATGGTTCAGTCTTGGATTGGCATGGAAGGGGCAGTTAGGAGGAACTCTAGGAGTTCCTCATTGATATCCCTTTGAAATGCATGCAAACTATCATTACTACCTATGATTTGGGCAATCCCTCACAGTAGTTCACATTTCAATCCTAGTTGTTGTCATCGATAGTGACTAGAGGTGGTTGCTCTTAGGTTCAACAACTAGGTTTGGTAGTCTCTCTAACTAATAGTAGCTAAAATTGAATTGGATAGAACTACCCCTTTTGAGTGGTTAGGACCACTGATTGCTCATAGAAAAGTCCAATATGATTCATATGGTATCCGAATGTGTCCATATGGGTAGTCTCCTAAACATGATGTATTTTAGGTGTCTACAGATGCTCCTTTTTGGGATGCACTATGGGAAAACATAGCATGAAGAAAAAATAGACCACCTAGGGTCACATTGTAGGTTGTGTGATGATCATTGATCTGATCAACATTGGATACCCCAATCATGAGAAAGGGCATGCATCCTAGAATCATTGCTTCCAATAGGATGGAAGGCTTAAATTTGCAAAGTATTTCACTCATTCATTAGACAATTGGGTAGCTTTAGTACTACTATAGGTCCAAAAGGAGGAGAGCTACAAACTTAACTATCATGTTTGCTTTTTCCCCCACCAAAGGGTAAGCTTATGATAGTTATTGGTAAATATTCGTAAGATGAACACAATTTTTCATGATCGAGTGATCCTTTCTTGATTTTGATTATGATTGTTGATATTATGAACTCTGGGAGTTCTTCACCAAGATCCCTTCGAAATGCATGCAAACTATCATTACTACCTATGATTTGGGTAATCCCTCATAGCAGTTCATATTTCAGTCCTAGCCGCTATCATTGACAGTGACTAGAGGTGGCCGCTCTGAGGTTTAGTGGCCAGGTTTGGTAGCTGCTCTAACTAATAGTGGCTAAAACTAAATGGTCTATAACTACCCCTTTTGAGTGGTTAGGACCACTTATTGCTATTTGAAAGGTCCAAGGTGATTCATAGTCTTTGAATGAGTCCATATGGGTAGTCTCTTAAACATGATGCATTTTAGGTGTCTACAAATGCCCCTTTTTGGGATGTGCTATGGGAAAACACAACGTAGAGCAAAATTAGACCACCTGGGGTCACATTGTAGGTTGTGTGATGATCATTGATCTGATAAAAATTTTATACCCTAGGAATGAGAAAGGGTGTGCATCCTAGAATCATTGCTTCCAATAGGATGGAAGGCTTAAATTTGTAAAATATTACACTCGTTCATTAGACAATCGGGTAGCTTTAGTACTACTATAGTTCTAAAAGGAGGAGAGCTACAAACTTAACTATCATGTTTGATTTTTGCCCCAACAAAGGGTAAGCTTATGATAGTTTTTGGCAATGATTCGTAACATGAACACAATTTGTCATGATCGAGTGATATTTTTTTTATTTTGATTATGATGATTCATATTATGACTACCCACTCAAATGATGCGTCAATGAGGGAAGGACAATGAAATAAGCGATGAGTCACTTGACCAATATGAATTATTTGGACCCTTTTAGAGGTTCACTTTGTTGTTGGTAGATCCCATTTTAGGATTGATCTCAACCATTTAGTAGTAATTTTTCATCCCTATCCCATAGGGTGGTCTTGATGCAATGGCCTTCTTAGAGAATTAAGATGATAACAATTCTATTTAAGCCTATGTTGAATCACTATGCTCGATGATTTGCTGAAAATGTTATAGAAGAAAGGAGATGAATTCTTGCTCCCATGGGGTAGTCCAGCCACCATGGCCTTCTTCAGGATTGAAGTGAAGCTTCTCAATTCCACTATAACCAATTTGCCCCAAGTGGCCTTATGGTAATTTACTCATATTTTTGAATTGCATGGAGCACTAGTCACTACAATTACCAAGTGTATAGAGAAAATAACTAAATACGAGGCTCAATTGAGATTTTGTTTATTTGATTTTTTTGTTATTTATGCAATTTTTTACTTTTATAGACCACTAGGTGTGCTTAATGGTCCATTTTGAGGTGCCTTATGTAGAGAAATTGAGTCAATTCCTCTCTATTTTCTAGACACTGTTAGGTCCAGCAGCCCTTAAATGTCACTTTGTGGCCATTGTCAGGTCTAGTGACCAACAAGTTCAGGTTTTTGACACCAACAGTGGCCAAAGAAAAAATAAAAAATATAAAATAAGCTTTTAGGGTTTGACTTTTTATTATTGCCAGCTAGAAATTGCACTTTTGAGCTTTGAGTTGAGAGTGACTAACTGTGACCCGAGACACTACCAATTCTATTGCTGACTTGGATTCCATGGCCAAGCAGGGGGAGGCATCTATGAGCAAGGAATCTAGAGCTTCATGGGTACTTTTTCAAACCCTAATATTTATTTAATTTGATAAAATTAGTTTAACTAATTAAATTGGTAAAGGAACCTCATTAAACCCACTGGAAACAAACTAAACCAATAGAAAAGTCTAGTTTAGGGTTTAGATAGATGGGTTTCCTTCTGTTCTAGGTATTTTTTAATTTTTTTATGTTTTTGGGTTGAGGGGGAATATTTTTGGTGTGTCGCCCCATGGCAACTAACACTTAGAGTAGCCCCTAACTGCTAAATATGGGCCACTGTCACTATCAGTGACCAGCCCAAATTTCACTGGTTAAATTTTTGATCATTGGCGGTTGGCTGCTCTCAGCTTCAGTGGCCACTACATGGCCACTCCTGGCATGAGCATCCATGATGCCTCAGGTTTATTTTTGTAATTTTTGAATTTTAAAGCATTTAATTGATTTTTTTGGAGTTTTGAAGTGAGGATTTTGATTTTTTTTAATGATTAGGTGCATTTAGCCATCATGCTTGTAGCCTTAAGCTATCTTAGTTTTTTTTTTAAGCAAAAAACCCCTTGCAAGGCTGCCTTGGTATGAGAGACCATGAATAGGGGGTTCTACACCATCAAAGTCACTCGGGGTCGCACCCGACCCTGCCCACACCAACATTATCAATTGGATTTTTGATACCCAATTCAGCTTTTCGGTAGGGTGGAGATTTGAACCTGGGACCTCCCTTGGAGGATTGCCCTCTCCTCTCCAACTCACCTACAACACCCGGGTATTTTTATTTAAGTGAAAAACCCTAATAGGGCTGGATTGGTCTGAGAGACCACGAACAGGGGGTTCTACACCATCAAAGTCACCCGGGAGTCGCACCCAACCCTGCCCGCACCACCATTATCAATTGGATTTTGGATACCCAATTCAAATTTTTGGTAGGGCAAATATTTGAACCTGGGACCTCCCTTGGAGTATTTCCCTCTCCTCTCCAACTCACCTACAACACATGGGTTCAAAATTAATTTATAGTGGAAAACACCTCTTTCGAGGTGCCACTTTCAACAGGTTGGGCATAGGAGGAATGGAGCCTTGTCGGCCTCTACCATCACATAGGACATTCCTAAATATACCATATATTTGCAGGATGGAGACAAGGGGAATGGAACCTGGGTCGGCCTCTACTAGCACCCAGGGCATTTACCACTACACCACAACAAGTAGATTATCTTAGTTTTATTTCACACTAGTTTTTCTTCATTTTGTTTTTAGCTTGTAAGTGCATTTAATTTAGGCATTTATTTTGCACTCTTAGATTTTTTTGTGTGGGATCGAGACCCCAAATTGCTCGTGGATCTCCTTTCTAATATGGATGACATAGACTAGGGTTGGCTTGATGCTCGTGGGCTCCAGTACATTACTAGGCTTTCGATGATCATGTCGGATCAGGCCTACCTCACTACCTTTAGCACATAGGTGGGACTCTAGGACTAACACCTTTCATCTCCCTATGGGTGAGATGACCATCACACTAGAATATGTCTATAGGATCTTTTGGATCCCTTTTGATGGAGTTCCCATTGTGTCTTCTCCCACTACCGATGATAGGGTGACTGTATTTGCAAGAGTTTTTGGAGCACATGTAGTTTTTGTGTTTGTTGATTGTCATTTTGGTGGGATCTCAGTGGATCGATGGTACCAGGAGGATGTCTTCTCTCGATGACATGCAGTTTTGCTGATGGTTATATGTAATATACTTTTACCTGACTTCTCTAGAGTGAGGTTCCCATGGAACCTCTTAGCTATGGTCCAGGACTTGATGGATAGCGTAGAGGCACCTATTATTTATGCTTGGGGGAGGGTATTGTTGGCTTAGTGCTATGATGAGCTTTATATGATCCAACGACAGGGGAAATCTAGTATTGCTTGCATCTTGCTCCTCTAGATATGGGGATGGGAGCACATCAGGGTGGACCATCTAGGAGGACTGCCTATCGATATTACTGATATATCAGATGTGGCTCAGTGCTATAGAAGTAGGTGGCCCCGAGAGCTTGAGGAGCATAATATTCGATGCTTTATAGGGGAGATTTCCCATTATATAGTGACTCTAATTGGCCTATAGGCCCAGGATATTATTTGGAGACCTTATCATGATTGCCCTACCTGGGAGGAGGTAGACAGGTTCACAGCTTGGACTCGGTGTGATCGATGGGTTATTGGTCACAAGGATGGCATCAGGGAGTTCTTCCACTACTCTAGGGTGCTCCGATAGTTTGGCCTATAGTAGGATGTACCTCTTTAGAGCCTATTTTATATAGGCATTACTATAAAGAGGGATATTCCACTACCCTAGGTTACAATAGTCATGAAGGATGATGACCCTCCAGTAGTGGATGTGGGTATAGCAGATGCTAGGGTGATAGAGGCATATACCTAGTGGTGGGTTACATGGCTTTGGCATGGTGATGAAAGCTTGGGTAGGGATAGAGATGAGGTAGCTATGGGGGAGGATCCTGATGGGCATCAAGTGCAGGCCCAGATAGAGGACTAGGGATAGGCCATAGAGCAATAGGCAGTAGAGGAGCATGTAGCTCCAGAGGTAGAGGAGGAGTTGGCTCTAGAGGAGTAGGAGTCTCCTCTCTGGGCTCAGCTACACCATGTAGAGGCTAAGCTTCAGTCATCTCAGATCTAGATCCTATAGTGGGACTCCACTATTTTTGGGCTTCAGACTCAGGTTGCATAGCTTACTACCGAGCGAGATGTCGCACGGGCCAAATTGTGCCATCTACTCCTACTGTGTAGGGGCCTACAGGTTTGGATGTCGGAGCCAAGGTGAGATGACTATAGGTGATTGTAGAGGAGAATGAGGATCAGATGGCATCATATGCCACCTACATCATCACTCTGTGATCTCAGATCTGGATGCTAGGGGCTATTCCTTGGGAGAGACCTATAGTAGGGGGGTCACAGTGGAGCACACAGAGCACATCAAGGCAGTCTTCAGTGTGACCTAGCCATAGGACCAGGACTCAGATAGAGCACACCATAGGGACTAGCTCCCACCGTACTCATAGGGATAGAGTCGAGGGTGGAGGTGAGGCTATAGGTGCAGGTGCATCTCGATGACTTTGATTGTATTGGCTTTATTTTTGAGTGTAAGGTCAGATGACCTACATAGTTGTAGCCTGTAGGTAGTTTTGTACCCTTATGTACTTATTGGACACACACACACATATATATATATATGATATCTACATTTTTTAGACTCATTATGTGTACTTACTTTTATGTTTTTGATTTTTATGTTTATGTAATGCAGTATTATGATCTTATGTTATATGATGTGATGTATTGATATGCATTTAGCTAGATGATAAATGTATGTCTTAGATGATATGATCTATATGTGTGGATGCATTATGGTGATGGATGTATATATGGATGCAATGTTATTGTTAAATGTATGTTTAATTTTGATCTAATTGTATGCATCTAACCTTTGTTGTTATGATATGACAAATGCAATGTGTGAAATGCAATATGATGATGATCTAATGTAAATGAACCTGTATGCTTTAATCACTTAAAACATAAGGTATTATGTGATATGTGTTCTAACAATCTAATGGACGACACCACAGAATGTATAAAAATCATGAATAAATAATAACTCTTATAATAAGAATTACTTATTTAAACATCCAAGTTAATGAGATGAGATGATTTGATATGTATGTACTTTCTTTATAAGCTTCTGTAAGTTAAAAGATATACCCAAAATAGTTAGTGGTCATCTAAATGTCATTGTTGACATTCATCCAGTATCTATCCTATTTCATGAACACCCTTTAATAGACAAAACCTCATAAAGAAAGTTGATGATTTGATTGATGGAATGATTTGTTGCTATGAGGGGATTTTTGAGGTTTTCCATGAGACTCAAACACCCTAGTTACTCGATCAAAGGTTGTATACTGACCATACAGAGCTTCTGAAGGATAAATTTCTTGTTATGAAGACCTAGATACTCATTATCCCTATGTGTGCAAATGAATATATTAGATAGAACATAAGCATACCCTAGTGCTAGGCGGGATTCATGCAGCCCATTGTTGTATTGGGGATCCTCAAATGTTCATCCTGATCCTAAGTTGGACTCAGTTGGATTAGACCACTAGGCGATACAGGACACCTAAAGCTAGCCCTTCCACATGCAAACATTGGTCTATACAAAAGTAGGATGCTAATGTGATAGACATATCATCGTGTGTAAGGATCACCTTACGATTCATCAATGTTGAGAACTCCAGGGATTCAAGTTCAATACTCCCTTCTTTTCTTCATATTTATTTGGGATACTTGCTCATACTTAGTGATGAAAATCACTATTTGTTTTGAATTTTTGCTTTCTTTTGAGCAAGGGATTTATGTAGTGATGATAATCACTATTTATTTTATTTTTGAATTTTTCTTTGTTCAGGATTTTTGCTTGTTTTGATTAAAGCAAGGGATTTCTTTGGGTAGGGGGAACTTGTCCTTTTGCCAATTCTCAACATTTCCGAACCGATCGCACAGGGGGATGAGCAAGATAAAATTTTCACTTAAGGATACCTAGTACCACTTCGCAGCATTCATATTTCCCTTGTTCCAACTAGGATTTTAGTGTTTTGATTAGTGATAGGATTTTGAAATATACCAGGTGCTATCAAAACCAAACCTCATCTATTAAAAGCAAAGATAACTTTCTACAAAGTTTGATAAAACCACTAGGTATGGTTGAGTGACCGAAAAACCCTAGTATATTCCTTATAGCAATAGGAGGGGTTGTGTTGAAAAACATAGTTACACACATGGGTTATGGATGATGATGGATTTTGAAGATGCATGATTGAGGTACAAATATGGTATCATTTGTAAGATTGTAAACACAACCTATCCTAATGTAAATGCAATGGATGCAATGTGCCTAATGCAATGCAACTATATGGATGCAAAGTGTGAATGCATAATGCAAATGTTTTTGTATTTTTTATGCTTTCAATTGTTTTTGAGTTTTGATTATTCTACATGTTTTTGAAATTTTTGATTTTAAATTATTTTTGTGCTTTTGTGTTTTGTTGTTGACCAAAGGGCTTATGGTGCCTTTGGGGATTTTTGTGAGTTGACCAAAGGGCTTATGATGCCTTTGGGGCTTTTTGTGTGTTGACCAAAGGGCTTTAAGATGCCTTTGGAGATTTTTGTGATGTGACCAAAGGGCTTTAAGATGCCTTTGGAGCTTTTTGTGATTTGACCAAAGGGCTTTAAGATGCCTTTGGAGCTTTTTGTGTGTTGACCAAAGGGCTTTAAGATGCCTTTGGAGCTTTTTGTGATGTTGACCAAAGGGATTTAAGATGCCTTTGGAGCCTTTTTGTGATTTGACCAAAGGGCTTTAAGATGCCTTTGGAGCTTTTTGTTTTTACGATTTTCTATTGTTTTTGTGATTTTGAAATTTATGAATGTTTTTGAGATTTTGTTGGTTTATTTGAATGTTTTTGTGTTTTGGTGTGCTTATGTGTGAAACACCCTTAGATGAATAATGTTGAGAGGCTCTGGCTCCTCAACACCTTCTAGCGATGTTAGGTGATATGCCCCAGGTCCAATCTTCTCAGAGATGATATAGGGACCTATCCAATTGGCCATAAATTTGTCTCGTAGGTGCAGGGGTAGATTTGAGTTCTGTTGGTTTTCTTTAAGCACAAGATCCCCAAATTTAAAGTCTCTCAGGTGGAATTTATTGTTATAAGCTCATGTTAGATGATCCTGGTAAATGTGAAGATGCTCAAGAGCATTGATGTGATGTTCATCTAGAAGGGTCAACTGATCCAAGCGAGCTTGTCATGTAGTGTCATCATTGATGAACTCTTTCAATGCAACGCGTAATGTTGGAATTTCCAACTCTAAGGGTATAATGGCCTCAATGCCATATACAAGAAAAAATGGTGTTGCCCTAGTGGGCATCCGTACGCTAGTCCTATAAGCCCATAATGCAAGGGGTAATTGTAGATGCCAATCCTTATGATTCTCTTTCATCATCTTCTTTAAGATGGCTACTATTGTCTTGTTTGAGGCTTCTGCTTACCCATTTTCCTATGGATAGTATGGTGTCATAAAACTATGTTGAATGTTGTATTTGGTTGTTAAAGCTCACACATTTTTATTTTTGAATGATAGACCATTATCCAAGATTATCTTGAAGGGGACCCCAAAATGATAGATGATATTATGAAGTATGAACTCCATAATTCGTGGTCCGATTTTCGAGGTTAAGGGGACCACTTCCACCCATTTGGTGAAGTACTCAGTGGTCGTTAAGATGAACGTGTGTCAGCCCGAATATGGGGGAGAAATATTTTTGATCAGATCAAAACCCCACTGAGAAAATGGCCAAGCCGCTTGAATGGGCTGTAAGGCTTGAGATGGCAAGTGCATCAGATTTGCATGATGTTGACATTTAATGCATTTCCTGACATACTCGCAATAATCCTTCTCCATGGTGGGCCAGTAATAACCCATTCGAAGGATGCGCTTGATAATGGCCATGCCACTAAAGTGGCCACCACATGTACCATCGTGAGCTTGCAAAATCACCCAAGCTGATTCTTGGGGCTCTAAGCAATGAAGGAGGACTCCATCATAGCTTCGATGATACAATATGCCTCCTAGCAAGACATATCTTGTCACTTTTTTCTTGAATGCTCATCTTTCGGCATGCGATAGTCCCTATGGGACAATTCCAAGCCTCAAGAAATCTTGTAACTAGGATAGCCAATCCTGATAGGCTACAGCCTCAATAGATAAGATGACTTGTTCCTCCTACAATTTGATTTGCACAAATGCAGATTGAGAAACAACCTTGTGGTGAATGATGGTACCATTCTCCGTAGGACCCTACGAGATCAAGGACCCCCAAGGTGCCTTCTTTAAAAAGTCTTTGGCTTTACAGAACCAGTCATGGTCTGGTTCTATATGAATCATGTTGATTGATTCTTTGTTATCAAAGGCCTCACACTGCATCATTGAGTGCGAGAGCATTTTTACATGAATGGTAGTGAAATCAGTAGATGGATTTTGAGGGATCAAGGATCCCAAAGATGCCATGGTGTCTACAAATCTGTTTGATAAATGAGGGATTGCCTCGATGTCGTACCACTCTAGTTGGGCTAGATAGGTGTCAACAAGCTCCTTGTAAGCTTTCAGGATTGGATCCCTGCATTGAAATAGTCCCTTGACTTGGTTGACTATTAGGAGGGAGTCATCAAAGATATTTAGCCTCTTGATATTCATAGCGATGGCTATTTGGAGACCCAAGATTAGGGCCTCATATTCGGTGTTGTTATTGGTGCAAGGGAAGTCTAGCTTAAATGACAAGGGCATTGGAGCACCTTGTGGCATGAAAAAGACAATCCCTACACCTCCTCCTTGCTCACACTTTGAACCATCGAAGAACAAAGTCATGTCAGCTTTATTTTTAGGTTCTTCGGGTTTGGGTGCTTCTGATAATGTGAAGACTGCATCATCAGGAAGTTCTATGGTGAGGGGCCTACTATTTTGAAGAGAGGCACCTCAGCCAACTGATCAGCTATGACTTGTCCCTTGATGGAATTTTGGCTTATGAATTCCAAGTCAAATTCTATCAATAGCATGATCCACTTTGCAGTACGTGTATTATGATATGTCTTGCTCATCATATACTACAAAGGATTTTGTTTGGATATTACATATGTCGTATGGCTCAGCATGTAGTGGTGCAATTTCTTGGTTGCAAAGACCACTGCTAAGCACAACTTTTCTACGTATGCATATCCTATCTCGTAGCTTACCAAGGTGTGGCTGATGTAATATATCACTTGTTCTTTATCTTGTGCATTCTTTTGAGCCAACATGGTGCCCAAAGCAAAATTAGTAGTGGATATATATAGCAGGAATGGCACATCTAGCCTTGGTGGAGCTAGAACTGGTGGTGTTTCTAGGTACTTCTTGATTTTAGCAAAGGCTTGCTGACATTCTTCATCCCACTGGAATGGGACCCCCTTGTGTAGCAGTCGATTCATGGGTTGACATTTGTCCGATAGTTGTGCGATGAATCACTTTATGGATGCTACTTTGCCCTATAGGCTTCTCAGCTCTTTGATGTTCATGGGTGGGACCATTTCTAGGATAGCCTTTACCTTTTTTGGGTCTACCTCGATGCCTCATTTAGAAATGATGAATCCCAAGAGTTTTCTAGAAGTTATGCCAAAGACACATTTCTTGGGATTCAACCTGACATTGTGCTCAATCAGGCGATCGAAGACCTTCCTGAGGGTCTCAACATGCTCTTCACGTAGCAATGACTTGGCTAGTAAGTCATCGATGTAGTCTTCTAAGATCTTATGCATGTAGTCATGGAAAATGTATGTCATAGCCCACTGATATGTGGCACCAACATTTTTAAGACCGAATGGCATTACTTTGTAGTAGAATGTTCCCCATGGAGTGGTGAATATAGTTTTATGTTGGTCTTCAGGTTTAATCTGAATCTGATTGTAACCAAAAAAACCATCCATTAGGGAGAGCATCTCATGACCTACAGTTGCATCTACAAGAGCATCTATGTTTGGCAATGGGAATGAATCCTTGGGTGTTGCCTTATTGAGATCCCTAAAATCCATGCAAATGTGGATTCTTCCATCAGGTTTTCCTATGGGCACCATGTTTGATACCCATTCTGGATAGTCGATGGGAACAATAAAGACTACATCCAATAGTTTCTGCAACTCATTCTTTACCATCAAAGTGATGGTTGGATGCATATTTCTGAGATTTTTCTTGACCAATTTCTTTGAGGGGTCTAGTGAAAGGTTGTGGACAACCAACTTCGGATATAGCCTCGACATATCTTTGTAGGTCCAAGCAAAGAGATTTAGTCTCTCTTTCAATAGAGGAATAATGATGGCCTACTCTTCTGGAGATAAGATTTCTCTGAATTTGACTTTCTTTGGATTAGAAGGGTCATCATTGATGTCCACTTCGAAAGTCTCCTCTATTACCATATGTGACCCCTCCTCAAGCTGGTGAGGATTGGGGATTAAGTGGATGTCATCTACTAGATTTATAGGTCCTACTGAATCAGAATCAAGACTAACGTGATAGACATCATGTGCACAACCTGGTGCAAAATGGAATGGTTGTAGCATCTCTTCATTAGGGAAGAAATATTTAGGCTCTAGGGGTGAATCAGTGTGATCCCAATCAATAGCATCTAAGTTAAGACACAATGGTTTTGAAGGATCTACTGGGTTGTGAAGTGGAGTGGTCAAATCAATGGAGATCATATTGATGGATGGGATGAAATCTCTAGGACCACATGGGTGAAACTCTTCATTAATGATCTACCTTCCATACCCAAGATGTGGCTCTAGGGGTATGGGGATCTCTAGATCTGGTCTATGAATAGATGAGATGATGGGATCGTTAGGCTACAATAGCTCTCTAAATGTTGGTGGATCCAGGAAGACCATGTGATAGATGACATCTGGATTTGGTGGTCTTCCTAGGAAGTGAAGGTCAGGATCTATGGTGTGAAGTAATGCTTCTCTTTCAACAAGTTGATTGACTTGATGTAAGTGATGAGGCCCAAGATAAGCCATCTCGGTCTCATCCTCAAAGTCATCATCGCTTATGAAGAAACCCTCATTTTTACCTACTAGAATTGGGTGGTGACTTGCCTGTTGATGCCTAAGATAGGCCATTTCAGTCTCATCTTCATAATCATCATCGCTTATGAAGAATCCATTGGCATTTACTATTGGCCCTATGATTTGGTGTGCATGTCTTATGAAGGCCATCTCATTTGAGTCCTCTGACTCATAGCCACTCTCATCAGAAATGAATCCACTCTCTATGTGGCTAGACCAAGCGAGGTTTTGAACATACCGAGGCCCATGGTAGGCCAGGTTGGCTTCATCTTCATCCTCACTTGAGACATAATCATACTCCTCTCACTCATATCCATGGATTGGCTCATCCTCCCATAGGATGGCTCTTGATGGGCATGCTTCAAGAGAGGATTCAGGGTGATACTCATCAGGTGGTGTGATATTGACCATGGACACCCATCTGTCACCCAAATAGTTTTTGCTAGGGGGTTGATAGGGATTCCAGTCAATGTCTTCCTCAAACCCTAAGCTTAGCCTATCTAGGGCTACTACCAAAGAATCATTATGGCTTTGTATTTGATACCCTAGACCACACCTATCAGTAGGCAATTGGTACTGTAGTTGGAATGGAAGTTGGTGCCCTTGCTCGTATAGGCCTAAGCCATAGCCATGCCAATGGCACTACTCAAAGTACCTTAGAGTGAACTCAGGATTTGACAAGTAATGAACATTCATGGTGAATGGTTCATCCTCATCCTCTTCAATATTGAAGTAGTATGGGTATAGTCCAAACCTACATAGATGAAGTTGGTTTGGTTAGGGGAGACCCCTAATGGAACTACTATCCCTACTAGAAAATTTGGGACTCTTGGTCATCCCATGTCTTGCGTAGACTCAATAATAGGCATGAAAGTCATGTTCTGCACAAGATATTCACCTAACCCTGTGTTGGCTAAGTGAACTATCACCTATGGTGCAGATGATGTTGTTGATGAAGTAGGTGAGGCAGGTTGAGGTACCTCCTCGGCTATATCCTAGGAATATTCCTCCTCCATGGGATTTGGAATTTATATAACTGCTATAGTTGGAAGTTCCTTAGGTCCTTCCTCCACTAGGGGTGCTTTTAGATTTTGATTATCTTTTTCTTTAGATGTTGAAGGCTTTTTAGAAGCACCAATAGTCTTAGATGTAGGAGGTGGTGTCGATGTGGATGGGTCACCTCGCACTGATTTGCTCTTGTTTTCTAGCTGTATGGTCGGGGATGAAGGCCTTATGTACATATGTGTTGATGGAAGGATAAAGTCTCCCAGCAAGTCGACCTGATGCACATATTTAAATAGCTCTTCATTGGATGGAACCACATGAACTTGTCCCTCATGCACATACTTGATGCATTGGTGCAAGATTGAGGGAACGCACTACATGTCCCTTATCCAGGGATGCCCTAGAAGGATGTTATATTGCATTGCCCCTTCCAACATGTGACACATCATGGGGATGGTCTTCTTCCCTACCTAAATAGGTAGAATGATTGTACCTACTATGGAGCATAATGCATCATTGAAATCCCTTAATATGTAGGAGGTCAAGATAATGTTGGACCTAGGGATCTTCAGGTGCCCTATAGCCTTTGTCATGATAATGTTGATCGATGAGCCCATGTCGATTAGAACCCACTTGAAGGGTATGTCATTGATTGATATGATGATATGCAAAGGTGGGTCTGCTATGGTAGTAGGTACTACCTTGATTTCATGATCATAGAAGTGGATCATAGGCTCTTGGCACTATTGCACTTGCCCCACAAAATATGTGAATGCATCTGGGTTCTGGGGCTAGAGCTTGATTGATCTCAAAATCTCCATCAAAGTCTCCTTGTGCCTAGGAGATTGTTGTATGAGCTCATAAATTGACAACTTGGCTAGAGTTATTTGTAGGTTTTTTTCCAGTCTACTCTGGACAGTTACCATAGGTCATGTTGGTGGACCTGGAGGATTGTTTTGCACATATTCAGGGGGATATAAATTGATGTCATGCCCATATATTCTATGATATGGGTAGTATTGATCTTCCCTATATCCCTTGGGCTTGGGATGATTAGGGTCAAGAATTTGTGCATCAGGAAATCTAATTCTCTGTGCCTCGCTCAATTGATTAAATATCGATTGCATCGATTCATATAGAGGTATGAAATAGTGAGGTGGCCGATGCTCCTTGTTTTGACCCTAGTTGTTCTTTGGGTCATAATTATCTAGTGGGGGTGAGCCTGATAGTTTTGTGGTTGTTGGCCATTGCCTCCCTTTGGTGTACTTAAAATGACCTAGTTGACTTGAGTAGGCTTGGCCTGCTTCTATTGATTCTTGTTATGGTTGGTATTATTCCACTCCTTGTTCCAGAGCTTGAGGTCTCCTTCATCAACCTTTATGTCCTCTATAATCTTGGCTTGAGCCAAGGCTTCTTTGAATGATTCATACTATTGTAGTTGTAATAGCAACGAGATGTGTTTGGTGCAGCTCTTTGTGAACATTCGGGTGAGCTCTTAAGTGGGAATGGAGAATGGTAATTTCACCATGATTTTCCTCCATCTATTCCCATAATCCATGACTGGCTCATCATCATATTGCTTTAAGTTGGCTAGATCGGATAGGTTCACCTTCTTCTTGACATCAAAGGAGAAGCATTCACCAGTTGCTCAAAGTTGATGATGTTGTGCTTGGGCAGTTGATTGAACCATTGAGTTGCTATGCTCGATAACATCATGATGAACATTCTCAGCATTAGGGCATCATTCTACTCAAGCTAGAAGCACACATTCATGAAATTTGTAATGTGTTCTTGCATGTCTTCCTCTCCTTTAAACTTTTCTAGCCTAGGCATCTCAAAGTGCCTAGGGTATGCAGGACTCAATACTGAGGGGCATAGAGGTTGGTTATGTATTTTTCTCAAAGTCAGATTTTGCCCAACTGTGTCCTACTTCTCAAGAGATTTGACTCTCTCGATGAGTATTTGGTATACCTTCGAAGAAATAATCTCTTGTTCTTGAAGGTTTACTCATGGTGGTAAAGGAGGTAATCCTGTGTTTGCCTAATTTGGGCATCTGTACTCATCTCCCATAACCATGGATGGAGGTTTAGGATATGTCTATTCCTGATCTTCCATCCCTACCTGTTCCTCATTGAGTTGTGTCTGTTTAGGATCTAGGTATTGTTGATATTGTGAGCCATGGTGAGTGTGCTCATCTCTGTGTCTAGTGCATCTCTCATGCTAAGAATCGACACATCTATTATGTTGGTATTCCTCACCACCTATGTGTAATTCAGCTTGAGCTAGCCTCGATCAACTTGCTAACTCTTCATGCTTAACCCTTTCTTCCCTTAAGCATTTCTCATGTAGGCATAGGTACCTCTTCCTTCGTTCTTCTTGCTCGAGAGTTTCCACATGCTCTCGCTCAATGTGTAATGCTTCTTCTAACCTATGTATGTGGTCGAAATGACCTGCTACTAAAGGTTCATGCCTCTCTAACTCCATGTGAGGAGTTCTAATGGATAGGCCTCTCAGAGAGGCTCCTACTATGTTCTTGCCCTTGTCCACTAGGGTTACTTTCTCTGTGTACTATGTTATGTGTTGTGTACCCCCATGGTTGGAAGTAGTGTATGTGCTGTGAGGTCACTTTGAAGCTTCCCCTGGTTCATTGGTGTACCTAGTAGTTATGCTATGCAAACTTCTTGAAGTAGAATGTGTGGTAGCAATGCTTCTTGGAGCTAGTCTCAAGGGAACTCGATCCAACTCATCAAGTTGTCTAGTTCTCCATGGATGATCCCGTGGAGTCCCATTGGCACCAATGAGCTCATAATCTAGGGGTATCCTCCCATCTACATGGAGGCTATAGGATGTCCTGGGTCTACGACTGGGTGTAGCCCTAATGTCTTACCCCTTAGTGGGTTGATCTATCCTAAGTGTATCATGTGAAGTTTGGGGCCTTGCAGCCCCTGCATGCCTATGTGATGATGGAGGCCTTGATGCCTCCTACATGCCTATGTGATGATGGAGGCCTTGAGGCCTCTGCATGTCTGGGTACTTATGGAGGCCTTGAGGCCTCTACATGTCTATGTACTGAGGGAGGCCTTGAAGCCTCTGTATATCTATGTGATGAGGGAGGCCTTGAAGCCTCCTCATGTCTATGTGATGATGAAGGCCTTGAGGCCTCCGTATGTCTGTGTGATGATGAAGGCCTTGAGGCCTCCATATGTCTACCATGAGAGGAACTAGGATATGGCTCTCTCACTGGGGTTTCTCGAGGAGTCCCCCCAAGGGTTGAGTTGTCACCCCTAAGACTTGTTGAACTACATCTAGTGACACTATGGGTGGGTGGCTCAACATTAGTGTGACTATGACTTTGGGGAGCATCAGTTTCTACCTCGGTGTTGGACCGAGGGTGGTTGCTCCATGTGTATACCATGATGAATGTGAATTATCTTCTTATGTTAATTTCAAACCACACAAGAAAAGCAAACAAATGTTTATCTCATTTAAGGATTAATGTGTGTTCCCTAAGCTATTTTGTGTGTTTTGATGCATTGTATATAAATAAGACCTTATGTCACGTGTTTTGCATTTTATTGGATGGTATTCTTGTGTTCAAATGGATTTCACCTGTATACTCATAGCTCAACAACCTGGTGATGAAATCCAGGCCATGTAATCCAACCTATAATGTGTGGTAATGAAGTCCACACACGGTCAGGGAGCACAGGTCCTCCCGGTCCTCACCCAGTTCACTCGTAGTCAGTGATATACCTCTCTAAAGAGAGATACATGTAAATTTTCCATGGGTTATGATGGATCTTGGAGCTGGTATTGGCCAATAATAATGGGTACATGGGATTTGAGGTAGCGGATGGAGATGAAAGCCACCTCGTTGATCTCTACCAGTGGTTGGTCATGACCTCCAACTCACTAGCATTAAAATGATACGTGGTGTGTGGGGTTATTTTTAGATTTATAGAAAACTATGCATCAAAAAGCATTAATGACTATTTCCCTACATGCCTAAAAAGAACGTTTTGATTTCAAAAAATGCATCTACAACTGATCTAAATGACTTTGATGCAATTCCTACTTTATGATGTAAAGGCCTCTAGCTGGGCCACATGCAAGAAAACTTAAACACATAGAAGCCTAGCATGTTGGAGACTAGGGAAGACCTTAAAAATAGAGGCTCGTTGTTCCTAGCAGTGCCTAGAGGAAACTAAAGAAAATCTAAAAAAAACTTCAAATGCAATTTCCTTCCATTTTTCTTATTTTTCCTTAATAAAAAAATGTGATTTAAGTTGTTATTTTTGAAAAAAAGTTGTAGATAAAGAAAGATAAAAAATCAGAGAATGCTACCAACCTCAAATCCTTGTCTGATGATGAAATGGTTGCCCTCTACTATACTTTTTCTACCGGTCTCTATCAACCAAAGTGGCTACTGTTGGATTTTGACTGTAGGAGCGACTAAGATCTGTTGGTCACTATCGACCAGAGCAGCCAAACCTACACATAAAAAAATACCCAAAACATTAGTAAAATGATCGAAAATAAAAACTTGGTGGGGGTCCCACCATGATCGCCATCTGTGCGACCCCAGGAAGCGCGCACCACACTTACCCTACTTGCAATGTTATTATATCAAATGAAAATGAAGAAGCACACAAGCACATATAACGTGAAAGTAATAAGCAAAGAGAGATTCTTTTATTAATGCTTCCAGATCTCGGTTACATGTACGTCCCTCTAAGGGATACTCATTTTTGATACAATATATTACAAGTGGAGTAACGATGAATGTATCCCCCACAAGGGGATGGTGCACCTCCGTAGGCCTCCTGATCTCGCACACCAAACTATCTGAGGGCTTACAGATGCCTCCTTCTCTTGATTTTATCCTGGAGGGATCTCGTGCTCTGGATACCTTGAATTGATCTTGTGAACCTGTATCTACGTGCATGGAAACAATAGAGCACAATAAGTAGCACGAGTAGCCTCTCCAGATGAGGCTTTATGTTAGCAAATCTGATAAACCAAATAAGCAAGCATAATAAGAACTAAAATATAGTAAATCTAAGCCATCTACGCACATGAATCTCAGAAATATTGATATAAATGCTATGAAAGAACTAGATCTATGCTACAACTATCTAATAGAACAAGGAAAATTAAGGATCTAATGCTAAGAATAAATAAAATGATTGTTCTAACCCTAGCCATTACTGCTCAGAGTGGCTATGACTATGGGCCACTATCGAAGACAACAACCATGACCTAAAAGGTTTACCTCAGATTTTATGGGCTGTGACCATCGATATCTTCACTCGAATTGATGTTCAAGGGTCACCGAGTGTGTCTCCTACACTGGTTGGTGGTTGGGAATGATGGATCTAAATACTAATGCATGGATGTGGCTCAGTCGGATGATGCTCCAATGCTCCTCAAGGGGCGTAGATTGGCTCTCCATTTTGATAGGGCTCCGTTGCACACAATTTGAACTCTCTCTCTCTTTTTGCCTTCTTGGAAGTCTGCATATGTAGGCTTCCTAGTTTCAGGTCTAGATCTAGGGCTTGGCTTCCTAGGGAAGCCAAGCTCCAGATCTGCATGCCAACTGACTATCCCAGAGGGATGGTTTAGTCTTGGATTGGCATGGAAGGGGCATTCAGGAGGAACTCTAGGAGTTCCTCACCGAGATCCCTTCGAAATGCATGCAAACTACCATTACTGCCCATGATTTGGGTAATCCCTCATAGTAGTTCATATTTTAGTCCTAGCCATTATCGTCGATAGTGACTAGAGGTGGCCGCTCTGAGGTTCAATGGCTAGGTTTGGCAACCACTCTGACTAATAGCGGCTAAACCTGAATGGGCTAGAACTACCCCTTTTGAGTGGTTAGGACCACTGCTTGCTCTTGGAAAGGTCCAATATGATTCATATGGTCTCCGAATGTGTCCATATGGGTAGTCTCCTAAACATGACGTATTTTAGGTGTCTACACCATCAATTCAAATCTTCAAATAATACTTATCATCAAATATAAATTATAACCAAAAATTTAAATCTTCTAATAATAACCGAAATATAACATTCCATTTTATTTCCAGCTAAATCATTATTTCCATCCAAATTTTAATTTATCATCCAACATCAACTATAACCATAAATTAATGCCCATCAATTTAAATATTCTAATAATAACCTAAATATAACATTCCATTTGATTTCTAGCTAAATCATTATTTATAGCAAAATTTTAATTTATCATCCAACACCAACTATAACCATCAATTAATACCCATCAATTTAATTCTTCTAATAATAATAAAAATATAATATTCTACTTGATTTCTAGTTAAATAATTATTGCTAACCAAATTTTAATTTATCATTTAACACCAACTATTAAACTCATACTGCTGACCTAAATAATTGTTTAAGTAAAATAAGTTTCCAAGAAATAATGGGGGTTTTCTTAACCTAGCAGTCCAAGGAAGGGCAAAAATAGTGGCATAGACAATGATGCAATGATAATGGTCTTCCACTTCCATAATTTCTCACACAGTAAAAACAATTCAAACATAGTCTAAGATGAGACCAGGGAGGCATCATTGGTGTTCACGACATCTATATATATTTAACTTAGCAAAACCAATCGAAGCATGAATGAAATACTTACAAGGCTCACAATTTATTATTTATTTATTTTTATTATTATTCATATATATATATAATTTATTTAATATATATCTATATATAGATATTCCACACTAGAATAAATTCGGAGAACCAATAGAATATATACAGGATCCATTATGGAACATCTACTAGTGACTTATGAAGGGTAGTGTGAAACAATTTGGAAGTTACCGATGAGATGTCATTGGGTGCCTGCAACATCACTTCCACCCAGCATAAAGGAGCTTTAAATCAAAGAATAAATTTAACTATTGTCCCTAAGTCTAGAGATAACATAGCAACATCAAATGAGGTATAAAAAGATATAATAACTAAAATAATATCTTCCACTTCCACGATGTTTCAAAAATGTATTGACTCATTTAATGAAGCTTTAAAATAGGCAATAAATTAAGATATTGCTCCCTACTATAAGTACATTGCAACAACAAGCTTCCTGAAGTTATAAATAAGGATGGAAAACTAAAAGTATCACCTCTAAGGTATCGTAAATGCATAGTAACATTGAAAGATAGTATACATTATATTTATAACATTAAATATGCTCCCTAAAAAAATGATGCTACACCATTATATCATCATTTTTTTTAAACAAGAAGCTACAACTATGAGGTTAAAGTTTCTAAGGTAAAGGAAATTTACAGAAATACATATATTTATAAATATATACATGTAACCACATTTTACATAGAGAAGTTACAACTATGATATTAACATTTTCAGAGGGAGAGACTACAATGGTGTAAAATAAACTCAGATTTTTTAGGTTGGTAAGCCATAATTTCAATCAGATAGGGATGCCATTAAAACACATTCTAATCACTCCTTTATTTGGACATAAATTTGATTCAAGGAATTTAAAATTCACAGACTTCAATCAAGCGAAATATACAGTGTCCCAACATGTTTTCAAGCACCATTCACATAAAATAGAACATATTTTTACATGTCTATAATTCGATGTTTTCAATCAAATGAGAAACATAGATCTCACATGTGTATATATATATATATAATGAAGGAGGAAGGTAGGTATTAACTTATCTGTCCATTCTAGTCAATCTGTTCTGGTCCCTGCTTCATCCCTATCCTCCTACATTCCCCTCTCCTTTTTTTCTCCCCCTTATCCTCTCCTCTCCTATTATTATCCTTCATCAGTTGGTAAAGCATGGCATTCTCTATGTCCACTAAATTCTATTACCACCCACCTGACATGGCATACCTCTCTTCCCTCACTCTGTTCTTGATTTTTTTTTAATATTCAACGAGGAAAAAGGGAAGCGAACATCCCTTATTTAATAATTTTCTTATCCTCTTTTGAAAATGATATTTTTTATATAAGTTAAGTAAAAATAACAATCATTATAAAAATATATTTAGCACAAATCCAATACCATATTCTTTTAATAATTAATCAACCTCTCATTTAATTGATTTGTTACCAAATGATACAATTCCATACAATGAGCAACACAAACCAAGGGCCAGTTTTTAAAAACCAAACTAAAACCTACATGAAATGATACCAAAATATTTAATTAAATCTATTGTGATTATATCAAATGAAAAATCTTGCCAAGGGGAGGGTCATGACATATATCCATATTTAACATTTTGAAGCATGCGACTATATTTGTGCATATAGTGGGCACCTATGCCCTAGAATCCATGTAATTATTCTTGAAGCATGCACCTGGATATAGTTGGATATAGTTACAACCTCCCCCATGCCTGATTGGTGCCACATGGTGAATTGCTAATGTGGGGTTGCATGAATGGACAATAGAAATGTGGGGCATGTACTAGCACGTAACACAGAAATATTTTTGTGATAACTATGCACATAAATAATAGAAAAATCAATACATACCTAGGTGAGTTTTTACGAAACATGATGTGTAGATGCTTGGTGGTGCAACTTTATTGATCAGGGCATTGATTACAGTGTACCGGGGTGAATCAGTGACTTGCATTTTTTTGTGCGATGCAATCTCATCAAAGTAATTTTATTGGGTATTGCATATTATTAGTTTTGAGGTCTCGTGCTAAAAATAAAAACCATGATTATTCATCGTGGGACAACACACTTTTACATTGGAATTCAGAAGTAGTGTATCTCATTGTCAATATCTCATGAGTAAGCATACTCCAATGTCGGTGACCAAAAAGTAGGTATACTCCATCCATAGAAAATTTGATTTCATCGTATGCGCATGGATATAGGCGTCACTTATAGATATAGGACTATTTCTACTCTGGATATAGATGCTTTCCTTCTATTGGAAGGTAGGCACTTGCTACATTTGGATATAGGCACCTTCGTTGCTCTGGATATAGGCACCTCCTCTATTTTAGATATAGGCACTTGTGTTCTACATTTTAAGATAGGCACCTTCACTACTCTGGATATAGGCACCTTCATATTGTTCTAGATATAGGCACTACTCCCCATGGTGGAATATAGGCACCTTTGTGATGGCCTGAATATAGGCACCACCCTCTTGGTGGGAAGTAGGTACCTTTTGTGTTAGCTCGAATACAAGTGTCATCCTCTTGGTGGAAAATAGGTGCCTATCGATGAGCTCAAATATAGACATCACCCTCCTGGTGGGAAGTAGGCGCCTTTTCTACATTTCTACACTCCTAGAAAGTAGGAAAAATAGGGTGGCATAGCTTCGTGCCTGATAGGCCCATTTGACCCGGATGCCTACAACTTGCAACTGACTCCACGTGGCCCTACAAAATGAAAAAATAATAAAAGAAAAATCTATTCTACAAATACGTTAGAATATATATATATATATATATGTTTTTTTTCTTCTTTTTTTTCTCCTTTTTTTTTTATTTTATAGTGAATGCGTAAGCATTCATCAAACTGCTAAATTTTTTTTAGAAAATGGGGTCTCCCCCATGCCTGCATCTGAGTCGATCATGTGAATTGGAGGTGCATGGTAAGGTCGTAAGTGGTGTTCGTTGACCATCAAAATTATGTCGCTACCATCAATGGTTCTAACATGGACAACTCCATTGTTGATCACTTCAATCACCTCATACGGACCCATCCACCTCTGCATGAGCTTTCCCTTTCACTCCTAGAACTGAGAATCATATAATAATGCCCAATCTCCTTCCTTAAATCATTTTGGTCTTATGTGGTGGTCATGCCACATTGCTCTCTGCTTTTGCATTATTTTTGTGCACTGCAATGCATCTTGCCTGTATTCATCCAACTGATTTAATTGGTGAATACATTCTTTTTGTGCAGCATCTAGGTTCATATTGAGCTCCATAGTAGTTTGTAGAGTTTTAATTTCAAATTTGATTGGCATCATTGCATTTTTCTTACACCAATTAAAATGGTGTAAATTCGGTAGTTGATTTCCATAGTCCGATATGCCCATACTACTTTCGAGAGGTGTTTCTCCCAATCCTTTTTGTGTTGCTGCACTATCTTTGTTAGAATGTTCTCCAACTCTTGGTTTGTAACCTCCACCTACCCATTTGCTTGCGGATGGTATGGGATGGTTTTGTTGTGCTAGATCTAGAACTACTGCATCAGTTCCTGAATCATCTTCGAAGTGAATTGAGTCCCCTGGTCAGTGGTAATCTCCCTGGGAACACCGAACCTAGTGAAAATAAATTCATACAAGAACTGCACTACATTGTCTTCTTTTGCATTCCATAGTGCCTACACTTCAACCCACTTAGTAACATAATCAGTACATACTAAAATATACCTCTTACCATTAGATTATGGATTGATAGGCCCAACAAAATCCATCCCCCATTTATCAAATGGTTCAATATGCAAATGTGGCTGAAGGGGCATTTCATCTCATGGAGTTGGTCGACCCATTCTTTGACATTGATCGCAATGGTTGACATAGTTTATTGCATATTTAAATAATGAGGGCCAATAATACCCTATTTGTAAAACTTTAAATGCAGTTCTTTTTCCTACAAAATGTCCACCACATGGTTCATCATGATAAGATTTTAAAATTTCTACGATTTCATTTTTTAACACATCTTCTCATGATTTGATCAGGGCTATTTTTAAATAAGCAACTATCAATCCATGAAAAAGCTACACTCTTTTCAATTAATGTTCGAGCTTCTCGAGGAGTGAGTGCAGGGGATATTTTATCGGTTGCTAGGTAATTGGCCATATCGGCATACCATGGTATGTGGTTATCAAGAGCAAAGAGATGCTCATCCAGGAATCTATCCTCAGTGGTAGTGTTATCATGAGAGATTAACCTAGATAGAAAATCTACAACAATGTTATCCTTATCGGGTTTGTCTACAATAGTCACATCAAATTCCTGCAGGAGTAATAGCCATCTAATAATCCTACCACTTACCATTGGCTTGTTCATCAGATATCTGATGGTTGTATGGTCAGTGTGTACAAAGATTTTATAGCTCGTGATATAATGGTAAAATTTATTAATGGCATGTACAACTACTAGGAATTATTTTTTTGTGATAGTGTAATTGAGTTCAACGCTTCATAAGATTTTTATTGACATAATAGATGGCATATACCTCATTTTCTTCTTTCTGTCCTAGTGCTGCCCCTATAGCATTGTTGGATGCATCCACATAAATGTGGAAGGGGAGGTTCCAATTTGGACCTCTAAGCATAGGAGCAGTTATCAGTTTTTCTTTTAAGGTTTGGAACACTTGCTCACATTCACTTGTCCAAACAAACTCAACATCTTTGGTTAACAATGTGTGTAGTGGTTTGGCGATTTTATTGAAATCTTGAATAAATCATCGGTAGTATCCAACAGAGCCTAAGAAACTTCGGACATCTCTCTATGTTTTGGGGGTAGGTAGTTCTTTGATAACTTCAATATTTCTTTTATCTACCTTTATCCCCTCAACAGAGATGTGGTGTCCTAAAACTATCCCTTCCATCATTAACATAAAGCATTTCTCATTACTTAAGGATAGGTTTATTTCTTGACAACGTTGGAGTACTCTCTCCAGATTAGTTGTAGCTTCTTCAAAACTTTCACCATACATGGTGAAATCATCCATATAGACCTCTACAGTCTCTCCTACCATATCCAAAAAAATACTAAGGACTACCCGTTGGAAAGTTGCAAGTGCGTTACACAACCCAAAAGGTAAGACATGGTAGGAAAATGTACCCCAAGGATAGGTAAATGTGGTCTTTTCTTGATCCTCTTCCCCTATTTGGATTTGATTGTAGCCACTGTACCCATCAAGGAACAAAAAATATTTTCATCTTACCAGGGTATCTAGGACTTGGTCTATAAATGGTAGGGGAAAATGGTCTTTTTGAGTGGCCTTGTTTAACATCCTATAGTCCACACAAATCCTCCATTTGCCATTTTTCTTGGGTACCACCACCAAATGTGAGACCCATTGACTATATAAAATGGGATAGATGAATCCAATGGATAACAATTTTTGTAATTCAACTTTTACTATTTCCTTCATGGTTGGATTCATCCACCTTTGGGGTTGTCTTACCGGTCTTGCATCATCCTCTAGGTAAATCCTATGAGTGCATACCTCGGGTGCAATACCCCTCATGTCTCTATAATCCCAAGTGAAAGTAGTTTTATGTTTATTTAATATTCCTTTCAACTTCTCTTCTTGAATAGTTATCAAGGAATTATCAATGTTCAATATTCGTCTAGGTTCTATTTCAATTTGTTTAACATGATTTTCCCTACTACCAACGAGTGGGGAATCCATAGGAGGGTGTGAAGATTCTCCTTGGAGAAATTTCGTTATGATTTGATCTTCATCTACTTCATCCTCTACTTCATCTAGAACCATCACTTGTTGCAACATAGGCAAGGCATCATCATGAACAAATTCAGAATTAGGCTCTCCCAATTCAATGGTAGATTGTGCAGGAGGATAAATGACTAAATTTTTAACATTTTATCCATTGGATATCATCATTTTTCCAATCCTACAACTTATGTAGGCGTTAGTCATTGCTATCCAAGGACATCCTAATATGAGTGGATAACCACCCAGTCCTAATTTTGACTTCAGAACTAGGAAGTCTGTTGGATATTCCCATGCATCTATAGTTACAATCACATCTTCCAACATTCCCTCTAGGAGTACTGTAGATCGATCTACCAATTGTAAAACTATTTTGGTTGGCCTCATGTCTATTAACTATAGTTTTTGCATGGTTTCCTTAGGCATGACATTTATGGCTGCACCTAAATCTACTAAAGTATTGGGTAGCCTCAAGCCTTCAATTTGAACTATTAAAACCGGGCTTCTTGGATCAGAATATTTTTGGTGATAGGTGTTCCCTAACATTAAGTCAGCTAACTGACCTACCACGTGTACTACTTTTGACTATTGTCTTCGTCCTGGTCTCTTAAGACATAATTCTCTAATGGATTTTGTATAGATAGGCACATCTCGTATAGCCTGATAGAGGGGAATTATGATAGTAAGGTTTTTCAACCCTTCCATTATGTCAAATTCTGGTTGCATCATTTTTTTGGATTCTTGTAATCTTTTGGGAAAAGGTGGAACCCCTTCATTGTTGGACTATTCAATAGTTAAATTTTCTTCCACCCCCTCCATCGGAGGTGTTGGTTCTTCTACTTCTACTTCTATTTCCTCTTCCTCCACTATTGGAGGTGTTGGATCTACTCCTACTTCTCTACCTGATCTAAGTCTTATTGGACTACAATCTATGCTAATATGATACATAGGATACATCCCCGTGTCTACCTGATATGTTGGTTGATTTATCTTATTATTATTTGGATTTGGGGTTGGTTGTGTCGGTAGTTGTTGTGGCCTAGAAGTAGGTGGTGCCGATAAACTAGGCTGCAATGGGGCTTGTGTTGTTACCTGTGGAGGTGAAGTCCACGTATTATAATTTTACCACTACATTCCAGCTTGTTGGTATGGCATCCATGGATAAGGTGTGTAAGGAGTTGGCCCTTGGGTGGCATTCATCTAAGGTGGCTGACCCCACCACCCCATATTGGGTGTTTGAGTCTACCCTTGGTGCATAAAATTGGATCCCCCATAGGGTGGTACTACTCCTGGCATTCCGCCTCCCATAGGAGACTATTGCCAGTTTCTCCTATTACCCATAAAATAAGTTTTAGCTACTTTTGGTTCCTCTTTCATGTTTGCTAATTGTGGGCACAACTTCATTTTGTGATCCATTTGACAAATGGCACACACTCGGACCTTATTTTCTGGACATTCATTCTTTGGGTGTTTCTTCCTACATCTTGGGTAGAAAAAGGCCAATGCTACCTCGATTTCCTACTTCTTTTTCTAAAGCTAGAATGTATCTAGTTGGATTGCAAGAGATGATAAAATATCACTCTTCATGTCTTCCAGCAAGGTACCTATTTCTACTTTTGTTATGGAGGCTATTGTTTTTGTTCTATGGGTGATGGGTTTACCTTTTCTCCTAGAGTAATTTTGATAATACTATCGAATATCTGACATTTGGGCTTGGTAAATGTCACCTCTCGCTAACAAGTTTAAGGCTTCTAATGACTCATTCATGAGACCCCTTAAGAATATACTTCTCAAGGATTTCTCACCCAGTTTTGCATGGGGTGAACATTGAAGATTAAAATTAAATCTACCCTAGTAATCCTCCAATGACTCTTCCTCCCTTTATGACATATCTAGGACTTCCTCTCTAGCATCTCATGCCCTACCAAAATCTTGGTATTGTTCTAGGAATATTTTCTTCATGTCCTCCCAGGTGGTAATTTGTTTGTTCCCTAAACTGATAAACCAACGTAGTGTTGAATCATCCAATGTAGAGGGAAAAAGTTTTAATTTTTGGGCATCAGTTTTATAATCCATTGATCTGCAAAGAACATCAAATTTAAAAAGAAATAGATCAGGATCTTCTGTTGGTAGTCCTCTAAATATAGGAAGGTGTGCAAGAGAAATATGTTTTATTTTAATGTCTCCTCTAGATTCTTCAATTGGAAAGTCAAAACTGGTGGAAGCCTCATCATTCCCAGCCATGGTTTTAGATGATGTAGGTGCTAAACCAGATGCTTCTACAATAGCTAATAATGCTTCACACTCATTTCTTGTGTCTTCAAATAATAAATCTAAATCAAAACCTAAGGCAAACCCTCCTTCTAATCTTTTCCACCTTGAGTTTTTAAATAAATTTTGTCCAAATAATGGATTAATATGCCAAGGTGTGTTAGGTGGAGATGATGGTCCAACAATAGGAAGTGTTTCAGATTCTTCAAAAGGTATTTTAGGTGGTTTCAAGGTGACTTCTACTCTCTTAATAAAATATCCATTCGGTCCTCTTGGTCTTGGTGGACTCATGCATTCTCAAGTAGGGGATCTATGGGTAAGATAGTCTGAATAGTTATTTTTAGGTTGACTAACCTACAAATCCTAAAATACTATAGTTGGCACTCCTCGACAATGGTGCCAAAATGGTGAGCAAAAAATGGTGTTTTATAAAATAGTTATTTTCTTTCCATTTAATTATCAATCTAGGAGTTCATAAACTTGTGAGTACCTATGCACAATATATGCCTGTAGTAGTTGGGAGATGAGTCCTATATATCAGTTGGTTTGGTGGGGGAATGTTGTTCGTGTAGTTTCAGTTTTTACCCAAACCAATAAAAACTAAGTGTAGAAAAATAATGAAAAATAAAGCACACAATTGAAAGAAACTGTAGGAAGTAAATTGCTCACAACTAAAATTAAAATATTGAAATCAAACACATGACTGAAAGGGAAATTGCTGAAATTAAACACACAATTGGAAATAAAAATATAGGAAATAAACACACAACTAAAATAAATAAAGCAGATAATAAACACACATAAAATAAATAAAGCAAGAAATAAAATAAACAGGGGAGGATTACTGCTTGGAGTGGGCCCAAGCTCCCGTAGATGGTCCGCCCAACTGGTTACGTAAAAATCACTCTTCCAAGTACACGTGAATGGAGAACACTCAAAACTTTATTAATATTTATGCAGTACAAAAATAATAAAACTTTGTGGATCCATTTTCAGGAATGGCCTACATTCTTATACAGAACATGACCAAATCCTGTTACAAAAATAGCTTGTTCTAATTTAATCATACGTCATGATTCGCTACGGTCGGTTCATGCACAGTTACAATTATCATCTATTAAAAGAGTGGTCATGTCTAAAATTAATCATGAAAGATAAGAATGGTGCTCCCTTAGTTTACATAACAATTTATTTCTAAAATTTGTGTGGTCTCCCGATCAATCGGTCAATGCATAGAATAAAGGTGCTTTATACCCATTGGATATAGGCTGTCTGCCTACCACTAGGATATAGGTGCCAGGATATAAGGGCCTACCTACCATCAAGATATAGGTACCTTCCTACCACCAAGATGTAGGTGCTTACCTACCTCCAGGATATAGGCACCGACCTATGCCTAGGATATAGGCACCGATCTACACCCAGGATATAGGTACCAGCTTGCACCTAGGATATAGGCACCGACCCTTAGTAGGATTTAGGTACCCACTTCAGGCACCATGATCTCCTTCAAGATGTACATCATTCCTCAAACACATTACACTTGTTGTACAATGCTAGGTCCATGTGGGACCTCGACTAAAAGATGTGAAAAAGCAACAAAAATCTGCATCTACACACATTTCCCACTAAAAACACCAGTCAAGCATAATACATCATTTTCCATTAAATACATGCAATAATTACACAAAAATGCACTTCTAGTGTTAGACATGCCATACAATACCCCTTTTAAACATGCATAAAAATGAGCATTTTTTGTGCTCATCAAAGATTGTGATCAAGACTAAGATATCCTAAAATCAGACCATTTGAGACAATGACATCATTCAAAGAAGCAAGTCACCCAAGATTGCACCAATCAACAAGCGAAGACCACCCAAGGATATGATGCTCAAAGCCACATTACTTCAAGTAATAACATCAACAACATAGAAAATTGCCTAGGAGTGCACAAAGAAGGAAAAGGTACCCAAAACTAGGATATGACATTATAAAGCAAAAGAAGTCTAAGACCATGTCACCTAGGCTATAACATCAAAAAAAGCTATCTCAAGCCCAAGATCATACCTCTAAAGAATATAAATAAATAAAAAAGAGTTCCCAAGGCTAAAATTACCCAAAACTATGACTACACTACAAAAGAGCCTTGCAAACAAGAAAAGAACCCAACTTTGAGAAAAATTTTGTAGCAAGTGTGAACAGGACTTAGCTTGAAATGGCTCAGAAAAAACTAGTTTTTCTAAGCACAGTGTGAACACACTTACCTTTTGTCGGCTAATCTTGTCTGATAGTCAGAATGATATTCTTTCTCCCTTACCTCTATTTTCTCCTTATCCCTCCATTGGTCTTCCTCCTTTCCTACCGTCCATTTTCCCTTATCACTCCACTCCCTTCCTCTCCCCACGCTCGCTGCCACCTCCCACTCCACTTCCTACTCCTCTGTACTCTCTAATATCCCCGATCTTCCTCCACCTTCCCTTTCCTACTATTGCGCATGTTCTAAGCCTATATAAGGTTTATTATAATGTAATTATCATGTTGGTTAGTTTAATGAATAATTTTGGCTTTAATTATTGTTCGTGTCAATTTTTTTACCTTGGCTAATGTTAATCTAAGGTTAATTTAATCTTGGAATCACACTAGTATCAGAGCAGAGGGGGCACGGATATCGAGGGCTAAGGTAAGGCATGAAAGCCAAAGTGTACAAATCTTGAGGAGTTGTAGAGAGGCTGTCACACAAATCTCGAGCAGTACATGGATCTTGAGGAGCGGCAGAGAGGCTATCACATGAATCCCAAGTAGTGCATGGATCCCGAGGAGTAGCAGAGAAGCTGTCACATGGATCTCGAGGAGCGCATAGATCCTAAGAAGTAGTAAAGAGGTGGTCGCATAGATCCTGAGGAGTGCACAAATATCATGGATCTGATTGGATGCTGATAGCAAGTTGATGTGGTGGCAGAGCTAGATGGTAGTTGCTGATGTGGAACATGGCTGACGTGGCTGACGTGGACGAGTGCTGACATGGATGACATGGCAGAGCTGACTAGGCACTGACGTGGATGTGGCAGAGCTGACCAAGAGCTGACATGGACGACATGGTAGAACATGAGCAGAAGTGGACAAGTGCTGACATGGACACTTCGGGTGTGTGCCACATGGTGGAGTTTGTTTGGTTGACTGACGGGCAAAAGGTTGGCTAGATCAATTGCCCAAAGGCAATCGACCTATAGAGTGTTCGCAGGCTTTGATAAAGCCTGGACACACTCTTTGCCCACTGAATGTGGGATTAAATTTTTTTTTTCAAACTGTTTTAAGCCACCATATGAAGAATAACCTCCTTCCTCTTTTATATCATCCGACTAGAATGGTCTAGCGGTCAAGTCCCCCGCCTTGTAGAGAAGAGACCCGGGGTCGAATCCCACCGAGGTAAAAAAAAGGGTTTTTATTTTTTTTGTCTCTTCATGATTAATGGAGGTTTAAATTTGTTTTTTGGTTCCTTCCTACCATCAGTAGCCGCATGGTGCAGTGGCTAAGATTGCCGAGTAGACGGCGGAGGTCTTCAGTTCGAATCCCATCGGGGGTTTACAAAAAAGGTTTATTTTTTAATTAAATTTTTATTATTTGTTTTTTCTAAAAGTTTTTATTAAAAAAATAATAATTTCTATATATATTTTTTATTATGTTTTTTTAAATATCCATTTCATTTAAAAAATAATAATTAAACATATATATAGGAAATTGTTAATTTTTTTTTTAAAAAGGTCTTTATTAAAACAAATTTTAGAAAAAAAAAATTAAAATAAAAGGGTGCAAAGATATTTTGATATAAAAAGTTTTTTTTGGCATCATACTAAGTTGTAACCCAGTTCATACGGTGTGATTCTGGGTAGATGATCTGGTCAGCCGGATGCTATAATGCATTACTCTCTCTGTTGAGAATAGAGACTCCTGATTCCTTTGATGGGAAAGTCCAGCGGTATGGACTTCATACGAGTGTTTTGCCAATTAGAAAATCAATTGATTGCTCATCTGAGGAAACCAGATTCTGGCTACGAGGCAGATTTTGAAGATAATATCTTCGAGCAAAGGATAGTTGAATCCGAGATGGTTGAAATAGTACCTGAATGACAATCAAGTGACAGTTATTCACCTGTAGTGCCTGAAGTAGAAACGAGTGAGAGCTATACACCATGCTCTCCTGATTCAGAACCAAAAGCAGTAGAAGAAGAAGAGGAAGAAGAAGAAGAAGAAGAAGAAGAGGAAGAAGAACCAGTGGAGGTGAAACCTGTAACTAAAGAATGAAATTTTCTCAAATGAAGTTTTGAACTAGCAGCAGCACAAGAAGTCATTATAATTAGTGACAACGAAGCAGACAATTTCACCTTTCCAGTTTTGGGTGATCCTCGAGAAGAAGAACGCCAAATAAATGATCATATTAAGAAGCTAGATTTGATTTAAATTAGTAAACCAGTGATCTATTTTGTACTTCTTTGTACTATTTGTTTGAATTTGCAATAAAGTTTGCTTTCTAAAATGGCTTCCAATACTAGTCTACCAATTCCTGAGTTCAATGGTGGTGATTACGAGTATTGGTCAATTAAAATGAAAACTCTTTTGATAGGCAAAGGTCTTTGGGATGTGATTGAAGAGGGATATACTGAACCTACTACTGCTGATTGGGCATCTTTGAATGTTGCTGATAAAAGGGCTAGAAAGGAAGCACAGAAGAATAATTCTTTCACCCTTTATCATATCCAAACTGCCCTTGACCAAAGTATTTTCCCTAGAATAGCTTCTTTTATAACTGCTAAATCTTCTTGGAATGCTTTAAAAGAAAGTTATAGGGGTAGTGACCAAGTCAAACAAGTTAAACTACAAACCTTGAAATGAGAGTTTGAGACTCTTAAAATGCAAGAGAGTGAAAAGGTTGGTGATTACTGCATGCGTGTGAAAGCCGTAGTAGATAAGATGGTCACTTTAGGAGAAGATGTAAAGCCTTAAGTTATAGTGAAGAAAGTGTTGAGGACACTTCTTCCTAAGTGGAATTCAGTTGCCATAATTATAGAAGAATCCAAAGACCTAACTTCTCTATCTTTTGAATCCTTAATTGGCTCACTTCTCTCACATGAAGAGAGGTTACAGCAAACTCCTTCCACAAGTTACGAAGGAGATGATAAAGCCTTTGCTTCACAAGAATGCAGAGGTAGAGGTCATGGCAGAGGATAGTATAGAGGTAGAGGTAGAAATAATCAGAGAGGTGGAACTCCTAACAGAGGAGGATTCTCAAACAAAGGTGAACAACAGAATAGAGGAGGACAACAAAATAGAGGAAAACAATCAGGCAGAGGCAAAGGAGGAGATAAGTCAAAACAATCTTGCTACAACTATGGCAAACTTGGCCATTATGCTCATGACTATTGGACAAAGACTTCACAAGGAACTAGTAGCAGCCAAAGTAGTCAGTTTGGAAATTTTGGAGAAGAGGAAGAGGCCACAAATCTCTTTCTCTCTTATGGTTAGGTAGATCAGAACATGAATGATACATGGATCTTGGACACTGGGTGTTCAAACCATATGAGTGGAAAAGAAGAGCTCTTTGCTACTCTAAACTCCTCATACAAATCCAACATCAAATTGGGAGATGATAAATCATTGGCAGTTGAAGGCATTGGAGCAATGACAGTTCCAACTAAAGAAGGTGTCAAACATGTAAGTGATATCTATTACACACCCCATATTCAACACAATATTTTAAGTGTTGGTCAAATTTTAAAAAATAACTATAAGTTGCTTTTTGATGAGGGTAAATGCACTATTTTTGATAAAAATAACAGTAATAGAATAATTACACAAGTGCCAATGTTAAAGAATAGATTATTTCCTTTAAAGTTTGGCCAGCCAGGGGGAGATAAGTTAGAAAATGTTGTTATTTCCAATCCAAGTATCCTATGGCACTTGAGATATGGTCATTTGAATTCAGCTAGTTTGAAAATGCTAACTTCACAAGCGATGGTAACCGGACTTCCTAAGGTTTGGGATAGTAAGGAATTCTGTGAAGGGTGTGCTCTTGGGAAGCATGCCAGATCAAAATTTCCTCATGGACAAGCATGGCGGGCTAGCTATCCACTCTAGCTAGTGCATACAAACATCTGTGGTCCGATGCAGACCAAGAGTCTTGGTAACAACTCTTACTTCCTACTCTTCATTGATGATTTTACTAGAATGTGCTAGATATATTTTTTGAAATATAAGGATGAAGCATTTGAATGCTTTGTCGATTTCAAAACAAGAGTTGAAAGTGAGAGTAGATCTTTTGTAAAATGTCTTAGATCAGATAGGGGAGGAGAATACTCCTCTAATTATTTCTTGAATTTTTGTAAGCAACATGGCATTAAGAGGCAATTTATAGCTGCCTACACTCCACAGCAGAATGGTGTCACAAAGAGAAAGAATTGCACCATTGTGGAGATGTTGAGCAAGGTGCAGAAATAGTATTGTCATTGTTGTCAACATAGACAGATAGATCAATTGATGATGCAGTGGACAGGAGTTCAGAGGTCAGTCAGAGCATGTACAGTGAATTTCCAAGAAGATAGAAGTGGCCCAGATTCAAAGGATCAAAGAAAAAGACAAGTAAGAAAACTATCGCGATATCGCGACATGTTTTCTGTCGCGATTTCGCGACATATCGGAGGAGAGAGAAAATGCTGGCAAAAATGTCACGATTTCATGACATATTGAAGGAGAGAGAAAATGTAAAGAAAACTATCACGATTTCGTGACATGTTGGAAGAAAGAGAAAGCGCAAGGAAAACTGTCATGATTTCGTGACATGTTGGAAGAAAGAGAAAGTGAAGAAAACTATCATGATTTCGTGACATGTTGGAAGAAAGAAGGCAAGAGAAAACTGTCATGATTTCGTGACATGTTGGAAGCAAAGAAGGCAAGTAAGAAAATTGTCATGATTTCGTGACATGTTTGAAGAAGAAGCGCATGCAGAGAAAACTGTCATGATTTCGTGACATGTTTGGAGAGAAGGCGCATGCAAAGAAAACTGTCATGATTTCGTGACATGTTTGGAGAGAAGGTGCAAGCAAAGAAAATGTCATGATTTCATGACATGTTTGAGAGAAGGAGCTCGAAAGAAAAGTGTCATGATTTCGTGACAATTTGGAGAAATGGCGCAAGGAAAGAAAAGTGTCATGATTTCGTGACATGTTTGAAAGAAAGAGCTTGCAAGGAAAAGTGTCACGATTTCATGACAATTTGCAAGAGGAAGTGCTAAGGAGAAAAAGTGTCACGATTTCGTGACATGTCGGGTTTTTGTGATCCGATGAGAGAAAAGCGCTAAGGAGAAAAAGTGTCATGATTTCGTGACATGTTTCATTTTGGAAGGAAGAGAAAGAGGAGAGAGAAAAAGGTGTCATGATTTCGTGACATGTTTTATTTTCAGGGTCAAGGCAAGAGAAAGAGAGAAGGAAAAGAGTGTCATGATTTCGTGACATGTTTGATTTTCATGGGCGAAAGAGAGAAAGGCACAAGGCAGGAAAGTGTCACGATTTCGTGACATGTTCTATTTTTGCTAGTGCAAGCCAAGTAGAGTGTACGAAAGTGAAAGGTGTCACGATTTTGTGACATGTCATGTTTTCGCTAGTGCTTGTAGAGAAGAGTGTAAGGAAGTGAAAAGTGTCACGATTTCGTGACATGTCATGTTTTCATGGATGCATGCCGAGAAGAGTGCAAGGAAGCGAAAAGTGTCACGATTTCGTGACATGTCATGTTTTTGGTGCATGCCGAGAAGAGTGCAAGGAAGCAAAAAGTGTCACGATTTCGTGACATGTCTTGTTTTTGTTGGTGCAAGCCAAGTAGAGTGTACGGAGGCAAAAAGTGTCACGATATCGTGACATGTTGTTTTTCACATGCAGGCCGAGAAGAAGACAAAAAGGTTATCAGAGCGATGGTTCTACTGTCAGAGCTGTAAGAGAACAAAAAAGGCTGTCAGAGCCAAAATGAGCAGAGAAGGCTGTCAGAGAGCCATAAATGAGAAGATAAATCTGTCAAAATGGTGGATATACTGTCAGAGCATAGAAAAGGTTGTCAGAGCTGTAAAGTGGGTAGATAAGGTTGTCAGAGCAATAAGTAAGCATTTAAGGCTATCAAAAGCGTAGTAAGTAGAGCCAAAAGAATGTTTTATGTATAGTAAGTTAGGGTTAGGGTTGAGCTCTACACGTGGCATGAGTGTTGTGTATTGTCGAATAAAAGGAAAAAGAAGTTATGAAAAGTAAAGTGAAGTGTGCTAAAAAGATACAGAAGAGAGGGTTGTAAGAGAGGATAGTAGAGCAAAAAGAGAAAAATATAACAGAGTTGTAAGTATATGCAGTTCTTGTTAAAGGGCATTAGACCAGTGAGGGTCTTGTAGAAGAGAAGGCATTTTTATGTCATTGAAATAGTTCAGAACTGAAGTCCAAGTTGGTGCTTGGCATTAGGGGGTTGGTGCTCCTTTCTGTTGCTGCAGATAAATAAGGGGTTGGTGCTCCTTCCTGTGGGTGCTGGAAAATTGTTTGTAAAGTTGGTGCTTTGCAAAGGCTGGATTTGGATGGGAGTCCAAGCAGTCTAATTTTTGAGGAGTAGCCAAAACTGGTGAACCTCGTTAAATCATGTGTTGTGGAATGCTCTCTTGTTTAATTGCTTTATCTATTTTTAAGTTCTCCCTGCTTAAGTTTTAAAGAGTTGTAGATCTAAATTTAAATAGCTACACTGATTCACCCCCCCTCTCAGTGTCATTGTGAGAATATCAATTGGTATCAGAGCAAGGTTCCTGAACAAGCTCAATCAGCTAAGGTGATCTTGGAAGAAACACAATGGCCGATGGTGAAGGATTTTCATCCAACAAAGCTCCTTTGTTCGATGGAACTAATTACTCTTTCTGGAGACTCAGGATGCAGACATATCTGTGTGCTTTGGGATATGACATTTGGGAGTCAGTAGACAGTGGATACACAATACCCTCTACTCCTCCAACAGATGTTGCTGAGAAGAAAAAGTTTGAGAATAACTCTAAAGCAAAGAATGCTATAATGTGTGGGTTAGTAGACAGTGAACTGATAAGGATCATGAGCTGTAAAATGGCAAAAGACATGTGGGACAAACTACAGAGCATTCATGAAGGAGACGGCAAGATCAAGGAAGCCAAGCTACAAACGCATCGAGCTCAGTTCGAAGCATTAAAAATGAATGACGATGAGAACATAGAGGCCTATATGCTGAGAGTCAATGGAATCATTAATGCGATTAGAGGACTCGACGAGGAAATGGAAGATGCGGTCATCGTGAAAAAGGTACTAAGAACTCTTCACAAAAGATTTGATTCTAAAGTTTTTGCTATAGAAGAAGCTAAAGATCTAAATACTTTTAGCATGGATGAAATGCATGGTTCTTTAACTGCATACAAAATGAGAATAGGACAAACTAAGCCCTCAGACAGAGAAGCTGCTTTTAAAGCACACAAAAATATAAAAGCTAAACAAGAATCTGAGGAAGAAGAGTCTTCAGATGAAACAGAAGCAAACTTTGTTAGGAAACTAATAAAGGGAAAAGGAAAGTACAGAGGAAAGTTACCGTTTAAGTGCTTCAACTATGGAGGCATCGGGCACTTTGCAGCTAAATGTCCAATGAATGAGAAAAACAAAAATGATGAAGGGTCACACCAAGAAAGAAGTGACTGGAAGAAGAAACCACATTTTAGAAAAAGCAACTTCAAGAAGAAAAGTTTTATATCCAAGAATGTCAGCTCTTCCGAAGACTGCTCCGGTGAGGATTCTGAAGAAGAAGCAGGTGAAGCTCTGTTCATGGCATTTGAAGAAAGAAAAACAGAGGAAAAATAGGAATGTAATGAAAAACCTGAGGATGAGGCTGAAGTATATCTGGAAGGTGAGTTGGTTGCTGCACTTAAAGAGCTGAGCACAGAAAGGAAAAAGAATAAAAAGGTTTCAAGAAAGCTTGAGGATGCCAATGAAATAATAAACAGCTTGAAAGTACAGACAGACAAATTTAAGAAAATGTCTGAAGTTCTCGAAGTACAATTAACCATAAAAATAGATGAGTGCAGCAAGCTAGAAGAAGACATTGTTAGGTTAAGGATGCAGCTAGAGGAGATGAATCAAAAATTGAGTTGTTATCATAAGTTTGAAGAAAGTTCTGTAAATCTGGATAAAATTATAAATAACCAAAGGCCTTCAGGCATCAAATTTGGTTTGGGCTTCGATGAAGGAGAATCATCAAAGGGATCAAAGGCCATAAATGTAGAACCCATAAAGAAAGAAGATAAGATCAGGGTTGATCAAGAAAAAACAAATCATGCCAAAGAAAGCAATAATGCCAGACTCAAGAGGAGTACTCGACAAAGATGGATTCACAAAAGTCACACATCCAAGAAGGAGAAGATTCATGGCTCCTACTTCAAAATGGCAAAGACCTTCACCCAGGTTTAATCACTCCTTTTCTGGTTATTGTTTTAAATGCAATGCTTATGGTCATAAGATTTCAGATTGCGAGTTATAATGTAGCACAAAGGAATTTCACAAGTAGAAATGTCTTTTCACCATTGATGGATTATGCAGTAGAATGTTATAACTGTCATAATTTTGGACACATTGCAAGAAACTGTAGAAGCACTTTTGCAGCAAATAAATATCAGGGTAGAAAATCTCAACCAAATGGATTGAAACAAAACAAAAAATTTCTTGAAAAATAGGCACAAGCTAATGAAAGGGGAAAGGCAAAACAAGTAGCCAAAACTGCTATCAAACCAGAATGGAAAGAAAAGGAGAAACTCTAGAAAGAAAAGGAGAAACTCCAGGAAGAAAAGGAATCTTTGATTGTTCAGACTACTTTTAAAGCATAGAACAAATCTGCACCATGGATACTTGATAGTGGATGCTCCAGTCACATGACAGGTGACAAGCAAAAATTTGAGAAGTTACAGAATTACGAAGGTGGTTCTGTGAAATTTGGAAATAATGATGGAGCAAAGATAGTTGGCAAAGGATCAGTCAAGATCAGTGATGAAAAGATCAAATCAAAAGAAGTCTTGTTTGTGATTGGTCTGAAGCATAACTTGCTCAGCGTAAGTCAAATCTGTGACAGAGGTCATGAAGTAATTTTTAAGAAGCAGGGTTGTGAAGTGAGAAAAGCTAATAGTGGGAAGTTGATTGCTACTGGATCAAGGACTTCTAGAAACCTGTATACTCTCTCAGAGACTTCAGAAGGAGCATGCTTGATTGGATAGGAAGATGAAAATTGGTTGTGGCACAAGAGGCTCGGTCATATCAGCTTTGACAATTTGGTAAAAATAAGCTCAAAAAGGGCAGTAAGAGATATACCCTCCATTGGCAAACCACTAAATAGTATTTGTGCTTCATGCCAAAAGGGGAAGCAAACTAGAGCCACATTTAAATCAAAGGAGTACTTTACCAGCAAACCTTTAGAACTAATACATACTGATTTATGTGGACCCATGAGAACACAAAGTATAAATGGTGACAAATACTTTATGTTGTGCATAGATGACTATTCCAGAATGACCTGGATATTCTTTTTGAAGCAAAAATCTGAAGCTTTTGAAATGTTCAAGACTTTCAAAAACCAAGTTGAGAATGAAATAGGAAAGAGGATCAAATGCTTAAGATCAGATAGAGGAGGAGAGTTCATCTCAGAGGAGTTTGCAGAATACTATCAAAAATATGGGATCAGAAGACAGTTTTCAGTAGCAAGGACACCTCAGCAGAATGGTGTTGTAGAAAGAAAGAATAGAACTATGTAGGAAATGGCACGGACGATGTTGACTGAGAGCAAAATTGTAGACAGATTTTGGAAAGAGGCAGTCCATACTACAGTTTATATCCAAAATAGGTGCATGTTGAGGACGCATGAAAGCAAAACCCCTTATGAGCTATGGTTCGGCAAGAAGGCAACAACAAAATACTTCAAAGTCTTTGGCAGACAAGTGTTACATCAAAAGAACTGAAGATAATCTTGGTAAGTTTGAAGATAGAGCTGATGAAGGTATTTTTGTTGGCTATTCATCAAAAAGCAAAGCTTACAAATGCTACAACAAGAGGCTAAAGAAAATTGTAGACAGTGTCGATGTTAAATTTGATGAAGATAGGAAACGAGCAGTCAACCGTGAAGAAAACTACCCTATTTATGAAGAAGTTATTGAAGGAGATGAAGAAAAGGAAATAGAAGAGAATCAAAAAATTGACCCAGATGATTTAAGTATTGATTCAGAAGTAGAAGAAAACAATAAATTCAAAACAGGAAGCTGGCAAAAAAATCATCCCAGAGAGCAAATTATTGGGGACCCCACAGTTGGTGTTAAGACAAGAAGAAGAGTAGTAAGTAACTACTCCCTATTATCCAACATTGAGCCCAAAAATATTGCTGAAGCAAGCACAGATGAAAGTTGGATGAAGGCAATAAACGAAGAACTAGATCAGATTGAGAAAAACAAAACCTGGGAGTTAGTACCAAGGTCTGCAAATAAAAACATAATCGGTACTAAATGGATTTTTCGAAACAAATTGAATGAAGACGGACAGGTTGTAAGGAATAAAGCAAGATTGGTCTGTAAAGGCTATGCTCAAGTTGAAGGTATTGATTTTGAGGAAACTTTTGCACCAGTGGCTAGACTCGAGGCAATCAGAATGTTTCTGGCTTTAGCAATCCACGAGAATTTCAAAGTTTATCGGATGGACGTGAAATCAGCATTTCTGAATGGAAATCTTGAAGAAGAAGTTTATATTGAGCAGCGAGATGGTTTTCAACTCGGTGATAATCCCAACTTTGTTTGCAAGTTGAAGAAAGCTTTGTATGGCTTGAAACAGGCACCCAGAGCATGGTATGCAAGACTAGACAACTATCTCACTGAACAAGGGTTCAAGAAAGGTATGGTGGATAGTAACTTGTATGTCAAAATAGACAATGGCCATCTTATTGTCCTTGTTGTTTATGTAGATGATATAATTTTTGGCAGCGACAATGATGAGTCATGTAGAGACATAGCAAATAAAATGCAGAAAGAATTTGAAATGTCTATGATTGGTGAACTTTCATATTTCCTCGGATTGCAAGTTAACCAAAATGAAAAGGGCATTTTTATTTCTCAAGTTAAATATGTGAAAGAAATGCTGAAAAAGTTCACAATGGAGGATTGTAAACCTGTTAGCACTCCCATGACAATAGGTTGCAAGTTGAGCAAGGATGACAAATCTCCAGATGTAGATCAAACCATGTACAGATCTATGATTGGAAGCTTGCTATATTTGATAGCTACCAGACCAGATATCTTACAGGCAGTATGCATGGTAGCAAGATTTCAGGCTAGTCCCAAAGAGACTCATGTGAAAGCTGTGAAGAGGATTTTTAGGTACCTCAAGGGTACTATGGAGTATGGGTTATGGTACCCAAAAGGTAAGGACTTCACTCTTATTGCATATTCTGATGCAGATTGGGCAGGATGTATAGATGACAGAAAGAGTACCAGTGGAGGTGCATTCTATCTTGGAGACAGGTTGGTAGCATGGCACAACAAGAAACAAGAATCAGTCTCTCTATCCACAGTAGAGGCAGAATACATTGCAGCAACAACATGTTGTACACAGATTTTATGGATGAGACAAACCCTGAAAGATCTTGGCATTAACTTCAAAGAGCCAATTTCAGTTAAATGTGATAATACCAATGCTATTAACATCTCAAAGAATCCGGTTATGCATTCTCGCACCAAACATATTGCAATCCGGTATCACTTTTTGAAGGATAAAGTTGCAGAAGGTGAGGTTAAATTGGATTTTGTTCCAACTACAGAGCAAGTAGCGGATATCTTCACTAAACCGTTGCCCAAGGAAGTTTTTGAATACCTTCGCAGTAAGTTGGGAGTGGTCACACTACCCAAGAACTGACTAGCTATCGGGAACACATTCTCAGGGGGAGCATTTATATATTTGATTATTTGTTTGCTCATGTTTGTAATTTTTGCTAACTGTAATATTGTGTGCTTGAGAATGTTGTGCATGGACTCAGGGGGAGTCTGCAGCAGCCCTTTGGTATTATTGTCAAAGGGGGAGAAGAATTACTAGGAAATTGCACATGTGTTGCCAACAATTCCAAAGGGGGAGATTGTTGAGCAAGGTGCAAAAATAGTATTGTCATTGTTGTCAACACAGACAGATAGATCAATTGATGATGCAGTGGACAGGAGTTCAGAGGTCAGTCAGAGCATGTACAGTGAATTTCCAAGAAGACAAAAGTGGCCCAGATTCAAAGGATCAAAGAAAAAGACAAGTAAGAAAACTGTCACGATATCGCGACATGTTTTCTATCGTGATTTTGCGACATATCGGAGGAGAGAAAAATGTTGGAAAAATGTCACGATTTCATGACATATCGAAGGAGAGAGAAATTTTGTAGAAAATGTCATGATTTCGTGACATGTTGGAGAAAGAGAAAGTGAAGGAAAACTGTCATGATTTCGTGACATGTTGGAAGAAAGAGAAAGTGCAAGAAAATTGTCATGATTTCGTGACATGTTGGAAGAGAGAAGAAAGTAGAAAAACTATCATGATTTTATGACATGTTGGAAGAAAAGAAGGCAAGTAAGAAAATTGTCATGATTTCGTGACATGTTTGAAGAAGAAGGAGAGGAAAACTGTCATGATTTCATGACATGTTGGAAGAGAAGGCGAAAAGAAAACTGTCATGATTTGTGGACATGTTTGGAGAAAGGAAAGCAAAGAAAACTGTCATGATTTCATGACATGTTTGGAGAGAAGGGTGCAAAGAAAAGTGTCACGATTTTGTGACATGTTTGGAGAAAGGAAGAAAGAAAAAGTGTCATGATTTCATGACATGTTTGAGAGAAAGGAGCTTTGAAAGAAAAGTGTCATGATTTCATGACAATTTGCAAGAAAGGGAGAAGAAAAGTGTCATGATTTTGTGACATGTTTGAGAGAAAGAGCTTGCAAGGAAAAGTGTCACGATTTCATGACAATTTGCAAGAGGAAGTGCTAAGGAGAAAATGTGTCACGATTTCGTGACATGTCGGGTTCAGAGAGAGAGAAAAGTAAGAGAGAAAAAGTGTCACGATTTTGTGACATGTTTCATTTTGGTAAAGGAAGAGAAAGAGGAGAGAGAAAAAGTGTCACGATTTCGTGACATGTTTATTTTCGGTCAAGGCAAGAAAAGAGAAAGAGAGAAAAAGTGTCACGATTTCGTGACATGTTATGTTTTCTGGGCAAAGAAGAGAAAGAGGACAAGAGCAAAAGTGTCACGATTTCGTGACATGTTCTATTTTCGCTAGTGCAAGCGAAGTAGAGGAGAAAGCAAAAGGTGTCACGATTTCGTGACATGTCATGTTTTCGCTAGTGCTTGCAGAGAAGAGTGTACGAAAGCAAAAAGTGTCACGATTTCATGACATGTCATGTTTTCGTGGATGCATGCAGAGAAGAGTGCAAGGAAGCAAAAAGTGTCACGATTTCGTGACATGTCATGTTTTCATGGTGCATGCCGAGAAGAGTGCAAGGAAGCGAAAAGTGTCATGATTTCGTGACATGTCATGTTTTTGTTGGTGCAAGCCAAGTAGAGTGTACGGAGGTAAAAAGTGTCACGATATCGCGACATGTGTTTTCATGCATGCAAGCCGAGAAGAAGACAAAAAGGCTGTCAGAGCGGTGGTTCTTCTGTCAAGTTGTAAGAGAATAGAAAAGGCTGTCAGAGCTGTAAATGAGCAGAGAAGGTTGTCAGAGAGTCGTAAATGAGAAGATAAATCTATCGTAATGGCGGATACACTATCAGAGCACAGAAAAGGTTGTCAGAGCCATAAAGTAAGCATTTAAGGCTATCAAAAGCATAGTAAGCAGAGCTGAAAGAATGTTTTCATGTATAGTAAGTTAGGGTTAGGGTTGAGCTCTACACGTGGCATGAGTGTTGTGTATTGCCGAATAAAAGGAAAAAGAAGCTATGAAAAGTAAAGTATAGTGCTAAAAAAGATATAGAAGAGAGGGTTGTAAGAGAGAATAGCAGAGCTAAAAGAGAAAAATATAATAGAGCTGTAAGTATATGCAGTTCTTGTTAAAGGGCATTAGACCAGTGAGGGTCTTGTAGAAGAGAAGGCATTTTTATGTCATTGAAACAGTTCAGAACTGAAGTCCAAGTTGGTGCTTGGCATTAGGGGGTTGGTGCTCCTTTCTGTTGCTGCAGATAAATAAGGGGTTGGTGCTCCTTCCTGTGGGTGCTGGAAAATTGTTTGTAAAGTTGGTGCTTTGCAAAGGCTGGATTTGGATGGGAGTCCAAGCAGTCTAATTTTTGAGGAGTAGCCAAAGCTGGTGAACCTCGTTAAATCGTGTGTTGTGGAATGCTCTCTTGTTTAATTGCTTTATCTATTTTTAAGTTCTCCCTGCTTAAGTTTTAAAGAGTTGTAGATCTGAATTTAAATAGCTACACTGATTCACCCCCCATCTCAGTGTCATTGTGAGAATATTAGGAGATGGAAAGGTCTTTGACTAATTCATATTGGGCAGATGCATCCAGGACCAGCATACATATCTTGAACAGAAGTCCTACTACAAGTTTGGAAGGACAGACACCTTACCAAGCTTGGTATGGTAAAAAGCCAAATGTTAAGTATTTTAGAGTGTTTGGCTTACTGGCATATTCTCACATTCTTGATGAGCTAAGAAAGAAGCTCGATCCAAAGAGTCAGGCATGCATCTTTGTAGGATATTGTGAGAATACAAAAGCTTACATACTCTACAATCCCAGGACTAGAAAGTTTTTGCTTTCTAGGGATGTGATTTTTGATGAAGGGGGAGAATGGGGTAAGCCCCAAATTTTTAGTGATGATGAATCTAGTGATGTAGGTTCTAATCAGGTGTAGTAGCAGACACCACATAAAAGTAAGCAATCTCCTCCCAGAGATCCAGGTTCATCTTCTGATTCAACTTCTTCACCAAGTCCTTCTCCGCAGAGATCAGTAAGTTCCTTACCAATGGACATCGATTCTCCATTCAGAGGTAAGAGAAATCTATAGAATCATCCATCATATCAGATGTTGGATAAGAATTTTTCAAAAAGATACACTAGGAGTCAAGCTAGTGAAATGAACTCTATTCTACAAAGATTAGAAAATATGCACTTGTATGGTTATGATGTTTCCCAGCAGGAACCTAGGGGAGATTTAATTAACTATGCCTTGTTAACTAATACACAGTTTGAACCTTCTAGTTATGAGAAGGCTTGTACTCAAAAGATTTAGCAAGATGCCATGAAAGAGGAGATCACCTCTATAAAAAACAATGACACTTGGGAGTTGGTGAAGCTTCCTAAAGGAAAAAAATATGTTGGATGTAAGTGGGTCTAAAATACCAAGTTTAATGCAGATGGTAGCATCGATAGGCACAAGGTGAGATTAGTTGCAAAGGGATTTACTCAAAAATATGGAATTTATTATGAAGAGACTTTTGCTCCTGTAGCCAAACAGGAGACTATCAGAACAATTCTTGCCTTAGTTGCACATAAGGGATGGACAATCCAACACATGGATGTAAAGAGTGCATTTCTAAATGGTTACTTGATAGAATAAGTTTATGTTGATCAAACATAGGGATTTGAAGAGAAATACAAGGAACATATTGTTTACAAACTGAAGAAGGCTCTTTATGGCCTCAAGCAGGCATCAAGAGCTTGGTACTCATGCATTGATGGGTACTTTAAATATTATGGTTTCATTAGAAGCAAAAATGAACCCACACTCTACTACCTGAATCAAGGAAATGACATCCTCATAGTTTGTTTGTATGTGGATGATCTCATTTTTTTGGGTAGTAATGAAAAAGTTAACATGGAGTTCAAGCACTCCATGATGCAGGAATTTGAGATGAAGGATCTTGGCTTAATGAAATACTTTCTTGGAATGGAAGTATATCAGATAGATTCATGTATCTTCATCTGTCAACTTAAGTATGCTCGAGATATGATTCAAAAGTTTGCTATGGAGCAATGCAAATCAGTTGCGACTCCAATTGGACATGGGATCCAATTAAGCAAGGATGATGGAGCATTGAAAGTTGATGTGACCACTTTTAGAAGCATTTTTGGGAGTTTGATGTTTCTCGTAAACACCAGACCAGACATTTAGTATGTTGTATCTCTTGTTTCTAGATTTATGTCTAATCCATCTGAGTTGCATTTGCATGCAGCTAAAAGGATTTTGAGATATGTGAAGGGTACATTGGATTTTGGAATCCAGTACTACAAAAGTGATACTATCAAGCTTGAAGGCTTTAGTGATAGTGATTGGGGCAGCAATATTGATGATAGAATATCCACATCAGGTAACTATTTTAGTCTTGGTTCAGGCCTAATCACTTGGAGTTCCAAGAAGTAGACAGTAGTCGCACTATCTTCAATAGAAGCTGAGTATATAGCGGTTACTAATGCTAGTACTCAAGCTCTATGGCTCGAAAGGTATTAGAAGAGATTGGAGAGCAGCAAAGTGGTCCAACTTGAATATTCTGTGACAACATCAGTGCCATTCAGTTGGCATACAATCCTGTCCACCATAGTAGATCCAAGTATTTTGATATGAAGTACCACTTCATTCGAGATATGGTGGAAACTGATATTGTTGAGATTCACTATTGCCACACTTTGGAGAATGTTGCTGACATCTTCACCAAGGCATTGGCTAAAGCTCAATTTGTAAAGCTGAGAGACTGTATAGTCAGTTCTCTCAACTTTAAGGGGGAGAATGTAGCAAGTGTGAACAGGACTTAGCTTGAAATGGCTTAGAAAAATCTAGTTTTTCTAAGCACAGTGTGAACACACTTACCTTTTGTTGGCTAATCTTGTTGGATATTCGGCATGATATTCTTTCTCCCTTACCTCTATTTTCTCCTTATCCCTCCATTGGCCTTCCTCCTTTCCTGTCGTCCATTTTCCCTTATCACTCCACTCCCTTCCTCTCCCCACGCTCGTTGCCACCTCCCACTCCACTTCCTACTCCTCCGTACTCTCTAATCTCCCCGATCTTCCTCCACCTTCCCTTTCCTACTATTGCACATGTTCTAAGCCTATATAAGGTTTATTATAATGTAATTATCATGCTGGTTAGTTTAATGAATAATTTTGGCTTTAATTATTGTTCATGTCAATTGTTTTACCTTGGCTAATGTTAATCTAAGGTTAATTTAATCTTGGAATCATAATTTTAGTTATAATTCACTTTCAAACCTACAACTACCATGGTGCTTTCCAGCTAACTCTAGCTAATTCTAACTCATAACAACTCAATAAGAAATGGATAACTCCAATAATGTAACCATCAATAAAGAATAGTTGTAGATCGATAGGCTAAGTTTAAATTCATGCCCAAGATGAAGTTAGAGGCTAACACATTAGCATTTATGATTTCTTGCCAAAATTCCATCCAAAAGACCATACAATTGTTTCCCACCAAAATAAAATTTGAATTTGTAATCTATAAATATGGGCAAAGAACTCATAACAAGGGTAAACTTTGTAGTCTTTACTTGGTATTGCATTGTAATCACTTTGCTAATCAATGAAGTGATAGTTATTTGGTCTCCATTACTTTGCATTTACAGGTTTTATGTGAATATCTTCCTCTAAGTCATTTATATTACACTTTGATGTTAGTTTATTCTATTAAATTAATTTCACTATTTGAATTACCTATTGGATTGCTAGAATTTAAATTCCTTGGAATGATTAGAGCCTTTATGCATTTATTTTAAGTCATTTATATTACATTTTACAATTGGTTTATTCTATTAAAGTGCATAACACCTATTGGATTGCTAATTATTTGGATCCTTGGAATGATTAAGATGAATGTAATGAGCTTAATGAACCTATGAATGTGATCACTAATGGTTGATCTATTAAGTGTCATGTAAGTTATTAGATAGTACATTACCCTATGAGATCCAATGTTGTTACACTATACCCTAGCCATGTTCTATTTGTCTTTTTAACCCTTACTATTTTCTAACCCTTTCTCTCTTCCTATCTCTTTGCCCAAAATAATCAATCCGAAGGAGTCAACCTTCTCCAAAGGTTGAAGTGTAGGGTAATATTATTTCATCCAATTGCTATATTTTGCCTAAAATTGATGGGTGCAATGCCTTTCCATAGTAATGGTAAATTTCAATCCAATAGTATAGTTAGTTTTTGGCATACTCGATGAGATGAAACAACTACATTCATTTCACCTTTATCAAAGATTTCAAGATTAGATGAATAGTATTGACCTCATTAAAAAATATTGTATGTTCATGTGGCTACTTCCATTTAAGAAAAAACCCAAAATTACATCCTCCTATTTGTTTTTTTTTTCTTTAAGAAAAAAACCCCTTGCGAGGCCACTTTGGTCTAAGAGACCATGAACAGGGGGTTCTACACCGTCAAAGTCACCCAAGAGTCGCACCCGACCCTGCCCGCACCAACATTATCAATTGGATTTTGGATACCCAATTCAGCTTTTTTGTAGGGTGGAGATTTGAACCTGGGACCTCCCTTGGAGGATTGCCCTCTCCTCTCCAACTCACCTACAACACCTGGGTTCCTCCTCTTTGTTGAATTTGAATAAACTATGTATATTTATTTTATTTTATATATGAACAAGATCTATTGCAAAAATATGAGAAAATCCATCATAATTTGTATAGTTAACTCCTTGTCGGTCTAGACATATTAAAATTCCACTTCCTAAATCTACTTTATAGAGTGCAAATTATTTGTCATGTCATTACCATTCATCATTAGGAACATCAAATCCTAAACTCATGGCACAAAATCAATAGTTGATTGCTCCAATTTCCCTAATTAGAATGCCACTAGACCTTTAGATTTTTCTCATATGAATGATATTCCTCAAGTTGCACTTAAACCTCTTCCTACTTATGATGACTCAAGTAAAACTACTTATGATAATTTTTAGGATTTAGTATCATTAACATTCATTCATAATATTAGAGATGAAGATATTATGGTCAGGCTTCTTGCCATATCCTTTTGAGGTAAGATACTTAACTAGTATTATAATCTATAATAAAACATCATCCATATATGGAATGATCTAGCTGGACCATTTGTGGAATAAATAAATTAGTAGATCCCTTCTCACTTCTCACCCAGTATACTATCATTTAGAGATATCCTCAAGTGTTAATTACAAATTTCAATCTTAGATTTAGTAGAACCTAGAAAATATCTAACCCCTAGGTCCCTTGGCATACATCTACTATATCCAATATTTAGGACCTAATTTGGGGTTACAAACACAACAATCAAATATAGTTCAATTTCCTCAAGTACATCAAGCCACTACTATAGCTAAAAATGCATTGATTTCTATTGGAAGGCTACCCCCAAGGGTCATGATGCCATATTTTCTATAATTAGCTCAATCATATTAAAAAAATGAATCATCTATGACTTCCACAATATTTTATTCTCTACCCATGATTGCACCCATTCCCACACCTAAAACATTACCTTTGGTACCCACCTTGCCAATGTTACCCTGCTTGATCCCAAAGAGACCTATAATGTTAGAAGTATTGTTCACATTGAAAACATTAAATAACAAGGTGACAACAATTGAAAAAACATAGGCAAAAAGGTTCAATTTAGAATATTTCTGTATGTGGCTAAATATCAAATATATTTGAGTATAAACATGGTAGAAAAGATAAATAATAGTTATCAAGATGAGGAACCAACATTTTTATAATCTATAAATTATCCCTTGTGCTTAGTTTATACTTTATAGTGACCACCATAGTGTATATACATACATCATGTATCAACATCATGCACAAATGTCTACTAAAAAGGCTTAAATTTTTCAAAAATGCTAAGTCAATATGCTATGGGAGCCAAAGTAGATCATGCTTATGTAAGATCCTTTGGAAGAAGAATTCATTTCTGTGTTAACAAGGTCTAGTAAAAAGCAAATTCAAATGGATTCTAAAACAATGGAACCTTTTAAATTCCTATCCCTGTCACAAAATTCCAAATATAATAATATTCTTAGGACCAAGAAAGTTCTAGTTCAACAAAATTCATAGATACCTTTATCTACACTAGAATCATAAAAGGATCCTTCATGCTCAAAGTATGCTAAGAAATCTAAAGAGATATTACCTGATGTAAAAGAAGAAGCCCATGCTAAATTTATATTCCCCTTAGTCACCAAGAGATAGAGAATTGAAGCTACCTATGTGTATAGAAGAAGGTTCAATAAACTAGAGAATAAAAATAAAAGGAAGATAGTGGAAGTGCCCACATTTAATATAGTAGAAGAGCTAAATAAAACTCCTAAAGCAACCATGTATGATGCACTGATGATTCCTAGATAGATAGATCTACTCAAACCTTAATTGAAGAAGGTCAAATTGGGAGAATTGCTAGATTTAGAGTATATCCTCACTCAAGAGTCAATGAGTCTAGTATCTATTAAGAATAAACCATCTCCTTTCTACATATCTTTGAAAATAGAATGATGGGTAATTCACAATTGCATGATTAATTTTGGGGCAACTACTACTATAGACACCTAAAACATGTTATATTGAGGATACTACCTAAATGGAACCCTTTAAACCAGGTGATACACATTGGGCAGCCTTGGAACTAAAACTATGGTTTTTACCACTTAAATAGAGACAATTTCCTTTGCAACCAGGGTAATCTCACCCCGATATGACCCCACCTAAAGCAAAATTTAAAAATAAAGCAGGATATTTGGCAGCCAAAACTACTAGTTAACCCCTTGTATGATCCCACACTATGATTTAGCACCTTTAATGATCTAAAATAGAAATAACACATGCATTAATAAATTGCATGAAATCCTAAATAAAAGCATTCACTTTTCTTAATGTGAACTACCTCTTTGCTTTTTCATACAAAGGGTTTGTGCCATTATTAGATTTATTTCAAGAAATATATATTGGCACTCACCCCCTCAATATGAACACCTATGATATTTATTACCTAGCTCTCTACGATATTTATTACCCAAATATTTATCATTATAGAGTTCAAGATTTCACATCATGAAATGCTACTGCATTTTTTATCCCCAAGATCTCCCACTACTAGAAACCATGTCAATGGATTACTACAAGGATTAAAGGTTGTGCTTCCATATTCTACATAAATCAAACACTTATACTTTGGTAATTTATCAAAACCACTAAGTTACTCTAGTGAATGCACAAATCCACTGATAAGACCTCAGATCGAACCCAAAAGTCACCCTGACTCAGCCATAAGAAACACAATTCTAGGGTAGCAACCATCTAAATCTAAGATGGCCCATAGGTAAGTTCAACCTGCCTTGAGATTACCTCTAGAAGAGATCTATTTTTCTATATTTTTTATTTATAGTAGTTAGAATTTGCTTTTTACTATTTCCAATATTAGATTAACCTTTATTTATGCATGGTTTATTTTTCTTTCAACTCATTTATTTTTGCATTCATTTTGTTTAATACAAGCCCAATTTCATTGGTCTTTGCATATGCTATTGATATCTCTTGATTTGTTTGTGTGTAATTCACAGGATTCTACAAGGATAAAGGAGCACAAGAACTTGACATTATTACTCATTGAGGTAGTTATGGAAGCCCACTCCAAAATACTTGTGATTATGAGAAGATCTTGTAGAGTGTGCTAGGATTTATTTAGAAAGGGAACAAAACCCTCATCTATTGTAATTATTGTATCACATCATTAAAATCCATCAAAGGGGACATATTTGTAATACACTTTGACATTATCATTGATATAAAGGACTTGGTTCACTTGTTCTTATTATTTATCTTTATGTATTGGTTATATGCTCATGTTCATTATTGCTTTACATTATCATTGGTTGCTTTTATTAGTGCACTAGTTTTTGAGCATATATGATGGTGATCACAGTGGGATTGGAGTCCATATTTTTATTACATTTTTTATTTTTGTTTATTTCTCTTATTGTAGGTTTTACGATTGTATAAATGGCAAAAAAAAATTGGGAGCTCTACCCCCAAACCCTCGAATAAGGGGGGAACCACCCCCCTATGATCCCCCTTTTTGCACACCCTATGCATATGAACAGTGCATGAAGAAGGAGTACTAAACTACACCACCATACTCCTCGTTGATCAAAATTAAGTCTATATTTCAACATGAAACTTATGCTATCAAAGTAAGTGCATTTTTCCTTTTTCTGTTTTCATAAAGAAAAGTAAAGAAATTTTTCAAATTACAGAAAAGAGTACATAAATTTTTAAGTGTTGGGTCTCTATGTGTGACCATATCAAGTCCAAAAAGCCCTTGTCTATGATCATATTAGGTCTATATGGCCTCCATCTATGACTATCTTAGGTCCATATGCCCTGTATCTACAACCATCTCTCTATGAAATGGCCCCATGTTTGCTACTATTTGGTGTACCTGCTTATTGCCTATTTAAAGACTATACATCATATAGGGTTCTACATCATAAGATTTATTTTTTTGCATTAGTAAAAAGAAGAAAAATTATTGTATGCTCTTTGATTTACTTTTGCAAATTTAAAATGAACCCTCACACACACACAACAAGTTAACATTGGTTAGTTGAATTTCATCACCAATGACCAACATCAATCAGGTGATGTGGGTATTCATCTCCCACCATGGATTGGCCCCATAGCAACCATAGTAGCCCCAAGCGAGTGGTTTTATAGACTTCATCAGCATAAAGTTCCCTACTTTTGGGTGTGCCCAAAGTAGGAACAATTAGATGCCCTACATTTTGTGGGTTAAATAATTACATAAACATAGCTATAATTTATACCTAATATCAAATGAGAGGGTGAAGTAAAATCCTAGAATGGGTTGATAGCAAGGCAATAGACAATGTCACCCCTTTAGGGGTTTTTTATTTCCATAGGTTTATCTTGATCAATATCTAGCATAGGAATCCACTTTTGCCATTTGGGTTACATTCCTTGATAAGGGGGTGTGCTCAAACTACATTCAATAGATTTTAATTTTTTATCCTTAGTTGTCATAGGAATAGGGGTTTAAACATCAAAACACACTGAAAATAACAAGAATCAACAATCAAAATCAAAATTTAAAAGAGATAAACACATTATTTTCTTGCTTATTTGTTTCTTTACTATTTGCATAATTTGGATAATGGTAATAACATGTGATCAATCTCGCTCAAGGGCGAGCACTACTAAAAAATTTCAAGAAGACATTGAACATCTTAGAATTAGTCTAGAGGATGTAGACATTTTTTAATGGCATTCTAGTTTTCATCATAACACCAACATCACTTATAGGGAATGTGACCTTTAGGAGGTCCCTATTCAATATGCATTTGTATGTCCCCAATATGATCAAAGTGATGAGCTTCATGGTTAAGATACTTTACATGCTTTATTTAGACAAAATCCTTAACACATGGAGGGTTCTAGTAGGTCTAGGTTATGCATTCACATCCTCACTCACCCTACCACTCAATCAAATAATGATTAAGAATATACACCATGGCTATACCTAGATGATCAATCCAACCCACTTGATAGCCCATGGATGAGTTGGCAATATGCCCATATGGATAGGTATGGTACTTGTCATCCTAGTAAGACTGCCATGTTGGCAAATGCATTTCTCATAGATAAGGAGGAAGAAAACCTGGATCATCCTCCTACATGTTATAAAGGGTACTCTATGTAAGCATGTTGTGCCTCTACACTGCCTGAGTACACAAAACTTATCTTTAAGCCTAAATATCAGGTAAATATAGTCTCCCTAGATTGTAGGAAGCAAGTGACAAACCCTTCTAGGGTTGAGAAGTAAATCAATTTCATTTGCATTAATACAAGGACCAATAGACCCTAGATAGTTGATGAGATAAATATAGCATCTAGGCTAAATACTGGTAGATAAGATTAGTTGAACCAGTTATGATTGGATAAATAATGTTTAGATTAGTAAATACAAATAAATTAGTACAGGTTGTACCAACACAGGTTGCATCAATAGAAGTTACATCAGGTTTATTTGAAAAAGTGTTGCATGATATGGTTCCTACTCCTAGCACCCATAGGTTATAGGTCCATAAAATATGCCTCACACAACATCAAGACCTACCACCTAGGCCAAACCAGAACTTCTCCCCTTATATTCCCCTCCAACATCATAGGTATAAACAATGTCAACCATACAACCATCAACAAGAGTATGATATCTATGAGGACATTCAATCAGATTACAAAGAATAGGGATATCCCAAGTTACATTATGAAGATATGGTTGATGACCACATTCAACCACCTCATCCCAATCAAAAACTTCTGCCTCCCCCTCCTAGAGGACGAAGGTGGACTGATAATATTATTTCACTATATGCTTACTAGTTGTTATATGATCACATTAGTTCTTTAGAGCAATTAAATTTAGGTATAGGTTATAAAAAACCTACTTTGAAAATATTGTGCAACCAACCCTTGCATCCATCAGTTCCATCCTCACCATATCTTGAGCATTTTGAGATGCTAAAATTAAAAAAAATTAAAGGAGATGAGGATGCTCAAGAGCATGTCACAAGCTTCATGAATATGTGCTTTCATATTCAATATGATGATGCCCTTATGCTTAGGAAATTATTCATAACCCTTGTTGGGCTAGCCTTAGAGTGATATAATCATTTACCATGACACAACATACACTCCTTTGAACAACTATAAAATGCATTCTTAGAATACTTCTTGTTTAGAATCAATAAGAAAGCAACATTGAATAACCTATACAACCTTAAACAATTCAAATAAGAGTTAGTCATGGATTATGGCAAGCGATTTAGATCAACTATTGCAAAATTTCCATTTACCTTACCTATTATAGAGCTAACTCAATTGTTTACTAGGAGTTGTTCAAAATAGATTTCACTCTTACTACAAATCCAATAGTACATAATACTTGAGAAAGCCTTAGCTTAGAAAATATTATTGAGAACATCAAGGTCCAAGAGGGATAAATCAATATCCCAAAAAAGGATTTAAACAAAAATTCTAAAGGCAACTACATACAACAAAATCTAGCTCTAGTAAATTAAGTTTTCTTAAGTGTATCAAGGCCTTTACAAAAAACTATCCCTCAACCACCTAATTACCAAGTGTAACGTCCACCTACATAATATAATACCCAAACTCAGTAGAATTAATTGATAAATCAACAACATCATCCTCATCACCAGTATACACCATTGCCTAAACCATTGGCTTTTATTTTTCATCAACTATGCAAGGCAAAGGCCATTACTTTGCCTAAAGTTCAACAACTAGATCTAAATAATCCAAAACCAAAGAGTTATAGATAGGATTTACATTACATCTATCATCAACAAAATGATCATTACATTCAATCTTGCTATGCATTCAATAACCTTGTGCAAGATATGATAGAGCAAAATGAGCTTCAAATCAATAATCCTCTCACTATAAGCAACCATAATTTTGGCATATTACAAGATCCATTATCTACATATGGGGGCTACGTAGAGCAACCTAAACAGGTGAATGAGATACATACAATCCTACCACAATAGGACTTTGTTGGGATGATTAGCATAGTGACAAGGAATCAAAGATACCCAAACAAAACTACACAACCTATAGGTCCAACCCATGTTCCTTCAACATCACAACCATTGTCATAACCAAATCCAATCTAAATTCAACCATATTTTTTGGTTCTAATAATAATAAATAGACTCACTTAGTGTCTAATTATAGCATCAACAAAACTTTCCATATACAAGCTAATCCAACAATCAACTCCACATCGAGAGGCTCTAATGGAAATTCTAAATTCAATAGAACTACAACCACAGGATCCTAACTCTTTCATCAATTTTTTGGGACATGTTCAAAACTACAAGGATTTGTATAATGTTCTAGGATCATGAAATCAAGCTGGCACTCATAGATATAGCTAATCCCCCATTGCATATCATTGATAGTATGAATCAGATACCTTATAAATTGGTCTGATAGATATAGGTTCCTCCATTAATATTATGACCACTATTGGACTTTAACATATTAATCTACCACCATCACATATTACGATGTCTACATCCACCCTTCAAGCTTTTAATGATGCTTTATGCTCCAATATCGACAAAATAGTTCTCCCTATTTAGGTTAGGATAAATATAATTCCTAGGTTGTACCATATTTTGGAGGGTGCAATGTAGTACAACATATTACTTGGAAAACCTTGGATCTTTGATATGAATTGCATCCCTTCCATATTGCACCAATGCCTCAAGTACATCCATGAAGTATAGTTTCATGTAGGTCCCATAGATTTAGAGCCCTTCAAGTTCTACAATATGTTCAATCATCTGCAAGAATCTACCTTATCTTCGATACATCTGGACATCCAACCCAATGATCCTATAAAAAATCCATATCCCTCATCACAACCATCAACTAATACATCATCCCCATCCCAACCATTGCCATTGATCTATTTTGATATTCCTTCTTCATCATCGAATTCCCTGAGTTGGAATCCCTCGAAGGCATTAATCAACTAAACTCCATCATCCATATCCATCATCTTTGAAGTAGCCATTCCAACTCCTATGGATGAGTAATAAGTACTCATTGCCATGGATGAGTCATCCCAACTTGCACCCCCATAATCATCATCCACCTTCCTGTAGATCATGGTCCACATGACCAATCTAGGGCTCGCCAAGTATTTGGTGCATAATGCTACATTTAATCCCCTCATTGAGTCAGTTTAAGACATAGGTAGACCTATCTAGCCATTGCTACCCATTGGTACCATTTTCCCTCTAGGATGTCCTCAAAATTAAAAAAAATTGTCTATGGGGGTTTTGACATTACCTCATAATCATCTCCTATGATAGAATATGATGAGTCATTCATAGCAAATATAAGTAATATGTCAAACCTAGATTTTACCCTATGGTATTTTTACCACTACCATTGGTATGGAAGTGGTATGGGTTGGTATAAACAAGGTCTCTATATCCCTTCCTAGCAATGTTATCAGCTGCCTATAGATAGATTCAGCTAGGGTATTTCATGCATATTTCGAATGATCTCCTTGCAGACTCACTCCAACATGTTACCATAGCTTTGGATATGAAATTAATAGGAATGAGTACATCTATCCTAGCAATAATCATCTATTGAGTGATCATATTCCAATCATGATGATCACTATTGAGCCCTTTGATTCTTCTAGTATGGTATTTAAATAAAATAAGGATGTGCAAGATTTAGATAATTTTGGTCCTAGCCACATTTAGTGGCTTAGCGATCATATTCAAATTGAATCTCGTAAGCAAGAGTATACAATCGGTTAGATATATGATGATGAATCTAAAGAACATGAAGATTTTGTCTTAGAAAATGATCCTAAGAATGATTGGGTTAAGGAAGATAATGAATCTGACCAATATTGTGATGGCATGTCTGTCAATTCATCTTACCAAGATTATGATGCAATATCTATTGCTTTAGATAGCTCAAAGGATGAATCAACTACTATTGAGCCTCTTAATTATATTAATGAAATTTTCCTTCATCTATTCACTAGGTGGATACCCATTTTGTGATAGATTCTTCCATCTAAATATCCAACCATTGTTATTCTACATAGGCTACACCCTATCATTCCACCACCACTATAGCCATCCTCAGTGCATCTACGTCCACCCATCTTCGACCAAATTTTTCTACCATATAATGGAGATCATATGCTCACCATTAATATGATATCCATTGACCTCACCACACCACTCCATTACCTAGGTGACCTTTCAAAACCTTTACATCTCAATCATGAGGCCATTGATTTTGATCGTGCTACTTTTTTGCCATTACCCTTGGAGTTCTTGCCCTATGAAGAAATGTTACAACCATTTCATTTCTCCTTGGAGTAATCTAAATATGTTTTTCAAGTTTATATCAAACTTGATGACATGATCGATTCTCTAAATCTAGCTGATGACATCCATTTGATCCCTATGCCTCATCAACTTGAGAAGGGATACCATATGTCAATTGATGAAATAATTGATGTGGATATCGGTGTTACCTAAAGTTCCTAAAAACTTCAATATGAGACAAAGTATATCCCTTATGAAACAAGTCGATTATACAACTCTCTTAATAGAGAAGAAGAAGGCTTTTTCTTGGTCTTGCAAAGACATGGTGAGTATCGATCCAAATATAGTTGTGCATAACTTAATGCTTGATCCAAAAATTAAACCAGTTAAGCAAAAGCTTTGCAAGATTCATACACAAATAGCCTTAATGTTTAAATATGAGATACAAATTTTTTTGGATGCAGAGTTTATTCAACCTATCGACTATCCTGACTCGGTGTCCAACATGGTCCCTATCAAGAAACCAAATGGGAAGATTTGCATATGCATTGATTTTCATGATCTTAATAAAGTGATTCCAAAGGATTAATTCCCTCTCCCAAACATTGATACACTTATTTACATGATTTTTGGTCATGAAATGTTGTCTCTCATGGATGGTTTTTTGGGTTACAACCAAATTTGAATCAACCCAGAAGACTAGTTAAAAATAGCTTTCACAATTCCTTAGGGAACCTTTTGATATAAATTCATACCATTTGGTCTTCAAAATACTAATGCTACCTATCAGTAGGCCATGACATACATATTACATGATTACATGCATAAAATATTGGAAGATTACATGGATGACTTATTAGCCAAATCCATGTTGCATCACAAGCACATGGATGTACTAAGAAAGTTTTTCGATCGCCTTATAAAGCATAATGTACAATGAAACCCCAAGAAGTGTATTTTCAGAGTAACATCTATAAAAATCTTAGGTTTCATAGTCTTTAAAAAAGGAATCAAATTTGATCTAGATAAATTCAAGATAATCCTAGAAATGCTCCCTCCTACCATCCTTAAGTAGCTTTGCAACTTATAAGGGAAGATCACATCTATTCGACACTTCATAGCACAATTTTTGGATAAATATCGACCAATGAATTGATTGTTACAAAATGGGATCACATTTAATTGGGATGATGAATGTCAAAATGAATTTGATGAAATAAAATAGTACTTGGTGTCTCTACTAATACTAGCTCTTCCTAGACCAGGTGTGCTAGTATTATTATACATATTAGCTACTAACTTTACCTTCAAGATTATGTTGACCTAGAAGAATGAGGTAAATAAAGAGCAAGCTATTTATTACATCAATCGTACCATGGTCAACTATGAGCTCAAGTATGCATACATTGAGAAGCTTTGCTTCGTAGTAGTTTTTTCCACAAAGAAGCTTTGACATTACATGCTAAATCAAACAATATATGTCATTTCTAAAGAGAACCCTTTGTGGTATATGATGAGTCAAACATATCACAATAATCACACCGCAAAGTGGATAATGCTATTTATAGAACTTGACCTCGAGTTCATAGGTCAAAAATATATTAAAGGTCAAGTTATTGTTGATAAACTAGTAGAGGCTCCTCTTCAGGATGATAAGCCTCTTACAATCGAGTTACCTAATGATGCAGTATTTACATTATCAAACTTTCTAGAACCTAAAGAACTAGAAAAAAAATCTTATATGATGCTATTCTTTGATATTTCTAAATGTGAGCAAGGGGGTGGTTCAAAAATCATGTTCTTCACATCACAAGTGGCTCTTATTCTCTTTCATTTGAACTTTATTTCTCATGCACCAAAAATAATGTTGAGTATGAAGCCCTTATTTTGGGCCTTCAAATATTTCTCACCATGAACATCAAGAAGCTCAACATATTTAGAAATTGCTTGCTCATTTTCAACCAGGTCAAGGAAATCTACTAATGCAAGTGTCCAATATTGAAATCATAAAATCCCTTGTGGACAAATTATTAGCTAAATTTGAATGGTATGACATTGAAGTAGTTCCTCATTCTTCCAAATATTTTGTAGATATAATGGCATCCCTAGGATCCTTAATTTTGAAAAACCTATCAAACTATGTCACTACTATTCAAGTCCAAACGCTCTCTCAATCCACAATCTTGTGAGATATTTCTAAAGATGAGCAAGATGTCCACATGGTTCAAATTGAACTATACCAAGATCAGTTCTCTCAAATACATGACTTATAATACAACAATCATCTATATCAAGACCATATCCCAATCCACATTTGTGTGAGATGAGTTGCAAAAGGAGAAAACAATTCACTTAGTCAAAACTCAACCATATCAAGATTGGTTTACTCAACTAAAATATTTCCTAAAACTTGGTAATGTTCTTCGAAATTGTCACATGCTACCAAATGGACATTCAAGCAAAAATAAACAAAATATGTCTTATTAGGAGATACAATTACCATCGAATCTATGATGGTCTTCTCTTTTGTTGATTAGAACCCCAAGAATATACTTGGGTAATCTCTCGAGCTCATGATGGTACTTGCAATGTCCATTTTAGTGGTATGGTTATCATTAAGCCCATCCTCTAAATGGGTTATTACTAACCCACCATGAAGAAATATGGTTGCACTTATGTCAATAAGTGCACTAAATGTTAGCATCATGTTAACCTATCACATGTACCTTCACAAGCCTTACAACTAATACATTTGTTGTGGCCTTTATTGTAGTGTGGTTTTGACTTAATTGGAAAATATCACCTCCTTCGAGTGGTCATATGTTTATTCTAATGGTCATAGAATATTTTACCAAATGGGTGGAAGCCATTCCTCTAGCCACTATGACTGGACCTCACATTGTAGAGTTCATATTTTATAACATCATATGTCATTTTGGTATCACATCCAATATCATATTGAATAATGTACCCCTATTTAAGAACAAGGATATGAGAGCTTTGTGTGCCAAGTATAACATAAAACATAGCTTTTCAACACCTTATTATCCATAGAGTAATAATCAAGAAGAGGCATCAAACAAAATAGTCATTGCTATTCTTAAGAAAACTATCAAAGATAATCACAAATATTGGCACATTCAACTACCTCTCGCATTATGGGCTTATGAACTAGCATTTGGATGCCAACTAGGGCAAATAATTTTTAACTAGTATATGGCACTAAGGCCATCATGCCCTTCGAATTAGAAATTCCTTTGTTGTGCTTTGCTTTACACGATTTCATCTATGATGACATTGCATGATAAGCTCACCTCGACCAATTGATGCTTCTTGATGAACAACGTTTTAACTCTCTTGAGCATCTTTGCATTTATTAATATTTCCTTAAATTAACTTATAATGTGAAAGTACATCTCAAGGACTTTAAAGTTGGGGATCTTGTGCTTAAAGAGAACCAACATAATTTCAACTTGCCATCCCACTTGTAGGATAAATTTATGACAAACTAGTTAGGCTCATTCATAATGATGTAGAAGATAGGGCCAAGGACTTATCATCTAGATTCTCTAGAGGGTGTTTAGGAAACTAAACTTCTTAACATTATCCATATATGGGAATTTCATGCATGACACACAATCCATCCAAAAAAAAAAAGACAAAAATAATAAAATAATAAAACAATAAAACAACAAAAACAATACAAAATAAAAAATCATTAAAAACATTGTATTGTTTACATTGTGTATTACATATTACTGTATTTCATTGATTAATGTAATTAGGCATACCATTCATTGTATACACCACATACGCATTTTCACCATTTGCATTTCATAGAGCACCATACTTGTATGACTGACATGAGTCTTAATCACACCTTTTCTCTTTTCATCATTTGCACTTTTTATTGTGATATTTTGATTATTAAGGGGTCCTTGTAAGATAGGGTAGATACTGGATGACCATCAACAGTGATATTTATATGGCCACTAACTATTTTATGTACACCTCTTAGTTTTAAAAAGTTCATAAGGAAAACACACACACCTATCATATCATATACATCCACATTTCTTGTCCTAGGTGTTTGTGTCATTTCCCCTCACCCAATAAGTTGGTATAATATGTTCAATAGGGTCTTTTGATCATTCAACCATTCCTAGTTTTTTTTTAGATTTTGTAGAAAGCTATCTTGATTTTTGAAGGTAAGGTCTTGCTTTGGTAGTACCTTGCATATCTCAAAATCCCAAATACATATTCACATATTAAAAATGATTTAGCTAAAAAAATATAAATTATGAAGTAGTCATGGTCTCTTAAGTGAAAGGTTTACCTTATTGTCCTATTATGCACATAGTCCAACAAAATAAATGATTAAAATAGTGGTTTTCACCACTTAATTTAAAAAAAAAAAAGCAATGCAAATAGTGTTTTTTGTGGCACGTGAGTCTTGGAGCAAAATGGAAATAAGAAATATTATTCATTAACCCTACGAAACTTAGAAATTATGATTCTTAAATAAGGTTGATTTAACAACCTAAGGGAATATAGGAGAAGTTAGGAAATAAAGAAAAATAGGGAGGAAAGGAGGAAGGGAAATTGATGTCGAATGCCTTATCGTCCATGCCATCCAATCTGCCTAGTCAGCTATTGTCCAAGGAGGTAAAAGGGTAAGGTCCAAAGCTTACCATTGTAAACAAATTTTTTACCTTTTTATACTGCTTTAATTTCCAACATTCCCCCCTTAAATTTGAGAGGACTGACTATATAGTATCTCAACTTTATATATTGAGCTTTAGCTATACCTTTGGTGAATATGTCTACAATATTATCCAAAGTGTTACAATACTGAAGCTCAACTATCTGTTGTTCCACCATATCTCGAATGAAGTGATACTTCATATCAAAATGCTTTGATCTGCTATGGTGGACTGGATTGTATGCCAACTGAATGGCATTTATTTTATCACAATACAGTCGAGTTGGACCACTTTGAATTTCTCCAATATCTTCAAGAACTTTTATCAACCATAGGGCTTGAGTACTATCATGTGTGATGGCTATAAACTCAGCCTCAGTCAATGATAATGCTACAATAGTTTGTTTCTTGGAACTCCATGTAATTAGTCCTGATCCTAGACTAAAATAATTTCTTGATGTAGATTTCCTGTCATCTATATTGCTGCCCCAATCACTATCACTAAAGCCAACTAATTTCATAGAATTACATTTTTGGTAATGGATTCCAAAATCCAATGTACCTTTTACATATCTTAAGATTCTTTTAGTTGCTTGTAGATGTAGCTCATATGGACTAGTCATAAACCTTGAAACTAGAGAAACAACATATTTAATATTGGGCCTTATGTTGGTGAGAAACATTAGAATTCCAACCATGCTTTTGTAAGTGGACATGTCAACCTTTGATGCTCCATCGTCCTTGCTCAATTGGATCCCATGTCCAGTTGGAGTTGTGACTGATTTACACTACTCCATGGAAAATATATTGATCATGTATCAAGCATACTTGTATTGACATATGAAGATCCCTTTATTTGATTGATGCACTTCCATCCCTAGGAAGTATCGCATTAAACCAAGATCTTTCATCTCAAGTTATTTCATCATGGATTTTTTGAACTCCATATTCATTTTATTGTTACTACCCATAAATATTAGATCATCCACATACAAACAAACTAGAATGTCTACTCCATACTTTAGGTAGTACAAAGTTGGTTCACTTTTGCTTCTTGTGAATCCATACTCACTAAAATAGCCATCAATGCATGAGTACCAAGCTCTTGGTGCTTTCTTGAGGCTATAAAGTGATTTCTTCAATTTGTAAACAAGGTTCTCCTTTTCCTGTTCTTGAAAACCTTGAGGTTGTTGAACAATTCTTAATGAGCTCTGCCACCTCATACAGCCCCATCCACCTCTGCATAATTTTGCCCTTCCTTTCCTGGAACCGAGAATCGTATAACAGTGCCCATTCCCCTACCTAGAACTTCTTCAGCTTGATGTGGTTATCATGCCACTTCTTCCTCTACTTCTGTATAATCTCTGTCCTCTGCAAAGCATCCAATTGGATTTTGTCCAGCTGATCTAGCTGGTGAATCCTCTATTTTTGAGCTTCATCCAAGCTCAAATTTAATTCTGAAGTCGTCCTCAGATTTTTTATTTCAAACTCAATGGGCATCATCATATTTTTCCCATAGACTAGTTGGAAAGGTGTGCATCCTGTGGTGGATTTCCATGTGGTGTTGTATGCCCAAACTACCTCCAGCAACCGTGTGGCCCAATCTTTCTTGTGTTGCTGCATGGTTTTGGTCAGGATGTTTTCTATCTCCCTATTTGTCACTTCTACTTGCCCGTTCGCCTATAGATGGTAGGGTGTGGTTTTGTTGTGTCGAACTCTATACTGCTCCATCAGCTCCTCAATCAATTTGGAGGTGAATTGGGGCCCTTGATCTATTGTTATCCCCCGAGGAACCCCAAATCATGTGAAAATATGAGAAAATACAAAGTCAGCGACTGTTATTTCCTTTGAGTCCCTTAATGCCTGCACTTCCACCCATTTGGTGACATAATCCATGCAAACCAAAATAAACCTCCTTCCCATCGAAGGTGGATTAAATGGTCCCATGAAATCCATGCACCATTTATCAAAAGGTTCCAGATGTACCTGGGGCTACAGGGGCATTTCATCTTGGTAGGTTGGTCTACCCATCCTTTGGCACTCGTCACACTTGCTAGTATATGCTGCCACGTCTTTGAATAGAGTGGGCCAAAAATACCCAGCCTGCAGGATTTTGTAGGCAGTTCACTTCCCTGTAAAGTGTCCTCCACATGGCTCAACGTGACATGCCTTAAGCACTTCTAAAAACTCTTGTTCTTCTATGCATCTTCTTATAATTTGGTCCCATCCTATTCTAAATAGGAGACCATCCATCCAAAGGAATGATGCGCTCTTCTCTATGACCACCTACTTTTCTCGGTAGGAGAGAGCAAGTGAGGTCCTTTCGATGGACAAGTAATTGGCTATGTCTGCATACCACGAAGTTTGTTCACTAATAGCGAACAGATGTTCATTTGGAAACTGGTCTTCCACTACTTGATGATCTACTGGTATCAATCTGGATAGAAAATTTGCCACAACATTGTCCTTACCCGGTTTATTGACTATAGTAATGCCAAATTCTTGCAATAGCAACATCCATATGATAATTCTACCACCAATGGTTGGCTTGCTCATCAGATACCTGATAGCCGCATGGTCCGTATGGACAAAGACCTTGTATCTCGTTATATAGTGATAGAATTTGTTTATTGCATGGACAACTATGAGGAATTATTTTTTTGTCACTGTATAGTTGAGCTCTGCTCCTACCAAGTTTTCACTGACATAATAGATGGTGTAGAATTCTTTGCCATCTTTCTGCTCGAGGACTGCTTCGATCGCACCGTTAGATGCATCGTAGTAAATATGGAATGGTATGGCCCAATTTGGTCCTCTCAAGACCGATGTAGATATCAATTTTTCTTTTAGCAATTGGAATGCTTCTTTGCAATCTCCCATCCAATTGAAATCTACGTCCTTAGAAAGTAGGGTGTGCAGTGGTTTGGCAATATTACTAAATTTGATGATAAATCGTCGGTAGTACCCGGCTGAACCAAGGAAACTTCTTACCTCTTTCTGCGTTCTGGGGCTAGGTAGGTCTTTGATGACCTCGATCTTCCTCTTGTCTACTTTTATACCTTCTACAGAGAGGTGGTGTCCCAACACGATGCCTTCCTACATCATCATAAAACATTTTTCATTACTTAGGGACAAATGATTTTCCTTGCTCCTATCGAGCACTCTTTCTAGATTTTTCATTGCCTCCTCGAAGGTTTCTCCATAGGTGGTGAATTCATCCATGTATACTTCCACACCATATCCTATCATATCATAGAATATGCTAAGCATCGCCCTTTGAAAGGTGGTCGGTGCGTTGCACAGTCCAAAAGGCAATACCTTATAGGCAAACGTTCCCCATGGACAGGTGAACATTTTTTTATCTTGATCTTCTTCCCCTATCTAGATCTGGTTGTAACCACTGGATCCATCTAGAAAGGAGAAGTATTTTATTCCTAAGAGTGTGTCCAAGACCTGATCGATGAACGAGAGCGGGAAGTGGTCTTTCTTAGTCGCCTTGTTCAATTCTCGGTAGTCCACGCAGATCCGCCATTTCTCGTTCTTTTTGGGGACCACCACTAATGGTGATACCCATTCATTGTCAGAAATCAGATATATGAATTTGACAGATAGAAGTTTGTGCAGTTCTTCTCTGACAATGTCTTTCATTGCTGGGTTCATCCTTCTCTGTGGCTTCCGACTAGGAGTTGCCTGGTCAACTAAGTAAATCTGATGGGTACATATTTTTGGTCTGATGTCATGCATATCTGTGTAGTCCCATGCAAATGCTTGCTGGTGCTTTACCAGAAGCTCTTCCAATTTTTCTAGCTATATGGGCATCAACCTGCTGTTGACGTTTAATGTCCTCCCTGGTCCAATGTGTATTTGTTGGATGTGCTGATCTTGGGCACCAGTTAATGGCAATCCAGGTGCAAAGGTGGACGATTCTCCATGGAGAAAATCCACGATAGCACCATCCTCATCCTCTTCTGCCACCTCCTCCAAGGTCATTATCAACTAGATTATGGACAGCTCCGTAGCTCTATGCTCGGTGATCCTGGGTTCTTCTACCAAGTCCATAGACTAAGCTGGCGGTGAAATGGTTAGCCTTTTGATATTTTTCCCATTGGAGATGGTCATTAGCCCATCCCGACAGCTAATGTAGGCATCAACTGTTGCCAGCCATGGCCTCCCCAAAATGAGCGGGTAACCGCCTGACTCGGTCTTGGTTTGTAAAACTAGAAAGTTAGCTGGATATTCCCATGCACTTACTGTTACGATCACATCTTCCAGCATTCCGTTCGATGCCACGATTGATCGATCGGCTAACTACAGCACTATCGTGGTTGGCTTCAGGTTCATGAGCCACAGCCTCTACATAGTCTCTTGAGGCATTACGTTGATGGCTGCCCCAAGGTCAACCAGTGTGTTGGATAGGGAATGTCCTCCAATTTTTATGATCAGCACTGGGCTTCCTGGGTCTACATACTTCGGATGATGTGTTCTACCCATTATTAGGTCTACCAGTTTACCCACGACATTGATATTCTAGGTAACCTTCCACCACGATCTCCTTAGACACATTTATCTAATTGCCTTGGTGTAAATGGGGACGTCTTGAATTGCTTGAAATAATGGGATTGTTACTATGAGATTCTTCAAGCTTGACAAGATTTTGAATTCCGACTGTGTTGTTTTTCTTTGTTCCTACAGCCAGCTATGAAATGGAGCCTCCACTCTCTCAAGTGCTTTTCCTTCTTCTACCAGATGTGTCTCCTCTATTTCTGCCTCCTCTTCTACCAGTGGAGGTATCTCTACCATTTCTTCCTCTTCTTCTACCAGAGGCGGAGTCTCTAATCCTAATTGCCTACCTGATCTAAGCTAAATATTGTACATATGGTACATCTCACCTTCTACGTTGTATGTCGACTAATTTACTCTGTTGTTCGGGTTTGCTGTCGGTTGTGCTGGTAGCTACGTAGGTCTCGTTGCTGGCAATGCTGGTAAGTTCTGTTGGATGTGAGCAGGAGCTGCATTCTATGGATTCTGATTCCATGCATTGTGGCTTCTCCACTGCTACCCAGGATATGGCTATGGCATCCATGGCTGCTGATTTAGGAATTCTTTTGGGGGTGCGTTCGTCTAGGGTGACGATCCCCACCACCCCATATTAGGTGGTTGAGGGGGTCCTTAGTGCATGTATGACCCTCCCCCATATTTTAGCATTCTGGTTGGCATATTCCCCATGGGGGGCTATGGCCAACTCTTCCTATTGCTTATGAAATAGGCCTCCATGCTCTCAAGCACTTCCTATTTACTGGGCAGTTGTGGGCACAATCGAGTTTTATGATTCAGCCTACAAACTGCACATTCTTTGACCTTGTTTTTTGGGCATGCATTCTTTGCATGCCTTCCTCTACATTTTGGGCAAAAATAGGCTAATGCTACGTCATTTTCTTGTTTCTTCTTTTCTAAGAGCAGCGTATCCATCTGCAATGCTAGAGATGAAAGCATTTCACTCTTCAAATCCTCCAGCATGTTGCCTATCTCTATTTTGGTGATTGAAGTAGTCACCTTCATGGTCCTACGGGTGACTTTGCCTTGCCTTCTCGAGTAGTTCCGGCATAATTTTTGGATGTCATCCATAGCATGCTGATAGACATCACCTCCAAAGATCATTTTGAGAGCCTCTAGCGACTCATTGGTAAGTCCCCTCAAGAAGATACTTTTGAGGGACTTATCGGATAGCTTCGAGTGAGGGGATCATTGAAGATTAAAGGTGAATCTCTCCCAATACTCCTTGAGAGACTCATATTCTCTTTGTGTCATGCTTAGGACCTCCTCCTTGGAGTCTCTTGCTCTCCTAAAATCCTGATATTGCTCTAAAAAGAGTGTCTTCATCTGGTCCCAGGTGGTGATGTGTTTGTCTCCCAGACTGATGAACCATCGTAGAGTTGCATTGTCTAATGTGGAAGGAAATAATTTCAACTTATGTGCATTTGATTTGTAATCCAAAGACTTGCACAAAACATCAAATTTAAATAAAAATAGGTCAAGGCCCTCAGTCGGGTGTCCTATGAAGGACGGGAGGTGAGCAGGGGATATGTTTTTCATTTTGGTATCTCCTACTCCCTCCTCTATGGGGAAACTAAATCCAGATGAGACTTCATCGTTATCTGCAATTTTTTTAGGAAATGTGGTTTCTAATGCAGCATTTATGGCCTTCTGGTTGTTTAAAACTTTTTGAGTCAATGCTCTAAGGTTGTCTGGTGAGATCGTCTGATCCTCCATAGCCTTCCACAATAGGGCTTCCTCTAGAGGAGTCCTTTTAAACAGGGGATTTGTAATAATTCGTTCGTCTCGTTATTGGTGGGATGAGGTGGCACTATACAAAAAGTGTGGTTCCTCACTCCAATGGACTGCTGGTAGGTCGGACGGGTCTAACTCAAATCCAAAATGCTCGGCTGACTCAGGTCTTGATGGATTAGTTCTTATAAAGTGATCAGGTCCTCTTCTTCTAGAAGAACTCATGCAAGGTCAGGTGAAGGTTTCAGGGTATTGCAAGTAATCTAATTGAGACGCTTCCCCGGAAACGGTGCCAAAATGTTGTAGGCCAAACAAGGTGAATGGTTTCCTATTTTTGTCACATGCCCATGCATTTAATTATCAACCCAGGGAGCTTTGTAAACTTGCGAAGAGTCAGAACTAGGTTACTACAATACCACTGGAGGGTGAGTCTACTAATCCTATGTTTGGGGATGGTTTTCAATCATTCCTGCACTCCTCAATAAATTACGTAAGAAGAACATAAATAAATATACAGAAATAAATCTAATGCACATTCCTGGAAATAAACCTACTACAAATACTGAAACTAGTAAATTAATGAATGTTCTATGAAAGCAATAAACTGATAAATAAACAGAAAGGAAATGGGGAAGAAATACTAGCTTGGAGTGGGCCTAGGCTCCAGCAGCTTCTTCCCGATCGAACACGTGCTTTAGAACTTCTGTAACTGTAATATATTTATCAACGTATTATAATGTAATTCTTAATTTTTTTTGTATCGCTATATCTTTCAAAATGATCTGCGTGTGTTTATATAACACACCCACAGAACTTCTGTTACAAAAGTGGTTACAACAGTTGATTCTTCCCAGACTAAATTAGAACAGTCTAGCGAATGCAATCGATGTCTGGTATTCTGTTTTGATGGCGGTGTGTTCATTTTGATTTGTGCTTTTCCTGGCACCCATAAGATGTTTTGATACATTGGTGCTATTTCCAATTTAGCTCTGCATGACGTAGAGCTGGAACTACACCAGTTGCTATCATCCATGTCCTTCGAGTCTGGTCAATGGGAAAAGAATCAGTGGCACCTTTTGACTGCAGGGAGGTGCTCCCATTTAGTTGGTGCCTTCTGACTATAGTGAGGCATTGATATTCAGTTGGCACCTTCCGACTGCAGGGAGGCGTTGTCTTTGGTTTGGCACCTTTCGACTACAGGGAGGCACTTGCATTCAGATGGTGCCTTTCAACTGCAGGGAGGCGCCCATGTTCAATCGGTGCATTTTGAATGCAGGGAGGCACTTGTTTTCACTTGGCACCTTCCAACTACAAGGAGGCGCCTATGTTCAATCAGTGCCTTCCGACTGTAGGGAGGTGTTGTGTTCAATTGGCGCCTTTCGACTGCATGGAGGCGCCTATGTTCAATTGGTGCCTTCCGACTACAAGGAGGCGCCTATGTTCTCTCCATTGAATTCCGATGAAATAAAGTGCCAGGTCCATCAAAAGGACCTTGACTGTTCCAAATCTAACTAAATCAAATGCAATTCCACAAAACATACTAAAAGCACACAAATTAGATAACACGCATAATTATATTAAATATCTATATAATCATTTATAAAAGCATGCAATCCTTATTATATAGCCACATATTGATCCAAGAAGTATGTACAAAATATGAGAAATTCTGGTGCTCATTAGTAAACCCTCAAGCACATTATCTGATATAATATCTAGAAATTCTTCTAACAGACCTAAGACTTCTACTGGGGTATCTTTGCATTCTTCTTTCTTAACTCTAGGAATTAATGCATAGCACATATGCCCATGCTTCAAACCATCCAAAAACCTTCTCCCTTCAACTAAATAGATTCTAGCACTGCTACATACCTTTTCATCCACCTCATTCAGGGGATTCAGCTTATGGCGTACTCCATTCCTTGTCAAGGAGTAGGTGTTGGCATGACAATCATGCATTGCACACCGATAAAAATGCCATGGCATTCCCAACAACAAATGGTAAGCATCCATAGGCATGATTTCACACAGGACCTCATCACGGTAATTCCCAATATTAAATTTTACCAAGCATTGCTCACTGACCAAAGCCCTATGGTCCTTTTGTAACCATGCAATACGATATGGATGCGGGTGTCTCTTCCTCTATAATTGCAATTTGGTAACCATTCCTTCTGAAACTAGGTTATCTATGCTACCATTGTCTATGATAATATTACAAATATTACCTGCACATTTACACCTTGTGCAAAATAAGCTCTTCCTCTGATCTAGGTCTCTCTCCTCATTCAACAAGGCTCTCCTTGTGATTAGCGCTTCTCCTCTTTTTGCTTCTTCAAAGTGCTCAGATTCAGCACCTTCATCAACAACCGTAGCTCAAGGATTACCTTCAGTCCTCCTATTTGTCCTCTCTTGGTGTTGTGGACACTCGTATGCTCGATGTCCTTCTTCACCACAATGCAAATAGGTTCCACAAAATCCTCCTCTTTCAAACCCTCGTCCAGACCTTCCTCTTCCTCTCTGGTAACCATTGTTCTAATCACGGGGGTGGTAAGCATTATCTCCATTTTGGTCCAGACTACTGCTAGCTTCTCCATTCTTCTTATAATCTCCATTTCGTCCTCCATTTGTTCTTCCACCAGTTCTTCCACCATGACCTCTTCCTCTTTACTTGCTCTAAAACCTTCTGTTTAGCTTCTCTTCAAACCTCAGGGCAAATCGGTAAGCATCCTCTATGGTGGTCACCCTGACCATACTTAACTCCTCTTGAATACTTGCTCGTAACCCATTAATATAACGGGCTACCTTCTCCTTGTTGGCCTCTGAATTACCTGTTCTAATTACAATTTTATAAAACTCCTCTATGTATTCTTTGATAGACTTACTTGATTACCTCAAACCTTGCATTTTCTTTAGTATATCCAACTTGTAGTCACTTGGAATGAACTACCTCTTCAATTTCTCCAACATTCGCTCCCATTTTGTTATCCTTTATTTTCCTCTTTTATTTTTTTCTAGCTACACTCCCTTCCACCATATGTTGGCATGACCCTTCAACTTGGTCTTAGCAAACTTGACCCTATAAGGATCTTCAACCTCCTCATACTCAAAGTATTCTTCCAAATCATTGATCCAGTCAATCAAATCATCTGGATCAAGATTTCCATAATACGTAGGAACCTCCATCTTCGGTCTCTTTCCAATATGAGATATGGCTATGTACAATCTCACTTGTGCAGGATCTACTGCCTCTTCTTCTTCCTCAAACTGGTCTTCTTCTTCAACTTCATCTTCACTACCTTCTTCTCTCCTTGGCTCAAATCCTCTACAAGTAACTCCTCTTGCAGAGCCTAAACTTGCCTCTGCAAAGCTCTGAAATCTTCCTCTGGAGCCATATTTCTCCCACCACCATGATTTCTTTGTGGAGGCATTTTGCTCACTTCTCTCACAAACCTTAACCACATATCCTAGTGTAAACTGCCTCACATTCGGTGATCTATTTACACACTTAGGAACTCTTGCTCTGATACCACTTGGTGTAGATCACATTACACAAGAAACACCAAAACAAATGATACATAGGTATTTTTCCTCTTTTACAAGTGAGAGAATCAAACATTTCATTACTTTCATGCCAAAAATAAGGATACAAGAGAAAAGACCCCTTTACCATTTTGAAAATTCCCTCAAATACCCTGTTTTCCCTTTTTCCCACATAAAACCATTAAATTTCAAATTTGATTTTTGGGGGCAACTTGTCGAGGTCATAACTTCATACTCGTTGACCCGATTGACTATTACAGCATGTTTTCAAAAATGACATGAAACGAGCTAAGCGCAAGAAACTTTGATCCTCATGCCAAGGCTTGCGTCTAGCCAAAAATCCTCAAATTTGACCTCTAAGACCTTCAAAAATATCCTGCAAGTTAAACTAGTTTTACAAAATTAAACAATTACAATTTTTTTTTGGGTGATGCAAGATCACTCTTACACCATTGGATGCTCCTACATTAGACACCCAGGGTAATTTTGAGAAGTGACCTTCACTTCTCTATTGTTGGAAGAAAACCAAGGCATTCAACCTCAGCCTTCGACAACCAAGATGAATCTTCAACAGGTTTGCCTTTCCACTTAACCAGATATTCAGCATACTGCCTATTTCTAGTACTTTTGTCGATGCGTGTATCCAGGATATCTTCTACCTCTTTCGTATCTAGAGTAGATGCTAGAATATTCCACAATTATGCTATTGGTACCTCACCATTGTCTCCTTCATGGTATTCTACCAAATCTGAAATGTTAAAAATAGGTGATATGTTAAGCCCACTTGGCAATTCAACTTCATATGCATTGCCTAAATCCCATTTTTCTATGATTTTGCATGGTCCAAAATTCTTCATCTTCAGCTTGTTATAGGTTTTAGCAGGAAACCTTTCTTATCTTAGATGGACCATAACTTCATCTCCCACTTCAAATTCCTTAAACCATCGCTTTTTGTCTACCCTTGTCTTATATTGAGAATTCATCTTAGTAATATGCTTCTTCACTTCTTCATTCAAGCTCTTTAGATGCTCTACGAAGTCCTCAGCCTCAGCACTGCACTTTTCCCCTGTATCCATCTTCCTCAACTCAGAAGCATTTATTGGACTACTCCCATATATTATCCGGAATGGAGATTTGTTAGTACTCTTGTTGATAGAATTGTTGTATGCAAATTCCATCTGTGGAAAAACCAAATCCCATCCCTTGGGCTTATCTCTTATCAAGCATCTCAATATATTACCCAAACATCTATTCATCACCTCTTTTTGTCCATCAGTCTGTGGGTGGTATGCAGAAATGAATTTCAAATATGTCTTCAATTTCTTCCACAAGGTTCTCCAAAAATACCCAAAAAACTTGGTATCTCTGTTAGAAACTATACTCTTTGGTAGACCATGAAGTCGTACCACCTCTTTGAAAAATAAAATTGCAACATGAACTGCATCATTAGTTTTATGGTAGGGAATAAAATGTGCCATCTTTGAAAACCTGTCAACCACCACAAATATGGAGTCATTTCCCCTCTATGTCCTTGGTAGGACAAGAAAAAATCCATGCTGATGTCCTCCCATGGTCTCTCTGGTACAGGTAATGGCTGATATAATCTAGAGTTCTGTCTCACACCCTTCGCCATCTGGCATACTCTGCAACTTTGCACAAATCTTTTCACATATTGCTGCAACTGTGGCCAATAGTAGTTCTCACTAACAATGGCAATGGTCTTATCCCGACCAAAGTGTCTAGCCAACCCTCCATTGTGTTTCTCCTTGACTAGATTCTCCCCCATTGAACTCCTTGGAATGCATAATTGATTTCCTCTAAAAAACATTCCATCTTGGATCAAAAATCCAACCACTTAGTCCTGTCCAAAGTAATAGGTGCCAAGCAAGCCCTCCAAGCCTCTGCAAAATTAGGATCTTCAGGGTACAAACACTTAAGTTTGTCAAACCCTACAACTTCCACCTTCATTTCTATCAACAAACACTGCCTTCTACTTAAGGCATCTACAACTCTGTTTGACTTTATGCTCATGTGCTTCAACACAAAGGTATAACTCTATAGAAACTCAACCCACTTCAAGTGCCTATGATTTAGCTTCCCTTGGTTATTAATATACTATAAGGCCTGATGATCAGTATATAGAACAAACTCTTTTGGCAAAAAATAATACCTCCCCTTATTTAGAGCTTGAACTATAGCATAAAACTCTTGATCATAAACTGAATGCTTTTCCCTAGAATCATTGAGTTTCTCACTAAAATAAGAAATAGGTTTACCTTCTTGACTCAATACAACTCCTATGGCACTACCACTAGCATCATAATCTACCTGAAATACCTTATTAAAATCTGGAAGTGCCAAAATAGGTTGTTCTGTGACCTTCTTCTTCAACATATCAAAGCTCTTATCTGTTCCTAAGGTCCACATAAATTCTTTTGTATCCCCTCTCATTTTTTCTATAAGGGGTGCATAAATACTGCTAAAATTTCTAATGAATTTTTTGTAAAAACTTGCTAGACCATGAAATGATCTTACCTCAGTTATGCTTCTTGGAGTAGGCCATTCAATGATAGCCCTCACATTTTTTGGGTCCATTTTTAGACATTCATCTGAGATGACAAATCCCAGATACACTAACTCCTTCACAAAACTACACTTCTTCAAATTAATCAACAATTGCTCCTCTCTCAGCTTCTCAAAAACCCTTTTGATATGCATCAGATGCTCTTCCAGGGTCCTGCTAAATATTAAAATGTCATCCAAATAGACAATGAAAAATTTTCCTAAAAACTCCTTCAATACCTCATTCATCATCCGCATGAATATGCTTGGTGCATTGGTTAGCCCAAATGGCATAACCAACCACTCATACAAACCCTCTCTAGTCTTGAAGGCTGTCTTCCACTCATCTACTTCTCTGACATGAATCTTATGGTAACCACTCTTCACGTCAATCTTTGTGAAGTACTTGGCTCCACTCAAACAGTCCATAATGTCATCCATCCTTGGCAATTGAAATCTATATTTTATGGTTATCTTGTTAATAGCTCGAGAGTCTGTACACATTCTCCACTCTCCATATTTCTTTGGTGCTAGTACTACAGGTACTGCACATGGACTCAAGCTCTTCTGAATTAGTCCCTTTCTCAGTAACTCTTGGACTTCCCTGTTTAGCTCCTCACTTTCCACAGGAGTCATTCTATGGGCTGCCTTATTGGGTAAACTAGATCTTGCTACCAAATCTATATGGTGACTGATCTTCCTCACTGGTGGTAAACCCTCAGGCACATTATCTAATACAATATCTAGAAATTCTTCTAATAGACCTAAGAATTCTACTGGGGTATCTTTGCATTCTTCTTCCCTAACTCTAGGAATTAATGCATAACACATATGCTCATGCTTCAAACCATTCAAAAACCTTCTCCCTTCAACGAAACAGATTCATGCATTGCTACATACCTTTTCGTCCACATCCTTCAGGGGATTTAGCTTATGGCGTACTCCATTATTTTTCAAGGAGTAATTTTTGGCATGACCATCATGCACTACACACCGATCAAACTACAATGGCCTTCCAAACAACAAATGGCAAGCATCCATAGGCAAGATGTCACACAGGACCTCATCACGGTAATTCCCAATATTAAATTTTACCAAGCATTGCTCACTAACCAAAGCCCTATGGTCCTTCTGTAACCACGCAATTCGATATGGATGTGGGTGTCTCTTCCTCTCTAATTGCAATTTGGTAACCATTCCATCTAAAACTAGGTTATATGTGCTACCATTATCTATGATAATATTACAAATATTACCTGCACATTTACACCTTGTAAGAAATAAGCTCTTTCACTGATCTAGGTCTCTCTCCTCATTCAACAAGGCTCTCCTTGTGATTAGCACTTCTCCTCTTTCTTCTTCTTCAGAGTGCTCAGATTCAGGCCTCCTATTTGTCCTCTCTTGGTGTTGTGGACACTCATATGCTCGATGTCCTTCTTTGCCATAGTGGAAATAGGTTCCACAAAATCCTCATCTTCCAAACCCTCATCCAAACCTCCCTATTCATCTCTGGTAACCATTGTTATGATCATGGGGGCAGTAAGCATTATCTCTCTTTTGGTCCTGACTACTGCTAGCTTCTCCATTCTTCTTATAATCTTCATTTTGTCCTCCATTTGTTCTTCCACCAGTTCTTCCACCATGACCTCTTCCTCTTTGCTTGCTCTAAAATCTTATGTTCAGCTTCTCTTCAACCCTCAAGGCAAACTGGTAAGCATCCTCTATGGTGGTCATCCTGACCAGACTTAAATCCTCTTGAATACTTGCTCGTAACCCATTAATACAATGGGCTACCTTCTCCTTGTTGGCCTCTGAATGGCCTGTTATGATTACAATTTTATAAAACTCCTCTGTGTATTCTTTGACAGATTTACTTGATTGCCTCAAACCTTGCATTTTCTTTAGCAGATCCAACTCGTAGTCACCTGGAATGAACTGCCTCTTCAACTTCTCCAACATCCACTCCCATTTTGTTATCCTTTCTTTTCCTCTTTTATTTTTGTCTAGTTGCACTCCCTTCCACCATATACTGGCATGACCCTTTAGCTTGGTCTTAGCAAACTTGACCCTATCAAGATCTTCAACCTTCACATACTCAAAGTATTCTTCCACATCATTGATCCAGTCAATCAACTCCTATGGATTAAGATTTCTAGAATACATAGAAACCTCCATCTTCGGTCTCTTTCCAATCTGAGATATGGCTCTGGATAACCTAGCTTGTGCAGGATCTACTACCTCTTCTTCCTCAAATTGGTCCTCTTCTTCTTCAACTTCATCTTCACTACCCTCTTCTCTCCTTGGCTCAAACCCTCTACGTAGCTCCTCTTGCAAATCCTAAACTTGCCTTTGCAAGGCTCTAAAATCTTCCTATGGCACCATATTTCTCCCACCACCACAGTTTCTTCGTGGAGGCATTCTACTCACTTTTTTCACAAACCTTAACCATAGATCCTGGTGTAAACTACCTCGCATCCGACAATCTGTTTACACACTTAGGAACTCTTGATCTGATACCACTTGGTGTAGATCACGTTACACAAGCAACACCAAAAAAAATGATACATAGGTATTTTTCCTCTTTTACAAGTTAGAGAATCAAACCTTTCATTACTTTCATGCCAAAAATAAGGATAAAAGAGAAAAGACCCCTTTACCATTTTGAAAATTCCCTCAAATACCTTGTTTTCCCTTTTTCCCACCTAAAACCATTAAAATTCAAATTTGAATTTTGGGGGCAACTTGTCAAGGTCATAACTTCGCACTCGTTGACCCGATTGACTATTACAACATGTTTTTGGAAACGACATGAAACGAGCTAAGCGGGGCAAACATGGAACTTCGTGCAAAGGCTCGTGTATAGCAAAAAATCCTCAAATTCGACCTCTAAGACCTTCAAAAATCTCTTGCAAGTTAAACTAGCTTTACTAGTTTTAGAAAATTAAACAATTACAATTTTTTTCGGGTGATGCAAGATCACTCTTACACCACTGGATGATCTTGCATCAGACACCAAGGGTAATTTTGAGAAGTGACCTTCACTTCTCTATGTTTGGAAGAAAACCAAGGCATTCAACCTCAGCCTTCGACAACCAAGATGAATCTTCAACAGGTTTGCCTTTCCACTTAACCAAATATTCTGCATACTGCCTATTTCTGGTGCTTTTGACGATGCGTGTATCCAGGATCTCTTCTATCTCTTTCGTATCTGGAGTAGATGCTAGAATATTCCACAATTCTACTACTGGTCCCTCACCATTGTCTCCTTCATGGTATTCTACCAAATCTAAAATGTTAAAAATAGATGATATGTTAAGCCCACTTGGCAATTCCACTTCATATGCATTGCTTGAATCCCATTTTTCTATGATTTTGCATGGTCTAAACTTCCTCATCTTCATATTGTTATAGGTTTTAGCAGGAAACCTTTCTTTTCTCAAATGGACCATAACTTCATCTCCCACTTCAAATCCCTTAAACCGTCACTTCTGTTCTACCCTTGTATTATATTGAGTATTCATCTTAGTAATATGCTTCTTAACTTCTTCATGCAAGCTCTTCATATGCTCTGTAAAGTCCTTAGCCTCAGCACTACAATTTTCCCCTGTATGCATCTTCCTCAACTCAGAAGCATTTCCTGGACTACTCCCATATATTATCTGGAATGAAGATTTGTTAGTACTCCTGTTGACAGAATTATTGTATGCAAATTCCAACTATAGCAAAACCAAATCCTATCCCTTGGGCTTATCTCCTATCAAGCATCTCAATATATTACCCAAACTTCTATTCACCACCTCTATTTTTCCATCAGTCTGTGGGTGGTATGCAAAAATGAATTTCAAATTTGTCTTCAATTTCTTCCACAAGGTTCTCCAGAAATACCCAACAAACTTGGTATCTCTGTCAGAAACTATACTCTTTGGTAGATAATGAAGTCATAACACCTCTTTGAAAAATAAACCTGCAACATGAACTGCATCATTAGTTTTCTGGCAGGGAATAAAATGTGCCATCTTTGAAAACCTGTCAACTACCACAAATATGGATTCATTTCACCTTTTTGTCCTTGGTAGGCCAAGAACAAAATCCATGATGATGTCCTCCCATGGTATCTCTGGTACAGGTAATGGCTGATATAGTCTAGTGTTCTGTCTCACACCCTTCGCCATTTGGCATACTCTGCAACTTTGCACAAATCTCTTCACATCTTGCTGCAACTATGGCCAATAGTAGTTCTCACTAACAATGGCAATGGTCTTATCTCGACCAAAGTGTCCAGCCAACCCTCCACTATGTTTCTCCTTGACTAGATTCTCCCTCATTGAACTCCTTGGAATGCATAATTTATTTCCTCTAAAAAACATTCCATCTTGGATTAGAAAATCCAACCACTTAGTCCTATCCAAAGTAACAGGTGCCAAGCAAGCCCTCCAAGCCTCTGCAAAATCAGGATCTTCAGGGTATAAACCCTTAAGTTTGTCAAACCCTACAACTTCCACCTTCATTTCTATCAACAAACATTGCCTTCTACTTAAGGCATCTACAACTATGTTTGACTTTCTGCTCCTATGCTTAAACACAAAGGTATAACTCTGTAGAAACTCAACCCACTTCAAGTGCCTCTGATTTAGCTTCCCTTGGCTATTAATATATTGTAAGGCCTGATGATCAGTATATAGAACAAACTATTTTGGCAACAAATAATGCCTCAACTTCTTTAGGGATTTAACTATAGCATAAAACTCTTGATCATAAACTGAATACTTCTTCCTAGCATCATTGAGTTTCTCACTAAAATAAGCAACAGGTTTACCTTCTTGACTCAATACAGCTCCTATGGCACTACCACTAGCATCATAATAACTTATTAAAATTTGGAAGTGCCAAAATAGGTTGCTCTGTGACCTTCTTCTTCAACATATCAAATCTCTTATCTTCTCCTAACATCAACTTAAATTATTTCTTATCCCCTCTCATTGTTTCTATAAGGGGTGCACAAATACTATTGAAATTTCTAATGAATTTTCTGTAAAAACTTGCTAGACCATGAAATGATCTTACCTCAGTTATGCTTCTTGGAGTAGGCCATTCAATGATAGCCCTCAGATTTTCTAGGTCCATTTTTAGACCTTCATCTGAGATGACAAATCCCAGATACACTAACTCCTTCTTCACAAAACTACACTTATTCAAATTAATCAACAACTGCTCCTCCCTTAGCTTCTCAAAAACCCTTCTGATATGCATCAGGTGCTCTTCCAGGGTCCTGCTAAATATTAAAATGTCATCCAAATAGACAATGACAAATTTTCCTAAAAACTCCTTCAATACCTCATTCATCAGCCGCATGAATATGCTTGGTGCATTGGTTAGCCCAAATGGCATGACCACCACTCATACAAACCCTATCTGGTCTTGAAGGTTGTCTTCCACTCATCCCCTTCTCTGACACGAATTTGAGGGTACCCACTCTTCAGGTCAATCTTTGTGAATTACTTGGATTCACTCAAACAGTCCATAATGTCATCCATCCTTGGCAATGGAAATCCATATTTTATGGTGATCTTGATAATAGCTCGAGAGTCTATACACATTCTCCACTCTCCATATTTCTTTGGTGCTATTACTGTAGGTACTACACATGGACTCAAGATCTCTTGAATCAGTCCCTTTTTTAGTAACTCTTGGACTTGCCTGTTTAGCTCCTCATTTTCTATAGGAGTTATTCTATGTGCTGCCTTATTGGGTAAACTATATCCTGGTACCAAATCTATATGGTGACTGATCTTCCTCACTGGTGGTAAACCCTCAGGCACATTATATGATATAATATTTGGAAATTCTTCTAATAGACCTAAGACTTCTACTGGGGTATCTTTGCATTCTTCTTCCCTAACTCTAGGAATTAATGCATAACACATATGCTCATGCTTCAAACCATCCAAAAACCTTCTCCCTTCAACTAAACAGATTCTAGAACTGCTACATACCTTTTTGTCCACCTCCTTCAGGGGCTTCATCTTATGGCATACTCCATTATTTGTCAAGGAGTAAGTTTTGGCATAAACATCATGCATTGCAAATCAATCAAACTGCCATGGCCTTCCCAACAACAATTGGCAAGCATCCATAGGCAGGATGTCACACAGGACCTCATCACGATAATTCCCAATATTAAATTTTACCAAGCATTGCTCACTGACAAAATCCCTATGGTCCTTCTATAACCACGCAATCCAATATGGATGCGGGTGTCTCTTCCTCTCTAATTTCAATTTGGTAACCATTCCTTCTGAAACTAGGTTATCTGTGCTACCATTGTCTATGATAATATTACAAATCTTACCTGCACATTTACACCTTGTGCAAAATAAGATCTTCCTTTGATCTGGGTCTCTCTCCTCATTCAGCAATGCTCTCCTTGTGATTAGCACTTCTCCTCTTTCTTCTTCTTTAGAGTGCTCAGATTCAGCACCTTCATCAATGACCGTAGATCAGGCATTACCTTCAGGCCTCCTATTTGTCCTCTCTTGGTGTTGTGGGCACTCCTATGCTCGATGTCCTTCTTCACTATAGTGGAAATAGGTTCCATGAAATCCTCCTCTTCCAAACCCTCATCCAGAACTTCCTCTTCCTCTCTGGTAACCATTGTTTTGATCATGGGGGTGGTAAGAATTATCTCCCTTTTGGTCTTGACTACTACTAGCTTCTCCATTCTTCTTATAATCTTCATTTTGTCCTTCATTTTTTCTTCCACCAATTCTTCCACCACAACCTCTTTCTCTTTGCTTGCTCTCAAACCTTCTGTTCAGCTTCTCTTCAACCCTTAGGGAAAACTGGTAAGCATCCTCTATGGTGGTCATCCTGACCAGACTTAAATCCTCGTGAATACTTGCTCGTAACCCATTAATATAATGAGCTACCTTCTCCTTGTTGGCCTCTGAATGGCCTGTTCTGATTACAATTTTAGAAAACTCCTCTATGTATTCTTTGATAGACTTACTTGATTGCCTCAAACCTTGCATTTTCTTTAGCAGATCCAACTTGTAGTCACCCTGAATGAACTACCTCTTCAACTTCTCCAATATTCGCTCCCATTTTGTTTTCCTTTCTTTTCCTCTTTTATTTTTGTCTACCTGCACTCCCTTCCACCATATTCTGGCATGACCCTTCAGCTTGGTCTTAGCAAACTTTACCCTATAAGGATCTTCAACCTCCTCATACTCAAAGTATTCTTCCAAATCATTAATCCAGTCAATCAACTCCTCTGGATTAATATTTCTAGAATATGTAGAAACCTCCATCTTCAGTCTCTTTCCAATCTGATATATGGCTCTGTATAACCTCTCTTATGCAGGATCTACTGCCTCTTCTTCTTCCTCAAACTGGTCCTCTTCTTCTTCAACTTCATCTTCACTACCTTCTTCTCTCCTTGGCTTAAACCCTCTATGCAGCTCCTCTTGTAGAGCCTAAACTTGCCTCTGCAAAGCTCTGAAATCTTCCTCTAGTACCATATTTATCCCACCACCATGGTTTCTTCGTGGAGGCATTCTACTCACTTCTCTAACAAACCTTAACCACAAATCTTGGTGTAAACTACCTCACGCCCGATGATCTGTTTACACACTCAGGAACTCTCGCTCTGATACCACTTGGTGTAGATCACGTTACACAAGAAACACCAAAACAAATGATACACAAGTATTTTTCCTCTTTTACAAGTCAGAGAATCAAACCTTTCATTACTTTCATGCCAAAAATAAGGATACAAGAGAAAATACCCCTTTACCATTTTGAAAATTCCCTCAAATACCCTATTTTCTCTTTTTCCCATCTAAAACCATTAAAATTCAAATTTGAATTTTGGGGGCAACTTGTCAAGGTCATAACTTTGTACTCGTTGACCTGATTGACTATTACAACATGTTTTCACAATCAACATGAAATGAGCTAAGCGGGGTGAACTTGGTTCTTCGCGCAAAGGCTCGCGTCTAGCCAAAAATCCTCAAATTTGACCTCTAAGACCTTCAAAAATCTCCTGTAAGTTAAAATAGTTTTACAAAATTAAACAATTACAATTTTTTTTTGGGTGATGCAAGATCACTCTTACACCACTGGATGCTCCTGCATCAACCACCTGAGGTTATACCAAGATTGCCATGTTGGCTTGTGTGTTGAGATATGGTGATCTTAATCATCTGTCTACATACTACAATAAACAACCTAATTAGGTAAATTATGCTTTGACACCACCTAATTATGTAAAACCCCTCATACACCACCAATATCAAGTCAACACTGTCTTTCATGACCCTAGAAAACAAGTTGCCAATATTTTCAAAGCCAAAGTGTAAATCACACCCATCTGCATTACCAATAGATGTGTGAATTTCCCTCATACAGTTGGCTAGGTAAATCTATCTCATTAGGCATCTAAGCCAAACCCTAGTCACCAATAGTAGTTGTAGTGGGTAATACATCAAATTTTTCCCATGCTAGTGCATCAAAGGTAACCAATCCAACATCAACCACCTCACCCAACACAACACCATAATATTCCACCTCATCCATACCCAAATCCACTTCACACTCAATATCATAGACCGTCACTCATTCATCAACAAGAACCTCACTCAGTGAAACAATACCAACCATACCATTATCAACAGGAACATGAAACCTATGAAAAATTGCAACCAAAATATCAATAATAAGCTAATACATATCCTAAGTTAAATTATGATTAATTTTCTATTAATAACACTTATCCACCACCACCTTAGCACCAAAAACCACCACCTCCACCTCATCAAGGACAAAGGCAAGTAAACTACATCATATCAATGAAATCCTACAAATTGCTAAGTAATCGAATCAATTCTTTAAAAAAATAAGCCTTGGGTGTGGGTTATCAAAAATTCACATTAAGGAAGCCCAGAAATCAAACCCTTCATCCATAAATTCCATCACCTCCATGCCCACCTCACTCTAAGATGCCTAAACTAGATAAGTTCAAAGATGACAAAGATTCACAAGAGCATGTGACTAGCTTTATGAATATTTTATTTTATCTTCAAGACAATGACCCCTTAATGCTAAGAAAATTTCTCATAACACTTTTTAGGGTGATTTGAATTGGTACGATCATTTACCATACAATAGAATTTACACCTTTGAGCAATTGGTCAATGCATTTTTGGAACGCTCCACCTTTAGCGTTAAGAAGAAGGCTACCATGATTGACTTGTATAAACTTTGTCAATTTGAATATGATTCAGTCATGGATTATAAAAATAGGTGGAGAGCATTTTGTAGCTCTAAAATTCTCACACTCCTTTCCTTTAGGCTAGTGGATCCACACCTCGAAGGGGAATGGGAGAATAGTAGATCTACACCTCAGAGAGAGACTTGAGTTCGTGCCTTCTTTGGTGATTTTTTGACAAATTGTTTAGGGTTCACCAGGAAATATTTCTTGGTAGTTTCCATGCCTAGGGTTGGGAGGTTGTTTTGATGTGTTTTTTTATTTTCTCATAATCACCTAGTTTTAGCCAATGCAACTAATTTTAAATGCAATTTAATTTTCAATGAATAGAGTAGATAGCAATAAGTAGAGGATAAACTAATGCAAATGCCTAATTTTGAAGAAATTTGATACTCTTACTCGGTATGGAAGTCTAATGTAGATTTTGTTTCTTGTTGCAGGAAGGATCATATACTACAGGGCCAAGATCGTATGTACAATCCATTATCGTGCCCACCAATCAGTAATCGACAAATCTGATCACAGTAAAAACCTACAATTTCATAAGTAGAGTGCATAAAATAGAAAAGTACAATATGCTACAAACTTTATTTGAACAGAGATTAGATCATACAAGATTTATCAAAAGTTGTGCTAAAGGGAACTAACATGTATATGGATAAAACTATATGAAGTATGCAATTGAATGTGGAATGGTGAACTCCAAAATGATAATATTAGAATAATATTCTATATGAAATGACAAATGATAAATATGATGTAAAAATGCAAATTTGAAGCTACAGGAATGCAAACTAGAGCTTGGAGTTGCCCCAAAGTGATATGTAGGTGAGATCGTAACTATAGAGCAAGATCGGATGTAGAAAGTGATATCATATCTACGATCTATGATTTTATCGTCATGCACCTATGATCATACTCTTGATCTTGTAGAAAAACAACAAAACAACAAGTGCCAATGCAAAAATTAAGTGACTAAAATACGAAAATTGGTCGATGAGGTAGGAGGAATTCGAGGGGAGGACTACCTGATTAAATAGGCTAAACCAGTAGGTGAAATTTATCTAAAAAAAAATTGTTTGTAACTTATTCCAAGCTGGGATTGATCAACAAATCCGATCTCGTAACCGTCGCATAGTTGGATATGTAAGGAAAAAAAGCATTATAACTTGTTTGTCGTTTTACTTAACTGGGATTTTTCTATTTTTAGACAAGATCATACGTATGATATCATACTTAAAATTCTAATAAGAGATCGTGCATACAATATCACACATTTAGATATCATACTTATGATCTCGCACACTTTAGATTCGATAAGAGATCGTACTTACGATCTCGTTAGGAGGTTAGACATGTACATAGTTTTTTGGTAGTTTGAGGGATCAAATGGTGTCAAAATTGGACATATAATATACTGTTGGAAAGATGTTTTTGAGACCTATCCAATGGTATAATATTTGAGAAGAATTTATATGATTTTATAGGTTAAAAGTTCTCTTGAATATAATGTTAGTTTTTTAAGAGGGAAAACTTATCTTAATAGGTCAATTTTTCTTGTCTACATTTTACCCCCTCTTTGGCGTATTTATGAACAATAAATACTTCAAAGAAAGGTGTAGACACTTGAGTACAAGTTATTATGATTGACATGGGTAGAAATGAGTACATGGTTTAGAACGAATAGTTCATGGGAAATTGATGTTTTTAGAAAAATAATTACTAATTTACTGACTAGGATGCCCCCTCAAGTTTTTACGTCAAATTTTATATTTGGTGGAAAACTCAATTTTTTTGAATTTTTCTTGTGGTATACCCCTAGTGACCAATTATACCAATTGGCTTCATTTTGTACTTATATTTTGAGATATATATATATATATATATATATATATATATATATATATATATATATATATATAAGATCCTTTTATTTATGCAACATTGAATGATTTGATTTATTGTATGATTTATTGCACTTGCTTATGATGGTTTGTGTTACATAATTTATTGTAATTATGCTTTTATTTTTTAACTATTTTTATCATGCTTAACATAAAAGTAAATGATTTTGTAAAGTGTTTTTGAAAGACAAAAGATGTTTTTGTGTGGTGATAAAATAGATGGATTAATAAAGAACCTCAAAGGATGTTGTGTTGTTATATGACCATTGGTGGAGATCGATGCTCACTAGGTCATGAAGTGGATATTGTTGTGAGGAAGTTTTGTATTTCTAATATTAAAAATAGTGTGGGCTCAAGAGAAACCTTGAGGCTTTTGATGATGAAAGGAGATATCAATTTTTAAAGAAATTGATTTTGAGAAAATAGGTTGATAAATATTGTTTTTGTGATAGATATAAAGTGATTTAAGCATGAAAAACTGGGAAGGATGACTTGCAATGCATGATAAAATGATTATGTGTGATTTTGAAATGCAAGTTTATTTGTAATAAATCATTGTGTCACATGTTTTAAATATTTTGAAGATAATATATATGTGATTGCAAAAGTGATATGGATTAATGCAAATAGTTATAAACTAATGTTTTTTAACAATTTTTAAAGAAATATTTTAAGTTATTTCCAAGACAAAGTCAAATTTATCAAGAACCAGTGTGTGATGTGTGAGTTCATTATCCATATTGATTTGTCACAATGATACAAAATCTATCAAGGATCAAATGTGTGTGCTCATGAGATTAATTTACCGATTTTGAGTAAGATAATGATACAAGCCAACTTTTATGAACCAATGTGTATGCCAATGAAATATTTATTAACCATGATTTTGTGCATGCAATTGTACTGAACTACTATGTAAGTCAAGTTACCAAAAGCTAGCTAATACACAAGAAGACATTGGTCTGTACAAAAGAAGGTCGTTAATGTGACAGACATATTGCCATGTGAAAGGCTTACCCAAGGCCAAGCGGGTTGGACATAAACCATGAGTTATGGGGCTCACCTCATGGATTTTGAATAACTGATGAATTCCAGGGATTCAAGCTCCCCTTCTTTTCTTCTAATTTTGGAGTAGGTATTCTTGTTCATTTTTGAAAAAGGGAATTTTATTGCTTTTTCTTTTCTTTACTTTTTATTTCTCTTTTTATTTTTCTTTCTATTTTTTTTGGGGGATACTTGCCCAGATTAGACATAGAGCAAAGGATTGTATTCGAGTAGGGGGGGAGCTTTTCCTTTTGCCAATTATCAGTATTCAAGACCATGCACATAATAGGATAATAAGGGAAAAAAATTTCTCAAGGAACTAAGACTACTATGTAGTATCCTTTTCAAATTTGCAATAAATCATTTATTAAGATGTGAGAATGTTTTCTTGGTTCAAGAAGTAGAAATATCAATTCCCAAAACTCAAAATTTTATTTAGTGAAGTAATAGTCGTTTTTAATACAAGAGATATTTATAATCAAAGTGACAAAATCAAAATCATTAAAGATGTAAATTAAGTGCATGGTTCAAGATAACTTTTGAGTTTATCTAAAATAAAATAAAATATAACTTAAATTTTAGAAAATAACACACATTGATGTAAAGAATGAAAGCTTAACAATTTGAATTATTTTTGGAAATTTTTCATGTTTTTTTATTTTTTCCTTCTTTTGGTTTATTTTGTGATTTGATAAAATTGATAATATATACAAAAAATTCTATATATACACTATACAAAGTGATTTGTGCATAACATTTCTAAGGTGGATTTAAAATCAAAGGAGGTTTTGAAGGACAATTTGATTGTGGTGTAGGTGATTGAAGCTGATTGGTTGATAGTTGAGATTGTTGTGATGAAGAATGATAAGTAGATGTACATGAAGAAAAGTGATGGATAGAAGATGATGATGATAATAAAGAGGAAAATAATAGAGAACTTTATGTGATAACAATAATGAAAGAGAGAATGAAGGATAAAATATGACGAACAAAAGGTGGCAATGATGATAAAGAGGAAAAGAATAGAGAACTTGTTGTAGTGACGATAAAGAAAGAGAGAATAAAGAACAAAGATTCCCTATGAATAGGAGAGGTTTGCAAAAGTTCCAAAATGTATATCTTATGTGGATGGTTTTCCCATTGTTGTTGAACGTTGAGGGATACTTTAGGTTGATACTTCAACACTAAAGATGGATTTTCTATGCTTGTATCTTCTTTCTAATTATTCTTAAAAACTAAGAGAGATCTTGAAGGTTGGTTGGATGAAAATTTTATCTCCTACTTGTCAAGATGATTTAGTTGGGCAATAACTTGCTTTGTTGTAGTCTCTATTACTAAACTAATAATATTTTTGTGATGAGATACATTATGATATGACAATTAATTATTTTCTTGTTGTTTATGATTGGGTAAGGAATTTTTTAAGATCCCTATGTCTTGATCAGTTGTTTGAGTTTGTGATTGAGAATTTTTATTTTGGGCTTGTTGTCTAGTGATGGCTCCAATAGCGCCCACAATTTTATTGTTTTGTAAGTGACCAAAGTGGGGTCTAGCATTTACTAATTTTTCAATTGAAATTATTTGTTGAGATGAGGGTAGAGTGGTCATTCTTCTAGGGAATGGTTCTTTTGGAACTAATAAATATATGACGGGTAAAATTAGATCTGACTCATCTTCAGAACTATTTGAATTATTTGAGGTGATGTCAATTTCACTCTCTGTCTCACTTTCTATGTTTTCCATGTCACTTTTGGTATCTTCTAAAGATGAATATTGAAAATATTGTATTGGTCTAGTTGTGACTACAGATAAGGTAGGTACATAGGAGGTTCAGAAATACTGTTGTGGTGAAAATTTGCTAATGGTTCCCACATACTTTGTTGGAGGAGGAACATTATGATGTTCTAATTGATTTACAACCTCTTTACCATGTTTGGGTAAAGGATGTTGAAAAATATCTAAGTTTTGATTTGCATTTTGAGTTGGTTGTTTTTGGGTATTATTTTGAGTGTTATTGTTTGTGAGAAATTTTTGTACTTTAATTTTACCTTTATCAATCAGATCTTGTATCACATGCTTTAACCTTTTATAAGAATTAGTAGAATATCTAGCAACTTGGCAAAAATTACAATGTAGATCAGCCCTGTATCTAGCTGTAGTGGTATGTGGTTGTCGTATATCTAGAATCTATATTAAACCTTGTTCTAATAATTGAGTCAAAATCAAGGTTAAGAGTTGATTTAGTTTTGTGAACTCTCTTGGTGGTTTATCAGGAATATTCAATAGAGTATTCTTTACAAATTCTGTAGTATTGATGTTTGAGGTATTTCTACTATCAATGACTCCATCACCTACTACTTTTTTATTATTATATTATTTTTTAGAAGTTTTATCTTCATATTTCTTCTTAAATTGTTCTCTTCTAATGAGGGCATATTCTACCCTCCTAGCTAGATCAATGGATTGATCAAAGGAGGTTACTATAGCAATAGAAATCTCATAAGATAGTTGTTCTTGTAAATTACCAATGAATATTTCCAACATCTCACAATGAGGTAATGCAAAATGTAATTTGCCTAAGAGTTATCTGCACTTAGTCAAAAATTCAGCAAAACTCTCATATTTACCTTGTTTCAAATTGTATAAATCCTTAATGGTCACACGCATTTCTATGTATGCACTAAATTGGTGGACAAATATTCTCGTTGTCTCTTCAAATTTCTTTAAAGAATTTGTGGGTAGTTGATAATACCATGCTAGAGCCATGCCTCCGAGACTTTTAGGAGATATTTTTAGTAACAATTCATAATAAGATATATCATGACATGCTATCCTAAACATGTGAAGATGCTCAATAGGATATTTGATTCCTTCATATATTGGGAGGACAGGCATAGGGAAATTTTTTAGGTATGGTTGGGCAACCACAATAGGATCCAAGGGTTGGCTACACATATATCTATAACTGTATGAAGGATGATAAGGATCCATTTGATCTAGTCGTGAATCTAATTGTTTGACCATATCTTCAAGGCCCTATGGTTGTCCACAAAATTTATTTTGTTGCACCATGTTGTTGTGTATTTGATAATAAGTTGGTGTTTTTGTGTAAGGATTTCCAATTGAAACACTATTGTGCAAAGTGTTGGTAGGAAGGGTGTTATGAAACTGATATGGGATTGTATTTTGTTGAATTTTTTGTTGATGATTGGTATTTTGCATTTGTTTAGATTTTTGTTGGTTTGATACTTGTTGAGTAAGATATTGAGAGAATATGGAAGAAAATAGTTGTTTTTGTTGTTTAGGATTAGTTTTGGTGTTGCTAGCAGTAATTTTAGATGATTGTGCCATTGGTCATTGAGCATTTTGATTTAAAGGCATCATGTTTTGATTAAATGGTCTTGTTTGATAATTATCTTGGTATGTTGAATTCATGTATGATAGTAAATTTGTATGTATCTAGAAAGTGGATGCCAAGGCTGATTCCATAGCACCTTCTCCTAAATTATCCATTTGTACTGCTTGATTGAACTCTTCTATGTTGCTCTTTATAAATTGGGTAAAATGTTCAATAGACTTGAAATTAACATTTCCTTTCTAATCTAATGTAGGTTTGTTAGGATCTTCTATTTCATCTTCTCCATTATCACCTTCATCTTGTTTTGAAGGTACATCATCTTCAATAAGTACCCTATCATCAAGGTTTTCTTGGTCTTGTTCATCAGACTCTATTTATTTACCATTTATCAAAATTTTAGGCATTTTGTTTTAAGATGTTTTATATTGCATATATATATATATATATATATATATATATATATATATATATATATATATATATATATATAGCTTAAATTATTGGGGTATATATGTTAAATATATACCTAAATAAATAAATATATGTTATATTTTGTTTTTATTTTTGGTTTTTTGGTGTTTTTTTAATCAAAAATATGCCTATGTTATTCATGTTGGGTTCACCAAAGAATGTAGCTCTAAAATTATCACACTCCTTTCCTTCAGGCTAATGGATCCATGCCTCGAAGGGGAATGGGAGAATAGTAGGTCTACACCTTAGAGAGAGACACTTGAGTTCGTGCCTTCTTTGGTGATTTTTTGATGAATTGTTTAGGGTTCACTAGGAAATATTTCTTGGCAGTTTCCATGCCTAGGGTTGGGAGGTTGTTTTGATGTGTTCTTTTTATTTTCTCACAATCACCTAGTTTTGGCCAATGCAACTAATTCTAAATGTAATTTAATTTTCAATGAATAGAGTAGATAGCAATAAGTAGAGGATAAACTAATGCAAATGCCTAGTTTTAAAGAAATTTGATACTCTTACTCAGTTTGGAAGTCTGATGTAGATTATATTTCTTGTTGTAGGTAGGATCATATACTACATGGTCAATATTGTACGTACGATCAATGATCGTACCCATAGATAAGTGATTGACATATCTGATCATAAAAAAAACCTACAGTTTCATAAGTACAGTGCAAAAAATAGAAAATTGCAGTATGCTATGCTTTATTTGAATAGATATTGTATCATACAATATTTATCAAATGCTATGCTAAATGGAACTAACATGTATATGGATAAAATTGTATGAAGTATACAATTAAATGTGAAATGGTGAACTCCAAAATGATAATATTAGAATAATGGTCTATATGAAATGACAAATGATCAATATAATATAAAAATGCAAATTTGAAGCTACAAGAATGCAAACTAGAGCTTGGAGTTACCCCCAAGTGATCTGCAAGTGAGATCATAACTCCAGAGAAAGATCAGATGTAGAAAAAATGAGATTGTATCTATGATCTATGATTGTATCCTCATGCGCCTATGATCGTACTCCTGATCCTACAAAAAAATAGCAAAATAACAAAGGCTAATGCAAAAATTAAGTGACTAAAATACAAAAATTGGTCGACAAGGTAGGAGGAATTCGAGGGGGAGGAATGCCTGATTAAATAGGCTAAACCAACAGGTGAAATTTGTCTAAAAACAAAATGGGTTGTAACTTCTTCCAAGCTAGTACTGATCGGCGGATCCGATCTCGTAACTATCGCATAGTTGGACAGTAAAAGAATTATAACTTATTTGTCATTTTACTTAATTGAGATTTTTCTATTTTTAGACAAGATCGTACGTATGATATCATAATTAAAATTCCAATTACATATCGTACATACGATCTTGCACTCTTTAGAGATCGTACTTATGATCTTGTAGACATTAGATCTGATCAAAAATCGTACTTACGATCTCGTCAAGAGGTTAGACATGTATATAAGTTTTTTGCAGTTTGAGGGGTGAAATGGTATCAAAATTGGACATATAATATATCGTTGGAAAGATATTTTTGAGCCCTATCCAATGGTATAAAATTTGAGAATAATTAAGATTATTTTATAGGGTAAAAATTCTCTTTAAGATGAACTAATTTTTTAAGAGGGAAAACTTATCTTAATGGGTCAATTTTTCTTGTCTACACAGTCATAACAAAACAAATTTTCACCTTACCCATCATGGAGCTAACTTGCATGTTCACTAGAAGTTGCTAAAAATAGATCTCACTCTTGTTGAAAATTCAACAATATCAAACTTTCGAGAAAGCTCTAGCCCAAGCCAAGGTCATTAAGGACATCAAAGTCCAATAAGGTGGCATCAAGCACTACAAGAAAGAATGGCCTAGAAAAATTTCTAAGTGGAACCAAACCCAATAATAGGTAACTCTAGTGAACCAAGTTATTTTGAGTGCTCCTAGGCCCTCTAATTGAACCCCACATCAATTTCCTAATTATCAGGACCAACTACCACTTACACAATACCACCCTCAACAACCATAAAATCAACTACCAATGCAACAAATGCATCCACCTCACCAATACACTCCATTACTAAAAACTTTAGTGAACATATTTCATCGATTGTGTGAGGTGTAAGCAATCACTCTCCTTGAGATTCACCCATAGGACCCAAATCGATCCAAACCTAAAAATAATAGAGAGGATCAATACTGTATTTACCATAGATAAAAGGATCATGATATTCAATCATGCTACTCCTTCAAGAACTTAGTGCAAGACATGATCGAGAGGTAATAAATTCAAATTGACAATCCTCTTACCACAAAAAATTAGAACATGGGGGTCTATCAATATCCTTTTCCTCAACATGAAATATACATAGCACTTGTGTATCGCTCCAAATTTTTCGCATCCCTACCTTTAGGCTATAGGATCCACGCCCGAAAGGAGGATGGGAAAAGGATGATGCGGTACCTCGGATGAGAGGACTTTGCGAAGGTCCCGCCTCTCAAGGGAGGTGTATTTTGGTGATTTTTTGACGGATGGTGGGTTCACCAGGAAACATTTAATGGCAGTTTCCACGCCTAGGTTTTTGGAATGTGTTTAATGAGTTCGTTTTAACCTTAAACATTCATCCTAGGTTTGGCCGAATGAAACTAAATTAAACTATATGAAAATGCAAGTTCCATGAATACAATGAGACGATTTGAAAGCAGAAAACAGAGAATTTACAGGAGGAAAACGGGGAATACCTGATCCGGATGTCTGAAGAAGATTCTAATTTTGAAGCAGTCCCGATCGTCTGAGATTCGATAGAATCGTCTGCAATCAGACGAGATCGTCTGAGATCTAACGAATTCGTCAGACGAATTCGTCAGAGACCTGCAAAACCGAAAACAGATGCAAAATACAAAAAAATCCTACTGTGCAAACAGAGGCAAATTACACCAAATAGCAATATGAATACTGAACAATATTTAAGAACAAAAATTAATGCAAATTACTGTACTTTAATGGCAAATCATGAACTTAACATGCATTCTAAGCTAAATGGGTGAACACCAAATGCAAAATAGCATAAACACTAAATAAATAGTCTAATTTGTAGAATAAAAAGACGAAGAAAGAGTTAAGAAGAGCAAACTTCAGGCACTGATTGCCTCGATGTGGACTGCAGTCGAGATCGTCTCGCATCAGTACGAAATCGCCTTGAATTCAACAAGATCGCCTTCGATTTGAACAGGTTCGTCGACGACGATGGGTGCTGGCTCCGGCTGAAAACCAGTGATGTACCTGCAATAAAATGGCTATGGGACTAGTGCAAAAGCAAGATTAAGATGTGTTGACGCAGAGGGAATCATTTTGTAGATAAATTCAGCCAGGGGTTGGGGAGGGAAAATCCTAGAAGTTAAATAGGCTTAGGGGAGTTTTTGGGAGGTTGGAGATCATCCCAATTTGGGAGATCTCCAACGGGGGAGGGTCCCAACGGTGCAGACACGCTTCTGCCCAGATTGGAGGCCCGTTGGAACAGATTCCAACTATGCAAATTTAGTTTTGCGACAAGATCGTCTAGACGTCATAGTCCAGACGAAATCGTCAAATCTTGGGCGATATCGTCTGATCGACGACGATATCGTCAAACGGTCAAAACAACCTCTAAAAATGGCACGAAAAAGGGGGAAACGGATTTTCGGACGGTTAACGGGCGGTTTGGGAGGTTAAATTTGATTTTTAAATTATTTACTAAGGTGAATGTAATTATTATAATTTTGACTGCGCCAATTTTAGGGTGCTACATTTTGCCCCCTCTTTAGTGAATTTTCTGAAGAAAATGCGTTAAAGATGAGTTCTTCTCGATCTACGAGAAAGCAAAAAAATTATACCCATTTTTAGGCGACAATTCTTGGTCGAATCGTACGATAGCTTACTATGGTGCCCCCTCCGTGTTTTTACCCAAATCGAACGTTTGAGGTAAAAATGCGAAAAAGCAAAAAATTATTGTTGAATAAAATTAAGAAAAATAGGGTAAAACCCTAATTCATTGTTACTGTTCATTTTTTTGAGAGCTCGAAGCAGAAAATGGTGGAGACGATGCACAGATCAGCAGAGGTCCGGCACGGTCTACGGGTAAGGGTCTAGACTAATCTAGAACTGATTTAATTTGAATTTACATGCTTTTTAAGTAATTTTTAGATGAATTTTGAGCATCGCGGCCGTTTTTGGGCCGTCGACATCGTCGGGACGAAATCGTCCCGATTTCAACGAAATCGTCTCAATTTCGTCAATTTCGCCTAAGGGTGAAATCGTCGAAAGGGGGACAATTTCGTCAAATTAGAGACGATTTCGAACTACAAAATCGGAGACGATTATGCTCAAATTTGGGACGATATCGTTCAATAGTGGGCGATATCATCAATTGCAAAAAATTGAATTTTTAACTTGCATTATTGATTATTTGAATTATTGATTAATGATTATTTGTTGTTTATTGTTTATGTTGCAGAGAGGATTGCTAAAGAGCAAGGAGTGGAAATATGGAGGATTGAGAGATGACTTGGCCGCGCTCACATAGGTAGAGCGGGATCTGCTGGCACAGGCCGGCTTGCAGCATGTGGCGGAGATGCCACAAATATCTACAGATATGGGGCTACTAACAGCCCTAGCAGAGAGATGGTATCCGGGTTCTTCCTATTTTTGACTACCGATAGGGAAGATGACTCCCACACTAGAGGATGTATGGAGGATTCTAAGAATCCCCATACAAGGACAGATGATCACTCCTACGGCCAACTAGGGCCATGCTATGGGACAGTTGTGTGGTGACCCGAGTTTTGCCCTGCAGAAGGGCGGAGTGAACATCGAGGCACTACGCCAGATGCTTGGGGCATCCAAACTCACATGAGTTCTAGCAAGAGTGGTTGGTGGACTTCTGCTGTGCCACCAGAGCGGGTGCAGGGTACCATGGATGCTCGTAGATGTGATCTACGATATGCGGGACCATGGGTACAGGTTTTGCTGGGGCAGATTTGTTCTATTCTGGTTGTACAAGATCCTATATGGGGTCGTGTACAAGGGCGGCCGATGTCTGGTGATGACATCGCTATTACAGGTTTGGTTCTGGGAGCACATTATGGTGCGGAGGCCGGTAGGGCTTCCACTGACAAGGGTAGACAGGGAGAGGCCCCGAGTCTTTTATTGGTGGCTCTGGAGAGGGGCGCAGTGACGGATCGTCCTGCCTATGTCCCGGAGACTGCTAGATGAGTTGATCCCAGATCAGATCACTTGGAGGCCATGGCGATGGCACCCAGGGTGGGCCGAGGATGGACAGGAGCTGGCTCACATCAGGCGAGTCTGCTGGTTAAGGATGGAGAGGGGAGAGGTGGAGCTCCACCGCTACAACCAAGTTTTGAGGCAGTTCGGTCTATAGTAGGGGATCCCATCTCTCAGGGATTATGAGTTTTCTCAGACTGTTCGAGATAACACCACAGTTAGTGGGGCTCCAGACATGTAGCAATTTTGGAGTCAGGATGTGGATGATGCCCCCATCCAGCCAGTGGATGGAGACGATGCAGGGGTAGCTGACGACTATGATGCCTGGTACGTAGGCATCCGCCCTCCTCAGATGACGAGGATTCAGGGTTTGATTCATGCAGTTGTGCATCAGATAGGGAGGCGGCACCAGGCAGCGATAGAGGTGGCCCAGGGTCACAACGGGAGAGAACAGTGGAGACCATAGGCACAGGAGAGGCCGCGGCAGTGGGAGAGGAGGGAGGAGAGACCCCCATCTCCATAGAGGCCACCATCGCCCGATAAGGGCAAGGGTGTGGACACAGGAGAGAGTAGCGAGATGGCTACTCTCCAGGTGGAGAGAGATCATCTGCAGGCTCAGATGCAGAAGCTATAGGATGCGGCTACACAACACCATGCTGAGGTGTCACAGCTGGGGGATGAGATTGCACACCTCAGGGCACGGGGCAGAGGGGCAAGCTCTGGAGAGTTGACACGGGCTATCACCCAATTGACATTCTATCAGACACTGTATTTCTAGTTGGTGCTAGAGGGAGATAGACTACCCCTGCCAGATAACATCGTAGATCCGATCAGGATCGGGTCATCGAGGACCACGTCTCGGTCGAGGACTAGGACTACACAGACTACGATGGGGCCACCTCGTCCACCTCAGGGCGGGGGAGGAGATGAGGCAGAGAGCTCAAGGGGCTCTCGAGGCTAGAGGGCTGGACATTGATGTTGTATTATATATATTTTTTGTTTGATAGAGGATTGAGTATGCCAAGGTACAGATTTTGGCATACCAATCCAGTTTTGATGATGTACATATATTTGTGACATATATAGATGAGCTATTTTTGATCATATGACTTGTCTTATGTGATGCTTATGATGTTTTTATGTTTGATTGATTGATTTCATATGATTATGTCGGTGGATATATTATAATTGGAATGTCATGCTTGTAATATTTGAAATGAAATAATCTGATGTAACAATTTTGTTGTTTGTAATGAAAATGTGATAAAATAAATAAAAAGAGACTTCTAACAATAATTTCAAAAGACATTGTCGCTATTATAGACCATTTCATGGAGTCGCTGCTCACTCGGTCATCAAGCTAATCCTAGTATAGAAATATTGCAAAAATTAATAGAGTGCTTAAGAGACTGTCTTAAGACTTTGATGCAATGATGAAAAATGATGGTGATGATAATGATTTTTTTTCAGATTTCCATGAAAAATATTATGCATGAAATATTTTTAAAATGATTTTTGCTAGGCATAAATTCCTAAGTGTGAGAAAATTTGTGAATAATTCCTTAGGAATTATACCATCATTGCAAAGTTGAAGGTTGACATAATAACATAAAATAGTGATAAAGTTCGTTCTTTTGAAAGCATAATTGTGTAACATAATGATTTAAGTCATATGGTTTTCATGATTTTTAAGAAATGGGGAATAAAAATTGTTACAATGGTTTGCGCTAGGCATAGAATATGTAGGTATAGACTTATACCGTCATCGCGAAAATCCAAAAAAAGGTTATTTTTATTGCATGATTGATGTTTGATGAACAGGAAATATGAAAATGAGGACTTGCGCTAGGCATAAAATTCCAATTTTGGTTTTGGAACTATACCATCGTCACGAAAGTCAACCAGATATATATGATTTGATTTGTGTATTTTGAAAGAAATTTTTTATTTTTCTATTTATATAGTTGTCTTTGTAGTAAACAACTGTACTTGATTTATTTCAAAAAATTGCAAAAATAATATTTCAAAGTACTTTGAAGACAAAAGTTAAATTTATAAGGAATCCCTATGTGAATATGTGAATTCATTTCCGATCTTGATTTATCATAATGATACACAAAATCTCTCAAATACAAATGTGTGTGCAATTGCATTGTTCATTTACCAGATTTGAGCAAGATACTATGATACAAGTGATTTGAAGAAACCAAATAAGTGTTCATTAACCATGATGTAGATGCATATAACCATATTAGACCACTATGTAGATCGGATTATCAAGAGCTAGCTAATCCATAAGCAGACATAGGTCTGTACAAAAGAAGGTCGCTAATGTGACAGACATATCGCCACGCTAGGAGTTACCCAAGGCCAAGAAGGTTGGGCACAAACCACTTGTTATGGGGCTTACCTTATAGTTTTCGAATAATTGAGAATTCCAGGGATTCAAGCTCATCAACCCTTCTTTTCTTTTCAAAGGGTAGGGAAAGGGATTTTATTGCGTTCGTTTTCTGCTTTCTTTGCTTATTTTTCTTTTTGTATTTCTTTTGCTTGATAATGCTTGGAACATTGTTGAAATAACATTTTTCTTTTCTATTTTTCTTCTTTTTTTCTTTGCTAGGGATACTTGCTCGGATTAGTTGTAGAGCAAGGGATTTTTATTCTAGGTAGGGGTGAGCTTGTCCTTTTGCCAATTCTCAAAGATTCTAGACCATGTGCATGATAGGATAGCAAGGGAAACTTTTCACTCAAGAAATCAGTTCTACTATGTAGCAAAACATGGAAATTACAAATATAATCATTTTATTGTGAAAATATGTGCTTGGTTTAAGTAAATAACAAGATCAATTCTCTATGCTCAAAATTTATTTAATTGAATTTTGTGAACTTTGATATAAGAGAGATTAGTAATCATGTCAGATAAAATCAAGATATTTATTGTTGTGAGTGTGCAAGTGAGGGATTCAAAATAAATGCTAATTTATCCAAAATAAGTTGAAACATATAACTGCAATAATTGTAAGAAAATATATATAAATGATTTTTTGAGAAGTTTGGAGAATGTTGACTCTCTCTTTCTTCTGTATATTGTTTTGGTTTCGAAAGAGTCAAGCATATAGCTGTTGTTAGATTTTTATTTTGATTTTTGTTTTTGAGTAAACAATTTAACAAGTGCTTTAAATAAATGCAATAGATAGTTTTTGAAGATTTTTGGAGATTTATGAATGTTTTTGATGTTTTTGGATAAATTGAAAGAAATACAAGATAGTAATTTTGAACAAATATATACATGGATGAAATGACCAAATTTATGCATAGTAACGTTTGAGATGTAAAATATTCATGGGTTCTTTAAGTTCTTTACCATCTAAGGTAGATAATTTGTATGCTCCTGATTCAAATTTTGCAGTAATGATGTATGGTCCGAGCCAGTTGGGCTCAAATTTACCTTTAAGTTCTTTGGTTGCATTTGTATTTTTTTTATTTTCTTTTAAAACAAGGTTGCCAATCTCAAAGGATCGATGACGAACTCTCTTAGCATATGATCTTTTAAGCTTGTTTTGGTAAGCATGGAGATGCTCCAAAGAATTGATGCATTTTTCATCGAGGAGTTCCAGCTGACTGAGTCTGCCAACACGATATTCATCTCCTACTTCGGTATCTTGAAGTAGCAGAGCCAAAGAAGGAACTTCCAATTCAAATGGAAAAACTGCTTCAGCACCATACACCAAAACAAAGGGTGAAGTTCCAGTGGGGGTTCGAACACTAGTTCGGTAGGCCCACAAGGCTGGATATAACTGGATGTGCCAGTCATGGCCAGTTTTATTGACCAATATTTTGAGAATTTTGATTAAAGTTTTGTTAGATGCTTCTGCTTGACCATTACCCTGAGGATAATAAGGGGTGGACCAGCGATGTTGAATCTTATATTTTTGACATAATTTTTTAACATCTTTATTTTTTAAAGGAGTTCCATTGTCAGAGATGAGGTTCGCAAGAATTTTGAACCTGCAAATGATTTGATTAAAAATGAATTTAGAGACTTGTGAGCCAGTGCAAGAAGCTAAAGGCATAGCTTCAACCCACTTCGTGAAATACTCAGTGGCAGTTATGATGAACTTGTGTCCATCAGAAGACACAGGATTGATTTTGCCAATAATATCCAAGCCCCATTTAGAAAAGGGCCAAGGAGACGAAATAGCCTATAGCTCTTGTGCAGGCGCATGGACAAGGTCAGCATGTTTTTGACACTTGTCACAATGGCACACATACTCATGTGCATCCATTTCCATGGTAGGCCAAAAGTATCCTATCCGAAGGAGCTTTTTAGCAATGACACTACCACTAAAGTGTCCTCCACAAGATCCATCGTGGGCTTCACTCAAGGCTGATTTAGACTCTTCTGAATTTAAACATCTTAATAGGATACCTTCAAAAGATCTCCTATATAAAGTATTGCCAATTATGACGAATCGACTTGCTCGTCGACATAATAACCGACATTGGTTTCTATTAGAATTGGCAGGGAAGGTCCCATTTTGGAGGAAATCATATATGTCTGTATACCAAGGTTCAGGAGTAGTTTCATTGATGAGAAACACATCCAAAGACTCTAAGCATGAATTAGTTGAAGCAGGTTCCTAGAGTCGACGAATAATGATAGTCGCATATTCGTCATCTAACTCCAAGGGTAGGAGAGATGCAGCGGCGGCCATAGCGTCAACTGCATGGTTGCTAGTTCGAGGAATGGCTTCCAAGGTAACTTGATCAAATAAAGACATTAATTGTAAAACATAGGCCTTATATGGGCACAGTTTATCATCTCTGGTTTGATAAACTTCATTAATTTGGTTTATAACTAGTTGGGAATCACCAAAAACTAAAAGGTTTTTAATTTTTAGCGCTAAAGCAACTCGTAATCCAAGGATTAGAGCTTCATACTCAGCAGTATTATTGGTGCAAGCAAAGGTCATTTTGAAGGACAGAGGAATAAGATGTTTTTGCGAAGATATTAAAATAATACCCGCACCAGCCCCACTCATGCATCGGGCTCCATCAAAGTATAAGGACCATTGTTCAACAAGGTCTGCCTCTAATTGAAGGCATTCATCAAGAAACTCGATAATGAGGGGATGAGTAGACTCTAAGGGTGCAGTAGCTAATTGATCTGCTATGATTTGACCCTTAACAAATTTTTGTCCTATGAATGTGAGATCAAACTCGCTTAGAGCAAGAACCCACTTGGCTGTGCGACCCGATAAATAAGGTCGACTCATGAGATACCTTAAGGGATCGTATTTGGCAATGACATACGTTTTTTGGCTAAGCATATAATGTCGTAATTTTTGCGTAGCAAACACGACTGCGAGACATAGTTTCTCTAATGTTGTATAACATATTTCATAACTGATGAAGGTTCGGCTAATATAATAATTAGCACGTTCTCACTTTTCATCATCGAGTTGAGCTAACATAGCTCCTAAGGTAGAATCTGAAGCAGAAATATATAGAAGAAATGGGCGATCAGATTTAGGCGGTGAAAGCATCGGGGGATTAAGGAGGTATTGTTTGAGAAGTTCAAAAGCTTCTCTACATTCTGTGTCCCAATTGAAAGGGACATCCTTCTTAAGAAGTTTGAGAAAGGGACCAGTTTTGTCCACCAGCTTATCAATGAAGCGACGGATAGCTTGAAGTTTACCCTGTAAACTTTGTAATTCAGATATATTAGTAGGTGCGGGCATATCGGTGATAGCCACAATTTTGAGGGGGTCAATTGCAATACCACGTAAAGAAACTAAAACCCCTAATAATTTGTCGGATTTGACTCCAAATATGCATTTTGCTGGATTTAACCGAATGAGATATTCTCGTAATCGATTAAAAACTTTTCGCAAATCATCTAAATGATTATTTTCAATAAGATAGCGAGCTATAATATCATCTACATAATAATGTAGGATATCATGCATTATATCATGAAAAATGTAGGTCATAGCTCATTGGTAAGTTGCACCTGCATTCTTTAAGCCAAATGGCATCACTTTCCAGCAAAAGGTACCCCAGGGGGTAATAAAGGCTATTTTAGCCTGGTCTTCAGGAGCTATCCGAATTTGATTATAGCCAGAGAATCCGTCCATTAAAGACATCATCCCACTTTCAGCAGTAAAGTCAATAATTTGATCCATGTTTGGAAGAGGAAAGTCATATTTAGGGCATGCAGCGTTAATATCTCTAAAATCAGTGCAAACCCTAACTTTGGTAGCTTCTTTCTTGGTGACTGGAACTACGTTTGAGATCCATTTAGCATAATCAATAGCCTGTATAAAGATAACATTCATGAGTTTTTCTAACTCCCCTTTGACTAGCAGAGCCACTTTGGGATGCATTTTTCTAAGTTTTTGTTTAACAGGTTTAGCATCCGGATGGACCACTAGATGGTGCATGATGACAGAAGGGTCTAGACTTGGCATATCTTCATATGTCCAAGCGAAGACATCGTCATACTCTTTAAGGAATGCAATGTATTGCTCTTGTTTGTCTGGGATTAATTCTGATCCAATATTGATTATGTGAGGATTGTCCTCAGTTCCAATATTAATTTTAATAACATTTTCTACCTCCATGTGTAGATCTCTTTCAAATTTAGGTGGGGCGGGTGAAACGCCCAACTCTTGTAATTCTTGTAAGGTTAATTTAGATAATTCATCTTGAGGGTTAGTGGTCTCAAGCTGAGCTATAATTGGTATAGAACCATCAAAATAAAACCCATTGTGCAACATATCTTCAACAGAGACATCATGGAAGATATCTCCTTCCAACTCTTCATTGGGGTCAGCAATCATTTCATGGTATGCTATGGATAGCATGTTGCATGAAAATGACTAATTTTGGAGAGGCAAATCAACATGTCTATCCAAATAATCTTGATAGGGTATGAGGTGATCATCATCTTCAAAAGGAAAGGTTTGACCCTTACTAGGAAATAGGCCCACACCACAGCGGGCAGGCCACGGTTCTACCTCGAAAGGTTCTTTCATGCCATTTTGGAAAGGTCCTAAGCCTTTCCCTTTATATCCCATTTTAAGCATCATGGGTTTAGCTTTAATATAATCATTGGTAAAATAGCACCGAGCGTACCCCTCAGGATGAGTTTTGATATTCCGAGGGATTCTTCCCCAGTCATATCCTTTATAAATGAAGGCACAACTCCCGACTTGGTAAGTACTTCCCATAGGTTGTGGGAGGCCCAAAGTACGAGGAGATGGCGGCAATTTATTTAAGAGGTTTGAATCTTGCATGAAAGCATTCATTTTTTTTTATATTAAAGTTGTAGATAAATCTGGTAAGAGGTCATCAGAAAGGGCATAAGATGTAGAAGGCTTATTACCTATGTGTTGAGATGTGGAAGATATGATAGTTGTTTCTGTGGGTTGCAAAATTATAGGAATAGAACTTGAAGGATTGGTTGTAGTTTTAAAATCTTTTTGAGGTTCTAAAGTAATTTGTTTAGAGGGTTGTTGATATTTATGGGAGGATGAAGTTAATGGAGGGGAAATAGATGAAGTTATGGGTTTATGTTTCACAATTTTAGATGAAAAATAAGAACTAGAATGTGTGGATGACAGAGCAGGGCAAAATTGCACTCCAACGGGTTCTGCCAAAGCACACATATCAAAAGGTCTAGGGTCACCATGAATAGTGACTAACCGATTTTTAAACTCAAACTTAACACATTGGTGTAAAGTTGATGGGACCGCTCGCATGGCGTTGATCCAAGGGTGACCCAAAAGTATATTGTACGATGCTGGACAATGTACAATAAACACAGTTGTCTCAAGGGTTCTAGGACCAACTTGCAATGGGAGGGTAATAACTCCACATGTTTCTTGTGTTTCGTCATTAAAAGCTTTAATAATCATATCAGTTTTATTCATTTCATCACTTCTAAAACCAAATCGTTGGTAGAAGTCAAAGGTGCAAATGTTTAGAGATGAGCCATTATCAATCAAGACTCGTTTGACAGCCACATCTCCAATTAAAGCAGTAATATACAAGGGATTATCTTTGTGTAAACTGTGTTGTGGGATATCTCTATCCTGAAAGTCAATATAATCAATCTCTCGAGTGATGATAGTATTGGCCATAGCTTCAGGTTGAATGTTTTGAGGTACCATCATTTGGCTCAGTGTAAGCATTAACTCATCCCTATGGGTGGGAGAGGATCTTAATAAATCTAAAAGGGAAATTCTGGCCGTAGTGTTGGACAATTGCTCATTAATACTGTAAGGGGGTTTAGGTTGAGCATTAGAAGTATGATTCCCTTTATTGGGATTTTTCAGAATGAATGGAGCTGATCCATCGTTCTAGTTTGGTTCTTGTTGGGAATTTTGAGCTTGTTGTCGGGTGACGACTCCGATGGTACCTACAATGTTATAGTGACGACGTTGAAACGGTCTCGATTGAGAATTTATGGCTTGTTCATAAGGAAGGACTATATTAGAAGAAGGTCGAGTAGTGACTCTTCTAGGAAATGGTTCTTCTGGAACATTAGCATCTGTGACAGGTTGAATAGGATCTGATTCGTTTTCAGAACTATTCGATTGAATAGTGTCTACTTCACTTTCACTATCTGATTCTATATCACTAGAATCAAAAGTTTGAAAATTATGTAAGGTCCTGGTCGTAACCAGGGATAAGGTTGTGTCAAATATTTGAGAATCCTGAACAGGTAATTGTTCGCTAATGGTTCCTACATATCGAGTAGGAGGGGGAACATTATGATGTTCAATTTGATTAGCTACCTCTTTACCATGTCATGGTAAAGGGTGTTGAAATATGTCTAAATTTTGATTGGCATTTTGATTTTGATTTTGGGGAACAGTATTTTGAGTATTATTAGGAGGGTTTTGTTTGGGTTGGAAGGCTTGCACTTCCATTTCATTATTTGCAATCAAATCTTGTATTTTATGCTTCAATCTTTTACAAGCATTGGTAGAATGTCCAGGTCCTCTATGGAAATCACAATGCAAATCAGCTCTATATCCGGGTATACTTGGGTCAGGCTCCCGGATAGCTGGCAGTTGGATTAAACCTCTTTCGAGTAATTGAGGTAAAATAGTTGACAAGGGTTGGTTTAATCTAGTGAATTCTCGAGGAGGCTTGTCAAGAGGTTTCAATATGAATTTTTCTATTGTCTTTGTTGCATTGACATTAGCAACATTTATGTTGTCAGTGACTCCATCACCGACAACCTGTTTGTTTTTATATTGATTTCTAGATGTTTTCTCATCATCCTTCTTCCTAAGTTGGCCTCTCCTAATGAGGGCATCTTCTACTCTTTGAGTTAAATCTATAGCTTGATCGAAGGTAGTTAGGGTAGCAGTTGATAGCTCATAAGAAAGTTGTTCTTGTAAATTGTTGATGAAAATGTCTAACATTTCCCTATAGGGTAGCACAAAGTGTAGTTTTCCTGTCAATTGTCTCCATCTAGCTAAGAAATCAGCAAAGCATTCGTTTTTATCTTTTTTTAAATTGTATAGGTCTTTAATAGTTACATGCCTCTCGATGTAGGCACTAAATTGATGAACAAATGATTCAACTATTTTTTCAAAGTTTCTTAAGGAGTGAGTGGGCAATTGATAGTACCACTCTAATGCCATTCCACCTAAAATTTTGGGGAACATTTTTAGTAATAGCAAGTCGTCATGCGATATGTCGTGACATGCTATCCTAAACATGCGAATATGCTCTATGGGATCTTCGGTTCCTTTATATATAGGCAGGACGGGCATGGGAAAATGTTTAGGGTATGGTTGAGCTACCACTATGGGATCCAAAGGTTGACTACAGATCTCTCGATAATTATATGAGGGACGGTAGGGATCTATCTGGTCCATACATGAAGCCAATTGTTTCACCATGGCTTCCAGATTACTAGTTTTCCCCCCATATTGGTTTGGTAGGGCATTGACATAAGTGTTATGGGCATATGATGGAGGAACATGCAGATTAGATGCCATGTTATTGTTGTGTAAATTATTGGTAGGAAAAGTATTATGGAGGGAGTTTGTATTATGTTGTATTCCAGATTGTTGAAAGTTTGTATTTGGATTTATTTTAGGTTTCTGTTTATTTAAAGCATTTTGCTCAATAGTTTGGCGGAACAAAGTAGTGAAGGAAATTTTCTTTTGTGTGGGAGTGATTTTAGGTTGAATAACAGGTTCCTTAGGAGGGTGGGTGACCTGTTGTTTTAACATGCTTTGGGCTATAGTGACCATATCCGCATTGGATGGTCCACCCTTGTCACTTTCTTGATCAATGAAAGACAAGGGATTAGTCTGCATATTGCACATATATTCCATGGTTGCTTGAGTTTTACTAATTTGCCCTTTATCAATGCGAATGGCCACATTAAGGTCATCAATTTTTTCCATGAGAAATCTCTTGAAATGTTCTGCATTGTCAAAGGCAATATTTCCATTTGGAGCTATTCTAGGGGATGAGGATCCATCCTCTTTAACATTTGCTTCTTGTTCTTTATCTTCCCCTAAGTCTTCATCTGATTGACCTAGAGTTTCTCCTTCTGGATTTGTATCTCCAAGAAGGAAATTTGGGTTTTTAGTTGTATCTTGTAACCAATCTTCTCCTTCTCCTAACGTTTCTTTACCATTCCTAAGTTTAGGCATGGTGCTAAGTTTTGATTTCAGCAAATATATATATATATATATATATATATATATATATATATATATATATATATATATATATATATATATATATATATATATATATATATATATATATATATATATATATATATATATATATATTATATATATATATATATATGCAACAAATTAAAAGGTATATATTTATTATATACCTAATGCAATATTGGAAATGAAATGTTTAAGTTTTTTACTGTCTTTTGATTTTTTTTTTTTTAGTTTTTCTTTAATTTTTTTTTTTTTTTTTGAAATAATACAATAAATATAGCAAATGAAACAATAGATGCACGCAATAACAAGACTGAAAGTAAATGAACTAGTCTTCTAAGAACAATTTATAAACATCATTAATAGGCTCTAGTTCTTCAGGGGTCATGAAATGTTCTTCTTCAAATTGAAAGTTTTCTTTTAAGAATTTGATGAAAAGGGCTATGGAAATACCATGTATTTCAGATTCTGGTTTATAATAATAATTCTCACGACAATATTCATGATACCACATAGCTCTAGGAATTTTGTTCCATCTTCCTCTATCTGTAAGAACAACCCCTTGGTCTTCTACAATGCCTAGGAATCGGTGTACAATGTTTGCATTCTCGAGGTATTCCTCGAAGCTGAATAATTCTGAAGATACTAAAGCTCTCCTATAGGCTAACCATCTATGGCAGGCTCTCTGAAGTTCATGATAAAAAACTATTTGATGAGGATCCAGGATTCTATCCAAGACTAGCCTCTTAATCTGTTTAAGTTGTGTGGACCTAGATGAAATGAGACTAAGTCTCCTATCAAGTTCGTTCCACAAGGATTGAGTTCTACTTGTTTCAGGGATACTAAGGACAGAATTAACTTCTATAGCTACCAATTGATTTTCTACGTTGATAGTAACTGCTAACCTATTTTTAGGAGCTACCATCTAAACATGACTTTAAACCTTAAATGTTTAAAATGCATCTAAGTTTTAGTTGTTCTAATTTTTTTGTTTTTGTTTTCAAAAGGTTATGATGCATTCACGTCGGGTTCACCAAAATGTATCGCTCCAAATTTTTCGCATCCCTACCTTCAAGCTATAGGATCCGCGCCCGGAAGGAGGATGGGAAAAGGATGATGTGGTACCTCGGATGAGAGGACTTTGCGAAGGTCCCGCCTCTCAAGGGAGGTGTATTTTGGTGATTTTTTGACGGATGGTGGGTTCACCAGGAAACATTTAATGGCAGTTTCCACGCCTAGGTTTTTGGAATGTGTTTAATGAGTTCGTTTTAATCTTAAACATTCATCCTAGGTTTGGCCGAATGAAACTAAATTAAACTATATGAAAATGCAAGTTCCATGAATACAACAGACAGATTTGAAAGCAGAAAACAGAGAATTTACAGGAGGAAAACAAGGAATACCTGATCCGAATGTCTAAAGAAGATTCTAATTTTGAAGCAGTCCCGATCATCTGAGATTTGATAGAATCATCTGCAATCAGACGAGATCATCTGAGATCTGACGAATTCGTCAGACGAATTCGTCAGAGACCTGCAAAACCGAAAACAGATGCAAAATACAAAAAAATCCTACTGTGCAAATAGAGGCAAATTACACCAAATAGCAATATGAATACTGAAAAATATTTAAGAACATAAATTAATGCAAATTACTGTACTTTAATGGCAAATCATGAACTTAACATGCATTCCAAGCTAAATGAGCGAACACCAAATGCAAAATAGCATAAACACTAAATAAATAGTCTAATTTGTAGAATAAAAAGACGAAGAAAGAGTTAAGAAGAGCAAACTTCAGGCACTGATTGCCTCTATGTGGACTGCAGTTGAGATCGTCTCGCATCAGTACGAAATCACCTCGATTTTGACAGGATCACCTCTAATTTGAACAGGTTCGTCGGTGACGATGGGTGCTGGTTCCGATTGAAAACTAGTGATGTACCTGCAACAAAATGGCTATGGGACTAGTGCAAAAGCAAGATTAGGATGTGTTGATGCAGAGGGAATCAGTTTGTAGATAAATTCAGCCAGGGGTTGGGGAGGGAAAATCCTAGAAGTTAAATAGGCTTAGGGGAGTTGTTGGGAGGTTGGAGATCATCCCAATTTGGGAGATCTCCAACGGGGGAGGGTCCCAACGGTGCAGACACGCTTTTGCCCAGATTGGAGGCCCATTGGAACAGATTCCAACTATGCAAATTCAGTTTTGCGACAAGATCGTCTGGACGTCCTAGTCCAGACGAAATCATCAAATCTGGGGCGATATTGTCTGATCGGCGATGATATCGTCAAACGGTCAAAACAACCTCTAAAAATGGCACATAAAAGGGGGAAACAGATTTCTCGACGATTAACGGGCGGTTTGGGAGGTTAAATTTGATTTTTAAATTATTTACTAAGGTGAATGTAATTATAATAATTTTTACTGCACCAATTTTAGGGTGCTACAACTTGTAATTATAGAAGAACAAAAAAAATAGGTCAATTAGGTCCACATCACTCCATATAACCAAGGTTTTATAGGAATGATCAATATTATGATAAATAATAGAAGGTAACCAACTCAACCCACACAAATTGTGTATCCTTCCAACATTCCTTAAATATCATAAGAACCATCATGACCAACTCCAATCATACCTCCTCCACCTTACCTAGTTCTTACATTGATAAATAGACACCCAAAGTCTTAAAATGGCCTCAACAAAACTTTCCATATTTGATCTCATACAACAATTGACTCCACATCAATAAGATCTAATAAATATTTTAAAATCAACTGCATTACAACTACAATATCCCCACACTTTCGCTAACTTTTTGGGAAAAATTCAATATTGCAAAGATCCTCTAATAACCTTTCATGATCATGAAATCAAGACCATTCCTATTAAAATACATGATCCACCACTACACATCATGGCTAGTGTGGATGGTATTACTTGTAATTGAGTCTTGATTGACACAGGCTCATCCATCAACATCATAACCACCTCTGCACTTAAACATCTTAACATTCTATCATCTCATATCACCTCATCCAAATTCACCCTCTGAGCATTCAATAATGCATTATGTTCTACTATTGGGATAGTGGTCCTTCCTATTCAGGTTGGAATCAAAATCATTCACACACTCTACCATGTATTGGAGGGTTCCATGAAATACAAATTGTTTCTTAATCGACCCTAGATTAGATACATAAAGTGTGTACCTTCTATATTGCACCAAAGCATAAAATATGTGCATGAAGGTCAAGTCCATTGTGTCCCAACAGATTTAGAACCCTTTAAATTTTACCACATGGTTTTACATCCTCATGAGTCCACCTTACCATCAAATCATTTTTATGTCCAACCTAATCAACCCATCCAATAATTGAATCATCCAACCAAAGCCTATATGCCTTCATCATCTCAACTGCAATCATCATCTTCATTGGGAATTCATTTTGATCCATTGAACCCTCCCATGAGAAACCCAAAAAAGGCACCCATGACATACCCATCACATGAATCATTGCCACTTATCGCATTGACATTTAAATCATCCAATAAAACTCCTCATGTCTTCAATATCCATCATCTCCACAACATCCACCCACTTTGATCCCATTTTGGTGAAATCACCCTCCAACACTCCTATCCCATCATCATCCACAAATCCATATTCATATTTCCCTCCATCATTGGTGATAATACATATGACTAATTTGAGCCTAGGGAAATATTCAGTACAAGATGTTACATTTATCCCCTTGATTTAATCAATCAGAGACTTTTGTAGGCCTTACAATGTGTAGCTACCTATAGGCACCATTGTCCCCTTGGATCCATATGAATCAAACAAACATTGTCTATGGAGGTATTGATACCTCTATAGATGCACCTCTTATACCAAAAGAGGAAGAGTTATTTCTTGTTAATATTGAATATCTATTAAATATATCCTTTGCTCTATGATACTTTTATTGCTATCATTGGCACATGAATGGCTTGGGATGCTACGAGCAGGGTTATCAAACCCTATTGGAATCTCATTATCAACTACCAACAAACAAGTTAGGATTAGAATATTGTATATGCATACCTAATGGACTTCTAGCAAATTATCTTCAGTGCCTTAACCTAAGCCTTGAGGGAGATATTTATGGCAATGAGTATGTTGATCTTGGCAATACTCACTTGTTTAGTGATCATATACAAATTGCTACATTAGTTGTTGATGATTTTTACTCATTATATGAGGAATCAGAGGATAATTGGGAGGCATTATCTATTGCCTCATCTAGCTCAAAAGAAGAATCCTCCCCCATTGAGCCTCTCATATATCTTGATGAATTCTATCTTCATCTCTTCCCTAGGCATCATCTCATTTGGTGATAACTTCTCCCACCTAAGGATCTAGTCATCCCTGTTCCACCTCTAGCACACCTTGTCATCCTAATTCCACCTTAGCCACCCCTTGTGCATTTACACCCATATATATTTAATCACCTATTTCCACCAGAGAATGGAGTTGATCCACCATCCATCAACATGATGTCCATTGATCTCACCATGCCACTCATCTATAAAGGCAACCCTTCATAATATTTACCCCTCGACCTTGAGGCTATTGAATTTGATCAGGTTGCTCTCCTTCCATTGCCCACTGAGTTCCTTCCCTTTGAGAATATGCTATAGTCGTATCATCTTGCATCACAACCAACCCTAGAAATTCTCCAAGCTGAGATAGAATCAAATGACATATCTAACTCCTTGAATTTAGTTGATGATATTCATCTAATCCTAAATCCTCATCAATTGGAAGAGGGATCCCATATATTGATAGAAGAGATGATATATATTAACATAAAAATTGATCCTTAACATCCTCAAAGTCTTAAATTAGGGAAAAGTATCTTAGAGATATAACATGTTGCTTTTACTTCTCTTCTAAAAGAGAAAAGATAAATTCTTGCATGGTCATACAAAGATATGCCTAGTCTAGACCTGCACTTAGTGGTCCATAATTTGATGCTGGATCCAACAATAAAACCACTCAAGAAAAAACTTTGCAAAATACATACAACAATAACCTTAATGATAAAGGATAAATTACAAAAACTATTATATGCAGGCTTCATACAACCCATTTACTATCCTAAGTGGGTCTCCAATATGGTACTTATCAGGAAGCTGAATGGGGGGTTTACATATACAATGATTTTCAATATCTTAAAAAATGGATCCCCAAGGATGAACTTCCACTCTTGAGCATTGATACACTCATAGACGTAGTTGTAGGTCATGAAATTATTTCCCTCATGAATGGTTTCTTGAGCTATAATCAAATTTGTGTCAATCTTAACGATCAGCCCAAAACAAATTTTACCACACCATGGGGGACATTTTGTTATAAATTCATGCCTTTTGATATAAATATTGTTGGTGCCACTTATTAGCATGCCATGATATATATTTTCATGACTTATTTGCTAGACAAGTCTTTATTATGTGGTGATCATATCGATGTTCTACGAAAGGTCTTTCTACTAGAGCATAACATACATAATAGATTTTTATGAGATGGTATTTTAGGGAATACAACCACAAGATTCAATATGACTAATATAATATAACTATAAACTAATGGCACAATAATATGTAGGAAAATAATAATATGAACATCTACAAATAACTCAAAAAATATGTCAATAATGAAAGTGATAAAAATAGTACAATGCTATATAATGGAGGACATGAACACTCCATGAAAGGATATGAAGGACTACATTGTACCACACACTCTCTATACTTACTACTACATATGCTCCTCTATGAAACACTCACTATGAGGCCTTTATATAGGAAGATAGATTCATTACCCCTTACTCTACCTATCTAACTGATGTACAAGTGGACTCCTTGTACATTTACAACTTGCACATGTGACACTTGTGCATTTATTACATTACTTGAAGTAACTAACTTTACTCTAAAGTAAAATCCTCCTCTAGTTATGTACCAAAGGTTCTACATTTACATGATCTAAATGATTTAATATACTCTAATGTCCCCTTATATTACATTATTTGGGTATTGGAGACTTTAGTCTTCAATATGGATCTTCTACTTTAGATGTTCTTCAGCTTGATCTAGTTATTTGTATTGTCTTTGGTTTATGCTAGGAGCCTACTATTAAAATAAAGCACACTCACACAAAATACTAAAAAATAACTCACATACATCAAGTAACCCAATATCACTATGCATAAATCAATTACAAAAATGAAATAATCTCACAGTAACACTGAATTGCGGGCCTCTTCAAGGGGACAACCTCCTTCAATATTTCATTAGATTGCAAAAGGATAATCTCATACATGGCTTCATATATTTGTAAAGGAGAACTTCATGCAACCCTACCTAAATGCTCAAGATGTGGCTTACATGTAAAATTCCACTTGAGCTAGAATCTTCCACCAAATGGCGATTAAAATCTTGATAAAAATGGTTACATGAAATGGTACCACTTGGCAAGGTATCTTACTACATCGGTTACAATATTGATAAAAATAGTTACATGATATGGTACCACTTGGCGAGGTACCTTTATTTCCACCTACATTACTAAGTATTGCATAATAACATTAAAATGGGATCCCCACATTGGAAGTGGGTTATTACATAGGTAAATGAGAATTACAACATGGTGTTAGGATAGGATCCTAACATGTCATTCCCCTTCAAAAATATTTGTCCTCAAAGCTAAAATTTAGGAAACTGGTGTTGGATTTGATGGAGAGATTACCATGCAACATCTTCTGGCTGGATCCCATGCCACTGGATAAGGACTTCTGTGATGGTACGATTGTGGAGAGTGCGGGTGCGGTGATCCAACAACTATTCTAGTTCGAGTAATATGGACCCTTCCTCATCCAATTTTGGTAATTCTGATTGAACCTGTACCTATGTGCCCACAACTTTCTTGAGAGATGAAACATGGAAAACATGATGGAGCTTGGAGGTGGGTGAAAGAGCCAATTTGTAAGCAGTGGAACCAATCCTCTATAGGACTTGGTAAGGCCCATAGAATTTTGCAGTAAGTTTCTCACACCGACGAAGTTGGAGGAATGACTGTTTGTATGGTTGTAACCAAATGAAAACCATATCACCCACATCAAAGGTACCCTCAGATCAATGCTGGTCGGTCTGTTGTTGCATTTAGTTTTGGGCCAAGCCAAAATTATGCTTTAGCTAGTGAAGGACATTGGTCTACTGGCAAAGAGTAATGTCGACTGCTTGGACACTGGAGTTGCCTAGAATGTATGAAGAAGGCATGAGTGGAGGGCACCCATAAACAACCTCAAAAGGAGTGAGTTTTGTAGTTGTATGATAGGACTTGTTGTACCACCGTTCGGCCAAAGGAAGCCACTTAACCCATTAAGAAGAATGATATGATGCAAATCAACGAAGATAGATCTCTAAACATTTTTTGACAATCTCAGTTTGACCATTCGTTTGGGCATGATAGGCTGAACTCATTTTGATCTTCGTTCCCTACAACTTAAACAACTCTTGCCAAATATTACTAGTGAAGGTTGGGTCTCGATCGGACACAATGGAGGTGGGAATACCATGAAGGCAAAAAATGGAATCAAGGAATATTTTGGAAATGGTGGAGGCTGTGTAAGGATGGGCAAGGGGACAAAAATGATCATACTTCAAAAGGTGATCCACTACCATGAGAATAATAGACTTGCCACCCAATTTAGGTAACCCTTCGATAAAATCCATAGAAATATCAGTCCAAACCTGATCTGGAATGGGCAAGGATTGAAGAGTACCTAGAGAACAAATTGTTTTACCTTTCATATATTGGTAGGTGTCACAAGCTGCCACAAAATCATGGATGTCCTATTTCATCCCTTTCCAAAAGAATGTGCACTTGAGGCATTCATACATTTTGAGAAATCCAAAATGACCTATAGAGGGAGTAGTGTGTAGTTCCTTCATGAAGAGGTCACAGAGTGGCGAGGCACGGGGAATAACAAGGCATTGGCAATAACATAAATCTTAGCCATACCAATTGTATCCTAGGGATGAAGTAGGATCAGCTTGAAGTGAAGCCATCAAAGCTTGTAGGTTTGCATATTGAAGTACCTCCTATCATAAGGAATCTATCCATTGGGGGACAGGTGTGGAGATAGCACATATCATACTAAGGGCCTCAAATTGGTGAGAGAGAGCATCAGCCACAAGATTTTATTTGCCCTTCTTATAGGTGATATCATAATCATAGCCCATGAGTTTAGAAACCCATTTTTGTTGTTATGGGGTAGCAACCCATTTTTCTAAAAATATTTGAGACTCTGATGGTCTGTATTAATGGAGAAATGGTGCCAAATGAGATATGGTCTCCAATGGGTGATAGCATGTAAGATGGCCAACATCTCCTTAGCATATGTAGATTTTTCCAATTTATTCTCAGAGAGTGCCTTACTGGTGAAGGCCAAGGGTCTCCCTTATTGTATCAATACCACCCCAATACCGTGACCTAAAGCATCACTTTCAATGACAAATGGTTTAGAGAAATCTGGCATGGCTAGAATAGGTGTGGTGGTCATTGCATGCTTTAATTTAATAAAGGCTTGATCAGTGGGTCCTGTCCAAGTGAAAGAGTTCTTCTTTAACATAGATGTGAGAGGAGCTATTATTTTACCATAATTACAAACAAATTTCCTATAATAACCTATAAGTCCTAAGAATACCAAATTTTTTTTGAGAGTGCAGGGTTTTGCCCAGTCCTGAACTGCCTGAATCTTCTTAGGGTCGACCTTGACACCATATTTGGAAAAAATATTTCCTAAATGCTCCACTTCAGTCAGACCAAAGGAAAACTTAGACCGCTTAGCAAAAATTTGATGTTGGGCCAATAACTATAATCTCTTATCCACATGGGTAAGGTGTTCTTCCCACAAGCGGCTATAAACCAATATATCATCAAAGAAAACTAGGATGAACTTTCACATGAAGGGATAGAATATGTTGTTCATAAGGATTTGAAATGTGGATGGTGCATTTGTCAAACCAAATGGTATTACCAAGAACTCATAGTGACCTTCATGAGTACAAAAAGCAGTTTTTAGAATATCCTCATCCTTGAGCCTGATTTGATGGTACCCCGAACGAAGGTCCAACTTGGAGAAGTACATAGCTCCATGTAATTCATCCACTATAGAAATGGGAAATTTATCCTTGATGGTGATCTTATTGAGCTCACGGTAGTCTATGCACAATCACCATGAGCCATATTTCTTATGAACTAGCAAAATTGGAGAAGAATAGGGATTGGTATTGGGTCAAATGACACCTTCCTTGAGCAATTCCTATACCATCTTCTCGATTTTTGACTTGAGAGCATGAGGATATTGGTATGGTCTGATGTTTAGTGGTGCACTACTTGGAAGTAGTGGAATAGCATGGTCATGAGAGTGACGAGGTGGTAGTGTAGTTGGTTCTAAAAAGATGCCATTGTGCTTGGTTAGAACAAGTTGTAAATCTACTGGAAGTGGATATGCATCAGAAGTGGGTGGCTAAATTAAAAATATTTGTGCAATGACCCCATGGGAGGAATTTTTCAACAACTTCTCTATGCGATTGGAATTAATAATTTGTTTAGGGCCAGCCTTGATACCCTTGAGTGTATATGTTTGTTTATTTTATGAAAATTGTAGCTATAGTTCTAAAAGGTTGCAGGAGAAAGTGCCCAAGGTGCTCATCCATTGGGATCCTAACACAACTTCACATCCTCCCAATTGGAGGGTGAACATATCTTTCTTGAGTTCATAATCCCCTATCTAAATTTTGATATTTTGACATTTACCTGTACAAGGTAAGGTGCCTCCATTGGCCACCATGAATTCAAAATAATTGCATGAGTATATATAGCAGTTGGTCCATTTGTCCACCTGAGGATAAATAAATTTGTGCATACTTCCTAAATCAATAAGAATTGTGAGATGTTCATCTTTGAAATAACCCACAAATTTCATGGTTTGTGGGGTGGTAATCCCAGGAAGAGCTTGGATTGAAATTTTAGCTGGTGTTTTTGATGGTTCCTCTTCCTGTGGAGTTGGTGCCTTAGTTGTATCACTCTCCTCATCACTATAGTCACTATTTTCTGGTTCCTCCACATATATTTAAAATAATCTCTTATTTGCACATTTATGCCCCTTCGTAAACTTTTCATCACAATTATAACATAACCATTTGGTGCAACACGCATCCATTTCCTCTATAGTCAGTTGCTTGGGAGTAGGAGATTTATTATCAGTATGGTTTTGGACCTGAGGAGGGAAAGAAGGTTTCTTATGCAAAACTCACAGTTTCCACCTTTGTGCTGAGAGTTTAGATTCGACCAATCGGGCTAAACTGATAGCCTCCATCATGGTGTGGGGTTTGAACATCTTGACTTCAGCCTGGAGATCATCTCGTAACCCACTAACAAAATAAATCATAAAAAATTCCTCATTAAAACCCCTAGTTTTATTGGCCAATTTCTCAAATTGGGTCTGGTAATCATGAATTGAGGTGGTTTGTTTCAGCTTTGTTAGTGCACTTGTAAAGTCATCATAATCATTAGGGCAAAATTGGGTGAGTATTTGGGACTCAAAGTCCTCCTAGGATAGATCAGGGTTAGCAACCTATAGCCATTGGAACCAGTGTAAGGCCTCAGATTCTAGGTTGAAGGAAGCCATCTAAACCCGATGATAGATAGGGACATTATGGAGTCGAAAGAACTGATCAACCCGACATAACCACCCATCGACATCCTTTCCACTAAAATTATGGAAGTCTAATTTAGGAATTCTAAAGGTTGGATCCTGATTAGAGTGATTTTCATCTGGTGTTCGTCGACCTTGTTTAGAGTTTTCAACATGATGTTCAGTTTTGGTACTGCCATGCAATTTGGTCTCCATCTCTGTGAGTTGTTCTTCTAAACGAATTCTAGTGTTATCCTGATCCAGTCGAATCTCTCGAATATCTATGCCTATGTTATTTTTTGTAGAGGTCAAGCCAGCAATTTATTTTTATAGGTCGACCAATAATGTGCCCAAGTCTAAATTCTTTTGTTGTTGTCCTCGAGTGCCACTTGCCATTGTGGTCCCTCTTGTGTTGATTTACTAAAGATAGACCTCGAATTTTCAAGAGTTACTATTTTTAGTAAGGGTCCAAAATTAAATTTAGAAAATGAGTTGCAACACTAATTTTAGGATAGGGTCCACTCCGATGGCTGTTTTATCTGAGCGCTCAATGAGGAGATATACTGAATTTCTTGACTTTTTTTGAGTTGGTTGCAAGTCGATGTCATGGTAATTTCTTCCACTTGTACTTAAAATTTCACCAATGAGTCCTTGAGGGTATTTTGTGTAGAATAACAAGTAGATTATATTCCCAAAAATTTGGATCAATTTGATGGACCAATGAAAAGTTATGGCCTTAGCAAGAAAAATCAAAATTTGCTATTTTTAGAAATTTGGTGCAAAATTTGACTAGGAGCTACCAAGGACAATTTTGTCTGGAATAGAGTGTAGAATTTTCTGCTAAATTTTTGAGTCAATATGAGCTCTGTGTGAAGAGATATCCCTATTTTAATAAAATTTCAATGCTTTTTTTTCTACTGTGTTGACGAGTCTACTAGTGTTCTCTATTTTTATACGGTTCAAAAGTTGCCCTCTAGAATCAACTGTCACTGACTTGTGTAGTCTATACCCTAACCACCATGTCACTCATTATTCTATGTTACTATCACCTATACTAGGGTTACTGACACAGTTGCTACTTCTAACCTTAAGGAATTTTTTGACACTAACAACTCTATTTCTAACACAAAGTCTACAATTCTGGACTGGTACAAAGGACTGTTACTGTCATTGTTCTAACTGTTCAGATTATGACCACAGGCTATTTCAAACACTTCCAAAAATTTGTCTTGACTGTGGTGCATGCAAGTTGTTTTATGTGATAGGGAAAGCCTTCTCCATATGATCACTTTTGGGTATGGTGAATGCAGGTTAGCAGAACAGGGATGGGTTGATTTGCAAGGGGATGATATGTTGTTTTTGTTTTGTTTTCATGAACTAGGTATGCTAAGTAAGGGAGTATGTAATACCCATAGGCCCTCTATTATACCACAGTGATGAAAAATAGTGCTCGGACCAATATTTCAGGCCACTACTCAAGGAGGATTCCACACATATGCTTGAGCACACTATCTGCCTCTTTGACAGTACATGAGGGTAATCATCTGAGATGTTGTGTCCCATGGACTATGGATAATACAAGGCCGAAAAGCTTCCTAATGGATAAAATATTATTTAAACATAGATTATCTCCCGATATACCCAAAGATATGTGGGAGCTCAATTTTGTGCACAAGTGTTGTTTGAGGCCTAGGTATTGGAGCCTGATCGCCCCTCACTTTACTAGATGCTTTATGGGCTATCTTTCTTAGCCAATAACAACAACTCCTTCATGATATTTTAAAACCCCCAACACAGGGTTTCTAACCTACATAACTATTGTATTTGTTTTTGGTATTTTTTGATTTTCTACAAAAAATGACTATATTTTTTGGATTTTTTTTTTTATAAATGAAAAATAGAAATAAAAAACACATAGGAAAATTATACCTAATAGATGAAATGACTAGCAAGAATCATCTTAGTTGCAATAGAAATTGGCCTTGGAAAGCACTATAATACCACTTGTTAGGAACCTACTATTAAAATAAAGCACACTTACACAAAATACTAAAAAATAACTCACATACATCAAATAACTCAATATCACTATGTAGAAATCAATTACAAAAATGAAACAATCTCACAGTAACACTAAATCATGGGCCTCTTCGAGGGGGCAACATCCTTCAATATTTCATTAACTTGCAAAAGGATAATCTCGTACATGGTTTCATATATTTTTAAAGGAAAACTTCATGCAACCCTACCTAAATGCTCAAGAGGTGGCTTACATGCAAAATGCCACTTGAGCTAGAATCTTCCACCAAATGGTGGTTACAATCTTGATAAAAACGGTTACATGAAATGGTACCACTTGGCAAGGTATCTTACTACATCGGTTACAATATTGATAAAAATGGTCACATGAGATGGTACCACTTGGCAAGGTACCTTTATTGACACCTACATTGCTAAGTATTGCATAATAACATTAAAATGGGATCCCCACATTGGAAGTGGGTTATTACATAGGTAAATGAGAATTACAACATGGTGTTAGGATAGGATCCTAACAGTTTACCTTGTATTGTATGCCTCCTTGATCTGGTTCCTCTTATTATTTAGGTCGTACATGACCAAGTAAAGCATAGTATAGTTGTCCTCTCATTATTTTAATTTTGAACCTTCTATTTCTTCCTCTGCTTTTATAATAAATAGGTTCTTCATTCTATCCAATATGTTCCTCAAAAACTGCATTAGTATTATTTTGAAACACAACAATATCTTGTGAAGTTTTGGTAGAATCTAGAGCATATATATTTCTATGGATTGATATAGTAGCTTCAATCTCATTTTTATGTATAATGAGATACATGTTAGCTCCATTTATGTATCTAAATTCAATCTTCCTTTTACTTTCTACTAACTTGGATACTGAAATGAGATTAGATGTTAATCCAGGAACATACATCACATTATGTAGCAAAAAGTTTAGAAATAATTTACTAGGTGACACACACCCATATCCATGTATATGATAGTTATTGCCATCTACAATTTTTAACTTGTAGTTGTTAGTGACCTCAATATAATAAAACTAATGTAGATTTCCTATCATGTGATGGCTTACCCCTGAATCAATATACCAAATGTCCTTTTCAATTTAACCTATGAAATTATTTGATCTTGAAGTGATTTTGCATATTTGATATGGTATATTGGATGGATTCTGATCTTGAGTCCTTTTGTAGTGTGTATTATGATGAAATGTCTCTCTTTCTATTTTATCCATTGTAGTGTATGATAAGATCCTTTTAATACTTTAGATATATCCTTTTAAGTAGTATACTTTAGGACTCCCTTATTTAGAGTATGTGAACCAATTTGATAAAACCTTTATAGAATTAGGTTTTGTAGAATTCCTTATGTCTCCCTAGTGGTTTGAGTAATCTATAAGATTAATAAAGTTCTTAGTAAGTAATAGTTCACCTTTTGGGTTGATTTTGTAATGTTTTGTAATCAACTCCTATTTCACCTTATCTCTCCTAATGAACTATGCACTTAATTTGAAGTTCTATGGTTGGATTTCTTTTATCCCTTTAGTATGAGTATGAGATAAATGTAAGTATATAATTCCAACTCCTTAAGTAAATAATGAACTTCCTTTTATATCCCTTAATATCCAATATTTCTAAATTTCAATTATTTATGTTTGATGTAGTATACCTTATAACTCCCTAATTTTGGAATATTAGAAATTAATAATATTTGCAATATAATTTTTAAGTGTCTAAAGTAGAAACCCTTATTTCTCCTACTTAATTATTTGCAAATATAATACTCCTTAAATTACCCCTTAATATTATGCACTTTTGATCTGATTGCTTTCTCTAAGGTTATATCTATTCCACTTATTTTAACCTTAGAAATATGTGTTCCCTTATACCTCCTTTTAAACTTTAATGAAAGCAAGTAAGTGCAAATATACCTTTGAACTTGTGTTGACTAGTATTAAATTTGAGTGTTGTTGTGAGCATTGGTTTATGATAGACATGGTGGATGTCCTCTTATGACAATCTTAAATGCACCTTTGACTCCTTGACTTTAGGCTTTGAATATGCTCTCCCTTAATGCTTGTTATGAATTCTCTTTCATATGATCGTTAGTTCATTCATTATTTGTATGATTCTTGTCTAGCAACTATATGTAAGCTTCTTCTTCTTGAATTGAGCACCAAGTAGCAGTAGGCTTTACTTAAGTTTCATCCTCAAGCTTTTATAGATCTTATAGAGCATTAAATTGCATGGCATTGGATTAGATTCTCCTTGTTGAACATTTAAATTACTTGAATGTTAAGACAATGATGAGAAGAATTATATGAATGAGCACCTTTCTTGGGTGTTGGAGATAAGAGGGTAATGATGTTATTTGTACCAAGTGGTACAATACTCCTTTCTCTTTCAAGATAAGTGTATATATCTCCTTTGTATGCATGCTCTCTTCGACATACAAAAATATTAACCTTAAGATCTTCTCATTTCTTGTTCATCACAACCATTTGCAAGCTTGCTTCACTCTTTTTACAACAAATGATTTTCTTCAAGTTTTTCTAATCAAGGATGATGGTTGGATCCAGTTGTGATGTACCAAGGGTGATGGAGTGGTAGTTCTATGGTGCTTTAGTGGTATAATTTGGTGCTTTCACTCGGTCTCCTTACTGGGTATTGCACCTTTGTTTTATCCTTTGTTATACCATTTTTTATTTGTTGCCCTTGCCTTTATGTTTATGTAGGTATTTGTGCTATAGGTTGATGCAATCATGGGCACTGGATAAGGTGTTGAATATGGTGTCTCTAGACATCCCAAATAGATGTTTATCTATCCTAGTTTGGTGCACCCAAATTTTGCACCTTCTATCTTCAATGATTCACCCGATTGTGGATGTAGGATACTTGCTACCTTAGTGTCTTGAGACACTATATTTCATCCTATTTAGGAGGGATATGGTGCATCACTATAACATAAAAGAGATACTTTATTTTTGTACCAAATTTTTGAGAGTTCCTTATCTCTTTTTATGCTACGCTTCTCCTTTGATATGGTATCTTCTTGATGTATAGCTTGAGGACAAATGAAGATAGATTTTTTAAGCTTTTCCTTTGCTTTGTAGATATGGTGATTGCTTGCTTTAATCCTTGAGAGAAATGTATTCTTGCATTTCTTTTCAAACAACACTAACCTCTAACTTGGATAATTTTAGTATCAATGAATCCAATCTCTTAACCATGTAGCTAATTTTAACTTTGCATAAATATTCACCTTAACTAAAAATCCTTAGTGAATTTTGAATAACTAATATAGTGCAATAGCAGTTTCTCCTTATTAATCCTATAGATGAACCCTCAAAAAGCCTCTCAAAATCTATAACTTAAAGTATTTAGTACATATTAAAACTCTTTAATAACAACTGATATAGTGCAATACTGATCTCACCTTATTACTCCTTCAAATGAACCTTAAATCATGCACTAGTAATTGCTCCTAAATGCACTATCTTTGTAATTTAATGTAGTTTTATTTTTTGTAACTAAATAATAGGAAGATGATATATTTTTTTCTATAAAAATATATCTAACTCCTATTTTAATGTGTAGGTATAAACCTTAAAATAAACTTCCTTCTACACTCCCTTTGAAGACTATAATATGCAACCTTCTCTTTGCAACTTTTAAAGAATTAAAATGGTGCTTAATGGAACTGGATAATAACCCAAATTAAATTTCATCTAATGCACCTATTTGCACCCAATTTTCTTACCTTAATAATCTCTATAGATGAAGGATTTCTAGGTGATTAGACTCATCTTATTGCTACCTTTAACTATATGAACTTGTAGTTATTCTTAGCTATTCGAAACAACTCTTTTACTCACCTTTTTGCAGCTCCAAAACCCTATAACTTGCTGCCATTAAAATGTAGTGGGTGACTTGATTAACATTCAATATGGACTCTATAAATTCTAAATTTTTGTAGCTAGTAATTATGCCCTGATTGTTGCTTCTCTCACAATCAATTTCTACACTAAAATGTTCTTGAAACTCAAAATTTTGGTAGGGAATTCCCCCAAATTGTAGTTGAGTATTTATTCAATAACCCTTCAGTATTTTTCTATAGATTCAGCAAACCCCTATCTCCAGATGAGTTTTCTAACCTTCAAAGGCAATCTTCAAACCTTTCAGGTTTGGTAGTAATGTTTGGATCCTTTCTCCTTCAGACTCCTTATCAAATTTTAGCTTTGATCTAGGTCTTCTTATCAAGAATATGAAAGTATTGAGGTCTTAACAATATCCTATAAAATTTGGCAAACTCCTTGCCAAATCCTTCTCCCTTGATATTTTTCATATGGTGACAATTGTCTCAAAAATCTTACTTTTTTAGGAACTTCTCCTTGGTGATAGATTTCTCCAATGAGTTCTCCTAGGAAATCCTTTAATGGCCTTCTATAAAAATATAATAAGGTTCTTCAATACTTCTCCTTATTTCCCCTTGAGACCTCACCAAGGTCTTCAATATTTTTGCTTCTTTGATCTTCCAAATGAGACCTTTCCTTCAACCATTTGCTATGGAAGTGTTGGTAATGAGATCTCTCTAGATCTCTAAAAGTTGTTGCTTCTAGAATATATAATAGGACCTTTGTTGGTCCTTATTGTAGAGATAAGGTGTAATATTATTTAAGGGGGGGTTATTTGGAAGTTCTATAAATGATTACCAAAGTCTCAAACCTAGATTACACAAATCGTACAGCTTGTATGGTCTCCATTGTACACTATGTCAGTTTACCAAACAACTTGTACGATCACCAAATCATACAATTGTATGATCTAAATCATACAAAACTACACCTTATATGATTTGGCACTCATAAAATCCACTAAAATAAGTTTTTCAAGTTAAATCTATTGGTTTTGTAATCAATTTCTCCCAACTAGCAATATTTCCTTATTTGGCAGGTTTTGGGTTGTAGCTTTATTGTCAAATCGGGTGAACAAACAATTTGTACGATTTTGTACGACACTTGTATAGTTTGTACAAACCCTTGCTGCAAATAATATTCATATCTATCAGTCTACACAACCAATCCTTCCAAGACAACTTTGGGATAGTTCTTTGTGTCAATTCCTCCAATTCTTCCTAACATGCAAATCCTAATTCACTAGCAATGAATTGAAATCACCAAGAGTAATTCTAGAAATCATACAACTACCTAGAAAAATATTTATACAGCAATAATTCATCATGTAATAAGTTCCTATATTCACACCAAGTCTATGGGATTATCAGAATCATTCACAATGCAATTCCATCCATTATCATAGCAAGTTATGCATCCAACAGTAATTATACAATCTGCAACAACTAGAACATACAATGGAATTTACAAGGATAAGGAAATAAGGAGAATTACTATCATATTCATATTATGAGTATTCCTATACATATATCTTCCATCATTAATCACAATCTCAACAGTGAACAATATACAATTCTACTAAGAACAATCAATACTTTCATGAATAAATCAACTCATCAATGAACAACTTCAACTATGAATGAGCATGAATGAACAACCTAAAAAAATGAATGGGGGGCTATATAATGCAAGCCTAGGCCATTCCAAATATGTTTATAAGACATTGCATTACTTACAAATACCATCCCAAATTAATTCAAAATGATTCATTACAAGTTTTTACTAATGTCTGATTTGATTTTTATAAAATTAACCCCAAATGTACATTTCACCTAAATTAATTGACATTTCACATTGTACATTGGAAACCTTGTACATTTTACTCATGCTTGTAAATTTTGACACTTGTACATTTTCATCAAAATTGAGTAAAACTAATCAAAATTGTGCAAATCCAAGGATTATTTCTTCTTATTTTGGGAGGTGGATTTGTTTCCTACATTTACCCTCCCCTTTAAATTGGATGGTGTCCTCACTAACTTGGCCTTCTTAGTATTGGCCAAAAAACCTTAGTGGTACTCATCAAGCTACATACACAAAGCCTAGAGCTCATACTTCAATCGAGTTGCATATTGACTGACTTCCAGGGATTTTAATCCATACTCATTAGTTGTCTCTTCTATAGTAGCCAGGAGTGCAGCTAGCTCCTTATCATGCTCAGATGATCCCTTGCATAGTTTATCTATCAAAAAATATTCTATTCTAGATGTTATGGCTAATTCCTCATTCTTATCTATAATAACCTGTATATTCTGATGAATGTCAGCTTCATAAGTTGCCATACTATAATCCTTAGCTTTCAACTGAACCTTATGATCCATGATGATTTGATCATAGTGCTTGGCATATTTTGCCATCTCCTCAACCTTATGGTATTTTTCCTATAGTTTTTCCTCTACTGCCTTCAACTGATTTACTTTTCTATTTAATTGTTCATTTTGTGCTGCCAGTTGAGCTTCCAACTACTGTGTGCACTCTTTCACCTACTGTATCACAAGCTATTTTCCTCTTGTGAGCATAAATTATCCTTGTAATCCTACTTGATGTTGGCCCACTCTATTTTTGTCTTCTTCAATCTATCCTTAGCCTCTATTTTGTTGCATGTTAATTATTCCTCCATCACAACCATCTCATTTCGAGTAGCTTTTACTTCTTCCCATTGTACTTCCTTGGCTTGATAAATTTGTTCAAGTCCCAAGTTTAGCCAATTGATTCAGTATGTTAGGAAATTAAATTTCCTTATGGTGAAGGCCAATTTTTAAGCTACTCTTTGAAATTCTATATCCACTGTATTCAATGGATAAGTCTTATAGGTTATCTTATCCAAGTATACACGTGGAAATGCATGGTAATTGGTCTTCACTCCCTTTGATAAATCCTATCTTCCAAGCATCATGGTTACCTCTCCCCCAAGGAATAACCATGGGTGTTGTGCATGGATGTGTTCTATCTACCTCGTACGATCCTCATTGTACACCCATTCCACAATCTTCTCTAAATCAGTGAAGGTTTTCTCCCTCCATTATTTTAACTACCCAATGCCACCAATACAAAACTGTAGCCTGATGCTGGAAAATATTTCACTGGCCTGTTGGAATAAGTGCTCCACTTTCTCATCAATGTTTTCACTTTCATCCCTTAAAATACCAAAATGATGTACTTCAACTAAAAATATTGTAAAAAGCTCTATAGTATCATCTTATGGTGGTGTTTGTACTTCTTCTTCTATCTGTGGATGTGAACTTCCTTTGACTTCTTTGCTCATACTAGCTACTTTCTCTTCTTTTAGCAAAATGTGTGCTACTATCTTACTTCTCTCCTTATTTCGATGATTTTATCTCCTCAACATTAATAATTTCTTTTGGAGACTATTGATCTTTCATTGATACTTGGAATTCCTCTTGCAGATTAGGTAGGTCCTCCTATTACTTTTTTTTTTATCCTTCCCCTTGTGGGTTTGATTGCACTCCCCTTAGGATTGTAACTATTTGGTTAGTAAAAAAATCCTTCTATGGTGTCTATATCCTTGTCTTCCCCAATTGGTTGTTACCACCCCTCATTACAATCTTTATCTTCTTCGTCCCCTTAAGCTCCTCTAATGGAACCTCCATTATAGCTTTTGCTTTCAAATATGGTGGTACCATTGTATTTCCAGATAAATATTTGGATGAATACAAAAAATTAAAATAAGAGGTTTGAAGCAATTGTAGATATTCCATTTCTCTTCCCACTCATTCTAAACTCGGTATACTAAAATTTAGCAAATCCAACCCTTCCAAATATGAGTACCCTTCCTCTGTAACTGGCTCAGATTGCTCTTTCTGCATGGGCTTCTTCTATTTTTTCTATTGCATGTGTGTTTAGATCCTTATAGGACTAGTTTGCTATTCTACTCTCTCCTCTTCATAATATATAGGCTACTCCTACAACTGTTGGACCTGTGCCTACTATTCTAAGGTAGGTTCCAACTATCTTCTCATATTCCTCCTTGGATGAACATCTTCATTAGTTGTAATCTCAAACTCTTCCTACATAAGAGGTATTGGTTTTTTTGTGCTCTTCTTGGCCTTTAATTTCTCTGGAGTTGCCTTCGATAGAGGCACAGTATTTGCCTAGTGTAGAATGGTAGGCTGATCTGATGATAATTCTCGTTGTTGGGTCCTACCAATAAAGGGGATACCTATTCCAAATACTGCATCCAATAGAAGTGCAATGGTATGGAAGGTCATGGTGAAAGTCTTCCTCCTATTTGTTAGCAAATTTTGCATTTATTACTATAAATATGTTCCCCAATCATACTTCATATCATTGTAGACACCTTCCACGTATTATGCCATCCAGATTGGAATTTTTGAAGCTTGTGATTCTCCACATATATGGGTCATGATAAAATTCATTTTGCATGCAAACTCATTAGTCTTCAACTGGCTCTATTTAATTTCATGGGTTCTAGAACCAAAATCTTAGTTGTCATAGGTGGTCTCATAGATGTGAGAGTCAAAATCAGCTTGTGAGCCTCAATTGGATCTACTATCTTCTTTAAAATTGGAGCTCCATTCCTAGGAAATTTGAATGTTCATAAAAATACCTCCTCCAATAACTCCACCTTAACATACCTATTACCCACTCTTACAACAATGCAATTCATAGCGGGGTCATAGGACTGGAGAATTTGTAGCAAGTATTTATTGAAGAATAGTTTATCTTGTGATGAGGCCTGAAAATGCCTCATTTTTACACTATGTTTGACTGCCATATTACTAAACATGACAAATTTAATTGCCAAATAGTTGATTAGAATATATATTTGTTAAGTGTTTGCATGATTTTATGTTAAGAACATTATATCTCTGTTTTTGACTATTTTCAGCATTTTGTGACTATTTTTGCTTGATTAAATAGCAAATAAAATATGTGTTTCAATTAGCCAAATGTTGTATGTTGAGTAAATGAGGCCCTATGATGTTTTTTCATTGTTGTCAACACAATCTAGGTATACTTGTAAAAGGTCAAAAATGAGTATCATGTCAATTCTGGTGTCATACTATAGTAAAATTACATTCTAATGGCATGAACAGATTCCTCTCATCAAGAACTACAACTTTGCTTTTTGAAGCAAGTCAATCTGAGCTGTAGATAAAAATTTATGAAGGTTACATCATGTTCATGCCTTAGTTTTTTCTAGAGTTGTTAACAGGTGCAAATCTGCATTAAGGGGAACATTGGCGGATCTACTAGGAATGATCCAAAGTGAGTTAAGGTACCAAATTCATACCAGTGGTACTTCATAGTATATAGAACACATGACCCAAATTTGAGGGCATATGGATAGGTAATATGGAAGTTATGGGGCCTGCAAAATGGCTAGTTTCACACTTTTTGACAGCTGGAAATTCTAGTAAAAATATGTGTTAGAGGCCAACTTGACAACAATGTTGGGAATAATTCCTGAAGAGTTAAGAGCTAAAAATTGAACCAAATGAATTTCATACAACCAATAACATGTGGATAAAATTTTGTATACATTGGAGTTACCAGGCACAAGTTATGAGCACTCCAAAAGGGCACCTGGGCATGTTTTGACAGTTGGAAAAATTGTGCAGCATACAAAAAATAGCAAGCTATTACATTAAAGGAGCACCTTGAAGATGTCAAGAAAAGCATGAGGAAATGGATGGAATAAGTTTATAAGGACTACATAAGACATTTGACCTATTTAGAAGCATTCCCACATGGTCTAAATAGGCAACAATAGGGTATAATAGAGCAAGGACAATTGTGCAGCATTGTTGCACTATTTCAGCATGGTTACTTGGTGAATAAAGTGTATAAATTCAGTAGCAACTTGATGTAATTATTCATGTTGATATTTGAATTATTTTCCCATGTTATAATTTGTTTGAACTTACAAGAAATGCCAACATTTTACAACTGTGCAAAAGAGCTAGAAAATGTAGTAGTTTACCATGTAAATTCTAGCCAACTACCAATGAATGGCAGGGCATGGAATTTACACATGGAGAAGATTGAAGGCAATTGCAACCACTTATTGAGAGCTAAAATAGATGATCTACCTAAAGGAAGTAGCCAAAATAACCTGAAAAACACCTACAACTAGTTATTCCAAAGATCTTCGAAATGAGCAGAATTTGCTTATCTTCGGAATGAGCAGAATTTGCTTATCTTCGGAATGACAGGGGAATTTAATCCATTTGACTTTTTGTGGTTTTATAATGGTGGAAAAATGTGAAAGAAGATTGAGAGGATGTAGGGAAAGTATCCTACAACTGTCCCTGTCGTCCTTGCCAACCAAAAGCTACAGCTCATGGAAAAGATCAATTGAAGCAGTTAATCCTCTCCTAGAATAAACCTAGAAATAACTACAACATAATAGGAATTGATTTGCAAGAATATTTTTGTATGTAAATGAATTTTAGATGATTATAAAATATAGCTCCCATGTCGGTTGAGCTTAGGGGAGAGAATAAGCAATAGAAAAATAGGTGCAGTTTTCAGCTTTGTAATAGTCTGCAGCAACAGAACTGTAATGTTATTTTTAGAGTAATAAAGTGCAGTTCTTTTATCAGATTTTGTTCTGATTTTTAATTAGTTAAGGAGTGTTTTTCACCTCCTTCTAGATCAGGAAGTATGGGCCCACTTTCAGATCTAGAAGGAGGATTTTTATGGTAGGTTTTAATCTATAATTTTGCTACAACAGAATTAACAGATTGCTTGCCAGATTTCATTTTCTTATTTTAATTTTGTATTATGTTATTTATGTTTTCTATTATGTTTGTGTACAACATTTGTGTGTGTGTCAGCTGACAAATTAGATTAAAACATTTATTCCCCTTGTTTTCTTTTCTTTCCATGTTCTATTGTTTTTATGTTTCAACAACCTTTAATTTTTAGTAGATTTCATTTTGCTATCAATTCCTATAGCAGAAGCTTGACGACCTTTTGTGGTAGGACATTGACAGGTGTTTTTATTTCCAAGCATCATTTCAATTCTGCAAAAGTAAATTAGGTTTTAATTCTGCAATTTCAATTCCTGCACTTGTAGTTAACTTTCAATTTCTACAAATTAGAATTAGTTTTTATTTCTTGCAAGTTTCCATTCTGCAGATTAGGTTTAGTGTGACACCAAAAGGCTAAACCCAATCTATCTCACCCAATAAATGCTTGAAATATGAATGCTTGAATTGTACTCTGCCCTAACCTTCTATCGTAGACAACCTTGGACACCACCCCAGATTGATAAATCATTGAGATTAAATGATGGGATTAATGACACTCATCATTTTGGCACCATTGTTGGGGATCACGGTGTTGTTAGAAGGTAAAAGTAGTCAAATAATTATTATTGTGCTAAGTTATGAAGTTCAAAGTAAAATCTGAATGTAATAGTTGGTATAAATAATAATTATTGATAGTTGCATTTCAATCCATTTAGAAAACAAGCAACCACAGGGAGGTGATCTTCACACTTGGGGGTTAAATTGCCTATGTTTGAAATTCTTGATAAAAATTGAAAGAATTCATCATCCTCATTATCAGAAAACATAAGATCTCTTGAAAATTTTAGAAGAGCCATCTACTAGTACTGCCCTTTTTATATCCATATCATCAAGGTAGTATAAACAAATTTGTACTAGGTGTTGGGAAGATATCATGGTAGATATACAAGACTATCCCTTGAAAAAAATAGCCATATCAACTACTTATAGCATTTTTTCATAGGGACATATCATTGATGAATGCCATTTACTTCCACAACTCAGAGATGCAAAATTTGTTGCCTAGTCTGAATTCTTCTCAAAGAGAGATCCCAACAACAACAAACAGGGCAAGTAAATCAACCACCACCTTCAGCCCAACCTGTGGCCAATATGAATAATACAAGATAGGCAACCCCTGTCTATGTAAGCTGAGTCTATTAAAAAAAAAATCATCACAAAACTTTTGCACAATCAAAATAGAAGTTTACAGCTTAACGGTGATCCTAGAGTTTTGCCATTATTGCTTAAATATTGTTAGGGTTTTACCATGCTAAACCACAACCTAGCAATTCTTAGCCTACAAAGACAATAGTTGATCTCATTAGAGGTGATCCTACCTGACAAGTAGTTGATCTGCTAAGTTGTACACTTCCTGTTTTGTTGTGCAAACCAAAAACATGTTTAGTTAAATTGTCTTTTTTGCTTTTTGAAGTTTGATCAGGATGTATGAATATACCTTATGACAGGAGGTAGATTCATAAGTACCACCAGTAGAGGAAGAACCACCACTTCCAGCCCAACTTATGGTCAGTATGAATAATACAGGATAGGCAACCCCTATCTATGTAGCTGAATCTGGTAAAAAAACTTGCAGGAAATGTTATTGATTGCAGCAACATCCAAATGTGCTCAAACAAGAACTTACCTAATCTTGAAGAGATAAAATTCAATGGAGATACACAAAAACCCTTTAGTCCAGACACATAGAAATCAACCTTGGATAAAGGAGAAAAACTGAAAAAATCTGCACATAGAAAATTTACTTCCATTAGGGGTAAATTTTGTCCTCCTAGGAATGAAACAAATTGAAGTACAACCAAGAAAATTCTTAAACATTATTAGTTGGCTGAAATTATTTGTTGTTTTGAAACAATATTTCAATCCCTTTGCATGGAATTACAAGGGTATGTCAAGATTTCATCTTGATGTATGCACTTAACATATTTGAGAATTGGTATTGAATTGTTTCAAGTATAGATTGACAAGATTTTGCAGACTAGGAGGCCTGAACAACACTTGATTGAAGAAGTTTTCAGATATGGAGCAATGCTTTTTTCTCCCATTGGTGATTCACGAAGGAAGCTAGTGGTGAATGGGCATTGCCTTTGGGTATACCATGCACCATTAACTAAGGAGGGGTTCTTGAAGAAAATTTCATTGGATGTACACATGATGGAAGAGAATTTCTCTTCCATGTCAGATTCAGATTAATGATAAAAAGTTTGACAAAAAGAAAAAAAAAATACAAGAAAAAAAAAGAGAATAATCTTGTTTGTGAAATTCATGGGCACAAGAAAGATAAGAGAAAAATTTGAAAAAATAAAAAATAAATAAAGAAAAGAGAAAAGGAGAAAAAAAATAAAGAAAATAGAAAAAGAGAAAAAAAGAGGAAAAATATGAGAGAAAAAAATTATAGCAAAAGGCATGTCCCACAAAATGAGGATACATGAGGACAAGCATCAATTTTAGCATGGAGGAGGAACAATGAAGTTAGTTCTTCATTTCCTAGCAATAAGGAGTTAAATGATGACATAAGAAGATTCTTACTACTCATCTAGAAAGGAAGGTTGCATCATTGTTGTAGATTTCAATGGAAGAAAAATGGTGTTTTCATACAAATATTGACATGTTTTTGCAGAATAAGGATTGTTCTTATCTAAATAAGAGTGAGAGACATTCTCTCTCATTGTAGCCTCATGAGAGACATTCTATTTTATTGAGGCACTTGAAAAAAATGACAGAAGTTGGTTGAAAACCAGAAATGGTAGCCTCTTCTGATGAAAAAAAAAGAGAAGAAAAAAATGAAAAATAAAAAAATAAAAAAATGAATAATTCAGTAGTGAAAACCTCCTTGAGGCACTGCTGAGTTGGCTTGCATGAAAATTGGTTTTTCGGTGTGCATTGCCTTGTTGATCCACCCATCCTTGTTTCACCATTGTACAAATCTCACACTACACATGTGTATATTTATGTTTTCAAATAGCTTGCTAACAATCATCAGAAGCAACTTGTAAGGTGCATGATCAATTTTTAGGATAGTAAGGTATGTGTTTCTTGCATTTAAGTCATAGTAAGCATTTAGCATTTAATGTATGATAATCAGTATTTGGCATAAAACTATTCATACAATATTGGCAAGTTGAAAATGGAACATGTTTAAGATGTCAAGAAACACCCCCTTCTGCCCTTAGTTGCATGGGAGCATCTGAAGATTTTGTTTTACTACTACTGCAATAAAATAGTAATGAATAACATCTAAACAAAAGGATAGAGATGAGATTTTTGATGTTATGGAAGGCTTACATACCCTAGAGATGGGTCCAAAATAGAATCTGTAGCTAACTTTTGCATAGGAGGTCATTTCTGCATTTTTGGATGAATCTTCAGAATAAAATAGGGATATCTTCGAAATAAACAGGCTATCTTCGGAATGAACAAGATATCTTCAGAATAAGCAAAAACTATACCATAATTGTTGAAAATGTTGCAGAATAGTAAAAAGAGTAGGGTACATCAAATATTGAGGTTCCTAAGGCTCTACCACATGTAAGTACATCCCTCAAGAATTTCAAAATCAAAATTTTATCAATTTTGTTCAAAAGGTGCAAAAAATAGAAATAGGCATTCAGGCTGAAATATTGTTAAGAACAGAAAATTTCACCAGTAGTAGTGCATCTGCAAAATATGGTTCCACAATAAGGCTATTGCAAGATGAATCACATGATACCAAGCCTTTAAGAGGTACCTTGCAACACTAAAACTTGTAGAAGGGCAGAAAAAGAGTTAAAATTGCAGTAATTGCAGAAATTGCAATATTGAAGGATGAAAGTGTAGAAGTCAAAAAGTTGCAAGTTGCAAATGAAAAAAATATATATGCAAGAAAAGAATAAAATAAAATAAAATAAAAATTGAAAAAATTTGATTGAAAAAAAAATTGCAAGGTTGTAGAAAAGTGAAATACATGTGCTTAAATTGCAAAATGCTTGGTGTAGTGCAACAAGGAGAAATTTCTCATGTAGCAGGTGGCAAAGGATGTTTTTCACAAGGATAAAACCAGCATATTACTATGGCCTACTGGGATGCATGAGGGCATGCATCAGTTCAAGCTGGGGGGGATGATGAGGCCTGAAAATGCCTCATTTTTACACTATGTTTGACTACCATATTACTAAACATGACAAAGTTAATTGCCAAATAGTTGATTAGAATATATATTTGTTAAGTGTTTGCATGATTTTATGTTAAGAACATTATATCTCTGTTTTTGACTATTTTCAGCATTTTGTGACTATTTTTTCTTGATTAAATAGAAAATAAAATATGTGTTTCAATTAGCCAAATGTTGTATGTTGAGTAAAGGAGGCCTTATGATGTTTTGTCATTGTTGTCAACACAATCTAGGTATACTTGTAAAAGGTAAAAAATGAGTATCATGTCAATTCTAGTGTCATACTACAGTAAAATTACATTCTGATGGCATGAATAGATTCCTCTCATCAAGAACTACAACTTTTATTTTTGAAGCAAGTCAATCTGAGATGTAGATAAAAATTTATGAAGGTTACATCATGTTCATGCCTTAGTTTTTTCTGGAGCTGTTAACAGGTGCAAATCTGCATTAAGGGGAACATTGGCAGATTTACTGGGAATGATCCAAAGTGATTTAAGGTACCAAATTCATACCAATGGTACTTCATATTAGATATAACACATGAACCAAATTTTAGGGCATATGGATAGGTAATATGGAAGTTATGGGTCCTGCAAAATGGTAGTTTCACACTTTTTGACAACTGGAAATTCTGGTAAAAATATGTGTTAGAGGCCAACTTGACAACAATGCTAGGAACAATTCCTAAAGATTTAAGAGCTAAAAATTGAACCAAATTAATTTTATACAACCAAGAACATGTGGATAAAATTTGGTATACATTGGAGTTACCAGGCACAAGTTATGAGCACTCCAAAAGGGCACCTGGGCATGTTTTGACAGTTGGAAAAATTGTGCAGCATACAAAAAATAGCAAGCTATTACATTAAAGGAGCACCTTGAATATGTCAAGAAAATCATGAGGAAATGGATGGAATAATTTCAGAAGGACTACAGAAGACATCTGACCTATTTAGAAGCATTCCCACATGGTCTAAATAGGCAACAATAGGGTATAATAGAGCAAGGACAATTGTGCAACACTATTGCACTATTTCAACATGGTTACTTGGTGAATAAAGTGTATAAATTCAGTAGCAACTTGATGTAATTCTTCATGTTGATATTTGAATTATTTTACCATGTTCTAATTTGTTTGAACTTGCAATAAATGCCAACATTTTACAACTGTGCAGATCTGGAAAATGTAGTAGTTTACCATGTAAATTCTAGCCAGCTACCAATGAATGGCAGGGCATGGAATTTACACATGGAGAAGATTGAAGGCAATTGCAACCACTTCTTGAGAGCTGAAATAGATGATCTACCTAAAGGAAGTAGCCAAAATAATCTGAAAAACATCTACGGCTAGTTATTCCGAAGATCTTCGAAATGAGCAGAATTTGCTTATCTTCGAAATGAAAAAATTTGTTTATCTTCAGAATGATAGGGGAATTTACTCCATTTGAATTTTTATGGTTTTATAATGGTGGAAAAAGGTGAAAGAATGTTGAGAGGATGTAGGGAAAGTATCCTACAACTGTCCCTATCGTCCTTGCCAACCAAAAGCTACAACTCATGGAAAAGATCAATTGAAGCAGTTAATCCTCTCCTAGAATAAACCTATAAATAACTACATAATAATAGGAGTTGATTTGCAAGAATATTTTTGTATGTAAATGAATTTTAGATGATTATAAAATATATCTCCCATGTCGGTTGAGCTTAGGGGAGAGAATAAGCAATAGAAAAATAGGTGCAGTTTTCAGCTTTGTAACAGTCTACAGCAGCAAAACTATAATGTTATTTTCAGAGTAATAAAGTGTAGTTCTTTTGTCAGATTTTGTTCTAATTTTTAATTAGTTAAGGAGTGTTTTTCACCTCCTTCTAGATCAGGAAGTATGGGCCCACTTTCGGATCTAGAAGGAGGATTTTTATGGCAGGTTTTAATCTATAATTTTGCTATAGCAGAATTAACAGATTGCTTGCTAGATTTCATTTTCTTATTTTAATTTTGTATTATGTTATTTATGTTTTCTATTATATTTGTGTACAAAATTTGTGTGTGTCAACTGAAAAATTATATTAAAAAATTTATTCCCCTTGTTTTCTTTTCTTTCCATGTTTTATTGTTTTTATGTTTCAACAACCTTTAATTTTCAGTAGATTTCATTTTGTTGTCAATTCCTATAGCAGAAGCTTGACGACCTTTTGTGGCAGGACATTGACAGGTGTTTTTATTTCTAAGCATCATTTCAATTCTACAAAAGTAAATTAGGTTTTAATTTTGCAATATTAATTCCTGCACTTGTAGTTAACTTTCAATTTCTGCAAATTAGAATTAGTTTTTATTTCTTGCAAGTTTCCATTCTATAGATTAGGTTTAGTGTGACACCAAAAGGCTAAACCCAATCTGTCTCACCCAATAAATGCTTGAAATCTGAATTCTTGAATTGTACTCTGCCCTAACCTTCTATCGTAGACAACCTTGGACACCACCCCGGATTGATAAATCATTGAGATTAAATTATGGGATTAACGACACTCATCATCTTGCGGTGGGATTTGTGCTATAGTACTCACTTTGGCCTTCCTTAATGAAAGCTTCATTGGATGATTTACCTCATTTTTCTCCTATCATTTTCTAAAAAATTCTACTATTGGCTACCCAAAAGTGATATCCTTGATATCCACTTGCCCCTCCTCTATTTCATTGGGCAATTCTTCCAAAGTATTCTCTTGATAAAATTCACTACGAATTTCTCTTCTATGTGCCTTGGGTGGCTTTATATCCTCACTTATATATTATAGTGGTGCACCTCCTCTACCACCATTCAAATATCTCTAAACCCTCTATGACCTACATCCTCTCCCTCTCCAAGGACGATTACCATACCTCCCGTGTGATTGAAGTTGATGTCCTTGGTCTTGAATGGGGTAAACTAAAGGAGATATTCTAGGTAATTATTCCCTTTTATGTAGTGTTATCGGTGATATTTCTACCCTATATGCTATAATGTGATTAAAATTATCTCGATATTCTCACCTGGAGCTCATATTTCTACCATCGTTGAGTGGAAACCTTGTTCGCACACTCTGATCAATTGGGAAATTTAGGACTTCACACAAAATCACTCCCAAAGTTTGTACAAATGCTTCCAAAATATATAAGGGCTATCAGTATCATACAAGACCTCAAAAAATTGTACATGTATATTTTCAAATCATACAACCTCTACCATATCGTACAACTTTAGCCAAATTTATTCAATTGCACCCGATTTCGTATAAATGCAGCAAATCATACAATTGGGGTTTCAAATCATAAAATATCAATATGAAATTATAAAATATACTTCAAAATAATATAGGGGAACCTCCCTTATGTACAATCTTGTCAAAATCCATACAACTATGAATAATTTTATACAATCTATTTAAAAATGCGCAAGTCAGGTCTCCGAAGGCCTAGAAATCGTACAATCTATTCCAAAATCATACAATCACACCTCCAAATCATACATATAGATATAAAAAACATCACAAACCTTATTTTTTTCAAACTGGTATGATTTCTGTGAAACCCATTTGTCGGAAGCATGTAATCTCCCTTTTCAATGCAATTTCACTACAATTTATGCATGTTTTCCTTCACTTCGTGCAATCTTCCTCCAAATAAATTTTTTTTGGTAGTATGGTAGAATTTTATGGCCATATTTTCCTACTAATTTACACATGTATATTTAGAAAAATATTTTCATGCTTTTATGGCTGATTTATATACTAGGGTTTGCTATTTTTGCCTCCTTGCAATTCCACACTTTCTTATTTTTGGAAAAATAAAATCCTAGGCCTACCTTTTCAGCGATAAGGGTTTCCTTGGGTGCTTTATTTCCTCAACCCTTGTTCATACAATATATTTTTTCCACATGCAACACAATTTCTAAAAAAACTTAGCTTTTTCAAAGTAACACCCTAATTTTAGCAGCTTTTTCTCCAATCGGTTTGCTTTTTTGAAAATAAAATTTCTTGTGATGTAGATATAAAATAGGTCATGAAAATTTTAGTAATGTGGTGGATTTCAACCTTCCATATGGAAAATTTTCTTCAATTCACCCTTTTTTCCTCTAAATTATCTAAATTTTAGTGTTGCATGTGTATAATCTACAAGTGGGGAAAGAAAACTCCGCATGGCTGAAGAACAAAATTTTATACAGAGAGGGGGGTGAACAATATAAGACCACTTTTTAATTTTCTTTCCTAAACAATATTATGCAATGTATCAATGGAAATATCAATAGCAGTAATCAAAGCAATGCATAAATCACCACACACAATAGAGACACCAATTTAACGTGGTTCACCCAATGTGGGCTACTCCACGGAGAAAATATTTCACTTAAATTTTCTCAACAAATCTCTTGGGAATCCTTTCCCTATTACAATATTTATGGACCTCTGTCCAAAGGAGATACCAATCCCCTAATCAATTTTATGGATCTCTATCCATAGGAGACACCAATCCCCTCAACTGGTTTATGGATCTCTATCCATAGGAGAACTCCTTCTCCTCTGCTCTGGCTGGTGATCCTCTAGAAGACTACTACCTCCACTGCATTGGCTTGTGGATCTCTCTCCACTAGAAGACTTTATCCTCACTCAAAATATCTTTGTCCTCACTACCCTGGCTAATGGATCTCTATCCACTGGAGACTACTATCCTCTGCTCTATCACCTCCAAAGCTTGCTCTCAACTCTATCTCAAATATGCACTAAACATAGTCCTTTGGTCTAGCACAAATATGCTCAATATCTATCTCTAGTATGGCACAAACTTATCCTTAAATCTGCACCAAAATCTATCCTCAAATCTATCCTCAAGCCTTAACACAAAGCTTGACTCAATCACAAATCAACTCTGCTAGATCTACCCCAAACCTTAACTCAAGGTTTGAACAAATCAATCAATCAACTCTGCTCTCAAGTCTTCTCAAAGACTTACCTCAAATCTTCTCAACAAGTCCTCACTAGAACTTGTCCAATATGCTCAACAAGTCTTCACCAAGACTTACCTCAAATCTGCATTGTAAGCTTCCACAAAAGCTTACTCAACTCAATCTATCACAGAAAACCTTTTCAATCACACAAACAAGTTTCACACAGAATCTTGTTTGACCTCAAAAACATATAGAGAATGGTTAGAGACTCAATATGTTTCACACTCACAAAATACTCACAAAACTCAACTTAATCTCTTCTAGAAAACCTCTTCAATCTCACAAACAAATTTCACTCAAAATTTTGTTTAACCATAGAAACATATAGAGAATGGTAAGAGACTCAATATGTTTCACACTCAATCACTTTCAATCTCTTTCTCAAATTAGTAAAGAACAATTTGTTTCACAGAACTTGAACTATCACTCCAACACTTTTCAATCAACTATGCTCAATCAACTTCACTCAACCAATCACTCAATGAAACACAACTTTCTTACAAACCCTAAACAAGTGTTTCACAATGCTTATCAAACAATCTCACATAACAATGATACTCATGATATTTCACAAACCCTAGTTCAAGATAGTTCTCAACTTCACATAACAATGATACTCATGATCTTTCACAAACCCTAATCATGCACATGAAGGCTCACTCAAATATTTCCAACAATGCTTATCAAACAAGGTTTCTAGCATCAACTTTCATTCCAGAAAATCCTCATCAATCAACATTGGATAGTTCAAAACCAAACTCAACAATGCTTATCAAACAATCCTTTTCACTCCAACTTAGCATTCACAACATCCAATCCAACAATATTTCACTCACAAGGAAGATGTGCCCATACCTTTTGTTTGATGAAGAATTGACCTCAAAACCTGTCTCAATCACAATCAACCTCTTTGCCAATCTTAAAGGTTAGGTAGCAAAAACCTTCTCAAAATTTCATTCAAATATTCCCTCAAAATATTTCACCATACAAAGCATTAAATCTCAATTACACCTTATAATCTCCACTCTTAAAAATGATTAGCAAAAATTAAACAATTCACTTCAACAATTAATTTCCTTCATCCACCTTATTACTCCTCTCAAATATTTAACACAATAAGACTTTATTTTAAAATAAAATATAATCTCCTTTAAAACCTTATTACTCCATCCAACTCCTAATCATCAAAAAACCACAATAATATTTTTAATTTTTATAAACCTTATATCTCCCTCCTAACAAACTTCATGCAACATTAAAACCTTAGGACAAAATTTAATTTAAAAATTAAATACCTCTTTTGCCCTCGGTGGGATTCGATCCCTCGCTACGCTACCACCAGTGCCCTAGCCATGGCTCAACTACCACGTGAGCTAGGTGCTCACCTTGGACTACAAAAGTGCCTTGTGCACTTTGTATTGAGTGTTGGGCGCCTAAACCAAAAAATGACCACGCAAAAACTATCATCGGGGTTCGATCGCGGGACCTCCCGCCTTGCACGTCTCAACACACAACCGCTTGCCGCTAGCCCAACCACACGGTTGGTTATGAGGCTTTGAGCCTCCCTTGATTTATCCCTTCGTTGGTGCCAAATAAAACACAAAAAAACTTATCTTCTTCCTTGCACGCAAATCACAAAAATCGTAGGCTCTCTAATGTGATTCGAACGAAGGTACTTCCTTTGCAACCAAAGCACATGGTATTTATACCATTGTGCCATCACCCTTTGGACGTCGGCGGAGGGGGAAACTTCGTATGACATCGACGCATAATAAATCAACTTTGCCCTTATAACCCTAACCTTAGGGTTAATTAAATTATGTTATAAATTAATTAATAATGAAATTATTATAATTAATTTAATAAATTTAAGGTTAATTAAATTAAATTATAAATTAATTTATAATGAAATTATTATAATTAATTTAACCACTTTAGGTCTTACCATTAGACCTTTAATATTATAATAAAATATTATAATATTATTTTTCTTGGGCCTTCCTATTGCTCCTTTAGACCTTATCTGACCACCTTGAATATTATAATAGGAGATATTATAATATTATTTCCCTTAGGCCTAGAGGTAATATTTCTCTGCACTTCTTACTAAAACTGACTCTTGACATCCTTCCTTTTGCATTGCTCACTGAAACTGACTCTTGACATCAATGACAACAAACCTTGCTCATATTTCCAACAATCTCCCCCTTTGTCATTGATGGCAACCCATTTACCTTTTACCATTTCCTTTACTTCTTTCTATTCTGCTCCCCTGAGAAACTTCTCCCCTGACTGAATGCTCTCCCCCTAACTCAAATCTCTCCCCCTTTGTCATCAATGGCAAAGGGCCACCTTTGGGGCTTGGGGCTAAGAATAAGACTCTTAGCTTAGCCCCTCCCCCACCTCCTCTTGAGGTGGTTAATTTTGGGGTGGGAGTATCTCTACTCCCAGCATACACTGATATTTGCCTTTGTCCACTTTCTTCCTCAACTGATCCTTCTGATTCCTCTGACTATTCCTGTTCCTGCTTGTCTCTGGAAGTTCTTCTCTACACCACTTGGCTATATGCCCAATATTATTGCACTTATAACACTTAATGTTGTTATTCCTTAAAGGTGCAAATATCTTGGGGTTTCTCTTGGTGAAGCCATATCCATTCCTGTCATGAATCCTACAATTTATTGCCTTGTGACCAAACTGATTACAAGAGTAGCAATACCCTTGAAAAATATGCCTATTTCTAAAATTTCCATATTCTTATCTTTCATGTGTCCTGCACTATGTAGCCTTGTGCCCAAACCTATGACATGAGAAGCATCATCCATTGAAACTACCTTGCCTTGACCCCATTGGTCTCTTAGTCTCTTTTACCCTGTGTTGCTTCATGTTCCATCTGTTCCTCATTTGTGCATTGTTCCTTTCCTTGTTGAACTTTCTATTGTCCAACTCATCCTCAAAAGTCTCACTTTCTCTTACACTCTCCTCTTCTAAATCTTCTTCTTCTTTGGAGCTTGAGATTGACTCCTCTCCTTGTTCTCTTTATACTTATTCAAAGCCAAGTCTTGTCTTGTTTGATGAAGATCTTTGTACCTTGATAATCTTATCCAAGTTCTTTGAGCTTCTCCCAAACCTGTGTAGCTTGTCCTTAGACTCTTTTACTTCCTTCCTTAGTGAAGCTACCTCATGCTCTAACCTTTCACATTCCAAGACCTTTGCCTCTAACCTCTCTTTAAATCTCCTTGTCTTAGCTATTGAGTTGGTTAGATCTTCTATAAGATTTCCTTTCTCTTCATCACATTCTTGAAATTGAAGCTTGAGTTTTGAGTTCTGCTTTCTTACCTTCCTTAATGCATCAAGGGCAGAAATAAGCTCACCCTCAAGATCAACTTCTCCTTTCTCTGATTCTTCCTCTATTTGTTTACCTTTAGGATCATCTTCATTCCTTTCTTATTTATTTCCACTAGAAGTACTTCCTTCTTCTTCTATTGCCATAAGAAGACTTTCTTCTGCTGGACCTTCACTAGCATCTTCATACTCATCTTCACTGAAATTGAATCCATTCCTTGTACAACTATCTTCAAGATGACCAAAGCTACCACATCTAAAACACTTAAGAATTATTGGTGACCTATTTCTAACCACTTCTTTTTCTTCTTCCAGAAATAGAATTTCATCTTCTTCATTATCTATGGACCTGTCATCACTATCACTTGAACTCTTACTTGCCTTGTCTACATAAAAACTCTTCTTATGCCTTTGGAAAAACTTCTTTCCTTGCTTGCCTTGTCCATCCCTGCTTTTCTTTTGGTACCTGTGTTTTCCTGTTTCCCTGTTCTTATGATCCTATTTTTCTTCATCATTGCTATTTCCAGCCTCTGGACAATCAGATGCATAGTGACCATATTTTCCACAATTGAAACATCTAACTGATTTTGTACCTTTATATTTTCTTGAGTCTTTGTTCCTTCTACCATAATTTTCTTCTTCATCACTGGATGACTCATTGCTTGAATCTGACTTCTTACCCTTTGTCTTCTTGGTAACTTTGAAGGCTACTTCCTTCTAGGGAATAGGTTCCTCTTTTATTCTCATCTCAAAAGTTGTGAGAATTCCATGTAACTCATCCCTTGTCAAAATTTCAATATCTTTTGACTCTTCTATAGCTAAAATATTTTCACTATACCTTTTTGGGAGTGACCTTAAAATATTATCACAAACATCTGTTTCCTCAACTTTAAGCCCAAGTCCTTGCATGGAGTTAACAACCTCATCCACATGAAGTAGATATGCAACAATGTTTTCCTCATCCTTCATCTTTAGGTCTTCAAATGTTCTCTTGTAATTTTGCAACTTTGCTCTTTTGACCTTTTTGTCTCCCTCATATATACCTTTCAACTTATCCCAAATTTCCTTTGTTGATGTGCAATGCATAACCTTTATAAAATTATGTTTCATGCAAACCCTTTAAAATTCCATTCATTGCCTTTGAATTATTCAGATGTAGGAGCTTACCATATTTATCTGTAGGTGGAGTAGCTGGCGGTATGTATCCATTCTCAACTGCTTCCCATATTTCATTTCCAAGTGCCATTAGGTGAATCTTCATTCTCATGCTCCAAAGTACATAATTGTTCCCATCGAACAATGGTGTTGAATTCCTTGAAGATCCATTCTGAGAATCCATCTGTGTTCTTGAGATATTTTCCTTCAAGCTTTTAAACTCTTCTGAAGGAACCCGCTCTGATACCAATTGAAGAACACAAGCTTATACTGAGAGGGGGGTGAACAGTATAAGACCACTTTTTACTTTTCTTTCCCAAACAATATTATGCAATGTATCAATGGAAATATCAATAGCAGTAATCAAAGCAATGCACAAATCACCACACACAATAGAGACACCAATTTAATGTGGTTCACCCAATGTGGGCTACTCCACGGAGAAAATATTTCACTTAAATTTTCTCAATAAATCTCTTGGGAATCCTTTCCTTATTACAATGTTTATGGACCTCTATCCAAAGGAGACACCAATCCCCTAATCAAGTTCATGGATATCTCTCCATAGGAGACACCAATCCCCTTAGCTTGGTTTATGGATCTCTATCCATAGGAGAACTCCTTCTCCTCTGCTCTAGTTGGTGATCCTCTAGAAGACTACTACCTCCACTACACTAGCTTGTGGATCTCTCTCCATTGAAGACTCTATCCTCACTCAAAGATCTTTGTCCTCACTGCCTTGGCTAATGGATCTCTATCCACTAGAGACTATTATCCTCTGCTCTGTCACCTCCAAAGCTTGCTCTTAGCTCTATCTCAAATCTACACTAAACATAGTCCTTCGGTCTAGCACAAATCTACTCAATATCTATCTCTAGTTTGGCACAAACCTATCCTCAAATTTGCACCAAACTCTATCCTCAAATCTATCCTCAAGCCTTAACACAAAGCTTGATCCAATCACAAATCAACTCTACTAGATCTACCCCAAACCTTAACTCAAGGTTTGAACAAATCAATCAATCAACTCTACTCTCAAGTCTTCTCAAATACTTACCTCAAATCTGCTCAACAAGTCCTCACTAGAACTTGTCCAATCTGCTCAACAAGTCTTCACCAAGACTTACCTCAAATCTGCATTGTAAGCTTCCACAAAAGCTTACTCAACTCAATCTATCATAGAAAACCTCTTCAATCACACAAACAAGTTTCACACATAATCTTGTTTGACCTCAGAAACATATAGAGAATGGTTAGAGACTCAATATGTTTTACACTCACAAAAATCAACTTAATCTCTTCTAAAAAACCTCTTCAATCTCACAAACAAATTTCACTCAAAATTTTGTTTAACCACAGAAACATATAGAGAATGGTAAGAGACTCAATATGTTTCACACTCAATCACTTTCAATATTTTTCTCAAATTAGTAAAGAATAATTTGTTTCACAGAACTTGAACTATCTCTCCAACACTTTTCAATCAACTATGCTCAATCAACTTCACTCAACCAATCACTCAATGAAACACAACTTGCTTACAAACCCTAAACAAGTGTTTCACAATGCTTATCAAACAATCTCACATAACAATGATACTCATGATCTTTCACAAACCCTAGTTCAAGATAGTTCTCAACTTCACATAACAATGATACTCATGATCTTTCACAAACCCTAATCATGCACATGAAGGCTCACTCAAATATTTCCAACAATGCTTATCAAACAAGGTTTCTAGCATCAACTTTCATTCTAGAAAATCCTCATCAATCAACATTGGATAGTTCAAAACCAAACTCAACAATGCTTATCAAACAATCCTTTTCACTCCAACTTAGCATTCACAACATCCAATCCAACAATATTTCACTCACAAGGAAGATGTGCCCATACCTTTTGTTTGATGAAGAATTGACCTCAAAACCTGTCTCAATCACAATCAACCTCTTTGCCAATCTTAAAGGTTAGGTAGCAAAAACCTTCTCAAAATTTCATTCAAATATTCCCTCAAAATATTTCACCATACAAAGCATTAAATCTCAATTACACCTTATAATCTCCACTCTTAAAAATGATTAGCAAAAATTAAACAATTCACTTCAACAATTAATTTCCTTTATCCACCTTATTACTCCTCTCAAATATTTAACACAATAAGACTTTATTTTAAAAATAAAATATAATCTCCTTTAAAACCTTATTACTCCATCCAACTCCTAATCATCAAAAACCACAATAATATTTTTAATTTTTATAAACCTTATATCTCCCTCCTAACAAAACTTCATGCAACATTAAAACCTTAGGATAAAATTTAATTTAAAAATTAAATACCTCTTTTGCCCTCGGTGGGATTCGATCCCCCGTTGCGTTGCCACCAACGCCCTAGCCGTGACTCAACTGCCGCGTGAGCTAGGCGCTCACCTTGGACTACAAAAGTGCCTTGTGCACTTTGTATTGAGTGTTGGGTGCCTAAACCAAAAAATGACCATGCAAAAACTGTCGCATGGGGTTCGATCACGGGACCTCCCGCCTTGCACGTCTCAACACATAGCCGCTTGTCGCTAGCCCAACCACACGGTTGGTTATGAGGCTTTGAGCCTCCCTTGCTTTATCCCTTCGTTGGTGCCAAATAAAACAAAAAAAACTTATCTTCTTCCTTGCACGCAAATCGCAAAAATCGTAGGCTCTCTAATGTGATTCGAATGAAGGTGCTTCCTTTGCAACCAAAGCACATGGTATTTATACCATTGTGCCATCACCCTTTGGACGTCGGCGGAGGGGGAAAATTCGTATGACGTCGGCGCATAATAAATCAACTTTACCCTTATAACCCTAACCTTAGGGTTAATTAAATTAGATTATAAATTAATTAATAATGAAATTATTATAATTAATTTATAATTAATTTAATAACTTTAAGGTTAATTAAATTAAATTATAAATTAATTTATAATGAAATTATTATAATTAATTTAACCACTTTAGGTCTTACCATTAGACCTTTAATATTATAATAAAATATTATAATATTATTTTTCTTGGGCCTTCCTATTGCTCCTTTAGACCTTATATGACCACCTTGAATATTATAATAGGAGATATTATAATATTATTTCCCTTAGACCTAGAGGTAATATTTCTCTGCACTGCTTACTGAAACTGACTCTTGACATCCTTCCTTTTGCACTGCTCATTGAAACTGACTCTTGACATCAATGACAACAAACCTTGCTCATATTTCCAACAATGACACCTTTCTTTATATAGTTTTGAAACCCTAACATCTTAATGCATGTAATCCGACCACCTTAGCCTCCTTTGCATGTGATTTTGTCCTCTTGTATGGATTATTGACAACTCGTCACCCTTGTACATGAGATTTTGTCTTTTTCTCATTTTTGTCCTTTTCTTTACCTTTTATTTTATTTTTCTTTGCTTTTCTTTTTTTGTTTCTTTTTTTTTTCCTAGAAGGGGCTGCCATTTTCGATTTTGAACCACCCTCCACATTAATTGTGTCTCAAAGGATTTTCACAATTAAGAAATTTTCTATTTTCTCTCTTTTTTTCTTAGAAGGGGTTGCCATTTATAGTTTTCAACCCCTTCTGTCTTAATTACATCCCAAAGGATTTTCTTAATTAATATATTTTTCTATTTTTTTAATATTATAATAACTTACTATCATAGAAATCATACAGTGACATTCACTTATATGATCCCTTCTGCTGGCTCATCAGTTGGATGTCTCACTTCTACATCACTTGTAATCGTGTCATTAGGTGCCAACCGACCATTTGTTCTATACCTCTCTCTTTGTAGGGTTGACTCATTTACTATCCTTTTATTTCCATGTGTACAATTTGGAATCATGCAATTACAAACTGTATGCCTTCTTCTTAGCAATACTTTATTCTATCTTTCTAGTGATTTATCATGAGGTAGTGGTGACTCTTACTCGTCTACTATCATTTGAGCAACTCCTCCACTTATCTCTTCATATAAAATCAGCTTCCAAGCTAGGTGAATGAGTCCCTTGTATTCATTGAATCCTTTCATCGATGAAGTATACTCTTCCCCTAATAGTAAGTCCTCTTCCTTGCAAAGGTCTTCCGTGACCTAACCCTCTCAACACAGGACCTCTTTGAATGTTAATTAGAACTTCCCTCTCATGGGGTAATCCTTTATTAGTTTCAATTCTTCTTGATTATTGTCAAATAAATGGAGGTCATCATTATGGTTGTCTTTCTATGAGGTTTGGTACAATCCCTCTCAACTAGGGGATACCTTGTAGGTTTATGGTTCAATTTAGATAGGTCAACAATTTTATCTCAACCATCTATGAGTAGGGGATCGAATTCTTCCTCATCCTCTACCTTATCTATGTTGAATAACTCCTCTACCTCTTCCAATATTTAGTGGGTGTACTCATACTCTATGACATCACTAATGTCTTGGGGATTCTTGTTGGTTTCTTTTCGGAGTGATATCCACCAACTCTATGTTGGCTAAGTGACCTTCATTTCTTTGTGTTTCAGGTGAAAATTGTCAGAGTGCTTCCATTCTATTATTTCCATGTAATATTTGGTATGTCCATCAACTTTCCTTATAGCATTGTTGTGGAGACACGTTTGCTAGAGTTTCCCTTTATGGTTATAAAAATTTAGACTTAGAACTAGAATCATTACGGTCATCATCTCTTTGTTCTGACCAATTTGTTGGTAAGTTTATTAACCTTTGAAGTCTCTGTACTTCTTTCCTTTTTTACCTCAACTATCAATAGGCTATTGCATAGATCTCAGGATTTATCTAGTACAACAATGCTTGATGATCTATGTAGAAGGCAAAAGGGTTTGCCAATAGATAATGCCTAAACTTCTGCACAATATATACCATCCCTAAAGCTTCTCGATCTATTGTACTATAATTTATCTCCACCTGTGATAATTGGCAACTTGCAAAAAATATAGGATGATCTAGCCTAAATTGTCCCTCTTGTGCCAATACACATCCAATTGTAAAGTTTAAGGTATCAATATGTACATGGAGTTTCTTATCCCAATTAAGGAACACCAAAATGTGACTATTGACCAGCTTAGCCTTCAACTCCTCAAAGGCTCCTTGGTGCTCCTATGTCAATCTCAAGGAAATATTCTTCTTAGTCAAATAATCCAATGGTTAAGACATGTGTGCATAGTTCCTAATGAACATCTAATAGTATCCTATGGATCCAAGGAAGGTTTTTCACAAGTTCACATCATATGGCTCCTCCTTGTGTAATATAACATGAATTTTATCAAGATCGGTCTTCAACCCTTCGTTGCACACTATATGTCCCAAAATTTTTCCATAAGGTACCATCAGAAAACACTTTGTTGAATTTAGGGAGATTTGCACATTCCTAAACCTGCTCATTTATTCACTAAGGCTAGATAGATGATCCTTGATCTTACCATAAATGGACAAGTTGTCCAAAAAATCTTAAAATATCTTGTGTCCAATTGATCAAAGATATACAAAATAATGTGCTAAAATGTGGCTAGGGTATTACATAGCCCAAATGACATTCAATTTTATGCATTGTCATTTTTTACAATAAAATGGGTCTTCACCTTATCATCCTTGGTGATACTTATTTGATTATACCTAGAGAACCCATCTAGGAATGAATAAATTTCATGTCCTACGACCTATTCCAAAATTGATTCTATGAAAGAAATAGGGAAGGTATATTTGATCGTCACTACGTTCAAACTCCTAAAATCTATGCATATCCAGATCTTATCCACTTCATTATTGCAAGTTATTACAATAGGTGAAACCCAGTCACTAATGGTGACTCTGAAAATGATGCTTACCTCTAACATATTTTTGATTTTTGCATTTACCAATGTGGCATACTTAGGGTTCATCCTATAAGATATTCCTCTCACTAGTTGTGTCCCAAGAATTAGCATGATATTGTAGACACATGACTCTGGTGGTACTCCTTTCAAGTCCTTATACGTCCAAGCAAAGATATCCTTGTACTCTAAGAAAATCTTAAAAGTTACTATTTTTAGTACTAGGTTCTAGTCATCACCATAGTGGATCATCCTAGGCTCCTCTTCTATTCCTAGATTTACATCCACTATCTAAGGTCCTTCATACTTAATATTTGTAGGTTTTAGTACTACCTTTTCCACATTCATTGGATGCACTAGTCTCTCATCAATTTTAGCATCTTCCACTGTATATTCTATAAATATTTTAGAGAATGTCCATTTCTCCCCTTCTTCTTTCTTTGATTTCAAGCTAACCTTCACCTCATTTTGTTTTTATGTGGTCTCATTTGTATTAATACAAAGGAAAGTAGGGTAAAAACCTTGTACTCCTCCATCTACCAATGGAGAATTCCACTCTCATATCGAGCTTCATATTCACTATAGTCATCTAGATACAACATTACTTATTCATTAGGCTCATACTCTTCTTCACCAGAAAAACTACCTGACTCATCATTCATGGCCACATCCTCACTGATTATTTGGTTATTCAAGTTGATCATATATTTTTGTTGTCACCTCTTGAAGGTGATCTGATATTTTCCCTAGTTGTGATTAACTTTAGCTATCCGTAGTCATCCTATCCCCAAAAAAACATCATATGTTGTCTTTTACATGGTAATCACAATAAAATACAAGACAAATTCTTGGTCAACTATCGTAACTTATTGTGCAATCAAGATACCCTTTATATCCATACTATACTAGTCAGCACCATACAATCAGAAGCTAAGTACCCATAATGACAAAGCACTAATTTCTCACCAAGTCTTCTCGGGTAACACATTAACACTGGATCATCCATCCATAATTACTTTTGTTAGATTGTGCCCTAATATCTCCATATGGACTAATGCGAGTTTCTTCCCAATATCAATCATCAATATTGTAGGATCCATAAAATAATTCTTTTGTTCTTCTTCCTTGATTGGCTAGCTTTGTACCTCCATCACCTTATGAGGATGTATGTCTTCCGCTATTGCTTTATGCAATGATGGGATGGCTTCCAACAAACTTGTCATCTTAATCTTGATAGTTGTATTCAAGACTTTTACTACCAAATTTTGCACAACTACTTTGCATTCTGATGGTTTCTTTAACTCTTTTTCTCCTGCTAGTATCAATCCTTTTGCCTTCTTCGCTTCTTCCTCAAGTACCCTCTTTGCTACTTGTCATCGCTTATTTTCTTTGGTAGGTTTAGCATATTTGTACTTCTTATCCTGATTCCTTGTCACAACTAGTACTTCTTTGATATCCTCGCTAATTAGAGGTACCTCTATGTGTAAAAATTTCACATTCTATGGGTTACTAGAACTTGCCTACTTTGTACAATTCACTTCTTTGTGGTTCCCTAGACCATACCATCTACACATGTGTGTAGCATTAGTCTGTTATGTCTCTTGTTTCTATTATGAAGTATAATTCTTCATAAAATACCCCCTCTCCTAGAAATTACAACACTGTATGATTGGTCTTCCATCTGAATCATACTACAAGTAGCTCTATCCTACTTGTTGGTTGCCTTGATATTGTCTTTCCCCATTTGAGATTATTCCTATAACTACAATTGGTGGCTTGTTGGCCATTCCATTAATATTTTAGTTTCTCTTCATGTTATTAGATTGAGAGAACTTGTGGGTGCACCTTTACATTAAATGGGTACTGTATCACTTCATGTGCAAGTATATTGCAAATGTGGTAGTAATTATTGCAAGGAAAAGTTATATTTGTGTGACCTTTAGACTTGCATTCCATACACGAAATATCCTTTCAATATTGTTTGACTTTACCTTTCACCTCCTTTATTATCTTTTCAAATTCCTTTCAGAATTACTGTACCATCTATTGGATTGCATCATCCTCTTCACTATTTGAATCATCATGCCTCACATGTGTTATCATTCCAATGATTATTTTTTCCACCTTGCTTTTAAAATTCTTTGCATTCTCCAAGGCTTCTTCATATGTGGTGGATGGAAATGCCTTCATCTTTTTATTATATCTCAACAACAACCCATCTACAAACCATATTTTTACCAACACATCTACTAAAGGTATTTGCATCTTGTCCACCAACTACTTCAATCAATGGTTATATGACTTCACATCTTCATCAGATTTTTGCATAGTTGAATAGATTTTAGTTACAATATCTCCATTATATTTCAAAGGGTGAAACTCCTCAATGAATTCATCTTTCATTGTGTTCCAAGCCTAAAAATTTAGTGTATTTTGCCTTTTCAAATACCAATGAAGAACACAAGCTTATACTGAGAGGGGGGTGAACAAGTATAAGACCACTTTTTACTTTTCTTTCCTCAAACAATATTATCCAATATATCAATGGCAATATCAATAGTAGTAATCAAAGCAATGCACAAATCACCACACACAATAGAGACACCAATTTAACGTGGTTCACCCAATGTGGGCTACTCCACGGAGAAAATATTTCACTAAATTTTCTCAACAAATATCTTGGGAATCCTTCCCTATTACAATATTTATGGACCTCTATCCAAAGGAGACACCAATCCCCTAATCTAGTTTATGGACACCAATCCATAGGAGACACCAATCCCCTCTATTGGTTTATGGATCTCTATCCATAGGAGAACTCCTTCTCCTCTACTTTGGCTGGTGATCCTCTAGAAGACTACTGCCTCCACTACACTAGCTTGTGGATCTCTCTCCATTGAAGACCTCTATCCTCACTTATAAGATATTTGTCCTCACTACCCTGGCTAATGGATCTCTATCCACTAGAGACTACTATCCTCTGCTCTATCACCTCCAAATATTTCTCTTAGCTCTATCTCAAATTTGCACTAAACATAGTCCTTTGATCTAGCATAAATATTCTCAATATCTATCTCAAATCTGCACTAAACATAGTCCTTCGATCTAGCACAAATCTTCTCAATCTCTATCTCAAATCTACACTAAACATAGTCCTTCGATCTAGCACAAATCTCTCAATATCTATCTCAAATCTGCACTAAACATAGTCTTGCTAGAAAATTTCTTTATCTAAAAATCTACTCAAATTTGTACAAAATTTGTCCTCAAATATATCCTCAAGCCTTAACACAAAGCTTGACTCAATCACAAATCAACTCTTCTAGATCTACCCCAAACCTTAACTCAAGGTTTGAACAAATCAATCAATCAACTCTACTCTCAAGTCTTCTCAAAGACTTACCTCAAATCTATCTAACAAGTCCTCTCTAGAACTTACTTAATCTCTCAAATTTATCCAATAAGTCCTCACTAGAACTTGTCCAATCTACTCTACAAGTCTTCACCAAGACTTACCTCAAATCTTCTCAACAAGTCCTCACTAGAACTTGTCCAATATTTCTCAACAAGTCTTCACCAAGACTTACCTTAAATCTGCATTGTAAGCTTCCATAAAATCTCACACAAATCTATCCTTAAGCTTTCACAAAAGCTTCCTCAACTCTGTCCTTAAGTCCCCTCTAGGACTTACTCAAATCTTCTCACAAGCTTTCACAAAAGCTTATTCAAATCAATTGCAAAACTTGCATATAAAAACTCAACTCAATCTCTTATAGAAAACCTCTTCAATCACACAAACAAGTTTCACTTAGAATCTTGTTTAACTTCAGAAACATATAGAGAATGGTTAGAGACTCAATATATTTCACACTCACAATCTCACAAAAAACCTCTTCAATCACTCAAACAAGTTTCACTCATAATCTTGTTAAACCATAGAAACATATAGAGAATTGTTAGAGACTCAATATGTTTCACACTCACAAACACTCAATCACTTTCAAACTCTTTTCAAATCAATTTAGAATAAAGAACAATTTGTTTCATAGAACTTGAACTATCACTCCAACACTTTCAATCAATTATGCTCAATCAACTCCACTCAACCAATCACTCAATGAAACACAACTTGCTTACAAACCCTAAACAAGTGTTTCACTATACTTCCAACAACTCACACTATGAAACTCAATCCTTGACTCAAGATGATTCCTAATTCACATAACAATGATACTCATGATCTTTTCACAAACCCTAATCATGCATATGAAAGTTTACTCAAATATTTCCAACAATGCTTATCAAACAATCTCACATAACAATGATACTCATGATCTTTCACAAACCCTAGTTCAATATAGTTCTCAATTTCTCACTCAAATGTTCTCACAAACATTCACCAATCATGCACATGAAATCTTACTCAACAATGCTTATCAAACAAACCTTTTCACTCCAACTTAGCATTCACAACATCCAACCCAACAATATTTCACTCACAAGGAAGATATGCCCATACCTTTTGTTTGATGAAGAATTGACCTCAAAACCTATCTCAATCACAATCAACCTCTTTGCCAATCTCAATGGTTAGATAGCAAAAATCTTCACTCAAATATTCCCTCAATATTAATTCACCATTACAAAATTAACAAACTCAATTACACCTTATAATCTCCACACTCTTAAACACTACTCAAAACCCTAGATCTCAAATTAAATTGGCAAAAATAAACTCCTCAAAAATATCCTTATAACTCCTTTCTCAAAAATTAAATCACTCCTTTAATATGCTCAAAAATGCAAAAATTAAATTTTAATAAAACACCTTATACCTCCCTTTAACTCAAAAATTCATGCCACATTAAAAACCTTAGGAGAAAAATTTAATTAAAAAATTAAATACCTCTATTGCCCTTGGTGGGATTCGATCCCCCGCTACGCTGCCACCAGTGCCCTAGCTATGGCCCAACTTCCATGTGAGCTAGGTACTCACGTTGGTAGACAAAAGTACCTTGTGCACTTTGTATCCTATGCTAGGCACCAAAACCAAAAGGACCGCCAAAAAAACACTCCTAGGCCTATCATTGGGATTCGATCATGGGACCTCCTACCTGTCAACGCTTCAATGCACAACCACTTGTCGCTAGCCCAACCACTAGGTTGGTAATGAGGCTTTAAGCCTCCACTATCTTATCCCTTCGATGGCCACTGAAATAATAAAAAATATTATCCTTTGTCTTGCACGTAGATCATAGAAATTCGTAGGCACTAGCAATATTAATCGATCGAAGGTAGGAGCTTAGGCAACCAAATGCACATGGTATTTATACCATTGTGCCATCTCCCTTTGGACGTCGATGGAGGGGGAAAATACATATGACATCGACGCTTTAATAAAAATTAAACCTTTTGCCCTTATAACCCTAACCTTAGGGTTAATTAAATTAAATTATAAATTAATTTATAATGAAATTATTATAATTAATTTAATAACTTTAGGTCTTAACATTAGACCTTTAATATTATAATAAAATATTATAATATTATTTTTCTTGGGCCTTCCTATTGCTCCTTTAGACCTTATCTGACCACCTTGAATATTATAATAAGAGATATTATAATATTATTTCCCTTAGACCTAGAAGCAATCTTTCTCTTGCACTACTTACTAAAACTAACTCTTGACATCCTTCCTTTTGCACTGCTCATTGAAACTGACTCTTGACATCAATGACAATAAAACTTTCTCATATTTCCAACAATCTCCCCCTTTGTCATTGATGGCAACCCATTTACCTTTTACCATTTCCTTTACCTCTTTCTATTCTGCTCCCCCTGAGAAACTGCTCCCCCTGACTGAATGCTCTCCCCCTAACTCAAATCTCTCCCCTTTGACATCAATGGCAAAGGGTCACCTTTGGGGCTTGGGGCTAAGAATGAGACTCTTAGCTTAGCCCCTCCCCCACCTCCTCTCTTGAGGTGGTTAATTTTGGGGTGGGAGTATCTCTACTCCCAACATACACTGATCTTTACCTTTGTCCACCTTCTTCCTCAACTGATCCTTCTAATTCCTCTGACTATTCCTATTCTTGCTTGTCTCTGGAAGTTCTTCTCTACACCACTTGGCTATATGCCCAACATTATTGCACTTATAACACTTAATGTTGTTATTCCTTAAAGGTGCAAATATCTTGGGGTTTCTCTTGGTGAAGCCATATCCATTCTTATCATGAACCCTACAATTTACTGCCTTGTGACCAAACTGATTACAAGAGTAGCAATACCCTTGAAAGAGATGTCTGTTTCTAAAATTTCCATATATTCTTGTCTTTCATGTGTCCTACACTATGTAGCCTTGTGCCCAAACCTATGACATGAGAAGCATCATCCATTGAAACTACCTTGCCTTGACCCCATTGGTCTCTTAGTCTCTTTTACCTTATGTTGCTTCCTGTTCCATCTGTTCCTCATTTGTGCATTGTTCCTTCTCTTATTGAAATTTCTATTGTCCAACTCATCCTCAGAAGTCTCACTTTCTCTTACACTCTCCTCTTCTAAAGTTTCTTCTTCTTTGGAGCTTGAGATTGACTCTCCTCCTTGTTCTTTTTGTTCTTGTTCAAAACCAAGTCCTGTCTTGTTTGATGAAGATCTTTGTACCTTGATAATCTTATCCAATTTCTTTGAGCTTCTCCCAAACCTGTGTAGCTTGTCTTTAGACTCTTTTACTTCCTTCCTTAATGAAGCTACTTCATGCTCTAACCTTTCACATTCTAAAACCTTTGCTTCTAACTTCTCTTTGAATCTCCTTGTCTTAGCTATTGAGTTGGTTAGATCCTCTATAAGCTTTCCTTTCTCTTCATCACATTCTTGAAATTGAAGCTTGAGTTTTGAGTTCTACTTTCTTACCTTCCTTAATGCATCAAGGGCATAAATAAGCTCACCCTCAAGATCAACTTCTCCTTCCTCTTCTTTTTGATTCTTCCTCTATTCTTTTGTTTTCAAAATCATCTTTATTCTTTTCTGATTCATTTCCACTAGAAGCACTTCCTTCTTCTTCTATTGCCATAAGAAGACTTTCTTCTTTTGGACCTTCAAGAGCATCTTCATATTCATCATCACTGAAACTGAATCCATTCCTTGTACAACTATCTTCAAGATGACCAAAGTTACCACATCTAAAACACTTGAGAATTATTGGTGACCTTTTTCTAACCACTTCTTTTTCTTCTGCTAGAAATAGAATTTCATCTTCATCATTATTTGAGGAGCTTCCATCACTATCACTTGAACTCTTACCTACCTTATCTACATAAAAACTCTTCTTATGCCTTTGGAAAAATTTCTTTCCTTGCTTGCTTTGTCCATCCCTACTTTTCTTTTGGTACCTGTGTTTTCCTGTTTCCTTGTTCTTATGATCCTATTTCTCATCTTCACTACTATTTCTAGCTTCTGGACAATCAGTTGCATAGTGACCATATTTACCACAATTAAAACATCTAACTAATTTTGTACCTTTATACTTTCTTGAGTCCTTGTTCCTTCTGCCATAATTTGCTTCTTCATCACTGGATAACTCATTGCTTGAATCTGACTTCTTACCCTTTGTCTTCTTAGTAACTTTGAAGGTTGCTTCTTTCTAGGGAATAGGTTCCTCTTTTATTCTCATCTCAAAAGCTATGAGAATTCCATGTAATTCATCCCTTGTCAAAATTTCAATATCTTTTGACTCTTCTATAGCTGAAATATTTTCACTATACCTTTTTGGGAGTGACCTTAAAATCTTATCACAAACATCTATTTCTTCAACTTTAAGCCCAAGTCCTTGCATGGAGTTAACAACCTCATCCACACGAAGTAGGTATGCAACAATGTTTTCCTCATCCTTCATATTTAGGTCTTCAAATGTTCTCTTGTAATTTTGCAACTTTACCCTTTTGACCTTTTTGTCTCCCTCATATATACCTTTCAACTTATCCCAAATTTCCTTTGTTGATGTGCAATGCATAACCTTTATAAACTCTATTTCATGCAAACCCTTTAAAATTCCATTCATTGCCTTTGAATTATTCAGATGTAGGAGCTTACCATATTTATCTGTAGGTGGAGTAGCTGGTGGTATGTATCCATTCTCAACTGCTTCCCATATTTCATTTCCAAGTGCCATTAGGTGAATCTTCATTCTCATACTCCAAAGTACATAATTGTTCCCATCGAACAATGGTGTTGAATTCCTTGAAGATCCATTCTGAGAATCCATCTGTGTTCTTGTGAGCTTTTCCTTCAAGTTGTTAAACTCTTTTGAAGGAACCCACTCTGATACCAATTGAAGAACACAAGCTTATACTTAGAGGGGGTGAACAGTATAAGACCACTTTTTACTTTTCTTTTCTCAAATAATATTATCCAATATATCAATGGAAATATCAATAATAGTAATCAAAGTAATGCATAAATCACCACACACAATAGAGACACCAATTTAACGTGGTTCACCCAATGTGGGCTACTCCATGGAGAAAATATTTCACTAAAATTTTCTCAATAAATATCTTAGGAATCCTTCCCTATTACAATGTTTATGGACCTCTATCCAAAGGAGACACCAATCCCCTAATAAATTTTGTGGATACCTATCCATAGGAGACACCAATCCCCTCTATTGGTTCATGGATCTCTATCCATAGGAGAACTCCTTCTCCTCTACTCTGTATGGTGATCCTCTAGAAGACTACTACCTCCACTACACTGGCTTGTGGATCTCTCTCCACTTCTCACTTAGAATATCTCTATCCTCACTACCCTGGCTAATGGATCTCTATCCACTGGAGACTACTGTCCTCTACTCTGTCACCTCCAAATCTTGCTCTCATCTCTATCTCAAATCTGCACTAAACATAGTCCTTCGATCTAGCACAAATCTTCTCAATATTTATCTCAAATATACATTAAATATAGTCCTTTGGTCTAGCACAAATTTTCTAAATATCTATCTCAAATCTATACTAAACATAGTCCTTTATTCTAGCACAAATCTGCTCAATATCTATCTCAAATCTACACTAAACATAGTCCTTCGATCTAGCACAAATCTTCTCAATCTCTATCTCTAGTCTGGAACAAATCTATCCTTAAATTTACATCAAAATCTATCCTCAATCCTTAACACAAAGCTTGATCTAATCACAAATCAACTCTTCTAGATCTACCCCAAACCTTAACTCAAGGTTTGAACAAATCAATCAATCAACTCTGCTCTCAAGTCTTCTCAAAGACTTACCTCAAATCTATCCACAAGTCCTCTCAAGAACTTTCTCAAATATTTCCAACAAGTCCTCACTAGAACTTGTCCAATATGCTCTACAAGTCTTCACCAAGACTTACCTCAAATCTGCTCAACAAGTCCTCACTAGAACTTGTCCAATATTCTCAACAAGTCTTCACTAAGACTTACCTCAAATCTGCATTGTAAGCTTCCACAAAAATCTCACACAAATTTATCCTTAAGCTTTCACAAAAGCTTACTTAACTCTATCCTTAAGTCCACTCTAGGACTTACTCAAATCTGCTCATAAGATTTCACAAAAGCTTATTCAAATCAATTGCAAAACTTGCATATAAAAACTCAACTCAATCTCTCATAGAAAACCTCTTCAATCACACAAACAAGTTTCACTTAGAATCTTGTTTAACTTCATAAACATATAGAGAATGGTTAGAGACTCAATATATTTCACACTCAAAATTAATACTCATAGAAAACCTCTTCAATCACTCAAACAAGTTTCACTCATAATCTTGTTAAACCATATAAGCATATAGAGAATTGTTAGAGACTCAATATGTTTCACACTCACAAACACTCAATCACTTCCAAACTCTTTTCAAATCAATTTAGAATAAAGAACAATTTGTTTCATAGAACTTGAACTATCACTCCAACACTTTCAATCAATTATGCTCAATCAACTCCACTCAACCAATCACTCAATGAAACACAACTTGCTTACAAACCCTAAACAAGTGTTTCACTATACTTCCAACAACTCACACTATGAATCTCAAACCTTGACTCAAGATGATTCCTAATTCACATAACAATGATACTCATGATATTTTCACAAACCCTAATCATGCATATGAAAGTTTACTCAAATATTTCCAACAATGCTTATCAAACAATCTCACATAACAATGATACTCATGATCTTTCACAAACCCTAGTTCAATATAGTTCTCAATTTCTCACTCAAATGTTCTCACAAACATTCACCAATCATGCACATGAAATCTTACTCAACAATGCTTATCAAACAAACCTTTTCACTCCAACTTAGCATTCACAACATCCAACCCAACAATATTTCACTCACAAGGAAGATGTGCCCATACCTTTTTTTTGATGAAGAATTGACCTCAAAACCTGTCTCAATCACAATCAACCTCTTTGCCAATCTCAATGGTTAGATAGCAAAAATCTTCACTCAAATATTCCCTCAATATTAATTCACCATTACAAAATTAACAAGACTCAAATACACCTTATTATCTCCACACTCTTAAACACTACTCAAAACCCTAGATCTCAAATTAAATTGGCAAAAATAAACTCCTCAAAAATGTCCTTATAACTCCTTTCTCAAAAATTAAATCACTCCTTTAATATGCTCAAAAATGCAAAAATTAAACTTTAATAAAACACCTTATACCTCCCTTTAACTCAAAAATTCATGCCACATTAAAAACCTTAGGAGCAAAATTTAATTAAAAAATTAAATACCTCTATTGCCCTCAGTGGGATTCGATCCCCCGTTGTGCTGCCACCAGTGCCCTAGTCGTGGCCCAACTACCATGTGAGCTAGGTACTCACGTTGGTAGACAAAAGTACCTTGTGCACTTTGTATCCTGTGCTAGGCACCAAAACCAAAAGGACCACCAACAAAACACTCCCAAGCCTATCATCGAGATTCGATCATGGGACCTCCCACCTGTCAATGCTTCAATGCACAACCACTTACCACTAGCCCAACCACTAGGTTGGTAATGAGGCTTTAAGCCTCCATTATCTTATCCCTTCGATGGTCATCGAAATAATAAAAAATATTATCCTTTGTCTTGCATGCAGATCATGGAAATTCGCAGGCACTAGCAATATTAATCGATCGAAGGTAGGAGCTTAGGCAACCAAATGCACATGGTATTTATACCATTGTGCCATCTCCCTTTGGACGTCGACGGAGGGGGAAAATACATATGATGTCGACGCTTTAATAAAAATTAAACCTTTTGCCCTTATAACCCTAACCTTAGGGTTAATTAAATTAAATTATAAATTAATTTATAATGAAATTATTATAATTAATTTAATAACTTTAGGTCTTAACATTAGACCTTTAATATTATAATAAAATATTATAATATTATTTTTCTTGGGCCTTCCTATTGCTCCTTTAGACCTTATCTGACCACCTTGAATATTATAATAAGAGATATTATAATATTATTTCCCTTAGGCCTAGAAGCAATCTTTCTCTTGCACTGCTTACTAAAACTGACTCTTGACATCCTTCCTTTTGCACTGCTCACTAAAACTGACTCTTGACATCAATGACAACAAAACTTGCTCATATTTCCAACAACCAATCTATGGCAAGTCCTTGTAATGTAGTAGTAAATAATCACAACCATTCATCTGGTTGATCTACACCATTTGCTCTCCAAATAGTTATGCATGTCTTGTGTGTCTTGTTGGGTATTCCTTTACTTTCCCAAAAAAGGGTGGACATCTTTGTTTTTATTATTGATTACCTATGTGGGCCATTGTTGGTGTTTCTTATTATTAACTTGATAAAGTATCTCTTTGAATCCTTGATTGATTCCACCTTATAGGTGACTCACTCTGCTAGTCCTCATAAAAATTGTCTACTCGAGAAATCTTGTATTCACAAAACAATCATCTACCAATCTCTTGTGCATCTTCACTCTATGAACTCATTCACTGGTGTGTAGGTTGTGGCCTTGGTCTTTCCTCCTAAGACCTTGTGTGTTGTTTCTTTGGTGCCTATCTCCCATCCACTACAATCCTTTGCAACCTATCTGCCACTTTCTAAGATGTTACCATCCACTCACCTTGATCTCACACAGTTTACTCGTTAACATATTTATTTATGTCGCCATTCTACTTGAATCTAGGTTCTTCTTTCTCCTCTTCTTTTGTGTCAATAAAAAATGTATCCAACCTCTCAATGTTTACTTCATTAGATGTCCATACTTGTTCTATCACTGATTCATGTGTATTGTGTTCAACACTGTTCACATTACCTCATTGATTAATTCTCATGCTCCTCCTATCTGGGATATCCTCTCCTTGATCTTGTATCCTAAATATTTGCAAACTTGTTTCTGTCATTCACCTCCAATTTATGTACTCAAAATTTTATCACTTATAAAGTCTTCTTAAGTGCAACAATTTTTACCCGTTTTAACAAAAATACCAATTTTTGATAAGGCAAAGGTGCCAAATGTAGATCTAGTATGTATTATTCCTATAGGGAAGGTGATTTGGAAGCTCTATAAATGATTACCAAAGTCTCAAACCCAATTTGCACAAATTATACAGCTTGTACAGTCTTTGTCGTACACTATGTCAGTTTGCAAAACAGCTTGTACGGTCACCAAATCGTATAATTGTATGATCCAAATCATACAACACTACACCTTGTATGATTTGGTACTCAAAAAATCCAATGGAAAAGGTTTTTCAAGTTAAATCGATCACTTTTGTAATTGATTTCTTCCAACTAGCAATATTTCCTTATTTGGCAGGTTTTGGATTGCAGTTTTATTGCCAAATAGGGTAAACAAACAGTTTGTACAATTTGGTATGACACTTATATGGTTTGTACGAATCCTTGCTGCAACTAGTATTTATATCTATAAGTCTGCACAACCAATCCTTCCAAGAAAATTTTGGTATGGTTCTTTGTGACAATTCCTCCAATTCTTCCTAACATGCAAACCCTAATTCACTAGCAATGAATTGAAATCACCAAGAGTAATTCCAGAAATCATAGAACTACCTGGAACTATATTTATACAACCATAATTTATCATGTAATCAGTTTCTATCTTCACACCAAGTCTGTGGGATGATAAAAATTATTCATAATGTTATTCCATCCATTATCATAGCAAGTTATGCATACAACAGTAATTATACAATCTACAACAACCAAAACATATAATGGAATTCACACAGACAATGAAACAAGGAGAATTGTTTTCATATTAATATTATGAGTATTCCTATACATATATCTTCCATCATTAATCACAATCTCAATAGTGAATAGTATACAATTCTACTAAGAACAATCAATACTTTCATGAATGAATCAACTTATCAATGAACAACTTCAACTATGAACAAGCATGAATGAACAACCTAAAAAAATGAATAGAGGGCTCTATAATGCATTCCTATAAAATTCCATAGTAGTTTCTAAGACATCACATTACTTACAACTGTCATTCTAACTAATCTACCATGTGCTCTGATACCATTGTTAGCTTTTGATGATATGGTAGTGTACGGGATACAATCACAAGATGTAAGATGAATAATCTAAGATAACTATAAACTAATGGCACAATAATATGCAAGAAAATAATGAGATGAACATCTGCAAATAACTCAAAAATATGCCATTAATGAAAGTGATGAAAATAGTACAATGTTATATAATGGAGGACATGAACACTCCATGAAAGGATATGAAGGACTACATTATACCACACACTCTCTATACTTACTACTACATATGATCCTCTATGAAACACTCACTATGAGGCCTTTATATAGTAATAGATATTCCTTGCCCATTAATCTACCTATCTAACTGATGTACAAGATGACTCCTTGTACATTTACAACTTGCACATTTTAAACTTGTGCATTTATTATATTACTTGAAGTAACTAACTAAATTTACTCTAAAGTAAACTCCTACTCTAATTATGTACCAAATGTGGTACATTTACATGATCCAAATGATGTAATATACTCTAATAGTATGATTGAATTCTAAAAAGTGTATTTTTGGCATAACATCTAGAAAAATTTTAGGCTTCATCATGTCTAAGAAAGGAATTGAAGTTGATCTAAAAAGGTTGAAGCAATCAAAAACATGCCTCCCCCCACCAATATTAAGTAGCTTTGCATCTTACAAGGGAAGATACATTCCATTCGATGTTTCATCCCACAAATATTAGATAAATATAGATTTTTCAACCATATTATACAAAAGGGAGTGACCTTCCATTGGGATCAAGATTACCAAAATGCCTTTAAGGACATAAAATAGTACTTGGTTTCTACACTAGTATTGTCTCCTCCATGACCTAGTGCATCGTTTCTATATATTTCTATAATTAAATTTACATTAGGGACTGTGTTGGCCCAAAATAATGATGTAAATAAGGAGCATGCCATATATTACATCAGTCACACCTTGGTATATTACAAAACCAAATATGCTTATGTTGAGAAGCTCTGCTTGGCGGTGGTGTTTACCACTAAGAAAATTTGTCACTACATGATCAATCAAACAACGTATTTTATTTCTAAGAAAAATCCTTTGCGATATATAATGAGTCAAATATATCATAATAGTCATACCATAAAGTGGATCATACTTTTGATAGAGTTGTCTTTAATTCATCAGGCAAAAATCTATCAAATGTTGAGTCATTACCACCCAACTAGTAGAGACACCTCTTCTCGATGATAATCCTCTTACAATCGAGTTAAATGATGATGTAGTATTTGCATTATCTAACTTGAAAAATTTAGAATAACCTGAACACAAAGCTACTATCATGTTGTTCTTCAATGGTTCTAGATGTGAAAAATGGCATGGTGCCAAAATCATGTTCTTTACACCATAAAAGATTCCCATTCCCTTGTCATTCAAGCTCGATTTTTTATACACCAACAATAATGCTAAGTGTGAATCTCTCTTGTTGGGACTCCAAATAGCTCTAGCTATGAATGTCAAGTGCCTAAGTATCTTTGGTGATTCAGATATCATTATCAACCAATTCAAAGGGAGTTATCAATGTAAAGACCCAGTCTTAAAGAAATACAAAATCCTTGTGGATAAATCACTTGCAAAATTGGAATGGTATGACATTAAGGTTATCCCTTATTTCAAAAACCATTTTGTAGATACAATGGCTTCCTTGGGATCCCTAATTTTGTATAACCCTTTTGAAAATATCACAACCATCTATGCTAAAATGCTCAAGCAATCCATAATTTTGTGAGAGGCTTCTATAGAAGAGCAAAGCATCCACCTGGTACAAGCATAACCATATCAAGACTAGTTCTCCCAAATACAAGATTTCTTAAATCTTGGTAATCTCCATTTAATATTGTTGCACACCACCAAGAGTACATCTAAGAAAAAAGTGACTAGATATGTCTTGTTAGGAGACATATTGTACCATCAAAGCTATGATGATCTTCTTCTCGTTTGCTAGAACCCTAAGAATCTACTTGGGTAATTTCTCAAGCTGACGATGGTACTTGAGATGGAAATTTTAGTGGTATGGCTATCATAAATTGCATCCTCTGAATGGGCTATTATTGATCCATAAGGGAGAGAGATTGTTTCACTTATATCAAAAGGTGCATCAAGTTTTAGCATCATGCTAATATATTGCATGTACCTTCATAGGCTTTACAATAAATATATTTATTGTGCCCTTTCTCACAATGGAACTTGGATTTAATTGGAAAAATATTGGTCCTATATTTGGGCCAACACACATTCATTATAATGGCCACTTAATACTTCATAAAGTGGGTGTAATTTATTCCCCTTACCACTACGATAGGCTCACACATTGCAAATTTCATATTACATAATATCATATGTCATTTTGGTATTCCATCCAAGATCATCTCGGATAATGGGATACCATTTAAAAATAAGGATCTTAGAGCTTTGTACAACAAGTATCATATCCAACATAGTTTTTTGACTCCTTACTATCCACAAAATAATGTGCAAGTTGAGGCATCAAACAAAATGATTATCATTATACTTAAGAAAATAGTTAATAATCATCATAAGGATTGGCACCTTCAACTACCTCTAGCACTTTGGGCTTATAGGATAAGCATTATAGCACCAAATAATGCAACTCCATTTTTGTTAGTATATGGCATTGAGGTCATCATACCCCTAGAGCTTGAAATTACCTCATTGCACATCTCATTATGAGAATTCATCAATGATGACACTGCATGACAAGCTCATCTGGATCAACTTACTCTTATTGATGAATGATGCATTAATGTTTTTGAAAATATTTGTGTTTATCAAGATCGTATAAAGTGAACCTATGATACAAAGGTTCATCATAGGGAATTTCAAATTGGTGATCTTGTACTATAGCAGAACGAGTAGAATTATAACATACCTAGCAATTTGTATGACAAATTCATTGTAAAATAGTTAGGCACATTCATAATAAAATAAAATTTGGGTCTAGACACTTATCATTTAGCTATACTCAAGGGTGTTGAGGAGCCTGAACCACTTAACATTATCCACCTATGGGTATTTTATGCATAAAAACATAAAAAAAAAATTGCATACCACCATCCATCACACTTTTCATTACACATTAATGCATTGCATATGAGCATGTATCATATTTTATAGTTGATCATCATCGCTCATTCATGAATGTTGCTAGTTGGATGATTAGTTACACTGCATTAGGCATTTTGTTTAACATAGTTGCATTCATCTTGCATTGAGCATTTCAAGTAGCATCATGTTTGTACGAAGGTCACTTCTCTTGATGTCATATATTTATCTTGGGCATACATCCCATTTCATCATTCACATTTCCATGTTTTCTACTCATCCTACTTTATACTCCTCTTCAATAGTTGTTACAAGGTTTCTAATAGGTGTTTTTAGCTATTCAGCCATTCCTAGGTTTTCTTTTAGATTTCACTGTAAACCATCTTGATGTTTGATAATAGAATCTCACTTTGGTTGTACTTTGTTTATTTCAAAATCCCAACATATTTTCACAATCTTAATTACAATTTTTAACAAGAAAATATGACACTACAAAGCAAGTCTTGCCTCAAAAGTGAAAAATTTTCCTTGCTCTTCCTATCATACACATGGTTTAAAAATATGAGAATTGAAAAAAGGACAAGCTCATCCCTCCCAAAAAAATCCCCTTGATCCTCCACAAAATGAGCAAGCTCCCCAAAAAGTAATAAAATCCTCTTGCTCCTCCATAAAATGAGCAAGTCCCCAAAAAGTAATAAAATCCCCTTGCTCCTCCACAAAATGAGAAAATCCCAAAAAAAAAATCTTGAATCCCTAGAATTCTCAAATTTTGACAACCATGGGGTAATCTCCATCAGGGCTATAGATGCTTGACTGGAAGTAGAGTAGCCTTACACATGGTGACACATTTATCATATTAGTGGCCTTATTTTATACAGACCAATGTCAACTTGTGTTTGAGCTAGCTTTTGATGGCTTGCATGTAGAGTAGTTAATTCTAATTGATAACAAAGTTGGGTAATAAAATTAACTATGCACACACAAAGATATTGAATATCTTGGTCATCCTAGCAGATTTTTTAGATGCTTGCATGGTCAGTATATAAATTTTGATTGGTCAACTAGAGTGTTTGAGTCTCTTGAAATCCTTGTTTTTCACTTGTGACCTCTCATCAATCACAATACAGTATCACCATGCTTCTCCATTACATGTATTTTGTGCTTGGATTTTGTTCCAATGTATGCCCTTGATTAAATTGCTACAACATAAGTTGTGACTCTTTTACATTATGTAGTGATTGCACTTAATTTTTTTATTGCACTTCAGATTCATTCATTATGTTCGATTATTTAAACATACATTCATAGCTTGCATCATTAAAATTATCACATGTCATTAGTCCATTACATACATACCTAGTTCTATGCATATATAATAGCTCTATCATATCAAAAATATCTATGCATCTAACATACATGCCTCATCATATCTACAAGTCTAGGCATACACTATACACATCTATCATTACATTCATTCAACCACAAATACACATACATATGCAAAAATAAACAACATAATAAGAATCAATAAAAGAACCATCTCATATATAAATAAATATTAGTAAATTAATAATACAAAATGCCTACAGGCTATAATGTAGTGGGTCATCAGACCTCACATTCAAAAATAAGCTAGCCCATAGAAGAGGCCCTCCTCATACTGGCCTTGCTCCACCAATCTCATCATTACCCTCAGCCTCATATCTATGATTTTCCCTAGATTTTCTAGACCCTAACATCTTGGAGGTGCTTGGCAATAAAAAATGAGTAATAGGTGGGGATATTGATCACTCTCCTGATGCTCTACTTTATCGATTCCATGAAGAATAAGAATAATATGGTTGTACTAGTATCATGACATCATGTAGCAACAAAGTGTTCTCCAATAGCCTCACATAAGTCCTCATCCTAGGTCTGTCCTCCCTACCATGATGTCTAGATAACCTATCCTGGTTATAAAAATTATCATCCCTTTGCATAGTGTTGTAAGGTACCCTAAAATGGGTGGCTCTTGCCTCACTCTCAGTCATAGCCCCACCTCATAGCATAGGGGATCATTGTTTCCATCATATCTCTATCTACCTATCATGGTAATCCAATAGGCCTATCCACCTAAAAGTTCTGCCATCCCAATATCTGTAGGAGGAAACTGCATTCCAAGCCTAGTCAACTATGCTATTGAATATTGTACAACTTCTTATATAGCTATGCAACTAAAGTGGAGCTCCACACCATGATCCTCAACTCCTCAACCAAATCCATAACAAGGCTTAGAATATTATAGGGTAACCTCATGCCTAAATAGTCTGGTATAATAAAATTAGATATTAGTCACATAAACATTACTTGTGTGTGACCTCGAGAAGTGCACACCCTTATTCTACTTAGAAATATTATTTAAAAATGAAATGAAAGACCATGAAATGCATATAACATAGAAATAAAATGAATAGAGATCCTTTTATTTATATTGAGAACCGGTTACATGTCGGTCCCTTTGAGGGATACCCATTTTGATACAATGAATAACAAGTGGAGTAGTGGTTAATAAAATGTCCCCTCTCAAAGGGATGGTACGTTTTCACAAGCCTCCCGATCTCACACAGGAAATTGTATGAGGGCTTACAGATGCCTCCTTCTCTAGATCTGGTCCTAGAGGGATTCTTGTTCTCCTGATGCTTTGATTTGATCCTATATAGCTATACCTACAATCATGGAAACAACAAAGTATGCTTAGTAGGATGGGTTGCCTCTTCGGATGAGGCATTTGTTAATATATTTGAATAATCATGATAAAAATGACATACAATCATGAACATAATAATAAAATGCATGTAAATCTATGAAATACAAAATAAATGCATCAATGGAAGCGAATATAAGCTATGACTTAAATCAAATCAAACAACAATTAATATAGACTAAAGAAATAGGGAAATAATGTTTGTGCCCTAAAATAAGGTTGCGGGCCATTATCCAAGACAGTGGCCATGATATGAAACTATTTTCCTTGTGAATCAGGGGTTATTGTGTTCTCCTATTTGCTGCAATTTATGTTCTAGGGTCACTTGGTGTGTCTCTTACATTGATTAGTGATTGAGAATAATGAATATAAAAATATATGCATGATTGTAGCTCTGTCAGACGATGCTCCAATACTCCTCAAATGGGCGTAGCTTGGTTCTTTGTTCCAATAGGGCTTTGTTGCTTGACTCTGAAACTTTGTGGATCCTTTGCTTTTCATGGGAGAGTATATATGTATACCTCCATCTCAAGCCTAGAACTTGGCTTCCTAGAGAAGCCTCAATCCAAATTGCATGTGATTGATCATCTCGGGTGAGAAGCGTCAGTCACAAATTGGAATGGAAGGGGAAGTTAAGATGAACTCAAGGAGTTCCTCAACAAAATTCATCCACTAACCATATAGAGGTGAAGTTAGACTACAATATTTGGGCCTATATTCATGGCCAGACTATGTGTGATTCTAGCCACTATCAGGTTCAGTGGCCAGATGTGGTCGTTGTAGTCTTCAGTGGCCAAGTGTGTTGGCCACTCTTCTTGAGAGCATCTAAGATTGGATGGCCTATAACTATCTTTCTTGAGTGGTTAGGACCACTTCTTACTCTTGGAGAGATCCAAGAGGGTTCATATGGTTTGTAGATGTGCCCATATGGGTAGTCTCCTAAACATGACATATTTTAGGTGTCTATAGATACCCCTTTTTGGGATGCATTATGAGCAAAATATAGCATGGAGCAAAAAAGTAGACCGCCTAGGGCCATATTGTAGGTTGGATTATGATCATTATTTTGATCAATATAGGATGCCCCTGTCATGTGGGAGGGTGCAAATCCTAGAATCCTTGCTTCCAATGGAATGGAAGACTTAAATTTGTGGAAGTTTGCACTCACTCATCAAGCAATCAGGTAGATTCAGTACTACTATAGGTCCGAAGGGAGGGGACCTACAAACTTAACTGTCATATTCACTTTTTACCCTACCAAAGGGTAAGCTTATGATAGTTGTTGGCAATGATTCATAAGATGAATGCAACTCTGACATGATCGATATGATCTTATGTTGAATTTGATTATGATTGTTGAAAATCTTGACTACCCCCTCAAGCAATGAGTCGATGAGGGAAATGACAATTGATAAATTGATGAGTCACTTGACCAAACATGAAAAATTTGGACCTATTTAGAGGGTTTATCTATTTTTATAGAGTAGATTCCATCCAAGTGTGAATTCAAACCTATTTGGTAATTGTGCATATCTATCCCTTGCAGCAGTTCAGCCACAATGGCCTTCTTACTAGGTCCGAGGTGTAGACCAATTGGTTCATCCAAACCCCATAAGGGGGGCAGAGGTCCAAGGTTCAAATCTCGGGCCTTGTCAAACTGAACGCTTGTCCCTTTCCTGATGCTTTCAGTCATGTAAAAGGTTTAAAATGATTGTGGCATGGTGGTTATAGGGGTGGATTGTGCGAAGATCTGTGTGGCGGCTTTTGGGGCAGACATCACAGAATACTGTGGCGGCCATAAAAGCTAGAAAACCTACCCGAATTCATGGCGGCTACCTATTCCACCATGTAAATTAAAAAAAAAAAAAAAAAAACAATGGCCTTCTTAGAGAATCAAGGTGCTAGATATTCTATTGTAGAATATGTTGAATCATTATTTATTATAGGAGAATTGAGATGCATCCTCGCTCCCTGGGATGGTACAACTATTATAGCCTTCTTCAGGTTTGAGGTGAGGCATCACAATTATACCATAATTGCTTTGCCCCAAGTGGCCTTATGGTAATTTTCTCATCTTAACGAGTTGCATGGAGCACTAGTCACTACAATCGCCAAGTGTATAGAGCAGATAGCTAAATACGAGGCTCATCTGAGATTTGATTATTATTGGATTTTTTATTTTGGATTTTATGATGTTTTCAAATTTTGATGTATGCAAATTTTTGGTATTGATTGAGCTTTTGGATGACTCTGACCAATAGGTGTTATTTTTAGATGCTCTGTGGTAAAAATTTACTGGATTCCATACCACTATCTAGTCTAATAGCCCCCAATTGTTGCTTTGAGGTCATTATCAGGTCTAGTGTCCAAGAAGTGCGGGCCACTGACGTCAAAAGCGGCCAGGTCATGAATTTGGAAAAATAAAAGGCAAATTAGGGTTTCAAGCTATCATTGTTGCCATTTGTTAGTTTTTGTCTTTTGGAGCTTTGGGGTATTTTTGTATGACTATGATGCAAAGTGCTATCGATTTGCTACTACAAAAATGTGATGGTCGAGCAAGGAGAAGCTTTGACAAGCGAAGGAACCAGAGCTTCATGGGTACCTTTAAAAACACTAACTTCTCTCTTATTAACTTTAAAATGACCCTCACTACATAAATTGGTGAAGGAACCTCATTAACTCAATTGGTAACAAACCGAACCCATAGAAAGGACCAATTTAGGGTTGATTTTAGTGGGTCTCCTTTAGAATTAGGCTTTTTGCTTTTTTTTTGTTTTTTGTTTTGGGCTTGGAGGAGATGTCATTGGTGTGTTTCTTGTTGGCTACTGCCACTTAGAGAGGCCAGTTTTAACCATGAATGGCCGCTGCAATTGTCAGCGGCTAGTTTGATTTCCAATGGTCACATTTTTTAATATTGCAACCTAGATGCTGTCAGCTCCAGTAGTTAATTGGTGGCTGCTCCTGGCATAAGCGGCCTAACTAATTTAGTAGTTTGTTTGTTTTTAAGTGTAATTTTACTCTCTTTTTTTTGGATTATCTAGTGCATTTAGTTAGAATGTTGCATTAAGCATTTATTAGTTTATTCATGCATTTGATTTAGGCTTTATTTTGCACTCTTAGATTTTATCTGCTCGATCTCGGGACCCAATGCTACTTTGTGGCCTTTTATGTGATATGGATGACATATAGTGGGCCTGGATTAATGCTCTTGGGCTCCAGTATGTCATTGGCCTACCCATGATCATGTCAGATTAGGCTTACTTGACTTCCCTAGCCCACAGATGGGACTCCAGGATGAAAACCTTCCATCTTCCTATCGATGAGATGACCATCACACTGTAGGATGTCTATAGGATCTTTAGAATCTCTTTTGATGGAGTGCCCATTGTATCTTCGCCCATTAATGCCCAAGGTGTGGTATTTGTGAGGATCTTCAAGATACATATGATTGATCCTTCTAAGTATACACATTTTGGAGGGATTTTTGTTGCCCACTGGCATGAGGAGGATGTCTTCTCCTAGATGCATTCCGTGTTGTTGATGGTAATCGACAACATCCTCATACCAAACTACTCTGGATTGAGGTTTCCATGGAACCTCTTGGCGATGGTGCAGAATTTAATTGATAGCAAGGAGCCTATCATATATGCTTGAGGGCATGCATTGCTAGTGCAACGATACGATGAGTTATACTGCATTCAATGTTGCGGTCAGGCCAATATTACCTATAGCTTGCTCCTTCAGATCTGGGGATGGGAGCATATCAAAGTTGATCACCTGGTAGGACATCCAATGGAGATTGTTGCACTAGATGATGAGGTCCAGTGTTATGGATCTAGGTGGCCCAAAGAACTCAAGGAGCACAATATTTTACCATTTACAAGGGAGTTATACCACTACATAGTATCCTTGACTGGTTTGTGAGCTAGTGATATCATCTAGAGGCCTTCACGAATGCCCTGACTAGTAGGATCTGACTAGCTTTACCATGAGGGCTCGATGTGACCGATGGTTGATTGGCCATAAGGATGATATAAAAGAGTTATTATACTATTTTAGGATGCTCTGATAGTTTGGCATTTAGCAGGACATTTCCCTGGATCTAGTTGTATATCACCAGATTTTCATAGAGAGGAACCTTCCACCACCCAAAGTTACAATAATTTTTGAGGATGAAGACCCTCTTGTATTTTATCCTAGTGTGGCAAATGTTGGGGTTACAAAGGTGTACACCCACTGGTGGGATATACGATTATGGTAGGGTAGCAACTGCATAGGGCGGTCCTTAGAGGACGTTGAGGCTGAGGATATTTATGGGCATCATGTGCGGGCTCTCAGATAGATGATTAGGGATAGGCAAGGCAACAGGAGCAGGTGGTAGAGGATATGACTACAGAGGATAAGGTTTCCCCCAAATAGGAGGAGGAGTTAGCCTCTGAGGATTAGGATTCTCCTCTTTAAGCTTAGCTACACCAGGTTGAGGTCGAGCTACAAATATCAAAGATTTAGGTTCATTAGAGGGATGTCACTATTATAGATATTTAAAGATAGCTTGCATAGGTCACTTATGAGTGATACGTAGCTGAGTATCAAATTGCACCACCTCCTACAACACCTCAAGGACCTGGTGGTCTATATGCAGGTGCAAAGATCCAGTGTTTGCATGGATTGTTAACGGATGATTTGGCGAAACACACCTGATATGCCTCCTATATCTTAAAATTGGAGCACAAGGTTAGGCTTTAGAGAGGCTATTTTCTAGAGACACTTGGGGTAGGAGGTTCATAGAGGACCAACCATAGCACTTCATGATAGTTATCAAATTGATCAAGCCATCGAACTAGGTCCCAAATAGAATGGATTAGGGGTGCCAATTCTATGCCACATCCTAGAGGGGGAGGTGAGGACAGAGGTGATACCAGTGGTGCAGGCCACTCTTGAGTTTTGTGGCTCCTCAAAAATTTGGTACCTCTTTTTGAGTGTAAGGTCAGCCTACCTACATAGTTGTAGCCTTATTGGCACTTTTTGTACCTACATGTACTTATTTGGACATACTTTTATATGATATCTAGACTTTGAGACTCATTATGTGTGTTATTTATGATTTTGTTTTATGTTTATGGATGCAGTATCATGATTTTACATGATATGATGTGATGTGGTGCTTCAGATGTTATGATGTGTATGTGTAGATGGACTACTTTATAATATTATGCTATGTGGCTTACATGACTTATGCTTTATGATGTGTGGATGATTAGATGGCATGATCTAGATGATGGATGCATATATGGATGCAATGTTTATGATTAAATGTATGTTTAATTTTGATTTAATTATATGAATCTAACCTTATGCTATTATGATATGGAAAATGAAATGTGTTATGTTATGCTGATGATCTAATGGAATGAACCTATATGATTTAATCACTTAAAACATATGATATGATGTGATATGAGTTTGAAAATCTAATGGGTGACACCACATAATGTACAAAAATCATGAATAAATAACAATTATCATAATAAGAATTGATCATTTAAGCATCAAGTGTGAAGTGAGATGATGGGTTTCTCATACGTTTCTTTAGATATGCAAGAATAGTCAATGGTCGTTTTACTATCATTTCTAATATTTATCTAGTATCTATCCTATCTTATGCATTCATTTAGCATACAAGACCTCTTAAAGAAAGTTTTATGATATGACTGATGATATAACTTGTTGCTATGAGGATGATTTTTTGAGGTTTTCCATGAGACTCAAACACCCTAGTTGCTTCATCAAATGGTTGTATACTGATCATACAGAGCCTATGAAGGATAAAATTTTGTTATGACAACCTAGATACCCATTGTCCTTGTGTGTGCAAATGAATATATTAGATAGAACATAAGCATACCCCAGTGCTAGATGGGATTCATGCATTCCATTGTTGTATTGGGGATCCTCAAATGTTTATCCTGATCCTAAGTTGAACATAGTTGGATTAGGCCACTAGGTAGTATAGGACACCTAAGGCTAGGTCTTCCACATGTAAACATTGGTCTATTCAAAAGCAAGAGTCTAATGTGACAGACATATCATCATGCATACGGATACCTTACAGCTCATTCATGTTGAGAATTCCAGCCATTCAAGTTCATACTCCCTTCTTTTCTTCATATTTATTTGGGATACTTGCTCATGTTTTAGTGATGAGAATCATTGTTTATTTTTGATTTTTTATTTTTATTTTGAGCAAGGTATTTATGTAGCGATGATAATCACTGGTTTAATTTGTTTCTAAATTTTTCTTTGTTCTAGATTTTGCTTATTTTAATTAAAGCAAGGTATTTCTTTGGGTAGGTCTAAACTTGTCTTTTTGCCAATTCTCAACATTTCCAAGCTGTTTGCACAGGGGGATGAGCAAGATAAACTTTTCACCTTAGAATACCTAATACCGCTTTGCAACATTCATATTTCCCTTGTTACAACTAGGATTTTAGTGTTTTGATTAGTGATGGGATCCTAAAATATACCAGGTGCTATCAAAACCAAACCTTATCTATCAAAATCTAAGACAAATTTCTACAAAGTTTGATAAAACCACTAGGTATGGTTGAGTGACCAGAAAACCCTAGTACATTCCTTATAGCAACATAAGGGGTTGTATTGAAAAATACAGTTACACACATGGGTTATGGATGATGATGGATTTTGTAGATGCATGATTGAGGTACAAACATGGTGTCATTTGTAATATTGCAAACACAAATGTATCTAATGCAAATGTAATGGATGCAACATGCCTAATGCAATGCAACTATATGGATGCAAGTGTGAATGCATAATGTAAATGTTTTTGTATTTTTGATGTTTTCAATTGTTTTTGAGTTTTGCTTATTATGAATGTTTTGATATTTTGTTGACCATAGGGCTTTAAGATGCCTTTGGAGCCTTTTGTGATGTGACCAAAGGGATTTAATATGCCTTTGGATATTTTTTATGATTTGACCAAAGGTATTTAATATGACTTTGAATCTTTTTGTGATGTGACCAAAGGGCTTTGAGATTCCTTTGGAGCTTTTTGTGATGTGACCAAAGGGCTTTAAGATGCCTTTGAAGCTTTTTATTTTGATTTTAATGTTTTTCGATTTGTTTGGATTTTTATGATTTCTATTGTTTTTGGGTTTTGTTATTATGAATGTTTTGATATTTTGTTGACCACGGGGCTTTAAGATGCCTTTGGAGCCTTTTGTGATGTGACCAAAGGGCTTTAAGATGCCTTTGGAGCCTTTTGTGATTTGAACAAAGGTCTTTAAGATACCTTTGGAGATTTTTGTGATTTGACCAAAGGGCTTTGAGATGCATTTGGAGATTTTTGTGATGTGACCAAAGGGCTTTAAGATGCCTTTGGAGATTTTTCTTTTTTATTTTAATGTTTTCTGATTTTTTTAGATTTTTATGATTTCTATTATTTTTGGACTTTTGGATTTATTTGAATTTTTTTGATATTTTGTTGGTTTATGTGTGAAACACCTTTAGATGAATGATATTTAGGGGCTCTGGCTCCTCAACACCTTCTAGCATTTCTAGGCAATATGCCCCAATCCCAATATTATTCAAGATGATATAGGGATTGTAGCACCCTAAAATTGGTGCAGTTAAACCCTTAGTAAAAAGATAAAAATTTGAATTTTAACCCCAAAATCGCCCGTTAACCGCTCACCCTATTTTTCATGCACCATTTTTAGGAGTTGTTTTGACCATTGGACGATATCGTCGCCGATCAGACGAAATCATCCCAGATCGGACGAATTCGTCTGGAACAGAACGTCCAAACGATTTTGTCCCAAAACTAAATTTTCATAATTAGCTTATGTTTCAACAACCTCTCCAAATTGGGAATGTCTGCGTAGTTGGAGATTCCTCCATTGGAGATCTCCCAAATTGGGATGATCCCCAACCTCCTAACCTCCCCCTAATCCTATATAAACTGGGATTTTCTCAGTTTATCCCCCTAAACCCCTGACTCCCTGGATCCCCTCCCTGGCTCTCCTCCTAACTCTTTTCCTTGGTTGATTTTCCCTACCATGTAAGCTTTGCACTCGTAGTTTTAAGTTTTCATTGTAGGTTTTCACTGTGCTTCAACTGGAGGAAGCTCGGATCGTCGCAGGCGATTCCAGACGATTTCGGATGATCCTATCACAGATCGACGATGATCTCGTACGATTGGAGGTGATCTCGATTGCAGTTCATATTGGGGGAAATCAGAGCCCTGAGTTTGCATTTCTCATCTTTCTTCCTTATTTTATTTATGCATTAGCTTGATTATTTTCATTTTGCATCCTGGAGTTCACCTCATTTTAACATAAATGCATGATAAAGTTAAAATAAGTTATTAAAATAATGTATTTCCTTTAATATGCTATCCAGATTTATCAGTTAGGCATTTATACTATCATTTCTATCATTTTGCATTATTCTCATAGTAGCATTTTCGGTTTTTGGTGTCTATTTTTGTGATTGCAGGTTTCTAACGAATTCGTCTAATGAATTCATCAGATCGATGATGATCTTGTCTGATCTCAAACGATCGCCTATAATCTGGGATGATTCTATACAATTTAAGATGATCCTATCATATTCGGGATGATCTGGACTCCTAAAAGCTTCAAAATCTTCATCGGACATCCAAAATCAGGTGCATTCTTTCTCATTTAGTATATTCCTGGTATTTAGGATTCATTCATGCTTTTTGTATTCATATAAATCGGCATTTTCATATAGAATAGCTTAGATTCATTCTGGCCAACCTAGGATTATGAATGATCGAGTATAAAATGAACACATCAAAACCATTCTCAACCTAGGCGTGGAAACTGCCACTCAAAGTTTCTTGGTGAACCCCACCATCCATCGAAAATTCACCCTTATACCCCTCCCCCGAGAGGCACAACCTTCAAAGGGCCTCTCAATCCGAGGTATTGTTCCATCCTTCTCGCATCCCCTTTCCGGGCATGGATCCTTTAGCCTGAAGGTAAGGGCACAAAAAATTTGGGTCAGTACATTTTGGTGAACCCGACGTGAAACTAAAAACCTTTTGAAAACAATCCAAAAAAAAAATTATTATTAAAAAAACATCTAGAATCATTAGACAAACAATTAAAAGTTGCATATCATATTTAGATGGTAGATTATAATAAAAGATGAGTTGTCACCATAAATGTTGAAAATCAATTAATGGCCATAGAGATTACTTCTATACTTAGAGTACCTCAAACAAATAGGGTCCAACCTTTGTGGGACGAACTTGATAGGAGATTGGGTATCATTGAATCCAGATCTACAGAACTTAGGCAAATTAAGAGGTTTTTCCTAGATAGAATCCTGGATCCTGATCAGGTAACTTTGTACCATGAACTTCAGAGAGCTTGCCATAGGTGGTTAGCCGATAAAAGAGCACTTGTGTCTTCAGAATTGTACACCTTTGAGGAATACCTTGAGAATGCAGTTGTAGTACATAAGTTTCTATCTCGTATAGAGGATCAAGAAGTCATTCTTATGGATAGGAAAATATGGAATAGAGTTCCTAGAGCTGTGTTATATCGAGAGTATTGCCATGAAATTTATTTCTACAAGTCAAAATCTGAAGCAGATCATATTACCATAGCACACTTTGTCAAATTTTTGAAAAACCATTTCCAATTTGAAGAGGAGCATTTCATGACTCCTGATGAACTTGATCCTATCAACGATATCCATAAACTATTTATAGAAAACTAAGTCATTATTCTTATTATTGTTATTCCTTTTGCAACTAGAATGCTATTTGTTATCTTTATAATAATATTATAAAACACAAAAACAATAAAAACAAAAATTAAAAAAAAACAAAAAATCAAAACATTTCCTTTTTATAGTAGGTATATAATTAAAATATATACCTCTCAAACCTATCGCATATATATATATATATATATATATATATATATATATATATATATATATATATATATATATATAAGTATATATATTTTCTGAAATCTAAGTTTAAGCACAATGCCTAGACTTAGGAATGGAAAAAAAACTGAAGAAGAAGAAGATTGGCTAGGAAAACCATTAAATAACCCAGATGTCCTTCCTGAAGATCAAGTTCAGGAAGAAGAAATCCTAGACCAGCAAGAAGAAGAGCTTGCTATAAGAAATGAACAAGAAGAAAATGTTAGAGAGGAAGGATCCTCATCCCCTAAAATGTCTCCGAGAGGAGCTGTTACTTTTGAAAACATGGAACAATTCTGGAAGTTCATTAATACTAATATTGGTGTTCTTAATAGAGCAGTCCATATGGACAAGGATCGAATTAGTGACACTCAAGAAACTCTAGAAGACGTATTTCACACACGCACTAATCCCTTGTCCTTTATTGATCAAGAGAGTGATCAAGCTGGACCATCCAATTTGGATATGGCAGCTATAATCCAGAACATGCAACAACAACAGGTTACCCAACCATCTAAAGTGCCTTTTAGCAAGCCTAGGGCTATTCCCGCACAAAAGAAACCATCATTTACTACTCTATTTTGCCAAGCTATTGAGCAATATACCTCAAATCAGCAAAAACCCAAAACAAAACCAAACACCAATTACCAACAATCTGGGATACAACATAATACTATTACAAATCCTCTTCATAATACTCTTCCTACCAACGCTTTGCATAATAGCAATATAGCGTCTAATCCTTATGTCACACCGTCATACACTCATAAATCCCATGCCTATGTCCCACCGAACCAACATGGTGGACAAACTAGTAATCTCGAAACCATGGTGAAATAGTTAGTTTCCCGCATGGACCAGATAGATCCCTACCGTCCCTCGTACAATTATCGAGAGATGTGTAGTCAGCCTTTAGATCCTATAGTTGTAGCACAACCATATCCTAAACATTTTCCTATGCCTGTCTTGCCCATATATAAAGGAACCGAATATCCCATAGAGCATCTTCGTATGTTTAGGATAGCATGTCATGATATATCACATGATGACTTATTATTACTAAAAATGTTCCCAAAAAGTTTAGGAGGAATGGCATTAGAGTGGTATTATCAATTACCCACTAATTCTTTGAGGAATTTCAAAGAAACTGTTGAGTCTTTTGTGCATCAATTTAGTGCCTACATCGAAAGACATGTGACCATTAAAGATTTGTATAACTTAAAACAAGACAAAGATGAATGTTTTGCTGATTTCCTAGCTAGGTGGAGACAGTTGATAGGAAAATTGCACTTTGTGTTACCTTATAGGGAGATGTTGGACATCTTTATTAATAATTTACAAGACCAACTATCCTACGAATTATCAACTGCTACCTTGACCACCTTCGATCAAGCTATAGACTTAGCTCGAAGAGTGGAAGATGCTCTCATTAGGAGAGGACAACTTAAAAAGAAAGACGATGAGAAAACATCCAGAAATAAATATAAAAATAAACAAGTTGTGGGTGATGGAGTCACTGATAGTAGAAATATCGCTAATGTTAATGTTGCGAAGACAACGGAGAAGTTTATACTAAAACCTCCTGATAAACCTCCTCAAGAATTTACTAGGTTAAATCAACCTTTATCAACCATTCTCCCACAATTATTAGAATGAGGTTTGATTCAATTACCAACTATCCGGGAACCTGATCCAACTATACCCGAATATAGAGCTGATTTACACTGTGACTTCCATAGAGGACCTGGACACACTACCAACTCTTGTAAAATATTAAAACATAAAATATAGGACCTGATTGATAACAATGAGATGGAGGTGCAAGCCTTTCAACCTAAGCAAAATCCTCCTAATAATGCTCAAAAGAACATCCCCCAAAACCAGAATCAGAATGCCAATCAGTCATTGGACATATTTCAACATCCTTTACCAAAACATGGCAAGGAAGTGGCTAATCAAATTGAACATCATAATGTTCCCCCTCCTACCCGATATGTAGGAACTATTAGTGGGCATTTACTTGCTCATGAGCCAAAAATATTTGACACAACCTTATCCGTGGTTACAACTAGGCCTCTATACAATATCCAGACACCTAATCTCAGTGATACAGAATACGAGACTGAGAGTGATATGGAAATCACATCAAATCAATCGAATAGCTCTAAAGATGAATCAGAACCTATTCTCCCCATCACAAGTTATATGGTTCCAGAAGAACCATTTCCAAGAAGAGTCACTACTAGACCATCGTCTCACCAATTACTTTCTAATGAGCAAGCCATAAATGCTAGACCAAGACCCATTCATCATCCGTAGAATAATATTGTGGGTACCATCGGAGCTGTTACTAGACAACAGGCTCAAAACTCTCAACAAGATCAAATGCAAAATGATGGATCAACTCCATTTGTTTTGAAAGTTCCTAATAAATGGAATCAGGCACCTAATGTTCAACCTAAACCTCCTTATAATATTAATGAGCAACTATCAAATATTACAGCTAGAATTTCTCTTTTGGACCTTTTAAGATCTTCTCCTACCCATAGAGATGAATTAATGCTCACATTAAGCCAGATGATGGTACCACAAGACATTCAACCTAAAGCCATGGCTAATACTATAATAACTCGTGAAGTTGATTGTATTGACTTTCGGGATAGAGACATACCTCAACATAGTTTACATAAGGATAACCCCTTATATATTACTGCCTTAATTGGAGATGTAGAAGTTAAACGAGTCTTGATTGATAATGGTTCATCTTTAAACATCTGCACTTTTGACTTCTACCAAATATTTGGGTTTAGAAGTGATGAAATGAAAAGAACTGATATGATCATAAAAGCCTTCAATGACGAAACACAAGAAACGTGTGGAGTTATTACCATTCCATTGCAGAGTTGGTCCGAGAACCTTGGATACGACCGTGTTTATTGTACATTGCCCTGCATCGTACAATATACTCTTGGGTCACCCTTGGATCAACGCAATGCGAGCCATTCCCTCAACTTTACATCAATGTGTTAAATTCAAATTTAAGAATCAGTTGGTTACCATTCATGGTGATCCTAGACCCTTTGATATGTGTGCTTTGGCAGAACCTGTTGGAGTTCAATTTTGCCCTGCTCTGTCATCCACACACCCTAATTCTCATTACCCATCTAAACGTGTGAAACACACACCCACAACGCCATCTACTTCTTCTCCATCAGTTCCACCTCTACATACAGCTCAACCATCCTCTAAACAAACCACATTAGGACCTCAGAAAGATCCTAATCCCACAACCAATGCCTCTTGTTCTACTCCTATCACTTTTATACCTATAATAGACTCATCCATAGACATCTCTACAACATCTACATCCACCAAAGGCATAGTTTCCACATCAAAATATGTAGGAAATGTTCCTTCTACCTCTTATGCTCTTACTGATGAGCTTTTACCCGATTTATCTAAAATTCTTATATCAGAGAAAACGAATGCTGCTATGCAAGATTCCCTTATTTTAAATAATTTTCCACCATATCCTCATACCTTGGGCCTCCCACAACCTATGGGAAGTACTTACCAAGTCGGGAGTTGTGCTTTTATTTATAAGGGATATGACTAGGGTAGAATACCCAGAAACATCAAGACTCATTATGATGGATATGCTCGATGTTATTTTTCTAATGAGTATATTAAAGCCAAATCTATAATGCTTAAATTGGGATATAAAGGGAAAGGTTTGGGACCTTTCCAAAATGGTATGAAAGAACCTTTTGAGGTAGAACCATGGCCTACCCGATGTGGTGTGGGCCTATTTCCTCGTAAGGGTCAGCCTTTCCCATTTGAGGATGATGACCATCTCATATGTTACCAAGATTATTTGGATAAACGTGATGCTTTGCATTTAATGAATAAGCCATTTACATGTAATATGCTATCTATAGCCTACCCTGAGATGATCGCTGAATCCGACGATGAGTTGGAGGGAGATATCTTCCATGATGTCTCCATTGAGGAATTATTACATCATGAATTTTATTTTGATGGCTCTATACCTAGTATAGCCTAGATTGAGGCCACGACTCCTCAAGATGAATTATCCAAGCTAACCTTGGAAGAGTTACAAGAATTGGGCGTTTCACCCGCCCCACCTAATTTTGAGAAAAATCTACACATGGAAGTAGAAAATGTCATAAAAGTTAACATTGGAACTGAGGATAATCCTCACATAATCAACATTGGATCAGAATTGAGTCAAGAAAAATAGGATAAATACATCGCATTTCTTAAAGAATATGAAGATGTCTTTTCTTGGACATATGAAGATATGCCAGGATTAGACCCTTCTGTAGTTATGCATCACCTAGTAGTCCATCCGGATGCTAAACCTGTTAAACAAAAACTTAGAAAAATGCATCCTAAAGTGGCCTTATTGGTCAAAGGGGAGTTAGAAAAACTCTTAAATGTTATTTTTATACAAGCCATTGATTATGTTGAATGGATCTCGAACGTAGTTCCAATAACTAAGAAAGAAGCTACTAAGGTTAGGGTTTGCACAGACTTTAGAGATATTAATGTTGCATGCCCTAAAGATGATTTCCCTCTTCCCAATATGGATCAGATCATTGATTTTACTGCTGGGAGTGGAATGATATCCTTAATGGATGGATTTTCTGGCTATAATCAGATCAGGATAGCTCCTGAAGATCAGACTAAAACAACCTTTATTACCCCTTGGGGAACCTTTTGTTGGAAAGTGATGCCATTCGGTTTGAAGAATGCAGGTGCCACATATCAACGAGCCATGACTTATATCTTTCATGATATGATGCATGATATACTACATGATTATGTAGATGACATTATAGCTCATTCTACTAAAGAAGATGACCATTTAGATGACTTGAGAAAAGTATTTAATCGGTTAAGGGAATATCTTATCCGATTGAATCCAGCTAAATGTATATTCGGAGTTAAGTCCGGTAAATTATTTGGGGTTATAGTTTCTTTACGTGGCATCAAAATTGACCCTCTCAAGATTGTGGCTATCACTGATATGCCCGCACCCACAAACATATCTGAATTAAGGAGTTTACAAGGTAAGCTTCAAGCTATCCGTCGCTTCATCGATAAGATGGCGGATAAAACCGGACCCTTTCTTAAGCTTCTTAAGAAGGATGTCTCTTTCCATTGGGACAACGAATGTCAGGAAGCATTTGAACTCCTCAAACAATATCTTCTTAACCCGCCTGTGCTTTCACCGCCTCGACCTGATCACCCATTTATCTTGTATATTTATGCTTCAGATTTTGCCTTAGGAGCTATGTTAGCTCAACTTGATGATGAGAAAAGAGAACATGCTAATTATTATATCAGCCGAACCTTAATTAGTTATGAAACCCGCTACACAGCATTAGAGAAGTTATGTCTAGCAGTCGTATTTTCTACACAAAAATTATGCCATTATATGCTCAGTCAAAAAACGTATGTTATTGCTAAATCCGATCCTTTGTGGTATCTCATGAGTCGACCTTATTTATCTGGTCACACAACAAAGTGGGTTCTTGCTCTAAGTGAGTTTGAACTCACGTTTATAGGACAAAAGTCTGTTAAGGGTCAAATCATAGCAGATCAATTAGTTGTTGCACCCTTAGAGTCTACCCATCCCCTCATCATTGAGTTTCTTGACGAATGCCTTAAACTAGAGGCAGACCATCCAGAGCAATGGTCCTTATACTTTGACGGAGCCCGATGCATGAGTGGGGTTGGTGCAGGTATTATTTTAATATCTCCATAGAAACATCTTATCCCTCTGTCCTTTAAATTAATGTTTGCTTGTACTAATAATATTGCTGAGTATGAAGCTCTAATCCTTGGCTTACGAGCTACCTTGGCACTAAAAATTAAAAATCTATTAGTTTTCGGTGATTCTCAACTTGTTATAAATCAAATTAATGATGTTTATCAGACCAGAGATGATAAATTGCATCCATATAAAGCATATGTATTACAATTAATATCTTTATTTGATCAAGTTACCTTGGAAGCTATTCCTCGAACTAGCAATCGTGCGACTGACGCTATGGTCGTAGCTGCATCTCTTTTACCCTTGGAGTTAGATGACGAATATGCTACCATAATTATTCATCGACTCCAGGAACCTGCTTCAAATAAATCATGCTTAGAACCTTTGGATGTGTTTCTAATCAACGAAACTACTCCTAAACTTTGGTACACTGATATATTCAATTTTCTTCAAAATGGGACCTTCCCTGAAGGTTTTAATAGAAACCAACACCGGTTATTACGTAGACGAGCAAGTCGCTTCGTAATAATTGGCAATACATTATATAGGAGATATTTTGAAGGTATCCTATCGAGATGTTTGAATCTAGAAGAATCTAGATCAGCTTTGAGTGAAGCCCACGATGGATCTTGTGGGGGACACTTTAGTGGTAGCGCCATTGCTAAGAAACTCCTTAGGATAGGATATTTTTGGCCTACCATGGAGAATGATGCACATGATTACGTGTGCCATTGCGACAAGTGCCAAAAATATGCTGACCTTGTCCATGCGCCTGCACAAGAACTATAGGCTATTTCATCTCCTTGGCCTTTTTCAAAATGGGGCTTAGACATTATCGGAAAAATTAATCCTGTGTCATCTGATGGACACAAATTCATCATAACCGCCATCGAGTATTTCACGAAGTGGGTTGAAGCTATGCCCTTAGCTTCTTGCACTAGAACCCAAGTTTCCAAATTTATTTTTAATCAAATTATTTGTAGGTTCGGAATTCCTGCAAATCTCATCTCGGATAATGGAACTTGTTTCAAAAATAAAGATGTCAAGAAATTATGTCAAAAATATAAAATTCAACATCGTTGGTCCACTCCCTATTATCCTCATGGTAATGGCCAAGCAGAAGCGTCTAATAAAACATTAATTAAAATCCTCAAAAGACTGGTCAATAAATCCGGCCATGATTGGCACATTCAATTATATCCTCGCTCTGTGGGCTTATCGTACTAGCGTTCGTACTCCCATGGGCACTTCACCTTTTGTTTTGGTTTATGGCGCTAAAGCAGTTTTTCCCTTTGAATTAGAAGTTCCTTCTTTGGCTCTACTACTTCAAGATACCGAAGTAGGAGATGAATATCATGTTGGCAGATTTAGTCAGCTGGAACTCCTAGATGAGAAGCGCATCAATGCTTTGGAACATCTTTGAGCCTATCATAACAAGCTTAAACGAGCATACCTCAAGAAATTTCATCATCGATCCTTTGAGATCGATGACCTTGTCTTAAAAGAAAATAAAAAAATACTAATGCAACTAAAGATCTTAAAGGTAAATTCGAGCCCAATTGGCTTGGACCATATATTATCACTACCAAATTCGGATCGGGAGCATACAGATTAGCTACCTTAGATGGTAAAGATCTTAAAGAACCTATGAACATTATGCATCTTAAACGCTATTATGCATAAATCTGGTCATTTCATCATTGTATATATTGTTGTTTTGCATATTGTTTCATTTTAGTCATCCATATAAAAATTTCAAAAAAAAAAACAATAATATTATTTATTCTCTCAATTCATAAATTAAAATCAAAATATAAAAAAATCAAAAACATCAAAATCTTCAAAAAACATTTTTTATTTGCACCCATCAATTCTTGAAGTATTGCAGTCATATTTTCAATTATTTTGGATAAATTAGCATTTATTTGGAATCCCACACTTTCACACTCACATGAATAAATATCTTGATTTTATTTGGTATGATTATTAATCTCTCTTATATCAAAGTCCACAGTTGAATTAAATAAATTTTTGAGCATAGAGAATTGATCTTGTTATTTACTTGAACCAAGTATATCTCTTCACATTAAAATGATTTCATTGCAAATTCAATATGATGCTACATAGTAGAAGTGGTTTCTTGAGCGAAAAGTTTCCCCTGCTATCCTATCATGCACATGGTCTAGAATCTTTGAGAATTGACAAAAGGACAAGCTCACCCCTACCTAGAATAAAATTCCCTTGCTCTATAGCCAATCCGAGCAAGTATCCCTAGTATAGGAAGAAAAAGAAAAGTCAAAGAAAATGAGAAAAAGAAAAAATATCATTTTGTACCATCGCAACAATATTTCAGCATTATCTCAAGTTCCAAGCAAAAATACAAAAAAAAAAAAGAAGACGAAAAGAAAAAGCAAAAGCAAAAGCAATAAAATCCTTTCCCTACCCCTTGAAAAGAAAAGAAGGGTGAATGAGCTTGAATCCCTGGAATTCTCAATTATTCGAAAACTGTGAGGTAAGCCCCATAACAGGTGGTTTGTGCCCAACCCGCTTGGCCTTGGGTAACACCTAGCATGGTGATATGTCCTATCACATTAGCGACCTTCTTTTGTACAGACCTATGTCCGCTTATGGATCAGCTAGCTCTTGATGACCCGACTTACATAGTAGTCTGGTATGGTTACATGCATATAAATCATGGTCAACGAACACTTATTTGGTTAATTCAAATTACTTGTATCAAATTATCTTGCTCAAAATTGGTAAATGAACAATACAATTGCACACACATTTGTATTTGAGAGATTTTGTATCATTATGATAAATCAAGATCAGCAATGAACTCACATATGCACATGAGGGTTCCTTATAAATCTACATTTTGTCTTTGAGATAATTTAAAATATTTTTGCAACTCTTTTTGGAATAATTTCATCTTCTTATTTAAAAGAACATATGTTTCGTATAAAAACAATTACATACATTGTTTTCAAAAATCCAAAAAATCTTTCAACAACATATTCAAAAATCTAGCAATAAAGTCACATTTATATATTTTTTCTGTTTATCTCAAAATCAAAAATCAATTATGCAATAAAATTATTTTTTGGATTTCACGATGATGGTATAAGTCTATACCTATAATTCTATGCCTAGCGCAAACCATTGTTCTAGTTTTATTTCCCATTCATTTTAATTCATAAAAACATATGGCTTAAATCATTATGTTCCACAATTGTGCTTTAAAAAGAATGAACACTTTTTCTATTTTCATTTCATTATGTCAACATTCAGTTTTGCGACGATGGTATAATTCCTAGGCAATTGTTCAAATTTCTATCACACTTAGGAATTTTATGCCTAGAAAAAATCATATTTCTACTATTTCATGCATAATATTTTCATGACAATCTGAAAACAAATTATCACCATCATCATTTTTCATCATCACAACACAAAGTCTTAAGACAGTCTCTTAAGCACTCTTTTACTTTTAGCAATATTTCTATACTCGGGATTAGCTTGACGACCTAGCGAGTGGCGACTCCATGAAATGGTCATATAACAACGACAATGTCCTTTGAAATTATTGTTAGAAGTCCCTTTATTTTTCATCAAATCACACCACAAACAACCAATTTGTTTACATCAGATTATTTCATTTAAATTTTATGGCATGACATAAAATTATACTATTTCCAAATGACATAATTACATGAATAATCAATCAACAATTCAAAACTTAAAGCATCATAAAACATATGGACAAGTCATATCACAAAAAGATCATATATATATATATATATATATATATATATATATATATATATATATATCAAAAATATATGTACATCATATCAAAATTGGATTGGTATGCCACAATCTATACCCTGGCATACTCAATCCTCTCAAAAATATACAGTCTATAGTCAGTAGTAGCTAGTCTCGAGAAGCCCTCGAGCTCTCAGCCTCATCTCCTCTCCTGCCCTGGCATGGAGGAGGTGGTCCCATAGAGGTCTGTGCTGTGTCACGGGTCCTCATCGTCGATCGTGAAGACGTCCTCGACAATCCCATCATGACTGGCCTCCACATAGCAATGTGCTCCCAACACCAAACCTTTAGTAGTGATGTCCAAACAAGACATTGACCTCCCTTGTATATGACCCTGTGTAGGATCCTATACAAGCGGTATAGCACAAAGCTGCCCCAAGAAAATATGTAGTTGTGGTCTCTCATATCATAGACCACATCTAAGAGCAGCCATGGTAACCTGCATCCACTCTGGTGGCATAGCAGTAAGCCACCCACTACCCCTACCAAAACCTGAGTCAATCGAGACACCCCAAGCATCTACCGCAATGTCTTGATGTTCACTTTGCCCTTCTCTAGGGCGAAGCTAGGGTCTCCGCATAGTAGCATCATGGCATGGCCCTGATTAGCCATAGGAGTCATCAACCGTCCATGTATGTGGATCCTCAAAATCCTCCATACATCCTCTAGAGTGGGAACCATCTCCCCTATCGGTAGTCGAAAGTAGGATGACCCCGAATACCACATCTCTGCTAGGGATGTCAATAGCCCCATGTCTATAGGTATTTGTGGCATCTTTTCCACATGTTGTAGCCCAACATCTGATAGTCAGTCTCGCTCCGCCTATTAAAGCATGGCTACATCATCTCTTAGCCCCCCGTATTTCCACTCCAGACTTTTTAGTAATCCTCTCTACAATATAAACAATAAGACACCAAAAATCATTAATAGATAATCATTAAAATCAGTTAAATCAATTTCATCTTATAAAAAAAAATGATATCATCCACTATTGGACAATATCATACTAAATTGAGTCAAATCATCCTTTGTAGGATGAAATCGTCTCAGATTTCTCAACTTGGGGATCGCCTTGTTGGATGGGATCGCCCCTATTTCGTCGATTTCATCTTGACGTCATCGATGGCCTAAAAATGGCCGCGATGCCCCAAAAAAAATCAAAATTTGAATTAAAAATCACACAAATCAAATTAAAAACATAATTCACCAAGTTTAGATCCTTACCCGCAGTCTGCGTCAGACCTCTATCGATCTGTGCGTTGTTTCCACCATTTTGCCTGTAGAGCTCTAAAATAGCAAAAAATAACAGTAACAATGAATTAGGGTTTTACCCTATTTTTTTATTTTTATTTAAAAAAAAACAACATTTACTTTTAAAATTTTGTTTTTTCGTGCTTTTACCTCAAATGTTCGATTTGGGTAAAAAAACGGAGGGGGCACCATAGCAAGCAGTTGTACGATTCGACCTAGAATCGCCGTCTAAAAAATTGAGTAAATTTTTACTTTCTCGTTAAGCACGAAGAACTCATCTTTAATGCATTTTCTTCAAAAAATTCGCTAAAGAGGGGGCAAAATGTAGCACCCTAAAATTGGTGCAGTTAAACCCTTAGTAAAAGATAAAAATTTGAATTTTAACCCCGAAATCACCCGTTAACCGCTCACCCCATTTTTCACGCCATTTTTAGGAGTTTTTTTGACCGTTGGATGATATCGTCGCCGATCATACAAAATCGTCCCAGATCGGACGAATTCGTCTGGAACAGAATGTCCAGACAATTTTGTCCCAAAACCAAATTTTCATAATTAGCTTCTATTTCAACAGCCTCTCCAACTTGGGCAGAAGCGTGTCTACGCAGTTGGAGATTAGTCCGTTGGATATCTCCCATATTGGGATGATCCCCAACATCCTAACCTCTCCCTAATCCTATATAAACTGGGATTTTCTCAGTTTATCCACCCGATCCCCTAACTCCCTGGATCCCCTACCTGGCTCTCCTCCTAACTCTTTCCCTTTTTTATTTTCCCTACCATGTAAGCTTTGCACTCGTAGTTTTAAGTTTTCATTGCAGGTTTTCACTGTGCTTCAGTTGGAGGAAGCTCAGATTATCGTAGGCGATTCTAGATGATTTTGGATGATCCTCTCAAAGATCGGTGACGATCTCGTACGATTAGAGGTGATCTCAACTGCAGTTTAGATTAGGGGCAATCAAAGCCCTGATTTTGCATTTCTCATATTTCTTCCTTATTTAATTTATGCATTAGTTTGATTATTTTCATTTTGCATCCTGGAGTTCACCTCATTTTAACATAAATGCATGATAAATTTAAAATAAGTTATTAAAACAATGCATTTCCTTTAATCTACTATCCAGATTTATCAGTTAGGCATTTATACTATCATTTCTATCATTTTGCATTATTCTCGCAATAGCATTTTCAGTTTTTGGTGTCTGTTTCTGTGATTGCAAGTTTTTGACGAATTCGTCTGACGAATTCGTCAAATCGACGATGATCTTGTCTGATCTCAGACGATCACCTATAATCTGGGACAATTTTGTACAATTGAAGATGATCCTATCATATTCAAGATGATCTGGACTCCTACAAGCTTCATAATCTTCATCAGACATCTGAAATTAGGTGCATTCTTTCTCATTTAGCATATTCCTGGTATTTAGGATTCATTCATGCTTTTTGTATTCATATAAATCAACATGTTCATATAGAATAACTTAGATTCATTCTGGCCAACTTAAGATTATGAATGTTTGAGTATAAAATGAACACATCAAAACCATTCTCAACCTAGGCATGGAAACTTCCAGTCAAAGTTTCCTGGTGAACCCCACCATACATCATAAATTCACCCTTATACCCCTCCCCCAAGAGGCATGACCTTCAAAGGGCCTCTCAGTTCAAGGTATTATTCCATCCTTCTCGCATCCCCCTTGTAGGCATAGATCCTTTAGCCTGAAGGTAAGGGCATGAAAAATTTGGGTCAGTACAAGGACCTACCCAATTAGCCACAAATTTGTCTTATAGATGTGGTGACAGATTTGAGTTCTACTGGTTTTATTTTAGCACAAGATCCTCAACTTTAAAGTCTCTCAAATGGAATCTATTGTTATAAGCTCATTTTGGATAATATTGGTAAACGTGAAGGTGCTCAAGGGCATTGATGTATCATTCATCCAGGAGGGTCAATTGATCCAGGTGATATTGTCATGTAGTGTCATCATTGATGAACTCTTTCAATGCAATGCACAATGTAAAAATTTCCAACTCTAAGGGAATAATGGCCTCAACGCCATATATAAGCAAAAATTATGTGGCCCCAGTGGGCGTCTGTATGCTAGTCTTGTATGCCCATAATGCTAAAGGTAGTTATAGATGCCAATCCTTATGATTCTTTTTCATCGTCTTCTTTAATATGGATACTAATGTCTTGTTTTAGGCATCTACTTTCATGTTTACCTGCGGATAGTATGGTGTCACAAAACTATGCTAAATGTTGTATCTGGTTGTTAGAGCTTGCACATTTTTTTTTTTGAATGAGGGACCATTATCCAAGATTATCTTGAAGGGTACCCCAAAATGACAAATGATATTATGAAGTATGAACTCTGCAATCCGAGGACCAATTATCGAGGTTAAGAGGATTGCTTCCACCCATTTGGTGAAGTACTTAGTGGTTGTTAAGATGAAAGTGTGTCAATCCAAAGACAAGGGAAAAATATTTCCAATCAGATCAAAACCCCACTGAGAAAATGGTCAAGCTGCCTGAATGGGCTGTAAGGCTTGAGATGGCAAGTGTGTCAGGTTTGCATGATGTTGATATTTAACACATTTCTTGACATACTTGCAAAAATCCTTCTCCATTGTGGGCCAGTAGTAGCCCATTCAAAGAAGGCACCTAGTAATGGCCATGCCACTAAAGTGGCCATTGTACGTACCGTCATGAGCTTGCAAAATTGCCCAAGCTAATTCTTGGGGCTCTAAGCAATGTAGGAGAACTCCATCATAGCTTTGATGATATAATATGCCCCCTAGAAAGACATATATAGTCACTTTTTGCTTGAATTCTTGTCTCTTGGCATGCAATAGTCCCCGTGGGACAATCCCAAGTCTAAGGAAGTCTTATAATTGAGATAGCCAATCATGATAGGCTACAAAATCAACTGAAAAGATGACTTGTTCCTCATGCCATTCTATTTGCATGAATACAAATTGAGAAACAACCTTGTGGCGAATAGTAGTACCATTCCCCATAGGACCTTGTGAAATCAAGGACCCCCAAGGTGCCTTTTTTAAGAATTTTGTGGATCTACAGAACTAATCATGGTCTAGATCTATATGGATCATGTTGAATGATTCCTTATTATCAAAAGCCTCATGCTAGATTACTGAATGTGAGAGCATTTTGACATGAATGGTAGTGAAATCAACAGACAGATTCTAAGAGATCAAGGATCCCAAAGATGCCATGGTGTTTGAAAATATTTTTAATGAATGATGGATTGCCTCGATGTCATACCACTCTAGTTTGGCTAGATAAGTGTCAACAAGATCCTTGTAAGCTTTCAAGATTGGATCCTAGTATTGAAATAGTTCTTTAACTTGGTTGATTATGAGGAGGAAGTCACCAAAGATATTTAGCCTCTTGATTTTTATGGCGATGGTTTTTTAGAGACCCAATATTAGGGCTTCATATTCGGTGTTGTTATTGGTGCAAGGGAATTCTATCTTGAATGACAAGGGAATTGGAGCTCCTTGTGGTGTGAAAAATACAATCCCTATACAGCCTCCTTGTTCACACTTCAAACCATCAAATAATAAAGGCATGTCAGCTTCATATTTTGGTTCTTTTGGTTTGGGTGCTTCTGATAGTGCAAATACCACATCATCAGGAAGCTCTATGGTAAGGGGCCTACTATTCTAAAGAGGTGCCTCAGCCAGCTGATCAGCTATGACTTGTCTTCTGATGGACTTTTGGATTATGAATTCCAAATAAAAAAATTTCAATAGCATGATCGTAGTACATGTATTATGATATGTCTTTCTCATCGTATACTGCAAAGGATTTTTCTTGGATATTACATATGTTGTATGGCTCAGCATGTAGTGGTGTAATTTTTTGGTTGCAAAGACCACCGCCAAGCACAAATTTTCTAAGTATGTGTATCCAATTTTGTAACTCACCAGGGTGTGGCTAATTTAATATATCACTTGTTCTTTGTCTTGCACATTATTTTGAGCCAAGATGGTGCCCAAAGAAAAAAAATTAGCAGATATATATATAACAATAATGGCACATCTGGCCTTGGTGGAGCTATACCTGGCAACATTTCCAGGTACTCTTTGATCTCAGCAAAGGCTTGCTGAAATTATTTTTCCCATTGCAATGGAACTCCCTTGTGTAGTAGTTGATTCATGGGTCGACATTTGTTTGATATTTGTGTGATAAATTGCTTTATGGATGCTACTTTGCCCTATAAGCTTCTTAGTTCTTTCATGTTCATGGGCGAAGCCATTTCTAGGATAGCCTTTACCTTTGTTGGGTTTACCTCCATGCCTCATTTAGCTATAATGAATCCCAAGATTTTTCTTGAAGTTATGTCAAAGATACATTTCTTGGGATTCAACCTGACATTGTGCTCAATCAGGCGATCAAAGATCTTTGTGAGGGACTCAGCATGCTCTCCATGCAACAATGACTTAGATAGCAAATCAGCGATGTAGTCTTCTAATATATTATGCATGTAGTCATGGAAAATGTATGTCATAGCCCATTGATATGTGGCACCAATATTTTTAAGGCCATATGACATTACTTTGTAATAGAATGTACCCCATGGAGTGGTGAACACAGTTTTGTGCTGGTCTTCAAGCTTAATATGAATTTGATTGTAACCAAAAAAAACATCCATTAGGGAGATCATCTCATGACCTGTAGTTGCATCTACGAGAGCATCTATGTTGGGCAACGGGAATGAATAATTTGGAGTTGCCTTATTGAGATCCCCAAAATCTGTGCAAATGTGGACTCTTACATCAGGTTTTCCTATGGGCACTATGTTTGATACCCACTCTAGATAGTCGATGAGAACAATAAAGACTAAATCCAATAGTTTTTTCAACTCATTTTTAACCATCAAAGTGATGGTTGGATGCATCTTCCTAAGCTTTTGCTTGACCGACTTCTTTGCATGGTCTATCGATAGGTTGTGGACAACCAACTTTGGATCTAGCCTCGACATGTCTTTGTAGGTCCAAGAAAAGATATTTGGTCTCTCTTAGTAGAGGAATTATAATGGTATGTTCTTCTGAAGATAATATTTCTTTGAACTTGACTTTCTTTGGTTGAGAGGTATCATTGTTGATGTTCACCTCAAAAGTCTCCTTTATTGCCATATGAGACCCATCCTCAAGCTGGTGAGGAGTGGGGATTAAATGAATGTCATATACTAGATTTATGGTTCCCACTAACTCAGGGTCGAGACCAGAATGGTAGACGTCATGTGCACAACCTAATGCAAAATGAAACGGTTGTAGCATCCCTTCATTAGGGAAGAAATCCTCAGGCTCTAGGGGTGAGTCAGCATGATCCCAATCGATAGCATCTAAGTTAAGACATAATGGTTTTGCTAGGTTGTGGAGTGGAGTGGTCAAATCAATGGAGATCATGTTGATGGATGGAATGAAATCTCCAGGACCATGTGGGTGAAACTCTATATCTTGGGTGTGCCCTCCATACTTGCGATGAGGCTCTAGGGACATAGGGATATTAGGATCCGATCTATGGATAGACAAGACGATGGGATCATTAGGCAACAACTACTCTCTAAATATAGATGGATTTGGTTTAACCATGCGATGAATGACATATAAGTTTACTAATCTTCCTAGGAAGTGAAGGTTAGGATCGATAGCATGGAGTGCTACTTCTATTTTCACAAGCAGATCAACTGGTCGTAAGTATTGAGGTCCAAGATAAGCTATCTCAATCTCATACTTAAAATTGTCATCGTTTATCTAGAAGCCATTGGTATTGGTTTTTGGCCTTAGTATGGGATGGTGGTTTACCTATTGATGCCCCATATAATCCATCTTAGTCTCATCTTCATAGTCATCATCACTTATGAAAACCATTGGAATTTGTCTCTAGCCCAATGATGTGGCTCATATGTCTAGGTTGTAGATTGGCCATACCTGTTGAGTCCTCTGACTCATAGCCACTTTTATATGACAAGCATCCACTCTCATCCGAGATGTATTCACTCTCGTCTGAGAGGTAGCCACTTTCTATGTGGCCTATCAAAGTAAGGTTTTGCACATATCGAGGCCCATGGTAGGCCTGGCCAATTCCATCTTCATCCTCACTTGGAATATAATCATACTCCTCTCATTCATATCCATGAATTGGCTCTTCCTCCTATAAGATGGCTCTTGATGGGGGTATTTCTAGAGAGGATTCAGGCTGATACTAATCAAGTGGTGTGATATTGACTATCGACACCCATATGTCACCCAAATAGTTTTTTGGTGGGGTTAATAAGGGTTTCGGTTGATGTTCCTTGAAAACTCAATGCTTAATCTATCTAGGGCTGCTTCCAAAGAGTTATTATGACCTTGAATTCAATAGCCTAAATCACACCTGTTAGTAGGTAGTTGGTACTATGACTAAAATGGAAATCGATGACCCTAATCATATAGGCCTAGGCCATAGCCTTGCTAGTGACACTGTACAAAGTACTTTAGAGTGAACTCAAGATTCAAAAAATTAATGAACACTTGTGATGAAAGGTTCATCATCATCTCTTTCTAGATTAGGAGTAGTGTGGGCATAATCTAGATTAGCATATATGAAATTAGTCTGGTTGGGTGGCATCCCCAAAGGAACCACTATACCTATTGGAAACCTTGGGACTCTTGGCTACCCCATGTCTTGTGTAGACTCAATGATTGGCGTGAATGTTATGTTCTGCACAAGATATTCACCTAGTTTTGTGTTGGCTAGGTGAATTATCACCTACAGTGCAGATGACATTGTTGATGTTACAGGCGAGGTAGGTTGTAGTACCTCTTTGACTATTTCCTAGGAATGTTCCTCCTCCATGGGAGTAGGGATTCCTATAGTTTCTATCGTCATAAGCTCCTTGGTTTCTTCCTCCACTAGGGGCACCTTCAGCTTCTATTTATCTCTTACCTTATCTATTAAAGGCTTTTCAAAAGTTCTAGTAGCTTTGGATATAGGAGGTGGTGCCAACGTGGATGGCTCACCTTGCACTGATTTGATTTTTGTTCCTAGATGCATGGTTAAGGATGAAGGCCTAATGTACAAGTTCTTTGATGGTAAGATAAAATACCCTGGTAGCTCAACTTGATGCACATACTTGAATGGCTCTTCATCGAATGGAACCATGTAAAATTTCCCCTCGTTCATGTACTTGATGCATTGGTACAGGATTGAGGGCATGCACTACATATCTCTAATCCAGCGATGCCCTAGAAGGATGTAAAATTGCATCGCCCCTCCTAACACATGAAACATCATAGGGATGGTTGCATATCCTACTTTTATAGGAAAAATGACCATACCCACTATGGATTCCAACACATCATTGAAATTGTTGAGCGTGTAGGAAGTAGGGATGATGTTGGATTTAGGTATATTTAAGTGCCCTATAGCCTTAGTGGTGATGATGTTTATCAATGAGCGTGTATCGATCAAAACCCACTTGAATGGAATGTCATTGATTGATGTAATAATATGTAGAGGAAGATCTATTGAGGCAGTAGGTACTACCTTAATTTTGTGATCATAAAAATGAATCATGGGATTTTGGCACTATTGCATTTTCCCCATAAAATGTGTGAACGCATCTGGGTTCTAGGGCTAGAGCTTGATTGATTTCAAAATATCCATTAAAGTCTCCCTATGCCTAAGGGACTATTGTATGAGCTTGTAAATGGATAGCTTAGCAAGAGTTATTTGTATATTCTATTCTAATTTACTCCAAAAAGTCACCATAGGCCTTGCTAGTGGACCTAGAGAGTTGTCCTACACTTGTCTCTACTAAGGTGTAGCCAGAATATTTATGGGAGCCGTTAGAGGCTGTGGTTGCCCATATCTCTAACTCCTATTTGCCACATTAACCAAATCAACCATTCCTATGCACCCCTAGATGGGTGGTTCAACTCAAACCTAGTTAACCTAGGCACCCTGCTCCCTAGGGTCCTCGTGATTGAACAACAGGTTTTGATATATACCCATATCTATTATCAAGAGCTAGTGGGTTTTCAAATTTTAGATCTCCCTTTTCAATCATGTTTTGTACAACATTATTGAATCTGATGAAATTCTTGATGTCATGCCCTTGTCTCCTATGGTATGGGTAGTATTGCTTTTCCTTGTATCTCCTTGGCTTGGGACGGTTAGGATCCAAAATTTGTATGTCAAGAAACCTTATCCTCGGTGTCTCATTCAACTAACTAAACACTAACTGCATTGATTCATTCAGATGTGTGTAGTAGTAAGGTGGCTTCTGCTCTTTTATTTATCCCTAATTGTTCTTAGGGTCATAGTTGGCTAGCGAAGGGTGATCTTGGTAATTTTGGGGTTGTTGTCCATTTCCCTCCTTTGGTGTGGCCAATACAACCTGATTAACTTAAGTAGGCTTGGTCTAATTCTACTTGTTTTTGTTATTATGATTGTTCTTGATCCATTATTTATTTTTGTAGAGCTTAAGGTCTCCCTCGTCGATGTTAATGTCTTCAATAAGCTTGGCTTGAGCCAAGGCTTCTTTGAATGATTCATATTGCTATAGCTGCAATAGTAGGGAAATGTGTTTTGCATAGCTCTTTGTGAACATCCGTACAAGTTCCTATGTGGGAACAGAGAATGATAGTTTTGCCATGATTTTTCTCCACCTGTCCTCATATTCCATCATTGGATCATCATCGTATTGTTTCAAATTGGCTAGACAAACAGGTTTACCTTCTTCTTCACTCTAAATGAAAATCGTTCAAGAAATGCATTCACCAGTTGCTTGAACTCGATGATGCTATGCTTGGGCAACTGGTTGAACCATTGTTTTTTCATGCCCAAGAACATCATGATAAATATCCTCAACATCAAGGCATCATTATTATCAAGGTGGAACCACACATTAATGAAGTTGGTAATGTGTTCTTGCGCATTTCATTCCCCCTTAAAATTCTCTAACCTAGGCATCTCAAAGTGCCTAGGATAAGCTAGACTCAGTACTGAGAGGCACAAAGGCTGGTTGTGAATCTTGCTTAGTGTTGACTTCTATCTACTCATGTCTTGCTTCTCGAGATACTTGACTTTCTCAATGAGTGTATGGTATGCCTTTTAGGAACTAATCTCATGTTCCTGAAGGTTAGCTCATGGTGGTAAAGGAGGTAGCCCTGTGTTGGCCCAGTTTGGATATCTATATTCATCTCCTATATCCATGAATGAATTTTTAGGATATGTTTGTTCTTGGTCTTCCATCCCTACCCTTTTCTCATTGAATTGGGTTTGTTTGAGGTCCAACTATTGTTGATGTGGTGAGTTGTAGTGAGCATGCTCATTTTCTAGCCTAGTGCTTCTCTCCTATTGAGAATTGGCACATATCTCATGCCGATATCTCTCACCACCTATGTGTGCATTTTTTCAAGCCAACCTCTCTACTAGATCTTCACACTCAACTCTTTCTTCTCTTGAGCATTTTTCTTGTAGGCACATGCACCTCTTCCTTCACTCTTCTTTCTCAAGAGCTTCTATGAGTTTTTCTATCAACACATAGTTCCTCTTCCAACCTATGTAAAAGGTTAGAGTGAATTACTATTGAAGGCTCATGTTTTTCTAACTTTATGCGATGAGTTCTAGTGCTTAAGCCCTTTGGGGATGCTCCTGTTGTGTGCTTACCTTTGTCAACTAGGGTGACCTACTCTGTGTATTGTGTTATGGATTGAGTACCCTCATGATCTGAAGTAGTGTATGTGTTGTGGGATCACTTTGGAGCTTTCCTTGGTTCATTGGTGCATATAGTGGCTATGTTGCAAAAACTTCCTAAAGTAGAATGTTTGGTAGCAATACTTCTAGGAGATGGTCTTGAGGGAATTTGATCCAACTCATCAAGTTGTCTGGTTCTCCATGGTTGATCCTGTAGAGTCCCATTGGCACCAATGAGCTCATGTTTTAAAGGTGCCCTCCCATCTGCAGGGAGGCTATAATATGTCCTCAGTCTACAACTAGGCATGGTCCAAATGTCTTACCCCTTATATGTCTTGTGTGTATCATGTAAGGTTTGGAGCCTTGCACTCTCTGTGTGCCTATGCGATGAGGATGATCTTGATGATTCCTCATGTTGGTGCAATTATGGAGGTCTTACAGCCTCCATATTTTTGTGCAATGAGGGAGGTCGAGATGCCTTCATTTGTTTGTGTGAAGAGAGAGGTTGTGATGCCCCCTCTTGTCTATGTGATGAGAGGTGCCATGAAGACTCCTCATACCTATGTGTCAAGGAGGGACTTGAGGTCTCCTCATGTCTATGAGGTGAGGAACCGAGATGTGTATCTCTTACTGAGGTTTCTCGTGGATTTCCCCTAAGGGTTGACTTGTTGCCCCTGAGGCTTGTAAAACTTTGTTCGGCTACACTATGAGTGGGTTGCTCCATGCCAGTGTGACTGTGAGTGTGAGGATCATTAGTCTCCCCCTTGATGTTGGACCAGGGGTGATTTCTTTGTGTGTTCACCATTTTGATTATGCATTATCATCTTGATTAGTTTCCAAATTATAGAAAAAAACAAGAAAGTGTTTATCTCTTTTAAGGATTTGTGTGTTCCCTAAAATGTTTGGTGTGTTTTAATTTGTTGTTGATCTTGACTTCTTACTCATGTTTGGACTTAGAATGAGGTAACTCAATCAAAGTGGAAACTAGGAACACTAGTGCCAAAAATGATTTGTCAAAAAATTCTAAGGTACACCACTTAAATACTAGTGGGGGGTTTGCCTAGCTCTTCGACTATGAAATAGTGGGAGATAGTTTGAACACAAGTGACTTGTGCCAACTAAAAAGGAACTCTCTATTTTGTCTAAGGATATCTAGGGGGAAAGCTGATGGAAGGAGATGAATTCCAACATCATCGATTTGAATTGGGGGTTGGTGATGAAATCGAACCTTACCAATCATATTATAGAATGTGCAAGTGTGTGGGGTTCTTTTTAAACTTTAAAAAGTATGATGCATCAACCAACATTCATGCTTTACATCACTACATGCCTAAAAAGAATATTTTACTTTTAGAGAGATGCATATATAATTTATTCTAGATGATTTTCATGCAATGTACCTCATACTTTGTGAATGGGTGGCCTACTGATTGGCCCACATGTAATCATAATGATCACACAGAAGCCTACAATATTGGATACTAGGGAAAAACTTACAAGTAGAGGCCTACTATTCCTAGTAGTGCCTAGAGGAAACTAGAGAAATCTAAGAAACGTACAATGCAATTTTCTTTTCATTTTCTTTGCTTTTCCCTACTTAGACTATGTTTTTTCTTGTTGTTTCTATAAATAAAATGTAGATAGAAGATCACAGATAAAATAGAGGATGAAACCAACCTCAAATCCCACTTTGGTGATAAAAATTTTTGAGCTTTGTTGCACCCTGCTTCTAGCCACTATCGACCAGAGCGACTGAATCTAGCCACTGTCAACTGTAGTGGCTAAGATCTGTTGGCTGTATTCGACTAGAGTGGCCAGACCTACACACAAAAATATGCCTGAGATATTAGTGAAATGATCAAAAACAAAAACCTAGTGGGGGTCCCACTGTGATCTCCATCTATGCAACCCTGGGAAGCACGCACCCTTATTCTACTTAGAAATATTATTTATAAATGAAATGAAAGACCATGAGATGCATATAACATAGAAATAAAATGAAGAGAGATCCTTTTATTTATATTGATCCCTGGTTACATGTCGGTCCCTCTGAGGGATACCCATTTTGATAAAATGAATAACAAGTGGAGTAGTGGTGAATAAAATGTCCCCTTGCAAAGGGGTGATGCGCTTCTACAGGCCTCTTGATCTCGCATATGAAACTGTATGAGAGCTTACAAATGCCTCCTCTAGATATGGTCTTGGAAGGATCCTTGTGCTCCTGATGCTTTGATTTGATCTTGTATACCTATAATTACATTCATGGAAACAAAAAAGCATGCTTAGTAGGATGGGTCGCCTCTCGAGATGAGGCATTTGTTAACATATCTGAATAATCATGATAAAAATTACATACAAGCATGAATAGAATAATAAAATGCATGTAAATATATGAAATATAGAATAAATGTGTTAATGGAAGTGGATCTAAGCTATGACTTAACTAATTAAATAAAACAATAATGAATCTAAACTAAATAAATAGGGTAATAATGTTTGTGCCCTAAAATAATCCTGTAGGCCATTGTTCGAGACAATGGCCACAATATGAAACTCTTTTTCTTATGAATTAGGGGTTGTTGCATTCTCCTCTTTGCTACAATTGATGTTCAAGGGTCACCTGGTGTGTCTCTTACACTAATTTGTGGTTGAGAATAATAAATCTAAAAATAGGTGCATGATCGTAGCTTCGTCGGATGGCACTCCAAAACTCCTCAAAGTGTTAGTCTTACAATGACATTGAGAGGGGGGGTGAATCAGTGTAGCTCTTTAAACTTAAATTTATAGCTCTTAATACCGCATCAATTAAAACTTATTACTAGATATAGCAAGTATAACAAAAGAGCATCACACAACACAAGATTTAATGAGGTTCACCAATGTGGCTACTCCTCAAAAAATTGGCTGCTTGGGCTACCATCCAAATCTAGCCTTTGCAAAGCACCAACTTTACAATCAATTTACCATAACCCACTGGAAGGAACACCAACCCATGATTTATCTAAACTAACAGAAAGGAGCACCAACCCTTGATTTATCTGCACTAACAAAAAGGAGCACCAACCCCTGATTTACCAGCACCAACTAGAAGGAGCACCAACCCCTAATGCCAAGCACCACGCTGGACTTCAATTTGAATCTATAAGTTTGACAGTAAGATATCTTTGTGAATTTTTCACTTAGCATGATTTGACACGAATTGCTCTCTACACACAAGGATCGTATTTTGCACACATTCGATCACACCTCAATTCTCCAAATAGCCCTCCTTTTATAACAATACTTTTATGATGAAAACCCGAATCTTAGTCGGTTGTAAATCCTAATATTATTCAGCTTTCATAAAAACTGTAAACCCTAATTTTAGTTGGCTGTCATCGGTATTCATCGGCTTCAACTCAAGAAGATGTTCGGTTTATCCATTGCTTGATGATTTAATTCTAGACAGACCCTGTAACTGCCATACTGACTTTTGATCACTCTTTGTATTTTAGCAGTATGAAATCACTCTGTAACTGCCCCTGTAAATGTCGTAGTGATGTCGGTCCACTGTCATACTTCTCATTTCAGTCAGGTTCTCCTTCTTGACTTGCAAATTTATGACCTGTCGTGAAATTGTGAAATTTTTGCCTCTATAGCTTCTTTTGTTGTTGTTGCCACAAAAATACAACATGTCACGATATCGCGACACTTTCGCCTCCGTACGCTTTCTCTATTCTTTTGTCATGATATCATGAAATTTTTTTCTTTGCAGACTTCATCTTTTCTTTTGTCATGATAATGCGACATTTCTGCCTCCATATACTTCGTCTTTGCTTTTGTTGCGATATCGCGACACTTCTGCTTCCATAGACTTTGACTTTGCTTTTGTCGCGATATCATGGCACTTCTGCCTCCATAGTCTTCAACTTAGATTTTGTCGTGAAATCGTGACACTTCTACTTCCATACTTAGCTTCTTTTCTTTTGTCGTGAAATCATGACACTTCTGCCTTTGAAGTCTTCTTATCTGCTTTTATCGCAAAATCGTGACACTTCTACTTTCGTACTATACTTCTTTGCTTTTGTCATGAAATCATGACACTTCTACTTCCGTAGTCTTGCTTTCTATTTTTGTCATGAAATCACGACAGTTCTTCTTTCGTATGCTTCCTCTCTTTCTTTTGTCGCAAAAATGTGACATGTCGCGATATCGCAACACTTTTCAAACTTAATTTCTCTCTCCTATTTTAGTCGTGAAAATGCGACATGTCACGAAATCGTGACACTTTTCCAACTTACTTTCTATCTCCTATTTTAGTCGTGAAATTGCAACACTTTTCCAACTTACTTTCTCTCTCCTATTTTAGTCGCAAAAATGCGACATGTCGCAAAATTGTGACACTTTTCCAACTTGCTTTCTCTCTCCTATTTTAGTCGTGAAAATGCGATATGTCATGAAATCATGACACTTTTCTTGTTCTCTTTCTTTGAACTTGTAACGAAATCGTGACACTTTTTCTTGCTTTCTCTTTCTCTTCCAACATGTTGTGAAATTGTGAAAGTTTTTCTTGCCTACTGTATATGTCGCAATATCGCGACACTTTTCTAACTTGTCTTTTTATTTGATATTTTGCATATGGGCCACTTCGATCTTCTTATAAAATCACTGTACATACTTTGAATAACATTTGAACTCCTATCTTCTGCATCTGAATAGCTTTTGAACTTCCTGTCCACTACATCAACAGATCTCTCTGACTATGTTGACAACAATGACAATACTGTTGCTGCACCTTGCTCAACAATCTCCCCCTTTGGAATTGTTGGCAACACATGTGCAATTTCTTGTAACTCTTCTCCCCCTTTGACAATAATACCAAAGGGCTACTGTAGACTCCCCCTAAGTCCATGCACAACATTCTTAAGAAAAATTTATTACACTTAGCAAAAATCATGAACATGAGCAAAAATATAATCAAATACTTAAATGCTCCCCTTGAGAATGTGATCCCTATAGCTAGTCAATTCTTGGGAAGTGTGACCACTCTCAATTTATTGCGAAGGTACTCAAAAAATTCCTTGGGAAATGGTTTTGTGAAGATATCTGCTACTTGCTCTATAGTTGGAACAAAATCCAACTTAACCTCACCTTTTGCAACTTTCTCCTTCAAAAAGTGATACCTAATAGCAATGTGTTTTGTGCGTGAATGCATAACCAGATTCTTGGAGATGTTAATGGAACTGGTGTTATCGTACTTAACTGATATTGGCTCACTGAAGCTAATATCAAGATCTTTCAAGGTTTTTTTCATCCACAATACCTGCATACAACATGTTGTCGCTGTAATATATTCTGCCTCTACTATCAATAAAGAAACTGACTCTTGTTTCTTATTATGCCACGCGACCAATCTGTCTCCAAGATACAATGCACATCCATTGGTACTCTTTCTGTCATCGACACCTCCTGCCCAATCTGCATCTGAATATGAAATAAGGGTGAAGTCTTTACCTTTTGGATACCATAACCCATACTCCATAGTACCCTTGAGGTACCAAAGAATCCTCTTCACTACTGTCACATGAGTCTCCTTGGGATTAGCCTGAAATCATGCTACCATGCATACTGCCTGCAAAATATCTGGTCTGGTAGCTGTCAGGTACAATAAGCTCCTAATCATAGATCTGTACATGGTTTAATCAATAGGTGGATATTTTTCATCCTTGCTCAACTTGCAACCTGTCATCATGGGATTGCTAACTGGCTTACAATCCTCCATTATGAACATTTTTAACATCTCTTTCACATATTTAACTTGAGAAATAAATATGCCCTTCTTATTTTGATTAACTTGCAACCCGAGGAAATATGAAAGTTCACCAATCATTGACATTTCAAATTCTTTCTGCATCTTATTTGCTAAATATTTACACGACTCATCTTTGCTACTGCCAAATATGATATCATCTACGTATACAACAAGAACAATAAGATGCCCATTTTTTGTTTTGACATACAAATTACTATCCACCATACCTTTCTTAAACCCTTGTTGAGTGAGATAGTTGTCTAGCCTTGCATACCATGCTTGAGGTGCCTGTTTTAAGCCATATAATGCTTTCTTCAACTTGCAAACCAAGTTGGGATCATCACCAAGTTGGAAACCATCTGGTTTCTCAATATAAACCTCTTCTTCAAGTTTCCCATTCAAAAATGTTGATTTCGCATCCATTTGATAAACTTTGAAATTCTTGTAGACTATTAAAGCCAGAAACATTCTAATTGACTCTAGTCTAGCTACTGGTGCAAAAGTTTACTCAAATTCAATGCCTTCAACTTGTGCATAACCCTTACATACCAATCTTGCTTTATTTCTAACTACCTGTCCATCTTCATTCAATTTGTTTTGAAAAATCCATTTAGTCCCGATTATATTTTTATTTGCAGGTCTAGGTACTAATTCCCAAGTTTTGTTTTTCTTGATCTGATCTAATTATTCATTTATTGCCTTCATCCAACTTTCATCTTTGCTTGCGTATGCAACATTTTTGGGCTCAATGCTGGATAATAGAGAGTAGTTACTTACTACCCTTCTTCTTGTCTGAACACCAACTTTGGGGTCTCCAATTATTTGCTCTCTAGGATGATTTTTTTGCCAGCTGCTTGTTTTGAATTTCTTATTTTTTTCCACTTTTGAATCACAACTTAAATCATCTGAGTTAATTTTCTGTATCTTTTCCATTTCGTTTTCCTCATCTCCTTCAATAACCTCTTCATAAATTGGGTAGTTCTTTTCATAGCTAATTACTCGTTCTCTGCCTTCATCAAATTTAACATTAGCACTGTCCACAATTTTCTTTAGCCTCTTGTTGTAGCATTTTTAAGCTTTGCTTTTTGATGAATAACCAACAAAATACCTTCATCCGCTCTATCTTCAAACTTACCAAGATTATCTTCAGTTCTTTTGATGTAGCACTTGCTACCAAAAACTTTGAGGTATTTTGTTGTTGCCCTTTTACCAAACCACAACTCATAAGGAGTTTTGCTTTCATGTGTTCTCAGCATGTACCTATTTTGGATATACATCGTAGTATGGATTGCTTCTTTCTAAAATTTTTCTGCTACTCTGCTTTCAGCCAACATAGTCCATGCCATTTCCTACACTGTCATGTTCTTTCTTTCTACCACTCCATTCTACTGAGGTATCCTGGTTGCTGAAAACTGTCTCCTAATACCTTATTTTTCACAGTACTCTGTAAACTCCTCTGAAATGAATTATCCTCCTCTATTTGATCTTAAACATTTGATCCTCTTTCCTGTTTCATTCTCAACATGGTTTTTGAAAGTCTTGAACATTTCAAAATCTTCTGATTTATGCTTCAAGAAAAATATCCATGTCATTCTGGAATAGTCATCAATGCACAACATAAAATATTTGTCACCATTTATGCTTTGTGTTCTCATGGGTCCACATAAATCAATGTGTATTAGTTCCAAAGGTTTGCTTGTGTAGTACTCTTTTGTTTTTAATGTGACTCCAGTTTGCTTCCCCTTTTGGCATGAAGCACAAATGTTGTTTGCAAGTTTGCTGATGGTGGAAATATCTCTCACTACCCTTTTTGAGTTGATTTTTACTAGATTATCAAAACTGATATGACCGAGTCTCTTGTGCCACAACCAATTTTCTTCTTCTTGTCCAATAAAATAAGCTCTTTCTAAAGTTTCTGAGAGCGTGTACAGGTTTCCAGATGTCCTTGATCCAGTTGCTATCAATTTTGCATTGTTTGTTTTTCTGAATTCACAACCTTGCTTCATAAAAACTACTTCATGACCTTTATCACAAATCTAAATTACACTCAACAAGTTATATTTCAAACCATCCACAAACAAGACTTCTTTTGACTTAATTTTTCTATCACTAATTTTAACTAAACCTTTGCCAACTATCTTAGCTCCATCATTATTTCCAAACTTTACTGAACCACCTTCATATTTCTGTAACTTCTCAAATTTATGTTTGTCACCTATCATATGACTGGAGCATCCACTATCAAGTATCCATGGTACATATTTATTTTGTTCTTTAAATGTTGTTTGTACGATTAAGGATTCCTTTTTTTCTTTAAGTCCCTCTTTTTCTTTCCACTCCGTTTTGATGGTAGTTTTGGGCTCTTGTTTTGCCTTTCCCTTATCAATAGCTTGTGCATGTTTTTCGGGAAGTTTTCTATTTTGTCTCATCCTATTTAGTTGAAATTTTCTTCCCTAAAACTGATTTGATGCAAATGTACTTCTATAGTTTCTTGCATTGTGCCCAAAATTATGATAGTTATAACATTCTCCTATATAATTCATCAAAGAAGAAAAAGTATTTCTACTGGTGAAATTCCTTGGTCTTAAATTATATTTGCAGTTTGAGATTTTATGTCCATAGCCATTGCATTTAAAACAAAAACCAGAAAAGGGATAATTGAACCTGGGTGATGGTCTTTGCCATGTTGTCGTAGGAGCCATAGGTCTTCTTCTTCTTTGATGTGTGACATTGGTGAATCCATCATTGTCAATTCTCCTTTTGTGCCTGGCATTATTGCTTTCTTTTGCATGAGATTTTTTTCCTTGATCAACCTATTTCTTATCTTCATTCTTTATGGATTCTACATTTCTGGCCTTTGATCCATTTGATGATTCTCCTTCGACGAAACCCAGACCAAATTTGATGCCTACAGGCCTTTGGTCATTTATAATCTTATCCAGCTTCATAGAAATTTCTTTGCATTTGTGATAGCAACTAATTTTGTGATTAATCTCTTCTATTTGCATCCGTAAACCAACATTCTCTTCTTCAAGTTTGCAGCAATAATCTATTTTCATGGTAATTTGTACTTCGAGATCTTCAAATATTTTCTTGTATTCTTTTGTCTATACTTTCATACTGGTTATGATTTCGTTTGCATCCTCAAGCCTTTTTGAAATTTTCTTATTCTTTTTTCTTTCTATCTTCAATTCATCCAGAGCTGCAATTAGTTCCTCTTCCAAATTTACTTCTGCATCAATTTATTCTTCATCACATTCCTGTTATTTTTCTATTTTTTCTTCTTTGAGTGCCATGCAAAGAGCTTCACCTGTTTCCTTTTTAGAATCCTCACCGGAGTTGTCTTCTGATGAACTAACATTCTTGGAGATGAAACTTTTCTTCTTGAAGTTGCCTTTTCTGAAATTTATTTTTTTCTTCCAGTCACTTCTTTCTTGGTGCGATCCTTCATCACTTTTGTTCTTCTCATTAAGTGGAAATTTAGCTGCAAAATGCCCAATGCCTCAACAATTCAAACATTTAAACGGTAACTTTCCTCTATATTTTCCTTTTCCCTTTTTTAGTTTTTGAATGAAGTTTGCTTCCATTTCATATGATGTCTCTTCTTCCTCGAATTCTTGTTTTGCCTTCATATTTTTATAGGCTTTAAAAGCAGCTTCTATTTCTATGGATTTAGATCTTCCTATCCTCATCTCATATGCAGTCAAAGAACCATACATCTCATCTATACTAAAATTATTTATATTTTTAACTTCTTTTATCACTGAGACTTTAGAATCAAACCTTTGAGGAAGAGATCTTAATATCTTTTTCATGATGGTAGAGTATTCGATATCCTCGCCGAGTCCTCTGATTGCATTAATGATTCCATTAACTCTTAGTATATATGCCTCAATGTTTTCATCGTCATTCATCTTTAATGCTTCGAACTGAGCTCGATGTGTCTGTAACTTGGCCTCCTTGATCTTATCATCTCCTTCATGAATACTCCTTAGTTTGTCCCATATTTCTTTTGCCATTTTATAGCTCATGATCTTTACTAGTTCATTGTCTGCTAATTTGCACATGATAGCATTCTTTGCTTTTGAGTTATTTTCAAACAGTTTCTTTTCGTCAGCCTCTTTTGGAGGAGTGATGGCTATTGTGTATCCACTAACTACTGAATCCCAGATGTCATATCCTAAAGCACAGAGATATGTCTGCATCCTAATTCTCTAGAATGCGTAATTAGATCCGTCAAATAATGGTGCTTTGTTTGATGAGAAGCCTTCACCACCTGCCATTATGTTACTTCTAAGATCACCTTATCCGGTTAAGCTTGTATAGGAACTTAGCTCTTATACCAATTTTTAGTCTTACAATGACACTGAGAGGGAGGTGAATCAGTGTAGCTATTTAAACTTAAATTTATAGCTCTTAATACTGGAACAATTAAAACTTATTACTAGATACAACAAGTATAACAAAAGAGCATCACACAACACAAGATTTAACGAGGTTCACCAATGTGGCTACTCCTAAAAAAATTGACTGCTTGGACTACCATCCAAATCTAGCCTTTGCAAAGCTTCAACTTTATAATCAATTTACCAGCACCCACTGGAAGGAGCACCAACCCCTGATTTATTTGAACTAACAGAAAGGAGCACCAACCCCTATTTTATCTACACTAACAGAAAGGAGCACCAACCCTTGATTTACCAGCACCAACTGGAAGGAGCACCAACCCCTAATGCCAAGCACCAACCTGGACTTCAATTTGAATCTATAAGTTTGATAGTAAGATACCTTTGCTTTTGCAATACCCTGACTAGTCTTCTTCACTTTTGCGTTCTCTACGCACTCTGCTCTCTTTGCACAATCACTTCGCACACTTTGCTTTGTTATAGTCAAACTTCACAATTGTCTTCTCCCTTCTGTGCACTCTGATCTCTTTGTGAATTTTGCACTTAGCATGATTTGACATGACTTGCTCTCTACGCATAATGACCGTATTTCGTACACATTCGACCACACCTCAATTATCCAAATAGCCCTCCTTTTATAACAATACTTTTATGATGAAAACCCTAATCTTAGTCGGCTATAAATTCTAATCTTAGTCGGATTTCATAAAAATTGTAAACCCTAATTTTAGTCGGTTGTCATCTGTCTTCATCAGCTTCAACTCAAGAAGATGTTCGGTTTATCCATTGCTTGATGATTTCATTCTGGACAGACCCTATAATCGTCATACTGAATTTTGATCACTCTTCGTATTTTAGCAGTATGAAATCACTCTATAACTATCCCTGTAAATGTCGTAGTGATGTCGGTCCACTGTCATACTTCTCATTTCAGTCGGGTTCTCCTTCTTGACTTGTGCATTTATGACCTGTCATGAAATCGTGACATTTCTACCTCTATAGTTTCTTTTGTTGCCGTTGCTATGAAAATACATGTGATATCATGACACTTTCACCTCTGTACGCTTTCTCTATTCTTTTGTCGTGATATCATGACATTTTTACCTTCGTAGACTGTATTTTATTTTGTCATGATATCACGATATTTTTGCCTCCGTATACTTTGTCTTTGCTTTTGTCGCGATATCACGACACTTCTGCTTCCATAGACTTCAACTTTGCTTTTATCGCAATATCGTGACACTTATGTCTCTATAGTCTTCAACTTAGATTTTTTCGTGAAATCATGACACTTCTACTTCCATACTTAGATTCTTTGCTTTTGTCATGAAATCACGACACTTCTATTTCCGTACTTTACTTCTTTGCTTTTGTTGTGAAATCGCAACACTTCTGCTTCCGAAGTCTTACTTTTTGCTTTTATCTTGAAATCACGACAGTTCTTCTTCCGTACGCTTCCTCTCTTTCTTTTGTCACAAAAATGTGACATGTCGCGATATCGTGACACTTTTCAAACTTACTTTCTCTCTCCTATTTTAGTCATAAAAATGCGACATGTCACAAAATCGTGACACTTTTCCAACTTACTTTCTCTCTCCTATTTTAGTCGCGAAAATGAAAAGCGTCACGAAATCATGACACTTTTCCGACTTACTTTCTCTCTCCTATTTTAGTCGCAAAAATGTGACATGTCACGAAATCGTGACACTTTTCCAACTTACTTTCGCTCTCATGTTTTAGTCACGAAAATGCGACATGTCATGAAATCGTGACACTTTTCTTACTTGTTCTCTTTCTTCGAACTTGTCGCAAAATCGTGACACTTTTTCTTTCTTTCTCTTTCTCTTCCAACATGTCACGAAATCGTTATAGTTTTTCTTGCCTGTTGTATATGTCGCGATATCGTGACACTTTTTTTACTTGTATTTTTCTTTGATATTTTGCATATGGGCCACTTCACTCTTCTTGGAAAATCACTGTACATACTCTAAATAACCTTTGAACTCCTGTATTCTGCATCTGAATAGCTTTTGAACTTGTCCACTGCATCAACAGATCTATCTGACTGTGTTGACAACAATGACAATACTATTGTTGCATCTTGCTCAACACAAAGGGGCATAGCTTGGTTATCTATTTTGACAGGGCTTCATTGCTTGACTCTGAAACTTTGTGGATCTTTTGCTTTTCATGGGAGAGCCTATATGTATATCTCCATCTCAGGCCTAGAACTTGACTTCCTAGAGAAGCCTCAATCCAAATTGCATACGACTGACCATCCCAGGTGAGAAGCGTCAGTCACAAATTAGAATGGAAGGGGCAGTTAGAAGGAACTCAGGGAGTTCCTCACCCAAATTCACCTGCTAACCATGCAGAGGTGTAGTCATACTATGATATTTAGGCCTGTATTCATGGCCCAACTATGTGTAATTCTGGCCGCTATCAAGTTCAACGGCCATATGTGGCCGTTGTAGTCTTTAGGAGCCAGGTGTGTTGATCACTCTTCTTGAGAGTGGCCAAGCTTGGATGGGCTAGGACTACCCTTCTTGAGTGGTTAGGACCATTTCTTGCTCTTGGAGATATCCAAGAGGATTCACATGGTTTTTGGATGTGCCCATATGGGTAGTATCCTAAACATGACACATTTTAAGTGTCTATTGCTTGTATATCTATCAATAATCCAATCTCAAAACCAATTCCAACTCACACCCCATTGCTATTAGCATTCTAGTCCACATGCTACTAGTGCTCTCGATATACTATCTATAGCACAACCTCCCCCTTGGTGGTCACAATAGTGACAATTGACATTCCCTTTATAGGGACCCATATAATTTGATAGATGTCCTCAAGCATAACCATAATAGCTCTTATGCGCATATCAGATTTGTTATTCTGACTATCCTACTGGTCTATTAGGGTCATTAGATAGTCCTAATCTATATAAACTGACTCTAGTTGAGTCGTGTGCTAAATTTTGATGTCTTTCAACCACACCCAATCATCACCAGATAAAGCATCATGTTCATAGACTTGAAGGTGTTTGTAAACCGATGTCAATATCTAACAAGATACCAAAAACAAAAGCAAAAATTAAAAAATCAAAATATATATATAAAGAGCAAAACATCAAAACCATCTTGCATCGATATGATGACAAAAGCAGTCATCTCAAGTCGAGATGCTGCCATAATAAAACCATCTCAAGTCAATATGGTCACCAAAAAAGGTTGTATGAAGTCAATATGATCACCAAACAAGGTTATCTCAAGTCAATATGGTCACAAAAGGAGTCATATCGACCTGAGATATCCTCCCAATCACACAAAATAAAGCAAACAAAAAAATAAACAAGAAAAGGAAAGAGGATAAAAGCATAAGTAACAAACACTATCTACCCATACCCCACCCCATTTTCATTTTGCCTAACATTACTCATTTCACCCATCCCATCTTTTCATTATTTTTTATTTTTAGTGTGCTTCATTTCATTAATAAAAGAAAAGTTAGGATTTTTATCCTTACCTTTCTTGCACCAGTTTCCTTGCTCATCGATGCACCTGATGGGTCCATGGTGTTTGTCAAATGATCCTCTAATAGCACTTTGTTATGAAAAATAAGCTCTCCTCCTCCTCGTATCACTCTTTTCTCATACTGCACGATGAAAATGACACTTTTTCCATAATGTGATATTTATAGTTTTGCATAGGTGAGACCATTTGAGATGGTCATGCGATGTGATGCAACCATTTGGGATGGTCTCTTTTTTGCTATAAATATATATATATATATATATATATATATATATATATATATATATATATATATATATATATATATATATATATATATATACAAAAACTACATAAAAAAGGAACCATATCAAGACGAGATGATCTTAATATTTTACTTTTTCCTAGGGAAACCATGCTAACAATCCCACTTTTATCAAGCGATGTGTCACTATCATCATTTTACATCTCCTCCATCGACTCATCACTTGAGAGGGTAGTCAATAACTACAAAATTTGCATCTCAAAATCAAGTCAATAATCAAACACTCAAAAGTGGAAATTATGTTTGTCCAAGAATCATTGCCAAAAACTATCATACACCCTCCTTGTTGGGGCAAAAGCAAAAATCTCAATCAAACAAACACTTGGTATACCTAAAGCCTAAAGCTTATAGACTAATAACATCTACCTATAGTTAAAATGTTACCAAGATCAAATCAAATCCATCAATGTGTTGGAAGTAATTATTAAATTATGTGCACCCTTTCCATTATTGGGGTATCTCACATTGAATTTTCATCAATTAACATCATACAACACAAAATTAACCATTTTAGATCATCTATTTTTTCTTTACATTATTATTTCGCATAAAGCATCCCAAAAAGAGGTATCTATAGACACCTAAAATGTGTCATAGAAATGAGACTCCCAGACTACCTCATTTCTAACTCACACCATCCATTTTGGGTAGCCTTAGGGTTAATCTAGTTATCTTCTCTACCAAAAAGCAACATTCCCCATGGGAATTCTAACCATATCAACCTGAGATGGTCATAAAAAACCAAAAATTAAAAAATAATAACTAGCAACAAAATTTCCTATTAGAGTGGCATATGAAATCACACATATGTTAGCCACATTGTAGATGATAGTTACACTTAATGCATGTTAAAATTTGGTGGTAGCCAATCAGGCTGCCCCTGAATGGCACTTGTTACACTCCATGTATTTCACCAAGAGCTTATAAAATGGCACTCTTCCTCCTTGTTTTTAGATACCAATTTTTTGAATTTCAAAGCCATGAAGTGCTAAAAAAAATTACCAGGTTATCCTACTACCAACTTGATGCTGCAAGATTACCACTTTAGATTTGAAGCCACCTTTCTCTCCCTCAATATATCACTCATATCCCATCAGTGATCTCCCACACATTTTACTCACTCGCATGCTCCCAAATATCGACTTGAAATGATACCATACGCAACCTAAAATGCTATCCAAATTTGGTTACACTGAGGCACAAGCCTATGATAGTGATCATCTCATCTCAAGATGCCACATAGATAGAAACCACATTGACATAATATGGTCATGGTTAGATGATCAATTTTCAGTATTTTATTTCATGTTAGCTTAGATCTCTACATTTCATCTTTCTACATTAGTTTAGATTTTAGATATCACATGTATGCATATGCTTTCTATTTAATTTTGTATTTTTATATTGAACACAAATCCAACTTTGGTGGGCCCCTCATATGCTATTGATCCATTCTTATTTTCTTTGCATGCAAGTCACAGGACTCAAGGACAATGAAATACATCACATCCGATTCTCGTGCGATGGTCCTAGAAAACATACTCCCTGATAACTGTGTTGGCATGAATATATCTATATTGCACCCAAAGACTTTATTTGTGATATTGTAATCATTGTATCATTTGTAAAATTCCCTCAAATGGGATCTTATTGTAACACTTTGAAAGATGAATATAAATATAAAATATTCATTTTATTTGTTCAATCATTGTGTTTCATTGGTATTTTATTTTATGGTACAAATTTTTGTCCTTCACCATATGGTCACCATTGTTCCTATGACAAATAATCAAATGTTTCCTTTGAATTTTGGAGGAAAGTGTAGTATGAACAAGGCACACATGGCACTTGAAGATAATAATTGTCTTTGGCATCTCAGATTTGGACACTTGAATTTTGAAAGTCTAGAATTTTTGTCTACACAAGACATAGTAAATGGATTACCTAAGGTTGGAGAGCACAAGGGTATGTGTGAAGCATGTGTTATTTGAAATCATGCAAGGAAGGATTTTCCAAAATGAAAAGCATGATGGACCTCATACCCACTCCAACTTGTACATTCTAATATTTGTAGACATGTTCAAACACAAAGTTTGGGTAAATCTTCATATTTGATCACATTCATTGATGATTTTTCAAGGAAGTGTTGGGTGTATTTTTTAAAACATAAGTATGAAGCTTTTGGCATATTCAATATTTTCAAAGTATTGGTTAGTAATGAAAGTGGATATAAAATAAAATGTTTAAGAACTAACCGTGGTGGAGAATTTTATTCAAATGAGTTCAATGATTTTTGTAAACAATATGGCATAGAGAGGAAACTCACCACCGCCTATACACCACAAAAAAATGGGGATGTTAAGATAAAAATAAAACCATTATAGAAATGACAAGAAACATGTTGAATACTAAATATTTGAGCAATCCTTATTGGTCTTATGTAGTTGATACAGTAGTGTACATTCTCAATAGATGCTCCACAAGAGGACTATACAAGAAGATTTCAAATGAAGCATGGTATGGCACAAAACCCACTATAATTCATTTGAGATTTTTTATTTGTGTTTTATATGCACATGTGAATGATGAAGTCAGAAATAATTTTCACCTCAAGAGTGATCCATGTATTCTTGTGGGATATTCTGAAACAAGTAAGGAATATAGAATGTATAATCCAAAAACTCACAAGTTTGTAATCTCTAGAGATGTAATTTTTTATGAAGGGGGAGCGTACAGTCATAAAAAATCTGCAAAAACAATATTTTATGTTGAAGAAGATAATATACTTGGGGGATAGCCTTCAAATGTTTCCTCTACTCCTTTGATCCCATCTAGCAACCCATCAAAAAGTTCAAAGGAGACTACACCAAGTTCAAGAATGAGTAGTTCATCTACAAGTCCCACTAAGAATATAAATAAATGAAAGAGAATACTCAAAACACATCCAACCAGTCAAATAATGGAAAAATACTTTCAAATGAGGTTAACAAGAAGCCAATTGCAAGAGTTGGACCAAGTTTTTTCAATATTGGAAAAGCTCTAAATGTATGGCGATGATGAATAAGATCCAAAAAGTGAGTTGGTGAATTATGATCTATTTTTTAAGCTAATTTAGAACCTTCATGTTATGAATATGTTTTTACTAATGATGTTTGGGTGCAAGCAATGAAAGAAGAAATTTAGTCCATTGAAAAAAATGACACTTGGAAACTTGTGTAATTTCCCAAGGACAAGAAGATTATTAAATCCAAATGGGTCTACAAAACAAAGTTTAATAGTGATGGAAGTATAGAAAGATATAAAGCAAGGCTAGTTAAAAAATGATTCAATCAAAGATATGGTGTGGATTATGAAGAAACATTTTCCCTTGATGCAAGACAAGAGAAAATATGGATGGCTCTTTTGTTGGTATCCAATAAACAACAAAAAATTTAACACATGGATGTGAAAAGTGCATTCTTGAATGTTTATCTAGATAAGGAGATTTATGTTTAGAAAATTCAAGGATTTAAAGTGGAATGAAATAAAAACCATGTTTACAAATTGAAGAAAACATTTTATGGACTAAAGCAAGCACCTAGAGCATGGTACTCAAGAATTTATGGGTACTTCCAAGATTATGATTTGAATAAAAGTAAGAATGACCCTACACTCTATTTCAAGAATGAAGGTGGTGATATTATTCTTGTGTGCCTATATGTTGATGATTTGATCTACATGGGAAGTAGTTATAATATGATGAGTTATTTTAAGCTTGCTATGATGAAGGAATTTGATACGAAATATTTAGGACTGATGCAATACTTTCTTGGTGTGGAAGTACATCAAGGTGATGGAAATCAAAATATGCAAAATATGTGTTGAAGAAATATGGCATGGAAAATTTCAAACCAGTTTGGACACCTATGGTACATGGATAAGTGTTGTGTAGAGATGATGGAGAAGAGAAAGTTGATGAAAATTTGTTTAGAAGCATTTTTGGGAGCTTAATATTCCTTACTACAACAAGACCTAATATTGCATTTGTAGTTTCACTTGTATCAAGGTACATGAATGAACCTTCACAAAACCACATGAGAGAAGCCAAGAGAATATTGAGGTATGTCAAAGGAACCTTGAATTTTGGCATACATTATGATGCTAATAATAAAATGGAGTTTTTATATTTTGATACTAAATACTTAATGAAGAGCAACCACAAGATCTAGAATAAGTATGCTATATCAAATATAAGATAATAGTAATATTTAAAGCATATAAAACTCATGAAATAAATTTTCAATAACTCATAAAACTGCCATTAACAAAAGCTCATGAAAATAGTACTTTGATATAAAATTAAGATCTCAAACTCTCCATACTTCATACATGCTCTACATTGTATCTCTACCTTACTTCTCCTCTACATTGTGTGTATGTGTGTGTTTATCACACTTACATATATACCTATTTATATAATAGAAGTGACTCTTCATATGGAGTCCTCTTGGCCTTCTATCTTCATGTGACTCTTCACTTTCCTGTTCTATGGACTCATGTGCACATGGACTAACATGTGCATTTACATCATTAAATACTTTACACATTCTAGAAATACTTATGTATTTATTACATTGCATAAATTAAATTCTCAAACCCTAATCTAAGACACATTCCTAATCTAAATTTATACCCAAGGTGGTACATTAGCATGTACCAAATAATGTAATATATTCCAACATGAGCTTGTTGGGTCTAATGACTCAGATTGGGAAAGTTGCTTGGATGATAGAAAATCAACTTCTAGAAATTGTTTTCACTTGGTTAAGGAATGATAACATGGATCTCAAAGAAGTAAAACATTTTTTATTTATCTTCTACAGAGGTAGAATATGTTGTAGCTACAATAGAAAGTACACAAGCACTTTTGTTGAGAAAGGTACTTGAAGAGATTGGTGAAGTTCAAAATAGTCCAACAATAATTTTTGTCATAACACAAGTACAATAAAGATTGCAAAAAATCCAGTCCATCATAGTAAAACTAAACATATTGATTTAAAGGTTCATTTCATAAGAGACATGGTGGAAAAGAAGGTTGTAGATTTGAAATATTGTAGCACCAAACAACTTGCAGACATATTTACCATAGGTTTCAATAAAGAATAAATTTTTAGATTGAGAGATAAACTTGTCTCACCACTCAGCATCAAGGGGGAGTATGTTGGAGATTTATTCTGACTAATAAATAGAAAAACAAAAGTTCTCCCACAAATTTGAAGAATCCCAAAAGTTTCTATAGGCCTTGAAGAGTCACCATGATCGTTGGAATTCCTAGAATGTGAAATAAAGTGTTTTAACATAATTTTCTCTCTTTTAAATATAAAATAGAGTATTATAACTATAGAATATTATGAAAAATATTGGTAATACTTCTTAGTTCATTTGGTATAAAAAAAAACATTCTATTCCATTCATTTTGTGAAAAACATGCTTGTTGTCCTGGTTTTTTAAAACCTTTAGTCAACTTTCAAAGCTCATAACTTTTGTTTTATAGATATTTTTTCACGTGTGATACATCGTTGGAAAGATATTCTTGTGTAGAATTCACTCCTCAAATTTCATCAAATTTTTAGTAGTTTTGGTCCCTCAAATTTAGACTATCCTATGTTGCTACAATGTTTTTGTTGTGTTTTTGTTGCACTTTAGTGCTCTTCGTTTTTGGGTCATTTACTTCAATCTAGGCCAAGATATAGATCAACTACATATATTTTTAGTGGTATAATTTTGATTCCCTCTAATTTTTGAAGCATGTCTAAAATACTTTTATTTTTTTTTACAATTTTTAGCAACATGTTAAATGCATTTATCAATAATGTGTCATGCAAAATTTTGCTAGAGTTTAAATTTTACAAGTATTGAAAATAAAAATCATACAAGCATATGAGTCCAACTAGAAAGAAAGCATATAAAAGTAATGAAATGAACAAAAGTTGACATTTGATCTAACAACAAGTAATAACACAAGTCATTCAAAAATATATGCTTTATTCATGATAAATTTGATATAGGTTACAAATAGGGTGAATTCCTTTTTTTCCTTTCATACATACACTATAGGCATGATGCCTTCTTTTGAAGTACCTCAGTATAGGTGGGTTTCTTTGTAGGTGGGCCACCATTGGGTTGTTGTTGGTTTGATGCTACTTTCCCTCTTTATATTTGATGTATAACCTGTGATTAACCTGCAAAACGAGGTCAGTATGATGGAGGGCTTGCCTTAGTCAGGCACCATGTTTATAAATATGAAATGAATGTAAAATAATAAAAAAACATGCAATAAACTATTCAGAAGGTAATAATATGGTAAAAGAGAGCATACCACCTAAATCAGGAGTGATTTGGGAACTGTAGACCCAATTTTCCACCCGAGGGGGTGAATTGAGGCCGAATTTGTGGGGTAAGGGGTGATTTGAAATGTGATACTTTTTCTACAAAATACTTCTGGTGCGTCAACTCCTAGGTAGCTGGGGTGCCTTTGTGTACCATTGAAACCTGAATGTGTGTGCGGGAAACTAAATATTCAATATTGGCTTTCCATTTCAGCAGAGTAATTGTGCTTTGTTGAATTTTTGAATCAGACATAATTAGGGGTTTGGGACCCATTATTTATAGGCAAAATCAAGGTGCAAGGGGTGGGGTTTGATTGACTAAACCTAGGTTTGATTCTGACTAGGGTTAGGTTAAGAAATGCAATGTGGCAACATTACATTCCTTATGAGAAATATCTCATCCTCACACATGTGTGAGGATGGATTAGGGATAATCCTGATTAGGAGGTGCTCAAGTCAATTTAGGATATGATTAAAGAAATATCCTAACAAACCCTAATTTTATACATGTGGGAGGATGTAATTAGTGTTAATCAAGATTAAAGGTTCTTTTAATCAAATTTGCCCTAAAAAGGTGACTTAAGTGAAGTCAACATTAAATTAGATTTTAGGTATTGACTTATTAATTGTTTTGGTCAACTAATACCCCGTGGGGGCCTCAATTGAGTGCAAATTGGTTGTCGGATGATATCCCAATGCATGGGATGTGATTTTGAAGGCTTATGAGGGTTTAGGACCTGAAATCCAATGAAGTAGTATACGAGAGTCTACACGATGCTATGACAATATATGGTGATCTACACATGACTACACATGACTACGGTTGTCTATGTATGACTACGCATGACTACAGTAATCTATGCATGTCTAGGAGGATCTACAATAGTCTACACTGGTATATGATAGCCTAGGGGTACCTAGGATGGCCTATGTAAACCTACAAGTGTCAAGAAGGATCTACAAGTACGTAGGTATAGCAATGTGCAACTACATTTACCCCTTTTTGTACTATACTATGTGGAACATAGTTTAATACAAAAATATGAAGGGTTTGTGTGGGAGGAAAAGGGATAGAAGGAAAATATTGGGATTCAATCAAAGTTATGTAGCTGCTCGAAGCGTGACCATATAACATTGACTAGATAACCAAGAAGAGAAGGGAAAATAATGGGATCCAATCAAAGGTATGTAGCCGCTCGAAGCATGACCATACAACATTGATTGGATAGCCAAGAGGAGAAGGGAAAATAATGTGATCCAATCAATAGTATGTAGCTGCTCAAGTCATGACCATACAAAATTGACTAGATAGCCAAGAAGAGAAAGGAAAATAATGGGATCCAATCAACGGTATGTAGTCGCTCGAAGCATGACCATACAACATTGACTAGATAGTCAAGAAGAGAAGAGAAAATAATGGAATCCAATCAAAGGTATGTAGATGCTCGAAGCGTGACCATACAAAATTGACTGGATAGCCAAGAAGAGATGGGAAAAGAATGAAAAAGATGAAATAAATAAAAAACAATGCCGGTAAAAAGGAAATAGATGATTGTGGATGCAATGAAGTGATTTTTCTAAGTCCATATGGCATTTACGATGCCATACCAGTTGCTTGAGATGACAACTTTTGACTGCTTTACTTTTGCAACCAGATCAACGTGGTCCAAAAGTATGATTAGGAAAAAAGCCTAACTAAATATTTGTTGTTGATTGATTGATGAGAACATGGTGACAAGTATCAAACCATTTTAACTAAGTTGACATTTAGCTTATTCAAACATGTCATTCATGATGTTCCATGAATGCCAGATATAAATACTCTAAATGTTGTGCCAAGATCATGCCAAACGTATCATCCATTATGTACTCGAGGTACAAAAAAGTTAGATTAACTTTTCCATTGTCACGCATAGATCCCCTGATGTAACCCATGTCTGATTGTGATTGAGATTATTTCATATGATAATCTTCAACAAAAAAATTTGTAGACAAATGCACTAACTGTGCTTTTGGATTTTTGATGTTGTGGTTGCATGCAAAGCTGACTTTAGATATGAATACCCCCTCAAAAAAGGAATAAAAAATGAGACAAATGAAGTGTGATGAATTGATGATGCAACGATTGATAAATAAATACCAATGCATGATGATTATGGATGCAAATGAAGTTAAAAGATAATTTTGGAAGGTTCCTAGGGTTTTAGGGGACAAATTCCTGCCTTCCTAGGGTTTTGGGTGGATTTTGAGGTGTTTTTGTTGAATTCACCACCCGAGGGGTGATTTTGACCTAAATTGCCACTCGGGGGCGAATTGGTGGATAAGGTATTTTTAAGCCCTAATTTGCATGTGGGGGGCTCATTTTGACAGTGCACGAGATTGGAAAGCGACTGGTGAGAGAATTCAACAACATGAGAGGAACGCAGGTGATGATTGTGAGATCGACAATGATGAGAGGATGTAAAGCGGCTAGTAGCGGGTGCAGGTATCCACCGGTAAGTAATATTTTGCCTTCTTTTATTTTTGTTTTATTTTTTTGAAAAAATGTGAATAAGGGAGGGGGAGGTTTTCATCCAAATTTAAAAATTTGTATAATTTTTAATTAAAATTAAAAAAAAAATGACAAATAAGCCAAATGGGTATCCAAAAGTGTGATTGGTTTTGAATTAGACTTGTTTTGATGCCGATTTGATCAGGTGAAGGGTAGAGTACGTGTAATATTTGACCATCATTTTTTGGAAGTAAAGGTGTACTAAAATTGATATGTTTTTGCATTTTTTCCACTAACGTAGGAAATGGGTATCCTAATTTATGACTGTTATATTTTTTTGACTTTGTTTGATATGATTTTAGAATTTTTCGCTTTTAGGTGTAATGTATCAAACGTAGACTGTTAGATGTGACCTATTAGGTGTAAAATTTTGGAAAACCGATGAAAATTTCATCATAGAAGGGCAAAATGGGTGTCCAAAAATGTTATTTGTTTTTATGAATAACTTTGTTTAGCCTACCTTTGATTTGTGTGTCACGGTGTAGATTAGTGTTAAACTGAAAATGAGCTATAGAGAGCCCGATTTAGACAGTACTCAACGTCTGTTTGAACTTTCACCACTAAGTAGGTAAATGGGTATCCAAAAATATGACTGTTATTTTTTAATTATGTCTTCTAATGTGTGTTCAATTTTGTGTATTTATGATAGAGTTGACTTTTAGATCTGTGTAGATTGGTATGTTGTTTTTAAATTTTGTTGACACATTTACCACTAAGTGGGCAAATGGGTATCCAAAAATATTGTTTTTTTTTGTAGATGTTATTCTTTGGCTTGTGTTTTATTTACGTGTTAATTAATATGTGGTTGTAAATTTGAACTAGGCTATTGGGAGTCCAAATGATATTGTTTGTCACGTCAGTTTGCACTTTTACCATGAAATGACAAAATGGGTGTCCAAATATGTGACTGTTATGTCGATGTGTTTTGTCGTGTGTTTTATGCATTTTTCTTTGAAATGTGTGCCAAATTAAATAGGTTTAATTTGAAAATTATGATTAATGCATTTTTATTTGATTGGATTGTTATATGGATTATTGATGTGTGTTTTATTGTGTTTTGGATAGGTGAAGATGCTTGAATCTCGTCATGGGTGAGGAAGTTTAAGGAGGGTTTTGAGGAGTTGATGAAGACTAAATATGAGTTATCTTGGTTGGATGACATACATTTTTGAGGTGTGTGGGAATGTAAGAGCATCCACACCAATAGAGCATATGTGTCTATGTTGTGTGAGCGATATGATGCAGAACGTAACACCTTTCATTTTCCTATAGGGGAAATGACCGTTACACTAGAGGATGTGTATCAAATTTATAGACTATCAATCGAGGGTGTTCATGTGAGCACAGTCATAGATGATAGGAAGGATACTATGTTGGAGAGATTCTTTGGGGCTGATTGGAGAGACATTGATGTCTCAAAGATGGATTACGAGTGGTTGTGGGTACAGGATAAGATATCAAATCAATAGTGTGTGGCTATGATGATGATATCCATGTATGGTCTACCTGATAGTTTTGGGGTGTTTTTTACCTAGAATATGTTATACTTGGTTAGTGACATGGTGGAGCACAGGGTTGTGTTTGCTTGGGCACCTGCTCTGTTAGCCCAAGTATATCGAGAGTTGTACGAGGCTATTTGGGGTAGGATGATAGGATTGAGTGTGATCCCTTTACTATAGGTATGGGCATGGGAACATATTGCTATTAAGAGGCCACATCCATTGCCATGCACTATGCACATTGAGGGTAAGGAGTATTTGCCCTATGCTTTGAGATGGAGCACATAGAAAGAGCAAGGTATTAAGAGGCCACATGAGGGTGATCCACTATTTTGGAGGGGTAAGTTTGAGGATGCTACTCCTGATGATATTAGGTGGAGACCCTATTTGGTTGGAGTGATTTGGGATGATGACAATGAGCAGTTGTGAGCCATCAGACAGGGCAAATGGTTGGTGGGGAGGTATACCTGTTACACTGAGTACTTTTAGTTTGATCAAGTGAGGAGGTAGTTTAGTTTGTAGTAGGATGTCCCTGGGACTCCTGTAACTTACTTTAGGTGAAAGGTAGATAGAGGAGAGTGACCTATGGTTCTACCATGGATTGGAAAGAGGGATCCTCCTATGGATATCCTTGTTGTAGGGGATGTTGGGATGAATTTCACGTGTGATACATGGTGGGCTTGGTAGAGTTGGGTGCCTAGCAAGGGTATGATTGATCAGTGGGTAGCACCTGATGTTGGGTTACCTCCATTAGTGGGGAGAATTGGTAGGAGAGCTCATTCTAGGGATGTGGCTATCAATGCAGGTGAGGTTCATCTATGGTGCTCACAATATCGCTTGGGTGGTGGAACAAGCACCCAAGATGTGAGGGTGGAGCAGGTGCTAGGGGATGTGAGACAAGAAAAGTCTCCCTAAGATCGAAGAATGCTCCACAAGATCAATCACACACAAAATAGGAAAACCCACAACACCAATATTAAGTGGTAAAACCCTACTTCAAATGAAGAAGGGAAACATCCACTATGAAGCTCACTATATTACTCAATGATTCAACAATACAAGAATACTTCAATGTTATGCAACAATATGCATCAACATGATATAACAACACAAGTCAATATGACAAGATATGTTAAGATGTAGTAGACAACACCCCTATTTAAAGAGAAGCTTTTCTACTACAACCCTAAATATTATCACAATCTAATATTGAGATGTGTGACAAGTGGCATCTATCAAATATTAGAAAGTGCTTAGTTACTTTATAATATTATCACAATCTAATATTTGATATGTGTGATAAGTGGCATCTATTAAATATTAGAAAGTGATTAGTTACTTTCTAATATTTTCTAGAAAAGGGGAAATAACTTTTTCCCACAAATTAAATATTACTAGCACCCTTATTTTATTTTATTAATTGGGTGGGAATATTTTTACATAAAATAGAATTATTTTCTAATTCAAATATTATTTTTTAGACTTTATATTTTAGTCTAATTGTATTACATATTCCAACACTCCCCCTTAATGCAATATTGGGGAAAGGAATTATGAAACAAAGAAACATTCTCCCCCTAAATATACAAACGAGGATGAGAATCAAATGAGTAATATAGTTACAATGAGCTTCTATGACCAAGAATGGTCTACAATAAGGCACCAATACAAAATGGGCCAAAATGAGACTACAAGCCCCTAACGGAGTAGCTTTAGATACAAGCAGCTTACAAAGCCATCCATCAACCACAAGTGGTTGCAAATGACAAGAAGAAAACATCATAAGGGTGTCTTCAATAAGCCTACAAAACCCCAAACGAAAGTACCTGTAAGCTACAAGAAGCTCAACATAAGATCAATTAGATACATCATCATAAATATATTCACCACAACATATATGAATATCCAAAGATGATAACAAAACTAATCTAACAAATAGTGAACTATAAGTCATCACAAAAAGATGCCAAGCCATACTTATAGTAACGTGTTATATAGTTGATAAAAAAATATTATGATCAAAGTTGCATAAAGAAAACAAGGAGTACCATGATAATGCAAAATCTAAAGTACCATGTATAAAATTTGCATAAGGTATATGAAAATAATAAAGTGTGCACACCAGTTGCATAAGGCCCACCATAAAATATCATGTATAAAAGTAGCATAAATGCTAACAAGAAAGTACCATGATAAACCAACTGCATAATGTCAACTACATAAAAACATGTACAAAGTTGCACAAGGGAGCAAGAAAGTACCATGTAAAAGAGTCGCATAAAGCAATTGCATCATATACCATAATTGCACAATGCCATCTACAAAGTAACATGTAAAAAATTTGCACAAGGCAAAAAATAAAGTACCATGTTCAAAAGAGATACAAAAAGCAATTATACCACCAAAGATCAACTCATATATATAGCACAAAACACCTCATAAGGATTAATTTGTCATCACACAAGTGTAACTACACTTCATTCGCCCTTGAGAACAAATTCACCAAAAAAAGTGAGTCCCTCAACTTACAAAACTACTCCTTGGAAAGAGGTTTGGTGAACAAATCAACAGAATTAGAAGATGATGGACAATACTCCAATTGAATAGTCCCATCCAATACCTTCTCTCTGATAAAATGGGATTGGATTTCAACATGCTTTGTCCTTTGATGCATTACAAAATTTTTATCTAAGGCAATAGTTGATTTATTATCGAAGAGAAAACATGAAGGACCAAATTGCTCAAAACCACTTTCCTTCATGAGGGTACGAAGCCAAACCGCTTCCTGTGCAACTGTTGTTGTAGCATTATACTCCGCTTCCATTGTAGAAATAGCAATTGTATCTTGCTTCTTGGAAGACCAAGAGATAGTTGTAGACCCAATACTAAAAACATATGTTGTGGTAGACTTTTTGTCTATTCTATCCCCTCCAAAATTAGAATCAGCATAGCCAAAAAGAGCAAAGGAAAGAAGCCCTGAATACTTGAGTGCCAAATATCTAGTACCTGAAAGGTACTTCAAAATCTTCTTGGTTGTTTCTGCATGAACCTAGCCATCATACCAACTACAAAATAAATATATGGCCTTGTGATGGTAACATAAAGAAGACTACCAATGAGCTGCCTATACAATGTAGCATCAACCAACTGAGATTTTGTACTTACTTCCAAATTAACCCCTATAGAAATAGGAATGGAAGTAGGATTGCCATCCTCCAAATCAAATATCTTAAGAAGATCTCCAATATACTTGGATTGAATCAAAAAGTTACAATCCTCATGTTGATAAACTTGCATGCCAAGATAGTAGTGTAGAATACCAAGGTCAGTCATTTCATACTCTGAATTTAATTTGGAGATGAAATAAAAAATGGCCTCATTCTCATTTCCAGTCATAACAAGGTCATCAAAAAATAGAGCAATTAAAATTACCAATTTATCCTTCCTAAGCACATAGATATTTGTATCTGAATGCATTTATCAAAACCAAGAGACAAGAAGTAACCTGAAATATTTATGTACCATGCTCTAGGTGCTTGCTTCAAATGGTACAAGGTTTTCTTTAGTTTACACACAAGTGTTTCCTTACCTTGTACAAAAAATCCTTGTGGTTGACTCATGTAGATATCCACATCCAAATCACCATTTAGAAAGGCACTTTTCACATCAAGATAAAAAATTTGCCAACCGTAAGCAACAGCAATAGCAATGAGAAGCCAAATGGTGGGTATTTTGGCAACTGGTGCAAATATTTCATCATAGTCAATGCCATGTTTTTTAGCATAACCCTTAGCAACCAATCTAGCCTTATAATTTTCTATCTCTCTATTAGAATTTTACTTTATTCTATAGACCCACTTGTTCCCAATAACATTTCTCTTATTAGGATAAGGCACTAGATCCCAAGTTTTATTATTTGTAAGAGAATCCATCTCAACCTTCATGACATCAACCCAAAAAAAGTGTTGTGAAGCTTCTTGGTAATAATTAGGCTCATGATCGTTATTTATATTAGCTAGAAGAGACATGTTAAGGTTCATACTTCTAGTTATCCTTTGGCTAACTAAATTTTACTCTTTAGGACCCCTAGAATGATCCAACCACTTGGTCCTTTTGACACAAGGCCCACCCTTTTCTAACTCAAGAAGGTCTCATTGAATTTGACATATCTTGAAACAATTATAATGCATGAAGAAGGTGAGTATAACCTATAGCCCCTATGTTCTGCATCATATCCAACAAAGATGCATTTTTGAGACTTTTGTCCAATTTCTTCATCTTTTCAGAAGGAACATATGAAAATGCATCACATACAAACACTCTTAAGTGTGACAAATTTGGCTTCTTACCATTCCAAACCTCATAATGATTCTTCCCCTCAACTTATTTTGAAGGACACCTATTAAGAATGAAGATTGATGTACTGAATGCCTCATCCCAAAGAAATTGAGGTAAGTGGTCACCAAGCATGCATCTTACCATCTCCATGATTGTCCTATTTTTCCTCTCTGCAACACCATTTTGTTTAGAAGTGTATGGATAATTAAACTGCCTTTTGATCCCATGAGAAGAACAAAACTCATTGAAATCATTGCTATTGTACTTCCCTCCATTGTCACTTCTAATCATTTTGATATTTGCTCCCTTTTGATTTTCTACCAAATATTTGAACATCTTAAATGTCTCAAAACAATATGATTTAATCTTAATTAGATACCCAAAGATAATTATTGAATAATCATCTATAAAGGTGAGAATACAGGATGCACCACCAAGTGATTTAACATGTAATGGACCCATAATATCTATATGAATGAGTTGAAGAATTTGTGTGGCCCTTGTTGACTTGTCCTTTGCAAACTTTTGTTTGATCATCTTGCCTAAGATGCATGTTTCACACAAACCATGAATAGGTGAAATGTTAGGCAAGCCTTCAACCAAATTTTTAGACTTCATCATTTGAATATTTTGATAGTTTGTATGGCCTAACCTTAAGTGCCAAAGCTTGCTACTAGGAGAAACATTAGTTGCTAAACACACTTTAGGAGGAGCATCACCTAACACATAAATATTATTCTTCACATAACCTGTAATGATTGGTAGCATGCCTTTCCTAATGCTCCATGAAGTTGCATTGAACTCAATAGTGTGACCACTTCTAGCAACTTGCAAAAATGAAATTAAATTTCTGTTAATGTTAGGCACATATAGGACATTATCAAGTAATTTTCCTTCAATTACAACATTGCCAACACCTTCTACTTGAAGTCTAGTATTATCACCAATGACAACTGAATCTGAAGAGCGCTTATGAAAGTCCACAAAATTATCCTTTTCAAAACATATATGGTTAGTGCATCCAGAATCTAACACCCATTCATTAGAAGTAGATGAGTCAATGGAGTAGAGGGCACAAACAAAGGCATTTTTATTAGAATTTTGCTTTACATTGTTGTTCTTTTTCTTTCCCTTTCCAAACCATTTCTTAGGTCCTTGTCCCTTAGCCTTTTATTGCTCTTCCTTTTCTGCAATCTTCTTCTTCTTGAAATAATTTTGTTCCTTGTGGCATTTCTTGCCACAAAAGTTGCAAGTGAAATCAACTCTAGGCTTGTTGGGTTGGAAATTTTGATTTTTTCTTCCCTTGTATTTCTTATTTAAGGAAGCCTTAGTGGCACTCAAGGAAAAATTCTTCTCCTTGACAACTTGACCATTCACTTTGTCTCTATTAAGAGACTCTTCATGTTGAATCAATAATTGTGAAAGAGTGTTGAGAGGAATGCCATCCTCTTCTTGCTCTAGCCTAGTCTCAATAATGGTGACAAAATTCTTGAATTTGCTTGACAAGTTCCTCAAAATGATAAAGCTTAAGATCTTCTCACTTATCCAATCACAATTACAAGCCAATATTCGAGTTATCCTGTCTTTCATATTTGAGAGGAAGATCAAGGCACTTTCTTCTTCACCTTGCATAGTGCTAAGAATTTTGGATAATAAAGTGAATTTCCTTGATGTGTTGGACCCTAGATGGACTTTTTTTAACAAATCCCATACATATTTAGCATGCTCACAATTGCTTATATTGAGCAATATCTCATCACTCACACTATTAATAATCATGGAAAGTGCAAGGTGAATCTTGTTGTTGTATGTCTCAAGTGTCCTCGCTTGGGTTGGTATTGCTTCATCTCCATTCACAATGGGCCATAACTTTATTGCTTGAACTTCAACCCTCATCCTTGGTTCCCATATTCTAAAATTTTATCCATAAAGTATGTGCTTAGGTGTGAAGGAGATTCCATGATCAACCATTCTATAAAGTGAACATAATCAAAACATAAGATGCATTGACAAAGGAAATAAATGATGCAATAAGAAAGTAGATAAACATACTTGCACATATAAAAAAAAAACATATCTTTCAAGTAATCTACTTTTAAATCATCAAAGATAATCATCATGAAATATAAACATCATGAAATATAATCAAAATTAAGCATCATCAAGAGATATGAGCATCATCATGAAAGATAATCAACATCATCATAAACTACTATAACCATCTTGCAATAAAAAACAATAACCATATTACAATTGAATAAACCAAGATCAACTTGCAATAAGAAGGTAACTAACCATAACAATCATCTTGCAACAAAATAAACTAACTTGAATTGAACCATAAAACATTTGTTAAATGGTAGATAGTCAATAAGTTAGTAAGTTAGTTTTCATTTTAAGGTTTTTCTATAGCCTAATGAATTGCCAATTCATCTCACCCAAGGTCAACCAAGCTACCCAAAAGGGTATGGGTACGAGGACCCAAAAATTACTTGCTATCAATAGAGCGGATTCTTTTGGATTCAATAGGTTTTTAGAAAATATAAATTTTAATCAAATACTAAAGTTGTGGTTAGTAAGTTGATTCATTTTTAACCTTCTTTATTAATATGAAAATTAGTAAATTGTAAGTTAGATGGTTAGTATATTTTTTAGTAGCAAGTTAGTAGTTAGATTAGTTGAGATGCAAAATGCAAAAACAAATGTAAGAAAGATGAACAAGAGATAGTGGAGACACAAAGCAAAACACAAATACACACTCTCTCTCTCTCTCTTTCTCTCTATCTCTCACTCACTTTAATTCTCTTTTACTTTCATTATAAGAGGTACAAGTTACATTAAATTTACATTATGCTTCAAGCAAATGCTTAAGAGAGATTAGAAGAAATTAATAAAAATATGGGAAGAGAGTGAAAAAGTTGATCCCAAATTGCCTTGTATACTCCAAAACATACTTGGATAACCTTGCAAAACAAGCAAACTCATAAACAACCATTGTTAATGTGAGAAAAAAATATTGCATTTTAAGTAAAATAATAATAATTTTTAATACAAAAATTTGCTTTAAAAAAAATGTAATTAAATTAATAAAATTTATTTTATTAAATAATTAATAAACAATCGCATGAAAAAGTTTAAATATTTTTATAAAGCAAAACTTAAAAAAAAAAATTAAAAGTTTTTCAGACTATATAGCCGACTGTTTTTTTATTTATATATATAGCTGACTATTTTTTTTTATATATATAGCCAACTATTTTTTTATATATAGCTGACTATTTTTTTATTTATATATATAGCCGACTGTTTTTTTTTTATATATCCGACTATTTTTTTATTTAAAAAATTAAAAAAATGACTATATATGGAAATAGGGGTTTTTGGGTCTTTCGAACGCAACCATGGGGTTCGTTTGGCTCCAAAAACCTTCCAACAAAATCTTAATGCCAAAAAAAAATTATAGATTTAAAATGAAAATACTATTTGCAAAAGATCTAACAACTAGATCTAAAAACACAATAAATCTATAAACCCTAATGGCAAATTTGCAAAATATATTTGCATAAAATACCCAAATATCAAATGCATGCATTAAAATATATATATATATATATATATATATATATATATATATACCTTAATGGGTTTTCACCTCAAAGGATTGAAGACACTTGATGGAGATCCCAACCACTCTGATACGAAATGTGAGACAAGCAGTCTCCCCAAGATCGAAGAATGCTCCACAAGATCAATCACACACAAAATAGGAAAACCCACAACACCAATATTAAGTGGTAAAACCCTACTTCAAATGAATAAGGGAAACATCCACTATGAAGCTCACTATATTACTCAATGATTCAACAATACAAGAATGCTTCAATGTTATGCAATAATATGCATCAACATGATATAACAACAAAATTCAATATGACAAGATATGTTAATATGTAGTAGAAAACACCCGTATTTAAAGAGAAGCTTTTTTACTACAACCCTAAATCTTATCACAATCTAATATTGAGATGTGTGATAAGTGGCATCTATCAAATATTAGAAAGTGCTTAGTTACTTTCTAATCTTATCACAATATAATATTTAAGATGTGTGATAAGTGGCGTATATCAAATATTAGAAAGTGATTAGTTACTTTCTAACATTTTCTAGAAAAGGGAAAATAACTTTTTCGCACAAATTAAATATTCCTAGCACCCTTATTTTATTTATTAATTGGGTGGGAATATTTTTACATAAAATATAATTATTTTCTAATTCAAATATTATTCTTTAGATTTTATATTTTAGTCTAAGAATAATTTACACAATGTTGCATTACATATTCCAACAAGGGATGTTGATGTTGGTATAGGACAAGCTGTTGGTATGGGATAGGCTGCTGGGGCCACGATGGAGGGATGTGTTGATATTGTTAGGGGTGACGTGGATGACACCATTGATATTGATGTACTCATGGATGTAGCACAGCAGATTCCTCTTGATATTCCCATGAGGGGGATTCTACGGATGAGGCACAAGCACTACGGGATAGAGTTCGTTAGTTGGAGGTTGAGGTAGAGCAGTTACAGGCTGATATGGTCAGGTAGGGGACTGAGATAAAGCATATGAGGGTCACGATGATGAGGCAGGATCAAATGATTACAATCCTGACTGGTCAGTTGGGTGTAAAGACTACCAAAAAGTTATTGTGCAAGACTTACCTATTGGTGCGTGATATTTCTCTCCTTGACTATACATAGGTGGTGTCATAGTCTGGGACACAGTCATGAGTGCGGGCACTCTCTCATCAGATTCAGCACAATGTTTCTTCGATGGTAGAGGCTGGTGCTAGATTTGAGGTGCAAGATCCACCTATTGTAGAGCAGCCTATGGTAGATCCAATTCCAGAGGTCGCTGCAGAGTCGAGCTAGGCAGCAGAGAGACAAGAGAGCTAGGAGGGGCATGGAGAGACTCATGGTGATAGTTAGTAGTTATATAATTGATTATAGCCTATGGGTATTTTGGATGTTATATGTGATGGGAATGGTCCTAGGTTGTAGCCTTTGGGCATTTTTGGATGATGATGATGATATATATATATATATATATATATATATATATATATATATATATATATATATATATATATATACCTTGATTTTAGCTATTATATATGATTTGTGATTTTGATGGTTTGAAATGTATTGTGTTTATGTTTGCATAGATAGCACAATATAGTTCGTAGGTATGTATGATTAATAGATACATATGTGTGAATGGTTTAGATCTATTATCGTTCTTTCATATGAATGAATTATAGAATAGTATGCATGATTATGTTTCAAATGCAGTGTGATGTGATATCAAATGTGATGTTGTTATATATGTATGTAGGGTTGATGTCATGGTGTATTTTGGCATTAGGATTTATGTAAAATAAAATGTAAAAATGTGATTTGCTATTTTAAATGCATATAGGATGAATGCATGGTCGTAATGTAAACTAGGTGTATATGACATAGATGCATGAATGCATGTATAGACTTACTGAAATGTGCCAAGGAAGCACTTGTATCATGGCATTGACCTATAAGGATGTGATCCATTCTATGATTTTAGGGTCGATGAATAATGTAAGGCATGTGTAATGGTTTTAACTAACATAGTTATGACAATAAAATATCAAACCCTTAGTTATACAAATTTTATGGCAACTTATAACATAATTAGGTTGGTTCAAAGTTTGTCTTGGACCTATGTGTGTGAATGTGTAAGGTTCATTTATCCATTTTAATGGAGGTAGGATTAACCCGTTGTATACTCTACCCGACTAGCTAGCTCATTTGTCCACAACAATGATCTCTACAAAAGAGATATGCTAATGTGAGAGATGTGTTGTCACCCATAAAAATATTCCACTAGTAGACAGGATCTTGGAACCTATTGCTAGTGATGGAAATCATCCCATGGTGTTATGTTGAACCTAAGGACCAAAGGTGATAAGCATAACATGTGTGATATCAAGAGGTGTTTCCTTTTGGTTTTTGCCCCTATTCTAGTATTAACCTATCTGATTATGGGAGTGCTCTTTTCTTTTTATTTTTCTTTTCTTTTTTTTTCTTTTTTTTTCTCTTTTGTGGTGATATTTTTGTATGGACGATGAAGTTTGTTTTATACCCAATCATTTATATTTTCTTATGCTTGCTCCCTTTATTTATCCCTAGGTCATATGTTGACCATGCAGGCAATAGGACGAGCAAGGGATACCGTTTTCTAGATGGTGATATCTATTCAAGATGTCCTCTTTCCTAGGCTCAAAATTGTTAATGTGTAACCTGTTGTGAGTGGTCCATGAGAGAACTTGAACCAGCCTAAAATACCATAAGAAGAATGTACAAGACTCAATAGCTATCGGTGACACTTGATTGCCTAAACCATAGAGTAGTCAAAATTAAACACGACACCTATGTATACCCTAATATTGAAAATGGGTAATGGACATCCAGGTGGTGATACTAACAAATGCATGTATTATTCCTACTAAGGTGCATTTTTGGGGAGTGTACAAACATGAATTAAAATTATAACTATAAATCATATGAATATGTGCAATGGATGTAAATTTAAATGATGCAAGTGGAGGAATGCGATATTTACAAGAGGAAAGTTATGTTGTGTAGAAGGAGAATTTTAGAATAACCTATTTATAGATGAGTAAAGTGTGTAATGATGACAAAAAGGCTGATGCTATGATCATTGTTGCCCCAGCATGTGGGGTGTATGTGTGTAGTATATGTATAAGCTGTGAGATGTATAAGTGTATGTAATAGTCACCAAAAAGAAGGAAGATGTGAGAGTGGAATGTTCAAGTTGGAGAAGTGAGAAGAAATAGGCTTTGGTAAACAGTCAAGAAAACAGGATCACCAAGAGCCAGTAAATATAGGAGAGAATAATTGAATCAATGTATGTAAGAAGTAGAAGAAATGAGATAGAAGAAGAAGAGTAACTGAAGCTACTATCGGGCAAAATTACATAGATCTAGATGGGAGCGGGATGGTGAAGTGATGACATGGATAGAATTGCGACTGGAGCCATAGTTGGAAATGTTATGAATGTAGTGAGTGGATGTTTTCAGGGAACTATGAGGTGGCAAGGTCCTGGGAGTGGTGCGGCATGAAGGACTAACAAGTCGACTAAATGGAAAAGAATGCTCTAGTGATGGGTTACTCTCGTCGTGTAACATGTTGTACACCAAGGTTTCGAATGATCTACACTCTTCAATATCATGACCTAGCTAGCGATGGTAAATGTAAAATTGATTCTCATTGTAGTTGCATGGTTTAGGCTGAGAAGGATCAACATGCCAAATTTTGGGTATGTCAATAAGGACCTGATGCATGAGATGATGAAATATTTTAGAAAATGGCATGTGTGGAATAGGTATAGGATAGATGTATGGATCTACTAGAGGTGAGGGAGACCTGGGTGAAGGATGATCTGGTAATGGAGGCATGGGTTTGGATTCTGGCATGGGTCAAGTCCGAGGTCTACATGGTGGTGAGGATGGATGGGTCATGGGAGGCTATCGTGGGTCAATGTGACAATAAAAGTGGCTCATATGCAACTCTAGAGCTTGGATATGAGATATGAGATGTTGTACCTCATGGTAAGGTAGTGATGGTATTAGGGAAGGGTTTGATCAAGATTCCAATACAAATGGAATGGCCCGATGCATGGTATAAAATGGGTGTAGTTGGTATGATGATGCAATAGAGTGGAATGACTATGGTGATTGCAAGTGTTGCTAGAATGGTATGCCTCACAATGGCAAAGGTGGCATTTTGAGGACCAGTGGCATAGGCGATGGCTCTTAGTGGTGGCATGAATGGGAAGGGGGCATGATTGTCTGACTAGCTTGAGTAGCTTGGGTCGCACGGGCTTGCAAATCTTGGGTGTAGGTAGACTCACCATTGAGAAGCAAAGTACGTAGAAATGCAGGGCAAGGTGAATGAGGTGTATACTCACTATTAGGTGGGTTTTAGGATCCTATGGGATGATTGGGGTGATTTGTGTGTGAATAGTAATTTCTAGGATCATCAGACAGATGGGATGGTGATCCATGTGCTTGGAGTTGCGTGGATTCCTCTTTATCATTGAAAGAGGACATGGTGATTTGGTTGTCGCCAAAGTGTGGTGAATAGGTTTAACCTTGCTAGCAATGGGAATGGTGTCAATGTGAGGTATTATAACCTAAATAGGATGAATGTGAGGAGCACCTGGTATGAAGGGCGGCTGGTGGTCGGGCGAGATCGGCCAATGTAATGTGTTTTTGTTGTGGTTGTCTATGGTACTGCATGGTGGTAGGTGAGACCACTATAGAACTCTCTTGCTGACGATGTGAGTCCTAAAAAAGGAAAACAAATACCTTGAGCATAAAATGGCAGAAAGGTGAAACATACATGTATAGAGAAATAATAAAGCAGAAATAACAGATTCACATAGTGATGTGTTTAGTGATTTAATCCTAATACTATGTGACCTTTTTGATGGTGAATGTGTTTGTGCATCATGCATTGAATGCATAAAGGTTCAATATTTTGATGGTTTCATTATCATTAAGGCCTTCAATATTGGCCATATGATATGCTCTTGAACCATATTTGTGTGTGATAATAAATGGGCCCAACCAGTTTGGAGCAAATTTATTGCATTGCTGGCAAGGTTGACTTGTGATTTGCTACTTCTCTTTGAGAACCAAGTTGCTAATATTAAATTTTTGTTGATGTACCTTACTATTGTAGGCATGACAAAGGTGATCTTGATAAACTCTTATGTGCTCAATGGCATGGATGCGACGTTCATATATGAGTGTTAGTTGATCTAGACGAGCTTGGTGAGCAGTGTCACTGTTAATGAAATATTTCATATATATTCGTAAGGAGGGTATCTCAAGCTCAAGGGGCATGATAGCTTCTGCCCCGTAGATAAGTGAAAAAGGTGTTGCCCCAGTAGGAGTATGGATGCTCATACGATATGCCCACAAGTCTAGGGGTATTTGATTATACCAATCTCTATGAGACTCTACTACAGTTTTATGGAGAATAGAACAGATGGTTTTGTTTGTGGTTTCTACCTGACCATTTCCTTGAGGGTAATATGGGGTCAAAAAGCTATGGTGTATGTGAAATCTATCACATAGGGCTTGGATAGTCTTGTTTTTAAAATATTTCCCATTATCTAAAATAATTTGGGAGGGAATTCCAAAGCGGCATATGATATGCTCCATGATGAATGCTGCAATTTTGGTTCCTGTAGTTTGGACTAGTGGGAGACCCACTTTGTAAAATATTATGTTGCTATGATGATAAATTTATGATTTCTAGAGTAGGTAGGTGTATTTTTCTGATTAGATCTAGGTCCCATTGGGATAAGGTCCACATGGATTGGATTGGTTGAAGTGCTTGGGATGGTAAATGTGTTAGGTTGGCATGTTGTTGGCATTTGATGCAACATTTGACATACTCATAGTAGTCTTGCTCCATTTTAGGCCAGTAGTAGCCCATACAGAGGATGTGTTTGGTAATCGCCATGCCACTAAAATGGCCACCACAAGTACCATCATGGGTTTCTTGTACAACCCATTGTGATTCTTGTAGTTCTAGGCAATGCAAGAGTATGTCGTCATAGCTATGGCAATAAAGGATGTCCCCCAAAAAGGTGTAGTAGATCACTCTTTGTTTAAAGGTTCAGCATTAGGTGTGGAGCAAATCACATGGTAGGAAATCTAGTTTGATGTACTCTTTAATCTGGGATAACCATGGGTCGTGAGGTTCAATGTTTACCACATACACACCACCATCGTCTGTGGGAGGTGTGGGTGATATAGTAGATTGTGTAAGTGTATGAATAAATACAAATGTTGTGTTGGATGTTGGATTTTATGGGATAAGGGACCCTAAGGATGCCATAGTGTCTACAAAATGGTACGATGATCATGGAGCGACTTCGAGGTAATACCATTCAAATTGGGATAGGAGTTGTTGGGCAATTTTCTTGTATTTTTGGAAAACTAGGAAATTGCATAACCAAAGTTCCTACACTTGATTGACTATAAACAGTGAATCGCCTATGATGTGGAGGCGTTTGATGCATATAGAGTGTGCTTGTTTTAGTTCTAGAATTAGGGCTTCATACTTTATGTTGTTATTGGTACAAGGGAAATCTAGTTTGAATGAAAATGGGAGTGGTTCTCCTTCAGGTGTAAAGAATACAATGCTTGCACCCCTAGCATGGAGACACCTAGAACCATCAAAGAACATGGTGAGGTCAACCATAAATTTTGGTTCAATGTATTCTTCATCTTCAGTTATGTGAAATATAGAATCGGGGAGTTGAATGAGTAGGGGTTGATTGTCAGTTATAGGGGCTTCATCCAGTTGGTCCGTAATGACTTACCCTTTGATAGACTTTTGAGATATGAATTCTATGTCAAACTCATTTAGGAGCATGATCCATTTGGTTGTGCTTGAATTGTGATAAATTTTGTTCATCATGTACCAAAGGGTATTATCTCGGGCAATGATAAAAGTTGTGTGGTTTAACATGTAGTGTCTTAACTTCTAGGTGGCGAATACTACTGCTAGAAATAGCTTCTCCATGTATCCATATCTTGTTTTATAACTAACTAATGTGTGGCTAATGTAGTAGATAACCTGCTCTTTGTTGAGAGTGTTCTTTTGAGCTAGGAGTGTACCTAGCGCAAGTTCTATGGTTGAGATGTATAGAGTCAATGGTAATTGTGGGTGCGATGGTGACATGACCGATGTAAAAATAAGGTAAGTTTTGGTAGCATTGAATGTGGCTTGATAGTTATGATCCCATGTAAAGTGTACTCCTTTTTATAGGATATTATTGAATGGTTGGCATTTGTCTGATAATTGCACTATGAATCTGTGAATAGAGGTAATATTACCCTGGAGGCTATGCAATTGCTTTAGGGTGGTAGGAGGAAGCATCTTGATGATGGATTTCATCTTACTAGGATCTACTTCAATGCCTCATTGGGAGATAATGAATCCTAGTATTTTTCTTGATGTAACACCAAACACACACTTTTTTGGATTGAGGCACATGTTGTTTTCTAATAGTCAATCAAAAATTTTACGGAGATATTAGAGATGGTCGACATGTTTCTTTGATTTGGATATGAGGTCATCTACATAATATTCCATATTTTTGTGCATTATATCATTAAATATGTAGGTCATGGCTTGTTTATAGGTTGCCCCATAGTTTTTAAAGACAAAGGGCATGACCTTGTAACAAAATATCCCACAGGGTGTTGTGAAGGAAGTTTTGTGTTGATTGGCTGGGTTGATCCTAATTTGATTATATCCGAAAAATCCATCCATAAGGGAAATCATTTTGTGACCTACGATGGATTCAAAGAGGGAATCAATGTTGGGTAAAGGGAATTTGTCTTTGGGACAAGCTTTGTTTTGGTCACAAAAATCTGTGCAAATGCGAATGACACCGGATGGTTTGGGGATAGGGACCATGTTGGATACCCACTCAGGATAGTCGATGGGTACTATGAAATCAATGTCTAGGAGCTTTTGGAGCTTGGATTTTACTATCAATGTGATAGTTGGATGCATGTGTCACAACTTCTATCTTACTAGTTTGGCATTGGGATCTAGTATAAGATTATGCACTACTATGCAGGGTTAAGTCCTAGCATGTCTTTGTAAAACCATGCAAACATTTTTATATACTTGTGTAGGAAGTTTGTGAAGGTGATGCACTCCTCGGGTGAGAGGTTGGCATCTAATTTAAGGATGTGTGGTTTTTCTAGATCATCATTGATTTTGACATCAATCGTGTCCTCGATGAGTGTGTGAGATCTGTCACATAATTGTTTAGGGATAGGAATGTTATTGAAGTCATCAATGGCCTCAATGAACTTGTACTCATCATCTATGTAAATACCCATGTAATGGACTTGAGGGATTTGGGATGACGTGGATGAGGAAGGGGCATTTTCCACCCTCATGACATGAGGTGAAAGTAGGAAGTCTCCAGGCATAGGTACGTGTGAGACGTGTGTGAGATCGATAAAGTTTGGGTTTGAGGTATCATCTCGAATTCACTAGTGACTGTAATGGAGGGGAGAGTGTAGGTCTACCTCAACCATGTTGATCGATGTTGTAGGTGAAGTAGGTGGGGTAGAAGTTGATGAAATATGTTGGATAGTTTGTGCATGTCCTAAGAGACTCAAGGGAGGTCGCATGACAACTGGCGGTGAACAAGGATGAGAGGCTGCTCTTTGTAACTGTCAACTTATAGGCGAGAATATAGGTAAGTGTATTGGTGGCAGATCAGGCAGGACTAGGTCCGACTCTATCGATGGTGGATTAGGTTGGCGTGCGTCTGGCTCTATTGGTGGTGTTCTTCCAATCTCTAAACATCACAGAACAAGGAGGTATTGGGTGTAGGATATTCTTGGAAGAAATCATAGGGGACAATGATAGTTTATGTGGGCGAAGCTGTGTCTTCCAATATGTCCATATTAATGTACTCTTCCAAGGTGTGTGTTGGGAGCGAAGGAGGATGTAAAGAGAGATCTTGGATCTCATCTTCTAATGTATAGGCAACGGTTGGGCAATACCCTAGGCCAGTTTTTTCGATAGGTGATTGGACATGAGGGCTAATGGGTGTACGTAGCCCTTGCTCATAATGGCATAATCCAAACCCATACCAATGAAAGTGTTTTAGGTAGCGTAATGCAAATTGAGGATTGGTCAGGTGTGTAATTGCATCAACAGAGCTAGATTGTGGTGGTGAAGAAGTTGCTGATGGGATCGAAGAGTCTACTCTCACATACACAAATTTAGTGTGGTTTTTAGGACTTCCTAACTATATGATAGTTTTGATAGTCAACATCAAGGCTAAGGGATGGTCAAAATCTTAGGTATATTGGATAGGGGTATCACATACATGGGCATCATGTACATTATAGTATCCTATGCCATTGTTTTTCATGAATATGGATATGAGTGGCATGGCATGCTCCAGCAATTGGGGTGGCTTATCCAAATTATATGATGAAGGAGAAATTTGGGATTCCCTAATGGTGGTAGTTGAAGGGTGTGGAGATTCATTCGAGCTAGGTTTTAGTTGTTTAGGTTGATGATGTTTCATTGTTGTGGCTTGAACAGGTTGTTTATTGTGCGTAGGGGACGACATCGGTGTAGGTACAAGGATGGATGGAGACATGAATGTCTTAAGCATCGGTCAGAAGGTAAGTGGAGGTGTTTGTAGTGTAGGAATGATAGGGGCTTCTATATGTGAGGGTGGAGGAGGTAATGTAGTTGGTTGTGTGATAAGTGGCGATGGTGGTTGTGAGACCGCAGGTGGAAATTGGAATGGTAGAGGTTTGGAGGATTGTGGAATCCATAAGAACAATAGTGAGGAAGGCATGGTATCAATTTTATGTCCCTTGAAATATGATTCCAATGGTGAAGATATCGAGGCTTGTGTTTTTAATGAACACTAGGATGTTGGGGTGGAAATTAGGAAGGATATTGATGCTCCTATTGACTGGTGAGAAGATATAAGGAAAAGTTAGGAGGATGAGAATGAAGGTGCAGGGGGAAGGTCTACGATATTACAAAACTTAAAGGGGTCTCCATCGGTTGGGACATAGTGAAAAAGTCCATTGTGGATGTACTTGAGGTAATGGTGTAATATAGATGGGACACACTGCATGTCTCTAATCCAAGGGTGATCGAGGAGAATGTTGTATTGTATTTCTCCTTAGATGATGTGAAAGAGGATGGGGATCGTATGGATGCCTACGTGAATGGGCAAAAATGTGGATCCTATGGTAGGTCTCATGGAACCATTGAAAGCACGTATGTCTAGGGAAGGTGTGGTGAAATGTGCTAAAGGGAGGTGTAGGTAATGTAGGGTTGCTATGGATATGATGCTTATGGATGAGCTTGTGTCAATGAGTACCTACTTTTAGGTAATATTACTGATATTAGCTTGTATGTGAAGGGGAGGATCAGCTCCTTCACCAATGAGTTATGTTATCTTGTGGTCATGGAAACTAATTGAAGGTTGAAGGCATCATGGGATGTTCCCTACAAAATTGACAAAAGCATTTGTGTCATGTGTCTCTAAGTCAATGGAATATAGGATGTCATTCAATGCCTCGCAATCGGGTTAAGATTGTTGTAGGAGATAAAATATGGATATCCATGCGAGGGCATTGTGTAGTTGATGGGTTATACTACCACGGATGGTAATCACATTTTTAGGTGTTGGTGGCACAGTATTAGGAATTTGGGGTGTTTACAGGGATGTAAACTGGATAGAGGAAGAAAAAATATGTGTTGTCTAGCGCAATGGGTATTGTTGGTTTCTCGTAGTAAGGTTAATCATGCCTACTACTCCACATGATGGAGGATCACATTGGATATTTTTGACTTGGTGATGTGGTACTGGAGGATTTTTTGGAGGTCTGGGGGGATTGGGTCCTTTGTGATCTGGTAGAGGGTTTTGGAAAATCCCTAGGTTTTGGTTCTGTGGGGCTAGAGGGTTTGCTACCTGAATAGTACCCCTATCGATTAGGTCTTGAACTTACCCTTGAAAGGAGCAGTACAAATCGATGTTATGGCCATGCTACCTATGAAAGGTACATAAGAGTTGCTCATTATAGTCATGAGGCTTAGGTAAATTTGGATCCAATGGATGGATCTCAAGTAGAACAAGATGATTGCCCTCATACAATCTATAGAATAGGGTTGGTAATGGTTCAGATAAGGGTGTAAAGTTGCATGATGGACCCTGTGGGCGCATGCCACGGTATTGCTATGGTTGAGGTGGGGCAGGAGCATTAGCTTGGAGTACTTGCAGTTGTAGTGTATAGGGTGGAGGAGTCAGTACTAGTGCTAGGGTTGCAGTTGTGACTTGGTTGGTTTGCAGTGGTCATGGGTAAGGTTGATTCAGTGCGAATCTATTGAAGTGAAAGTTGGAGTTATAGTTGGATTTGGCTCTCAACTTAATCTTCCTAGACTAGACCTTAATATCATCGATCACTTTTACTTGTGAGATAGCATATTCAAAAGTATGACTTTGGTGAAGTTGGAGGGATGTGGAAATGTGGTTGTGGCAACTCTTGGAAAAGAGTGTCACAAGATCCAAGGTGACGAGGCTATGGGTGAGGTCATGGATAATCGCTCTCCATCTAACAATAAATTCAATAATGGGTTCATCATCCGCCTATCATAAGGTGTAGACATCACAAAATATGGTTTTTTCTTGATGTTGATGGAAAAGTGCTCTAAGAAGGAATTGGCCAATTGCTCAAAGGTATATAGTCTATGGTGTTGTAGCATGTTGTACCAATCCAATGTTGGACCAAAAAGGTACAAGGAGAAGGTATGCAACATGAGGGGGTTACTACTATGAAGCTGGTAGCAAGACGAGTGGTAGTTGCTCACATGTTTTCTGGGATATTACTTACCTCTACTTGTCAAATTTTGGTATTTTGAAGTGATAGGGATAAGGAGGGATAGGTACTGATGGATGAACTGGCTCGTTTTACAGTTCATCATAGCAAGGATTTTGTGGACCGTAGCTAGAGGTGCGTAGGTTCAACATTTTGACTTCATCTCACAAGAGTTGAAGTTCGGGTGTCATAGGCATCGAGGGTTGGGCTATGGTAGGCTGACCTTGTGGATGTAGTGGATATTAGTATTGTTGTTCTTCACAATACTATGGGGAATAATGTCATGCTTGATCATGATAAGGTAGGTACTGGGTGACATGTGTTGTCATATATGGGGGTGCACTAGGTTGTGGGGTAGGTTTTTATTGAGGATAATAGTACTGTGACTGGGCAACATGTGGTTGTGGTAGGGGTACTTGTTGGTTCAGAGCCTACTGTATTGGTTGGATCGTGGGTGGTGATGATAAAACTAGAGGAGGCATAAATAAGCTAGGTGTAGCTAGTGGTAGTGTAGGTGTCGGTGCTACTGATGCTAGGGGTGATCGAGACGAGGTATCAAAAGATGAGATTTGTATATACCTTGGAGGGTAGAAAGTAGGGAAGCTAAATTATGTGGAATAATTTGGTTGAGTGGGTGGATAAGATGTTGGTGTTGACCCATAGGTAGGATGGAGATGGGTAGTGGCAGCATGAAAAGGAATAGGTAGCAGTATCATAAAGGTCATCATAGGCAAATATGGCTCCAAGGGTTGGGTTTCTTTCACTCCAGATACCTAGGAGATAGGTGGGAAAGCTACTGAAAGGGTGGGATAAGATGCCAAGGTAGGAGTTTGGGTTGAGGGGAAAGTGTATGTGTACACTCTCACTTGGGTTTGCATATCTTGCTCCTGAAGATGCTGCTGGGAGGTACCCTCAGATATGGTGAAGAATGACTCTTGGGAAGAGGATGGTTGGTACTCTTGTGAGGATTATGGGTGTGAGGTTTGAGGGAATGCTTGCGGTTCGTGCTGGGTAGGTATTTGTTGTGCAGTTTGGAAGGATGGATTCTAGCTTCCTACAGTGGAGGAGGATGGATCAGACATAATTCCTACGATAGGGTTGAATGATGCAACCTCAGGACGGGTATGGTTTAGGAGTGAGGAATCATTCTTGAATAGGGATTGAGATAAATTTTGGAAGAAGGGATGTACGAAGGTGGATGAAGTAGGCATGACCTCATAATATATAATGAAGGATGGAGGAGGTTGTCCTGGTGCTGTGTAGATCACATGGTCATAGAATGTGATCGATGGATTAGGTGAGGATGGGACTACAAAGAGCAGGTAATCCTCTACGATTGAAGTAGCAAGAATTTCACTCAAAGTTGTCGTCTCCTCATGAGGCATCATGTGTGTGAATTGTACATCAAATTCTATGTATAAATCAGATGTGTCTATGATCTTATCCTTCATGATCAAAGGAGTAAGAGTGGATTTACTAGAGGAAGGGGGAGGCCATTCCTCCATAGAGAGTGCTTGCTCATGTGCTCTACTACGGGTAACCACAGGCATAGTGGCATGTGTCAAAGGATATTTTAGGAATAAACCCTGTGTTATGTAGAATCAATTATGTCTAATGTGAGTGTTAAGTAAGTGACATGATGTGTGTAGTAAAACAATATATAGTGCAGTGTGTTGATACCAGTCTATAATCATGCAAACAATGGTAGACCATAATCAATTCTAAATATTGAGAAAATAAAAGTGTTTTGTTCATTTTGTGTGCTGTAATGTTGATACTCCCTATGTAGAATCATAGGTAATGGTGTGAATACTCTAGAAAATAGGGAATATCATCAATATCAAACCTCCTACAAAACCCAAAGAATGGTACTGCAATATGTGAATGGTGACCTGTATGGAAGGTGCAATAAAATGATATCCTAAAAGGGGTGGAACTCACTATGCTGAAGCAAGTTCACAATATTCTCTTATGAGAATATGTGGCACTGTATAAGACCTGCTATCGGCATACCCATACTTTTGCTTCACCTTCATGTGGGCTTAGTCAAGAACGACAATTACCAATTCTACAAATTATGCAAGCCTTGTGGATGAAGGTGCTAATTGTATCCCACTTTGTAGGTCTGGTGATGAAATCTAGGGCCCAATCACAAAAGTAGGGTATTTTCTAGTGATGAAATCTATAAAACCACTCCCATGGGGTTGTTAGGTGTCTAGGGGGATGAGCTGATGGAGAGTGCAACTCGATCCACACCAGTCTCGAGTGATGGATTGGAGATAAAGTCCAATATCACCACTTGTTTAAATACCATGTGAGTGTGTGTGGGTTTATGTTTTACTAACGATGTATGCAAGGTAAAAAACTAACTAGTTTCCTTTTCAAAAGAAAACTAATCCTAATACCTTTTTGAAAGCAAATGATTAGATAGCTTGTATTATTTGTAAAGAAATGGTCTAGCCTAAATGCCTTTGTGAAGCAAACTAACCTACTTTGAAGAACATATAAACATGCAATCCAAATGTATTTGGAATAGAGGGGATTATGAAAACCTAACTTGAACTTTCAAAATGCAAAATTATTTTAGAAATGTAATAGGGGATTAGAAACCCTGATTTTATTTTAGAATGTAAAGTCCCTGCTAGTAATGGAAGCTATGAACGAAGGAAGAACAACTTAGGCTTATGCTATATGCAAAAATGCAAGACAAATGCAAATTTATTTAAAAATAAATTTTGTACACTTTTTGGAAAGTTGCAAGTCCTAAAAATTTCAGAAACCCTAAGGATTTGATTACTCTACAATGAAAACAAAACTATGTCTAGCAATGATTATTTTAACTAGTTAGTGAAATTTTTGTTTCCAAAACTTGCAACAAAGGCATAAAAAATGAAAATGCCTACATTATGATGCTAAGGGAGTTTTCTTGGCCCCTGAGAGAGTCACCCCTATTGATTTGGGGTTTTTTGAGGCTTCTATGCTCAAATCACCACCTGGGGGGCGAGTTGGTACTGATTTGCAGGGCAGGGGGCAAATTCAGTGTAGAGGCTCCAAATCTAAACTCTGATGGCCTAGGATGGTTCCTAGGGCTTTGGAAATCTTTGTGAAAAGAAAATAGAGTACCTAAAAACACATAAAATAGAGGATAATTTTAGATTTACAAAGAAAATAAATCTAGCACTATTCGTTGTGGGGGTCCCATCGGGCATGCCAGAATGAAACGACTAGAAGTTGACATTTGATCTAACAACAAGTAATAACACAATTCATTTAGAAATATATCCTTTATTCATGATAAATTTGATATAGTTTACAAATAGGGTGAATTTCCCTTTTTTTATTTTCATGAATACACTATAGGCATGATGCCTTCTTCTGATGTCCCTCAGTGTAGGTGGGCTTCTTTGTATGTGGGCCACCACCGGGTTGTTGTTGGTTTGATTCTGCTTTCCCTCTTAAAATTTGTTATATAACCTATGATTAACCTGCAAAAGGGGGTCAGTAATATGGGGGGCTTCCCTTAGTCAAGTCCCATGTTTATAAACATTAAATGACTATAAAATCATAATAAAACATGTGATAAATTGTGCAAAAGGTAATAATATGGTAAAAGGGAGCTTACCACCCAAATATGGAGTGATTTTGGGCCTGTAGACCCAATTCACCACCCGGGGGTGAACTGAGGCCGAATTCATGGGGTAAGGGGCGATTTGAGTTGTGATGCTTTTTCTACAAAATCCTTTCGGTGGGTTGACTCCTAGGTAGTTGGGGTGCCTCTGTGTACCATTGAAACCTAATTTTGTGCACCGAAAATTGACTGTTCAATATTGGATTTCCATTTTAGTAGAGAAATTATGCTTTCTTGAATTTGTGAATCATACTTAATTATGGGTTTGGGACCCATTATTTATAGGCAAAAGCAAGGTGCAGGGGTGGGGTTTGATTGACTAAACCTAGATTTTATTCTCACTAGGATTAGGTTAAGAAATGCAAGGTGGCAACATTACATTCCTTATGAGAAATATCTCATCCTCACACATGTGTGAGGATGGATTAGGGCTAATCTTGATTAGGAGGTGCTTAAGTCAATTTAGGACATGATTAAATAAATATCTCGACAAACCCTAATTTCACACATGTGGGACGATGTAATTAGTGTTAATAAATATTAAAGGTTCTTTTAATCAAATTTGCCCTAAAAAGGTAACTTAAGTGAAGTCAACATTAAATTAGATTTTAGGTATTGATTTATTAATTGTTTTGGTCAACTAATACCCTATGGGGGCCTCAATTCGGTGTGAATTGGTTGTCAGATGGTATCCCAATGCATGGGATGTGATTTTGAAGGCTTATGAGGGTTTAGAACCTAAAAGTCGATGAATTAGTATACGAGAGTCTACATGATGCTATGACAATCTATGGCAATCTACACATGACTACATATTCTTAGCATGACTACAACAATCTACGCATGTCTAGGAGGATCTACAATAGTATACGTTGGTCTACGATAGCCTAGGGGTAACTAGGATGGCCTATGGAAACCTACAATTGTCCAGAAGGATCTACAAGTACGTAGGTATAGAAGTCTACAAATTTTGGGTGTCTACAAGTAATTACATCACAAGTATCATAGCAGTGTGCACACATGTACATAGGAAAAATATCATCTTATATGTGTGTGTATATAATAAAATAATGGCACATATGGGTACATATATTACCATGGATACAAAGTGCCATAATCCTAAGCTACCCTATGTCCTAGATTATTAGGTTATCTCATATGATCTTCCTCCTTATAGAATGAGCTTTCCAAGTTAAAGGTGTCCACATCAATCCCATGCATCAAATATGTCCTTCATGTCTATGCCTTCATATGATTCTCCCCCTTCTTTCTCTAGTTCCACCTCCTCTAAAGCAATGTTACCCTTGGTTGTTTCCTCCTCCACAAACTCTTCCTTATCCTTATATACTCATTTTTTATACTCTGGTTTTCTATTGCTTTAGATGGTTCACTCCTATCCCTCACTAGTACTATGGGTGGCGAGTCCATATCCATGGATGTCTCACTATATGGGACTCATTATAAGGGCTTTTCGATGACATATCTTTTAGGCACCATTTCTCTATGTGTTGCATAATTTTCCTCCACTCTTGTCCTCTAATCATGCTATCTTGTTATACATGCATATATAGGTGGTAATGATATGGCTCTATTTATTTCTCTTTCCTATATATGTATCAAATTTAAGGTTGGGAGAGATATTGTCATCAATGAATGAGGGAACGTGATAAATCATGTGCAGATTTACCATCTCATGGTGATGCTCCTACAACAATGTCATCTATAACACTATATCTAGCTTATGACAGTCCCAATGTCTAGTCTAGCATAGATGGTGGTATGATGTTTATAGGATCTAATGGCATGGAATGTGTGTCAAGGAATGTATAATGGTCATTGTACCCCTTGCATTAGTGCCTATTTCCTAGCCTAAATATCATCAAAAAATGTGTATAGTGGAAGCCTTGGTGGCCAATTTATGGTAAATTTCTCCCAGATCTAGGCCTATAGCAAGTAGATTAGCCCAATCACTCACATTGTCTTGTCCTAGATTTGATATAATTTATTGTACAATAGCATAATAGTGCTTATCCCCATGCAAAGACTTTGTTTGCTCTGTTTTGGTCCTCCAAATTTAATTATGGTGGATATAAGGGTAAATTTGAGATCCTATTCATGTATTTTTAACAATAACCAAAGGAAAACAAGAGGAGGGTCTTAGCACATCTCAAAAATGGTATTTATCTTGCATGGTGAATGCTATCCAAAAATAATAATTTGTTGCATATCAAGCCTCCTCTTATTAGTTTTGAATTTGACTATCATCAATATAATCTCCTATATCACAATGATATGTGATCTCTATCTAGTCATAGAAATACCAATACTGAACTATCCTCTGCAATGAAAGTGTGAAGACAAAAATGAAACACCAAATATAGATAACAAAAAATGAACAAACAATGATACAAGAGATTGCACAATAAAATAGATCTTATATTATTAATGTTGGTGGATCTCAATACAATCAAATGTACCCCAAATAGGGGTTTACACTATTTATTTTGATACAATGAATACAATATGCTAGGGTTCTCTGAAACCCTAGCCAACAATGCTTGTGGTGTCTTCAAAGCTCATTCTTGCTCCCAATAGAGGTGAGTGGGCTTCAACTATCCATTGATCGGACCACTCCAGCTTAAGCAACTACCAAATGCCTGTATATCTCCAGATCTGCACACAAAAAATGATAAAAGAGGGTTAATAGCAACTATGAGGGCTCCACTATGTGAGACCCTCAAAAATCAATAAAAACCCTAGCTATCAAATAATAATTCTATGAGAAAATATAGAAATAATGAAATTAATACAATAATGGAATATTTACCTTGTAAACTTATCACTTTTTGATCTATCATTGTCATCGTTGTAGGAAAATAGGTATGCAGATGCCCTAGTGACACTTGAGGGTTTTTTGGTCTGTAGAACTAGGGTTTGAAATACCCATGGGTGCTCAATGGTAGTAGGAAATACTTATGGGTGCTCGAGGATGGTGGAAAGTACCTAGAGGTACTCAAGAGTAGTAGAGGGGTGCTCGAGAGTAGCAGCGAGGTGTTTGAGAGTTGAAGGAGGTGCTTGGAGGTGAAGTAGATCTAGCTTATAAAGGGATGCAGTGATGAATGCATTGGTGGATGTAGGGGTGAGGGTAATGATGGATGAAATGGATGGTAATGGGAACTTGAGGACTTAGGGAATTGCTTAGGAATTAGGATTGGATTAGGAATGATTCAGGGTTGAGCCATCAAAATGACTCCTATTTATAATCTTCCCTAGGGCACATTAGGGTTTCAATGACACAATTTGTGCGGTCAAGATTAAAATGTGATGGAGGGTGGAGATTAAATCTAGGTAGGTGGCATGGATTAAGGTGGATGAATGGCTAGGATTAGACCAAGATGGATGGCTGAGATTAATTTACACACATATATATATATTTATTAAATATATATAAATATAATATAAAATATTAATATTTAAATATATATTAAATAAATATATATAAATATATGTAAATAATGGGTAAAAATGGTGGGAAGACCTGGATGGATGACAAGTGGCTAGATTTTGGTGTCTATAGATGCCCCTTTTTGTATCGTATTGTGTGAAACACAATGCGGTGCAAAAATATGAGACACCTATTTTGGCTTGATGGTGAAGCAACTTTGTTGAGATGTGGACATGAGCTTGGAGATAAAAGAATTTTGATTGCGTAGCTTACCCCCTCAATTGGTGAATGAGTTTGTGGATGAATCTCATGAGCCAATTGAAAAATGAGTGCAAATGATTGTATGGATGAATGGTGTAATTGTGGATGATATGAATGATGTAAATGTGATATCGTTTTTGCCCCAATGGTGAAAGGGGTTGGTGGAATATGCATGTGATTGACTCTATTTTTCCCTAACAGAGAAAGGGGTTTTTGCCAAGTGTAGATGCCATGATCATGTAAGATGTATCCCATTGTGGGAAAGTCAAAACCAAATGTGGTTACCCCAAATTTGGGGTGATTCGATGTTATTGAAGAATGTGCCTTCTGGCATCATTGATATGCAAATATGAAGATGCAAAAATAAAAAGAGTCAACTTTGGAGGGCCAACTAGTGACTGTCAGGTAATTCCTATGGTCGGAACCAATCACCCTAGCTAAGGCCAATCACCATGATGACTATCAAGGAAATGGGAAATGATGAAATGTGATTTTGTCCATGTTTCAAGCCCCATGAACTAGGCCATCAATGATAACTTTTGTGCAAATTGTTCTTGGCATGGTTTCACTCAAAATGTGAAGTACCAAAGGTGATTGTGATTTTGAACAAGGAGATATGGGATGATGAAAATGACCAAGTGTCCTTATGGTGATTTATTCATCTTACCGACTTGCATGGATACCAATCGTTGCAATCGCCAAGTAGATAGAATAAACCACTAGATACGAGGTTCACTTGAATTTTTGTTTGAACTTGGAAAATGTGCAAATGTTATGATTGATGATTGGAAATGATGTGAAAATGAAGCATTGATGATGAGAATGATGATTATGGTCATTTTGTGAAAATTTGGACCATTTTGGAGTGCTTTGGAATTTGATAAGTGATTTTGCGCCTTTTGGGCATAAACTAAAATTATGCATCCAAATCAGTTTGGACCTTCACAAAACTTGATAATATGATGAAATGGATGCATGGATGCAATTTGGAGTGATTTGGTGGGGGTAAGCCACTATTTTGCATTGATTTGTATTTTTTGTTAATTTTGATGCCAAACATCGGTTGGCGCTTACTGCATGCACAAATGCCCGCTAGTGTTTGGGTGCTCCCCAAATACCATGGTGCACTTCAATGCACTAGGAAATGCCCATGGGCATTTCAAGGTGCCTGAAGTAGCTATAAATAGCTTATAAGGTAAAAATGGAGCTCATTGTTGCATTTGTGAATTTGTGAAGTTACGTCTGGGAGAATTGGGTGGAGTGGAGTGGAGTGAGGTGGAGAGAGGTGGGTGTGGAAGCTATGGTGGTGGAAGGTGTGGCTGAAGTGGAAGTATGATTTGCCAAGGTAAGTCCCTCTTTGAAGCTCTTTTTAATTTTGTGCAAAAAAATTTTTTTGAATTATGAACATGTATTAACAACAAATATTTTGTGTTGTGCTGTAGCTTAGGATTTTGGAGGCTCGACATCGGTTCTCACCTCTCATCCCTGGGATGAGAAAGGTATTGTAGGGTGAGGATTGGGATTGGTTGAAGGTTGTGGGGCTAGAGGTAGCTTAAATAGATGTGGTGAGGGTGGATGAGGGGTACCTCTCTGCCTTGGTAGAGAGGTGGGATCCAGATAGGGGGACCTTTCAGCTCCCTATTAGAGAGATTACCCTCACACTTGAGGATGTATATCACATCCTCAAGCTATCGATGGAGGGGATTCATGTTGAGGTTGGACATGATCAGGGAATAAATATGAGGAAGATGTTTGGTGATAGTTGGTAGAGTGTGGTGGTGACATGTGGGGGTATTTCATACTTGTCCATGTATGTGGACAAGACATTGGATGCCCTATCAACTTTGGTAATGTTCATGTTGGCCAACATCATGGTCTCAAATAGTATCAATTACTATAGGTTCCCTTGGAACCTCATAGGGTTGGTGAGTGATATGATCACTACACCATAGGTGTATGCATGGGCTCCTACCTTATTGGTGTAGATGTACTAAGAGATTTATGAGGTGAGGAGGTATGGGAGGAAGGGATTGGGATGTAGTTTGTTACTATAGTGTTAGGGATGGGAGCATTTTAGCATGGCTCGATTGGAGGGTCTACTAGTTGTAGGTTGGGATAGGGAGTAACCCTATGCTAGGAGATGGGTGATGGTAGAGGAGGTATAATTGAGTCATCTTGTGTAGATGAGTTAGTGGTATAGGGATTTGTGGGTTGGATTGACATCCACCCAAGTGATATGGAGGCCATGGTGGGGTGCTAGGTGGATAGGAGATGGAGAGTAGCTATGATGGGTTAGGTAGGCTAGGTGGGTGGTTGGGAGGTATCAAAGTGAGGTTGAGTATATCTAGTTCTCATGAGTGCTCTATCAGTTCGGCTTGAGGTAGGGGGTTCTTGATGAGCTAGTGCTCTATAGGAGGTATCGGGATGAGATAGGGTTACCATGTGTTGAGGCATGGAGGGAGACTTATGAGGATGATGAGGAGATAGATCTCCCTGATGTGGATGATGTAGGGACTACTATAGAGTATGATGCATGGTTCACTACACAGCCACCATGGGCATCGACTCTAGTAGTAGTTGGTGGATATGGGGATGAGGCTAAGGAGATCGATGAGGCTCCTAAGTAGTGGAGGTACCTTCGATATGATAGTCAAAGGAGGAGCTAAGGGTACGATGAGGTAGGCTCTAGGGAGTGGAGGAGATGGTAGATATGGGGATGATGTGGAGGAGACTTTGGATGGACCTCTAGGTTGAAGTGAGGAGGATTGGGTGAGGTTGGAGCAGTTGGTGGTAGAGTGGGATGTGATGGTGATGGCTCGAGAGGAGAGGATCATGAGGCTCTAGGTAGAGCTTCTAGAGAGGGAGCATCATCATAATCTTGACATAGCATACCTTCGATCTCGGTAGAGGTATATCGAGTCATTGGAGGATAGGTTGATGGAGCATCATATTCCACTTCTAGATCCACCTTCCTTATCTGTATTTGAGTCTGCTAGGCGTAGTGATTCTAGGCATAGCTCTAGGTCTAGGGCTCCTTCTAGGTCATAGGGGTCCTCTTGGAGGGTTTAGCTAGTGCTTAGATGCACTTTTGTATATGAGCCTTGGTGCTCCATTGTATGTAGCCTTTGGGCACTCATTGTATATGTGATATATATATATACATGGCTTTTACTTTTGTGTTATATGTTTGTGTGAATGTTTGTGTGTATGTTTTGTGGATGAATATGTATATGGATGATTAATGCAAGTTGTGAATGCATATGTTCTAATGATCATTCATAGTTTAGATTTTGCTTGGCCATGTTCTAGCATTGTTGTTTAATCAGGGGCACCAAACTTGGGATGAAGAAGACTCATGAAATGACATGGATGTTGACATGGAAGAAGATATGGATGTTGATATGGAAAATTGACTATTTTGTAGAGACTCAGACATACTAGTGGCATCAAACAAACTCACTAAAATTGCCTAATTCCTCTAGGACCAAATGTGTGTGCAATGAATTCATTTACCGAATCATGAGCATGGTAATGACTCGAGGCAATCAAGAACCAATGTGTGTGCAAGTGAGTTCATTAACTCATCTTGAGTAAATTGGGTGTGACCTGTTATGGATGAGACCAAGAAGCTAGCTTGTCCTTATGTGTGGTCAGAGGTCTCTTTAAAAGAGATGTGTCACCATGCATGAGCGTACTCCACTACCAGTCAAGCGTCTATAGCTCCGATGGAGACTAGCTCCATAGTCCAAGAATTTTGATCTTTAAGTTTTGGGGATGACTACTTAACCGTCTGACTAGAAATGTAGTATGATCCTTACAACCCAATGATCAGTGGTGTGTGATGAAATATTTAGAGTTTTGGGGTATTTTTCCCTACTCTTTCTTTTAATTTGGAATTGTGATAGTGGTGAAAACCACTATTTTTGTGGACTATGTTGCATGATGGGACAAGCAAGGAATACCCTTTTCACTTCGAGGTTCAAACCAAGTATGGTGTTATCCCTCTTTGACACAAGATGTTTTTAAGATGTGAAATTGTGTTTGGTTCAAGAATGTTTTGGAGTCAATTCCTAGAACTCAATATTTTCTTAGTGAAGATGTGTAATGGTCCTAAAAAGAACTTGACATGTATTTGTGGTTTTCTTAAAACACTAGGAGTGGTTGAGTGATCAAAAACACCTAGGAATTATGGATATATGGAGGCAAATGATAATTTGACTTTGTGGAATGGTGTGGATGATGTTGTGAAGGTGCCCCTGATTAAGGCAACATGACTTTATTGGACCAATTAATACCTTGAACTGAATAAATGATCCCTAATATGAAATGTGAAATGTGGATGGAATGTATGAAATGCAATTTGTGAAATGGAGTGTATGAATGCAATTGTTGTTAAATGAAATGTGTGCAAATGAAGTGCAATGTTTTTGTGTATTAGCCATGTATATATACATATATAAATCTCATTAAGCATAGAATGCTCTCAAGTGTATAACATTAAGTGGTTCGGGTTCTTCCTCTCCCTCTAGACTGGCAAGCCTATAAGTACCTTTACCCACTTTTTGAGTGATAATGTATGGACCCAACCAATTAGCCATGAATTTATCATGAAGATGCGGTAATGCATTGGTGTTTTGTTGATTCTCTTTAAGGACAAGATCTCCTACTTGGAATTCATGTAGATGAACTTTGGCATTGTAAGCACGCTTTAGGTGGTCTTGATAAACTCGTAAATGCTCTAAAGCATTGACTCACCTCTCATCAAGAAGTGTGAGTTGGTCAAGATGTGCTTGTCTAGCAGTGTCATCATCTATGAATTCCTACAAAGAAATTTGTAAGGAGGGGATCTCAAGCTCAAGAGGTATGATTGCTTCGGCTCCATAGACCAATGAAAATGGTGTTGCCCTAGTAGGCATGTGGATGCTTGTTCGATAAGCCCATAATGCCAAGGGAATTTTAGTATGCCAATCTCTATGATTTTTGTTAACCAGTTTCTTGAGAATAGCAATTAAGGTCTTGTTGGTAGCCTCAGCTTGTCCATTTTCTTGTGGGTAATAAGGAGTCAAGAAACTATGTTGGATGTTATATTTCTCGCAAAGTGCTCGAACATCCTTGTTCTTGAAAGACTTGTCATTGTCGAAGATGATTTTTGAGGGAATACCAAAATGACAAATGATATGATGAAGTAAAAACTCCACAATTCTAGGTCCTATCATACTGGTTAAAGGAATTGCCTCAACCCACTTTGTGAAGTATTCAATGGTTGTGATGATGAATGTATGTTATCTCAAGGAAGGAGGTGAGATTTTTCCAATTAAATCAAGACCCCATTGTGAAAAGGGCCAAAGGCTTTGAATAGGTTGTAATGCTTGTGATGGTACATGAGTTAAATTAGCATGCTCTTGACATTGCTTACAATGTTTGACATAAGTGCAACAGTCTCGTTCCATGGTGGGCCAATAATAACCCATGCATAGAATACGCTTTGTGATGGCCATCCCACTAAAATGACCACCACAAGTACCATCATGAGCTTCAGCTATGGCTCTTTGTGCCTCAACAACCTCGAGACATCGAAGGAGGATTCCATCATAACCATGTTTATACAACACGTCCCCCAAGAGAACAAAATGAGCTACTTTTTTCTTGAAAGTGCATTTAGCAGTTCGAGACATGTCATATGGGAGTGTTCCAAACTTGAGAAAGGCTACTATTTGGCTTGACCAAGGCTCATATGGATCCGATTGGATAAAGCAAACATCCTTTTCATCCTTAGATTCAGCATAGACAATTGTAGATTTAGAGATTGTTGTGATAATTAGAGGTTGTACCTCTCCTAAGGAGTCTTTTGGAATCAATGATCCAAGAGAGGCCATCACATCTACAAATATATTAGTCGAACATGGAAAATTATCGATTTCATACCATTCAAATGTAGAGAGCAATTTCATTGCTACTTCATGATAAAGTTTAATGGTAGGTTCTTTACATTGGTATTCTCCATTGATTTTCTTGACAACAAGTTGAGAATCACCAAATATCTTGATACGCTTTATACCCATAGCTATAGCTGATTGAAGGCCTAAGATTAAGGCTTCATACTCTACAGTGTTGTTTGTGCATTGGAAGTCAAGTTTGAATGATAAGGGGATAGGTACCCCCTGGGGTGTATGAAACATGACTCCAACACCTTGACCTTTCTCACACTTAGAACCATCAAAGAATAGTGTGATATCGACGTCTTCCTTCAGAATGACATCTTCTTCTTGTTTAGTGATAGTGAATACCGAATCATCTGGGAGCTCAATAATCAAGGGATGATCACTAGGTAGTGGAGCTTCCACAAGTTGATCGGCTATGACCTGACCTTTAATGGATTTTTGGCTAATGAACTCAAGGTCAAATTCAGTAAGAAGCATTATCCATTTAGCGGTGTGGGTGTTATTGTAAGTGCGAGATATCATATAACGTAGAGGATTTTCTCTAGCTATGACATATGTTGTGTGACTAAGCATGTAATGTCTGAGTTTCTTAGTGGTAAAAACCACTGCTAAGCACAATTTTTCTACATAAGCGTATCTGGTTTCATAGCTTACCAATGTTCGACTAATGTAATAGATAACTTGCTCTCGATTTTCTTCATTCTTTTGTGCAAGCATTGTCCCTAATGCAAAGTCCATTGCTGAAACATAAATATAGAAGGGGACCCCTAAATGAGGAGGAGCTAAGACTGGTGGAGAAGCTAAGTATTGCTTAATGTCATCAAAGGCTTTTTGGCACTCATCTGTCCAAGAAAATGGCACCCCCTTTTGTAGCAGGTGATTGAATGGCCTGCATTTGTCAGAAAGTTGCGCAATGAAATGATGGATCGATTGGATATTTCCTTGTAAACTATGCAATTCCTTTAAATTTTTTGGGGGAGGCATCTCCATGATAGCCTTGACCTTGTTTGGGTCCACCTCAATGCCTCTTTTGGAGACTATGAACCCTAGTAGTTTGCCAGAGGTAACACCAAAGACACACTTCTTGGGGTTCAACCTTACCTTATGTTCTAGAAGTCGATCAAAAACTTTTTCCAATACACCAATGTGCTCTTGTCAAGTTTTGGATTTTTCCAAGAGATCATCCACATAATCTTCGATAATATTATGCATATAGTCATGGAAAATGTATGTCATGGCACGTTGATAAGTGGCACCTACATTTTTAAGGCCAAAGGGCATCACCTTGTAACAAAAAGTTCCCCAAGGTGTAGTGAATGTTGTTTTGTGTTGGTCATCAAGATTTATTCAAATTTGGTTGTATCCTAAAAAACCATCCATGAGAGAAAGCATTTCATGGCCAACACAAGTGTCGACAAGAGTATCAATGTTTGGAAGAGGAAAGTCATCCTTAGGACACACTTTGTTAAGATCTCAAAAATTAGTGCAAATATGTATCACCCTATTAGGCTTACGAATGGGTACCATGTTTGAGAGCCACTCAGGATAATCAATGGGTACAATGAAACCCACATCTAATAGCTTTTGGAGCTCTTCTTTGACCAAGAGGGCAATGGTAGGATGCATCCTTCTAAGTTTTTGTTTGATCGACTTAGCATCAGGATGTAAGGTGAGATTATGGACAACCAACTTAGGGTCAAGACCAGGCATGTCTTTGTAGGACCATGCAAAAATTCCCTTCTTCCTCTTGAGGAGAGCAATTAATTGCTCTTGTTCATCTTTGGATAAGATTTTTCCAAGCTTGACAATTTGGGGATTGTCTGCATCTGAACTAAGGTTCACATCGATAGTATCTTCAATAGACATGTGAGAACCTTCCTCAAGTTGATGGGGATTTGGGATTAGATGAATGTCATCTATGATGTCATCAAACTCTTCTAACTTATCCTCATCTACGTCTTCCTGGAAAACCTCAGGATTCAAAGGTGAAGGTGAAGGTGAAGGTGGAGGGGATGGAGGAATGTAGTTGGCTGAAGCCCTTAACAATTCCTCGGATAGGACAAATTCAAAAAAATATGGTGGTGAGGAAATCTGATCCATATCAATAAGACTTATGTCAATAGGAATTGGCTTTGCCAAATCGTATGGATTATGGAGTGGGGTGAATAAGTCAGCAGGATTCATGTTGACTTAAGGGAAAATGGAGGAGGTGAAATGGATGGGATGGATAGAGCCTAAGAACCGATGCTAGGACCTTGGTAAACCTAGACAACAACAAGCAACACAAATAAATGCACTTAACTAAATGCTATATACATGAAATGCAGAAAAAGAAAATATTTTTGTTTGTTTTATGTTTTTCTTTTTTTTGCATTATATACATATGTTACAATTTTGGTTGATGAGATGGATTAATGATATGGAGGTGGTGGTTCACCGGTAGGTTCGGCTCACTCTTGTGGAAGAAGCAAGTGAAATATGGGCTCATGGATGGGGAACATTCTGAGATAAAACTCATCTTGTTCGGTGTGGGGAATGATGGGCTCCGATTCCTCATCAGATTCATCAGAAGCTATCGACATGAGGTCAAATTCTTCATACATTTCCTCGTCAGAGTCATCGGGGTGGAGGGCTTCTTCTTCTGAATTTAGATTAAGCCTTTGGAAGGCTTGTTCAAAAGAAGATATGGTGGGAAGTGGGTGATAACCTAGACCTGAATGGTCATGCACTTCTTGATATGGGACATCAATAAGTTGAGGCACTCCTTGTTCATATCGGCCTAAGCCATGTCTTTGCCAATTATGTTTATGAAAATAGTGGGATGGAAAACCCATCATTTTTTGGATATTGGTAGGTGGTGGTTGTTTGGGTTCTTTTAGGGGAGTAGGATTAGACAAATATTTTGTCCCCCCATACACAAAATTTATGCTATTAGGCATTAAACCCATATTGTATACCACTCCTATAGATAAAGGTGGGTCACGTGGGTGATCAAAATCCTTGGTAGTTGAGATATTGAGCGGTGTGATTGTGATGTCTTGGACCACATATTCACCAATACTAGGGTTGGTGAGGTGGACCTCAACTTGGGATGATGAGGATGAAGTGGACATGGGAGGCTCATGGTTGGCTAATGGCTCGGATGATGGGGAAGATGTGGGTATCTCACAGTTTGATAATTCGACTTGTGAAACGTTGGCTGATGGAGATGGATTTGGTTGTGAAGGAATTGTTGTGACCAATGAAGGGGATGATGATGTGGATGGCATGGATTGGGTTCGACCACATGTACATGTAGTCAATGATGATGATAATGAAGGTGTAGAAGTGGATGCTTGGTTGGAATTGGTGATGGGAAGCTCCTCAGGAATGGGAGCTTTTGATGAAGGATTGGATGGAGTGATTGATGATGTGGTGGATGATGTGAGGAAAAGGTGGGTAGAAGGAAGCATGGATTCATAAGGATTCAAGATGAAGTTGCAATACTTAAATGGCTCAACATCCATTGGTATGCAATGTACTTGCCCTTCATGTACGTATTTTAGACATTGATGTAATATGGAAGGGACACATCTCATTTCCCTCATCCAAGGTCTTCCAAGGAGTACATTGTACACCATGGATCCTTCTAAGATGTGGAACAAGGTATGCAATATTTTTACCCCTACTTCGATGGGCAAAACAATAGTGCCAATTGTAGAGCAGAGAGCATCATTAAATGCTTTCAATGTGAAGGTGGATTTGGTTATGTGAGATGGAGGAAGATTGAGATGATGGAGGGTAGATGTGGTGATGATGTTAATGGAGGAGCCGATATCAATTAAGACTCTTTTGAATGGCTTCCTATCAATTTTAGCCATTATATGCAATGGAGGGTCCACCGATTCTGATGAGATTGGTTTAATCTCAAAGTCATAAAATGTGATGGAAGGCTCCATGCATGTTTGAATACTCCCTACAAAGTTATTAAAGGCATTGGAATCTTGAGATTGGAGTTCGATGGATTTTAGAATATCCATTAATGCCTCACGATGTTGGGGAGATTGTTGAATTAGGTCATAAATAGATAGTTTTGATGAAGCTATTTTTAAACTCATGGTTAACCGGCTACTCAAAGAAATGATTGGCCTTTGGGGGTGGTTGATGGGATGACTTGATGGATTAGAATGGTTGGGAATGTGGATTGGTGGAGAAGGATTTGGGGAAATTTTGGATGGGTGGTGATGGAACAGGTTGAGACTCCCTTGCTTGTGAGTTCATGGGTTGTTGAATGGGTTGTTGCCATGCATCTTGTTGATTGTTTTGTCATTGTTGACCTCGGGTTACCACATGAATGGCACCTACAAAACCTTGGTACTGTTGAACATGGTTAACTTGATTGGGAGGGGTCTTGATGTTAGACCCTCCCATTGTGGATTGCACCTCCTCATGATGAGGAAGTGGTGTTTGGAAGATACCAAGATTTTGGTTTTGTTGAGCTAGGGGGTTGTCAAGCTTGATGGCCCCCAAGTCAATGAGGTCTTGTACTATATCTTTAAATACATGGTAGTTATTTATGTCATGCCCATTTTGTCTATGATAAGGGTAAAATAAATGTTCCCTATAGTTTTTACCATGTCTGGTGGGATCATCTGGTTTGACCTCAGGCAAAGCAAGTCTATTGGTGTCATACAACCTTTAAAATATGGAGGCATAAGATTCATATAGAGGGGTGTATTGATAATTTTTTCAAATAAATTATTGATGTTGGTGATTCTCCATAGTTGGCACTATGTTTTGCATAGATTGGGTTATTGAGGGCACCACATGATAGGCAATTTGTTGTGGTGGTTGTTGCATTGGTTGTTGTTGAGCCATTATCGATTGGCTCATGACCACTTGATTGATGTGATTGGCTTGATTGGCCGGATTGGCCTGTGTTGATTTGGTTTGGCCAGAATAATTGCTTTTGTATTGGCCCTTGTTTTGCCATTCCTTCTTTCTTGGCTTAAGTATGCCTTCTTGGATTTTTATCTCCTCGATGACACTAGCTTGGGCAAGAGCTTCCTCAAATGAGTGATATGTTTGCAATTGAAGCATCCAAGAAATAGGTTTTAGGCAGCTCTTAGTGAATAGCTTAATAAGCTCTTCCATTGGTAGGGTGAATGGCATTTTGGTTATGATGGCCCTCCAACGGTTGCCAAAATCATAGATAGACTCATCATCATGTTGTCTTAAACCATAGATATCGAACAATGAGATTTTCTTTCTTACATTAAGGGCAAATCGTTCAAATAATTGGTCAACCAATTGTTCAAAAGTATAAATACTATGATTGGGCAATTGGTTATACCACTCTATGGCATCTCCCCCCAATGTTTGAGGAAATATGTGGAGCATGAGAGCATTATCATTTTGAATTCTGAAGCATGAGTGCACGAATGTGCTCACATGCTCTTTAGGGTCCTCAATACTTTTTGTTGGACATTTTGAACTTAGTTAGTTTACATTTATGTCAAGGTGAAAAAGTCATCATTGATGACAAAGTGAACATATGAGCACACCATTATTAACACCAGGAACAAGCAAAGAGATGAAGAATAAGTTGGTAAAATAATATCCAGTGAAGGTTTAATTAAACCCATGGTGGCAGAATATTTTAAATCAAATCAGTGGACTACAAGTTGCAGGTTTAAATTTACCCTATGGAAGACTTTAATTTTATTGAAGTCAGGTTTTAAATATAATTTATAAAATTTAAATTCTATTGAATTTAAATAATATAAAGGTTTAAATTAACGTCGATGTCATAAAAAATTAAGGAGCGCTGACGTCTAAATTTGAATGGGATTTTGTGTATAAATTAATGCCCAAAGGAGCATTTGAAACTTACCCCTCGATGAATTAACTCCCATGCAAAAAGGTTGAAGGTATTTCATGAATCGTGAATGTTGAGGAAGAAGACAAAGAGCTTTGTCCTATTACTACCGAGGAAGAAAATTAAAAAGAGAATAGTGCATGATTTGAGTCACATAAGACACGTTGGTTCATTGGTGGTACACGCTTTACGAAGGTGTTGGGAAATGAAGCACCCATGTTCAATTCTCGTGGACATGCCTAGGAAGGTCTTTTTGTTCACATTCGATAAGAGTGCTAGGAATAATAGAAAGAGCACGAAGTGCTCGTTGGTTCTAAAATGTGCGCCTAGCGCACATGGTGGTCAAGCCAGCGGCTAGAGCACTTGGGGAGGCAGAGATCATGGGATCGAATCCCACTAGTGGCAAAGGTAATTTTTTATTTAAATTTTTCCTAAGGTTTTCTCAAAAGGGTCATTTGGAGTTATAAGGGTTTGTGTAGATTTATTTGTGTTTGAAGTTATAAGAGTTTGTGAAGATTTATTTTTTAATTTGTGTTTGGAGTTATAAGGGTTCGTGAAGGATTGTTTTTTTGAGAAGAAATTTATGTTATTAAGGTTTTTAAAAAAAGAGGATTTGATTCTTTCCAAAGTTCTACTATCATTTATTGATTAAAGAGGTTTTGAGTTATTTTGGTGGATGTTGAATTTATTTTTAGTTGGGAGTTTATAAGGTGTGATTGGATAAATACTTTATGCATGTTGATGGTTGTTTTTGAAAGGTGGAGTGATAAGGTGTAATTGAGTATTTATATTATTTTTGTGAGAAATATTTATCTTCTAACCTCTTGATATTGGCATAGAAGTTTGTGTGATTATGGTAGATTTATGACATCCCTTCATCTTCAATAAAAAGGTATGAGCACATTCTTCCATAGTTGAGTTGATTTATTGGTTTTTTGGAAAATAAGTTTGGAGTGAAAAGGAATTGATTAGGTTTTCCTTTTTGAGAGTATTTGAGTTGATGCTTCAAGGTTTTTTGGAATAAAGAGTTGTTAAAACCTGAAGAAGTGAAATTTACGACACGCCTTAAGGGCACTCTATTGCAATGTAAAGTAGATTTAACACAAGCATTCAAAGGAAAGTGCATAAAATTAATCTATTGAAATGAATTAAAGTGTATAATAAAGATAGTGGATTTCTCCTTATATTCATTTGTTCATAGCTTCCAATATGATTACAATGCCTCTCCTTGAGGGCTTTACACTGTGATACATTTCAACTTTTACAATGTACAAGGGATCTAATCCCTTGAAAGGTCCTTAAGGCATGTGCTATTGTCCATTTCACATTCCCACACTTGAGAGCTATCCTTGGGCTTGTTATTCTTGCCTTCTTAGCTCCTCCCTCCTGTATAGCATACCTGCACCTACACACAAGGGATTGAAAATGGGGTTAATAGCATATGCATTTATGGATTTAAAGCTAGGAAAACATATAAAGCATGCATATAGAAATCACAAAACCTATTTCTAATAAACAAAAATGCTTAAAAATGACTTATAACTATAGAATTGGGTAAATAACATGATTTTGTAAAGATCTAAGCATTAAATAATAGGGAAATTATTATCAAAAATAGTGACTGTCCCTAGGTGAGCCAAATAGACCTGTAATCACAAAATTTCTAATTACCCTATCAAAAAATCTCCAAATTTTACCAAACTTGAACCATAGGTTTATCTAAGAATTTCTAATAGTTCTACGATGGAATTGTGTCACAATTGCCTACTATTTTCTAACCATACCTAACAGGTGCAACTAGCTACTACTAATTGTCCCCAGGTGGGATGGTTACAAATCTGCTTAGATTTTGCCACCAATCCTTATGGGATATGGTCCAAAACTGGTCTAAATGTTATGTCAACAAATGGAACCAACTTTCTCTTCAATTTGGATGGTTTGGAATGGTTTGGATTGGTTTCTATTGCACCTGAAAGCACCTTTAGATGAAGAGGATTTCAAGGCCAAAGGAGGGCAAATGATGGTTTGCAAAAGGTGAGGATGGAATTGGGTAACACTTCATTTCTAAAATACTTAAACTCTCCTCTTTAAAATTGGGTGCATACACTTCTTTTTATAGCCCAAATAGGGCATCTAGGGCAAAGGTTTAAGTCTTGGCATGTGAGGAAAGTGACACCACTTTTCAAAACCCATGCCCTCATTGGTTAAAAGAGGTTGCCCATTTGGGGCCTCTAATTGGGATTTCCTGGTCTCTATGACAAGCTCCCAATCCATTTTGGTTGATTGGGCAAAGAATATGGTAGTAATTGATTGTCATTTCTTCATCTATTTAAACTTTGGGGTGTCTAGTTAGGGACCATACCACCTAGGGATGGTTTTGGATGGTCATCCCTGGGTGGGACGGTCACCATCTGTGACCATCCCTTGGTGGGACGGTCACAAGGATATGCCCCAAAACCATCCAAAATTTTTTGGAACCTTCCCAAATATGTTTTGGATCCTTATGTAAGCCTAGAGGGGTGCCCAATGGGGCCATATGATGTCGATAAGAGTGTCATATGTGATTCACTGGTAGTCTTATCCGATTTACGTGATTTAGGTGTCTACAAAACCTTTTTTGATAAGCATTGTTGTTGAAGCCATTGTTTGTGTGAAGAAATTGAGTTAGAAAAGAACATGAATATCATTGTTATGTGAAGATTTTTTTATGAGGATTGTTGTTGAAATGAGTTGTGCAAAGAACTTGAACTAGGGTTAGAAAATAACATGAGTATCATTGTTATGTGAATATTGTTGTTGAAGTGAGTTGTTGTGCAAAGAACATGAGTATCATTGTTATGTGAGATTTATTGTTGAGCATTGTTGGAAATATTTTTATTTGATGATTACTACTTTGACTAGGGTTTTTGAGAAATGGTTATTTCTTTGAGTTATTGGTTGAGTAGAGTTGGTTGAGCCTAGTCAAGTGGTTGTGTGGAGTGATTGTTCAAGTTCCTTAAAACAAACTATTCTATATTCTGATTTGAATTGAAAAAATGATTGAACATTGAGTGTAGAACATATTGAGTCTCTAAAAATTCTCTTTATGCTTCTATGATATTTGACAAGTTCTATGTGGACTTTTTGAGCAGATTTGAGTAGGTTCTAAGTGGCCCTGTTGAGCATATTTTAGCAGGTTCTGAGTGGACCTATTGAGCATATTTGACCAAGTTCTGAGTGGACTTGTTGAGAAAATTTGAGTAGGTTTTGAGTGGACCTGTTGAACATATTTGAGCAGGTTTTGACTGGACATTTTGAGTAGATTTGAGCAATTCCTAAGTGGACTTGTTGAGAAAATTTGAAGAGGTTCTTAGTGGACTAGTTGAGCATATTTGAGCAAGTTATGAGTGGACTTGTTGAGCATATTTGAGTAGGTTCTGAGTGGACCTATTGAGTATATTTGAGTAGGTTCTGAGTGGACCTACTGAGCAGATTTGTGCTAGACCAAATGAACTATGTTTAGTGTAGATTTGATACAAGGCTTTGGAGATGACATAGCAAAGAATACAGTAGTATCCAGTGGATAGAGATCCATCAGCCAGGGTAGTGAGGATAGGTATTCTGAGTGGGGATAAGAGTCTTCAATGGAGATATCCACAAGCCAATGCAATAGATATAGTAGTCTTCTAGAGGATCACCAGCCAAAGTAGAGGATAAGGAGTTCTCCTATGGATAGATATCCATGAACCAGATTTAGGGGATCAACATCTCCTCTAGACAGAGGTCCATAAATATTGTAATAGGGAAAGTATTCCCAAGATATTATTTGAGAAATATTTTCTTCGTGGAGGTAACCATATTTGGGTGAACCATGTTAAATTGGTGTCTCTACTGTGTGTGTTATTTGTGCATTGCTTTGATTACTACTATTGATATTTCTATCTATACAGTGCATAATATTAATTTGGAAAGATAAGTAAAAAGTGCTCTTATACTGTTCAACCCCCCCTCTCAGTATAATCTTATGTTCTTCAATTGGTATCAGAGTGGGTGCATTCATAAGAGTTTAACAACTTGAAGGAAAAGCTAAAAAGAAAACAAGGGAACCTAAGGAGGTGTCCTCAAATAACTCAGCATCAGTATTTTATGGAAGTGACTATATGTATTGGAGTATGATGATGAGGATCTACCTAATGGCACTTGGTAATGAAGTTTAGGATGCAATGGAATTTATATATGATCCAGCAGTCAATCCTCCTAGAGATAAGGAAGGTAAACTTCTACAGCACTATAATTCAAAAGCAATGAATGCACTTGTAAGAGGTTTGTGTAGAATAGAGTCTAAGAAAGTTATGCATTGTAGAAATATAAAAGAAATGTGGGATAAATTGCAAGGTATTTATGAGGGAGATAAAAGTGTCAAGAAAGAAAATATACGAAATATCAAATGACAATTTTAAACTTTGAGAATGAATGATGAGGAAAATATCAGTGCTTATCTAATTTGAATTGATGAGGTTGTTAATGATATGCAAGGACTTGGAGTGAAGATTGATGAATTAGATGTTTGTGATAAAGTCTTACGAACTATTATAAATAGATTCAGTGAACAGGTTTCTACTATAGAAGTGTCAATGGATGGTGATTCTTTGACAAGAGATAAGTTGCTTGGTATGCTTATAGCATTTGAGATAAGAACAAAAGATCATATTCCCAGAAGGAAGAAACATTCAAAGCAATCAAGAAAACAAAAGGTAAGAAGTCGAAATCAAGTAGTGAGTCATCCAGTGATGAAGAAGCTGATTATGGTAGAAGAGATAAATATTCCAAAATATTTAGAGATTTAAGATCTGTTAAGTGTTTTAATTGTGGAAATTTTGGATATTTTTCAACAAATTGTTGATAACCAAAGAACAACAATGGTGAAGAAAAATAGGATCACAGGTACAAGTAATCAGAAAGATATAGACAGGATAAGCATCAGAAGAAGAAAACAATATGGACAAAACAGACAAGGAAAGAAGATCTTTCAAAGATAAAAGAGGAGCTACTATGTGGATAATGCAAGTAAGTACTCAAGTGATAGTGATGCTAGTTTTTTAGACAATGATAGATATGAAGTCCCATTTATGATTGAAGAAAAATAACCAGTTAAGAAAACTCCAATAATTCTCAAGTGTTTTAGATGTGGTAACTTTGGACATATTGAAGATGATTGTACAAGGGATGATTATAGTTTTAGTGATTATGAGTATGAGAATGCACTTGAAGGACCAGATGAAAATATTCTAATGGCATTAGAAGAAGAAGTAAGTGATCCTATAGAAGGCAAGCCAAAAGAGAGTAAAAATATGGACAAAGGTAAACAAATAGAGGTTTATTCATAAGAGAATGGTTATGATATCAAGGGATAACTTATCTATGCCCTTGACATGGTAAAGAAGGTAATAAAGAAACACTCTAAACTTGAAATTCAGTTTCAAGAATGTGACGAAGATAGAAGATTGCTCATAGAGGATTTAGAAAAATCAAAAGCTAAGGCAAATAAGTTCAAATATAAGTTAGAAGCAAATATCTTGTAATGTGAGAAGTTAGCACAAGAAGTGGCACTACTAAAATAAGATTTAGAGGAATCCAAGATCAAGATGAAAGGATTTAAAAATAGCTTAAATAACGTGGATAATTTCATCAAGACACAAAAAACTACATCAAGAAAAACAGATCTTGGATTTGAACAGGATAAAAAGAAATGGAAGGAGAGTCAACTTCAGGTTTTGGAGGAGAAGAAACCTCATATGAATATACTTCAGAAGAAGACAATGTAAAAGAAAGTGAGACATTAGAGGATGGTTTGGGCAATAAAGGATTCAACAAATATAGGAACAATACACAAAGAAGATACATATGGAACAACAATTAGAATAGAAGACCAATGAGGTCAAGACAAAGAAACTTCAATGGAAGATACTTTTCATGTCAAATGTTTGGGCATATGGCTTCACAATGCAGGACACATGAAAGACAAGAATATAGGAATAGATAAACTTTTCATGGGTATTTCTACTCATGTAATCAGTTTAGTCACAAGGTAATGAATTGCAGAGTTCATGATAGAAGAGGATATGGCTTCACTAGGAGAAATCCTAAGACATTTGGACCTCCAAGGAATAATAATATTAAGTGTTATAAGTGCAATAATAATGGCCACACAGCAAAGTGGTGTAGAGCAAATATTCCAAAAACAAGTATGAACAGGAATAAGAATAGGAACATGAATATGAATAGGAACATGAACATGGATATGAATAGGAACAAGAACATAAATAGGAACATGGATATGAACAGGAATAGGAATAAGAACAGGAACATGGATGTGAATAGGAACAATAACAGGAACAAGAATAAGGATATGGACAGGAACATGGACATAGATAGAAATAGTTAGAGGAATCAGAAAAATCAGTTAGGAAAAAAAGAGGATAAAGGTAAATAACAATGCTTTCTAGGAGTAGAAATACTCCCACCCTAGAATTAACCACCTTAATAGAAGGTTGGTGAGGGTCTAAGCTAAGAGGATTATTATTAGCCTCGAGCTCCAAAGGTGACCCTTTTCCATTGATTTCAAAGGGGGAGAAATTTGGTATTTGAGATAGTATTGATACAGGGGGAGCAGAACAAAGAAAGGGTCAAGTTTTTTAGTTAAAATAATTTGGGGTGCCATCAATGAAAAAGGGGGAGATTGTTGGACATTTTGAGCTTAGTTAGTTGTCATTGATGTCAAGGTGAAAAATTCATCATTGATGCCAAAGTGAACATATGAGCACACCATTATTAACACCAGGAACAAGCAAAGAGTTGAAGAATAAGCTAGCAAAATAATATTCAGTGAAGGTTTAATTAAACCCATGGTGGCAGAATATTTTAAATAAAATCAGTGGACTACAAGTTGTAGGTTTAAATTTACCCCATGGAAGACTTTAATTTTATTAAAGTCAAAGGTTTTAAAATATAATTTATAAAATTTAAATTCTATTGAATTTAAATAATTTATAAATTATATAAAGGTTTAAATTTACGTCGACGTCTAAATTCGAATGGTGGTTTTATGTATAAATTAATGCCCAAAGGAGCATTTGAAACTTACCCCTCGATGAATTAACTCCCATGCGAAAAGGTTGAAGGTATTTCATGCATCGTGAACATTGAGGAAGAAGACAAAGAGCTTTGTCTTATTACTATCGAGGAAGAAAACAAAAAAAGGACAATGTATGATTTGAGTCACATAGAACACGCTGGTTCATTGGTGGCACAAGCCTTACGAAGGCGTTGGGAAAGGAAGCACCCACGTTCGATTCTCGTGGACATGCCTAGGAAGGTATTTTTGTTTACATTCGATAAGAGCACTAGGAATAAGATAAAGAGCACGAAGTGCTTGTTGGTTCTAAAATGTGCGCCTAGCACATGTGGTGGTCAAGCCCGTGGCTAGAGCACTTGGGGAGGTAGAGATCGTGGGATCGAATCCTACTAGTGGCAAAGGTATTTTTTTATTTAAATTTTGCCTAAGATTTTATCAAAAGGGCCATTTGGAGTTATAAGGGTTTGTGTAGATTTATTTGTGTTTGAAGTTATAAGAGTTTGTGAAGATTTATTTTTTAAGTTGTGTTTGGAGTTATAAGGGTTTGTGAAGTATTGTTTTGTTGAGAAGAGATTTATGTTATTAAGGTTTTTAAAGAATGAGGATTTGATTCTTGCCAAATTTCTACTTTTCATTTATTGATTAAAGAGGTTTTGAGTTATTTTGGTGGATGTTGAATTTATTTTTAGTTGGGAGTTTATAAGGTGTGATTGGATAAATACTTTATGTATGTTGATGGTTGTTTTTGAAAGGTGAAGTGATAAGGTGTAATTGAGTATTTATATTATTTTTGTGAGAAATATTTATCTTCTAACCTATTGAGATTGGCATAGAAGTTTGTGTGATTGTGGAAGATTTATGATATCTCTTCATATTCAATAAAAAGGTATGATCACATTATTCCATAGTTGAGTTGATTGATTGGTTTTTTGGAAAATAAGTTTGGAGTGAAAAGGAATTTATTAGGGTTTCCTTTTCGAGAGAGTTTGAGTTAATGCTTCAAGGTTTTCTGGAATAAAGAGTTGTTAAAACCTTGTGTGATAAGCATTGTTGTTGAAGCTATGGTTGTGTGAAGAACTTGAGTTATAAAATAATATGAGTATCATTGTTATGTGAATATTATTTTATAAGCATTGTTTTTGAAGTGAGTTTTTGTCCAAAGAACTTGAACTAGGGTTATAAAAGAACATGAGTATCATGTTATGTGAAGATTTTTTTATGAGCATTGTTGTTGAAGTGAGTTGTTGTGCAAAGAACTTCAACTAGGGTTTGAAAAGAACATGAGTATCATTGTTATGTGAGATTTATTATTGAGCATTGTTGGAAACATTTTGAGTTGATTATTATTACTTGCACTAGGGTTTGTGAGAAAGGGTTGTTTCTTTGAGTGATTGGTTGAGTAGAGTTGGTTGAGCCTAGTCAAGTGGTTGTGTGGAGTGATTGTTCAAGTTCCTTAAAACAAACTATTCTATATTCTAATTTGAATTAAAAAAGTGATTCAGCATTTAGTGTAGAACATATTGAGTCTCTAACAATTCTCTTTATGCTTCTATGAGATTGGACAAGTTCTATGTGGACTTGTTGAGCAAACTTGAGCAGGTTCTGAGTGAACCTGTTGAGCATATTTTTCAAGTTTTGAGTGGACCTATTGAGCATATTTGACCAAGTTTTGAGTGGACTTGTTGAGAAAATTTGAGCAGGTTTTGAGTGGAACTTTTGAGTAGATTTGAGCAGGTTCTGAGTAGACTTGTTGTGCAGATTAGACCAAGTTCTGAGTGGACTTATTAAGCAGATTTGAGTAGGTTCTGAGTGGACCTATTGAGTAGATTTGAGCAAGTTCTGAGTGGACTTGTTGAGAAGATTTGAGTAGGTTTTGAGTGGACCTGTTGAGCATATTTGAGCAGGTTATGAGTGGACTTGTTGAGCAGATTTGTGCTAGATCGAATGAACTGTGTTTAGTGTAGATTTGAGATAGAGCTTTTGAGGTGACATAGTAGAGAGGATAGTAGTCTCCAGTGGATAGAGATCCATCATCCAAGGAAGTGAGGATAAGTATTTTGAGTGGGGACAAGATTCTTCAGTGGAGAGAGATCCACAAGCCAGTGTAGTGGAGGTAGTATTCTTCTAGAGGATCACCATCCAAAGTAGATGAGGAGTTCTTTTATGGATAGAGATCCATGAACCAGATTTAGGGGATCAACATCTCCTTTGGACAAAGGTCCATAAACATTATAATAGGGAAAGGATTCCTAAGATATTATTTGAGAAATATTTAGAAGAAATATTTTCTTCATGGAGGTAGCCATATTTGGGTGAACCATGTTAAATTGGTGTCTCTATTGTGTTTGTGATTTGTGCATTTCTTTGATTACTATTGTTGATATTGTTATCTATACATTGCATAATATTGATTTGGAAAGAAAAGTAAAAAGTTCTCTTATACTAGTCACTCCCTCTCTTAGTATAAGCTTATGTTCTTCACCTTTGAACTTGTCAAACCTTGGTACCGTAAAGTCTACCAGATATGGTAGTGATGGTAACGAAGAGTGAATTGTTTGATTGATTAATTGACATAAGGTTGGCTTCTAGTTATTGTAACCAGGAATATGTTGTATCAAATTATCAATATGTTGTTGCATAGCTTTGATTCTAGGGTCTTCCCCAGGAATATGAAAGCCCTAAATCACTTGATGATTCTATGAAGGGGTGGAAATATGTTGTGGAGTGACAAGATGATGATGAATAGGTGGAGTGTATTGGAATTGATGATGATGATATTGATTGATAAATTATGGTGACTGTTGAAAAGGGGATAATGCATGAGGATTGTGGTTGGGTTGGCCTATGGGAATGGAATGGGTATGGGTAGAGGAGGTGTAGGGATGGAAACTACCAAATATTTTGGTGCCCATTGTGAACATTGTGTGATGAAGGTGGATTGAGTGGAAATTGGTTGAGGCCAAGGGTTTGATTGAACTTGATGTTGAGCACTCTACCACTTCTTCAGCAATTTGTTCAAATGTTCCCAAGCTTCATGAATTTCCATATCATCATTGGTAGGCATGGATGAAGATGGAATAGATGATGTGGATGTGGGACAAGTGGAAATGAGAATTGTAACTTGATTGGAATAAATTGGTACTTGTGAAGTAGCATTGACTTGTGCTTCATACAAGGATTTGGTATAGGTGGATACATATGAAGTGTTAGGAGCACATGATGGTTGGGAAATAAAAACATGGGATGAAGGTGCAATTGATGCCTCAAAAAGAGGGTTAGTGTACACATGGATGTAGTTGGATGGTTGGAAAGGAACAATTTTATAAATAAGGATATTGATCCAGGGTATTATGGATGGGTTGCAAGGCATAATTAGACAATTTGTAGAAAGCCTCTATTTTGGCCATGTCTATGTGGGTGATGGTGTGGTCAATTATGGGTGAAGATGATTCAGTTTGTGGAAGAGATGTGGAGGTGTATCTGTGTGAGACATCAGCATACTACACAGTGTGTGATGGGCTTGCAGATATATCTATGCAATCTATCTGAACCACTCTAACAAGATTTACCACAGAAGTGGTAAGAAATAAAAATGAATAGTCCATAGATGTATTATTTTGGTTTAAAACTTTTTTCTAATTTCTTGTTAAGACCATAAGCTACCAAACCAAATGTAAAATGTGTTGTAAAGGAAATTCAAAAATGGAAATTCACAAAAATCAAATGAAGACAATCAATGCTATGTTTATACAACAATTGTGTCTTACCTCATTCATTAATTATCTCCTTTTAATGTTTTTTCATTTTTTTTTTTTGTGTATTTGAATGCACTAATCTAAAATTACAATGGATGAATACTATGGATAGGAATGGGCAATGATATTCTTACTAGTGATGAAATCTAGCAAGTTTTCTTAGGGGCAACCTATGGTATCTAGGGGAAGATATTGGTGGATGGATATGAAACCCACTATCACCAGATCTCAAGCAATGATTGGTGATGAAATCCAACCATTAATGTTAAAATTACAACATGTAGTGTGTGATTCCTTTTTAAAAAAATAGTTTTCTATTGTGCTCATACAATGTCATAAAATAACTGCTTTCATCAATCTAAATCAAAATTCAACATCAAAATATCAATTTTCCCAAAGTAGAGTACACCACTTTAAATAGCTCTCTAAATAGATGAGGGTTCATCTACCCCTCCACCTTGAATCACAAAATGAAGGGGTAATTTTTTTATTTTTAATTTTTTTCCTATTTAGATTAATAAAAACAAAAATTTCTAACCCTAGGATGCACACTACTTTATGCTTTTAAAATTTCATATGCAAACAAAAGATGTAGCACACAAGAAAGCATGAATTCTTTTTAAATGGAAATGTGTTGTGTAAATGCAACTATATGCAACAACTATTTTGATGCCTAAATGCATGTTATAATTATTTTTTCTAACAGATACATTATTATGTTCTTTTTAATCCAATATCTAAAAGAAAACAAAAAAAACGCAAAAGGTAAAAATGCATAAAACAAATATTAGGGTTTCAAGGTAAACTTACAGAGAAGCCTACGTATTTTTTCCTTCTCTCTAAAAATACCACTCTATGATTTATAAATATCCCTAGGCATTTATTGAATATCCCACAAGCACTACATGGCATCTACATACCTTCTGCAACTTCTACATTGTTCCAAAAATCCAAATTCTACAAAAATCACGTGATTTGTGCTTCTAAAAACCTGTAAGATAAAGCAAAAAATAACAAGTTAGATCACAAGATAAATCAAATTAAAAAACCCTTAGTCAGTACCACCATGATTGCCATTTGTGAAGACAAAAATGAAACACCAAATATAGATAACAAAAAATAAACAAATAGTGATACAAGAGATTGCACAATAAAATAGATCTTATATTATTAATGTTGTGGATCTCAATACAATCAAATGTGCCCCAAAATACAGGTTTACACTATTTATTTTGATACAATGAATACAATATGTTGGGGTTGTCTAAAACCCTAGTGAATAATGTTTGTGGTGTCTTCAAAGCTCATTTTTGCTTCCAACAGAAATGAGTGGGCTTCATCTATCCATTGATCAGACTACTCCAGCTTAAGCAACTATAAAATGCCTATATATCTCTTGATATACACAAAAAATGACAAAAGATGGTTAATAGAAACTATGAGGGCTCCACTATGTGAGACCCTTATAAATAAATAAAAACCCTAGCTATCAAATAATAATTATACGAGTAAACGTGGGAAATGAATACAATAATGGAATATTTACCTTGTAAACTTATCACTTTTTGATCTATCATTGTCGTTGCAGGAAAACATGTATACATATGCCCTAGTGACACCCGAGGGTTCACTAGTCTACAAAACTAGGGTTTGAAATGCATGTGGGTGCTCGACGGTAGTAGGAAATGCTCGTGGATGCTCAGGGATAGTGGAAAGCACCCAGAGGCACTCAAGACTAGCAAAGGGGTGCTTGGGAGTAGCAGGGAGGTACTCATGAGTAGAAGGGAGGTGCTTAGGGGTTGAAATAGGTTCTGCTACTTCACATGAGGGATGCAATGATGGATGAAGTGGTAGATGCAGAGGTGAGGGTGATGATGGAAAAAGTGGATGGTAATGGGAACTTGAGGACTTAGGACACAAAGGCTCAAGGAACTCAAGGTATTTAAGGACTCAGTAAAACTCAGGATTAAGGCATTGAGCCGTCAAAATGAATCTTATTTATAATCTTCCTTAGGGCACATTAGAGTTTCAATGACACAATTTGTGTGGTCAATATTAAAATATGATGGAGGGTGGAGATTAAATCTGGGCAAGTGGCATGGATTAAGGTAGATGAATGGATAGGATTAGACCAATATGGATGGTTGAGATTAATTCACACATATATATACATATTTATTAAATATATAAAATATAATATAAAATATTAATATTTAAATATATATTACACAAATATACATAAATATATGTAAATAATGGGTAAAAATTGCAGGAAAACCTGGATGGATGACAAGTGGCTAGATTTTGGTGTCTACAAAAAATGATCTTAATTTACTCATCTAGAGAAACATGATAAAGGAAGGTGTTGGTTGTCATGTCCTAGAAGAGCATGAATTCTTGGTAAAGTCCCCTATAAGGATGCATATAAGGCTTTATCTATATATTCCACAACCCTATCACTATTAGGAGGCATGTGCTTTTGTTGTCATGTGCTATTGGAGCCACCTCTACATCCATGATGGCTCCTTCCATCTTCAAAGCTAGTATTCTCCCACCCTGTTTATGCTCCTTGCCTCCTTTATCTTATTCATAATTGCCTTGATGCCATATATTCCTTGACTACATCCGTAGTATCAACCCCTCTTGTATCTAATATCTTCTTATCATTCATTCTCAAAACAAGCTTAGTCTCAAAATTGTATTTTTATGTTGATTACAATTATCAATTTTTGAATAAGATTATAAGTAGAAGCCAAGATCATATATGTTCATATATGAACATGATCATCTCTTTTTATGTCCAATCATGATTACCACTCTTTCCAAGATCATTATTTTTTATCGTGATAGCCTTATATTTGACTACAATTGTCAATTATTATCATGATTGTCATGTTTTGAAATATGTCTATTCACCTTGATTTATGGGTCTTTTAGAGCTCTTTCAACTCCTTTTGTTTCTCTACTCAGACCCCACCACCTACATGATGTGATAGTCCTAATGATACTTTTCACATTATCCTAGCTACTTCTTGGATAACCTAAGTAAGTGTCTGTTTATATACCTTATTTTTAGATTTTTATTTATTTTAGCCAAAAAAATGACAAAGCATATCATGGGGCCTACCTCTCTAGCATCACCTCCTCATCCAATCACTATCATATATCTATATGCATAAATGTGATCTCAAATAAAGGTATAGTAGTCATGTGAAGTTTTGGTGTGCACACAAAAGTAAAAATTAAAAAAAAAATTACCCCCTATTTATATTTTTAATATTTAATTGCAAAATTATTTTTTTGTAATATTTTTTTGAGTTTGTAGTGATATTGATGAGTATTTTTAATGATATCACTTTAATATTTATCAAACTAAGACGATGTCCTAAGGATGTATGTGTTAGAGGTCTAAGAATTGCAATTTGGGATATCAATATTCTAAAATAATATTTGAAAACTAAAAATAAAAACATCTTTGTAACATTCTTAAATAAAATTGCTTTGTATTAAATGCCTTGCTAATGTAAAAAATCCTAACATTAATTGTAATCGATGGGGAAAAATGAATTAAACAAGAATATTTACTCAATTGAAATGGAACGCAGAGAAGGAGAGAAGGAAATTTGAAGAAGCAAAAGAAAGGAAAAAGGAGCTATAGAGTTGGAAATTACAGATAAACAGATTCTTTTATTCTCCTTCAGCAAGAGGAATGAGTGAGCTGAGGTTTAGCGGGTGCGGCGGGAGTGAGGGTTTGAATTTTTTGGGCAGGAATCTCAGCCAAGGTGGTAGAGGTAGAGCAGGTATGAAAGGGGCGGGTGGGAACCTCGAGCATGGATCAAGCGAGGATCCAGAGGAAGGCGGTCAGGCTACGGCAGATTTGGAGGCGGGCATCACACGGGGGCCCGACCCTCCTCAGAAAGACCCCGACAAAAAAGATACGAAGGACAATGCGGGGCCCAAGAAGTGGTTGTCTTTTGTTGAGACTCTTAGAGGAAAAAGAAAGGAGGTTCTCTCTCTTCCGCCCCTAGTTCCAGTAAATAATAAAATTTCAGCCCCGACAAGTTCCATGAGCCCTTTTCTTTTAATGGAAGAATTCTCCCTGGTAGGCAAGTTTTTGGGAGGTAGGCCGGACATGGAGACTATCAGGGCTTGGGCGATGGGTAAATGGCGATTGGTAGGCAGCTTGGAGTTGGTAGCTCTAACTCGAGGGTTCTTCATTATCCATTTTAACAATATGGAGGATGCTAACCACATTTTAACAGGAGGTCCTTGGTTTCTAGGCAAAAGGAGCCTTTTTCTCAGACGATGGGGTGAATATTTTGACCCTAAAAAGCAAAATATTAACATTGCCCCTATTTGGGTTCGTCTCCCGAGTCTACCTACCCAGTTCTTCAATGAATATTGGCTGCAGGGCATAGCCAGAACTATAGGGGACCTGATCTCCATTGACCATGCGACCTTGGCCAGGACAAGGATGACTCATGCACGAATCTACGTAAATGCTAATTTGAATAATGAATTGCCAAGGTTTGTGGAGCTAGAGTATGGAGAATACTATAGAAAATAATCGATAGAATATGAGAACAGACCGACATTCTATGCAGAATGTAAAAATCAAGGACATCTATGCAATCAGTGCCCTAACCTGGCAATGAATAGAGAAAAGCAGAAGCAGGGAATGCTAGACAGAGGAAATTTGAGGAGTTTCCCTAGCAGAGGTGATTTCAATCAGGCAAACTATGTCTACCAAAAAAATAAAAGAGAGGGTGTAGGGTCCCAACAAGACAAAGGAAAACAATAGGTTGTTGGCAACCAAAATACTCAGGTAAGTTCCAATCCTCTAGTTTCAAATAAATTTTCAATTCTATCCAATATGGGAGTAGGAGGATTATCAGAAGACATGGAAGCCCAACACCTTCAGGCTAACCTTTCTGACTCTCTCGAATCCCCATCCAAGTCAGGATCCTCAAACCCTAATGCTAAAATTATTGTAAGCCCCATGGGCATCACAAATCCAAACCCTAATGCATGATCTCTAGAATCCACATCCAAGTCAGGATCCTTAAACCCCAATGCTGGAAATACTTCAAGCCCAGTGGGCATCCCAAAGCCAAACCCTAATGTTGAAGAACTTAGGAAGAAAGTTGAGGCATTGGAAAATAAAAAATCTCATCTCCCTAACATCATCACTAGGAGCCAAGTGAATCCTACTGAGGGGTCGTCCCTAGACCAAGGGAATACAGGAAAAAAGGAGAAGATTTGGATGTAGGGGTGGAGATATGTGAAACTCTTCAGACTGAGGAATATGGTAGTCCGGTTCTGCAACAAATTACCTCCCCTCAGTTTAGTCCTAAACAAACCAGGAGCATTGTGAAGTCTCCTATAGATTTTGGTAGTGAAAAAAGAAGAGGGAGAATATCAAATGTTGAGCATCAAAAAATTAAAACTGATAATGACATTGCCAATGGAAAATAGAGAACCTTGTTTCAACAGGTTATTTCGGGTTCTGAAGACAAAAAATTAGGAAAACCCCCTCAAGGGAGGGGAGAGGAAGAAATCCCAAACAATCTAAATGAAGTTCCTCTCATGGAATGTGAGAGGCCTCAATGGCCTGCCCAAACACAGGGAAGTCGGTGCAATAAGAAATCAAGTGAATCCAACTATTATCATGTTGCAAGAAACAAAAACTGATGAGATTCAGTAAAAAAATAGCAAAAAAATCTGGAATCAAGGGGAGATGGTTTGCAAATCATCCAGAGGAGCATCTGGAGGCCTTATGACTTTGTGGGATCCTCGGATAGTAGAAGGCACCATTATTCAAAAATATGATAGGGTTCTTAGTGTTTTATTTAAGGAAATAAACAACAACAGGTCATGGATCCTTTCAAATATTTATGCCCCGACTTCAATTCAAGGGAGAGCTCTACTGTGGGAGTACTTAGGCAATCTGAGTGAAATCTTCCATAATGTCCCCTGGATTATGGCTGGGGATTTTAACACTCCTCTTTACCCTTCAGACAAAATGGGTGGAAATGGACCACCTATCAGGAGCATGGATGAGTTCAATGACTTTGTGAACTCCAACATGTTGATGGATGTAAAACTTAGAGGAGCGAATTATACCTGGAGCAATCGGCGGATAGGGTGTCATCTCATTCAAGAAAGGCTTGATAGGTTTTTTCTATCAAAGGAGGCTACAACTTTGTTCGGTGATTCTACCCTGCAAGCCCTTCCTAAAATTGCCTCTGATCATAATCCCATTTTTTTGGAGATCCCTAACTCTCTGTCCTTCAAGAAACCTTTCAGATTTCAATCTATGTGGATCAAACATTCTAGTTTTAGAGATAACTTAAGTCAGTGGTGGCGACAACCTGTCAGGGGTAGTGCAACTTTTAAACTTGTTGGAAAATTAAAGTTTGTTAAGGAAAAGCTTCGAACTTGGAACAAAGAGGTCTTTGGGAACCTCTTTGAAAATAAAAAATAGGTTGTTGAAAGTTTGAAGATAATTGATCAGAGGATCCAACATGGTGATGCTGATGAAACTACTAGGCAGGAGGAACGAACAAAACTAGCAGAGTTTCATAACATTTTGGCCTGTGAGGAAATCTATTGGAGGCAAAAATCAAGGGCTCTTTGGTTGAAATATGGAGATTCAAATTCCAAGTTTTTCACGTCACCACGCTTAGAAATAGAAGCAATAACAAGATAAATTTTTAAAAAAGTAGATGGTTCTATTACTCAAGACTTAACAGAAATAAAGAAAGGAGGCAGTAACTTATTTCAATTCTATCCTTGGTCAGGAATCATAGTGCAATGAGGAGGCCAAAGATATTCTCTTGCAATCCATTCCTAGCATAATAAATGAGGATATAAACCTTAAGCTTCTAGCTCCCTTTTCTGATGAGGAAATTAAGGAAGCCTTGTTTAGCATGGAGCCAGACAAAGCCCCGGGACCCGATGACTTTCCCCCTCATTTCTATCAAGATTTTTGGGACATCGTAAGTGAGGATGTAATTTTTGCTGTCAGAGAATTCCAAGCAAGCAATCATATCCCAAAAGGTATCAACTCTACTTTTATTTCTCTAATTCCTAAGAAGCAAACCCCTGAATCTATGGCTGACTTCAGGCCAATCAATCTAGTGCAATGTTTCTTACAAGATCCTAACTAAAGCCATTGCAAATAGAATGAGAGATATTCTGCCCCACATCATAGATCCATGCCAGGGAAGCTCTGTCTAGGGTAGGTCAATCTTGGATGGAGTTATCACAGTTCATGAAGCTCTGCACTCTGCTCATAAGACTAACAGGTCTATTTTTGCCCTCAAGCTTGATATGAACAAAGCATTTGATAGGCTAAATTGGGACTTTCTGATTGTTGTCCTCCTTAAGTTTGGTTTTCACCACCAATGGGTTAATTTGATCAAAGAATGTATTTCTAAAGCATGGTTCTCGATTCTAGTTAATGGAACAACTACTGGTTACTTTCAAAGTCGTAGAGGAATTTAGCATGGGGACCCTATCAGCCCCATGTTATTCATCATTATGGTAGAAGCTTTAGGCAGAACCATAAAAAATGCTTGTAGTTCAAGGCTAATATCGGGAATCAAGGCAACATCTCTCACTAGGGCTGTTTCTCACCAACAATTCATCGATGATACCCTTATATTGACTAAGGCATCAGTGGTTGAGGCCAAAATAATTAAATACATCCTGCAACTCTACGAGGACGTTGTTGGTCAGAAAGTTAATTTTAGTAAAAGCAAGTTATATTTCTTGAACACCCCCATTCAGAGGCAAGGAAGGATTGCAAAAATTTTAGGGTGTGATATAGCAAACCTCCCCACTTCGTATCTTGGTCTCCCTCTTTTCATTGGTTCTCCGAGAGAGTCAATGTGGGACAGGGTTATTGAAAGAATTCAAAAAAACTTGTTGGATGGAAAGGTCATCTTCTATCTCAAGCAGGAAAGTTGACCCTCACTAAGGCCTCTCTTCAGAGCATTCCAGTCTATTTCCTCTCCGTTTTCAAAGCCCTTGTGAAGGTTTTCCAAAAAATTGAGAAACTCCAAAAAGAATTTTTATGGACTGGATCAGAGGAGAAAAAAAGGATACACCTTGTAGGATGGACCAAAGTGTGCAGACCCGGGGAAAATGGGGGCTTAGGTCTGAGGAGAATTGCTCATATAAATTTAGCTTTACTAGCTAAGCAGGCATGGCATCTCATTTTTGGTGAAGAAAATGAATGGACAACTATCATCAAATGAAAGTATCTTCAAAATATGGAATTTCTAAGTGACTCAGTTCCAATCAGAGGTTCTGCTTTTTGGAAAGCAATTCTTAATTGTAAGGAAATCATCAAAAAAGGTTTAAGATGGGTTTTAGGCAATGGTGAGAGGATAAATTGTTGGAATGATAGGTGGGCTAAGGACGAACCACTGATGCAATATCCTAACTTAGCTCGAATCAGAGATATCATGGAAGAACTCATTGGTAGAAAAGTCTTCGATTATATGGTTGAGGATAGAGGTAGAATGAAGTGGAAACAAATAAGAATTCAAGGATTTCAAGTGGAATCAAATGATCTTTGTAACATTCTCGGGCAATAGTTTATCCCCATGAGACCCAAGGAAGATCAAGTGACCTGGGCTCCTACGAAAAATGGGCAGTTCACTGTTAAATCAGCTTACAAGCTTTTACTTGATGACGAGGATTTTGTCCTCCAAAAGGACTTAGTTTGGATAAAAAATTTAATTCCAAAAATTGTAGTCTTTTCATGGTTGGTTATCCAAGGAAGAATTCTAACCATTGATAATATGATGCGTAAAGGTATTTGTATCACTAATCATTGTTATCTATGTAGGGCTAATTGGGAGACCATTTATCACATTTTCCTTGAGTGCCCTTTTTCCTTGACTGTCCTAAGTGGGGTTTTTAGGCCTTCAATATTTCATGGGTTAAACCAGCCATCGTACTTGATTTGTTCATCTAGTGGCCTTGCCCCTTTTCAAGCCAAAGACTTAGATACATGTGGAAAATTTGTCTCAATCACTATCTTTGGCAGGTGTGGTTAGAAAGGAACCATAGAGTCTTTAATGAGTCTATCCATGATCATCAAACTATCATTGCCAGGATCCTATCCTTTGCCAATGAGAATGTGAACCTTATCCCTTTTGATAGTTGTAAACCTCATCTGCAGGAGACCACGATTGCTCAATATTTAAGCTTAACCTTGTTAGATGAGTCTGTGCCTAGGGTAGTCAACCCTAGAGCCAATGTTAAGTGGTCTCCACCTCCTACGGGTTGGTTTAAGCTTAATTTTGATGGAGCAGCTAAGGACAATCTTGGCAGAGCAGGCGCTGGTGGCATTGTGCGAGATCATAATGGGAATATGATGCTTGCATTTTTTAAATATTTGGGAACAAGGACGAACAACGAAGCTGAAGCTAGAGCTATGTGGAGAGGCCTTCAAATGACTCAAGACTTAGAAGGCAATTTGATCGTAGAAGGAGACTCTATGCATGTTATAAATCTCCTCAATAATTGGAAAACACCTCCTTGGAGGATTAAAACAATTGTTGAAGAGGCTAGGATCCTTTTCCAGGGAAGACAGGACATAAAAGCCCAACATGTCTTTCGGGAAGCTAACAAAATTGTTGATAAGCTGGCCAATTTGGGTGTCGATGGTGACAGACTTTTCAAATGGGAACACGGTGTCTCGAGTGAAGTAGAGGAGCTTATTCAACAAGAATGCCAAGAATGATAGTCAAATTTACCAATAGGGAAGGCACTGTAAGTTCGAAGGCTAGGAGTATTCCCGTCTCTTTTTTGAATTGGACTCACAATAAAAATTATCTGAGTTGTCAGTCTTCATGGATGTTGCTTGGAAATACCACAAAGACTAATGGGGATAGTCACATGTCAGATAACATGGCTCCTAGTCATCTTAGTAATTTGAGGTTGGTTGATAATCATAGGGAAGGAAAGAAATGACAATATAAGACTTCGAACCAAAGCCACGTGGACCACCAGATAGCCACCGCCATAAATCTAGCCAGCAGGTTCACTTCTCCAAGGCTGATTGGCCAAGATAGTATGTGGTACCAAAGCATGTCATATACGGAAGAAAGCAATTACCAAAGAATTATTAAGAGTAACTGTCAATACAGAGCTTGTGGGAGTTTTTTAGTACTCTGCTATGTGTGTCTGCAGCTTTTTGTTTCTCCATTGTCTCAAGGAAGGGATCCGTGTCTGTTTCTTTTTGTAATTATGATGCATGTGTGTTTTCTCGGGGTATACCCAAAATGTTGTATGGGAAGTTTCTTTTTGATAACAGGCTATGTGCCTTACCGGATGTAATGGCTTTGGCGGCATGTAGATTTTACATATATAGGATCCTTAGTAAGGATATGTTCATCAACAACCCTGGGCTGATTTTTGTAAAAGGTTTTGGGTCAACCTGTAAAACCCGGTATTAATGCTATAGTATCTTATCTACCAAAAAAAAAGAACTAAACAACTTTAAGTTGAAACAAAACATAATTCATTTCTAGAATAAAATAGAACTCAATAAAAATTATATTGCAATAATTGGATTGAAATAACAATGCACACTTACAAAAAAAAGTAAAAAAAAAAATCACACCAATATCAAAAATAGAATTTAACTAAGGCAAACTTGAAATAAAAGCAAACTCATCAACTTTAGTTATTCTATTCTAGTTTCTAGAATAAATGATAAAAATAAACTTAATACAAAAAACCTACAAAAATGCTAATAATCCTTCTATTCTAGAGAGTGGGCATTTGCTCAGAGGTCTAGCAGAAGGTAGAAGATGTCAATAGCAGAGACTAAACTATGAATTCAATGTAGTATATACAATGGGACATAATGATTTCAAAGTTAAGATAATATTTTTGGAATTCAAATTACTATTGCATTTCTTCCATTGAAACTCATGTCCAATAGGCATACATCATTATTTATAAGTAGTCATTGAACTATCTAGCTTAATTATAGGATTTATTCTAGGCAATAATTTATCTCTTAATTTATTAATATGGGTCTATGTGTTCAATCCAACCAATCATATTGCAATAGCATATCTAGTTGGAAAAGTCATGCAAACTTTTTATTCAATCGACTAGTTAATTTACTTTATAATTCCATCACTAATTTGTTAAAATAGATTTTAGGTCTTCATTATCTTTTCCTACTCTAGTTTATGTGTATTAGGCTCTCTTTCACATATGTATTTAAACTTATTTAAATGTGACATAAATGAAGCAGCTCCAAAGTTTTTGCTAACCACCATCGTTATTCCAATGCATAGTCAATAGATCCAATCTAACGTAGTTGGTCAGAATCAAACTGAATTGCATTATCTACAATATTGAAATGACACTTCCAAAGTAGGTTGACCATTTACTTTATCAATTCCTCCCATGTGTGATTATTTTGTAGCAACTCCACATCCTATTATTTTGATGCACAAGCTACTCTAGCACACAACTAGCACCTAAATTATCTTGGTGCACAATTGGCACCAAATTACTCTAATTTTTCATAACTTGGGTGCAACAAATTTATACAAAAATATTCTAGAGCAACAGTCCACCAAGTACTTCAAAACTATTGATTTGTTCACAGAATTCTACATAATTATTATTAAACTATTATATCCTTCAATTGGAAATAAACTAGCAATTAGTCCTTAAAAATATACAAAAAACCATTTCATAACATATAAAGAAAACATCTTTTATTCACTACATCCAACATTACTATTAATATAAATACATATTAATACGTGCCATAATTATATTAGTTTAATAAAAATGGACAAAAAATGTTAGGTTGCTGAAAAATAAGGCAATTTTGCAACCTCATCAAATATTGCTTGAGTAGTGCTCCTAGGGTTTCTAGCTCATTTTGAAATCACTTGTGCACTCTAGTTTTTTTTTCATTTTACACCCTTCTAGCATTTTCAATGCTTTAGGTATTTTTATATGTAAAATAATTTGAACTTGCATGGAGCAAGCAAACTTTATTTTCATTTGGCCAAAATTTCCAAGAGCACATGCAAGTAAGCATCACATATGTTTTCCTTCACTTCTTACATTTTTTTGTTATTTTTTTGCATTCTTTTTGCTATTTATTTTTAAATTGTTGGGTTTTACATAAATGGTAGAATCAAACTAATAAAAACTTTATTTTTGCATTGTTGCATAGAATTTATTTTATATTGCTTTAGTTATTGATATATATTCTATTTCTTTTTTCCTTTTTTTCTAAGGACTCTTGATTGAATTTCCCTTTTAATATCGTCCATGATTCATAGGGAGAGGTAATATGTACTTGTAAAAGAGAGCACTAGCGACTGACTCATATGTGGTGGAGAGTCTCGACCTCCTAATATAATACAAGGGTGGAGTAACTTGTTAGTCCTTATGTAGATTATGACGAGTCATGTTGGTTGGAGGTTTTGGTTCCTTATTTCATCTATTTTATCACCTATATGTCATCTTTCCTTGTCATTAATGCTCATTATTTTTTTCAAAATATTGATATAGGCATGATTAAGAGACATGTTTAAATATATCCTCCAAAATGCACATTTTAATGATTAATAATGTCATTATTGCCACTTTAATAAGAATTCATGGTTTTTTATTAGATTTATGGTTTTTGGATGTATTGCCATGATCCTAGCATATTTTTCTTCTTGGGGTTAAGACATCATATCATTTTGACCAATAATTAGGATTTTTTAGCTCTTATAAGAGTGTAATACAATCATTGACCTAAAAATAAAAGCTATTTGTTTCATCTATTGTAAATTGATTTCATTTACTCATTTATTCACCTATAATCCAAACACATGTTATCTCACTACTAACACATTTGTTTGCTTTCAAAAATATTACATTTTTTCTCTCTATCTCTCTTATTCTTGCATATATGATCAAAAACCATCAACCACTAGTATATTTCTTTCCACGGAAGAAGACGAGGTGATATACCAGGATTTGTAGTTAAATATTTGTAGGAATTTTGATACTAAACATGCAAAGCATTACTAAAATATCAATAAATGATTGATTTATTCCATGGGATCAACTTTGTATAAATAGAAAAGTTGATCAATGTGAGTCGTTGGATTACAACAACTCAAAAAATATGAACTAGTCTAAACTGAGAGTTCACCTGACTCATGGAAGAGTGGTAACTCAAGTAAGACTATCCTAGTAGAACTTAAGAGAGCAAATATTTATTCTAACACCTCTCTTAAGTGATACTATGGGTGTACAGGAGATGAGTCCCGACAAAAAGTGTTGGTATCACAATAGCACTAAGAGGGGGGGTGAATTAGTGACTTAAACAAAATTTTCAAACTCTCTAAATCTGATTTTTCAAATATGATTTTTAGGAAAGCAAAGAACATAAATTCAAATCCACACAAGACACATAAAATGACATCACATAACACAAGGATATGACAGGGAAACCCAATATGGAAATAAAACCTCGATGAGAAAAAGCTCTCTGAGTCTACAGCTCATATCGAGCCTCACTGCAAATGAAGTACAATGATGTTTTTATCAATGGGGCCAAATGGAGCCCAATGAAAGGAAATGGGTCAAATGGAGCCACACCCAAAATTATTTTTCACCCACAACTACCACCCTTTTGATCTGAAATATTATAAAATAATGGCATAAGAATACCTACAATGAAAGTAGAACTTAAAATAGTCTGCAAGTACAAAACTCACCACATACAACTGCTGCAATGTGAATAATGAATCATGAAAACCCATACAAATGAAATACCACTTTAGAAATATCACAACATCTACAAATTATATACCAATCTGATCCAAATAACATGCTCAATATGCACCCACAACTACAATAACAAAATCTGAAGTATTCACACTCTACTAAAAATTCGACAGCATTTCGATAGCACCTCGTTACGCACACCAAAACTCCATAAAAAAAATTAAATTCTAAAACCAATATATATAGGATAATGATTAGGGAAACCACAAATGGTTTCCAAAACCATGTGCAAAAATCACTCCAAAAACCACACACCTAGCTTAGGAAATTGCCAATTTCAATATTGAAATTCAAAATAACCTTCATATGGGCACTCCACACTCCACCAATCATATCTAACCTGCACTAACACTCCAAAAATGATATGCCACAACCACTAATAAAATGGTACCAATATGGATGCCACTTTCTCAAAAAATTCCAAAAATATGCATAAGATATCCCAAAAACTGTCGAAAATAGCTCCACACTACACCACATAACTCTAAAATGGGTCCCACCAAGAGTGAACGACTTATTTTCCAATTTCCCACATTATGCAACATAAAATTAAATTATATTCACTAGGAATATGACCCCTATCACCTATGTTGCATAAAAAATTAATTAAATGTATTTTTCCCTCCATTCCTAAGTCCTAGAACACATTCCAAGGAACTTGGAGATGACAAAGAGTGGGAAATATTAAATTAAATAATTAAACCAATACTCATAGGATAAATAATACATTACAACACATATGATCAATAATCCATGCCACCAAAAATAAAAAATTAACTTTCTCACCAAAATTGCCTCCGAACTAGGTGTGCTGGAAAACACACTGTGTTATGCAAACATGGACAAATTTGTAGGATGACCACTAATCTGAATGGAAGCTCTGAATACCATGTAGTATTCCATGTAGAATGGTGTTTAAAACGATGAAAACACTCCAATAGTTCAACAACAAGGCCTGATGAGGTACTCATGTACAATGAAATCTTATAGAAGACATGGCAAAAATACCCCATGGGAAAAACCATCTTTCAAGAAGAAGAAGAAGAAGAGGCATGTCTTCATATGGTGAAGATTTTCCTCTAATGAACAACTAAAAAGAAATGAGTCCCAACAACAAGACCTAATGAGGTACTCACATACAATGTATTACATATAATGAGAAGAAGAGAGAGGTGAAAACCTCTATGCACCCTTCTAATGCATTTTCTTAACTCCAAGTTTCTCTCGCAACTGAATGTAACGCGGAGAAGGGAAGTATTTGGTGAAGATGTCTACAATTTAATTTTTTGTGGGAATGTACTCCAATTTTAGATCCCCTTGCTAAATATGTTTCTGAATTAAGTGCATGTGAATCTCAATGTGCTTGGTGCGCTGATGTTCCACTGGATTGCGGGCAATATGAATTGTGCTCTGATTTTCATACCAAATGATAATGGGTTTATTATGGAAAAAACTGAATTCCCTTAGTATCCAACGAATTCAAAGAGCTTCTTGAATGGGTAAAACTGTTGCCTTGTATTCTGCCTTTGTGGAAGATAAAGTTATTGCCTGTTTTTTTTTGCATGACCAAGCAATAGGTGAAGAACCAAGACAAAAAACATAGCTAGAGGTGGAACATATATCTTCAACTGAACCTGCCCAATCAGAATCTATGTAACCATTGATATCCATGGATCCACCCTCATATAAGAGCCCAAAGTGAGTAGTTTCTTGTAAGTAGCAAAGGATTCTCTTGGCTGCTTGCCAATTACTGAAATGAGGTTGATGTGAGAATCTAGATATGAAGCCAATAGCATATGAAATATTTGGACGAGTATGAGTGAGGTATAATAGACTTCCTACAAGTTGTCTGTAGAGAGTAGAATAACATAGAGGGGACTTGCAGGAAGTAAATAGAGTGACTCCGGACTGAAAAGGTATGGAAGAAGTCTTGCAATCAGTCATCTTAAACTGCTAAAGAAGGTCTAGAGTATATTTTTGTTGACATAATGAAATTCCTACATATGTTTGAGTTATTTAAAACCCAAGGAAGTAATGGGCTAAAAATAGATCAACCATCTCAAATTTCTTGGAAAGGGATTCTTTGATAGTTTGGATGTGAGAAATGGCACTACTAGTGACTAGTAGATCATCAACATAGAGAACAAGTATGGTGATATTTTCTTCATCCCTCCAAATGTAGACTGTGGCATCAGACTCATAATGAGAAAATCCTGACGATAGAAGGAAGGAGTCCATTTTTTCATACCAAGCTCTAGGAGCCTATTTGAGACCATAGAGAGATTTCCTTAGTCTACAAACAAGGGAGGAGTCTTGAATAAATCTAGTCAGTTGTTCCATGAATATTTCATGAATATGTGGTGTCTTTCTTGAATATGTTTTATTTCTTAGAGTAAATTTTGAAGTATATTGCAATTATAACATATATGAAATGCTCCAGGATGTGGTGCAAGCATCAAACATAAAATTCCCAAGAGAGTGTATCAAAACCAATGCAACAATCTATGTTAAGTATCACCTTCAAGAAGCAAGTAGTAGTAGTAATGTCGTAAAAGGTGCAGCAGTGCAGCAGTAAGAAGAGCAGCAATAGTAGAGTCTACAATTTATGAAGTTAGACACATGAAGAAGCCCCCACTTTGGTTTGAATCCATTAAGAATAGATGCAATATGCAGCACTACCATAAACAACCCCCCCAAAAGATATTTTATTGATGATTTTACAAGGAGATTCTCACATAGAATACCTTTTAAAATAGCTAGAGAACAGTGAGATGGTCTTTTAATAAAACTCATACAATGTTGTTCTTCTTGAAGAGGAACAATTGAGCTTAAAAAAATTGAGCTCACATACATATTATAGCACCCGATAGCAACAAATTTACACAAGGATGCCCATTATTTTAAAAAACAATAGTGCCCTCTCACTGAATAAAAAAAATAGCACCTTTAAACTTGGATTATCTTGGCAAATGTTACACTCAGACCCTCTAATCTTCTATCTTATTTTGGTTGTAGTTAAATTACAATGCGCTCTGTGATTGTAGAGTCACCTTGGTGTGAAGGTATGTAGCCCCAAGCTCTGTGCTCAAATGGCATACCAACTTTGTGCTCGAGTGGAATATGAGAGGTATCGAAGGCACCAAAGCTCTTGGTTCACGTCTGCTACAGTTGAACGACTTCCCAACTCTACTATCGAATGGAATATGTGAGTTTCAAAGGCACCAAAGCTCCTGGTTCATGTCGTAATACTTCCTTACTAATGCAAATTTAAAGTCAAATTCTTTTCACTAGATCACAAAAATATTAGAGCATTTAAAATCTTTCCTCACTTGTGGTCAAGTATATGGCTCCCTGCAAAGTGGAAAAAAGTATTGATGCACTATTATAGAGGGGGTAACTCGATTTATAGTTCATATGTAGGTGAGATAGGATGAATAAGACCTCCATGATGAACAAATAACTGAAGAGATGCCATCATAGGCATCAAGGAGAAATATGTTGAAATATGTTCGTTGGATGGCTGCCAAGCTGATTGAGGGTGAGCAAATACTAAAAAAGCTCCAACACAGAAGTCTCTAGGAACATGTGCAAGATAAGGGAACCGATGAAGACTCAATGGCACACGTAATTCAAGGGTGCCAATGATTTTTCATCAAAAGAATGGTACCAAGGAATATAAGGGTGCCAAGGTGATTTCATTGCCATGGAGGGAACATTTCGAAGGATGATGAGCTATAGTCAGGAAAATGAGCATGATCATGCCAAGAGAATGAGGGACAAACTTCGAAGGGTGTTGAGAAATATTTTTGAATGTGATATTCACCAAACGCAGAGCTTGCTGACCAAAACTATCAGCATCAAGGAGATAAAACTTCCATAAGAAAACCTATGGTAAAAAATATTCTTTCAACAAGAAATAAATCGATGAGCAGCTTTGAGTGGAGAGTCGCGGGTCATGGGCACATGATCAAAGAAATGTAGTCGAATATTTCTTCTTGAATTGCTTGTGAATACTATTAGAACATGCTTCTAAAGGAAATTTAAGCATGTACTTTGCATGATATTTATACCATATGGTAAATATTTCAACTTATAACAAAACCAATCTTTTTTAAATTCTTCAAAATGAGAATTAAGGCTTGAAATGTCAGTAGTAATACCACAAAATTACATTCATGCAATGAGATATACGCAAAAGGTAAATTCAAACACTTCTCAAAAAAATAAAATAATTTTGTTGAAAAACAAATGACTTATGAATAAAGAGTATGACTACTTTTAACTCTAAGCAAGTTTTTATAGTAAAAAAAAATTATCCAAATAAGGTGAACCAACTCCATGAAAACTTGAATTTAAGAAAAATCTAGCCTAGCTCTAGTACCATGTAGGAATTTTGATACTGGACATACAAAGCATTACTAAAATATCAAGAACTGATTGATTTATTCCATGGGATTAACTTCGTATAAATAGCAAAGTTGATTAATGTGAGTCGTTGGATTACAACTCAAAAAAATTGAACTAGTCTAAACTGAGAGTTCACCTAACTCATGGAAGACTATCCTAGTAGAACTTAAGAGAACAAATATTTATTCTAACAATATTTTTGTTACTGAAGGACTAGTTTTCAAGGTAATTCAAGTCCCTTGCACTAATCCTAAGTGTGATCCTTATTATAATTTTAATTTCTTAAGCAAGGTAAAATGGGATTGAGTGTGCCAAAGGGACCATGGTTCAATGGTTGAGATATATGGGTGATGTAGCTCACACCAAGGTTCAAATCCTAGCAACACCAAGTAGGCTATATAGTTTGATATGATAAAGTTGATGTAAAATGGAAAGGAGAACCCTTTCAAAACCCTACTTTTTCAAGAAAAATAGATTTTGTGTTTTTTATGCTTATATGGTTTTTGATGACCTTCGTTATCAAGAATTTGCTTTTCTATATTAGGATTTGGTCTTGTGTATACTTTGTGGATGATCTTAATGTAATAAGTTCTTATTCATTAATATTTGTTTTGATTGTATTATTGTTTATCTTTTTATTAATTTACTATCTTGGTTAAAGTATGGATAAATATTTTATTAAGGTAATAGGGGTTTTTGGGTCCCCAAACCCTTACACCTAGCTAGTAAAAAGTATTACAATATGGCATAGCAACCTATCCAAAACCAAACTACTAACATCAGTTGAACCTTAGGATACAATGAGTTGTTCAACTTAAATAAAACACCCTTAAAAACAAATTCTCCTACTAGAGGTATTACTAACACAATACACAATCCAAATATAATAGTAAAACCATAATAGACATAAACAACACTAAAGGATAAAACAACCCAACACCAAAACAAGATAGTAAGACCATAATAGTAGCATAATATATAAGAAACTTAGCCAACCCATTCTAGATAATTGAGGGTGTCTAGTGCCTCCTTTGATTCGACCTATGCAACTTTGTTCTACTAGCATGACAAGTATACTTTGATCTATCAAATGGGAATCAAGTGACTGGTTCATTGGGTTTATTTACTTCCTATTGATCCAACAAGTGTTCATACCTTGAATGATCCTTTAGTTCCAAATCCACCAAATCTGGAGGAAAATCCACATATCAGTCCTATCTTTCCTTGAGTCCAACTCCCAAATTTTCCATCCAATCCATTGATTGATTTCCTTCATGATAGATATGTTGTATTTTCACCTACCTAAGCTTCTCTAGGTTTAGTTGACTCTCCAAAATTAGTTCAACAATGGACCAACTAGCCTCATGTTCCTCCTTTAGAGCCTTGATGATGTTTAATGAGTCTCCTTCAATTATCACATTTGTAGCCCCTGTTTGTAAAATATACTTAGTTCCCAATAATAAGGCTCTAGCCTCTGCAAAGTAGTTTGTTCGATTCTCTAATGTATTAGCATATGCTAGTAGGATGGTGTCTTTCTCATATCTTATTATTCCCCCTACACTAGTAGCACCTGGATTACCCTTAGCTACCCCATAAAAATTCAACTTAATCCAATATTTCATAGGGGCTTCCCATCTGGCCTATTCCCTAGAATTTTTGGAGTAGATAGATAGAGAACTAAAATCTAAATACCAAACTTTAAAAATATCTTGCTCCTAGATAGAAACATTCTTCTGATAATGCTTTATGCTTTTAATTTTTTCAACCAATGCATTGCTAATACTATCCCCAATTGAGTAAGCATCCCTTCTCTTATCCTTAAAGAATTGATTATTGTGTTCTCTCCAAACCTCCCAAAGGAATTGTGGAAGACAAAGTTGCCAAAAGTCCCCTAGATGATTAATATTGAATGGTGATATCTACTGAAGGCACACATCTTCCATATTATCCAAGAAAGCCCAAGTTATCATAAATCTGGTTAGAAAAAGACTAATTACTTAATAAGAAAAATCACACCCAATAAAGAGATAATGAGTGGTTTTAGTCTTTTTATCATAGAGATTACATATGTTGACAATGTTGAAGCTCATTTTGCTTGGCATTGGTTCATTTTGACGGTGGGAGAGATTGGAAAGCGACTTGGCAGAGCTTTTGACGATGCAGGGAGGGCATGGTTGGCAATTTCAAGGAAGACGGTGATGAGGGGATTCAGTGTAGTGGGAAGTAGGCACGGGAATCCATCGGTAAGTGTCCTTTCTCTTTGTTTTTATTTTATTTTATTTTATTTTTCCCGAGAAATGTGAATGGGGGGGAGGTTTTCATCTTGTTTTAAAAAAAATTGTAATTTTTGATTGAAATTCGAACACATAGTGTAAAGTTAGCCAAATGGGTACCCAAAAACGTGATTTTTTTATGAGTCTGACTTGATTTGGCGTCAATTTGATCGGGTGATGGGTAGAGTAGGTGTGAAGTTTGATCGTACATTTTTGGAGTAATGGAGTACAGTTTTTGAAACATTATTGTATTTTTTCCATAAAAGCGGGAAATGGGTATCCTGTTATGTGAATGTTATATTTTTCTGCTTTCGTTTAGCATGATTTTTGAATGTGTTATGTTTGGGTGTAAAGTAGTAAATGTTGACCATTAAATTTACCACTGTATGGATAGAATTTTTAGAAACCGATGAACTTTTCACCATAGAAGGGCAAAATGGGTATCCAAAAATAATATTTGTTTTTGGAGATGTTTTCATTTGGCCTATGTTTGAATTGTTTGCCAAGATGTTGGTAGTGTGAAATTGAAAATGAGTTTTATGGAGCCCGATTTATACTGTTTTCCACATCTTTTTGAACTTTTACTGTGAACTGGGAAAATGGGTATTCAAAAGTGTGATTGTTATTTTTAGATTGTGTGTTTTTATGTGTGTTCTGTTTTGGTGTCTATATGATAAAATGGGCCTTGAAATCCGTGTGTATTTGTATGTTGTTTTTGAATTTTGTCAACATTCTTATCACAAAGTGGTCAAATGGGTATTCAAAAATGTATTTTTTTTGTATGTTGGATGAATTGATTGTGTTTTGAATTTCGTGCCAAAGTGGATGTATAGGTAATTTTATTTTTTATTGTTGGAAGTCAAATATGTATTTTTTGTCACATTTGTTTGAACTTTTTCCATAATATGACAAAATGGGTATCCAAATATGTGACTATTTTATTATTATATTTCGCCATGTTACTTGTGCACTATTTTTGTCTTGAAGTGTGTGTTAGATTAAATAGTTTTTTGTAAATTTTGATTCATGAAGTTTTATTTGGTTGCATTGTTATGTGAATGGCTAATGTATTTTTTGTTGTGTGTTATTGTGGATGAACAGGTGAAAATTCTTAAACCTCATCATCGTGTATGAAAAAATGAAGGAAGGTTTTGATAAGTTGATGAATACACTTGATGAGCTAAAGTGGTTGGATGACATCTGGTTTTGAGGTGGAGTGTAAGAGCATACATACAAATAGGGCATATGTATCTACATTATGCAAGCAATGGGATGCATATAGGAACACATTTCATTTTCCCACTGAGGAAATGACTATCACCTTGGAAGATATATATCAAATTTATAGGTTGTCGATTGAGGGTGTTCCTGGTGAGAGTGATAGCTGATGACAGTAAGGAGGTTGTTTTGGAGTGGTTCTTTGGAGTGAGTGGAGTGGAGAGGCATAGATGTCTCTGTAGCAACCTAAAATTGGTGCAGTTAAACCCTTAGTAAAAAGATAAAAACTTGAATTTTAACCCCGAATCGCCCTTTAACCGCTCACCCCATTTTTTGTGCCATTTTTAGGAGTTGTTTTTACCGTTGGACGATATCATCGCCAATCAGACGAAATCATCCTAGATCGGACGAATTCGTCTGGAACAGAATGTCTAAATGATTTCATCCCAAAATCAAATTTTCATAATTAGCTTTTGTTTTAACAGCCTCTCCAACTTGGGCAGAAGCATGTCTACGTAGTTGGAGATTCATCCGCTGAGGATCTACCAAATTGGGATGATCCCCAACCTCCTAACCTTCCCCTAATCCTATATAAACTAGGATTTTCTTAGTTTATCCCCCTAGTTGGCTGATCCCATGATTCCCTAATTGATTTATCCCTGCCATTTAGTTTTGTTGTGCCAAGACGTCCTATCCACCATTGTTTGCACTCGTAGTTTTAAGTTTTCATTGCAAGTTTTCACTATGCTTCAGTTGGAGAAATATTGGATCGTCGTAGGCGATTCTAGATGATTTTGGACGATCCTATCGCAGATCAACGATGATCTCATACGATTGGAGGTGATCTCGACTGTAGTTCATATTGGGGGCAACCAAAGCCCTGAGTTTGCATTCCTCATTTGTATTCTTTATTTTACTATGCATTAGTTTGATTTATTTTTATTTTGCATCCTGGAGTTCACCTCATTCAGCATAAATGCATAATAAAGTTAAAATAAGTTATTAAAACAATGCATTTCCTTCAATTTGCTATCTAGATTTATCAGTTAGGCATTTATACTATCATTTCTATCATTTTGTATTATTCTAGCAGTAGCATTTTCATTTTTTGGTGTTTGTTTCTGTGATTGCAGGTTTTTGACGAATTCGTCAGATGAATTCGTCAGATCGACGATGATCTTGTCTGATCTTAGATGATCTACTATAATTTGGGATGATTCTGTGCAATTACATATGATCCTATCATATTCGGGATGATCTAGACTCTTACAAGCTTCAGAATCTTCATCAGACATCCGGAATCAAGTGCATTCTTTCTCATTTCGTATAATTTTTACATTTACGATTCATTCTTCTTGTATTCATATAAATAAACATTTTCATATAGAATAACTTAGATTCATTCTAGCCAACCTAGGATTATGAATAATTAAAGTACAAAATGAACACATCAAACCCATTCTCAACCTAGGCATGGAAACTGCCACTCAAAGTTTCCTGGTGAACCCACCATCCGTCAAAAATTCACCCTTATACCCCTCCCCCAAGAGGCACGACCTTCAAAGGGCCTCTCAGTATGAGGTATTGTCCCATCCTTCTCGCATCCCCATTCCGGGCATGGATCCTATAGCCTGAAGGTAAGGATGTAAAAAATTTGGAGCGATACATTTTTGGTGAACCCGACGTGAAACTAAAACCTTTTGAAAATAATCCAAAAAAAAAAATTATTGTTAAAAACATTTAGAATCATCAGATAAAAAATTAAAGTTGCATATCATATTTAGATGGTAGATTATAATAAAATACGAGCTATCACCATTAATGTTGAAAATCAATTAACAACCATAGAGATTACTTTTGTGCTTAGAGTACCTCAAACAAATAGGGTTCAACCTTTGTGGGACGAACTTGATAGGAGATTGGGTATCATTGAATCTAGATCAACCAAACTTAGGCAAATCAAGAGGTTTGTCCTAGATAGAATCCTGGATCCTGATCAAGTAACCTTATATCATGAACTTCAGAGAGCTTGCCATAGGTGGTTAGCAGATAAAAGAGCACTTGTGTCTTTTGCATTGTACACCTTTGAAGAATACCTTGAGAATGTAGTTGTAGTACATAAGTTTCTATATCATATAGAGGATCAAGAAGTCGTTCTTACAGATAGAAAAATATGGAACAGAGTTCCGAGAGCTGTGTTATATCGAGAATATTGCCATGAACTTTATTTCTACAGGTCATAATCAGACAGATCATATTACTATAGCACACTTTGCCAAATTTTTGAAAAACCATTTCCAATTTGAAGAGGAGCATTTCATGACTCCTGATGAACTTGATCCTATCAATGACATCCATAAACTATTTATAGAAAACTAAATCATTTTTTTTATTATTGTTATTCCTTTTGCAACTAGAATGCTATTTGTTATCTTTATAATAATATTATAAAACACAAAAACAATATAAAAACAAAACAAAAATCAAAACATTTCCCTTTTAAGTATTATAGTAGGTATATAATTAAAATATATACCTCTCAAACCTATCGCATATATATATATATATATATGTGTGTGTGTGTGTGTGTGTGTGTGTGTTTGCTAAAATCTAAGTTTAAGCACAATGCCTAGACTTAGGAATGGAAAACAAACTGAAGAAGAAGAATATTGGTTACGAAAACCATTAAATAACCCGGATGTCCTTCCTGAATATCAAGTTCAGGAAGAAGAAATCCTAGATCAGCAAGAAGAAGAGCTTGTTGTAAGAAATGAACAAGAAAAAAATAGAGAGGAAGGATCCTCATCCCCTAAAATGTCTCTGAGAGGAGCTGTTAATTTTGAAAACATGGAACAATTTTGGAAGTTCATTAACACAAATATCGGTGTTTTTAATAGAGCAGTCCATATGGACAAGGATCGAATTAGTGACACTCAAGTAACTCTAGAAGATGTATTTCACACACGCACTAATCCCTTGTCCTTTATTGAACAAGAGAGTGATCAAGCTGGACCATCCAATTTGGATATAGTAGCTGTGATCTGGAACATGCAACAACAACATGTTACCCAACCACCTAAAGTGCCTGTTAACAAGCCTAGGGTCATTCCCGCACAAAATAAACCATAATTTGCTGCTCTATTTTGCCAAGCCATTGAGCAATATACCTCAAATTAGCAAAAACCTAAAACAAAACCAAACACCAATTACCAACAATCTGGAATAAAACATAATACTACTACAAATCCTCTTCATAATACTCTTCCTACCAGCACTTTGCATAATAGCAATATAGCGTCTAATCCTTATGTCACACAGTCATACACTCATAAATCCCATACCTATGTCCCACCGAACCAATATGGTGGACAAACTAGTAATCTTAAAACCATGGTGAAACAGTTAGTTTCTCGCATGGATCAGATAGATCCCTACCGTCCCTCGTACAATTATTGAGAGATGTGTAGTCAACCTCTAGATCCTATAGTTGTAGCACAATTGTATCCTAAACATTTTCCTATTCATGTCTTGCCCATATATAAAGGAACCGAATATCCCATAGAACATCTTTGTATGTTTAGGATAGCATGTCATGATATATCGCATGATGACTTATTATTGCTTAAAATGTTCCCGAAAAGTTTAGGAGGAATGGCATTAGAGTGGTATTATCAATTATCCACTAATTCTTTGAGGAACTTTGAAGAAACTGCTAAGTCTTTTGTGCATCAATTTAGTGCCTACATCAAAAGGCATGTGACCATTAAAGACTTGTACAACTTAAAACAAGACAAATATGAATGTTTTTTTGATTTCCTAGCTAGGTGGAGACAGTTGATAGGAAAATTGCACTTTGTATTGCCTTATAGGGAGATGTTGGACATCTTTATTAATAATTTATAGGACCAACTATCTTATGAATTGTCAACTGCTACCTTGACCACCTTTGATCAGGTTATAGACTTAGCCCAAAGAGTGGAAGATGCTCTCATTAGGAGAGGTCAACTTAAAAATAAATATGATGAGAAAACATCCAAAAATCAATATAAAAATAAATAAGTTGTGGGTGGAGTCATTGATAGTAGAAATATTGCTACTATTAATGTTGTGAAGACAATGGAGAAGTTTATACTGAAACCTCTCGATAAACCTCCTCAAGAATTTACTAGGTTAAATCAACCTTTATCAACCATTCTCCCGCAATTATTAGAATGAGGTTTGATTCAATTACCAACTATCCGAGAACTTGATCCAACTATACCCAGATACAAAGTTGATTTACACTGACTTCCATAGAGGACCTGGACACACTACTAACTCTCGTAAAAGATTAAAACATAAAATACAGGACCTAATTGATAACAATGAGATGGAGGTACAAGCCTTTCAACCTAAGAAAAATGCTCCTAATCATACTCAAAAGAACATTCCTCAAAACCAGAATCAAAATGCCAATCAGTCATTGGACATATTTCAACATCCTTTACCAAAACATGGCAAGGAAGTGGCTAATCAAATTGAACATCATAATGTTCCCCCTCCTACCCGATATGTTGGAACTATTAGTGGGCATTTACCTGCTCATGATTTGGAAATATTTGACACAACTTTATCCGTAGTTACAACCAGGCCTCTACATAATATTCAGACACCTGATCTTAGTGATACAGAATATGAGACTGAGAGTGATATGGAAATCACCTCAAATCAATCAAATGGCTATGAAGATGAATCAGATCCTATTCTCCCTATCACAAGTCATATGGTCCTAGAAGAACCATTTCCAAGAAGAGTCACTACTCTACCATCGTCTCACCAATTACTTTCCAATGAGAAAGCCATAAATGCTAGACCAAGAACCATTCATCATCTGCAGAACAATGTTGTGGGTACCATCAGAGTTGTTACTAGACAACAGGCTCAAAACTCTCAACCTGATCAAATGCAAAATGATGGATCAACTCCATTTATTTTGAAAGTTCCTAATAAAGGGAATCATGCACCTAATGTTCAACCTAAACCTCCTTATAATATTAATGAAAAATTATCAAATACTACAGCTAGAATTTCCCTTTTGGACCTTTTAAGATCTTCTCCTACACATAGATATGAATTAATGCTCACATTAATCCAAATTATGGTAACATAAAATATTCAACCTAAAGCCATGGCCAATACTATCATAACTCGAGAAGTCGATTGTATTGACTTTCGGGATAGAGATATACCACAACATATTTTACATAAGGATAACCCCTTATATATTACTACCCTAATTGGAGATGTAGTAGTTAAATGAGTCTTGATTGATAATGGTTCATCTTTAAACATTTGCACTTTTGACTTCTACCAAATATTTGGGTTTAGAAGTGATAAAATGAAAATAACTGATATGATCATAAAAGCCTTCAATGACGAAACACAAGAAACATGTGGAGTTATTACTATCCCATTGCAAGTTGGTCCAAGAACCTTAGACATGACCGTGTTTATTGTACATTGCCTTGCATCATACAATATACTCTAGGGTCGCCCTTGGATCAACACGATGCGAGTTGTTCCCTCAACTTTACATCAGTGTGTTAAATTCAAATTTAAAAATTAGTTGGTTACCATTCATGGTGATCCCAGACCCTTTGATATGTGTGCTTTGGCAAAACCTGTTGGAGTTTAATTTTGCCCTGCTTTTTCATCCACACATCCTAATTATCATCATCCATCTAAACATGTGAAACACACACCCATAACATCATCTACTTTTTCTCCATCAACTCCACCTCTACATATAGTTCAACCATCTTCCAAACAAACCACATTAGGACCTAAAAAAGATCCTAAACCCACAACCAATGCTTCTTGTTTTACTCCTATAACTTCCATACCTATAGACCTGTCCATCGACATCTCTACAACATCTACACATACCAGAGGCATATTTTCCGCATCCAAATATGTAGGAAATGTTCTGTCTAGCTCTTACGCTCTTATTGATGAACTCTTACCCGATTTATCTAAAATTCTTATATCAGAAAAAACAAACGTTGCTATGCAATATTTCCTTATTTTAAATAATTTGACACCCTCTCCTCGTACCTTGGGCCTCCCACATCCTATGGGAAGTATTTACAAGGTTGGGAGCTGTGCTTTTATTTATAAGGGATATGACTGGGGAAGAATACCTAGAAACATCAAGATACATTATGATGGATATGCTCGATGTTATTTTACTAATGAGTATATTAAAGCTAAGCCTATAATGCTTAAATTGGGATATAAAGGGAAAGGTTTGGAACCTTTCCAGAATGGTATGAAAGAACCTTTTGAGGTAGAGTCATGGCCCGCCCGATGTGGTGTGGGCCTATTTCCTAGTAAGGGTCAGCCCTTCCCATTTGAGGATGATGATCAATTCATATGTTACCAAGATTATTTGGATGAACGCGATGCTTTGCGTCTAATAAATAAGCCATTTACATGTAATATGCTATCCATAGCTTACCCTCAGATGATCACTGAATCCGACGATGAGTTGGAGGGAGATATCTTCCATGATGTCTCCGTTGAGGAATTATTACATAACGGATTTTATTTTGATGGCTCTATACCTAGTATAGCCCAGCTTGATGCCATGACTCCTCAAGATGAATTATCCAAGATAACCTCAAAAGAATTACAAGAATTGGGCGTTTCACCCGCCCCACCTAATTTTGAGAGAGATCTACACATGGAAGTAGAAAATGTCATAAAAATTAACATTGGAACCGAAGATAATCCTCACATAATCAACATTGGATCAGAATTGAGTCAAGACAAACAAGATAAATACATTGCATTTCTTAAGGAATATGAAGATGTCTTCACTTGGACATATGAATATATGCCAAGATTAGACCCTTCTGTAGTTATGCATCACCTAGTAGTCCATTCGGATGCTAAACCTGTTAAACAAAAACTTAGAAAAATGCATCCTAAAGTGGTCTTACTAGTCAAAGGGGAATTAGAAAAACTCTTGAATGTTATTTTTATACAAGCCATTGATTATGCTGTATGGATCTCTAATGTAGTTCCAGTAACTAAGAAATAAGCTACCAAAGTTAGGGTTTGCACAGACTTTAGAGACATTAATGTTGCATGCCCTAAAGACAATTTTCCTCTTCCCAAAATGGATCAGATCATTGATTTTACTGTTGGGAGTGGAATGATATCCTTAATGGATGGATTTTATGGTTATAATCAGATCAAGATAGCTCCTAAAGATCAGGCTAAAACAGCCTTTATTACCCCTTGGGGGACCTTTTGTTGGAAAGTGCTGCCATTCGGTTTGAAGAATGCAGGTGCAACATATCAACGAGCCATGACTTATTTCTTTCATGATATGATGCATGATATTCTACATGATTATGTAGATGATATTATAGCTCGTTCCATCAAAGAAGATGATCATTTAGATGACTTGAGAAAAGTATTTGATCGGTTAAGGGAATATCTTATCCGATTGAATCCAGCCAAATGTATATTCGGAGTTAAGTTCGATAAATTATTGGGGGTTATAGTTTCTTTACGTGGCATTGAAATTGACCCTCTCAAGATCATGGCTATCACTGATATGCCCACACCCACAAATATATCTAAATTACGAAGTCTACAAGGTAAGCTTCAAGCTATTCGTTGCTTCATCGATAAGTTGACAGAAAAAATAGAACCCTTTCTTAAGCTTCTTAAGAAAGATGTCTCTTTTCATTGGGACAACGAATGTCAAGAAGAATTTGAACTCCTCAAACAATATCTCCTTAACCCACCTGTGCTTTCACCACCTAGACCTGATTGCCCATTTAGCTTGTATATTTCTGCTTCAGATTTTGCCTTAGGAGCTATGTTAGCTCAACTTGACAATGAGAAAAGAGAGTGTGCTAATTATTACATTAGCCAAACCTTAATCAATTATGAAACCCGCTACACAACATTAGAGAAACTATGTCTAGCAGTCATATTTTCTACACAGAAACTATGCCATTATATGCTCAGTCAAAAAATGTATGTTATTGCTAAATCCGATCCTTTGCGGTATCTCATGAGTCAACCATACTTATCTAGTCGCACAATGAAAGTGGGTTCTTGCGCTAAGCAATTTTGAACTCATGTTTATAGGACAAAAGTATATTAAGGGTTAAATCATAGCAGATCAATTAGTTGTTGCACCCTTAGAGTCTACCCATCCCCTCATCATTGAGTTTCCTGATGAATGCCTTAAATTAGAGGCAGACCATCCAGAGCAATGGTCCCTATACTTTGACGAAGCCCGATGCATGAGTGGGGATGGTGCAGGTATTATTTTAATATCTCTACAGAAACATCTTATACCTCTGTCCTTTAAATCAATGTTTTCTTATACTAATAATACTGCTGAATATGAGGCTCTAATCCTTGGATTACGAGCTGCCTTGGCACTAAAAATTAAAAATCTATTAGTTTTCAATGATTCTAAACTTATCATAAATCAAATAAATGATTTTTATTAGACCAGAGATGATAAATTACATCCATATAAAGCATATGTCTTACAATTAATATCTTTATTTTATCAAGTTACCTTGGAAGCTATTTCTAGAATTAGCAACCGCACGGCTGACGCTATGGCTGCAGCTGCATCTCTTTTGCCCTTGGAGCTATATGACGAATATGCTACCATCATTATTTGTCGACTCGAGGAACCCACTTCAAATAAATCATGCTTAGAACCTTTGGATGTGTTTCTAATAAATGAAACTACTCTTGAATCTTTGTACATTGATATATTTAATTTTCTTCAAAATGGGACCTTCCCTAAAGGTTGTAATAGCAACCAGTGCTGGTTATTATGTAGACGAGCAATTTGCTTTGTAATTATTGGCAATACATTGTATAGGAGATCTTTTGAAGGCATCCTATTGAGATGTTTGAATTTAGACAAATATAGATCAGATTTGAGTGAAGCCCACGATGGATCTTGTGGGGGACACTTCAGTGGTAGCACCATTTCTAATAAGCTCCTTAGGATAGGATATTTTTGGCCCACCATGGAGAATGATGCACATGATTGCATGCTCCATTGCGACAAGTGCCAGAAACATGTTGACCTTGTCCATGCCCCCACACAAGAACTGCAGGCTATTTCATATCCTTGGCCCTTTTCAAAATGGGGCTTAGACATCATTGGAAAAATCAATCTTGCATCATCTGATGGACACAAATTCATCATAACTACCACCGAGTATTTTACAAAGTGGGTTGAAGCTATGCCCTTAGCTTCCTGCACTGGAACCCAAGTTTCCAAATTTATCTTTAATCAAATTTTTTATAGGTTCGAAATTCCTGCAAATCTCATCTCGGATAATGGAACTTGTTTCAAAAATAAATATGTCAAGAAATTATGTCAAAAATATAAAATTCAACATTGTTGGTCCACTCCCTATTATCCTCAGGGTAATGGCCAAGTAGAAGCATCTAATAAAACATTAATTAAAATCCTCAAAATACTGGTCAATAAATCTGGTCGAGATTGGCACATTCAACTATATCCTGCTTTGTGGGCTTATTGAACTAGCGTTCGCACTCCCACAAGCACTTCACCTTGTGTTTTGGTTTATGGCATTGAAGCAGTTTTTCCCTTTGAATTAGAAGTTCCTTCTTTGGCTCTACTACTTCAAGATACTGAAGTAGGAGATGAATATCATGCTGGCAGATTTAGTCAGTTGGAACTCCTAGATGAGAAGCACATCAATGCTTTGGAACATCTTCAAGCCTACCAAAAGAAGCTCAAGCGAGCATACCTCAAGAAAGTTCATCATCGATCCTTTGAGATCGACGACCTTGTCTTAAAATAAAATAAAAAAAATACTAATGCAACTAAATATCTTAAAGGTAAATTTGAGCGCAATTGGCTTGGACCGTATATCATCACTGCTAAATTTGGATCGAGAGCATACCGATTAGCTACCTTAGATGGTAAAGATCTTAAAGAACCTATGAACATTATGCATCTTAAACGCTATTATGCATAAAATCTGCTCATTTCATCATTGTATATATTGTTATTTTGCATATTCTTTCATTTTAGTCATTCATATAAAAAATTTCAAAAAATAATCACATTGTGTATCTTCTCAATTCATCAATCAAAATCAAAATATAAAAACATCAAAATCTTCAAAAACATCTTTTATTTTCGTACCTGTCAATTCTTGAAGTATTGCAGTTATATTTTCAGTTATTTTGGATAAATTAGCATTTATTTGGAATCCCACACTTTCACACTCACATGCATAAATATCTTGATTTTATTTGGTATGATTATTAATCTCTCTTATATCAAATTCCATAGTTGAATTAAATAAATTTTTGAGCATAGAGAATTGATCTTATTATTTACTTAAACCAAGTATATCTCTTCACATTAAAATTATTTCATTGCAAATTTGATATGATGCTACATAGTAGAAGTGGTTTCTGGTGCGAAAAGTTTCCCCTACTATCCTATCATGCACATGGTCTAGAATATTTGAGAATTGACAAAAGGACAAGCTCACCCCTGCCCAAAATAAAAATCCCTTGCTCTACAACCAATCCGAGCAAGTATCCCTAGTATAGGAAGAAAAAAGAAAAGTCAAAGAAAATGAGAAAAAGAAAAATATTATTTTGTACCATCGCAACAATATTTCAGCATTATCTTAGTTCCAAGCAAAAATACAAAAAAAAAAAAAGAGAAAAGAAAAAGCAAACAACAAACATCAATAAAATCCCTTTTCCCTACCCTTTGAAAAGAAAAGAAGGGTGAATGAACTTGAATCCCCGAAATTTTTAATTATTCGAAAACTATGAGGTAAGCCCCATAACAGGCGGTTTGTGCCAAACCCGCTTGACCTTGGGTAATTCCTAGTGTGGTGATATGTCTGTTACATTAGTGACCTTCTTTTGTATAGACCAATGTCGGCTTATGGATTAGCTAGCTCTTGATGACCCAACTTACATAGTAGTCTGGTATGGTTACATGCATATAAATCATGGTCAACGAACACTTATTTGGTTAATTCAAATTACTTGTATCAAATTATCTTGCTCAAAATTGGTAAATGAACAATACAATTGCACACACATTTGCATTTGAGAGATTTTGTATCATTATGATAAATCAAGATCGGTAATGAACTCACATATGCACATGAGGGTTCCTTATAAATCTACATTTTGTCTTTGAGATAATTTAAAATATTTTTGCAACTCTTTTTGGAATAATTTCATCTTCTTATTTAAGAACATCTGTTTCGTATAAAAAAAAAAAAAAATTACATACATTGTTTTCAAAAAATCCAACATTTCTTTCAAACAACATATTCACAATCTAGCAATAAAGTCACGTTTATATATTTTTTCTGTTTATCTCAAAATCAAAAATCAATTATGCAATAAAATTATTTTTCTTGGATTTTGCGATGATGGCATAATTCTATACCTATAATTCTATGCCTAGCGCAAACCATTGTTCTAATTTTATTTCCCATTTATTTAATTTATAAAAACATATGGCTTACATCATTATGTTACACAATTGTGCTTTAAAAAAAAAACGCACAATATTTCTATTTCATTTCATTATGTCAACATTCAATTTTGCAATGATGGTATAATTCCTAGGGAATTATTCAAAAAATTTATCACACTTAGGAATTTTATGCCTAGCAAAAATCATATTTTTAATATTTCATGCATAATTTTTTTATAAAAATCTAAAAACAAATCATCACCATCATCATTTTTCATCATCACAACACAAACCCTTAAGACAATATCTTAAGCACTCTTTTACTTTTAACAATATTTCTACACTAGGATTAGCTTGACGACCTAGCGAGCGGCGACTCCATGAAATGGTCATATAACAATGACAATGTCCTTTGAAATTATTGTTAGAAGTCCCTTTTTATTTTTCATCAAATTACACCACAAAACAACCAATTTGTTTACATCAGATTATTTCATTTAAATTTTATAGCATGACATAAAATTATACTATTTCCAAACGACATAATTACATGAATAATCAATCAACAATTCTAAAATTGAAGCATCATCAAACATATGGACAAGTCATATCACAAAAAAAAATCATATATATATATATATATATATATATATATATATATATATATATATATATATATATATATATATCAAAATATATGTACATCATATCACAACTGGATTGGTATGCCACAATCTATACCCTAGCATACTCAATCCTCTCAAAAATATATCCAATCCAGTCTATAGCAGTTAGTCTCGAGAATCCCTCGAGCTCTTAGCCTCATCTCCTCTCTCGCCCTAAGGTGGTGGAGGTGGTCCCATAGTGGTTCGTGTTGTGTATCGGGTCCTCATCGTCGATCGTGAGGATGTCCTCGATGATCCCATCCTGATCGGATCTGCAATGTCGGCTAGAAGTTATAACCTCTGGCCCTCTAGAACCAGTTAGAAGTATACTACCTAATAGAACGCGGTCTATGCAATAGACTGTGCCAACTCCTGCATGCTTGCCCCTCTACTCTGAGCCCTGAGTCATGTAGCCTCATCCTGTAGAGTCTGCACTTGAGCTCGTAGGTAGGCATTCTCAGCTCGAAGAGCTACCATCTCGCTGCTTTCCCCCACCTCAACACCCTTGCCCTTATCAAACGATGGTGGCCTCTCCCCCTACTGAGATGGGAATCCCTCCTCCCTCCTCCCTGTCTGTTGCGGTCTTTACGGAGCCTATGACATCCTCTGGAATCTCTCCTATGGAGACCATCATTACTCCCTCCCCCCATGACCCCTTGTTGTATCAATAGTAGCCTGGCGTCACCTCCCCATCCATCGCACAACCACGTGCACCAGACCTTGTGCCCTCATCATTCAAGGAGGGCAGATGCCTATGTACCAGGAATCGTATCCATCAGCGACCCTAGCATCATCCCCATCCATTGGTTGGATGGAGGAATCATCCATGTCCTGGCTCTAGAATCATTGCATATCTAAAGTCCCACTCAGTGTGGTATTATCTCGGATAGTCTGGGAGTACTCATAGTCCCTAAGAGATGGGATCCCTTGTTGTAGACCGAACTATCATAAAACTCGGTCATAGCAGTGGAGCTCTACCTCTCCCCACTCCATCCTCAGCCAATAGACTCGCCTGATGCAAGTCAACTCCTGTTCATCCTCTCCCCACCCTAGATGCTCTATCCATGACCTCCAAGTAATTTAGTCAGGGATGAGGTCATCTAGTAACCTCCATGACATCGAAAGATCTATTTGCCGCTGTGACCATCTCTAGATCCACCAATAGAAAACCTGGGGTCTCTCCTAGTCAACCCCTATCAGAGGGAGTCCTATCGACCTTCGCACCGTAATGTGCTCCTAGCACTATACCTGTAGTAGCGATGTCAAAACCAGACATCAGCCTCCCTTGTATACGACCCCATGCAGGATCCTATACAAGCGACATAGTACAAAGCTGCCCCATGCAAATCTGTACATGTGGTCTCTCATGTTGTAGACCACATCTGAAAGGATCCATGGTAATCTAAACCCACTCTGGTGGCACAAAATTAGGCCACTCACTACCTCTATCAAAACCTGAGTCAATCAAGATGCCCCAGGCATCTGTCATAATGTCTCGATGTTCACCTCGCCCTTCTCCAGGGTGAAGCTAGGATCTTCACATAGGTGCATCATGGAATGGCCCTGATTGGCCATAGGAGTCATAAATCATCCTTGTATGGAGATCCTTAAGATCCTCCATACATCCTCTAGAGTGGGAGCCATCTCCCCTGTCAATAACCAGAAGCAGGATGACCTCGGATACCACCTCTCTACTAGGGCTGTCAGTAGCCGCATGTCTATCGGTATTTGTGGCATCTCTGCCACATGCTGTAGTTCGACCTCTGCCAGTTAGTCTCGCTCCACCTGGTCGAGTGTGGCTACATCATCTCTGAGTCCCCCATATTTTCACTCCTGACTTTTTAGTAATCCCCTCTACAAAATAAAAAATCAAATAACAAAAATCATTAATAGATAATCATTAAAATCAATTTCATCTTATAACAAAAAAAAAAACCAATGATGATATCGTCCATCATTGGGTCAAATCGTCCTTGGTAGGCCAAAATCGTCTCCAATTTTGCAACTCGGGGATCGCCCCTTGTTGGACAGGATCGTCCCTATTTTGTCGATTTTGCCCCTAGACGAAATCGACGATCTAGGGACAATTTTGACAAAATTGGGACGATTTCGTCTAGACGTTGTCGACGGCCTAAAAATGGCTGTGATGCCCCAAAACAGTTAAAATTTAAATAAAAAATTACACAAATCCAATCAAAAACATAATTCACTAAGTTTTGATCCTTACCCGTAGCCCGCACCGGACCTCTGTCGATCTATGCGTGGTTTCGACCATTTTGTCTACAGAGCTCTAAAAATAGTGAAAATGAATAGTAAAAATGAATTAGGGTTTTACCCTATTTTTCTTAATTTTATTTAAAAAAAAAACAACATTTTTTTAAAATTTTGCTTTTCTGTGCTTTTACCTCAAACGTTCAATTTGGGTAAAAACACGGAGGGGCCACCATAGTAAGCAGTTGTATGATTCGACCTAGAATCATCGTCTAGAAAGTTGAGTAAATTTTTGTTTTCTTGTAAAACGAGAAGAACTCGTGTTTAATGCATTTTCTTCAAAAAATCCGCTAGAGGAGCAAAATATAGCACCCTAAAATTGGCGTAGTTAAACCCTTAGTAAAAAGATAAAAATTTGAATTTTAACCCCGAAACCGCCCGTTAACCGCTCACCTCGTTTTTCATGCCATTTTTAGGAGTTGTTTTAACCGTTGGACGATATCGTCGTCGATCAGATGAAATCATCCCAGATCGGATGAATTCGTCTAGAACAGAACGTCCAGACAATTTCATCCCAAAACCAAATTTTCATAATTAGCTTATGTTTTAACAGCCTCTCCAACTTGGGTAGAAGCGTGTCTGCGCAGTTGGAGATTCCTCTGTTGAGGATCTCCCAGATTGGGATGATCCTCAACCTCCTAACCTTCCCCTAATCCCATATAAACTGGGATTTTCTTAGTTTATCCCCCTGGTTGGCTGATCCCATGATTCCCTGATTGATTTTTCCCTGCCATTTAGTTTTGTTGTGTCAAGACGTCTTATCCACCATTGTTTGCACTCGTAGTTTTAATTTTTCATTGCAGGTTTTCACTATGCTTCAGTTGGAGAAAGCTTGGATCATCGCAAGCAATTCCAGACGATTTTGGACGATCTTGTCGCAGATCAATGATGATATCGTACTATTGGAGGCAATCTCGACTGCATTTCAGATTGGGGGCAACCAGAGCCCTGAGTTTGCATTCCTCATTTGTATTCTTTATTTTACTATGCATTAGTTTGATTTATTTTTATTCTGCATCCTGGAGTTCACCTCATTCAGGATAAATGCATAATAAAGTTAAAATAAGTTATTAAAACAATGCATTTCCTTCAATTTGCTATCTAGATTTATCAGTTAGGCATTTATACTATCATTTCTATCATTTTGCATTATTCTAGTAGTAGCATTTTCATTTTTTGGTGTTTGTTTCTGTGATTGCAGGTTTTTGACGAATTCGTCAGATGAATTCGTCGGATCGACAATGATCTTGTCTGATCTTAGATGATATACTATAATTTGGGATGATTATGTGCAATTGCAGATGATCTTGTCATATTCAAGACAATCTGGACTCTTACAAGCTTTAGAATCTTCATCAGACATCCGAAATCAGGTGCATTCTTTCTCATTTCATATAATTTTTACATTTAGGATTCATTCCTACTTCTTGTATTCATATAAATAAACATTTTCATATAGAATAGCTTAGATTCATTCTGGAAAACCTAGGATTATGAATGATTAAAGTACAAAATAAACACATCAAACCCATTCTCAACCTAGGCGTGGAAACTGCCACTCAAATTTTCCTGGTGAACCACCATCCATCAAAAATTCACCCTTATACCCCTCCCTCGAGAGGCACGACCTTCAAAGGGCCTCTCAGTCCGAGGTATTGTCCCATCCTTCTCACATCCCCCTTTCGGGCGTAGATCTTATAGCCTAAAGGTAAGGATGCAAAAATTTTTGAGCGATACAGTCTCTAAGATGGATTATGAGTGGTTGTGGTTTAAGGAGAAGATATCTAAATGACAGTGTGCAACTATGATGATGATCTCCACCTATACGTTACCTAATACTTTCGGGGTCATGTTTACCTAGAATATGTTAGATGTGGTAAGTGACATGGTGGATCACAAGATCATGTTTGCGTGGGCACTTGCACTATTGGCCAAAGTGTATCGGGAGTTACACGATGTTGTGTGAGGTAGACACATGGGGTTGAGTTTGATTCAATTGTTATAGGTATGGGTGTGGGAGCACATTGTTATTGAGAGGCTATCCTTATTGCCTCACCTTGTGCATGTGAGGGGCAAGGATTATTTACCCTATTCTTTGAGGTGGAGTACAGAGGCTAAGAAGTGTATTAAGAGGCCACATGAGGGTGACCCATTATTATGGAGGGGTAAGTTTGGATATCTAACACCTGGTGATGTTATATGGAGGCCATGGTTAGGTGGGGTAAGGTGGGATGAGGATGAAGAGCATCTAAGTGCCATTCAATAGGGTAGGAGGTTAGTGGGGTGATATACTCGACAGACCAAGTATTTTTAGTTTGATCATGTGAGGTGATAGTTCGGCTTACGGTAGGATGCTCCAGGGGCTCCTATCATTTATTTTAGGCGATGAGGTTATAGGGGAGAGCATCCTATGGTTTTACCTTAGGTTTGGGAGAGGGATCCACCTATGGCTACCCCATATGTGGAGGATGTCGGGATGACTCCAGAGTTTGAGGCCTGGTGGGCAATGCAGGGTTCAGAACTTGGTAGAGGTGTGATCAATCGATGGGTGGTACCTGATGTTGGAGGAATTCCACACAAGGGGAGAGACGACAGGGGGACTCAAGCTAGGTTAGAGGACGTATCTGGTGATGATATGGAGGTTCCTCTATGATGGTCATGACGGTGCTTAGGTGATGTAACGAGCACCCAGGGAGTCAGAGTAGAGGAGGTAGATGTGGATGTTGACATGGCTATGGGATAGGATGTTGGAGTACAGGAGGAGAGAGGTGTACCTACTACTATGGGTGATATAGATGATATCATTGATATTGGTGCATTCATAGATTTGGATAGGATCCTTACTGATGTTTTGAAGAGGTGAGATGTGGAGGAGGAGGCATGGGAGCTAGGAGGTAGGTTTCATGAGTTGGAGACTAAGCTCCATATACAGGAGGAGGTTGTCAAGTCTAGATATGCTAAGGTAGTAGCTGAGATGGAGCAGAAGAGAGCCACTATGGCTGGGAAAGCATAGGCTTTTGAGAAGTCAACTGGTTAGTTGGTGGTGGAGTCTGCTAAGAAGGTATTATGTGAGACTTCTCTGACTGTGCATGGGATTCCTCTTCTCGACTATGCTCAGGTGATGTCACAGTATGATTCATGGTCGTGAGTGTGGGCACCTTCATGTCATAGTCAGTGTAGTGCTACTTCTATAGAATATATGGGTGCTAGGGTTGAGCTGTAGGATTAGCCTATCATGGATCAAGTTACAGAGTTCAGGGCAGAGTCGATCAGGGCTGCAGATATGCGAGCGAGTCGTGAGGGACATGGGGAGACTACTGGTGGTAGTTAGGATTATTTATGATTGTAGTCTACGGGAATTTTGGATGATGGACGATGGGCATGGTCCTAGTTTGTAGCCTATGGGAATTTTTGGATGACATATATATATATATATAGACATGTTTGACTTCGGTTGTTATATATACATGTGTTATTGTTATGGTTTACAATTGTGTTTTATTTATTTTGCATAGATATTATGACATGATTTGTGGGTATGTATAATGAACGGATATTCATGTGTATTGTGATTTGTATTTATTATCACGTTGTAGTGTGCATATGTTGTAGAGTAGTCTTACATGATTTTATTCCAAATGCAATGAGAAGTGATAAAATGTGAAATGATATTTGTAGTAAGTGTTTGTAAAGTAACTGGAGTGATTTAGAATTTGATGCGAGTTATGCAACGTAAATGCAATCATGTACTCCTTGATGTGATGCATGTAGTTAAATGCAATAATGTGATCTGTAACGTGATGCATGCAATGGAAATGCAATAATGTGATCTATAATGTGATGCATGTAATGGAAATGCAATAATGTATGTTGTGTAATAAATATATGCAACATAGATGCATGGACTCATGTATGAGAACGCTAAAATGCGCAAAGGAAGTACTTGTATCATTATATTTACCTATGTGGATGTGATCCCTTTAGTTATCTCATGGACATAGGATAATATGAAGCGTATTTAACGGCTTTGACTAATGTAGTTTTGACGATCAAATTTCAGACTCCAAACTATGTGAGTTTATGTGGCAACTCATAACTAATCGGACTAGTTCAAAATCTATCATGGACTTGTGTGTGTAAATGAGTGAGATTCATTTATCTATTTTGAGAAATAAGTAGGATTATCCCATTGTAGACATGACCGATCTATCTAGCTCATCCATACATGAATAGTTATCTTGTGCAAAAGTTGGTAGCTAAGGCAATAGATATATCACCACTTGTAAGACTATTCCACTAGTAGGCAGGCTCTTGGAGCCTATTTCTAGCAATGAAAATCATCCCATGGTGTTATGTTAAACCTAAGGACCAAAGGTGATGAAGCATAACATGGGTGATATCAGGAGGATTTTCCTTTTGTTTTCTGCCCCTCATCGATTGTTGACCTATTTACTGTGGTGCTTTTTTCGTCTTTTTCTTTTATTTACATTTTATTTTATATTCTTTTTTTTTTTTGCTATTCTTTTTTTATCTTTCTTTCTATTCTACGGGCGTTGGATTTTTTTTTTCCCCATTCTTGTACTTTTGCTTATTTTTATCCCTTTGTTTATCCTCAGGTCGTATGTTGATCATGCAAGTGATAGGACGAGCAGGGGATACCATTTGCTAGATGGTGACATCTACTCTAGGTGTCATCTTTCCTAGACCCAAAATTTGTTTAGTGTGTAACCTGTTATGAATGGTCCATGAGAGAATTTGAACCAGCCTAAAGAACCATAAGAAGAATGTAAAACCTATCAGATAGGATTGAAATTTGATTGACTTAACTAGTGAATAGTCAAAGCTAAACGCGACACCTATGTATACCCTAATCCTGAAAAGGGGGACATCCAGGTGGTGATGCTAACAAGTGCATGTGTTACTCCTTTTGAAGTCTCATTTTAGGGGAGAATGTACAAACTCAAAATTAAATTAACATGAAAGACATATGGATATGGGTGCAAGTGGAGAAATGCAATATTTACAAGAGGAAATTTACGATGTGTAGGAGAAGTTTAGAAAACTTATTTATATGTTAGTATGTTATGTCATGATAATCAAAATGCATGATACCAATAGTAATAGTTGCCCCAACATGTGGGGTGTGTATGTAGTAGGTGTATAAGTTGTAATATGTTAGATGCATGCGGTAATGTCAACCAAAGGAGGGAATTGTAGATGTTATGTACAGCTAGAAGAAATAGTAGAAGAACTGATCTTTGGTAACCAACACAAAAATGGGATTACCAAAGTCAAAGAGTGATAGAAGAAAAGTGGGATAGATCAGTGTAGGTATGTAGCTTCTCGAAGCATGACCATACAAACACATGAAGAGGTGTGAAGAAGTAGAGTAAAAATTAAGGGAGATGATAGAAGAGAACCTACTGATGGGAAAAATGGTATAAGTCAGCACGCACATGAGAGAATGGAGTAATGGTGGGGCGTGGATAATTTGCCCTATATTGAATGTAATGGGAAGGTGGTATCATGTATTCCCAAGGCAGTTGTGTTTGTGGAATGCTACAATGTGGAGCACTGATGAGTCGGTTGGCTCGAGGGGCTAGATCAGGTGATGTTGGCTAAGTACTACATAGCATGTTGTGTACCAGGGTTTTGAATGATCTAAACTCCTTGATATCATGGTCTGGCTACTGGTGGTAGAGGTAGTATCCATTCTCATGGTAGTTGTGTGGTTTAGGGAACGATAGATCTATAGGTCGGGTCTTTTGGAGAGTTAGAAGGCCTTGGTGCATTAGGTGATAAAACATCTCGGACAATAGGATAGGTGAAAATGTTGTGTGGTGGGTATAGTACTCTCATTCGGGTGAAGGGGTATGAGGTGGAGTGAAGTCCTATGCAATAGGTATGGGTTAGGAGTCTAGTGTGGATCAAACCTTGGGGTGAGGACTAGATCTATGAGGTGGTGGAGATGTGCACGGTGTTATCAGTCGATGAGCAGGAATCTGGCACTGACAATGACTCATATGGAGCTCTAGGACTTCCACATGGGTGAGAATATGCTAGAGTTCCTTATGAGGTGATAACAAAACTGGTGAATGTGGTGCATGAGCCTCTAATGTGAAATGGGCATCACGATGGGTAGGAATGGATTGATAGGGCCATGATGAGGAGACATCAGGGTGAAATGATCTGGGAGACTATAAATCTCGATGAAGTGGTAAGCCTTGAAATGGTGAAGATGGGGACTACAAGATGGGTGGCATGGAAGATGGTCCTGGATGACACCATGAATGGTATGGGGGCTTGTTCTCATGGCTAGCTTGGGTAGATTTGGTGGCACGGGCTTGCAAGGATTGGGTGTAAGAAGATTCTCCATTTGCAAGTGGACGTTCTATGCCTGGAGGGAGGGTTTGTTGAGATGTGTATCCTATATTTTGTGGGTGATAAGCATCACTAGGATGATATGGAGAATTGGTTGGGTAGTACAAGTTCCTTGCCTCTTCAGATAAATGAAGAGGAGACCCACATGGGTGGGTGTTGGAGGTTTCCTCCTCCTCATTAAAGGAAGACATGGAGACCGGGCTATCCTCAAAGTAGTGTTAAAACGAAGAACCTTGATGGCAAGGTGACCTATGGTGAGGTGACGAGTGATGATCTAAATGTGGAAAATGTGACATCTGCCTCGGGTGAATGATAGGTGATGGTCAGGCTAGGTCCATCGATGTAATGGGTACAGACTGTGGTGGTGGAGCATTATGCATAGTGATGCATAGGGATGTTGTAGTAGTCTCCTGCTGATGATGTGGATCTTGTAAAAGGAAAAACAAATACCCATGGCATAAAAATGACATAAATATGAAAGTACATGTATAGTAAAATAATAATGCAAAATAGCATATCTATGAGGTGATGTGCTTAGTGAGTTGTAAATAATAGTGTGTGGCACTCATGATGATGGATGTTTTTGTGTATTAAGCATTAAATGCATAGAGATTCAAGATGTTGATGGGTTCAGGGTCATTAAGGCCATCAAGATTGACCAGTTGATATGCTCCTGAACCATATTTGTGTGTAATAATGATTGGACCCAACCATTTTGGGGTAAACTTGTCATGTTGCTGGAAAGGCTGACTCATGATTTATTAGTTTTCCTTGAGAACCAGGTCATTGATTTTAAAATTGCATTGATGTGCCTTACTGTTATAGGCACGATGAAGGTAATCTTGATAGACTCATGTGTGCTTGATTACATGAATGTCGCATTCATCGAGAAGTGTTAATTGATCTAAATGAGCTTGGTGAGCATTGTTGTCATAAATGAAATCCTTCATAAAGATCCTTAAGGAAGGTATCTCAAGCTCAAGGGGAATGATAGCTTTAGCCTCGTATACAAGTGAAAAATGTGTTGCCCCAGTAGGAGTACGGATGCTCGTATGATATGCCCACAATACTAGGGGTATTTGATTATGCCAGTCATGGTGAGATTCTGCTACGATTTTATGAAGGATGGAACAAATGGTTTTGTTTGTGACTTATGCCTGGCCATTACCTTGAGGGTAGTATGGGGTAGAAAAACTATGATGTATGTGGAATTTGTCACATAGGGCTTGGACAGTTTTGTTCTTAAAGGATTTCCCATTATCAAAAATTATTTGGGAAGGGATTCCAAAATGACATATGATGTGGTCTGTGATAAATGTTGCAATTTTAGCACTTATGGTTTGGACCAGTGGGATGGCTTTGACCCACTTTGTAAAATACTTTGTGGGAGTGATGATAAATTTTTGGTTGCTTGAGGAAGCTGGTGTAATATGTCCAATTAGATCTAGGCCCCATTACAAGAAATGTCATATGGACTGGATAGGTTGAAGTGCTTGGGATAGGAGATGCATTAGGTTCACATATTGTTGGCAATTAATGCAATGCTTCACATACTCGCAATAGTCATGCTCCATTTTGGGCCAGTAATAACCTATATGAAGGATGTGTTTGGTGATCGCCATGCCACTAAAATGGCCACCACAAGTACTGTCATGGGTTTCTTGTACAACCCATTGTGATTCTTGTGGTTCTAGGCAACGTAGGAGCATACCGTCATAGCTGTAGCGATAAAGAATGTCCCCCAACAAGGTGTAGTGGGTTACTCTCTATTTGAAGGTTTAGCATTGAGCATGGGGTAAATCACAAGGTAGGAAACCTAGTTTGATGTATTCTTTAATTTATGAAAACCATGGGTCATGGGGTTCAAAGTTTACCACATACACACCATCATCATATGTAGGAGGTGTGGGTGATATGGCATATTGAGTGAGCGTATGGATGGATACGGATGTTGTGTTAGATGTTGGGTTTTGTGGAATGAGGGATCCTAAGGAAGCCATAGTATCTACAAAATAGATTGATTATTACGGAGTGGCTTCGAGGTCATACCAATCAAATTGAGATAAGAGTTGTGTGATTTTCTTATATTGTTGGAGGATTGGGCAATTTCATAGCTATCGTTGCACTTGATTGACTATCAGGATTGAATCGCCTATGATGTGGAGTTATTTGATATGCATGTAATGTGATTTTTTTAGTACTAGGATTAGGGCTTCATATTTTGCATTATTGTTTATGCAAGGGAAGTCGAGTTTGAATGAAAAGGGGGGTGGTTCTCCTTCAGGTGTTAAGAATACAATGCATGCACCCCTAGCATGGAGACATCTGGAGCCATCGAAGAATAAGGTAAGGTCAGCTACGACTTCGGGTTCAACATATTCTTTAGCTTCAGTTATGTAGAATATAGAATCATTTGGAAGCTAAATAAGGAGGGGTTTATTATCAGCAAAAGGGGCTTCAGCTAGTTGGTCTACGATGACATGCCTTTTGATGGATTTATGGGAAATGATTTCTAGGTTGAATTTAGTTAAGACCATGATCTATTTAGATGTGCGAGAATTGTGATAGCTCTTATTCATCATGTACCGAAGGGGATTATATCGAGCGATGACAAAAGTTGTGTGATTTAACATGTCGTGGTGTAATTTATGAGTGGTGAATACAACCGCTAGGCATAATTTTTCCATGTATCTATATCTTGTTTCATAACTGACTAGCATACAACTAATATAATAGATATCATGTTCTTTGTCGAGTGCGTTCTTTTGAGCTAGGAGTGTACCTAGCACAAATTCTATGGCTGAAATGTTAGGATCAGTGGCAATTATGGATGTGGTAGTGACATAACCGATAGTGATGTGAGGTAATTTTTTATAGCATCAAACGCTCCTTAACAGTTGTCATCGCATTTGAAGCTTACTTCGTACGAGATGGTTGAATGGTTGACACTTGTTAGATAATTGTGCTATGAATCTACAGATGGAAGTTATCTTGCCCTAGAGGCTGTGCAGTTGCTTCAATGTGGTAGAAGGGGGCATCTCGCTGATGGATTTCATCTTAATAGGATCAACTTCAATGCCTCGTTGGGAGACAATGAATCCTAGTATTTTTCCCGAGGTAACACCAAACATGCACTTCTTTGGGTTCAATGCACATTGTGTTCTAATAATCAGTCAAAAATCTAACGAAGATCTTTGAGATGGTCTGCACATTTCTTGGATTTGATGATGAGATCATCTACATAGTCTTAGACATTATTGTGCATCAAGTCATGGAATATATAGGTCATTGCACGTTGGTATGTTGCTCGAGCGTTTTTGAGGTAAAAAGACATGACTTTATAGCAAAAGGTCCCCCAGGATGTTGTAAAGGAGGTTTTATGTTGATCGGTTGGGTTGATCCTGATTTGATTGTATCCAAAGAATCTTTCCATGAGGGAGATCATCTCGTGGCCTGTAATGGAGTCAAAAAAGGAGTCGATGTTAGGTAGGAAAAAATTATCTTTGGGACAAGCTTTATTTAAATCATGAAAATCTGTGCAGACACAAAATTTTTCGAATGGCTTAGGTACATGGATCATGCTAGATACCCATTCGAGATAGTCAATGGGTATAATGAAATCGAGGTCTAGGATATTTTGGAGATCAAAATTCACTATTAATGTGATATTTGGATGCATGCATCGCAGCTTTTGTCTTATTGGTTTGGCATTAGGATCGAGTATAAGGTTATGAACCACTATGGTTGGGTCAAGTCCCAGCATGTCCTTGTATGACCACACAAAAACTTGAATGTACTTGTGAAGGAAGTTTGTGAAGGTAATGCACTCCTCAGGTGAGAAGCTAGTGGCTAGTTTAAGGATGTGGGGATTTTTGGAATCATCACCAATGTTGAAATTGATAGTTTCTTCAATGAGCATGCAAGATCCATCACGTAACTATTCAGGGATGGGAATGAGGTTAAGATCATCGATAGCCTCTCTAACCTCATATTTGTCATCTATGTAGATGCCCGTGTGAGATACTTTAGGGACTTAGGGTGGCGTGGATGAGGAATGAGCATTTGCCACCTGTAGGACATGAGGTGCAAGAAGGAAATCTTGAGGGGCTGGTATAGGTGATATATGCGCAAGATCTATAAAATTTGGATTTGGGGTATCGTCCCAAGTCTTTTGGTGACTATAACAAATGGGGAAGAATAAGTCTACCTCAACCATATTGATTGATGATGTAGGTGAAGTAGGTGGGGAAGAATCTAGTGAATAAGATTTGGTGGTTTGTGTGCATCCTAAGAGACTCAAGGGAGGTTGCAAAATAACTAAGGGTAAACGAGAATGAGCAACTGCTCTTTATATTTGTCTATGTATAGGGGGGAATGTGGCTAAGCGTGTTGGTGATGACTCAGGAGGGACCATGTCAATTTTTGTTGGTGGCACCTCTAAGGATAAGGTTGTGAATTGGTTTGCTAGTATGTCTACAAAACAGAATGAGGAAGTGTCTAGAGGATTCCTGAAAGAAGTCATAGGGGACTGCAATGGTAGAATGAGGTGATGAAGTGTCATGTTGACATATTATTCTAGGGTGTGTACTAGAATGGGAGTAGGATAAAGGGGCAAGTCTTGGAATTCATATTCTAAGGTATGCACTGCTTTCAGATTATAACCTATACCAAATTTGTCAGTTGTTGACTAAACTCGAGGATCGATAGGTGTGCATAATCCTTGTTCATAGTGGCCCAACCTGAATCCACACCAATGAAAATGTTGCAGGTAGCGCAAGGTGAGGTGAGGGTTGGCCATGTGGTCTAACGTACCACAAAAGCTGGATTGTGGTGGAGGAGAAGCTAGTGGGGAGATTGAAGAGTCGACTCCTGCATAAAAAAAGTTAGTATGATTTTTGGGACCTCCTAGTTGTACGATGTTTTTGATGGTAAGTACCGAGGTTGTAGGGAAACCAAATTCATGTGTATATTGGATAGGGGGATCATGTACACAATCATCACATACATTATAGTCTCTTGGGCTAGCATTTGTCATGAAAATGGAAATTCATGGTGGCACGATCTGGCGACTGGGGTGGGGTGTCAGAATCATATGACGAAGGTGAAATATGTGATTCCATTATTATAGTGGCTGAAGGGTGTGGGAGTTGCTCTTCTAAACTGGGTGTTGGTTGTTCCTATTCATGACATTTGGTTGTTGTACTTTGAGTAGGATGTTTGGTCTATGTGGGGGAAGATATTGGTGCAGGCACTAGGCTACATGGAGAAGTGAATGTCCTAGACTACAGTCAAAAAGGAAGGGGAGGTGTTTATGGTGTAGGAAGGATAGGGGCTTTCGTAGGCAAGGATGGGGAAGGTAACATGATAGGTTGTGTAATGGGTGACGATTATGGTTGTGGCACCGTAGGTGGGAATTGGAATTATAGAGGCTAGGATGATTATGGAGGCCATAAGGATGGCGATGATAAAGGTATGGCAACAGTTTTGGATCCCACAAAAGATAGCGCTAGTGGTGCAAATATCGAGGCTTGTGCTCTTGATGAACATTGGGATATTAAGGTGGACATTAGGGAGGATATCGATGCTCCCACTAACTAATGAGAGGACACAAGAAATAGTTGGTAGGATGAGAATGACGGTGCAGGGGGAAGGTCTACAACATTGCAAAACTTGAAGGGATATCCATCGACTGGGACACATTGAACGAGTCTGTTGTGTACGTATTTGAAGTAATGGTGTAGTGTGGAAGGGACACACTACATGTCTCTAATACATTGGTGACCAAGTAGAATATTGTATTACATTTCCCCTTGGATGATGTGAAAGAGGATAGAGATGGTACGGATACCTACGCGAATAGGTAAAACTATGTAGGTAGGTCTCATGGAGCCATTGAATGAATTTAGGTCAAGGGAAGGTGATGGTGGACCAAAAAATCACACGTTCTCAAACCCTACTTTTTCATTCAAAAATCTAAAAATAGTTATAGAAATAGCCCACAGGCTTACAATAACCAGCGCTCGGCTTGGTTTTCCCACACACACTCTATATCTACGATCTTCTAATCCACCACCCCGATCTATTATATAAACTGGGTTTTTATAGAGGCCCCGACCCTCTGGAACACCTTACGTGAAAATCGGGACACCAACCCGATTTAATACTCCACTCCACATGGCCCCTGTCACCGTCGCTTCTATCAGAATACCCTATGCACCCATCCTTTTTGTTTCCCGTGCTTCTTGGTACTCGTCTACCTTTACTGCACTTTGTGCCATGTGTTGTCCGTAACAATCCTTGAAAATATTGCCTATCATGATTTTGTGCCATTTCCTTCTTCTCCCTCGCCTTCTCTTCCTATCGTGATATCGTGACATTTTGGCTTTCCTGCGCTTCCTTTCCCTTTTGGTCACGATATCGTGACCATTTCACCTCCGAGCCCTTTGGTTTGTTTTACGTCGCGATATCGCGACGTCACGATATTGTGACCATTCCGCCCTTGTGCCATGGTTTCGATTGTTTGTCATGATATCGCGACCACCTTCTGCCTTGCCCTGATCTTTTCTTTGACATCGCGATATCGCGACGTCACGAAATTGTGATGTCACGATTTTGCTACCGCTACCAACTTCCACCCTGGCCTCACTTTGATGTCATGATTTTGCAATGTCATGAAATCATGACATCATGATTTTGCTATCGCTGCCAACTTTCGCCCTGGCCTCACTTCGACGTCATGATTTTGTGACATCGCAAAATCATGATGTCATGATTTTGCTACCACTTTCATCCTCCGTCGAGTCTTCACTCTGACATCGTGATTTTGCAACGTCACGATTTCATTACCACTTTCAACTTCTACCTTAGAAAAATTTTCCTTGCCTTCTTCTTCTCCTTCCTTAGCTGACTCTTCAGAAGTGGCCCTCTTGCCACTGGATGCTTCTGCATCAGGTGTTGTTGGATGCTCTTGCATCAAACACCCAGGGTTGGTGGAGAAGTGATCTTCACTTTTGAGTTGTCTGGTGGCTACCTCCTATAACACCTCCAAACATTCATCTGCCCCTGCAGCCTGTTCCAACTCCATCTCCTGGCCAGATAAACTTATGTCTTCTATCGGATAGATTCTGCCACTGCTGCACACTTCCTTTTCTATAGCCTGCTTACACTCCTCTTGCCTAGAAAAATCTTTGTCTTCTTCTAGGCAGGTCCCGGCACTGCTGCACACCTTTGTAGCTTGCTTGCACTCCTCTTCTTGGCTAGTTAGATTTTTACCTTCTTCCAAGAAGATCCTGGCACTGCTGCACTCTTCTTTACATGCAGCCTTCTTCAGCTTTAGCTTCTGATGCACTCCAGCATCTCTCTTTTTCTGTCTTTCTTCATGCCTTCTATGCCGCTCCTCTTGCTCTTGTAATTTTATTCTGAGCCACTCCTCTTACAGGGCTTGCACTTGCCTCTGCAATGCCAATAACTCTTCCTCTAGCACCATATCGTTCCTACTACCATGGCTTCTTCGTGGATGCATTTTTCTACCAGGTCCTGGCATAAACTGCCTCACGTTCGACGAATCTGCTTGCGCACTTTGAGACCCTAACACACTCTTCTCTCTCAGAACCCTACCATAGATCCTGGTGCAATTGCCTCATGTTCGACGATCTATTACACACTCAAGAACTTCTAGCTCTGATACCATTTGATGGCGGACCAAAAAATCACACGTTCTCAAACCCTACTTTTTCATTCAAAAATCTAAAAACAGTTACAGAAATAGCCCGTAGGCTTACAATAACCAGCGCTCGGCTTGGTTTTCCCACACACACTCTATATCTGTGATCTTCCAATCCACCACCCCGATCTATTACATAAACTGGGTTTTTATAGAGGCCCCGACCCTCCCTTATGTGAAAATTGGGACACCAACTCGATTTAATACTCCACTCTGCATGGCCCCTATCACCGCCGCTTTTTTCAGAATACCCTGCGCGCCCATCCTTTTCTTTTCCTGCACTTCTTGGTACTCATCCGCCTTTACTGCACTTTGTGCCACGTGTCATCCGTAACAATCCTTGAAAATATCACCTATCACAATTTCGTGCCATTTCCTTCTTCTCCCTCGTCTTCTTCTCTTCCTGTCATAATATTGCGATATCACGACATTTTGGCTTTCCTACGCTTCCTTTCCCTTTTGGTCGCAATATCGCAACATGTCGCGATATCGTGACCATTTCGCCTCTAAGCCCTTTGGTTTGTTTTCTGTCACGATATCGCAATGTCGTGATATCACGACCATTCTGCCCTTGTGCCATGGTTTCGATTGTTTGTCGCAATATCACGACGTCATGATATCATGACCACATTTTGCCTTGCCCTGATATTTTCTTTGACGTCACAATTTTGCTACCGCTACCAACTTCCACCCTGGCCTCACTTTGACATCATGATTTTGTGACGTCATGATTTTGCTACCGCTGCCAACTTTCACCCTGGCCTCATTTTGACGTCACGATTTTGCTACCGCTGCCAATTTTTGCCCTGGCCTCACTTCGACATCGTGATTTCACGACATCACGAAATTGCGACATCGCGATTTCACTACCACTTTCATCCTTCATCGAGTCTTCACTCCAACGTCACGATTTTGTGATGTCGCAAAATCGTGACATCACAAAATCACGACGCCATGATTTCGCTACCACTTTCAACTTCTGCCTTAGAAAAATTTTCCTTGCCTTCTTCTTCTTCTTCCTGAGCCGACTCTTCAGAAGTGGCCCTCCTGCCACTGGATGCTTCTGCATCAGGTGCTGCTGGATGCTCCTACATCAGAAGGTGTGGCAAAATGGGTTGGTGGGATATGCAGGTGATGTAGAGCTACTTGTGGATATAATGCTAATGGATGATTCTATTTTAATGAGTACCCACTTGTATGTGATATCGTTGATTGTGGCTTGGATGTGGAGAGGGGGATATGCTCCTTCTCCAACAAAAATGGTTATCTCATGGTCATGGAATCTAATTGAGGGCTGGAGGCATCATGGGATATTTCCTAAAAAGTTGACAAAGGCATTCGTGTCATGTGTCTCTAGGTCAATGGAGCGTAGGATGTTGTTCAGCGCCTCACAATGGGATTGAGAATGTTGTAGGAGATCAAAGATGGATAGTCACATGGGGGTGTTACGTAACTGATGGGTTAGGTTACCACGAATGGTAATCACATTTTGAGGTGGTGGTGGTACAGTATTAGGCATTTGAGGTATTTATAGTGATGTGAATTGAGCTAGCAGGGAAACAATAGGTGTTTTCTAGCGTGATGGGTACTTGTTGGTTCCTCATAGTAAGGTTGATCATACCTACTACACCATGTGATGGAGGATCACATTGGACACTGTCCACTTGGTGAGGTGGCACTGGAGGATTTTTTGGAGGTCTAGGAGGATTGGATCCTTTGTGATCTGGTAGGGGTTTTGAAAAATCCCTAAATTTTGATTCTATAGGGCTAGAGGGTTTGCTACCTGGATGATGCCCCTATCAATTAGGTCTTGAACTTACCCATGAAAGGAGTGACATGAATCAATATCATGGCAACATTACCTATGGAAGGGTAAAAAGAGTTTCTCATTATATCCATGGGGCTTGGGTGCATTTGGATCCAATGGATGGATCTCAGGTAGAAGGAGATGGTTACCCTCATACAATTTGTGAAACAACCCCGGTAATGGTTTGGATAATAGTGTGAGGTTGCACAGTGGAACCTGTGGGTGCATGCCTCAATATTTTTATAGTCTAGGTGGAGTAGGAGCATTAGCCTAGAATACTTGTGGCTACGATGTATAGGGTGGAGGAGCCGATACTGGCTCTAGGGTAGTGATTGCGACTGAGTTGGCTTGAGGTGGCCGAGGGTAAGGTTGATTTGGTGTGGTCTTGTTGAAGCAAAATTTGCGGTTATAGTTGGATTTTTTTCTCAACTTGATTTTACCGAATTGGACCTTAATGTCTTCAATAACTTTTGCTTATGAAATGGCATCTTCAAAAGTGCGGCTTTGATGAAGTTGGAGGGATGTGGAGATGTGTTTATGGTAACTATTGGAAAAGAGTCTCACAAGCTCAATAATGCGGAGGTTATGGGTAAGGTCATTTATGATCGCTCTCCATCTAGAAATGAACTCAGTGATGGGTTCATCATCAGCCTGTCGTAAGGTGTAGACATCAAAAAATGTGGTCTTTTTCTTGATGTTGATGGAAAAATGTTCTAGGAAGGAATTAGCTAGCTTCTCAAAAGTATATAGGCTATGGCATGGGAGCATGTTGTACCAGTCCAATGTTGGCCCTACGAGCAAAAGGGAGAAGGTACACAACATGAGGGGATTACTATTATGAAGCTGATAGAAGGATGAGTGATAATTTCTCACATGCTCTCTAGGGTATTCCTTACCTTTGTACTTATCAAAATTTGGTATTTTGAAGCAATAATGGTAGGGAGGAATGGAAAATGATGGGTGGATTGGCTCGTTGTATAGTTCATCGTAACAAGGCTTTTGTGTCCCATAGCTAGAGGTGTGCGAGTTCAACATTTTGACTTCATATCGTAAGAGTTGAATTTCAAGAGTCATAGGGGTTGGAGACTGGGCTATGATAGGCTGAGTCTATGGATGTGGTAGATATTGGTATTGTTGATCTTCCCAGTATTGTGAAGGATATTGTTGTGCCTGATCCTGGTAAGGCAGGTATTGGGTGACATGTGTTGTCATATCTACGGGAACACTAGGATGTGGGGTAGGTGTTTATTTTGGGTAATAATACTATGATTGGGAAGCATGTGGTTATGGTGCAGGTACTTGTTGGCTTGGAGCCTATTATAATTATTGGTCCATGGGTGGCGATGACCAAGATGGAGGAGGCTTAAAGAAGCTGGATGTAGCTGGTAATGGTGTGGGTGTCAGGGCTACCGGTACTAGGGGTGGTCGAGACGAGGTATCAAAGGATGGGATCTATATCTATCCTGGCGGGTAGGAATTAGGGAAGCTAAACTGCATGTAATAACTTGGCATGGTGGGTGGATAAGTTTTCGACCTCGATCCATAGGTGGGAAAGAGATTGGTAGTGTGAGATTGGGCAGGAGGATGTGATGGTATCCTAAAATTCACTGTAGACAAATGTGGCCCTAAATTTTGGGTATCGTACACTCTGGATATCTGGGAGATTGGTGGAAAATCTATCTAAAAGGTAGGGTAAGTTGTCGAAGTAGGATATTGGGTCAAGGGGAAGGTGTATGTGTACACTCCTGCTTGTGTTTTTGCATCTTGCGTCTAAAGGGGCTATTGGGATATGCCTTCAGATATGGTGAAAAATGGCTCTTGGGAAGACGATGGTTGAGACTCCTATGAAGAGTATGGATGTGAGGTTTGAGGAAATGCTTGTGGTTCCTATTGGGGAGGGATTTGTTGTGCAGTTTGGAAGGATGGCTTCTAGTTTCCTATAGCAGAGTAATATGGGTTAGACACCATTCCTACGATAATGGCGAATGATGTGACCTCTGGATGGGTACAGTTTAGGAGGGAAGAATCACTCTCAAAAAGGGATTGATATAGGTTTTGGAAAAAGGGGTATGTGAAGGTGGGAGTAGGTAAGACCACCTCATCGATGGTAAAGAATAGATCAAGTTGTCCTAGCACTATGTAGATCACATGGTCACAGAACGTGGTCAATGGATTAGATGAGTATGGGGATGAAAGGAGCAGATAATCCTCTATGAGTGAAGTAGCGAGGGCTTCACTTAGGGTTAATGTCTCATCATGAGTCATCATGTGTGTGAGTTGTACATCAAATTCTATGAATGAATCATATGTGTCTATGGTCTTCCCCTTCATGATCGAAGGAGTAAGAGTGGACTGACTAGAGGAAGTGGTAGGCCAAAATAAGCCAAGTAAACATGGTTATTTTAACAACAAGCCAAATAAACATGGTTACTTTAGAAATTAATTTCTTAATAAAAATATTTTTTATCATAATTCAACCCAACCCATCCTTTTCAATCATAGAGTATCTAGTTTTCACTATATATAGGCCTTTACTATCCCTGCTCCAAATCATCGAGTCACTCCCACCTACAGGGTTAGTGAGAAACACCCTCAATAGGTCCATCAAGGATTTTCAAGCTTTGGATTGGGTTTCATGTAGATCTACTATATTTATACCTTTTCAATATCATCTCCCCTCTCTAAAATCCAAGAAGTCCTTAACCTTTCTTCTAAAGGCTTCTATAGTTTTTAGCTTTAGGGTGTTTAGTTCTAGATCACACTCAAGAGGGATCTCCTTTAGCTAGATATCCTTATAAAAGTCCACTCTTTATTCATTACGTATGTGCCATATGATTCCTTTTCTCAAAAGGACCTTACAATTATTTATTCTAGAAAGTGGACCTTCTTGGAAGATCTTTACTAGAGTATCTAGTTTTTACTATATATGATTCATTACCTATGTGCCATATGATTCTTTATTCTAGAAAGTGGACTTTCTTGGAAGATATTCTAAATTGAGGAAGTCTTATCTATCTATCATATATTTAGCTTTAAGGATTTTGATCTAGCTCAACTAATCATTTTTAAATAGTTTTCAACCCATATTACCAATAAAATCCTTGTTCATCCCATACAACCATGTGAAACCCACACCTCCATACTCTTTCTTGGAGCACACATGCTCCCAAGCCACTAGAGGCAGTATTTTCTTATCTTCAGATCTTGATTAGAATAAGTATCATTGGATTTATTATAGTTTGTTCTTGACCTTGGATGGAATTTTAAATACAAACATAAAGTATTGGGAATACTTTGTAAGGTTGAATAACTAGCTATTCCTTATCAGCCTGGCTTAAGAGGTTACCTCTCCATCTTGTCAATTTATTTATGAACCTATCAATCACTGGGTTCCAAAGTTCTAATTTTATTCAACCTTTGAAAATTGGTATGCCTAAATGGGTAGCAAGGAGATCACCTACCTCACACTCGAAGATACAAGAGATTCTACTTTGCCTTATCTAAAGGGTATTGATGAAGTAAATTTTACTTTGTAAAATTTACTTTCTATCCTACTTCCAGTTCATACTTTGTCAATATAAGTTTAAGTTCATATGCTTGGGGAATTGAAGATTTGGAAACTATTATAGTGTCATCAAAAAATTATTGATATGACATTGGATTGAGTATTGAATTTGGCTTGAAGCCCCCTAGCCTTCCATCATTTAATACTACAGTAATACTATGATCAAGGGCCTCTACTAAGATGATGAACATAAAAGGAGACAAGGGATCACCTTGTCGTAACCCTCTCTTATAACAAAAATAACCTATTGTTGCACCATTCACTAAAACCAAAAATCTATAAGCAGAGATTCAATTGAATACCAAGTCCACCCAATAAATATGAAACCTAAACTTTCTCATAATCTTACCCAAAAAATCCTAGGAAACTTGGTCATAGGATTTATCCATATCTCTTCACTTTTGTCCATAGAATGGATGACCTCATGGATAGTTACAATTCCATCCAAAATCTGGTGACCTCTTACAAACCCACCTTGATTGTTGTTAATGATGGAGGGAATTATGGTCTTGAGACAATTTGCCAAGGTATTTATAAGAATTTTATTGATGGCTTTTTAAACCTTATACTACCACAAACTATCACATGCTATATCTCGGAAGATTCAAATATAAAATAGCCACAATATAATAAGGTCAATATAATGATATGAGTAGAATAATATGAGCAGATTACTATGTGTAGAAATGCTTATAATAACTCAAATAACATTCAATAATATGATTAAATATAAATGTAAAAATCCTAAATCATGCATGTACTATGCATGAAGAATAACTTACAATATTAATTGCTCATATTGTATACGATATTTATTACACTTCTTTCTCTTAGAAATGTATAGAATAGTAATGATTGTGATCCTTGTGATACATGTTTATGGAGAATTGTATTTATAATATATCCATAGTAGTGTATCTTTGGATACTTGACTATTTCTCTCCATATGCCAAGTTTCATGACTCTTGGCTTATCTACTTGCCACTTGCATATATGATGAACACTTGACACTACAACATATACACACCTATACATGACTCTTTCACTTCTTCTTGCACTCTTTAATCTAAGATGCTTGTGCACATGTTTACATTACATATTTATTCTCATACATAAAATATGCTTGTCCACATAGAATCAATTTACACTTGCACTCTAACTCACATGACACTTGTGCATTTCTTGCACATTACAACTTTACATGACACTTGTGCATTTCCTACACATTCACACTTACATAAAGGGAAAATATAACTCACACTCTAAACTATGACTCAACCCTAATCTATTATTTACAAATATACCATGAAGGTACCATGGGGGTACATTAGCATGTACTAAATAATGTAATATACTCCAACACCCCCATGTATTACATTATTTTGTTATTGAAGACTTTAGTCTTCAATCATGGTCTTCATCTTTATCTTCAATCTTCAAGTGACCTTGTAATGCATATGAGCCTCTTCTTGAGATCCATTAGGTTCATCTTCTTGCTTGAATTTTATTTTGAGTTCATCTTTAGTTTCTTTGGATTCAACTTCATATTCTTCAGTCTTTGTGTCTTCAAGATTGTAAACCTTTTTAACTCTCTCACTGTCATGTACAAAAAAAATTTCCTATTTCATGAACTTTTGAATCATTTGATTCTTTCTTTTTGTGTATAGTAACTTCTGTATATTCACTTAAAGCATCATAATAAATTCTTGAATTAGATGAACTTGGAATGTCAATACTGCATGAAAAATGAAACATTATTTTTAGATATGATTCACTTGATTCATTTCTATAAATATCTACCTCCTTTAGAGTTTCAATTAACTCTTTTTGTTTTAAATTTTGATATTTATGAAGCTTAAGTAAAATAAATGTCATATACATTATTCTACCCGTATCTAGAGGTATCATAATACTATATTTCTCATCATCAATTACTTCAACAAGTCTTGAATGTAAATAGTATTCAAATGTTTCAAAACTTTCATCCATGGCTTCATTATAGATTAATTTTGATACTATATCTATATTTCCTTCATATTTTTCAATCAAAGTTTTAATTCCAATGTTTATCACCTCTGATATTTCTTTTCTAGTTATAGACTTCATATTCTCAAAATTAGACTCCTTGTAACACCTAGGTTTAGAAATTTAAGTTCACTAATCTAATTCCTATGGAGTAGTAAACCTTATGAATCCCTAGTTTAGAAAAATAGATTTTGCAAATTTTTATTTTTCCTAATATTTTGATGTTGAAATCTTTTACCTCCTAGATATTTAAATTTTCAAAAAATTCAAAAAAAATAATTTTTTATTTTCTCAAAAACAAAACCAAATTAAATATTCTTCAAAAAACTTCAAACTTTAAAACTTTAAAAATTAAGTAAAATAATTGAATTCCTTATCACTTCAAACTTATTACAAACATTAAAAAACTAAATATATTCCTTATTACTCCAATATTAAAAATAAACTTATCACACCAAACAAATTAACTAGCTTTATCACTCCAAACTTAAATACTTCTAATTAAACTTTATTTCTCCTAAATTAATGTTTAAATAAACTCCAAGTAATTTTTTAAAAACCTAAAATTGTCACCAACCTTACAAAAATGTCTTTCACTTATATTTTGATTGTGCACGTCTTCACTCGTTGTTGTTTTAGTTGCACCTCTATTCCAACGCTTGTGTGGTCTTCAATTCTCATGTAAACTTCATCGCTCATGTGGTATTTCTTTTAAACACTCAAGGCACTAATTAAATTCCACCATGTGTGAGCATGCATGATTTTTGGCAAATATTTCACTTCCTTCTTGGATGTTACAAATTTTCTTCTCAAGAAAGTAGCTCAGGCTAGATTTTTTGGTGCTTAGTCTATTCATTGTTGGCCTTACGTTAATCCTCTTCAATTTCCAATTGGGAACTTAGACTATTCATTTCTAGCCTTATGTTACTCCTATTTGGATTCCAATTTGGATCTTAGACTATTCATCGTTGACCTTATGTTACTCCTCTTTGGCTCCTAATGTTTGATTCTTTGCTACATTGCAGATGTTCCTTTGTTACTAATGTTAGCTCTTATTCCAAAACTACATTACTCCTATGTTAATGTTGTTGCATATTTGATACTTTGGCTTCTACATTCATTGCTTTATCTCTTGAATTTTATGCATCTTATTGCGTGTTGCTACATTATTGATCTATTGTAACTTTAATCCATCCTTTGAGCCTATACTTATCCTTTAAGCCCTTTGATTCTTCATTTCCTGCAAATGCTCTAATTCTAACTTTAGATCATTCTACTCACTGATAAGCTAAACTCTTCTCAACATTTTTACCAAGCCACTATTATACTCATCCGATGTAGAACAATGCTCACTATTCTATTACCATACCTTTGTTTTGCTATGAATGTTACTTGTTTCATTACCATATCTTTCGTTTGTTGTAACTACACTTGTTGCTATGGCTTGGCTATCTTGTTGTTATGGATTGGTTATCTTACTATTATAGCTTAGCCATCTTGTTGTTATGGCTTGGCTATATTTCATCTGTTATATTCTTTATCTTGCTTTTTATCTTGTTGATTTCATACAAGTGTGCAATCTAAGTGAAGACTATCGACATTCTTTATCTTCATAGATTGCTTTAATTTATGTGATCCTTTCCTCTTATGTTCCTTTATTTTTCTTTCTACAATCAACTCTATTTTACTTCTCTGACTTGATGCTCATATATATCATATCTTCTCTTTTCTATCTCTTCTATACAATGTTGGCTTATTGAGCCAATGTCAAGGTTTTTATAACCTAAATTTTTTCTTCTTTCATGAATTAATGTCAAGGTTTGTAGGACCTGAATATCTCACTTTTCAATGTCAATGTCTATATAACCTGAATGTCTTTCATTTCTTCAATGTCAAGGTCTATAGGACCTGAATATATTTCACTTTCTAATGTCAAGGTTTGTATCTTTATGACTTGAAAATTATTCTTGTCAAGGTGAATATCTTTATGACCTAAAAATTCTTATATCTTGTAGCTTTTTAATCACTATAAATTCGAATCAAATGCTTGAAGCTATATAAAGTAAGCTATGAGCTTTTGTATCTTTCTTCATGAATAATATCTTCTTCTCAAAATTCTACAACAACTTTATATTCTTTCTTTATACACGTAGAAGCTAAAACTCTTATCTATCTGATGTAGGAAGCTTCTCACACTTATGTTGCTTTCACTGCTACTTAAAATATGTAATCTTAAATCTTCCAATATATTTTCAAGTTGAATTGAAAGTCCCTGAATCATAAATTTTCTATGTCAACGGGTATCTTTTTCCTTGAATATTTTATGTCAAGGGATATCTTTGTCCCTAAAACTTAAGATTTCTATATCAAGAGATATCTTTTTCCTTGAATCTTAAATCTCTAATGTCAGGGGTTGATTATAGCCATGAAAAATATTGTTGAGTCTTGGTATTCACTGGTTATTCTTCAACTGTGGAAAGACTCTATAGTTGAGTCCCACTCTTTATTGGTTATTCTTCAACCATGGAAAAACTCTAGCTTTTATACTCAATATGACCTTTAGAAATGGAGTCCGAGTCTCACTACCTTCAAAGTGGACAAACTCTTAATCGACTTTATCAAACTAGATAAAATCAATTAATAATGGTGGCTAAAATGAACTCTATCAATCTAGACAGATTTAAATATAAAATAGCCACAATATAATAAGGTCAAGATAATGATATGAGTAGAATAATATGAACAAATTAATATGTATATCAAGGCTTATAATAACTCAAATAACATTCAATAATATGCTAAAATATAAATGTAAATAGCTTGAATCATTTATGTACTATGTAGGAATAATATCTTATAATATTAATTGCTCAAAATGCATACAAGCTTTATTGCACTTCTTTCGCTTACAAATGTATATGATAGTAATGATCGTCATCCTTTGATACATGTTTATGGAGCATTGTCTCCATAATATAGTCATAGTAGTGTGACTTTTTGGATTATTGACTATTTATCTCCATATGCCAAGTCTCATGACTCGTCTTATCTACTTGCCAATTGCATACTTGATGAACACTTGACTACAACATATGCACATCTATACATGACTCTTGTATTTCTACTTGCACTTTCTAATATATGACTCTTGTGCACATTTTTACATTTCATATTTGTTCTCATACATACAAGACACTTGTGCACATAGACTCAACTTACACTTGCACTCTAACTCACATGACACGTGTATTTCCTTCACATTACAACTTTACATGACACTTGTGCATTTCCTACACATTCACACTTACATAAAAGGGAAAATATAACTCACACTCTAAATTATGACTCAACCCTAATCTATTATTTACAAATATACCATGAAGGTACCATAGAGATACATTAACATGTATTAAATAGTTTATATACTCCAACACTTATAAAGTGTATTGCACAAACTTATAGGTCAAAATTTCTCAAGGTCTCTTACACCAACAATCTTGGGTATTAGAGCCAAAAAATTAGAGTTAACATCCATAAGGATTTGGTGAGAAAATTTTACTTCTTTAATGGCTTCCATAACATCATATCCCACAATTTGCTAGAAGTGTTGAAAGAAAGCAATCGAGAATCCATTCAAACCTAGAGCTTTAACCCCTCCCAAGTCAAAAACTACCTTCTTGATCTCTTCTTCAAAGAAAGGGCTAAGAAGGTAAGTATTAATGTCCTCATTGATTATATTTGGGATATACCTAAGTAGAGAGTCTTCCTCCTCTGATTCCATAATATCAAAAACCCTTAGCAGCTCTTCAAAGAAACCCACTACCTCTTCTCTTATTTCATCAAGGTTGATAGTGAGGGATCCATATATTTTATTTATTTATCTGATCTTGTTGGAACTTCAATGGCGAAGGGTAGATACATGAAAAACATTGTATTCTTGCCCCCCTATTTTAGCCAATGAATTCTTGACTTTTACCTCCATTAGATTTCCTCACAAGCAAGGATATTGTGATACTTTGAAAGCATCTCCCATTCCCTAAATCTGATGTCTTCAGTTAGGACACCTCTAGTGATTTTCTTTTCAATCTCTGATAACTCAACTCTTAATTCCATTTTCTTCTTAAACAAATTATCAAAGATATTTTTATTCTACACTTTTAAATTTTGTTTGATATATTTCCCTGCTACTTGACTTGGTTTGGAACCAGTAAATATTTTCTTCCACCATTATTCAATTTTTAGAGCTAAGTCTTCATGTCTAATCCACATTAGCTCAAACCTCAATGGGTTGTTGTACTTCCTTCGATCCTTTACTACCTCCCTAAATCTTGGGTTGTGATCTGACCCAATTTTTAGAAGGAAAATTAAAGTTGAATCCCAAAGGCTTGCTAACACCTCTTGAGAGACCAAAAATTTGTCTAGGTGTACTTGAATTAGCTGATATCCTAAATACCTATTGCTCCATGTGAATTGAAATCTTCTTAAATCTATATCCATCAATTCATTAGCATTTATGAAGTTCCTAAAATCTTGCATACCTCTGAAGGGATTGAAGAGCCCCATTTTTTATCTAAAGGATTTAGAGGGGAGTTGAAATCCCTCGCTAAGATCCACAAGATCCCTTTGAATGTAGTCCTCATCTGGCTAAGATCATTCTATAATTACCTTCTACTAGCAACTATGTTTGGGGTATACACATTGGTTAGAATCCAATTTTCCTTAGACTCTAGGTTATGACAAAAAATTATGATGAACCATCTCGAATTGACCACTATCCTCCCTTCAATTTTCCTATTATTCCATAGACATAACCAACCCCCGAAAGGTTCCTCGGCCTTATTGAATACCATTTCCGCATATTTCTAGAGAAGGCTTTTTATTATTTCAACTTTTCTTTCGTCTAGCTTAGTCTCCTATAAAAGTAGAAAATTTGAACTATGTTCTCTTCTAAGAGCATACACCAGATGGTGCTTAAAAGGAGCATTAAGGACCCTTATATTTGAAGATAAAATCTGTCTTTTATTCTTGGTGGAATTTTTTTCCCCCCAAAGTTTAAAATTACCTATGATCCATTGGCTACTTCCCATGTTATTTATTTATGGATAACTATTATTGTGGAAGGTCTACAAGAGCCCCTTTCTGGACCTACATCCACTGAGTTTTTAGAATGACTATGAGTGACTAATTTCTGAGTTGAACTTTCAAAATTTATCCCTTTTGAACCATATTTTACCATGAGTTTGACCTCTATTGTATTTTGAGATTTTTTAGGCTGAGAAAATTCTAATCCTTTAGGGTCCAATATTATTTAAGATTCCCCAGCAAAATGGGGATGAGATGAATTCAACATTAAAGAGGTTACCAAGCTATTTTTTTGTTCACCATTTTCATCAATAACATTTAAACTAGAAAAGGAATTGGAAAGGGGAATAGTTTCTTTGTCCAATAAATATTATACTTGGAGAATTACCTCTAAATTCATAGGGTCAATTTCACTTTATTTTAGAAGTTCGTTATCTTTATGATTTTTTTATTTTCCATCATTGGTTCCTTATGTAACTTCAGCATTGCCTTCCTTACTTGGCACATCAGTTGTCATATTCTCTTGCATTTGTCATCGCACCCATCTATTATTTTGGGGATTATTTCTTTGGGTAATGCAATGAAAACTTGGATGCCCTACTTTATGGTATAAACCACACTTTATTACCATGTTTTTGTATTCAAACAACTGATTATGTAAGACAAACATAGACATCAAACTTATCGATTTAGGGAGTTCCTGATTTAGGTCAACATTCATGGAAAGTCTTGCATGAAACATACACATATAAGCAAGATTAGCATGATCCACAACTACTAGATGCCTTATAAATGAATCGACAAGCTCGAAAGGTAGACCCAAATAGACACAAAATCAATCCCCTAAGAGAAAGGGTCAAAGTTAAGGATACATCTCCTCAAGAAGAGACCCATGTGGTTGAAAAACCCTGGTCCTCCTAGTAAAATACTATCACTATCCATGGGATAACTCAATTTCATCCAAAAAAATCTTCTAGGGAGGGCAATAATTTCTATATGTCCAATAGGCTTCCATTTCTCCCAGGTCCACTTCTTTATAGTATCAATTTCAGGTCTAACATCAATGAATTTCCCCACTAGAGACATCTTTCCTTGATCAACAACCAAGTCTCCCAAATTATTTGGAACTACTAGCTCCCCATTCTCTAGTTGGAGATTAAAGTAACCTTCATGAATTTTTTACTTTCCTTTGAGGATATTAAACCATGAATGGGCCCCTAAGTCAAAAGGTCTAGAAGAACCCTTGTATTTTTCCTCTAGAGAATCAGCATGTTGGGCCCCTTAAACATTTGTATAATTATTGCCACCCTATCCTCCTATAAAATCTTGCAAACCTACCTAACTCCTCTATTTTGTGTACTTCATTATGAACCCTACAAGAATATCAAGGCCAAATCATAATTTTTGAAGCCCACTACTATTGAATCTTAGATCTATTACTATCAAAGCTAAAACCCACTACTATAAAAGCCTAGATCCTTCTGCTAAAGCCCACTCTCCACATATCTATCATCATCAAATATTTTAGATCCACTGCCTTCGAAGCACATATCCATAGTTGTTGAAGCTCACCGCTATTAAAGCCCAAATATACCTCTATCAAAGCCAAATCTCATTGTCGTCGAAGCCTAGATCCACTGCTACTAAATCCCACTCTCCCTAGATCTATCATTGTCAAAGATCATATCCATAGTTGTTGAAGCCCACCACTATCGAAGCCTAGATCTATCATCATTGAAACTAAATACCACCACTATCGAAGCCTAGATACATCGTTGCTAAAGCCCACCCTCCCTAGATCTACCACCATCGAAGCTTAGATCCATAGCGTTTGAAGCAAAGATCCACAGATCCATATAACATTAAAGTATGCACATATTTTTTGGTTAAAGTATATATATATATATATATATATATATATATATATATATATATATATCAACTTATGTGATTATATAAAATATTTATTTTCCAACAAGTAATTTTTTTTATTTGTGGAAAACATCTCAATTGGGATGCCACTTTTGGGTAAGTCCCAAGGATGCAAGGGTATTTATTCCACCAAAATTACCTAGGGCTCGAACCTTACCTGCCTCCTTTGACACACTCAAAGAGCATGCCTAAAACAACAAAAACACAAACAAACAAACACAAAAATACAAACAAACACAAAAACACAACAACAAAAACAACAAAAGACAACAAAACAAACACAAAACACAAAACACAAAAAACAACAACAAAACACACAAAAAAAACAAAAAAACACATAACACAAAAGCGCAAAACACAAAAAAAATACAAAAATATAAAAAAACACAAAAAACAACACAAAAAAATACAAAACAACACACATCAAAAAACTAAAAATAAAGAAAAAACAAAATACAACTTTGACCTTTCTAGGCCAATAAGTTTTTCAGGCAAGATTCAACAGAGGAAACATAAGAATGATAAGTTTGAGCAAGGGAACTAAAATACCCTGACCGAACCAAAGAGAAGCAAAAACAAAGTAAAAAAAAACTAGGTACCTCGAGTACTAGAACCATCCAGACAAAGGATAGAAAGAAGAGCTTCCCTTATTTGCGAATCCCACCATCTGGGAGTGTGGTCGTAGTAAGTAAGATCACCTTTGTCTAATGTTCTTTGGCCACATGATTGTATTCAAATTTTAAAAAGCCCATATGGATTTATTGAATCTTCTCAACAATTTTTTTATTCTCCAATCAACCTTATGATTCTTAGGAGTCTTCAACAGATTAATCATGACTTGAGAGTCGGATTCAACCAACACCTTTTTCCATTCGACCTTAGCAGCCTCTTGAAGGCCTCTAAGGATACCATACCCCTCAACAAGGTTATTGGAAAGGATACCCAAATTCTCAGCAAAAGTGAAAACCAAAGAACCATATGAAAGTCTACCAATTCCTCCTGCACTAGCTTTTCCAGGGTTCCCCCTAAAGGCTCCATCGGTATTGACTTTTCCAAAATTCTTAGGAGGATGCTGCTAATTCCTTTTTCTATCCATCTTTTGATTACTCATATTCCCTTTAAGCTGGTTGCCCTTAAAAGAGTTAATCGTCAATATTTGCATCACTTGATCCCATCTTTGGTGGGAGTTATGAGGGTGATTAAGAAGTTGTTGGATTGATTCAACTAAGTTGACAATGATCTTTTGTCAGATATAATGAATGTACTCCCTTTCTTGATTGAAAATCTGGTTGTTTATTTCCTTCCAAATATTCCAAGATAGAATGGTAGAACCCATTCAAACTAGTTGCCTAATAAAATGATCAACATCCTCCCGATTAGACCAATCCCTCCAAAGTTGTTCAAAAGTAAAAAATAAAACCATTGTAAACAAAGTAAGATGATCATTCTCCTCCATAGCTCAGAGGCTAAGGTATACTCAATAAAATAATTACTTGAGAGTTTCCATATTCTCTTCATTTTCTAACAAACCAAACATTCTCTTTTTCCACATAAGTAATGATTATAAGATATAATAAACTATAAAATATTACAACCATTTAAAACTTTGGGAACCATAATATTGCAATGAGATTCTCTAATTAATTTGTTAACTTTATTCCATTTTCTTCTAATATTACAATTGCAATGCAGCCAAAAATACTAATATTATTCTAAGGAGAATTCTATAAATTTTAAAATTTAGATTTTTTAAGTGAAAAACTTTTTCAAATAATTTAATATTTTTGTTGGAATATTGTAGCGATATGTTTTTAGGTTTTTATTCAAAAATACATGAGTTCAAATTATAGACGACCAAATCCCTTTCAAAACTTATGCTTTACTCTAAAATTTTAACGTAAAAAGAATAACCCAATTGGTAGCTATCTAGTGCTTGTCGAGGTAGATTGGCTAGTAACAACCAAGTACGTATCGATAAGCTACGTCAGTTCAATTTTGACTTTGTCTTTACCCTTTACCCGCGGCTTAGGGTTAGTAACAATTATTTTTAAGTTCAACACAAAAAAACATCAGACAAAAGGTGTTACCAATTCTTCACTTAAAAACCAATGTTACACAACCAAATTGACCAATGAGGGCCTACGGAGAAAAAAGAAAAATAAAGAGGGCACCAAAAAAAAGAAAAAGAAAAAGAAAGAGGGCCTACCCACTCGTATGCCCTTACGTACGTCCTCGTAAGTTTTTATTTTTTCGAAATATTCTTTATACATTCACTTTCATGCTTTATCTCTTCCCTTGCCTTTTAGCTGCAGCAGGATAGACCAATTAAAAGTTTTCGCAAAAAATGGGACCACCTGAGACAGGGCGGCAAATTAGTTGCACGTTACTATCATAACTAAAACACAAGAATACTTCTCTACTGTTCATCTGTCATGCAAGTGGTACAATCTACATATAATACCATTCCTCTGAAAATAACATTCCTCCATATATAATATTTTTTCTTCTATTAAAAGAATAAAAGCTCTGCGCCCACAGGCTCGGTCAAAACAATGATGGGAATTTTTCACAATGTGGTTGAACATGTTCTCAAAAGTTCACTGTGAGAAACAGTAACAGTGGAGCTGCAGCAATTCGGTTTTTTTCTTTTTTAATTAAAATTTGTATTACATTTCAAAGTGAACGATTCGTAAAATCCGATTCGAACATTGATAAATCTGAGAGATCTAGACGTCAAGAGCATCTCTGTGACACAAAAGACAAGGAAAGGATTACATTTTCGTCGGAATCCTCTTTGGTTTGCCCTTGCTATAGTGGTGAATGGAATTGTTGACACGTCATGCTTATCATATACTACATATGGTTTCTTCTATAATTTCTAGTGATCGACATTGTTATTAACACATCACCCCCATTAGGTACTGTAGTGTGTTGTCTATATACTAGAGTGGGATGTGCGCTTGTTGACACATCATGTATGTGATATACTATAAGGAAGTAGTTTATGTTGGAGATTTATACTGACTAAGAAAGAGAAAATCAAAAGTTCTCAAGCCAAAAAGTTTCTACAGGCCTTGAAGAGTCATCATGACTATTGGACTTCTTAGAATGTGAAATTAAGCGTTGTAACATTAATTTCTCTCTTGTAAATGTAAAATAGAGTATTATAGCTATAGAATATTATGAAAAAAAATTATAATATTTTTGAGTTAGTTTGTAATAAAAAACAACATTCTATTCCATTCATTTTGTGAAACATGCTTGTCCCTACTCTATGAAACCTATAGTCAACTTTCAGAGCTCATAACATTTGTTTTACAAATTTGTTTTTCACATGTGATACACCATTGGAAAGGTATTCTTGTGCACAATTCAATCCCAAAATTTTATCAAATTTTGAGTAGTTTTGGTCCCTCAAATTTAGACTATCCTATGTTACTATAATTTTTTTGTTGTGTTTTTGTTACACTTTGGTGATCTTTGTTTTTGGGTCATTTGCTTCATTTGGTATCAGAGATTGGTTGGTTTTTGGGTTTAAATGGACTTGGTTTTTTGGTCTATCTAACAATTGATCAAGTTCTTGGACAAGTTCATTGAAGATAAACTTCAATGTTGTTGTTGGAGTCTAATGACCAACTTCAACATCTCATTACCCATTCCAGAATTTAACAAGCAAGATTATGATTATTGGAGCATAAATATGAGAATATTGTTAATTGAAAATATCTTTTGGAGGTAGTGGAGAGTGGTTATGAAGAACCACCTGATTGGAACACATTACAAGGAAATGATAGAACAACAAAAAGGGAAACAAAGAAGAATTCATTAGCCCTCTACCATATTCAGTCTACTCTTGATAAGAGTTTATTTCCATGTATTGTTTTTTACACATAAGCTAATGAGGATTACAAGTCTCTTCAAGAGAATTATCAAGGAAGTGACCAAGTGAGAATGGTTAAGTTGCAAACCATGAAGAAAGATTTTGAGAATCTATAGATGAAGGAGGTTTAAAGTGTGGGTGATTATTATGTTAGAGTGAAGGATGTGATGAACAATATGGATACCCTTGGAGAGACCTTGAAGAAAGAGGTAGTTGTGAAGAAGGTATTGATATATTTTACCCCTAAATAGAATCATGTTACAATAATTGTTTAGGATAGTAAAGATTTGTCTACACTTTAATTTGATTTTCTAGTTGGTTCTCTTATGTCACATGAGGAAAGCCTAAGATAAACCAGTAAATGAAATGAGGAGAATGATTTTAATTCTAAATTGAAAATTATTGAGAATGATGAATTTGGTCTAAGCACAAGTAAAAAATTACATGGAAGAGGGAGAAATTATAATTACTTAAGAGGTAGAGGGGGAAGAGGAAGATGAGTTGTTACTAGAATATGACTGGAAGCGATGATCAAAAAAGTGTTGAATAATACAATTGTCATAAAATGGGTCACATTGCATGATATTGTAGAGTGAAGACCACAAATGGAGATAGAAGATCCCACTATGTATGGGAGGATGAAGCTACACAAGGTAATTTGTTTTTTCCTAGTGACATAGCTGAAAAAACAAATCAAGAAGTTTGGTATCTAGATTCTAGTTGTTCTAACCACATGACTAAAAATGAAAAGTTGTTTATTAATGTGAATAAAAATTTCAAGACCAAGATTATTCTTGGGAACAACAATGCTTTGGTTGTGGCTGCAAAAGGCACCATGGAGGTTGGCACTAAAGAAGGTACAAAGAAAATTCATCATATCTACTATGCTCCCCATTTTAAGAATAATTTGTTGAGTGTTGGAAAAATTGTAGAAAAAAACTATAAAGTTTTGTTTGATAACAATGAATGTATCATTTATGACAAGAATAATAGAAACCATATGGTCACCATTGTTCCTATGACAAAGAACCAGATGTTTCCTTTAAATTTTGGAGGAAAACAAAGTATGAACATGGCACACGTGGCATTTGAAGATAAGAATTGGCTTTGGAATCTTAGATTTGGACACTTGAATTTTGAAAGTCTAGAATTTTTGTCTACACAAGACATGATAAATGGAATACCTAAGGTTGGAGAGAACAAGGGTATGTGTGAAGCATATGTGATTGGAAAGCATCCAAGGAAGGAGTTTCCAAAAGGGAAAATATGATAGGCCTCATGCCCACTCCAATTTGTACATTCTAATATTTGTGGACCTATGCAAACACAAAGTTTGGGTAAGTCTTCATATTTTATCACATTCATTGATGATTTTTTCAAGTGTTAGGTGTATTTTTTGAAACATAAGGAAGAATATTTTGGCATATTCAATATTTTCAAAGCATTGGTTGAGAATGAAAGTGGATATAAAATAAAGTGTTTGAGCATCTATTGAGAATGTGCACTGTGGAGCATCAATGATTTTTGCAAACAATATGGCATCAAGCTGCAACTCACTACCGCCTATACACCACAACAACATGGGGTAACTAAGAGAAAAATATAACCATTATAGAAATGGTAAGAAGCATGTTGAATACAAAAGGTTTGAGAAATCCTTATTGGTCTTATGTAGTTGATACAACAGTGCACATTCTCAATAGATGCTCCACAAGAACACTATACAAGGAGACTCCACATGAAGCATGGTATGGCACAAAACCCACTGTAAGTCATTTGAGAGTTTTTGGTTGTCTTGTATATGCACATGTGAATAATAAAGTGAGAAAGAATTTGGATCCCAAGAGTGATCCATGCATTCTTGTGGGATATTCTAAAATAAATAAGACATATAGATTGTATAATCCAAAAAATTACAAGTTTGCAATCTCTAGAGATGTAATTTTTAATGAAGAGGGAGTGTACAGTCATCAAAAATATACAAACAAAATATTTGATGTTGAAGAAGATAATAAAGTTAGGGGATAGCCTTCAAATGTTTCCTCTACTCCTCCAAGCCCACCGAGTAGCCCATCAACAATTTCAAAGAAGACTACACCAAGTTCAAGCACAAGAAACTCATCTACAAGTCCCACCAAGGATACAAATAAAGGAAAGAAAATACTCAAAGCACATGTATCCAATTAAATAATAGACAAGAAATTTCAAAGGAGGTTAAAAAGAAGCCAATTTCAAGAGTTGGACTAAGTTGTTTCAATATTGGAAAAGCTCCAAATGTATGGCAATGATGAAGAAGAACCAAAATGTGATCTGGTGAATTATGCTCTATTTTTTTAAGCTAATTTGGAACCTTAATATTATGAATATGCTTGTACTAATTATGTAAGCAATGAAAGAATAACTTTAGTCCATTGAAAAAACTGATACTTGGGAACTTTTGGAATTACCCAAGGATTAGAAGATTTTTGGATCCAAGTGGATCTACAAAATAAAGTTTACTAGTGGTGGAAGCATAGAAATATATAAAGCAAGGCTAGTTGCAAAATTATTCAATCAAATATATCGTATGGATTATGAAAAAATATGTTTCCTTATTGCAAGACAAGAGACAATTTGGATAGCTCTTTCATTGGTAACCAATAATCAGTGGAAATTTTAACACATGGATGTGAAAAGTGTATTCTTGAATGGTTATCTAGATGAGGAGGTTTAAAGGCTTTAAAGTGTAAGGAAAGACAAACCATGTTTACAAATTGAATAAAGCATTGTATGGACTGAAGCAAGCACCTAGAGCATGGTACTCAAGAATTGGTACTTCCAAGATTATGGTTTCAAGAAAAGTAAGAATGACCCCACACTATATTTCAAGAATGAAGGTGGTGATATTATTCTTGTGTGCCTATATGTTGATAATTTGATCTACATGGAAAGTATTTCAAAGATTATGAATGATCTTAAGCATGCTATGATGAAATAATTTTATTTGAAATATTTAGGACTGATGTAATACTTTCTTGGTGTGGAAATACATCAACGCGATGGAAATTTTTTCTTTTTCAATCAAAATATGTAAAATATGTGTTGAAGAAATATGGTATGGAAAATTGCAAATTAGTTTGGACACCTATGGCACATAAATAATTTTTGTGTAGATATGATGGAGAAGAGAAAGTTGATGAAAATTTGTTTAGAAGCATTGTTGGGAGCTTCATATTCCTTACTAAAACAAGACCTAATATTGCATTTGTAGTTTCACTTGTATCAAGGTACATGAATGAACCTCCACAAAACCACATGAGAAAATCCAAGAGAATATTGAGGTATATTAAAGGAACCTTGAATTTTGACATACATTATGATGCTAACAAAAAAATGGAGTTGTGAACTTTTGATACTAAATACTTAATGAAAAACAACCACAAGATCTAGAATAAGCATGCTATATCAAATATAAGATAATGGTAATATTTAAATCATATAAAACTCATGAAAGACTTCTACAATAACTTAGAAAATTTCCATTAACAAAAGCTCACAAAAATAGTATTTTTATATAGAATGGAGATCTCAAACTCTCCATACTTCATGCATGCTCTACATTGTATCTCTATCTTATTTCTCCTCTACATTGTGTGTATGTGTGTGTTTATCACACTTACATATATGCATATTTATATAATAAGAAGTGACTCTTCATATGGAGTACTCTTGGTCTTCTATATTCCTGTGACTCTTCACTTTCCTATTCTATGAACTCATGTGCACATGCACATTTACATCATTAAATACTTTACACATTCTAAAAATACTTGTGCATTTATTACATTGCATAAAGTAAATATTCAAATACTAATCTAAGACATATTCCTAATCTAAAGATGTACCCAAGGTGGTAAATTAGCATGTACCAAATAATATAATATATTCAAACAGGAGCTTGTTGGATATAATGACTCAGATTGGGGAAGTTGCTTGGATGATAGAAAATCAACTTCTAGAAATTATTTTCACTTGGTTTAGGAGTGATAAAATGGAGCTCAAAGAAGAAAAGCATTATTGATTTATCTTCTACAGAGGTAGAGTATGTTGTAGCTACTATAGAAAGTACACAAGCATTTTGGTTGAGAAAGATACTTGAAGAGATTGGTGAAGTTCACAACAGTCCAACAATATTTTTTTGTGACAACACAAGTACAATCAAGATTGTAAAAAATCTAGTCCATCATAGTGAAACTAAACATATTGATTTAAAGGTTGATTTCTTAAGAGACATGGTGAAAAAGAAAGTTGTATATTTGAAATATTACAACACCAAACAACAACTTGCAGACATATTTACCAAAGGTGTCAATAAAGAAAAAAAAATAGATTGAGAGATAAAATTGTCTCACCACTCAACATCAAGGGGGAGTATGTTGGATATTTATGCTGACTAAGAAAGAGAAAACCAAAAGTTCTCCCACAAATTTTAAGAATCTCAAAAGTTGTTATAAGCCTTGAAGAGTCACCATGATTGTTGGACTTTCTAGAATGTGAAATGTTGTAACATCATTTTCTCTCTTGTAAATATAAAATAGAGCATTATAACTATAGAATATTGTGAAAAAATCTTGGTAATACTTTTGAGTTCATTTGGAATGAAAAAAAACATTCTATTGCATTCATTTTGGAAAAACATGTTTGTTGTCCCTATTTTTTAAACCTGTAGTCAACTTTCAGTTCAGAGATCATAACTTTTTTTTTAAGATATTTTTTCATGTGTGATACACCATTGAAAAGATATTATTATCTAGAATTCATTCCTAAAATTTCATCAAATTTTGAGCAGTTTTGGTCCCTCAAATTTAGACTATCCTACGTTGTTGCAATGTTTTTGTTGTGTTTTTGTTTCACTTTGGTGCTCTTAATTTTTTGGTCATTTAATTAAGTCTAGGCCAAGATATAGATCAACTACATATATTTTTAGTGGAATAATTTTGATCCCCTCTACTTTATGAGATATTTCTAAAAGACTTTCATTTTTTTGTGCCATTTTTGGCAATATGTTATATGTGTTAGCGTACTTAACAATCTATTTGTCTCTATTCATTATGTAGCTCATTGTTACAACTGATGTAACAATTCTGGTTCAGCCGGTGTGCTATTCTCGGCAGTGTAAATGTTATTTAACAGGCTGCTGAAATATGAAAAACTAGTTTCGTAATTTTACATGGTATCAGAGCCAGCTACATTTTTTTTTGGGAGGCATGAAGGGAAAGGCTGGAGGACTACGTTTTCAGCTAGGACAAGGCTGCTGCGTTATAATTTTTTAATCACGCAATCGTGATTCAAAAAAATATATATATATTTCACGTAGGACACAACATCCCCGCTGGACGCAGGAAGCTGCATCCCCAGCGCTGCCATTAGACGTAGCAGCGAGCGACGCCACATCCGCATTGGACGCAGTGCGTCCGCTGGAGGACGCAGCGGCGCCACGTCCGCATTGGACGTAGCGAGCGGCGCCACGTCCGAATTGGACGTAGCGCGTCCGTGGGAGGACGCAGCGGTGCCACGTCTGCATTAGACGTAGCGCGCCCTGCACATTGGAGGAGCCAGGGCCGACGCGGGCCGAACGCAGATCCATCGCGGGCCGAACGCAGAGCCATCGCGGGCCCTGCGCAACCCCCCCCCGACGGCGTTGGAACGCGCGGACACTACGCGCGTCATCCAGCCGGGAGCCCCCCCCCCGCCCGCACGCGAGAATTTAAAATTCCCCCCCTGCGTGCAGCACGGGAGTTTCCCCACGCAGGGTATAAACCCCCCCTCTCTGTGCACAGCGTGAAACGTGCGCACCCCCCCCCCTCGGGGCAAATTTTTTTAAAGAAAAAAAAAAAAAAGCAGCGGGATTGCAGCGAGCTGCGTGGAGGAAAACGAGCACTGGGAAGCAGCAGCGCCAGTGAGCTGGGAAGCAACAGTGCGCGACCAAGCAACCGGAGGCCGCAGTAGAGGAGGAGGAGCATCCGGGTGTTGAAAAACAAGGTGCTCCACTGATCCTTTCGGATCAGCCCGCTGGCTCACGTGGTCGTGAGCCGTGCGGTAAGGCTCAGGGAGCCTGCAGGTCGGGGGTTCAAATCCCGCCGACTCCCCCCAAAGGTATAAATTTTTATTTTTCAAAGGTTTTATAATAATTATTTTTTTTAGTTAAAATTTGTAATTTTAATTTATTTTTTAATAGTTTTTGAAAAACTTTATAAATTAAAATTTAATTTTTAATTTATTTTTCATAAGTTTTTTAAAACTATATAAATTAAAATTATTTGTTTTAACTTTAAATAAATAATAATTATTAAAATGCTTTGTTAAAGAAATTTTTTTAAGGGGGGATATTTTTTCAAAAAAATCAAAGGGGGATTGTGAGTAATTTTCTGAAAAGGCAATTTGGCGAATTGTAATAGGTGCATTTTCGGCTGCGCCCGACACCTAGTGGGTTATTCTTGTGGGCATTTTTTTTGTTGTATGTTGCATATTTCATTTTTGCACTATAACATTAAAAATTAAAATCAAACACTCCCTAAGTCCCCGGAATAATTAAAACCCATCCGTGCAATTTATTGCACTGCAGCGTTCGGTATTTGTGATACCTCTGGCCAGCACTTACAGGTAAATCTGTCATGATTTGGCTATTGTATCCGTCGCCTAATATAGCTGCTACAACGACGTCTGAGCTTGTTCTCTATAAATCGTCGGGGAGAGATAAGTTAGCCATTTTTGCATTTTTTTACTCCATCCACTACCCTTTATCGCACTTGTGTTTAGGCGTAAATCCTGACGAAGTATTCTTCATAGTGTTTAGGGGAAGTTACGCCCCACGCATGAGAAGAATCTTCTATGGTAGGTGCCATCAACAAGGCGATTCCCTTTCAGTACCGCTTATGTTCCACGTATCGTATGATCTCTAAAATTCACCTATAGTCTCCCTCACGTAAGGGCGGGTGATTTTTGTTGATATTTCTAAATACCTATAGTTTCCCTCATGTAAGGGCCGATATTTTTTACGGTATAACGGCCTAGAAAAAGGTATATCGAAAGGGGGACCAATCGGTGATATAAGGAACCTTCACTATGGCCACTGTTGCAAAGTTGATGACTGATCCGCATCAGTTATTGAAAGGTCCAAATTATACACCATGGAAACATAAAATGAAGGCAGTTCTCCAAATGGAATATTTGTGGGATATTGTTACTAGAGTAGCAACTAGGCCTTCACCAACAGCAGGATCCATAGGTCCTTCCACAGATCAGATAGCTTTTGACAAGAAAGACAGTCGAGCAAAGGTGCTCATTTTGTTTGTTGTTTCAGATGAAGTGCAACCTCATATAGCGACAAAGCAAGTGGTAAAGAGGCATGGGATGCCCTTAGAACCATCTATGAGGGAAAGAATGAATCCACCATTCTTCATCTTCAACAACAACTTCATAACCTAAGTTTGAGACAGGGTGAAACAGTTGAACTCTTTTTGTGCAGTGTCTGAGTTGAAAGAGAAATTGAGTTCTTTGGGAGATACTGTGGACAAAAAGCTTCTCATTTCACTTGTGATGAGAGCTTTACCTTCTTCATTTGATATGTTGATAACCTCCATCCAGGTGTCTCAACGATAAATTACCTACATCGAGTTGGTCAATCTGCTTCAACAATAGGAGGCACGCCAACTTCACAAGGATGATTCTTCCAATACAGCCCTATACACCAACGAGCAGGGTTCTAGGAAGAAAGGTAATGGGCAAAAAGGATGCAACTTTCAGAAAGGAGGAAATTCTCAACAGGATACAAAAGGAAAAGGCAAACAACCTCAACAGAAGAAGAGGTGGTGCAAGATCTGTGAGAAAGACAACTATGACACCAACAGGTGTTGGCATAAGAACAAGTAGAAAGGCCAAAACAAACCACAAAATAAAAACAAGCAACCCCAGGTGAATGTTGTTGTTGAAGAATCTGACTCAGATTCTGAATGGGCACACAAGGTGCTCATGACTACCACAGATTCCACTCAGAGGGATCCTATTTGGTATGTCGATTCTGGAGCTAGCAAACATATGACTGGCGACAGATCATGGTTTGAATCATTTGTGGCCAAAGAGGGCAAACCTGTTACCATTGCTGATGATAAAACCTACAGGGTTCAGGGAGAGGGTACAGTTTCAGTCACTCTTCCTAATGGCAAGTGTCAGATCGACAAAGTCCTCTATGTTCCGGGATTGGCTAACAATTTGTTGTCAGTCACACAAATCCTGGATAGAAATATGGTTGTCAACTTTCATGTTGAGAATTGCAAGAAGTGTTGTACTATTACCAGGAAGGGTAAGTAGATTGCAACAGCTTCATATAAGCATAGCTTATTTGCATTAGATGCTATCTCTACTCCACATGTTGCCATGACTGTCTCTACCAAGGAAGCAACTTCCCTATGGCACAAGAGATATGTGCATCTTAGTTCTGGCTACTTACTTGAGCTCAGTAAGTATGAGATGGTAAAGGGTCTTCCTTCCCTTTCTGCCACATTGCCAGTGTGCTCTGATTGCTTGGCAGGAAAGCGAGCATAGAGTACCATTTGAGAAGAGCTCTACAAGAGCACGAAAACCTCTGGAGTTAATTCACATCGATCTGTGCGGTCCTTTCACACCCAACAATTGTGGAGGGAAGAGGTACTTTCAGTTATTCATAGATGACTACTCACAAAAGATGTGGGTTTTCTTTCTCCAACTAAAATCTGAAGCTTTCGCATTCTTCCAGCAGTTCAATAAATCCGTTGAGAAGGAGTCAGGAGCTTCTATTAAAACCCTCCGCTCAGATCGAGGGGGAGAGTTTACCTCTAATTAATTTTCTGCATTCCTAGATAAGCATGGAATCAAGAGACAATTAAAAACTGCCTATACTCCTCAGCAAAATGGAGTTGCTAAGAGAAGGAACCGTTCTATCATGGAAATGGTTCGTTGTATGCTCACAGGAGCTACTCTTGGGCAACAATATTGGGTAGAAGCTGTCACCACTGCAGTGTATCTGTTGAATAGGGCACCCACAAAGGCCCTAAAAGGAATGACTCCATAAGAAGCATGGAGTGGTTGAAAACCCTCCATATCTCATCTACGTATTTTCGGGTGTCACGCTTTCATGCACATACCGAAAGAGAAAAGGAAGAAGCTAGATGAGAAAACACTGAGATGTATTTTTCTTGGTTATTCTGAGCACTCTAAAGGATATCGGTTGATAGATCCTTTGACCAAGAAAATTCATATCAGCAGAGATGTTGTCTTTGATGAAGCTTTCACATCACAGAGCACATCTAAAGTACACCAAGATATTATGGAATCTAAGGAAGAGAAGATTCCTTCGTCAACACAGACAGGAGGTCCTTCTACATCTTCTTCAAATCCACCGAAGAAGAATCCTAAATGGTGTACAAATACAATCAGAGATGCAAATTTATCCACTCCTCCCAATTTGAATTTGGATAGACCTCATACACGCAGTATGGCTCAAAAGGAAAGAGAAGCCAAAGAAACTGGTGAGGTTGATGATCTTTGTCAATCTTTTGAGGAACTTTCTGTAACTCCAAGTACAGAAGTAGAGGATATGGATATTGATGATGATAGGGCATTCATGTCTACCATAGATGATCTTGAACCTGCATCAGTGCAAGATGCTCTCAGTGAGCCTCAGTGGAAGGCCGCTATGGATACAGAGTATGAGTCTTTGATGAGAAATAAAACTTGGAAGCTTGTTGATTTGCCGCATGGAAAGAAGCCCATTGGCTGCAAATGGGTATATAAAGTCAAGTACAAGGCAGATGGAACAATTGATAAGCATAAATCCCATCTTGTTGCAAAGGGCTATGCTCAAAAAGAAGGCATTGACTACGAGGAAAATTTTGCACCTACTTCCCGGATGACCACAATTCGGGTTATGTGTGCTATGGCAGCACAATATGGGTGGAAAGTTCACTAGATGGATGTCAAAAGTGCCTTTCTAAATGGTGATATCCAAGAAGAAGTCTACATGACTCAGCCAGAAGGATTTGAAGTGGAAGGCCAAGAGCAGAAGGTTTGCAAATTGGTCAAATCCTTATATGGTCTGAAACAAGCTCCTCGAGCTTGGTATATAAAAATGGACAATCACCTTATGCAGCATGGATTTAAGAGATGTTCATCAGATGCAAACCTCTATTTCAAGAAACAGGGTTTTGAGATAGTGTTGCTTGTACTCTATGTGGATGATCTGCTCATTACAGGGAGTTCAGAAACTATGATCTCTACCGTCAAAAGAAACTTGTGCAAATATTTTGAGATGACAGATCTCGGACTTCTCCATTATTGTCTTGGTCTGGAATTCAGCCAGAAGGAGCACTCCATCAAAGTGTCTCAGAAAAAATATGCCAAGACATTGCTGGAAAAATATCACATGACTGATTGCAAGCCAATGGAAACTCCGATGGAGAATGGACTTTAGTTATCACGATATGATGATTCACCTCAGGTAGATGGTACTCTCTATCGATAGTTGATTGGGAGTCTCATATATCTGACCAATACTAGGCCGGATCTCGTATTTGCTTGTCAACTATCTTTCGAGGTTCATGCAGGAGCCTAAGACCACTCATTGGAAAGCAAAGAAACGTGTTCTTCACTATGTCCGTGGTACTATGGAATATGGCCTAGAATACAAGAGGAACAACAAATTCTTCTTGCAAGGATACACGGACTCCGACTATGCCGGATCATTTGATGATTGCAAGTCAATTTCTGGATACATTTTTCATCTGGGATCCGGTCCTGTCTCTTGGCACAACAAGAAGCAACAGGTGGTTGCTATTTCATCAACAGAGGCAGAATATCACTCCGCATGTGAAGCTGTGTGCGAAGTGATATGGTTACGTCACATTCTGACAAGTATGGGCCATCCATAAAAATCTCCAATACACTTGTTTTACGACAATCAGGGTGTTCTGAACCTCGTCAAGAATCCAGTCCATCATGAAAGAACAAAGCACATTAACACACAATGTCATTTCATTCGAGATGAAGTTCCAAAGCACCGAATTTAGCTTCAGCACATTCCCACCGATGCTCAAGTTGCAGACATTTTCACTAAGGCACTTGGACGTGTCAAATTTGAATTGTTTCACAGCTCACTTTGTATTGCAAAATAATGTAAGGGGATGTTAGTAGTTTAGTATAGCTATTAGTTATTACATTACCCAAATAATGTAATAAAGGGGGATGTTAGCGTACTTAACAATCTATTTGTCTCTATTCATTATGTAGCTCATTGTTACAACTGATGTAACAATTCTGGTTCAGCCGGTGTGCTATTCCCGACAGTGTAAATGTTATTTAACAGGCTGTTGAAATATGAAAAACTAGTTCCGTAATTTTACAATATGCATTTATCAATAATGTGTCATGCAAGAGCTTGCTAGATTTTTAAATCTTACAAGTATTGAAAAGCAAAATCATAAAAGCATATGAGTCCAACTAGAAAGAAAGTATATAAAAGTAATTACATCACAAGTATCATAACAGTATGGACACATGTAGTTAGGAAAAATGTCATCTTATATCTATGTGTATAATGAAATAATGGTACATATGGGTACATTTAGTACCATGGACATAGGGTGACATAATCCTAAGCTACCCTATGTCCTGGATTATTAGGTTATATCATATGATCTTCCTCCTTATAGAATGTGCCTTCCAAGTTAATGGTGTCCACATAAACCCCATACATCAAATATCTCCTCCATGTCTATGAATTCATATAAGTCTTCCCCTTATTTATTTAGTTCCACCTCCTCCTCTAAATCAATGTTACCCTTGGTTGTTGCCTCCTCCACAACCTGTTCCTTATCCCTAAAGACTCATCTTTTCTAATCTAGTTTTCTATTACTTTAGATGGTTCACTCCTATCCCTCACTAGTGCTATGGGTGATGAGTCCATCTCCATGGATGTCTCACTAGATGGGACTCATTATAAGGGCTTTCTAATGACATATTTTTTAGGCATACTTTGTCTATGTATAGCATACTTCTCTTCCACTCTTGTCCTCTAATCATGCTATCTTGTTAGACATGCATATATAGGTGGTAATTCAGTGGCTCTATTTATTTCTCTCTCCCATATATGTATTTAATGTGGGTTTGGGAGAGATATTGTCATAATTGAATGAGGGAACCTAATCCATATTGTGCGGCTTTACCACCTCATGGTGATGGTCCTACAACAACATCAATAACACTACATCTAGTTTATAACAATCCCAATATTTAATATAGCATAGATGGTGGTATGGTGTTTATAGGATCTAATGACATGGTATGCATGTCAAGGAAGGTATAATGGTCGTTTTACCCCTTATATTAGCATCTATTTCCTAACCTAAATCTCATCAAATCATGTTTCTAATGGAAGCCTTGGTGGCCAATACATTAAAAAATACACCTAGATCTAGGTCTATAGCAAGTATATTAGCAGAATATTTCACATCATCTAGTCCTATATTTGATATAGTTCATTGTACAATAGCATAATAGTACCCATCCCCATGCAAAGACTTTGTCTACTCCTTTTTGGTCCTCCAAATCTAAGTATAGTGGATATAAGGGCATAGTTGGGATCCCATTCATGTATTTTTAACAATACCCAAAGGAAAACAAGAGGAGGGTCTTAGCACATCTCAAAAATAGTATCTAGATTGCATGGTGAATGTTATCCAAAAAAATAATTCATTTTATATCAAGCATCCTCTCATTAGTTTAAAATTTGACTACCATCAATATAATATCCTGTATCACAATGATATGTGATCTCTATCTAGTCATCAAAATCTTGATAATGAACTATCCTCTATAATAAAAGTGATTGTGATTTACTCATATAGAGAAATATTTTAAAGGAAGTTGTTGGTTGCCATGTCCTAGAAGAGAATGAATTCCTAGTAGAGTCCCCTATGAGAATGGATATAGGGATTTATTTATAGAGTCCACAATCCTATCACTATTAGGAGGTATGTGCTTTTGTTTGTATGTGCTATTGGAGCCACGTCTACATCCATGGTGGCTCCCTCCATCTCCAAATCCAATCTTCTCCCACCCTGTTGATACTTCTTACCTCATTCATATTATTCATTCTTGCCTCAATTCCATATAATCCTTTACTACATCCTCAATCTCAACCACTCTTGTATCTAATGTCTTCTTATCATTCATTCTCAAAAGAAGCTTAGTCTCAAAAAATGTATTTTTTTATGTTGATTGCAATTATCAATTTTTGACTAGGACTATCGATAGAGGTCAAGATCGCTTGTGTTCATACATGACCATGATCATCCCTTTTTAAGTGCAATCATGATCACCACATTTTACAAGATCATTATTTTTTGTTGTGATAACCTTATATTTGACTACAATTGTCAATTATGATCATGATTGCATGTTTTGAAATGTGTCTATTCACCTTGAATTATGGGTCTTTTAGAGCACTTTCAGCTCTTTTTGTTTCCCTACTCAGATCCCACCACATACATGATGTGATAATCCTAATGATACTTGTCACATTGTCCTAGCTACTTCTTGGCTAACCTAAGTAAGTGTTTGTTTATTTACCTTTATTTTAGATTTTTATTTAATTTAGCCAAAAAAATGATGAAGCAAATCATGGGGCTTACCTCTCCAGCATCACCTCCTCATACAATCACTATTAGCTATCTCTATGCATCAATGTGATCTCAAATAAAGGTATAGTAGTCATGTGAAGTTTGGGTGTGTGCATGAAAGTAAAAATTGAAAAAAAAAAAATTGCTCCCTATTTATATTATTAATATTTAATTGCAAAATTATTTCTTTGTGATATTTTATTGAGTTTGTAGTTATATTGATGAGTATTGTTAATGATATCACTTTAATATTTATCAAACCAAGGTGATGTCCTAAGTTTGTATGTGTTAGAGGTCTAAGAATTGCATTTTGGGATATCGAGATCCTAAACTAATCTATGAAAACTAGGAATCAAAACATCTTTGTAACATTATTAAATAAAATCATATTGAATTACATGTCTTACTAATGTAAGAAATCCTAAATTATTTGTAATTGATGTGCAAAAATAAATTAAACAACAATATTTATTCAATTGAAAAGAACTAAAAAACTTTAAGCTGAAACAAAACATAATTCATTGCTAGAATAAAATAGAAATAAAAAAAAATCATATTGCAATAATTAGATTGAAATAACAATGCACACTTACAAAAAAAGTAAAAAAAATCACACCAATATCAAAAATAGAATTTAACTAAGGTAAAGTTGAAATAAAAGCAAATTCATCAACTTTAGTTATGCTATTCTAGTTTCTAGAATAAATGACAAAAAGAAACTTAATAAAAAAACTCACAAAAATACTAATAATCCTTCCACTATTCTAGAGAGTGGGAATTTTCTTTGAGGTCTAGCAGAAGGTAGAAGATGTCAAAAACAAAGACTAATCTATGCATTCAACATAGTATATACAATAGGACAAAATGATTTCAAAGTTAAGACAATATTTTGGGAAGTCAAATTACTATTGCAATTATTCCATTCAAACTCATGTCCAATAGGCATACATCATTATTTATAGGTAGTCATTGAACTATCTAGGTTAATTATAGGATTTATTCTAGGCAATAATTTATCTCTTAATTTATTAACATGGGTCTATGTGTTCAATCCAACCAATTATATTGCAATAGCATATCTAGTTGGATGAGTTATGCAAATTTTTATTCAATCGATAAGTTAATTCACTTTACATTTCCATCACTAATTTGTTAAAATATATTTTAGGTCTTCAATACATTTTCCTACTCTAGTTTATGTGTATCAGGATATCTTTCACATATGTAGTTGAGCTTTTTTTTATGTGACATAAAGGAAGAAGCTCCAAAGTTTATGCTAATTTGCATTGTTATTCATGTACATTGTCAATAGATCCAATCTAACATAATTAGTCAGTATTAAACTGAATTGCATGACCTACAATCTTGACATGACACTTCCAAAGTAGGTTGACCATTTTCTTTATCAATTCCTCCCATGTACGATTATTCTGTAGCAACTCCACATCCTATTATTTTAACACACAAGCTACTTTGGCACACAACTAGCACCCAAATTATTCGAGTGCATAATTGGCACCAAATTACTCTAATTTTCATAACTCGGGTGCAACAACTTTATACAAAAATATTCTAGAGCAACAATCCACCAAGTACTTCAATGCTAATGGTTTGTTCATAGAATTCTACATATTTTTTATTAAACTATTATATCCTTCATTTGAAAATAAACTAGCAATTAGTCCTTAAAAAGATACAAAAAAACCATCTCAAAATAGATAAAGAAAACATATTTTATTCACTACACCCAACATTAATACTAATATAAATATATATTAATATGTGGCACATAACTATATTAGTTTAATAAAAATGGACAAAAAGAGTTAGATTACTAAAAATTAAGGCAATTTCGTAGCCTCGTCAAATAGTGCTTGAGTAGTGCTCTTAGGGGTTCTAGCTCACTTTGAAATCACTTGTGCACTCTAGTTTTTTTTTCATTTTACACCCTTTTGGCATTTTCAATGCTTTAGGCATTTTTATATGTAAAATAATTTGAACTCATATGGAGCAAGCAAACTTTATTTTTATTTGGTCAAAATTTCCAAGAGCACATGCAAGTAAGCATCACATATGTTTTCTCCCACTTTTACATTTTTTTGCTATATTTTTGTATTCTTTTTGCTATTTATTTTTGCGTTGTTGCCTAGATTTTATTTTCTATTGCTTTAGTTATTACATATTTGTTGTATTTCTTTTTCCTCTTTTCCTAAGGACTCTGGATTGGCTATCCCTTTTAATGTCATCCATGGTTCGTAGGGAGGGGTAATATGTACTTGTAAAAAAAGCACTAGTGACTAACTCATAGGTGGTGGAGAGTCTCAACCTCCTAATATAAGACAAGGGTGGAATAACTTGTTAGTCCTTATATAGGATGATGACGAGTCATGTTGGTTGGAGGTTGTAGTTCCTTCTTTCATCTAGTTTGTCACATGTATATCATCTTTCCTTGGCATTACTGTCATTAAATGTTTCAAAATATTGATAGAGGTATGATTAAGATATATGTTTAAATATGTCCTCCAAAATGCACATCTTAATTATTAACAATGTCATGATTACCACTTTAAGTGGCATTCATGGTTGTTGATTATATTTATGGGTTTTGGATGTATTATCATGATCCTAACATGCTTTTCTTCCCGGTGTTAAGACATCACATCATTTTGACCAACAATTAGGATTTTTTAGCTCTAACAAGAGCTTAACACAATCATTGGCTTAAAAAATAAAAGCTATATGTTTCATCAGTTGTAAATTGATTTTATTTACTCATTTATTCACCTATCATCCAAACACATGTTATCTCACTACTAACACATTTATTTACTTTCAAAAATCTTACATAATTTTTTTGCTCTTTATCTCTCTTATTCTTGTAAATATGATCAAAAACCATCAACCACTAGTTTATTGCTTTCCACAAAATAGGACGAGATGATATAATAGGATGTGTAGTTAAAGGTTTTTTTTACTGAAGGACTATTTTTCAAGGTAATTCGAGTCCCTTGCACTAATATTAAGTGTGATCCTTATTATAATGTTAATGTCTTAAGAAAGGTAAAATAGGATTGAGTGTGTCAAAGGGGTTATGGTTCAATGGTTGAGATATGTGGGTGACGTAGCTCACACCAAGGTTCAAATCCTAGTGGCATGAAGTACGCTATATATCTTGATGTGATAAATTTTATGTAAAAGGGAAAGGAGAACCCTTTAAAAACCCTATTTTTTCAAGAAAAATAGATTTAGTGTTTTCTATGTTTATATGGTTTTTGATGACCTTCGTTATCAAGAATTTGTTTTTCTATATTCGAATTTAGTCTTATGTATGCTTTTTGGATGATCTTAGTGTAATAAGTTCTTATTAATTAATATTTGCTTTGATTGTATGATTGTTTATATTTCTATTACTTTACTATCTTGGTTAAAGTATGCATATTTTTTTAATTAAGGTAATAGGGATTTTTGGGTCCCCAAACCCGTACACCTAGCTAGAAAAAAGTAGTACAATATGGCATAGCAGTCTATCCAAAATCAAATTACTAATATAAGTTGAACCTTAGGATAAAATGAGTTATTCAACTTAAACAAAAACACTTTTAAAAACAAACACTCCTACTAGAGGCATTACTAACATTATACACAGTTCAAACATATTAGTAAAACCATAATAAACATAGACAACACTAAAGGGCAAAACAACCCAATACTAAAATAAGATAGTAAGACCATAATAGTAGTATAATACATAAGAAATTTATCCAACCCATTCTAGATAATTGAGGATGTCTAGCGCCTCCTTTGATCTGACCTATGCAACTTTATCTGCTAGCATGGAAAGTATACTTTAATCTATAAAATGGGAATAAAGTGACTATTGCGTCTATTTACCTTTTGTTGCTCCAACAAGTGTTCATCCCTTGAATGATCCTTTAGTGCCAATTCCATCAGATTTGGAAGGAACGCCACATACTGATCCAATATTTCCCTAATTCCAACTCCCAAATTTGCCATCCAATCTGTTGATTGATTTCCTTCATAATATATATGTTGTATTTTCACCTGCCTAAGATTCTCTAGGTTTAGTCAAATCTCCAAAATTAGTTTAAAAATGGACCAACTAGCCTCATGTTCCTCCTTTAGATCCTTGATGATGTTTAATAAGTCTCCTTCAATTATCACATTTGTAGCCCATGTTTGTAAAATATACTTAGTTCCCAACAATAAGGCTCTAGCCTCTGCAAAGTGGTTTTTTTTATTTCCCAATGGCTCAACATAGGCTAGTAGGATGGTACCTTTATCATCTCTTATTACTCCTCCTGCACCAGCAAAACCTGGATTACCCTTAATTACCCCATAAAAATTCAACTTAATTGAATCTTTCGAAGGGGCTTCCCATCTGGCCTCTTTCTTAGAAGGTTTGGAGTAGATAGGTAGAGAACTAAAATATAAATACCAAACTTTGAAAATATCTTTCTCCTAGATATAAATATTCTTTTGATAATGCTTTATGATTTTAATATTTTCAACTAATGCATTGCCAATACAAGCCCCAACTAAGCAAGCATCCCTTCTCTTATCCTTAAAGATCTGATTATTGTGTTCTCTCCAAATCCCCCAAAGGAAGTGTGGAAGACAAAGTTGCCACAAGTCCCCTAGATGCTTACTCTTGAAGAGTGATATCCACTTAAGGCACACATCCTCCATATTATCCAGGAAATCCCAAGAGATCTTAAATCTCGTTAGATGAAGACTAATTACTTCATAATAAAAATCACACCCAATAAAGAGATAATGAGTGGTTTCAAACTCTTTTTGATAAAGAGTATGTATGTTGATAATTTTTAATCCCCTTTTACACAAATTATCAATAATCAGTATTTTTTTAACAAGTGAAATAAACATGGTTATTTTAGAAATTAAGTTCTTAACCCAAATCTTTTTTATCGGAATCCAACCCAACCCATCCTTTTCAATCACAGAGTATACAATTTTCACTATATATAGGCCTTTACTATCCTTGATCCAAATCATCGAGTCACTCCCACCTACAGGGTTAGTGGGGAACACCCTCAATAGGTCCATCAAGGATTTTTGAGCTTTGGATTGGGTTTCATTTAGACCTACTATATTTATACCTTTCCAGTGGCATCTCCCATCTCTAAAATCCAAGAAGTCCTCAACCTTTCTTCTAAAGTTTTATGTAGTTTTTAGATTTAGGGTGTTTTGTTATGGATCACACTCAAGAGGGATCTCCTTTAGCTATATATCCTTCTAAAATTCCACTCTTTCTTCATTTACTATGCATCATTTGATCCCTTTCATCAAAAGGATCTTGTAATTCATAATTCCAAAGAGTGGACCCCTTGGAAGATCTTTTGAATTGAGGACGTATTGTATATCTCTCATGTATTTAGCTTTAAGAATTTTGATCTAGCTTAAATAATAAATTTTTAATAATTTCCAACCCATATTACCAATAAGATCCTTGTTCATCCCCTACAACCATTTGAAACCCAAATCTTCATACTCTTTGTTGGAGCACACATTCTCCCAAGCCACTAGAGGCAGTATTTTCTTATCTTCAGGTTTTTATTAGAGTAAAGATCATTGGATTTGTTCCAATTTGTTCTTGACCTTGGATGGAATTTTAAATATAAATATAAAGTATATGAGAATACTTTGTAAGGTTGACTAAACCAGCTATGCCTTCCCATCCTGGCTTAAGAGGCTACCTCTCCACCCTATCAATTTCTTTGTGAACCTATCAATCACTGGGTTCTAGAGTTCTGATTTCATTCAACCTTTGAAAAGTGGTATGCCTAAATAGATAGCAAGGAGATCACCTACATCACACTTGAAGATTCAATATATTCTTCTTTGCCTTATCTCATAGGTATTTATGAAGTAAATTTTACTCTTTGTAAAGTTTACTTTCTATCCTACCTCCAATTCATGCTTTGTCGAGATAAGTTTAAATTCATGTGCTTGGGGAACTAAATATTTGGAAACTATTATAGTGTCATCAACAAATTATTAATGTGACATTAGATCGTATGGAAGCTAGCTTGAAGCCCCCTAGCCTTCCATCATTTACTGCTACAATAATGCTATAATCGAGGATCTCTACTAAGATGATGAACATAAAAGGGGACAAGGGATCACCTTGTCATAACCCTCTCTTACAACCAGAATAAACTATTGTTACACCATTCACTAAAATAAAAAACCTAGTGGTAGAGATGCAACCTACTATGAAACCTAAACTTTCTCATAACCTTACCCAATAACTATGAAACCTAAACTTTCTCATAATCCTACCCAAAATACCAAGAAACCTGATCGTAGGCTTTATCCATCTCTCTTCACTTTTGTCCATAAAATGGATGACCTCATGGATAGTTACAATTCCATCCAAAATTTGGTGACCTCTCACAAACCCATCTTGATTGTTATCAATGATGAAGGGAAGTATGGTCTTGAGACAATTTGCCAAGGTCTTTGTAAGAATTTTATTGATGGTTTTTTAAGCCTTATACTACCACAAAATATCCCAAGTTATATCTCACGAGATTCAAATATAAAATAGCCATAATAATAAGGCCGAGATAATGATATGAATAGAATAATATGAGCAAATTACTATGTATATCAAGGCTTATAATAATTCAAATAACATTCAATAATACACTAAAATATAAATGTAAATAGCTTAAATCATTCATGTACTATGCATGAAGAATAACTTACAATATTAATTGCTCAAATTATATACAAGCTTTATTACACTTCTTTCTCTTACAAATGTATAGGATAGTAATGATTTCTATCCTTGTGATACATGTTTATGGATCATTATCTCCATAATATATCCATAGTAGTGTGTCTCATTGAATACTTTACTATTGCTCTCCATACGCCAAGTCTCATGACTCTTGGCTTATCTACTTTCCAGTTGCATACATGATGAACACTTGACACTACAACATATGTACACCTATACATGACTCTTGCACTTCTTCTTGCATTATCTAATCTAAGAAACTTGTGCACATATTTACATTACATATTTATTCTCATACATACAAGATGCTTATCCACATAGAATCAACTTAGACTTGCATTCTAACTCACATGACACTTGTGCATTTTTTGCACATTCACACTTACATAAAAGAGGAAATATAACTTACACTCTAAACTATGACTCAACCCTAATATATTATTTACAAATATACCATGAAGGTACCATGGGGGTACATTAGCATGTACTAAATAATGTAATATACTCCAACACCCCCATGTATTATATTATTTGGTTATTGAAGATATTAGTCTTCAATCATGATCTTCATCTTTGTCTTTAATCTTCAAGTGACCTTGTAATGCATATGAGCCTCTTATTAAGATCCATAAGGTTCATCTTCTTGCTTGAATTTTATTTTGAGTTCATCTTCAGTTTCTTTGGATTCAAATTCATGTTATTCAGTTTTTGTGTCTTCAATATTGTAAACCTTTTGAACTCTCTCATTTTTACTAGATTTATGTACAAAAATATTTCCTATTTATTGAACTTCTAAATCATTTGATTCTTTCTTTTATTGTATAGTAATTTTTGTATATTCACTTAAAGCATCATAATAAATTCCTGAATTAGATGCACTTGGAAGGTCAATACTGCATGAAGAATGAAACATTGTTTTTAGAGATGATTCACTTGATTAGCTTCTATAAATCTCTACCTCCTTTAGAGTTTCATTTAGCTCTGGTTGTTTCAAATTTTGATATTTATGAATCTTAAGTGAAAGCAATGCCATATACATTATGCTACCTATATCTAGAGGTATCATGATACTATCTTTCTCATCATCAATTGCTTCAACAAGTCTTGAATGTAAATAGTATTCAAATGTTTCAAAACTTTCATCCATGGCTTCACTATAGATTAATTTTGATACTATATCTATCTTTCCTTCAGATTTTTCAATCAAATTCTTAATTCCAATATTTATCACCTCTAATCTTTCTTTTCTAATTATGGACTTCATATTCTCAAAATTATACTCCTTGTAACTCCTAGGTTTAGAAATTCAAGTTCACTAATCTAATTTTTATGGAGTAGTAAACCTTATAACTCCCTATTTTAGAAAATTGAATTTTATAAATTTTAGTTTTTCCTAATCTTTTGATGTTGAAAATCTTTTACCTCCTAGATATTTAAATTTACAAAAAATTCAAAATTTTCAATTTTTAATTTTCTCAAAAATAAAACCAAATTAAATATTCTTCAAAAAACTTCAAACTTTAAAAATTAAATAAACTAGTTGAATTCGTTATCACTTCAAGCTTCTTAAAAACATTAATTTTTTTTTTTAAACTAAATAGATTCCTTATTACTCCAATCTTAAAAACTAAACCTATCAAACCAAACAAATTAACTAGCTTTATCACTCTAAACTTATATACTTTTAGTTAAAACTTATTTCTCCTAACTTAACCTTTAAATAAACTTCAAATAAATTTTAAATACCTAAAATTGTCACCAAACTTACAAAAATGTATTTCACATGTATTTTGACTATGCACATCTTTGCTTATTGTTGTTCTAGTTGCACCTCTATTCCAACGCTCGTGTGGTCTTCAATTTTCATGTAAAATTCATCGCTAGTGTGGTTTTTCTTTCAAACACTCAAGGCGTTGATTAACTTTCACCATGTGTAATAATGCATGGGAAATGTTTGGTAAACATTTCACTTCCTTCTTGGATGTTACAAAGTTTCTTCTTAGTTTAGTATCTTACGCTACATCTTTTGGTGCTTAGTCTATTTTTTGTTGGCCTTACGTTACTCCTCTTCAATTTCCAATTGGGCACTTAGACTATTCATTGCTAGCCTTACATTACTCCTATTTGGATTCCAATTTGGATCTTAGACTATTCATTGTTGACCTTACATTACTTATCTTTGGATCCCAATGTTTAGTTCTTTGCTGCATTGTTAGCTCTTATTCCAATGTTACATCTCTCCTACGTTACTATTGTTGCATCTCTGATACTTTGGCTTATACATTGATTGATTTATCTCTTGAATCTGATGCTTCTTATTGCATGTTGTTACATTATTGATCTATTGTAACCTTAATCCATCCTTTGAGCATATACTTATCCTTTGAGCCCTTCGATTATTAATTTCCTACAAATGCTCTAATTCTAACTTTAGCTCATTTTGCTCACTGATAAGCTAAAATATTCTCAACATTGTTACCAAGCCGTTATTATACTCATCTAATGTAAAAAAACTTCTCACTATTCTATTTTCATGCCTTTGTTTTTCTATGGATGTTACTTGTTCTATTACCATACCTTTGGTTTGTTGTAACTGCACTTGTTGCTGCTATGGCTTGGCTATCTTGTTGTTATGGCTCGACTATATTGTTGTTATGGATCAACCATCTTCTTGCTATGGCTTGGCTATATTTCATCTGTTATATTCTTTATCTTGCTTTTGATCTTGTTGCTTTCATACAGGTGTGCAATCCAAGTGAAGACTGTTGGAATTCTTTATCTTCAGATATTGATTTTCTTCATGTGCTCCTTTCCTCTTGTGTTCCTTTCTTTTTCTTTCTACAATAAACTCTATTTTACTTCTTTGAATTTATGCTTCTATCTCTTCTATCTTCTCGTTTCTATCTCTTCTATACAATGTTGGCTTCTTGAGCCAATGTCAAGGTTTTTATAACCTAAATATTTTCTTCTTTCCTGAATCAATATCAAGGTCTGTAGGACCTAAATATCTTTCACTTTTCAATGTCAAGGTATGTATAACCTGAATATCTTTCACTTCTTTAATGTCAAGGTCTGTAAGACCTAAATATTTTTCACTTTTCAATATCAAGGTTTGTATCTTTATGACTTGAAAATTCTTCTTGTCAAGGTCAATATCTTTATGACCTAAAAATTCTTCTTATATCTTATAGCTTTTTAATCACTATAAATTTGAATCAAATTCTTGAAGCTATATAAAGTAAGCTATGATATTTTGTATCTTTTTTCGAGAATAAATATCTTCTCAAAATTGTACTACAAATTTATATTCTTTCTTTCTACACTTAGAAGTTAAAACTTTTCTCTATATAATGTAGGAAACTTCTCACACTTCTACTACTTTCACTGCTACTTAAAATATGTAATCTTAAATCTTCCAATATATTTTCAAGTTGACTTGAAAGTCCCTGAATCATAAATTTTCTATGTCAAGGGATATCTTTGTCCTTGAATATCAAATCTTCTATGTCAAGGGATATATTTATCCTTTAATATTAAATCTCTAATGTCAATGGTTGATTATAGTCATGGAAAATACAATTGAGTCCTGGTCTTCACTAATTATTCTTCAACCATGGAAAGACTCTATAGTTGAGTCCTAGTCTTCATTGGTTATTATTCAACCATGGAAAGACTCTAGCTTTTAAACTTAATATGACCTTTAGAAATAAAATCTAAGTATCACTACCTTAAAAGTGGAAAAACTCTTAATCAACTTTATCAAACTGGATAAAATCAATTAATAATGGTGGCTAAAATGAACTCTATCAATATAGATAGAGTTTTTTGGTAGCTCTGATACCATTGATGGCTTTTTAAGCCTTATACTACCACAAAATATCATAAGTTATATCTCACAAGATCCAAATATAAAATAGCCACAATATAATAAGGTCAAGATAATGATATGAGTAGAATAATATGAGCAAATTAATATGTATATCAAGGCTTATAATAACTGAAATAACATTCAATAATATTATAAAATATAAATGTAAATAGCCTAAATAATTTATGTACTATGTAGGAAGAATAACTTATAATATTAATTGCTCAAAATGTATACAAGCTTTATTGCACTTCTTTCTCTTACAAATGTATAGGATAGTAATGATTGTGATCCTTTGATACATGTTTATGGAGCATTGTCTCCATAATATAGCTTTTTGAATAATTGACTATTGCTCTCCATATGCCAAGTCTCATGACTCGTCTTATCTACTTGTCAATTGAATACTTGATGAACACTTGACACTACAACATATGCACATCTATACATGACTCTTGCACTCTCTAATCTAAGAGACTTGTGCATATTTTTACATTACATATTTTTCTCATACATACAAGACACTTGTGCACATAGACTCAACTTACACTTGCACTCTAACTCACATGACACTTGTGTATTTCCTGCACATTACAACTTTACATGACACTTGTGCATTTCTTGCACATTCACACTTACATAAAAGGGTAAATATAACTCACACTCTAAATGAATCAACCCTAATCTACTATTTACAAATATACCATGAAGGTACCATGGGGGTACATTAGCATGTACCAAATAATATAATATATTCTAATATTTATAAAGTGTATTGCACAAACTTATAGGTCAAAATTGCTTAAGGTCTCTTGCACCAACGATCTTGGGGATCAGGGCCAAAAAATTAGAATTAACATCCACAGGAATCTAGTGAGAAAATTTTACTTCTTTAATGGCTTCCATAACATCATATCATACAATTTTTTAGAAGTATTGAAAGAAAGCAACCGAGAATCCATTCAAACCTGGAGCTTTATCTCCTTCCACATAAAAAACTGCCTTCTTGATCTCTTCTTCAGAGAAGGGGCTAAGAAGGTAAGTATTGAGGTCCTCATTGATTAGATTTAGGATATGCCTAAGTAGAGAGTCTTCCTCCTCTAGTTCCCTAATATCATAAACCCCTAGTAGCTCTTCAAAGAAACCCATTGCCTCTTCTCTTATTTCATCAAGGTTGCTAGTGAGGGCTCCATCTCTTTTAATTATTTCTATGATCTTGTTGCAGGTTCAATGGTAAAAAGTAGAGACATGAAAAACATTGTATTCTTGCCCCCATATTTTAACCAATGAATTCTTGACTTTTACCTCTAATGGATTTCCTCACAAGCAAGGACATTGTGATACTCTAAAAGAATCTCCCATTCCCTAAATTTGATGTCTTCAGTTAGGACCCCTCTAGTGATTTTCTTTTCAATATTTGATAACTCAGCTCTTAATTCTATTTTCTTCTTAAATAAATTACCAAAGGTGTTTTTGTTCTATGCTTTCAAATTTTGTTTGATATATCTCAATTTCCTTGCTACTTGACTCAGTTTGGAACCAATAAAAAATTTCTTCCACTAGTATTCAATTTTTAGAGCTAAGTCTTCATGTCTAAGCTACATTAGCTCAAACCTAAATGGGTTGTACTTTCTTCCATCCTTTACTACCTCCCAAACTATTGGGTTGTGATATGACCTAATTTTTGGAAGGGCAATGAAGGTTGAATCCCCAAAAGATTGTTAACACCTCTTAAGAGACCAAAGATTTGTCCAGGTATACTTACATCAGTTGATCTCCTAAATACCTATTGCTCCATGTGAATTGAAATCTTCTTAAATCTATATCCATCAATTCATTAGCATTTATGAAGTTCCTAAAATCTTGCATACCTTATGAAGGGATTGAAGAGCCTCCTTTTTTGTCTAAAGTATTTAGAGGGAAGTTGAAATCCCTCTCTAAGATCCATGAGATCCCTTTGAATGTAGTCCTCATCTCGTTGAGATCATTCCATAATTGCCTTCTACCAACAACTATGTTTGGGGCATACATATTCATTAGAATCCAATTTTCCTTAGACTCTAGGTTATGACAAAAAATTATGATGAACCATCTCTAATTGACCACTATCCTCCTTAATTCGAGATGGTTCATCATAATTTCCAGATATGGTCAATTGATCACTGACCCATGAAAGGGCCCTCAACCTTATTGAATACCATTTTCACATATTTCCAGAGAAGGTTTTTTATTCTTTCCACTTTTATTTCATCTAGCTTAGTCTCCTATAAAAGTAGCAAATTCAGATTGTGTTCTCTTCTAAGAGCATACACCAGATGATGCTTGGAAGGGGCATTAAGGCCCCTTATGTTCCAAGACAAAATATTCATCTTTTATTCTTGGTGGGATGTTTTTCCTCCTAAAGTTTAAAATTGCCTAGGATCCATTGGCTACTTCCCATGTTTCTTTTTGGATAACTACTATTGTGGAAGGTCTACTAGAGCCCCTTTTTGGACCTACATCCACTAAGTTTTTAGAATAACTATGAGTGACTACTGTCTGATTTGAACTCTCAAGGTTTATCCCTTTTGAACCATATTTTACCATGAGGTCAACTTCTATTGCATTTTGAGCTTTTCTAGGTTGAAGAACCTATAATCCTTTAAATCTAAGATTATTGAAGGTTCCCTAGCGGAATGGGGATGGGTTGAAGTCAACATTAAAGAGGTTACTAAGCTATGGGTATATTTACCATTTTCATCAATAGCATTTAACCTAGAAAAGGAATTGGAAAAGAGAATAGTTTCTTTGTCCAATAAATATTATATTTGGAGAATTACCTCCAAATTCATACGGTTAATTTCACATTCTTCTAGAAGTTCTTTATCTTTCTAATTTTGTTCATGTCCACCATTGGTTCCTTCTGTAACTTCAATATTGCCTTCCTTACTTGGCACATCAATTGTCATATTCTCTTGTGTTTGTCGTCACAACCATATTATATTATTTTAGATTTTATTTATCTGTGTAATTCAATGAAAACTTTGATGCCCTACTTTATGGTATAAACCAGAATTTACTACCACATTTGCATATCAATCAATTGATTATATACGCCAAACTTAGAGATCAAATTTATCGATTTAGGAAGTTCCTATTTTAGGTCGACATTCATGCAAATTCTTACGTGCAACATAGAAATACAAGTAATATTAGAAGGATCCACAACTACCAGATACCCTATGTTTATAGCTATTCCAGTAAGGATCTCTTTGTGCCAAAAATGAATCATCAAGCTCGAAAGGCAGATCCAAATAGGCACCAAATCGATTCCCTAATAGAAAGGGTCAAAGTTAAGGATTCATATCCTCAAGAAGAGACCCATGTGGCTAAAAAACCTTAGCCCTCCTTGTAAAATCCTATCATTATCCACAAAATAGCTCAATTTCATCCAAAAAATATTTTAAGGAGGGCGACAATCTCCATATGTCCAACAAGATTCCATTTCTCCTAGGCCCACTTCTTGATAGTGTCAAGTTCAAGCCTAAAATTGATGAATTTATCCACTAGAGACATATTTCCTTAATCAACAACCAAGTATTCCAAATTATTTAGAACTACTAGCTCCCCATTTGTTGGTTGAATATATTTTTTTGAAATAATACTTCTTATACACATCCACCATGGGGATTGAACCCGAGTCACATCATCGATAATGCAAGTGGTGTCCTTGTCGGTAGACCACACATTTATTGGTTGAATATTAAAGTAACCCTCATGAAGATTTTGCTTTCCTTTGAGGATATTAACCCACGAATGGACCCCTAAGTCAAAATATCTAGGAGAATCCTTATTTGTTTCCTCTAGAGCATCAACATGTTGGGTCCCTTAAACCTTTATATCATTGTTGCCACCCTATCCTCCTGCAAAACCCTGTGAACCTAACCAAATTCCCTATTTTGTGTGCTTCATTATGAACCCTATAAGAATAACAAGGCCAGATCCACAGTTGTTGAAGTCCACTACTATCAAATCTTAGATCTATCATTGTTAAAGCTAAATCCCACTACTATCAAATCTTATATCTTGTTGCTAAAGCCTATCATCATCAAAGCTTAGATCCACTACCTCTGAAGTACAGATCCACAGTTGTTGAATCCCACCACTTTTAAATCCTAAATCTACCTTCGTCAAAGTCAAATCCACTACTGCTAAAGCCCACTCTCCAGAGATCTATCATTGTCAAAGTTCATATCCATAGTTGCTAAAAACCACCACTATCAAAGCCTATATTTATCATCGTCGAAGCAAAAGTGCACCATTATTGAAGCCTATATTCGTCATTGTTAAAGCCCACCCTCCCAAAATCTACTACCATCGAAGCTCATATCCATAGCCTTCGAAGAAAAGATCCAGAGTTCCATTTAACATTAAAATATGCATATATTTTTTGGTTAAAGTATATATATTAACTTATGTGATTATATAAGATACCCCTTTTTCAACAAATAATTTTTGTTTGTTTGTGGAAAACACTCCAATTGGGATGCCACATTTGGGTAAGTTCCAAGGAGGCAAGGGTATTTATTCCACCAAAATTGCCTAGGGCTCACATCTGGCCTGCCCCCTTTGGCACACTCAAAGAGCATGCCTAAAACAAAAAAAGAAACATTAACAAACAAACACAAAAATACAAACAACAAAAAAAACACAAAATCAACAAAAGACAACAAAACAAACACAAAAACAACAAAAAAACAATAAAAAAACATAAAAACAACAAAAAACGCAAAAAACAACAACAAAACACAAAAAACAACAAAACAACACAAACACACAAAATAAAACAAAAATACAAAAGCATAAAAAAATACCAAAACAAACACAAAAACAACAAAACAAAACACACCTACCCGGGTGTTGTAGGTGAGTTGGAGAGGAGAGGGCAATCCTCCAAGGGAGGTCCCAGGTTCAAATCTCCACCCTACCAAAAAGTTGAATTGGGTATCCAAAATCCAATTGATAATGTTGGTGCGGGCAGGGTTGGGTGCGACCCCCGGGTGACTTTGACGGTGTAGAACCCCTTGTTTGTGGTCTCTCAGACCAAGGCGGCTCCACAAGGGGTTTTTCGCTTAAAAAAAAACAAAACAAAACACACCGAAAAACTAAAAATAAGAAAAAAGCAAAAAATACAACTTTGGCCTTTCTATGCCAATAAGCTTTTTCGACAAGATTCAACAAAGAAAACATAAGAATGATAAGTCTGAGCAAGGGAACTAAAATACCCTAACTGAACCAAAAATAATAAAAAACAAAGTAAAAATGAACTAGGTACCTCTAGTACTAGAACCATCCAGAGAAAGGATATAAAGAAGAGCTTCCCCTATTTGCAAATCCCACCATCTAGGAGGGTGGTTGTAATAAGTAAGATCACCTTTGTCCAATGCCCAATCAGCTAAAGCATCAGAAATGTCATGTTATGTTCTTTGACCACATGGTTATATTCAACTTTTAAAAAGCCCATCTAAATTAATTGAATCTTCTCAATATTTTTTCTCTAATCAGCCTTATGATTCTTAGGAGTCTTCAATAGATTAATCATGACTTGAGAGTTAGATTCAACCAACACCTTTTTCCATTCGACCTTAGTAGCCTCTTGAAGGCCTATAAGGATACCATACCCCTCATCAAAATTATTAGAAAGGATACCTAAATTCTCAACAAAAGTGAAAACTAGGGAACCATCTAAAAGTCTACCAATTCCTCCCATACTAGCTTTTCCAAGGTTCCCCCTAGAGGCTCCATCGGTATTGACTTTTCCAAAATATTTAGGAGGAGGTTGTCAATTCCTTGTTCTATCCATATTTTGATTACTCACATTCCCTTTAAGCCGGTTGCCCTTAAAAGAGTTAATATTCAATCTTTGCATCACTTGATCCCATCTTTGGTGGGAGTTATGGGGGTGATTAAGGAGTTGTTGGACTAATTCAACTAAGTTGGCAATGGTATTTTGCCAGATATAGTGAATGTCCTCTCTTTCTTTATTGAAAATCTGATTGTTTCTTTCCTTCAAGATATTCCAAGGGTAGAATGGTCTAACTCATTCAAACTAGCCGCCTAATAAAATGATCAACACCCTCCTGATTAGGCCAATCTCTCCAAAGTTGTTCAAAAGTAAAAAATAACCATTGTAAACCAAGTAAGATGATCATTCTCCTCCATAACTCAGAGGCTAAGGTACACCCAATTAAATTATGGCTAAAATTTTTCACTTTCTCTATTTTCCAACAAACAAAACATGGTAATGATTATGAGATAAAATAAATTATAAGATATTACAACCATTTAAAACTTTGTGAACCACACTATTGCAGCGAGATTCTCCAATTAATTTGTTAACTTATTCCTTTTTCTTCTAATATTGCAATTGCAATGCATTCCAAAAATACTATTATTTCAATGAGAATTCTATAAAATTTAAAATTTAATTTTTTTTTAATTTTTGAGGTGAAATCTTCTCTCAAATAAAAATTAATGTTGCACGTTCTTGTTAGGACATTATAGTGATGTGTTTTTGGGTTTTTGTTTGAACGATCCAAGTTCAAACTACATAAAAGACCAAATTTTTTTCAAACCGGTGTTTTACCCTAAAATTTTAACCCAAATAAAATAAATCAGTTAATAGCAATCTAGTGCTTGTTCATGGGATAGACCGGTTAATAACTACCAAATGCTTACTGATAAATTGACTCGGTTCACTTTTAATTGTGTCTTGTACCCTTTATCCTCAACTTAAAGTTTATAACGATAATGTCTGGTTTCAATAAAAAAACATTGAACAAAAAGTATTACCAATTCCATGCTTAAAAAACAAGTAGGGAATTGGTAGACAGGACTACCCACTTGTATGCCCTTACGTACGTCCTCGTAGGTTTTTATTTTTTCAAAATATTCCTTATACATTCACTTTCATGCTTTATCTCTTTCCTTGCCTTTTAGCTGCACCGGGATAGGATAGAGCAATTAAAAGTTTTCGCAAAAAATGGGGCCACATGAGACAGGGCGGCAAATTAGTTGTACGTTACTATCATAGCTAAAACACAAGAAGACTTCTCTACTGTTCATCTGTCATGCAAGTGGTACAATCTACATATAATACCATTCCTCGAGAATAACATTCCATACATAATATTTTTTCTTCTTTTAAAAGAATAAAAGCTCTGCGAGCACAGGCTTGGCCAAAACAACGATGGGAATTTTTCACAATGTGGTTGAACATGTACTCAAAAGTTCACTTTGGGAAACAGTAACAGTGGCGCTGCAGCAATTCGGCTTTTTTTTCTTTTTTAATTAAAATTTGTATTACATTTCAAAGTGAACGATTCGTGAAATCCAATTCGAACATTGATAAATCTGAGAGCTCTAGACGTCAAGAGCATCTCTGTGACACAAAAGACAAGGAAAGGATTACATTTTCGTCGAAATCCTCTTTTGCCGACACTCTCGAAGGCGTCGGTGTGGTTGTCGAGGGAGAATTGTAAGGACTAACGCCACCTAATCTGCACGTGACCCAAAGACTTTGTCAGATATGACTTTAATTATGACTAACACAATTTGATATGACCTAAGAGATGTTTTGTTAGTTTTCTTACCTCTATTCTCGTTTCTGGAGAAAGCGTTTCAGAGATAATTTTCTGGCTATGGGAAGACCTGCATTCAGAAAGACAACCAACGTAAACCATATATCTTGGATAGATTTTCATCTTAATTACCCTAGGCAGCTCTTAAAAATAACAACAGAAAAGTCCGCATCTTACCTCCGGTAGGCTTTTTCCCCGGTGTATTTCTTCTGTCAGAGGGTTTCACTGTTTGATCAGTGGTGCTGCTGGTAATTGCAGCTGTTATTGTCTTGCTTAAACAGTTTCTGCTAGCAAGATCCATCATCGCTTGAGCCTGAATGACCAAAATCTATCAGAAAATTGAAAAATACATGAAACATAAAATGACACAATAAACCAGATCCCAAGCCTCAAAAACTATACCTGATCAGGGGTAACCTCGTAGACATTGACGGCTCCATTATAAAAAACAGTCATCTGAGCGGTGGGTTGTTTTTCACCAATAGATCTGCCATAGAAATAAAAATAAAAATGTTAGAATCAGCTCCTACGGGAAGAATTTTAGGGTTTACCAAATCTTTGAAATGTAGTAGAATCAGGCAGAAAAAGTACCGGTTATCTGTAACCGGATGGACAACAGTTGCAAATGCATCAGTTGCTGCATTTGTATCCCGCTCTGATGCAGGGTTTGAAGGGGCCCTGCTCTCAGGAATTAATTCCAATAATTTCAAATGCCTGGCAACTGGGCTGCCTGTCTTTCTTCGGAGGAGCAATGGAGGAAAGCACACGCTGCATCATCTCCGGTTTTACCCATGATACAAACATACCTCTCGGCTCCGAAAAATGTTTCCTACGGCGGATCTCCACACAGACCATTGTCTTCACGTCCGCCATAACGTCGGAGATATTTATAAAATGTATAATATGTATTTTATAAAATGTGATACTTGTGATACATGTTTATGGAGCATTGTCTGTATAATATATCCATAGTCTCCATAATACTTGTTTATGGAGCATTGTGATTTTTTGGATACTTGATTATTGTTTTCTATATACTAAGTTTCATAGCTTTTGGTTTATCTAAGTACCACTTACATCCACTTACATATATAATGAACACTTGACACTACAATATATGCACGCTTATATATACGATTCTTGCACTTCTTCTTGCATTCTAATCTAAGATACTTGTTCACATATTTACATTTTATATTTGTTCTCATACATACATGTTTGTCCACATAGAATCAACTTACACTTGCACTCTAACTCACATGACATTTATGCATTTTTTTGCACATTACAACTTTACATGACACTTGTGCATTTCCTACACATTCACACTTACATAAAAGGGGAAATATAACTCACACTCTAAACTATGACTCAACCCTAATCTATTATTTACAAATATACCATGAAGGTACCATGGGGATACATTAGCATGTACTAAATAATGTAATATACTCCAACACCCCCATGTATTACATTATTTGGTTATTGAAGACTTTAATCTTCAATCGTGATCTTCATATTTGTCTTCAATATTCAAGTGACCTTGTAATGCATATGAGCCTCTTCTTGAGATCCATCATGTTCATCTTCTTGCTTGACTTTTATTTTGAGTTCATCTTCAATTTCTTTGGATTCAACTTCATGTTCTTCAATCTTCGTGTCTTCAAGATTGTAAACTTTTTTAACTCTCTCATTGTCACCAGATTTATGTACGAAAATATTTCATGTTTCTTGAACTTTTAAATCACTTGATTATTTTTTTTGCCTGTATAGTAACTTATGTATATTCACTTAAAGCATCATAATAAATTCTTGAATTAGATGAACTTGGGATGTTAATACTACATGAAGAATGAAACATTATTTTTAGAGATGATTCGCTTGATTCATTTCTATAAATCTCCACCTTATTTAGAGTTTCAATTAACTCTTTGTTTCAAATTTTGATCTTTATGAAGCTTAAGTGAAAGCAATGTTATACACATTATGCCACCTATATATAGAGGTATCATAACACTATATTTCTCATCATCAATTGCTTCAACAAGTATTGAATGTAAATAGTATTCAAATGTTTCAAAGCTTTCATCCATGGCTTCACTATAGATTAATTTTGAAACTATATCTATATTTCCTTCAGATTTTTCAATCAAAGTTTTAATTCCAATCTTTATCACCTCTAATATTTCTTTTCTAGTTACAGAATTCATATTTTCAAAATTAGATTCCTTGTAAATCCTAGGTTTAGAAATTTAAATTTACTAATCTAATTTCTATGGAGTAGTAAACCTTATGACTCCATAGTTTAGAAAAATGAATTTTGCTAATTTTTGTTTTTGACGTTGAAAACCTTTTACCTCCTAGATATTTAAAATTGCAAAAAAAAATTAATTTTTAATTTTCTCAAAAATAAAACCAAATTAAATATTCTTCAAAAAACTTCAAACTTTAAAACTTTAAAAATTAAATAAACTACTTGAATTCCTTATCACTTCAAAAATATTAAAAATATATAAAACTTAAAAAAAACTAAATAGATTCCTTATTAATCCAATCTTAAAAAATAAACTTATCACACCAAACAAATTAACTAGCTTTATCACTCCAAACTTAAATACTTTAATTAAACCTTATTTCTCCTAACTTAACCTTTAAATAAACTCCAAATAAATTTTAAAAATATAAAAGTATCACCAACCTTACAAAATACCTTTCACTTGTATTTTTATTGTGCACATCTTTTTTCGTTGTTGTTCTAGTTGCACCTTTGTTTTAACGCTCATGTGGTCTTTAATGCTCATGTAAACTTCACGCTTATGTGGTATTTTTTTAACACTCAAAGCACTGATGAAATTTCCACCATGTGTAAGCATTCATGGGAAATGTTTGGTAGACATTTAACTTCCTTCTTGGATATTACAAAGTTCCTTCTCAAGCAAGTAGCTCAGGCTACATCTTTTGGTGCTTAGTATATTCATTGTTGACATTATGTTACTCCTCTTCAATTTCCAATTGGGCACTTAGACTATTCATTGCTATCATTATGTTACTCATATTTGGATTCTAATTTGGCTCTTAGACTAATCATCGTTGACGTTACTTAACTCTGCTTTGGCTCCCAATGTTTGATTATTTGTTGCATTACAACATTCCTTTATTCTCGTTGTTAGCTCTTATTCCAACATTACACCACTCCTACGTTATTGTTGTTGCATCTTCAACATTTTGGCTTCTACATTCATTGTTTTATCTCTTGACTCTGGTGCTTCTTGTTCTGTCTTGCTACGTTATTGATTTTTTGTAACCTTAATCCATCCTTTGAACCTATACTTATCCTTTAAGCCCTTCAATTATTCATTTCCTACAAATGCTTTGGTTCCAACTTTAGCTCATTCTGCTCACTGATAAGCTAAAATATTCTCAACGTTGTTACCAAGCTGTTATTATACTCATCCAATATAAAACAATGCTCACTATTCTATTACCATACCTTTGTTTTGCTATGAATATTACTTGTTCTATTACCATACCTTTGGTTTGTTGTAACTGCACTTGTTGCAGCTATGGCTTGGTTATCTTGTTGTTATGGCTCAGTTATCTTGCTGCTATGGCTCAACCATATTTTTGCTATGGATTCTTTATCTTGCTTTTGATCTTGTTTCTTTCATATAGGTGTGCAATCCAAGTGAATACTGTCGGTATTATTTATCTTCGTATATTGTTTTGCTTCATGTAATCCTTTCCTCTTATGTTCCTTTACTTTTCTTTCTACAATCAAATCCATTTTACTTCTCTGATTTTATGCTTCTATATCTTCTATCTCTCTTTTCTATCTCTTCTATACAATTTTGGCTTCTTGAGCCAATGTCAAGGTTTTTAAAACTTGAGTTTTTTCTTCTTTCCTGAATCAATGTCAAGGTCTGTAGGACCTGAATATATTTCACTTTTCAATGTCAAGTTTTGTATAACCTGAATATATCTCACTTCGTCAATGTCAAGGTCTACAGGACCTAAATATCTTTCACTTTTCAATGTCAAGGTTTGTATCTTTATGACTTGAAAATTCTTCTTGTCAAGGTCAATATCTTTATGACCTGAAAAATATTATTATATCATGTATCTTTTTAATCACTATGAATTCGAATCAAATGCTTGAAGCTATATAAAGTAAGCTATGCCCTTTTGTATCTTTCTTCAAGAATAAATATCTTCTTCTCAAATTTTTGTTGCAACTTTATCTTCTTTCTTTCTACACTTATAAGCTAAAACTCTTTTCTATCTGATGTAGGAAGCTTCTCACACTTCTGCTGCTTTCACTGCTACTTAAAATTTGTAATCTTAAATCTTACAATATATTATCAAGTTGACTTGAAAGTCCCTAAATCATAAATTTTCTATGTCAAGGGATATCTTTATCCTTGAATCTTAAATCTTCTATGTCAAGGGATATCTTTATCCCTAAAACTTAAAATTTATATATCAAGGGATATCTTTGTCCTTGAATATTAAATCTCTAATGTCAAGGGTTGATTATAGCCATGAAAAATATAGTTGAGTCCTGGTATTCATTGGTTATCCTTCAACCGTGGAAATACTTTATAGTTGAGTCTTGATATTCATTGATTATTCTTAAATCATGGAAAGACTCTAGCTTTTCTACTCAATATGACCTTTAGAAATGGAGTTTGAGTCTCACTGGCTTCAAAGTGGATAAACTCTTAATCAACTTTATCAAATTGGATAAAATCAATTAATAATGGTGGCTAAAATGAACTCTATCAATTTGGATAGAGTTTGGTGGTAGCTCTGATACCATTGATGGCTTTTTAAACCTTATACTACCACAAAATATCACAAGTTATATCTCATAGGATCCAAATATAAAATAGCCACAATATAATAAGGTCAAGATAATGATATGAGTATAATAATATGAGCAAATTAATATGTATATCAAGACTTATAATAACTCAAATAAAATTCAATAATATGCTAAAATATAAATGTAAATAGCCTGAATCATTCATGTACTATGTAGGAAAAATAAATTATAATATTAATTGCTCAAAATGTATATAAGCTTTATTGCACTTCTTTCTCTTACAAATGTATATGATAGTAATGATCGTGATCCTTTGATACATGTTTATGGATAATTATCTCCATAATATAGCCATAGTAGTGTGACGTTTTGCATAATTGACTATTGCTCTCCATATGCCAAGTCTCATAGCTCGTCTTATCTACTTACCAATTGCATACATGATGAACACTTGAAAATACAACATATGCACATCTATACATGACTCTTGCACTTCTACTTGCACTCTAATTGTCATATTTTTACATTACATATTTGTTCTCATACATACAAGACACTTGTGCGCATAGACTCAACTTACACTTGAACTCTAACTCACATGACACTTGTACATTTCCTTCATATTACAACTTTACATGATACTTGTGCATTTCCTGCACATTCACACTTATATAAAAGGGGAAATATAACTCACACTCTAAACTATGACTCAACCTTAATCTATTATTTAAAAATATACCATGAAGGTACCATGGGGGTACATTAGCATGTACCAAATAATGTAATATACTCCAACATCTATAAAGTGTATTGCACAAACCTATAGGTCAAAATTGCTTAAGGTCTCTTGCAAAAACGATCTCAGGGATCAGGGCCAGAAATTAGAATTAATATCCACAGGAATCTGGTGAAAAAATTTTACTTCTTTAATGGCTTCCATAACATCATATCCCACAATTTTCTAGAAGTATTGAAAGAAAGCAATCGAGAATCCATTCATACCTAGAGCTTTGTCCCCTCCCAAGTCAAAAATTGCCTTCTTGATCTCTTCTTCAAATAAAGGGCTAAGAAGGTAAGTATCAAGGTCATCATTAATCAAATTTGGGATATGCCTAAGTAGAGAATCTTCCTCCTCTAGTTCCCTAATATCAGAAAACCCTTGTAGCTCTTTAAATAAACCCACTATCTCTTCTCTTATTTCATCAAGGTTGTTAGTGAGGGATCCATCTCTTTTAATTATTTCTCTAATCTTGTTGTAGATTTGATGGCAAAGGGTAGAGACATGAAAATCTTTGTATTCTTACCCCCTCTTTTAGACAATGAATTATTGACTTTTACCTCCAATGGATTTTCTCACAAGAAAGGACATTGTGATACTCTTAAAGCATCTTCCATTCCCTAAATTTGATGTCTTTAGTTAGGACCCCTCTAGTGATTTTCTTTTCAATCTCTGATAACTCAGCTCTAAATTCTATTTTATAATTAAAAAAATTACCAAATATGTTTATGTTCTATGCTTTTAAATTTTGTTTGATATATCTTAATTTTCCTGCTACTTGACTTAGTTTAGAACTAGTAAATATTTTCTTCCACCAGTCTTCAATTTTTAGAGCTAAGTGTTCATGTCTAAGCCACATTAGCTCAAACCTAAATGGGTTTTTGTACTTCCTTCCATCCTTTAATACCTCCCAAACTATTGGGTTGTAATATGACCCTATTCTTGGAATGGCAATGAAGGTTGAATACCTAAAGGCTTGCTAACACCTCTTGAGAGACCAAAAATTTGTCCAAGTGTACTTGAATCAGTTGATCTCCTAAATGCCTATTGCTCCATGTGAATAAAAATCTTCTTAAATATATATCCATCAATTCATTAGCATTTATGAAGTTCTTAAAATATTGCATACCTTCTAAAGGGATTGAAGAGCCTCCTTTTTTATCTGAAGGATTTAGAGGGGAGTTGAAATCCCCCAGTAAGATCCATGAGATCCCCTTGAATGTAGTCCTCATCTGGATGAGATCATCTCTTAATTACCTTCTACTAGCAACTATGTTTGGGACATACACATTGGTTAGAAGCCAAATTTCCTTAGACTCCAAGTTATGACAAAAAATTATGATGAACCATCTCAAATTAACCACTATCCTCCCTTCAATTTTCCTATTATTCCATAGACATAACCACCCTCGGAAGGGCCCTCAGCCTTATTGAATACCATTTTTGAATCTTTCTAGAGAAGTTTTTTTATTATTTCCACTTTTCTTTCATCTAGCTTAGTCTCCTATAAAAGTAGAAAATCTAGATTGTGTTCTCTTATAAGAGCATACACCATACGATGCTTGGAAGGGGCACTAAGACCCCTTATATTTCCTAGACAAAATCTTCATCTTTTATTCTTGGTGGGATGTTTTTCCCCCCAAAGTTAAAAATAGTCTGGGATCTAGTGGCTACTTCTTATGTTGTTTCTTTCTAGATAAATATTATTGTGGAAGGTCTACCAGAGTCCCCTTCTAGACCTACATCCACTGAGTTTTTAGAATAACTACGAGTGACCACTTTCAGAGTTGAACTCTCAAGGTTTATCCCTTTTGAACCATATTTTACCACGAGGTCAATCTTTTTTACATTTTAAGCTTTTTTAGGCTGAGGAACCTCTAATCCTTTAGGGTCCAATATTATTGAAGGTTCCCTAGTAGAATGGGGTGGGCTGAAATCGGCATTAAAGAGGTTACCAAGCTATGCGTTTTTTCACCATTTTCATCAATAACATTTAAACTACAAAAGGAATTGGAAAGGAGAATAGTTTTTTTGTCTAATAAAGATTATACTCAGAGAATTTACCTCTAAATTCATAGGGTAAATTTCACCTTCTTATAGAAGTTCTTCATATTTTTTATTTTATTCTTGTCCACCATTTGTTCCTTTTGTAACTTGAGCATTGTCTTCCTTGCTTGGTTCATCAGTTGTCATATTCTCTTTTGTTTGTCACCGCACCCATCTTCTATTATTTTAGGGCTTATTCTCTAGGTAATGCACTAAAAACTTTGATACCCTACTTTATGGCATAAACCACAGTTTACTACCATATTTTGTATTCAATCAACTTATTACATAATCCAAACTTAGAGATCAACTTTATTGATTTAGGAAGTTCTTGGCTTAGATCAATATTCATGCAAAGTCTTGCATGTAACATACACATACGAGCAAGAGTAGTAGGATCCCAAACTACCAGATGTCCTATGTTTCTTACTATTCTAGAGAGGATATCTTCATGCCAAAAATAAAATGACTAGCCCAAAAGGTAGACCCAAATAGGCACCAAATCGATCCCCTAAGAGAAAGGATCAAAGTCAAGGATACATCTCCTCAAGAAGAGACCCATGTGGCTAAAAAACCTTGGCCCTCCGTGTAAAATTCTATCACTATCCACAAGATAACTCAATTTCATCCAAGAAAATATTCTATGGAGGGCAACAATCTCCATATGTCCAATAAGCTTTCATTTCTCCTAGACTCACTTCTTGATATTATCAATTTTAAGCTTAACACTAATGAATTTTCCCACTAGAGATATCTTTCCTTGATCAATAACCAAGTATCCCAAAATATTTAGAACTACTAGCTGCCTATTCATTGGTTGGAGATTGAAGTAACCCTCATGAAGATTTTGCTTTCCTTTGAAGATATTAACCCATGAATGGGCCCTTGAGTCAAAAGGTCTAGGAGAACCCTTATTTGTTTCCTCTAGATCATCAACATGTTGGGCCCCTTCAACATTTGTGTCATTTTTGCAACTCTATCCTCCTAAAAAAACCTATGAACCTGCCCAAATCCCCTATTCTATGTGCACCATTGTGAATCCTAGAAGAATAACAAGGCTAGATCCACAGTTATTGAAGCCCACTACTACCAAAACCTAGATATATCATTGTTAAATCCAAATCCCACTGCTATCAAAGCCTATATCTTGCTTATAAAGCCCACTCTCCACATATCTATCATCATCAAAGCTTAGATCCACTGCCTCCGAAGCACAAATTCATAGTTGTTAAAGCCCACCACTATTAAAGCCCAAATTTACCTCTATCAAAGCCAAATCTCATTGTCATTGAAGCCTAGATCCACTGTTGTTAAAGCCCACTCTCTCTAGATCTGTTGTTGTCAAAGAGTAGATCCATAGTTGTTGAAGCCCACCACTATTAAAGCTCATATATGCCATCATCAAAGCCAAAGCCCACCATTATTTAATCCTGGATCTATAGTTTCTAAAGCCCACCCTCCTTAGATATGCCACCATCGATGCTCAAATCCATAGCCTTTGAAGCAAAAATCCACAGTTCCATTTAACATTAAAGTATGCATATATTTTTTGGTCAAAGTATATATATTAACTTATGTGATTATATAAAATATCCTTTTTTTAACAAATATATATATTTTTTTTTGTGGAAAACACCCCAATTAGGATGCCACTTTTGGGTAAGTCTCAAGGAGGTAGGGGTATTTATTCTACCAAAATTTCCTAAGGCTCGCACTTGGCCTACCCCCTTTGGCACACTCAAAGAGAATGCCTAAAACAATAAAAACACAAAAAAAAAAAAACACAAAAAACACAACAACAACAACAACAAAAGACAACAAAACAAACACAAAAAAAAACACACAAAACAAAAACATAAAACACACAAAAAAATAAAAAAACAACACAAAAACGATAAAAAACAACACACTGAAAAACTAAAAAGAAGGAAAAAATGCCAATAAATTTTTCAGGAAAGATTCAATAGAGGAAACATAAGAATGACCAGTTTGAGCAAGGGCACTAAAATATACTAACTGAACAAAAAAGAAGCAAAAACAAAGTAAAAAGAAACTAGGTAGCTCTAGTACTGGAGCCATCGAGAGAAAGTATAAAAAGAAGAGCTTCCCTTAAAGGATAGAAAGAAATTCCCTTATTTGTGAATCCCACCATCTGGTAGGATGGTCGTAGTAAGTAAGATCACCTTTGTCCAATGCTTAATTAGCTAAAGCATCAACACTCTTGTTTAGTTCTTTGACCACATGATTGTATTCAACTTTCAAAAAGCCCATTTGGATTAACTGAATATTCTCAACAATTCTTTTTATTCTCCAATCAGCCTTATGATTTTTAGGAGTCTTCAACAAATTAATCATGACTTGAGAGTTAGATTCAACCAACACCTTTTTCCATCCAACTTTAGCAGCCTCTCTAAGGCCTCTAAGGATACCATCCCCCTCAGAAAGTTTGTTGGAAAGGATAACCAAATTTTGAGCAATAGTGAAAACCAGGATACCCAATTCCTTGTTCTATCCATCTTTTGATTACTCACATTCCCTTTAAGCTAGTTGCCCTTAAAAGAGCTAATATTCAATATTTGCATCAATTGATCCCATCTTTGGTGGGATTTCTAGGGGTGATTGAGTTGTTGGACTGATTCAACTAAGTTGGCAATGGTCTTTTGCGATATATAATGAATGTCCTCCCTTTCTTGATTGAAAATCTAGTTGTTTCTTTTCTTCCAGATATTCGAAGGTAGAATGATATAACCCATTCAAACTAACTGCCTAATAAAATGATCAACACACTCCTAATAAGGCCAATCCCTCTAAATCTCTTCAAAATTAAAAAAATAGAACCATTGTAATCCAACTAAGATGCCCATTCTCCTTCGTAGCTCAGAGGTTAAGGTACACTCAATAAAAATATGGTTGAGAGTTTCCACATTCTCTCCATTTTCCAACAATAAAAACATTCTATGTTTTCACATAGGTAATGATTATAAGATTATAATAAATTATAAGATATTAAAACCATTTAAAAATTATAAGATATAGGCAAATTTTTGGATAGATTCTTGGGATGGTCACAAGCCTTTGATAACTCAGTTTCCCGATTGGAGGCCTTGGATGGAGGAGATCCACCGAGCTAACTAGATAAAGGTGGCTAATTACTGTCGGTACCATACTAGTAATTCAAAGGTTGGTAGATATTGGATCCCTATTGGGGACTGGCCTATTCAAAACCTAGAAAGGCAAAGACAAGATATCCAAGGCATCCTTCATATGAGATCCCTCTCTTGGTCCCATTAAAAATATTGTTTTGGATGGAACAACACTACTAAGGGTGAGTATTCAGTTGCTCAAGGTTATTTGACCTTATGCCATAATAATCCCAACCAGTATTCTGACATCTTTTCTCTATTGTAGGCTCAAAATCTCTGGCCTAAGGTGAGGTTCTTTAATTGGCTTTTATTGCATCGTAGGGTGCTTACTGGTGAGCATCTTATGAAGCATGGTTTTCATGGCCCTTTTAGATGTGAAATGTGTGAAGAGAATGTAGAAACTCTTAACCATATTTTTATTAAGTGTACTTTAGCCTCTAAGCTATGGAGGAGAATGGCCACTTTACTTGGCTTACAATGGTCCAATTTTTTTACTTTTGAACAACTTTGGAGGGATTGGCCTAATCAAGAGGGTGTTGATCATTTTATTAGGCAATTAGTTTGGATGGGTTCTACCATTCTTCTTTGGAATATTTGGAATGAAAGGAACAACCGAATTTTTAATCAAGATAGGAAGGATATTCACTATATTTGGCAAAATACCATAGCCAACTTAGTTGAATTAGTCCATCAACTCCTTAATCACCCCCAAAACTCCCACCAAAGATGGGATCAAGTGATGCAAAGATTGAAGATTAAATATTCTAAGGGCAACCAACTTAAAGGGAATGTGAGTATTAGTAAGATGGATAGGACAAGAAATTGGCAACCTCCTCCTAAGGATTTTGGAAAAGTCAATACTGATGGAGCCTCTAGAGGGAACCCCGGAAAAGCCGGTGTTGGAGGAATTGGTAGACTTTCGGATGGCTCCTTGGTTTTTACTTTTGCTTGAGAATTTGGGTATTCTTTCCAATAACCTTGTTGAGGGGTATGGTATCCTCGAGAGGCCTTCAGGGAGGCTACTAAGTTTGGATGGGAAAAGGTGTTAGTTGAGTCTGACTCTCAACTTATGATTAATCTCTTGAAGACTCCTAAGAATCATAAGGTGGATTGGAGAATAAAAAGAATTATTGAGAAGATTCAATTAATTCAGATGGGATTTTTGAAAGTTGATTACAACCATGTGGTCAAAGATCAAAACAAGAGTACGGATGCTTTAGCTAATTGGGCTTTGGACAAAAGTGATTTACTTGTTATGGCCACCCTCCTAGATGGTGGGCTTCTCAAATTAGGGAAGTTCTTTCTATCATTTCTTTGGATGGATCCAGTTCTGAAGGTACCTATTTTCTTCTTGTTTTTTTTTTTGCTTCTCTTTGGTTCATTCGGTTTTTTTTAGTTCCCTAGCTCATTCTATTCTTTCTTTTGTTTCCTCTGTTGATTCTTGCCTTAATAGTCTTATGGTCTAGATAGGTCATTGTTATGTTCAATTTTTTTTTTCCTTTTTCTTTTTTGTTTTTTGTTTTTTTTTGTTTAGTTTTTTAAGGTGGGTGGGTTCTTTTGTTTTTTTTTTTTTTTTGTGTTCTTTGTGTTGTTTTTTGTTGTTCTTGTGTTTTTGTTGTTTTGTGTTTTTTTTTTTTTTATGTTTTTTGTTATTTTTCTTGTGTTTTTTTCATTCTTGTTCTTGGGTTTCTCTTTGTTTGTGTTAGTTCATGTTTTTATGTGTGAGTGTTTTCTATGTTTTTTTTTTTTGTTTATTGTATGTTGTTGGTTGTTTTTTATTTTTATTTTTTTAATTTTTTAGGTTTTGGTTGTGTTTATTTTTCATGTTTTTTTTTGTCTTTGTAGTGTTCTGTTGTTTTTGTCTTGTTTGTGTTTTGTTATGTGGTTCTTGTGTTTTTCTATGTTGTTCATGTTGTGATTTCTTTTATCTTATTGCGCGCGTTTGGTTGTGCTTTTGTTTTTGACACACTCAAGGAACATGTTTTTATTTTATTTTATTATTTTTGTTGTTATTTACTTATTTTTAAATTGGTTTTGTGTGTTTGTTTGCTCCTTGAGTATGTCAAAGATGGTATACTAGGTCCGAGTCCTGGACGTTTTTGACGGAATGAATACCCCTGCCTCCTTGGGTCTTATCCGAAAGTGGCATCCCTTTTGGATGTTTTTCCACAAATAAAAAAAAAAAAAAACTTTGTGAACCACAATATTTCAATGAGATTCATCAATTAATTAGTTTATTTAATGTTGGACATTGTAGTGATATGTCTTTAGGTTTTTTGTTCAAAAGACTCAAGTTCAAATTACACAAGAGACCAAATCCGCTTCAAAACCTTTGTTGTACCTTAAAATTTTAACCCAAAACGAATAGGCCAGTTAGTAACGACCTAGTGCTGCATCAGTTCAATTTTTACCTTTTTTTTTACTGTTTACCACGGCTTAAAGTTTTATAATGATGATGTCTGAATTCAATATAACTAGCATCAGAGAAAAAGTGTTACCAATTCCCTCTTAAATAACCAATGTTAGACAACCAAATTCACAAGAGACCAGGCCTACCAATAGTATGCCCTTACATACGTCCTCGTAATTTTTTAATTTTTCAAAATATTCTTTAGACATTCACTTTCATGCTTTTATCTATTCCCTTGCCTTTTAGCTGCAGCAGGATAGACCAATTAAAAGTTTTTGCAAAAAATGGGACCACCTGAGACAGGGCAGCAAATTAGTTGCACGTTACTACCATAGCTAAAACACAAGAATACTTCTCTACTGTTCATCTGTCATGCAAGTGGTACAATCTACATATAATACCATTCCTCTGAGAATAACATTTCTCCATATATAATATTTTTTCTTCTTTTAAAAGAATAAAAGCTGTGCGCCCATAGGCTCGGCCAAATCAATGATGGGAATTTTTCACAATGTGGTTGAACATGTACTCAAAAGTTCACTGTGGGAAACAGTAACAGAGGCGCTTCAGCCTTATAATGCGGCAAAACGGCTTTTTTTTTAATTAAAATTTGTATTACATTCAGAGTGAACGATTCGTGAAATCCGATTCGAACATTGAGAAATCTGAGAGCTCTAGACGTCAAGAGCATCTCTGTGACATAAAAGACAAGGAAAGGATTACATTTTCGTCGGAATCCTCTTTTGCCGACAATTTCGAAGGCGTCGGTGTGGTTGTCGAGGGAGAATTGTAAGGAGTAACGGCACCTAATCTGCACGTGACCCAAAGACTTTGTCAGAAATTACTTTAATTATGACTAACGCACAATTTGCTATGACCTGAGAGATGTTTTGTTAATTTTCTTACCTCTCTTCTCGTTTCTGGAGAAAGCGTTGCAGAGATAATTTTCTGGCTATGGGAAGACCTGCATTCAGAAAGACAACCAACGTAAACCATATATCTTGGATAGATTTTCATCTTAATTACCCTAGGCAGCTCTTAAAAATAACAACAGAAAAGTCCGCATCTTACCTCCGGTAGGCTTTTTCCCCGGTGTATTTCTTCTGTCAGAGGGTTTCACTGTTTGATCAGTGGTGCTGCTGGTAATTTCAGCTGTTATTGTCTTGCTTAAACAGTTTCTGCTAGCAAGATCCATCATCGCTTGAGCCTGAATGACCAAAATCTATCAGAAAATTGAAAAATACATGAAACATAAAATGACACAATAAACCAGATCCCAAGGCTCAAAAACTATACCTGATCAGGGGTAACCTCGTAGACATTGACGGCTCCATTATAAAAAATAGTCATCTGAGCGGTGGTTTGTTTTTCACCAATAGATCTGCCATAGAAATAAAAATAAAAAATGTTAGAAGAAATTTAGGGTTTACCAAATCTTTGAAATGTAGTAGAATCAGACAGAAAAAGTACCGGCTATCTGTAACCGGATGGACAACAGTTGCAGATGCACCATTTGCTGCATTTGTATCCTGCTCTGCTGCAGGGTTTGAAGGGGCCCTGCTCTCAGGAATTAATTCCAATAATTCCAAGTGCCTTGGCAACTGGGTTGCCTTTCTTTCTTCAGGAAGAGCAATAGAGGAAAGCACACGCTGCATCATCTCCGGTTTTACCCATGACAGAACTTGACCTTGCGTGGCCGCTGTATTCATCACAATTACAAACACATAACTAAATACAGCCATGAACACACCACCATATTTCTTTAGGACTGTCAATCTTTTTCAAGAATCGCCAATTCTGAGGACGAATTTTAAAACCAAAGACAAAGTGGAGATAATCTACGATTGATGATGAATGATGATACAAACATACCTCTCGGCTCCGAAAAATGTTTCCTACGGATCATTGTCTTCGAGTCCGCCATATTTCGATTACAACAGCTCTGAAAGCTCAAATCTTCCAAGTTTACAGCCCAACTTCAACAAGAAAATACACAAGTAGATCGGAATTTAAGGGCAAAATCGATTTATTGGAACTCCGATGGGCAAATTTCACGTGATTTAAAATCTGTGGAGTGCAATGGGTAGAGATGCATAGGTTGGACCGTGGGATAACTGCATATTTAACGGAGGAGGTGCGGTATTCCTAGCAACAGCTGTATATTCCCACGTGTTCATAAAACGAGCCACATACTGAAGCGACAGCTGCCAATACCGACGGTGTCGGAAGCTTCCGTCTTATCGCCTTTCAATACTTTATGTAGTAAGTGGGACGGTATTGATTAAGGCGCACTGTGCACATGTTACGCATGTGCAAATTATAAGATATTTTAAATTAGGGTAGCGTCGATAGTGAGAAAATGCGTGGGAGTGGGCCCCTCGCTCTGTCTGCCGTTTACCACGGCGTTTCCTAAGCCAATGATTCACGTGCCGTAATTATACCGAATACCGCGGTCCACAAGTGTCAATCCCCACGGACATCACGTGAAATTGTGCCGATTAGATACGTGTCAACATCTTATAGATTTTAAGCCCTATATTTCAAAATTTCTGCGAAGTGGGGCCCTATGCTACCTTCCTAAGGATAAAATTAGGATACAATTTGAAATATATATATATATATATATATAAAGTTTGCGACGTTTAACTTGAATGACTTAAAATGTAATTATTTAATGTTCAATGGGTTAAACGTTTGTTTTTCATTTTTAGGAGAAATCTACCTTTCAATCTTATATATTATTTATACAAAATATAAAAATACACGCATTAAATCTATTTAATTCCAAAAAAATATTATTATCTAAAATATTATTTTTTATTATTGGTTCAACGGTTGAAATAAATAATTGAACTTCAATGATATAAAATGTAATTAATTGAAACACCTACATTTTTGCGGCGAAGTGTTTTTTGCGGTGGAGTGCTTTTGCAGAGCAAGGAGGGTTTGCAAAACAAGGAGGGTTTGCGGCGGAGTGTTGTATTACACATCTATCTCATCGGGTAAGCACATTTTCCATCCTCTTTCGATTTATAAAACAATTTAAGTAGATAGGAGAAATACGTGGACATATAGTTCCTTCATTCAACACCCCATTTGCGAGCTCCACTAGCTTTTAGTTGGAACAAAAAATTTGAAAAGGGTTTTAGTCACCCTCAAAAAAACATACGGTAAAAACAACAACGCAAAACATACGACAAATATTTTCCCGTCACAAAACAATGAGGGTCGAGTCTGTTTCAACGGGTTTGCAGTGGAGGAGGGTTGCAACAGAGGAGGGTTTGCACATATATATATATATACACAAATTTGTTCAACGGGTTTGCAGTGGAGGAGGATTTGCAAAGCAAGGAGGGTTTGCGATGGAGGGTTTTATTATATATATATATATATATATATATATATATATATATATATATATATATATTTATATTTATATTTAATCGGATTAATAGTATAGGGGGTTCGGCAAGGGTTTGCAATGGAGGAGGGTTTGCAGCGGGGGGTTTTATTACACATCTATTTAATCAGATCAATAGTATAAAGGGTTCAACAATGGAAGAAGGAAAGCAACAATTGCAAGAACCAATATATGTCAATGAGAAACAGTACTGAAGGATATTAAGTTGTCGACAAACTTGAGCAAGGGCAACAACAATGAAGAGGACATCGAAAAATTAAAATAAAAAATATTATACCACATAAATAGGTGGAGAATAAGGAACAATCAAAGGTACTAACCATCATCAAACGAGGAGATCAATTAGCCCAACACAGGGGACAAAAGAGAAGATAAAAGAAACGAAGGAAAAATGACAACACAAGAGAATACAGAAAGAAAAACAAACGAGAAAAAAATCAGAATTAACCGCAAGAAAGCATTAACATGGAAAATGGAGGTCACCAAAATGAGTTTTCAAACGAGGAAGAAAGTTACAGTCCCACAACCACACCACTCATGTGGGCACTAAGACTTTATGTGCAAGAGCTAATGAAGATGAAAGAGAAACTTGAAAGCATGGAAAGAAGAGAGAAATTAAGAGATACTAAATCAGATGAGGTTATAAACACCATTCATAGGCTAGAAAGGGAAAACAACCTACTCAAGGAGCACGTGTCAAAACTACAAAACATTGCAAACATGGGTCAGCATGAATGGCATGTCCTCAAACAAGCCATCCACCCTCTAATCAATGATGCAATAGAGGTTGAAAAAATAAATGCAAATCAAATAAAAGAGGCACGGGAAACACTCCAAAACATGGAAACAAGAGAAAATGAGTGCGAAATGAATTAGCAAAGGCAAAGACATGGTCTCAAGTAGTAAAATAACCAGTCAATCAACAAAAATATTTGATAGAGAAGCAAGTAAAAATTCAAATAATAGAAGAAAAATAAATACATGAGAAGTTATCAAATATAATCATCAAAGGGTTGAAATATTATGGGGATAGGGAAGACACAAATCATTTAACTAGTGACTTCTTGTCAGATTGATTACAATGGAAAGGTCAAATAAAAAAGCAAGCAGAATTGGCAGGCTGAGAGAAGGATGCAAAGATAGACATATTTGGGTCACATTGATGAACTAAAAGGATAAAACAATGTTACTAAAAAATAGAGGCATGTTGAGAGGGTCACAATTCTATTTAGATGACAACCTAACATTTTTACAGGAGGAGGAAAGAAATTAAAAAATGGGAAAAGGTGAGGGCAGCAAGGAATGAAGGGAAACGTGTATATTTACGAAATGAAAAGGCATACATCACATATAAACAAAACTAAAACAAATAGAGAGTATGACCCACTCGAGAACATCTTACGATAGTAAGTTGGAACTGTAGAGGTTACCCTTGGATAAGAGGACCCGAGTTAGGGCCCATTTCTAAATATAAAGATATAATCATACTGATGGAAACACATGAACACAATGGATGTAGGACTCCAGAATTTGTGGGATACAAAAAAATATCAATATGGAATAAAGCAGTGGAAAATGGTAAAGGGCATGGGGGTATTATGGTTTTAATAAAAGAGGAATGGGATAGGGTCATTAAAATTGAAAAACAAGATGAAAAAAAAAGTACATATGGATAAAGATCCTAGAAAATAAGTTAGTTATTAGCATAACAACATGTTATTTTACTCCCAAGAATTCTAAATTTTATAAGAAACATGACCTTAACATAGAAGACCCATACTCCTCCCTAAAAAGAGATATTTCAATATACAATAAGTTGGGGGAGATTATATTAATTGGAGATTTCAATGCAAGGACAACAAATAAGCAAACTAACATTCTAGAAGGTAGCGAAGATATTGAGATTAATCCTCTTTGGATGCCAGAAGAGGAAAATAAGTAGTGGATGAGGACTTCAGAAGATGAGCATGGGCCTATCACGCAATATGGAAGAGTTGTTAGGCCCCTACAACATACACAACTTGATTATTTGCAATGGGATGAACAAATAGAAAAATTCAGGAAAGTATACATGCAAAACATATAAGGGACAAAGTGTAATAGACTATGTAATATGCTCACAAAATTACATACCAAAAATAAAGGATCTAGAAGTGGAAGATTCTCCAGTGGAACTTAAGTCAGATCACAACCCAATTGTTATGAAATTTCGAATGCATGGAGACAAACCAAGGGAAAAACACTTGCAAAGCAATCAAAATAAATATCATCACAAGGGAAACATTCTCTTAATAGATGAAAATCGATAGAATTTTAGAGCAGTATTAAATAACAAGTTACAGGAAATGGAAGAACTACCTCACAGTAGCAGAGATTATAGTAAGAGTGAATGGTTAATTCACGTTATCCAAGAAGATCTAAACAAATGCAAGAGAGCTAAACCTAAACAGAAAGAAAGGAATAACTTCCCAACCAACCCATGGTTCGATAAAGATTTCAAAAAAATGCAAAGATTACTAAAGGAACCAACAGGTAAAACAAGAGCAAACAGAAAAGCATATGAGAAACTAGTAAAGGCAAAAAAAGAAGAATACACTAGAACAAGGAGGAAAGAATTGTGAAAAAAGATGCAAACTAAAAATAACATAGCAGTTAATCAATGGTTGGAGTATTCAAAACAATTGTATCGGCGTAGTAACCAACAGGAAACACCCCCTACTAACATTGTCAAGAAAGAAATTTTCACAAATGAAGACATTATTCAAGGGATATAAAAATTAGCAACTGGTAAAGCCCATGACATAGACAATCTTCAGGCAGAGACTATAGCCCACACCAAGGTTCAAATGTCTAACCCATACTAAGGTTCAAATATCGACAATAGAAAATGTCTCAATATATTTAAATAGATCATGTAGAAAAGAAAGGACAAACCTTTTTAACCCTATTTTAAAAAATATATATTATTTTATATAAATTATATAAATATATATATAAGTGTATAGTTAAAAATATATTATATATTTTATTATTTATAAAATATATAATATATATTTTATTCATTATGATTTATAATAAATATTTAATTATATGTTATATTTGATAATTTGAATTATTTAAAATTATATATATTTATTCAATGAATTATATGAAATTGAAATCGGGTTTTATCTATATTATATCATCAACACATTGATATTACAACAAAACTTATTTCTATAATTCTTCTAGTTGCTCTAATAGGAGCAATTACTATAGCTCGCCGAGAAGACACAGTTTGAATAAAAAGTTGCAAATGAACGTTCTCGTGCGTGTTATTAGGATAAGTAGGATCTTTGATCTTCTAGATCATGGAGGAATCCTTTCATTCATTAGATAATGGAAAATAACCAACTTGATAAAACTTTTGTTTGTATCTGAAGAGGCCGAGATATGAGGAGTTAATCTATTATGCTCGAGCATGCGCTTATTTTAGGTGCTTATTTATTATCTATTGGCATTTATGGGCTAGTAACAAGTCGGAACATGGTTAGAGCACTTATGTGTCTTGAGCTAATACTGAATGCGGTTAATTTAAATCTAGTAACATTCCCAGATTCTTTTGATAATAGGCAAGTAAAGGGGGACATCTTCTCGATCTTTGTTACAGCTATTGCAGCCGCTGAAGCAGCTATTGGATTAGCTATTGTTCTGGCAATATATCGTAACAGAAAATCAACTCGTATTGATCAATTTAATTTGTCAAAATGGTAATAGAATCTATAATATTTCCAGATTTTCAATCAGTCTATCTACCCCGATTCAAATAGATAATAGGTCTATCTATCTAAGAGATAAATCTAGATATATCTCTTATCTGTATGTGATAAAGATTGATATAGTATTACGATCAATCAAGAACATGATTCATATTGAACTCATTATAATCACCACGCGCGGGTTCAATCCCCGTCGTTCGCCCATAAGAAATGGACTGGATCCAATTCTTTGTCTTTTTTATATGATGGGATTTCTATGGATTTCTATAGAGTAAAATGAGGAGTGGTTGACGCAAACTATAAATATATATATACCCAAAAGAGAGGAAGATTTTTTTTCTACTGTTTAGTAGAAAACAGAGATATAGATGTATCTCTAGAAATAAAAAAGAAATAGAATGGAAAAGACCGAAGTCCCTTCAAATTTATTGAAGGATCGGTATCATACCAAAACTATTTCACTGGTGGGCTTATCATTGAGATAACCCTGACCGAATACATACACCACATCTATAACTAACGAAAAGCATTTGGTTATGGGCAGTGACCGAATTGAATCCCAGTAATAAACATACCTTTCTTCCCCTCTTACCATTTACCACGCAGTGAATTGGTTACCCCATTTAGTTACCTGAACAAAGAGAACTAAGTCTTAATTAGCGGGGACTCCGCCCGACTTAAAAACAAACTAAGTCATTTGCTGCACTCTAGGAATGAAGTAAGGGTCGTTTTTTTCCTCCGCTTTCCCGCCATTACTTGGGAGGGAATGGGGTTATTCCTTAGATAAAGTAAGTTATAAAAATAAGGTGAAACGGTGGAACATGATTCAAATCATATGAATAAATTAGGCAAAGTGAAACTGAAGATTAGATCGAACAAATAACTAAAAAGTTTGGGAGATCAAAAATAAATAAAGGGAGATTGGAAGATGAAAATAGCAGTTTATGGAAAAGGCGGAATCGGTAAATCAACGACCAGTTGTAATATTTCAATTGCTCTAGCTAGACGTGGTGAAAAAGTGTTACAAATTGGATGTGACCCCAAACATGATAGTACTTTTACTCTTACAGGATTTCTGATACCTACAATCATAGATACTTTGCAATCCAAGGATTATCATTATGAGGATATTTGGTCCGAAGATGTTATTCACAAGGGTTATGGGGGGGTAGATTGTGTGGAAGCAGGGGGCCCACCCGCATCAGCGGTTGCAATAGTTGTAACAAAGATCGAGAAGATGTCCCCCTTTACTTGCCTATTATCAAAAGAATCTGGGAATGTTACTAGATTTAAATTAACCGCATTCAGTATTAGCTCAAGACACATAAGTGCTCTAACCATGTTCCGACTTGTTACTAGCCCATAAATGCCAATAGATAATAAATAAGCACCTAAAATAAGCGCATGCTCGAGCATAATAGATTAACTCCTCATATCTCGGCCTCTTCAGATACAAACAAAAGTTTTATCAAGTTGGTTATTTTCCATTATCTAATGAATGAAAGGATTCCTCCATGATCTAGAAGATCAAAGATCCTACTTATCCTAATAACACGCACGAGAACGTTCATTTGCAACTTTTTATTCAAACTGTGTCTTCTAGGCGAGCTATAGTAATTGCTCCTATTAGAGCAACTAGAAGAATTATAGAAATAAGTTCGAATGGGAGGAAAAAATCAGTGGATAAATGAGCCCCAATACGTTGAACATTGTTTGTTAAGTCTCGTTCCAAAATTTGATCTGATTTGTTAGTCAGAGAATCTCGAACCATGATATGTTTAGGATAATAGTAATTAATGAACAAAAAAGACTTGTACAAACTCTTGAAGTGATGCTATCTCCGATGGTTTTATCTATATTATATCAACACACTGATATTACAACAAAACTTCGATATTATTTATGAATCATTTTTTTTTTTTTTAGTTAGTGTGAGAAACCCCTTCAACCAACGCACAGGGCTAAGCAGTCTCCTCCCAACCATGACCCCTCGTAAAGCCGAGAGCTATGCTTATTAATAAAGAATTTAAAAAAATTGGGGAATTTCTAACCCAAATCATGAGGAGAAGAAACAACTTTCTCAAATATATTAAATATCATTTGATATGATTTGAGTAGTTGTACTTCCATATTTGAGGTCCCATAGATCATATTTGACGTCCCATAAACCATCTTTGGGTCTCGCGGGACATAATTAAAATCTTTCATTTCATTTCACTAGGTTAAACGTTTGTTTTAAGGAAAAATCTACATTTCAATCCCACAAAAATATTATTATCTAAAATATTTTTTTTTTATTGGTTTCACTATTAAGACAAATAATTGATGTAGATCACACCAAGGTTCAAATGTCTAACCCATACTAAGGTTCAAATATGACAATAACAAATAGCCCAATATAATTAAATAGATCATGTGAAAAAGAAAGTACAAACATTTTTAAACCCTATTTTAAAAAATATATATTATTTTATATAAATCATTTAAATATATATATATACGTGTATAGTTAAAAATATATCTTATATATTTTATTATTTATAAAATATATAATATATATTTTATTCATTATAATTTATAATAAATATTTAATTATATATTATATTTGATAATTTGGATTATTAAAACTATATATATATATATATATATATATATATATATATTCAATGAATTATACAGAATTGAAATCGAGTTTTATCTATATTATATCATCATCACACACTGATATTACAACAAAGCTTCGATATTATTTATGTATCATTTTTTTAATTTAGTTAGTGTGAAAAACCCCTACGACCAACACATAGGGCTGAGCAGTCTCTCCCAAACATGACCCCTCGTAAAACTGAGAGCTATGCTTATTGATAGGGAATTTAACATACAACCTCTACACACCCACCCCCTTGCCCACTCACCCACGCCACGGTTTGAACCTTAGACATCCCAAAGAAGAGCCAAAGCTCGAACCGTTGCGCTGTCCCCGGGACTATCTATGTATCATTTAACAAAGATTTAGACCTGGGTCCCCATTCTAAAATAATGAGGAATCTAATCCGTTGAACTAATATCACTCCATAGTATATATTATATATTTTATTATTTATAAAATACATAATTTTTTTTATGGAAGCTTGCGATTCACAAGGCCTTGCAAAGGAGGTTTTTTTTGGTTGGCGTAGAAGCATATGCGAGTCCCACTTTCAAAATTTGGTTAATTTTTTAAACAGCAAAAGGTTGAAGGATGTTAATTGGCAGTTGACCTCTGTGACCATTCATATTATTAAAATTAGTGAAGAGTTCAAATTTATCTCCTTTATGCAAATACCAAAGGAATGGAATGGGGTTACTAATTATTTAACCAAAAGGGTTTTTGAGCTTTCGGGTCCTTGGATTATGAATAACTAGGAGAGTCTCCCGAATGAAGACTCTTAGCGCCTTTGGGAGTTGATCCACAAAGATATTTTGTTCTTATTGTTTTCTTCGGATTTAAACTGAGTGTGGTGGTTTTAACCTGTTTTATTGTTTATTTGAGTTTGATTAAAGGTTTGGCTGTACTCTATAATCTTATCTTCTTATAATAAATTTTTACTCCTTTATATTAAAAAAACACATTTTTTTTAATTGTCTTTAAAGAATCGTAACTCATTACAATTTTTTATGTTTGTTCCTAGGTTTGAATCCTGCTCTTTACTGTCATTAAGACCTTTAATTGTATCGGATGAACTTTTTAATATAACCGACGACGCTAACGCAACGCGCCACGCGCCCATACTACTAAGCGACCACAAGAACGTTTTGACGACGAAGCCTTCAAACCTTATAATATATTTTATTTTATATAATTTATAATAAATATTTAATTATATGTTATATTTTATAATTCATTCAACATATTAAAATTGTTTAGTTAATTTAAAATGTAATAATTACAATTAGTATGGTTCGTGTATATAGTCAGAGTACATTTTTTTGTGAATAATATTTCTTATACAAATTTGTTGTGGGAATTGAACTCGGGTCACATCACCAATAATGCAAGTGAAGTCCTTATCGGTTAAAACACATCACGCGGATGAGATAGTTACCGCTAAAACACATCACATGGGATAGTTACCGACCGGATGGGATACTTAGAGTACACTTGAGGAAGATGGAGTTTAGAGCTTAAAGTTATTGATTATTCGTGAAATTTTATACGGAGGATTACCCAGCAATGGTAAATTTTTAATTTTAAATGTATAATATTAAAAGTTATGTTAATTTTTTTTTTTTTAATTTAAATATTGTAAAAAACTGAAGGTCTGTATACTCTTAAGAGTATATTTGAGGAAGATGGAGTTTAGAGCTTAAGGCTATTGATTATTCGTGAAGATTATACGGAGGATTACCGAGCAATGGTGTTATGTATAATATTAAAATTATGTAGTATACATATACATAGAAGATTTTGATTTTTTATAGATTTGGATTGTGTGAAAATTTTTACTACCAACATTTAGGTTAAGCATTTTCATTCGAGTCATGATTCATCTTAGTTATGATTTCTTGGTCTTAGGTTGAGCATTCTTATTTCAGTCATGATTCATCTTAGTTATGATCCCTTATAAGGCCAAGAGCTAAGTGTATAAGAAGAGGATTAACACCCACACACATGCCGGGTTTGAAATTTGGACCTCCTAAGGAAAAGTTAAAGCCCAAACTCTTACGCTCTCCCCTGTAAGACTGAGAGCTCAGTTTATGAGAAGGGGATTAACACTTACACACATGAACCTTGGACCTCTCGAAGAAAAGTTAAAGCCCAAACTCTTATGAAAAGGGGATTAACACCCACACATGCCGCGGTTTGAACCTTGGACCTCTTGAAGAAAAGTTAAAGCTCAAACTCTTACGCTCTCCCCTCTGGGACTAAGAAAAATGTTTTTTTTTATTCGGGTAGTGTGATACTAAGCAAACCCCTCCCAGCCATGACCCTCGTAAAACCAAGAGCTATCCTTATTATAGGGGATTAACACAACCACATACATGAGCTACCCTTATCAAACTCTTATGAGAAGGGGATTAACACCCACACATGTCGCAGTTTGAACCTTGGACCTCTTGAAGAAAAGTTAAAGCCCAAACTCTTACGCTCTCCCCTCAGGACTAAGACAAATGTTTTTTTTATTCATGTAGTGTGATACTGAGCAAACTCCTCCCAACCATGACCTTCGTAAAACCGAGAGCTACCCTTATAATAGGGGATTAACACAACCACATACATGAGCTACCCTTATCAATAGGGGATTAACACAACCACGTACATATCTACATATCCCCTACGACCGATGCATAGGATTGAGCAGTCCCCTCCCAGCCATGACCCCTCATAAGGTTGAGAGAGCTATGCTTATCAATAAGGGATTAACACAACCACATATAGTTTGAAACTTGAACCTCTAAAGAAAAACTAAACCCCAAATCGTTGTGCTATCCTCTAGAACTGACCAAGAATAATGTTAATGCCATTACTTTTTGTTTTTTTGGGCCATTATATTTATTCAAAGCTAATCCATTCTCCATTCAATTCAAAAACTTAACTATATTTTTTGAGTTTTTATATTAAGCGATCAAATATATGAAGGGTAAAAAGAGCAAAATAGTTTTTAACATTTAAGAGATTATAAATTATATAAAACCTTGTCATTCTCTTTGGTTTGCATTGTGAACAATAGTTGAAAAAAGTTATAGAGTTTTTTTTTCTTTTTCTTTTTAATATTATTTAACCTAACACAAATATTAACGGAATTATCCAATTCTTTTAAACCTTCAAAGTTTATATATATTTTTTAATAGTAATTAAAGATCATAATTACAGTGCAGCTGGGACAACGTAGTGGTGAGGGGTTTAACATTTTTGGAAGGTTCAAAGTTAAAAACCACACCATATGGTTCGAGCTTTGGTTCTCGTATATTACGAAGAATCATTCATTCCAACATAATAGTAAACATTATATGTTAACAATTTTTTTAAGTTAAACAAGTTTTTTTAACCTCTATTGTAGGAAAGTAAAATAATAGCTATGCACCTAGACTCAAGGGATCTATAATGTCATGTTGGGGTCTATAATGCATGGTTGGCATCGTTTTAGCTAACAAAATTTTAATTTTTTACATAAGTTAAACAAGTTTTTTTTAGCCTCTATTGTAGGCAAGTAAAATAATAGCTATGCACCTAGACTCAAGGGATCTATAATGTCATGTTGGGGTCTATAATGCCTGGTTGGCATCGTTTTAGCTAACAAACTTTTAATTAAAAAATAGATGAAAAGTCAAAAAGTTTTTTTTTTTTTGGTTTGTAGGAAGTAACTACCACACAAGTTACAATCCAAAACTTTCACATGTACCCTTTTATGAAAAGTTAAAAAGTTGTTATTTTTTATATCTCAAAGCATTGAAATTTTGTAGCATCTAAAAGTTTTCACATGCACTCTTTAACATGTAAACACCATATTATCTTTACATTATACATACCTACAAAACTTACACTTTAGTAGAATTTATTCTTTGATAGTATTGGGTTTTTAATGTTTGTTAGTCATTATCTCCTATCTTTCATCATTGAGTGAACATTAGGTTTACATTATTTTTTTACTAACATTGCTTACCACATACTAGTCCACTAGTACTATCAACAATTTTCACCATGAAAGTGGATGCAAATTCTACGAAGTAAAACATTGTAAACTTTTTATAACAAAATATCAGTCCATTTGTACTAAATATTAATTTCCAGTATGAAAGTAGATGCAAATTCTGTGAAGCAAAACATTATAAGTTTTATGTAACAAAACATCACTTTAGAAGAAAGAAGGGTGCACTATATAATTTACTTACATAAAATACAATCATGCGTCATTTTAAGATTTTATCCAAATATAGAGTCCCTATTTTTAAAGTTGTGCAATTTGTCATCACTTTTCATCTATCTTATCATACATGTTCTAATCATGGCAAGATATATTTGCATCCCTTAGTATATCAATTATATTACTCTTTACCTTTAAAAAAAATTATTATCTCTAGTATTAAGAGGTTATGGATAGTCGTAGCATTTATAGTTGATGTTACTGCCTAGGACTAGTGATTCTATCATTATAAAGAGAAAGACATATATATTAGTATACACATAGATTAAATATATAGAACAATGTAAAAATAAGAATATTCTTATAAACTACACAATAGAATCCAGACTTGTATTATTATAACATTACTTTACATCAATGTCTTCATTCATAGATGTCCGTATAATCATAATGGCATTCATTATATATAGGTTGCATTTGTATTTTGGCTAAATGGCATGATTACTTAGCATTGCTAAGTAAGAAATCCATATTTTAGCTTAGTTACTAACTAATCTTAACTCTACTCAAGTGAATACCTCCTACACACTATTTGAACCCTTGTTTTCACAACAATGCATGCCTAATAGGGTTTTGTTTATATAAAATTAATGCAAATCTAATGCTTTGTGACCATTTTATGCACCTTTCTATTTAATATAAGATTTAGTAGATTTTATAGTTAAACAAGCAATTTATTTAAGTTTTTGGAGGACTTGTGATGTGTTTAGATTTTTGGCACATGTATCCATAGATTATCCATTTGTTTATTGCTTATGGAGGAATATAAATATGTCACTATGGGATATACATATCTATCTCTTATGAAAATATATTGCTTACACAAACTTTTCGACTATGGAAACTTATCATCTATGAAAACCTATCAACTACATAAACTTATTAGCTATAGAATAATTACAATGCATAACTATGAAGATATGTCACCTATGGAAACATGTCAACTAATAAAAACTTATCCCCTATTGAAACTTGTTGCCTAAATAAATTTACAACAGTTGAAAATAAAATTTGATATACTACTTTTGATATTTTGTTTATGATAGAATGCACAAAATTTGATATATTGATTGTTGTTATTTTACTCATAACATAATCTATAGCATTTGATGTAATGGTTATTGCTAACAAAACATACAATATTTAGTCTATTGGGTGATGTTGATACTATGAACATAATATGATTTATTGGTTAGGTCTTGTTACGAAACCACACAATTAATTTAATATACACAACAACACTTCAATATTAAATTATTATTAACAACATGCAACAATAACAATTCTGATTCAAATATCCACACCAGGTACCTTACTAGAAATTTCCCTCAATCCTCGGAAGGAGATCCGAGGTTCAAGCCTGGTGGTCTGCATCAGATACAAAAAAACCTTTCGGCTAGCATGAGGGGTATACCCGAATGGGACAATCCCTGTGGAACAAAAAAAATTGGCCCCTAGGGGATACAGGGAATGAAAATTCCTGGCCCCCAGGGGATACGGGGAACTATTTTCCTTAACAAAAAGTTGCATCCACAAAAGGTACCTTACTAGCAAGTTTCCTCAATCTTCAGAAGGAGGTCCAAGGTTCAAGCCTGGTAGCCTGCGTATGATACAAAAAAACCCTCCCAGCTAGCCTGAGGGGTATACCCAGATGGGACAAGCCCTATGGAACAAAAAGTCCTAGTCCCTAGGGGATATGGGGAAAAATTTTCCTTAACACAATATTTTTTAATCCCCCAAGGGCTAGGTGGATTAGTAAGTGCTTGTCTGGCCAGACATTTACCAAGAAGACACCCTTGTTCAAACCTTTGGGGTAACCTATTTACAAAGGTAGTAGTATGATATGAATCCTCTGAGTGCACGCTAGACCAATGATGATGGTACAAATATCGAGCGATCGGTGGTCCCCTTCACATTGGGTCAACAATAATGAAGTGGAATAGGTTTGGTGGAAGTAGCCCCTATGGTTTGAACCCTACACTTGTCAGTTACTAAAAATAGTGTGGTTGTGACCAACTCTCCTATGTAACAAAGAAAAATAAATTCTAATTCAAATACCAATACCACAAACAATATGCAATTATCAATTCCAATCTAGACAACAAACAAATAGTAAATCCGATCAAATCAATGCCACAACAAATCCATAACCACTCAAAGAGGGCAAAGTCTCATAGCCACTTTGAGAGGGAAAATTCTCTTATGGTAGAATACACAAATTAAATTCTAATTCTTCGATGAACCAAACTAATAAAATATTCTTCCTATTTATAAATAAAATCAATAATAACCTAACCCTAATTCTCAAGGGTTGACTAACTAAATCAAAGACCTGAGATAAAAATAATTAGTTGACATGGCTATATTGGGATCGTTACATGGATCCCTCCTTAAGAAAGCTTTGTCCTTAAAGCTGGAAAATACTCTCAAGCTCCCATGTAGCATCTTCTTCTAGAAGGTCCTGCCACTTGATAAGAAACTCTTGAATTAGTCGAGATTGAAGATGTCACACTCTGGATTACAAAATTGCTTTAGGTTGAAGAGTTATTCGACCTTATTCATCAAGTAATAGAAGCTATGTCTGGGGCTACACCTTTTGGCTAATAATTTGTTTGAAATAGGATACATGAAAAACTAGATGGATGCGGGAAGAGGGTGGAAGCTCCAATTGATATGCTACTTCACCAATGCGATGAACCACCTTATAAGACCCATAAAATTAAGGAGCCAACTTTTTATTAGACTTGGTATTTAAGGACAATTGCTTATAAGTTTGTAGGCACAAAAATATCATCTCTCCTACATTGAATTGTTGTTCAAAATAGTGTGAATCCTATTGTTGCTTCATACGATTTTGTGCCTAGGTCAAATTATCTTTAAGAATTTGAAGCACAATTTGGTGTTTTTGTAACAAATCATCTACCTGGACCACTTTGGAAGATCCTAAAACATAGTATATGATTGATGGAGGTTTTTGACCATACAAAGCTTCAAATGAAGACATCTTAAGGAGAAAATGGTAAGAAGTATTATACCACCATTCTACTAATAAAATCCATTGAACCCAATGATATTGCTTATCTTGAGTAAAAAAACGAAGGTTACCCACACATTTATTAACAATCTCTATTTGACCATCCAACTGGGGGTGATATGAGAAAGACATACTCAACTTGATACCACTAAGACAAAATAATTCCTTCCAAAAGTTGCTAGTGAATATAGGGTCACGATCATTCACAATGGTTTTGGATATACCATGTAACTTAAAAACATAATCAAGAAATACCTTGGCCACCTTACTTGCTGAATAGGGATGTTGTAGTGCACATAAATGAGCATACTTGGAAAGGTGATCTACTACAATACAAATCATTGTTTTTCCCTCTAATTTGGGAATACCCTCAATGAAATCTATGGATATGTGCTCCCATTGGCAATTAGGGATAGGCAAGGGTCCAAGAGATTTAATTGTTTTCCATTTGTTACATTGACATACCTCACACTCAACCACAAATATCCCTTACCTCACATTGGAAAAGCATCAACCACCATATTTTTCTTACCTTTCTTATACTCAATGACAAAATTATAACCCAAAAGTTTGGTCATCCATTTATTTTGTTCAGGGTATGAGATATGTTGTTCTAAAAAATGCTTTATGCTACGATGGTCAATATTAATGATGAAATGACACCTCAACAAATAATAACTCCATTTATCTATGGCATGTAAAATAGCTAGCATTTCCTTCTGATAAGTGGATTATCGTAAATTATTATCTGAAAGTTGCTTACTTTCAAAGGCCAATGGTTGACCATATTGCATTAAAAACTCCAATACTTATGCTAGAAGCATCACACTCAATGAAAAAGGCTTGCTAAAATCAAGAGTGACCAACACTGGAGTGGAACACATAACTTCTTTGAGGGCTTGGAACATAACAATTCTGATTCAAATACCAATACCACAAACAATATGCAATTATCAATTCCAATCCAAATAATAAGAAAATAGTAAATCTAATCAAATCACTTAGAGAGGGTAAAGTCTCATAGCCGATTTGAGAGGGCTGAGTCTCTTATGCATAGAATACGTAAATTAAATTATAATTCTTCGATGAACCAAACTAATAAAATATTCTTCTTATTTATAAATAAAATCAATAATAACCTAACCCTAATTCTCAAGGGTCGACTAACTAAATCAAAGGCCCGAGATAAAAATAATTAGCTGACATGGCTATATTGGAACTATTACACCACTTGTTGCGAAACCGCATAATTAATTTAATATCCACAACAACACTTCAATATTGAATTATTATTAACAACATGCAACAATAATAATTTTGATTCAAATACCAATACCATGAACAATATGCAATTATCAATTCCAATCCAGACAACAAGCAAATAGTAAATCTGATCAAATCAATGCTACAACAAATCCACATCCATTCAGAGAGGGCAAAGTCTCTTATGTGTAGAATACGTAAATTAAGATCTAATTCTTTGATTAACCAAACTGATAAAATATTATTTCTCTATATAATTAAAATGAATAATAACCTAACCTTAATTCTCAAGGGCCGACTAACTAAATAAAAAGCCCAAGATAAAAATAATTAGCCGACATGGCTATATTAGGACCATTATAGATCCAAAATGATCTTTTACAAACTAATTCTAGGTAATTATGAGGGTTTGGTCTTAATCTAAGCACTTCCTTTTTGTTCTCATAGTTATTACTAGTTAGACAAAAATTGTAACCAATAATATCCTTGAAAAAGAGGGTAATCGTTGTTAGTTTTATCTCCATCAACTTTTTAATTATGAGTTAGATCTATAACTTCTTGTGATTTCTACAATAGTATAAGAAATTGTTACAATACTAGTGTAGATTTTTGTTAGAAAATACTAGACAAAGCAATGCCAATAAGAATTAGAAATAGATAATGTGTTATAATCTCTTGAATTTTCAATAATACAAGCAAAAATTTTAGATCATGTTTGATTTGATCGTTTCTAACTTGGGCAAATACCCTGTAACCTTGGAGCAAAGACCCACTTGAAGGCCTTCTTGTTGTGTGTCCATCCAAGGCCCCTCTTCATAGCTAGTTTCTATTTATTTATTTTTATTACCTGAATTAATTAATTAGATAGATTGAAAATCAATTTGGAGAAGTAACTAAATTCTACATTTGTAGTTGATTTTTGTAGGAATGATTTATCTCAGCTTTATGTTAATTTTCTATGTTATTTAGATGCATGAATATGATACCAACAATTAGTGAATTCAATTTATTACCTAATTTTTATTCAATAAGTGTATAGTTTTAATTCTTGTTATTTACTTTTAGAAATGTACTTTGAATTCTTGTTATTTACTTTTAGAAACGTACTTTGAATTCTTGTTATTTTCAATAGACTACAATTTTGTAGAATAAGAGAACTCAACATTGGATTTAGATAGGAATCTATTATAGACTCTCTAATTCTAACATTGGGGAAAATATGCATGACTAGCTTAAAGCTACACAAATCCTATCCATAATAAATTGAATAGGTAGGTACCTTTAAGTTTTTACAATTCTTGGATTGAAAATTAATTATAGCTCACACATATAATCAATCAAAGTGCTATTCCAATAGAGATGAAGCTTGGTCATATTCATCTCATGTGTTGGAAAAACACTTTTTGAAGCTCTATCATTCTTATAGAATTAAAATCTAGTCCTAAGTAATTGGTGGTTAATGTGTGAACCTATCATTTTGAAACCATTATAGGGGACTTTCAAACTATAAATAAGCTAAAAGCATTATACTATATACTACAAAGATGACATAGACTAGAGGTCAACATCTAGTCTATAAGGTGTTTTTTTCCTTTCCTAGGATTATCTAAGTTTAGGATCCATGAGTAAATTGCATGACATAACCCAAGGATGATAGAAAAAAATTCTCTTGAATAATTTTAATGTTGGTGTAGAGCAAGTTATAAGTATAAAAAAATGTAGAGAGCCACATAAATTACTCCACCTATTTCTAAATATTCATAATTTCATATGAACATCATTTCATGATCATGTAGAATTTTTTTAGGCTATTCTCTATGCATAGCATCCATTAGGAGTTGAATAAAATATGAGAGATCACTATCCATGCTCATATATAAAAATTATAGTAGACAATTTCATATTTAAAGGAATCATTCTAGCTGAATAGTCTTTGTTACTAGAAACCTAGTGGTAACTATAGAAGGAATATAAGAAACTCTATTGATTTCACCTAAACTTATGTATGATGGGACTTTTACTTCTTCTTTTTTAATTATATGAACGCTTTAGAATCTAGGCATTTAAATGAATGGATAGGTAAGTTCTGAGAGGATTATTATAATAAATTTAGAATCATTACACTAGTCTATAAGCATAATATATCTAATGCAATAAATACAAAAGCATCTAAACTAGATTATAGGTAAATTATTAAGCTAAGGTCTACTCTATTATAGAGCAAAATATAAATCATATAAATAATCTTTCTACACTAGCTTCTTAACTTCTATCATGCAAATCCAATCACAAGATACTAATGTAGAAAGTAAAAGCATATAACTCTAGCCCTTTAGGTTTAATCTTTGAGAGACTAATAAACTAGCAATTAGCTCAAAATCAAATGACAAAGCATAACAAAAACATACAACACTATCCCCTTAAGTTTCATCTTTGAGGGACTAGTGATGTAGTGGTTATAGAAAAGAAAACACATGTAAATAAAATAAAAAGGTAAAAGCATACAATCCTAGACCTTTATATTTCATCTTTGAGGGACTAGTGAACTAGTAGTTAGATCCAAAACAAGTGAAAAAAATGAACAAAAACAAAGCAACTACTTTCTCTTTTTAAGACAAAGTAAAACTACATCTAACAACAACCCTTAGCTTGTGTTGAAACCACAAATTAGGGAAATGTCACCTATAATCCCATAGAGGGATGATAAGCTAAGGTATTAGATCCTTTGATGGTGAGGACAACCTTTGGCTACAAGGTATTGGTAGAACACCTTGTCCTCATCTATTGGACAACATCATACTAGTGGTCAAAAAACTTTATGGTATATACAATTGCTAGGTAAGTCACATGATTGAAGCATGTTTACAAAGGGGAATAAGGAAAGTATATAATAAAAAATAGAGAAATATTGAGGTAGAGGAATTATTATTTTTGGTATTGATAAAAAAGGGGATTGAAGGGCCCCAACCCTTTACAAAGAGCTCAAAATATGTACAAGAAAAATAAGAGAAGATCAGAAAAATTTAAGATAGCCCTATCTTAATGAAATAAACAAATATAGGCTAAACCTACTGATGGAGAAGCTAAAATAATATCCCTCCCACTATCCTTCTATTTGAAAAGGCTTATGCAATGCTCAATGATTTACATAAATAATAAAGAAATTGTTGACAACAATGTAATTTAGTGTGCTCAAATCCTTCATCACATGATTCCAATAAGTATTCTACTTTGCTCTACCCTCTTTATCTTCTAGCTTCATTATCAATTCTTATAATATGTTTCAATTCCATGGGGGTGTATGACTAGACCTTGAAATTCTTAGATCTAACTATCATATTTACCATTTTATCGATAACTTTGTTTCCCTCTCTATAAATATGTTTAATTTGACTTTCTTCTAGGTTTCCCAAAATAGTCATCACATCTATAATTATTTGGAAAATGTAGAATTATTTAGCTCCCCTTTTTGAAGGGAATTTATAATATTCTTGGAATCCGCCTCAAAAACAATTCTCCTAAAATCCAAATTCACCTCAATTTGGAGGCCCATAAGCATCGCCCTTGCTTCAGCTTGGTGATTTGAGGTAAATCCTAGATCCTAAGCATATGAATCCACTACCTGAACTTTGTCATTCTTGATGATGTCCCAAATACCAACATGATCTGGGTTGCATTTCATAGCCCCATCAAAGTTAATTTTTACCCAGTCTTTGTGAGGACGTTCCCATCTAGTTTCTAGTCTCATCTTATTATTTTTTTCCATATTTAAGATATCTTTTTCTCTAGAGAGGATCATAGCAAGATTTTCTTGGCTGATAATTTTTTTAATACAATCCTCCTAGAGGGCTATTTTTATCCTGCCATAAACCCCAATTATTCCTCTGGTTTTATTTTTGAACACCCATTTTTTTCTTTCCAACCAAATCCCCTAGCAAATATGTGGAATACATTTTTGCCAAAAAATACTTCCTAAGTATCATTGTTCCCAAATCCTGATTAGAGAATTTGGAATGACCCAAGAAACATTAACTTCTCTCAATAATATATTTAGGATGTCATATAAAAATTACAAGTTCCAAACAGGTGGTCCATGCACTCATCCTCTTTGTTACACAACACACAAATAATTGGAACCACAATTTCTCTTTTGAACATATTGTCTTTCGTGAGGATCTTATTGAGAATGGTAGTCCAAAAAAACATAGCAATCATAGGGATGATGTTTAGCTTCCATATTATTTTAATCTCGGGTTTCTCTAAGGTTAATTTACCCAAGACTCTATATCTATCCTTCACCAAGTATTGGCCTAACTAGTTTCTTCCCTAATTATCTGATCCTCATCTAAACCTTTGCCTAAATAATAACTCCTTAAAATATTTTACAGATCTTTACCCCCCGAGCCTTGAATATCTTCTTGTAGGATTTTCCACTCCTAAAAATCACCCACCCTATAAATATAACCATTAATTTTCTTACCATAGTTTTTAATTAAATATTCTTTAATATCTTTGAACTTTATGTAGTTTGCTAAAGGCTCCTCTTAAATCCAAGGGTCTTTCCAAAAGTCTATTTTGTCCCCCCTACCTACTCTCCAATTTAGAAATTGCCATAGAAATTTCCTACTACTGATAATATTTTGCCAAAAAATAGACCCACATGGAGGATTAGAAAAACTAATAAAGTGGTTTTTTCCCTCCAAGTATTTGTTTTGGATAATGCTAGCCCATTTCCCTGATGCTCCAGTGCAAAGCCTCCAACCATGTTTAGATAGAAGGTATCTATTTAGATCTCTCAACTTCCTCAATACAAGATCCCCATTCTGTAAAGGCTAGTAGTAGGTATCCCAGGCTACCAGATGTATATGTTTCTTGCATTCAGTACCATCCCATAAGAAATTTTTTTGTAGTCTTTCTAAAGTCTCTTCCACTTTCCTTGACATCCTTAGGAAATACATGAAGTAAATAGGGAGGCTTTGAAGGGTGTGTTTAATAAGCTGTACTTTCCCCACATAGAATAATAGAGATCCCCTCCAACCATGAAGTTTCCTATTAAATTTATCAATAATCAAATTCCAAAGTTCATCTTTCATTTTGCCTATAAACAAAGGTAAAACAAGATAGATGATAGGGAAATTTTCCTCCTTACAACCCAACACTTTAATTATTTGATCTCTTATACTTTTCTCTGTATTTAAAAAGATAATACTACTTTTTCATAATTTATTTTTTGACCCGTAGCTTTTTCATAAGAATCAAGGACTTTTTTAAACTCTAAATCTTCTTCCTATGTAGCTTCCCCAAGAAAGAAACTATTATCCACAAAATGTTTATGAGATAAAGCTTCACCAATGGATGAATGTTTTAGACCTTTGATATTACCATCCTTTCACTTTATTTCCAAAGTTCTTCCCAGGGCATCTTCCATAATGATAAAGAGATATGGAGACAATGGATCTCTTTGCTTGATTCCTCTAGTAGAAGGAAAGAACCCAACATATTGTCCATTGATTAGGATAAAAAAGTAGGGGTTAGAAATACACATACCAACCCATACCCTTCATTTTTTAATGAAACTCATTCGCTCCATTATTTTATCTAATAAAGACCAAGAAACCCCATCATAGGCTTTGTTAATGTCTAGCTTAAGTAACATGCCTGACCCTTTTCTCCTTTGAAGAGAGTGTGATGTTTCATAAATTACAATGATTCTTTCAGTAATCTATCTGCCTACCACATAACCTCCTTGATCTTCATTAATGATTGAGAGGATGATTTTTTCAACCAATTGACCAACACTTTAGTAAAATTTTTGTAACACTACACCAAAAAGGGTCTTTAATGATGGTTATTCAACCACCATCTATGAGGGCACCATAAAAATTTTACGTCATACGACGATGGCTAAGAACCACCTCAAAAAATCATCCTCTTAGGGTCTAAGAGGACGGTTTAAAAGTGCCATATTAGGGTTACGATGGAAGTTTTAAACTACCCTCTTAGGGTTAAGACCTCTTAGGGATAAGAGGGTAGTTTAAAACTGCCATCTTAGACCCTAAGAGGGTATTTTAAAACCACACTCTTATACCTAATAGGGTGGTTTAAAACCACCCTCTTAGGGCTAAGAGGATGATTTAAAACTACCCTCTTAGGGTCTCACCTAATTTTTTTTAAAGAGGTTGATATGTCGAAGAAGGCCGAGGTAAAACAGATGTGTCTACAAACACCATTGGAAGAAGTCATGAAGTGATTATTGATAAAAATTGTTAAAAGAAAAAAATTGTTCTCTAATCAAAGGAAGCATTCAAAGACCATGCATGGGATATAGTTCTATAATATTTTACTTCATCTATGTCTGAACTCAAATCAGAAGTGGAATCAAATAGATTGGAGAGAGGACATGGCTTTTCAAACAAACTAGCTTCAATTTCTGAAACAACAACTTATTCTTCTCATTGTAATCCTTCTACCTAGACATAATTGCACATTAATCATCAATATATCTTTGTTACAACCTAGGTCTCCACTAAAAAATAGGTTTCAAGTAATAATTAAACATGTTTTAAGCTCTTTCACATTTTAAATAGGTTTCCTCCATCTGCACAAGGTATGGATCATTCAATACATACAATCCATACTTGTTCAAAAATGTGTTCCAGAGCTTTAAGATAATCTTTTCAAAATTCTCATAATATTGTAACAATAGGTTGTATTACATAACAATGAAACATTGAGTGCAAGGCAAGATGACCTACTATACCCACAACACACCAAGACAATATATCCACTACAATCATTCACCATATTGCAATCCAGTGTTTATTAGAGTGAGAAATTCTATAAGCATGATTAAGGGCTTGCATTATTGCTAGTCCATTAAAAGTCTATGGACTATAGGACTCATGAAACATTCGTCTCAAATTTTTAAGCATGGAGATTAAAAATAATAATATTAACTAATTATCTCACAATATTTATTTTCTATTCCCACATATTTCCTATCACTTAGGTTGAGCATTGAAGTGGATCAAATTTCTTCATTGAATATATGCTACCTATAAAAACTTAGTGTTTATTAACAACAAGCATCACATAAACCCAACCAAAAATTAGATAATGCTTACCACACCCCAGTGGATCAAATTTCTTCATTGAATATATGCTACCTATAAAAACTTAGCATTTATTAACAATAAGCATCACATAAACCCAACCAAAAATCAGATAATGCTTACCACACCCACCCACTCAGGATGACACACAACTAAATAGTGAGTAACCAACCATACATATATAGGTAGAAAGGGTTCATACTCACATATATTGTGAAACCAACTATGATAACCATAATTGAAAACCCATGTGGAAGTATTTCCACAAAGCTTCTCCCTACTAAAGCATAAAATACTACAACTGGGATGATGATCCCAAACAATATTGAAATCAATCTCCTCAGGCTAGCTAATACGAAATTTAAATGTGAGAAAAAGAACAAAATACAAAATGGTTATTTGGTAACCAAGACCTAATCTTAACTTGTACTAGGTTGGGTGTATTTCAGACTAGCGATTAATTCATAAAACTACTAGAATTTCAAGCCATACTAGGATTAAAAGGTGACAATCCTTCTTCTAACACTATTAACAAAATAAAGGAGAACTACTCAGTAATTTATGTTGTAAAATTTATGTAACTAGTTGTTGTTGCTTCAAACACAAATTTAATAAAACATAAATTTTAGATATCTAATAGCCAATAGCCTCCTCCTTGTAGAACATTGAAATCCTAGCTCTCTTTCAGTTTTATCAAACTGTGTTCAATGTACCAAGAGCAAGTATCTACCTTTATTTTATAAGTCCTCAACAAAATATTGTACAATCAAAACACAAGAGTTTGAACCATACTTTCATACTTCAACATAGTCTATCCAACATTAACAAAAATTGGAAAGCCACAACCAGTTGAAGTCTCTTGTTCAAAGCTCCCTGGGTATGTTTAAACACATAAACAATATACAAAATTTTGGTAATGCAGATTTTGGTATAACGTAAACATAACAATCAAATTTTTGGGATAACATTGGGCCATGTCAGTATTGCAGCCCACAACATATTCAATTCAAACAAATTACGATAAAGAGCTCTTAAATTTAAATCAACTTTCCACCTCTTCGATATCATCACCAGCACAATAGAATCACATATCAAACACCCAAGTTGATAACCTCCAATTGTCGATTAACAAACATTGTGGAAATATAAAATTTAAAAATATAGAAATTTAAAATTTAAAAATTATAAATGAAAAGACATTTGGAAAGGCATAAATATGAGATAATCATTGGCTTTTCATTACTAATCAACAACTATGGACAAAATAAAAATATGATGATGTATTATTTGGAGAGTACAATGACTGGTTCAATGTGATTGGTCCACTAGACTACCAAGTATGTTCTTCAAAGTATCGTGTGCAACTTTTTGTTTTTGATGACTCAATTTTTTTTAAAATTTTAGTAGCTATCCTAAAACATCCAAACATATTATGTGGCAATGTCATGCATTCACTTTATGTGCATAAATGGATTGTAGAACTTCTATAGAGATGCTAGTGTTAAGTTTCAATAGAATCTATGCAAGAACCCATATATTTGCATTCTTGTCTCAATAAAAGCTTTAAAGTCTTGTAATATGGGAGGAATTAAGTTTTCAAATTTCAGTTGTCTATCTAATCTGACAATTTTCTATATTATGCAAAAAAACTCTTTATATTTTAGTTGTGCAGGCATCCACCCAGTTGTGCAGATTTTCACTAACATTGTTATTGAATCCTAAGCAACATTACCAAAAGATAAGCATATATAAGTTTGCAAGATAACGAAGACTCAGAGCTCTCTATAGAGAAAATTCATAGTACCATGGCCTTTTTGTTGTACACAACTAATCTTCCATCTCTCTATTGCCTCTGGGATGCAAACCTTGCCATGTCATTCTTTAATATTCTCTTCAAACTCCTGCATCCATCCTCTCCTTTGCTTCTTTACTTTTGCTCTTTGAGACTATTAGTTATTGCTATGAGTCTGATCTAAATTTCTCCAGTGAAAAACAAGGATTTCTACTGCAATGATTATTGTAACCAAGGTATAGGTTAGCCTAAAATTTGTATCAGCCTCCCTTCAACATGTTTGCATCCTAAAATTGCATAAGGAATGCTTAAGTGGATGAGTTTCAGCCTTATGAGGAGGTTGAATTGAAAGCTACTCATGAATCAAAAGATACACTCACAAGAAATAAAAGTACTTTAGCAAATTTTTAATTGATAAATAAATGCATTATGTTATCAACAATAGTCCTTGAAGGAGCTCACATGCAAATATTTTGTATTCATCAATTCCTTTTCAACTCTTACCATATCTTTATAAACAAGCATGACTGACTATCCCTAATATTACACTACTAACATATACTAAACATTACCAATGAATAGATGATGGCATTAAATATTAGGGCTTTAGTTCCATAATTTATGTTATGATCATCCCAATGTACAATTGTGATTCCTCTATGTATGATTACTCTGTTATATGTTATGACATTTCTTCAACACCAATTTTTATATGGGGTACTAAGAAGTAACATTCTTAATGCATGTACATTCTCAAAATTGAATTTAGAAGTACAGATATAGGTGAATGGACAACCTGAGCCCTCCATATAATGGGTAGATGTCTAAACATCCCTACCCACCCCAACCATCAGAGATGAGGTGAGAGGGTATCTTGAGACTTTCATCAGATACATAAATATCCATCTATGCAAATCAAGTACTGCTACTAAGGACTAGGACTAAGAGTCAAATATGAAACATCAATTTCATAACTAACACTCACTCAACATAATAAACCTTAATTTCAACACATTACAACATGCATGCATGATTAGACTCTTAATCCTATGCCCTAGAAGCACTTGCATTCTCTCTCTCTCTTTTTACCAAATTACCTTCTTGTATCTGATTGGCCAACCTCATGCTTAGGATACCTACTCGCCTCACTCCTAGCTTGGCTACCCATTAATTATCTACTAGCATTTTCTAAAAATAGAACAAAAAATGTCTAACAACACTCGTGCTAATATCAACCTTCCACCTAATAGAAAAACCTAGCAAAAACCAACCATACACACAAAAGATAAATATCCGCTATATCCTTACTGTAAAAGCTCTACAAGGTTAATATTAGTGTATAGCTGAAATAAAAAGTTAATTTTTTTCAAACCTTTTGATATTGTTGAATCCATATATACATAAACACATAATAAATTAATAGCATTTTTAATAAAAATCCTCTATATAATACCTCAAAAACTACTTTATTGTTTTACCCTTGCATTATAACTATTGCATTGTTCTCACTTTTTGGGCTACTTGAATAACAATAGGAGCTATGAAATTAGCTAAAAGTTTGAGTTGATAAGTCTCTATATAGACACCAATATGGATGTAGGATGTCACTAGAGTTTGATGTTGTGCTGTAACTGCTATGTATATAGGAGTTTGCTTATATATTAAAAAACTAATTTTATAATTTATGATAAACAGGAAAAAAAATTAAGAACTATAATATACTTGCAAAAATATATAAAGATATAGCAATGAAAGAAGTTTCATAAAAATAAAATTGAACCTTCCAATATACAAGAAGTTTATAGGCCAGGCAATGAAGGAGCCTACAAAAATTGAACCTTCCAATATGAAAGAAGTTTTATAAAATATACAAGAGTTCTTTTTTTTCTCTAAAGATGTTATATACACATGAAGGTATTATCAAGAGTGTTGAAAAAAATTGAACCTTCCAATATCTTAACAGAAAAATCCTCCACTTATGACTGACCTTGTGATCAATGATCAAATAAAATTGCAACAAAAATAAATAATAATGAATTTACGAGGACATAAAGAAGAATGTGCAACAAAAACTAAATCATATATGGTATTTCCAATACTACTACAACATGGCAATACAATATTGCTACAACATGGTATAATTTATTTGTAAACAATGTCTGATATAGGCCAGGCAATGAAGGAGCCCACAACATCCTTCATTGTGGCCATCTCATCATTCCTTCTAAACAAGATTGTTTCCTCTTTATGGACGACGTGCACATTGAATTTCCAATAACCTTCACCCAAACGTTCACCATGTACAAGGTCTTCAAGGTCAGTACTGATCATCGTGCCTTTGACCACTATGTTATCCTTATGGATCTGAGTCAAGTAGCATTCCCTTCTCTCAGTTTGAGTGATCAGTGTCATTTTCAATCCCTACATGGAAAATCAATAACCTAGATAAATTCACTACATAGCGTACAATACAAACTAAGTCAACCATTTTATATTTGAAATAATAGTCATACCATTAATGACTCTAACCTAGAAGGTATTGAGCAGCTACCTATGCCTTGATCACCACCACCAATGTTGTGTCCAATTGTAGGGGTAGCATGTAGTGATGATGCCTATGGAATTATATGCAAGGGATCATTACAACTTTAGGGGTGCAACATGTAAATATTTCAAATATGAAATCATGAAAAAACTGACACACCTCTATCTATGAAAGCCGTGTCAAAATCTCTTCAATATTTTTATCTTTCTCTGCAAGCTTCTCTTCAAAAATTTTCATTCTCTACAAGCTTCTCTTCCAACTTTTGCTCTTTCTCTACCATATGCTCTTGCATCTGGTGCAACTTCTATATGTAACCCTCACTAGAAAATATAGTAGTTGGTGATACTCCTTTTTCGACACCTCAAACCCGACCTAGTATTTCAGGTCCTAAAACCTTGGTGAGGGCATCATCCTTAATATATTGATTTAAGAAGCTCACAGATGATATTGCATCATCCAATTTTTTTGGCAACATCACATGCATAGTTAACTGGTAACATGTTAAAAAATAATTGATATAACAATGGTTTGAAGTTCAACATATTGCTATTTCCAAGGGAATGTCACTTATGATTGTCTCCGCAACTTCTGGTGAAACAGGAGCCCCATCCTTATTTTTATGAGCTGCCATCCACACAGTTGCCCTTGGTAGTGGAGTTTTCATATTTAGTTGGAGAGACATGGGGATAAGTCATACGATAAAACAATATAGCTATGTTTGTCACATATAATGGATGAGTATGATAGAATACCATTTCATGCTCTAGTCAAGCATATCCTCTTCGACTACAAGTGTGCATGATGGATTGGTGAGATCTATTTTATTTATTCCTTTGCCTCACCACCTACAACACAACGAAGAAACCAATATATAAATTCATTAGGGAGAGCAAGGTCGGAAAAATTCACATGAATATAACAATGATATGAACTACCATAGCAGATTGGTTGGTACTTACCTTAAAGTCAGCGCTACTCCTACCATTCACAAAGGCTTCCCAATATTTTTATGATACACAAGGTGGGAGATTAGCAATTATATCTGCATCATTATCATACTTATCATAGTGGTTTTTCACAAGTTGATGCTTATGTTCACACCATTGCTTGTCCATGGTCATGAAGACCCATTTCTTCATTGCATCCAAAATGATATATTTTTGCTGCATCAAACTAATATCTTATTAGATGCAATATTTATATAAGTATTCAAAAATGGACACTATGAACTCCATTGGCTAGAAATTTACCGTAATGAGTATCCATAACTGGTTTTTAACTTCCACTAGGACTACTCTCTAGTCTGTATGGGTGATAGGAATAATCTCCCTCACAATCACCCCCAAGTAAGATGTAAACTTAATAGAATTTTTTCCTATGGGCTGTCTATTTAGATTGCAAATGATCTCCACCTTATCTATGCTTCTTGAATCTGTTGCACATCTTGTTGGACCTCTCTTTCTATGATATTTAGTATTTGAAGTGTGTGATGACCTGGCATAAACACCTATAATATTGGCACCATCCAAACATCATTATGCCATATAGTATGACAACAATAAGTAACCAACATCACGAGAAAATTTCTTGTGCGGTATACGTACCTTCTTCATTAGCCAAAGCATTGTCAGCCTCATTTCGAGTATTCTCACCATTAGATTCATTTATGTTATGGATCACCTCCTTATCTTCCTCATTCATGGAACTTCATAGTTGGTATCTTCCACTAGTTTCTACAATACACCATAGTCGATGACAAAACCATGATCAATTCTAATATGCCTAGGTCAACCACTATTGAACAACACTATCAAATTTCAAGTACTTACTAGCATGTGAGGCCTCTATCACTGACTCCTGATTTATTGTGATAGCCTCAACTACCTGTGGTGTCTTTCTTGGTCTTTTTTGTACATATTTCCACTTTGAATATTGTACATACACACCGTAAAACCAAAATAGACATAGATAACCCACAATGAAAGACTATGCATACAAAACTACAAAAATACTAATGAAACACCCTTTTGCAGAAGCACTACCCGACACTTTTGTAGGGATTTCAATGCTTTTGTGAAACCTGCAAAACTATGGGAAATAATATATCAAGGTCACACATAACCTCTTTCTTCTTTGCTAAAATAACCTATATATTCTAGGCATCACTTATCCATTCATAAACCAATATAGTGTATTCATCATAAAAGTGATAAGATACTATAGGAATATCCTTTTAAGCAGTAGGTACAATAATACATTACATAGCCATGGAATTCAATGTTAATAAGAAATCAATAACAAAAAGAAACACTTTTCTTGATGCCTTTTTGGATCAACTTTCAACTCAACCAATATCATAACTCAAAATTTAAAAAAAAAAAAAAAAAAAAAAAAAAAACACACACCCACAAAAAAAAAAAAAAAAAAAAAAAAAAAAAAAAAACAAAAAAAAAGAAAGTGCTCCACCCCCCCCCCCCCCCCCCCCCCCCCCCCCCCCCCCCCCCCCCCCCCCAAAGAGTTTGTCCCCCCCCGGGGGGGGGGGGGGGAAAAATAAAAAAAAAAAAATTAAAAAAACCCCCCCCCCCCCCCTGGGGGCCCCGCCCGAAAAAAAAAAAAGGGGGTTTTATTAATTATATATTTTTAAAAAAAGAAAGAGGAGTAAATATTTTTAATTAATAAAAAAAAAAAAAAAAAAAAGAGGGAAAAAAAATATAGGGGGGGGGGGGAAAAAAAAAAAAAAAAAAAACCCCAGAAAAAATAGGCAAAAAATGGTGATATTTTCCTCATCTCCCCTCCCCCTTGTCCCATCCACCCTGGTCCCTTTTATAAATGGCATTCCCAAATAAATCAAGATGAAAAATTCATGATATACATGATAATCACGATATTTAAAAAAAAATCAACAATGATTTATACAAATGGAGAAAGTCATGACACAAATTTTGGTTAGGAGTTTGTATCAACAACTACAATATCCAAATTTGATCCTCACCAAATATGGATAGATTCCTCAACCAATTTACTCAACTTGGATTGAAAGTGAACCATCTAATATGGTCCAAATAGGATAAAGTAATATTCTCATGAATTATATCCCTAACTTTACAACACTTGACTTTTGATCAAGTGCTAACAAGTTCATCAACACCCCCATGCTATCTATCAAGCATCCCAAAAAACTTCTCTATAGCACTAACCTAGTTGAACCCTTATTTTTAATGAGAGTCAAATGCACAACCCTTTACAAACAACATAAATTTTACCTCAAAGAAATATGTCAAACATAATTTGAGTTCTTACACCCACTCCTCTAGGTGCATGTGTGCCACATATGTATGTGATACTTGTATGCCTATACCTGTAATACCCATAATTTCTAATATGAATTCAACATCTTAATGTTAAATGTTCATTGGTATTTTTATTTTCATAAATTATATAAATGATAAATCCCTAATATTCACATATTTATGTTACTAATCTATCAAATTCAATTGTTTAATATTTCATATTTTCTTTTTTGCTCTATATTTTGTTATTTTAATATATATTACAGTCTATCATACTCCTCACTTGTGCACCCATACTTGTAAAGCACCACACTGATATCGCACTAAAATAGTTGAACCCTTCTTTTTAATATGAGTCAAATGCATGACCTCTTACAAACAACAGACATCTTACCTCAAAGCATATGTGTCAAACATAATTTACAAGCACCCACTCCTCTAGGTGTAGCGCATCATATCTACACCTGATACTTGGATGTTTTGGTACCCACACTTGTAATACCCATACTTTTTAATATGAATTCAGAATCTTAATGTTAAATGTTCGTTGCTATTTTTATTTTCATAAATTATACAAATGATAAATCCCTAATTTTGACATCCCTAATGATAAATCAACTTGTATAAATAAAAAATAGAGCCTGTTGAATCTGACAGATAATTGTTTGTCATGCTTGATAAAATAGTTTAAGGAAGTGAACTAACTTGTGTTCGACATGCATGCATGGACTTATCGAATGCCAAAGTTCCTTAGGAAAAGGAAGTGCTCGAGGCAAAATGGACCCCATTTATGCCTGCATTGACATAATCAAAACAAATAGGGTTATTTGCATGTGATAAAGTTTTGTTTACTATGCTATGGGATAATAGGCTTGTACCATACTCTTTGCAGTTTATCAATCTCTATCTATAGAATGCAAAATAAATAAGTTTGAGTCATAGAGACTCTTTGTACATAAGTCTATAAAATAGTCAATTACTAAAATTTGGAGGATAATTCATGATAACCTATGAATACCTACCTAATTCATCATAACCTACATACCTACCTAAACTCTTTTCATGCTCAATAGAATGAGATCATTCACAAATTATTTTATGGTTTGAACTTAATTATTTTAATAAAAATTGAAAGACATATCAATTAGATGTTCAGACAAAGACTACCGAAAACTCTTTAAATAAAATTGCATCCTCATGGATTTACTCCTTTGAAGTGAAATGAGAAAACCAACTGGCCTATTTTCCTTTGGAAAATTGGTTGATGTGAGATATATATGTTATACTTTGAGTTTTAGCCCAATTGTTTTTAAAATACTTGTAAGAACTATGAAAACAAAATATAACCATTTTTCATGCATATAAGAGTGCTAGGGTGCCCTTTTATAAATCAAGTATGACAATAAGACTTAACAGTCAGCCAGGTATTTGCCACCACAACATAATTATATGCTCTAGGAGTGAGTGATAGGGCTATTCCTCCTACTTGCAACTTTACTAGTAAAAAAACTAGTTTTATAAAGTTGGGTTATTATTCTCACAAGCTTACCATAATCTTGTCCAGTCATCCCCAACGTAACCAGAAAGATAAACTTAAATGGCCTCATAGTTCCCAAAATCCCTTCACCAACATGATCATCTTAGCCAAAATTTAACAATTTCTAGTAAAAAGAAATCCAGAAGTGTTTATTAAAAAAAGAGGGGGAGAACTTCCCACTATAGCTGAGCTTTATACCTACGTATCCTAATATGCATAGGTTAGCTTTCAAACCATAAGTCTCAATGGCTCAAAGTCAAATTTAATCAACAAATAGAAATCAACCATTTCAGGCTACTAAAATTCATAAATCCCAGCAAAAGAAATCATAACTTAAGGGAAAAATTAGGTTTAGAGTCAATTGTTGCAAAATCAGTAAAATCTAATTACTGTAAAACCAACCTTCCCTTCACTAGAAAAATTGAAAAAATATTAGAACCCGCTATCAGGACGAAGAAAAAAAAGGAAAATAAATACCAGGAACCATCAACGCTACTTAGCTTTACAACCAACTCTCAAACAATCACACACCAAAGGGCGAAAATTTATAGAAAAACCACCCATCATCTCATTAAATATTCAACCAAACATAAAGAGCTGAGAATCCAACCATTTCAAATGTTGCACTTGATCAAGTTCCTAGCTCTAGTTGAGTAAGAAATAGCATTAGGTCATTTCTTGGGTAAAGGCGAACTAGATTTCTTACTTGCCATATGAGACCCCTTTGGAATAAGGAACCCGCCACTTTGCTATACATATTGTTTCAAATTTATACCTTTTTGGATTTCAACCATTTGATAAAGTTTATGGTAAATCAAGCCTTGCCAGTCCCTTGGATTTAATACATGGTACTAAATATAAGCCCTTGTTGTTTACATTCAATATTTCATTGTCTTGCTTCTTTAGTCCAAGTTACATGGAGCTAATAAAGCACTCATTGTCCTCTAAGAGTGAGTTTTGAACCTTGTTTTCCTAATATGAAGCAAAGGCAGGAGAGTCACTCCATGATTTAAGTTGACCCTCCTTTCTTTAATGTACCTTTGAAGCAAAGGATAATGCATAATATCACACATACCTTTTTTTTGCTGCATACCTCTTCAAATTTTAGTTTATATTTATGCTAAACTAATGGTGATACTAATTTTAGTCTTGGGGACTTCCTCAGGAACATAAGGGCTCGGACAAAAAATATTGACCCAATTGACCTGGCTAGAGTTGGTGCTCTGAGTCTTGAGGATGATCCAACTGTTGAAAGTAAAGACAATAATCCTACTACCCAAGCACAACCTACACAAGGTAAGTGGAGTTTCTTCTATAACTTATTACTACACAATACACTCCAGGGAAAAATAAATAAAAAATCTAACCACCAGGTACAATAAAACTTTTCCAAGAGAAATAATTATGGTGAGATAGATAATTTTTTCTTAAAAAATCCTCAAAAGGGAAGGTGGAAGAAGATACACAAGTGTATGTTGAAGAGGATTATGTTTTCTTAAAGGAGGATAGAGGAGAAAAATAAATTAAATATCCTCTTTGAAATAATGTATTCTGATATTGCCTTATTATCAATATTTGACCTTTTGCCAACATTCTTACCATGGGGAGATCCAAGCTGCTACTAGGTTAGTCAACTATGTGGCCCACTCTTTGGGGATTGTCAAACCTCCACAACTATCTATGTCATTCATGGATGGGATATAACAACCATGATGTAGCTAGTTCCTCAGTTTTTCATCAAACAACAGAGATATGTTGTTGCATGACAATTAATGAAGAAAGAAAGCATGCATCATTTGCAGCAATATTCTATTAGGAATAGAGTAAATTGGTTATTCCAAATTATGCATCATTTAGGCATTTTCTAGACATCATAATCTTATATTGCAAGAACATATTAGTCTAGCATATCCTTGATTGTTATGAAATGTTTGACTTTGATAGAAAATGTGATACAAGTTGAGACATCTCTAGTAGCTATAGTTGACAATGACCAACCAATTGGTCATAAGGAGGTACATATTGAAGATCCAAAACCTAAACCTACTTCAGGTAGAAGCAAGGATGGAACTTCAGAACCTGCTGAACCTAGTCCAACTAGAAATGAAAAGGATAGTCCAACAAAAAGTGAAAAGGGTACCCCAATTAAAAGTGATAAAGTTAGTCCAATAAAAAATGAGAAGTGTAGATCAGCTAAACGTGAAAAGATATCTTCTGGACCAACGTGCATGGAATAATTGCAAGAAGAGATCTCCTGTGTAGTACTAAACTTTACTTTTATTAACTCACTATGAGTTTGTTTATTCCAATGTAAGAACTAATTATAAAACTATTGGGATAGGATCTCTACAAGAGATTGTGATAATAAAAATATCTGAAAAGGGTAGCTGCACATAATGCTTTAATAACAATAGAGTTGAAGCACTTGAACAAAAGAAAGTAATTGTTTCTAGCAGGACTTTTCAGTTTAGGATAAATTTGTATTCCCCTTTAGACTTCATGACATTTTCTAGAGATAAGACTATATTTTGGTCAATGTGAATCTATAACTTCAACTTTTTCCTATAGGTATGTCTTGACATATGTTTTGAGCCCTCCACGACATCTTGTGGTCATAGGTATAATAATGTGGTGTGATAAAATCCCTACTAATATTTATATTTATCTTCTACCAAGCATAAGTTAGATTTGCTTCCATATTTTATCTCCTATACTAATATTTCTATATGCAATTTTTGTAAGATGTGCTTGGAAAATATCATTGAGAAATGTGGTCTGCGGTGCCCCAAATACCACCAGCCATTGAGGTAAGTTCAAGAAAATAAGGCCCTTCATTGAATGTGTACTAAACAAGTTGGATTGAATTTGAGAAATCCTCTATTCAAATGATCATATAGGTGTGGATGTTTTTAAATAAATCTAGATAGATTGAGCATAATTCTTAGAGAAATCATATCCATGGGATAAGCTTAGAAATTGGGAAGCAAGAGAATAGTTTCGAGGTTGTGAACCTTGATATATTGATAGTACAAATTTTGGATTGTAGGGGATATTTTCATGCTTGTCAGATCAACATTGTACTTTGGAACACGATTCAACTTCTATTTCCCAAAGAAGTTGAGGGAAGGATTAAGGCAAAGAATGAAAGAGATGCAGCTTTAAAGCTTGAAAAAATGATAGAAAGGCCAAAATTTTATGCCAATCAACTTAATAGAGGAGGAGGAGGATTCAGGAACAATGGATGCAATTGGTAAGGTTATCCAACCAAAGGAATTGGCCTAAGGAGGCCTGCACATAATAATACTACAATAACTACCTTTACATAGTCTCTTGATATTTAATCTTCAACTATTTCTTTATCTCCTATCAAACTCATGAGATATGACTACATATTTCTTATATGAAAAATATTTTATTAATCTTATAACAATAAAAACCTAATGATTACATAAAACCAAATATTGACAAGATATAAAGTATTTGCAAGGTACCAAATAATGTAATATTCTCCAAACTCTTAATTAAATAAATTGTATATATAGGTACAATGTAATTCTACATCAATAAGATGTGTATGACCTCCTTAATAGACACCTTGACCTATGTAGTTCAAAAATGAATGATCAGCAAGCTCTTAGGCAATATAATTTTTTTCCATCAATTTATCTATAGCCAATGGATCCTTGGTTCATCGGTTGGGACAAATAGTTGACATAGCCCATACCATGGTTCAAATCTTGACAGCACCAAATCACCCAATGTGACTAAATCAATGTAAAAGGGAAAGGGTAACCCTTTCAAAACCCTATTTTTTTAAAAGACCTTATATCTATAAAGGAATAATGAATAATATGTTCAAATGAGAGCTTTACATGGCCTAATTACACATGCAAAGCCAATGAAAAATGATAAATATCCCTTTGTGACCCCATTCAAATATATGAAATGTCAAGTACTATCATACATTTAGATCACAATTCATTTCCTGTAGTTCCCTAGCTGCACTAGCTGCAAATCAATGGTGACATGAAACCATTGAGTGCAACAAAGAGCAGATTCAACCAGCATGGTCCAAACATCTTTTAATGAGTCAAATTAGAATGAATGAGTGCTAAAGACCCAATAATCCCCTTCTAGGTATCAAACACAATTATGTTTTATGAAATAACATTTATTAATTAAAGGTATAATTATTTTGAATGTGTCTATAGTTAAAACTTAGTATTGTTCTTGCCTACTTACAACACAACATGATTTCAAGTAACTAAAGGGATACTTTTACTTTTACCTTTGACAAACACTCACAAGGAAATAATAAAAATATTGTGGCATCAAGATATCACTCCTTATCGTGCCCAAACTATAGTAATATTTCTGATCTCATATTAATATTGAGTATTGCCACATCATTTGTTTCCCTCAAAATAAAATAGAAAGGGTATGAGGTAGTCATAATACCCCAACTTTAAATGAATTTTATAGTAGAATGTTGTGTTCCTCAAATGCTAAGACAAGGATGATGTGGGATAAGAATCCAATATTTTCCTAATATCTAAACCTAATTTTGGGGGACACATATGGTATAGCCAAAATACCAAGAGACAACATACATCTAAAACCATATAAAAAGGCAACTGAGAGCCTAAATTTTAGTTAATCCAACTATCCAAATTCAAAATCAAAATAAAATATGGAAGTCTAAACCACCATCAAATGCACTGGAATTACCCTAGGTGTCATAGAAGTGTTGCAATATCTGAAGAACTCCAAGGCATCTAGATAACCTCATCCTGGGAAAGCCCCATTTCAAATATTGACATTCCAATGGGACAAAACATCCTAGAATTAACCTTACCTTAGGCCCAAAAAGGGGGACAAGATGTCCTCATTGTAGAGCCACAAAATTCCAAGGAAAATTTTTTGTAGGGGTCAGTATCTCCACAAAACATACTTAGGTAGCCAAACAAGAGATGAAGGCAAAGGCATCTTACAATCATTGCAATGACAATAAATATTAAATCTTAAAACCCGCCAATAAGTTCCCCTAGAAATGAATAACAAATAGACCAAAACCAACATGGGCAAATAGGGGAAAATATTTGGAAATAAAAGTTTTGGGAAGCCTTGGAAACTCGAATAACAAATTATAATGAAAGATAACCAGATTCTAAAGCATGAGTAGTGCTTACCACTTACAATCTCCTTTCATTGGGTAAGGTAGAGAAAGAATCAGTTGAAAATTCCCTTCTCCCATTTGTTGTACCATGCATTGCTCCACCCCCTTTGAGCAAAATAGAATAAATAGATATTTTGCTTTTTTTGTAGTCCCTCTATCTATTGTGTTGTGCGCTACTCCACCCCCTTTGAGAAAAATATAATAAATAAGTGTTTTGATTTTACCACAATATTTATATTTTTATTTGGTGAGACCCTAAGATGATAGTTTTAAACCACTCTCTTAGGGTTGCCTAAACCACCCTCTTAACCCTAAGAGAGCGATTTAAAACTACCCTCTTAGGTCACCCTAAGAGGGCGGTTTTAAACTACCATCTTAGGGATAAGAGGGCAATTTAAAAAAAACCTATTAGGGTGACCCTAAGAGGGTAGTTACCCTAAGAGGGTGGTTTTAAACCATCCTCTTAGGATCTATTAGGGCAGTTTTTTACCATTGTAAAAAAGCACCTTATTTTAGCTGCCATTAAAGATCTTTTTTGGTGTAGTGTAAATTGTATTACATAGGCTAATTGGTCTAAATTCCTGTAATTTATCTCCTCCATATTACTTGGGAATCATAGCAAGGAAGGTATTATTCCATTATTTTAACAACTTACTAGATTCCTATGCTTCTTAGATTGCATTGACTACATCTTCTCCAACAATATCCCCATGATGTTGAAAAACACCTAGTGGAAAACCATCCGATCCCAAAGCCTTTGATTCTACCATAGAGAACACAACTATTTTTATTTCCTCATTAGATATTACCTTTCATATATGTTCATTCATGCTATCATTAAATCTTTGGAAACATTGTTAATGATGTTTTCTATTTCCATGTTGTACTCTATTTTTCTTTGGTAAGAAGGTTCTAAAAGAAAGTAATGGCCAAATTTTTAATATCATTTAAATACTTATACTTTCTTTCATATTCACCCATAATGTAGAGGATTTTATTTTTGTTCCTATGTTTCATAGTAAAAAACATGGAAGAATTTAGTGTTTCTGTCACCTTCCTTGAGCCACAATATTTTAGATTTCTATTTCCAATGAATTTCCTCTTGGGCAATGGTATTATGATACTCCTTGAGGAGTTGTTTTTCCCTATCGTGAACTATGGTTTTCTACCTACCCTATCCATTTTTTCCTCTATATCTTGGAAATCCTTTTCAAGCCATTTTTTTCTTAAATTGATAGTACCAAAAACCTCTTTATTCCAAATTTTGATCCGATACTTGATGTTTTTTAAATTCTGGGTAACTTTGTACATAGCTGATCCTTGAACCTTCTCATACCACCAAGCTCTAATTTTTTTGTAATTTTTGGGTGTATATTCCACATGAGCTCATACCTAAGAGGAATTATTAATTAAATAGATGATGCATTTTTGGATTCATTAATCATGTACCATCAAATGGGGAATGCTCTTGATCATTTATAATAATGAAGTTTAGTAAACTTTTTTCAATCAATAATAGAATTGCATTTTTTTCAAGGTTATAAAATCATGACCATTGGTCAAGGTGATATGTCATTTCAATCCTATATGCCTAAAAAATTAGGGTTTTTAATGTACAACCCAAAATTTTAAGTTATAATCAATGACCACTATCAATTTTTAAAGATACTCTAGCAAAATTGTTAACATTTTAGACTACTATGCTAGGTAACATGTGACATCATGTGTATCCATTATGCTTATATCCAAAATTAGTGTCTATGGGATCATTTGAACACACAATGGTTAGAAAAAGTAACACGTGTTCATGTTATGAGAGACATGGTCCATGAAAGATAAGAAAACTTATTGATCGGTTAATTTGACATCATGCTATGCAAGGACTAACAAAGTTAGTCCACCTTTGTCTCATAATTATGAGGGTGGATCTCTCCATCATCCATGAGTCAACTATTGAATCTATTTAAAAAATTATATATTGTTCCTTCCTAAGATTCACATGTAACATCATATAAGATAGCATAATTGAGTCCTTTTAAATAGAAAGAAAAAGATCAACATGTGATAGTTGAAGCAATAGAAATAAAATTATATTTAGAAATAAAAATTTATTAAATTTGAGTCTATCTTCTATGGAAAATACAGATAATTCAAAATATACCACCAAGTAGAATAAGGGTGAAGTAAAATCATAAAGATAAATACCTAATACTTTTTTTTTATTAGTTGGATGAAAGGAGTTTTGAAAGGACCTCCAAACCTTATAACAAAAATAATCTAATCTCCAGCCACTAGGAGACTGAGGACACTTCAAACATTAAATCCAAACAACCCTTGGACACAACTACCTACACCCAGACCAACATATACTAGTTGAACACACCCAAACACATACGCCAAATAGAGATAAAATTTGGGCACGCAGGCCTGCATGGATAAACAAAGACAAAAACTGGGCACGTAGGCCCGACCAAAATATTCAAAAAACAACATCCAATAGGGAGGGTTCCAGCCACCCACCCTAAGTATTCTGACTCGAGTTTGACCTTTATCTGAATTTATTATCCAATGATATAAGGCCATCTAGGAAATTACCTGTCCAAATGTGAATATATTATAGCATAAGACCTTGATTAGCCAGGAAGTTCATATCTTTGTTACCTTCCCTAAACTGGTGCTTGAATTGGACTTCTAAATTTTGAATCATTCTCCTGGATTCAATTATAAAATTTGGAACACTCCAAGAGGGAATTTTTTTATCAGTTAAAATATTTGATTAAAAATAGGTTTTAACAGGTACCCAAAACCTGATTACATCATAGAAGAGAAAGCTAAAACCAGCTGTAAAAACCAGAGAGGCAAGGATAGGGAACACAGTCCCACAAAACTAGAAGCACCACAAAGGATGCCCTTGAAATGCAGACAAGAAGAAACTGAGGGCAACACAAAGGATACCCTCAAACAATAGAAAGAAGCTAAGGGTGACATAGAGGATGCCCTTTACAAAAAACCTCAGCAAGAAAGGAAGCCCTAAGCTTCATCTTCGGGTTCCACATCGACTTCCTAGAGCTCATCATTTGACTCATCCATGTCGATGTCTTTATCCTCACCTTTGTCATCCACAGGAGTAGCAGCAACCTTGACGTCCTCCTTGATAGTAGAGACCTTACCACCATCCTCAGAAAAGGATTTCCTGAAGAAGAGCAGGTTCAGAGCATTGTAGAGATCAACCATCTGGGACATGCAATTGGAAATAGAGTTGATAATGAATTGTTGTAGACACTGATCAGGGACATCCTTATCATCATCCTCAGAGTCGATGATCAAGGATTTCTTTTCTTGCACCAATTTTTGCAAGTGCATAGAGGAACGAACACACTTTGGCTCGAGGGATTCACTTTTAACTCTTTTCCTCAACTTACGAATAGTCTCAACCACCACCCTCTTTTTGGTAGATAGGGCAGGAGAGCTAGAGGATGGAGGAGTGGACTGGGAAGGACTAGGTTGGATAAGGCTAGGTTTAGCTTTAGGAGCGGGAGGAGGGATAACACCCTGAGGGCAGTGAATCAACCAATGGCTATACAGAACCTTGAATAGGCCCTGATGGGAAGGCAACTCATTACTATTTTTCTTACGGATGTGGTCTAGAGTGTAGCTGATGGAATTGAAGAGGAATTGGGGAATGTTCACCAGGTTGACATCACAGAAATGATTAAAGAAAGTGAAGTGGAAATTGCATAAAACCTTATCAGGGTCATCCATAGTGATGAACTCCATGATGGGTTTCATGACACTATTCCAGGGAGAGGGGAGCTCCTCACGATGCATGCCCATCCGAGCCTTTTTGTAGAGGTCCTTGTCTTTGATTTCTTTGAGTTCAGCTTCCCAATTGTGTTTTTCACGATGAATTGACCTCCCTTTCACCTGCTGCCCTGTAAGCTCAACCAGAGTCTTGATGTCGACTTCGAAGGTCCTATCATGGATCGTCACCCTTCCATTATCCCAAGTGCCCAAAAAAGTAGAGGTAATTTTAGGATCCTCTCCATTGAAACTCTTAAAAAAAGGAAGGAAGCCCCTAGCAGTGAGGATAGCTTCAGCAATGGAATCCATGACAATGATGGATGGCTCAACGAAACTCATGTTGGCAGAACAACAGAGGCTCTGAGAATGAATTTGGAAAGGACAATGATGGAGGTGAAAGGGACAAGGAATGCTATAAAAAGAAGCAGCCTTGGGTCCAATTTTGGAAGTAATGAGATCTCCATCTCATCTGGGGTGTTGAGTGAATTGAGGAAAGGTGAGTCTGCACAATTCGAGGTGATCGTGATAGACCTCGCTTGAACCATCTTGGATATGGAGCATGTGAATGGCCAACCCAACCTCCCACATGATGAAAAAAGTGTACTGGGTGATGGAATCAATGGTGAAGGCATGAAGGAAGAGGTAGACATGGATGGAAGATGGAAGGTGTGGGAAAGGGGGAGCGAGGGATATGGATGGCCCGACGGTGATGGGGTGAAATGAAATGATAGCATTGGAGGAGAGGTGGGAGCGAATGACAAGAAAATGAAGGCCAACATGGCAAGGATGGATGGTGAGGCATGCAGGCTCAAAAAAATACAAACAAAAATTTCTTGAAAAGTGATGGAGAGAGGATTAATGTTGAAAATACCAATAAAATCGATTAATCCATGTAATGAGGTTACGTGGGAATCAGTGGAAATAGAAATAGAATCAACAAGCATTTGACCCATTTATGGAAAATCTGACTTGCTCCACATCAACATTTGTCTCATTTGAGGATATTCTATCTTGCTCCATGATAGCAGTTAGTTCCTGAGGAAGGCCACTTGTCCAAGTCACCAAGCTTGTGGAGTGGGCACCAATGTTTGCAAGCTTGTCAGCTACTTTATTGCTTTCCCTGAAAGCATGTTGAAAAATAATCTCTTGAAATATTTGACTTAAAGACCTGGCTTCATCAATACAGTCCCTAATCCTCCATGAGGGATTTTTAGAATTCTTTAGATAGTTGATAGTAGTTAGAGAATCCCCTTCAACCATGAGTCTATCTAAAAATTCTTTTGCCAGAACAATACCTCTCCACAAGGCTCTGGCTTCAACAACCTGATTCGTTTGAATTCCCAAAAATTCTACATAGGTGAGGATGACTCTGCCACTGCTATCTCTAAGGATACCCCTAGCTCTAGCTAATCCAGGGTTGCCCTTGGTAGCACCATCGAAGTTTAACTTGAGCCAACCTGAAGGAGGGGGAATCCACTTGGATTGGGCCCTTAGGTTAGGGGGAGGATTCAGGTGATTGTCCATAATGGGAAGATTGAGAGAGAGGCCCAAGGAAGTCTCGAATTGAGAGGTAGGATGGGATGAAAGAGGACAGAGGGAAGCATTCTCTATAGCAAAGGAAAGGATTTTGTTCAAAACATAGTCTGGGCTCAACATCTTGTTAGAGAAAACTCTACGATTTCTTTCCAGCCAGACTTGCCATAGAAAATGATGAAGGTAGACTTGCCACAGGAACTTAAGGTGGGGGTTGCAAAAAGGATTCAACCATTGGGTAAAGAGATCAACAATAGAGCAAGGTTTGGCCCAAAGGATGTGGAAGAAATTGAATAACTTGTTGAGGATAGATGAGGAGAATGAACATGAAAGAAAAAGGTGATGAGGGGATTCCCAATCTGACAAGCATAGAAAACATCTATTAGGAATGGCCATACCTCTTTTAAGAAGGTTGTCTATGGTAAGAATTTTTTCTTGAATGGCCACCCAAGAAAAAAGGGATATTTTAGGAATGAGGAATTTAGGCCAGATAAGACTGAAAGGAAGTAAGGGCTCTTCATGGGCCAGAAGCAACTTGTAAGCAGACTTCATAGAGAAATCCCCACTTTCAGTGAATTCCTAGAAGATCTGATCTCTAGGACTCCTAGAGGGAATGAACGTGGAGCTTAGAAGTAATTGTAGCTCTTTAGATTCCTCAGGATGGGATGTACTTCTGATGATTTTCCATATTTTCCTATTGTTCTGAATACTTATGAAATTGGACACTTTTTGACCAAAAGTGTTGTCAGTGTAGCCTTTCAAGACTGCTAGATTAGGATCATTTATTAGTGGTTCTCCTTTTATCCATTTGTCATTCCAAAAGTCAATTTTGTGGCCATATCCTAATCTCCACCTGAGACCTCTTTCCACTAGGAACCTGGAATGCAATATTGATTTCCAAAAAGTAGATCCTCTGATAGGAATTGCAGCATTGAGAAAGTTTGTGCCCTACAGATATTTTTGACTGACAATGAGAGCCCACTCACTTCCCACATTGGTGATTAAATACCATGCCTACTTAGCCAGAAGAGCTAAATTTAGGAGATGGAGTCTCCTGAGGCCTAATCCTCCAGAATATTTAGGTTGGCAAACTTTGTCCCAGGCAACTAGGTGGAAACGATGCTTATTTTCAGACCCAGACCATAGGAAGTTCTTTTGGATTTGCTCAATTTTATGACAAACTCCTACTGGGACTTTGAATATAGATAGAAAATAAATAGGAATGCTTTGAAGGGAAGCCTGGGTAAGGGTGACCTTGGTAGCTTGAGACAAAAGGTTTCCTTTCCAACTTACAAGTTTCTTCTGTAATATCTCAATTATGTTATTCCACATTGAAATAGTAGGATTTCCTATGAACAAAGGGAGGTCCAAATATGTAGCAGGAAATGATGACATAGGGTATTCAAGGATTCTGGATATCTTAGTCTGCATTTGGATAGGAGTGTTGATAAATTATATCTTTCTTTTATGAAAGTTAATTTTTTGTCCAGCTGCTTCTTCATACAAAAGCAAAATATGTTTAATGACTTTGGCCTCAAAAATAGAAGCAGACATGGAAATGATGGTATCATCAATGAATTGTTGATGGGAGATAGGGCTGGTCTATGTAGCAGCTTTGATGCCTGATATGAGATTGAGCCTACATGCAGCTTTAATAGTCTGGCCTAAGGCTTTAGCTGCTATTATGAAGAGCAATGGAGATATGGGATCTCCTTGATGTAGACCTCTATTGCTCTAGAAATAACTCATAGTGGATCCATTGACAAGCACTAAAAACCAAGGATTTGAAATACACCCTTTAATCAGCTCAACCCATTCAGGGTGAAATCCAAACCTAAGAAGGATGGCAAAAAGGAAGTCCCAGCTGATTCTATCAAAGGCTTTATTCATATCCAGCTTCAACACAAAGGTAGATTTTTTAGATAGATGAGCAGAGTGAAGGGCTTCATGAATGGTTATAACCCCATCAAGGATGGACCTACCTTGAACAGAACTCCCTTGGCTAGCATCAATGATGGTGGGGAGGATATCCTTCATTCTGGAAGCAATGGCTTTGGTAAGAATTTTGTACACCACATTGCAAAGGCTTATAGGTCTGTAGTCAGTCATGGATTTGGCCATAGGACTTTTAGGAATGAGAGCAATGAAAGTGGAATTGAAACAGCGAGGAACAGACTTAGAGGACTAAAACTCTCTGATGGTGGAGCACACATCGGGTCCCACAATATCCCAATAAGTCTAGAAAAAATGAGGAGGAAAGCCATCAGGCCCAGGGGCCTTATCAGGGTGCATGGAGAACAAAGCATGATTTATTTCCTCATCAAAAAAAGGAGCTAGGAGCTTGGAGTTGGCAATCTCTAAGATAGACTGAGGAATGTGATAGAGCATAGAATTCAGGGCAAGATCTGAGGATGACCTACTCTCACCAAGAAGAGTGTTAAAATAAGAAACAACTTCATCCCTAATTTCTAGAATATCAAAAGTGGTGGATCCATCACTTTTTGTAAGCTCCTTAATTCTGTTGTGACTTCTGTTTCTCATAGTTGAGGCATGAAAGAATTTTGTGTTTGAGTCTCCCTCTTTGAGCCATAAAGCTCTAGATTTTTGCTTCCAAAAGGTTTCTTCGCAAGCAAGAATATTATGATATTCTACTAGGATACTTCTCTCTTCAGATCTGATTTGCTCATCACACTGGCCTGATTGGATCTTGTTCTCAATGGAGAGTAGCCTATCCTCAATAGATTTCTTGATTTCAAATAAGTTTCCAAAGACTTCTCTATTCCAAATTTTAAGATTTTATTTCACATGTTTCAATTTTTGGGTAAGTTAGAATGATGGACATCCTTTACCAACCTATTTATACCAATGCAAAATTCTATGTCTGATGTCAGAGTGCTGAATCCACATCACCTCAAATCTGAAAGGCCTTTTGAAAGGGCTGTCCTTTAGGATGTCCAAAAGAAGGGGACTATGATCTGATCCAATTTTGGGAAAATATTGGAGGTTTGCATCCCCAAAAAATTGAACAACTTCCTGGGATAGGAAGAATCTATCTAATTTCACTTGAATAAGCTGATTCCCCGTTCTTCTATTGCTCCATGTGAATTTGGCATTTTTAAGTTTGACATCCATAAGATTATTGGAATTGACAAACTCATGAAAATATTCCATACTTTTTTTAGGGAATCCAGAACCTCCCCATTTATCCGAAGGATAAAGAGGAGTATTGAAATATCCTACAACAATCCAAGGGATGTTATTGAATGAATCCTTGAGACTGCCAAGGGTATCCCAGAAATGAGCCCTTTCTGATAGAGAATTTGGTGCATAGATATTGGATAGAATCCATGAAGAGTTATTGTCTCTATCATGAAACAAAACACTTAAAATTATTTCACTTGATTGAATCAGACTTCCATCTAGTTTCCTTGGATCCCATAAGCACATGAGTCCTCCTGAGGTTCCTCTTGCTTGACTAAACACAACTTCACCTTTACTCCAAATTTTCTTAGCAGCAAAGGTAGAGTTATGATGGTCAAGTTTGGTTTCTTGCATTAGGAAAATTGTTGGTTTTAACTCCCTTCTCAATGAGCTAACAACCCTCTACTTAGTTAGCCCATTAAGACCTCTCACATTCCATGAGAGGATCTTCATTTAGGGACTTTTGAGGATTTCTTGCCTCCCTTTCCATTGGTTTGGGGAGGTTTGGTGCTTTTTGCTTCATCTCTGGATTGGGGAATGATAGGGGGAAATAAAGTTTTTTGAATGCCATTGGCAATGTCATCCTAAACTTTATTTTTCCATTGATCATTTTCTGAAATTCTTCCCCTTTTTTATCACTCCCATAGTCAATGGGGGACTTCATAGAACTTCGAGTTTGTTTGGGGCTAAATTTTGAAGGAACAATTTGTTCGATCATAGGGCTTGAAGACATTGTGATATTTTGGATCTTTGTAGGGTTGAAGGATTTAAGAGGAGGATAAGAAGGTCCAGACCTTGTAGGAGAGTCTAGATTTTGAGGGAGTTGAGGCTCCAAGCTTTGGATATTTTGTTCATTCTCTATCTCGAACAGGTTTGGATCAGATAGAACTGAATATTTATTTGGGATATCAATAATAGAACATACCTCATCTCTACCAGTTGGAGGTGGTGATGTGATAGCCTATTTTCCCTTCTCTGCTAACTGGTGAGTAGCTTGAGGTGCTTGCCTTTCCTCAAGTTCATGAATCACAATTCCTTTATTGGCTTGGTTCTGCATATTTTTGGGCTGCTTGAATCCTTTTTTGGGCCTGTATTCTTCCATCCTTGAGAGTTGTAGCTTGGACCTTCTACCCCTATGGTGGGTTTTTCTTTCATAGGTTGAACCTTCAATGAAGGGTATTGACTTCTGAGATACCCTTGAGTGCGGCACTCCATGCAGAAGGCCAACTTGTTTTCATACTCAATGGCTTGTTTGCGGTAGTAAGAACTGTATTCCAGTTCAACGAAGGTTGGAAGCTCCGAATCCAAGTTTGCATTAACACAAATTTTGGTAGTAGTCATCCTAGTCCTAGCTAGGGTTGCATGATCAATGGCCACTAGAGTGCCAATGGTCTTGGTGATAGCATTGAGGATGTCCTGGTGCCAAAACTTCTAGGGGAGATTTGGTAATCGAACCCAAATAGGAGCATAGTTGATGCTCTGGGTTTTAGGGTCAAAGTTAGCATCCCATTTATGCAAAAAAGGCTATGATGACCTAGGAACCATGGTCCTCCCATAAGAATCTAATTGGCATCATCATGATTACTGAGGCGAACACCAAAAAAGCCTTGGGAAAGGCCAAAAATTTCCATAGAACCGATAGTCTTCCACTTGGAATGAGCCCACTTTTGGATGGTTTCAAGGTTAGGATGACCACCAAGCAGCTTGCCAACCAGGGAGAAAGACTCCATCGATAGATAATTTTTAATTAGGCTATTAGGAACTTTGACTTTCATCCCAATAGGATCAAGTTGGGATGAAGGATCAATAGAGCAATGCGGTCTTCCACCCATAACTTTGGCAAAAGATGGCTTTTCAGAATTGGGCCCCCCAAGGGGAGGGGGCCCATGAGAATCTCCTTTGTTGGGAGGTTCATCTCCCTAGGCCCTGATGAATTTGATAGGGACATGATCATGCACTTCACCATCTTCAAGATTCCCAGAAGGCTGTCCACCCCCGAGGCTATCCTGACTCTCAAAATTTTGAATTTGGGCCTTCCCACCCTCAAAATTTTGAAAATTTTGGTTCTCTCCTACACAGTGAATACACCCATTTGTCATCTCCACAATGAAGAACACAAGCTTATACTGAGAGGGGGGTGAACAATATAAGACCTCTTTTTACTTTTTTCCTTTATACTTCAAAACAGTAAAGCAATATACCCAAAGCAATATCAAAGCAATGCACAATATCATCCACAAAGTGACACCAATTTTAACGTGGTTCACCCAAAATGGTTAGGCTACGTCCACAAAACTTTTCTCTAAAAGTTATCTCAAAGTTCTTTGGGAATCCTTCCCAATTACAATGTTTATGAGCCTCTGCCCAAAGGAGATACCTTCCCCTAATCATAATTTATGAGCCTCTGCTCAAAGGAGATACCTTCCCCTCTGCTCTGGAAATGATCCCTCAGAATATCAACTGCCTCTACCTCTTGCCAAGCACGTGGAACTCCTTTCCACCGAAGACCTCCTATCCTCAATGCTTAGCCTAAGAGACCTCTGCCTTCTATGATCACGTCCACAAAAACTCAGCAACCTATACCAAACACAGTCAATCGGTCTAGTACAAGTCTTCCTCTGTCTGTCAGATCTGTCCAATGCTTAATCTTGAACAAATCAATCCTCTGCACACAAGCCTTCTCAAAGACTTGCCAAATTTGTCCTCGTGTTCTTCTCAAAGAACCAAGTGCACCTCTCGTCCTCAAGTTCTCTCGATAGAACTATCAAACTCAGCTCACAAGTCCTCTGCTAGGACCTGTCCAAATCTTCTCACAAGTCCCCATCGAAACCTGTCCAAGACTGCTCACAAGTCCCCACCGAAACCTGTCCAAAACTCAACAAGCTCACCAAGAAAAAAAACTTTCTTAGTAGGAAATCACAAGGTGAATTGTTAGAGACCCAATGTGATTTGTCAAACTCATAGAAGCATAAAGAGAATTGTTAGAGACTCAATATGTTCTATACTCAACTCCCAATCTCAAAACTCAACTCAAATCAACTCAGCTCAAACTCAATCTCAAATCTGAAAACTCAACTCAATATCTGAAATGGATAGGATAGAATGCTTTCTTTCAAGAACATGAAACCCCAACAATTGCCAACTATGCAAAGAATCACATAACAATGATACTCATGTTCTTTTCACCATCAATTAGGGCTTCAACAACAATGCTCATCAAACAAGGTTCAATCAACACCATTCAACTCAAAACACAACCTTGAAGCATTTCACAATCAACATTAGAAAAGGAAACAAGTAGAACTCCTTTTCTCTCCAATATTGTTTGAACAAAAAGCATCCACCAACTCAAATCACAATAGCACAAAACAACTTTTCAAATCATCAACAAAGGAGTAAGCCCAACACTTTAACCAAGTAAAGAATAGCTTGATTATTACCAATTTAATGAAAGCAAATGTCAATCTCAAAGCTGCCCACTTAAGGTTTCACAACTTCACACAAGAAGCAATTTTAACCTTAAAACATCATGCTTTCATTTCCATAATCAACCAAAAGCACTCTCAACATTACAAGAAAAATTTATCCCTTATACACCTTATTTCTCCCTTATAGTCTTATCAAAAATAAAATTTATTTCTCATAAGAATGCAATAAGATATTTCAAACAACACCTTCAAAAGAATCTTTTATCAAAATAAAACAAGCTTTAAACTCCTTATAACTCCTAAGCTATTTTTCCCTCTAATAAACTTCCTCCATCCGCAAAATACACTTAGCAAAAATTAATTTCGAAAATACCTTGGCCAACATCAAAAATCATGCTATGGAGAAATTGCGCACGAATTCTAACACCACCCGCTGCGTCCACTTCACGATGAAAAACCCTTTCACGTTATTCGAATGCGAAACCTCCCGTTCGGGTAGCACGCCAACAACCTAGCCGCTACCAATGCGCCAAAGGCGCCCGATGAGGTTTAAACCTCACGCTGTTAGCCTTGTTCCTTCTACGCCAGGGATTAAATAAAACAATAGTGCCTCCCTTTCTTCTGACGCGAACACGAAGATGAAAACCTTACGACGAATTTACGACAAACGACGAGTACAAAAAAATGAACAAGTGGATTCACGAAAATGGCGAAGACACAGTCGAACAGTAGATCACGAATTCACAACGAGCAACTCTTTTCAAAATGCGGATGGGATAATTCTTGATTTTCATCGAGGGAGATTTATATGCATTTTTACCATAAGCTCTTGACGTCGATGAGGAGTTTAACACGTCGATGGAGGTCTTGGCTAGCGCCCACAATCTTAAAACATAGCGCCATGGGTTAGGATAACCCATTGCAAACAATAATTTAATATTTATTTAAAAATAATTAAAGGGAACCTTAACAAGGTTTTTAATTATTTAAATAAATACTTCCTCCTGGACCCAAATGCATTAAACTAATGCATCCACCTGTAATCTTTAAACCCGCCAACTTGGGGTTTACAAAAGACCTTTGAAACCGTCATGCCGTAACCTTCATCAAAACAAATTATTTGACATCAAATCAAATTCCTTCAAGAGCTTCTTGACATCAATGACAACTTATACACTTGAGCAAAGGCAATGTACCCAAAGTACCCAAAATTGCCAACAATCTCCCCCTTTGTCATTGATGGCAAACCTTTACCGAAAACACTTCTCAAGAGCCAAAACTGAAACCAACTGTGCTAATAACTCGACCAACCGTGCCCACAACTGAGAATCTTCCTTTGAAGTTTTGCTCCCCCCGACTTGAAGCTCTCCTCTTCACTTTGAAGCTCTCCCCCTTACTCATATCTCTCCCCCTTTGTCATCAATGGCAAAGGGTCACCTTTGGGGCTCGGGACTAAGAATGAGCCTCTTAGCTTAGTCCCTCCCCCACCTCCCGATGAGGTGATTAATTCTGGGGTGGGAGTAAAAATCCCATTAGGCACTGATCATCATCGATGTCTATAACTTCCTTGTCGGGCCTTCTCTTGAACTCTTTGTCCATATTCCTGTTCTTGTCACTGTTCTTGTTCTTGTTCTCATCCCTATTCTTGTCCATGCCTTGATCCTTGGACCTGATCATGCCACTGTTCCTGTTCCTGTATTCTAGAATTTTAGCTCTACACTGTCTGATTATGTGACCTTCATTGTTGCACTTGAAACACTTGACGATGTTGTTTCTCTGAGGTAAACCCGATCTTTGAATCCACCAGTTCTAACCAAACCTATTTTCTGACCAAACCTGTTCTGACCAAACCTGTTCTGATCAAACCTGTTCTTGTTATTTGCCTTGCAATAAACTGCCTTGTGCCCAAACTATTGACAAGAGTAGCAATACCCTTGAAAGAAACTAGCACTTCTAAAATTGTCATTTACCTTCTTCACTTGAGCCATGCAATGTGAAGCCATGTGACCAAACCCGTGACAAGCAAAACATCTCGCCTTGAAACTTTCCTTTATTTGACCTCTTAGGTTCTGAAAACTTCTTCTTCTCATTCTGAATTCTATTTTCTATTTCTATGCATCTATCATTCAAGGACTCCTTTTCTGAAATACTTTCCTCATCATAACTCTCTTCCTTTTGGAGTCTCTTACTAGACTCTCCAACTTGTTCCTTGTGTGGCTTAACAAAACCAAGGCCTGTTTTATCTCGTTGTCTTTCTTTGACCTTTGATGAGTGACTTAACCTTTTTGGAGCTATCTTGAAACCCGTAAAGCTTATCCTTGTACTCTTTAGTTTCCTCTTTCAAAGAAGCCATTTTCTGTTCTAACTCACTATACTCAAGAACCTTAGACTCTAACTCATCCTTGAGTTCTTGTGTCTTAGCTATAGAGAAGTCAAGACTTTCTATAAGATCATCTCTCTCCATACAACATTCATCTAACTTATCCTTGAGTCTAGCATTCTTCTTTCTTTCCTTTTTCAAAGCACTAAGAGCACTAATAAGTTCACCTTCAAGATCTACTTCACCTTCCTCTATATCTTCCTCTATTTGTTTGCTTTTTGAATCATCAAAGCCTTTTTCAGATTTCTTATCACTAGAGGTGCTACCCTTTTCAAAAACCATACATGCATCTTCCTTATAGTTTTCTGAAGCATCCTCATACATACTAGAAACCAAATCATTATTTGTGCAATCATCCTCAAGGTGACCAAAGTTTCCACATCTAAGACATTTCATGATAATGAATCTATGTTTCGGTTCTTCCTCTTTTTCTCGATATGAACAACATCTCATTTTCATCATCACTTGAAGAACTTTCACTATCACTACTAGAACACTTACTTGCTTTGTCTAGGTAGAAACTCTTCTTGTGCTTGTGAGAATACCTCTTTCCTTGATTGTTGTGCTCATCTTTGTTCTTCCCGTGATGCTTGTGCTTTTCGAATCCTTGCTCTTAGAATCCTGTTTATCTTCATCACTTTCATTCTTGGGAACAATACAATCAGTAGCATAATGACCAAACTTTCCACAATTGAAACATCTTATATTTTTCATACTTTTGTGCTTTCTAGAGAACTTGCCTTTCTTGCTGTAATATGCCTCTTCATCACTAGAAGACTCATCACTATCTTGAAGTCGTTTACCCTTGGATTTCTTGGTAGCCTTGAAAGTCGCCTCTTTCTTGACATCAACCTTCACTTGAGTTCTCAACTCAAATGCCGCAAGTATACTATGGAGCTCATCCTTTTTCAACTTATCCAAATCTTTAGCTTCCTCAATAGCAGAAATATTTTCACTAAATCTATTAGGAAGAGATCTTAAAATCTTATCACAAACATCATTTTCAGCAAGCTCAAGACCTAAGTCTTTCATGGAGTTAACAACCTCATCCATACGAAGCATGTAGTCACTAATATTTTCATCATCATTCATCTTGAGTTGTTCAAACATACCTTTGAAGTGTCTCAACTTGGCCTTTCTGACATTTGTATCACCCGTATGAACCACCTTCAACTGCTTCCACATTTCACTAGTTGTCTTGCAGTGAATCACTTTGGTGAGATCTGCTTTCTGTAAGCCTTTCAGGATTGCATTCATTGCTTTTGAATTGCTGTGATGTAGGAGCCTTTCTTCTTTAGTATTAGGACCATGTTCAGGAATAGTGTACTCATCTTCAATCACTTCCCAAACCTCATTCCCAAGTGCCATTAGATGAACCTTCATCCTTGCACTCCAAAGACCAAAATCTGACCCATCAAGAATAGGTGCTGCATTGCCACTTGAATGATCCATTGTGTTCTTTACTAGCTTTTCCTTCAAGTCGTTAAACTTTTCGAAGGCACCCGCTTCGATACCAATTGAAGAACACAAGCTTATACTGAGAGGGGGGTGAACAATATAAGACCTCTTTTTATTTTTTCCTTTATACTTCAAAATAGTAAAGCAATATACCCAAAGCAATATCAAAGCAATGCACAATATCATCCACAAAGTGACACCAATTTTAACGTGGTTCACCCAAAATGGTTGGGCTACGTCCACAAAACTTTTCTCTAAAAGTTATCTCAAAGTTCTTTGGGAATCCTTCCCAATTACAATGTTTATGAGCCTCGGCCCAAAGGAGATACCTTCCCCTAATCATAATTTATGAGCCTCTCCTCAAAGGAGATACCTTCCCCTCTGCTCTAGAAATGATCCCTCAGAAGATCAACTGCCTCTACCTCTTGCCAAAGACGTGGAACTCCTTTCCACCGAAGACCTCCTATCCTCAATGCTTAGCCTAAGAGACCTCTGCCTTCTATGATCACGTCCACAATAGCTCAGCAACCTATACCAAACACAGTCATTCGGTCTAGTACAAGTCTTCCTCTATCTGTCAGATCTGTCCAACGCTTAAGCTTGAACAAATCAATCCTCTACACACAAGCCTTCTCAAAGACTTGCCAAATCTGTCCTCATGTTCTTCTCAAAGAACCAATGCACCTCTGTCCTCAAGTTCTCTGATAGAACTATCAAACTTAGCTCACAAGTCCTCTCGCTAGGACCTCGTCCAAATCTGCTCACAAGTCCCCACCGAAACCTCGTCCAAGACTCGCTCACAAGTCCCCACCGAACCTCGTCCAAAACTCAAGCAAGCTCACCAAGAAAAAAACTTTCTTAGTAGGAAATCACAAGGTGAATTGTTAGAGACCCAATGTGATTTTTCAAACTCATAGAAGCATAAAGAGAATTGTTAGAGACTCAATATGTTCTATACTCAACTCCCAATCTCAAAACTCAACTCAAATCAACTCAGCTCAAACTCAATCTCAAATCTGAAAACTCAACTCAATATCTGAAATGGATAGGATAGAATGCTTTCTTTCAAGAACATGAAACCCCAACAATTGCCAACTATGCAAAGAATCACATAACAATGATACTCATGTTCTTTTCACCATCAATTAGGGCTTCAACAACAATGCTCATCAAACAAGGTTCAATCAACACCATTCAACTCAAAACACAACCTTGAAGCATTTCACAATCAACATTAGAAAAGGAAACAAGTAGAACTCCTTTTCTCTCCAATATTGTTTGAACAAAAAGCATCCACCAACTCAAATCACAATAGCACAAAACAACTTTTCAAATCATCAACAAAGGAGTAAGCCCAACACTTTAACCAAGTAAAGAATAGCTTGATTATTACCAATTTAATGAAAGCAAATGTCAATCTCAAAGCTGCCCACTTAAGGTTTCACAACTTCACACAAGAAGCAATTTTAACCTTAAAACATCATGCTTTCATTTCCATAATCAACCAAAAGCACTCTCAACATTACAAGAAAAATTTATCCCTTATACACCTTATTTCTCCCTTATAGTCTTATCAAAAATAAAATTTATTTCTCATAAGAATGCAATAAGATATTTCAAACAACACCTTCAAAAGAATCTTTTATCAAAATAAAACAAGCTTTAAACTCCTTATAACTCCTAAGCTGTTTTTCCCTCTAATAAACTTCCTCCATCCGCAAAATACACTTAGCAAAAATTAATTTCGAAAATACCTTGGCCAACATCAAAAATCGCGCTATGGAGAAATTGCGCACGAATTCTAACACCACCCACTGCGTCCACTTCACGATGAAAAACCCTTTCACGTTATTCGAACGCGAAACCTCCCGTTCGGGTAGCGCGCCAACAACCTAGCCGCTATCGGTGCGCCAAAGGCACCCGATGAGGTTTAAACCTCACGCTGTTAGCCTTGTTCCTTCTATGCCAGGGATTAAATAAAACAATAGTGCCTCCCTTTCTTCTGACGTGAACACGAAGACGAAAACCTTACGATGGATTTACGACAAACGGCGAGTACAAAAAAATGAACAACGGATTCACGAAAACGGTGAAGACACAGTCAAATAGTAGATCACGAATTCACAGCAAGCAACTCTTTTCAAAATGCGGATGGGATAATTCTTGATTTTCATCGAGGGAGATTTATATGCATTTTTACCATAAGCTCTTGACGTCGGCGAGGAGTTTAACACGTCGACGGAGGTCTTGGCTAGCGCCCACAATCTTAAAACATAGCGCCATGGGTTAGGATAACCCATTGCAAACAATAATTTAATATTTATTTAAAAATAATTAAAGGGAACCTTAACAAGGTTTTTAATTATTTAAATAAATACTTCCTCCTGGACCCAAATGCATTAAACTAATGCATCCACCTGTAATATTTAAACTTGCCAACTTGGGGTTTACAAAAGACCTTTGAAACTGTCATGCCGTAACCTTCATCAAAACAAATTATTTGACATCAAATCAAATTCCTTCAAGAGCTTCTTGACATCAATGACAACTTATACACTTGAGCAAAGGCAATGTACCCAAAGTACCCAAAATTGCCAACACACAATGCTAGTACAAGAGGGATTTTGGTTACCATTAATCATGTTGATAACATTGAGTGAGTCTCCTATGATTATTTTCTTGCAATTCACGCAGTTTAGTTGGGAAACACCCTAAAATAATGCCCGAGATTTAATGAAATGGATGGTTTGGTGACCCAAGTTTTTAGCAAAGGTAATAAGGATTTCTTCCTTTGAGTTTCTAAATAAACCCCCTACTCCCACTAGACTCGGGTTTCCTTTAGAAGCTTCATCAAAGTTGAATTTTGGCCAACTCGATGGAGGTGGTTTCCAAATCATGCTAGTCCTGTCCTGACTCACCTTGGTCACTATATTCTGAGGTTGAATTAAAAAATCCAATGATCTCTCCAAACCAATATCCCCTTCACAAGTTATCAAATCTAATTTTAAAGCTTTCACATTTTCCACTATATCTACAATGGCCCTCGAGGAGATCGATGACTTAGGATGGAAAATATTTTTAAAGGTGCAAGCATTCCTTTCCTTCCACACCCACCACCAAATAAAAGGTAACCCAAATTTCCAAAATTGGCATAGGTGGGGAGAGGATAAGGGGGAGACCCATTGAACAACTAGGTCCTCCAATGAGTTGGGAAGAACCCAAGCAACACCCAACTCCAAAAATAACTAATGAAAGACTTCAAGGGTATAGGCACAATGGGAAAATAAGTGGAAAGGTGATTCAAAATCCCTACCACATAGGAAGCACCTATTAGGGAAAATAATTCCCTATTTTTGAATATTATCAAGAGTAAGGCACTTTCCATGAATTTCCAACAAGAATAACACATTGAATTTAGGCATCAAGCCTTTAATCCAGACTTGATTCATTGGGAACCAAGGATTCAAATCATAGTCCAAGCAACCATAAGCAGACTTAACTAAAAATTGGCCATCTTTCTTAGGACCCCAAACTAGCCTATCGTGAAGAATAGTACCCGGGGTTAAGAACCATTTTATGGAGTTTTTTAAATTTATAAAAGCAAGTTTCTCCTCCTGAGAAATATTTGGGAAGTCAAAGGACTTCCACCAAATATGACCATTGAATAATTCTAAAAAGTCAAAAAATTTGGGACCAAATAACCTATCTATGATTGGATTAGATAGGTGAAGGTTAAGAAATCTTCAAAAGGGGATGTCAAGGCCTAAGAATCTCCTCAAAAATTAATGGAATAACCATCCCCCACCACCCAACAAAGGCCTTTACGTACATCCACCCGATTACCAACTATGCTAGACCAAAAAGTAGACCCCACCAAGAGAGCTTGGGATTTCAAGAAATTATTGCCATCGCCAAGATACTTAGCCTTCACAATATTAACCCAACTGACATTGTCATATTGAACTAATTTTTAAGATTGTTTTACAATCAAGGCTTTGTTCAATATTCTCAGCCTTCTCAAACCTAAGCCTCCTTCTTCTCTCCTACTACAAACTTGATCCCATACCACCAGGTGGAATATCTTCTTCTCTTCAGCCCCTAACCACAAGAAGGATCACTAGATTTGCTCTAACTTATCGATAAATTTCCTCAAAATATTGAAAAAGGAGAGGAAGTACACTAGGATGCTTTGTAAAATGGCTTTGACCAATAAAATCTTCTTCACTTGACTTAAAAGGGTACCTTTTCACCCCGCTAACTTCTTTTGAAATCTTTCAACTACTGAATCCCACAGTGATGGTTTTAATGCACCTTTTAACAATGGTATCCCAAGTTAAACTAAGGAAAGGGAACCAATATTGCACCCTTGAATATTTGCTATCTTCCTCTACCTATCAACCAGGGTGTGAAAGAAAAAAAATAAACTTTTTTTTAAATTCACCTTCTAACCTGCCGCATTCTCAAAATCCACTAAAATTTATTTAACCACTTTGGCCTAAGGTATTGACACCATGAAGGAAAGAAGAGTGTCATAAAATAATTGGTTATGGGATATGGGATCTATAAATTGGGATAGCTTCAAACCTTGAATAACCTGATTAGCTTTGATGGACCTACCCAATGCTTCAACCATAAGAATAAAAATGTCAGGTGATAAAGAGTCTCCCTGATGTAGACCTCTATTGCTACAAAAGTAGCCCACTAAATATCCATTAATAATTACTAAAAATATGGCTGAAGATATATAGGATTTAATCAGTCTCAACCAGCACTAGGCAAAGCCAAACCTATCAAGGACCCTAAGAAGAAAATCCCAAGCCACTCTATCATATGCCTTGTTCATGTCCAACTTGAGAAGAGTCCCGAGCTTCCCAATTTTATCAATAGAGTGGATGATCTCATGAACAACAATAAAACCATTCAAAATATGCCACTGGGGCATGAAACCACTCTAAAGCATCAATGATCGAAGAGAGCAAAAGTTTAAGTCTATTGGCCATGGATTTAGTCAAATTTTTGAAAATCGTATTACATAGGCTAATCAACCTGAAATATGTAAATCCTTTAGCACATAACGATTTAGGCAGTAAAACCAAAAATATGGAATTTAAATTGGCCAAGATAAAATTAAATCTTTGGATCTCTTTGATTACATTACAAATATTAGGACCTAGGATTTGCCAAAACCTCTAAAAAATATATGTGGGAAACCATCTGGACCTAGAGCCTTAAGACTTCCCATTGAGAATACCACCTTTCTGATCTCATTGTCATTGAAGGGATCACACAGGATCTTGTTCATATATTTAGAGACCAACACTAGGATGTTATAGAGAAGATGATTTTTTGCTTGCAAGTTTCTGGGAACCAAGGAGCATAACAAGTCTTTGAAGAACTCCACAACACTTTCCCTAATTTAGTAAATTTCCTTAGTAACCTCACCATTCACCTTTCTTATTTTCTTGATCCTATTGTGATTCCTATGCCCTAACACTTACCCTAGTGTTCTCCTTAAAATTTTTGAATGATGAAATTATTGAATTTGTACTCTATATAGCTGAATGTGAATTGAACCTATAAAAGGCCAAAAGAATGACAAAAATATTGTTAAAGGGAAAAATAAATGAGTTTGGAGTGGTCCAAATTCCCTAGAAGTATTTCCCTTGTGATGCTTCTACAAAAATTAGCAAAAAATTATATAGAAACATTTGATATTGCAATAAATAATTAAAAAATATAAATAGGGGATAAACTTTGATTTTAAAGTTTATTTGTTTATATACACCTACCTTTTCAAAGAGAACATTGATATTGACACAACTTAGGTTTTAGCATAGAGAGATTATATGGCTATTAGAAAAGAAGATTTTGGTGACTATGTAGATCCCATGTTCAATTTCTATGTTTTTTTTATTAAAAACAACTTGCATATAAAATATTAAAAATGAAAATGTTAGCTTTTGATGCTTAATACTTAAATAAAATAACCACAAGAAAGTAATTAAGGATTACATAAAGTTGCAATATATAAATCTCAATATAGATATGAATAAATCAAGAAATAACTCAAAATAATCACATAAAAAGGCTCATGAAAATATTGTAAGTGATATAGAATAAAGGTCTATTAATGCATGCTATGTGCAATGCATTTTCTATCCCCAATTACAATGCTTTGTCACAAATATATAATAGAATGTATCTCTTCACATGGAGCACTCTTGACCTTCACTCTTCTTTGAAACTCTTCACTTTCCTATTCTAAGGATACATGTGCACTCTTACATAATGGACACTTGTGCACATCCAAACTCACAACACTTGCACACTTAATTACATGACACTTGTGCATTTCCTATAAAATATTATATTACATGAAATATTTACACACACTCTAATCTAGGACACACACATAATCTAATATTTATAATGATGTACCCAAGGTGGTACATTAACATGTACCAAATAATGTAATATACTCCAACACCCCCTTGTATTACATTATTTGGTTATTGAAGACTTTAGTCCTCAATACGATTTTTATTCTTCAAAATTTAGTCCACCTCCAGTAGATTAATATTTGGATTCTTTTTGTAAGAGTGTTTAACACAACCTTTATTTGTCATATGTTATAGGCTCTTATATTTCCCTTGTTCTCTTTTTGCCTTTTTTTGTGTTTTTTGAAATCCTTCTTCTCCTAGCTTGATATTATCTTTGGATTTAGGTTTTCTATTGTTATTGATGTGATTCCTTATCTTTCTCTTTCTTATTTTGTTTTTCCATAAATTCATTTGTGATATATCTAAAGGTATACCTTCCAATAATTGACTTAGTAAATCATCACAATATTTTTTATTTATTTTCAACAATTTTTATTTGAGACAATTATATGAATCATTTCTTTCAAACTGTATCTTCCATTGAAAAGTTAAAAAATAGTCAATGAAAGATACATCATTAGACATTCTTCTAGAGTAGATACATTGGTATTTTAAGAATCCCACCATGATATAAATTTTTTTTCATGAAGATATCCTATAAGAGTAGTAAATTTTTCCTCTTTTGCTTCTTTAGAAAACAAGATCAATTTATCTTTTAGAACATCAAATATTTGATCTCCATAAAAGTTGTTTATTAAGCTATGTGAGTAAAATCTAAGTGTATGCAACATTCCTTCACTATCTTCATTAAACACATTCTTAACAATTTCATCCATGAATACCTTTGATGTAGTCTACCTTATAGCTCCCTAGATAATTATTTCAAATTTCTAAATTTTAAAAAAAATGTAGTTGACTATTTATATCTCCTAGATTTTGAGTAACAAATTTTAAAATTACAAAACAAATTGATGTTGAATTCCTTATGCCTCCCTAATTAGAAATTTAGCAATTTAGAAAATGATATTTGTAAATTTAATATTTCAAATTGATGTAGAAAACCTTATTTCTCCAAACTTAAATTATTTGCAAATATTATAATTTGAATTACAAAATTGAATAAAATAATCACAAAACTTGTAATTCAACCTTCAAAACTCTTCAAAACATTCCAAAATACTTTAATAAGACTTCTAAGGTATTAATTCTCCAATTTGATACCTTATCTCTCCAATAGTTTAATTAATCTATGGTGAATTAGATTAATTAATTCTAACCTTAGAAAATTAAATATTAATGCACCTTATTCCTCCTAATATTTGCAAAAATTAAATTTAACTTGAATTTGCTACCTCCCTTATGAGGTTCACGACAAATGCAGTCACTCAAGCATTTCAACTTCTTAAAGTTACACTCCCAGACACACTTAGCTCCTTCTATTCAAGCTCATTGAATGCATGTCATATGAGACTTGGCTCCCATGCATTTATGGTGTGTAAGATATGTTTCAGGCTCCCACAAGGATGATTGGTGTTCCTCCTTCCAGCATGACAAATGGAATTTGATCTTTCTAAATCCTAAGACTTCTATTCCTTTGATCAAATTGCCATTGAAAAAATTATTCCTTTGATCAAATTGCCATGAATTACTTCCTTGCAAATATTTTCTGAATGATGGATCTTTATTATCTCTTTACTACATACTCTTCAACTTTGTTTCTCTTCATTTTACCTTCCAACGTTGCTTTTCTCTTCCCTAATGGTGATGAATGTTCCTCAAAATTGGCTTGCTAATGGTTCATGCTCCACATGAAAAAGTAAAAAGTATCACTTAGTTCCTTTACACCTTATGATAGTGGGGTAACCTATTCTCCTTCCTTTCTCAATGCTCGACCACCTAGGCAATGTATTATCGAAAAAATTTCCTCACCTTACCAATATTTCATTTCCACATCTTCTCCTATGCATTGGATGTTTTATCTTCTCTAATGATGGTTATGAATGCCAACACTTGGCTCTCCTTGTGGTTGTTGCAAGCCCTACCACTTTGACTTCTCTTTCATGCTCCTCCAACATGACTCTTTGACATCCAATATTGTCTCTTCCACTGCTCACCCTTAAACGTTCATCAATGGTGATTTTATTCCTTGCAATGGCACTTATGGTGGCTTTTATACATTTTACAATCCTTGTTGTCTCTCAAATATATGCTCTTCCTTATTTCTTGGTTGCTTCTCCTTACAAAATCGGCGCCTCCTTCTTTCAACATTGGTTGCTCTTATCCCTTGCATGGTGGTTCTTCTTCAAGTTTAGTGGTTTCTCTCCTTTGCATGGTGGTTCTTCCTCTAGCTTGGTGGATTCTCTCCTTTACATTATGGTATTTTATATAAAAGTTTTATTCTTAAAACTTATATTATTTGGCTTCCATATTTCATGTAAAAATTGCACTTATCACCTTTACATTTGCTCTATTTTGTGCTTTTAAAAACCAACACTCACTCTATTCTTTTAATCAATACTTTATCCCTTCTTTACTCCTTTATAGCTTTAATTGATGCCATATTCTAACTTGTATCCCTATTGTAATATGATGCAGATTTAATGATGTCGAAGATGCTTCCTTCCTCAACTTGAATACATAAAACTCAATGCCTCCTTTTTGCTATTTTTAAACTCTTGGAAAAAATTATGATTTCAAACTTGAAATAAATCAACCATTCTACACTTATACAAAATTCACTTTTAACACCACTTTTGTAAATCTTTTACATCCTCCTTTCTATCTTGCTTTCTTTCTGTTCTTTCTCACTTTTTAAATGTCCAGAACTCGCTATCCAAAACTTTGAAACTCACAGCTTTTATCCTTCACCCCAAAAACTTCCCTTTCTCCTTTCAACTCTTTGTCCAAAAACTCTGAATTTTTCAGCTCTTCTTCTCCTCAAAATGCTGCCCAAAATCTGCCTTTTTCTCCTACAATTTGCTATCCAATTTTTTTAAAATTTGCAGCTCTTCTCCTTCTTTGAATTCTGCTCAAAATCTGCTCTCTTCTTCTTCAAATTTTTGTCTAAAAATACTGAACTTTGCAGCTCTACTATCTCCTCCAAATGCTGCCCAAAATACCTCCAAGTTCAGCCTTTCAAAACTATAATGACTGCCTTCAAAAATATCAAATGGTGGCCTTTTCAATCTCAAAAATCTTCTCCAAACTTGCTGGTTTCTATATTCAACTTGGCCTTCTAGCTGGCCTATGTTTCAATATTCTCAATGTCTTAAAGTCTTCAAAATTCCTTTCTCAAATTTTGACAATCTTCTTGCCAAATATTTCCTCCTTCAATCAGTTTCACAAATCCTTGTGGGCTTGTCATCATATAGTGATGATTATCCCAATTTTGATGTGATTACCTCTTTTTAGGAGCTTCTTATTTCTTCAATCATCTAACTTAAACTTTCTTCAAAAAATAACTCCTCTAATGACCACTTCTTCAATTCTTTAATAGGGGCTTCTCTAGCCTCCTTTTTCTTCAATATACTATGGGACCTCTTCTCTTGGGTCTCCTATTTCTTCAATATCCTATCTCTAATATTCAATGGGACCTATTTCTTGGGCTCCTCAATCTTCAATATTCAATCTTCAATGGGACCTCTTTCTTGGGTCTCCTCAATATTCAATAGGAACTTTTTCTTAGACCTCAATCTTCAATTTCTACTATTTTGCTGCAATTCCAAAACCAATTCTTACATGAGGAAAGCACATAGACTTTCACATAATCAAAGGTAAAATTATTATCTATCCATTGTAGGAATATTCTCAACTTATGATAAATAATTTTTTGTAGCAAAAACTTAGACAAAAATAATCAAATACATCCAAATTTCCAAAAATTCTAAAATCAATTAACTTCACTAGTTGTTTTCCAATCTAGTAGTAAAAACTATGCTATAGATTGCCTTCTATTCTAAATTTATTCTTGGAATAGGTAAAATCAATCTATCTAAAATTTTCAATATTGAATCTTTAATCTTCACTGGTTGTCCTTCAACCTAGTGGTATTAATTTCTTGCCTTCACTAGTTTTTCTTCAACACAGTGGAAATACTATCTTCTCTGGTTTTTCTTATCCAGAGGTAATATATTCAAATTCATTAGTTTCTCCTTAGCCAGTAAAAATATTCTTAGAATTTTTGCAAAACCTATGCAAGAAAACTTGTTGTAGCTTTGATACCACTGTTAGCTTTTGATGCTTAATACTTAAAGAAAATAACCACAGGAAAGTAATTATAGGATCACATAAAGTTGTATTATAAATAAATCAATATAGATATGAATAACTCAAGAAATAACTCATAAATAAATCATAGAATAATCACATAAAAGGCTCATGGAAATACTATAAATTATATAGAATAAAGGTCTACTAATGCATGCTATGTGCAATGCATTTTCTATCCCCACTTGCAATGCTTTGTCACAAATATATAGTTGAATGTGACTCTTCACATGGAGAACTCCTGAACTTCACTCTTCTTTGAAACTCTTCACTTTCCTATTCTAAGGACACATGTGCACTCTTACATAATGGGCACTTGTGCACATCCACGCTCACAACACTTGCACACTTAATTACATGACACTTGTGCATTTCTTGCACATTATTACATTACATGAAATATTTACTCACACTCTAATCTAGGACATACACCTAATATAATATTTACAATGATGTACCCAAGGTGGTACATTAGCATATACTAAATAATGTAATATACTCCAACATAAAAACCATAAAGTTAGGCTACTCGAGGGTAGGAGAGGGATGCAAAAATAATCACTAGGACTATAATGTTATGTGGGAAAGTGGGGTATGAGTTGAAATAGAAATATCAACACTAAAACCATATATTTTATCTATTTTGAGCTCATGAATATGAGAATCACCAATTTTTGGTGAAGCCATACATTTTCAGGTGATGCCAATAATTTTTTAATATTTTTGATGACTTCAACATAAGTGGTAAATATTTTGCTGGTCTTAACTAGTGATTTAAATCCCATGATTTCTCATGATTAATCATGCTTCTCGTGAGTTAAGCCCTTGGTAAAAGTTTTTTTATAGAAAAATTAGATCAAGAAACTCATCGACCCGTGATGAGTTTCATAGCAATTTATTACTGAGTTCTTGATGATTTCTCACCAAAACTTGTAGAAGTAAAGGCCATGAGTAGATTTTGGCTTTAAAAACCTATTTTTGGGGAATTTCTTAGCAATTTCAATGTTTTTCAAGGTAGTTTCTCAATTATGTTAGTGTTTTTCCTTGATATTTCTCCTAGTATTTTTTACATGTTAATGGTAACTTTATGACAAATTTTATTTTAAATATATTTTATCTTAATCAATTCTTTACATGTTTTTCCATTGACTAGATGATAGTGTACCATATTGGATTTCCATTTTTGTTTATTTCATGTAAATGTGCCAATGCATAATTTTTATCTTTTACCTCGTATTTAAATTAAAGTGAATGCCATACAATTCACTTTGTATATTTTCTAAGAAGGTAGGCTATCAATAATTAATATAAACCATGAGAATAGTTTTTTTTTTTTGTTGCTTAGGGAAACCTTTATAATCTCTAGTCCATTGGGTAAATATGACGTCAATATGACCCCTGAATGTCCAAGAAATTAAATTAGGGCAGCCCACTAACAAGCACTCAACCACTACCAACTAGTCTATCCCTTTAGGGTAATTTTTTTTAAAATAAAGATGTGGGTTTTTATGAGGGTTCTTGGTCCCCTTGTATCGAGGTTTGAACTTGGGTCTCATGAATGAAAACCCAAAGATATACCAACATGATATCCCTCATGGGGCTAAATTTTTAGGTTAAAGAACAAGATTTTACGATGGGTCCTGGTCCCATCATACTAGGGTTTAAACTTAAACCATGATAATATTACTCATGAGCAAGACAAAAATAAAATTGATTTATTTTTAAATTTAAATTTATAAAATTTTGTTTTACAAATTGATTTATAGTTAACTATATTTAAATTTGTTGATAGTTAATTTGAATTTGAATTGAGTTAATAGTCAATTAACGCCTGTAATTCACCCACAATTTTAGATCCAATGCCAATTATCAAGTGTAAGGGGAAGAAAAGAAAAATAAAAAATAGTTTAAAATTTGCTTTACGTTTTGAAATGTTGATTTTTTATGTTGTATTTGGGCTGAATTGTTGACTCATAAATTGCTATTGTACTCTTTGTAATGAACATCTAATAAAAAATCAACTTTTTAAATCTACAATTGTTGTTTATTCTTCAGTTTTTTGCCAAGTTTTTATTGAGTTTTCTCAAGTTGTTGATTTTATCTCCAAAGTTAGATTGCCAAGTTTTTTGATTTGCAAGTTTTAAAACTATGGTCTCAACCAATGTTAAAATAAGTGATTAATAATGGCTCATCATAAAAAAACTTAGGTTATAAAACTCATCAAAAGAAAATTTGGATGATAGTGACTTGATTACTAGAAAAATTGGGTAGTAGAAATCCAATTGCAAGAATTGGGTGATAATGACATTGCTTTAGAAAATTAGGTGATAGTGGGTCAACATTTTTTCTCTTTTTGAAAATTAGTTATCTTAGCATTTTTTTATATTGGATCTATAGGGTATTACTAAGGTGTAGGATGGAGAGAGTCTAGGTATGAGGATGCAAGTGTGGGCATCATGATGTTGAGTGGAATACGAGTGATACTACCTCTAACGATAAACTATGGAGATAGTAGGAGTCATGTTGTCTCTACTTATGCCTACATTAAAACTTGACAATAGATGATTGATCACTGCTAATAGATATTAGACTAGGGTGGCTAGTGGACATGGCCCATGTGTATCCCAATAGGCCCTTGTGCTATGAGTTTATACTATAGTAGAATACTTGTTTCAATAACTTCTTATAAAGGCCCACTCCAAGTAAGGTGATTGAGATGATGGTGATGTTAGAGGACATATGCTTCCTAATTGGGATTTTGAGCTTGAGGATAATCCTTATGATGTTGTTATATAGGATGACCAAACAAATGCTAGTAGAATGGATGACATGTGAGCAATTCCTAAATATTTGGATTACTATACAAATGGGTCGGATGTAAGATATCAACCACATTACTCTTATGAATTGAGTTTATTTTCTCTATTGTTCAACTTCATGTATTATCATAAAGTAATGGACAATATACCTACCTTGATTTACCTATGGTATCTTGCTTCTAGAGAGTTTATAGAGTTTTGAGGCTTCTCCTAAGGCTAAATACTTTTATACCTACTAGATAATTGCATGTATTGAATCTAAGGATAGGAAGGGGAGCAACATCAAGCTAGTATTTTTGCTTTAGGTATTAAGTGCAGGCCATTGAATCTACCTTAAGAGATACATCCTAAGGAGATTTACATTTACTAGTGGTAGCATATTTACAAAGCACCTTATCCATATATATCTTCTCTATCACAAATTTCAAGGGATATGATTATTTGAATTTCCTATCAATACCTATTTGAAACTAGCCTATGCTGCCAAAGAGATATTACAACTACTTGTTCAATATTTATACTCTCAACTAGAGGTTTTAGAGCCTAATTAGGTGAAGTGAATACCAAGATAATTTGGACCACCTCTAATAGTTTTTGGATATGCTAGAGTATATATGGTATCATCAAAGAGAGATGCAAGCTAACAAGACAAGAGGGAACCTATATGACCATAAGGACCAACACTACTAGGTGTAAGATGAAAAAAATTATAAGATAGAGGAGATGAGGTACCACCATTATAGATGATATAGGGGATAGAAGAGAGAATAAATATGGTATTACTATACTAGATTCCTATCATGATGGTTTATATGGATTATATATATATATATATATATATATTTCTCCTATTCTACCTATATAGGATACTGGAAAGAGATTATATTATGCTATCATTGGAGGTATAAATATGTATGATAAGGAGGAGGATAAAGGAGAGGAGGAAAAAACATGCAAGATAGAAGGAAAATTTCAAGGAGGGCACCATCTAGGAGGAAGTTGAGGAGGGAGAAAAGGAGAATATGAGTACTAAGATCATTGACATGGTGGAGATCATAATTATAATAATTTATGTAGGCATTAAGGAGGTATATTAAAATGAGGCTATAAACACCATCAAGGTAGATATATGATCGATAAAATATTCAACGCAACAAGAAGATGACCTAAGTATACCCTTCAAATCCAATACTTTACTTATGCATTACAAATGGATTATATAGCATAATGATCTATGATTATGATGATGATTTATTGTATTTGATTGATGATTATAGAGATATCCTAAGGTTGGTGTATTTTATTGGGTAGTGTTTGTAGTAAAAAGGGGATATACTATACAATCACAATAATTACTACACGATATTTAAAAATGCTAAAACCATGACAAAAAATAAATAATTATGCAATTAAAACTAAAACTATCCTAATCCAAGTTGAAATAAAGAGATAACATTCAAGGAATTACTATACTAATATCATTTGCAAAAATCATGTCCTAGGTTGAATATTAATGCAATAAACCAAATATTTGACTCTTAATGCATCATGGACCATACCATCCACAATTAATTGTAATAAAGAACTCACATATATTATTTCTTGTTTGTAATGTCATCAGTACAAGTGTTGTGGATCATATTGATAGTGGAATGAAAATATATTGTAACTATTATCTATTAAGATTTTAAAGACAAGCACCTACTAGTTACAACCCAAGCCTAACATTGGATGAGTCAAATATACTTTGAACCAACCTCCAAAGTAGGTTGGTTCCTTGTAAACTTGCTAAATGTTGACCCTTAAGCTCAAATAAGATAACAAAATTGAAAGGGATAGAAATGAGAAGGTTTGAGTAAGGGCTAGAAAAATATGAATGACAGGTGGACGAATAAAGCTAACAACAAAGGCTTCTACTAAAAAATGCTTACAAATAAAATATAGATAAATTAGATGAAACTAACAACATTCACAATTTGCCATCCTCAAAGTTAAGAATAGTTGTGTACTTAAGAATAATTCCAAAAATATATGGTATTAGCAATCCAATATTAGCATAATAGACCAATACTCTAGCTAACAAAAATGAATTCTCAAAGTATACATTTGAATGTGAATCATTATAATTACCCTAAGTTAGCAATCAAATGTCAGCATAATAGACTAACCTAGCCACATTAACATAAATGAATTCATAGATATGTTACCAAAAAAATGAAGAATATGCAAATGTAAGGAAAATATTCCAAGTAATGCTCCTTTACGTAGAAAATATTACAATAGAAGTGCAAGAAAACACTTCAAAATCGACCATTTAAAATGAGGGTACAACTTCTATTTATAGGTTTTTACAATGAACTTTTGTAAATGAGAATTACAAGGATGTTAGAGGGCTAGATGGAAAAAATACCAATGTGGAAATCTACTATTTGGGAAAAGAAATCGATTACTATTTTTACTCCATTGTTATATAGAATCTTTTTGCAATTGGTTCTTGCAACTTGCTCAACCTTTATGGCTTCTAGTTGTACGAATATTGAAATAGTAGAAATCTGTTGGTAAAGATTCAATCTAGGTCATCCCCTATTCTTACAGTCATTCATCAATGAAGATCTTCCAATGAATTGTTATTCAAATTGTTATAGAAGCTCCAGGATCTTCGATGCTTCACCTTCTTGATCAAACATTTCATCTCCCACTCACAGATCTAAACTAAAAACTTTGGCTTTGTCTTTCTTCTTTTTTCTACCATGAAGCCATGGTGAAAATCTCCTTTTATTACATTTCTTGAGAAGTTTCAACCTCGTCCATTGATCTGAATTTGAATGGATGTGATTGAGTTTCACTCTTGCTTTTAAATGAGAGTTGGTGCATCGTTTGGTTAAATCTAATTAAATTTTCTCAAAATTGTACTTGCATTTATGTCTCCATTTCTTTTGACCATTTTGACCACAACCATAAAATTTCATTCTTTCTCTTCAACTTATCTCAAAATTGTGTCTGCTTTTCAAGTTTGAGCATGTTTGGCCAATTTGACCATGGATTTGGGCATCAACATTCTATCGCTTTCTTGGGGAGACTTGGATCATGGTTGCGATGGATATTTTAGAATTTTCTTAAATTTACCATGTTGATCGTGACATGGAGCTTATTCATGATCATGTCTCATTTTCACAAAATCATTGTGTTGGCTATTTTGACCATAGCATAGAGCTGGCTCAGGGTCATAACTCTCTTAAAAGAAAACTCATAATTTGACTATGTTGACCATAATTTCAAGACGTATTGCCTTCAAGAGTTCTTATTTTATGGTTGTGATAAAAAATTGAATTTTACTCATATTGACGATGCTGACCACGACATAGAGCTTGCACATAGTTGTGATCACTTTTTATCTCATGGGCATTAGAGTCATACCCAAGAGCAATTTTTTGTTTGATATTTATTGTTTTGCACCTTTATCATCAGTCTACTTTTGTTTAGGTGATTATTCTTCTTTTTGTTCTTCTTCTTTCTCTTCCTATCCTTTAATTCCTTGATGTTTTTCACTAGCATATTTCTCCTCTCCTTCATTATATTCTTCATTATTGTCCTCTTCTATTTCTAATTTTTCCTTATCATTACCTTCTTCTTCACTCAAAAGCTGAACCATGTCATCCAAATATTTATAGGCCTCATCCTAGGCCACCTGAGTGGGATTAGATATCTCCATTATCTATTTGTGGGTGTAATACAACTTGACCAATTTATCATAAGATACATGTTGAACTATATCTGCTATTTCTCCTATAACATCCTTAACTCTAGTCAAGTATTTGACTAGTTGGACCACCTGATCTTGCTAAAAAGATTCTAGACAACCATCAATCTCAAACTCATCCTCCATGATCAAAATAAAGTTAGCTTGAAGCTCTTATGGTCCTAGAATTTGGAAATCTTCATCCCAAAATCCTTGGAAGCCATGCTGTACACTTCCTTCCAGAGTTTTCAGAAATTTATTAACCTTAAATTCTAACTTAACAACTAGTTTCCACCCTTTTGATATTAGCTTATTATTTCTCAAGATTTTCTTAGTGATCATCCTTGTAGAATATAACTCTTTTTTGGGAATAATTTATGCATCAATATTAAATCTTACTTCAGCCAATTTGTATATTATTTTTGTTGTTGATATTTTTGGTTGTACCTCTCCTTGGGTAGCATCAATATCTCTCTTTGCCTTTATTATCATTTGACTAACCTTCTCTAGAAATAGGAGTGTAGGTTGGAACTTTAGTATTTTTTATAGGATCTCATTCCACATCTCCCTTATCTATTTCACTCTCTCCTTAGAGAATCTTGTAGTTTTAGCCTTCTCCACTTGAAGCTATTGTTGTAGATGCTTGATCTACTCACCTAGAGTTTTTTTCTAGGTCTGAGCATATTCAAATTATTTTTTATACTTTGCAATCTCTTGAAAATTGACCTTACACTTCTTGACTCCATTATTCAAAGCTTTTTCCACATTCTTTTGCTCTTTGATCATAGCTTCCAATTCCTCCACTTTTTCCTCTAGCTTCTCACATTTTTATTCTAAATATCCCCTTGTAGATAAATAGTATCTAGGTGAGCTTTGGCATCTATGACCTCATACTCCAAGGGAAATTGAGTGATATCCACAGTTTGCTCCTCCACTTGGTAGTCTTCTAAGGTCATATCCTTCTTTGGCTTATCTACAAGAGGGGTGATGGTAACTTTTTTCTTCTAGCAAGTAGCTAGATTTAATATCATTATTTTTCTTGGACATGAATCTTTCTTAGAAGGTTTAGAAAGTTTCTTTTCCCACAAATCTTGAGCATTTATTGAAACATTATTAATATTCTAAAACGTGTATATGATAGGATGAGTGGGATGAGTGGATGTCATGATCAAATATGGTAAACATGGGATTGGAGAAGGTGGAATGGGTGGAATAGTCATGATGGTAGAATTTGTGCTCATGGAAGCAGTTGAAATATATGTTGCTATTGTGGAAGATTGTGGAGGATATAGTAACATTTTCTTCTCCACTTTGATAGGGTAAGATGTTGATTCTAGGGGAGAAAAAACCTAGACCAAAGGGGATGATATTTGTACTCCCGATGTAATAGGTGGGAAATATGGGGATGTGATGAAGGAGGTGAGGAAAGTGGTGGAGGAAAACTATGGGATAGATGTGATGGATCTTTATTAAATTATTGCTAAGAAGGGGAAGGAAGCTTGTTTGGGGATTGAGGAGGAGAATAAGGGATAGAGATTATACTTAAGTATTTCAATGAATACTGTTGCACTATGGTTTTTGGATCTAGCCGATTTGAATTTTTGGGTTGTGTTTGCTCAGCTGCTTATAGTACTTGATCCAATTTCCTTTTCTTGCTAACGTAGTAAATTTCCCAATATAATTATTTTGTTTCAGCTTAAACACTATGTGGGAAGAAGGGCTATATTTTGTAATGATATCTTGTTGTTGAGGTTGAGATACGATCACTTCTTGAATAGGTGCGAGAGGTGGATTAAAAGAGGTTGACATAGTAAAATTGATGGGAGAGGTTCTAGAATTATATTTTACCCTACCTTCATTTTTTTCCTCTTATGTAGCTACTACTTTGAGAGCTAAATGCTCAGGCATTTTTTCAACTTAGATCACCTTTTTAGGTCCTGTTTCATCTTTACCCAATCCTTTTTTGGCATAGCCTAATTTTTTCATCATTTGTAACCCTTTTGTATATGTTTACAATTGCTCATGTGTAGGGTCAAACATAGGCTATGATTTTTTAGTTGTGGAAGAGGGAGCTACCTCTATACTGGCTTACTCTTAGGCTTGAGGGGGTGAAGGAGGTGGGGAAGTTTGAGTTTATTTTTCCTTTTCTACATCTGATTCTTTCTCTATTAATTTTTTTCTCTAATTCACCTTGTACCACTATGCTACAAAATCTTAGTGCTAAGATATTTCCATCGTTGGCCTTCCATGATTTGTAAGACTCATCATACTTTTTAGAGAATTCCTTGTCCAACTTGATGCCATACTTTGAGTTGGTGGTATTTGTTTCAACTCTCATTACCCACCACTAAAATATCTTGGCATCATCCCACTTGTTATTTTATATAGGTATTGGAAGGACATGTTGCTTTTTATTTTTAGGATCATAATCTGCCAGTTGGTCGTAAAAATATCTCCATGGGGGAAACTCCTACATTCAGCTAACATTCCATTCTAATTATGAATCCTCCTTGTTATTATTGAACTATTGAATAAGGGGCCTCACTATTTTTTCAAACTTTGGAGGTTCCCTACATTAATTTGAATCAATTTATTAAGAAATATGTTGGCAGGATCATACCTCCAATAGTGAGGGAGTTCTCTTAAATCCAAATTTTCATTGCCTTAGAAATACTTTCATTGTAGCCTTTCCTTATTATGGTCACATCTTCTATATTAAAAGGATAAATACATGTACCCTTCTTATTAAATCCTATACCAAAGGTGCAATTGATAAAGTTGATCTATCTACAATATTCCATAGCAAGTAGGCTATCCATGATAAAATGGGTCAACAAAAATGGTTTTCCAGTATAGTTGTATAATCTAACTATTGTACCTTTAGTTAAAATATACCAATATCCATATTTACATGTGTGCTCTATAACACTTTACTTGCTTTGGGATACAATTTTTCTAAATTTCCATATATAATCCTAAGGTCTGGCTCACAAAATTCCTTATTGAAGTTATAATAGGACCCAGTATTAGTTAACAGATTGGTCCTTTCATAGACTAGCAAGGAATTTCCATTTTCATCCTTGGGGTTTAAATCTATACATGGAATTTTAGGCACAATAGAATGAAAAAATAACTAGGCCAAGTGGGAGTAGTATCTGAATGAAGGGTTTGGGAGACCTATTTCACCTTGGTTAACTACTCATGCACTTGGTTGCAGAGGAAGGAGGGCCAATCAAAAAATAATGGTCTGGTGTTCTTGTCCATTAAATATGTGTTATAGTATTTGGGATTTGAGATGAAATATATTATGGCTATCTACCAATCATACACTAGTCTATCTGAACTTAGATATTCTAATATTGTTAGTATGGAAAAAAATTCTAGGGTGTGAAATTGTTTGGTAGGATTGGGTGTTTTTGGTAAATTTTTGCCTACCTTTATGTTTTTCAGCTGCACACCTAAACAAGCCTTGAGATATTCCCCATTATCTAATCAACATTATAAAGTGTAATACATGGACTATCCATTAGGATTCAAGGGTTTAGGCTTAATGTTAGGTTTCATGCCCATAGTAAAGATGCTAGAAAATACCTTAGGGGTCAGCCAAAAAAGGTTTTTCCTTGGGCAGTTTGTACTAACCTCTGCTTTGGGATCATAGAATTTAACTATGGCATATACTAATTCAAGGTAGGGATGAACAAGATTATAGATACAAAAATAAATATGGGAATGCAAAGTAAAATAACTCGAGCTTGACAACGAGAGGCCCTGCAACACCCTTTTCTTAATGTTTGCTCTGATTTGATCCATAGTCTTCCACATCATAATCATATCAAAAACCTTCATAGCCACATATTGAAACTATATTTATCACTCTCAGACCCTGTAGATGTTCTATCGATTCAAGATGAAGTAGCCATCATTGTTTATCAAGAATCCTTTGCTTTGAAAGTTTTGAATCACTTCAAAATGCAAGACAAACTTCTAAATTTTGAGCTATCTATAAATAAATGATAATTCTCTAAGCTCTAGACTCTTTGAAGATTAGAGGCTTTGTAAAGGATAAGCACCATCTAAAATCTTAGTTAAAAAATATAAGTTCACATTTATCACCATTAATGTGGTAGTTGAGTACCCCTTGTTGACACTAAATTTTGAATTTCAAAATATCTCTCGAGCCCAAAAGGAATCTTGCATGGGAATATTGTCTCAGGACCACGATTAATCTTTTAGAATTTCCTATGTTGACCATGTTGACCATGACATAGAGCTCACTCATGGCCATGGGTGTTTGGAAAACTTCTACCTTCAATTGGCCTTGATTATGGCATAGAGCAACTGTGGGCTATGGCTTGAATTCACTGAAGACCCTGAGTTGATCACATTGATCATAGTGTAGAGCTCACTCATGACCATGAATGATTATTTTCTAATCACTCATTTGACTAACTCTAACCATGGTTTTGAGGAGGTTCATTACCATGAATTCCTCTTCAACTTAGGAGACTTTTGACTAGGCTGATTGTAATTTCAAGAAGACTCTCATCTCATGGTTGTAATTTTAAACCTTTTGAGCTACCTTGACCTAGCTTTGACCATGATGTTGGGGAAGCTCATGGCTACAGACCTAATTTTTTTTGAGGTAAACAATATAAGTATAATACAACTATGTAAACATATAATACAAGGGAAAATAATCTACTTGAAATAAAGCTTCAAATGGTATCCATTGATTGGGATTGACTACACTCTCCCTTCCTAATATTGTAGTTGGAATGCATTATATTATTTTACTATAATGATTTAAAATGGAACTTTTCAAAATGAATCAAACTTCTAATGATTACCAGGTTTTGCTTTATCTTTATTCCATCTTAGGATTAGGTCTCCAACCTTAAACTTTTTGAATGTGGAATTTTTGTCAAACCACCCCTTAGTATTTATTAAATACTTCTAAAATTCTTCAAAGGCTTTATCTCTTTGTTCCTCCAACTGCAATAGTTGCATTAGCATTGCTTATATTGGATTTTCATCTGGTAAATGAGCTTGGACAATCAATTTTAGAGCAAGTTTTTCAATATGTGTGGGTAGAATTACATACATCAATGCATAGGGGGATGTATTTATTAATTTATTCATGGTGATTCTATCTACCCATAATGCCTGATTTATCATTAGATACCAACTCCTTTTGTTATCCTTTAATGCTCTCTTCAGAATTCTAAGAAAATTCTTGTTAGTAGATTCTACTAAACCATTCCCTTGAGGATAATAATTTGAGGAATTCTTTAGGTAAATACCATATCTACTAGCAAATTCAATGAATTTTTCTCCAATGAAGTATGAACCATTATCACTCACTAAAGCATCAGGTATGCCAAACCTCGTAATGAGGCTTTTAACAAATATCATAACAATGTCTTGGTCAACCTTCATAATGGTTATTGCTTCAACCCATATAGTAAAGTAATTTGTAGCAATTAAGATATACTTATGACTTGTTGAAGAATTTAGATTTATCATTCCAATGAAGTTGAGCCCATACTGTTGGAAAGGTTATTCAACCTGAATTGGCCTGAGTGGCAATGATGCATTTCTATTTCTTTCCATATATCTCCGACACTTATCAAAATATATTGCTATTTTTAAAGTGTTAGCAAAAATAGTAGGCCAATAATAACCTACTCTTATTAGTTTCATTGTAGTTGTTCTACCCGAGTAATGACCTCCTGATAGCCCCTCATGAAATTCATCTAGAATCTTTTGCTTTTTTATCATCTTTTAAACATCTAAGAAGAACTCCATCAAGGTTATTTCTATATATTCCTTCAAGTAGAAGAACATATTTCAAATATTACAACCTATATCTTCTCGTTTGTAAAGTATTCATATTTTTAGGGCATACCCCTATTTGGAAGTAATTTGTGAGCTATTCCACCCAATCTATAATTTCTAAAAGACTATCCTCCTTTTGGTCTAATCCTGATGATTGACAAGATACCATGTGATATTTGTTTACCTTGGATGCTAGCTCTTGACATAATTCTCTTCCTCTTACCAAATATTTAGGATGGATCTCCACATCATATTCCTAAATTTTAGTAATTCAACTTATCATCTAACACTCCCTATAGGATGAAGTTTCTAACATATAGGTGTACTAAGTATACCATAGTCTTCCTCTGAGCCAGGTAATATCAAAATACCTACCTATTAATAAAATTATATTTCATCTGGTACTAATGGATAGTTTTATTCCATAATAATATAGGATGCTCATCACATGCATCATCCTTTTGTGTCAATATTGTAGCATAGCTTTCATCAACACCTGTAGACACAAAAAATTGGCCCACTTGAGTGAGTCATTTTTCCTAGATCCCTAGAGAGACCCCCCAAATTTACCAAAGCAAATTTGAGCCTCTCTCATCTTTCTTTTCCTCATTTTTTCCTAGTTCTGATGAAATTGTAGTTAGCTCTTATAGGGTACGATTTTTCCTAGCTAGGATTTTCTCTTAGAAAACCTTGTTTTTTCTAAATTGACCTCTTTAATATTGGTTACCCTTAGGTTTTTCCGTCCATCATTGTTTCAAATCCCTTATAAATAAAGGGTTTGAAGCCTTATTTTACACACTGTAAGCCCCACTCCAAGAAGCAAGTAGATAAGGACAAGTTTTAAGAGAAGTTCTAAAAGAGTCATAATACAAACAAGAAGTTCTCAATTGCTCAAGTACCAAAGTGATATGTTGAAGCTACTTAATATATGTGGAGTTATCTTCTAATGCATTAATTGTGTGTTTCTGGACTTTATGGATAAGTGTTTGAGCCCTAAGAAGGAGTCTACTATCTTGGAGGTCTTCATCATTTTATCTGCGTTTTTACTACCATCAGGTTGTTTTCACTCATTCGCATTCATATATTATTAGTTTTGCATATTTTATTGGTTCATCTATATTAGTCTGTTGATTTTACTTCCTATTATAAAATCATGACTACCTTATATAGGGCACAATTTTATTAGTGTCAAGTTTGAGGGTAGAAGTTTACCTCCAAATCCTAGATCTACATTTCATGTTGTGTTTAGAGCATAATAGCATAATTTACACTCTGCTCATCATACTGTTCTATTGTATTATATCTTGTTTGTTCATTTTCTAAAAAGGTCAACTTTCACTATTGTATTCTAAAGGTCAGCTAAAAGGACCTAGGGGGCTTGACTGCTCACCTCTAAGCATAGTTATATAGAAGCCTAAGAAAGCCCCCTAATGTTGATCATATTTTTTGAGGGTTTTGTAAAATTACTTTGCAAGCTTAAAGTTGTGGGACATTATTGGATGCAAGATAAATCTTGGAACAACCACCAAATTAGATAAGTGCCCCAATATATCTTTAGGTTGTTTGGTGTTTGATTTCTATTCATTTCTATTCAAAACCTAGATCACAAGTAAAGAAAATCATTTGATCAAATTTCTAGGTATTTGAAAGAATAAAAGCATATAGTATGCATTTAGGGTTTTAATATTGTTTATGCATTTCTCTTGGACCCTTGATAAAAGGCTTTATTTTGCAATCTTAGGATTAGTGATCATTCAAGAAAAGAATTATTCTAGGGTTAGCTCTTATCTTCTTGTATCTTGTGTATGTTGCATTGATCTCTCACTTTTCATATTTTAGCTATAGAAAGTTCAAATATAAGTGCATGCTTAATTGACACATTCATACACATTCCACCCAGACTTAGAGCAAGTCATAAAACCATTCCTGGTGAATCCTTCCTCTTTTCCCATTGAGTGTATAATTATAACATTCCACCTAGACTTAGAGCAAGTCATAAAACCATTCCTGGTGAATCCTTCCTCTTTTCCCATTGAGTGTATAATTATAACATACCCCTATGGTCACCTCAGCTCCCAATGTATCCAACCAAGAATCATATGTGGTAGGGCATTTTTCCCCTTCTACATATTTGGTGAACCAATGTGAAAGACACATCTTAGTATCCAAATTAGGAAGCCTTTTCCTTGTTTGCTTTTCTTTTTGCAAAATTCTAAACAAGACCACTAATTTGTTTTCTTAGAATTAAAATAACATTAATAAACATCTTAAAAATATTTGTGTATTTTTAATTAGTATTCTATTCTATCCTTTTGCTTCTTCTAATGGATCCTTAGAAGTTAGTGAAGGCATCTAGAGTCTGATCCTGTTACCCAAGAAGATGATCATATTAATAGAGATAATCCTAACCTTGATATAGAAGAGCAAGAAAATGTTTAAACTTAAACAAAATATGATCCCCTTAAAGGGCCTGATGGTGGCTACTTCTTTAGATAATTTGATCATGTTTGGAGTTTTATGAAACATCATAGGGCGAATTTACTTAAATATATAAGACAAGAATCTCAAATCAAAAGAGGTGAGACTCCTCATCCTCTAGTAGTCTCTCCTAGACGTGTTCATAATAACTCTTTGTTTGAATATTTAAATCATTGTAATCCTATCCATCGACCAAATTATGTATCTACTGTAACAACCAATGTTAGAAGGAGTTCACAAGTTCTTCCAACTAGTAGTGCCACTCAAGATTATTTTTAATTTCCTCCCCATTTTGTTAAAATCAACATTCTTACTTCTATTCCATCAACTATCAGTTATCCCCCACAAAAATATACCACATACCATAATGATGTCAATGTATCCAACATAAGCCAAGTTCCTTTTCAATAGCCTATATATACCCCTCCCATAGGGAATCTAAGGGCATTGCACAACAATAATATTGATGTAAAATGTTTAATTAATATGGTGAAACAATTGGTTTCTAGAGTGGAAATGATTCAACCGCCTAGTTTCACCTACAACTACAGAGATATGTGCAATCAACCCTTAGACCCTATTATATCCTGTTTGGTTTTGCCTATCTATAAGGGAATGGAATATCCAATTGAGCATTTGAGAATGTTTAGAACAACATGTCATGATATCATATATGATGATATGCTATTGCTAAAAATATTCCCAAAGAGCCTTGGTGGTATGATATTAGAGTGGTATTATCAATTGTGTTGAGCAAGGTGCAACAACAGTATTGTCATTATTGTCAACACAGTCAGATAGATCGGTTGATGCAGTGGACAGGAGTTCAGAGGTTATTCAGAGTATGTGCAAGTGATGTTAAATTCTTATGAGGATGTTTACCCACATTTTTGCATATTTTCCAAGAAGACCGAAGTGGCCCATATGCTAAATATCAAAGAAAAAGCAAAACACCGCAAGAAAAAAAAGTGTCGCGATATTGCGACATATTGCATTTTCATGATCCAAAGCAAAGAGAAAGAGCAAGGAGGAAAAAGTGTCACGATATCATGACATGTTGCATTTTTGTGGGCCAAAGCAAAGAGAAAGAGCAATGAGAAAAAAATGTCGCGATATCATGACATGTTGTATTTTTGCGGTCCAAAGCAAAGAGAAAGAGCAAGAAGGAAAAAGTGTCGCGATATCGTGACATGTCGCATTTTCATGACTCAAAAAGGGTAGGCAGGCAGAGAAACAAAAGTGTCATGATATCACGACATGTCGCATTTTCATGACTCAAAAAGGGCAGGCAGGCAGAGAAACAAAAGTGTCACGATATCGCGACATGTTGCATTTTTGCCAAAGGAATAGAGTAGCTGACAGTGTGTCTGATATTAGTGATGAACACCTGGATAGTGAAACTGAAGACTACATAGTGACGTGGACCTATAAGGAATAAATCAAAGATTGAATAAGGTAATTTGTCACATAAGGACAAAATTCAATGAATAAGACAAAACGTTACATAAGGAATCTTTAATGATTTGAAATCATCTAAGATGGTTGTTACACATGGAAAGAAGCGGACGCATGCCCATGTGGAGAAAAGGAAATGAAGGGCCACAAAATAGAAATGAAAATCCTTTTTGGAAACTAAAACACATGCATGCACAAGGGAAGGAGAAAACGAATAGTCATGGAAGGAGAAAATGAACAGTCATGGAAGGAGAAAACGAACAGTCATGGAAGGAGAAAACGAACAATCATGGAAGGAGAAAATGAACAGTCATTGAAGGAGAAACAAATTTTTTTTAGAGGTTTTAAATACACCATTCAAATAGGCCATTACAGGTTGGTTCTCCTTTTTGTTGGTGCAGATAAATCAGGGGTTGGTGCTCCTTTCTATTGGTGCAGATAAATCAGGGGTTGGTGCTCCTTCCAAAGGTGTGTTGGTAAATTGATTGTAAAGTTGGTGCTTTGCAAAGGCTGGATTTGGATGGGAGTCCAAACACTCATTTTGAGGATGTAGAAAAATCGGTGAACCTCGGTACATCTTGTGTTGTGTGATGTTCTCTTGTTATACTTGCTTTATTTGGTTTCAATTTTTCATTGTTTTGGCTTTAAGAGTTGAAGATTTAAGTTTTAAAAGAGCTACACTGATTCACCCCCCTCTTAGTGTCATTGTGAGACTAACAATTGGTATCAGAGTGAGGTTCCTGAACAAGCTTAACCAGCTAGGGTTATCTTTGAAATGACACAATGGCAGGTGGTGAAGGCTTCTCATCAAACAAAGCAGCACTGTTTGACAAAACTAATTACACATTTTGGAGACTCAGGATGTAGACATATCTTTGTGCTTTGGGATACGACATTTGAAATTTAGTAGATAGTGGATACACAATACCCACCACTTCTCCAAATGATGCTACAGGTAAGAAACTGTTTGAGAATGACTCAAAAGCAAATAATGCTATCATGTGCGGATTAGCGGACAGTGAACTGGTAAAAATTATGAGTTGTAAAATGGCAAAAGAAATATGGGACAAACTGAGGAGCATTCATGAAGGAGACATTAAGATCAAGGAGGCCAAGTTACAAACACATCGAGCTCAGTTCGAAGTATTAAATATGAATGACGATGAGAACATAGAGGCATATATGCTGAGAGTTAATGAAGTTATTAATGCGATTAGAGGACTCGGAAAGGAAATTGAAGATTCTATCATCGTGAAAAAGGTATTAAGATCTCTTCTCCAAAGATTTGATTCTAAAGTTTCAGCTATAGAAGAAGCTAAAGATCTAAATTCTTTTAGTATGGATGAGATGCATGGTTCTTTGACTGCATATGAGATGATATTAGGAAAATCTAAACCCACAGATAGAGAAGCTGCTTTTAAAGCCTATAAAAATATGAAAGCAAAATAAGAATCCGAGGAAGAAGAGACATCAGATGAAATGGAAGCAAACTTTATTTGAAAAGTAAAAAGAGGAAACGAAAAATACAGAGGAAAGTTACCGTTTAAATGTTTCAATTGTGGAGGCATTCGACATTTTGTAGCTAAATGTCCACTTAATAAGAAGAATAAAAGTGATGAAGGATCGCACCAAGAAAGAAGTAACTGGAAGAAAAAAACAAATTTTAGAAAAGGCAACTTCAAGAAGAAAAGTTTCATCTCCAAGAATGTTAGTTCATCAAAAGACAGCTTTGGTGAGGATTCTGAAAAGGAAACAGGTGAAGCTCTTTTCATGGCACTCAAAGAAGAAAAAATAGAAAAATAACAGGAATGTGATGAAGAAGAAATTGATGCAGAAGTAAATTTGGAAGAGGAACTAATTGCATCTCTAGATGAATTGAAGATAGAAAGAAAAAAGAATAAGAAAATTTCAAGAAAGCTTGAGGATGCAAATGAAATCATAACCAGTTTGAAAGTACAGATAGAAGAATCCAAAAAAATATCTAAAGATCTCGAAGTGCAAATAACCATGAAAATAGATTATTGCAGCAAGTTAGAAGAAGAGACTGTTGGTTTAAGGATGCAGATAGAAGAGATGAATCGTAAAATTAGTTGTTATCACAAACATGAAGAAATTTCTATGAAGCTGGATAAGATCATAAACAACCAAAGGACTATAGGCATCAAATTTAGTTTGGGCTTTGACGAAGGAGAATCATCAAATGGATCAAAGAATGAAGATAAGAAACATGTTGATCAATAAAAATTGACTCATGCAAAAGAAAGCAATAATGCAAGGCACGAAAGGAGAATTGACAATGATGGATTCACCAATGTCACACATCAAAGAAGAAGAAGATTTATGATTCCTACAACAACATGGCAAAGACCATCACCCAGGTTCAATCATCTCTTTTCTGGTTATTGTTTTAAATGCAGTGGTTATGGACATAAGATTTCAGATTGCAAGTATAACGTAGGACCAAGGAATTTTACCAAGGAGAAATGTTTTTTCACCTTTGATGGATTATGCAGTAGAATGTTATAACTGTCATAATTTTGGGCACATTGCAAGAAATTATCGAAGTACATTTACATCAAATCAATTTTAGGGAAGAAAATTTCAACCAAATGGAATGAGACAAAATAGAAAATTTCTTGAAAAACGTGCACAAGCTACTGAAAAATAAAAGTCAAAATAAGAGCCCAAAACTGTAATCAAACCAGAGTGGAAAGAAAAAGAGCGATATAAGGAAGAAAAGGAGTCCCTGATCGTACAAACAAAATTTACAGAAGTTACATCAATATGAAGGTGGTTCAGTAAAATTTGGAAATAATGATGGGGCTAAGATAGTTGGAAAATGTTCAGTTAAGATCAGTGACGAAAAAATCAAGTCAAAAGAAGTATTTTTTGTGGTTGGTCTGAAGCATAACTTGTTGAGCGTAAGTCAAATTTGTGATAGAGGTCATGAAGTGATTTTTAAGAAGCAGGGTTGTGAAGTCAGAAAAGCAAACAATGGAAAGTTGATAGCAACTAGATCGAGGACATATAGAAACTTGTACACTCTCTCAGAGACTTCAGAAGGATCTTGCTTGATTGGATAAGAAGAAGAAAATTGGTTGTGGCACAAGAGGCTTGGTCATATCAGTTTTGACAATCTAGTAAAAATCAGCTCAAAAAAGGCAGTGAGAGATATTCCCACCATTGGAAAACCATCAAATAGCATTTGTGCTTCATGCCAAAAGGGGAAGCAAACTAGAGTATCATTTAAAACAAAAGAGTACTACACAAGAAAACCTTTGGAACTAATACATACTAATTTATGTGGACCCATGAGAACACAAAGCATAAATGGTGACAAATATTTTATGTTGTGTATAGATGACTATTCCAGGATGACATAGGTACTATTTTTGAAGCATAAATCAGAAGCTTTTGAGATGTTCAAGGTTTTCAAAAACCAAGTTGAGAATCAAACAGAAAAAGGATTAAATTTTTAAGGTCAAATAGAGGAGGAGAGTTCATTTCAGAGGATTTTATAGAGTATTGTGAAAAATATGGTATTAGGAGATAGTTTTTAGCAGCCAAGACACCTCAACAGAATGGTGTGGTAGAAAGAAAGAATAGGACAATGCAGGAAATGGCACGGACTATGTTGACTGAGAGCAAAGTAGCAGAAAGATTTTGGAAAGAGGCAGTCAATACTCGCGGTATACATCCAAAATAGGTGCATGTTGAGGACGCATGAAAGCAAAACTCCTTATGAGTTGTGGTTCGATAAAAAGGCAACAGTAAGATACTTTAAAGTTTTTGGCAGCAAGTGTTACATCAAAAGAACTGAAGAAAAACTTGGTAAGTTTGAAGATAGAGCTAATGAAGGTATTTTTCTTGGCTATTCATCAAAAATCAAAGCTTACAAATGCTACAACAAGAAGCTAAGGAAAATTATGGATAGTGCCGATGTTAAAGTTGATGAAGGTAGGGAACGAGTAATTAGCTATGAAGAGAACTACCCAATTTATGAAGAGGTTATTGAAGGAGATGAGGAAAAGGAAATGAAAAAGAAACAAAAAATTGACTCAGATGATTCAAACAAGTGATTCAAAAGTGGAAGAAAATAAGAAATTCAAAACAGAAACCGCGAGGAAAGATCATCCTAGAGAGCAAATAATTGGAGACCCCACAGTTGGTGTTCAGACAAGAAGAAGAGTAGTAAGTAACTACTCTCTATTATCCAACATTGAGACCAAAAATTTTGCTGATGCAAGCAAAGATGAAATTTGGATGAAGGAAATAAATGAAGAATTAGATTAGATCAAGAAAAACAAAACTTAGGAGTTAGTACCAAGACCTGCAAATAAAAATATAATCGATACTAAATGGGTCTTTCGAAACAAATTGAATGAAGACGGACATGTAGTCAGGAATAAAGCAAGATTGGTATGTAAAGGCTATGCACAAGTTGAAGGTATTGAATTTGAGGAAACATTTGCACCTGTGGCTAGACTAGAGGCAATTAGAATGTTTCTGGATTTAGCAGTTTACAAGAATTTCAAAGTTTATCAAATGGATGTGAAATTAGCATTTTTGAATGGGAAACTTGAAGAAGAGGTTTATATTGAGCAGCCAAATGGTTTCCAACTTGGTGATGATCCCAACTTGGTTTGCAAGTTGAAGAAAGCATTATATGCTTAAAAAAGGCACCCCGAGCATGGTATGCAAGGCTAGACAACTATATTACTCAATAAGGGTTCAAGAAAGGTATGGTGGATAGTAATTTGTATTTCAAAATAGAAAATGGCCATCTTATTGTTCTTGTTGTATATGTAGATGATATCATATTTGGCAGCAGTAAAGATAAGTCGTGTAAAGATTTAGCAAATAAGATGCAGAAAGAATTTGAAATGTCAATGATTGGTGAACTTTCGTATTTCCTCGAGGTTGCAAGTTAATCAAAATGAGAAGGGCATATTTATTTCTCAAATTAAATATGTGAAAGAGATACTAAAAAAGTTCACAATGGAGGATTGTAAGCCAGTTAGCACTCCCATGACGACAAAGTTGTAAGTTGAGCAAGGATGACAAATCTCCACATGTTGATCAAACCATGTACATATCTATGATTGGGAGCTTACTGTACTTGATAGCTACCGGACCAGATATTTTGTAGGCAGTATGCATGGTAGCACGATTTTAGGCTAGTACCAACAAGACTTATGTGATAGCAGTGAAGAGGATTCTTCGGTACCTCAAGGGTACTATGGAGTATGGGTTATGGTATCTAAAAGGTAAGGACTTCACCCTTATTATGTATTCAGATGTAGATTGGGCAAGATGTGTAGATGACAGAAAGAGTACCAGTGGAGGTGCATTCTATCTTGGAGACAGGTTGGTCGCGTGGCATAGTAAGAAACAAGAGTCAGTCTCCTTATCCACAGCAGAGGTAGAATATATTACAACGACAACGTGTTGTACACAGGTATTATGGATGAAAAAAACCCTGAAAGATCTTGGTATTAACTTTAGTGAGCCAATTTTAGTTAAGTGTGATAACACCAGTGCCATTAACATCTCAAAGAATTCGGTTATGCATTCTCGCACAAAACATATTGCTATCCGGTATCACTTTTTGAAGGAGAAAGTTGTGGAAGGTGAGGTTAAGTTGGATTTTTTTCCAAAAATAGAGCAAGTAGAGGATATATTCACAAAATCATTGCCCAAGGAAGTCTTTGAGTACCTTCACAATAAATTGGGAGTGGTCACGCTTCCCAAGAATTGACTAGCTATCGGGACCACATTCTCAGAGGGAGCATTTGTGTATTTGTTTATCTTTTTGCTCATGTTTGTGATTTTTTCTAAGTGTAATAATTTTTGCCCGAGAATGTTGTGCATGGACTCAAGGGGAGTTTGTAGCAGCCCTTTGGTATTACTGTCAAAGGGGGAGAAGAGTTGCAGGAAATTGCACGTGTGTTGCCAATAATTCCAAAGGGGGAGATTGTTGAGCAAGGTGCAACGACAGTATTGTCATTGTTGTCAACACAGTCAGATAAATCGGTTGATGCAAGTGGACAGGAGTTCAGAGGTTATTCAGAGTATGTACAGTGATGTTAAATGCTTATGAGGATGTTTACCCACCTTTTTGCATATTTTATAAGAAGACCGAAGTGGCCCATATTCTAAATATCAAAGAAAAAGCAAAACACCGCAAGAAAAAAAGTGTCACGATATCGTGACATGTTGCATTTTCGTGGTCCAAAGCAAAGAGAAAGATCAAGGAGAAAAAAGTGTCACGATATCACGACATGTTGCATTTTCGCGGGCCAAAGCAAAGAGAAAGAGCAAGGAGAAAAAAGTGTCGCGATATCGCGACATGTTGTATTTTCATGGTCCAAAGCAAAGAGAAAGAGCAAGAAGGAAAAAGTGTCATGATATCGTGACATGTCGCATTTTTGTGACTCAAAAAGGGTAGGCAGGTAGAGAAACAAAAGTGTCATGATATCGCGACATGTCACATTTTTGCGACTCAAAAAGGGCAGGCAGGTAGAGAAACAAAAGTGTTGTGATATCGTGACATGTCACTTTTTTGCGACTCAGAAAGGGCAGGCAGGTAGAGAAACAAAAGTGTCACGATATCGCGACATGTCGCATTTTTGTGACTCAAAAAGGGCAGCAGGCAGAGAAACAAAAGTGTCACGATATCACGACATGTTGCATTTTCGCAAAAGGAACAGAGTAGCTGACAGTGCGTCTGATATTAGTGATGAACACAAACATAGTGAAACTGAAGACTGCATAGTGACGTGGACCTATAAGGAATAAATCAAAGATTGAATAAAGTAATTTGTCACATAAGGACAAAATTAAATGAATAAGACAAAACATTACATAAGGAATCTTTAATGATTTGAAATCATCTAAGATGGTCGTTACACATGGAAAGAAGCGGACGCATGCCCATGTGGAGAAAAGGAAATGAAGGGCCACAAAATAGAAATGAAAAGCCTTTTTGGAAACCAAAACACATGCATCCACAAGGGAAGGAGAAAATGAACAATCATGGAAGGAGAAAACGAACAATCATGGAAGGAGAAAACGAACAGTCATGGAAGGGGAAAATGAATATTCATGGAAGGAGAAAATGAACAGTCATGGAAGGAGAAATTTTTTTTTTCAGAGGTTTTAAATACGCCATTCAAAGAGGCCATTACAGGTTGGTGCTCTTTTCTGTTGGTGCAGATAAATCAGGGGTTGGTGCTCCTTTATGTTGGTGCAGATAAATCAGGGGTTGGTGCTCCTTCTAGTGTGTGCTGGTAAATTTATTGTAAAGTTGGTGCTTTGCAAATGCTGGATTTGGATGGGAGTCCAAACAATCATTTTGAGGATGTAGCCAAATCGGTGAACCTCGGTACATATTGTGTTGTGTGATGTTCTCTTGTTATACTTGTTGACCTAGCAATAAAGATAGAACAAGATATTATCAAAAGAGGATAGCTTAAAGTGAAAGAGGATAAGATCACCAAAAATCAATATAAGAATAAGAATGTGGTTGGTGATGGGGTGATGAATAGTAGGCCTGTTAATAGTGTTGTTAATACCCTACAAAAGATGATGCTTTACCAACCCCAAAAACCCCCATGAAGAAATTTCATGAGGCTCAACATGCCTATGAATGTGGTCCTAAAGTAGATTTTCGAAGATAATATGATTAACTTACCTCCCCTAAGACAACCAGATAACACAATTGATTGGTATGAGCCTAGTCAACATTGCAAATATCATAGAGTGGAGGGGCACTGGAAAAAATCTTGTAAGAGGTTGAAACATGTGGTTCGGGACCTAATTGATGAGGGTTGCCTTATCATAGAAGGTTATCTTCCACCAAAAACTCAACCTCCTACTCAAGAAGTACCCACAACTAATCAAGACATGTAAATCTTCCAAGATCCCCTAAGTAAGCATGGGTAGTAGGCATCTAATAAAGTGTTCTATCAGAATTTGCCACCTCCCTATGATAATATGGTTGGTATGATAGAAATAATTACAAGGCAAAAAGATAAAGCTCAACTAGATCAACATTCTTAGTAGGATATGAGCTCTTAATCCAAACCACATTTGAAACCCATCTTAGTTTTGAATAATACTCAAAGAATGAGCACAGGAGTAGAAATACCGCCTTTAGTGTTGAAACCTCAACCTAAAATATCCTTTAATGTTCAATAGTAGTTAGATAGTACTCTAGCTAAGATATTTCTCTTAGATATTTTACAAAATTCTCCCACTCCTAGGGAAGCCTTGTTAAATCTTCTAAGACAACAATATGTTCCTCATGATATATCCCCTAGTGCTATAGCTAATATTGTGGGTTCTCTTGGAATACATCATATCACATTTTCAGATGATGACATGCCTTCATCAGACTTACGAGGGGATTTTCCATCTACATCATAGAACTTATTTGGATAAATTTTGTCAAATGAATCTTGATTGACAACAATTATTCCCTTAATTTATGCACTTAATTTTTTTTCTAAAATTTTAGATTAAAAGAGGAAGACTTAACCAAATTTGACATCATCATTAAAGCTTTCAACAATAATTCCCAAGAATCTTACACTATTATATCTCCCCCCATTAGGGTTGGGCCTAAGATCTTATATACCTTGTTCTATGTGGTGTCTTGCCCTACATATAATAATATGCTTCTTAAACATCCTTGGATCCATACGATGAGGGTGGTCCCTTCTACTTTTCATCAATGTTTTAAGTTCAAATATAAAGATCATTTGGTCACCATTCTGGGTGATCCTCACCCATTCAAATATTATTCGATGGTTGAGTAAGCTCAATATGATATCAATGTGTGTTCTTTAGTTTCCTCATCTCACATAACCAAGCAATTTTAAAATCCAAAGGTGAGTGATAAACATATCATCAATGTTTCATCATGAGATCAAGTTAATTAGTTTCTTCAAACGCCTCTTGTAGATCTTGCCAAGCTACCACCTTCACCATGGATTATGGGTTTACCTCATAAGAATGGTGAATTTGTACACATTGGCATGTGTACATTTATATTCATAGGAATGTCCCTTGAAGAAAATATTTGTGGTAGCAACCCTTGTTTTGTTGAGTGTTCTTTTATCCATTATTACCTATCCAATGATTACCCACTTCCCAAGAAAATCCTATATAGAATGGTATATATATGTAAAGTTTGGGGCCATGACATAAGGGTATTCAAGAACCCTTGAATGTTGAGGTTTGACCTGGGAGATTTGGCATAGGTTATATCCCTAACAAAATCTAACCTTTACCCGTTGACAATGATGATCATCTTGTTACTTATGTTTTATATTTAGATTGGTAGAGCTTGGAGTGGAATGATGAGGATGAGGGACCCAATTATCCCTCAAATATTCTATTTTATAATATGGTAACCAATGGGCATACTAAATCTAGTGTGGCCCTGAAGAAGAATGCTAAAAGGAGTATTCCTTGTGATGTGGCTCATATGGATATCTCCCACAACAAATCCTCCTTTGATGGGTCTATCCCTTGCGTTGCTCATGTTGAGACTTCTGATTCTTGAGAAGACCCTTTTCCTCTATAATACAAGGACCTTGTAAAGTTGGGGATTGCTCCCTCTTTTGTCAAAAAGGATGGTACAGTCAAAGTTTTCACTGAATTTCATGCAACATCTTCTAGATATTGTACTATGGGATATTATCTTTGTGATGAGAATCATGAATATATCCTCCATCATAATCCTCTCTTTGATGGGTCAGATCCTTGCACCACCATCATGTTTGTTAAAATAGGAAGCACACTCAGAATTTGTGCTGACTTTAAAAACCAATGAATGTAATTTTAAAATTAAAAAGAAAATAAAAAGAGAAAAAATAATAATAACCTAAACTATTGTGCATGGTGTTATGTTCCCATATTGTTTGCATTCATTTTGCTTATTAATGTTGCATGATTACTTGACATATCTTGCATGTTTACTTGATATTTGTTTCCACTTGCATTTCTTCTTATCATGATTATATTGCTTCTTGTTCATACTTGCACGACTACTTGATCATATATATTCTTGGGGAATGTATGACAATGTCAAGTGATGACACATAGTTAGGTTGCAGCTCACATGCATTACACTATCACTAGGGCTCTGATGCCTAGAAAACCCCTAACCTAGGGACCATTATGCATTTTCCATCATTGTATCCACCCATATCATCTTCTCCTTATCCCTTGACCTTGAAAATTTTCACTACTTATATCTCTCCAATTCAAGGGATATGGTTATTATTTTTCTCCATTGACCTTGACCATACACTTTATTGCATACACCACACCCCTATCAGGTAGTTTTCACTTTGACATATCATTTATATCATTTCAACATCCCATAGTGAATAACTTCATGGTCACAAGCAAGGGGTAACCTCCATTTGACTATTTGTGAGCATACATCCCAATGGTTATATCTCTTTTCTGACCATCTTAGCGAGCACTACACCCATAGTGGGTACAACTCCACCTTGTCCATATTTGTAAGCCAAAAACCCTCATAGGATAAATTCATGGCCACATGTGAGGGAAAACCTTTATATCAATCATTTGCAAGCATACATCCTCACAATGTTGCGTTCCTTTGATTTTTCTTTGGTCTCTTGGAGATTTGTTTTCATTTGTCCATGCATTTCATTTAGGGTTGCATTTTAGATGTATTGCATTTAGTTAGATCCATACCATTACATCTCATTCATTTAGGTTCATTCACTACATTTATTATATTTGTGTCTACCATGCATGAGAAAATAAAAAAGTTATAAAAACATCATAAAAGGAAACACATGAGCACACAAATTGCACTAAAACATAGTATGATATTACTTGAGAGATAGAAAAAGGTACATAGGTCTACCTAGTCCATGTAACACAATATAAACCTGGTACACTCGACCATCGCTAAGGATGCATGCCACACTCAAAAAATGGCATGTCACCTCGATCCTCTCCCTAGCTTTGGGAACCTATCTCATCTACTTTACCCATCAGAGGTGGTCCTAGTGGGGGCATGCTCATGGACCGTGAAATAGTTCATGATATAGACTAAGTTTGGCTTGGTATCTGTAAGGATGAAGGTAATGGCATTCACTACTCTACTAAAACTTCATGATAGTACACTATCTGGTAGAAGATCACCCTATGCAAGGCTACCTCCAATCTCTATCCCACCCTCTATAGCTCTACCTATAATAGGTGGATCCCATTACCCTATTGGCTACTGCTGATCATAGCAATACCCTTTGCCTAAGCTTATTAGTACTATTGGTCTAGCTGAATCACCTTTACTTAGAGGTAGTTAACCTCCTCTCATGCTACATCCCTCTCTATCTTAGTAGTTCTTATTGTACTTTCCAACCCCTCAATCCTCTTGGCCTTGTCCTATTGGAGTAGGTCCATCTCCCTATAGAAGGTTGCTATCTATGCCTATAGTGTCTCTATCTCCCACATTGGGTCTTCCTGGCCTGAAATCCCACTCAGGTTAGTTGTTGTTGATGTAGAGATCTCTCCAGTCCCTCTACTTGATCTTGCTCTAGTCATCATGGGGATAAATTCAATTGCTCTTGCCTCCCCGATTCGAATAGTAGTGGTGGTAGTAACCACTATATCTACTCAAACCTATGCTTGTATCTACCATGGGACCTCTTGGCCCTACTATAATTGCTTTGTGGAGCATCGAGTGGCCTCTCGCAATACTAGTTGTATGTGTTGGCTCATGACCTGGCACCTCTACACCAACACTGGTAGTTCCTTAGGGGTATACCACCCCTATACCATATTTAGTATTGAAAGCCACTTTGGCATCATCCACCTTTGGATCCACATAGAGTGGGTCATCCAAGTCCTCCTCCACCCATATACCCACATTGAGATTCCCTTTGACTCTTAATGGATCTGGATACACCCGCTTGTACTAGTAGTTGCTCAAGTTTAGGATCTCTTGAAAGATATTGAACTATCACTGGATACAGTCAAGTCTAAAGAGTTCCAACTCACCCTTCTTTGTAGAAACCCACCTCATCCTCCTAACCTTGGCTAGCTCCTCCACATCCTCTATCCATTTAAGGTGTAGATGCCATGGTTTCCATACAATCTTAAGCTCCTACAAGTCATCTATTACCTGTATCCCTAGTGGTATATTCTCAAAATATATCCTCTAGACTCGCTCGAAGGACCTGGACCATCTATGTGATATTGGCCACTTTGGGTTGGGCAATGGCTCTGGAAGTGCATACGATCTCTACACTACTATGTGTTCCCAATACCACACTTGAAGAAATATCATATAAACTATCCCTGTATGTCATTTGTACATGATATTATATAATGTCCTATACAACCAAGCTAACACATATGGATCCCATGTGAATCTAACCTACTGATCTCACATGTATACCACTACATCCACTAGTGCCCATGGTAGATATCACCTGCTAGTCTAGCACATCAAAAATCACACCACTATTCCATAGAGCACGATCATCAAAGCATCAACCCCATATTACCTCACCATATCATCCATCAAGATCACTCTCTCAGACCTGGTGGGCCCAACATCCTGATAATATATACAACATGGCTTGCCACCCTCTCACTCTATAAACTACTATATCTTATGGGAATGTGCAGGATGCACCACATATCCTCTATTGTGATTGTTATCTCTTCTATGGGTAATCGAAAGGTCGATGATTCCAAGTACCACCTCTTTGCCAATGTTGTTAGTAGTGCTCTATCTGCCTCTACCTGAGGCATCTCCACTAAGTATTGTAGTCCCACTACCTCCAGGGTACCTCTCTCTACCTGTGAGGCCATCTAGCTCCACCTCTAAAGAGCTCGATCACCACTCACTACTCCCTTGTACATCATGCCGCAAACACAAGCATAATAAAATTTTTCATCAGTTCACTATGAATATTTATAATTTATCATTAATAAATTGAGCTTTTGAACCCCTTCTGCTTGCCAATTTGTTTTTTTTTTTTATGAAATTGTGCTCACTTAGTTTCAGGTGCAATTTTATTTTTCTCTCCTTTGTCAAAATCGTGCCCCTTGCTTCTAAGGTGTGATTTTTCAAAATCATGCCTTATGTTTTTGGGGCATGATTCGTTCACCACCATAAACCAGGAAAAATCATGGCCATACCATAAAATCATGTTCAGGTCGCATGCGGTGATTTCTAGAGAAAATTATAAAAATGCTAAAAAGACCTAAAATATAACCTATCCCAATCTAGAGGGGGGATTTTAGTCCTTATCCATGCTCGCTAAAATTCTATGTTGGCCTCATATTTTGCAACAGCTGAACGATGTGTGGGTAGCACCATTTTATATTTTCTCTGGAGCCCCTTTTTTCTTCTTTACATAGTGAAAATGAATTAGGGTTTTCACCTCTTTGTATTTTTATTCTTATTTTCTGCTTTTTATCTCTCCTCTTATTATTATTTTTTTATTTTTTTAAATTTTCTGATTTTGCTCTTCTTTCTTCAACATCTACTATTTCAGGTTTCATCAAGAATTTTGCATTCATTCTAAAACTCGAGGAGGCACCATGGCCTGAGAGGCATTAATATACCTAATGCTTTGATTTACATGTAAAACAAGAAAGTTCTGGAATGACACCATTTTTGCACAACTCCTTTCTTCTAAACTAGCCACTCCTTTTTATTGTTTGTTGCCCTTCGCCCATAGGTGTCTACATCTTTCTTTGACACATTTATTAGGCCATAAATGTATCAAAGAGGGGAAAAAATGTAGACAAAAAAAATTAACCCACTTGAGTGAGTCATTTTCCCTAGATCCCTAGAGAGACCCTCCAAATTTCCCAAAGAAAGTTTGAGCCTCTCTCCTCTTTCCTTTCCTCATTTTTTTCTAGTTTTAACGAAATCACATTCGGCCCTTATGGGGTGTGATTTCGCCTTGCTAGGGTTATCTTAAAAAATATTATTTTTTTCAAATCAACCTCTTTGACATTGGTTCTCCTTAGGTTTTCCCGCTCATCCTTATTTCAAATCCCTTATAAATAAAGGGTTTGAAGTATCATTTTCCACATTGGAAGCCTCGATCCAAGAAGCAAGTAGAGAAGGATAAGTTTTAAGAGAAGTTGTAAAAGAGTCATAATACAAACAAGAATTTCTCAATTGCTCAGGTACCAAAGTGATCTATTGTAGCTACTTAATCTTTGTGGAGTTCTTTTCTGCTACATTAATTATGTGTTGCTACCCTTGGTGGATAAGTGTTGGAGCCCTAAGGAGGAGTATGCTATCTTGGAGGTCTTCATACTTTTATTTTATTTTCACTACCACCAGGTTGTTTTCGCTCATTCACATTCATGTATTATTATTTTTGTATTTTTATTGGTTCATCTGCATTAATATGTTGCTTTTACTTTCTATTGTGAAACTGCATCCCGTAATTATAGGGCATGATTTAATTAGTAGTGAAACTATGGCTGCTTTGTACAGGGCATGATTTCATCTATGTCAATATTGGGGGTAGAAGTTCACCTCTAAAACCTAGATCTACATTTCATGATGTGTTTAGAGCATAATAGTATAATTTGCATTTGTTCATCATATTGTTCTATTGCATTATATCCTATTTGTTCATTTTCCAAAAAAATCAACTTTAAATTTTGTATTATAAATTTTAGCTAAAATGACCTAGGGGGCTTGACTATTGCACTTCCAAGCATGATTATATAGTGTCCTAAGCAAGCCCCCTAACACTGATCATATTTTTTTAGGATTTTGTAAAATTACTTTGCAAGATTGAAGCTATGGGACATTGTTGGATGCAATATAAATCTTGGAACAACCACCAAATAAAATAAGTTTCCCAATAGATCTTTAGGTTGTTTGGTGTCTGATTTCTATTTATTTCTATTCAAAACCTAAATCACAAGTAAAGAAAAGCATTTGATCAAATTTCTAGGTATTTGAAATAATAAAAGCATATAGTGTGCATTCAGGGTTTTAACCTTGTTTATACATTTTTATTGGACCCTTGCTCAAAGGCTTTGTTTTTCAATATTAGGGTTAGTGATAATTCAATCAAAGAATCATTCTAGGGTTATCTCTTTTCTTCTTACATCTTGTGTATGTTGCATTGATCTCCAAAATTTCATAGTTTAGTTGTAGAAAGGCCTAACATAAGTGCATGCTTAATTGACACATTCAAACACATTCCACCTTGGACTTAGAGTGAGTCCTAAAACCATTATTGGTAAACCCTTCCTCTTTTCCCATTGAGTGTAGAGTTATAACATACCTATTTGAAGAAATTCTTGTACCCTTAATAGATTTGTCATGCTGCAAGACTTCCCTGATTCAATCAACACTATGGATTCTAGTGGATCCATGTCTTTAACTTGAGAAAATATTATTCTAAGACTCTATATAGACAAAGTATGGTAAGGAAACCCTAGAGGTGAGCCTACAACATTTTTTATATGCTCATGCTCATCCAGATTTGCAAAAATGAAATAAAACTACAACATAAAATTTGGCCAAGTTTGGAAGTAACTCCCAGCTAGTGCTTCAATTTGTATATCAGTGCCTTATCCATAGGGTAATTGTATCCAGACTTAAAATATGATGAGTATATAAGGGGAAGAATATAAAACTAAGCTAATCAAATCCATTCAAATAATATAAGATAAATGATTCAACATGCCATCAAAATAAGATGCCAGTTACACATTGAAATGATGTAACATGTAAATGGAAGAACACAAAATTATACATAGAACTACTAAAATGATAAAATAAGATTGAATTAAATAATAGATTATTACAATGGGAGTCTTATTAGAATAACCAGATCTCACTAAACTAGTACAAACAAATTCTCCATTCAAATTATGCAATAGATAACTGCAACCCTTTGTTCAAATAATGTAATAAAGAGCCTCCTAGCCTCTAGCATTAGCCACTGTAAATGATCTCAGTAAATTTTGCACCTCCTTAGCAAGACCTACACAAGAATGGGGAAGAAAAATGGGTGACTAGATAAGACACACAAAGGAAAATACAATAAAAAAGGATGGGCACACTCGTATATCTCTTGCAAAATTACTATGCAAAAACTTGATGATTTTCCTATTGCAACAACTCTCTTAAAAATATTGATAATTTGGTCCATAATTGTACAAACTGTAACTACCTCAATGATGACCCATAACTAGAAATGATCCATAATAGCCACTATCTCCATCACCTTTAGTTTTTTTTAGGGTTTAGGTTTTGAGTTTAGGGTTTAGGGGTTTGAGTTAGGGGTTTAGGATTTTCAGGTTTGGTTTAGGGTTTTTAGGTTTATTATTTAGGGCTTTCCTGCTTTTTACAATGTGAAAAACCCTAAAACAAAACCCTACATCTTAAAGCCCTAAAAATAAGAAATTACTATTTTTGGAAAATTTCCATTTTTAGCCAAAAACAACCCTATGCTTAGTAAGTTACCAAAAACGTTCGGATAGAACTCAAAATTAATACATATTATTGTATTAACCATATTAAACCTTCTAGAAAATCTCAACACCTACTCATGTCTAAAAAGTTTTAAATTCCAAAAAATATTTTTTTTTTCAAATTTCTATAAAATTTCTAAAATCCAATTTTGGGGCACTAGATGAGGTAATTGGAGCCCAATAAAAGCCTAAAAAACCACCCTAGACACCAAGGTTTCTTAGCCCATGCATTGTCCTCTTCATATAGTTCCACGTAAAAATTCAAGTTGATCCAATGATCAAATAAAATGTTATGCCTTCTAAAAGATAGGCCCCTATATAAAACTTATTTGGGCCAAACATTTACTGACAAAAAGACCTTAGGAAAACCAAAACAAAGGTCTGAATTTGGTGACATAAAAAAAATTATTTCTATTGGAAGGTGAAACAGGACTTCAAAAGGATAAATTTTTTTTAATAATTGGAAAGGACTCAAGGGGGTATTACAAATTTGAAAAAGACCAAAGGACACCAAAAATTCAAAAATTTGGGGTAAACTCAAGTTGGATTTTGAGGATCCAACACAGGCTCTGAATAGGATAGGTGATGAAAAGACTCTTTGGAAATGAATCAAATGAGAACTCCAAAATCTCCAGTAGACCACAAGAACTCAAAAACTAAACTAATCACCTAAAAAGAACACCTTAATCACCTAAAAAAACAAGATTGAAATACTTTTTTTCACCTAAGAATTCTAGACTCTCCAGATGATCACAAAAACTTAAAAAATTGCCTAATCACCTAAAAGGGACTCCTTAATCACCTAAAAACTAAAACCTTAATCACCTAAAAAGTACAATACTGAAAAACACTTCTTTTTGTGGCTTCTTAAGCCTTCAATGCTGAATGATACAATTTTAAATGTTGGCCATTGATAGGAATTGAAAATTTCACACCATCCAGAGTTTGCAATTTGTAAGTATGTTGGCCTACATTCTAGAAGATTTAATAAGGGCCAAGCCGTTTAGGCTCCCATTTTCATTTTTCACCATGTTTATAATTTTTGGGGTCCTAGTACAACACTATATATCCTCCCTGAAAAGGTTTACCTTTAGATTTCTTATTTAATAACTACATTGTTTTGTGAGCTTGCTCAGTCATCTTCATTAATGCATCCTTTTTGTCTTCCTAAAAATTTGCAATTTTATCAAGTATTCTCTACAATACATTTGGATTTTCAATGCTAAGCTTAATTTAGACCTCTTTCAGTTTCAGGTGTTTGCATAAAATATAATAAATATAAATTAAATTGTGTAGGAATGAAAACAAAATGCAATTTATGATTTATGTAGTAAATATGATAATTATTTATTTAATGAATTGATCTATTAATGAGAATAACTAATAGTAATTGCCTACTAATGAGTTGATCTATTGGTGAATTTATCTATTATTGAGGATCCTCGTGTAGTTAGTTTTATTTATCTATTCTGTCTTTATGTTTTATAAAAATGTAATTAAATTTATTTTATATTCTAAGGTTAATTAACTATTTCTAACCTATTGTAGGGATGAGAGCTTAGGTACTGGCTGTAGGAGTGGGTCCTGCCTCCTAGAATATATTGTAAGTCTTTCTCCCATAATTTACTTTATCTTAGTAACTAAAATGTATAACTATTCCTAACATTATTTTATTCTATGAATGCAGGAATGTACAATTACAACTACATAAAATAAATTAAGCAGTAAATACAAATGACACAGTTACCATATGTGAAGAATGAAATACTACTTTTATTGCTGGAAATTCAAATGTACATGTTGGCGTAATTCTTCAAAAATTGTACAGTTCTCCGTAGATTAGACATTAGACATTTCTCCATTAGACTTTTCGATATTAGACCTTTTCAAAGGTCTCCCTATGTATTTTATAGTGTGATTTGGACAATTCTAAATAAACTCTTCCACATATTTTTCCATGTGGAGTTTTGGACTTGATAATGCGACAACTATGCACTAACAAAAATAATCTAAACTAATAAAATTCCTAATTCTACTTGGACTCAGTAAACATCCTAAGTGGTCCAAGTGGCATTTTATAAAAACACTTAACAAAACTATACTAATTTGAATATTTTGCAAGATGTATAGTATAATCATATGTCCTTTATTCTCAAAAAAGGCATAATAATCTTACATCTAAATCTAATCAACCTAAAAATATTCCAATTATACAATGTTTACAGAATAAAGTGATAACAACTTTATTAATCACAATATCTTCATGAAGAATATGTGATGAGTCAACTAATTTAAGCTAATTATAATCCTTGATTGCCATGTGAGATCACCATGCTATCGCTGATGTGGCATGCAATGTTAATCAACTTAACTTGGTCAAATTTCTTTGGTAACTACTGGTAAAAGTTCTCTTTAGTAATAGTCTTTAGAAGCTTTGTTATGAAATATACTTTGGTAACTATCTTCTATAACATACTTCAATTATCATATTTCATAACAATAATCAGCCATTGTTCTGTCACTGCACCCAAATCTTCCTTGATCCTTTGTGGAACACCCTTTAAGACTTTCTTTCATAATTACTCATAACTTGGACGTATTTTACATGAAATGCACACATTTTTCAGATTTAACTGCATTCATTTTTTTATTGATAATTCATAGGAATAAATAGAAACAATTAAATTAAAATACATTATAATCACAAATTAAATATAAAAATGAGATAATTTACTACGAAAATATGTGCCAAATAATCACTCATCATTTTCCCCCAAATTAAAATATATGCATGTCCTCATGCATGGGAATAAAATGAGACAAACTGAAGATTACAAGTTTTACACATATATAAACTGTCATCATCCAGATCTTTGAAAATAAATGAAATATTAAAATCAATCAAGATTTACGTTTTCTTTCTGAAAGTAATTTGCAAGACCATGAAACATACAACAATATTTTTTTTCAAAAATAAGAAAATACGTTATCAGATATTATCTCCATAGATTATTGGTAGCAATACTGAGAAACATATATTTTTAGAGATAATTTAAACATAAACCAAAATATTACAATATAGTACATAGTTTCAATCAGATATCTACAACAAAATACAATGTTTCAGATTTTTTTTCCAAATCATTTTCATGACAACATAAATATTATAAAATCTATCAAAGAGATTATAGTACTAATATTTGCAATTGAAAGTAATATATTCTAGGTTGTCATATATCATTCTTATAACAATACAAATTCTAAGAAACTATTTAAGCAGACATAAAATGATGACTTCTGAAATTTCTTATAACCTAAATAATTTCATCAATTAAATGTAGAACATTTGATCATCTTCAGAAAAATATATTGTTCATGATTATTTTCAGAGATCAGTTTCTGCAATAGCATAATAACATAACGATCCTTAGCAGAAAAATGATTTTTTTCCAATTTATTTCACTACAGTAATGTACTAAAACTATGATAATAAAACATCAAACACTGCATATAGAGATACGTTCAAATATAAAATACTATTTACAAAATTATTTCAGAAATATATATGTTACTAAAATATCTATAGACAGAAAACATTGAATATTTTATAGATAATAATAATATACAGATCAAATATTGAAGTCTAAAAATCATAGAATATTTAAACAGTTTTTTAGTTCATCTGACTTGTGTCTGTTGGGTGGAAATTCTTGATGATGGGGGTCTTACTGGTGGCAGATTGCGTTCCAATTTCACCTTCTATATCTGCTCTTTCGCCTTCTAGTCACCAACTGGTGTATCAACCATGATAGTTATGATATGTTCAAATTTAATGAAATCCGCTCTACATCTTGTGTTTGAGAAGGTGGAGGTTTCTCAATTGATGCAACTATATTGTCTATAACTGCATTAATCTCTGGAGGTATCCCAACATTTAAGATAATATTCTTAGGTACGGTTCCTAACTTGGTGGAAGGATCTAGTCTTTTTGATTGATTTTTCTATGTCAGACTGATGAACGGTTGGGAAATCTCTTCCTCAATAATATTAGAAAAGTCAAAGGGCTTTTTGGTGTGGACCACTTTGTTGAAATTAACAGACTTTTTCTACTTTTTATTGGCGATGGAGCTTTTATTAGGGGAAGCATCGATAGGTGGTGATTGGTTGACAGAATCAACAGGTTTCATCACCTTACCCGCTAAGAGCTATTTAATCATATCTATATGGAGGGCAAGTTTTCATTGAATCAATTTTGAATATTCTAAAAAATCCTCCCTTAATTTATCATTTTTAATTTGTAAAATAGTATTTTGTATCTGTAGATGAGATAGGGTTTCAGTAGTTGATTTAGGTGCAGGTAAGTCAAATTCATACCCTGATGTATTTCCTTTCTTAGGGGTTTTAGGAGTATGCTTATGATGTCGAGCCTTTCATGTAGTTTGAATTGGTTTAACAGTTTTGGTAGGTCAACATTTGTATTTTGGAGATTCAGGTTCCTCCTCCTGGCTATCTAACTCATGGTTTTCCTCAGATGGACTATCTTTCTCAAGCTTGTTTTCAGTCGACTCAGAGTATTCTGGCAGGTTTGATTTCACAACTATTCTATTCCAGGATATTTTAACTTTGTGTGCTTTTTTAGAACTATCAATTTTATGTGGCCATGGTGTGCAAGTAAATGTAATTTAGGATTTTCTTGAGATTTTTTAGGTTGGACACTAATAACAGTAGACTTTAGAGATTGAAACATGAAATACGGTAGGTTGATAACACAGTCATTATTAACCAAAAATTTTAAATTTATCAACATAAAAATATGGTAGGCTGCATAGGTGGACATACGTCCTTCTAGGGTGAAGAATTTGATAATTAAAATGGTAGCTTCCTACCACATGAGAGGGAGAAAAACAGTAGCAACACCATTAATCCAACCCTCTTTGTCTCAGATAATGGTGTATTTTTCTTCAAAATTTTCCACTAGCTGGGTGACACTTTTAGAGGGTTTTTTATAGTATGGCAGTCCTACCTTTGGTAAACCTAGCAATTCAAAAATAATGCTTGGGTTAAAATCTATTTGGATGTATCTGATGTGGGTAGTAGTTTTTGTGAGGTTATAATTTAGGACAAATTTTTTGGCCACCCCCTGGTCGTACCCTCTAAATTTCATGAGGGCATCCCACCATCTGGCCCTTTGAAAAAAATCTATTACAAAATCACTAGGATTTTGCAGATGGAGGTTCACTATGTTTTTGGAACATGGAATGGGGTATGGATTTTAGGGTAGAGGGTAGAAGATTTTAAAATTTAGGAGCTGAGAAACCTGCAACAAATTTTCACCCACACACAGAAAAACATATCTTACAAACTTTTGCAAAATAATTTATTATCGGACTAAACAAAAACATAAATTTTTAGGAGAAATTTGCATAAATTATTTAGCATTAAAATCCATAGAAATTGATAGGTTCTATTATCGATATAGATAGTCTATGAGTATGACCTATCCTTCTACATATTTCCTAATTTTTTTTGTTAATTGCTCCATAATAGATGCGTCAATCCTGACCTAACATTCTACATGATTACCTAAAAAATATTTGTTAATTACTCCTGTAGCAGAATGATTAGGGCATTTTTAAAATATCCAACCTTGTAACTAAAAAACAAAAATGGAACAGTAAAATATTTACCTATCGTTTTCACTTTTCCTCTCTGCCAGAACTCTATCACTCTACATCGTAATTTTCTAAATTATTTCACCCATATTTTCCATAATTCCATCCTTATTAAGTGTTTTCCCATTTGAATTTGATTCAAAACCTTTAATTCGGATTTGTTGAGAAATTTTGCATAGTTTTGACAAGGTTGTAGAGTTTTTGTTCGACGTTCACTACATTCTACGAAAGGAAATCGAATTAGGGCTTATTTTTTTATATGTGGTGTTTTTTCCATGCAATAAATATTGATCGTTCATTTTGTACTCCATCAAAAACAACGACCATTATTCATGGTGTATTAAATCACAACCTTCAATGGTATTTTAATAAATGGTCTAGAATGTAAATTTGCATCACCTTTATGCAATTGGTCAAAATAAATCTTTGTGCTAGAGTCATAGTGAAGCTTCTAGACCTAAAACAAATTTTAGTATTAATCGTAGCCCTTCATGGAGTTCTTAATCGAAAAACAATATTTTTTATCCATGTTAATGTTGGATATTGGTTGCATGTGCCACGTGTTGGTCATCATCGATGTCCTTTCACAAAGTTTTTACCGTCTTTATTGCATGGAAGGGGTAATCATAGGTTGACGTTGATAATTGTCACCTTCTTAATTATTGGTGTAACTAAAATTTTAATTAAATTTTACACATTGTGCGTAGGTGGCATGCATTAAAAAATAATCATTTGGAAATTTTCACCCATGTACCATTTTCCTTCTATGTTTCACCAGTTCAGATGTTCATGTCATATTTGTTCTTTGTCATCTTGTTGACATGGAGAAGTATCAAACTCATGGTCTAAACCTACCCTTTTTATGGTCAACCTTTTATGCTTGATGTATTTTGTTCATTGGATGTCAGTCCATTAGCTTAGACTTTCGATTTTAAATTTAATTCTTTATTATTTCTCATCGTGTCATCTTTTAGACTGGTCCCATGGTAGCTTTTATTAACTTTGGTGTCCACGTGTATCAATGGTTGGTACCTTTGAAACTCTATGGTGAGCCTTCATGTGTTCATAGAGAGCATTTGTGCTTCCAAAGGAAAATTAAAGATAGGCAATACGTGGCACCGTCTCGAGCATTTTTATCACATGCTAAATTTTACCTTTACATATACATGGATAGGCTTTCGACATACTTACAAATGTAACAATTTTTCAAAGTTTAAATTTAAATTTTGATACCTTAGTCCATATGCCAAAGGTATTAAAAGGGTGTTATAAATATTTATGTAATTTTATCTCCCATTACACATTCTTTCATATTCTTGGTTGACACATTCTTCCATGTTCAGAATTGCCATGTGTTGCTCATATTAAGTGCCAATTATAAATATTGACACTTACAAATATTTCATGATATATTTTATAGGTATCATTTATGGATGGTGTTTATAGAAGATTACTATAGAATATTGTTAAAAAATATTATTACAAAATATTATTACAGAATATTACTACTAAAAATATTTATGGAGGACATCTATAGAAGACCTCTATAGAAGACATCTACAAAAGACCTCTACAGAAGACCTCTACGAAAGACTTCTACGGAAGATCTCTATAGAAGACATCTACAGAAGACCTTTAAGGAAGAAATCTATGGAAGACATCTACAGAAGACCTTTATGGAAGACCTCTACAAAATACATCTATAGAAGAGATCTACAGAAGATCTTTATGGAACTGTCATTGTTAGAGTTTAAGAAAATACTTTACCTATTTCTTCCCCCCCAAACTGTATTGTGAAATTTGTATACGTCTATTTACTTCCCCCTCCAAACTGTAATTTTAGCTATATAGTCAAAACAAGATGAAGGGTGTTTTATTTATATTGATGGATAATATAATAATAAGTTTTATTTATGGGGGTTTATTATAATTTTTGTGATTGTGCTTCTTGAATTTCATTAAGGAGTATCCAAGTGAGATAAAAAATAATGATTATAAAGCTTGATATCAGTCATCAATGTATGCAAAAATAAATATCTATCAAAGTCTTGGAGTATTTTCATTCATTTAAAAATATGGAATAGATATTCTGATATTATGATGGATTCTGTAAAGAGATACAAGGTTTTGAGAGATACAAGCTACATTTGTATAGGAGAAAATGAACTATGGTACTTCCATAAGAATTTGCTTCTAAATTTTACCTCCTTATAATATTCTAAAGTTATTTCTCAAAGACTTCAAAAATCCTAGTGAATTTTAAACAACTTCATCTATTCATTTCATAAATCAATATGGTGTTAAAGTTATCCTAATATTTTCAAGATTCTCAAGGACCAACTGTATATGTAGTGAATATTCATTTCCCGTTATGAGTAAGGATTGAGTAACAACAAATATCACTTATGCCAACAAGCTAGCTTATCTGTGATCATCCATAGGTCTTGTCCAAACTTAGTGCTACTATTTAAGGATACCTTTTTACCAGGCAGGTTTCATTCAACCCATTGTTGTAATGAGGATCACCCCATGGTTTTCGAGATACGAAGAATTCCAGAGATTCAAGCTCTTTTACCCTTCTAACTTTTCTTGGTATACTTGCTCATTTTGAGGAGTAAGGGATTTGATTACTTTTTGGGGTTCTTGCCTATTCTATGAGAAGCAAGAAGATACTTTTTGGGATACTTGCTTGATTAGATGAGGAGAAAGAGATTTTTTTTTTTACAGTAAGAAATTTGGGGAGTTGGATTCCCAACTACTCTATCAAAGTCCTGATGGGAATTTGATCATATCCTTACTATTCTTCTCCTTTTCTTTCTTTTTAGGGATGAAGGGCAAGCTTGTCCTTTTACCAATTTGTTAGTACTCTAGACCATGCGCATATATGGATAAGCAAGGGAAACTGTTCACTTATGGCAATAGTAACCCATGAGCTAATCTCTCCAAATCTCACAATGTTTCATATGTTCAAATGTGCATAGTCCAAGCAAATTTTTGATTGACTAGGAATAACTTTCAACATCAAGAGATTGCTTGATTTTCAATGAAAATTTGATCAAAACACTAGTGTTGTTTGAATTATTGAAAAACACCTAGATTTTATCTAGCAAACAAGGTATTATGCAACATATGATGGTCATTTTATTATAATTTTTTTAAAGAAATACCTCTTGGGCTATTTTTGAAACATTGAGACTGAAAATTGATGAGAATAAAATAGAAAGACTGAAAATATAGAAAATTCATGATGAAATAAAGGAAGCATAATTTATTTTTTTAAATTAAGAGAGAAATTATTATTTAATAATGTCTTATTGCAGTTTAGAAATGCACTGCAATTCGACTTGCTTCTTAAGGTGGTATATGAATTCTTCCTTAGATAATGGCTTCTTATAAATTTTAAGCCTATGGCCACTTACTAGTAGTTTCCTTGTTGAATCATCTATAGGTTTAAGCTTGACTATACCATTTATGAATATCTCTTTAATTTCATAGGGTCCTAGCCATATGGTCCTTAATTTACCTTGAAAGTCTTGGTAACAAGAATCAAACAACAAGGACCAATCTCCTAATTTGAATGTGCATGGTACAATGTGTTTATCATACCATTTATTTCATTATTGTTTGGGTTATTTTAGTCCTATGTAATGCCTCTAGTCTTATTTCATCCAGAATGTTTAACTTTTCCAATATAGCTTTTTGTGCTTTGTCCAAATTCATGTCAAGTTGTACCACTGTGTGAAGAGTTTCTATCTTAAATTATATGGGCATGATATCTTGTTTTCCATAGACCATTTCATAAGGTGATAATCTTGTAGTAGTTTTCCAAGTTTTATTGTATACCCATTCAACTTCTTTCAATATCTCAGCCCAATCATCCCTATTAACAATTATGATTTTTGTAATGATCTTTTCAAGTTCTTTGTTTGTAACTTCTACTTGTTCATTGGCTTGAGGGTGATATGGTGAGGTTTTTCGATATTTTATTTGATATATGTCAACAAAATTTTCAATAAATTTGAAGAGAAATTGGGTTCCATGATATGAAACTAACTCTCTAGATGCTCCAAAGTGTTGCATAATGTTTTCATAAAGGAAATCAAAAACTGGTTCAGCTTGCACTCATGGTAAAGCTTTAAATTCAACCCACTTAGTAACATAATCCGTACACACAAGTATGTGTTTATTACCTTCGCTTGAAGGGTATATTGGTCCAAAAAATTCAATTCTCCATTTATCGAATGGTGCAAATACTACTTGCAGAACCAAAGACATCTCCATCAAAGGAGTAGGATTACTAGCTCTTTGACATGCGTCACATCTATCAATAAATTTTAACCATCTCTATTCATGGTAGTCCAAAAGTAATCAATTTTAAGTATTTTATTGACTGTCCTTTAGGTGGCATAATGGCCTCCATAGGGTTCTTCATGTGCTACTTGAATGATGTCATATACATCATATTATTGCACACATATCCTAATTACTTGGTTAGGACATCTTCTAAACAAGACTCCATGGATCCACATATAAGAAGTGCTTTGATGAATTAATTTTCTACACTCATGCGGTGTAAATTTTTGAGGTATTTTTCCTGTTACTAAGTAATTTACAATATCAACATACCAAGGGGTAAAAATAGAAAGAGCAAACAAATGTTTGTCTAGGAAATTATCAGGAATTAACTCGTCATCATCAAATATTTGCATACGAGATAGGTGATCTACAATGATGTTATCATTCCCTACCTTATATATGATTGTGAAATTGAACTCTTGTAGCAAAAGAAGCCATATAACCACTCTACCTCCTACCGTTGATTTTTTCATTAAGTATTTAATGGCAAAGTGATCAATGTGAATGCATACTTAATACCCCATTATGTAATATTTAAATTTATTGATGGCATGGACCACAACTAAAAATTATTTTTTAGTAACAATGTAATTAAGCTCTGATCCATGCAAATTTTTACTTACATAATAGATGGCATAAGGTATTTTTTCACAACTTGTTGTAATACTGCCCCTATTGCGTAACCCAAAGCATCACAATGTATATGGAATGGTAATACCCAATTTGGTCCTCTCAAGATTGGAGTAGTAATCAATTTATCTTTTATAACTTCAAAGGCCTCTTGACATGCTTCAGTCCAATTGAATTCACTTTCTTTAGTTAAGAACTTAATCTTGGGAGCAAAATTTTTATTGAAGTATTTAATGAACCTATGATAGTATCCTGCATGTCCTAGGAAACTTCTCACCTTTGTTTATGTTTTTGGAGGTTGAAGGGATTGAATAAATTGTATTTTGTAGGATCTACTTTAACACCTTCTTCTGATATGTAATGTCCTAGAAAAATACCTCCTCAAATCATCATGAGGCACTTTTCATGACCTTAATCTAACATTGAGAGATTGAAATGGCAATTGAAGTCATGGAGGTCTTAAGAGGCTAGAAGAATCAAGAAATGAGATTATGAGAAATCCATCACCAATTGGATAAATTCAACCAATAAATATATTATAGGACATAGAGGCAACCCTTGAACCATCAATTCATCAAGGAAATGAGATATATAGGCCACATTTGGAGGGCAAGTTCATTTTTAGCTTAGCCACGACTGTAAGCCACGACTAATAGTGCTCACTACACGACAAACCTGCGATGAGGTTCAATCTCCATATTTCCTTGGTCTTTAGCCATAGGTTTTATTTCATTTGCATTAGAATAGATATATCAAGTTTATATTTGCTTTATTAGAGACTTTTTTTTGGTATAATTAAGCATTTTAGGTATCTTTATTCTCATTTGGCATTTGTAGCAAGTAGGACAAGAATGCTCATATTTCATGCTTTCATGCTTTCAATTTCATAATTAGGGCATTAGATAGTTTTACCATGTTTCTTGCTCTTTCTTGAATTCAAGCTACCATGGCATCTTTTTGTATAACTTACTTTTAAAGCCTCATCAAGAGAGGCCTCCTTTATTACTAATATGCTTATTGTTGTTTATTATATGCAGGACTAACAGGGTGTTGACATGCAAGGTGACAAATGCCTCTAATCATGGAGAAGAAGGTCATCGATACCTTGGAGTAGTTTGTGTGCATTTAGGAAGTCTGTGAATTACACCTACCCCTGCATGGGGATTGTTCTATGATTGTAATAATTGCATCACATTGAGTATCCCTAAGAGGGTTGGATTTGTAACCGAGTTTCACTGGAAAATTAATAAAGAAAACCCTTATTTTGGTCATATGCAAATTTGTTCATCTTTTATGCTTTATATGTGAATTTCAATTATTATTAGTTTAGGTGTATGCTTCTTGGATTACCATAGAAGGCGATGACGCTGGGAAATCTGAATTTCATGCCATAAAATACTAATGCACTCTATTTTGTGATGTTAGGTACTACCCATGGCTGAGAACTACGGTTAAAAGTTGTAACCACGGCTGAAACCCATGAGCAATAGTTGTAGTCATGCCACAAAGCCACGGTCAGTAGAACACAGACCTTACAGTAGGTAGCTAGATCATCATCGAGCTTGGATCTGAGGTAATATTCATTTTCTTATGTTTTTCCTACTCTGTTTGTGTTTGATTTTTCCAAAATGCATAAAATGATAGAGTAATTAGGAAACATAATGAAAAGGTAAAATAAAAGGATGAATCCCTAGGACCTTTTTTTTTAGTTTTTCCTACTAGTCGTTGCTAGGAATAGTGGACCTCTAATTGCAGTCTACCACAATATCTAGTGGTATAGGCCATTTTATTTTGAGTTTGCATGCATGTAGTCCAATTAGTGGTCATCCCCTCATAGGTGGTTACATTCTTTGAATTTCATTTAGCATAGTAATGCAATTTAAAAGTAAAACATTCTTTTGAAAGCATATAGAATCATTTGAGTGCTATTTTGTGCATTTATATTTCATGCAAAGTAAAAGGAACTACACACACCATGACACATTGTAAATTCTAGTGAGTTGAAAGTCATGTCCAACCACTAGTAGGGCTCAACAACGGTGGTAGTGATTTCCATCCATTGGTCCAACTCCATAAAAACTTTGTTACTAGACCAATACCGGATCCAATAGCCATCCGTAGCCTAGAAAATTTGCATGTACTCCTCTCCAAAGGGTATGACGCTAACTAGGTGAGATCGGGTGAGGATCTAGTAGTACCTGTGCTCCCTGACCATGTGTGGACTTCATTACCACACATTATAGGTTGGATTACATGATCTGGAGTTCATTTACAGGTTGTCAAGCTGTGAGTATATAGGTGAAAGCCCTTTAACAATTGATTATATCATCAATATTTTTGAAAACACGATGAGAGTTACTTATTGATACAACAAATTGTAAAACACATCAAATAGTTTAGGGCTCATATCAAAACTTTAAAAGATATAATCATCATTGTTTACTTTATTTTCTTTAAAAACTTACATACGAGATAATATAATATCATGGTGGTTACACGGAGAGGTTGATCCGAGCATAGACCCAATATTGAAGTTGAAGCTCCACATAATGCACAACTCAATGTTGAAGGCCCTCAACCATAGAATCCTATCAAATATTTTTTAGAGAGTATTAGAGGAGATAATTCTATGCACGGGGATCCTATTGAGAATACCCCAGTACGAGGAAGTGCTAGACACTATTCGAGGCATAGATCAGAGCATGGGGCTTCCCAATGGGGTCACAAATATGGTAGCATTTACTATGATTGCACTCCGCATGCATCCATAGGATCTACTAAGGAGTATCTCATAGAGAGATCTAGATTGGTACTCGTTTGATCGATAGCTAGGGGAGTCTTGATACCTCCACCATATGAGCATAGATAGGTTCAGGGTCTGCCTATTTAGGGGTGAACAGAGAGGGCCACTTCCAAGCATAGGCCCATGTAGACTCATTACAGAGGTGAACCTTGTAAGATCACCATAGACATGTATAAAGTAGGTGTTAATGGTACAACACCTCATTAGCCTTGGCGTAGTAGACAATTAGAAGATCTAGAAAAAGTCTTAGGATAGCTAGGTTATAATCCTACTCCTGCACCCTCTCATTCTATGAGTGTACATAGTGGTAGTACCATTAGGACCATTCAAGAACTTGGATAGTGCTCCAATATTTCTTATGATATGCATACCCCTGCATCCCATGTGGGCACATAGTATATGTGACAACTAGATGCAAATACCATCTTCACAGATACAGGCAAGAGCGTAGAAAATTAGGCCATTGGAGGACACACCCACAAAACTTCTTGAAAAGAGCACACACACCAGATTCTGCATACGGATGATCACATAAATAGATCTCATAGACTGGTGTTAGATTAGAGACATCATATTCTCCAAGACCAATTGGAGTATGTTCAGGCAGAGTAAAAATACCTCAAAAATAAGAACACTCAGAGGCAAAGGTTCATAATACAATGCTTATATGAACAATGCATGCACGAGCAATGCATCCTTGATCAAAAGGAGTGTGTGGAGTGGGAGAACCAATTGGCTAGTATAGTTTTATATCTATGGAGTAAGTGCAAATATCACATTGATAGATGAGCTGCTTTACAGCCTGAGTTGCACCCTGAGTATATAGACACACATACTCACCATATGGCCCAACATAGATATCGGTTCCCTAAATCCAAACATCATGGGAATAGGCAGTATGACGAAGAAGTGGGAGAATAATTAGATCAAGAATATCCTAAAGTATCCCTAGTCGAAATGGATGATGAGTCTAGTCATCCATATCGATCGAAGAGGAATCTACCTCTGAAGGTGCCTCCAAGGCAATCAAGAGAAGAAGAGTTCCTATATTCGCAGGCCTATAAGGCCTTGGCAGAAAAGGTTAAAGCTATAAAGAAGTAAGGGATGGATTATCAAAATCCTACCTTAAATAGGATTCATAATGAATCTTTATGCCCATAAGTGCCTATTTCAGCCTATCTTGAGTATTTTGAAATGCTAAGGCTAGAAAATTTTAAAGTTGAGGAGGACGTTTAGGAGCACGTTACGAGTTTTCTAGACATGTGCTTTTAAATCAAGAGCAATGATGCTTTGCTCCCATGGACCTTAATTATGAACCTCTCAGGCCCAACCTAGGAGTGGTTTATCAACTTAAGAGGCACAGTATCACCAGTTTTGAGTAACTAGCCAATGCATTTCTTGAACGCTTCTCCTTTGGCATCAAGAAGAAGGTGAACCTATCTGATTTGGTTGCTTTAACGCAACATGATGATGATCCAATTATGGATTATGGGAAATAATGGAGAAATATGATGGTAAAGCTTCCGTTATCCATACCTAATTATGAATTAACTCGAATATTTACAAAAAAATATGCAAAGAACATTTCATTATTATTATAGTTGCAGTAATATCAGACCTTTGAGGAGGCTTTGGTGTAGGCCAAAGTGATAGAGGATGTCAAGTTACAGGAGGGTAACTTGAAACTCAAAAATAAGAAGGAATGGAATAAGAAGAGTACTAAGAAATAATAGGCCAAATCGGCCCACGTAAATTAGGTTGTTCTAAACCTTCAAAAAGAGGATAAGGGACAACGACAAAATTATCAAGCCCAACATCCTCCTGCATAGTATGAGTAGCATAACAACAACCAGAAGGGTAAGGACAAAGAAAAATGTCCTCCTATATTAGGGTAATATATTGTGCAGAATGTGACATTTACGCTGATCATCAAAGCTGCACAAGACATGGGCCGACCACAAGCCTATTGCCTTCCCGTAGGGATTGTGGTACCACTAGGGGTACCTCCTAACCAAACTAATTTTATATATGGAGGTATTGACTAGTTAGCATCTCGCACTCCCATGGATGAGGATGATGATGAACCATTTTATGTGAATGTTCATTATCTGTCTAACCTATAATATGTCATTTGATATTTTGAGCATTACCATTGGCATGGTTACAATCTTGGATTATTCGAGTAGGAGTGTAGGAGGCTGTATGAACCATAATATTTGTTGCCTACTGATAGGTTCAGGTTAGGATACTATATTGGAGGACAGGATGAACTCCTCATGGCATATTTAGACTGCTTGTACCTCATTTTAGCGGGTGAGGTCGACTTCAATCCTTATCGCCCCAATCCTTATCGCCCCAATCCCTATGCCTTTCATAGGGATAATTATCTAGTGTCTTATGTCACTATAGAACCACCTGAGATATATCACGAAGACATATTTGTGGAGACCGATACGAAGCACATCCCAAGAGACATATTGGATGAACAAATCTATGAGGTAGTCGATGACATAGACATGTAGGTTAAAATCACTAACATAGAGATAGATTTCAAGTCAAAATATCATTATGATGAGAATAGTGTAGAGTCTGTCTTTGAGATAGGTGGACCAAGTTGCATATATGAGAGTGAGGATGATGAGTCCTTAAATAATGAGAAACCAGAGGATGAGACTGATTTGGCCTGCTTGAGTCCTCTTAATTTACATCACCTATTACCTTCAGAGATAGTCATCAAAGATGAGCAATCCTCCATGGATGATAGCAATTATCGAGAGTGGGATTTCATGGAGCCCCATATTCTTGATCATTTATGATGAGAATAGTGTAGAGTCTGTCTTTGAGATAGGTGGACCAAGTTGCATATATGAGAGTGAGGATGATGAGTCCTTAAATAATGAGAAACCAAAGGATGAGACTGAGTTGGCCTGCTTGAGTCCTCTTAATTTACATCACCTATTACCTTCAGAGATAGTCATCAAAGATGAGCAATCCTCCATGGATGATAGCAATTATCGAGAGTGGGATTTCATGGAGCCCCATATTCCTGATCATTTATGATGAGAATAGTGTAGAGTCTATCTTTGAGATAGGTGGACCAAGTTGCACTTATGAGAGTGGGATTTCATGGAGCCCCATATTCTTGATCATCCAGTTCCAGTAGGTAGTGGTGAGGTTTTGTATTATGATAGTGATAACAAATATGAAAAAGAGAAAGCCTATCTGGGGCCTCTCTGCTTACATCATTGTAATACACCATACACTATGACGGATATGTATGGAGATATCAATCTCCACCCATGCCTCAAAGGAAGAGCTCCCAAATTGGATAGGATTTATCATATGGTCTTCCTTGATCCATCGACATTCAGAGAGCTCCTAGAGCCTAGAAATCCTATTTTTGAGTATGTTCATAAAACAGATCCAGAGATCCATATACCCCCAGAACCACATATTGGGGATGGTAGTTATACAAATTTAGAGTCACATACACATGGTTCTGAAGACATGATTCATTCTATCAATGTGATATCTATTTATTTGACCACTCCACTTCACAACCCAACTGACCCTTCCAAATCGTTGTGTCTTGATGTAGATGCTATTGATTGGGATCACATTGACTCACCACTAGAGCCTGAAGATTTCTTCCCTAATGAAGAAATGTTGCAACCTTTTCATTTTGTGCCAGTATGTGCACATTATGTTTATCCTGCTGAGGATGCTTCCAATGAAGAATCCATAAATCCAGCAGATGACATCCACTTGATTCCTACGCCTCATTAGCTTGAGGAGGGATCCCACATGTCAGTAGAGGAAACCTTTGAAGTGTATATCAGTAATGATCCCACCAATCCTAGGAAAGTTAAATTTGGAGAAATTTTATCTCCTGATGAGCGTGCCAACCTCATGCCTCTACTAAAAGATAGATCTGATCTCTTTGCTTGGACTTATAAGGACATGTCGAGTCTAGATCTAAAATTGGTTATTCATAACCTTTTGCTAGATATTGCAAAGAAGTTAGTCAAGCATAAACTTAGGAAGATGCATCCAAAAGTGGCCTTAATGGTTAAATATGAATTGTAAAATATATTGGATATAGAATTTATCATTTCCATCAACTATCCAGAATGGGTATCAAACATGGTGCCTGTAGGAAAACCTGATGGAAGGATCTATATCTATACGGATTTCAAAGACCTCAATAGGGCAACACCAAAGGATTCATTTCTATTACCAAACATAGATGCTCTCATAGATGCAACTGTAGGTCATGAAATGCTCTCCTTAATGGATGGTTTTTCTAGTTACAACCAAGTTCAGATTAAGCCCAAAGACTAGCATAAGACCACAGTCATAATGCCATGGGGGATATTTTGTTACAAGGTTATTCCGTTCAGCCTTAATAATGTTGGTGCTACATATCAATGGGCTATGACATATATATTTCATGACTATATGCATAATATATTGGAAGATTATATCAATGAATTATTGGCAAAGTCATTGCTGAATTTTGAGCATGCAAAGGTCCTAAGAAAAGTCTTAGGTAACCTAATAGAACATAATTTTAGGTTGAATCCTAAGAAGTGTGTACTTGGCATAACTTCAAGAAAGCTATTGGGATTCATCGTTTCAAAATGAGGGATCAAATTTGATCCATCAAAGGTCAAGGCTATTTTAGAGATGCATCCCCCCATGAATATCAAGGAATTAAGAAGCCTACAGGGCAAAGTAGCATCCATAAAGTGATTTATCACACAATTATCGAACAAATGTTGACCCATGAATCTACTACTACACAAGGGGGTCCCATTCAATTGGGATGAGGAATTCCAAGCAGCCTTTGCTAAGATTAAGCAATACCTGGAAACGTCACCAATACTAGCTCCACCAAGACCAGATGTACCATTATTGCTATATATATCAACAACTAATTTTGCACTAGGGACCATGTTGGCCCAAAGTAATGTGCAAGACAAGGAACAAGCCATATATTACATCAACTGAACCTTGGTGAGTTACGAGCTAGGGTATGCCTACATGGAAAAGCTATGTTTAGCAGTAGTGTTAACTACAAATAAATTGTGACACTATATGTTAAGTCATACGACGTATGCCATATCAAAATAAAATCCTTTGTAGTATATGATGAGTAAGACATATCATAATACACATAATACAAAGTGGATCATGCTATTGAAAAATTTTGATTTAGAATTTATTAACCAAAATTACATTAAGGGATAATTCATAGCTAATCAACTAGCTGATGCACATCTCGAGAATAGTAGGCCTCTCACCATTGAGATTCCTGATGATGCAGTATTCACATTATCAGAAGCACCTGAACCCAAAGAATCGGATAACAAAGTTAACATGACCTTGTTCTTCTATGGTTCAAATTGTGAGCAAGGGGGTGGTGCAATAATAGTGTTGTTTATGTCACAAGGTGCTCCTATGCTCTTGTCATTCAAGTTAGACTTTCATTACACTAACAATAATTCTGAATATGAAGCCCTAATTTTGGGCCTCCAAACAACTATCGCCATGAAGATTAAAAGGTTAAATATCTTTGGTGATTCCCTTATCATTGTTAACCAAGTGAAGGGACTTTTTTAATGTCGATGTACTATTTTGAAGTCCTACAAAGATCTTGTTGACACATATTTAGCTCAGTTGGAGTGGTACAACATCGAGGCAATACCTCATTTATCGAATAGATTTGTAGACACTATGGTATCTTTAGGATACTTAATCCCTTAGAATCCATCTGTCAATTTTACTACCATACATGTAAAAACATTATCACACTCTACTATGCAGTGTGAAGCTTTGGATAACATAGAATAAATCAATATGATTTAGGTAGAACCAAAATATGAGTGGTTCTACAAAGCCAAAGACTTTCTCAAGAGAGCACCCTGGGGGTCATTGATCTCACAGAGTCCTACTGGGAATGGTACCACCATTCACCATAAGGTTGTTTTCCAATCTAAATTTGTAAATTTTGAACCGTAGAGGGAGCATGTTATATTAATAGTTGAGGCTAAGGTTTATCAGAGTTGGATGTCACAGATATATGACTTTCTAAAGCTTGGTATGATCCCTCAAGGATTTCCACATGCTGCGAAGCGCACATTTAAATAGAAAGTGAGAAAGTATGTCCTATTATGAGATATTTTATATCATCAAAGCTATGATGGAGTTCTCATTCATTTTCTTGAGCCCTAAGAATCATCTTGGGCAATTTCACAAGCTCACAATGGTACGTTCGATGGCCACTTTAGCGACATGGCTATCGTCAAGTGCATCCTTTACATGGGATATTATTGGCCCACTATGGAGAAGGACTACAATGTGTATGTCAAGAAATGCATCAAATATTAGCATCATGCTAATCTTACACACTTGCCATCATAGGCCTTACAAGCCATTCAAGCGACTTGGCCATTTGCTTAGTGGGGTTTGGATATAATTTGTAAGATCTCTCCACCATCATTAGGCTAGAACACATTCATTATTATGGCTGCTAAGTATTTTACCAAATGGGTTGAAGCAATTCTGTTAACAATGATAACTGGCGCACATATTACTGAGTTCATACTCACCAATATCATAAATCATTTTGGTATACCATCTAAAATAATCTTGGATAATGGAACATCATTCAAGAAAAAAACTATGAGGGCTCTAACATCCAAGTACAGGATCAAACACAATTTTTTGACTCCATATTATCTGTAGGAAAACAAGCAAGCTAAAGCTTCAAATAATATAGTGGTATCCATCTTGAAAAATATGATATGAGAACACCATAAATATTGGCACATCCAGCTTCCCCTTGCGTTATGGGCTTATAGGACTAGAATTTGGACACCCATTGGGGCAACTCTGTTTTTACTAGTATATGGCACTAAGGCCATTATACCCTTAGAGTTGGAAATTCCAATGCTGTGCATTTCATTGAAAGATTTTATTGATGATGACACTGTGTGGTATGCTCACCTAGATCAATTGATTCTACTTGATGAACATCATGTGAATTCTCTTGAGAATCTCCACATTTATCAAGAGCATCTAAAATGAGCTTAAAATAACAAAGTCCATTTGAGATACTTTGATGTTGGTGATCTTGTGCTGAAGGAGAACCAACATAATTTAAATTTACTTCCAAAACTATGAGATAAATTTACGACCAATTGGTTATGTCCTTATATCATATCTGAGAAGATTAGACCTGGGACATACCACTTGACATCGTTGGAAGGGGTTGAAGAGCCTGAACCTATCAACATCCTTCATATTAAAGAGTTTTATGACTAAAACCATCAAAATTTCCAAAAGGCATCTATAAGTCCTTTGGTCATCCATTAAAAGGCTCCAAAGGCACCTGTAAGCCCTTTGGTCAAATAAAAAATTAAAAAAAAATCTATTTTTTTTGGAAAATATCAAAAATTCAAACACATTGCATTACATTTCATTTGTATTGCATCAGGTATCTCCATCCATTACACTTGCATTAGGATTGTTTATGTTTGAAATCTTACAAATGACACCATGTTTGTGTTTAAATCATGCTTTTATGTAGTATCATAATTATATGTCACCTTTGTGAGTAATTATGTTTTTCAACACAATCTTTCTTGTTGTTATGAAGAATATACTAGGGTTTTTTGGTCACCCAGCCATACCTATTGGTCTTCTCAAGAGTTTGGTAGAGATCTTGCTTTACTTTTGTAGATGAGGTCTAGTTTTGATAGCCCTTAGCATATCATAATCCTATCACTAATATCTAAACTAAACAATCCTAATTAGGACGAAGGACATATGAACGCTACAAAGCCAGAACATGTATCTTAAGGTGACAAGTTTATCTTGCTTATCCGTCTGTGCGGACGGTCCGAGAAATATTGGAAATTAGAAAAAGGACAAGTTTACCCCCTACCCGAATAAATCCCTTGCTTACAAATGAAGGAGAAAAATCCTAGAGTGAAATCCCAAATCAAGTTAAATCAAGTTCAAGTTTACAAAAATCAAATCAGTATCAAATCCCTTGCTCAAAGAAAAAGAAAAGAAAAGTATAAAATAAACAGTGGTTTTTATCACTAAAATAGTAGTACAAAATAAAAAATGATTCTTATCACTTTACATGAGCAAGTATCCCGATAAATTAAAGAAAAGAAAGGGGTGAGCTTGAATCCCTGGAATTATCAACACTATCGTACCTTACGCATGATGCTATGTCTGATACATTAGCATATCACTTTTGTGCAGACCAATGTTTGAATGTGGAAGAGCTACCTTTAGGTGTCTTGTATCGCCTAGTGGTATACATCCAACTAAAATCTAAACCTAGGATTGGATAGACATTTGAGGATCCCCAATATTAGCCATGGGCTGAAATAATTTTGTCTAACATTAGGGTATGCTTATGTTCTATCTAATATAATCATGTGCACACACAGGGATAATGGATATTTAGGGTCTATCCTAGTGAAAACCTTATGTTTCAGAAGTCTTGTATGGTTATTAACAAATGTTGAGTAGACAACTAGGGTGTTTGAGTCTCATGGTAAACCTCAAAATATCCCAAATAGCAACAACCAATTTTCAATGCAATTATCAAATATCATTTTCTTTTGTGAGAGTTTATTTATTAGAACTATTTGTAATATAGGTTAGATGCCATATGGATGTCAGAAATGATATTTAAATGGCCAATGACTATGTTATCCATATTATTTTAATTTACAAAGCTTATAAATAGAAACAATACATCGTTGCATCTCACATAAGGGTGTACCAATCATTAATTTTTATATAAAGATATAGCAATTACATTTCATGATTTTATACATTATGTGGCGTCATCCATTATATTGTTAAATCCATATTACATTCATACATTATGTTTTAATTTATTATGACATACATGTTCATTTACATAGCATTCATCATAAAAAAAAACTGTGTAATACATAATTATGTCATAACAACATAAATTGAATGCATACAAGTATAATAAATTACACTTGCATTTAATAGCAAATATTGCATACATATACATTAATCATAAGTAGTCCATATACACATGTATATCATCTCATCTAATCATAAATTCCATAGCTATCTAGTGCATGTCATCCATACATAACATCATATAGCATAAAATTAGCATAACATTTAAGCATTACATCCATATGCATCTCATAAAACATAAAAAATATAAAATATAAAATCCACAGATATAATAAGTCTCAAACGTCAAATCGCATATATATATGTGTGTGTGTACCAAAAATATATAATAAATAGTACGTCGGTATATGTCCAAAATTCTTGCAGGCTACGTCTATGTAGGTCCTTGACCTTACACTAAAAAATGGTACAATGTCATATGTAAATATTAGTACTAAGAAGCACTTGTGCCCCTAGTCTATGAGGCTCCACCATCACCTCCACCCTCCCTATGAGTCCTCCTAGAGCTAGCACCAGAGGTCCTCTCTGACCTATGTGATTAGCAACTAGAGCTAGTTGTAGACTGCCCTATATCTTGAGTGTGAGTCCTTTGAGATCTTGGATCCACAAACCTCTTAGTAACCTGACCACTGAGTAACCCTATCTCTCCCCTCAGAGTAGATATGTAGGAAGCATCCGCTACACTATCACTGATGTGCTACTACACTAGTGCTCACAATATCCTGATCTCTACCGACTGGTCCAGCCCTGCTAATCCTGTTACTGCTTGAGCTGCTAGAGCATATGGAGGTGCTAGAGCAACCTATAAAGATGGGTCCTCCCTCCTACCCTAGAGCACATCATACTATACCATTACAACATCTATCTAGGACTATAGAAGGATGTGCTACCCTATAATCCTCTGTATCTCTATCCCTACTAAAGCAATATTTACCTGTAGAGTGGTCCTCTCCTCCTCGTAGCCATGCCACTAAGACTACTCTGCTATGAGCCAATACTGTAGATCCCTAAAATTTGCCTATAAGGTAGCAATTCTAGTGTATTGATGTAGGAGTTATGTCTGCAAGGAGCCTACCTGAGTATGTAGGCCAGCAATCTAGGCCCTGAGCTGCCCGAACTCGCTGTTAGGTGTGACCTCACACTCCTCGAGAGCATCACCATCCTCCTCATATGGGTGTGCCTCCTCTATGTCTCCCTCATCCCATTATCCCTTAATACCTTGATAGACGACAATCATGAGGATTGACCTCAACTTCCTCTATGTCCTCGGCTACATCATCTGGAGTCCTAACCAAGGGGCCATCAAAGCCCTGCCATACCCTGAGTGTCCACTAGGTGTCATAATCAGATGTAATCCCTACATCTATCAGCCCTAACTCCTAAAATTTGTCATCCTCATTGACCATTGGATTCACCTTGGGCTAGGTCAAGTCCCTCTCTAGAGGAGGTGATGGTAGATAGTAGGCAGCTCTGGAATGTTCTACCTAATCTCGAACTGTCAGGTGACACAAGAAAAGTAAAAGAACTCTTGTACCTTAGACTTGTATCTGAAGAGCCATCTATATTTGCATGCTTGATGAATCCAGTTATTAGCCTTCATCCATGGAGGGTAGTCTAAGTATGGGTACTAGTCCACCTAGTCTACTTGTAGTCATGAGAACTATCCTATGTAGTAATCCAGATCTCCTACGTGAGACCTGCTCCTAAAACCCTCCTGCTTGTGAGACCAGCATGCTGCATAACACTGGTGCACCTCTGCAATGTTGCCAATATTGAGTGGTAGGTCGATGGTATGCTCAATATTGATATGCTGCCATACCCAAATTTGAAGTAGCAAGCTACAACCGATGCCCACCTTACTCCTTTGAGTGATCTAGTACAACTCATTATAGAGCTATGCTATTAAGGCACTCCCCTAGGATAGGATCAGAGGATGATCAGTTGGGATCACTAGGACATCCATAGTCCTAGCCAAGAGGTTCCAATGGAACCTCTCTCCAGAAGAGTCAAATAGGACAATTTGCATGATCAGGTGCATAAATACGGTTGCTCACTAAGAGAAGACCTGCTCTATATATCGGTGCTCAATGTGTACCTCTACGTGGTCCAAGTGCCACTGTGTTGCCTCACTATGACAGCCAAATATGTGATCAAATATGGTATCCTTCACCTTCTTCGATGAATATGTAATGGCCTCGCCATCCAGTGAGAGTCGAAAGATGCGGTAGACATCCTCTAGAGTGACAGTCATCTCACCTATCGATAGGTGAAAGGTATTGGTCCATGCATTCCAGCATTGGGCCAATGCATTCATATAGGCCTGATCATCTTGGATGGTGGGGAGGTGCAAGATGTAACTAAATTTCATGGCCCCAAACCAATCCTACTCTGCCTGAGTCAAGGAATCGCATAGGTTACAAAGGATATTATATTCCCTCGCCCTCACAGTCAATATCTGGTGGAAAGCATGATAATAAAAAAAATTAAAAATAATCAAAAACAACCTTAAAAATGACAAACAAAATCATAAAATCTCAAAAACACCAAAAAAATGAAAAATAGCACCTCTAAGATAAAAAAAAATCAATTAAATCTGCTAAAAAATTAAAAAAATTGATAAAATTAAAAAAAAATTCTAAAGTTATCGAACCACGGTTTAGACCCATAGTTGGGATGGCGATCAATTTTATGACTATTGGAATTTGAATACCACCGCAGCTGACAACTGTGGCCCCCAATTTGATAATTAGGAACCACACCTACCAGTCGTGGCTAGGAGAAATGACTTTTTTAGGGTCATTTCCCATCCCAAGACACCCAAAAAATGAAAATCCTAACCCCCTAAGCTAACCTAAGCTAAACCTAACTAGGGTGAGGTTCATTATTGATGGTTTAATGATGTTCATTAGCCCATTATTTAGTGAGGTTAATTTAAAAAATTGGTAAAATAAAATAATTAGTGAGTTGTGTGCTTCTACCTTAGTAGCATCGGCTCCTCCAGGTTGGTCTGTCATTGGTGTGGATGATAGTGAGGTCGAGTTGCGATAGCATTCAGTGTCAAATTAATCTTCTCACCTCTCAGAGATCTCAGATTCTCAATTGAAATAGTAAATAATGAAATTAAAAAACTGTGCAAAATGTTTAAATATTTCCTATTTCGGCCCTGATCGTGCATGGCAATCGTAGTCCTTGAATTAGGGTTTGTCACTCATGAGACTGACCCACAACTAAGCAATTTGATATTTCTAGCTTCTAATGACAAGTACGACTAGAAATTTACATTAAATGCTATCAAATCCCATCACATGGAGTTTCAAAATGCTAAATTAAAAATACCTGTTCGGCTAGAATTGTCAAAACTGTTAAACATAACAACAACAAAATTAGATAAATTAAAAGCCAAATGCGCCTTGTATTTAGTGATTTACCCTATACAGTTGATTATTATAGCGACTTGCACTCAATGCAATCCAAAAATATGAGTAAATTACCATAAGGATATTTGGGGTAAATTACTCATCATTGAATTATTATGCTTCATTTCAATCCCTAAGAAGGCCTAGATGGTCAGACTGCTCCACGAGAATGAGGTATTCATATCAAATTTTCTATGATATTTTTAGCTAATCATGGAACAATATGATTCAACACATGCTTAATTGGAATTGCTATCATCTTGATTGCCCAAGAAGGCCTTTTTGACTAGACCACTCTATGGGATAGAGATATACAATTACTATTAATAGTTGCGATCATAGTTGATTAGGCCTTGCCAAGTATTCAAATGCTAAAATTTAAATTGTTCAAAGTCATTCATAGTGGTCAAGCGACTCATCGCTTCATTTAATTATCATTACCCTCATCGACTCGTCACTTGAGGGGGTAGTCATAATGTCATAATCATAATCAAAGTCAATAGAATATTCCTTGATCGTAGATCCCTTGATCTTGTCAAAATTATGTTCAGCTTACGAATCATTGTCAATGACTATCATAATCTTACCCTCTACTGGGGCAAAAAACAAATATTAAAGTTAAGTTAGTAGTTCTCCTCATTTCAGATCTATATGACACAGAAGCCTATAGTAGCCGTGAGCTACCTGATCACCGCTAGACCTTACCAAATATTTTTCAATTTAAGCCTTCCATCCAGTTGGAAGAAATGATTTTAAAATGCACATCCTCTTTGTAGGATTTGGTTATCTAATGTTGATTAGACTAATGATCATCATCCAACCTACGACATCATTTTAGTGTTGTTCTATCTCACAATGCATCTCAAAGGGGCATCTATAGACACCTAAAATATGTCATGTCGAGGTGACTACTCATATGGGACATGCTAGAATACCATATGGAAGACCTTGGAAAAATACCAAGGTATAGCAGTGGTTTTAACCACTCATTTAGGCATTTTTGCCTAACTAGTATTGTCCGTGACTGAGACCCATGGTTAATAGAGTTGAACGTGCCTCAAAGCCATGAATAGAAGTCAGAATCAGTTGGACTTTGGTAAATCCAAATTTGGTTATAGTGGCCAATTGGTTGTATATCTAATCGGTTTTGGGGTAGAAAGATCCAGAATATTACCTCCAACTTCTCCAGTTGTCCATTCTTGATCTTGGTTTCCTCAATAAGTTAATACATGGACTTCCTAGAGGTTATAAGAACCCCATACAAAATGGGAAATAATATAGATGCATAGGATAATTTAAATGGTGAAGCCCTATCGAATTCAGTACCCACCTACTTGCATTGAGAGAACTCCTTAAGCTAACATTGAGAGATTGAAATAACAATTTAAGTCATGGAGGTCTTAGGAGGTTAGAAGAATAAAAAAACTAGATTACGAGCAATCCATCACCAATCAGAGCAATTCAACCACCAAATATATCAGAGGACATAGAGGCAACCGTTGAACCATAAATTTATGAGGGAAATTGGAGATCTAGGCCACATTTTGAGGGCAAGTTCATTTTCGTCTTAGTCGCGATTGTCCGTCATGGATAATAGTGCTCACCATGCGATAGAACCACGGTCAGGTTCAATATTCATATTTCCTTGGTCTTTAGCCATAGGTGTTATTTCATTTACATTAGAATAGATATATCAAGTGTATATTTGCTTTATTAGAGACTTATGTTCGGCAGAATTAAGCATTTTAGGCATATTTCTTCTCATTTGGCATTTTTAGAAATTAGGACAAGAATACTTACATTTCATGCTTTCATGCTTTTGATTTCATAATTAGGGCATTAGATAGATAATTCTATATTTTCTTTACATCTTTCATGGCAATATTTCATGCTTAACATAGGTTTACCATATTTCTTGCACTTTCTTGACTTCAATATACCATGGCATATTTTTGTATATCTTCCTTTTAAAGCATCATCAAGAGAGGCCTCCTTTATTACTAATATGCTTCTTCTTGTTTATTGTATGCAGGACTAATAGGGTGTTGACATGCAAGGCAAAAAATACCTCTAATCATGGAGAAGAAGGTCATCGATACCTTGGAGCAGTTCATGTGCATTTAGGAAGTCTACAAATTACACCTACAATTGCATGGGGATTGTTCTATGATTGTAATAATTTTATCACATTGGGTATCCTTAAAAGGGATGGATTTGTAACCGAGTTTCATTGGAAAATTAATAAAGAAAACCCTTCTTTTGGTCATGCAATTTTTTTCATCATTTATTCTTTATATGTGAATTTCAATTATTATTAGTTTAGGTGTATGCTTCCTGTATTACCACACTTTGATTCCCTAACAATAATGGTAATGGTCGCTTGACCTCTTGTTAAAGATGTTCGCTTAGAAAATTTATTGATAAGGGTTGGATTTCATCAAAATCATGAAGGAAATAATACCATAATTACTTTATAAATTCATATTCTATTGTTGATTCAAGGAATAGGCTAAGATCTTTAATATTCTTACCATTAGAGATAGTCATATTTCCCAATCTACAAATAATGTAAGCATCAGATGTTGCAAGCCATGGGCACCCTAAAATTAAGGGATGTCCCCTAACTTTTTCTTGGGTTGTAAGACTATAAATTCTATAGGGTATTCCAATGAAATTGTAGAGACTATAACATCTTCTAGTTTTCCCTCTAGCATAATAGTAGACCTATCTACGAGTTGGAGTACAATATAAGTTGATTGTAATTTATGTAACCCTAATGATTCCATTATTTCTTTATTATTTCTTTAGTCATGACATTAATAGCGGCTCCTACATAGGCCAAGATATTTTGCAAGGCTATGTCACGAATGTGTACCATGAGTATAGGTATTCCAGGATCTATGTATTTTGGTAATAACCTACCTCCCATTATTATCTCAGACAATTTTCCAATGACTTGAATAGTTTGGGCTTCGTTCTGCTTTTCCCTTATTAAATTTATACATATGTTTTTAATGAGTTTGGAATATATGGGTATATATTTGATAGCTTGTAATAAAGGGATCTTGATAGTAACATTTTCCTGAAGGAAGTTAAAGGTTGGCTTAGATGGTTCTTTTGGTATTTCCAGTCTTTGAGGAAAAGGTATCTCCACTTCCTTCCTTTGAGGAATTTGGATTTCTTGTTGTTTTATTGGAATTTTCTCTGGTGAATTTTACATTTTATTTTCATTGTTATCCTCATTTTCAAACAAATTTGTAGTGGGATTTTCAAGCTCTGTGAGAGTTACATTGTTTTCCAATACATTTCTTGATTTCAATTGAATCTGTTGACAAGGTACTACAAATATAGAACACATCTCACTAGTTTCATAGGCTTGTTGAATATTCTTGTTGTTGTTAGGATTAGGGATCGGTTTATATAGAAGATGAGGATGATTAGAAGGATTATTATTAACTAGAGGTGGAAAAAGTCTATTTTAAGATGGATTTTGAGGGGCTTGTCCCCTAAACTAATTTTGAAAGTTCTATTGTTATGACAGATTTTGAGATCAACCAGATCCTCCCTGGTTATATTGGCCATTAGTATTCAAATTATTTTGGGTTGACATTTGTTGATTCCATGGTGGATTTCCATAGGTATTGGCCATAAAGTTGGCCCATGGGGGTATGTTCTAGTCTTGATTGTTTGAATAAGATTTCTAATTTGTCTATTTTGATGCATTAGAGAATTTATTAGGCATTTTTGAGTTGGAATAACTAGGGTTTGACCAATTTGGTTGTCCATTGAATGGAAATTACATATTTGGGCTAAAAAATAAACATATTTTGCCTCTTTAACTTCAGGTTCCTTAACAGTGAAGATGTATTTGCAGTTTTTAGTTTTGTGACTTTTATCACAAATTTTACAAGTAGCGATATTGGAAATGTTGGTCATGTTGAGAGGGCATTTTCTTAGATTGTGCTTTTTCCTAAATTTGTGATAGTAGATATCTTCACTATCTTGTACCTTTGGTTTTTATCCATTAAATCCAAAGATGTAGTCAAGGTACTTAACAAATCATTTTTCAAACCTTCCAACATATTTCCAGTTTCTGCTCTCATCACTTCTCTTGTAGATGTATACTTATTACTCCATAGAGGTTTATTTTTGTAATATTTTCTACAAAGGTTTACAATATATTCAAACACCATAAGATGGATGCCTCCTTTTCCATGAGGTTAAGAACCTTAAGGACATCTTCTTTTAGTCCTTTTAGAAAGAGTTCTTTTAAGATTTCTTCATCAAGATCTATATTTACTCTAGACCCAAAAAATAGAAATCTCTCAAGGTAATCCTCCAAATATTATTCTTCTTTTTGACTCATGTAGAATAGATCCACTTTCTTATCCCTAACTCTATAGTAATCCTAATATCATTCAAGGAATAGCTCTTTTAATTTGTGTTCTCCATCCCATTGATTACAAATATTTTCTCCTAGATCCATGAACCATCTTAAAGCTGCATATTTAAGAGTAGAGGAAAAAAACCTTAGGTTTGGTAGTGTAAAAGTAAGCTTGGCACACTACTTAAAAAAAAAAAAAAACATCTGAATCTTCATGTTTTTCCATAAAATGTGGGCAATACAAAAATAGAGACTGAATTAGGTTCTTTTGTTGTCCCATTTGTCTATAATATTGGGAACGTGAATGCCTTTATTTACCCATTTCTTCTTTGGTCTCTATTCTATCTTTGTTCATTCCCCATTTTGTTATCTTCTAATTCTCCCTAACCACTTTGTTGGTCAACCATAATTGAATGTAAGATTTCAAGAATTGGACTAGGTATGGGTTCAATAAAAATAGAAGAAGGATTTATATGATTGTCAAATTCTGGTTCCAGTAATAAGTATGAGTCGAGAGCTTGTTCTAGGATTTCAGCTTGATTGGTTGATATTGTCGTTTCAAATTCTTCTAACTTATAAATTCTAGGCTTCCTACTAAAGTCTCTTTGGAAATTTCCTTCTGAGTTGCTGATCTTTATTAATCTTCCCTTAGAGTCTCTAGGTCTGCTCATGAATTTTCTAAATTTTCTTGTTTTTATAACACGTCTAATATTCCTTGAATAGTCTATGAATATCATTGATCGGATCAAGTTGTTCAAGTGTCATGAAGTGTTCTTATTCAAAATTAAAATGGTCTACCACCAATCAAATCAATTGAACAAGAAAATCTTGAGTTGGAATGGGGTTAGGATTTCCAAATTGTAACTCATAGCGTAAATCTTGACACAACTTCCTAAAGCGCACAACTGTAGGTATCATTTGATATTTCTTGCTATATTATAAGGCTACTTCTTTCCTTTCTAGGTATTCGAGGAACTTGTGAATGAGAAGGGAGTCTTCAAAAATTTTATTCTAAGGGTAAATTTTTGGATTTACTGTTACTCTTATGTCCCAAATCGAACGCTCACAATTCCTTTTAAGATCTAGGTAAGATGAATGGTAGTTTATCCCTAGAGTTTTAGCTATGTCAATCCTTTTAATTTCCTTTAGTTCATCTAATTTTTCTTTAATAATGTCAATGTGTTCATACAAACTTTTCCATTCTTTACTAGATGCTCTATTTCCTTGCTCAAAAATAAGGTTAACTTATTGTTTTATCAATAGTTCTCTAAGGTCTATAAGTGCAGACTGATTCAAAATATTTTCCACCATCTAGCAACTTATTTTTATTTATTTTTATCTCTCTAGTTTGGTTTTGTTTGGGTTTTGATTTTGATTTTATGTTTTAATCCCACTGTTGTCAAGTTTAAATACAAATATAAACAATTGAATTTATAACTATCCTTAATATAGTAGGGAACAATTGAAATAAAATTTCACAATAATCCTAATATTTTGCTAAAATTAGATGTGACTCGCATTCCTACAAATATTTATACAACCAATCTTAGCACATTAGGGGAAAAATAAAATACTGCTAGAAAAGTAATATTTATTGGAAATAAAATGTTAAACTATTACTGTTTGTTTGATTGTTCAGGAGGGTTTCACTATGGCTGTGTCACTCAACCATACCTACTTCCTGCTTCTGATAGGGTCCTAAATCAATATTTAGGTCTATTTCAGTATGTGTGTCTCGCTCAGGCATAACCACTTCCCATTTTTCTCATAGGTCCGAAGTCAAACTAAACAATAATAATCACCCAAAGTTGGAAAATTTGTAGGAAATAAAATTTGCTGAAATAAAAGGTAAACTATTACTACTTTAATTATTAGGAGGGTTTTACTATGGTTGAAGATCCTCATGCAGTTAGTTTTATTTATCTATTCTGACTTTATGTTTTATGAAAATGTAATTAAATTTATTTTATATTCTAAGATTAATTAACTTCTAACCTATTGTAGGGATGAGAGCTTAGGGAATGGATGAAGGAGTGGGTCCTTCCTCCTAGAATATAGTGTAAGTCTTTCTCCCCTAATTTACTTTATCTTAGTAACTAAAATGTATAAATTTTCCTAACATTATTCTATTCTATGAATGCATGAATGTACAGTTACAACTACATAAAATAAATTAAGCAGTAAATACAAATGATACAGTTACCATATGCAAATAATGAAGTCCTACTTTTATTACTAGAAATTCAAATGTACTTGCTGGCGCAATTCTTCAAAAATTATACTGTTCTCTATAGATTAGACATTAGACATTTATCCATTAGAATTTTTGACATTAGACCTTTTCAAAGGTCTCCTTATGTAATTTATATTGTGACTTGGACAATTCTAAATAAACTCTTCCATGTATTTTTCCATGTGGAGTTGTGGAATTTATAATACGATAACTATGCACTAACAAAAATAATCTAAACTAATGAAATTCCTAATTCTACTTGGACTCAATAAACATCCTAAGTGGTCCAAGTGGTATTTTATAAATGCACTTAACAAAACTATACTAATTCGAATATTTTGCAAGATGTACAATATAATCATATGTCCTTTATTCTCATAAAAGGTATAACAATATTGCATCTAAATCTAATCAACCTAACAATATTCCAATTATACAATGTTTACTGAATAAAGTGATAACAACTTTATTAATCACAATATCCTCATGAAGAATATGTGACAAGTCAACTAATTTAAGCTGACTGTAATCCTTGATTGCCATGTGAGAGTGCCATGTTGTCGTTGATGTGGCATGCAATGTCAATAAACTTAACTTGGTCAACTTTCTTTGGTAAATACTAGTAAAATTTCTCTTTGGTAATAGTATTTAGTAGCTACCTTCTACAATATACTTCGATAACTATCTTTCGTAACATACTCCAGTTACCATATTCCATAACAGTAATTAGCCACTATTCTGTCACTATGCTTAAAGCTTCCTTGATCATTTGTCCTTACGTCCATCTTCTCGTGCCTAAAGTATATCCCGAGGCTTGCATTGCTGCATCATGCATTTGTGGAACACCCTTCAAGACTTTCCTTCATAATTACTCATAACTTAGACGTATTTTACATGAAATGCACACATTTGTTAGATTTAACTGCATTCATATTTTTATTGATAATTCACAGGAATAAACAAAAAAAACTAACTTAAAATACATTATAATCACAAATTAAATATAAAAATGAGACAATTTACTATGAAAATATGTGCCAAATAATCACTCATCAGGTCGCTTATGCTCTCTCAACTACTTTTTTGTATTTAATAGACCTAGCCAACATTTCTAAGCACTCATGCTGATATAATATTTAAGAAATCCCAACCAATATTTCTTTATGGATTATCAATTGGACAAGAGTTCCAAAGAATTATGCTTACATTATCATGGAAAATCCTTGGCCACTCTTGTTCTGTATTCTAGACTGGATAAAAATTTTGGGCTATTTTGCTTTTGTCATCTTAAAAAAAACTATACCCACTTCTTTCTGGAACTATTACATGCTCTATATTATGCTAGAACTTTTTTGCACTAATGCTAATGTCACTTTGGAGAAAACCCCTATCACTCTTGCTTCTAGGCTCTTGGCTATCAAGATTTCTGAAGAATCATGTTGATTTCATCATAGAAAATCCCTAGTTACCCAACTCCAAACTTGTTACTAGCCAAAAAATTTGAAAGAATTCAAATGATGTAGTCATTTAAAATCCTTGGCCACTATTGTTTTAGACTTTGGACAATTTGGAACTTTTGAGATGCTATACTTTCATCATGAATTGAAAGTTTTGGCCACCTTAAGCCTTCTTTGTGGAGATATTTGGGAAGAAGTGATCTAGATTCTTTTCCCTAGCAAAAATTTAAGCCTAATAAGATGAATTTTAGATTTTAACTAGTCATATGTAGAATATATTAAGCTTGGCAATGTAGTTAAGCTTGATGATGTTTCCTTGTAGAATATATTTAAATTGATAGTCTTGTAAGAATTTTAGGGACTTATCTATGTGAGTAATTGTATTGGACCATATTATTGGCATCTTTAGGGGATTTTTTCTCATAAAATTGAGAATCCAAAGAGCTTTATTCATTGGGAAATGAAGTCAATAAAATGTGGTGAAAATATTAATATGATAAGGAGAAAAACACTTGGGGCTTGGGAAAAATTGAATTCTACAATAAAAAAAGGAGCAAAAAAAAAGGTTGTAGGGAAAAACCAAAATTAGATGAGTGGGCAACCAAACCTAGTAGGATCAATATTTTTGAATTCTAGAAGTTTCACGTTACACTTCCTACCTTTGCTCTTCCATGACTTAGCCCTTTCCTTGGTTATATTTGCTTATCCCTTAGTCAATTGAGGTACCTTTCCTGACCAATAATACCTAGTGAGCAGCTTCCCAAGTTCTTGGTGAGCTTGCTAGAGTAGATTTGGGCAATTTCTTGGCGATCTTGCTAGAGCAAATTTGGGCAAGTTCTTGGTGAGCTTGCTAGAGTATATTTGGGAAAGTTATTGATGAGCTTGCTAGCATAGATTTGACAAGTTCTGTGTGAGCTTGTTAAGCAGGTTCTGTGTGAGCTTATTGAGTAGGTTCTTAGTGAGCCTATTGACAGATCTTTAGAGGTGATAGAGTATAGAGGATGAAGTCTCTGTGGATAGAGATCCAGCAACCAGCACAATTGAAGATAGATCTGAGTGAGGAGTATTCAAGTGGAGAGAGGTCCACTAGTTAGTATAGCAGAGAGATAGAGTCTTCTAGAAGATCACATATCTAGAGCAGAAGGGGAAAGAGTTCTCCTATGGAAGAGATCCATGAACTTGAGATTAGTGGATCAACATCTCCTTTGGATAGAGATCCATAAACATTATAATTAGGAGTGATTCCCAAAAATATTTATTTGAGAAATTTTTAGTAAAATATTTTCCCCGTGGAGTAGCCCATATTGGGTGAACCAAATAAATTGTGATGTCTCTATTGTGTATGGTTTTTGTGCATTGCTTTTATTACTATTATTGATACTACTATCTTTAAACAACATACTATTGAATTGGAAGAAAAAGTAAAAAGTGGTCTTAGACTGTTCACCCCCCATCTCAGTGTAAGCTTGTGTTCTTCAATTGGTATCAAAGTGTGTTCCTTCGGAAAGGCTAACAACTTGAGGGCAAATTCTACAAGAACAAAGATGGCTTCACAAAAAGGATTTTCTTCAAATGAGGCTCCATTGTTTGATGGTAACAATTATGCTTTCTAGAGCATGAGGATGAAGAAATACTTGATATCACAAGGATATGAGGTATGACATATGGTTGAAAAAGAGTATAGGGTTAAAGGTGATCCCGAGGAAGATAAGACTACCAGGAAATTAGTTGAGATCAATGCAAGAGCAATGAATTGTATTTTAAGTGGGCTACGTGAGACAAATTTTGCAAAGATCATGGTATGTACTTTAGCTAATGAGATGTGGACCAAGTTAAGGAATACTTATGAAGGATATTCCAAGGTAAATTTTGCAAAACTACAAACTCATAGAAAAATATTTGAGGAATTGAAAATGGAATATTCTGAAGATATTGCAAAGTTTTTACTTTGAGTTGATGAGATTACTAACACCATGAGAGGCCTAGGTTTTGAGATGAAAGAATCAAAAGTTACTCAAAATTTTTTGAGATCACTTCCCATGAAATATGATTCTAAGGTTTTAGTAATAGAAGAGACAATGGATATCAACAAGCTAACAATGGAAGAATTGCAAGGTCCTCTTACAACTTATGAAATGAGGGTAAGTAAGCATCAATATCCAATAAAAGAGATTGCATTCAAGGCTTAAAAAAAAGAGAAAGGGAAAGTTTCAGATATGGATATATTTTTAGAAAATTATGAGGAAGCTAACTTCATCAAAAGGAATAAGGACTCAAGGAATTTCAGAGATATAAGGAAATTCAGGTGCTACAAGTGTGGTGATCTTGGTCACTATGCATACAAGTGTCCACATGAAGAAATCGATGATGATGAAAAACAAGGTCAAAGAAGAAAAGAAGATGGAAAGCATAAGCATGACAAAGATGACAAATTCAAGCAAAACATGTATGAGAAGAAGAAATTTTTTCGTAAGGCTAAGAAATCTTACTACATTGTAGAAGCAAGTGATAGCTCAGATCATAGTGATAGAAACAAATCAGATGATGAAAATGAAGAACATTTATTCATAGGAATAGAATGTGAAAGAGAACAATTTTTTGTGTGTGGTCAAAGAGATCATAGATCAAGATATTACAATGGTTTCAGTGATAGTGAAGATGAGATGACACATCAAGGAAATAGGCATGGTCAAAGAAATCTTGAGAGTTTGTTTGCTATAGAAGATTATAATTATATTAGTGATAGTGAATATGAAGAAGTGTTTTTCTATGGAATAAAAGAAGTAGAAGAAGAACATTCACTCCAAACAGAAGAATTTAAACAAGAGGATAATGTCTCAGTTGATCTAAAGGAAGACTTCAATGTTATCCATGAGAAACTACAAGAGGTTAAGGAGAATCTAAAAGAATTGAGATGTTCCCTACATGAGAAGTTTGATCCATCACATGACTCAAAATATTAATATTTGTACTAGGAAGGAAACATGTATTTCAGAGGATATAGAGATGGATGCTAAGTTATTACTTGACACAAATAAAGAGAAAGAAGAGAAATATTCCAAAGCACCAAAGGTCCCATATTTTAGGTTTGGGAAATCACACTCAAAAGGAAAGGAAGTTCTAAAATATGAAAGCAAAGAAGCACCTAATATTTGTGAGAAAAGTTCCAAAGTTCCTATGGCTCCATATATATTGTTTGGTTCTTGTTTTGAGATAGTTGAATCAAGCTCAAAGTGAAAAGAAATTCTTGAAGAGAAAGGCAAGGAAGAGTTTTTAGATGCTACAAATAAGGTTCAGGGATGTAATGCACAAGTTGAAAATGATCATAGGGATAATGGTCAAGAAAGGGTCTATGGATCAAATAAGTTTTATTTTTCTAGAAGAAACTTCAAAGGAAGAAGGTATGATTTTCAAGAAAGCTTCACAATACAGGGTTCAAGAAAGGAATGGATATGGAAATAATGGTCATGAAAACAAAGCTTCACAATACAGGGTTCAAGAAAGGAATGGATATGGAAATTACTTCAAGAAAGAATTCAGGACATGGGAACCATCCAAAGGCTACAATATCAAGTGTTTTAATTACAATAAATTTGGTCATATTTCAAAATGGTGTAGGACTCAATTCCAAATAGGTTCAAGGCAAGAAGGTCAAGCAGTTTCAAGACAAGAAGGTCAAATAGGTTCAAAACAAGAAGAGAAAGGAACTCATCGAGGAAAGGATATCATAAATATGTGGAAGGAAGTTGATAGAGGAAAGAAATAATGTAATATGGGAGTAAATGTACTCCCACCCCAAAATTAATCACCTCAAGAGAGAATGTGGTGAGGGGGCTATGCTTAAGAGTCATATCTTTTAGCCCCATAGGTGTCCCTTTTACCATTGATGTCAAAGGGGCAGAGATTTGAGTTAGGGAGAGAGAATTGAGTTAGGGGGAGTAGAATCCAAAGAGAGTATTGAGTTAGGGGGATAAACCTCCATAAAGAGTATTGAATCAGGGGGAGAAGCTTTGATTCTCAGAGATGGTTTTTGTAGTGATTGTGGTGTTTGCATTAGAGGTGTTGCCATCAATGACAAAGGGGGAGATTGTTGGAAATTTGAGTGAATTTGAGGAATTTTGTGTTGTCTTTGATGTCACATGAATCACTGATGTCACATGGAACACATTTAGTTTTGGTGGCCAAAATATTTCATAAATAAGCATTTATGATATTTTGGAAAGCATGGCTATTTACAGGGTTTTTATGAAAACCAAGGTAGGTAAAATAAAAGGTTTTATTTAAAACCATGGTGGGATTATGTGGAAAGGGATTTTATTAAAAGCCAAGGTGGAACTTTTTTCATCAAAAAAGGACCTCCGGTGATGAAGATATTAAAGTTTAAATTAATGGAGGGTCGACCTATGTGCAATTAATGGAGGGTGGCATATATATATGTAAATGTTTTAATTTATTTTGAAAATGGGGCATATTATATATGATCGGAAAGCTTATTTTGAGGGATATTTGTCTAAATTATTTAGAAGGATAAATAAGGTGTGTGTAAAGAGATATTTCAGATTTTGCAAAGGGGTTCCAAAAGTGAAGTTCTCCTTGTTATTTTTCAAGAGGATTAATTCTTTCATGAGGTGACAAGGTATGCAATATTGTGATTTATTTTATTTTATGGTATAAGTGGTTTTGGGAGTGATGTCTCTATCGTGTATGATTTTTGTGCATTGCTTTTATTACTGCTATTGATACTACTATCCTTACACAATATAATATTGAATTAGAAGAAAAAGTAAAAAGTGGACTTATACTGTTCACCCCCCCTCTCAGTATAAGCTTGTGTTCTTCATCTTGTGCTTTTTGATGTGTGCACTTTTTTATTTTGTACTTTGGTATTTGTAATTTGAATTTTTGCTTTGTGGGGGTTTGCAAATTTATACTATTGCAAATATGTGAAAATGTGGGATTTTGATGAAAAAAAGGGGGGAAAACCACTTATTGGTGTGGGGGAATTAGGTAGGGGAGAACTTTTCCTTTTGCCAACTCTCAAAATTCTTGAACCATTCGCACAGGGGGATGAGCAAGATGACATTTTTGCTTAACGTAATCTAGAACACTTCATAATTTTCATCTTTCCTTGCATAAAACTTGGATTTTTAATTTGTAAATATGTTTGGGATTTGATGTACATAAGGCATAATATAAGCAAGACTCTACCTCCTAAAAATCAAGATAGATTTCTACAAGATCCGAAAAGAAAACTAGAGATGGTTGAGTGACCAAAAACCCTAAGGCCATTCTAAAACAAATGACTAGGCGAAGTGGTGTACACAAATGTGGAAAATGTGGGTGGAAATGATAAGTGAAACATTGAACTATGATTACTTTCACAACATTGATTTAGAGTGATGACAAGTGTACCACCTTGGTGCTAGACATGTATGAGCAAATCTAAAATGCAAAGTGAAAATGATGAGTACGCCTAAATGCAAGTGATGATGTAATGCAATGGGATGCAATGTGATGAGATGCAATATTTTTGGATTTTTGAAATTTTGATAATATATATTTTTTAATTTTGATTGATATATATGTATGAAAATGCAATGTGATGCAATTTTTTTGTATTTTTAATTGATATATATGTATGTACATGTGACCAACAGGCTTATTGGGGGCCATTGGGGCATTTGGGGGGACCAAAGGGCTTATCATGCCTTTGGGGCTTTTTTGTTGACCTAGATGGTTCTAGACCACCTAGGAGAATTTTAAGTTGACCAAGTGGGTTAAGGCACTCTTGGAGCATTTTGAGTGACCTAGACGGTTCTAGACTTCCTAGGAGCATTTTAGGTTGGCCAAGCGGGTTAAGGCACCCTTGGAGCATTTTGGGATGACCTGGATGGTTCTAAACCATCTAGGAGCATTTTAGGTTGACCAAGCAGGTTAAGGCACTCTTGGAGCATTTTTGGGATGATCTAGACGTTTCTAGACCGCCTAGGAGAATTTCAGGTTGACCAAGTGGTTTAAGGCACCCTTGGAGCATTTTGGGGTGACCTAGATGATTCTAGACTACCTAGGAGCATTTTAGATTGACCAAGTCGGTTAAGGCACCCTTGGAGCATTTTGGGGTGTCCTAGACTGTTCTAGACCACCTAGGAGCATTTTAGGTTGACCAAGTGGGTTAAGGCACCCTTGGAGCATTTTGGGGTGACCTAGATGGTTCTAGACAACCTAGGAGCATTTTAGGTTAACCAAGTGGGTTAAGGCATACTTGGAGCATTTTGGGGTGACGTAGATGGTTCTAAATCACCTAGAAGTGTTTAAGGTTGACCAAGTGGGTTAATGCACCCTTGGAGCATTTTGGGGTGACCTAGACAGTTTTAAACCGCCTAAGAGCATTTCAGGTTGACCAAGCGGGTTAAGCCTAAGAGCGTTTCAGGTTGACCAAGCGGGTTAAGGCACCCTTGGAGCATTTTGGGGTGACCTAGACAGTTATAGACTGTCTAGGAGCATTTTAGGTTGACCAAGTGGGTTAAGGCACCCTTGGAGTATTTTGGGGTTGCCTAGATGGTTCTAAACCACCTAGGAGCATTTCAGGTTGACCAAGCAGGTTAAGACATCCTTGGAGCATTTTGGGAGTACTATGGTGCTCTTAAGCATGGAAAAGCCTCAAGTGAATGATTTTCAAGGGTTTGAGGTCTTTGAATCCTTCAATAGAGGCCAACTGATACGTTCTGGGTCCTATTTGACTATTGATGACAAAAGGACCTAGCCAGTTTACCACACTTGTTCCTTAAGTGGGATGGCAAATTAGAATTTTTTGGTTATCTTTTAGGATGAGGTCACCAATCTAAAAGTACCTGAGATGGAATTTTGTATTGTAGACTCTCTTTAGTCGCTTTTGATAAATGCGTAAATGCTCTAGGACATGAATGCATCACTCATCAAGCAACGTAAGTTGGTCTAGTTGAGCCTACTGTGTAGTATCATCATCAATGAACTCTTGCATGGATATGCATAGTGAGGGGATATCCAACTCTAGAGGTATGACTACCTATGCACCATACACTAGTGAGAATGGATTTGTCCCAATGGGCGTTCGAATACCAGTGTGGTAAGCCCATAAGGCAAGAGGTATGTGCGTGTGCCAATCCTTATGATTATCATTTACTATATTTTTAAGGATGGTGATTAGCATCTTGTTTAAGGCCTATGCTTGACCATTTTCTTGTAGATAATATGGTGTCGAAAAGATATATTTGATATTGTACTTATTCATTAAAGCACGTACAACTTTACTTTTGAATGACATTCCATTATTCGAAATAATTTTGGATGGAATACCAAAATGAAAAATGATATGATTTGTTATAAAATCTACTATGTGGGGTCCTATAATCGAGGTAAGAGAAACTAATTCCACCTACTTTGTGAATACTCAGTTGCCATGATGATAAACGTGTGACGGTCTAAGGATGCAGGGGAGATCTTCTTGATAAAATTGAGTCCCCACTACGAAAATGACCAAACTAATTGAATCAGTTGTAAGGTCTAGGAAGGTACGTGTGTCAAATTAGCATGCTATTGACACTTCACGCAGTTCCTAACATATGCACAATAATCTCTCTCTAAGTATGGCCAATAATAGCCCATGCGAAGAATATGCTTTACGATGGCCATACCGCTAAAGTGGCCACCACATGTACCGTCATGTGCTTGGGCCATTGCCCAAGTAACTTCCTAATGTTCTAAGTAATGAAGGAGAATTCCTTCATAGCTTTGATGATACAAAATATCTCCTAACAAGACATGCTTTGCCACTTTCTGCTTGAGCACCCTTTTGGTAGTATGTGACAATCCAGGTGGGAGGCTACCAAGCTTGAGGTAGTCTCGAATGGGAGTATACCAGTCCTGCTGCATGAAAGCTTTGATGGTGTGAATGACCTATCCCTTTAAATTTTCATCCCTAGAGAATGTTGACTATGGAAGAACCAGTAAAAATAGCATAGTGCTACTATAAAAATGGGTTCGGGGGAACAAGGACCCCCAATCAGCATGATTCAGGCAATCATGAATTTACGAGAACCTATCATGATATTGTTCAATTTTAATCATGTGGATTCCTGGCGTGGCTTCAGAGCTCTCATGCTTCATCATGGGTTGCAATAGTATTTTAACATGAATTGTGGTTATGTCATCGAAAGGTTTCTATGAGATAAGCGATCCCATGGAGGCCATGGTATTTGCAAAATAATTTGATGATCGAGGGATTGCCTCGATATCGTACCACTCAAACTTTACCAGGAATATGTCCACAAAGGATTTATAAGATTGTAGCACTAGATATTTACACTGAAAGAGCCCTTTGACCTGGTTAAAAATTAGTAGGGAGTCACCAAAAATATTAAGATTTTTTATTTTCATGGTGATGATTTCTTGAAGACCTATGAGCAAGGCTTCGTATTCTGCTTCTTCTTAAAGATCCACTTGCAGTTAGTGACCTACTTCTATCACTACTTTTCACCTACTTTTATCACTACTTTTGGAGTGACCCCAGGGATTCCCACGGTTGGTGGGTGGTTAGTGGGTGTGGGTGGTTTAGCCCACGGTGTTGTATCCACGGTACCCTAATACCACTTGGTGGTTTAGGGTTGTAAGAGTTTCCTTATATAATTATTGTAATGTCCCATTTTAGGGACAAGAGAGAGAATAATATATCAAGGAGGATAGACTCTTGTTTGCTGGACTAGCCCAAATTGGGTGAACCAGGGTAAATCTTGTGTGTCATATGTGCATTGAATGGTGTTATTCTTTCTTTAGTTACTTTTCTGCTTTATTTCTAGAATATGTTTCTGTAAAATCTCTTCATTTGGTATCAGAGCCAGGTTATTAGCCATAGGGGGATGCCTTTATTGCTAGGGTTTAAATCCATTTGAAGAAGATCTAGGGTTTCTAGGAGTGAGAGGAAACCTATTCTGGAGTGGGAGTTACGCAGAAGGAGTTTGAAGGAAAAATGTCAGGAAATCATTCAAGGATAGAGATCGAGAAATTTGACGGCAAAATTTTTGAGCTATGGAAGTTAAATATGGAAGATATGCTCGTGGACAGAGATCAGTGGGCTGCTATTTCAGAAAAAACAAAACCTACGGGTACTTTCGATGAATATTGGGAGAAGATGAATCGAAAAGCAAGGAGTCTGATTCGACTGTGTCTTGCAGATTCGATGCTCATCAATGTTTCGGGAGAAGCTACAGCAAAGGATCTCTAGGAGAGGTTAGGGGCTTTGTATCAATCGAAGTCCCTAGTGAACAAATTATTCCTCAGAAAGAAACTATACAATATTAGGATGCATGACGGGGATTCGGTTGCAGATCATCTGAATGCATTCAATACAGTGGTAAGTCAACTAACATCTATAGAAATTAAGTTGAGTGAGGAAGATAAATGCATTACTTTGTTATGCTCTTTACCAGATTCATGGGATAACTTAGTAGTAGCAATTGGTAGTACAACTTCATCCACATTGAAGTTTGAAGATATAGTGGCATCTCTATTATCTGAGGATATGAGGAGAAAAGCCATGGAGGGCACATCTAAGGAAGCCCTAACAGTGAGAGGGCATGCCAAGGAGAAGGAAAAATCTAGATATGGTGATAGGTCTAAGTCTAAAGGTAGATCCAAGTCTCGGGGGAAGTTTGAGAGAAAATGTTGGAATTGTGGCAAGCCTGGTCATATGAAGAAGGATTGCAGATCAAAGAAAGTTGAGTCTGGAAAAAATTCTGATGAATCAACTTCCATAGAGATGAATAAATCCATTGATGAAGCAGGGGATGTATATCTGGCATCCTGCTCATCGTGCTCCACACGATCAGATAAAAATGATTGGTTGATTGATACTGGTGCCTCTTTTCATATGACTCCTCATAGAGGGTGGTTCAGTGAATATGAAAGATATGATGGAGGGGAGGTACTATTGGGAGATGATTCACCACTCAGAATCATGGGTCGTGGAAGAGTGAAAATTTTGTTGCAGGATGGTAGGGTTAAGACCCTACCAGGTGTGATGCATATTTCGGGACTTGCTAGAAATTTGATTTCGGTAAGCAAAATGGCCGATGCAGCAGTGAATGTCAGTTTTGGTAGGGATTCATGCAAAATGGTTCATGGATCAATGGTGTTGGCAAGGGGAGTTCGGATTGGAACATTGTATAAGCTATTGGGAAGCACTATGACAAATGAGTGCAATAGCTCAACTGTTCCTGAGGTTGATTCTAATAAAAGCTCAACACTATGGCATCAAAGGATGGGACATATTGGAGAAAAGGGATTGCATACCCTGTACACAAAAGGTATGGTTCATGGTATCCCTAATTACTCAATGTCTTCCGAGTTCCGTGAACATTGTATTTATGGTAAACAAAATCGGGTTAGTTTTCCATCTGGTGCCACAAGATCTAGTGGGGTACTAGATTTGATCCACAATGATATTTTTGGTCCTGTTCCTATGTCGTCTCTTGGAAAATCATGGTATTATGCTTCCTTTGTTGATGATTTTTCAAGATATGCATGGATTTACTTTCTTAAGAGCAAAGATGAAGTGTTTGAAAAATTTAAGGAATTTAAAGCACTTGTTGAGAATCAAACTGATAAAAGGATTAAGGTGTTGAGGTATGATAATGGAGGGGAATATTGTTCTAATATATTTGAGAAATTTTGTAAGCAATGTGGTATTGCAAGACAGAAGACTACTCCATATACACCTCAACAGAATGGAGTTGTAGAGAGATTGAACAGATCACTGATGGAGAAGGCTAGAAGTATGCTCAGTGGTGCAGGTTTGGCATAGGAATTTTGGGCAGAAGCAGTGAGTGCAGCATGCTACTTGCAAAATCGGTCACCTACATCAGCATTGCCGGATCAAACTCCATTTGAAGCTCTATTTGGTAAGAAACCATCTATTTCACATCTCGAGTTTTTGGTTGTGATGCATACATGCATATTCCAAAGGAGAAAAGAAGTAAGCTAGATAATAAGGTTGTTAAATGTATCTTTATTGGTTATAAAGATGGTGTTAAAGGATATAAGCTTTGGAATCCAAAAACTAAAAGTACAGTGTATAGTAGAGATGTGGTGTTTAGGGAGATGATCAGTGATTCCAGGAAGGTAGTTACAGAAGAGGAACCTGGAACGGTCCAATTTGATCTCATGGAAAACTATCAGACAGTAGAGGATCTGGAAGAGGAGCATACAGATGAGGATATGGAAGAGGAGCATACAGGTGAGGATCTGGAAGAGGATGAAGAAGAGGTTCATACACCTATGGTAAGGAGATAAACACGGGAAAGGAAGCAACCTGAAAGGTACAATCCATCTACTTTTCCTACTTCTTTTGTACTATCTGTTACTGATGAAGATCCTAGAACAGTTAGAGAAGTTGTTAATTCTAGAGAGGCAAACCGTTGGGAAGAGGCCATGGATGAGGAAATGATGTCCTTGAAAAAGAACAGAACATGGGATTTAGTGAAATTACCAAGTGGTAGGAAAGCAATAGGTTGCAAGTGGATCTTTAAGAAGAAGTAGAATGCTGAAGGTAAAGTGGAGAAATATAAAGCTCGCCTGGTTGCTAAAGGTTTTTCCTAGGTTGAAGGAATTGATTATGGTGAAGTTTTTTCTCCCGTTGCAAAGCTAACATCAATTAGATTTATGTTAGCTGTGGCTACTACATTTGATCTTGAAATAGAATAGATGGATGTGAAAACTGCATTCCTTCATGGAGATTTGGAGGAAGAAATCTATATGAGGCAGCTTGAAGGTTTCATTGTTGCAGGAAAGGAGGATCTGGTATGTAAGTTAAAGAAATCATTGTATGGACTGAAACAATCACCTAGAATGTGGTACCAAAAATTTGATACTTATGTTTTAGGAATTGGTTTTGTTCGTAGCAATGCTTGATCACTTGTGTGTATTCAAAGAAAATTGGTAATGTAATTGTCATTATAGTTCTTTATGTTGATGACATGTTACTAATTGGAAATAGCAAGAAACTGGTCAGGGAAGTAAAGTCTCAGTTGGCATCACAGTTTGACATGAAGGATCTTGGCCCTACAAATTTTATATTGGGTATGCAAATAAAAAGAGATCGCTCTAACAGAAAGTTGTGGTTGGATCAGAAAAAGTATGTTGAGACAGTGTTGAAAAGGTTCAATATGCAGGATTGCAAACCGGTGAAGGTACCTATTTCTTTAGGTGAAAAATTGTCTGCTGAACAATGTCCAAAAATAGAAGAAGAGGTAGAGGAAATGTCACATATTCCTTATGCAAATGTTGTAGGTAGTTTAATGTATGCCATGGTTTGTACTAGAGCAGACATTGCCCATGCAATGGGAGTCTTGAGTAGATATATGTCTAAACCTGGTAAAGAGCATTGGACTGCTATGAAAAGGGTTTTTAGATATTTGCGTGGCACCTCTGATTTTACAATATGCTATGAGGGTACAGGTAAAGAAAATAGACAATTGGATATAGAAGGGTTTGTTGATGCAGATTGGGCTGGAGATCTGGACAGGAGAAGATCTACTAGTGCTTATGTATTCAATTTGTTTGGAGGGGCCATTAGTTGGATGAGCAAGAGGCAGACTGTTGTTGCTCTTTCAACTACTGAAGCTGAGTATATGGCAGCCACTGATGCAAGTAAGGAAGTTGTATGGCTGCAAAGACTATGTGCTGAAATTGGGTTCTTTCAAGGAGCTGTGAAGATAAACTGTGACAGTCAGAGTGCCATATTTTTGGCAAAGAACCCTGCTTACCATTCAAGAACGAAGCACATTGATACAAAGTTCCATTTCTACAAGGACATGCTTGAACAGAAGAAAGTGTTGCTAGAAAAGGTAGACACCAAGGAAAATATTGCAGATGCTTTAACCAAGGCTGTAAGCACTAAAAAGTTTAGATTCTGTACAATTGAAATGGGTCTGGAAAAGTATTCAACAAGTGGGAGAATGTTGGATGTGTCTCATTCTTTTCTAGAAAATAATTGTACGATAGGCACTACAGCGCAAAAGACGACGGGTAGGGGGGTTCGGGGGGCCGGAGGCCCCCAAGGACCCCTGGATATGGTAAAGGTGCTTATGTAATAGGTGATGGCTCGGGGTGCGTAGGGGGCACCCTCGGATACGATGAAAGCGATCAAAGCCGATGAAGCCGATGCCAGAATTTTCACCTACTTCTATCGCTACTTTTCACCTACTTTTATCGCTACTTTTGGAGCGACCCCCGGGATTCCCATGGTTGGTGGGTGGTTAGTGGGTGTGGGTGGTTTAGCCCACGGTGTTGTATCCATGGTACCCTAATACCACTTGGTGGTTTAGGGTTGTAAGAGTTTCCTTATATAATTATTGTAATGTCCCATTTTAGGGAGAAGAGAGAATAATATATCAAGGAGGATAGACTCTTGTTTGCTGGACTAGCCCAAATTGGGTGAACCAGGGTAAATCTTGTGTGTCATATGTGCATTGAATGGTGTTATTCTTTCTTTAGTTACTTTTCTGCTTTATTTCTAGAATATGTTTATGTAAAATCTCTTCACGAAGAATAGGGTCATATCGGCCTAGATCTCAGGATCATCAGAATTTGGTGATTTTGAGATATGAAAGACCTCTTCATCAGGAAACTCCATGCTAAGAGGTTGATCATCCTCAAGAAGAGCCTTCACAAGCTAATTGATGATGACCTAACCTTTGATAGATTTTTAACCGATGAATTCTAGGTTGAACTCCATCAACAACATGATCCATTTCACTATACGACTACTATGATAAGTGTGACTCATCATGTATCGCAATGGATTCTCTTTCGACACAACATATGTGGTATGCCCTAGCATATAATGGTGTAGCTTCCTAGTGGTGAAAACCACTACTAAGCACAACTTCTCGACATATGCTTATCGAAATTCATAACTGACTAGGGTGCGGCTAAGATAGTTAGTAGACTACTCTTTGAAAAACCCATTCTTCTAGGCTAGCATGGCTCCGAGTGTGATCTTAGTGGCTGATATATATAAGTAGAATGGTACTCCTGGTCGAGGGGGTTCCAATACTAGTGGTGAAACCAGGTATTGCTTTATTTCATCAAAGACTTCTTGGCACTCATCATCCCAGTGGAATGTGACTCCCTTATGCAATAGTCTATTCATTGTCTGACATTTATCTGACAACTGCGCTATGAAACGCTTGATAGATACGATTTTGTGTTGTAGGCTCTGCACTTGTTTGATGGTAGTAAAGGGAGGCATTCAAGGATGGACTTGAATTTTTTAGGGTCCACCTCAATGCCTCACTTAGAGAATATAAAACCCAAGAGTTTTCCAGATGTGATGCCAAAGATGCACTTCTTGGGGTTCATCCTAACATTGTGCTCAATGAGGTGATCGAGGACTTTGCTTAAGACATCGGGATGCTCATGATGTAATAGAGACTTAGCCAATAATTCGTCCATGTAATATTCTAGAATATTGTGCATGTAATCATGGAATATGTATGTCATGGCCCGTTGATAGGTGGTGCCAGCATTCTTAAGGCCAAAGGACATGACCCTATAACAAAATTTTCTCCACGGTGTTGTGAATGTCGTCTTAATCTGGTCCTTTGGGTTGATAAGGATCTGATTGTACCTAGAGAAACCATCCATGAGGGAAAGAATTTCATGATATACTATGGCATCTACTAGCGCATCGATGCTAGGTAAAGATAAATCATCTTTAGGACTCGCCTTGTTTAGATATCTGAAGTCTATGCATATGCCAATGTTGGAAACCATGGCGGATAGTCTACGGGGATAATGAATTGGGAATCCAAGAGCTTTTTTATCTCATATTTTATCATCAAGGCTACTTTCGGATGCATCATTCATAGTTTTTTCTTTACCGGCTTGACTACTGGGTTGAGTGTTAAATTATGCGTGACCAAATTTGGGTCTAGTCTTAGCATATCCTTATAGGACCATGCAAAAGCCTGCTTTATCTCTATAATAATATGAATGTACATGGCTTGCTATTCAAGGGATAATCCTTTCCCTAGCTTGATAAATTATGGACTATCTAGATCTGAGCCTATGTCTCGATCAATTTTTGACTCTACTAACATATGCGATCCATCCTCCAACTGATGTGGGGTCAGGATTAGGTGGATGTCATCTGATGAGTTAAGATAATCAATGGGAACATCATGTTCCTCTTTAGCATGAAAGACATCCTAAGCCAACCCTAGGGTGAAATGAAACATTTCACAGCATGGCCAGTGCTCAGAAGGTGACAGGGGTGAATCAACACGATCCCATTCGATAGCATCTAGGTCTAGATGCAATGGCTTGGAAGGATCGACTAGATTGCAGACGAGTGTGATAAAATCAATGGAGATCATGTTGATAGAATGAATTTTCTCTCCAAGACCATGGGTTAAGGACTTATTATCAATATCACTTCCTACCCCCAAGTGTGGTGGTATGGGAATAGGGATAACTAGATCCTATCTAGGAATAGACTACAGGATGGGATCATTGGGCTCAAGGAGCTCCATATATATCGATAGGTCAGGACAGATCACATGATAAATCCAGTCCTGATTGATTGGTATTGCCCTTAAGCGTGGGCTAACATGTAGCTGATTATACACCTCATCTATGTTGATGGGCTTATGATGATGATGCAAATAAGGAGGACCAAGATAGGCCCTCTTCATCTCATCTTCATCATCACTATCATATATGATTCCCTTGCCCCTACCCATGGGAATTGGGTGATTATGTTGATGAGGTCCTATATATGCTTACTCCTCATAATCATCATTGTGGATGCAGACTTCTTCACTCCTATCTTGTGGTGCCATTGGCACGTGAGGATCGAGTAGTTCAAGCAAATGGATTGAGACTTCATTAGGTGATCTAACTTCATGAGGGCAGATCAGCTCTTCAGGAGGTAGATGCTACCAAATAGGGTCAAATAGGGGAAACATGTGCATGAAGTCCTCCTGTTGGTCATCAATGGGGACAACCTACGAATGATCACTTTTTGACTCAAAGGGGTCATATGACGCCACCTCATAACCAAAATCATATCCTGAGGTCCACTCATAAGAGGGTCCATCATCACAAACATGAGGACACGCTTGTGAGCTCTTGCCTCTCTTAAAATGTTGGAGAATATCACTAAGGACCATGGGGTTCCCATTCGATATCAAGAAATAGTACCCCAATGAATAGATGGTATGTGGGTTGGCATACGGGTCTTGAGCCAACTCATCTATTTGATTTATGCATAGGCAATCAAGGCCATACAAGAGGACATCTAGGGGAAAGGGGTTGTTATGCCCTAATACTGACTTTATCGTATGACATCTGATATTGTGGTTGAAAGGGGGCATGCATGCCTTATTCATATTAGCCTAACTCATAACCATGCCAATTGTATAGGTTGAAATGCTTTAGTGTGAAGTCCAGGTTAGAAAAATATTCGATCCATTCCCTGAAAGGCTTATCATCCTCCTCTTCCTATTGATAGGGTTCTATGCCATAATAAAGCCCCCCATATATAAAATTTGTTTGATTAGGAGGGATGCCTAAAGACATGATGGTGCCCCTAAGAAGTAGAGGTCTGCCCATGTCCTATACTGACTCAAGTATGGGGATAGCCATGATATTTCAGACTATGTACTCCCCCAAACCTGTGTTATCCATCACAACTATGATCACCAACTGCGGTGAAGGGGAAATGGGAGTGCCTCTTGGGCCCATTCCATGATGGGCTCATCATCCGACTCTTCCTCCATCATGCTAGGTATCTCTTCAGAGGAGATGGTGGAAACTATTGGGGGGATTTCTTCAATGAGTCTCTTCCTTGTGTCCTTTGGCAAAGGGACTGTGGATGATGGCAGTGCCTGCAAAGGAGCTAATAGTGAATATGGGATGGACTATGATGAAGATAAATCTATGGGGGGGATGATGCTAAAATCGGACCTAAATGGGACTTATTCAACTAAAATTCTAGAATATTGTGCATGTAATAATGGAATATGTATGTCATGGCCCGCTGATAGGTGGTGCCAGCATTCTTGAGGCCAAAGGATGTGACCCTATAACAAAATGTTCCCCATGATGTTGTGAATGTCGTCTTGATATGGTCCACTGGGTTGATAAGGATATGATTGTACCCAGAGAAACCATCCATGAGGGAAAGAATTTCATGATCTACTATGGCATCTACTAGTGCATCGATGCTAGGCAAAGGGAAATCATCTTTAGGACTCGCCTTGTTTAGATCTCTGAAGTCTGTGCATATGTGAATCCTCCTGTTAGGATTCTTGATGGCAACCATGTTGGACAACCATGGCAGATAGTCTATGGGGATAATGAATTGGGAATCCAAGAGCTTTTTTATCTCATATTTTATCATCAAGGCTACTTTCGGATGCATCATTCATAGTTTTTTCTTTACCGGCTTGACTACTGGGTTGAGTGTTAAATTATGCGTGACCAAATTTGGGTCTAGTCTCAACATATCCTTATAGGACCATGCAAAAGCCTACTTTATCTCCATAAGAATATGAATGTACATGGCTTGCTCTTCAAGGGATAAGCCTTCCCCTAGCTTGATAAATTGTGGACTATCTAGATCTGAGCCTATGTCTTGGTCAATCGATGAGTCTACTAACATATGCGATCCATCCTCCAACTGATGTGGGGTTGGGATCAGGTGGATATCATCTGCTAAGTTAAGATAATCAATGGGAACATCATGTTCATATTTATCATGAAAGACATCCTAAGCCAGCCCTACGGTGAAATTAAACATCTCACTGCATGGCCAGTGCTCAGAAGGTGACGGGGGTGAATCAACGTGATCCCATTTGATAGCATCTAGTTCTAGATGCAACAGCTTGGAAGGATCGACTAGATTGTGGAGGAGTGTGGTCAAATCAATGGAGATCATGTTGATAAAATGGATTTTCTCTCTAGGACCATGGGTTAAGGACTTATTATCAGTATCACTTCCTACCCCCAAGTGTGGTGGTGGGGGAATAGGGATCACTAGATCCTATCTAGGAATAGACTACAAGATGGGATCATTGGGCTCAAGGAGCTCCATATATATCGGTGGGTCAGGACAGATCACATGATAAATCCAATCCTGATTGACTGGTATTGCCCTTAAGTGTGGGCTAACATGAAGTTGATGATACACCTCATCTATGTCGATGAGCTCGTGATGATGATGCAAATATGGAGGACCAAGATAGGCCCTATTCGTCTCATATTCATCATCACTATCATGTATGAGTCCCTTACCCCTACCCATGGGAATTGGGTGATTATGTTGATGAGGTCCTATATATGCTTGCTCCTCATAATCATCATTGTTGATGCAGACTTCTTCACTCCTATCTTGTGGTGCCATTGGCATGCGAGGATCAAGTAGTTCAAGCAAATGGATTGAGCCTTCACAAGGTGATCTAACTTCATGAGGGCGGATCAGCTCTTCAAGAGGTAGAAGCTGCCAAATAGGTTCAAATACGAGAAACATGTGCATGAAGTCCTCCTGTTGGTAATTAATGGGGAAAACCTACGAATGATCACTTTTTGACTCAAAGGGATCATACGGTGCTACCTCGTAACCAAAATCATATCCTGAGGTCCACTCATAAGAGGGGCCATCATCATAAATGTGAGGACATGCTTGTGAGCTCTTGCCTCTCTTAAAATTTTGGAGAATATCACTAAGGACCATGGGATTCCCGTTCGATATCAGGAAATAGTCTCCAAATGAATAGATGGTATGGGGGTTGGCATACGGGTCTTGAGCCAACTCATCTATCTAATTTATGCATAGGCAATAAAGGCCATCCAAGAGGAAATCTAGGGGCAAGGGGTTGTTATGCACTAATACTGACTTTGTCGTATGACATGATATTTTGGCTGAAAGAGGGCACGCATGCCTTGCTCATATCAGCCTAACTCATAACCATGCCATGTTAACCAAACGACTAAATGAGACATTGTATTAGATGAATATATAATACAATGTAGGTCTTAGAATAGTTCGAAATAAATGAAACTACCTAGGCCCTTAATAGAAGTAGTTACAACGTAATAACAAATAACCTAATAATGTAGTAAATATATAGATACGCTAACATCCCCCCTTAGTACATTATTTGGGTAAGAATATAACTACTAGCTATACTATCATCCCCCCATACAACAATATTTGGGTAAAGTATATAACTACCCCAATACAGTGAAGAAGAAGAAGATAAATGAAAGAATGGTGGCTCTTGCTTTGTCTTCAGCTCTGGCTCTGGCTCTATGCATACCTCTTGACCTGTACCACAGGGTCTATCTCTGGATCTACCTATGATTTTGCCTCTGGATCATTGCCTCTGGATCTTCCTGTAGATCTACCTCTGGAAATTTGTCTCTGGATCTATCTTTAGGTCTATCTCTATGTAATTATCTCTGGGACTGCCACTCAGTCTATCACTAGATTTGCCTTGGGCTCTACCATAGGTTTTATCTTTTTGGTAGAAGCCATACAACATTTCTTTCATCATGGTCCATTGTGTGAGATCTATCCATCCACAAGCAATATGAACCTTGTTGGCTATTTTTAGTTTGTACCAACAACTTGAAGAAGAGTGATTCGTACATCCACAAGAATCACAAGGATGTAATCTCCAACACTTAGCTGCAACATGTCCCATATTTCCACAGTGACTGCAACAATGCTTTCTAGGACTTGTAGGAGATTTAGGTTTTAAAAACATAGAATTACTGGTACTTGCATGTCCAGTATAGCCAAGGCCTTCATTCTTTGCCCTGACATTTAGCATTATAGGAGTTTTAATGCCTTGTTCTTGTTTACCTAATCTCTCACCATTGAATCCCATTTTCTTCATCATTTTGGAACCAAATCCTTTGGTGTGTTTTTCAAAACACCTAATTTCAACATCTTCATCAATGCTTTTAACAATATTGCATTTGTCGCTATTGATGAGATTATGGAGCTCTTTTTTAGATCACCTATGCTACAACTGATATCTACCATAGAAGGTATGAGGTCACCTGTATCACAACAAGCATGTGCCACAATGGGCTGAAGGTCACTCGTGTCACAACAAGCATTCACCATAATGGGCTGAAGCTCACTTGTGTCACAACAAGCGTTCACATTTAGGACCTCGCTTTCCTTATTTATTTCCAATTTACATTGGGCATGGTCAAGTGCAACAAATACCAGGTATATGCCCCTTAGAACACCAATAGGAACTTGTGCACCATTTGTCTGAAGGTATGAACAAGACTCAAAATCATCGAGGAGAGCGACTAAACCATTGTTTAGTGTGAGGAATGTGCCCTCCTCATAAAAATCCAACCCATCCATCTCTAGTGGAAAGTATGGGTCTTTAACTGATTTAGCAACATCAATTTTTAGGGCTATCTTTTTCTTTGATCTGCCCATTTTTAAGGTGTTGGTATCTGTTGAAAATGCACCTTTTACAATGAATTTTGCAAAAATAATTTTGACTAAGGTGTCGGTCACTGCAGAAAATGCACCCTTATAAGTCTTCCCCCCTTGATTTTGCAAAATTATATCTCCCTTGTGGAGAGAAAAAATTTATCCCCCCTTAGTGCAAAAAATTTGCAACTATGAAGCCTAAAAAAAAACTTTTACAAAACTTGCCTCCTTGACAAAAAATGTCACCAGAATAATCCCCCCTTTTATTACAATGACTTCAAACAAAATTATTTTGCTATTTATGAAGCCTAAAAGGTGTGTAATGGTGCTTTGAAGGCAAATTTGGAGTTGTCTCCTCTTGTTTTTAAGGTAATTTGCAAAAAAATAAAAGTTAAATCAAATATTTAATTAATAATAAAATAATTTTTGTTTAAAAAAAACATAAAAAATTATATTATTAAAAAAAATTTGATTAACTTTAATAATGAGATATAATTTTGCAAAAAATAAATAATGTTTACCATAGGGATGTCGACGGGTATGGAACCCGAGACCTGTTGATCGGCAGTGTCTTGCCTGCTGGCTCCCAACCACCCCGGCTACCACTGCCGATGGTGAGAATGAGGGAGAAACCCCTATTTGAGGCAACGCGCGCCCGAGCAACCTCCACCTAGCGACGCTGCGACGTCTTGTTGCTACTGAGCGACACCTCCCCCTAGCTGCTCTGCTTGTCCACTTCACTAGCAGCGGCGAGGAAACCACCAGGTGTCCCCTCTCTGGGCGGCAACCATGTTAGGTGAACCAAAAAAATTCATTAAATTTTGCTTTCTCGGATGATGTCGACTGCATCCATAATGACGATGTTGCTCCGTGCTGGAATCATGATCTTTCGACATCCAACAGGCTTATTTGCATGTACCTTTGTTGATTTTGGTACATAAATCGCCAGATTTGATCTACTGTGCCTGATCGTGAGATCTGTCAGCATCCGATGTCCATTATATTTTGTGATTGAACACAAAATCTCTTGCAAATATGGTAACTGGCTACAATTGTTTTCTACAGCTACGTTGTTTAAATCAAATTTGGTGATCTGGCTATGAATCCCGATCTATAAATCCTCTTTTTATGGGTCACGATCGGTTCACCATGATCAGAAGTGTTGGAATCCTGCGATCTCGTCACAGACATTCACCAGATTTTTTTGTAATGCTGGTATGTTTAGAGAGTACAAATGCAGTATGGACCAGTCGCTTCGAGGAGCTCGACAAATCATCCACAAAAAAATGTTGTGTGATTCATTGATCAGATATCGTATGCCGTCGATCGAAAATTTATCCGAAAGCCTACATCAATCGTAGTTGATCTCCTCCTGATGAAGACGTCAATCAACAAGAAGAGAAAAAAAACGTGTTCGTATTACCGTTGAGAAAACACAATAAATTTTCTTTGGCTTTAGTCCCACATCGGGGATGAGGGGTAACACTAAATGGTTTAAAACCAAATATGCACCTACTCTTTAATAACCACCTATTGGTTTTTAGCCCCCTATTTTTGCTTTTACCCGCAGTTGCTCTATCCACCAAGCTCGTCTACCGCAGCCAAATGGTTGTACACGTGTTCGTCCTCGGTTGCACCTAGAGGTCATCAATAGTCCTATGGTCCAGGTGTAGGTGGATGTGCCACATCGGTTTCAAATCACATGAAAGGAATCATCCTGAGGTCGTGTTGAGTGGAGTCTACTGCGCCCGCGTGCAAGCCTAGCTTGTTGTGTCTAGTCCAGGTCACAAGTCGAGTCTTGTTAGTCCCACATCAAGTCAAGGTTAGAGTCAGTTATGTCTAGTCCATGCTATTGATGGTGTCCAAGACCGATCGTCCATTCGCCCAGTCTCACGATGTCCAGAAAGGATGCCAGTCCAGGTCACAACCGATCTCGACTATGCCCAGTCAGTCTCCGGATTGGAAATTTCCCAAATACGTCGGAGCGAGGTCTCCTCGCACCGGCTCTGATACCATGTTAACCAAATGACTAAATGAGACATTGTATTAGATGAATATATAATACAATGTAGGTCTTAGAATAGTTCGAAATAAACAAAACTACCTAGGCCATTAATAGAAGTAGTTGCAACGTAATAACAAATAACCTAATAATGTAGCAAATATATAGATACGCTAACATGCCAATTGTATAGGTTGAAATACTTCAGTGTGAAGTCCAGGTTAGACAAATATTCGATTCGTTCCCCAAAAGGCTCATCATCCTCCTCTTCCTATTGATAGGGTTCTATGGCATAATCAAGGCCCCCATATATAAAATTTGTTTGATTAGGAGGGATGCCTAAAGGCACGATGGTGCCCCTCAGAAGGAGAGGTCTGCCTATGTCCTATATTGACTCAAATATGAGGGTAGCCATGATATTTTATACTATGTACTCCCCCAAACCTGTGTTAGCCATCACAACTATGATCACCAACCGCAGTGAAGGGGGAAATGGGAGTGCCTCTTGGGCCCATTTTATGATGGGCTCATCAGCCGAATCTTCCTCCATCATACTAGGTATCTCTTCAAAGGAGATGGTGGAAACTATTTGGGGGATTTATTCAATGAGTCTCTTCCTTGTGTCCTTTGGGAAAGGGACCGTGGATGATGGCGGTGCCTCTGATGGAGCTAACAATAAATATGGGATGGACTGCGATGAAGATAAATCTATGGGGGGGATGATGCCAAAATCGAACCCAAATGGGACTTATTCAACTAAAATTCTAGATGAGGTGATGGTAAGGTCGATTCAGGAAACTGTTGCACCACATTGCAGTATTTGAAGGGTTCTAGGTCCACTGAGATGATGTGAACCTATCCTTCATACATGTATTTCAGGTACTGGTGGACGATTGAAGGGACACACTTCATGTTCTTAATCCAGGGTCTACCCAATAGGATGTTGTACATCATCTCGCCCTCTTGTATGAGAACCAACATCAGAATTATATTTTTCCAAACTTGAATGGGCAGTAATATTGTGTGAACTATCAAGCACATAGCATCGTTGAATTTTCGGAGGGTATTTTTGGATGTGACAATGTATAGTGCTGGAAGTTTAAGATGCTCTAGTTTTGTTGTGGTAATGATATTACTAGACAAACCAGTGTCTATCATAAATCTCTTAAATGCGGTCCCATTCACACATGTGATGACATGCAAAGGTGGGTCCACTATGTCATCAGGGACAAGCCTTAATTCATCTTCCTTGAATGTAATGATTGGCTCAGTGCATTGGCGTACATGCCCCACAAAATTGTTGAATGAATTCGCTTCCTAGGGCTGCAGTTCAATGGATTTTAGAATCTCCATTAGGGCCTCCCTGTGAGGCTACGATTGCTAGATTATATCATAAATGGAGAGTCTAGCCGATGTGGTCCTCAAACTCTGAGGGAGTTTGGTCTAGATCATGGCCACAAGTCTATGCGGGGGGGTTTGTACTGGAGGTGGGTCGGCTAGTGAAGTCGATAGAACATCACTTGGAGACGTAGGAGCTATAGAAGGACTTGGGTATTTCTTATTCCGTGTCACGATGCTCACCATGCCCAAAAATCCCTACTTGGGATAGGCCTGATGGACCTCATTTACTTGCGGTGTGGGCTTGGCTTACTCCTCATGGGTAGGCAAGGGGTATTTTTAGACCTCCATCCATTGGTTTTTTGGTGCCACAGGGTTGTCTACCATGAGATCTTTATTGTCGATTAGGTCATACACCAATTTCTTGAACTTGAAGCATCTGAAGATGTTATGACCCTTTTGCTGGTGGTACTTGCAATACAAGTCTTCCCGGTATCCTTTAGGCTTGGGTGTGCTAGTATCTATAGGTATGCTCTTAGGTAGGTGGACCAAATTGACCACATAGAGGTGATCGAATAAGGAATCCATATATTATGTTATGGGCATATACTATAGCCTGGGGCGGAACTATTGATTTTGCCCTTGTTTTTTATTTTCCTTCTCATAGTTCCCAGGGGGAGTTGCATGATATTATGCCTTTTGAGGCAGTTGTGCTTGTGCTATCCCTAGGACACTAAGGACAACCTGATTGATCATAGAAGCTTGCGGTTGCACTGTGTTGGTCTTAGTGGTCTTAGTCCACTCCTTATTGTGAGGTTTTACAATCTTGCCCTCTTGGATCTTGATTTCCTTGATGGTCCTAGCCTATGCTAGGGCATCCTCAAGAGTTGCAGTAGCAAGGAGATGGGTTTTAGGTATCTCTTAGTAAACATCTAGGTCAACTCTAAATTGGGGAGTAGATAGGGCATCTTTGAAAGCATAGCCCACCATTTATTTCCATAATTTTTTATTGACTCATCATCATATTGCTTGAGACTAGCTAAGTCAGCAAGTGTCACCTTCCTCTTGGTATTGAAGGCAAAAAATTCTAGGAATGCGTCCATGAGCTGATCTAAGTTGTGAATGTTGTGCTTCGAGAGCTATGTAAACCAAGCAGAGGTAGGTCCTATGAGGGTGGTCACAAAACTCCTTAGAAGAAAGGCATCATTATCTTGGATACCAAAACATTATCTCAGGAAATGGGTGACATGCTCATGTGCATCCTCTTCCCTCTTAAATGTGGCCAACTAAGGCATCTTAAATTGTTTAGGTTAGGGAGGCATAGGGATTGACAAATGCATAGGGTGACTGCAGATTTGGCGTAACATGGGCTTTTGGGACCCAAAGGTTCTATTCTCGACTAACTTGAGATGCTCTAATAGTTCCTTGTAAGCATCAGAGGACTTGATCTCATTCTCTTTGTCCTATTCCTGTGGTGGGTTGTGAGGAATGTGAGGCCTATTACAGGGAGATGGAGACGACCCCCCTACCTTGATATGGCATTTCCATGCATGCTTCTTCCATCTCGTATTCATCAGATGCCTCGTAAGGCGTCTCTAGATCTGGTTTGTAAACCTGTATAGTCACCCGTGGAGGGTGATCCACATTAGTACTGGGAGTCAAATCCTAATCAGACCTAGGAAGTCTAGTAGGTAATCCTCTATAATGTCTAGGTTACCTCTCCTAGACTAGGGGCTATTGCATTTGATAGGTTTCTACCCTATGAGTGCTTGGGGTTGGAACCCACTCATGTAGGGTCTTTTGGAAACAACTCATTGGTTTGACATTGAATACGTTCCTTTTCGAGCTGATGCAAGTGGTCTAGCTGCTCCTTGTCATGCCAAAGCTATTTAAATTGAGCTTGGCATTCCACTTATTTGGAAATCGCCTATTTAATTTGTTTCACTATTCAAGGTCTAGGTGGCCTAGATGGTTCCCCTCGATCTCTCTCAGTCATGATGATTCTAGAACTCTATAACGTGCTTCCCTCTATAAAGGTTGGGTATATTCACTTGTGTCTCTAGTCAAGGTAAGTGTTCCCTTTACTCAAAAAGTGCAAAGGTGTAGTGCCCTCATGCAGTGAATTGCTCTTGAGGAATGTCATGGACTTCCTCATAACTTCCCTCATGAATGAGGAAGGGTAGGGCTAAATTAGATCATCCTGCATGATGAGCATTATAATCATCCTCATATATGGACTCCCTAGTATTAATTGGATGACATAGAGGAAATATGTGATCATCATGCCCCACCCAATGTTCATTGTGGGGATCTAGCCCTTGAGATGATGCTTTTGCTCTAATAGGTACACGAATGCCTGGAACTGACCTATATCCATGTGCCTCTTTGCACATTAGCCAGTCATCATCAAAACAAATGTTTGATGTATCCATATAATGGGATCAATCTCTATGAGTTGGCTCTTAGCGTACGGGGGTATCCTGCCTAGGGGTCTCTTGGAGACCCCGCTCTATCCTAGCTATCCTAGCGGTCCACATATTGGGATGAGTGTCAACCCTCCAAGGTGGTATAAAAAAATATTAGGGGCTATAACGGAGGTGACTCGTGCCTCCATGTACACTCTCCGTAGCTTCCACCCTTGATTGGGCTTGGATGTGGGTGAAAACCATTGCAAAAAGGTTCTATAAAAATTTAATGCTTATCTTCTTAACACATTTTATGAAACAATATACCAGAATGAGAAAAACACAATCAAACAGATGTTTATCTTTGTTAATTTATTATATATGTATTCTAAAACTAGTTTCAGTGTTGTTTCAAATTTGTTGTAAAGAGACCTTGTATTGCATGTTTGATAATTTTTGGATGGTATTCTTTATTTTAATGGATTTCACCTATATACTCACAACACGAAAACCTAGCTATGAACTCCAAGTTGTGTTATCCTACCTATAATGTGTGGTAATGAAGCCCACACACGACCAGGGAGCATAGGTCCTACCAGTTCATCACCCAGTTCACTCGTAGTCTGTGATACACCTCCTCAAAGGGTGATGCATGCTATAACCCATGGGATATTATGGATCTTGGAACCAGCCTTGGCAAGGTGGATTGGGTTCATGGGATTTGAGCCAAGTGGATGGAGATGAAACCCACCGTCACTTGCGCTCTACCAACGATTGGGGATGAAGTCCAACTCGTTAGCATTTTAAGTGGATCGTGGTGTGTGTGATTCATTTTAATCCAAAATAAAGCACGAAATAAGGCATCCAATGTATTTTCACTAAATGCAATATTTAAAGCAACATTTTACTTTCATAAGATTAAAATATGAAATATGGAAGTCATTACACTAAGATAGGAAAGCAACCCTAAATGAAAGCTCATCGATGGGTTAGCAATGTGTAAGAAAGCCAAGGAATATGTAATCCTAGTTATGATTTTCTACTTTATGTATGTTTTTGTATTTTGCATTTTCAGAAAAGGAAATGCGATAGTTTTAATTTTCCTACTTAAGAACACAAAGCAAAAATCGATAGAAAACAAGGTTATGTAAATGAAAAACAGAAAGGAAATAGTTCAGACCCTACCTCTTCTCTGCCATTGTCTATTGGTTCTAAAATCTAGCTCAGAAAACCTGATGTTTTCTATTCATTCTAGGGTTGGATGAATTGCAGGTCTGCATTCATCCCAGGTAGGTACGGATTTGTATCCATCCCAGGGTGGCACGAATAGCAGTCCTGAGTTCACCTAGGTCTGGAGCGACTAGAACCTGTAATCAAAAAAGTTGAAAAACCAAGTTAGAAAATCACCTAAAGAAAAAAGGGACTAGGTCCCACCATGATCACCATTGTAGCAATGGAAAAATGGTGCACCTTAACCGAAGCAACAAAATGTATGTGCTTTATAAGTCCTACGAGAGCATAAATCAAAGTATGCAAGCAAGAGGCAATGTATAACAAGTACTAAAGAAAATGGGGAATTATCCTTATTAAATAAATTCAAATAAAATTAGAATACCTCCCTTTTAGGACTTGAATCATATTGATACAATATTTTACAATAAATGGGTGCCAAGAGATATCAATCTCTCAAATAACGTGGTGCACATCCACTGTTATTCCGCATGCCCACACTCGAAGTGGGCGGGCCAAATGTCACCACTACTTATGCCAATGTGATAATCATCCTATAATGTTCCCTATCATATTTTGGCACTTGAATCTACACACAAGAAATAAAAAGAGAGTCAAAAGCATATGCGTGTGATACTAAAACATGCAATCCCCACAGCCTGAAAATGTGCATGTGAGGTATAGATAGAAAATGGATTAAAAATAATATAGAACTAAAAAGTTATGTAAATTATATGTTTTTGGGATGATATTACCTAGTTTTGTAAAATAATTGTGCCCGATCGCTGCGTTAGGCCCTGCCACACGTACTGAACCTACAAAAGGTAAACAAGTGCTTATCCCACCTAAACATGTCAAAAACCTATAAAATTTTGTGAGTAAGCATAAAATTATTTTTGGGGAGAACCCATGTGATCAGATTATATATATTCAGCCCATATCATCATGCATGCAAAAGTAGGACCCACATGCATACAAAATCATAAAATAGCTATATCTCAGTCAATACATGTCAGAAAGTAATAAAATTTGAACTGAAGCATATCATATACATGTATAAAATAATAAATTGAAAATATTCATAAAATAATACATGAATTTCTATTCGTTCAGGGGTGGGACAAATTCGACTATCACAGATTGGGGGGCACTTGTGCATGGGACGCCCACCAATATCTCCTAAATTTTGACACCAATCCTATGAAGATCGATGCAAAACCATAGGGGAAGTTTTTTAGGTAAATTTTGTTTGGATATTCATACTATATACTCGGTTTGGGGATCAAATTGTGCCTTCTTGTACCACTTGATAACTTCTCTCGCTAAGGAGAAATGGATGAAAAAGGAGCAATAAAGGTGAGGTAATAACTCGGTAGCACTTCATCGCAAATACTAGCAAAAAACCTCTCTCTTGGATGAAAATATCATCCATTTTATAGACCTAGGAGGTCAAATATGCAAAGGACATGCAAGGCCCAATGGGCCACTTGTCCACCAAGGCAGCATGCACGGAGGGGGAAGAGAATCTCCCTAAAATGGAGTCATTGATGAGGGTTGTCATAGGCATACCATGGGTTATGACATGCATGCTTCGAAGAGTAGGGCAAGTGGCATTTTTTGATGGCCACTTGTCTATATTTGACTTTTTGCTAGTCAAACCTACTATTCGCTCCATCCTGGGATGAATGCTGCTATTCACTCTAGGGTGGGATGAATAGATCTGCTATTTGTCCTAGGGTGGGATGAATAGGAACTGGGCCTCAAAAAGTCCCCAAATTACCTAGGAACCTTCCAAAACTACTTTGGGAGTGGTTAGAACCACTACTTGACCTCTAAGGGCTGCCCTAAGGGCTTTGTGCATCAATTTTGTCAATGCCTTGGTAGCATAATCAGATTGGCGCTATTTTAGTGTCTACAAAAACAATTACCATTCTACCTAGTGGTATTTTAGTTGAAAAACCTATTGTTCTTGGTCTTCCTTTGGTTTCTTTAGTCACACCACCACCAAATCCATTGGTTGGAAATACCACTTGGATGAGAGGGCACAATACCCCCTTGAACATTGCTAGATATACCCATGATATACCCAAGAATATAGAGAAATTATTGCCCAAATATAAACATGATGGCATCGTATTAGTAGAGGAACACATTCAGGCTTATAAATATACCTTAATTAGATTACAAGTGAAACATGAAGATGTTACTTGTAGAATGTTTCCTTTGACCCTAGATGACTTGGCATATGACTGGTGCATTAGTCTAGCTATCAAATCCATTATGTACTAGGCCCAATTAGAAAATACTTTTGTAAATTAGTTTAGGTTGCCCTTAGATCCTACCATAATTTATCATCAATTTGATTCTTGCAGGACGGAACCCAATGAGCCATTGAGAGTGTTTAACATGAGATTTAAAAAACTCTATTTGAGACCAAATACCTATGCTCTCATTGCTAATACTGCTCTTCAGATATACTTTAGGATATTAGATCCCCTAACCTATATGTTTGTTAGGATAAATCCTTTGGTCACTAATCTTACCTTAGCATACATGGAGGCCATGACTGTCGAGTAGTAATTGAAACCACAGGGTTATGGGATAGGATAGTTACCTACTATAGGATAGCCTTGGGTATAAAATCAAATCCTAATGATAAATCAAGCACTGCCACAACAAAATTTGATGTTGAACGCTTTTCCTTACAATCAATTTTACCCTATCATGCTCGCTTATCCTTCCACATTCACTTATCCAACTACACCCACTCATACAACTATTACATTACTCTTAGAAAATCAATTTGCCACCCATAGAACCTTAGAAACAAATGCATAAGCCTTACCTACATGCTTAAACCCAACACCCATACAAAGTTTGAATCCATTTCAAAACTTAAAGTTTTAAACTCAGGGCACCTTGCAAGACCAAAATTTTTAAAATCAAAACATGGTACCAAATAAAAACATTCAATATGTCTAGAATCTAACTAATCCTATCACTATTACTGGTCAACCTAATGAGCCTAATTTGGATATAAAAGACCTACATAGGCTTGTCCAGAAGCTAAGTAGTGACTTGGTTTAGTTACAAAGGTAGGCACCACAAAACTCACAATAAAACATAAGCTATAGTTTTCAAAGGAAATAATGGAATACTCAACCAAAAAATGGGGGTGTACCTAGTTTAGTTGCTAATCAAAATAATTCATCTATTAGTTCTAGTCAAGTACATATAATTATTAATATTTTAGATTTGACTATGAAAAATTGGTGTAGGATGTATTCCACTAAAGAGCACAATAAAAATGAATACCCAAAGTTTCAAAAGTTCATAGATATTTTGTAGAAAGATATGGATGATTTGGAATTAGTACCTAATGAGAACTCCTCTCATCAAGCTAGTTCAAACAAAGGTAAGTGAACTGCTTTAGTTTTTGAAACTTTTGATCCAGAAGATGATGATGATCCCATAGAAGAATTTTAGGCCATTAGGTAGTTTAAAAAGGGAAATCATAACTACCAGTTGAGAAGTAAGAGTAAGACCCCAAATACTTCTTCTACTCCTCCACATAATTTCATTATTCCACTAGATACTAAGGTAAATGAAAATCCTACCCATCCATATCATATTGATTCATTCAAACCACTACAAAAGGTGTAAAATATTGATAAAATTGCTTATAACATTGTTGATGTTTTAAAGAAAAAAAAAGCTAATATCACATTGTTTGAAGTTGCACAACTGACAAATCAGTAAAACACTTTCATTAAGGCTTTGGGTGGATCAAGTAAAAATGATGTTAAGAAAACTAAAAAGGCACATTTGGTATTGCAAAAATATAAAGGAGAATATCCTCCCTTCTGTTAACCATCAGAATTGTAGAAAATAATCTACACAATTTCCTCGTGGATTCAAGATTATTAGGTAATGCGATGCCTCATGGTGTTTGTTAGAGATTGGGTTTGAAGCCCATTCCTTCAAATAATATTTTGGTACAATTGAATAAGTCTAAGGTGAATGTCGTAGGCATGCTTGAAAATTTTCATATTTAGATTTCATAAAAACCTAGAATTTAGTAATATATTGATACTCATGTTGTTGAAATTCTTGACAAATATGGTATGTTGTTGAGAAGAGACTAGAGTAGAAAATTGAACGGTTATATGGTCACTGAATTTTTGTACATGTGGTTACCTTGGAAAGGGGTATCCAATAAAATTAAAATTGAAAGAGAACCCAAACTCAAGAATTTTATCACAACATATAACAAAACAAATGAAGTTTTTTATAATGATTCTGAGTTGGGAGTTTATACATTGGATACTAAGTTGGTTTCAAATAGAACTAATGCTGAAATTATATTTTCTAGCTCACTTAGTGATGACAATCTTGTTTAACTACTTAAACTTGATAGATCTAAATGCAAACAGGGTAGTGAAGCTGAGGTTGAACTCATTAGCCCTAAAGGTAAGTCTTCTCTTGGTGCATTTAGATTATAATTTCCATGTACTTGCAATGTAGCGAAGTATGAAGCATTAATTTTTGGATTGCAATTAGCTTTGAATAAGAACATTAATTGTTTGAAAGTTTTAGGGAATTCAATGTTAGTTGTTAGGCAAGTAAAGGGGCAATACACATGTCATGATGAAAGGCTAATTCACTACAAAACTAGAGTTAGAGACTTAATAGATGAATTTAAAGCCTCCAATATTTCTTCGATTTCTAGAAATAGTAATCATGTTGCAGATTCTTTGACATCCACAATAGGTACATTAAATCCCATCAATAAAAGAAAATTGAAATTTTTTCAATAGAATTGGCTCCTTGTCCTTCTATACCTAATAATGTTACAAATTTACAGGTATTTGAAAGTTACAAACACATCTTGGACTTTGTAACTAACTCCAGTGTTTTTGAAAATTAGGTGATTGATGAGGACCAACGGTTACATTAATATGAAGAATATGACGTAACAAAGAACCCTAATACTATCCCAAAAGGTATTATCTCCCTTGAAAAGATTTTTGATATTGATGATCAAAGCAAAATATGCAATAAAATCTCACATTCAAATGATGCATATGATGTAGTTAATATTAGAAATAACGGAGATTCACATAATGTACTTATTAGAAAAGCATACACACATCATGAAAAGGAAGGAATAATACACACACTTAAATATTATATGGATTGTATTGCATGGACTTATGATGACTTAAAAACTTAAAATCAAAACATTATCATTCATACTATTCCTTTGAAGCCCGATTCTAAACCATTCAGACAAAAAAAATGACCAGTTAACCCAGTGCTAGAACCGCTCATAGAGAAGGAATTTAAAATTTTTTTAGATACAAAAATTATATTTCCTATTCGACATTCCACATGGGTTGCAAACATAGTTCCTATTCAAAATAAAATTGGAGAGATTTGATTATGCATTGATTTCACAAATCTTAATAAATCTTCATAAAAGATAACTACCCTCTTCCTTGTACCAATCACATTTTACAAATTTTTAATGGATCTAAAATGATGTCTTTTCTTGATGGATATTCTAGATATAATCATATTATTATTGACCCACGTGATAGAATGAAGACTGCATGTACTACTAAATGGTGAACATTTGTTTACAAGAGAATGCTTTTTGGTTTGCTTAATGTAGGTGCTATATTTCAGCATGCCATGGACTATGCTTGTAGAGACCTCATTGGTAAATGCATAGTCATTTATGTAGATGATATCCCTATTTTATCAAGGAAACAAGAAGATCATATTGATGACTTGAGAAAAGTTCTTCAAGGGTGCAGAGAACATGGAATTTCACTAAATCCCAAAAATTGCATCTTTAGAGTAACGAAGAGAAAATTGTCAGGACATGTAATATAAAAAATGGAATTTCCATAGATCCTGAAAGAATAGAGGCAATTAAAAATATTCATCTTCCAAGTAGTAAGAAAGAGCTTAGATAATTCTTTGGAAAAATTAATTTTTGTTAGAAAATTCATTTCTGGATTTGCTAAAATTATTAAACCATCGAATGATATGTTAAAAAATGATGTTAATATTAGTTGGACATGTAAGGCTAGGAATACCTTTTAGAGTGATAAAGATGCTATTTCTAATGCACCTATTTTGGTAATTCCTAATTACAAGAAACCAATATTCATCTATACTTTTGCATCTGATCATTCATTTTCTAGCGTGGTAACTCAGAAAAGTGAAGGTAATTTCAAAAACCCTATTGCTTTTATGAGTTCATATTTGAAATATGCATAGTTAAGATATACCCTTTTAGATAAACAAGTGTATGCCTTATTCAAAACTATCAAAAAATTTAGGCATTACATTTTTCATAGTAGAGTTTTTTGCATTGTACTTGACCCTGCTATGAAAACCATGTTGATGCAAAATAAACTAGGAAAAAAATGAGAAAAGTGGATGTCTACCTTATAGGATTTTAATCTTGAGATCCATTCAATGAAGCTAGTTAGATGACAAGGCTTGACAAAAGAACTTGCAGAGATTGACCCTCAGATTTCTTACCAATAATATAATGTAGAGGATGTCATGCAAGATGAATGGTATATTGATATTGTTTATTTTCTTTTGAATGGTAAGTGTCCTTCACATTTTAATTCCATGCAAAGAAGAGCTCTTTGCTTAGAGTATGAAAAATTATGATTAACACTAGTGTGTTGTACTAGAAAAACCATGAAGAAAATTTTCTTCATTGCTTGAATAAGGAAGAATCCACTCACATATTACACAAGTTTTATGGTAATTATGATATGGGACATGGTTCTACAAATTCCATGACACAATCAGACACATATATTTAAAGATAACCATTTCCATGTACGTTCTTATCATATTTTTTAGCTTGCAGCTATTAGGGAGAGACATGCACCTATGCCATTACAACTAGTAGTTGAGATGAGACATTTTGTTTAGGGGTGCTTAGATTTTTTAGGGGTAATAAACCCTAATTATTTAGCTTCCCATAAGTTCATCCTCACTACTACTAACTATTGCACTAGATGGACAAAAGCTATTCCCACCAAGCATTGCACTACTAATGTGGTTATTCAATTTTTGGTAGAACACATTATGACTAGATTTGGAATGTCATTTTCAATTGTTTGTGATAATGGTCCTGCTTTTACTTCACTTCATTTTATAGAATGGGCATACGAAAACAAGGTGAGCATCAAATTTTCTTCTAATTATTATCCATAAGGTAATGACTTAGCTGAATCATCTAATAAGAACTTATTGTCAATTATTAATAAATTTCTTGAACATAATCCTCGATATTGGCTTAATAAATTGAAATTTGCATTATGGGTAGATAGAATAAGAATTAAAGAATCCATAGGGACATCACCTTATAATTTAGTGTATGGTCATGATCCAATTTTTCCTTCAAATATCAAATTGTAAACTTTACAATTCATGAAAGAATACCTTGAAACAAATGATAAAATTGAAGTTCGTCTCACTCACATTATGCATAAGATGAAAAATGAGAGGATGTTTTACTTCATTTTAGTAAACATCAGGATATAGTTAAAAGGTGGTTTGAAAAATGAGCTAATATTAGGGTAGTTAAGATCTATGATTTGGTTCTATTATGGGATAAGGCACATGAGAAAAAGGGTGAGAATATTAAATTTGACTATCTTTGGCTTGGTCCTTATTATATTTCAGAAATTCTTGGATAAAATACTTTTTAGTTGAAAACTTTGAGTGGGGAGGATATTCATTTACCTATTAATGGGTAGTTTCTCAAGCATTACTTTCACCCATGAAGAGGTTGAATTCTTGCATTAGTTGTACCATGCTTGTATATTATAGTATATAGTTTTTTTTTGGTTTTCATGCTTTTGAATTTGGATTTTTCCTTGTGTGGTACTTAATCTCTTGTTTTGCAAGATTTTGCTTTTTTGCTTTCTTGTCAATTCACATTATGTTAGGTTTTAGGTTATTTTCAAGTTTTTCTTTTCATTTTCACAAAGTGCATTTTGGGTGTATTCCTTTTATTGAGGTAGTGTTTGATGATAGCCACTAAATCCTGGTTTCTTTGTTGATAGTGTTCCTTTGTCATGTAGGATGGATGACCTAGTTTGGAATCAGGTGGAATTGAGGAAAAGGAAATAAAATTGTTTAGTGATCATTCTTAGATTTTGGACTAAGATGGTGGATTTTGGAACAATGAGATATTTCATTGAAGCTCCACATATAACTCACTACATTAAAGGGGTATTCTTTGAAATATTGAAGGATGAAGTCATTTTGGTTTGCAAATTAAGGCAAAAATCTAATATACTCCATCTTAAGCCTTAAGTGGTCTCTAATCCAGTTGGCATACAAATTTTGCAAAGCAATTAAAATCTTATATATCTATATGTGTGTGTGTGTGTGTGTGTGTGTGTGCAAAATCCATCTCATGCTTGGGTGATTCAAATAATCTCTACTGGGGATATAGATGTTTGGCTGGTAGTAGAGCAAGGTCTAAAAGAGATCAAGGTCATCTCCACCAGGGCTATAGATGCCTGGATGGTAGTGGAGCAACGCAAAGGCACATATTTATAAATGACATTATATAGCCTAAATGCAAAACAAATGATGGAATCTAGATTATTTTAAGAATGAAAAATGAATCATAGATCATACATTGAGCAGAAGCAAATAGTTCATTTATTTTAATTTGAAGATATTTACCCCATTCTATCTGGATATTGCTAAATGATTTTTATCTCTCTTATCTTTGGTTTTTTTGGTTTCATATTGGGTTATTCATTTGAAATGCTCAGGAGCATTTCCCAACATAGTCACCATTTGTTGTTTCCATTACACAACACAACCCAAATTTGGGAACCCACCTTAAATTTATATGTTATGGAAATTTTGGTTTGCATTGAGTGATTGATTGATAGGTCCCTACCAATGAGTTTGTAATATAGATTCCAAGGTTTGGGATGTTGGTTAGTGTCTCCTTTTAATTTATTTCAAAATGTTTAGTGTTTTGGTTAGGTTAATAGGCTTAATTTATTTTTTAGTTTTATGGTTGGTTAGGTTTGTAATGTTTGTTAATTTTAATGTTTTGAATTAAACCAATTCAAAAATTTGAAATTAATTAAATAAAATTTAAAATAATAAAAAAATAATCTGCCTAGTGGGATTTTTATCTAAGGCTATTATAGGTGTATGTGTGTTGCCAGTATTGGTATCCTTCAGAAGCTTTGCCATGGCCGCCATGGCAAAGATACCATAGGCTTCCATGGCAGATTGACCACCATGGCAAAGATGCCACAGGCTACCAAGGGCTGCCATGCTAGCTGTCATGGCAGCCTGTCATAGCTTTACCATGGTAACCTATGGCATCTTTGCCATGGCAGCTTTTCCACCATGGCAAAGCTACCATAGGCTACCAAGGGCAGCTTGGCCACCATGGCAAAGCTACCGCAGGATAGGTAGATGACCTAAAAACTATATATATAAATTATGTTTTTCTTAGGCATTATCACAAGGTTTAGGAGATTCCATATCATTTCATGCACATCTATTAAATTTTTTTATGTCTATGTTCAATTAGATGTTTACATGTGGACAATCAACCTTTGGGTTGCAAGGGCTGTCATGCTGACTGTCATGGTAGCCTGTGGTAGCTTTGCCATAGCAGCCATGGCAAAGTTTTCATAGGCTACCAAGCTTGGTAGCACACATACACCTATAATAGCCTTGGGTAAAAATCCTACCATGATGGATGTATATAAGAAGTATTACTCAAAAAAACATGGAACCATCAATAATAAAAGTTCGAGGCCCACGGGGCAGTTTCGGGGCCATTGGGTGTACAAAGACAAAAAAATGCACTTGCAAAATAAATGGCCCCCTTATCCATCCACCTAGTGAGATTTTTACCTAAGGCTATTGTAGGTTTATGTGTGCTGCCAAGCTTGGCAGGCTGGTAATCTAGAATTTACAACAAAACTCCCAATTTATGCTTTTCCAATAATGGAAATGAATTTGAGACTCCTTTAAATAGGTTGTTAATTGAAGTCCATGATTTAGAATTAATGCCCACATTAGTATGGCCTCTACAACCTAAACCTACCTCAAATAAATAACAAATGAGTTTCAATTTATATTTCAAGAGTTGTATTTGTGCATATTTATGTAGAAATATGAGTTGGTTTAGAATCTAACAAAATATGTGGATACTTGGTCAAGTTGGAATGTAAGGCTTTGGAGAAACCATAATTCCTACTTTGGAAGAATGGTTGATCATGCAAAACTAAATTGCATGGGATGCAATGTAAACCTGATTCTTAATATTCAAAGTAATCAAGAATAGTATCAAAACTCAAAGAAGACCCAACTCTTGTGGCTCCAACAGTTCGTGCCTTGTTCACAGTTGTGCGCGGTAGATACCACAGCAGAGTTATTCTTCAAGAATATCATGAAGTTTTTGGGAGTGCCTCTAAGCATAGTTTTTGACCATGAAAATAGATTCACTAGTGCCTTTTGGCAGGTTCTATTCTAAACAATTACTTTGAACTCCATATGGTATGCTCATATTTCTTCTCATTTATTATGCCTCTACTTGAAATAAATTGTATGTCACCAACTATATGTACATGACACTTTTAGATTATCCAATTCTAGATAGTATGGTCTTGGATGATCCAATACCAAATTATTTAACCTTAGATGACTTAACTACATATAGTCTTTAGAATGGCTCTATCATTGACTACTTGATTCTAGATGGCTTCATATTCAGAATATCTTAGCATCCTTATGACAATGACCTTCATATCAAACACAATCATCTAAAAAACAAATCTTAACCCAAAATATCAGGACAACTGAAAATGCTTTACACTGCTCAATCTTATCCTATGCACAAAACATAGTTGAATTAGGACTCTCATTGCATGCATACAGGTTAAAGGAATGTATATGGTCTTCAACGCGTACATGAAGCCTTTCCAACCTACTTGCACAAAGTATAACTGTATAGTAGAATGTTTTGATGACTCCAAGGTCTGCATTCCATAAAGATGTGGCTAAAATTAGTGCTAAGGCATGCAAGGAATAATGAAATAAGTTGAGTTTATATTATCTACAAATGTGGAAGCTATAGAAGCTATAGATAAAGCTCATTTGGGATTACTGAAGTCTAGAAGAAGCATGTCTATCAGAGGGGTTGACTATCTATTCTTAGAAGTTATCTATAGATTTTTTTATTATAATCTATAATTTGTTATGATTTTCACTCTTCATCTTGCGTACACGATGACAAGGGTCAAGCATCTTCACCTGTTCATACAAAAACAAGCACAACAAAATATACATTAGCCATCAACACAATGATGCCATTCAATAAAACTCAATCATCATAATATACAAATTAAACTATTTGATTTAACACAAATTTGGGTTTTCTAGTGACAAACCTATTACTCTTTGGTGTGACAATCAGAGCTTAATTCATATTTCACGCAACCTAGTTGAGTATCAACACACTAAGCATATCGAGATACATATACACTTCATTCGAAATCATACTCAGAATGGGGACATATTGTTGGAATATATTCCAACTGAAAATTAAGTTGCAAACATCTTCACCAAGTTATTTCCTTCTCCATGTTACATACAATTGCAAGGAAAACTTGGAGTAATACAACTAGTTGTAGGCAGCAAATCCACCTCCCAGAAGAAGAAAAGGTGATTTGCTAAATTTTGACAGTTTTGGGATGATTTGCTCAAGTTTTGGGAAACCATACAGTGGGAGAAAATCATACAGGGGATCATACAACTGAAGTGGCAAACCATACAGAGTAGTGGCAAATCATACAGGGCGCACCAAAATTCACTCAGATGCAAAGGAAATGTAATTTCGGGATGAAATGTCGCATGGATTTGCTAACCTAAGGTGTAAACTTAGGAAATTGCCAAAATAATGTATTCAGTTGTAGATGGGCAGTTGTGAATAATGGATTGTCTCAGGAACCACTTTGGAATGGCCTAGGCAATGTTATATAAGGCCCCATTTTTGAATTTGTAGGTCTGGCTACTAGTTTACTGGTTATTAGTTGCTAGAGTAGAGAGATAGACATATTTTTGAGTTATTGCAATTACTATGAGAGAGTTTTCCACATTGTAATTGAGTTGATAACCATTAATGAGAATAATAGACATTGTGGATGATAGTGTATGATCCTGTTGTGTATGGTTGATGCATTGTGGATGATCATTGTGTAATTGAGTTTCTTCCTTACTGTTATATGTTAGTTGTAGGCTTTGTTGCAGATTGTGAGCAGATTGTTACTGGTGGAATCATGGAGAATGATCTAGGAGTATGAGGATGTTGGTAAAGATGTACTGAAGTAGACTGTACGATTTTTGGGCGTAATTGATTGGATGGAATCTCTCACTAGTCCGGATTGGATGTTTTGCTTGTGAATGAAACTATCTTGTTTAGGTTGTTAAACCTTTACAAAACATCCTAGAGAGAGATTGGAGTAGAAGAGTATATTAATTAACATCTTGTTGTACCTTTGGATCGTACATACATCGTACATCGTACAAATCGTACAAAGAGTTATTACCCGATTTGGTAAAATAGGCGATTGACAAGAACTTACCCGATTTGGCAGTTTTGGTAAGTCGACTTGAACGATTACAAAACTATGTATGACAGCCTCCAAAATAGCATCTGTCAATTTTTTTGAGTGCAATATCATACCATATTGGTCACTGTATGATCTGAGATCATACAATGTATGTATTTGAGGTCCGTACAAGCAATTGATAGATCGTACAAGGGTCATTCGGGAGATTAGAAGACTATTCGATTTGGTAGATTCAACCTAGGTATCATTATTACCTCTGGAGAACACCTCCCCATTAGGAATACTCCACCATTATGTTACATTTGGCACCATTGCCTTATCGAATCTGGCATTTTTGTTAAAATGGGTTGAATTTGACTAAAAAATTGGAGGTGATTTTTTATGATGGACACCAGTACACGAAGTCATGGGAGAAGAGAACCATGAGAGAACATTCTAGTAAGAAGGAGCATAAGGATTTCTCAAAGAGGAAACATGAGTAACTCAGATCAAAGTATGCACAAACCAGAGATAGAGCAAGTTTGGACATCCGAAGAGGGAGACTTCGAGACGTTGTTGATTGAGATAGAAGACGAGGAGGAAGACCCACCGATCGTAGAGGAGACGGGTGACAAAGAGAAAGTGCACGATGATGGAGAGTGGATGGTAAGACCTGAGGAAGTAGCAATGAGGTTGTGAGAGGGTGCAGAGGATGGGAGTCAGACACCAAGGCAATAGGACATGGGGACTCAGGAGGATAGACCAAGATAATCTCCATCGCACCAGCGAAGAAGGTCATAGAGTGAGGATGCATGAGAATTTGGTCATCGAGTGATGGGATAGAATAAGATACCTCAAATTGATACTTCTGATGACAATGGAAGTAGGACACCCCCAAGGAGGAATCCGATAGAGATTCCATGGGACACCTCAAGTGAGAGCGACGACTCTCCTAAGATGGCTAACAGAGCAGCCAAACAAAGATGTCCACCATTTTTAGGTGAGGGTAAGGAAGACCCCACATGACACGTAGGAACTTGCATAACCATTTGGAGAGAAAATGGTGTAGATAGACTGGAGGATTGGGTAGTCCTCTTTCCTACCACCTTGAGGGGATTGGCAATAGACTGGTACCTAAAGAGAGAAAATAATGTTGATTTTCAGACTTGGAATCAGATAAAGGAGAAATTCATTGAGGAATTTTGACCTTTGAAAGATGATGGAGACATAGTCACCGAGATTTGCGTAACAAAATAGAAAGTATATGAGGATATAAAATCCTACAACCATCGACTAAAGTAGTTAGTCGATAAGATGCAGATGCCCTTGGTAGATGTGTTGATAAAATGATGGTTCGTAGATGGGTTACTACCAAAATATAAGAAAAATATGAAGGGAGTACCATCTGACACATATGAAGAAGCATTGAAACATGCAAAGACCTTTGAAAGTGAATCAAAATAGATGTACATGGGAATCTTGTCTCATCCCAAGTCAAAATATTTGGATAGTGAAGAAGAAGACACTATCCAGAGGATGGTCGCATCGTTCCGCAAGGAGTTTGATAAAATGGTTAAGGAGCAAAAGATCAAACCGGATAGGAATGAGTTGTGGTGCACTGAATGCAAGAGCGAGGGACATACAAATATGAAGTGTCCAAAGAATGACTATTGCCATATTTGTAATGTGATGGGGCATGAGGTAATGCTCTGTCCCTACAATGCAAGAACCCATCCATAGGTACTATCAATCCAGGAGCAGGAACAAAAACCACAGGCCCAAGGGAGTGGCCAACAAGCAATGAGTGGCGGTTACAAAAATAGCAGAAGAGGTGGCAGACAGAATCAAGGTAATCGACAAGGAGGACAAAGTCACTTACAATATGACTCGAAAGGTAGACCGATCATACAATGTCGCAATTGCCAAGAGTGGGGGCATTTTGCAAAGAATTGTCCTGCACCTCCGATGCAAGGAGCACCACAAACAAGCACTACACACATGTGTAGATGGTGTGGTCCAGGGAACCACAAGGAAGAGAATTGTCCAAAGTAGGCGAGTTCGAGCAACCCATAGAATGTGAGTTATTTGGACATCAAAATTCCTCAAGTTAAAGAGGAAACTCAGGAAGTGTTAGCCGTGATGAGGAATCAGGCTAAAAAGGATAAGTATCCAGAGCCAACAAAAGAGAAGCAATGCTGGCAAGCAACAAAGAAAATATTGCAAGAAGAAACTGAGAAAACTAAGCAAGGAGAGTCGAGCATTCGAAGGGAATTATGAAAACCATCAGAATAGGAGATAGTTGTGCAGAGCCTGGCAGCACAGGTGTTGGATACCATAGTGGAACTTAAAGTATCTGACTTATTCGAAGCTATCCCAAAATTGTAGAAAGCAATTATGGAGGAAATGCAACCACAGAAGGTGATGGAAGTAGAGAGCCAACCAATTTTAGAGGAAGGATGAAAAGACCAATTTATGGATCCTACTATATTAATGATTGATGTGGGAAAGAAGCCTGCATTAATGCATATGGAGATTTTGGGGCACAAATTGACACAAGTGATCATGGATGGAGGTTCCAGTGTTAATGTGCTACCAGAAAGAACTTGGCTAGAACTAGGTGCTCCATCCCTATGGGCACCGAGCTTCTGACTATATGGGGCTGACCAGAATGATATTAACATCAAAGGAGTTTTGACTGCACAACAAGTTATGATAGCTGAGCAAGAATTTGTCTTGGACTTTGTTGTGATTTCAATGCAGAAACCTGCATACGATGCTCTCTTAGGGAGAGGATGGCTACGAGTGGCCAAAGTTAATCATAATTGGGGAAAGAATCAGATCACCTTCAAGAAAGGATAACATAAATACATGATCAATTTAGCTAATCAAAGAGTTAGTGAGGATGTAGCTACAACTGACGAATCAAAAAACTCATCAGGGGATGAAGGACATGAACCTGATGGAGAGGGAATGTTGTACATAGATGAATGTAGCGAGGATGAAGCTCGATCTGATAGTGGACTTCTTCATTGGAAAATGGAGGATTACGAGATGTTTCAGCCCAATTGCCTCTGTATTGAGTCAGAAGAGATCAAGGAAAAGCAAGACAAACCGAAAGTCAGTAAAGAAACTAAGAAGGAAACAGAAGAGAAGTGGACGTTTCCAAAAAGCTTTGCGGAGTATACAGTAGGAGATGCAGAGATTGATACAAGACTGACACATCCAGAGAATGTAATGAAAGCTATGAGTGAGCCAAAAAATATCAAGTATGAAGGACCTAAGATAGTGGATATCAATCTAGGAATGGAGGAAGAACCTAGGATAGTCCACTATGGCGATGATTGGAATCTCGTATTGAAGGCAACAACTTTCAAGATATTCTTGGAGTACAAGGATGTCTTCGCATGGACGTATAAGGATTTGAAAGGAATCCCACCCGAGTTATGTGTCCATAAGATTACACTAATGCCTGGCGCTCAACCTGTTAGGAGGAGGCCATATAGAATGAATCCCAAGTATGCGACATTGGTGAATACGGAGATAGAAAAGATGTTGGAAGCAGGAATTATATTCAGGGTGACGAATAGTGAATGGGTTTCACCTATAGTAATCACCTTGAAAAAGGAAGTCGATAAGATAAGGATATGCGTAGACTTCAGGAGTCTAAACGTAGTGACCATTAAGGATCCCTTTCCTATTCCATTCACAGATTCTATCTTGGAAGAAGTTGCAGGACATGAGATCTATTCATTTTTGGATGGATTCTCAGGATACAATCAGATCAGCATCATTGAGGAGGATAAGCTGAAGACCACATTTGTTGTGGAGAATGGCATCTACGCATATAATCGAATGCCATTTGGGCTCTGTAATGCCCCAACTACATTTCAGTGCATCATACTATATATATTTGACCAATTGGCGATGGGGAATTTCAAAGCATTTTTGGATGATTGGTCCATTTATGGGAAGATCAAGGAGCATCTTCCAGCTCTTAGTGAATGTATGAGCAGGTGTAGAAATGCACATATATCATTGAACCCAACAAAGTGTTTTCTGTTGGTACCATATGGAAAATTGTTAGGACACATTGTGTGCAACGAAGGATTGAAGACAGATCTGGATAAAATTTGGGTAATATTATACATGGAAGAACCCTTTGATGTGAGTTCACTCAAAACCTTCCTTGGGTCAATAGGATATTACCGAAGGTTTATCAAAAATTATGCACATGTAGCCTACCCATTAGATTCTTTGATGAAAAAGAATATTCCTTTCATATGGATAGAGGAGCACCAGGGAGCCTTTGAGGAGTTGAAGGCTAAGTTGGTAAGCAGTCTGATTTTGGTGTTTCCAAGTTGGGATAAGGAATTCCATGTCCACGTCGATACCTCAAACTTTGCAATTGGATGTGCGTTGGCACAAGAAGGACAGTTTAAGTTGGATCAACCAATTTTCTTTGCTAGTCACCTGTTGTCAAGGCCGAAAAGAAATTATAGTACAATAGAAAGGGAAGCCTTGGGGATGGTATATGCAGTTCAAAAGTTTAGGCATTACCTATTGGTGAACCCCTTTGCATTTTATGTCGATCATCAGGCATTGTTGTACTTAATAAACAAACCAGTAATACAAGGATGAGTTAGTAGGTGGCTCGTTACGCTCCAAGAGTTCGTATTCCAAGTTGTGGTGAGACCTGGCAAGAAGCATGTGATTGCAGACCAGTTGTCTCGAATACGATCAGGGGAGCCAACAGGAACAGGAGTTCCTGATGAATTTCTAGATGCACAGTTATTTGCCATCAATGTTGTGCCATCATGGTACAAGTTGGTTGGCCAGTACCTATCCACAGGGGAGTTGCCACAAGAGATGATGACAACTAAAAAGAAGAGAATAATCATGAAGTCAACACCTTTCCAGATAATAGCAGGATTGCTATACAAGATAGGAAGTGATGGTATCTTGAGGAGATGTGTAATGGAGGAAGAAGTTAAGATGACATTGAAGGAAGCCCATGCAGGCTTAGCAGGGGGACACATGGGACCAGATGCGACTGCGTAAAAAATATTGTTAGCAGGTCTATGGTGGCCCACATTGTACAATGATGCAAAAGAACACGTGAAAGCTTGTGATACTTGCCAAAGAGCAGGTAAACCGGTCAAGAAGGACTTTATGCCCTTACACCCATCGCAGCCATAGGAGTTGTTCGAACGTTGGGGCTTAGACTTCGTAGGACCATTTAAGACATCTCAAATATGGAAATGCAGATATATCGTAGTGGCAATGGAATACCTCACAAAATGGGTAGAAGCAAGAGCATTACCTGATAATTTTGCCAAAAGTACAACATAATTTTTGTACGAGCAGGTAATCACAAGATTCGGTATCCCACTATGTATAATGAGTGATCATGGAGGACACTTCGTTAATGAGATTATCAAGATGTTGATGACAGAGTTTAAGATTTTACACTCCCTGTCCAGTCCATACTACCCGAGAGCGAATGGGCAGGTGAAAGCGACTAATAAAGTCTTAGTATCAACTCTGTATAAGACCTATGGGATAGAAGGAGCAGACTAGGAGGAAAGGTTACCATCCATTTTGTGGGCATATAGAACAAATTTTAAACCAACAATGGAACATACCCCTTTCCAATTGATGTATGGTCAAGAAGCGGTGGTGCCAGTCAAGTTTTTGATACCAAGTTTGAGAGTTGCAGTAGAGCATCGCTTGGGAGATCAAGAAAGTTTGGAGGAATGACTGATGACACTGATCAAACTAGATGAAAGAAGAGTCATGGCATAGTGGGCGATTGAGATAGCCTAGAAGAGATGAAAGATGTGGCATGACAAGCATTTGAGGAAGTTGGAACTTAGTCCAGGGGACTTGGTTCTCAAATTTAATGGGAAGCGGGAGATCAAGCTAGGTAAACTGAAGATGTTATGGCTTGGCCCTTATAAAGTGATTGAAGTATTGGATAATGGAGCGGTCAGGTTGTAGAACCTGAATGGGATGGAGGTACCCAACACTGTAAATGGCTCAAAGTTGAAGCCTTACAAAGTACAATGTTTATTCATTGCTTCAGAAGAGATTGAATGAAGAAGAAGAGCAGACGCTCAAAATGAGGCTCATCATGAGCTAGGTCTACCATAGGAGGAGCTGGATATGGGACTCACAAGACTATTTGCTGAAATGGAGGAGAGGCAGCCAATAATTGAACAACAGGAGTTGGCACCTAGACCCGATGAAAGAAGAAGGGTGCGAGTACATATCAGATGGGCTGATGGGACCGTAAGAGAGGGAGAAGAGTGGATCCCTCTAGCCATAGAAGGCTATCAGGAGAGAGCACTATTACCAAGAGCTTCGAATAGGAGGTACCCATAGATAGAGCATAGGGAACTACCTCAACAGCTGGAAGGACGAAGAAGGGTAAGGCTGACAGTGCGCAACGAAGATAGAGTGGACACATTTGAGATGGAAATTTTGGAGGATGCTAGGGAGGAAAGAATAGAAGAAGAACTAGCAGAACTTTCCCCATTGGCTCAGATAGGGCTATTACAGTAGAGGATGAGAATACAAACCCAACAATTGTAGGAAGAGTATCAAACACTACGAGGTCACAATGCGAGATTGAGAGCGCAAGTAATCCAAGAATTGGATGGTACCATACAAATATTGGATGAACAGAGGGCAGTTAGATTACAAGAGATTGGAAGTGAACCTGAGGAGGTTGAAGACTTAACTCCAAGAAATGGTGGAGGAAACGAAGGTGCAAGCACAAGTTCACCACCTCCACCAAGCAAGCAACCTATGATAAACGAGGGCGTAGGAGTACTTTGGCGAGATATAGAGGAGACCACCACATCACCTGAATTACACCACAATATAGTAGGTATGACAGATTCTAGTGATGAAGGAATGTCATGGTTGGTAAGAGAGCCTAGTACAGATGAGGATGAATCAGAGAATCCTCATAATCCTTAGAGGGATCAAAGTATTCCACTTAGAGCATTGAGACCAAGGCAAGTCGAGGGAGTTCAACAGGACAGACCCAAGAATGATACACAGGCATATGCAATAGCTCACCAACAACTGAGAAGACAAAGGAGGGAAGTTCATCGATTGGAGAGATTGATGAATTTGCCAATCGACTGGGCAAAACAGAGAGAAGAGGGTCAGACTGACTCTAGCTCTGAAACGGACTTTTTGGATGATTATAGAGCAGTATTGGCATCTTCATCCCCCAAGAGATCCTTTGAGGAAAGAAGATGGAGGCATCACTTGGTACGAGCTGATAGAAGAGTCAGAACCTTATGATAATTATCACCAAACTGGAGTCCACTAGCTAATATCGAGTTGGTAGATATTACTCCTGATGATCGAAGAATAAGAGGAAGAATTGGACAAGGACCTCTAAGAGGAAGAGGAAGAGGTAGATGACCAGAACATGATGGGAATCTGAGTGATGTTGCAATTAGAGGAGGTAGAGGATGAGGAATATTTTGACCCCCTACTCCTATATGGCCAGGAGATAACCCGCTAGCATGTTTGAATTGGACAAGGAACCCACAACACATACTATGACTAAGGAGTATGTTATGAAATGTGGTTGGAAGATGCATGGGGGGCGACCACCCCTGAATTGACAAGGACCCCAATGGGAAGTAGGTAATTGGTAGTTACCCCAAGTAAGAGAAGAGTCATCAATAGTATAGGGAGGTTTCATGCCTAGAAGAAGTGGAAGGGGGAGATACCCACGTGGTCGAAACCTTGCTGGTAGAGGAAGGGTACACTTCATAGATGGTGGAAACCTAGGCCAACAAAGGACCCGATCACCAAGTTTGGAGCCAAAAATGATCCATGGAGATAGGCGAAGAAGTCACTCAAACAATAGTAGAGTGGTGAGGACACCACCACCATAGGATCAACTACCTGGATGGTGAGAAGAAAGCCTACCAGGGGACGAGACTCCAATTTGCCGATGTACAATACCAAACTGTACACATTGTAGGAGGGCAAATGAATGGGCAACAACATCACAGGCAGAGACCAGTCAAGTAGAGGTACAAGAGGATACCACTAATCAGAATGTTATGGTCGAACCTCGAGGCCAAGAGTGGGATGGGGTCGTACAGGTGAATGTCACTGTACGATTACCCAGGAGGTAAGTATAATTAGACTAGGATTGAAAAAAAAAGAGATAAAGAAAAAATGAAAAAAAAATTTGTGCCTTAGTTGTGAAAATCCCTTGGGACGCAATTAGGAAGGGCGAGGTTGAAAACCGAAAATGATGACCTTTCCAGAGGAAAGAAAGCAAAAATTCCTCTAAGTAATGAAATCGTACAATGAAAAGAGAGAATCGTACAAAGTAAGACTGACATGCAAATCGTACAAGAGGTCGTACGGTACAATTTAGATCGTACGATGTACGATTTGCCAACTAACCCATTTAATGTGGCATGCGGTAAAGCAGCGGTTGGAGGAAAAGAAGGGGGAAAAGACAAAATTTTGAAACCAACTGCTGAGTTGTCAATCATCTAGCAGTGGAGATGGAAAAAGCATGCAACATGGCACCTGTTTTTTAAAAATTTAGGGTTTTATTAGGGTTTTTGAAAACTTGCTTTAAAAGGAAAGGGACTTAACCATTTTTTCACCAAGCAGGAAAAATCAAATTTTTTTAGGATATTGAAGGGGAAAAGCATACATACGTAACATAAGACTACATGGGCGAGAATTTTTCACCGGTACTCTGAAGATTGCAGACCCATTACTAAATTTGTACCAGGGAGTTCTTTTCCACTTTGAAGAATTAACCCGAGAGAGAGAAATTGAGGGTTTTTTTCTCCATAAAGGGGGAAATTCAAAATTTTCAAGAGATTACAGCCAAAGATGTCAGAATACGTCATCGTACAGATTTTGAATGGAGAAATTGTTGATTAAAGTCGGAGGAAGCAGATATTGGTGGTGGAAATTGGAGAAAGTGCAAGGAAATGGAGGATTGAAACCCTAAAAAGCTGAGAAATCTAGCAAAGGTGAGCTGGGAGATGTGAGGAGGGAAAAATCTAGACCGTACAGTCATACAGTGCAGCCAAAATTTTGTCAAAGTAAAGAAAATTGTGCCAAGAGTGGAAGATTTGTTGAGAAAAAGCATGGAAGGATAGATCGGGCCAATCCGACAACTGGGTCGGTGGTAGAATTGGGAAAGGAGACCAAAAATCTAAGATTTTTTAGTAGTGAGGGTTAGCAAAGATGTATTGTATGATTTGAGGGCAGATTGTACGATTTCTAGGCAAAAGGGTGCAAGTTGAAGGGGTTTTTGCCATTTTTGGTAGTTTTTAAGAGATCGTACGGAAGTGTATGAAATCATATGAATTTTAAAGGGGAGGGCAGCTAGTAGATAGCAGTATAAAGTACTAGTAGCTCGTACGATTTTAGACCATCGTTGTATGATTTGACAAAAAAATTGACCGTTGGAAGAATTGACGGGGTAAAAAGGAGAACTGTCAAAAGTGTGTACGATCTGGAAAGAGACGAAGGATGATAAAACCATACATAGGACTTAGAACCATACATTGTACGCTTTTACTGAGCTTGTATGATTTTTGGTACATTTTTAATTGTGAAGGAGGAAGTTGAGTAATCGGCGAGATGTTGGAGGAATGATCTCAACAGAAGAGTTTGGACGTCGATTGAGGTGGATTGCAACACATAGGGTGGAGAGATCACCAGGTCCACTACACGAGAGAGAGGTATACTCATGGTAGCACTCTAGGTATCAGTTTTAGTCCTATGAAAGGTATGGTAATCATCCATGGAGGAGAGGAGGATATAGGTCATGGAGGAGATAGAGCCATTGGTGGGCACACCTAGATAGAACACCACCGAGGCATAGAGAGGCAAGAATGGCCCAAGACACTACCTCACAGAGGGAATTGAGGAGTGAAGTGCATGTGCAGTAGCAGGAAGAACACCTGAGTAGTGGGCAGGAGGAATGCTAGGTGGAATTGTCAAATATTACATTCATACAACATGGAGCGGAAGCATGCAGGAAATGGTGGAATGATGAGAAGAATAAGTCTCATCCCTGGAAGAAAATATTTGAGAATGCGCAAGTGTCAGTCATTGCATAGATTCCACCATTTCATCGAACATTCTTCTAGAACTATCTTCTATAGATAGTTCAAGCATATAATGCAGTGACGAGGACAACCTACGTCAATGTGGGCAAGAGGTCAGTGAAGGTGGAAGTTTTGGCGGAAAGCATTCAGAAGAACATTTGGGCTACCGACGGAGGGCATGGAGATAGTTAAGAAATTGGTAGACCCAATTGAAGCACACCGCCTGGTGACCACCATGACCACTGTTAAATCACTGATAGAGGCAAATATTTTGGTGTAGGAACACATGGAATAAAATAGAGCCAGTTGCAAAATGACCATTGGGCATGTGCAATGAATACAATCATGGCTCGACTGTCAAGTGATATAAGGACAATAGAGATGCCAATGTGGATGGCCCAGTATGCAGAAGGTATTACCCAGGGGATTCCATATGATTGGGGTACCTATCTAGAGAGAAGAATGCATGAAGCATTGATGAAGAGACCAAAGAATTTTGGGATGGCCTTTCAGGCTATAGGATTACTTCTGAATGCAGTCTCAGAAGTGGGAATGTAGTTCCTAGGGTTGACGCCACCTAGAGAAATCAGGTCGGGCCAACCAACAATATTGAGATGGGTAAAGGTTGTACCCATAGCTAAGATTACTCTAGAGAAACCATGCACAAGGAGTGAGTGACATAGGAGTGAAGCTCAGGAAGATACTTCTCTGGAAGAGGATGTCGATGTACATCATCGAAGAAAGCATTCTAGATGGTTGGAGCCGAAACTAGAACAACAAGTACCTACACAAAGGTAGCAGGAGCAGCCTCTCGAGCAAGAAAGGGAGAGTAGTCCTATATAGATAAGGATGAGGAGGCAGCGAGAAAGAATGGTAGGGAGACTAGCTCCAGATGTACAGAGAATGGAATAGTCAGATTCAGAAGCGATGGAGCTGGATGAGTTGTGTTGGGCGGAGGCAGAGAAAATAGTATGCTCTTTAGATATTTTTGATCATTTTGAGAGGATGGATGCCTCTGAATTCTTTGGAGGAATTGTGGTAGGGCATGATGGAGTAGCCACTACCCAGGAAGAAGTGGGAGTTGGACCAAGTACCATAGCAATAGAGCCCAAGAAGAAGACTCGATACATAATTGTATCAGGAGGCTCTAGCAAGCAAGAAGTCCCAAAAGATATAGAAGTGCCACAAGAAGGAGAAGCACTTGTTGCTCAGTAGGTCATAGTTGGGGATGCACAACAAACTCAAGAAGAAAGGGTGATAGAGGAACAACAAGTGGATGGTAGGGACAAGGAAGTAGCTCAAGAAAACATAGAGGAGCCATAGGGAGGCTCAGCCAAAGTAGGAAAGGCTCAGGAACAAGTTGAGCAGTGATCTCAGGAAGAGATCATAAATATTATGGATAATGAGGGGGAGGAGAAAGAGAAACAATCTCCACCTCGAGAAAATATAGATACCGAGAGAGCACTTAGAGAGCTTGGAGGAAGCTCTAGCCACCTTAGAGAAGAAGAAGAATTTAGGTCTCCCATAGAAGAAGAACGATGGGGATTGCAATCCAGTTATCTCTTGGAGATACCATGGTTCGAGAGAATCACAATGGAAGAGGAGGCACGTGGAATAGAGGATAAGGTGGAACACTTCTTCGCTCAGTTAGGCCACATGATAAATAGTGCTAGAGTGGAATTTTGTATTGGCCACATAGGAGAACTGAAGCTATGGGAGCAACAAGTATCTCTCGAGTTGGAGTGGATAATAGAATGGGTGAATAGTGTAGAGCGAATGAAGAAGATAGCAGATATCCATGCACAACATCCATGGAGGTTACCCAGGGAAGAGGTAACAATGATGTTGGGAAGAGAAGACTTGCTAGAAGGGATGGTCACAAACTATAGGAAGGACCCAAGGATTTATTTGGATCGAGTGAGTCATCCAACCTGCCCAACCAATACGATAGAAGTGGAATATAGAAGGGTCACTACAGGAGTGTCCATTACCCTATGGAAGTTGAACTTCCTAACACACTGGATAGAGTGGTTGAGCATTGGGTTGGCAGAAATCCATCGGCTCAAGGAGGCACAGGTAGAAGAGACCGCAACCACTCAAAAGGAATTGGCCGTAATGGAAGATGAACTACAAAAAGTAGAACTATGGTAGAGGAGAAAATAAAGAAGTTGGAGGAGGATCTGTCAGGACTCAGAGTAGAGTCTGAAGCCAAGATTGCAATGCTTGAAGAAGAGAAGCGATAGATTTTCCAGATGGTAGAAGATAGGATTAAGGAGTTGGAGGCACAACTCAAAGTGAAGGATGAGCAGATGACAGCTCAGTTGGCCAAAAAGAATGAGAAAATGGCTACACAGGCCAAGCAGATAGAGGAGCTGACAAGGGATAACAAGAAGCTCAATGAGATGGTCATTGAGAAGCAAGCTCAAGTCAGGACCAAAGAAGACCAGGTTCGAGCTCTAGAAGCTGACATCCAACACCACTTGGAGACCATTGATGAGAAGAATGAGGAACTCCAAGTGGTGGCTCGAGCAGAAGCTCATTGGAAGGAGAAGTTGACAAAGAGTGCCTCCGAATGAGAAAAGTAGATGATGGACTTCATGAAAGCTGTCGAGGAAAAGGCTAACCTTCACGGAGCCAAAGTCGTCGAGATGGGGAGCTATGCAGCCAAGCTGAAGAATGAATGAGAAATGTACAAGACCCAAGTCAAGGACTTGGAGGCTGAGGTAGCTCGACTGGAAGCCCAACAAAAGAAGCAGAATGAGTCATCGAGGATGCCGACTAAAATAAATGGGAGGGCAGATGTAGGCAGCAAATCCACCTCCTAGAAGAAGAAAAGGTGATTTGCTAAATTTTGACAGTTTTGGGATGATTTGCTCAAGTTTTGGGAAATCATATAGTGGGAGAAAATCATACAAGGGATCATACAACTGAAGTGGCAAACCATACAAAGCAGTAGCAAATCATATAGGGCACACCGAAATTCACTCAGATGCAAAGGAAATGTAATTTCGGGATGAAATGTCGCATGGATTTGCTAACCTAAGGTGTAAACTTAGGAAATTGCCAAAATAATGTATTCAGTTGTAGATGGGCAGTTGTGAATAATGGATTGTCTCAGGAACCACTTTGGAACGGCCTGGGCAATGTTATATAAGGCCCCATTTTTGAATTTGTAGGTCTGGCTACTAGTTTACTGGTTATTAGTTGCTAGAGTAGAGAGATAGACATATTTCTGAGTTATTGCAATTACTATGAGAGAGTTTTCCACATTGTAACTGAGTTGATAACCATTAATGAGAATAACAGATGTTGTGGATGATAGTGTATGATCTTGTTGTGTATGGTTGATGCATTGTGGATGATCATTGTGTAATTGAGTTTCTTCCTTACTGTTATATGTTAGTTGTAGGCTTTGTTGCATATTGTGAGATTGTTATTGGTGGAATCATGGAGAATGATCTAGGAGTATGAGGATGTTGGCAAAGATGTACTGAAGTAGACTGTATGATTTTTGGGCGTAATTGATTGGATGGAATCTCTCACTAGTCCAGATTGGATGTTTTGCTTGTGAATGAAACTATCTTGTTTAGGTTGTTAAACCTTTACAAAACATCCCAGAGAGAGATTGGAGCAGAAGAGTATAGTAATTAACATCTTGCTGTACCTTTGGATCATACATATCGTACATCGTACAAATCGTACAAAGAGTTATTACCCGATTTGGTAAAATAGGCGATTGACAAGAACTTACCCGATTTGGCAGTTTTGGTAAGTCGGCTTGAACGATTACAAAACTATGTACGACAGCCTCCAAAACAGCATCTATCAGTTTTTTTGAGTGCAATATCATACCATCTTGGTCACTGTACGATCTGAGATCGTACAGTGTATGTAATTGAGGTCCGTACAAGCAATTGATAGATCGTACGAGGGTCATTCGGGAGATTAGAAGACTGTTCGATTTGGTAGATTCAACCTAGGTATCATTCTTACCTCTAGAGAACACCTCCCCACCGGGAATACTCCACCACTGTGTTACAACT